>JADMNL010000033.1:83415000-85900000 GCA_016271365.2 Neoceratodus forsteri
CTTCAGGATGTCTGCCTTTTCCTGTTCCCCCTCTGCACAGTCCCCTCCTTCCATTCTTAACCTTATAATCCCACCTCTGGTCTTCCTTGTTTCACTTACATACCTAAAAAATGTCATGTCTCCTTTTGTTACTGCCTTGGCTAGTCTTTCTTCAGTTTGTGCCTTTGTACTCCATACTACTCTTCCTCCTCACTCTGTTTCTTCTGGTGCACTGCACCTCCCTATCCTCCTCCCTCTGTGTCTGCTTGTACCCTCTGAATGCTACTCTCTTAGCCTTTACCTTTTTTGCCACCTCTTTTGAGAACCTTAGCAGTCTTTTTCCTCCTGCTTTTGCTCACTTGCTTGATGCAGTGGTTTGTTGCCCTAACTATGGCCCTTTTTATCTTCGCCCGAGGTACCTCCACTCCACCTAGGTTATTCCCCCTGCCAGGTCATCCCTGAGGCATTCACTCATCTTTATAAAATCTGCACTCTTGAAGTCCAGGACCCTAGACCTTGTGTGGTTCAATTCTGCAGTCACTATATTCAACCACACTGTATGGTGATCTCTGGTCCCCAGGTGGCCTCTCACCTTGATGACTGTGACACTACCCCCAGTTAGTGAGTACCAGGTCCAGTATTGCTGTATCACAAGTAGATTCACCGACTAGTTGCCTGAGGAACGTCCCCTGATGGGAGTCCAGGATGTCCCTACTTGTAGCTGAAGCCACAGCTGAGAGGCTCCACTCTGCATCTGGCAGATTGAAGTCCCCCATCAGCAGCACCTCGCCATTTTGCCAGTGGCTCCCACCAGTACCTTACCTAACTCCTCCCCCGTGCTGGGGGTCTGCAGATCACACTAGTTCAAATAGTGGCTCCGTTCCCCATCTCCAGGGTGACCCACAGTACCTCTGTCTCCCTCCAGATTCCCTGCATCTCTGTCACTTTTATGCTTTCCCTCACATAGAGCACCACACCCCCTCCTTTCATTCCCACCCTGTCTTTCCTGAACAGAGTATAGCCTGGTATGGCCACGTCCCAGTCATGGTTTTCAGTGCACCATGGTTCGGTAATGGCCACTTATCCAGGTTGGTCTCTTTCATAATGGCCTCTACGTCTCGAATCTTATTTCCTAGACTTCAAGTATTCACGTACATGGCCTTCCAGATTTTGTTAGCACTCTGCCTGTTACCCTCATTTTTTCCTTTGTCCTCTCCTTCCTCCTTCTCTTTTTAATGCTCCTGTTCCCATCCTGCTTCATTACTGTCACCCTGCTTCCTTCTTCAATTTGCACCCTGGGGGTTCTTCTCCCCTTGGGTTCTCCCTATTCAATACTTCCAGCCTGTGTGTGGGGGGGCAGTTTCTGCCTCTAGTTTCTTCTTACACCCCTGGCTAGTTTAAATGTTCAAGTAACATTTAAACCATCCAAACATGACTACAGTTCCTCTCCAGGATGGATGCAGGCTACATCTCTCGTAGAGCAGGCCCTTATGCATCAAGGTGGATCCCCAGTACCCAATGTAGCCAAGTCCTTCTCTTGCACTATTCCTTCAACCATGAGTTGAAGCCCTGCAGAGATCCTTTCCGCAGACATGTAGCACCTTAGAGAAAGTTATTGAGTGTCCTATCTGCCTAAGACCACTCCCCAGCTCCCCAAAGTCCCCCTGCACTATCCTAGCCCCATCCCTAGTGAAGTCATTGGTCCCCAGGTGGGCAATGACACCCTTTTTCCTCTTCTGTCCTGCTGTCTTAACGATCCCCAGGATCTACTTCCCATCCCTCCAGGCCATGGTGCCACATATGGCACCTTACCTCCTTTTCCACCCCCCTACATATTCCCAAATCTGTCCCCCTGACAGTCAAGTTCCCCACCAGAAGTTGCTTCCTCTTCTTCTGGGGTCCTTCCTCACCCTCCTTAGGGTCTTCACTACGGAGGATCCCCACATCCTCCCTGGCCACTACCATGGGTGCTTCCTCCTGGCAGTCCCATCTCATCAGAGTGGTGTAGAAATTTAGTAGTGGTACCGGTTGAGGAACATAACTCCGAACCACCACCCCCAACCTGCTAGAGTCCAGCATAGTCCAGCTGTTACTCCTCCATGGCATCCTCTGCGGTAATGGTGGCAGACTTGGTATCCCCCTGAGTTGGGGAGAAGATCCCCTGAATCCTAGCCAACTCGGCCTGGAGTCTAGTGACCCCCTTCCTCAACTCAGAAAAATGCATGTAGATGGGACAGCACTGCAGTCTCCATAAGGTCACTCTGAAAACTGTCACTGCACTGCACCACTCCCAGCACTCCATGTTCCTACTGTCAGTGTGTTGCTTGGAAATGCAGCTGTCCCGTTAGCATTGATAAGGTGTATCTAGTTTTTCAGCTTCTGTTGTTTGTTATACCCCTTTGTACACCTGCCCCAGACAGGGTGTTGCTCCTATTCCCTGTTTTGGCCTACCCTTTTGCTTTCGCTTGTCCCTTGTGTATTCTTTATCCTGGTAGGGTATTTTTAGTTTTACTCCCTTTGTTATTTGTTATTCCCCTTTATACACCAACCTACTAGAAATATGTGCATCAGATTTTAAATGGTTATCCATCAAAACACCCAGGAATATATATTCCTTGGTATTAATTAATTGAATCCTTTTTCTGTTACTATATTTAATTTTTGTCCCTTTGCTGCTTTATGTTGGTTACTAAATACCATTACCTGAATCTTTTATTGGCTTAATACTAATTTTGAATCTCTAAACCAGTACTCCGTTATTGTAAAGTCTGTTTGCAGGTTTTCTCCCATTTTTTGAAAATTATTAAATGTATATAGATACTAAAAGGTTCCACCATGTCGGTGCGATAACATCTTTGTTGATGCCAACATGGGCACAGGGAATCCGCTGCCTGGCTTTACTGCGCCAGGCAGTGCGGCTTCCTGATGGCAGAGTGGCAGACTTTTTTTGGGGGGGGGCGTACACCCCGGACTTATATAACTAACTTGGGGACCATTGGGCAAAAGTCGACCTGACAGCGGGCAACCAGAAAGCACGGTGTCTTCTATCTGTGTTAGTAACAGGGAGTTGCCATAACTGCCGTGACATAAATACGTCGCTGTTGCAACGGTATATGATACTAAAATGGTGTCATCTGTATATTGGCTCACATAAGTGTTACTTATATAATTTGTTAAATCATTTATTTAAATCAAAATCACCAGTTGTAATTATTCACTGCTGCTGCCAGTCTTGGGGTTTGAGAGGGCTCCCAACAGTTGATCCGCCCTCCTCCAGTCGACTGCTGGGAGGTGTCTTCCACTGGCTCAGCAGGGGTTTTAAGTCCTGGCCCTTTTGCTACTGAGCTACCAGCTGTAATTATTCACCACCGCTGCTGGACATGAGGTTGAGGGGGGGCTCCCAATAGTTGATCTGCCCACCCCACGCATTGTGCCTCTGACTTCGGAGCTCCTGAAGCTGGAATTTGACAACGAAGAAAGAAGCCTTTCTGCGTACTGCATCTGCGGCACTCCAGTCAGCCTTCAGGTCCCAAGTGAAGCCATGCCTCCTGCCTCTCACTTAACCAATCGGATGCTGAGTGGCACCTTCTGTTAGCTCAGCATTCACCTTCTCAACATCAGCCTTGCAAGTGGTTCTCTGTGCTAGGGGCTGAGCACAAAGGATGTTGGGAGAGTCTTCCAGGGAGAGGCAGCCAGGAACTCTGCCATCTCATCTCAGGTAAAACTGTATAAACAGTTAACTGCATTGTTTATGGGGCGTACATCTTCTAGGTCCCAGCTGTAATTTATCTGGGTGTGCACTGCAGGTTAATGAAGTACTCTGCGTCAGCTACAGTTGGTATTCATTGCTTATAGAAGTTTAATTTCCTATCTGTTTTCTGTGCTCTAGCTAGTACAGCTTTAATTTGTAAAGCTATTTTGGTGCAATAGTTAAATCTTACAGCTTCACCCTGTCTTCATGAGCACTAGGAGGTAGATATAACTACAGCTAACGTAGGGGTAACACACTGGGTTATTTCTGTGATATAATTAAGTCTCACAGCTACACTCTATCTGGGTGAGCACTACAAAGTAATTTTTACTCCTGTTTTTTGTGCTGTAGCTGAGCCTTACAGCTGTACCCTGTCTGGGAGAGCACTACGAGTTAACTTTATCTGTTTAGTACTTTAGCTGCTGAACTTGCTGAGAGTTGTAAACTGTGAATTTGTTGTTGGAAATCCACAACAGCTAGGTTTAGCCTCGTTCATAGGTCTGTATAGGGATGGAGTTCAGAGGGGAGGTAGGCAGCTGTGGGGCGCTGTTTTCTAGGGATATGCTGTGGAAGACAGGGCACTGCCTCTTCTGCAGGACCATGGCAGAGCCCAGGCTCAGCGGGTAGAAGCATCTCAGCTGTCACCATCTCAACTGAGCTTCCTCTCCCAGAGACCCACTGGTCTCTGGGGTGGGTGGGTGGAGAGTGGTGGGGAGGGAGCAAGGGTAGCCATAAGGTGGTTGTTCAGCCCATCACCATCCAGGCGACGAATCACGTCACATCTCTAGAGGAGGCTTAGGCACCTGACTGTGCTGGGGGAACTGTAGGTCAGTTGATGTTAATGGGCAGGACAATGTGATGACACCCAAAGGGAGCAAGTCTACCAAGAGAGTCTTAGTGGTCAAGGGCTCAATGATTGGGGGGTAGAGAAGGTTTCGGAGAGGAGGTTGGATGGGAGGGGAATGGTCCAGTCCGGTGCTTTCCTGGGGCAGCAGTCATCTGGGATTTAGACAGGATAGGGAGAGTGGCGGAGAGAGAATAGGGGGAGCTGGAGGTGCTGGTACATCTGGGTACCAGTGATCTGGCAAACCAGTTGATGGAGATGGTGAAGCAGAACTTCCATACAGTGGGGGACAGATTGGCAGCACACTCCGCCTCTTTGGCCTTTTCCGAAGTCCTCCCTGTGTGGGGTAGAGAGGGGAAGAAGGATAGATTAAGGAGTGATATAACAGAAGAGTTTACCGGGCAGCTTAAGTGATGGTGTCAGGAGAAGGGGTGCAGCTTTGTGGAGCATTGGGGGGACTTGTGGGACAGGATACTCCTTGAAGGGTGATGGACTTCACCTGACAAGAGAGGGGGCCTGTGCACTGGGGAAGAAGTTTGACATCTATGTCAGACATTTAAACTGACTGGAGACTAGGTCTAGAGGAACCATGGTGGTAAGTGAGAGGAAGGGGGTCCTAGCTTGTACTCCCCAACATCTGGGAGCTTGTATTAGCACAGTGGGTACAAAGAGAGCTCTGGCCCTAACTGGACTAGGGGAAGGGGCATTAGAGAGGGGGAATGCAAAGTGTGCAAACACCAAGGAAAACAAGGGGAAGAGAGGACAAGGAAGGCACAAGGATAGTAGCAAAGTAGGATTAGGGATCAGATGAAAGGGAATATGCCCTAATGCCAGGAGCCTAGGTAACAAAATTAACGAGCTTTAGGTGCTGATGGCAGACACTGAGGCGAACCTTGTGACCATCATGGAAATGTGGGCTTTGGAAAGCAATGACTGGGAACTGACAGTCCCTGGGTACTCATGTTCTGGAAGGATGGAAGAACAGGTAGAGGGGAAGGAATAGTGGTTTATGTTAAGGATGACATCAAGGTGGCGGAAGATAGGTGCATCATGGGTAGTATTAGGGAGACAGCGTTACCGTGGGTACAACTAATGGCAGCCTCAGGCAAGAAACTGCGCTTGGGGTGATCTATAGACTTCCGGGATAAGAGATGAAGAGGGACAGAGAGTTCAGGGAGGAACTTGAAAGAGGGGCGGCCAAGGGGGACATGGTGGTGGTGGGTGATCTGAATCTGCCAGACATCGATTGAGATGTTCTAGTGGCCTGGAGCACCAGATGTCAGGCCTTGCTGGTCGCCCTCCAAAACTGTCTTCTGGTACAGCTAGTTAAGGAATCCACTAGGCAGACTATAATTCTTGATGTGGTGCTCACCAGCTCAGAGGTGATAGGAGCTGTGGGAGTTGGGGAGCCACTGGGGAACAGTGAACATAACTCCATTGGTTTAAGCTGGCCCTTGGGTCGGTAAAAAACAATCAACAGGTGAAATTCTTGATTTTAGAAGGATGGACTTCAGTAGGCTGAGGGAGCTGGTCAAGGATAAGTTAGGGGTAAACAGCATAGGTGGGGTGGAAGTGAGATGGGGCCATTTATTTTATTTTTATTTATTGAGAAATCGGAATTACAACATTTGAGCTATAAACTCATTTACAAGGGATCCTAATCGAGCTGAATTGAACAGGTAATTAGGGGGGGCCATTCTCGAGGCATCTAAGGTATATATGAGAAAAGTAACCAAAAAGAACAGATTCAAGAGACCATTATGGTTCTCGGCAAGGGTTGGTGAATCAGTGAGGACCAAGAAAAAAAGACTTTTACAAGTGCAAAGAAAAGCAGGAGGAGGAAGACTGGGGAGAGTATTTACTGAGAAATACGGAGGCAAAGAGGGCCGTTAGGGAGGCAATCGCAGACACACAGCTGCATACTTCAGAGGGGGTCAAGAGTGGAGAAAAACAGTTCTTCTGATGTATTTGGGGAAAAAGAAGGAGGGAGGGGGAATCATAAGGCTAGGTTGGGGGGGTGAGAGAAGGACAGTCAAAAAGCTGCCATCCTTAATGATTACTTTTGCTCATTTTTTACTAGAGAGGACACTGGGCTCTTGCCGGATAGTGGCATCAGAGCGGCCACTAAGGGGGTCCTGGAGATGAGGCAGCCAGTAGTTATAATCAAAAGGGTCCAGAAAGGGCTGGCAGCCCTGAAGATAGATAAGACCCTGGGTCCAAATGGCAGTGCTTGTAGATTGGGTAAAGAATTTTCCTGTAGTGCACCCTCATTTCACTTGCATTTTAGCTGTAAAACAGGGATAAATTGATGTAGACTTTCCTGTATGCACAAACCAATATAAGTATACAATTGGCTTCATTATACATGTCAATAAAAGCACTATAATAAATGTTATGACTGTTTTATGTGTTCTTTTTTTACAAGTTAAAAATCACCTAAAACATGTCACATAATTACTCTGCAAGATCTTTACAAGTAACAACCAGTGTTGGAATTAAAGGGGGGCTTGCCCCCCCCCCCACACCTCTGAACTGAGCCCTGGTAGCTCACACATTACTGCCGCTGACCTTATATTGGAAAGGGGACTCAATTTAGAAGATAGTGCACTTATGGACCCCCCCACCTCCCAAAGCTCATAAACTGTCATTCCAGCACTGAACAACATTATAAGAACAACAAACATTTGTCAATGCTGAATGTCTGCTTGCTTGTATTTGCTGTGTAGGTGTTTGGCATCGATAGTACAGAGGCTACAATTAAGACAGGGTGTCAGCAGATGAGCAGAAGCTTGGCCAGGTCTTGCGAAGGTGATCTGTAGGCCCAACAACAGCCAGGCAGAAGGAGTGAAAAGCAGGCGACCAGAAGAGGAATTCAATTAAACAAAAAAGGAAGAAAAGAAGTGCATAATATAGTATATATGAAAATGGGTCGCCGCTTTTACTGTCTGTCCCACCCAGACCTGTAGTATGATGACACACACACAAGTCGTTTATGTATGTGCTAGGCAGTTTGCTCAAATGTGTGTTTTTGTTGCTATCAGCATGACTAAACAGTCTGCACTGGTGCATCACTCGGGTAACTAACCAACCCGGCATGGCCACCCCCCCCACCACCATCACCAATATAGCCACATTCTGCTTCTAGTAACTGGTTAACTGACATGGTATATGTTGGTGAAGTCATCAGTGTGATGAACATGTGATATAATGCAAAAAAGCGCCCAGACTTGCTTTGCCTTACATTGAACTGTTTGTAGAGGTGTGATCACTGACGAACCCCTCTCACTGACATTGCTGTCCAGTATGCCCTTACTCCCCTCTGTACCTCTTGTAAACTCTACATGCTGAGAGAGAAAAGTCTCTGTGGTCCCTGTAATCTCCCATAGAAACAAATCTAACTGAGGGTCACTCATTCTCAGCTCCACTAAGTGCTATGCGCCTTCCCCCATCAGATGTAGCACTTGCAGAAAAGATGCCAACCAGTTTAATTCCAGATTAACATTTTGTCTGCAGCCCCACCCCACCCTCCCGTCCCCAGTGGATTGGACCTACCTGTTGAGGTACAGACTCAGATTACACGAGCCGGTAGCCTACCTGGCAGGATCCTGAATGGGGTGTAAAACGACTGACTGCGCATGGCGCAAAGTAGAGGTCAGGTCAGTCAGGCAAAACCAGTGCAAACACTGGTGGGTGGCAGCAGAGGACCAGAAGAAACAGTGGGTCAGGTGATGTCCGTCTCCATGTATGCCATCAATTATATCGGGTTAGAGAGTGCCTGACCATCGAGAGCTTTAAATCTGCTTTCAAAACTCATTTGTTTCGATTAGCTTTTCCAGATTTTGATTAATGGGTTCATAGTATTTAGTGAATTTTAACTGTAATTTTTATATTCAGGTTGTTGTTTTATAGATCAGTTATTTGTACAAGCGCTTTGATCTGCTGTGAATTGTGCTTTTTTAAAAATAAACGTTTGATTGAAACGTTTGATACATAGTGTTGATAAACATGTTTCAAAAATGTATAGATGCATCCAGGTCTGTGGTCTTATCAGTTCTGCTATGCTGCAAATAGCTCGTCAGTACATGCACATCAGTGTTTATTCCAAAACTGCAAATTCTGCTTATTTTCTTGACACAGCAAGCAGTCTAAAACTTGTGGGCAGGCGGGCTGCTGCAACTTAAGACCACACACGTGCTTTTCAGAGGAGTTTCGTTTCTGTAAATTAGCATTTTTGGCATCCAGTCATAAACATTAACATTTGCAAGGCCACACTCCTGCATAAAAATGTTTATGATGGCAAACTTGCAATGGACTGCTTTGCAGCACACCTACACCTTGGAGTCGCTGTCTACTAATTGATATTTCAGCTTCCTCCATCTCACTGAGCCATGTATGAAAAAGGTATAGAGGAAGAATACATTTGTTTACCAGCTTTTTAGGTGTGAGTTGCAAAATGAAATTATTATTATTATTGTACTTTTGGCTAACAGTTTTTTAGGAGTTCAGCAAACCGCTGAATTTTTAATAAATCATAGAAGCGCTGGGCTGCATTCCAAGTGGTAGACCCTGTGTAACTCCTGGTGCACAACCGTCTTTTTATTTGTTCCCACCATATACTCAGGTCAGCAAGTTGTTTTGAAAATGGGTGAATGAGGATTTTAAACTTAATAACTAAAACTGAAATAAAATACATTAGTCTCCTCACCGTTGTTTTTTTTTTTTTTTTTAACCAGGAGAGAGAGACACTAAGCTAAAAGCTTGTCTACAGGTGCGACCTGGGAGCACAAGAAAGTTGTGACTTGCTCAGGGTCACACAGTATGCAAGTGGGAGCTGTGAGATTCAAACCCAGGTCTCCAGGTTTGCAGCTCAGAGCCTTAAACCACTGTGCTATACTGCCTTCATTTGCATCCTTGCGTGAGGTGATACTACATTCACTAGTTTTAATGGTTTGAAATGAAATAAAATTAAAAAAAAAGGAAAAATGATGGCCCAAAAAACGTCAGACACTGAAATTTAAGTTGTCTTCTTTTATTGTGACACTACCCCAAAGTGTGGCTACCTTCTATGTGGCTTCTTCAGGGAGACTCTGCAATTTAATCCAGAAATAAATACCATAAGAAACTCAAATGTTTATGCTTGTGGTTATTGCTCATACATAACAACTGAAACCATACCAGTGTGCACTTCATTTAGCTCTTCCTCATCAGGGAAATTGACTGAGATACAATTTGTAATGCTGAAATAAAATGAAATACAAAAATATACTGAAATCTCTAGATGTTGAGTTTCATTCATTTACATAACTAGCCACAACACCTCCAGTGCCATCACCTACTGTTCCCCAAAGGAGCACAAACAAGTGTTACACATTCCATTTGACCAACCTTGAATAGCCTGGCTGCAATTTGGTTACTGTTTCATGTGCACGATTATTTTTCAAAACAGGCTGCTACATACAGCACAGAAATAAAGCTCCTACGAGTGTGAACCATTCTGTCAGTATCATTTGCTGTTTAGCTACTTTGTGCCTGTAGAGATTCCACCTTAAACCAGTGAACGTATTTAACTTTTTTGCAAACTTTACTTGATCAGAGACAAGGTTACTTAAAATTACTGGCTCCGTAAACATTTTGTTAAGCTCTCAGTACTTTTTCACATTATTTACATTTTGATGTTATGAGGCTGTGCTTCCACATGCTTGCACAGAGTAAAAAGAAATATTGGCTGAAGCTTCCAGACAACAGCTTTTGTTATGTTTTATGCTATTTTGAGTGAGGAATTGCTGTCAGTTTTAAAGCGGGTATAATAGTGCACCTGTGGATAAAAGCTACCAGGGAGGGAGGATTAAAAGTTAATTCTTACTGAGCCATTATACTATCTCGATCCCACCCCCACAAGTCTGTTTATGAAGCAAAAGCAGAGTAGTGCTTTAAAGGCATATCAGTCACTGCACAGAGTGCAGCTGTTTCTATCTAGAGTTGATGCTGCTGCCTTAATTTCACTCTGCCACAAGCTGAGGCATATTACACTATGAAGATATGGAGTTTGCATAACCTTTACAGATTGAATACGTACAATTATTTCTTCATTTCTTTGCCCTATTTTACTCTTCTAAGAGGTATCTTGGTACAGTGGTGCCAGTAAACCAGTGGACTTTGGGGGAACATTGCCACCTAGTGTGGCTCATTTCTGGTTGGGGGGGGCAGATCAGTAACATTGCCGTTAATTGTGGTTCATTTGTGGGTGGGAAGAGGAGTGGATAAGTAACACTGCTGAGTGTGACTTGGTTCTGTCGGGGGGGTGGATCAATAACAGCGTGGCTGAGCGCAGGTCATTTCCGAGGATGGGGGGGAGCATAACAATAACAATGCTGCTGAGTTTGGCTCATTTCTGGAGAGAGAGGTGGAGTGGAGCAGTAACAGTGTCAGCTAGCTGCTGTTTGACAGATGAAAGGACAGAGCTGCTCAGGACTGGAGTGGCTCGTTCCTTTTAACTAAGAGAAGTTTCCGCCTAGCAAGACAAGAATGGTGTCATGACTAGCCTTGCTGTTAAATGGGTTGTCACTGCACCTGAGCTGCATTCTACCCCTACAGTGGTACATCTCAGAAAACCCTTATTGTAAGGAGATGTTCGCTTTGTGCTGCCACAAAAGGAAATATAACAATGGGGGGGGGCAGGGGAAGGGAGGGCTTCAAATATTTATGGTAAACAAGTAACAGGTATGCATGCAAATAAATATACATTTGTAAAATAGACGTCTGAGGAGTGTGCAAAGTTACTTAGAAAGTTTATCCACTATGCATCTGCAGTGTAGTAACCCCCAAGCTTGGCTCTTATTGTCCTAGACTTGAGCCTCTGTTCTGAGCACTCTCCCCCTCCTTTTCCCTGACTTCAGCACGTACCCTCCTCAACCCCTACTCCATATTGACTACATCACCTTAGACAGCATCAACCCTACTGTCACTCTTCTTCCCCATCTTTCCCTTCACTCCAGCCCTTTCCTTTTCCTACACACCTCCCTCTCCTTTCCAAACCCATCCTACTCCCTCTTTTCCTATCTCCCCTCCTCTTCATCCCTGCCTTACACTGAAGCCCTACTGCCCGCCCCCACCCTTCTGCTTTTTGCTGTACCTCCCACATATCCTTGACATCTGCCTTTATTTCTTTTCTCTGTCTCCTCTTCCCTCTTCTACTCATACCACATATGTATTTATGCCTTTTATCCATTTGTAAATACCCTGTACATATGTTTTCCTAATTATGAACTGTAAATAGTTGCTATAATTGTACTTTTAATGTATTGTTTAACTCATGTTATCTTCTATGTTCATCTGTGTTACCTGTTTTATGTATTTTACTCCCAATCTCTGTTTGTACTTGACGCGGAACCTTTGTAAAAGAACCTCTGGTTTAAAGGTATTTGTCGTCAAGGCACAGGTCAGGAAGCATAGGAAAAACCAGGAGCAGTTGTAACATACGTAACAAGAGTATTTATTTGTACTAGCAGTAACATAAAAAAATAACATTGTTCAGTATAGCTATTTACAAAGGCCAAAGAAAACAGAAGATGCCTCTGACATTTCCTTCAATCTCTGTCCCTTCTTTTGCAAGCAATTGCAGCTTTGTTTTTATACATCCTTGCAACAACCCCCTTCTTAACAAGCATCCTGTTTTTTCGAAAATGTCCTTGTATATTTCAGGCAGGTGCTACAAGAGCACAGTGTCCCAGAACTGAGGCCCCTTTTTACACAGCTCTTCTGCAAAAGGCTTAAAAAATTGCACTAAGGTAACCTCTAGGGTTTCCAATAGCTTTTTGCAATCATCTCAAACTATAATTATATACATTTCAAAATTGAACACTATATAATTTCTGAACAAAGGGATCCCAATGTCAGTTACATTTCCACATAATGATTTACATATATTTTTATATCGGCATATATGCAAGGCAGGAAAAGACAGACAGCAAGGGAAGACTGAGAGACAGTGAGAGGCAAAGAATTGCGAGACTGTCGGGGGTGATCAAATCCTAGATCTCACAGAAAAATTTGGTTGTGCAACCAGACAAACAAGAGACAGGAATGGAAAGAACAGAACAGATCCCTGCATTCAAACTCTTTCTATAACAACTGGGACAGGGTCCTATTCAACCCTGTCACATACACCCCACTCCTTAAGAGGGAACCTGTTTTATCAAACAGGTTTCCAAAGCTTTCTGTTAATTCTCTAATAATATTAGCTTCTAATGTTCAGAAATTAAGCACATGCAGTATCCTTTTTCTATAACAGTACAGCAAACAGTAAAGTTTAAACTCATACATTTGTTTTTCAACCTTCAGAACCCTTAATTCCTGATCCATATCTTGACAGAAAATCAGCATTGCTGTTCTCTTTACCAGATGTGTGTATCACATTGAATTTAAATGGCTGTAGTGCCAGGTACCACTTTGTGATTCTGGATTTTTTATCTTTCATCTGGTTATGCCAACAGAGAGGATTGTGATCTGTTATAAGTACAAAGTCAGTTCCTAGTAAATAAAACTTAAGGGACTCCATGGCCCACTTTGCTTCTAAACATTCCTTTTCAATGGTAAAGTACCTTTTCTCTCTGTCATGCAACTTCCTACTTATGTACAAAATAGGATGTTCTTTCTTTCCCATCTATATTTTGACTCAGTACTGCACCTAGACCTACCTCTGGTGCATCTGTTTGTAACAAAAATGTTTTTTTCAGAGTCTGGGCTTCTTAAAACGGGCTGAACATAATGCAGCCTTAATAGCTTGAAAAGCTTCATCACACTCTTGAGGTCCATTTCACATTATTCGGGGACCGTTTTTTCATGAGTTCAGTGAGGGGAGTAGCTAACTCAGCAAAGCTGGGAACAAATCTCCGGTAATAACAAGCCAGCCCTAAAAATTACCTGACATGTTTCTTTGTTTTAGAGACAGGGCTGTTAGCTATAGCTTCTATTTTAAAAACCTCTGGTTTAACTTCTCCATTTCCCAACACATAGCCCAGCTATCTGGCTTCCTGCATGCCCAATGCACATTTGGTAGGATTAATATTCAGACCTGCATTTTTGATAGCTTGGATAACTGGTCGTAGGTGTTCCAGGTTGCTTTTCCAGTCTGGACTGTACACTGCGACATCATCCAGGTATGCAGCCCAATAACCAGTGTGAAGTGATAATATTACATCCGTGTACGTCTGGAATGTAGCTGGCACACCATGTAAACCAAATGGCATGGTGATGAACTAATAGAATCCAAAAGGAGTGGCAAATGCAGTTTTGTCTCTGATTCTTTAGCTAAAGGGATTTGCCAGTAACCTTTGGTGAGATCGAGGGTACTGATATGCTTTGCACTCCCCAGTCTGTCCACCAGATCATCTATTCTGGGCATAGGATAACTGTCAAATTCTGACACTTGATTAAGTTTCCTAAAATCAAGGCAGATTCTACCACCCCCTTCTTTTTTGTTTACAGTTACCATATGAGATGACCAAGCACTCCTCGACTCTTCTGTGATACCCAATTCTTTCATTTTTTTGTATTTCCTTAACTATGTCAGCTCTTAACTGCTCCAGGAAGGTTAGTGCCATGGCCAAGCCTGCCTCCAGAGTAGGCTTTGCCCCTGCCGCCTCTGGTTATGGTGACGGCGGGCCCCTCAAATCCATCCGAGGCCGCCGCCACTCAGGCCCATTTCCACCCCAGGCTCTAAGTCGGTAAGTGCGGCCGATAAACCACTTGTCAGACCATTCAGCAAGCGGCTGGCAGGGGTTGATAAGTCAGGAGTCAGAGCCCCCAACTCTTGCATGACCCAGATCGATCAGTCGATCGTCGGACCATCCGACGATCGCATGACCTCTTCGCGTCCATCAGGCTCTGACGAGGCACTGCCGGACATTAGATCCATCCAGGCTGGAGGACAATGGTCTCCCCGGGTTTCCCTCCATGGAGAACCCCCCATCTTCTGCTCCATCGGAGATTCCTCTGCTGTCGCCGGACCCGCAGGTCCTGATGGACAAACACCTTTCGCCAGGTTTACCTGATGAAGGGGTGCCAACAGGCCTTACGGTGGCTCTGATGCCACCTATAGTAGTGCCAGACCCTGCTCCTCCTCAGTGCCCACATGTCTCCTTACCTCCACCGGGACCGCCATTGGGCCTGCCTCCGTCAGGGCTCCTGATGACTATTCTGCCCTCAGGGCATCCCTTGGGGCTTCGCCCCTCAGGTCCTTCACCAAGTCTTCCTCCCACTAGTCCTTCTGGCCATCCTGCAGGACCATCAGGTGTCCCTCCATCTGGGCCACTGTTAGGCTTCCCTCCGTTGGTGCCGCCGTCAGGCTATCCCGTGTCAGGGCCGCCGTCCAGGCTATCCGTGTCAGGGGCGCGTCAGGCTACCCTCGCGGGCGCGCTTCGACTACCTCCGTTGGGCTACCTTCGAGATACCTCCGGGCAGCTATATCCAGGGTGCCTCTGTCAGGCTGCCATCAGGTTACCCTCATTCAGGTCTGACATCAGGCATTATGACGTTGGGGGCCCCCACCGGGATATCCACCATCGGGCTATCCTCAGTCAGCCCTGATGTCGGATCTCTTTGCGTCAGCTTTTTATTACTCAGGCTACCCTGGTTACTGTCGTCCACCAGGCTACCCACACCATTATCCGTCCTCTAGCTTTGGGGATATGGTCCTGGATCTGGATTTACTCAACCTCCACCTTCTCCCACTCCGCCGCCTCCTCCTCAGCTTCAGGTGGCTTTCCTAAAATCTTGGTGGTCTGAGACCAAACCCCAATTGGTCTTAGAATTAGACAGCAGGCATCCTGTTCTTCTGGACACAGGCCGCCCAGCTCCTTCCCCTAGGGCGCCCTCTCCGGTCCTTCCTCTTACTTCGATATCAGGCTGTCCATCAGCTCCAACACAACCCCTGATGTCTGAAGGGATCACCAGGGAGCCAGATCCTCTGATCCCTGAAAAACTTCTGGAGGATTCGGATGATTCCAAAGCAGACTCTGATTCCTCATCTGCCTGTTCGGGTTTCGAGACCCTTCCCCCTGAGGAACCAGTCCCTTGGGGATCCCCAAAATCACCACCCGAAGATCCCCCCCCCCTTTGTGTACTTCCTCAGGCACATGGCGGACGCCCAAGGATGGAAATCAGAGGCTCTGGACCTCAAAAGACAAAGGCTGGCAGAGCATCTGGACTTTCTGGATATGAGTCCGGTACTCATTCCCTCATAGCTGGAATCCCACGAGGATTTATCCTCGACCATATGGCAGAGATCTTCCTCCATCCTGGCCATGGCATAGAAAGCTGACCGGGTTTACAGGACCCCTGAGAACAAAGACCACCTCAGGGTGCACCCTAAGGCTGACTCGGTGGTCATCACAGCAGCCCATGATCGATCTGCTAAGCCTAAGCACCTCAGTACTCCCCAAAAAAGGAGTCCAAATGAATGGACCAGTTTAGGAGGAAATGCTATGCCTCTTCTACTCTAACGATACATGCTCTAAACTATGTCTTGCAAATGCTAGAGTACCAGAAGTTCGTGTTCCACCAGCTCGAGCCTGTTGTTGAGGCCTACCAGATTCTGATACAAAGTCATCATTGGCAAACACCCTAAAAATGGCCAAAGTGGCTGGATGTCATTCTTTGCGGGCCACCTACGATGCGGTGGATTCCTCCACTAGAGGTACAACCACAGCTGTAAACCTTCGCCGGTACTCTTGGCTAAGAGTATCTGGCCTAGCCCCTGATGTTCAGTTGGCTATCCAAGATACCCCTTTCCAGAGGCTCTGTCCTGTTTGGCGGGGATGCTCAGGACATTATAACAAGCCTGCAGGATAAAGGCATAGCTCTTCGGTCGGTCCATACCATGTAGCGACCGAAACAACAAAAATTTCCTTTTTCGTCAGCAAAACAGACGCCAGACGAAAAACCAGCAAGCGCCCAAATGCCAGTTTAAACGTAGAGCTCCCAATACTACCGCCACCCCTCCAGCCCAAACACAAGGGCTTCAGGAGCGGTCCCTCCTCAACCCCCCATGCCTGACTTGTTGACCACCCTCCCTCCTCCTCATCTGTCAGAGGAATAGGAGGGCAGAAGATTCGTGAGGCATCTGGGAGTTCATCACAATAGACGCCTGGGTGTTTCAATTAATAAAGCTTGGTCACATTCTCGAATTTCGAGAAAAACCTCCAAACAATCCACCGAGGCTTCTCATTACTTAAGGGCGCATATCCCCCATCTAAGAGAGGAGATCACAGCTCTTCTTCGAAAAGAAGCAGTAGAGCCAGTGTCGGCAAACCAGATCAGGAAGAATTCTGGATCTCAGTACCTTAAACCTCTTTATAGAGCACAAGAGGTTTCAGAAGCTGACATTGCAAAGCCTTCTGCCTCTCCTTTTCAAAGGACAATGGCTTTGTGCCTTGAACATGCAGGATGCGTATCTACACATCCTAATATTCCATCCGCATCGCAAATTTCTCAGGTTTTACAAACATACATACGAACAAACGAAGAAGCCAGCAGAAGAAGGCCATTTGGTCCATCAAGTCTGCTCGTATTGCAGGGTCCACAGCTTGAGCTAATGTCCCTGCCCTCCCTTCCCACTCCTCTCATCCTCCTACCCATGATCCTTACTTTTTAGGAGGCAGAATAGCATAGTGGTTTAAGGCTCTGAGCTGCAAACTTAGAGACATGGGTTTGAATCCCAGAGCCCCCACTTGCATACTGTGTGACCCTGAGCAAGTCACTTAACTTCCTTGTGCTCCCAGGTCACACCTGGAAACAAGCTTCGGCTTAGTGTGCCTTTCCTGGTTAAACAATTTCCCCTTTCTCTTTCCCTTTCCTTCCCCCTATGCCTTTCCCAGCTTCTCTTAAAGCTGCCTACTGTCTTCAACGAGATGACTTCTTCCAGCAGTACATTCCAAGTGTCCACCACCCTCTCTGTGAAGAAGTGCTTCCTGATCTCCCTCCTAAACCTCCCACCCTCCAGCTTAAGACTGTGCCCCCTAGTGTTATGGTTGCCACTCAGCTTAAAGAGACTTTCCTTATCCACCTTATTTATCCCTTTCAAGTACTTGAAGGTCCCAATCATGTCCCTTCTCTCTCTCTCCTGTCTTCCAGGGAGTACATGTTCAGTGCCCTCAACCTCTCCTCGTATGCTTTACCTTGCTGACCCGCTAATCATTTTTGTAGCCCTCCTCTGGATCTTCCCTAGCAGGTTAATGTCCTTTTTGAGGTGTGGGCACCCAGTACTGAACTCCATACTCTAGATGCAGCCTTACCAGTGATCTGTACAAGGGCAGTATAACCTCCTCTCTCTCCTATCATTGATCCACCTAGATATACATCCTAGCATCTTGTTTGCCTTTGCTGACGCTTTCTTGCACTGCGTGAAGTGCTTCACGTCACTAGCAATCATCACTCCCAGGTCCTTCTCCTCCTCTGATGCAGCTACTCTGACTCCACCTAGGTAGTACTCTGTCCTGGGATTCTTGGCTCCAATATGCATAACTTTGCATTTCTTGGCATTGAAGCCAAGCTGCCAGATCCTGGACCACCTCCCCAGCTTTTCCAGATCTTCATGTAGGTCCTGTATCCCTTCAGCTGTGTCCACTCTCCCGCAGAGCTCTGTGTCATCTGCGAATAGGCACATTTTGCCCTTAATGCCATCCCCAGTGTCATTAATGAAGATATTGAACAACATCGGCCCCAGCACAGAGTCCTGTGGGACCCCACTGGTTACCTTTCTGGTACCAGATAACTCTCCCCACCCCCCACACACACACACACACACACAAACACCCTCTGGTTCTGTCCTCAGCCAGTTTTCTATCCATCTGGTCATCTTTTCCCCAGCCCCAAGATCCACCAACTTCCTGATCAACCTTTTGTGTTTGGGGTTTTCTTTCCAAGGGGAGCATTACCAGTTCAGAGCTCTTCCTTTTGGCCTGTTCTCTGCTCCACGGGTTTTTGCCAAATGCCTAGTGTTAGTGGTAGGTGCCTTGAGGAGTCAGGGGCACTATGTCTTTTCCTACCTAGATGATTGGCTCCTCATAGCACCGTCAAGGGAGGGGTTGAAAGCTTCCTTATTGGCTACCCAGCACCTTTTCGAGCACCTGGGCATCACGGTCAATTACCCTAAGTCCCAACTTGCTCCTTCCCAATGTCTTCAGTTTATTGGGGTGGTGCTGGACACAGTGCAAGGTGTGGCATTTCCCCCCCTGGAAAGGGTGGACACCCTGGAGAGACAGGCCAAGCCAGTATCTTCTAGCCGACACATCTTGGCCAGGGCAGTTCTCCGTCTTTTTGGCCTCATGACAGCAGCTATCCCTACGGTCCCATTGGCGAGACTCCACATACGTATCTCACAGTGGACTCTAAGGTTCCAGTGGGATCAGAGGGAGGACAACTTAGACAGTCAGGTCCTCATCTCCAGCCCAGTGCAATAGGATCTGTTATGGTGGCAGGACTCCAGCAACCCGATGCTAGGAGTCCCTTTCCAGACCCCTCCTCACTCCCAAATACTGACTACAGATGTGTCTGGACAGGAATAAGGTGCCCATCTGGGATGCCACAGGACTCAGGGCCTGTGGTCACCTGTAGAAGCACACCTGCATATAAATGTGCTAGAGATGAGAGCAGTGCTTTATGCTCTTCAGGCTTTTCAGCACTTCCTTCTACAAGAAACCCTGTTGCTCCAAATGAACAACATGTGCATAGTGTGGTATATCAACAAGCAGGGGGGCACCTGCTCATATCTTCTTTGCAGGGAAGCGATGCGGGTCTGGAACTGGGCGGTTCTGCATAGAGTCCGTCTCCTGGCGGTCCATGTCCCAGACACGCAGAACGTTCTCGCAGACAGTTTGTCACACAAGGGCAAGAGCCCACGAATGGTAGCTAAAGCAAGAAGTTCTAGATCACATCTTCGACCTTTGGGATAGTCCGGAAGTGGATCAGTTTGCAGCCCCATCGAACACAAAACTTCCCAAGATTTGCTCGCTCAGTCCCGGGCATGGTGCTTTCTGGCAAGATGCACTAACACTTTCTTGGACAGGGAGATTACTGTACGCATTCCCCCTTTTTCCAATCTTACAGAGTGTGTTGATCAAGCTTCAGTCAGAAGGAGCACAAATGATATACTGATTGCTCCGTTTTGGCCTCAACAAATCTGGTTCCCGCTGCTTCAACAGCTAGCAGCAGAACCTCTGATCCTCTACCTCTGTCTTACGATATCCTGACCCTGGGTGGGGTGCACACTGGTACATCTGGGGCTAAAGTCTTCATCTACATGTGTGGCACCTCAAGACATAGCTGCTTCTAGGTATGGGGGTTTCTCCAAGGGTAGCTCAAATGTTTTTTTTTTTTTAACCAGGAGTAGCACACTAAGCTGAAAGCTTTTTAACAGGTGCAACCTGGGAGCACAGGGAAGTTAAAAGACTTGCTCAGGGTCACACAGTATGCAAGTGGAAGCTGTGGGATTCAAACCCAGGTCTGGTCTGCTGGATGTCTCCAGATTTGCAGCTCAGAGCCTTAAACCACTGCGCGAGTAGAGGCACAAAGCCATCTACTCGAACTACCTACGTCATGAAGCAGAAGCGCTTTTCCATTTGGGCTACCTCAAAAGTTTTGGATTCTTTCTCATGCTTTGCTCCCCAGGTCATGGAGTATCTTCTACATTTGTCAGATCTGGGCTTGAGCTATTCATCACTGAAGGTGCATCTAGCAGCCGTCTCTGCCTACCATGATCCAGTGGGAGGCAAGACACTGGCTCAGTTGGAGGTCTCCAAAACCGTTTTGAAAGGTATTTTTAATCTGAAACCCACGGTGTGTAACCCTGCTCCACTGTGGGACCTTAATTTTCTTTTAGAGAAATTTACCTTATCTCCCTTCGAACCGGCAAGTACTTGTAATATGCGCTTTTTGTCCTGGAAAGCGCTCTTTTCAGTTGCAGTTACCTCTGCTCGTAGAATTTTCAAGCTTCAGGCCCTGATGTGTGAGGTACCTTATTTGATTTTTCACAGAGACTGGGTGGCTCTGCGCACAAATCTTAAGGTTGTTTTCGGAGACTACCCATAATCAGTCTCTAGAATTGCCGGTATATTACCCCGAGCATTCTAATTGGGGGGGTGCCATCCTGCATACGTTAGACTTTCACAGAATTTTACGTTATTACACAAACAGGACAAAAGATGTCCACAAGACAAATCAGCT
Organism: Neoceratodus forsteri; assembly: GCA_016271365.2. Lineage (NCBI taxonomy): Eukaryota > Metazoa > Chordata > Ceratodontiformes > Ceratodontidae > Neoceratodus > Neoceratodus forsteri. The sequence continues at coordinate 83,435,796 of JADMNL010000033.1, forward strand.
TTTTGTATCTTTTGCACCAAAAAGGGAGGGTGTGGCAGTTTCCAAACAGTGCCTTTCAAAATGGCTGACAAACTGCATTACTTTTTGTTACCAGAAGTGTGGTAAAGTCCTTCCAGGACAGGTAAAAGGACATTCTACCAGGAGAATGGCTGCTTCCACAGCCTGTTTCGGAAACGTATCTGCCGCAGACATCTATGCGGTGGCTACTTGGAGTTCCGTCCACACTTTCACAAAACACTACAGTTTGGACATTGCCACGAGGCATAGGGCTGTATTTGGACTAGCAGTCCTTCAGGGACTGCTGTCCTAATTTTCTGGCTTTCTACTGGGATTATGTTCCAGCCTCCCATGTTTTTTCTTGTCCCTTGGACTATTTACTGCTTGGGACTCGGTCCTTCAAGTGATCACCTACTGCAAGAGCCCTCTCGCAGTAAGATGGTGCAGTTACATAAGAACTTCCCGTAATAGATCTTCGAGAGAGGCTCTTGCAGTGTGTAGCCTTTTTTCCACCCACCTTCCTCCTCTTTATTTACAGCTCTTTTTCAAGGAAGCCCTTTTTTGGATTCAGGAGCCTCTTACCATTCTCCTGTCATGACCCTTGGAGGTCTCCGGCGGGAGAACTAGAGGGCGTACATGGGGACTGGCCCCTATTAGTGTCACGCTGAGTCTGTCACATGACATACAGTGGGTGGTTCCCCGTCAGACACCACTAGCAAAAGTTTCCGTGCGGTACTGACGCCAGTGGGCACAGTCCTACAAGTGATTACCTACTGCAAGAGCCTCTTTCGAAGATCTACTGTTACAGTAAGTTCTTACATAACTGTACTGTGTAGAAGGTATATCCTGGACTTCTATTAGCCTATCGGAATACGATCTCACTCGCCCGGGGCATCAAGTATGTGAGCAAGGAGTGCTAACTGTATTGCAACAGTGTGATCGTTGGTTTCGTCCATAAGGAGACAAATGAGTTTGGTTTCATTTGCTCAACAACAGATTTTTCACCAATGATATATCCCTAACAGGAACATGGTTTTACTCTCCTTACAGGCAAACTTTCTGGCAATCTTGGAGTCCTTGAACATCAGTGGGAACAGTTTGTTCATGTGATTTGCCAGTGCAAATGGCAAGTGATGCTGATGCCCACAGCAATTTTGCTAATGCCACATCAATGTCCAGGAACCATGCAAAAACACTTGCTGACCGTTGCATTCGATGGAAGTTATGTTAGCAGCTTCTTGCATTTCTCACGTCGCCCATGATCAAGGCCACTGGTTTTCAGTTTTTACTGGAAAACCCGGTAAAATTCTGGAATCTGAACTGCTTGCACACTGGTTAAAACAAAGCATTTCACAGAATTTGGCATTTTATAGCAGATCAGTACATTTTCAGAACTTGCATTTTTTTTTCTTGTAATTGCTTCCTGTACTATTTTCAATTTGCTTCTATTTATGCTCTGTATATTAAGCCTTCCTTTATTTTGATAATTTACACACATACTAAAAGAATGACAGAATCCCTGTAAAATCCAGAAATTAGACTTACAATCACCAGTGCGATGCTTGGAATTTCAAGTCTTGAAAATGGAATTTCATTACTTTGTGCACCACAAATCAGTGTCCTTGACCATGATCACAAAGACCATTTTTCCCTCCAGTGGCTACCTTTGTGTGTTTATTTGCAAGGTCTAGAGAAAAGAAGAAATAACAGGATTAGTTTTATGGCAAAAAGCAATCTCTCCTCCCCCCCCCCCCCCAAAAAAAAATCTCTGACTGCGCAGTTCACTGCTAAGAATTTACTAACATACTAAAATGCCAGCAGAATAGGCCTAACGGTCTTAAGTGTTCACTGTTTGGTCAGCCCCCACCCTGGGTGCTGACCTTGCTGTCCCCTCGCCTTCTCTGGCTTCTCCTTCCCAGTTCGGATATTCTTGCTGCATTGGATTTTGCTTCCTGAACCCTTCCCCTGTACCTGTCCCACCCCCTCTTGAACCCCTCCACTGTCTCTGCCTCCACCAGCCCCTAGGTAGCGCATTCCATGGCTCCACCACCCTCTCAGTGAAGTAGCACCTCCTCCTTTCTCCCCTGAATCTTCCCTCCAGCTTCCACCCATGCCCTCTAGTGGTCTCTTCCTCCTTCCTTCAAGCACCCTGACTGTTCCTCCCTATTTACCCTCTTCATGTACCTGAAGACCTCTATCATGTCCCCGGTCCCTCTCTCTTCAATGTGTACATATTTAGCTCTTGAGCCTCTCCTCATAGGTCCTGTCCCCAAGCCCCAAATCATTTTGGTTGCCTCCTCTGGACCCTCTCCAGGAGGTTAATGTCTCTCTTTAAGTGTGGCCTCCAAAACTGCACGCAGTACTCCAGGTGCGGCCTCACCAAGCAGTTATACAGAGGGAGTATCACTTCCCTCCTTCTGGAGGTGATCCCCCTAGTGATGCATCCCAGCATCCTGTTGGCCTTGGCTGCTGCCCTCCTACAAGTCTCAGAGTTGTTTATCTGGACATCCACCACCACCCCCAGGTCCCTCTCAGCCATTGAGACTTGTAGTATCCCCCCCCCCCCCAAATTTGCCAGTGTTACCCATGGAACACAGTTTACACTAACTATCTCATTATTTTAATGACAGTCCTTTACCCCAATACTTTTGCGCACCACCTTACACTTTTTGCACATGCCCCCTCCCCAACCAATGTATTTCCTGGAATTGTGTATAAATACTCACATGCAGAATGCATATTCTTCCCCTTCGTGGCTCTTCTGGAGCCATCCTTTAAATTCTGCTTTAAGTTCCCAGTCTTTTCTGTCACACTGTCAATAACCTTGTCTTTTTTGCAGGGGTGGAAGATGATGAAGGAGATCCAGATCTGAGTCTTGTGGAAGATATGTCATCAGAGGAATAGGTTCAGCTGCTGCTAGTTTTGTAAAAACAAAAATCAAGAGATGTCAGATATTTCAAAATGAGTGCTTGTTTCTTAAGCATGTGTAAAACATTAAAATACTGTATGCTCACCAGCTTTCGTCAGGCCCTGGCTCCCCAGTAGGTAGAAGTTTACAGTATGCCACTGGATAGTATCCTACGACCCAGGATTAGTTGAAGAACTGGACAGACAAAAATAGACATGACAGAACACATTCTTTAGTGCTATCCATTGGCACAGCTCAATACAATATTGGTTAGTGCACACTGGCACAATAACACACAGTAATGCTTTTACTGGGACATGACATTTAGTATTTCATTATATTAAGGAACACTTCTGCACAAAGGTCCTAGATTCACAGCATCAGCCTGGACAGGCACCCAAAGCCACCGGTAAATAAACATGGTTTATTTATTTTTTTAAACTGAGCTGATGGGGAAGGGCCTTGACAAGGTGGCCCAGCTGTTCGCCAACACTCCCCCATTTTTAACAAAACTTTTTCTCGTCCCTGGTCTGCCTGTCTGCATCCCTCCAGCCTGTCACTGACTTTCTCACAGACTTGCAGCTTATCCAACACTTATCCAGGACCACAGCGTAGACAGTTGCCAGCCATGTCAGTCAGGAGGGCTGGCCTAGGACAGTGCCTGGCTTGTTTCATCTACATAAATGCCGCCACCAGCCAGCTGAGCAGTGCGAGGGGGCACGCTCACTCTCCCACCATGCTCCATTCACTGCCATCGCCATTTTCATCCCATGGATTACAAAAAAAAAAACGTTTTTAAAGTACATGTTCCCTTCTAAGCTGGGTGTCCCACTGCGAGCGGGCAGATAAAATTGAGAAGGCCCTCCTAGACTGAACTCTACTATTAGTGGGATTGTTAAAAATACACAGCCCATTCTTGCCTGGATGTCCCACTACAGGTGGGATTTTACATCTTAGCTAAGCAAGTCTGGGCAGGGACATATTTAGGTAATTAAAGAAGCCTGTCCTGAGCTTGGATTGACCCACTCCCAAGTCTTTGCCTTGCCCTCGCACCAGCTAGCACTGAAACCCACTCCAAGCAAAGCCCCTCCAGTCAGGAAGGAGGCATATTAAATAAATAAGCCAGTTCTGGGCTTGTATTGACCCACTCCAAGTGGGAATGTTTTAAAAAAATAAATAAATAATCCCCCCTCCTGGGTTGGTGTCCTGCTGTGAGCTGGAAGGTAAAATAAAGAAAGCCCTCCCTGGCTCAACCCATTATAGTCAGGCTTGGTAGAAGAAAAAGCACTGATTCCAATTCTAAGCAAAGCTTTTCCAGTCTGGTAGTGGGCATATGGCTTCCCAGCCAAATGCCCTTTGGAGTAACCCTTGCCTCAGTGTTTGCATTTTGCGCACAGAGGTTCTTTGTCTTTTAAATAGTTTTTTATTTTAATGGGTTCATCACAATATATCCAAGGCACACTGCCTTAAGGGTAGCTGGTCCATTCCACTGGGGTGTCAAACAGACGAGGCATACTGATGAGTCCTGGTAGGACGAAACACGTGTCTGTCTTCTGTTAGCACCCTTTGCAAACTGTGTGAGAGGCCTTTCGGCACCATGCAATTCTGCTTAAAGTTGGACCAGCATAACATTCTGTGGTGATTTGCATATGCAGCCCATGATGCTTTGCATTGTGGGGGCATGTGTGGTTTTGTATTTTATATTTAATAATTAAACACTCCCAACTTGTGATCTGAATGATGCACTCCAAGGGGGTATGTTAGTAAAACACAAAACCTGTGGAATATTAAATAAAATCAAGTCACTCCCCAGCAGAGTACTGCTATGAGCAGCTTATTAAAATAAATCTGTTCTTCCTGGGCATGAACCTATCATGCTTGGGGTGGACATTTAAAAGTGCAGATGAGAAGTGAGATGATAATCAGAAAGATAAAAAACAATTCTCAGTACATTGGTGGCCCGAGTTTGCAACCTGCAGCCAGGGTGACTGAAGTGGAGACTGGTGGGGAGGGTGAGGAGCATCTGAATGGATGGTCTTCTCCCCAGGAGAGGGGGTATGTCTTGCGCCACCCTCAAGCGGCTGCTGATGGCAGGCCCGCGGAGGTGCACTTGGTGGCATGGGTGACTACACACTGCCATGCGTCCTTCCCAGGATGCTGCGCACATGAAGCCCTGACATGGGAGGAGAGATGGAAGGAAGGAAGGGAGAAAATGGAAATGACCACCCCTCAGCACCAGATGACAGCCTCTGGCAAGCCCCCCATGCCACCTGACTGCCCAGTGCACTGTGCCTGCCCCTCCTGACTGACAGTCCCAGTGTTAGAGGCGCTTCCTCACCCTGCAGGGATAAGCTTCACCACATGTGGTGTCTGAACTCTCAGGGGAGCCTGGAGGCAGGTACAACAGCGAGGGTTGAGTCCAGCAGGCAGATGGGGCGAGTGTGAGAGGGCTCAAAGGAGTGGGGCTGCAGGGGGCCTGGCGGTGCAAAAAAAAGAAAAAAATAATTTCAGTCAACCTGCACAGCACAGCATTTCTCTGTATCCCACTCAAGAATGGCAGTCAATGTTTTTTATAATACATTTTCTGCATGTGTTGATTATTTGGCACCCTTACTTGATTCACTCCTTCACCATGATGTTCTAAAGTCTGTAATACGTGGTTCAAACTGTTTTTTTCAATACAAATGTTCAGCACTTCAAAACTTTTAATACTACTGTCTAGTAAAGTTCTAAACTGTAATAGCATCGATCTGACGTCAGATTGATGCTGTTACAACGTAGAACCGTAGAAACAGCAGCATGTGCCTCTGTAGTTTCAAAGGTGTCAAGAAAATCCTGGCTGCAGCGGCTAGTTACATAGACAGTCTCACATGTTTTTGGTGTGTGTGAAGAGGGGGGTTGTATCATACCATGTGCACATTGCTGTTACCATGCCAACCTCTTACACTACAACAACAGTGGGTAGATTCTCATACAGCTTCAGCTGAAAGGGTGCTTATTCTGTGAAATTCTGACCCAAAAACTAAAAAATATGCATTTACTGTAGCTGAGAATGGGCCATGTTGGTTGTCACGTCAACAGTTTGGAGACGGGGGGTGGCATTCGTCACTTCTCATTGATTGGCATGGAGTATGTGACAGTGACAGACATCATAACCATGGGTACAATCGTTGTTGTCATGGTGTAAACACAGAATGTGTGTCTGACAGCAGTAAACACAGAACCTCGAGCAACAAAACAATTTCCATGTATTACAGAAATAGCATATAGTAATCCATCTGTTGCTGTACTGGTAACACCATCTTGGATGTCCATGATGTCAAGCACCTCTTGAGCTTTGTTCTCGATGGGGGAATGACATCATGGAACCCCTCCGTGGTGTTACAGTACCGTAACAGATGGACTCCCGTACACTGTTCTGTTTGTAACACACAGCTAATTCTCAATGCACTGTATACGGATAAGTGGATTGTAATGGTGTACTGGGTGCACTTGTAGGAAGCGATAATAAAAATAAGGCAAGGTCCAGTTTGTGAGGTCTTCTTTCCTTTTTACAGCTGCATAGCGAGAGCTATGCTGACATATGGCTGATGTAAGAGGAAGGAGAGAAGGGGTGAAACGCATCACGTAATTGCAATAATGTTTCCTCCATGGACAGTGGAGCTGAAGTACATCATCTACATGACTCTCTCTGCCACCCATCTCTATCACTGCTTCTCCGTCTGTCTTTCTTGCTCCCCTCCCCCTTGCACCAGTTCTCCATCCTGGACCTACTAGCTCCACATAAAATAAAAAAATGCCCACTGCCATCCCCCTCCACACACACACACACACACACACACACACACACTCTCTTGGCTGGACAGCAAGAGCTATCCATAGTTGTAGCTTTCGTTTTGCACTGAATCAGTGGCTCTGATGTGACACACAGATGTGCATTCTGTAGTTGTAAAGCCAGAGCTGTTGTGTGGCACAGTGGCTCCAGTCTGGCATCTGGCTCCATTATTAGTTGCCAGATGGCTGGGTAGGGTGAGGGAAGTAACACAGAGCCTATATTCTGCACAGACAAAACCTAGAGCCTATATTTTGCACGAGTGTGCAGCATGAGGGAGCAAAGATGGGGCAACAGTTACAAAATACTTTTTTTTTTTTTTTTTAATAAACAGAATTCAGCTAATAACAGCCAGTGACCAGCTGGGAGTACTGCTAATCGCATAATGTTCCTATTGGGGGGAGTTTGGTAGCACATTTTATTGCTGCAGTGACTCCCAATGGTGGGTCAGGGAACTTGCTTCCCTGACGTTGATGATGCATGCATGTGGGTTTCTCTGTGGAGTTGCGTGTCATTAATATGGGCGGTCCAGGGGCCACACAGCAGGAAAAACGCAGAGCCTTTTAAATGTGGCCCTTGCCACACTCAAGATCTGAGCATTGCAGTGACCCTCGCTGGCTTGGCTTGTCAGCTGGGGTTGCAAGGTTGCCAGGCCTTGCTCACCAGAAGGACTGGATGGCATCAGAAGAGAGAAAAAGAAGGCAAAAAACTCATGAAATCTTTTCATTTCTTAACAGCACAGATCCTCAAGGCTCTTCATTTTTGATTTGGAAGAAGAAAGATATAGATTCATTTTGTTAAGAATAGCAATAATATCCATTGGAATGTAAGAAAAACTGGAACAAATTATGGGTTTTCATCCCACTGGGAAAACATGTTTATGTTGTTATGGCAACCTCTACAAATGTGGATTTTTTTTTTAATTTTTATAATTGCATGTTTTCCTCACAAGGACTACATAAAAGACCTTGCCAAGAGACACTTACAAGCTTGCCTCTAGTCTCAGCTGACCCTCAGCAACCTAATTACTTAATGTCAGAATCTATTTGTGAGTGTTTTTAAAATTTTATCACAGTATTGCGATGTATGATGTACTGTGATGTGGAACCTGTGTTGAATGCATGTGCAATCTTAGCCTGTGGTTCTTCCGTGAAAGAGCTACTCTCAGCTCAAGCTGACTATCCTGAATACACTTGTTAGTAAACTAACTTGCTCAGCGGATGAACCATCCCAGTTTACCACTGTTGTAAAGTGGAGATTTTGGAACAGAAGAACATTACATTGATGCTCTGTCAACACTAGGGGAGGAACTTTTTACAACTGCATAGCAAGAGCTTTGGTGGCATACTGCTGATGTAGAAGGAAAGAGAGAGGGGGATTCTGAAAGGGCATGCCTGCGCACTGGATGTGTCACATAATTGCAGTAATGTTTGCCCCACGGGTAGTGGAGTTGAGCACATCATCAGTAGTATGCGTGAATCATTCTGCTCTCCCCAACCCCCGTCTCTTATCGCTGCTTCTTTGTCTCTTTCTTGCTCCCCCTTCCCCCGTGCACCAGTTCTGCATCCTGGACCCACTAGTTCTACATAAAATAAATAAAAAAAAAAAAAAACCCACTGCCGAACAACCCATTCCCTCCTGATCACAAATTCACTTTGCGCTCTGCCTGTTTCTCTCTCTCCTGCTCGTAATAACTCTTATTTAAAAAAATAAAATCCCCCTTCTCCCCTCCCTCTCCAGTCAGAGCGCTTTTTGACCAAATAAAAGACTGATTCCTGTCCTCTTTTAATAGCCAGACCCAGCTTCACCCCATTGATTTGTCACAGGTTCCATCAAGAGCTGCCTGCTCCTTGGGGAGACGACACAGCTCCATCCTGTCGCACTGGCCTTTTTAGCACTTTATCCTAGGGGGTCACTGTCCAAAAATAGTCTCTGTTTCTTTAAATATTTCGTATTTAAGACTGCTGTGCTCCCAGGTTATGCCTCTGAAAAAGAATCATGCGATCTGAAACTTATGTCGTGTTTGGAAAGTCTGGTCACGTTAATAAATTTATTTGTTTGTTTATTTCTGTCTTTGGTAACTGGGTAAGCGAGCTGATCTAAAGGACCATTTTCAGTCACGACCCAGGCCACATGGTGGCACAAACTCAAGTAATACAGTGCATACAGGTACAAAGTGATAGACAAGCCTCAACATGAGGTAACTTAACAAATACCAGTAGTACAGAAATTGGTTTTGCAACAAATATAACAATACAGAGCAGAAATTCATAAAATTACGGGGAATCATTAAGTCAGTAATTTCAGGTAAAAACTGCAAATTCAACAGTCCAGGGTAGTGAGCAACTCAGAATCGGTTACAATAGCCAGGAGATAGGCAGGGGCTGAAGTGTGTGATACATATGGTGAAAGAGTGCAATACATAACATACTAGAAGGTGTGGGATGTAGAAAAATCAAAGAGGAGTAGGCATGGGCGGAGGTGGAGAGGCAGGCATTAGAACAGGCGCGACTCGGTGAGGTGAGAAAAAGCCCTGGTGTTAAACAGAAAAGCAGTGACAAGTGGCTTCAGATAGGAGTCAATCTTTTAGATTTTTCGTGAAAGACAGGTGGGAGGAGGACGATCGGATGGATAAGTGGATTCTGTTCCAAAGTGAGGGGGCAGAGATGGAGAAAGTTTTACTGCCCATGAAAGTGGAGATGCTTGGGACATCCAGAGTGGGGGACAGAGGATACACAGAGGCTCCTCGCAGCTACTCTACCTGTTAGTAAAGATGAATATGGAGACATGTGGCCACCCCTGAGCATATTGTCCACTTTGCAGCCCAGGGCATAATCAAAACGGCTTTGTAGAGGGAGCCACCCTAGGGAATGGTAGAGTATGCAGTGTTGAGTAGAATAGGTAGCTTGAAGGGCAAAGCGACATATGTTGTTGTACGCTGTGTTCAGTTGAGAGCACATTGCAGAGGACACAAGGGAGTAGACAGGGGAGCAGTTTTCAAGTATGGGTAGTAGCTTCCCTTGAGCGATAGCAAGGTGCGCGTCATCAGACAGATATTGCTTGAGTCTGTAGGCAGCACCTAGCTTCTGGTTGATTCGTTGCCCGGAGTTGTCTATGTGCACAGAGAAAGTAAGGTGAGGGTCAAGGGTAACACCCAGGTATTTGAAAATGGGGACATTTTTGAGGGTATGGCCGACTGGGGTGAGTACCAGGAGGCAGGAGTTAGTTTTGGCGACCTTGGCAAGGAACGGTTTGAAGCCAAAGAGCATAGACTATTTCTTCTTTTAATTTACTAGGAGTTTACTGGAGAGAGATCATTGATGGGCAGCACCATAGTTTAGAGTGAGTGTGGTGGAGATGGTATCAAGTGATTTATCACTATGATAGAGGACTCAGTTGTCCACATAGAGGAGGGCATCACAGGTGAGGCTTTCGGGAGGAAGAGCATTTATAAAAATAGAAAAGAGGAGGGGGCCAAGTATGGAACCTTGGGGGACTCCAGTGGAGACTAGTTGGGCAGTAGAAGAGGCTTCACCTATTATGAAAGACTGTGACCTGCCAGAGAGAGAACTTCTGAACCAGGTGGAAATTTCGGGGGAGCAGCCAAAACAAACCAGGATAGAGTAAAAGAGGGTGTGGTCAACAAGATCAAAGGCTTTTGACAAGTCCACGAATACCACACCTGTGGCCTTGCCTGTGTCCATGTTTCTTAGGATATGGTTGGAAAAAAGGGCCAAGGTGGTACTGTGTTGCTTGCGGAAACCATGCTGGTGGGGACATAGAGGTTTATACTTGTCCAGATGCTTTGAGAACTGGGTGTACAATCTTTTCTAGCAGCTTGCTCAGGTGAGGGAGGAGGGAGATGGGTCTGTAGTTGTCTGAGAGAGGATTTCCTGCTTTGAGGATTGGTACAATATTTGCATGTTTCCAGGAGTCGGGAACAGGGGATGTTGAGAGGGCAAGGTTGAATATGAAAGTGAGGGGTTTAACAATTTCTGGGGAGATGTTTTAAAACGCGGGAAGAGCCCATCACTGCTAGGGCTACCTCTGACAGGGAGGGATTTCAGGAGTTTGACACCATGATCAATGACTCTAAAGTAGAAGGGAGGGCAGGGTGTTGTGGGGGGGGGGGAGGAATGGTTTGGCTGGCAATCAGGGCCTGGGAGAGGCTGGGAAGGGAGTTTGCTGAGATAGGAGAAGAGATCGGTGAATTTTGTGTTAAAGATATGCGCAATGCTGGCCCAGTGGCGCTGAGGCACTGGATGCCTTACCTCGTGTTGCACCGGCGATCCAGGTTCGTGAACGACCTTGGGTCGCCGGGGTGCTGGCATGGGGGGGGGAAGCAGGATTGAGCAATTGTTCTCTTCTCCCGGGAGAGATCGCCCGCCCATAGTCCCAGTGACACCGAATGGAGGTTCGGTGATGAGTGCTGGTGGTACGGTTGACCCGGTAGGGTGGGGCATCCGCAAGACCGATGGTAAGCGCCCACTGCATATATCACGCCGGGGATGCACAGGAGGGACTGGAGAAAACCCAGGGAAAAACACGAAAATACTAATTAAAAAAAAAAAAAGAGAGATATGCATAGTCTCAGCAGGATCGGAGAGGGGGATGCGGGTTGACTTATTTGACTGTGAGTCTTAGGGTTAAAAAGTGACCCAATTGAGGCCCAGAGACTTCGAGGATTGTCAAGGTTGTTTCTTTGTTGTTTTAAGCTAATATTTACACTTAAGGGATTTGGCAGTTTGCTTGCAGGTATTGTGCAAGCATCTATATGCGTTCCAGAGTTTGGGGAAGGGGGACACCTTGTAGGCCTTCCACTTGTTGTCGCTGTCTTTCATCAGGGACAGTAGTTCCCTGGATAACCAGCAGATACAGCCCCCTCTTACCCTTCTGATTTTGAGAGGGAAATAGAAGTCCTGTAGTTTGAGGGCAGTTGTAAAGAAACTGACTGCGAACGTTAGTTTGGTGAATACAAAAGATAAACACCAGGAAAATGCCAGAAATAGCAACCCTATCACAGTGCTACTGAAATAGATTATACAGCAACAAACAAAAGCGGTGATAGAGACTGGGTGCTCACAATTAAGGCTCTTTTGCAAGAAACCAACATAAATCAGGCCCTCACCATCTGCAGAATGACATCAAAGATGCTGAAATATTTTTAAAATGTGCAATACTGCACCATTAAAATTGGTCTGCCTTTTACCTCCACAGAAATATAATATTCCTACATCTCAAAACCAAGACTTCTGCTGGAAAAACTGGGTTGAATTGCTGTGGGCTGCTTCTTTGTGCTGATGCAATACCTGTTCCAAAGTCAACAGCTGGCTACTTTACATCTACCGCTGTGCCATCTTTTTCTGTGGAGGAAGGGATTTCTCACCTTTGATAAGGATAGCGTGACTGTGACCAAAACTATTACGTGGCTGATAACCTCAGCAATGTAATTCTCACAACATTTACAGAATATACAAAATAGGGTTCTGTATCAGAAGATCTGTGGGTGCTTTTTATATTCTTCATTAATTATTCCTGAAGGAGGTCTACTGGTTAAATTGCCAGTTCTTCATTTTCAGTGTGGACTTAATTTTATCATTGTGTTTTACAAGTAAAGTTGTTCCTTTCAAACACTAGTCCTGCTAGAGTAGTATGCGTCAAAATTGTATGTTGTGCAACATCATACCAAGGTGAAGATTAGTATCGACAATTTAGTACCTTGCTGAACCTTTTTTAGGTGAATCAAAAGCAGTATGTTAGCAGTCATTTCCTTACTTCTCAGTGCCAGAATCCCCCGCCCCCCACCCCGGTACTTCTGTCTAAAAATAAGGTTTCTCTCGGTTTCCTTCGCCAGCCTGATCCTATCCCCAACCAGCATTCTGTCTCCAAGACTCCATCTTTGCTTTAAAGAAAAAAAAGAACAAAAGTCCTCTCTCATTCATCCCTGAACCCCCAGTATCCTGCTGGGCTTGGAACTACTGTGGCCAGCCAGAAGCATCTTTGCAGAGAGCCCTGCTGGGATCAGAACCACTGTGCCCAATGGCACCTTTGGAAAGAGCCTTGCCCTGCCTGGGACAGTTGCGGCCAGCAGAATCATTGCAGAGAGCCCTCCTGGACTCAGAACCGCTGAGCCCAGTGGCACCTTTGGATAGAGCCTTGTTCTGCCTGGGACAACTGCAGCAAGTGGTATAATTGCAAAGAGCCCTGCTGGGCTCAGAACCACTGTAAACTGTGGCACCTTAGCAGAGATCCCGGTTGGGCTCATTATTGCCATGGCTGGTGGCATCTTTGGAGGCAACCCTGCTGGGCTGACAACCGCAGCAACCCGTATCACCCTTGCACAGAGCCCTACTTGGGCTCAGATCTGCAACTGCTGGCAGCACATTGCAGAGAGCCCTGCTGGGCTCAGAACTGCTGCAGCCAGCATCACCTTTGGAGAACGCCCTCCTGGGCTCGGAACCACCACAGTTGGCAACTACTTTGTAGAGAGAGCCCTAAGGGGCTTAAAACTGCCGTGGCTGACAGCACCCTTGCAGATAGCCTTGCTGGACTCAGAGGGTTGTGGTATATGGCAACTTTGAAGGGAGCCCTTCTGGGTTCCAGCATCCTCATTCATGCCGTGAAGCAGTGAATTGACTGCCTATCTTTCCCTCCCCAGCTAGAACTCTGTCTCAGGGACTTCATCTTTGCTTGGTTATAAACAAAGCCCTGTCACTGTTTCTCCTTGCCAAACCAATTCCCTGCATTCCCCAGCAGGTAGTTTGTTTCTGTCTTTCTTTTTGTTTTTAGGAAAAAAAATACTCTTCCCATTATTCCTTGAACCTCCAGTATATAGAGAAGAAAAAAAAATCTCTCTCTCTCTCTCTGTATCATTCACCCCTGCTTCATTCCACATTCATCACTGAACCGCCAGATAGAAGAAGAAAAACATCATGTTCTTCAGCATCCCACACTCTGCTAGCAATTCTGAATCATCTGGGGAAAAGCAAACTTTGCCCATCCCTCTGTATCAGTCACACTGCTCCTCCCCTTTCTTTTTCAGCTTTGTAACCCTATGATATGTGCATTTTCTTTTCTGCAAATAATATCCCATTAAGAACTGAAGATGACAAACGTTTAATTATGCAGAAAAAAACTCAACTGCCCCTGCAACATGTCAAGGTAGACAGACAAGAGGATACTAAGTACGCGGAAACATGAAGGACTGAAACAGTAATGTCAAGGGAGACACAAGGGGAAGGGATGGGATCAGAACAAATAGGGTCAAAACCATCAAAACATGGAGGGCCCATATGTACAAATGCCTGCAGCCTTGGTAACAAGATTTCTGACCTAATGGCATTGATGGCAGAGGGACACCTAGATATTGTAGCAGTCACTGAAACATGATATACAGAAAGCCATGACTGGGACATTAATATACCTGGGTATATAGTCTACAGGAAAGACAGGGAGGGCAAAAAGGGAGGAGGGGTAGCGATCTGCATCAAGGAAGGATCAAGGCAAGTGAGATAAAGGGAAAGCAGGGAGGAGATAAGGCACTGTGGGTCACACTGGAGTCAGGAAATGGCACCACTATCTGCACAGAGGTTATCTACAGACCCACAACGCAAGGGGGGAGGAAACAGATAGGGTAATGCTAAATAACATCCTTAAAATGGCAGAGAAGGGAGAAGTGTTGTTGGTAGGGGACCTAAATATGCCTGATGTTAACTGGAGCACCTATGCTGCAGCCACATCCAGGAGCAAAGTCATTCTGGATGCCCTGCAAGGGACATGCCTCACGCAGCTTGTGGGGGAACCCACCCATGAGGCGACGATATTGGACCTGGTGCTCGTAAATGGAGACAGAATAATGAATGTATCAGTGGGCAGCCATCTGGTGTCCAGCGGCCACCGTACAGTATGGTTCAGGGTAAAGACAGTAGAAGAATCAAGCCCACACTAAAGCCAGAGTTCTTGACTTCAAGAGGGCCGACTTTACTAAAATGGTTGAATGTCTCAAGAAAACACTGGCACAAGGTGAGGAAGGGTGAGTAGAGGTACAGTGGGAGAACCTCAAGAGGGTCATAACAGAGGCAACACGCCTTTCTGTGAAGCTAGTGAGCAAAGCCAGAAGACAAAGAAAACCATTATGGTTTTCAAAAGAAGTGGCAGGGAAGGTTAGATAGAAAAAAACTGGCATTCAGGAAATACAAGGAAACACAAAGGGAGAAAAACAAGGAACTGTATCAGGCAAAGCAGAGGGAGGTGGGTAAAGCAGTCAGAAGTTCAAAGGCAAAAACAGAGGAAAGGCTAGCCCAGACAGTGAAGAAGGGAGACAAAACCTTCTTCAGGTACATAAGGGAAAGAAGAAAGGACAAGGGAGGGATAGTGAGGCTTAATAAAGGAGGGGGAAGTGGGCGGAAGGGGGCCTGGAGAACACTGAGATACTGAATGAATACTTTTGCTCAGTATTCACAAAAGAAGGGAAGGGGGATAGGCCGATATTAGCAAGTGGACACACACAGGAAAGGGGGGTGAACACCAGTCCATGCACAGAGGAAAGAGTCTTAAAGGAACTCTTGGAACTGAAGGTGGATAAGGCAATGGGGGCAGATGGGATACATCCCAGAATACTAAAAGAGCTCAGAGAGGTGATACTGTCACCACTGACAGCCCTATAATCGTTGGAGGAGGGAGTAGTACTGGAAGAGGGCGAATATGATACCCCTTCACAAGAGTGGGAGCAAGGTAGAAGAAGGTAACTATAGACCAGTCAGTTTGACCTCAGTGGTGGGAAAGATGATGGAATCACTGTTAAAGGAAAGGATTGTAGAATATCTAGAAACCAGCGGGGCATAGGACCCAAGGCAACATGGATTCACAACAGGAAGGTTGTGTCAAACGAATCTGATAGATTTCTTTGACTGGGTGACAAGGGTAGTAGATCAGGGAGGGGCAGTGGACATGGTCTGTCTAGATTTTAGCAAAGCATTTGACACAGTCCCGCACAAGAGGTTAGTAAACAAGTTGGGCAGTCTGGGAGTAGGTCCCAAGGTGGTAAACTGAGTCAGAAATTGGCTTACTAACAGGACTCGGAGGGTGATGGTAAACGGAGTTCAATATGAAGAAAGGGGGATAACCAGCAGGGTGCTACAGGGTTCAGTGCCAGGGCCAGTCCTCTTTAATGTCTTTATAAGCAACATTGCAGATGGACTCGAAGGAAAAGTATGCCTCTTTGCAGATGACACCAAGATCTGCAATAGGGTTGACACTCTGTGGGGAGGGGGGAGCAAATGAGGAGAGACTTATGCAAGTTGGAGGAGGGGTCAAGAGTGTGGCAGCTCGGATTCGGTGCCAAGAAGTGCAAAATCATGCACTTGGGGAACAAAAACCCAGGAGAGGAATACACAATGGGGGGGGAGGTACTAACAACAACCAAAATGGTGCAGTCATAACAGATGACCTAAAAGTTGCCAAACAATGTGAGAAGGCAGTGAGGAAAGCCGGTGGAATGCTGGGGTGCATATGGAGAGGTATCACCAGTAGAATACAGGAGGTGGTGATGCCGCTGTACAGGCAGTTGGTGAGGCCTCATATAGAGTACTACATGCAGTTCTGGAGACCTCATCTCTGAAAGGACATCGACAGGGTGGAGGCAGTCCAGAGAAGGGCAACGAAAATGGTGCAGGAACACCAGAAACTATATGAGGAGAGCTTGAGAGAACTCAATATGTATACTCTGGAGGACAGGAAGGAGAGGGTGGATATGATAGAGACATTCAAATACAGTTCCTCAATGGGACCAACAGAGTTCATCAGGGCAGTATCTTTCATAAAAGGAGGTGTACAAGAACAAGGAACAGTCTCCCAGAGGAGGTTGTGGGGCCAAAAATAGTTGTCGAATTCAAGAATGCATGGGACAGGCAGAAGACAAAACTAGTGGTAGGAAGGAGGAGGTAGGCCACAGATCAAATAGGATATACAGTAGGCAGGGAAATGGGCAGACTAGGTGGGCCAGGCGGTCCTTATCTGTCATCAAGTTCTGTGTTTCTGTATTTCTAATTATATTAGTAGTGTCCATCAAACGCAATACAAGTCACTGAGCGCTGAATCTTTTGAGAATGTATTCAGATTTTGAGGGTATATATATATATATATATATATAATAAAAACCTG
Organism: Neoceratodus forsteri; assembly: GCA_016271365.2. Lineage (NCBI taxonomy): Eukaryota > Metazoa > Chordata > Ceratodontiformes > Ceratodontidae > Neoceratodus > Neoceratodus forsteri. The sequence goes on from JADMNL010000033.1 coordinate 83,452,694, forward strand.
CTGCATTGTTTCACATTCGATGACTGCTTCACGTTGAATAATTTGGATTTCTATTTGTTTTTTTCACAATCACAGCCCTGTAATGCAAAGACAAGATGGTATTAGTTTAATAATTCTGTTGCCGTAATGAAAACATGAACTGCTTTAGAGCTGGAGAGTAGAAAATACTCCTCCATCCCCCAGAGTGTGTGCATTTTACATTAACTGGTTTTCCTTACTAATACTTTGGTTTAAATTTGATTGTTTTGTTTTTTTTAATTAATGCAAAACAAGAAGAACTTGGTACAGTAGAGCATAACACATCCAGCAGCCAAGGGATTAATGAACAATTAAAGTGGCATATGACTACTAAGGTTTGTGTGCCAGCCCTGTACAATTATATGAGATGACAGCCACCACTGGAGCTTTGGCTTCTGAAAATGCTAGTTTGGTGGCCACCTTGCTCATCAGAAATTAAAGTGACATTTTATATCGTGCAGCACAATTACAAGAAAAATGTACATTGCAGGAGCTTTGGAGACTCAGAATTTCAGTCTGGTGTTCCTCCAGAACCACCATGTCTGGAAGCACGTTTGGAAAGTGCTTTGCTGGACATGGAACCATCTTGGCCAGTGGCATCTGTGGAGAGATCCCTACTAGACTCACGGGCTCAGAACTGCACAGCCAGTGGCACCATTGCAGAGAGGAGACAGCACAGAGAGGCAGAACAGAATAACAGGGTCTGAAACCATAAGAAAAAAATCATTAAAAAGCATCTGACACCAGTTCTGGCTCTGGGCAGGCAATCCATAACATGGAGTTGCCTGCCCTAGGATCTACCCTGGCTATATTTGGACTTTTTCAGTGCTGTATTAAAAACTTTATTTCCTCCGTAACACCCGGTTCGTAACTTCCATGTATGAGCCAAGTGGCCGCCAAGTGCTGCAGCCCCACTCCTAAAAACAGCATAATTATGATGTGAAGTAGGAAACAGGGCTGCAGGCACTTGGTGGACAATGTAATGGAAATGGAGCTGCCTAAATGTACCTAGATTCTTTGCTGGCAGGTATACATGTATGGGGCTACAGCTGAAACCCCTCCTACTCTCCTGCCAAGCCTGGGGGTGAGAGTTACTCAACTATTGACTATACTATCTATGAAACAGAATCAAATCCTGCTTTCCCTTTTACTCCCTAAACTTCCTTGCTGTCTTGCATGATTAAGATCCAGAAATATACAACATGGATTGATGCAGTCTTCTTTTTTTCTTTGTTAGATTTGTTCACCCTCCCTCGCCCCAGATTATTTGCGTATTTATTTAAATCACATTTTTGACCAAGAGGGCATGCTATGCTGTGAACACCAGAGCAAGAATGCAGCCATACACCATATACACTCGGCAGTTAAAAAATCCACTTGCAAGTGTTCTATTCCAGTAGTGACGATTTTTATTGCATATAAAATGCAAAAGTGCACACATTGCTGAACTACTACAAACACAGGTGAAAATACCCCAAACCAGTCAAAATGCAGTTCCTGGGTATATTGTGAGTCACTCGACCGTTGGCCTTGTGACTTCCAATTCGCCAGGGGTATGCTTTAATTAAGTAATAACAACTGAGAAGCTGGTCATTTCTGAGGGATTGGTGGCCAGACGTGCAGCCGAGGGCCACCTCACTCCAGTCAGTCATTAGCTTAATTAGGCTTAATCTGGTTCAAGGTCAGTTGGCATTCATCTGTATCCCTCTCCCCCGGGTCGTGCCTGAAAATAGGCAGGATTTGTCTAGTGCACTTACCCGGTCAACAAAAACTAAATAAATAAATAAAATAAATTAGTCCAAGGAAATGACCTGTTGCAAGGTTGTTATTGCAATTATAAGTCTAATCGCAATAACAATTTTCTTTTTTCCCCCCATTTATTTTTAACTAATTAAGATTTTAAACAGTGGCGCGAGCTGTGTGTGCCGCACAGCATCAGTTGGCAGCTGAATCGGCCATTTCTAGGCTCATGAATAATTAATTAGACTTGTAATTTTCTTGAAACACATGCCTTGCTGTGGGTTATTGCTTACTTATACAATGGCATATGAAAATCTTGTAACCTCATTGGTCAAAACACATCACATGACTGTGGTATATCCTGCAATAACCCATGGCTGAGAAATGGCATTTATGAAAAACATACTTAAACACATTTTTAATTTATTTTACACATGGGTCCATTGTATAATCACAATAAGGCACTTCAGGGTGTGGGTTATTGGGGGATTTACCCACTTCTTGTGTGGTTAAGTCGCTCGGCTGCGCCTTGTGACACACCACACAAGGCGTGGGTAAATCCTCCAGTAACCCACACCCTGTCATGCCTTATTGCTTAACTATTCCCAGTCACACCTCATCCACATTGTGACCTCGCTGATTATTACATCATGTCTGACCAAGACCTGCCACTCATCTGCTGCCAGATTGGTCACTTGTGATTTCACAGTGTGTGAGGTCACAGTTCTGGGAATGATATTACTAGCTCTTTAACCAAAAAAAAAAAAGAGTCTACTGAGCTGAGAGTTTTTATAACAGATGCTGTGAGCAGTTCCTAACAAATTAAAACTGTGTGCCTGGAACAGCATTCTTAACCTAGCACTGTGTGCTCTGACTGTATTCAGATAGTGTCAGGGCCATCCACTCCCCCCACCCTACCTCCCCCAGTAGATTATGCTGCCCGACTTGCATGAGTTGCACATTGAAAAGGAGTTGAAATCAACATTAGCGCTGGCCCACATTTACTTAAGAGACCGTTATCATGAGCCTTGAGCCAAATAAATGAACAAAATAGAAACAGCTCTCATGTCAAGGAACAACATTATTCGCAAGGTTGAAACTGACAATTGGCAAAGATTATTGGCAGGTCTTATACTGGCCCTGATGGGTCTCAGTCAGTTCTTCTGTTAGAATAATTAAAGAGACTGTCAATTTACTGCAAGAAATTCACAGTCGACTTCAAAAGAACTGAGTTACACAAAATCCCCTCCAGTTTTCGATTTCAGGACATTTCCATTTTCGATTACGGAAGACATTTATATTAAAGCCCGATCTTTTCCCCTTGAACATTATCTGTTGCTGTTGTTTATTCCTGTAATGAAGTCATAAACCCTGTGCTTATGACGTCACCCCGGTTGCCATGGAAAGAATTCTGCCAGCAGCAGATGATTATGACTTCAGGGCAGGAAAAATGGCAAAAACAGAGGATGCCTGAGGGTCAAAGAGCCAGTTTTCATGTGGAGGGCTTAAGAAATAATTTTAGGAACTAAAAATTAAAATTTTGTTTGAATTTTATCAGGTGTGAGTCATCGTAGCTTGCTTCTACATACACAGAGGCAAGCTGTGAAAGGTGAAGCCATTAATGGGCATGCCCAATGTCAACAGTGTGATGAGTGGATAGAAAAAATGGGAGGGGGTGGACAGAAAGGAGTACAGTCAACGGAATGGACTGCTGTTACCCTGGAGCCCCACCCCCCTCCTGACTGCATTGCTGTATATTTGTAAATATTTTTTCCTCAGGTAACATGTATCGCACTCTTGACATTGTCTTACACTGTTGTCTGTAGTTGAATCTATGACACTGTCAACGGCCTCATGTATGTATTTTATGTTTTGCTCTAAACTCTGTTGTTTAATTTTAAATTTAGCAGAACTGAGCTACACAAAATCCCCTCCAAATTTGGATTTCAGGACATTCTGCTTTTGGAATGGAGGCTGACAGTAGAGTCTAGAGGTTAGAGTAACGAGCTGTGAATGAGCTTGGTACACCCATTAGATCTCAGTTTGGTATCCATTTAGAATCTGGAAACTCCTTGCCCAGCACTGACGATCCCGACCCTGGCTGCCCAAAACATGGTTGCCCAACATCAGGATTTTGGTTGCGGTGGAGTTTGTTCTCTAAAGTACTGGGGGTGCGGAAAAAAAAAAAATGTTTGCCACTGGCAAAATCACGATGTCTGCCACCTGAGTTTCGAGCAGCCAGCATTGGGATTGTGAAACACGGGAATGCAAGTTTCCGTGTTTCATTATATATCCCTGGGTTTGATTTCCACAACCTCCTCTTCATGCTGTGCGACACTGAGCAAGGCACTTAACCTCCCCAGTGCTTCCAGGTCACCCCTGAAAACAGGCACTTGTGTCTAGTGGGCCTTACCTAGTTGCCAAATAAAAAAATAAAAAAATTATGTTGTATCCTCCCAGGTCATGCCTGAAAATAGGCATTTGATTGTCTAGTGCACCTGCTTGGTGAAAAAAGCAATAAATAAAGCCCATATCTGCACCAGGTGAAAGTGGGTTGACAAGGCTGGGAGGGTTGCAGCGCTGATGGGAGTGGCAGATGGCTCCTGGGCCGAGAAAGCACGATAAAATGTTTATTCTTTTATTTAAACATTTGGTAACCTGGAAAGGCACATTGAGTCAAGGCTCATTTCCAGGTGCGACCTGGGGATTGGGGTACAGGATTCTAAGAGCATGAGGAGGTTTACATCGATATACATTTTACAAAAGAGTACATGGATATTTACTTATAGGATAATATGTAAACAAATGGGTACGTATATGTTTGGCAGGAATAGGCTGCAATTCATATGAGAACATAATTTCAACTGGGTACATAAGCTAGCCATAGTAGGTTTAGCTAGGAAGGGAAAAACTATATAGAGGATAATGTATGGTCCTCTATTGGTAACCGGTCTGTTAACCATCGAGAGGTCACCAGGGCGACTGTCTAAACCTCGAAAGCAAAGTGCGAGAGGTTTACATCGCCATGGCAACCTTGAGATGGTTAACAGTAACCGGTTGCCGATAGAAGGACCGTACATTATTTTTTATAGTGTATGGTCCCAAGAAAAATTGAAAATGGCTCCTTACTTTTGAAAATATAGTCACAGCCGCGGACGTTTAGTCTTTCCCTTACCGCTGCGTGCATCCGTCGGTTCCCCAGTGGAAAAAAAAAAGGTGCCCGCATGCACAGACTGATTCCCGTTGTTAACCTATCGATGTGACATAGCATTGATAGAGTAACAACATTTCTATTTCACAACGATGGTATAACAACCTTAGGAAATGATGATTTCCTAAGGTTAACAGCGTTGTACCATACATTATATAGAAGTTTGTACGGTGCAATTAATTACATGTAGAACATTGTATGTAATAAGTAGAATCTAGGAGATTTACTGCTTCTGGGAAGAGGAGCCAGGCATCCTACAGTTATTTGCCTTTTGAGGGGAGGATTGGGAGTACAGGAGGTGAGACTGGGAAAGGTAAGAAGCAGGAGCAGGTTGGCCTGGTGGTGCTGGAGGTTGAGGCACTGGTCGCTACACCTCATGCTACGCTGGTGGCCCGGGTTCAGGAACGAGCCAGGGGTCGGCAGGGGGAGAGAGAGGATCGAGCGTCCGGAGGACTGCTCTCCTCTGTTGGGGGAAGGGAGACTAGTCGTCCCGCTCATTGACTGCCCTTGGTGGTGGCTGGAGGGCAGTACGGGTCGGGAGGCTCAGTCCGATGTTGTCACGCTGGTGGGGAGGGTGCAGGGACAAATTGGAGGAAAACCCTGGCTGGCTCAATGATGGTCCGCCATGCCCGGATTCTGGATTGGATCTCTTGGGGGGGGGGGGGGGAGCCGGCAACAGAAGCAGGTGGGGGTGGAAGTAAATTAAGGTGTTATCTGATAGAGTTGTGCAAGGGAGAGTTTCTTAGAAGAGGAGATAGTTGGTTCCAGAGAAACAGGAGTCTGTTGTGAAGGCGGATTTGCCAGCAGTCAAGGATGGTTTGGGCAGAGTGAAGGAGCGGGTGTCCCTGGATCATAGCATGTAATGTGATGGGTATGACGCTTGGCCAGCTGGTTATGATTATTGTATGATATTGGTATTAAAAATACATGGCCAGTGTATGATCACTTCAGTGGGAGAAATTTGGCCTTTAAATTACAAGGTCAGAAGCGGAAAATCACAGGATGTATTACACTGACCAGGAGATTCCTGTAATTAAAACTTCCTTGAAGAAATTACATTTTGTTACCTTTTTATGACGTGCTCAGGCTTTTGAAGTTGAAACAAAATCTAAAGTTTATGATGTCAGGAAAGAAAGGGCAATTTGGCTGTTCCTATCAAGTTTAACACCTAAATGACAAATGCTGGGATTGCTAAGATCAAAGAAAAATATTTAATTAAAGATCATATTTAGGAAATGTGTTTTTTTTTCTTCTGATATCACATTAGCCTCGGCTACTGGTGGGCTGAACTGCCCTGGACAACGTGCCATGACCAGTGAGGAATCAGAGTCCCTGAGGCACTGAAGCCTCGGCTACTGGTGGGCTCAACTGCCCAGGACAACATGCCGTGACCAGCAAGGAATCAGAGTCCCTGAGGCACTGAAGGTAATTTCGACCACCTTTCGGTGCCTCCTTGCTTGCCCTGCTTTGTAGAGACTTTAAATTTAGCGCCTTTTACTCGGGACTGCCCGCCCGGCGTTTTAATTCTGAACTGAAACGGACCCACAGTAGCATCTAACCCTGCACTGTTTTGCTAAGTCCTTCCATTACTGTAACCGAAAGCTCCAACTATTTGTCTGAAAAGTGTTTGCTTGCTGATTGTGGAGCCACATTTTAAACTTTATCTGCCCGAAGCTGCAGAACGTCCAAAGCGCCCCAGTTCTCGAATCCCCTTGATCTCTCCGGGTTTGAGACCCAACCCCCTCGGCTACTGAACGTACCTGTATCTCGCTGAACTCAGGGAGGCGAGAGCAGTGTGGCTGAATAACCGCGAGTGCACTAGGCACCCTCAATCAGTACTGCCTGCCCTCAGCATAGCGTAACTGCTGTAATCTGCTGCTTCAGCTGGGGCCAGGTCGCTGAAACCCCACAGTCACTTTGTGACTGCTCCCCCACGCGCCCCCACCACACCCACCCTTGTCCAGCTTTACTTTTATAGAGTATAACTCCACCCTCAACTTAAGTCCATCCTCAGTACACGTCCTGCTGACGAAATTAACTATCTCCTCACTTTTCCATTAGCAGTTTATACTGTTTGACTGCTAGAGGGCGCTTGATTGATTTTACTAGTGCCTTAACTGTTCTTTTAACTCTTACCTACTGGTGGGCACTACACTTTAGCTCTTATCTCCACCACTGACAAGACTGCACCTTCCTTTTCTCTCTCCCATACATTCCTACAATTTAATTGACGCTTCTAACCTACCAAATGGCCATCTCTCCCTATCTCATTATTTTATTAACCTCTTCAGCTCTTTGCCTCATTTGGCTCCCTATCCTCTAAAACTCTATCTCCTTTAAATATCATCACTGCTATCCTGTCCACTTCAGGTTATGTCCTAAGAGTAAAACTCCTACACAACCTTCGATCACCTTCCCCCTGCTTATTCATTACAAATTCACTTATCACCTATCCTACACTCTGAATAAATCCAAGATGCCAATTATAATCCTACCCCCTCACACATCTGTCGCAGACTCTTACATCTATCTCACCTAACACTGATGTTAGTGGGGGATATTGAGAAAAGCCCTGGACCTCCATGTAACTCATTCTGTAAAGCTACAAACTGGCATGACTCCAAAGGCATCCGTATTGCCCATCTAAATGTTAGGAGCCTGCTTCGCAACAAGGTTGAACTGGAGGCGTGGGTTGCCCAGCACAACCCAGACATCCTCTGCCTATCTGAAACCTGGCTTAAACCCTCCACCCCTGATCATCTCTGCTCTCTGCCCAACTACAGCATCATTCGGCAGGATAGGCCATCCACTAAGCGGGGTGAGGGGGTTGCCATCTTCAAACCACGCATTCTTATCTCCCTCAATGCCCAACCACCTCTATCTCACTGTGAAGCAATCTATGCTACCGTAAAGCTCGGGTCAAAGAATCTTCACTTGATCTGTGTCTATAACCCTCCGGCTGGCGGCATGGCTGGGCTTGAGGAACTACTATCACAGGTTGATAAGGCTATTGGTCGGAATTAAGTCCTCATTCTTGGCGACCTGAACCTAAACTGGTCAAGTAAATTAAACCAGTCCTCTCACACTATTGTCCAAGGTCACAATCTTCACCAACTTATTGTAGACCCCACCAGGATCATGCCCCCCCCCTCGGTCTAGCACTCTTATAGACTGGGTCCTTACAAATCGCCCGGATAGCATAGCCTGTGCTGGGACCTTAGTTGACACAATCAGCGACCACTCCTCTATTTTTTGCACCTGGCGTGCACCCAGCAAACCTACTCCTCCTCCTAAACTCATCACCTTCCGTAACCTGGCTAACTTTAACCAAGAAGGTTTCTTACATGATCTCTCATTGATAGACTGGTCCCCCATACACACCTCTAGTAATGCTCAACTAGCATTAGAACAATTCCTTACTACATTTTGTTGGATCCAAGACACCCATGCTCCCGGGGTCACTCGTCGGATCCGGGGATCACAGACGAAATGGCTCTCGAAAGACCTACTTGCATTGATTAAGTCCAGAGATAAAGCATGGTGCCGTTTCAAAGCTATTGAGTTAATGGCTGATTATAATAAATACCAAGCCCAGAGAAATGTTTGCAAAAGGCAAATTCGGTTAGCTAAAAGCTCCTTCTGCAAAATCTGCTAACCAAAGCAGCAGGTAACTCAAAAAAATTCTGGGCCACAATAAAAGCCCTCCTTGGAGCGAATCAAACTACACATGCAAATGACATGCTGATAAATGGCATACACTGCAACAATCCTACCACGATAGCTAACTCTTTTAACCACCATTTCTCGGACCTCTCCAGTTACCTGGCTCACTCCAAAAATACTCACGTCCCTACGCACAACTATAACGTGAAATCTCATGTCACCCATCCCCCCTTCGGGTTCCGGACTATTACAAAATCTGAAGTTTTGAGGCTTCTCCTCTCTGCCCCAGACCATACCAGTGTAGGGTCAGATGGGCTGGAGCCCAGGCTTCTAAAGATCACCACCCCGTTTATAGTCTCTCCCCTCACTAAAATCTTCAATCTATCTCTGCGTCACGGCTCAGTCCCCAATATCTGGAAAATTGCCAAAGTTATTCCTATTCCAAAAAAGGGTGATCCCAAACTGATCCCGAACTACCGTCCCATAGCTATCCTCTCCCTCCTTAGCAAAATCCTTGAAAAACTAGTAGCAACCCAAACTCTTGACTGTCTGCAGCAACATAGCCTTTTGTCTAGCTCTCAACACGGTTTCTGCAAGGGGCACAGTACGTCTACTGCTCTCCTTAAACTCACCAGTGATATTTTGTCTGCCATGGATTCCAGTCTGCTGACTGGTGCTATCTTCATTGACTTAACCAAAGCTTTTGACCTGGTAGACCATACCCTCCTCCTTTCCAAACTTCGCTCCCTTGACTTCTCTATTGATGTAGTAGACTGGTTTGACAGTTACCTGTCCGGTAGACAGCAGACTGTTGTTTTCAATTCTGCCTCTTCTGATCCCTCATCTATCCAAGTTGGAGTGCCCAGGGTTCCATACTTGGCCCCTTGCTCTTCTCCATCTTCATAAATGACCTTCCGCGGCTTGCCTCAACCTGCTCTACCCTCCTTTATGCGGACAACCTAGTAATTTATCACAGTGGGAGGAACCCACCTGACGTCAACCAACCTCTTAACTGTGACTTCACATCCATTCAGTCATGGCTGATAGAGAATAAACTTGTTCTCAACATTAGTAAGACGCATTCTATGCTCTTTGGATCATCCGCCAAACTCAAAGCAAACCCTGATGCCCTCAAAATCACCTGTACTAACAGCTCTTCACTAAATAGTACCAAATCCTTCAAATACCTGGGCATCACTCTGGACGAATCCCTCAACTTTGAACAACACATAACCAATACCTGTAAATTGGTAAATGCGAAATTGAGTGGTGCCTATCGTACCAGTTATGCCCTTACCCCCTCGGCTAGACTTGCTGTGGCTCAAGGCTTTCTACTCCCCCCCGACTTATGGATCAGTCACGTATGTATCCATCTCCAAATCTTCCTTCCACAGGTGGGACACCACCTATAACAATATTTGCCGGTATGCCACAACATCACCTTGCTTCACTCACCATTGCCAACTCTATTCAGACCTTGGCTGGCCTTGCCCCTCTGGCCTTCGGCTCCAATCCCTTGGGTCTCTCATTGACAACATAGTCCGCACTGGCACTCCATCTTCTCTCGCTTGTTTGGTCCACTCTCAACCTCAGTCCTATGAGCTCCGGTCTGCTGACCTAGCCCCCATCACATTCCCAGATGTAAAACCAACATGGGCTCACGCGCCTTTGCTCATATGGCCCCAAAATACTGGAACTCGCTACCTCCAAACATTCGTGGAGCGTCTACCCATGCGAGTTTTAAAACTCGGCTCCTGGAACACCTTCAATCCATCAGTCAATGCACCTGCTTTAACCCACCTTAGACTTCAGCACTCTGCCCTCTCTCACCTTAATACTTTCCTCCTCTACGTCTCTCTCCCCTCCTCCTTATCCACCCATCTCTCATCGCCTTACCCCTCTCTCTCTCTCTCTCTCTCTCTCTCTCTCTCCACCCTTGCTCTCCTCCCTTCACCCCTCTCTCTCCCCCCACCCTTCCCTCTCGCTTATCATTCTGCTCTCATTTTGGCACTTACTGCACTTTGTTTTGTATACACCTTTGTTGCTAATGCCTGTTTCGCTCACCATGTAACTCTAGTTGTTTATATTACCTAAATGTATCCTCCAGTTTTGCCTCCATTGTAACACTCCCCTGTATACTCCTAATGTGTACAGATCTTTGAGTTTATTGTTCCAGCTGTTGTTACTGTCTGTATTCCTCACTGTGTTCCACCAAATCATGTGCTGCGTCACATATCTGCTTCATTTTGTGTGCTCTAAACTGTCTTCTCCCGGGTCGTGCCTGAAAATAGGCATTGCTATGCCTAGTGCACTCACCCAGTTACCAAAAGCAAATAAATAAATTATTTAACATACCTCCTGGTAGGAAATCCTGTTTGTAATTTTATATTCTAAAAGGAGGAGTTAGATGACTCATCAAGTGGGTGTGGAAATAGAGTTGAAAATGTATCAGCGTATCTGAAATGGGGCATATCATCTTGGGCTCTTAAGAAACACAGTTCTCTGACATCTAATTTTAAAATGCACTTACAGAGGTAATACATTAGATAGAAAAGATCTAAATGTATTACGGTAGGAGTTTTATTCTGTATCTTTTCCCATTTTCTTTTGAGATTGTAAGCTCTTGATATTTTTTCTGTATTTGATCTTACTTATTTTCATATTTTTAGTAAAATCACATTTTCTTGAAATACTGCCTGTGTCTTCCCAGTTCTTTTTGCATATGAAGTGCCTCTATTTTAAGTCTGACAACTGTTTAAAAGGCTTGATGGTGTTACTAAGTTTGAAAAAGGTAAGAATATACCTAAGGTCTTTTATAGAGTTTTAAGGGTTCATTTTGGACACCTGGTTAAGTGCCCTTAGGCAAAAGATATATTGCACCCCCTCCCCCGAAGAGGATATTATCTGAGCCTGTACATTTGGGTACGCTAGCGGACCCAAAAGCAGACAGGAGAGTTACCCTGTCTGTTACCTGTTCACACTATTGTGCTCTGCGGTTGGCACTGTGGGAGCAGAGGGCCTGACTTGCAGAGTGCGTTTGTGACAATGGGTTCCCTGGAGATAGAGTCTCTGAAAGGTAAGGAGGTAGCAGGTTAAACCAGAATTTGGAAATTAGGGAGATAGAGTGAATATAACAGCAGTGGGAAAGGGGTGCTACACCAAGGGTGGATAAGAGAGCAATGGTGGGTTCTTGGGGGGAGTTTGTGGCAAAACAGCAGAAAGCGTTTAGGAGGGAGTCCAGTCTTGCTAAGAAAAAAAAAAAGCCAGAGCTGTGCTATATACTACATCAGTACAGGTGTGATCATTTTTGTCAGTAATTCGCGTCTCACAGGCAGTGGGAGGGAGTCTCAGTTCCGGTGTAATATACCAAGCTTAGGGCGGAGTTTCAATTTGATGGCTTCTTTGTGGGCCGATAAATTTAAGTGGGGGTTAAGCCATACTCATAGATATTTATAAGATGAGACAGCGCTTAGTGGATTCCCATGCAGGTAGGTGATGGCGGGGGGAAGGAATACTTTGGATAGTTTTTGCGCAGTCCTGAAGATCATAGAAACTGTTTTGGAGGTATTGATTTTAAGCTGGTTTGCCTGGAACCAGGACTGCATGTTATGGAAGTCCTGCTGTAGCAGGGATAGGACATCATTTAGAACTGGCCCAGATGCAGAGAGGATAGTATCATCCGCCAACATGTGTATACAGGGTCTTGGGCAGAACAGTGGGGAGGTTGTTTATAAATTACAGGATAGGCCCAAGTATTGAACCTTGGGGCATGCCTGCGAGTATGGGGAGAGAGGGGGAGGGGGAGTTGGCTGTCTTGACAGATTGCAGCCTGTTTCCCAGGTAGGATTTGAACCACTGGACTTTGGGGGGGGGGCCTAGTCCAACTGCTTCAAGTTTATTAATGCTATAGAGTAACATAACATGCATACTAAAATAATAATTTACGGTTGGAAGGAACTCCAGGTCCACCAAGATCCCCCACCCGTGCATCAGATACAGGAACAATATGCCTGCTGTTCAAAAATATACTAATTTATTAGACTTTCCCACTCATCCTACTACCCTGCATGCCCTGTAATTCCCTTGGTATGCAGAAATCTGTCCAGGCATACCTTGAAGTACTGTACAGTCTTTGCAACCAATGCCAGTAGGTTACTCAGTAGGTTCACTGGCCGCTGTGAGAATCACCTCCTGATGTTACCCCTGAATTGACCACATATGAGCTTCACGGTGTGTCCCCGTGTTTTGCCGGAACACACCAGATCAGACATCTCCATCTGTTCGATCTTGTCAGTACCGTTCAGTATTCAGAAGACTGAGATCACACACACACACACCTCCTTTTCTCCAGAGTAAATATGTTCAGGGCTTCCTGTCTTACCTCAGAGCTGTTATCCTCCATAACCCTGATAATTGTGGTCACCCTGCGTTGCACTCTCTTGACTACCTCAATGTCCTTTTTGTATTGGGGAGCCCAGAACAGCACGCAGTACTCCAGGTGCAGCCTGACCACAGCCTTGTAAAGTGGTATGGTTACGTCCTCTGTTATGACCCCTGGATCCTTCTTCTCCACCACTGTAGCAATAAGAGTCCCATGCACTGCGCAGGTTCCACCTCTTAGTGTTGCTTGGATAGTAACTTACCAGGTCAAATGCCATCGGATACCATCCTTTTTTACAGATATTGGAGAGCCTCGGATGGCACAGACATCCAACTAAGGATCCAACCTCCTATGATCCACTGTAAGTGTCTGATGCATCCTATGGATCTGACCTGGATCCAGTGGATCTGACAGTTGGATCCAGGGATCGGAGGTTGGATCTGAGGGAGTTGACCTCGGATCCATTAGCTGGATCCGAGGTCAGATACCAGCACTATCCGATGGAAGATACTCGGATCCACAAAAGCACTATCTGAGCAACACTACTGCCTCTGTCTCTCCTCCACAAGCGGTGCAACTTGCAGTTGGCTACACTGAATCTAAGAAGGAGTCCAAGCAGTTGCCCAGCTTGTGCAAGTCCTCCTGATGTGTGTCCATATCCTCAAGGGAGTCCACCCCCCTTGCCAACTTAGTGTCATCAGCAAACGTGTGCACAGTGCTGGAGACTCCAGCTTCCAGACCTGAATAAAAATGTCAAAAAGCATTGGTTCCAGCAACGATCCCTGAGGAGTGTTTTGACACACTGTCACTGCTTTGCTATCACTGTGCTTCAGCTGTGCCACGCTTCAGTTCTGTGAGAGAAAATGCTGACTAAAAAAGGTCAATACTGTATGTGTTAAATAAAAAATAAAACGGGGAAAAAATTTTACTAGTGCATAGCGATGGACTTTGCTCTGAGTCCAGCAGTGTAAATCAACAGACCGTTCCAACTGAAGTATAATTTGGAGGGGGGGCACACAAATAATTATTTTCAAATGCTCTTTTTTCTCATAAAGAACAATAGTTATCAACATCTGTGGAGTTCTAGCACCTGATAATATATTCATACGTGTGGTGATGTGTATCTCTTACTGAATAAGAAGTCTTGTGCTTTTTGGCTGACAGAACCACTCGGCTTTGCTTTACGGCACTCTTGCCAAAGCAGCCCAAGAAAACTTCTTATTCGGTATGAGACAAGCATAGCTACACTTATAAACATTTATAAAATGGCAGGAAAGAATCTGGAAATTTCAGTGACCATTAGAGGTCACCTGACTGTGCATTAAATCACTATAAATGCACAGTCAGGTGCCGAATCTCATTTTCCTCCCCCAAAAACTACTTCAAGCCATTTTAGAAGTGTAATAAGCCCCTCCAGGGTGTGCATCTTAGGATTTTAATGCACTTTCCAGGGACAGAAGGGGATGTGCATTAAAATCCTATAAGGCACACCCTGTTGGTGCTTATTACTTACAAAATACACATTGAGGCCCGTATAGGCAGCACAGGACAGTGTCTGGGGAAGCTGGTGAACAAGTGCCTGGGCTGCACCTGAAATTTGGATTAATGATAGGATCAGTCAAACCCCTTCCTGTTCTGTGTAGAACTGGCTGTAAGATGGTCTGTTACATTTTAGGAGGTTAGAATATCCTTTTGAATTATCGTTTTAATGTTTCTTTTAAAACAATGTGCTTTGAATTATAGTTGTAATTTAGGAAGAGTGTGTTTTTCTGTGGAATTGTTTTATTTTATTCCTGCTGTGTTTTATATACAGAATAATGGCTGGGTAGGGGGTTATAACAATCTCACACCTTGGTGGGGGGTTGTAGAATTCAAGTTTTATACCCCCTACCCAGCCTTTATTTTATACTGTTCCAAAAGGGTGTCAATGCACTCCACTGGGACTTGTGGTGCTTGCAAGGGATGGCCTGTCCCAGCACAATACCACAATCCAGAAACAGAAGCACGCCAAGGAAAACGCTGAAGTCTGCTGATTTCAATTCAAAATATTTATTGAGGCTAATGCAGTCATCTGCTAGCCAGTCACCTCAGTGGTGGTCGTTGTCCACCCCAGCACTTCACCTGCTAGTGAGGCTTCATCAGGGCTCTGGCGAACCCTCATTAGCAGGCAAAGCGCTGGGGTGGACAACGACCACAACTGAGGTGACTGGCTAGCAGATGAATGCACTAGCCTCAATAAATATTTTGAATTGAAATCAGCAGACTTAAGCGTTTTCCTTGGAGTGCTTCTATTTCTGAATTGTGGCTTTATTTTATATAATTGCTGGGGATCGTTTTTTCGCCACAGCAATTATATAAAATAAAGATATCTCTACAGAGCCACAGACCAGCTGGGTTTCAGTGTGGTCCATGGCACGTGATAAGAAAACTTTTTTCAAACAACATGAAGTCTTGCTATATTCTGACATATGCAGTTAGGTCCAGCCTTCCAACCCCACGAGAACAAAGAGTTAAACTTTCCATGGCCAGCATGGAATGTTCACCGCGAGCTCGGTTGAAGTCCCTGTCTGCTGCTGTTTAAACTCCAACCGTCAGATTCTTTACTCCGCCTCACTGAACAGTCGCTCTGGAGATTTCTCCTTTGCTCGGTTCAAAAGTTGGTTAAAGTGTCGTTTTTCGCTCGGTTTCTACTGAATTTCTGCTACCGATTCTGTCGGTTTAAGTCTCTGTCTGTGGTACTGTGAGTACTAGATAGATTTTGCATATAGTTTCTGTGTGGAACTTGTAAATGTTGGATCGGTTCAACTGAACCGATCGGTTTAGGTAAAAAAAGTTTATGAATTTACTTAGAGTGTGGAAATCGTCCATAATGTTCTAAAAAAAAAAAAAAGGATTATTACGCTTTTTCCAAGACCAGAACACGGCCAGGAACCGATAGGGGAGTCTTGCCTGGTGGACTGCCGAAAAAGGTGAGTTTTGATAGGATTGGCTATGTCTGAGAAACCCAAGAAAACAACCGCCCACTGGTTTCAACATTGAGTGTGTGTGGGGAAGCCTTTGCTAAGGCTGATCCCCACACCACCTGTGTTTATTGTCTGGGTTTGACCACCCTCGATTCAGAGACTGCCAAATTTGTAAGAATTTTCCCAAAGCTACCCTGGATAAGAGAGCAGGTAGACTGAGGGAAAGGGAGGCCGAGAAATCCGCTGACCTGGATGACCAGCCCGGTTCGGTTCCGACCGAATCAGAAGGAGTGCCCTCTGACCAGGGCGATACTTCTTTGGGCAAAAGGAGAGCCGATTCTGAGGAGTCGGTTCCGGTTAAAAGAAAAGGAAAAGATAAATCGTCCGGTTCGGATCCAGAAATTCATACTCCAACTGCTGATGAGGTAGCCAAGACAATAAGAATAGTGCAGTTGCTAACTTCGGTTCCGGCCGAACCGGCACCATCTGGCAGGGGTACGGTTCAGTCAGTTCCCCTAGTTCTGGATTACACTTCAGAAGAATTTTATGAACCAGATGAGGAGGAGGGAGAGTATGAGGATGATGATGGTGATTATGAAAGTCTGGATGTGCCTATTGACCTGGACATCTCCCCAGACAGACCTTCAGGTGTTTCTCCTCCTAGGCTGTCTGAGTCCCCTTCCCACTTTATGTTTTACAAAAAAGTGGCTGAAACCCTCCAGCTTCCTATGGAAGAAGCAGTAGAGGATCAGGAGGATCCTGATTTTGTTGAAATGATGGACATCCCAGAGTCCAGGAGACTGTCTATTCCCGTCCATAAATCTTTTGGGAAACAGACAAATAAAATTCTTAAGACTCCTAACTCCATACCTCCTGTGGACAGACGAATAGACAAGAGGTACACTCTTTCAGGCTCAGACACAGAGTTCCTTTCAGCAATGCAGCCATGTTAGTAGTGTAGGCTGCTGCCTGTGATAAGCAATATCCCTTGGCATCACACCCCAGATAAGGACTCCGGGAGGATTGATGCCATGGCAAAGAAACAGTACATGGCAGCATCTTTGGGACTCAGGCAGGCTAACTATATGGCCTACACAGCTAGATACCAGAAGTCCAGATGGGACACTGTATTGGCTCTGGCTAAACAGGCCCCTGACCAGCTTGCCAAAGAGCTGGAGCAGGTGGCTGCAGATGGGATTGAGGCATCCAAGGTGCAATTTCATGCTGCTGTGGACTCCAATGATGTTTCATCAAGAGTTGTGGCTACATCTGTGGCCTTTCGGAGGATGGCTTGGCTCAGATGTACTAGCCTGTCACAGGATACCCAAGCTAAGGCCATGGATTTCCCTGTTATTGGTAATTCTCTGTTTGGGGAGCAGACAGAGAACTACATGAAAAAGATGGACAAGTACAGGACCACCTACAGGAGTGCTCGGGCCAAAGAAAGGCAAGCCACTCCTCAAAGGCAGCAGTCCAGGGGCAGGCCTTTCCAAAGGCCTTTTTACCAAGCCCAGGCCTCCTCTTCTTCTTCTTCTTATGCTCAGAGGGTGTTCTTCAGAGGGAGAGGCAGACGGGGAATGAGCAGGCCTGCATCCACCCCTCAGCCTAAAGCCCCTGCCAAGCAGACACCCTGATGGGACTGCCCTATCTGATTCCACAATAACTGTAGGGGGCAGGCTGGCTTGCTTTATCCAGGACTGGAAGTCTCTGACATCAGACAAGTGGGTCTTGGAAGTAGTAAGCCAGGGACTGGTTCTCAGCTTCAAAAAATTTCCCAAGATGAGAACCAGATCCTTTCCACCGGCAAATCCAACAGAGACCCTTGCCCTAGAGGCAGAGGTTTCTTCCCTCCTGGCTCTCAGAGCCATAGAGAGGGTTCCCATCCTACACAAGGGCAAAGGATTGTACTCCAGGTACTTCCTAACCCTCAAAAAGACAGGAGAATGGCGGCCCATCCTGGACCTAAGATATCTGAACAAGCACATTTTAAAACCAAAGTTCAAAATGGTGACTCTGGGAATAATCCTTCCCTCTCTAAGGCCAGGGGACTGGCTAGCCTCCCTGGACCTCAAAGATGCCTATTTTCACATTCCCATCAGGTGCTCCCACACAAAGTACCTCAGGTTCAAGTTGCTCTCAGGCCACTGTCAATTCAAAGCAATGCCCTTTGGCCTAACATCAGCCCCAATGGTTTTCACAAAGTGTCTGGCAGTAGTGGTTGCTTTCCTAAGGAGAAAAAAGATCTCCATCTTTCCATACTTGGATGACTGGCTGATAGTGGGTCAGTCTCCAGACCAAGTCAAGTCACATTTGCAAATAACTCAGCAAGTGCTCACTTCCTTAGGATTCCTCCTCAACCTTCCAAAGTCAGTTCTCAAGCCAGTACAGCTCCTCACCCTCACAGGGGCAGAGCTGGACACAGTAAGGGCAAGAGCCTTCCTTCCCCTGGACAGGGCAAGGACCCTTTTGGAACTGGCCTCTTCATTCACCCTACAAGTGTCTCGACCAGCAAGGCATTTCATTCAGCTTCTGGGCCACATGGCAGCCTCTACAGCAGTGGTCCAGGGAGCAAGATTCCAGATGAGGGACATTCAGTTCCACTTAAGAGCCTTCTGGTCCGAAAGAAAGGATTCCCTTACCAAACTAGTCCCAGTGATTCGAACCCTGATCCAGGCTTTGCAATGGTGACAGGATCAGCAGAATCTGAGACAAGGAGTTCCTTTTGTCACTCAGTCTCATTCAGTGATACTCACCACAGATGCCTCCCTGCTGGGCTGGGGAGCCCACCTGGGGGATCTTACCATCCAAGAGCTGTGGTCACCTCAAGAATCTCTGCTTCACATCAGTCTCTTGGAACTCAGAGCAGTGTTTCTGGCACTGCAGGCCTTTTCCAAATCTGTACAGAACAAGGTGGTCCAGATCAGAACAGACAACACCACCACCACAATGTGGTACATCAACAAGCAAGGAGGCACTCGGTCTATGGCCTTGTGCACAGAAGCAATGAAGTTGTGGTCCCTGGCCTATTCCCTGCAAACCTCTCTGATAGTTCACCTCCCAGGGAAGGACAGTGTCCTAGCAGATGCTCTCAGCAGGATATCCCAGGGCCATCACGAATGGACCCTAGATCCCCTAGTTTTGAAAGTGATTTTCTCGAGATGGGGCACTCCACAGATAGATCTTTTTGCAGCCCCAGACAATCACCAACTTCCTCTCTTTTGTTGCAGACCCCCAGTCTTGGGCTCAGTCCCCCTGGATGCTCTGATTCTGAATTGGGAAGGGACATTTCTGTATGCTTTTCCCCTTTCCTTTCCTGTTCAAGGTGTTAGTCAAGATAAGGTCACAACCATGCAAAGTGATTCTGATTGCTCCAGACTGGGCCAGACAGCCGTGGTACCCCCTGTTGCTGTCCTTAGCAGTCCACCTTCCCCTGTCTCTTCCCAGGAATTACAACCTGTTGACATCCTCTCAGGGGAGGATTTGGTACCTGAACCTCAGGTCTCTCAATCTCAAGGCATGGCTCTTGAAGAGTTAGAGTTTGCTGATCTGCATCTTTCTCAAGGGGTTCTGGATATCCTTAAGGCTTCTTGAAAGCCTTCCACTAGAAAGACTTACAATTCCAAATGGAAAAGGTTCACTATTTAGTGTTCTAATAAGGTTATTTCTCCAGAATCTGCTGGGTTGCCTACGGTTCTGGACTACATGGTCCATCTCAATGGCCTAGGCCTTAGGCCAGCTACACTTAAAGTGCATTTGGCAGCTGTTTCTGCCTTCTTGTCAGTAGGCAAGCCCTCTCCTCTGTCAGCCCATCCTGTGTTTTGTAAGTTCTTCAAAGGATTGCTGCACACCAATCCCCCCTTTAGGGACCCTGATCCTGCTTGGGACCTTAATGTTTGCATTGCTCAGCTTATGCAACCACCCTTTGAGCCTTTGTCCTCTGCAGAGCTTAAGTACTTGACTTGGAAACTGTGTTTTGTAGCCATTACCTCTGCCAGGCATATCAGTGAATTGAAGCCCTGTCAGTGGAGCCTGATTTCATCTCTTTCCATAGAGATAAAGTGGTCCTAAGAACTAACAGGAAGTTTTTGCCTAAGGTGGTTTCAGATTTCCACCTTAACCAGTCTGTGTCTCTCCCTGTTTTTTTCACTGACCATTCTTCCTCTGGAGAGAGGAGGCTACACAGCTTGGATGTTAAAAGGGCCCTCGGCTACTACATAGAGCGCACCAAGGGTCACAGGTTTGAGTCCCTGCAATCGTTCCTCACACATGGAGAGGTTGGAAAGGGCAAACCTGCCACTAAGAGATCTATTGCCAGGTGGATTGTTTCTTGTATACAATTCTGCTATGAAAAACTGGGTAGAACTCCACCCTCAAGCCTGAGGGCTCGCTGTACCAGAGGTACAGTTGCTGCCTCCCTGGCTGTTGCCAGGATATTCCTATCTTAGAAATTTGTCAAGCAGCCACCTGGAAAGCAGTCCATACATTCCCCAAGCATTACTCTCTGGATATCAGGCTGGGTGATACTCGGTTTAGCACAGCAATGCTTAGAGCCTGTTTCAAAAATAGAGTTCTGCCCTCCTCCATGGAAGTACTGCTTGGTAGTCTGCATATGTCAGAATACAGCAAGACTTCATGTTGTTTGAAGAAAAAATTACTCACCTTAGTAATGTTGTTTCTTCTAATGGAGTTTTGCTGTATTTTGACCCCCCTCCCCCGCCTTCCCTCTCAGAACCTGGTTTTTGGGATGTGGGTGGGCAGGAGCAGTGTTGGCACCCTAGGGGTGTCCCTTTTTCACCCTCCTTTATTTTGGGTGAGTGTTGTGTTTGGGATGTGTTTTGTTTTTTGGGTTTCCTGACTTGAGTGTTTGCTTTGAAACCAAAAAACCCTTTTATATAAATTTAGTTGCCAGTTGGCTAGTGTGAGTTTTACAGTTTCCACACAGAACTTCTAGTGAGTATTGCTCATAAAGATCTGATGGTTGGAGTTTAAACAACAGCAGACAGGGACTTCAACCAAGCTCACGGGGCAGTTGAAAGGCAGAACCTAACTGCATATGTCAGAATACAGCAAAACTCAATTAGAAGAAACAACATTACTAAGGTGAGTAATTTTTTCTTTCAGCTGCATCAAAAAACTGCTCATTTGTTTATTTGATTTAACTTACCACCGCTGAGTCTGAGTGTGGAGAACTGTGGAGCGGTGGGGAAAGGTGAATGGCACCGAGGAGTGGAAGAGTGGGGACTGCGCATGCTCAGTACAAGGAAAACCCGTGGTTATAATGGCAAATTACAACTGGGTTTCCCTATTGGAAAAAACGAGCACTGGTTATTATATACCTAATAAAAACTTACTGATTTAAAAAAAAAAAAAAAAAAAAAGGTTCCAGTGGTTCTAGGTTCTGGTTGTAGTCTAGAACTTTGCAACTAGTTCTAAGGTTCCCGTCTTTTTAGAATGCAGACTCTTTGGGTACAGAACTGGAGAGAACGAACAAGTAAAGATACTGAGAGGAGAAAATACATAAATAAAAGTCCTGCCCTGCCCCTCCCACAGCACAGCAATAATATTGTTTCACTGTACAAATAGAAAAGAGAAACTTCATTGTGCCTTTCAAAATGTAAATGCCAAGTGTCACAATTCCAGGTGTTTGGCATATCTGCATATTAGCAGCACATTTTCATATTGTCTGTCTAAAACATGGTAGGATGTAATTAAGCAATGATGCATGACAGGGTGTGGGTTGTACTGGGATAGCCTCATGCCTGGGGTGGTTGGGCACGAGGCCGCAGGCCAAGTGTGTGCAACAACTCCAGAAGTGAGGTTATCCCAGCAAAACCCACACCATGGAGTGCATTATTGCTATTATACAATGGTTCGTTGTCATACTAAATTAAAAAAAATATATAAAAAATGTTTTAGTAGATTTTTAGTGTGGCAATATATCTGTTTCTTAAGAGACGATACAAACAATGAAGCAACAAATCTATACTGTGAGGTTGTGCTCTGAGACTAGAGCCGTGATGTTGTAATGGGATAACATCACAGGTCCAGTCCCAGACTGACCAATCAGAGACAAGCATTCTTTCTTGCCATTGTATAATTCCCAATAATTAGTTTGTTTTCCAGGCTGGGCTCTCCTGTTTTTGAAATGTCTAAAGAAAAAAAACATTTTATTTAGTATTTAGAGCCCTAATACTTATGACCCATGGGTGTTCTAGTTCTAAATTAGAACTCAAACCTATGGGTTCTAAGTTTTTCAGAACTAGTTCTGACAGCCCTAAAAGGCTCTTGTTTTCACACCTATTTCTGAACTCAGTTATTTGCATACTCTAGCATATTAATTATATGCTAATTGCATGATCACAACTCATCAGTATTTCTGAAACACTAGAACTGTTTTTTAAGGGGAAATTCATTTAAATTCTAAATGGGCTCTTTTTTTTTTTTAGGACTGGTTAACACTGGCAACATGGGTTTGAGGGTTGGGGGACTGTGGGAGGAGGGTAGCAGACACCAGTACAGTATGTCAGTGGGGTGAGATAATATGGTAAGGGCAAACTCGATGAACTTTCGGTCTTCTTCTACTATCAAATTCTATGGTCCTGCCAAGCACTAATAACCAGAGGTTTTCATTATCTAATGTATGAAGTCTGTATAGCCTAGTGATTAGAGTGGGGTAGTGGTTGGGGTGCAGTGCTGTGATCCTGGAAACTCTCATTTGAATCTGACATCCCCCTCTTTCTCCCTGTGTGAGCTTGAACAAATCACTTAATCTTTCAGTGGTTAATGCTCTTTCTCATTTTCTCTCTCCGTGCCTACCCCCCATGATCTTT
The DNA here is from genome assembly GCA_016271365.2 of Neoceratodus forsteri. NCBI lineage: Eukaryota > Metazoa > Chordata > Ceratodontiformes > Ceratodontidae > Neoceratodus > Neoceratodus forsteri. The sequence goes on from JADMNL010000033.1 coordinate 83,475,500, forward strand.
CCTTAACCTCTGTGTCTGTGTCTGATGGCTGTTATCAGCTTTTCATGGCATGTAACGGGCTTTGGCATACAATGTGTATGAAAGGCGCTATATAAAACCAAATTCCTTTCCTTCCTTTCAAAGACAACAGTCTAGCCCCCTTTCACAAGCTCTGAAATTCATTACAGAAAATGAGTGTCCCATTAGCTGGGTTTCGTGTTCCAGTGACAGCACTTCTTTGTCACATACAACATAGATGGAGGAGCCCAGCTGTGGAGAGTGTATTCCCAGTGTGTGTGTGTTCTCTGGTATAATTCTTAGGGAGACCCATGGAATCAGTCTCTACAGCAAACAGTATATTACTAGAAAGCAACAGCGAGAGAAAAAAAAATCCCTGTGTAAGCAGTACGGAGGGGGTGGAAATTACCCCCCACCATAAAGGACCTACCGGGATTGAATCCCAGAAGATGGCTGAGGGCTAAGCCATGTGGAAAAATATGCACGCTAAAAAAGCTAGGCAGACGGTTTCATGCAACTGTGGTGTGAAATCTTTTTTTCAAACCGTGCACGGAAAATCTTCGCTTAACAGCAACAGCACAGATCTGAGCATGTTTTAAGTGGCAGGGGAGGGGGTGAACTCCTTGATGAAGTTTAACAAGAGCTAATTCTTCTGCAAACAGTGCAAAGAGGGTTTTTTAGAGACTGACAGCATGAATCTTTATGCAGAGGACAAACCCTTCTTTTCGCAGTGCCTTGAATGCCTCACTCCAAAGCAAGACAGAGATGTAAGTGTGTAATAGTGTGGAGTGTTTTACAGATTTGTGGAGAACAAATCCATCTGGAAACAGTGGAGATAGGCATTATTGCAGCAGGTCCAAGATTTCATCATGAATGAGGGAGGTGGACTAGTCTGTCAAAGAGCGACAAGAGTCTGGGATGCTAGTTCTCGTCACCATTTTGTTTTCTTTTTCAAGGAAAACACAGGCGAGAGTCGCACATAGTCTGAAAACACAAGAAAAGCTTTTTTTTTTTTTCATAATCTTTCTCCTGGTTCTCTCCCTGGCAGTCCCCCTTCTGACTGAGCCCCCGCCCCATCAGCTGGTTTCCCCAGGGAGTTACCTTAGCTGTCGTCCTCTGCCACAAGACTTGTGGCTGTGCCCAGCCACCGGTGCATGGCCTGCGGGGTCAGTCAGTCATCCTGCCACCTGGAATGGTTTTTCCTCCATTTTCTCCCCTGAGCCCATGTCCATACAATGGGCGTGATGTCCGAGCTCTGCTTCCATGGAGATGGCCTTGGTACCCTGTACGTGGGTTCGCTTCCCTGTGTGGTGATGTGCATCATCTGCCACCCAGACATCGCTGGATGGTAGGCGAGCAGCACACGTCTCTAACCCCACTCCCTGAGGAAGGAGAGCTGTCTTGGGATGCTCGATCGTTTCTCACCCCGCCGGCCCTTGAGCAACCCGGTTCTGTTCCCAACCCCAGGTTGCCAGCCTGGCATGAGGTAAGGCGCCCAGTGCCTCAGCTCTCCATACCACTGGGCTGGCTGAAAAGCTCTTTCAGATGAGATATTGTGCTTAAATGTAGGTGTCAGCAATTCTGAGCAGTGCATGTCTACGACTGTGTCAGCCCCATGTTAAATCAAAGCAGCAGCCATTTCATGGAACACTGATAAAGTGATGTCAGAATTTGGCAAGCTGTGTAATGGTAAGCACCACTTCCCCAACCGGGACAACCATTTTCCTTGGCTTTCCCTGACTCGGGTTGTCTTGCATATGGTAGCTCACAGGTTCTCATTATTTGTTTTGTTATTAGGGCTGGCAGTGTAACCTAGAGGTTAGAGCAATGAGCTGTGAATGAGCTTAATACATCCAGCAGGTCTGAGTCTGATTTCCACTAGCTCCACATGCATACTGTGACCCTGAGCAAATCACTTAACCTCCCTGTGCAGATGGGATGCGCCTGGAAGTCAGCTTTAGCTCAAAGTGCATCTCCTGGCAAAAAACTTTTAAATAAATAAATTTAAAAAATATTGTAGATGTAAATTTTAGACCAAAATGTTCTGCTATTTTTTACTGTTTATATTATTACGTGCAGTGCCTTGAACCCCCGAGATGAGGCACTCTGTAAGTAAAAGGGATTGATTGATTGATTGATTGATCAGTTTTTGTCTGAAGGTTCCAAGATATGGCTGCCGCTTTGATTTTATATAGGGCTGTTTTTGTCATGCATATTGTATCTCCAGACTACTGCCACCCACAGGGAAGCCCATTACTTCATTTCAAAGAGCTTTTCATGAGCTTTCAGACATAGAGGGCCCGGCACACCTGCAGTATGTTCCCCTTTAAAGTGAAGTTGTCAGTTTGGGGGACTCCCATCGGCCCAGTGGAAGCAAGCTGTCCGTCCTTGCCAGCAACCCAGGTACAGGATTGAGCCTGGGGAGCGGGAGCAGAGCAGTACAGTGCTAGGGAGTGCTGCCGAGCATAGTGCAAGCCAGCCCAGGGAGGGAGGCACCCCTGACATCTGGCACTGCAGGGGCCCCTCATGGTGGGCTGGGGAGCTTGCTCCTCAGTGAGGGGTGGTGCATGCTCAGAGTGCACTGCTGCATATGGAGCCAGAAGTTAGCAGCGTCAGTGCCACAACTAGGTGGGAGGGTCCTGTAGCAGTGGCACTCAAGTGTCCTGCCACTCATGGATCCCCGTCAGCATTAACGATGGGCCAGGGTCAGATGGGACTGGGAGGTCATCGGGGATATGCCCGTGTAAGAAGTGTATATGGTGGACCAGGGGCCAAAAAGCTATTTGAAAAAAAAAAAAAAAGCAAAACATTTACACGTAATTCAGCTTCTATTTTACAGAGACCTGTATTTCTTTTCCCTTTATTCTTCAGTGCAAGGTTAATTTACATAGAAACTGCATTCTTGCATCTACTACCATTTTTACTTTTTGTTTTTGCCTCTGTCTCTCCTGCTTGCTCCTTTCCTATTGCCTCGGTCTCCCAGCCCCATCAGCCATTTTCTCTGGAACTTACTCTTCCTTCACTGGCTCCCATGGCTTGCCCCGCCCCAATGACAGGGCTCATTCCTTGGTGTTGGAGGGAGACCCCTTCAAGCCAATTTCAGCCAGTCAGTGGGGAGAGGGGCCACAGTTGATGCTTTGATGCCCGTGAAGTGTCATCCTGTTGCAGCTGGGGCTTTTTTTACCTGTTTTCGTCCCTGTATCACCACAGTCCTCTGCACTCATAGACATAATGTCAGGTGCATACATGTATAGCGTGCAGGTGACATCCTCTCTAGTGCGCTCAGCTGCACTGCCACCTGTAGTCATCCGGGGAAGCAGTATTGCGACTGAGCATGCAAACTTTCCCTTCTCAGAGAAGGAGTGGGTCCTTCAGTATGTTCAATCCTTTTCCTCCCAGACAGCCCCCAATGATGTGTTGGTAGGCCGGCCCACTACTCCACCTGCTTAATCCTTTGCCGAAATCATAATCCTCTGTGACATCATAATCCTTTCCACAGAATAAAATGATGATGTCACAAACAGAAGATTGTGACTTCAGCAAAGGGTTAAGCAGCCAATGCAGATGAACTCCAGGGGGAAGGATCCTATTTCCATGTAAATTGTCCTTGTAACGAAGGATAAAGAAAAGGGGCAAAATCACTTGAATTTTTTTTTTTTTTTTGCAACTCTCTCAAACCTGATTATGCCCTCCTGCCTTCCTCCAGAACCAAGGAATGACACCCAAAGCCACCCCCCTTCATCTGGATTTTAAGTCTTGGTGTGAAGGGCTTAGGAATAGCCTCCCACCTCCCCCAGTCACTTCAGTAGTGAACTCTGTCTCCCCCCCCCCCCACATCATCCTCACTTAACCCACACAGTAGTTATTACAGCAACAGGCCATGGCAGTACCCAACCTGGGTCACTCAGTGATGCCCAGGTATTGAGCAGGTTTACCAATCCATCCAGGAGGTCTGCCACATACAGCTGGCAGCTGTTTCCTATATCAGTGGGCTACTCAGAGAATAAGGATTTGTTAACTGGTTCAGCGGGCAACTAGGAATGGAGTAACTACTGCATTTGATAGAAACATAGAATGCGTCAGCAGAAAAGGACTGGTAGGCCCTTCTAGTCAGTCCTATTTTTCCTGCCCAACACTGCACCCTGGACTGTACTTGGTCACACGTGTCCCTCCTCACTTACTACTGCCAATTATGCCTGTGTGCCTTCCCACACATGCTTGACGCCCCCCACTGTTTTCGCCTCGCCACCTCTTCAGGCAGGCTGTTCCAGGCATCCACCACCCTTTCTGTGAAGACTTATTTCATATCCTCTTAACCCCCCAAGTTTCATAGCATGTTCCTGTGGTCTGGTGCTCCTTCTCCTTTATAGAATCATGGAACTTAACCCCCCACACACACACACACACTAATTGCTAGAATTGGTGTTGCAAATGCTTAAGTGCAACACAGTATAATGCTTGTGTAACTGATAGGATGACTAGCTGAGTACCGTAGGTAGCTTGGTACTGTTGCTAAGGTTTTAATCTGAGGAGTTCATGTGGCCTGTGACGCTCTCTGTTCCCAGCAGAACTAGCATCCTTCTGGGGTACTAGAGACACACAAATCCTCTTAAGGAGGGTTCATCCCTAGAGGTGCTGCTGGACAAGTCCTTTGGCTAAAAGAAGCCCAGAAAGAGAGAGGTGAGACACTGGAGGAGGGGAGGATGGTAGGAGAACAAAAACAAGCATTTGTCAATGCCGAATGTTGCTTGCTTCTATGTGCTGTTTAGGTATTTGGAAGTCATTGAGTGCAAATATTAAAATTTGAACTTACGAAGTCATGTAGAACTGCTAATGCACGCTCGTAAAACAGTCATTTTTAGGAATTTTTTCACCAAATTTTCAACATAGCCATTTTAAGACCTCTGCTCATGAACAGTGTCACTGTGATTTTGTTAAATTGTCCCATACATTGAGTTTGCACACCGACTGCGCCATTGTGCGCTACATGGGCGGAAACACGTTTTGGGCAGGATGTGAAACATGACAGCTGTACTGCTCATAAGGAGGTGTGGTAAAATGGCAATGTTGAAAATCTGGAGTGGAAATATTTAAAATTCGCAAACCTACGAGCGTGCGTGGGAACTGTGCAACGCACACTCATAAAACAGTCATTTTTAGGAATTCTTTCACCAAATTTTCAACATTGCCATTTTAAGATCTCTGCTCATGAACAGTGACACTTGATTTTCTTAATGTGTCCCATACACTGAGTTCGCACACCGACTGCGCCATTGTGCGCTACATGGGCGGAAACATGTTTTGGGCAGGATGTGAAAAATGACAGCTGTACTGCTCATGAGGAGGTGTGGTAAAATGACAATGTTGAAAATCTGGAGTGAAAATATTGAAAATTCGCGAACTTACAAGCGTGCAATGGAATTGTGCAACGCACACTCGTAAAAGTCATTTTTAGGAATTTTTTTCACCAAATTTTCAACACAGGCATTTTAAGACCTCTGCTCATGATCAGTGTCACTTTGATTTTCTTAATGTGTCCCATGCATTGAGTTTGCACACCGACTGCGCCATTGTGCGCTGCATGGGTGGAAACATGTTTTGGGTAGGATGTGAAAAATGACAGCTGTACTGCTCATGAGGAGGTGTGATAAAATGGCAATTTTGAAAATCTGGAGTGAAAATATTGAAAATTCACAAACTTACGAGCATGCGTAGGAACTGCATAGCGCCGCGCTAAATAAAACAGTCATTTTAGATTTTTTCACCAAATTTTCAACATAGCCATTTTAAGACCTCTGCTCATGAACAGTGTCACTGTGATTTTCTTAATTTGTCCCGTACATTGATTTCGCACACCGACTGCACCATTTTGCGCTACATGGGCAGAAACACATTTTGGGGAGATGTGAATAATGACAGCTGTACTGCTCATAAGAAGGTGTGGTAAAATGGCAATATGGAAAATCTGGGTGAAAATATTGAATTTGCGAACTTACGAGCCTGCGTAGGAACTGCATATGCGCTCAATAAAAACAGTCATTTTGGGATTCTGGCCAAATTTTCAACATGGGGTTTTGGGACCTTCATGAATGATGTCACTGTCATGGCGGTGTCGGGCCCAAAGGTTGATTTTGCAGTCACTGCAAAATCACCTTTGAGCCAGCTAACCATGACAGTGACATCATTCATGAGAAGGCCAAAAATCCATGTTGAAATTTGCATAAAATTCCAAAATGCCTGAGATATGCAACAAAGTTGAAACCCCTATCTAGCCCATTATACAGCTTACCGGCATTTCCTCAGTTCGCGGTCGGCTTTGAAGAGTGCAGACGTGTTCCCGTCCACGAAGATCGTCGCGCTGGAGTCCGGAGGTAGTATGGGGGTGAGGGGGTGGGGAGGCTGGGTGCACAATGGGCGGGTGCGGGTTGTGGGGGGCTGGGAGATGCGCCACGGGACCGTTTTCATTTACAGGTTTCAAAAAAAAAGACATTGTGGGATGTTTGCCACGCTGGGGTGGGCTCCCAGTGTGGCACAAGGACGTTGGGAGTTCAGCCGGCGGGGATTAGGCACCCCGTCGGCCATGGGACTGCTTGCCACGCTGGGTGGGCTCCCAGCATGGCACCTACTACTGAGGGGGCATGCTCAGCCAGCGGGGATTGGGCACCCGTTGGCTATACAGTGCGTACGGGGGCGAGCTGCGGCGTGAGCAGCCTCTTATCGGTGCTCACTGGAAGCGTAGGCCCCTTTCAATCGAGGTTACTGCATTTTGGAGCGTGTCATAGACAGCTCCAAAATGCATTGGCTTACAGGGGCCGCGCCTGCCAGCACACTGACTGAATTGGAGGAGGAGGTGACACACCTCCAAAATCTCCGATGATGGCACTATGTTTCTTGCACATGCATGCAAGCAACATAATGAGTGCGCTTTAAACTAGAACTTGGTGAGGGGACATGGCAAGTGTCACCTGCTGCCCCACTGAATCCCCAGGCATAGCATTGCAAGTGTCTGTTCACAGGCCAGTTGGGAGTTCCTGCCAAAGGCTGTGCTACTCATCAAGGTTTTTTTTTTTTTATTAAGGTGTTTACCTCCAGACCAGCCACCTCCATTCAGGCTTTGGGGTAGTCCACTTCTTATCAATTTTCCAAATTTTATGAAACTGTTTCCTTTGGGCCGGAAGACTAGGGTTCATGTGTGGTTCCTGAAATCCAATGCTGGAGCCAGTTGTGGGCCCAGTGCTTCGCAGAGGTGAGTTGCTTGGCTTCCTGGGGTGGGAAAAAATGGGCCACCTGGCATTTGTGTGCCCCCTAGCAAGCGACCAAGGAGTGGAATTGGCTTTGGCTGTGAACACAGCTTCTAACCCACCTTCTTGGCCAGAGGAAGGGTACAGACAACAAATATCACCATTTTTTCCAAATTGTGAATTTTGACAATTTTTTTTAAATGGCACACTTTCAACCAAAATTATCATTTTAAACACACTGCACTAGTTTGTGAAACTGCGCAAAATTATGTGAAGTTGGCACAGTTTTGTGAAACAGATATTTCTGATTTCACCTGGCACTGCACTTTACTCCACCATAGCTCAGAAAATGCACACAACGTAATCCTAACACTAGAGGCACTGATTCACTCGGTGCTTGCTCTTGGTTGTACAGTACCCACACCCAAGCATCTAGAAGATGACATTTTGTGGCAGCTCCATTCTGAACTCCCACATTTCATCAAGTTAGTCCTCTGGAATATTATTTTTTATAGAGCTGTTTTCCCCAGGTCTGCCACCTGCACCTAACTTCAGACCCTCATGCCAGTGACCTCCCAGCCCCATCTACTGCTCCCCCAACTGCAAAGGCCAGTGGGGATCCACACAGAGCAGGATCCAGGAATCATCATACAGGTAGCCCAGGGGACGTGAAGTTTTCCTGTTTTTCTCTCTGTCCCTCCTTTAAGCCCCGCCCTATCTCCCTGATGCTGGGCGTTGTCCGGTCAGTCTTTGCATGCATGTAGCGATGTTCTTACAGAGGAGGCAAGCCCCCTGGCTCACTGCAGGGTTTGCTGCTCTGGCAGTACCACAGTGTCATCCCTCCAGGGTTGAAAGGGCTGCCATGACCTAGCTCCTAAATTTGCCACCAAACCTGGCTTACTGGCATGGGAGCACAGTGGGCCACCTGCTGAGCTGTAGGGTAGCCCACATCATTCTTCTGTTCCCCTTTATCCCCTAGTTCCCCTTTTTGCCAACCCCTGTTGTTTGGGGGTAAACATGGCTGCATCCTCCCTCTGGCTAGGATGGCAGCAGCTGTCTTCACAACCAGTGTCATTGCTGTTTTGTGATTGGCGGGAAGGGGATATGAGAATTCCGGGTAGGCCATGCCGTCCCTCCCACCCTCTGGGAGCTGAGTGTCTCACCTCTGTGACACACCCAATCTGCAACCTGACTCCAGCAGTGCATTCCAAGAATCATACGCAAACCCTGATCCCCCAGGAGACAGCGCAAAGGGCCTCCTGGAACATAAAAGGAAGGGCAGCAACATGGCACAACAAGTTCCCTTATTTGTGAAGGCAGACACTGAGCCAGTTTATCTTTCTCCAAATCTCCGGCTGTTGCCAGGAAACCGGAATTATTTTATTAAGAAATTCAATAAAAGGAGCCTTCAGTGTGCCTGCTGGCATTTGCTAAGACACCAATATATTTAACCCCCACCACCACCACCACTGTCTTCCACTGCTTTTACCCAAAGGAAGCTGCAGACTGGGTTAAAATGTCTCATTTAAAAAAAATACTTTAAACGAACATGAATTATAGGATGTCGTGATACATCCCCCAAAATGTTCTGTGTCTTAGAGACAGATCTGAGAAAAATATGGTTCTGTTGGAATGTTTTTTTTTTTTTTTTTTCCTTTTCAAGCAGAATGATTTAGTGTATGTTTTTTTGGGATAGCGTCTTCTCAACATAGCCTCACGTCATAATACTCAGTGTAGAGAGAGAGAGCAAGAGTGATGTGGCCAAAAGGCAAGTTCTCCATTGGCACTCGTTTGGCAGAACTGGAAAATTCCATTGTTCCTTGGTCTTTTAATGCTGTTTCCAGTGGAACTAGGGTGTATGTGGTATTAGTGGAGCTTCAAGAGCTAGTGTCACCTCCAGGAAAACTTTAAAAAGCAGACTATTTAGACATAATCCAGCTTGTATTTCGTATCTCATCAATAGATTTCTCCTCCCTGTTATGTATCATGGAGGAAATTTGTACAAAAACTGGATCTTTATCCCTTAGAGGTCATCTGTCCCAACAGCTCTTCCCCCATATGAAGTCAAAATCGTCTATTGTGACAGCAGACTCTGTTGCTATGGGAACAATTAGGATGTCACAAACAGAGTGCTATGACATCAGGTGGGGAATAAGCATCTGGAGCTGATGAACTGTCAAGGAACAAAGATCCTGTTTTCATGCAGGTAACCTCAATAATAAATAATGGAGAGGGGGATACTGAGCTAATGTGAAATAAATGTGGAATTGTGTCTAAATATTACATATATTTTTTCCATAGAGATTTTTCTGCCTGTCCAGTAGCTCATCACAGAGATATATCCTGGGTAGGCTGAATCTGGTTATCATTCAATGGGCTACTTTTTTTTTTTTTTTGGTTTTGTCCTCCCTCCTCCCCGGTGGGAACGAGTGAATTTGTCAGCCACGCACAGCCGCAGTGTCCACCGTGTGGTAGAAGCAAACTCCCTGGCCCAAATGCAGGGGTTGCTGTGGTAGAGGAGTCTGCCACCAGCCCTCCCTGGCTGAGACACAATGTCGAGTGGCAGCTGTCTTGGCCATGGCCTGCCTCCTGACGCAATTTCCCGGACTTGCTTCTGAACCCATGTCATCAACATGGTAGCACAACGCTCTGAGGCTGGGCCATCAGGGCAGCCCTAAATATTATGGCCCAGATATTCAAAGGGGTTGCGCCATGCGCGACCCCCCAGTGTTCCCGGCGCACAGTATTTAAAGGGGCAGGTTGCGGCGCCTTAATCCCCGGCTCGCCGTAGGCACATTGGTAATGTATGTGGCGAGATGCACGGGTGTGCCCATGAACATGCGTGCACATCCCTATATTTAGCCCGGGATGTGTGGCACATATGCTGGCGCAACCCCTACATGTGCCGCACACTGGTGCTCAAAGTTGAGCCGAAATTAAAAGGCTCAAATGCTGGCCACCCATAGGTGGGTGGCTGTATTGCAAGGTGCAACACAACAGCCGCCAGCTGTGGGTGGCCACCTGCCCAGCAGAAACACCATCCACAAGCACCCGGACCCTCCCTGGTAGTCCAGTGGACCCCTTCCTTCCCCACATACCTGATTATAGGTTTCTGTAATATTAAATTGTAACCTGGTGGTCTAGTGGTTCCTTCCCCATATGCCCGATCAAGGGGTGTTGTGATGTCAAATACTAGCCTGGTGGTCCAGTGGTACCCCCTTCCCCACCCACGCACAGAGGACTCCTGGCGACCCAGCACCCCCCCCATTATCAGCGGGTGGCAGCACCCTGCCTGCATACCACCCAGCTGCCCGCCGAATGACAGCTTACAGTATGATCTGTACACCTATTGGTCCACAATGTGGACCAATGGGCTTGCAGACCATACTGTACTACACAGGACCAGATATGTGAATGAAGTACAGGAAGGACCACCAGGCTAGTATTTGACATTACAACAGCCGCAATCGGGCATATGGGGAGGAACCACTAGACCACCAGGTTATAATTTAATATTTTAGAAGCCCGCGATCGGGCATATGGGGAGGGACCCACTAGACCACCAGGTTAAAATTTAATATTTCAGAAGCCTGCGATCGGGCATATGGGGTGGGGAGGGGTTACAACAGCCCACCAGGGACCCAACCCCGATGACAGCAGCTAGACAGGGCACCAGGCGCATTTCACCGGGACGCCCTGCGCAATGCATGCAAATGGGGCCATAATGACATGCAAATGGCCCCATTTGTGCCTTGCATATATTATGGCCTCATTTGCATGCCACGGGTTGAATATCGCGGGTGCTGCACCTAGCGCAACTGCACTTTTGCTGGTGCATCCCTGTGCTCCCTCTCTGTGGCTTGCGCTGGTGCAGTGCCACTACTCCATGCACAGAATGTGCGCCGACCTTGCCATATTCAATGGTGCTGCACCATGGTGCATCACCGTTGAATATGACCTGGTCCAGGCCCAGGCGCAGCCCAGTTGCACTGCGCCCAGGCTTGCGCCACTGCCCAGTGAAGTCTGAATATTTGGACCTATATATTTTAATGTTTTCTGTTAGGGTCGACTGCTGTTTAACATAAATCTAGTTTTCAATTTTTTAATATAATTAGAAATTTGGACATCTTTGTAGTCTGTTTTTTTTTTTTTTAATCCAGTTTTTTGCCCCAAGCCAGTTACTTGCTTCTTCCATTCAGGTCTGAGCTCCCTCCCAGCCTTGTCCACTGCTCATCCTGGGTACCTGGTGATATGTTGCGTGGGTTATAGCGCAGGTATAATTTATGCAGGAAAAATAGCTTAGGGCAAAACAGCTACAGGAATAGTGTGGCACAAGTACATTACCACTATCCCTGTAGCTGTTGTGACTCTGGACGAAGATGATAAGACGTCGCCTGAGTGCTGCCTGCCGGGCAGCTGCCATGACATAGAGGTTAGAGCCACTAGCAGCAGAAGGCGGCAGAATGTACAGATGACCAGGGTTTGATTCCCAGTCCCATCACCAGTGTTTTTCTGTTTTCCCTCTCCCTCTCTTGACTTTTACTTTTAATGTGTCTGCCCCCCTACCCTGCATTTTGGCCCCCAGCTGTTATGGTCAGTTCCCCACGCGCCCAACACAAATATGACCCCCAGGTTCCTCCCCATCCCAGAGTTGCCCCCGAGATGGTTGTTTTAGTTTGGGGGTGAGGGAGGTAAAGCCCCCACAACAGGGTGTATGAGGAGCACAGCCCCCATAGAAAATCAGTTCCAGTGTTTTTGCCATTGTTTGTAGTGGTAGGCGTTTTTTGCAGATGCACTACATTTTCCTGTGCTGATTCGCTTTCGTAATTTTTGACCGCACTATTGTTGATTTGGCATTTTGACCTCGTGCCCTCCTCCTGCAGTCATGGCCAGCAGGGATCCATATGAGATGGGGCCCAAGAGATTGCCAGTGGCCTTCATTTAGACAGCTTGTGGTATGTAGTGTTTTTACCCTGTGTTTTGTTATCCTGCCTACTGCCTGCACAGTGCCAGGTGGGGCCCATAGAGGTATTACATGCATGCAACATCAGGGGGCAAGCTCCCTGGTCCACCTCAAAGGTCACTATGGCAGCAGAACCTGGCAATCGGTTGAGTAGAATCTTGCAGTGGAAGTTTCAGTCTAGGTTCATGTTTCCACTCAGCTGATGTCAAAAAGTTCCAGAACAACCTCCACCCCCCACCGTAATGAAAAAATTAATACTGGGGTACTTTATCAGGCAGAATGGGGCAGGTGCCTTTGTTTATAGCTCCCATTCTGAGGAATAAAATCCAAGGTAAATCTTCTCTTTTTCCTTCTCGGCATATCTACTAAGATGCAGATAATGGCAAGGAATTTAAAGACGATAAAAAAGGCAAAGTCAATTGACTGTAAACACATTTGATGAGTTCATAAGCAAATTTCAAAACACCTCTTCACTGCGTGCCCTTGAAATTCTAAAGTGAGCTCTGGGAGCAGCAGATGTGTACCACAAGTAACATACCCAGATTATGAGGGGAGGTGGGCGGCCGACACCCAAGCGCCCCTTTTAGCAAAGCCATATGCCACCCCCCCATGACTTATCAGCTGATTTTGCATGTTCCAGAATGGGGGTGGGAATGGCCCTGGGCAGCTCCAGTATCCAGGGGTAATATGGTGCTTGGCTCACCAGAAGTCCCCTTGAAGTAGACATGGTACAGCTGCCATGCCTTTAGCATTCTCTACTGAGACAGTAATTGGCACCAAAGGATCACACGAAACACCAAGTGGCAGTTCACATGAGGTCCCTCTACTTGGGGGTGGGGGGACTGTCTCACAAAGGAGGGAGGTACTGATGCCGCTTTATAAAAGCATGGTGAGGCCGCACCTGGAGTATGGGGTCCAGTTCTGGAGACCACACCTACGCAAGGACATAGATGAGATTGAGAGGGTTCAGAGCAGGGCAACCAAGATGATGCACAGCATGCAGGGGAAGCCATATGAGCAGAGGTGCAAGGAATTGGATCTGTACCCACTGGAGACCAGAAGGGGATGGGGGACATGACTGAAACATTTAAGTATGTGAAGGGGATCGATAAGGTAAAGAAGGGGAGCTTATTTAAAAGGAAGGAAAGGGGCTAAAACTAGAGGGCATAGTCTAAGATTAGAAAGTGGAAGATTCAGAGGCAATGTGAGGGGATGTTACTTTGTGGAGAGGGTAGTGGAGGCCTGGAAAAAACTACCAGAGGAAGTGGTAGGGCTGAAACGGTGGAGGGATTCAAGAGGGCATGGGACAGACATATGGGGTTGGTGAGTGGGGGGGAAGGGGAGGGCCTGCGGTATAGGTGATGAATAAGGGGGAGGAAGGGCAGACTCGATGGGCCACTGGGGTCATTTTTTGCTGTCAGATTTCCATGATATCAGTCTCTTTTAATTCATCGATCAATTACACAGGAGGACAGCACTCTAGAAAGTTCCTCTCTACCGTTACACATTTTGAGCCATAGCATGGCAGTTACGTATGATCTGTCAGACCCTACTTGACTTGCGGACTCTCCCATCCTTGTGGCCTACACTCATGGCTTACTAGCTAACTGATCTGATAGCCCCTGTCATCCGCTGTATTCATTCAGATGCTCATTTTCTCATATTTCATGGCTGGGGCTGCCTGTAATTACCTGCCCTTTCGCTTCACTCATGCCGCCACAACGAGCATAATTCTAACTGCCAAGAATGTCAGGGACACCAGACCTCCGTCCTTCCAGCAGGTTATCACAGCTACTCTTTCAACAATTTAGACACCAGTTCCACTGATCTGCCCTCCAGGATCTCTCACCTTGACAGATGGGGCAGACAGGCAACCCCTACTTTCAAAACAATAAGCACTGGCATTTTGCTTTTTACCTGGGACATGTAGGTCACACAGGTAGTTATCTGCTTCACACTCGGATCCAAACTATCACCTTCAGCCATCTGATCTTCAGGAAATCTCTCCAGACCTGAAAGTGGGTGCCCACCTGGGAAACCCACTTCTCTGCCAGGGGCAACCTATTCTATCCCGTTCATGCAAACTGACCCTAAGAAAATACATGCTCGACCTCCCAGCCCAGCCATGCATTCCAGACAGGAGGGCTAAAAGGAGCCCATGCCACCCTGAGCCTGGCACCTTGCCACCATGCCAGACCTGGACGGCTCCCACCAGCTGGCCCAAGCAGATCCCGCCACAACTCCCAGTACGGACCCTTGAGTGACTGCTTTCAATGGAGAACTTCTGTCCTCTGAACTTAATGTTCCCTGCCTAGCACCCCTATATATATCTCCCTCTCTCTTGTCCCCTTCCTACACAGTAGGGGGAAGAGAGTTGATGGCAAGGCAACCAGTGCTCTGATGGGCACTACTAATAACAACCCTGTGCCTTATGGGCTGGCCTGCCAGCACAGTGGTAGCACTACCACTTGTGATGCCAGTGATCCGGGTTCAGGAATGAGCTTGGTTCATCACAGGGCCAGCAGGGGGGAGGATGGTTGAGCAACCCCATGACGCTTGCCTCCTTGGGACTGGGAGGACATGTCTGGACTCTGCTGCCGTCTAGGTGACCACAAAGTGGCTGTGCAAACTGGAGCCTGGAATTAAGGGAGTGGGGATAGCATCGGTCTGACACCTAGTGCGTCAGCCTAGGTCTTCCACAGGCTGTGAAAGAAAACTCAATCACGTGGAATGCTGTCCGCTACCCACCACAGGCCCCATACCACTGAACAGGTTTCCCACTCCAGAACTGACACTTGAACTCTGTTAAGGGAAGTAAGTTCTAGAGGTGGCGGGTGACTGGGCTGGGTGAGCAGTAGGATTGATGTGGGCCAATTTAAAGCACACTAAATAAATACAAAAATGCCTCCTACTGTGGGGTGGGGGGTGGGGGTGATACACATAGTTCAAGCAGACATCCCCTATATTGAGAGAGTTCCTCAGATCCATCCATGAAAGAGGCAAGTTACCACCTCTCCATAGAAAGAGGCTGTTTCCTACCTCTCCATACAAACAGTACACTTATCATCACTAATATACTTAGAAGGGGGGTGCCCACTCGTCCTTGCATGAAATGAGCACCACTGTAGTGGTTAGAATACTGGCTTGGGATCCAGGAGATCCCAGGTTCAAAACCCCACCAGAGTCACTGACTCACAGTGTCACTTTTAACATGCCTTAATGTCTTTACAAGTGACATTGGAGAGGAATTGGAAGGAAATGTATGCCTCTTTGCAGATGACACAAAGATCTGCAACAGGGTTGATACACAAGGAGGCGTGGAAAGGATGAGAAGGGACTTGGCAAGGCTGGAGGAATGGTCAGAAGTATGACAGCTTGGATTCAACGCAAAGAAGTGCAAAGTAATGCACTTGGGAAACAAAAACCCAGGGAAGATTACACAATGGGGGAAGAGTAGTAACAACAACAAAATGAAAGGGACCTGGGGTAATCATATGTCAAATGACCTTAAAATTGGCAAGCAATGTGAGAAGTCAGTAGGGAGGGCTGGGGGGGTACTGGGATGTATAGGGAGAGGTATCACCAGCAGAAAACTGGAACTTGTTATCCCCCTGTACAGACAGTTGGTGAGACCCCATCTGGAGTACTGTGTCCAGTTCTGGAGACCCCATCTCTGCAAGGACATAGACAGGATGGAGGCAGTTCAGATGAGGGCAGCTAAAATGGTGCAGGGTCTGCAAGAGAAGCCATAAGAGGAGAGTCTAAAGGAGCTTAATATGTATACCCTTGAGGAAAGGAGGGAGAGGGGGAACATGATAGAAACGTTTAAGTACCTCAGTGGAATCAACAAAGTCCAAGAGGGTGGCATCTTTCAGAAAAAGAGATGTGCAAGAACAAAGGGACACAATTTGAAGATAGAGGGGAAATGGCTCAGGGGCAGTGTGAGAAAGTATTTTTCACAGAGAGGGTGGTGGATGCATGGAACAGCCTTCCTGAGGAGGTTGTGGGCTCTAAAACTGGGAAAATTCAAGAATGCAATGGACAGACACAAGGCAATGTTTGTGGGGGGTAGGAAGAAATAGGCTGTTGGTTAAATAGGATCTGCACAGCATACTCAGAAAACGTTCAATTGATCAAAAGTCACATTTATTAAAGACCAAATCTAAGCGCACACTACACAGACTGACGTTTCACTTGGCCCCCTGCCAAGCTTCTTCAGAGTAAAAGACATCTTTCAAGTAATATACTTAAATACCTTATTTACCAAGCCATGTGATTTCTATTGCACCAATGAAATCCAATAACAAATATACATCAATTTTGAGAAAATGATTCTTAAAGGTACACATCCTATAAAATTCATTTATCTCATATAAATTGTTAAAAACTACTTCACAGACATCACCCTAATATAGGAATAT
Organism: Neoceratodus forsteri; assembly: GCA_016271365.2. Taxonomy (NCBI): domain Eukaryota; kingdom Metazoa; phylum Chordata; order Ceratodontiformes; family Ceratodontidae; genus Neoceratodus; species Neoceratodus forsteri. The sequence goes on from JADMNL010000033.1 coordinate 83,492,122, forward strand.
CTAACCAATGTTAATATTTAATTTATACAACATCGGGATAACCTGTATTCCCTGTGTTATTTAATAAAATACCTAAAAATAGTGCAAACCATAAACATACAAATATTAAAAGGAACAAGTTATTTATTCAAATTAACTCTGCTATTTGATAATTATATTATGTATTTTACACATTTATCAATTATTATCTCAACTTCTAATATAAATTTATGGAAATATGCCCATATTATTTTTACTTATATTATTTTGAAATTTCTCCCACTTGCATAATCTTAAAAATTCTATACATTATTTATATTTCTTCAAAAATGCTGTCAACTCAAAATTATCATTTAGGCCCTTATTTTCACAAGCTCCTAGTGTATATATCCAGAAGCTTTCTCTCTGGCCTATTTTCTTGTTCAAATCTCCACCCCTTGGTCCTAATGTAACTTGTTCCAAACCCAAAAATTTGAAATTGTGATTTATTTGTCCATACTTCAGCACATGTTTCACTATAGCGTATGAATCATCCTTCTCTATAGCTCTAACATGTTCACCTATTCTCACTTTCAGTTTACGTACAGTACGTCCAACATAAAAAGCCCCACACTCACAAGTCAATAGATATACAACATTCATACTATTGCATGTGACAAAATCCCGTAACTCCACAATCTTTCCAGTGACCGGGTGTATAAAGGTTTTACAACAATTAATGTACTTACAATATATACAGTTTCCACATCTATGTGTTCCTTTTGGTCTCGTAGTAAGGAATGTTTGTCCAGTTTTTAAATTTGAACCTGCCATATTAGATACCACATAGTCCTTAATACTTTTGTTCTTCCTGTATACTATGTTAGGGCCTTCTTCCTTAATACTTTTGTTCTTCCTGTATACTATGTTAGGGCCTTCTTTTGTCATCTCTCTCAGTTTTGGCTCCAGATTTAAAATTGGGCAATTGTTTGATATCGTTAGCCTGGTTTGAAAAACTAGTAACGAAAGGACAGTCCACCTTAGATTCAGAAGCCCCCTTGTAATTTAATACCTCTTTCCTATCTAATTTGTCCACTTTTCTAACAGCTGTTGCTATGCTGTTATTACTATACCCTGTCTTTAAAACGTTGTACTTGTTGGCCCTGCTTTATTTTTTATACTCAGTGGTTTCAGAACAGTTTCTGAATGTTCTGATTAATTGACTTTTCGGTATATTGAACTTAGTATGAAAAGGATGGCAACTGTCATATCTTAATAAAGTATTTCTATCTGTTGATTTTTGAAATAAAGTAGTATATACTCCTTCATCACCATCTTTATATATTTTCAAATCCAAAAAATTGATACTTGTCTGATGTATGTCATATTTGTACGTCAGACAACTACTTGTTGTCTCCATCCATTTAATAAAATCTCCAAATTCATTCGCTGAACCCTTCCATATTATTAAAATGTCGTCAATGAAACGACACCATACATCAATTTTATCAATGAATGGATTAATATCACTTCATACAAAAAATCAATCTCCCATTTGCCCACAAATAGGTTAGCATAACTCGGGGCCATTGTGGTACCCATGGCCGTACCTCTGATTTGATGGTATAAAATTCCTTCGAACATGAAAACGCTCATAGTAAGTACTAGTTCAGCTAATCGTAACAAAAATTCTGTGGGGACTTTAACTAAATTTTCTTCATTTCTAGTATCTAAAAAATATTTCATAGCCTCCAAACCTTCATCATGGGGTATAACTGTATATAGTGAATTAACATCTACCACTGAAATATACCATGTTTTATCCATGTATAAATCTTCAACAATCTGTACTACCTGAGTTGAATCTCTCAGGTAGGATCTCAAATTCTGTACTAGTGGTTGTAAAAAACCATCCAGGTACATAGAAATGGGTTCTGTCAGCCATCCTTTACCAGAGACAATTGGTCTCCCTGGTGGGTTCTTTAAATCCTTATGTATTTTAGGAAGTGCATAGATAACAGGGATGACAGGATATAGACTAGATGGGCCAAGTGGTCCTTATCTGCCATCAAAGTCTGTTTCTATGCCACTTAACCTTTTAGGGGTCTGGTCCCACCATCCCTACATATGGGGGAGGGGCTTTGAGAATTGCTTCATATAGGAAGAAGGTTCCTTAACATGCTCAATGCAATGGGATGATTCCCTATTCTCCCTCTATAAAAGGGGCGGGGCTGGCCCGGTGGCGCTGAGGGTTGAGGCAGTGGATGCCCTACCTCACACCACACCGGCGACCCAGGCTCGGGAAAGACCTTGGGTCGCTGGGGACCTGAATTGAGCCACCTAATGGCAGCTCTCCTCTCCCAGGGTAGCTGTCGCCCCCCCCCATAGTTCCTTTGCCACTGGGTGGAGGTCCAGTGATGGCGCAGGCGGTAGGGGGTGACATGAAGGGAGGGTGTCTCAAGCGCGATGTGCATGTGCCTCCACATGCACGCATTCATGCTGAGACGAGGGTGGGAGAAAAATGGAGCACAAAAAACTAAAAAAAAAAAAAAAGGGGGGGAGGGGTCATGTTTATTACCCTCTCTGAGGAGATGGACTGGATCATTATTATGTTGCAGTGCATCATCATACTCCAAATAATCCATATTTCATAATATTAATTTAATTTACTTTTTTTCTTTCTGGCATATATAATATTGTGTATGTATTATATATCTTATGGATGTCTATAAACACAGTTTGCTAAAAACAAACTCAGAAATAAATATTATATAATGTGCATTATACTGTCATAAAAGGGATTAATTTCCTGGGTAAGTTCCACATCATCCCTATAAACATATGATGTATACAGTTTGTCTTCTTCTTAGTCTTTAAATTACGAATGTGCTACACATTCTAGCCTTTTTATCTGCATTTAAAAACTTGTGCTACACATTTTCATGCTGACAGGTTGAGAGGGTATAACCTCCTCAGTATGAGGGCTCATTCCCTATGTGCATTTTGTCAAGCTCTCATCACTCGTATGTTTCAAAGGGGTCCCTCAGGAAAGGCTAAATGTTCACCAAAGCCTTGTGCTCTGTTGGCTTTGTGGTTAGTGAACAAAAGCAGGAAAGGGACCAAAGTCCAACTGGACAGATTAGGTGGAATTTACTGTCTCTGTTACATCCAGCTGGCAAAGCAAAATCTTCTTGGAACAGCTGATAGTTTTTACAGGATTCATCCCTAGACCAGTCCAATAAGTCAGCGGTCACCTTCTGTGCTGCCATATGGGAGACACTGGGGTCAGCCCTAGCCTCAGACCCTCCCCCCAAAAAAATCATCTGAATAGCGCAGCTCACAGGAAATGGCAGGTGAGGGAAACGGTGGTTCCCTCCCCACCTGGAACTGATACTGCTCATTAATTACTCTGGAGATAGGCCTAATTAACACAGCAAGTCTAATTTATTCTTCCATTCAGAGTTTTGATAACTGCAACAATGATTATTGTGGTAGGTGCTACATCATGCCTCTTTATCTTTCAGTGCAGTGAATCCCTCTATTAGAGGCATTGTATGAAAAATTAGAGCTCGTTATTCCACGGAGCCAGTTAAACAGCGCAGCTCATCAGTCCCTTCATTGCAAATCCTGCCCTGGTTTCTGCAGTTGATGCTGCGGCAGCACCCAAACACCCTGAGATGGGAATTAAAATCAGTAACTAGCGGTGCCAGCACGAGTGCGTCCACCGGGCAGTAATGATCTCAGGGGGTGCTGTGGAGGAGGCTGTGCTGTCATACTTAGGGTGCATGTTGGTGACCTTGTGCTGCTTCAGAACCTCCTGCGGTGGACTAGAGATGGTACTGGGACCATCAGCACCTGGGCATCTCCCCTTTCCCAGGCAGAAATGACGTGCGAATGTAAATGCAGGGTGGGTCTTAGTGGGGGGTAAGTGGTTGTCATGTGTTAATGACACTCCTGGAGACCCACACAGTGCCTGCCACCTCTTTTGTACAACTAGAGTCCCTTCTTAGGATACTCAGGTACAGGAAAGCTACCCCTGGAGAGAGTGGTGTGTGTTCGTTTGTTACATGCAGTGTGATGAGATAGTGCAGTGCTTTGTGACAGAAGTTTGGGGTTAGAGCTATTGACCCAAATGTGAACATCTTTGGAGGCAGCCGAGTGAGAACAGGTGGTGGAGGTAAGCCAGACCAGCTGGAATAAACAATAAATTACAAAGTCTGTAACTAGTCTGGCAAGACCATAGAAACATAGACTTTAATGGCAGATAAGGACCGCTTGGCCCACCCAGTCTGCCCATTTCCCTACCTATTGGATAAGCTGCAGATTCCAGTTAACCAACAGCCTACTTCTTCCTACCAGTTTTAGAACAGATAATAAGCTTATCTAATACCCAGTTGTTTTTTTTTACTTCAGTCATGCAAGGTACAAGTGCAGGTACACATCCAGTTTGTCTACTTACCTGTGATGCACCATCACAGAACTGATCCTGGGCTGATTCTTCTGAGGTCCCCCTCCTCCACGCTCTTGGCCCCAGCAGCTGACTTGTGTGCTGCCAGTCATCAGAGTAGAACCGTAGTCTGCCTCAGGAGTAGTGGGTGCCCAGGTGTTCAACAGCATCTGGAGTGAACTGTCCAAATTCCTTCATGTTGCTTCTGACTGAGGCAGCGTTTTGTCCCTGGTTTCTCTGTCCTACCTACCTCCCCAGGCAACTCCTACATTGTCCCGCATCTCACTCCTCTGGATGGGAAAGTATCTGATGTTGCGGGGTCACTGATGCTCATGTCACCTTGAGTCTGTATCTTTTGTTCTAGGGACATGGATATGTTGTTCATCCACACTTATTGGCAGGTTCCTTGCCGCTTTAAATCTTGCCGGAAGGTCTTCAAGCTGGCTCCTCCCACTCACCCAGGTGGTAAAACTCTCGGCTCCGCCCCATGACGCCAGATCTTCCTTACCGCTTGGAAGCTCAGGTTCCCTCCTTAGCACTCTGCGTTTTAGACTGGATCCTAACTCTTCGGTTCATCCGAAATTAGTTTTGAAGTTTTCTAAACTTCGGTCTTCATCATTCCTCGCGGCTGCGATGGACAAATCGATTCCCGGCTTTCGGAGGTGCCTTTGCGGGCAGAAAATGTCCAGGACGGATCCGCACTCCATGTGCGTCTACTGCCTAGCCTAGACCATGACCCGCCCAGGCCTGCGGTGTGCAGCTCCTTTTCAGCCCTGCCGTTCTGGAGGACTCGCTGCCGATTGAAGCTCGGGCACCCTAAGAAGCTGCTACTCCGCGGTAAAATCAAAGAGGCTCTTTGCTACGGTGTCCGGCGGCTGGCTCGGCTGAGCAGCTCGAGCAGATGATCGCTCTTGAGGAGGAGGCGGCCCAGGCTGCATCTTCCTCCTCCTCAGCCACAGCATTTATTCCGCTCTCTCTGAGTTCCTCATACTCGGCTTCGTTCAAGGAGCTTTGTCAGTCCCTTTCCACGAAGGGAGAGGGGCCTTCAGGACATTCTTCTCAGCCCAAGAAGAAGGAGTCGAAGGGTAAGTCCCGCAGTCGGTGTTCGTGGGAGTGGGAGAGGTCTCCTTCCCTGGACAGCCGACCATCGACTTCGGTCGAAGTTGCGGCTCAGGCCGCTGGCTTCATGGTGTCCCCACCAGGCCAGCCTGCCGAGACTCCCGTCGACGCAGTCGAGATTTTTCTCGATCTGTCGGACGGGCTGTCGACTGGTGAAGCCGACAACCCACCTTCACCGGTTCCCCCGGTGGAGACCGAGGATCTGCCTGCGCCTTCGGGGCCGCAGTCCCCAGATAAAGTGCCCGAGCCGAGGGAAGAGCGGGTGTCCCCCGCCCCTTCCCAGACCCGCCCTCGGTCCCCCGAGGGTCTCGGTCTCGGACTTCATCTCGGTCAAGCCATCTAGCCGACCGCGGTCTCGGGCATCAGTAAGCGACGACACTGAATCCCTCCTCGCCCCTCTTCCTCGGATGAGGAGAGGTTCGACGTAATTTACATCGGTACGAGGAGCTCATGTGGCAGCAGTTACTGTTGTCCAGGACTAAACCGACTCCAGTTCAGCCCCTGGCCATCAAGTGGCTGTCGCCCGAATGACCGAAGCAACCGCTCGCCCCAGTCGAGATGCCCATTCCAGGGCTGGTTGTTTGGCCGAAACCGGCTGCTCCACCGATTGTGGTGGAACCTCCGCCTCCACAACCGAAGTCTGGGGCACCGACCAAGGATTCTCGGTCGGGTCACGGCCTGCCCCACAGGTTGTTGGTCACCCTCACTCCCAACCGTCCTCGGCAGGTGGAGGGTGGCTCAGGGCCAAGGCAGCTCTTCGCAGACTCTTCGGAATCCGATGTCGATTCCTCCCTGTTCTCCAGGCAGGTCAACCTGGAGTCCTCCGGGGGCCAGTCATTGGACGATAGCCCATCGTCCTTCTTGGGTCTGCTTCGACTCATCTCGGAGTCCACCGGGATGCAGCTCGAGCCCATGTCCAAACAGGCCAAGTATCCCCTGACGGAGATACTGGACCAAGGGAATTCCCCCACGGAGGCCTTTCCGGTGGCTGAGGCCATTCTCGGCCCAGCTTTGGAGCTTTGGCAGCGGCCTGCTTCCTGTCCTGAGCCCTCGGCCAGGATGGCCAGGAAGTATGGGGTCCCTACCGGCTCTTTGCCCAGTTTCTCAGAGCACCCCTCTGCCGAGGGGTTAGTCACCAACAGCGTCTTCCGGCGTTCCAGAAACGTTCGGGACGTGGATAAGCCCCCCAACAAAGAGTCCAAAACGCTGGACTTTGCTGGGTGCAAGGTGTACGCTGCATCCTCCCTCGGCCTCCGACAGGCCAGCTCGGCCATGCTGATAGCACACTTCTCCCATGCCCTCATGGGCTCCCTGGATGAGGCTGTCCCTCATCTCCTGGCCGACCTGCAGACCATGGTCCGTCAGGTCCGGGACCAGGGTAGGGCAGTGGCGAAGCAGCAGCTTCAGACTGCTCTGGACATAGGTGATTCCTGTGCCAGGTCAGTGGCGGCCGCGGTGGCTATGCGTCGCAGGGCGTGGCTGAGGATATCCACCTTCATGGTGGATACCCAGCACAAGTTGGCGGACGTCCCCTTCTTAGGGACTGACCTCTTCGGCCCTGGAGTGGAGGGACACCTCCAGCGGATCGAAAAGTCCAATGCCACTCTGGACTCGGTCACCTCTGCCCAGCGGGACAAAGGCCACCGTCAACAACATCATAAGTCATTTTGTCCTTCGGCCCCTGCAGCTCGACCGGCCCAACAGCACCAGCAACAGGGCCAGCATCCCAAACCCAAGCCCGTGGCTTCCTCCAACAGGAAGCAAGGAGGTAAAGGCCCAGGAGGTCCCTCGGCTGATCCCTCTTCCAAGCCTGCCCAGTGACGGGTTGAGGGGTGCCGCCCCCCAACCTCATCACTCCCCCCGGGTTCCCCTTGTGGGGGGACGGCTCCGCCACTTCCTTTCCACCTGGTCTGCTATCACCATGGACCGCTGGGTGTTGGAGGTGGTAGGAAAGGGCCTGCCTCTGGAGTTTGAGCAGGCCCCACCCTTTCGAGCCGTTGCCCCGCAGGGGCCACGGGGTCCGCAGCCTCGCTATCAGCCCACCGAGCCGATATTGCCCTGCTCCTCGAAAAAGAGGTGATCAGGAAGGTAGCGGATCCTCCTCCAGACCCGGGGTTTGTGTCCAGGTATTTCCTGGTCCCAAAACGGATGGAGGGCTGGCGCCCCATCCTCAACCTGCACGACCTGAACAGGTTCCTAAGGTCTCGGACCTTCAGGATGGTCACTCTGGCCCAGATAATCCCATCCTTGGAACGAGGCATGTGGTTCTGTTCCCTGGACCTCCAGGATGCGTTCTTTCACGTCCCGATCCGTCCGTCTCATCAAAGATTCCTCCGCTTCAGAGCGGGGGGATCCTTTTACGAGTTCCGGGCCATGCCCTTCGGCCTCTCTGTAGCTCCCAGGGTCTTTACCAAATGCATGGCAGTGGTGACAGCATTCCTGAGGCGCCGAAGGGTCCGATTGTACCCCTACCCAGACGACTGGCTGTTTGCAGCCCTCTCCAGAACGGAGGTGGAGCAGTCCAGAGATCTGACCCTCCAGGTTTGCTCTCAGATTGGCCTCCTTATCAACGAGGCCAAGTCGGAACTCGTGCCGAAGCAGGTGATACTCTTCATCGGGGCAGAGCTCGACTCTCTTCAAGCCAGAGCTCAGCTTCCGGCAGACAGGGCTGAGGTTCCTTCCTCCTTTGCCCAATCATTTCTGGTTGGGCAATCGCGCCCTGCCCGGGATTTCCTGCTCCTCCTGGGCCTCATGGCGGCCTGCACCAGTGTGGTCCATTGGGCCCGTTGGTACATGCATCCCCTTCAATGGGGACTGGCCAGCCAGTGGTCACAATGCTGCGATCCATTGGACCAGCCCGTGACAGTGACCCAGGAAATTTGGAACGCTCTCCAGTGGTGGACCATTCCGGCACATCTGCAGGAGGGCATCCCATTCGTCCGCCCCGAGCCGACGGACTCTCTTTCGACTGATGTATCTTTGATGGGTTGGGGTGCCCATCTGGGGGAGCACAGAGCGCATGGCCTCTGGTCCCCTCGGGAGTCCCGATGCCATATCAACCTGCTGGAGCTCCGAGTGGTACGCCTAGCTCTCATCGCCTTCGCTCCGTTTCTGCGGGGTCAAGTGATTCAGGTCCAGACGGACAATACCACGACCATGTACTATCTGAACTGCCAGGGCGGGACGTGCTCCATGCTGTTATGCAAGGAAGCTCTCCACATATGGTTCCTCGTGCGCAGCCTGGAGGCGGATCTCCTAGGCATTCATGTGGCAGGAGCCTCCAACACACTGGCCGATGCCCTAAGCCGGATAGGAGCTGCATCTCACGAGTGGTCTCTCCTGCTGGAGGTAGTACAAGATCTCTTCTCCCACTGGGGCATGCCTCCGGTGGACCTGTTTGCCTCCAGGGAGAATGCGAAGCTGAGACCGTTCCATGCCCGCTCCCCTCAGCAGGGCTCGCTGCAAGGGGATGCCTTCTTGAGGCCGTGGACCCCAGGCCTCTTCTGCGCCTTTCCCCCATTTCCCTTGATCTCAAGATGAGGAGGGACAAGGTGCAGGTGATTCTGGTAGCCCCAGACAGTTCTGGTATCCAGATCTCCTCAGTCTCAGCTCCAGGCTCCCGAGGCGGCTTCCAGCCCGCCCAGACCTGATCTCAGTCAATCAGGGGAAGGTAATCCATCTGGACCTTCAATCCCTGCACCTGACGGCCTGGTTCCTGAGCGGCTAGAGTTCCAGGCCTTGGGTCTTTCCGACGAGGTCCTCAGCGTCGTTGAGGCATCCTGTAAGGAGTCAACCAGAAAATGCTACGCCTTCAAATGGAAGAGATTCTCCATTTGGTGTCAGGGCAAGGGCCTGGACCCTTCCTCCTGTTCCTTGGCAAGCATTCTGGACTACCTGTGGTCCCTTTCTCAGCAAGGGCTTCGTCGCCATCACCCTAAGCCATCTCTGCTTACTGGCGCGAAGGGAAGCAGTCAGTGGTGCAGGAGAAGGTGGTCAGGTGCTTTTTCAAAGGCCTTGATCACATATCCCCTCCGGTGTGAGAACCTCCACCTCCGTGGGATCTACTGCTGGTATTGGCTAAGCTCATGAGCAGGCCATTCGAACCGATGCACAGGTGTGATATCTCCCACCTGTTGTGGAAGACCGCCTTCTTGGTGGCTATCACGTCAACCAGAAGGACGGGAGAGCTCCAGGCGCTTCCTTTGAGTCTCCCTATCTGGTCTTCCACAGGGACAAGGCTGTCCTGCGCCCCACCCGAAGTTCCTTCCGAAGGTGGTGTCAGAGCTTCACCTTAACCAGGTGTTGACTCTGCCGGTGTTCTACCCCAATCACACCTCGGAGGCCGAATATAGGCTCCACACTTGACCCTAGTTGAGCACTCGCTTTCCTAAGGAGCGTACGGCTGAAGTTCGGGAGAGGTTCGCCAGCTGTTTGTCACCTACACTGAAGCCGCACCTGGCAGACCTGCAGCCAAGCGGACGATGAGTGGGTGGGTCACCTCCTGCATAGATCTCTGCTATAGGTTGGCGGGCATGGAGCCTCCCAGAGGGGTAAGAGCACATTTCACCCGCCATACCGCTGCATCGGTGGCTGCTTCCAGGGATGTCCCTATCTAGGATATCTGCAGGGCTGCTACCTGGAAGTCGGCACATACCTTAATTACCCACTACCACATCGACCTTGGGTCATGCCGGGATGCTGGTTTTGGGGCCTCGGTTCTCCAGTCTTTATTTCCCAAGTAAGTATCGGGGTGCGCTGCCTCCCTCCTCCCAGAGAACTGCTAGGAGTCTGCCAATAAGTGTGGATGAACAACATATCCATGTCCCTAAATACAGGTTACTCACCTGTAACAGGAGTTCTAGGAATGGTATATGTTGTTCATCCTGACCTACAAACCTCCTGGCTTTGACGCACAACCTGGCTTCCAGCTGGCTAGATCTGGCGTCATGGGGTGGAGCCAAGAGTTTTACCACCCGTGTGGGTGGGAGGAGCCAGCTTGAAGACCTTCCGGCAAGATTTAAAGCAGCAAGGAACCTGCCAATAAGTGTGGATGAACAACATAAACCATTCCTAGAACTCCTGTTACAGGTGAGTAACCTGTATTTCTAAGCCTTTGCAGGCTGTGTGAGAGTTCCTTTGGCAGCATGCACACCTGCTTAAAGCAGAACCAGTCAAGATGTTGTATGGTGATTTGCATATACATCCCATGATGCTTTGCATTCTTGGAGTATGCGTGATTTTGTATTTCTCACAAAAGAATGTTTTCTTTGCTGTTGGGGTTGGAGCACTCATCAGTATCTTGAACGTTAGGTGCCTCACAATGCAATACTGAACCATTCAGAGAGTAGTGTTCAGAATACTAATTACATCATGGTAGTTCTGCACTTGAGTCAGCCGCGTTCTGGTAGATATTATGTGATGTCATTGTTGACATCAGACATCAGTCATGGGGAGGTGGGGTGGCTACAGGGCAAAAAACAAAACAGAGCCAGGTACCCTGGTAAAAAAAAAAAATGTTTTAAAGAAAACTCGCTCAAAATATTGAATTATGTGCCGGGAAGTGAGTTTTGCAGGAATCACAGAATTCTAGGGGTCCTGGCTATCCGTACTGTGGCCCTTGGATTAAAGTAGTTAAAATGTATAACACCAACAGACCAACTGTGCAACTCTTCAAGATACATGCAGATGAAAGGACAAAGGAATAATTACTGTCATTAGAAGAAGGATCATGCCACATAATCCCATGTCTAGCAAATGACAGGCAGTTCATACTGCCATGGCTTGTTGATACAGTGTCCAAACATTGGCAGGTAGTGCTTATTTTAATTTTTTTTTCATTTTTATGTTATTGAAGGGTTAGACCATTGAGTAAAACTCATTTAAAATGGTGACCCAATAAGGCACAGCTGTCCATTGGCAACTCACAGGTCATATGAATCATTAAAGGGGGCAGGAAATGTGTGCCAGTTGGCAACAGTTTGTTAATGTTCATATCTACAGAATTGAATTTCATACTTCCAAATGATTCATATTTTACTGTACCTGAAGAACTGTTGCCTGGCAGTATAGCCTAGAGGTTAGAGTAACAAGCTGTGAATGAGCTTGGTACATCCAGCAGACCTGGGTTTGATTCCTGCAACCTCTGCTTGCATGCTGCGTGACCCTGGGCAAGTCACTTAAAGTGATTTCAGAAACTTAAGGTACCACTTCTAGGAGATGGTACCTTAAGTCCACGATAGTCCCTCAGTGTTAAGTTTTATATTTATTTGCCAGTCATTTTTAGGTGGCAAGGGAATCGTATTTTGGCCCCAACAAGGTGGCCAGCCGATCCCTTCCACTTCCTGACTGCTGAACATGCTCCCGCACCATGACATCTAGTAAGGGAGCGTGAAGGGGCAAGCCCCATTGAAATGAATGGGACTGATTTTTACCTACTGTTTAATACAATGTGATGGTGACTTAGAGATTAATAAGGGCCACCGATCAACTAACAAGGCCCCGTAACAGAGGGTGCCGGGGGGAGCCCCCCCCCCGCAAAAAATGAATAATTTATCTCTGTTTATTTGCTGATGTTTACTTTTGCTGTTATCAGCAAGCACTGGCAATGTACCCATTGTATGTACCAGCGTGGTATATTGCTGCGCTATTTGTCTTTGTGACATTATGACCCCGTGACCCTTATGTCTAGTGGGCCTTACCAGGTTACCAAAAGGATAAAAAAAACACCAATGTAAAAACTATGTTTTCAAGTATTTTCTTTTTATGGACAGCATTCTGCACATTTCTCTTCAAGGAACCAGTAATTTGGAGTTTTACTATGTCATGGTTTGTATACTGAATGCTAATGCTTATATGTTTGTAATTAAAAATTATGACTGTTGCACACGCTGACGTGGAACCTTTGTAAAAGAGCCTTGGCTCAAAGATATTGTAATCCTAGATTGAAATAAATAAAGCATTAGCTGTTGACCTATCAAAACCATGCTCAGAGTTCTGCAAAAGAATACAAAATACAGTTTTTTGCATCACGTTTTATTCTGATGCTGTTACATATGGATCATTTAGGAGAATGAATATCATCTCAGAAAATAAGAACATTAGAAACAGCTGCCAATTAGAAACAATTCCCTGTCCCCTTTAAGAGTATAGCAAGCTCAACCCTGGCTAATTTGCTGAGATTTAATTAGACTTCTTTTCTTCCACATTTTTCTTAAATTGTATAGGAGAGCTGCTGGAGTGTGGCCAGCATCACAATCGGATAAAATCCAGTGCTGCCCCCATAGTTCATAGGCAGCACACGTCCATTTGATCCTTGAATGAGGGGCTGACTCCTCAGATCTGCTCTGTCCCACATAGAAAGGATGCTGCTCATAGAGAGAAGGTGCTGTAAACACAGACTTTAAATCTGAAATTCGTAATACTCCATGACGCTAAAGCAAAATTAAACAGCACAAATAAAGGCATTCATTTCCAGGGTGTTCTGAGATTGTAGCTTTGTTTGTTGATTTCCCCCAAATTTTTCCACATTTTGAGTGTCGGTGTCTAACATTTTAGTGATGAGTGATAGAGAGGTATGCAGCTCTCTTGTTTTCTGTCCAGCACAGTGTCACAGTTTTCTGGCCTTACTGGATATCAGACAGGCATCACCACACAGTTCATTCCTGACCCCAGTATGCTAGACCTGGAAGGGAGACCCACGACACATCTTTTACACACAGCCAACCCAGCGGAAGTTATGTCTTCAAGTCGTTACCACCGGGGGAACTTTCCTAGGACAACCTCTTTTATGTTGGTATATGATAAATTGGGAAATGGCTGTATTTTCTGTCAGTCCTTAGTGACAGGAAAATTCTTAGGACCTGGACTCTTTACTCAACATGCCCTTTAGCACTTTATCAGTGAAAACATGTGATCCTATTTAGGTGGTACCCTTCTCATTGCTTGGACTCCAAGCAGACCACTGGAATCGCAACTAGGGGTTCCTTCCCATTAACTGTAGAGTGCAGCAAAACAGTCCTCTATATGGAGACCAGCCAGGCCCAGGTAGACACAGGCCTTTGTAAAGCAATCACCTGCATGCCCCTCCCCCGGAGCAATCCTTTGACCAGCATAGTTGGGACACATAGTCCACAGAGGAATCCTCTCCAACAGCTCCCACCAGTTGCACAGAACACTATGGTGTTCCCTGTGCACTCTGCTTGGCTAAACTCAGCTGCCACACACCCTGCCCTTGACTGAATGGAGTCTGAGCCCTTTCCTCCCATAGGCCCCTGCTTGGGCCATGCAGTTGGCAGCAACACTGCAACCTAGGGCAGAACCTTGAATTGCACCATAATCCCCCCAAGGTGGGTTACATCTATTTTGACAACCAACTCACTGACACCCTCACTTACTGCCTGCTGATCTACAGTAACTGAATCACTCGCTATGTAATTTCCCATTATCCACTATCCTCAATTATCCGCCCGGGTTTATCATGCACAAAAGTGAACTGATAATCTTGGGTGTACTTTAGATCCTTGAGAGATTTTCAAATTCCACTTCTGCAGGAATCATGCAGAAATTCATAAAGTCTACCTAATTCCATGAAAATTCATGAAATTCCATAGGAAACAGAATTCCAAAATTCCCAAAACAGAGTGCTAACCATGAATTGTATTCCACAATTTATGTAAACTGCAGATTTATTTTTTCGCAAACCACTGTTTGCCTGGAAATGCTTTTCAGAATTCTGCTGGATTAAGCAAGAAATTCCAAAAAGCATTTTGGAAGCGAAATTGCCATTCTGCACAAATTCTGCCGGTTGACGTCCACATTCTGCTCAGCTCTGGTGCGCTTTATTTATATATTGACTGTACTGGTGTCCCTGTTTTTCTTCCATGTCATGTGTACACATTATTATAATTTCATTTCCGTAGAATAGCACTAACGAAAAACTGAGTCTCTGTCGCTCTGAGGAAAGGTAGTTAAAGTACCAACCTAGGCAGAGAAGAGATCTATGTAGAGTGAAAAAAAAAATAATAATAAAAAATAGATTTAAGTCTGCAATCAGGGTTAGTTTACAGAGAGTACAGTAGACTGGCTTCAAGTCTTAGACAGCTTTTTTACCTGCTTCAAGGCAAACTAGCAATGTTCTTTGGAGTAAGCAAAATTTTGAATTAATGTGAGCTCTAGGGGAAAAAAGTAGGGCAGATGAGAACATTAATACTCAACAAAGAGTGTAAGGGAATTGACGTTGCGGAGTGGGTGTAGTCTAGTCACAGGAGTGTGAGCGAGGTGGCAAGGTGTCATGTTGCAGAATCACCGACAAGGAGACCTGTAGTACTTGAGTTTGTTCCCAGTTTCTCCTGAGTTGTTGTCGATATCTGCTGCTTCTCTAGTTCCCAGGATGGTCACCCATTTTAAGACAGCCATGTAATGCATCCGGGGGCGTAATACATAAGGGTACCCAGCGGTTGTGGTTGAGAGCCCTATGATTTCTTTGCAGCCTCTGTAATGTCCCTTACAACCCCTAGGGACCTTTAAAATAAGGTTTCCCCAGGATTTGTTCATCTCAAATTTGGTTGGCAAGGGAGTTTTGTAACTTCTTTCATTTTGCCAGAATAAGGATTTGCAAGCCCTATGATTCTGGAGAAATGACTCCACTAAACGTATTTTGTTCTTATTAACCTGTTAATTGTACTAGACAATCAAATGCCTTATTTTTTTTATTGTTGTATTATTTTTTTTCCAATTGTTTAATCAGGTGAGATACACTAAGCTGAAAGCTTGTTTACAAGTGCAACCTAGGAGCACAGGGAAGTTAAGTGACTTGCTCAAGGTCACACAGTATGCAAGTGGGGGCTGTGGGATTCAAACCCAGGTCTCCAGATTTGCAGCTGAGAGCCTTAAGCCACTACGCTATACTGCCTCCCTAATTTACTGCCCACTAGACTAAATGACCAGTGAAACTTGACTGTTTTCCCTTAGTATTGTGTGCATTATATACTTTGATGTATTTCTGTACTGGTAACAATTTTCTTTGTATCAGTCTGCTTCAGGAAGCCACTGTAAATGAGTGTAAGCTCAACTGGTTTGTACCACCGTTCCTGTTGTAATAAAATCTTGAATCTTCAATCTATTTTCAGGGAATGACCTGGGAGATGCATTATCCCTCCAGTTTAGAAACATATATTTATTTATTTATAAGAATTTTTGCACACCAGGATAAGCCCTATTTAGACACAACACCTTGTTTACATGGGGGGAACCAAGCAACTGCAGCAGAGGAATTACAAAACAGAGCTGAATGTCTCTCGCCTGCAGTACTTGATTGTGATGTTGCCTTGCTGAACTTGCGATTTCTGTTACATAGGACAGAATGTTTATACCACTTGGTACTCAAATTATGACCAACTAATGTTCACTGTTTTTATTTATTTGTTATTCTTCCTGCTTATTGTATTGTCATCCTGTCTTGCACTACAGTCATTGTGAAAAGTTTTATTCAATTCTGTATGTATCTAATTCCAGCTTGCCCCGGAAAAAAGGGACTTGCATGTCTCAGTGGGCTCACTCGGTCATCAAAATTCAAATAAATATACAGTAATACAGCAATAAAATACATTTTTATTTATTTATTTAATTCATATATCAGATTTACAAACCTTTGAGTCAAAGACTCATTTACAAAGGCACCTCATCGCAGGGAGGGGAAACAATATATTTGTGAGACAAGACAGTGGGGAACAGTACAGGTGAGATACATGCAGCATACACAACAGAAATTTCAAAGCACAAGTAAACACAGGCAAGTTGCAGAAGAGCACACAACGGCAAGTAAATATATTTTTCATTTTTGCATACAACTTTCCTTGGAGTGTGCCTGTTTCTATGTTTGTCTCAAGACATTTGGATCGTATTCGTGACTGTTTGCATTGCAGTGCATGCATGCGCAAGCCACACGAAGCAAACGAGAGGGTGTTGTGCACTCTGACATGCATACAAAGTTGAAGTCAGTGTACGCAAAACATAATACAAAAGTAACATACTATCTGCATTATAAGTAATATATACATATATATTTGCATGCCTGTTGCACTAAAATATTGTGATGTATGCAACAACCTGTCCCCGGTGCTTCAAGCACAACGCTCTTTATCAAGTGGGGTGCGGCTTACGTGTGTCAGAACCTTATTTGTATTAGGCAATCACATGGTACTACACATAATTATAAGCCAGCAAATTAATTAAGTAAAGTTGGTTACTTAGATATAAATTAATTTCTTTAGGAGGATTCATTTTTTATAAGTGCCACTGCCAGAAGACACAGAACTAATAAAGGACATTCAACAGTGAAAAAGGTGCAGTTCCCAAAGCATGTGGAGAACTACCCACTTACTGTCAATCTGCAAGAAATTGAAAAGGTGCGAGAGAAAACATAGAAAAGGGGACCACGTGCTTTATCCAAAACAGAAAAAAAAATTAGAACAGAAACTGGGAATATATTTTTCATTTTTGCATACAACATTCCTTGGAGTGTGCCTGTTTCTATGTTTGTCTCAAGACATTTGGATCGTAATCATGACTGTTTGCATTGCAGTGCGTGCATGTGCAAGCCACACGGAGCAAACGAGAGGGTGTCGTGCACTCTGACATGCGTGTGGCAGATTCCGCATGTGCACATGTGGGTGCTAGCACTTGCATGTTTGCACACACATTTCCACACACACTACCCTGTGAGCAACACTTTTGAGAATGTCAGGAGTTTCTCCATAAAAGGAGCAGGAGTAGCTGGTGGTCCTTTAGATCAGTTTGTTGCAGTTGTCACTGAGAACATGTGAACAATGTGGTGAGCATCTTTTGTCTTCAGGGTTTTTAACATTTTTTCTGTTGGTCAGTGGTTGGGCTGGCAGTATAGCCTAGAGGTTAGAGTAATGAGCTGTGAGTGAGCTTGGTACATCCAGCACAGCTGGGTTTGATTCCCACAACCTCCACTTGCATACTGTGCGACTCTAAGCAAGTCACTTAACCACCCCTGTGCTTCAGGATCACCCCTGAAAATGGGCACCTGTGCCCAGTAGGCCTTACCTGGTTACCAAAAGAATTTAAAAAAATACTGTGAAAACAGGTCCTTGTGCCTAGTGGGCCTTATCTGGTTACCAAAAGAATAAAAAAGGTGCTGTTTAGTCAGCATTTATTCTTGCGCAGTGTGTTTGGGACAAGAGGGAGTGGGTGTTTTTAAGTTGGAGCTTTGCAGTAGTTTAAATGGTTGATTGTAGTTTTTTTTTTTTTTTTTTTTTTTTTAGATTGCGTTCATTTGGTAGGTTTTTATTTTGTGTAGGGCTTCATTGGTTAAAGAGCTGCTGATGCCTCAAAGAAGTCTTTGATAAACATAACAGTTAGGTACAATTCAGCTTGCATTCCATGTATATTCTGTAGATTTCTCTTTCTTTTTCTTAGGGAGCCCTGAATCAATTCCTGGAGCCGCTGGCATACATCATTTCAACCTTTTCACTCAGGAGCCGGGCTCAACAGAACAGACCAAAAAATCCAAAACTTTGGAGTATGATTAAAACATGTATTTGTAATGTAATCACAGTAGAAAGCAGATAGATTTCTCCTCCCTATTGTTTATCACTGAGTAAATGTGCATGAATACATGATTTTTTTCCTTAGAGTTCATCTGCCTCTATAGCTTGCTCCCTACTTCAACTCATAATCCTCTGTTGTGACATCACAGTCTGTTGCTGTGAGAGTAATTGTGATGTCACAAACAGTACATTATGACATCATGTAGGGAGAAAGTAATAGGAATAGATGAACGCTTCAGGAGTAAAGATCCTGTTTTCATGCAAATGACCTCAATAATAAATTATGGAGAGGAGAAATGTAGAACTACTGTGAAATAGAAGCTGAACTTCATCTAAATAGTATGTTTTTATTAAAATTCTATAGAAGGTGTCAGCTGCTCTTTAATAATATATTTTTTGAATATGTGAATTAGACATGTTTTTCAAGTGTTCATAAGGTGTTTGTTTCATGTGTTATTAATAGATTAAGGTTGTTGTTACATGTGTTATTAAGAGAACAGTAAGGTACATTGTATTCTGGTTATTAATCTGACCACAGATTGCTAGTAAGGTGATAGGGTTAATTGGTTGGGTATATGGCAGTTAAGTACTATTAAATATGAGGAAATATTTGATGGGGGTTTTCTATGGAGAAAAGAGTCCGTTCATGTATCTGTCTCCTCTCTCTCAAATTTATATCTTTATCTGTCTGTCCATCTAGCTGTTTGTCACATGTTTATATCTTAATCTATCTGTCTTTCTATCTAGCTATCTCAGGAGTGGAGTAAAAATCATGAGATAAAATCAAAGGAAAACAAACTCTTCAAACAAACTGCAGATTTCAAGGTTGTAACTTGTAAACAGCTGTTGTGTATCTCAAATATACAATAGCCTGTCTCAAAATAAGCAATTTATCATCACCTGCTAGTAGGCAGGACTCTCGTAACTCACGTGTGGCTCTGCCTTTCGTGAGTTATAGTCCTGGCCCCCCTCACACTTCAAGATAAATTGCCTATATTGAGTCAGACCATTATTGCATACCAAACATATATATAGTCAATGCCACTTGTGTGTACATGGTCAGTGAAAGCCACAAATGTGCACACATCCAAAAATCATGCCAGGAGTCAAATTTCGGTTCCGGTATTCAGCTGTGAAACAACAGTAATGACAGCAGGAGCAGCAGTTAGGAATCTTTATTTATAAATATAAAACTACTGAACCACTGTTAAAAAGGGTTTCAAATGTGTAAAATCATTGATTAAAAAAAGATTAAAAAGGATGTTAAAAGTCTTAAACGCACAGATTGCACATGCTCCGTTTCATCTGGTTTAATGAAGTCTGTAATTTGCACCTGGCATGTAGTACAGCTTGCAAACATTTAGAGTCTCCATTCAAAGGCGTAAAACCAGTTAAAGTCTTGCTGCCCTTTCCATTCCACGTAATGGTGGATCTGTTTCATTGTCCTCAGTGCCTCTCCTGTTGATACACCACCACCTCTGGCTCATTGTCATTCTCCTCCTCATGTGTTGTACTGTTGTCAGCACCCAAAATTGCTGAGCAGATGTCCTCCTCCGTCAACTTGCTATGTGCCTGATCCTTAGGGGAGATCCCAGCCTGAGCGGCTTTGGTCCAGAAGCTGGATGTTCTCTTCCATGGACAGAACATTTCTTTCTAATTTTTCTGTGTTTGTTTCAAGCCTCACTGTAGTCAGGTTACCCAGGTATACCAGGTCACAAGTAGTGGTTCATTAAGGAGCCATTAACCTGCAGTCAGCATGACCTCACAGGCAGATAATCCATTGTAAGTACCTGACAGCCACCTGGAATTTGTGCAAACAACCAACATTTGTTGTGCACGTGACTGAACAAAATAACACTGAGGCAATACAGACAAAATCAGGACCAGAAGAAATTGTGCACACAAGTGGAATTGACTGTATATGTACAGGTGTATATATATATATATATATTTATGCAATAAGGTTGGACATAAGTGGAGTGTGATAAATCTATTTGTCTGAGTAACTGTGTATATAAATGTAAGATTCTTACATTTAGGTACACAGTTACTACGTCACACATTCCACCCCCCACACACACACACATGCACACTGCATGTCACAAATCAGACTGCAGGCTGCAAATTCTCTCCCGCCACATCAACTGCAATTTCCCTCCATATCCTTCACTTCTCGTAAAAATGTTTACTTCTTTGATAGTAGTCTTTTTTTAAGAAAAAACATGACCACTGTGTCAGCTAACAGTACTTTTTAACATCTGTCCTACCAGCCCATAACGCTCACTTGATCTGATGCTCCCTTCCTCTGCTCCATTATCTCTCTCTCTCTCTCTCTCTCTCTGTCTACAAAACTTGTCCCTGTGCACCAGCACTCCTTTGCCCCTATCAGTTCTTTTCCTGGCAAATGGTATATTAAAAAGTCCACTGCTCTATGGGAAGAAAACACACTGCTGGTTCTTTTCTTACTGAGAACCTCCTCCCACAGCTACCGGTAGCGTTTGCTCCACTAGTGGTATCCAGCACTCCACTGCCTCATTGGTTGCTACAAACACCACTGAACATGCTCAATGAAATTAGAGGAAAAAATAGAACAGCAGGACCATTTGGGCCATCTGCCGAAACCTGACCTCCATCTCCCTTGCTAAACTCGGCCACTGTGTTGACAGAGATTTTTCTGATCACCCCTGATCATCCACTGCAGCCACTAACGAGCGTACATATTGTAGCATAAGCATGATGATCGACTATCGCAGATTGCAGTCGGCTGCACAAGCCCATCCACTTTTAAAAATACTTTAGATGGGTTTTATTACAATAATCAGCTGATGGTATAGTTGGCCCACTTGTGTGGGGGACATTCACGATGGACCTTGAGCCCCCTTATGTCCTTAAACTCCTAGTAATCCTAGTAAATAAACACCTATATTTTTAAAAAATAAAGAAAAATGGTAAACTGTAAAATTAAACAAACTATCACTCAAGGTGTTCTCTTATTGCATAAATGAAATATGCAGGGGAGACCTTGTGTGATACATGATTTGTGTACACTCATGCTGTTTGACATTGGGTAACCTCACAAGTGGCTTATGCGCCACTCTTGAGGTTACCCAAGGTCAGACAGCATGAGTGTACATAAATCATGTATCTCACAAGGTCCCCCCTGCATATCCCTTATATACACAACAGGCATGGGGTAAAAATAAATTACAAAATAAGAAAGATATTTAGCCTGTGACAGCAGTAATAGCAACATATTAAAAAAAAATGTTACTGTTATCACAGTGGATATATTTTTTTAATTTATTTATACTTTCTGGGTTTTTACCCCATTTTCTCCCCTGTTCCCCAGCACATGAGCATCGTGCATGGAGGCGCACGCACACCCTGTGATGCCAGCTCAGTCCCTTCCGCCCCTCCCCGTGGCTGCCTCCAGAGCTCCCTCAGGTAGGCACCACCATCCATCCTCCACTGGGTAGCAGCCACTGGTCAGGGAGCCTCCAGTTCCTCCCAGAAGGAGAGAGCTGCCTTGTGGCAGCTCAGTCTCACTCCTCAACCCCCTCCCCCGGCTGACCCCTGACAACCCAGGCTCATTCCTGAACCCAGGTTACTGGTGCAGCGCAAGGTGTGGCATCCAACTGAAGCCAGCTCTTAAAATCAAAGAATAACAGCAAAATCTTCAAGCAAACTGCAGATTTAAAAATGATGATGTTAATCCTATGTAATGGCCATGTATTTGTGCTTTGTTGAAAGTTTAATAAAGATTATTATGCAAAAAAATGATAATTTGTAAACTACTGTTGTATATATCGAACATACAAGAGCCTGACTCAAAATAGGCAATTTATCATCACTTGTGAGTGGGCAAGATTTGCGCCATATGTCACTCATGGTTCTGCCACTCATAAGTTATGGTCCTGCCACCTTACCCTTTAAGATACATTTCATAACTAGACAATGTCTGCAGCCGCACCTCCTGGATAAGGAGCAGTGGAGAGACTTAATGATCTCAGAGTACAAAATAGAAAACTTGATGCACAAGCTTTGAAATCAAATGGAGTTATCAGAATAACAGATACAGGGTTGGTGTCTCTATATGGTGGCTAAACATGAGCATTTTGTACCCTGAAGTCAGATATTCACCTATGACTATGATGACTAACGCCTAGATGATTAAAATAGGTATGGAAAGAGATGGACTTGTGATATAAACAGTTTGTACTGTAAGTTCAAAGAGCTGCTGATGCCTCAAAGAAAACTTTGAAAAACGTAATGTTTAGGTACAATTTAGCTTGCGTTCTATGTGTATTTGATAGATTTCTCCTCCCCATTACTCATTACATTTGCATGGAAACATGCTCTATAGCCCTTAGAGTTTATCTGCCTCTTTAGCTTACTCCCTGCTTCATGTTATAGTCCTCTGTTGTGACATCACAATCTGTTGCCGTGGGAGTACTTGCGATGTCACAATTAGAGTATTATGACCTTAGGTAGGGAGAAAGCAGCAGGACTAGATGAAATCTTCAGTAGCAAAGATCCTGTTTTCATGCAGATGGCCTCAGCAATAAATAATGGGGAGGAGAAATACAGAACTAATGTGAGATACAAGCTGAACTGTGTCTAAATATTATGTTTTGTTAAAGCTGTCTTAATGGCGTCGGCTGCCCTTTAAGCTTAAGGATATGGTATGCTATAAGAAGATAAAATATGTTTTGAAAGGCTAGTTACTTCAGTGTCTGGATTCAGGCCAATAGGGGAATGCACCATGAAATTGCCATTTACAATAACTTCAGATAACTGTCATTCTATATGCAACATTGTCTCCAGAATATGTATTTCATTGAAAACTAATGTATGGATGCCTACATATTTTCAGTGAGCTCTGTATGTTGCACCTATCAAATGAAAATTAAAATATAAAAAAAAAGATGCATTTCATATTTTGATGTGTTCATGCAGGTCCCTTTGGAACCTGCGTAAATGTGAATACAATTCCACTATCTCAAAAAGAAAGGACATTCTTTGCAAAAAACTGTGTTACTGCATCAGTTAGGGTTCAGATTAAACTGACAAAAGTAGGGAAATGTGGCATTAGGGTTTCCAAACCCTAACTCCCCACCTCTACCCTCCAAGCAGGAAAAGGAAAAAAGATAACAGTTTTCGCTGTCCTGACTCTTGCCGAATCAGGGTTGGGGTCTTCCTTGGGGTTTGCAACCCTAACGCTCACCCCATTCCACGAACAAATAAGGTGACATGTGATATGTTATCTTCAGGCAGGGTCTACAGATTATTGGTAACGTGGGGAGACACAGTTCTGTATTAGAGCAAAGAAAACATCACACTCTGATGATGCCTGATTGTCGCTACGTAAGCACGTGATGTGTGTTTTTTTTTGGTTTTTTTTTGCGCTTCCTGGTTCCATGAGGCATCCGTTTGTGTGGTACTTTTAACAGTTCGTGAAGGATGTTTTTACCTCTATTTTTAACCATGGATTAGCACTTTAGCAACCAGCACTTTACAGCACCTTACAGTCATGGGTAAGCACTTTCTGTTTGTTGTTGCTTTGTTTATGTGCAGTAGAAAACAGCTTTACTTGCTGCTATTAATGACTGCGTGGGTCTGGTTCCTTCAGAAGTAAATTGTGCTGACCAGAATCAACACACTGTGTTGTCTTGTGCTTTTAATATTGACACAGTTCTGTACGTTTGAAGACTGCATCACAAGGGAGTGAGTGTTAGGTTTGAGAACCCCAAGGAAGATCCAACCCCTGACTCACCAAGAGTCAGGACAGTGAAAATGTTTTATCCTTTTTCTGCTTGGGGGGGTGGGGAGTTAGGGTTGGAAATCCTAACGCCTCATTTCCCTACTTTTGTTGGTTTAATCTGAACGCTGATGCATTAACGCAGTTTTTTGCAAAGAATGTAAAATAACATGGACGAGACTTTCCCCCATAAAAGTGGTTAGCAGTTATTTTCCTGTATACCGTTTCTTGCATACACAATTGTGATCAGAACTAATAATAACTATCCAAATGTACTATATAAAACAAAAGGTGGGTAAATCCACAATACTCAGAAATAAACTCACTGAGGTGGCTAACCAGATCATAAAACCACTTGCCCTTTGGGCACATGTCTTTATGATCTGGTTAGCCCCCTTGATGGGTTTATTTCCTTGTATACTTACCCATCCTTTATTTTATATGTAATATATGGATATTGGAAATAATGCCACCAGAAAGCATACAAAAAATTCCCAGTAATACACCGGCACCTCAGTGATAATACCATCATTGCTGACCAAAAATACTATCGTTCAGAGTTCGTAATACTACCGTTCGGAGCTCTCAATGATAGCATTATCACAAAAATGTCACAGAGCCTGCTCAAGTCTGCCTCCTACAGAAACCAGTTGCCATGGTCCCAAGTCCCTTTCTGCACAGCCAAACTCATGGCATACATTTTCATTGGCAGATTTCCTCTGTGGGTGGGCACAACAATTTTAAAAACATGGTGGCTGTTTACTCTCACTTAGTGAGACCAGTGCATGCCCCCTTCATTTTTTCATTTTTTTTTTTCTCTGGCATTCAGTAGATTATCTGGCTGATCCTGCATTCTCCAAAGGAAGAAAAGAATTAAAAGGTAGGACTGTCTACTAAATAAAAAAGAAAATCTTAACACACACAGATGGAGGGGTGGGGGGACACGGGTGAGTGAGTGCCTCCAGTTTGATGGTTAGCCAAGAGCGAGTGTGTCTTCAGTGCAGCGGTCTGCCATCCCATCTCACAGAATGCACACAATTCGCAGAATTTCAAACTGGATCTATATATTACAAAAAATAAATAGGTAAGTGTCTATTACAAAGCAGTAAGACCATCTCGAGGTTTGAGGGACTTTGGGAACCTCTTGAGCTTAGCTCTCGAGGTTCCAAGTTCCCAAAACCTCTCAATGATCTTACTGTCTTGTAATAGACACTTATCTATCTATTATTCTATTTATAATACATGGTTGGGCCCTTGTCCCCATACAAAAAGCATCATGTATTTCTCCATATATGATGGTAGCCAAATAGCGTATTATGGTATCAGTTAGCTAATTACAGTGAATTAATGTGTTATTAACACCTTAATAACACATTAAAACCTAATGAGCACTACATATACTACTTATTATTAGTAGTAGTAAAAAGTTTATTTCTGATATCAGAAACAGGATAAAACCCAATTTATCATCAGCTAATTTACAATGGGGTCCTACTGTACAAAAAAATATCAGTTTCATTTTTAAATACATACAAATGCAAACACTATACATACATAAAACACAATACATATATGACCAAGAGAAGGAAAAAAAAGGAAGAAAAAAGAGAACAAATAATAATTAAAACAATAAACCATATGTATGAACATCTCAAATACAGCAAATCTTTAAGGACATTGCTTCCTTTACAAGCCATGATTTTATTTCATTCCAGGATATTTTACTTGTACTTGACCTCAGGTGGCCTGATAATGAATTCCACAATTTTGGACCTTCATATACATAACAATGTTGGCCCTTCACTGTTCTCATAAGGGGTACCCTAAATTTTACTTCCTCTTCAGATCTCAAACCTACCTTAGCATTCCATTCCTCCAGAAACTCCACTAGATATCCTGGAGCTTTTTTATAATTTCAGCGATAGGTTAACCATTGCACATGCATATTTCGCCATTCTGTCAAGGATATCCAATTTAAGTTCCTGTAAAGAATGCAATGATGTGTTTTCCGAGGTGCATCCAAGACAAAACGCGCATATCTATTATAGATAACATCAAGCTTTTCTAAGTTGCTCCTAACTGCCCCTCTATATATGATATCACCATAATCGATATGTGGAATTATCATTGAATTCACAATCCTTAACCTAACATCAAATGAAAGACAACTTCTATGCTTGTACAGTACCCCCAACTTTTTACACAATTTTTGTATCAAGTTATCAATATGAAAATCCCAACTACAATGAGAGTCCAACCATACTCCCAAGTATTTATAGCGATACACAGAGGCCAGGCTACATCCATCCAGTGTCTTAATATCCAACTCCACAGATACTTTTTTATTTGAAAACAACATTACCTGTGACTTTTGTGAATTTAAAACCAAACCATGTTCTGAAAAATATATTTGTAATGTATTGAAACATTTCTGCAATTTTTCCTGTATATATATCCCACAGATTTCCCTTCAAGGTACAAGATTGTATCATCTGCATACATATTATATATACTACCAACATAATAACACCTTAATAGCAATACCAAACACACTACAAACAACCCCAGTAACACATGTAACAAGCCTGGTAATAACACAAGTAACAATCCCCTTAACGACACATGTAACAGCCTCCCTACCCCCCAACCACTATGGTGAAACATAGGACACAGTAAAAAGTGTTCAACCTAATGCATTATATAAAATAAAAGATGGCAGTATCTGACATACTCTTGAAATAATATAATCTGTGGGTCGAACAAGCTCATAAAGGCCACCCGCCCTTCAAACTCGTGGCTTTATGGCTTGTTCGACCCCTCAGTGATATTATTTCCTTGTACACTACATTTTGCCATCAGTTATTCTCTCAATAGAGTTGCCATCAATTATTTGATAGACAGGCAGACAGACTGATAGATATGCAATAAGCTGTCTTGATGTGGCAGGACCATAACGAGCCATGAGTCAGTTATGAAAGTCCTGCTCCCTCACAAGTGATGATAAACTGTGTATTTTTAAGTCAGACTTGTGAATGCAATTTATACAGTACATCAGTTTACAAATTCTGCCTTTTAAATCTGCTATTTATACAAAAATATAACTGTATGTTTTTTATTTCAACTGATGACTTCAGTGCTTCACATTGCTATTGTGATGTCATCAGCATTCTAACAGCTGCCCACAGATTGGTTCAGTATGCACTGTGATGTACCCAACAGGGCAAGATATCATCTCTTTTTTTTTTTTCAGTTTAAAGTTTATTGAGATTCATAAAAAGATTACATGATGATACACTATACATATAGTAAATATCAGAAGTAAATTAGTTCTCTTATACCAATACATTACTTTAGTAAACATCATTGATCCTGTCTCTAACATGCCCAGCTAACAAGATAACATGATATCTTGTGAGCTGGGAAGAAGATATCACTTTTTATACAGCAGGAGTGGTGGTAAAAATGACAAGATAAAAGTGATATTTTGTCTGATGACAACACTACTAGCAGGATATCAGAAATATTTTGCTGTGTGTCATAATTGATATCTTAAAGGTTAGTATCATCATAATTAAATAATGCAGTAATTAGGGAACACGATTCATGGTGCTGATGACATTACAATTGCCTAGTAAAGAACTGAAGCCAGCAGTTAAAATCACAGAGAAACAGTTAAATCTTCAAATAGCAGATTAAAAAAAGGTTAAACTGTAGCTAGTAAACTGATGTTGTATAAACTGAATGTGCAATTGTCTGACTCAAAATACTGCTCATCATCACTTGTGAGGGGGCAGCCTTTTTATAAAATGGCTCTGCCACTTAGGAGTTTTGGTCAAAGCCCCTGGAATTCTGTGATTCCATAGTAACAGACTTTTCCACAGCAGTTGCATCATGCCGCAGAATGTATCTTACGCTGCGGAATTAATTTCTGCCCATGAGTTTTCATTCAGATATACAGTATCCCATAGCGCCCAGCTCCCTTCCACTCCTTGTTTATCCTGAAGTCCCGCTTCTGTGCTCAGCATTGGATGTTAACAATGACATTTCATAGTTATTTCACCAAATGGCATGACCGCATTCTGCCACAGAAACAAATGATTTGTTCCGCAGGAATGAACAAATGCCGTCAAAGAAGGCTAGAAGCCCTGCCACAGAAATCAGGACTGAAGTGCCATGGAAAACCAGGGGCCCAGGGTATGGTCCAGCCCTTCGACACGTGAAAACAAAATTGCATATTTTGAGTCATGTTTTTGCATATCCTCCCTATATTTATATTTACTATTTATTGCTTCTCTGCAGTAGAATATGTGTGTTAATTAGTAACTATTTATTTATGTATTCCTGTATATAGTATTTAGCATATGCTTTACATACAGTAGTTTAATGCTGCTTACACTGGGTCTTGGCCCCCTACTCGGCACTTGTGATCTTGTATCTTATACCTTTCTAAACTAACTCTGTACACTCCACGTTTTTGTAGCTACTGTTACCTTTTGTAATTCATGTCCCATACATCATCTGAAACTATACCATTCTTTACGGCTTGAGACAAGCCTGAAAATGGGTTAACTCTTGGCTAAGTGCACTAACTCAGCTACCAAATAAATAAATAAAAATTAAAAAAATATATATACATTTGAAAGACACTATATAAAGTAAAGGACGTATATGTGTGTGGGTCATTCACATATAGAGCTGTTTTCACTATATTCTGTTCATCTGAGTTCCTAGATTTGTGGTATTTACAAATGTACTCTATGTAAGGGCATCATTTACTCTGTACCCATACAATTCCTTTCTTGAGCCAAAAGTCTAATGAGGGTCCTTAGGCGGGGTTTTAGGTGGGGTAATCTGTTGTCCATCCTTCCTGTACTCGAACCCAGACTGCACACATTGGCAGGAGTGTGTAACTGTACCATAGAAACTGCTAAAGGGCTCAGCTCACACCACTGCTGCGTTGTCACATCTGAGGGGGGAAGGCAGTCTAATTAGCAAGATTGCACCTTATGTTGCTGTGCAGATAATCAGCAAATGGCTCTGCAGAACCTGATGCGAGCCAAGAGAGAGAGAGAGTATGTGCAGAGAGACATCAGCATATGAAGCATTGGGAAGGGTAGCAAAGTGACTGTTTTCAAGCAGACAGAGAAGAAATTGAACGATCGACAACATCCCACATACAGTCTTGGCAGGGGCTGACCTTAAAGGGGAATAGTCTGCACTAAGAACCCCACACCCAAATGTGGGGCTGGTTGCAATTTGCACTGTGTGTGCAAAAACATTGTTTTTTTACATACTGTATTCTGATGTATAGCAGATTGTAGCAGGCTGATTCTGCCAACTTCCAAGCTGATGTTTTCTGTAATTACAAATCTCAGTAGCCTGCACTGCATCTAAGGGCTTTGATAAGTTCTTATGAATTGTTTGCTAGTCCTGCTGTTCTCCCAGAGCTAAGTACAGTCACAGAAGACTGTACTTAGTCCTAGGAGAACAGCAGGACGGCAAACATCTGATCTTATAAATGCTCTAACATGCACTGCAAGCTATTGAATCTTCCACTGCTACAGCACTGATGTCAGTTGCAGAGGATTCTGGGATTTCTGGTTACAGCAAATGTCGGCTTGCAAGTTTTATTTCATTTTAGTCTTTGGTAATCAGGTAAGGCCCACTGGGTACATGTGCCTGTTTTCAGGGGCGACCTGGGAGCACTGGGCAGTTAAGTGACTTGCTCAGAGTCACACAGTATGCAAGTGGAGGTTGTGAGAATCAAACCCAGGTTTGGTCTGTTGGATGTATCAAGCTTGTTCACAGCTCGTTACTGTAACCTCTAGGCTATACTGCCAGACCAAGTCAGAAGAATCCGCCTGTTACAATGTTCTATACTGCCGCACACAGTAAGTAAAAAAAAAAAAAAGTTACTGAGACCAGCCCCACATTTAGGTGTGGGGCTCTTAGTGCTACTGACTGTTCCCCTTTAACCATTTTTTGCAGTAAACAGCAGGACGCAAGGACTCCAGATTGCACAAGCCTGCAGTCAGATGGATGCACTAGTCCACAGTTTTAATGGAGAATGGTGCACACTTATACAGCACAAACTCAAGACATTTACAGCTGTTATTGCACATCTACAGCCACAAAAAGAACACTCCCACATATTTAGAGTGGTGGCAGTACTGCAGCTGAACCAACCAAAGCTCCTCCAAAAGGCACAATAAATGGCACAAAAATATGTTTATTTACCCCAACCACAGTTGCAGCAATGGTCACAGTAAAAGGAAAGCACGCTTACCTGATACTTTCACATGGTCCCCGATAAAGAATCCCTTTAGATTCAAACCATCACATTAGCATACTTTCCCTATTGCACATCTAGCCTACTCCTATATCAATCCCCTATCCTCAACCACAGTGAAAAAACAAGACATGCCATGCAAGCACACACAGTCTGTCCACACACCCCTCATTGTTCTGTGTTGCATTTGTCTCTTTCTCTTCCTGTGCCCCCCACCAAATGAACCAGACAGTCGCAGCTATTCAAGTCAAGCAACCCCAGCCCTGCATGCATTCATGTGCCTCACCACACTTCTACCCCACCCTCCTTCCCTCCTTCTACAGTGCAACAAAATGAGCTGCATGGAGAAAAGCATGCACAACCTCCATGCTGTGACTACACAGAGAACTGTACTTCCAGAAGTGATCGTGCCGCACCACATGATAAGCAGGGGGAGAAAACAGCTCTTTTGTTGAGGGGGGACTCCAACGTTATTTAGACATAAACATTTTTATTTTTTTCTCCCCAAAAGTATATGCAAAACAAGTAACCAAATACAGTAACAAAATATACATTTAGCATTCCTCCCTTATGAAGATTTGTGAATTGTGTCTAAATATTACCTTTTGAAAAGTTTTCTCTAGAGACTGGAGGAGTACTTTAATTGAAGCCTTTGCATAGAGCTGACCTAACACCGCTGGGTTTTAACGTGCAGTCAGCAGAAGGGTTGTGCAAGTCAGTAAATTTGACCAAACAGCTCAAATTTGAGTCCGGCTGCACAAAACCTGAATTGGACCAATTTGGCCTGAAATTAAATGAAGGGTTTTGAGAGTTAAAAACTCCTTCCTTCTCTAGGGTCTTCACCAGGCCTGGCTGTAGAACTGTTAAGATCCACTCTCTCTCTCTCTCCTCCACACACACACACACATATATATATATATATATATATATATATATATATGTGTGTGTGTGTGTGTGTATAGAATATATATATATATATATATATATACACACACACACACACATAGAAACATAGACTTTGACGGCAGATAAGGACCGCTTGGCCCACCTAGTTTGCCCATTTCCCTACCTACAGGATAAGCTGCAGATCCTATTTAACCGACAGCCTAATTCTTCCTACCCCCCCACAAAAATTGCCTTATGTCTGTCCCATGCATTCTTGAATTCTCCCACAGTTTTAGACCCCAAAACCTCCTCAGGAAGGCTGTTCCATGTGTCCACCACCCTCTCTGTGAAAAAATACTTCCTCACATTGCCCCTGAGCCATCCCCCCTCTGTCTTCAAATTGTGTCCCCTTGTTCTTTCACATCTCTTTTTCTGAAAGATGCTACCCTCTTGGACTTTGTTGATTCCACTGAGGTACTTTAATGTTTATATCATGTCCCCCCTCTCCCTCCTTTCCTCAAGGGTATACATATTAAGCTCCTTTAGTCTCTCTCCTTGTATGGCTTCTCTTGCAGACCCTGCACCATTTTAGCTGCCCTCTTCTGAACTGCCTCCATCCTGTCTATGTCCTTTTCGGAGATGGGGTCTCCAGAACTGGACGCAGTACTCCAGATGGGGTCTCACCAACTGTCTGTATGGGGATAACTTCCTGTTTTCTGCTGGTGATGCCTCTCCCTATACATTCCAGTATCCCCCCAGCCCTCCCTACGCTTCTCACATTGCTTGCCAACCTTAAGGTCATCTGATATGATTACCCTCAGGTCCCTTTCCATTTTTGTTGTTGTTAATACCTCCTCCCCCATTGTGTAATCTTCCCCTGGGTTTTTGTTTCCCAGGTGCATTATTTTGCACTGCTTTGCATTGAATCCAAGCTGCCATACTTCTGACCATTCCTCCAACCTTGCCAAGTCCCTTCTCAACCTTTCTACGTCTCCTTGTGTATCAACCCTGTTGCAGATCTTTGTGTCATCTGCAAAGAGGCATACTTTTCCTTCCAGTCCCTCTGCAGTGTCACTTTTAAAGACATTAAAAAGGACTGGACCCAGTATTGAACCTGCGGTACCCCACTAGTAACCCCTCTTTCTTCAGAGTGGACTCCGTTTACAATAACCTTCTGTGTCCTGTTGTCCAGCCAATGTTTTACCCAGGCTACCACCCTGGGACCCACTCCCAGGCTGGTTAATTTGACTATTACTGTTTTGTGTGGGACTGTGTCAAATGCCTTGCTAAAGTCTAGGTAGGCCATGTCCACAGTCCCTCCCTGGTCTACTACTTTGGTCACCCAGTCAAACAAATCAATTAGATTCGTCTGACATGAACTTCCTGCTGTGAATCCATGCTGCCTTGGGTCCTGTGCCCCGCTGGCCTCCAGGTACTCAACAGTTCTTTCCTTCAGAAGTGATTTCATGACTTCCGGTAACGTCAGCAGCCTGAATGGCAGCCTAGAGGTGGAGATCTCATCAGCCTTAAAACAAATCGATAGGCATCCATAATAAACGAGATGCAGTCTCCAGCCAAAATAACGAGATCGAAAGCAGGAACTAATAAAAACATACAGACCCCGGCTCAGAAACTTCAATTGATGCTGCAAGGTGAAAAAGGACCGAGACAAACTGGGCCTACTGAAGAGGAGGATACCATGATGATGGACGCAGGGCCAGACGAAGATTGCTCACAGCTAGTGGCTTCGATTCTGCAAACAGCCAAAATGGTGCAGAAAATAGATACCTCCCTGACGGAGTTACGCTCAGATATTAAAAAAATAGAGCACAGAACGGATAAGCTGGAACTAGGGATGGCCACGGTCCTGGAACAGGCAGACCGTCATGACCGTTTACTGCTGTTCTTAATGGCAAGGGAGAGGGAGATGCGGGCCAAAATCGATGATCTGGAGGGATGGAGCAGGAGGCAAAATCTGCGAATCTATGGTATACCGGAAGGAGCTGAGGATGGAGCTGTTGATGCGATCGCCTACCTACAGAAGCTGTTGAAAGAATTATTAAACTTACCTCCAGAGTTGGATCTCGCTATGGATCGGGCACACCGCTCCCTCGTTCAGCATCCCGTAGGCTCCAACGCCCGCCCTAGATCCTTTGTTGTAAGGCTGACTAACTACGCTTCAAAAGAAGAGATCCTTAAAAGGGCATGGAAACAGCAAAAAATTATGCTCGGAGCTCATCGAATAACGGTGGACAATGATTACATGGCAGGAGTACAGGAAGCTCGACGCGCCATGTGGTCCGTCCTGAAGCAGCATTGATCCAGAAACTTAAAGGCACAGATGTTCCCTGCGCGCCTACGAGTGGAGACAAAACAAGGCTTTAAAATTTATGAAGATCTCTTGGAGGCCCGGGAATATTTAGAAGAGATTGGCATTCCGGTACCAGGTCTGGAGAAAGAACGAATCGAAAAAGAGCTGAGGCGCTCAGCATGGTCGGTGGCGCGTAAAGGGCTGACACGGCATGCTAGCCCACACACTACCAATCTCCGAGCAGATGTTACAGCGCCCTCAAGCCATACGTACAGCAATACAATATGGACGTGGTTCTCATCGGAAACTCCGGTGACAGAGGCGCAGAGACTGAACAATACTCCTAATATGGAGAACTGTGAGGAGATATGTGCACCAGTTACTGGGGATCCAAATTGTGCAAAGGTGGACAGAGACATTCACGGAGATGGACATAATAATGAAAAGTGAGACCAGCATCCGGGGTTCGGAGATGTGAAGATCTGTATTAGAAGAAGTAAAGGTGTGTACCGGGGTATTGATAGTCCGGAGAGCTGATTCTCTCCTTCCTCCGGTTTTCTTTGCTGTTACTTTGTTCCGGTTGGTGTCCTGGGGAAGGGGGGGTTCCCCTTCATCCTTCCTTTCTCTCCTCTCGTGGGTGCGGCCTGGAGAGCGCGGGAGACTTGGAGAGATTCGGAGGGAATGCGGGGATCCGAATGCTGTGGTAACGTCCTGGTACAAAACACCTAGAAAGGTAAGATATCGAATCGGACATCAGCGGGAGGATGAGAAGGGGAGGGGGGGGTGAATTGATTGAGAATGACGCAAGTTTCATTCTGGAAGAAGAAGGGATGGAACAGTAGTGGGAGACGATCAGCCCTGATTAGCTGGGCAGTTGGGAAGGCACAGTACCTGTCTCTCACTAAGCTATGGGGAGGGGGGAAGAGGGCTGAGAAAGGCTGGTGTGTAGATCAGGAATCTTTGGGTCTCTAGCACCTGCATTAAAATGGGGATCAGGCTGAAAGGGATATCTCTACAGCTCAAAATGAGCATTGCCTGC
Source organism: Neoceratodus forsteri (assembly GCA_016271365.2). Classification (NCBI taxonomy): domain Eukaryota; kingdom Metazoa; phylum Chordata; order Ceratodontiformes; family Ceratodontidae; genus Neoceratodus; species Neoceratodus forsteri. The sequence goes on from JADMNL010000033.1 coordinate 83,526,500, forward strand.
CTATTAGTGGTGCTGACGTTGATATTACCTCAGAGCCCTGGGCCAAGACCCAAAAATGGTGCTCTCAAGGGGATAAGCCCAGAACAACATACAGGGCTTAGTGTCCCAAGAGGGATGCAAACCAGTCCTACCACAGGTAGTTGGACTGACCTAGGAAGTGGGAATTTCTTAAAGGGGAATATTGCCTCACTGTTGGGGCTCATAAACCCAAAACAGACATTAATCAAAGGGGGAAATAAGAGGAAAGGGGAAACATTTAAATGCTTACAGCAGGTTATTAAAGCGCTGTTGATATGTGTGCAGCTAAAATTAGCGTTCTTTTGTTTTCATGTTGATACAAGTTCTACCCTCTTGTTTAAGGGGGACATTGTTATATATACTTCCAATTATACACAGATTGACTGGCAGTTCAAGGCCAGTAGAATGTTAATAATTAATGATTGTAAAGTATGGCGCAGGAAGGTTCATAAACAAATGTATAGGGTCATTAAGAAGGGAAAGAAGGAATGGGGAGCATTCTCGAAGCAGAAAGAGAGTAGGCTGATGGATGGGGAGAGGAAAAAACTCTTTAGTCACATCAGAAGATCTGAAACAATCCGAAAGTTAAGGACTTTAAACCATGGATAGGGTCAAATCTAAGATTAGTTCTTTTAATGTGAATGGTATAAATCATCCTGCAAAACGAAAACAACTTCAGAAATTTTTAAAGAGACAGAGGTGTGAGATTCAATTCCTGCAGGAGACACATCTGTCTCCGCAGGAAGCTTTAAAGCTAAAAAATAGGGATTTCCCAACTGTGTATCATGCATCCCTTGCAAGGGGGAGGAAGAGAGGGGTGGCGATACTGCTGTCGTCCTCTCTCCCATTTGAGGAGGACGAAGTGATCGTGGATATAGGAGCTAGATATGTGATGGTGATGGGACGCATACAAGATATGCAGGTTACACTGCTAAATGTATGCTCCCCCAGGATCAGACATAGGTTTTTTTGCAGATCTATTTAAACTACTAGCAGAGAAGGCGAGGGGCACTGTGATTGCAGGTGGGCACTGGAATGTCATTATGGATAGGGCCCTGGACACGACCTCTGGTATCTTGGCACCTAAAGAAAGAACCTCTAAACAAATGAGGAGACTCATGAGAGACACGGGCCTGGTGGATATTTGGAGGGAAAAGTACCCAACAGCACGTGATTATACATGTTACTCCCCCAGATATAAAATCTATTCGAGGTTGGACATGTTTTTCACATATAATAAGGATCTAACAGTCTTCGAGTCGGTCTGGTTGGGCTCCGAGAGCCTATCAGACCATAAGCCCATATATGCACAAATTGATCTCCAATTACCTAAAAAACTGACGCAGTGGAGACTGAACGTGAGTTTGCTTAGGGATGAAAGAGTAAAGGAGGAAATACGGGAGATAATAAAACAGACGGTGGACATAAATGACGGTCCGGATACCACGCCTCAAATACTATGGGACACAGTAAAACAATGATCAGGGCAAGCTCATTTCAATAGCCACATATAAAAAGGGGAAAGGGTAGGCAAAGAGAACAGCTAAATCAGGCAATTAGTAGCCTGGAAGAACAACAAAAATTAAATTGTGTAGGAAGAGGGAAAAGAGATAAAGGAGCTCAAACACAGGCTTCAGAGACTACAATTCCTGAAACTGAAAAAGCTCTGTTATTTACAAAACAGACCTATTACGAGGGAGGCCAAGGCCACCTGCTTTCTGGCATATAGACTAAAGCAGCAGGCTGCCAGGGCTAATGTCACGGGACTCAGGAACCCGATCACTGGCCGGTCTCACATAAGTGGAGCAAATAGCAGAAACATTGGTCACCTTATAAAAAATTTGTACCAACCCCAATCAGAGTCACTCACAGAAGAGGCTTCAGAATTTTTAAACACATTAAAGCTATCCAGGCTCACAGAGGCCCAAAGGCAGACTCTGGAACACCAAATCACCCTACAAGAGGTACTGGACACGGTGGGAGAACTTAAGACAGGTAAATGCCCAGGACCAGATGGGTTTGGGGGGGAGCTATATAAAACGTTTAAAACAGAGTTAACCCCTATGCTTAAAACGGTCTATAATCAAATGTGGTTGAAAGGGGAAGTGATCCCCTCATGGAACTATAACAGTGATTCCGAAAGAAGGCAAGGATCCGAAGGAATGTGGCTCGGAGATAGACCAATTTCTCTCCTTAATGTAGATTACAAAATTTTCACGGCGATAATAGCCAAGAGACTTCAGTCTTTTCTTGGGGGCTTGATTCACCCAGATCAGACAGGCTTTGTAGAGGGTAGGCAGGCCCCAGAGGGAGTAAGAAGGACGATAAACATAATCGATATTATTAATAAAAAACGTATCCCCGCCTGTCTTAAGAGTATGGACGCTGAAAAAGCGTTCGATAAAGTTAGCTGGAACTTTCTTTTTCTGGTTCTTGAGAGAATGGGTTTCCCCCCACGATATTTAGAGGCCATTAAGCTATATATGCCTCCCCTCGAGCCTACGTAAGGGTGAATGGGGCCGTTTCAAAGCAGTTTGATCTGGGACGGGGTACTAGACAGGGGTGCCCTCTCTCACCTCTTCTTTTCGACCTATATATAGAACCTTTAGCTCAGGCTATAAAGGAGGCGGAGGAGGTGGAGGAAGTGAAGGTTAACGGGGAAGAACATAAAATTTCCTTATATGCGGACGATGTCCTCCTATACATGACTAACCCGAATAGATCCATTCCTAAATTGTGGTCCATTATAGACAAATTTAGTCAATACTCAGGATACATGTTAAATAAAAATAAAACGGAGGTTTTGAAATTTCACTATAATCCCCCCCCCACACACACATGTAGGGCAACTCTTAGATGTTAACTGGAATAGAGGGAAAATGAAATATTTAGGTATTCAAATCCCAAAGAACCTAGCCATGTTATACTCTGCCAATTTTGAGCCAACAGTAACACAGATCAGGCAGGATATTAAGTGATGGGAGACTCTACAATTACCCCTATATTCAAGACTGCAATCAGTATCAATGAATATACTCCCTAAATACTTATACCTCTTTCAATGCCTTCCAATAAAAATACATAAAAACCAATTCCAGATTTGGCAGAGACTGTTGACAAACTATATATGGAACAATAGGCGGACGAGAATTAGAAACACGATTATGCAAGTAAATAAAAAGTATGGAGGCCGAAATGTCCCTAATCTAGAAGATTATTTCTTAGCCACTCAGTTAAAATGGGCCCTCCTGTGGTCGACTAGGACTTACTCAGCCTGTTGGAAAGCTATAGAGGAGGCCCTAACAAACGGGACTCCCCTGGGGGCAAGGGCCTTGACGCCAGGAACTCAAATTATAAGGGAGAATACCTTCCTTATGTCAGTACAAAACACTTTGAGGTCCTTAAAACGGCTATGGACCAAACACAATCTGGAAGGAGAGCTCTGGCCCCTGAGGTGGTTCGCTTGGGACCCAGGCTTCTCCCCGATTAGACAGGACCTTACCTTTAAAAGGTGGGGGAGGCTGGGCTTAACTTCACTCAGTCAATTCCTGAATGGAAACACTGTCATGGAATTTAATCAAATGAAGGAAGCTTTCTTGTTGAGGCAGGTAGATTACTTTAGGTATTTACAAGTAAGAACCTACATACATAAACTACAATGCTTGTATACACAATCAAGAGTTTCGCTGGGGCTTACCAATGTTATAGAGGAGATCCTCAGTTCACAAAGACTCAAGGGGTTGATCTCAAATATATATGGGGCTTTGAGAGATGGAAGAGGGAACCAGACCCTTAAGGTTAAGTATAGATGGGAGCAGGAGATGGGGGAACCACTGGAGGACAAAGAATGGGTCTTCGCCTTGGCGCTGACCTCTAGGATCACATCATCCCCGATGTGGAAGGAGTTTGGGTGGAAGGTCAGACTAAGATTTTTTATTACACCAAACTTTCAGTGTAAGTGGGACAAAAAATGTTCGGGAGAATGTTGACGGGGATGTGGAACGAAGAGGGCAGACTATCTGCATGTGTCCTGGTCACGTCCGACCCTTGCACATTTCTGGACAGAAACTGAACAAAGGATAAGACAGATTGTATCCATTCAATCTATACTAGGCCCTAAGAATCTAATTTTGGGAATGAAACCAGAAGAGATTAGGGGATCAGACAAAATCTATTTATGGAATATCCTCCTCACGGCAGCACATAAGGCTATAACTAAGAGGTGGTGCTCACCAAACTCCCCGACGTTTCAGGACTGGGTGACAATTATTAATGAAATCAAAGACATGGAGGAAATTTCATATAAAATAAATCTGAGGACACATGTCTTTACAAGACGCTGGACTCCATGGTTGGTGATATGAGGTTGTAAGTCTTAGTTCAGGGGTTGGGGGAAGGGGGGCTGGGACACAATAGAAGGAGATTACTAATACAGAACAATAAGGCTGTGCTGCTTCTGGGATGCTCCTCATAAAGGAAAGAGGGTAAAAATAAAGTGATAGCGGTAAAGGAAGCTGAGATATATGAAATGAAATACTGAACTAAGGCCAATTTGTAGCAGAATATATCAATTTGTATATTTAATCTTAAAGGTTGGAAAGGATATGTGACTAATGTAAACCTGTGCCAGAATGTGCAATAAACTTGAATTAAAAAAAAAAAAAAGAAGAAGTGATTTCATCACTTTTCCTACCACAGAGGTCAAACTGACAGGTCTGTAGTTTCCTGCCTCTGTCTTGGTCCCACTTTTGTAAAGGGGAATCACATCTGCTTTCCTCCAGTCCTCAGGTATCACACCATCCTCCCACGATTTGTTAAAAAGGGTAGTCAGTGGTGTCACTAGTTCTCTGCTTAATTCTTTTAGAATTCTGGGGTGAATTCCATCTGGCCCCATTGCTTTGTCCACCTTCAGTTTTAGGAGTTCCTTCTGAACCCTTTCTTCTATGAAAGGACCGGGATCGAACCCCCCCCCCCATCCAGAGTGCTTCTGTTAATTGGATTAGGCACCTCCCCCACCTCCTCTTTTGTGAATAATGAACAGAAGTATTCATTCAGTATCCCTGCTTTTTCACTGTCGCCTCTGCCCACCCACCGCCCATTCTGTTCAGCCTCACTATCCCTCCCTTTGTCTTTCTGTGCTCCTGGATATACCTATAAAAGGTTTTATCCCCTTCTTAACCGAGTTGGCTATCTTTCCTCAGTTTGGGCCTTTGCTATTCTGACTACCCTCCTGCTTCCTCCTGCCTTAACTGGTACAGTTCTCTGTCCTGCTCCTTCTGTGTTTCCTTATACTTCCTAAATGTTATCTTTTCTCCCTAACCCCCACCTCTTTTGAGAACTATAGTGGCTTTTTCTTTTTTGATTTGTTTATTTGCTTCACACAAAGGCTTGTTGCCTCTGTGATGGCAGTTTTGATAGTTCCCCATTGTTGCTCAACCCCTCCTTCTAGCCTGTTTGCTAGTGCTTTTCTAAGGCACTCTCCCATCTTGCCAAAGTCGGCCTTCCTGAAGTCCAGACCCATCACTTTTGTATGGCTTGACTCTGTAGCTGAGTTTATCGTGAACCACACTGTTTGGTGGTCACTTGTTCCCAAATGGCTACCCACTTCTAGATCTGAGATCCTGTCACTGTCCCCATTTGAGAGTATGAGGTCTAAGATTGCTCCCTCACAAATAGGTCCCAAAACTAGCTGTCTGAGGCATGCCACCTGAAGGGCATCGAGAATGGCCCTGCTTTTGGATGTGGCTGCAGCAAAGGTGCTCCAGTTAACATCTGGCATATTAAGGTCCCCCATCAACAGTATCTCCCCTTTCTCTGCCATCCTAAGTATGCCTTCTATCATATCCTTGTCCATTCCCTCACCCTGATATGGGGGTCTGTATACAACCCCTGTGCGGATTGTGGTGCCATTTCCAGTCTTTAAGGTGACCCACAGTGCCTCCTCTCCTCCCTGTTTACTCTTTTGTTCAGTTGATTTTATCCCTTCCCTTTTATAAAGAGCTACTCCGCCCTCTCTTCTCCCTTCCCTGTCTCTCCTGTAGGTTGTGTACCCTGGTATGTTAACATCCCAGTCATGGTTCTCTGTGTACCATGTTTCTGTGACTGCTACGATATCTAGGCATCCCTCTTCCATCAAGGCCACCAGTTCAGGGAGCTTGTTGCCCAGACTACGGGTGTTCGTACTCATTACCCTCCATTTCTTGATGGCCTTACCCCTTTTTGCGCCATCCCTGTCCTTATTGTGTTTGTCATTTTCTCCGTTTACCCCTGCACTTCTCCCTAGCGACATCTCTATGTTGGTGTCTACCTCACTTAGTACCCTGATTTTGGTGGGGTGGCCTAGGATTTCCCTGCTCCTCTCCAGTGCCTCCTCCTTGGCTAGTTTAAATGCTTGCCAATTAAGCATTTAAACCTATCACCTAGGATCCTGGTTCCCCTCCTGGACAGATGCAGACTATCATGCCAATATAGGCCTGCATCCCTCCAGGTGGACCCCCAGTCCCCAATGAAGCTAAATCCCTGAGCTCTGCACCAGTTTTTCAACCATTGATTGAATCCCATGGTGTGGAGCACCCTAGCCTCACCCGTGCCATAAACAGGCAGCACCTCCGAGAAGGGTACCGTGCATGCTATTTGTCTAAGGCCCCTCCCCATCTCCACAAATGCTTCTTGCACTGCTCTGATCCCTTTCTTAGCCAGATCATTTGTCCCTAGGTGGACAATGGCATCCAGCTCCCTCCCTTGTGCAGCAGCTCCGCGATCCTGAGGATAGCCATGACGCCAGGTAGGCACCTTACCTCCCTCTCCCCTTCTTCCTCCAGTTCTACCTTCCTAACAATGGAGTCCCCCACCAGGAGTTGTTTCCTTCCCTGTGGGGTCCCATGCCACCCTTCTGTGGTTCTCCTTTGTGGAGGTTCCCAGCATCCTCCTTGGTCTCCACTGTGGGTGCCTCCATAGAGGAACCACACCTTTCCAGAACGGCATAGAAGTTGTGGAGAGGTACAACTGGAGGGATGTGCTCTTTTCCACCACCCTCACCCTCCCTGAGCCCACTGTGGTCTAACCACTCCTCTTTCTTGGCAACCTCTGAGGCAATGGCAGTGACCCTGGTGGTCCCTGGTTGGGAGAGGAGGTTCCACAAATCCTGACCAACTCAGCCTGGAGATGAGCAACCTCCTCCCTCAGCCCAGTGAGGTGCCTGCAGATGGGACAACACCACATCCTCCAGAATGTCTCCCGGAAGACTGCTGCTCCACAGCCACTGCACTGCACCACTCCCATCATGTCTTATTTCTGGACCCCTAACTGTTGTTTGGAATACCTACTCTTTCCTTTGTTTCTTTCTTTTTTTTCCTCTCCCTACTTACTTACTGCCTCTGTGCCCTTTTAGCTCCTGATCTTCCTGTTCTGAGACAAGAAGTTCCTATATTTCTCAGTAGTCTCCTTACTTGCTCAGAGTCAGACCTCCAGCAGCTAGGGGTGGACGTAGAGCTACTCTTGCCCTTCTAGGATGGTGAGTCTTTGGTGGCTCTGTGATCACTCACTTTCTGCTCCCAAACAGGAAGTTCCTGTTGTCAGTCAAATCCTGTGCCTATAAAAGTAGAACTGCCTTTGGGTGGAGGGGAAAGAGGGCAATATAGGCCCAGTAGAGAAGTTTAATTAAACCAGCAGCTCCTTCCTCCTGGTGCTCTGCCTGTTCTCTGGCAGAAGCTATCTAGGGCAGTGTTTAAATCTGGTTTTAACCTGGCTCCTTCTAACTAAGCCACTCCCACTACTTTGCAAATATTTCTACGCTTAGTTAATTTCACAGATAATAATTCTCTTCAGCCACCTGTGACAAGCACCTAGATTACTCCCCCTACTTTGCAAATCTTTCTACACTTAGTTAACTTCACAGATAACAATTCCCTTCAGCCACCTGTGACAAGCACCTAGATAACTACACAGATAACAGATACACAAATAACAATTCACTTCTACTAACTCTGACAAACACACTTTTTTTTTTACCCTAAATTGAAGGCCCCAGTACAAGAGTTCTAGTTCTTAGTCCCAGTAGAGAAGTTTAGTTATACCAGCAGCTCCTTCCTCCTGGTGCTCTGCCTGTTCTCTGGCAGAAGCTATCTAGGGCAATGTTTTAAATCTGGTTTTAACCTGGCTCCTTCTAGCAAAGCCACTCCCCCTACTTTGCAAATCTTTCTACACTTAGTTAATTTCACATATAACAATTCCCTTCAGCCACCTGTGACAAGCACCTAGATAACTACACAGATAACAGTTCACTTCAGCTAACTCTGACAAACACACAAACTTTTTTTTTTTTACCCTAAATTGAAGGTCCCAGTACAAGAGTTCTAGCACTTAGTCCCAGTAGAGAATTTTAGTTATACCAGCAGCTCCTTTCTCCTGGTGCTGTGCCTGTTCTCTGCCTGTATGTATGTGTGTAAATATATAATATATATACAATGTAATGCATTTCCAAGGGGCATAAGAACACTCAGTCTTCAGCCTCATGCCTTATTTCTTTTTAATGATCTGCCCCTGGCCTGCACTCCTTCCAGCATCCACATGTATGCTGATGACATGGTTCTATATGCAAATGGAGCATCGGTCGCTGATGACACTGCCAGGCTCCAGTCTGACTTCTCTAGAGTCCAACACTGGTTTAGCTCACACCAGCTCTTTTTAAATGCCAGGAAAACCATCTCTATGACTTTTGGAAATAGGCAGAGACTTGCTAGGCTAAGTTCCATACCCACATTCCACACTCTGGATGGGACTGTACTGGATGACTCCCCCTCATTCAGGTACCTTGGTGTCTGGCTTGATAGACACCTAAGCTTCTCAGCACACAGTGAGGCCATTCAGAAAAAACTTAGCCTAAGCTTGGTGCCCTATACAGAAATAGCAGCTGTATCCCACTCAGGGCCAGGCGTGAACTAGTACTGAAGATGATCTTGCCTATATTCGACTATTGTGACATAGTCTATTGGGGTTGCCCCACAGTCCTCCCTAGCCAAACTGGATTCTCTCTTTAACTCCTTCTGCTGCTTTTCTCTAGATGCCCCCCACCTCACCCATCACTGTGACCTCTACCGGTCCGTAAACTTTCTCATGCTCCAAAATCATTGTATGCTACACGGTGCCAAATTTATCTCGAAATACTGGCTTGGCTCTCTCCCCTCCTACCTCTCCTCCTCACATAGTACCCCCCTTCCAACCATTACTCTCTGAGATCTGACAACCTACGCACCTTCTCTATCCCAAACAGATCTACATCCTCTGGCCAAAAAGCTTTTTCGCACCATCTTCCAAAACTGTGGAATGCTGTCCCCGCTCAAATCTGCCACTCCTCATCTCTGTACTCCCTCACTTCAGCTCTACTCAACTATCTGATCCCTAACTGTTCTTGCTCTTGACCTCCTCCTTGTCTACTGCTCTCCCCTCCCAACCGTCCTCTCCGTCCCTCCACCTATCGCTCTTAATTACCTAGCACTTACTATATGTGTCTCGTTACTTGCTACCCGCCCTTGTTGTATTGACTCATCATGAATCCCCAGTACGATTACACTGTATTACTATGCATGAATTGATTATCATGTATTTTTTGTTTCTGTCTCTGTACCGTACTATGCTTTGTTTTTGTATCATTTAAATATGTTGTACATCCCACTCCCCCTTCCCCCAGGACGTGCCGTGAGACGAGCATTATGTTGCTCAGTGTACCCTTCCTGGTGAAACATTTCAATAAATAAATAAATAATAAATTAATTACACACCTGGGGCATGCATTCAAATCCTATAATGCACACCCTATCAAGGCTAATTACTTACATATATTTTGCCTTTGGGGAATCGGAGGCAGCCCCTACCTGCCCCCTCCCTCCTTTTCCTGCCATCTCAGTCAACTGCTGCTATGCATTGTCTTGTTGTTGTTTTTTTCTTGCAGTCTCTCTCTCTTGACTTCAGCCGGATAATAGATTTTATATTACTCTGCACACTCTGTGGCTGTCTGTGTACTGCTTGTTTTATGTTGTTTTTTCCAATCCTGTTCCTTCCTGCCTGTCTGAAATCGTCTCTCCATCCCAGTACAGTTGTGTCACCCACCATGCTATAAGGACAGTCTGTGCTCAGACAGATGCACAAAGCCTGCTCTGCTCACTCTGACATTGCTGCCCTGATGTGAGGTGTCTATAATTCCACAGAGTGCCATACTGCCTGGTCCAATGTTGGTGAAGCTAACAGAAACAGGATCAGTGTGGGCAGAGAAACACATTCTCTGATGGGACTGCAACTAGTGCAGTCACATGACTGCTCTTGTCCATGCTTGTAATTGGTAAGTATGAGTCGTGAGACCGAGAGCAACAGACTGCCCAGTGTGCAGCTGTACATGCTCTCACACTGGAGGAAGAGGACAGGCCTGCCTTCAAAAGGATTCAGCAGGTACTACTGCTGCTCTCAGTCTCGTTGCCCCTTCACTGTGCTTGCCATCCTAGTGGCTAACTGATTCATCATCAGTCAGTTCTGTTGTGCTCCCTGCAGCAAATGGAATTGTTTCCAGTGTAATGCATTATGTAGGCCAGCCCGGTTGGGTTCAGGAACAAGCCTGGGTCGTCGGAGGTTGGCAGGAGGAGGGAAAGGCTGTTGATTAGCTGTCGTCTGGCAGCCTTTCACCTCGGGGGGGGTTGGATGGGGTCTCCTTGGAGCTTGGCTACCCCCTGGTGGAGGCTGGGTGGCGGTGCTGTATCTGAGGAGCACCAGCACTAGGCCGAGGGAGGGCGGAAGAGGCTGTTGTCTAGAGCTGTGGTGCGCATGCATGCCTACACACGCATGTGTCATTACTTCCGAGGCCTCGGGTAACAGAGGGCACAATAATGGAGGAAAAATAGGGGGTTGCGTCACCAAGAATGAAACCTCTGGGCTTGCTCCAGGGGTTCCGCCAGGACACACATAGCACTAGAAGCTCCCAAACGACCACGGAGTCCGGTAGGTTGGCCGATGGGTTGGTGATGACCTGCAGTGGGATAAAAAGAATTAAAAAAAAAAAAGTGCTGTACTGCTGCAGCATGCATTCTTAGCATCTCTCTCAAATAATTTTGGGCTTTTAGGGTTTTGGCAGTGAAACATGATTGGGAGGTTTCTTTCCGAACACTGCCAAACCCAAATGGCCCAAATGTTTGGCCCTGCCCAATTCCCAGCCCTAGTCAGCAGCACTCAACCAGAATCTGTCACACTTGTTATAAGGGATTATTTAATGCATTGCGTTCCTTAGAAATAATATTACTTCCTTGATTGCATCCAAACGACAGTTTCCCTATATTTCATCAAACTGCAATTTCAAAATGTCCTTTTAGAAGTGAAATAAGCCACCAAAGATTGCGGCAGCTTGCACCCATTTTTCAGGCACAGCTGCATCGGAATACTGTGCCTAGTAGTACCAGGTGTGACATCCTTCACAGATGCGCCGACTGCTTGTGCACACAGCCGGCTGAAAATTGGAAAGTCCGCTGGTGTGAAGATTTTTTTTTTTTTTTCACACCGCGGACTGCAACATGAGACTTGGTCCCAGTGCTCTTTTCAGCCCTTTGAAAATGGACCCCTCCCACGTAGTTGCACCAGCACTCCCCCCCCCCCAGGCCTAGACACAGTTGGCGTGTCAGGCCACCCACCACTATCGTAGTCCTGGGCAAGTGATGTATAACCATTAAGTCCATGAGAAGGTAGATGGTGGGGCTTAGGGTTACATTTGTGTGAGTTGGGAAACGAGGAGAAAAGCTTGATTTAAAAAAAAAAACAAACACAGCCTGTGATGTGTATTCCTTACCTCCTACATGTTTTTTTCCCATGCAGTGTATCTTGTTTGGCTGTACGCCACTGCAAAGTATATTAAAATACAGTTGTATATAGTAATACAGACTGAATTATATCTCTTCACTCCATTAGAGTGTTGCCAAGTGCGTTTCTAGGGCAATAGGTCTACGCAGCTTAGCTGAGTGGCTTCAGCTCCCCCAAGAATATGAGAGGCTATGCTCTTAAAGAGTGAAGTGACACAGCTGAGGCCATTTTATTATTATATATATATATATTTTTTTTATAAAACCTCAAGTTTGTGATCTCCACGAATGATTTAAAAGCACTTAATGATCTCTGGCACTGAAATTTATTTAGAAAAAAGCCCCCCCCCCCCACACACACACATTGATAAGTGGAACATTCTGTTTATCAAAACCCTGTCTGTAGTGCCTCTTACCATTATAAGTGGTCCTCAAACATAGGGTGAACCTCCGCACTAACTGGCTGAATCAGCACTGATAATGTCTAACATATAGTAGAAATAATGTATATAATAACTTATAATAAGAAAGGTAAAAGACACTATACAAACTAAAATGATGTTATGTTAGGCTCAGGCAAAACTGGCTCTAGAATAAAAGAACTCTAGAACTGACAGGCGGGAGATTCAGGAGGAACATAAGGAAGTATTACTTTACAGAAAGGGTGGGGGAGCTGTGGAACAGCCTACCAGTCGAAGTGGTGGGCACTAAAATAGTTATTAGTTTCAAGCATGGTTGGGACAGATTCAGAATGAAGGGTATAGTGGTCACTCAGGGTGACAGAATCTGGAAGAAGAATATGGGGGAGGAGGGAAGGGCTAATACCCTGGATTGACAGTAGGTCCCAGGGTTAAACAGGGAACTGGACAGACTGTCGGTATTTTTCTGCCATCATTGTCTATGTTTCTAGCTTGTCCAGTTCTAAAGTTTCGTAGCAAAATGAACATCACCATGAAAAGCTTCTAGAGAAAAGCAAATGACCAAATAGCATGTACTTAGCATACATAGATACTGTGCCTATATGATTAAGGACAGAGACATGAGTCTCTTGAGTCTGCCCTAATGTTCCTATGTTTTCTTCTGTCCTTTCAGAACTCCCATCCTTTGTTTTCCTTTTGTTCCTAAGGACCCCCTGAAAGTGTCCCATCGGGTTTTGAACCCTGAGATAGTCCCGACGTTGATTACGTTACTTAGCAGACTGTTTGCCTTGTCCACCACCCACTCCATTAAGAAATACTTGCTGACATACCTCCCGAATTCCCCTCCCCCCCAGTATAAGATTGTGCCCACTGGTAGTTGTGTTGACCCTTAACCTAATTAACTCAGTGAAGTACTCCCTACTATATCCCTGCATTTGTATATTCCCATCTTATTCCCCCTTTCGCTCTTGTCCCCCAGAAAGTACATGTCTAGACTGTCCGATCTTTCCTCATTTGTCTTATCCTACTGCCCCGGATCATTTTCGTTGCCCTCAGCTGCACGATCTCTAACCTCTCCCTGTCCTTCAAATGCGGGTTCCAAAATTGCACACAACACTCCAAGTGTGGTCTGTCCGGAGACCTGTACAGCAGCAACATCACCTCTTTGCTGGACTAGTGAAATCCCTTGCCTGATTAGCTGTGGGTGAAGTGAAACAACTTTGCGCTGTGCAGATTTTACCACAAAGTGCAGAATGTTGCATTGCAGTTCGCTCTGCTTAGTTAACACTTTGCGCAACGGCGAATCACGAAGTTTGCACTTGCCAAAGTAAAAACTGTGCCAGGTTTGGAAATTCACCACTTCGCAGCTATGTTTTTGAGGCAAAGTGAAGAAGTCACAAAGTTAACTTTGCAGATTAAAGCGTAGCATGAAGTGCCCACTTTGCGGACGCTACGCAGCATGTGAAGTGGACTACTTTGCGGTAAACTCACCGGCGAAGTTTAAGTTACACCTGATGCATCTCAGCATCCTGTTAACTTTCCATATGTCATACTGCATTGAGAAGAGGCTTTTAAACAGTTGTTTATTATATCCCCAGGTCCCCTTCCTCCTTTGAGAGCTCTACTGAGATTCCACTGGTAGAATATCCCATCTGCTTTTTTTGGTCCCAATGTTCATCACTTTATATTTTTTTGGCACGGAAGCTGGAAATTCAGTTGCCAAAGTCTGGACCACTGCTCCAACATTCCTACATTCTGTGTCCTGCTGCTAATCCATTTATCCGTATCCATTCTCTCACAGAGTTGTCAACTTTGAAAAGATTCATTTTACTCTGAACCCCCACCTGATGTCATTTACATTTTAAACAGGTTCAGCTACAGGACAGACAGACCCCGTGTGATGCTCCATTTGTGACCCCCACTGACGTAACAGAATTTGCCATTCAGGACCTTTCTCTGGGTCCTGTTTGTTTGAGGGGTATCAGCAGCAGGAAGAGAGGGGTGGCAATACCACTATATTGATCATTGGTGAAACCTCACCTAGAGTACTGTGTCCAGCATGCAATGCCAATTTGTCATCCTCAGAGCTGGTCCTCCTCCGGGAATGCTCCAGTGTCTGCCTGTTAGTCCTCAACCACTTCAGATCAATATCAGACCAAGGAGGTCTGGGCAGGACTGATTCTCTTACCAGGGGACTTTCTTGGTTCATATCCCACCAGAGCCACTGCTCACATTTACAGTGCTCCTTTGGCTGAAGGCAGTGGGCATTCCTCTGTCGCTCACTTCTGAATTCCCCACCCCCATGATGGGGCCTTCAGGGCTGCCCTAAGATACACCCGGATTGGGCTCATACCATATCATGCTGGCATCGAAGTGGCACCAAAGTGCAGTATTTAAGCAATAATGACTGAGAAGGCAGTCATTTATGAGGGATTAAGGCCACCTCCCTCCAACCAGTAGTTAATCCAAGGAAATGACCAGCTTCAAGGTTGTTATTGTGCTTGTAAGTCTAATTGCAATAACAGCTTTCATTTTTACAGTTTTTTCACTTACTTATAGTTTTGAGTGGAGTGGCAGGAGCTGTGCGCGCCACACAGCAACAGTTGGCAGCTGGAGCAGTTATGTCTAAGTCATTAATAACCGATCCAGTAAACCAATCAGGAGCCTCACTGGGCTCATGAATATTAAATTAGACTTATAATAAGAGGATTCTGTGCTGTTCTTCAGTTGAGATGCACAACCGAGGACCCTCCCGTGGCACTTCTTGAAAAGAGTAGGGGAAATTTCCAGAGTGTTCTTATCAAATTTCTGCTATTCACTAAAAATACCACCAACAGTTTAATCTGGTTCAGTTTCGGTTGGTTTGCATCCCCCCCCCCCCGGAGGAGCCGGAAAATAGGCAACATTGTCTAGCCCTCCTTTCTCGGTCAACAAAGACTAAATAAATTAATTTAAAAAACTCTGGCGCACAATCCAGATTACCTGGAGGTTCCTGGGTGGTGGTGTGTGACCTGAGGACCAGGCATCATCCAACCAATGTTGGGAGCATTTTCACCTGGTGTTGTCTCCCCAAGGGCCATCAGTCATACAATAACATCAGCGTCTGAAGACATGCACATCAGAGTCAGAAGGCGGGTCCTCCCCAAGTGCATGTTCCTACTATGCTGCCACCTGATCTTTCCACTAGGTGGCAGGCAATTGGCGGGAGGCAGTGCCCACCTCGCTGAGGGAGGAGAACTGTCCTTGATCAATATGTGAAAATTAAGTTTCTAGATATAGTTTTCTTTTTTCGTAAATTCTTTTTGAAGTATACATAAGGAACACACTGACATGGAATGTTGGTTATAAGACTGAACTGCATGTGGGTTACAGACATTTCAGAGGGGGTGGATCCTGGTTCAGCAGTAGTGGTACCAACTGCAATGCCAGTGACCTGGGTTCAGGAACAAGCTTGGGTCACTAAAGGGCCAGCGGGGGGGCTGGGGTTGAGCATCCCATGGATGCGTGCATCCTCTTGGGAGGGAGGGAGGGAGGGAGAGCTTCTGGTGTCCACTGCAACACTGCCACCTGGAGGACCACAGGTGGCACTGTAGGCTGGAGTCACTATCAGGAAGGGGGCGTTGTCACGTCACTGTGACACCATGGCACCAGTCGCACTACCTCAGTGAAGCTTGAAGGTGGGGCAGAAAAGTGGAAAATCCCCCGATTGCACTGAATGCTGTCTGCCACCCTGCCACAGGTCCCTCACTGCTGAACAAGGCTCTCGCATCACCATCAGTGCTCAACCCTGTCTGGGGATAAAGAAGGGGGGGCACTAGACTGCCCTTTCCATAGGGGGTGTCATCCATGGAGAAAACAAAAAGCAAGGTCTCAGGGATTGCGGGTGACGGGGCAGGGAAGCACAGAGGACCAAAGGGCGTCAGCAGGAGCTCAGAAGAGAAAAAAATACAAATATATATCTATATATATATATATATATATATATATATATAAATATATATATATGATGTAGAAGTTTTCAGTAGTAGTAGAATTGAGTTTAAAAGTGTACTTTGATTATATATTCTAAGAGTTTACTGCTATCTGCCCTGATGAAGAGGCATTGCCTCGAAACTTTGGCATTCATTTTAGCAGACAGATGTGGTGCAGTTGGAATTTATGCAGCGAGGTGGTCTTTACTCCTGACCTCTCTGTGCATTCTATGGCTTGTTAGGAATTAATTCCTACCCCTAATATTTGTGCATTCTATAGCTCATTAAGAATGGACTCCTCCTCCTATTTTTCTTTCTGCAGGGGCAGCCAGTGGACTCCTCCCCATTTTTCTTTTTGCAGCGGCGGCCAGTGGACTCCTCCCCGTTTTTCTTTCTGCAAGGGTGGCTTGATGGATTACAGCTTGTTCTGTCCTGTGGACTCCTCCCCCTGTTTTTCTTTCTGCAGGGGCAGCTTGATGGGTTACAGCTTGTTCTGTCCTTGGGACACTCAGTCCTGCCTCCCCTGGTCAGCCTCCGAGCAACCCAAGTCTATTCCCAAACCCGGATTGTGGATGTATGGAGTAATAGTCCTACCAGTTCGCTAGTGGGTCAGCCTTACCACCCTTTTTATGTTTGATGCGCCTGCCCGCAAAACGTTTTGGGATGAGTGAAAGGGGATTTTCTGGGTGTGTCACTGCCAAGCCCATTGCAGTTCACAATACCAGGGCCTCAGCAGTCTAGACCAATGACGACACAGTGTGGTCGTGACGCCACTCTCTGCTTGCTGCACGGAAACTTTGTGTACTTCAAAGGACCAAAGCCACTCCTATCAGAGAGGGGTTTGATCCTTTGATTTGCATGAAGCTGTGTCGGCAAACAGCTGAGTAGCTTTCAACATCATGACCCTGTCTTTGGCACCGTAACTCTGACATGCGCATTAGCATCCATGCTAATGCGCATGCCCAAAGTCACAGAAGTTCCTTACATTCCCCTATCCACATTATTTGTTTTTCCTGGTGTCTAGTGGCACCCCCCACCTGACCCTCCCTCTCAGCACCCACCACCCCACACTCCCCTTCCCCACAAACATAACACTTAGACTGGGGGTGCCCAATCCCCCAATGTCACCACTGCCTAGTTTTTTTTTCTTTATAGCCTGTAACAAAGAAAACTGTCCATCAATGTCTGTTGCTGGCACCCCCGTAACTCTCACCCCACCTGACCCACCCTCTCAGCACCCACCACCCCACATCCCCCTCAAACATAACACTGACACTGGGGGTGCCCAATCCCCAGTGCCCACCTTGTAGTTTTGGTTTTTTTTTTATAACCTTCAACAAAGAAAACTGTCCGTCAGTGTCTCTTGCTGGTGCCCCTATAACTCTCCCCACACAACTCTCTGTCTCAGAACCCCCCAGCCCCACACACATACACAGCACTGATACTAGGGTGCCCCATCCCCCAGTGTCTTCATCTGAAATACAGAAAACTGTCACTCTTTTTTTTTTTTTTTTTTTGAAACCCTGAAAAAACAGAAAAACATCCATCGATGTCTCTTGCGCTGTTATTCCCCCTCCACCTACCCCTTGCATTCAGCACCCACCATCCCACACACACCCCCAGCCCTTACTTACCTACCAGGGGTCCAATGACATAATCCTTTCTTGACTGCAGACACGTCTTCACTCTTCAGTGCTGGATCACGAACTGAGGAAATCAGGTATGTGATTCAGTGTATATCAATGTGGATTTGAACTTAGCAGCATAACTTGGCCATTTTTGAATATTTCTGTCCCAAATTTTCAACATACCTTTTTGGGACCCCACCTCATGAACAGTTACAGTGACATTAGGCAAATCTGTTCCAAAAGGTGATTCTGCAGTTGCTGCACGAAATCACCTTTTGGGCAGGAGTTGAACATTTTTTCTCTACTTGGTCATGAGGTTGGGTCGTAAGAAGGCTATGTTGACAATTTGGGGCAAAAATATTAAAAAACAACAAAGTTATGAGCCTACCTTGAAATTTACAAATGCAGGCTCATACCTTTGGTAATTTTCAATATTTTGACACCAAATTTTAAACATAGCAATTTCTTCAGAACACCTCATGAATGTGACAGCTGTCATTTTTCAAATCCTGA
Source organism: Neoceratodus forsteri (assembly GCA_016271365.2). Classification (NCBI taxonomy): domain Eukaryota; kingdom Metazoa; phylum Chordata; order Ceratodontiformes; family Ceratodontidae; genus Neoceratodus; species Neoceratodus forsteri. The sequence continues at coordinate 83,544,883 of JADMNL010000033.1, forward strand.
CCAAAATGTGTTTTCATACCTGTAGCACAGAATGACATTTCGGTAGCGGAATGACGTTTTGGCAGGGATTTGAAAACCTTCACCTGTCGGTCCATTAGGTGGGGTAATAAGAAGGCTATGCTGAAAATTTGGAGTACAAATATGGTAAAATGCCCAGGTTATGACTGAACGTTACACTATTTCAGCATTCCTTCATAACTTCGCTAATTTTCAATATTTTGACTTCAGACTTTTAACATGGCCATTATTCCACACCACCTCACAAATGTGACATATAATTTTTAAAATCCTGGACGAGATATGTTTTTGTACCTGTGGTGAGAAATAAAATGTCAGTCAATCTACTATAAATCGTATGCCTTGTCTATGAGGCGGATCCTACAACAAGTATCTTCAAAAGTTGGGGTCAAAATAAAAAATAAATAAATGTTTACCAAGCATTTGGCATTGACAAATGCTTGTTTCTTTTAGCCAGGAGTGGCACACTAAGCGGAAAGCTTTTTGACAGGAGTGACCTGGGAGCACAGGGAAGTTAAGTGACTTGCTCAGGGTCACACAGTATGCAAGTGTAAGCTGTGGGATTCAAAACGAGGTCTTGTTTGCTGAGTGTCATCAGATTTACAGTGCAGAGCCTTAAACCACTGCACTATACTGCCTCCCTTCAAGGTATCTAGTTTAAAAAGCAGGTTTCTACTTCACTTACGATATAGAAGCCTGCTCTTTAAACTTGTAGGTAGAAGCAGTGTCAGCTGACACCACTTGTTCTGGAAGTCAATTGGTCTCCACCACTGGTTTTCTAAAGTAGTAATAATGTTCCCTTAAAGGGGAACTGTCAGCTCCCCTGCAGCAATGCTGCAGAACCTAGCAGCAAAACACTTAAAAATGGGATTTTGTTTACCCACTTACTTTGTTGTACAGTTACATTGTATATGATTGATCCTGTGACCCACCCTCGCCCACCATGCCAGTGAACTCAGACTCCCAGGGTTCCCCGCAGCCATCTCTATGATGGCACAAATTATGCGCTTCGCCATGGGGGATGTCTGTGTTCCCGGACGTCTGTTTTAATGTTAATAACATAAACTAGCTCATCATTATTCAAGGTATTCAGAAATTCATACTTGCTGCTTGCACACCCCTACTTTTACTTACTGCAAATGGTATTGTTATGTGCATGGTTACCTCGTCTCCTGTGTACTGCGGGTTCAACTATATATATGGCTGCCTTGTCTCTGGCATCATTTTTTAACTCACTAAGGTAGGCCCACTGCATTCAAGGGAAGTGTTTGTCAGAAATCTCATTTCCTGATTCACTGACATATGCTGACCTTTCACAGAACCAAAAAGAAAGAAGCACCGTCTGGCTTGGGTACTGCCTAGAGCTGCTGACACCAAGTTGAAGGGAGAAAGTACTCTGTCATCTCATCTGACAGAGCTCAACGACAAGGAATTTCAGTAGACCACCCCACCCCCAATTGGCTAATAATACCAATTTCATTCAGATCGCGTTGCCATTCATCTAAGGGGGGAAAAAACACGACGCCTTTCATTTACTGCTGGAGATATAACAGACGTTTGATTTGCTGCTAATTTGAGTTGATCTTGGCTGGTAAAGGTTACTTATTAAATACCAGGAGTGACGGAGGCCCATATGGAATGGAAGCTTGTTAGGGAAGCAGCGCACCCAATAGTGGTGACCTTTGACGTGCAGTTTGATATTTAACTACCTGATCCGGCTCACTATTCCACAGTATGCCTTTGCTTTTTTTTGATTTTAATGAAACCTAGAGGAAAAACAATGAGAAATCTTCAATGCTTCTATTTTCATTCTCCATCCCCCTTCTCCACCCCCCACTTTTTGTTTTTGCCTATTTGATGGTGGCATTGGCAGCTGGAACTAGTTAGTACAGTGCAACATCTAAAAATTAGCAGAAAGTAACTAAATCTGACATTCTTGCAGGAAGGTGAATAGAACTTGCAGTGAAATCCTGATTTCAGTGGGGTAGTGGATGAGGCTACAGCTTTCGTAAATGACATTACATGCCTGATAACATGGAGATGTGTCCTTGTTACTTAGTGGAACAGGAAGACAATGAATAAAAAAAAACAGAATGGATTAGTTACACAGGCACTGGAGTATATATTTATTTGTAATACCCCCTCCTTACAGTAGGGGGAGGTGGTCGTTACCAAACATAGCCAGCAGATGAAGGGTGCCCTGACACCATCCTCTATGGGTGAAGCTGGTGCAGAGGGAGCTGTAGTTAGTACGTACATAGATAGGGAACCCTGGAGGTGCCAGTCAGCTTGAGAAGTGATTGGGGGCTTTGTTGGGAAGCATGTAGGTGCCAGGAAGCTGGCTGTGAGGTTTGCCGCTCTGGTTGCCCTTGCTGGGCAGGCATCCCAAGGGGTTCTGGTAAGGGGACTGACTGGGACACCCAGTGTATGGGTGCTGGTCAGAGGAAAGCTGCAGGTGCTGCCAGTATGGTGCTAGGGTGTCAGGGGTGGTCCTGTCTGTTCATCGTGGGGGACTCATGCTGTGTCCACCAAGTGGCTGGCTGCAGGACTCTTGTCAGGGGCAAAGGAGACTCCCAAAGGCATGCTACCTGCTGGAAGCACAAGTGGCAGTCACTTTTGGAGCCCTGAGAGCACCAGAGGGGGATAGAGAATCCCCAAGCCCCAGGCTGCCTATGATTTACAGGTAGTCTGCCCATAAGCACTATGCATAGTGAAACAAAAAGGACAGAGAGTGTCAGAAACCATGCTCTTAGGGGAAACTGCTGGGAGCAAATAAGGAATGGAAAGTGTCACAGTATGCGGCTGCTACACAGCTAGCATGCAGAGCTGAAGGGTTGGAATAGATGCCTATGAAAACCAAGTAATGGTAACTGGTCCTCATCAATGTCTTCTTAAGTGACACAGCAGAAGAACGAGAAGGGAAGGCATGCCTTTTTGCAGATGACACCAAAATCTGTAATAGGATGGACACTCAAGAGGGGTGGAGAAAATGTGCAGGGACCTTGGGAAACTTGAGGAAAGGTCAAAAGCATGCCAGTTGGAGGTCAGAGCCATAAAGTTCAGAATCATGCACCTAGGGCATAGGAACCCAGGAGATGAGTATAGGATGGGAGAGGTACTGAGTCACTAAGCAGGAAAGGGACCTTGGGGTTATCATATCTGATAACCTCAAAGTGGCAGGGCACTGTGACCAAGCAGTGGGTAGGGCCAATGGGATGCTGGGATGCAGAGGGAGAGGTATCTCCAGTGGGGAGGAGGGAGGTGGTGTTGCCATTGTATCTTTTGCTTGTGAGACCCCACCTGAATTATTGTGTCCAGTTCTGGAGGCCACACCTCAGAAAGGACATAGACAGGGTGGAGTCAGTCCAGAAGAGGGCAACTAAAATGGTGCATGGCTTGCATCAAAAGCCCTATGAGGAGAAACTGAGGGATCTTAAAATGTACACCCAGGAAGAGGGGAGAGCGAGCGTGGATATGATAAGAGACTTACGTTAAGGGGATGAACAGGGTACAGGAAGGAACCAGAATCAGAGGGCATGCAGTGAAACTTGGGGGGGAGGGGGGCTAAGAGGGCTATGAGGAAGTATTACTTCATTGAAAAAGTGGGAGACACCTGGAAGAGACTGCCAGTGGATGTGGTGGTGGTGAAAACAGTAGGGGGCTTCATGAATGTGTGAGATACACATAGGGGAATATTTGGAAATTGCCAGGGAGGAGGAAGGGTTGCTGGAGACCAGTTAGGGTCTGTGGAGACAGACTAGGCAGGGATCCTCTGGGAAGACTGAGTGAGCAAAACAGTCCTTTTCTGCTAACAAATTCAATTTTTCTATGGAAACTTGGAATGTTTAGGGTGGACACTTGGAATGTGCTGACAGAAGAGGTGGTCTCGTTGAAGACAGTGGACAGCTTCAAGAAAGGCTGGGATAGGCATAGGGTAGGGGGAAGATAAGGATCATGAGTAGGGAGAATGGGAGGAGCGGGGAGGGAGGGCAGGGACATTAGCTCAAGCTGTGGACCCTGCAACATGAGCAGACTAAACGGACCAAATGGCCTTCTTCTGCTGGCCTCTTTGTATGTATGTTCTATGTTTTTCCCATCTCAGGCTACCAGAGATGGTCCATTTGGGTCTTGAGAGGCTGGGGGAGGGTAAATGGAGGGTCATCACTGTGTTGACCCCAGGGTAGTGCAGGCAGTGTCTATAGAGGTGACCAAACACTTGTCTCACTCTTTACCACAGGAGTTGCACGTAGGACTGGAAACTGCCTAGAAAAGCACTTACTGCTGTTCAGAACTCATCCTGTCTTTTTTTTTTTCATTACAGACACCTGGAATTTCTCACTGCCAAAAATGAAGCGTCTACAAAGAGGCAGCGCACAATGAAAAAGGCAGAATACCTAACAGCTCTCTCTCCCCTGTCGGGCCTGTTTCCATTGCATTTTTTAAACCATTATTCACAGCACTATCACGCTGCTTTGTGCTAGAAGCCATTTCAGAAAAGAAAGGGATTTTATCACTGCGCTGCATGCATATACTGCAGTAATTGCTTTCAGGGTTGCAGATGACAGAAACACACAACATAAATGAATTATTAATTTTACAGGGGGTAAGAAACATAATTGATTTTAATATTGCCAAATTTTTACTGGCTTCGGCATATTTTTGGCAACAGGATGTTTTGCAGCAATGGTTGCTTTATACACCCCATCAGTGGCTCAGTAGGTTGCATGCTCACCTTTAGGGCCTGAAGATCAGAAGGTTGTGGGTTCTAGTCCCACACCAGAAACTTGGGCTAATACTCAGTCCTAACATTGCAGCACTAGGTGGTGCGGCATTGTGGAGGTGCCTTTCTTTGAATTAGATATTAACCATCTCTGTTGGCATTCCATGGGGAAGTTGAGGATCCCATGATACTTATCAAAAGTGGCGGATATTCCCAGGTGTCCTGGTCAACATTCCCTTCCCCCTCCCATCAATAATAGGGATGGTTAGAGGAATGAGGTGTGAATGAGCTTGATACATCCAGCAGACCAGACCTGAGTTTGAGTCTCACAACCTCCACTTGCATACTCTGTGACTCTGAGCAAGTCACTTAACCGCCCAGTGCTCCCAGGTCGCCCCTGAAAACAGGCACTTGTGTCTAGTGGGCCTTACCCGGTTACCAAAGGACTAAAATAAATTAGGCCCATGCAGCCCACTCTGCAGGATGAACCAGGAAATGAGCTGCTATCACAGCTCTGTGTACCTGTCCTGGTAATGCACTTACCAGCAGCCTAGTGATTTATTTTCTTTACAGTTTTGGGCAGAAAAGATGCACTAAGCCAAGACTCATTACCAGGTGCATTCTGGGAGGACAGAGAAGTTAAGTAGCTTGTTCAGGGTCACACAGTATACAAGTGGTGGTTGTGGGATTCAAACCCAGTTCTCCAGCTCAGTGCTCTTAACCACTACGCTATAACACCTCTGCTATATTGCCACTGATTGTGGGGGGTGGTGCTTTGTGTTTTTATGTAGGTCACCCAGATTCATGTTGCTGCTGAGCCCAACTCCTTACAGCAGACCATCGGAGTCATTGGTGGTTTGCAGAGGGGGGCTCACTTAGATTGTGGCTAGGGGTTTTAAACTTGTCTTGCCATTTCAGTTTCACCTTCTACAGGACCGAGAAGCATCCTTGAACATTATGGGTGACCAACCACACAACATCCTGAAGGATTATTGCGGTGGTGCTGCCCAAAAGAGAAGACGATGGATGAAGATTTACTAAGGGAAAAAATGCAGACCCACACCCCCCTCCAGTGGCCTGTTAGCATCCCCCATAATTCCTATTACTAGCACTGGATGATGTAGGAGGGAAGCAGTCCTTTGGGGAGGGGAGCATGAAGATGCAGGAGTGTTGGGAGGATGGCATCATGCCTTGTGTCTGGTCTTCCAGGTTCCAATAAGCTTCCAGCATGCTTAAGAGTAAAGGTCCCTTTGGGGGATGCTGCCTAAGGAGCTTGCTGGGCCAAAAAAGGAAGTAAGTTGGGCAGTGAGCTGGAACCATAGTTAGGAGAATGAGTAAGCCCAGCAGGAGAACCAGGCACAAAATGGAGGCACCAGAATAGTGTGGTTACCCCAGGAGCTGCGGGCACAAGGTATGCAGGCATACAGATGGTGCTTGCAGTCCCCAGTGTACCAAGTGAGAAAATGGGGGCCATAACAGAGTTTATTTCTATTTATTTCTATTTTTTAGTTTATTTACCCAAGATAGCTGTACTGAGATGCAACATCTCATTTCCACTGGGGTCCTCTTTTACCCATTTCCGCAGCTGGGTGGACTGGAGCAGTGAGATGTTAAATGACTTGCTCAAGGTCACACAGGCCCCTATGCACTAGGGGCAGATTGCTTGAGCGCCGTGGAACCGTGGAGAGTAGGCAATCCTACATAACAGTGCTGCATGCCGGGGGGGGGGGATTCGGCGGTCCATTGCCCAACATCATAGCATGCATGTCAGCGCTGTATAACGATGTCCTCTTGATGTGATGTCATGTCTGCACTGCATAAGGATGTAGCATTAGCGCAGTACCAGTGCTAGCACTAATACGACAGCACTTGGGATAGAACTGCAGTATTCAGACATTTTATGCACATGAACTAAATTCTGCATTCCGAGGACAAAATCCATATTTGTGTATCATTGCTGGAATGTATTCATTCATTTGCATGTCTCATTGCACCTGGGGCATATAAAAGGAGTCAAGGGAACCACACAGATTCCACAGAAGAACTGCAGGAAACTACAGGTAAGTGTATTGTGGAATGGCCTACAGTAGGGACATGGGTAATCATAGCACTGTGTTTATGCTGTATCTGGACTAGACTATTGCTTAATCTGCACATGGCCAAGGCCTGTGTTAGGCAGGCAGCTTGCTTTGTGTTGGGACCAACAATGCAGAAACACTTGCGTGTCTCAGCCAGGGGCAGTGAGGCCTGCATACCACTGTATCTTTGCTCTGTGCTCTGCTGTGGGTGTGCAATTCTCAATGTTTGTTTTTCTCTCCACTTCCAACAGGGACCATGAAGGAGTCTGATAAGCAGAGAATGTGTAAGTTTGCTGATGAAGAGGCTCTGGCTCTGGTCCAGGCCTATTTGTTTCATAAGGGCCTCATAGCCAAGAAGAGGGGGATGCAGGGCTGAAATCAATAAAGCCTGGGTGGAGATAACAAAGGCGGTGGATGCGGTTGGGGTTAGTGAACATGCCACTCTGGGGCATAAAGAAGAGGGTCACGGACATGAAGCTGTATGCCAAGCAGGTTCTGGCCAAGGCACACCACAACTTCCTGGCCACAGGCAGTGGCCCCCGAGCAGCTGCCCCCCCCAGCACCTACAAAGAAGGTGATAGTCTCTATGCTCATGGCTGTGAAGGTGACAGGTGTGCCAGGAGATTGTTAGAGGAGCCACATGGGGCAATCACAGCCATGTGAGTGACCATGCGTAAACCATAACATTGTGCATGTGTGTTTGCATGTGGGTATAATGTGTGTGTGTGTGTGTGTGTGTGCGTGCATGCATGCATGCATACATTGGTGGTGGTGGTGGTGGTAGTGTGTGCAAGGGAGGGTTCTGGTGGTCTTGGTTGGACAGGCACAGGATGCAGTGTACAGATCTGTGTTATGTGTACCCATCCAACCATAGGCATAGTCATGCATCCTCGATGGTCCACAGGACACCACACACATGGGTCACTACTGCTGCATGCCCTGTCTGTAATGGTGTATCTACTCACAGGGTTGGATAGGCCCACCAGGAAGCTGTGGTTGTTCCATGGTATAGTTATGAGGAACACACAGAGCTAGTGTATCATACTTGCATGTAAAATTCACATGTGGGAGCTGGCCCAGTGGCGCAGAGGGCTGAGGCACTGGACACCACACCTTGTGCCATGCCGGCGACCCAGGTTTGGGAACGAGCTTGGATCAATGAGGGTCGGCGGGGGGGGCGGAGGGAAAGGATAGTGAGTAGCTGCCAGCGGGCAGCTCTCCACCTCGGTGGGATCTGGCAGACCTCTCGGTGCTTGGCTGCCCCCCAGTGGAGGCTGGGTGGCAGTGCTGCCTCCAAGAGCCCAGACGCAAGGCCGGGGCGGGCAGATGGGGCTGTAGTCTGGAGCTACGGCACGCATGTGCACCTCCACGTGCATGAGTCACCACTTCCAGGGCCCTGGGCAATTAGGAGGGAGAAAAATAGTGGAAATCGGGGACACCGCTCGATGAAGCCTCTGGGCCTGCTTAGGAGTTCCACCAGCACACGTATAACGCAGGTAAGTTCCCGAAAGACCCTGGATCTGGTAGGGTGTGGAGATTAGCAGTGTCTGCCATGGAAGATAAAAAGAATTGACAAAAAAACAAACAAAACCAAAAAAATGTTCATGTGTGTGTGTGTCTGTCTGTCCCTGGTCTCCCCTTCTGATATCCGGTGTTATCTGCAGCATCAGCTTGGCTGTCAGGCCACCGGTACCCCAGCAAGACCCTGGCTGTTTGATGTGTTACACAATGGCTGTAGGTCAGGAGCTAGTATCCAGGTATCCTGGTCTGTTGGCCATCTGTGGGTTAATCCGTTACTGTGTCATTTGTGTGTTGTCACCTGTGTGATCACTGGTGATAGGGTATGTGGTGTGTACAGCCCTGGGGGTGCATGGGCACTGCAATGCAAAGACGGCATAAGTGTCAAGACACAGTTTGCTGGGCATGTATGCTGCCATGGACAACACAAGATATGTCCATTACTTTGTAATATCTTTCTCCTCTCCTCTCCTCTCCTCCCTTAACAGTCCATCATAGTGGACACTGTCCCTCATGTCCTGGGTCCATCAAGGCAGCGGCTGGCCCTGCTGCCCAGCTGTGCTCGGGAAAACTCAGACTCCAGTGAGGAGGAGGGAAAAGAAGAGGATGATGAAGACGAGGATGGAACATTCATGGAGGAAGAAGGGGTCCAGCTTGGACAAGGAGGGGTTGCCTTGCCATGCCAGCCCCCTAACAAATGGGACCCAGCCACCACCCTTTCCCAGCACTGCCATTACCATGCCACACCTGCCGCTGCCCTTGGCACAGCCACCGCTGTGTCACCCCATGACCCACCACTGTCTCGGCCACCACCCTGGCACCCCAGGCCAATCCCACTGACCCAGCCAATGCTGTGCCACCCCAGGACCCTGCCACCAGCATGACCACTGCCCTGCCCACAACAACACACAGCACTGACCACAGTACAAAGCAGGGCCACACAATGGCCAGGGGAGCAGCCTGACCCTATCCAAATGGACAGTCCGCAGAGACAGCAGGAAGTGGCAGCCAATAGGCAGCTGCTGCAGACAGTCCTGGGGGCACTGGAGGGCATGCAGGCAGAACTGGCATGCATACACTGCATGACAACTTGCAGCATGCAGAGCAGTGTGCAGCGGCCAACCTTGTAGAGCATGTGGTAGCATTGCTTGAACTGTGGCAGGACATGTCTGCCAGCATGGTTGCTGGCTTGGATAGACTGTGCTGCTGTGGTGAAGGATGTGGCCATGGTCTCGGGCACTGCAGGGGGTGGCCAAAGCACCTGATGTTCTAGTGGGAGGACTGTCACCCCCACTGCGGATGACTTGGCATACCAGCTATCCCCACAGTTCAGGGACACCCAGAACACTGTGCACACGTGGCCATGACTTGCTCCTCGGCAGGGCCCTTACCCCCCCCCGAGGCTGAGGGCGGGTAACACTGACCCCACTTTTGTCCCCCATTGTGTGAATGATGCCCCCCGCCACTCTTTGAGGTACAGTGCATGCACAACATCCAGCTCTGGGGAGGTAGTACAAGACACACCTAGGGTGTATGTTGTTCCCAGCAGTGTCCCACATGGTTCACCTCATGTCCCCTCACATTACTGAAGTCTCTTCAACCCTGCCTAGAAGGCATAATATTTCTGTTCACCCCCCACCCCTTGCAGGGATGGCACTGTATTCATATTTATTTTGGGAGGCAGTATAGTGCAGTGGTTAAGAGCACTGAGCTGCAAACCTGGAGAATTGGGTTGGAGTCCCACAGCTACCACTTGCATACTGTGTGACCATGAGCAAGTCACTTAACTTCCCTGTGCTTCCAGGATGCACCTGGAAACCAGCCTTGGCTTAGTGTGTCTTTCCTGGCCAAAAATTGTAAAACAATAAATATAAAAATGTTTTCAGACCCCTTTAACACCCCCTTGCCAGGATGGCACTGTATTTTCAGCCCCCTTTAACACTCCTCCTTGCCAGGATGGCACTGTATTTATTTTTAGCCCCTTTAACACTCCCCCTTGCCGAGATGGCAGTGTATTTATTTTCAGCCTCCTTTAACATCTCCCCAACCCCCACCACCTGTATGACTTGTTATTTATTTTTTATGAACATTATTTTTATTATTTGTATAATACATTTACTGAACGCATAAGTCTCCTGTGTGGTCTGTACTCACTGTCTGGGTCTGAAGAGGTCTGTGATGAGGTGGGCTCTGTACTTGTGTGACCTCCTGGCCATCCTGTGGTCACGTCTCTCAATGTGCTCCTGCATCCCCTGGTCCTCTGGTTTGGCATCTGCTGCAGGGTGTTCCTCTGGGGCCAGCAGGCATCTTCCACTGTTGAGTTCCATGTTTAGTAATATGCAGCAAGCAAGGAATATGGCACAGGCATTATTAAGGGTTTATTGTAGGGCACCACTGGAATGATCAAGGCACCTGAACAGCATTTTGAGCATGCCAGAGAGACCCCCTCGATGATGTTACATGTAGTGATGTATGCTGCGTGGTACCTGCCCACTACAATTGATGCGTGTCATAGGACAGGTGTAAAGAGCAAGGGATGTGGGGGATATGCACTGTCCCCTGTGTAGGTAAGTTTCATCATCTTCAGCATTGTGGGGGCCCTTGTGAATGCTCACCGACAAGGTAATCACTAGGGATGTCCCCACCTTTGAACCTCTGACACAGGATGGTGTTGTGCCAGATGAAGGCATCATGGGCAGTGCCGGGGAACCATGCCAGGACATTGATGATGTGCCCTGTTGCATCATACACCACTTGGCAGTTGATGGAGTCGTTGATACCCCTTTCTATTCATATAGGTCCTCACTCCATCACCACTGGGTGCCCAGATGGCAACATGGGTAAAGTCAATGGCACCAAGTAAAGATGTCCGGTGCGCTATTTGGTAGAATTGCTGCATGGTTGCTGTTCGTTCTGCTGGTGTGATGGGGAATATGATGAACCCCCCAGCATGGGCCAGTAGAGTATCTAGGACCTGGCCCAATTGGTGTGAGGCGGCAGACTGTAAGATACCGGTGGAAGGTTCTGATGGCCAGGAAGCACAGTGCTGTTGGCACCTTAAGCTCTGTGGACATCGCATGGTTACACTGGGTGTCTGTCCGGAGCTGGTCATGCAACAGTTCACACAGCTGCATCATCATGGGCCTGTTGAGCCTGTACAGACCCATGATTTGTTTGTCACTAAGGAATTTGAATGTGACTCGTGGACAGTACTGTTTCCAGCATGGGGAAGGGGTGGCATTGGCCCTCTCCTCATCCTGCATAACCAGCTGCACCAGGTACACAATGTGAGCCATTTTGCTTTCAGTTGTGTGTGTTTTTGTGCGTACTGCTATGTTATTCAGTTAGTGCAGTGCTATATCTTTGAATATCACACTACACAATATGCACGTCACCGCCCCATTTTGATGCTTCATATAAATATATAAAGTTTGCACTTGACCGGTATTGCTAAATACGGGTGCAGCACTGTCCTCTGAATATGGGAAACAGGCGCCATATGGGCACAGCACAAGAGTTAATTCTTAGCAGGCACAAACCTTTTGAATATGTGGCACATAGTGTTCTAGTACATGAAATACAAGCTTCACAATTCATGGATCTGCAAACTGGAATTTGCAAAGGATATTGTGATGCAAATTTATCCGATTTGCACCTCTCCAGCCTCAGTGTTGATTCCGGCTGGGGCTAGCATCACAGCATCCTGCACAGGAGAATTCTGGGAGATGTAATGGGCCCTCTACACCTTCGAGAGTAGATCTGACCACCACAGTAAGAAATACAAGCTATGGCAGCACCAGTCTTGGGACCGGGCGAGATTGTGGTCTTCCCAATTCCACGACTCCTCAACCATTCAACTTGGATCTAGCTCTCTACAGTCGAGGGCCAGGTTGCTAGCTCCACTGTACCCCCATCAGATTTGTCAACCTCGCACTGGCCAATCAGGTGCTCAACATTTTTCTCGACCCCATCAACAAGGAGTCAATTTCCAAGACCCTGGCATTACTGGTCCTCACTCAGGAAAATGTAGAAAATTGGTGTCCTGATTAGCTCCACTTGGGAAAAGCCTCTGCCAGAGGTCATTCCACTGAAGCCAGTGCATGTGATCTATACTGCACCACCAGTGAATTCTCCTCAGGTCAGTAGTCGAGGTTGTGCTCTAGATTGAGGCACCACTCTCACTCCACCAGCAGGCATAGCTGTCGACATTCTTGTGGTTCTGCTGTCTGCACCTACAGGACACCTTCTTTTGCATTCCAGTCCATCTGTCCCACTGGCGGTATCTCTGGTTCTGCATAGAGGGGGTTCACTACAAATTCCAGGTCATGCCTTTTAGCCTTTCCTCAGCCCTCATGGTCTTCACCAAGTGCACTGCAGTGGTGGCAGCATTCCTGAGGCACCGAGGAGTCAGGGTCTACCCTTTCCTGGATGATTGGCTGATAGCTAGGCTGTTCAAAGAGGCAGTGGAGTGGCCCAGGTACCTGTCCTTCCAGAACTGCAGAGACTTGGGCCTTCTAGTCAACCTGGCTAAATCTGAACTCAGACCCTTCCCAGGTGATCCACTTTATCTGGACAGAACTAGACTCCCTCTGGGCCAAGGCCCGACTCCCTGCAGACTGGGCATCGGATATTTCCTCCTTTGCCTCATCGTTGCATGTTGGGTGCTTGCGTCCCAGCTGTGACTTCGTGCAGCTGCTGGGGTACATGGCATCCTGCACCAGCATCGACAGATGGGCCCGCTAGCAGATGTGCCACTTCCAGTGGGAGCTGGGCCACCAGTGGTCTTGTGCCTAGGTCACCTGCACCAGCCAGTCACAGTGACTCAGCTGATATATGATGCCATCCAGTGGCAGCTTAACCTGGAACAGCTGGAGCTGATCATCACCCTGAAACCAATGCATGTCTGCTGGGATGGGGAGCACACGTGGGGGACCACAGAGCCCATGGGTTCTGGCCCCCGAGGGAGTCCTGTTACCACATCAACCTGCTGGAGCTCTGTACAGTATGCGTTGCTCTGACAGAATTCACTCCATTTGTCCGGGGTCAGGTCACGCAAGTCCAGACATACAGTACCATGACCATGTATTATCTAAACAAGCAGGGCACCACGCACTCCCTTTCTCTGTGCTGGGAGGCACTCTGCACCTGGACCCTCGTACACAGCTTTGAGGCTGATCTCCTGGCAATTCATGTAGCAGGAACCTCCCGCCAGCTAGCAGATGCCCTCAGCCGTGTAAGCGAGGTGTCTCAAGAGTGGTCCCTGCATCAGGTGGTGATGAACCACCTGATCTTCTTTAAGGATATCTCTTTCATCAGGACACATCTATGGAACTATAAGCCACCAGGTGCTAGGGCCACATGGAAACATTTGCAAGCAGTCAGCCAGTGACTGCCCATGACAAAGTCAGACGTTGGCTCATATATAAACGTGGGTGGCCCCTCCTCTCCTCAGTTCTTTTCCCGCCATTGACCATACTTGTTGGACTGCTGAAGGAAATGCCACTGCAGTAGCCACCATTTTTATTTCTTTTGTTGAAACAGTAATCAGTTTTATAGTGATTTTTGACGACCTGTATGTTGTCGAAAGGAACTGTCGAAAACTGTACTGGTATTGTGAGTGTGGAGAAAAGATCAACACCGGCGACGCGCAGGATATCTGTGTCTGTTGCCTAAGCCCAGACCACAACATGAAAGCCTGCAAAATTTGCCAAGGTTTTAATTCCGCAACCAGGTGACGCTGTAAAGCGGCTTTTAAAGCTGGAAGAGGGGGATTCAAAAAGGACATCAGGAAATATTTCTTCACCGAGCGGGTAGTAGATGGATAGAATAGTTTGCCCAGCAATTTGTTCAATGCTGGAGCTTTGCCTCTTGACGAAGAAGAGGTTAGGTCTCAAAGCGCTTGGGGGGGTGGTACTATTTTGCATCAACTGTTATGTGTCACTTTAACTAAATTTCAACTGCACTTTACTTGTGACTCGTTCTGTCTTCTGTGTGGGTAGTCTCTGGAGAGCACCCGGACTTCTTATTTCCAGTGTGCACTTCACCTGCTATAATGCTGGGACTATAGTTGGGTTCACAACACGATCAGACACCTTTAAGGGGGCTATTGGGCATGAAAATGAATGTAAAGGAAAAAAGAGTGCTAAAAGATCCTGCGGGGAGAGCTGGCCCAGTGACATGGAGGGCTGACATGCTTGGGCCTCATTGGCCGCCACACCAGTGATCTGGGTTTGGGAACAGACTCAGGGTGGTGGTGGGGGGAGAAGGAGCATCCCAAGGACTGCTGTCCTCTCCTCTGGAGCCATGGCAAGCTGTCTCGGTCATTTATTACCTCTGAATGGAGGCCCGGGGTAGTGGCAGGCTCCGAGCGACTTAAATGGGAGGGGTGGTGCTTCCACAGCATGTGTGTGCCTCCACACACATGCAACTGCATGCCGCCGCAGCCAGGGGAAGGGGGAGAAACCGGGAAAGCAATCAGGTGGGCTTAATGTAGCCCTACCTGCTGTCCCTCGGCCTGCATCACCACTCCATCCCTGGGGCAATTCAGGATTAAGTACCAGTGAGGAGGACAGGCCTACCTAGTCTGTCTCTGCCATGGGGGGGGGAGAATGGGGAACTCTGTGGGAGACTTAAGGCGAGGAAGGTGGTAGCAGGTCATGGGGAACAGGGATGGGGCTGAGAAGTCACCCGCCTGACTCGGTAGAAAAAGATATATATGGGGGGAAAAAAAGATTCTGAGGGGGAAAGTTGAATTTAAAGAAATGCGTTATAGGGCATCTGGGCAGATGTGATGGACTTGAGAATCTTTTTCTGCTCTTAATCTTCAACATTTCTATTAGTCTTTGCAATATGGATGTACAACTTTTTTGATAGCTATAAGGAGCTTTGATTTCATTCCTCTATGAGTGCACCTGTAGTTTGATTTGTTTGGCTATTAGTTAGCCATTCCTCATTGGTGTGCCAGGTCATGGTGCCTGCAATGTGTCCTCCCTCTGGAAAGGTTTTGGAGCTCCTTCCAGTGCCCTTTTGGATCCTAGCAGGCCTGTTTGGCATGGTGACCAGCACAGGAGGGCCCAGGCCTGGGTCGGGGGGTCTAAATGGGGGCCCGAAGAAGCCACAATCCGTATCCAAGGAAGCACTGAGTGACAGCCTTCCTAAGGGCTATATAAATGCAAGTCCTCCTGTTGTCTCTCCTGCCAGCCCAGTGCTTTGTTCTTGGCTCAGGGCACAAACCATGAATGCCAGCATAACTAGCAGCTCCCCCAGCACTGTGCTATGAGCCTGGTGCAAGGAGTGTTGACTCGATAATCACTGTCTCTGATCTGGACATAGCTAGCTGCACCCAAACCTATTTAAATACAGCTGTTATGCAGTCATTGGCACAGTCCAGTAGGTATAGTGCTCAGTGGATGACATGCTAGCTGCTCATGGCTTTGGTTCAATATCTCTGTTTTGTTTAATTCAACAGGCACAGAAATCCAACTGAGAGAAGATCACATATTGGCTGAAATGACAAGCTTCTGGCCAGGGTAAGCTGTGCATTTTATCTGGGTTTAAAGAGAGCTGATGCCAGAAGCATAAAAAAGTGTGTGTGTGTGTGTGTGTGTGTGTAACTAGGTGGGGGAACCAGCTAGTCTATAACATCTTAACAGCGGCATGAGTGAATTATTGTTGGCAGTGTGCCAGCTCCCAGCTTGTGACCGGTGGACCATGTGCCTCTGGTTTCTTTGCCCCCCTGGGAAGCGATCATAAGAGTAGCTAATATCCCCATTGTGGTTTGTGCTGTACCGGGTCCTCAGCTGAGCACTGAAGCCATTCAGAATTCCTCCATCTCAGCCGTGAGGCAGCACCCTTCAAAAAGAAAAATTAATTTTCGCTGTGAGAAAGGGGCACAGTGGGTCAAGTATGATTTCTCAGCCACAAAGGGCTTCTGTCAGAGCTGTCAATCATTTCACACATTCCGCAGCAACAGCATTACCTAGCAACAGGGGGGAGCTGGTTACTAGGCACCGAGAGAGCTTTCCTTTTCTGAAGCGAGAGATTTCTGATAATAGAATAATAGATAATAGAAATATGGTTATGAAGAATATTTAATTAGAATAATTTTTTTCTACACAACAGTAAAAGCCCTACTGAGACCCCAATGTAATTAAGTGTCTCCCACTCCACCATACAGAGTAATAAGAATGTAAGCAGCCTTTTCCAATAATGCTTCCTGAATTAGCTGTGAAAGCCTTAATCCTTTAAACTAATCCACAGAATAAGCAAATAATTCAAATAAATTATGAAATGATTAAGTTAAGAATGTCACTCAGTTCAGCAAAGATGCGTTGAGCATGGTAGGCGTTGCCTGAATCGGTGCAACGTTGGCAGCCTCAGAATTCAGATGCTGCAGATCAAGTTTAAATATGCACCCCCCTACTCTGGCTTAGATTGCCAATCAATGAATAAGACTTGTTTTACTGCTCATTAGAAGCTTATTGGACTCCAAAGATAGGCAGCCGTATCTGTGATGACCAGAGTACTGTACTACAAGCCCCTTCTATTTTCTTCTTTCTTGTTCATCTGTCAGTCAAGTCTGTCCGTCTCCCAGCAAAAAACATACCCTGAATATTTTCAAGACCCTACTACAAAAGATCATTGCGTGCGTGGTAGTGCAAGAAGTATGCAATAAGCTACAACGGGGTGTATGTTAGACAGTTCTAATGCACAGCTAGGGGGCGTAGCGAGGCATGAGGCTACAGGCTGAGTGCGTTTAGCTCCCTAGCCATGCGTTAGAACTGTCTAACGCACACCCTGGAGTGGCTTATTGTGCTTACGAAATAGGCATCTAAATTGTAGATGCATGTCAAAATTATTAGTATTGAATAAGAAAAAAGTTACATTCTTGTCTTTATTTTAAATAAAATAGTTCCTCTGCCTGGATGTGTTGTGTTTTGTTATTTTCACATGAGGACCTTTGTCCTACTGTGGACCCCATAGTTGCAGGTTTTTTTTTTTTGTTTTTTTTTTTTGTCGTGACTGTCCTGGTTCCTCACCCCCACCGACAAACACACATTTCCATTATTTGATCCCCATTGCCTAGTTCCAGTAATAGGACCGAGAGCAAAGAGTGAGCGAGCATACAGAACGGTGCGGCAGCAAGTGTCATGGACTGAACAGAGCAGCGTGGTAGTAACTGTCATGGACTGAGCTTGCTGCTTTGCGAATGAAGCAGTCTAGAAGCCACAAAACTGAAGGAGGACATTGAATAGTTAAGTTCAGAGATGCCAGTATTTTTTTTAATTGTTTATTATTTAAACTGAGTCTTGCAGTATAATTTTTTTATTGGTTTTATAAAACGCAGTACAACGAAAAATAACTTTGCAATTTAAGTAATTGAAACCTATTACAAATGGCACAATTAAAACCTGAATAAGGAAAAGATAAAGAATAGATCATACTGATTATGGAGCACAAAGTACATTTGAGATACTATTAAACTTAAGAGAATATTTCAAGCTCATGGAACAAAAGTAAGGTAAGGAACCCACATTTTTATAAACATTTCCTTTTTGTCAGACATAGAATATGCAATATGTTCATTATTAGCCATGGTGCCCATCCAGTCGAGCCATTCCCTAGTTGAAGGGATTTTGGAAGAATTCCAGTTTTTAAGAAGTCTCTTGTATGATAATGCCACAGCCAGTAACCATTGTATATGACATTTTTCAAGTGAGTATAAGGAAGAACAGTCTTCCAAAATAAAAACCAGACATTCTAATAATCTCAGAAACTTGGCTAAAGAGCACTGTTCCTGACCACTCAGTCTCCATTCCTGGCTACTCACTGCTAAGGCAAGACCATGCTGGCAGGGGTGGTGCTGTGTCCATTTATGTCCTAGCCTCCATCCAATATTCCATCATCTACTCATCCTCCAATCCTGAGTCCCGTAATGCCCTAGCTATCCATGTGACCCTCCCCTTCACTCTCCCAATCTTTGTAGCTGGCATATACTGCCACCCAAATGTCCATCCTTCGTTCGCGCTAGACCTCCTAACCTCCATCACTTCCCTTGCTCACTCTAGGGAATTATTCATCCTAGGTGACTTCAATATAAATTGATGTCACCTAAAACTACCAAAACTAAAAACAAAAATCAGAGTCCTAAACCTCTCCCAACTGATCTCTGAACCCATCCACCCAAACCACAAGACACAACAACACATCATACTCGACTGGGCCCTTACTTCCCACCCCCACTGTGTCATCACCTCTGGCATCCTCCACGATGCTCTCAGTGACCATAACCCAATATTCATAGTTAGGAAAGTCCACAGAACTAAATCGCTTCACAAAACCATACGGCTATGCCCTTTCAAGTCTCTTGACCTTGAATTGCTTCTGAGTAACCTTGCCACTTCTGACTGGTCCTCCCTCCTATTGGTTGATAAGGCCCTTGCCTATTTCAAAGAAATCCTTCTTGTAAACTGGAATGCATTTGCCTCACTCAAACAAACCAGAGTCAGAGGTAACCACTTACCTTGGATAACCCCTGAATTTCTGGTCTGCCTCAGGGCTAGAGATCGAGCCTGGAAGCATCATAAAGCTTCACAGCATCCTAGTGACCTTGCAAACTACCACATGCTCTAGAAATGCTTGTACCAGGGCTACAAGGTTAGCCAAGTCCAAATATTTCACATTTGCCTTCATCACCAATATAAATTCCCCTTCAGTGTTCTGGAAGGTGGTCCATGCCCTATTTAACTACCTCATCTCACCCCCCCCGGTACTTAAAGTAAATAACTCACTAGAGTCTGACCCACTAGCCATAGCTGCGGAATTTAACTCCTACTATACCTCGTGCCACTGAGCTACTGAAATCCCAATCCCTCCTACCCATCCCTCTCCCCACCCTCTACCAGTGTGCCCCCTCTACCACCCTCCCACCTCCCCTTCTTTTTCACTACTGTAACCCCAAATGATGCCCTAAGTACCCTCATCACCATCAGCCCCTCTAAAGATGCCTCCCCGATGGCCTTGAACCAAAACTCCTCTCCCTCTCTGCTTCAGCCATTGCCTATCCCCTCTCAGTAATCCGAAATCTCTCATTCTGTACTGCCTTGGTCCCCTCTTTATGGAAACATGCAGTGGTTCTCCCTCTACCCAAAGAGGGTGACCCCTCATCCCCTGGCAACTATCACCCCATTTCTCTCCTCCTTACCCTTGCCAAGCTTCAAGAACACATTGTCCTCTCCTAACTCACCTCTATTCTATCTGACCCCTTCTTTTTCACCCTTTTCCAGTCTGGTTTCAGGAAAAACCACTCAACCATCACCTCTCTCCTATGGCTCACAGACTCCATCCCAACCGAGATGGACAATGGCCAAATTACCTCTGCCATTTTTGTTGACCTGGCCAAGGCCTTCAACACTGTCTCTCACTTCCTTCTCCTCGACTCACTCCTGGCAGCTGGCCTATCTCCCTCCACCACAGACTGGTTCAAGGTCTACCTTATTGGCAGAACCCAATCAGTTAAGATCTTGGATGCCACTTCCCCTCTCCTCCCCTTCCCTCCCTTCCCCTCCTGATTAGCACTAGCATCCCCCAGGGCTCTGTATTAGGGCCCCTCCTATTCTTCATCTTCTTAAACAACCTTCCCTCTGTTTGCTCCCCCTCCTCTGTTATACATATGTATGCCGATGATACAGTCCTGTATGCATCTGGCTCCTGTCCTGCTGAGGTTACAACCAGCTTACAGCAAGACTTCAAGAAGGTTCAACTCTGGTTTGCTAACCATCAATTTTTCCTCAACACCAAGAAGACTGTCTACATGACCTTTGGTACAAGGCAGAGACTCTCTAGGCTTCCCTCCCTACCCACTTCCCACACCGTTAATGGGACTTTACTTGAGGACACATCCTCCTTCAGGTACTTAGGTGTTTAGTTGGACGAACACTTAAACCTCACTGGACATATTGGCGCCATCCAGAAAAAACTGCACCCCAAGCTTGGGGCCCTGTTCAGGAACTGTAGTTACATCCCTCCTATGGCTAGGCATGAACTTGTTCAGAAGATGATACTGCCCATTTTCGACTACTGTGATGTAGTCTGTGGTCCTGCTCTTAAGTCCTCCCTGGCCAGACTGGACACCCTCTTCAATTCCTTCTGCTGCTTTGCCCTGAATGCCCCGCCTCACACCCACCACTGCGATCTTTATCATGCCCTATCCTTCCCCTCTCTTACAAATAGGTGACTCTCCCTCTGTGCTAAATTCACCTCCAAGCACTTGTTGGACGAGCTCCCTTCCTACCTCACCTCCTCCTCCTCCTTTATAACACCCCCCATACTCTAATTTCCTTAGATCAACCAACTCCTGCATCCTGGTAGTCCCCCGCAGAGCCACCCAAATCAGCCAATCCAGTTACTCTCACCACCTCCCAGAAATTTGGAATTCCCTCCCCCCTCAAATCCAGCACTCATCCTCTGCCTACTCCATCAGCTCTGCCCTCAATAATTACCTTGCACATAGCTGCTTCTGGCATGTCCCTCCCTAATTTCCTCCTCTAAGCCCTGGACAAACCCTATCCCTCTTCTGTCACCTTCATTTTACCCTGTGCACTCCCACCCCCAGAATTTCTAGCTCTCCTCCCCTTCCCCCAAATTGCTCCCCCTTACTGGCCTCCCTTGATCTCTCACAGAATGTAAGGGACCCTGCATGCTCTCCATAGGTCCCTCTCCTACCCCCCAAGGGGTTTGTATCTCTCATCTACTCCCTTCTCCCACCATCCCTCCTACCTCCCTAGACTTGCAGTCCTTTTTCAGGGTTCTTAGCATCCTGAAGGGGTCCTACTGCATCTAGGCTTGTCTCCTCTCATTCCTCCTCCCCCGTCTATCTGTTCCCCTATCATTTGCAGTCCCCTTGCAGGGTTCTCAGCATCCTGAGGGGCCCTACTGCACCTAGGCATTTCTCCTCTCCTTCTCCTCCCCATTCTACCTTTTCTCCCTGGCCTTCGCAGTCCCCTTGCAGGGTTCACAGCACCCTGAAGGGGTCATACTGAGCCTAAGCTTGTCTCCTCTCCTTCCCCTCCCCATCTACCTTTCTTCCTAGTCTTCACAGTCCCCTTGCAGGGTTCTCAGCATCCTATGGGAGTCCTACTGCACCTAGTCTTGTCTCCACTCCTTCCCCTCCCTCATCTACCTTTCTCCCTGGCCATTGCAGTCTCCTTGCAGGGTTGTCAGCATCCTGAAGGGGTCAAACTGAGCCTTAGCATATATCTCCCCCCTATTCCAGCTAACCACTATCTTGACTTTCCATGACTACTAGCAGGGTCCAAAGCATCCTGATGGACTATTGATTAGGCCCCATCCCCTCCAAAGGTGCAAATTCTCTTCCCCTCAAGGGTTCAGTTCTCTCTCCCTCCCTCTCCTATCACTTTCCTAATCCCTATCTACTGACCTTCCCCAACCCCCTTGCAGGATACCCCGCATCCTGAAGGGTCCTCTCTTGGGTTAGTTCCTATTCCCCCCCAGCATTTAAGTCACACCTCCTCCTTCTCTCTCCTCCCTCTTTAAATTCCTACAGCATTATCCCCCTTTCTTTCTAGCCCCACAGCCCCCTTGCAGGGTTCCCCACATCCTGAAAGGGTCTGTGACAGTGTAAACACTACCCTGGGAAATAAGAGGTTAACACCTCGGCTGAGGATGAGGAAATGCAGGGAATCAACATGAACAGGCAAAGGGGGGGTTGCCTTCCCAGGTGTTGCTGATTAGAGGGTTTATTGAAAGGCAGGGAGAATCCAGCAAGGAGTCAGTTGGAAGCTAGAAACTGCTGCAGGGAGGAGATACTCCTAGGCAGAGATGTAGGGTGGAATGTAAGACATGAACCAGAGCAGAAAGCCAAGGAGAATGGTTAATTGTTGGAGAGAGCCTTTGGGGGAAGTTGAAACCTGCTGCTGAGAAATAGACCATTTCTAGAGCAGAAAGTCCTGAGGTAAAGGATCAGCTTAGCCAGCTGGGCCAAAAACAGTGAGTGGAATGTACTGCGAACAGCCTACAAATAAGGCTAAAAGGGAAAACTGTTTGTGTTTTATTTGAGACTGTGCATTCAAAAAGAGTGAGTGGAATGTACTACTGAGAACAGCCTACAAATAAGGCGAAAGGGAAAACTGTTTGTGTTTTATTTGAGACTGTGTATTTAAAACTGCTGGCCCACAAACTGTTTGTTTTGTTTGAGACTGTATATTGAAAAAACTGCTGGCCCACATAGGAGGTTCAAAGATTCCTTCTGTCACATCAGCGTGAAATAATTGTTTCCTGTTAACCTTTATGTTACCTGACCAGGCTGGAGAAGTTGAACTGACTGATTATGCTTTTCTGGAGCAATAACTTCCATTTGGAACAATAAAAATACATTTTCTTCTGTGAACTTTAAACCCAGCGTGTAGCCTCTCCATCTACCATAGGCCAGGGTCTGTCTGGGACACTGCCTTATCCCCTTTTCTCTGGTCCCTCCAGTCCCCTTGCCGGGTTCCTCGCATCCTGAAGGGGTCTCCTGGAACACGACTCTTCCCCAACCCCCTACCTAACCCCTCTCTCTCCTTCCCCCTTTTCTTTCTTGTAAGCACTTGTTTGCTTATTAACCCAGCACTTATTATTGTCCTCTCTTTCTACCTATTATGCGCAACACTGTTGTAACACTGTTTGTAACACCTGCCTTACAACTGTATGTTAATGTTGATATTGTAACCTGAATGTTTAATGTCTCATTCCTATTGTACCCCTTCCCCCCCAGGACACACCTGGAGACAAGTGACTTGTCTCTCAGTGTGCCTTCCTGGTGAAAAATTTAAATAAATAAATATAATTAAATAAAAACCCTGGGACATAAGGGAGGCATTGTTTGAGAATATTTTTGCAATTTTCATGAATTTGTCTTCAACCAGCTAGAATACCAGGGCATAACCACAGCATGTGAAAAAGGTTAGCAGATGGGGCACTACATCTCAGACAAGTGGCTGGAGGAGATTTGCCCATTCGAGTAACTTTATCAGGAGACAGGTAATAGTGGTGAAGTATCTTGTACTGTATCAATCTGGACTGAACCTCACGGGCACGCAAGTATGCATTTTCCCACAGAGATGCCCATAAGTCAGAAGTAACCTTACATCTAGCTCTTTTTCCCATTTAGACCTTACAGGGTTAGTAACAGAAGGGTCAGATCCAAGCAAAACTGGCCCTTCTCTTCATCTTAATAATTGTATCCATTCTTCATTATACTGTACTGTGTCATTTGTAGTTAAAACAGAGGACAAAAGGGCCTGCCTAAGTTGGAGGTAAAACCAAAATTATAATTTTGTGATCTTGTATTTGGATTGAAGCTCACAGAAGGATAGCAATTGATTGGTATTCTGGTTTAACTCATCCCTAAGAGTTTTTACACCAATTCTTCCCCATCTTATATCTTTAAGGAGAGTACCAGCATAGTTAATAATATGATTATTCCATAAAGAACAGTATTATAGAGGTATAGTTTTATTATCCATGCTATAGGCAAGGTGTTTGCATAACCTAATCGATGCGGTAATAGTGGGGTGACCAATCAAATTATTGGGCAATTTCAGGAATAGTAGGTCTGTCAAAGCTAGTGGCTGGACTACACTTTGTTACATTTTTAACTATAGAGTATCTACCTCAGAGGATGGTGTCTGGAACCACAGTGAAGCTTGTTTAAAGGAGAATGCCCAGTGATATTTGTGCCACCAAGGATATGCAAACCCGCCTTCTTTCTTGTTCGCACTACGTTTTGGGAGACTTAGCCTAGGTGGTTTCCCTTCCCATAAAAAGGGGGGTTGGGGGAGTCTGTCTAATTTTTTTAACCATTTGGACCAAATCATTACAGGTAAATTATTTAGAACATAGAAAATTTGGGGGGCTACAACCATTTTAATGGCGTTAATTTCCCCCCCACAAAGAAAGGCCTGTCTTACTCCATTTATTTCTGTCCTCCTTAATCTGTGTGATAAATGATCCTAGGTTTTCTTCCGTTGTTCGATTAACAGAATTATATACCATGTAATCTCAGACAAGGAAGACAACCTAGCCTTTTCGAAAGGGGTTACATTAAGTAAGAGGCTTTCCCTTTTTACCCAGTTAACTGTCAGTCCTGATAGGTTGTCAAATGCTGTTAGAAGTGTCCTGAGATTGCCAATGGAATAGTATGGCTGGGAGATGGTAAGTAAAAGGTCATCAGCAAAGGCTGAAATTTTTTGTGTTCAAAAGAGACTACAGAAATGCCATGGATACCAGAGGCGTCAGATATCTTCCTAACCAAAGGTTCAATACATAGAATAAACAGGAAAGTTGAACGGGGACAACCTTGCCTGGTGTCTCTAAGTTGAAAGGTTGGGAGATGTGATTGTTTGTGATAATGGCAGATTTAGGTCTCTGATAAATTAACTTAACCCAGTTATATATATTGGGGCCAAAATTAAATGTATCCAGTATCTGGAAAAGAAATGCCATTCTAACGTGTCAAATGCCTTACTTATATCCAATTATAATAGAACCATGGACACATTTTGTTTCTTGTAGGCCCAAAGAACAGAGAGAATTTTACGTATGTTGTCTGCAGAGCTCCTGCCACTCATGAATCCCATCTGTTCTCTCCCAATAAGTTTATGTATAATAGTTTGAAATCTGAGTGGCAAAACTTTTGCCAGTGTTTTGCATACCGCATTTAACAAAGATATTGGCCTAACTTTTGAGTAGTCTAGGGGGTCTTTGTTCTTTTTATGCAATAGAGTGATAAAGGCTTCATTCATAGAATCAGCAAGTAGATTTTCATTGAAGGATTCAGTGTTGGCAAGATGCAACTACTTGGTCACGAAAGGTTCAACTTGCTTATGTAAATCTACAGGAATTCCATCTGGGCCAGCGGTTTTGCCAGACACAGAGTGCAGTTAGTGCAGACGCAGTTTCCTGTTGCAAAATTGGGAGATCTTGGGCAGGATTCACTAAGCAAAATGGGACTAAGTCCCAATCCACAACCCCAGTTGCGTGATGAAATTGCCGCAGCTGCGGAGCGGCCAATCCTCAGCCCCAGCAGCTGCAGAGGGTACTACGGTGGGTCCCAATGCCCGTAGCAGCCTCCAGCAGCTGCAGTGCTGTCCATGGCAACAGCACCCACAAGCTGCTGTATTCCATGGAGCCGGTCATACTCCGGCTCTACCTTAGTGAATACCTGCAGCTGTGAGCGACCTGCGGCTTTGCAAGTGGAATCCCACACGGGACCTTCCCTTATGTTAGTGAATCCTGTCCCTAGTCTGGCTCTATCGTCCTCAGAAAGAAATGGAAGTTTTACTGAGTTTAAGAAAGCATCAGAGATCAGGCCTTTGTTACTGTATTTAGACTCATAATGGGAGGCATAATACTGTCGGAAAGTATTATTGATTTCTTTGGCATCTTTGTGTTACTGTCAGGGTGCCTAATACAGTTAATGGTTCTAAGGAAACTTGTTTTTTGAGGCAGTAAGCTAAAAGCTTACCAGCCTTCTCCCCTGCCTCCCAGTACTTCTTTCAGGTGCGAGAAAGGACGTATCCAGCTTTAAGTGACAGAATCTTGTTGATTTCATGTTTTAACACTACTATTCTATTAACTAGATTTTGTCTGCCTTTTGGGTCATTTTCATGTTTGTTTTGTAAGTCAATCAAAAGTTTTTTTTTCCTTTTCAGTCAGTTCTTTCTCCCTTTGTTTCTTTTTATTAGCAGCAAAATCAATTATTTTCCTTCTGAAAAAACTTTAAATGTTTCCCATAAGCATTTCTTGCCAACTTCCCTATTATCATTAGTTTGAAAGAACATTTTGGTTTCTTTGTTTAGCCAGGTTGCAAAAACACTGTCCTGCAAGAGGTATGTATTAAATCTCCATCCAGAATGTTTAGAGCCAGGATTGCCTAAGAAAAGGTTGGCCTTTAGCATATCATGGTCAGAAATGATTCTAGGCTGCCAGCCCGCTGGTGCAGGGGCAGGTTGCCTATCTGTGACACCAACAACCTGGGTTCAGGAACAGATCTGGGATATCAGAGGGCCAGCTGGAGGAGAAGGATTGAGCATTTGAGGACTGCTCTCCTTCTCCGGGGGAAGGGGGTAGTGTGTTTGGCGTAACACCGACCCCTAGCGGAGGCTGGGTGTACCGCGCACGCCGATGCCAAAGTGTTCAGGGGGGCAGACACTGGTCATCATTGCACATCCCCACCCCATACAGTGCAGAAAAAATGCTGCTGGTAGCCCTGAATGAAGCCCACCCTCGGCTTCCATCACTCCCAGGTCAGCCCATCGACCTGTCCCAACGTTGCAGCACCTTAAGGGCCAGTGTCGAGACCCCGCCATGGGGGGGTAAGCTAATGGGTACCAACGAGGGGTGACTGATTCGGGAGCATAAGCGGGGGTCCGTGACTGGGCTGAGGAACCGGGCAACTGGCAGCAAGAAAAAAAACAAGCATACTAAAAAAAAAAAAAGTGATTCTAGGCTCATAATTAACGCTGATCAAATCATTGCACATCTTTAATGGTAGAAATATAGAATCTTGTCTGCTGAATGAGTTGTGATGTGCAGAAAAAAAAATTGTCTCTGCCCTGGGGATGAGCCACACACCAACTGTCCAGAAGGGCCAAATCTTTAAGCATGGAGTGGAAAGCCTTACTTGCTTTGGGTACCTTTGCAGAACAGTTAGAGGTTGTGGATCTGTCTAACAAAGGATCGCAAACTTCATTGAAGTCCCTTCCCATAATCAATTAATTTACTTAGCTCCAGTGTTAGGTTATTAAAAAATCCTGACTGGGCATTGTTAAGTGCATAAACGTTACACAAAGACACGTTTATTTAAACTGAGTCTGAGGTGGGGGTAGGATTTATACAGAGCCTGGTGCCTGTGGTTTCTGTCAGCCGGGTGACAGAGAAAGCATGGAAGCGGCCAGGTGGGTAACAGAAGCGCTAGTTAAAAAACTGTAGTGGTAGCTTGGACAGAAGTGAATAGTTATAAAAAAATTATATCAAGCTAGTGATGTGCAGGTTTTATTCATTTGAGCTGCCAGTACATTTGGATGGCAGCATGTGAGAAGTATTGGGAGTTTTAACTTTGTATTAAAAATAAAGATGGAATTCTAACTGAATTATAGTACAGGCACAAGGATTTAAAAAGTATCCCATGAAAGGAGCGCCTCAATTTGAGCGAGTCAATTTGGGCGAGTACAAATAGCTCATGTTAAATGAGTTGCTTTGTACTAAGAGCACATGTTAAGTTCAGCGCTTTAGTTTTGGCAGTCTGTGATATATGGAGTTAGTTTGTGAAGCATGTAGGTGGTTTGGATGGCCAGATCTGGACTGGCTGCATGACGTAGTGGTTACAGTCACTGCCTGTGTGGCTGGCTGACCTGGGTTTGGGTCTGGCTGTGTGGAATTTTTTTTATTATTCTTATTCCACCCACCCTCCGGACTTTGTTCCTCCCCACCTCCGGTGTGGGAATATTGTATGGCCCCCCTCCCATGTTTGTGTCTCTAAATTGCCATCCGTCCCCCCGAGTAGGAAGATTTGAATGCCTCCCAATTTTCTCCCCCTCCCCAACTTGCATTCCCCTCAAGAGTATCCCCCCATTCTGAGATTTTCCATGTCCCTGAATTGCACCCCCTGCCCAGTGATAGATATTTTAGTTAGGGAGGGCAGGGCCCAATGCAGAAAAAGTCACTGCACGTGTTCGCTGTTTTTGGACCATGCTGTAGTGTTCCTTGCCATTTTGGCTCTTAGCTCTTATTTCTTCCGTATTTTGGGAACCATTTAAAAATGGGTTCTGCATCCTGTTTGCCAGGATTAGTTGTAGCCGTGTGTGAGACACTTCTAGCGCATGGCTATCAACCAATCACAGGGCTCAAAAGCTTAAGCCCATTTCATAATTAACTTTTAACAGAACCTTAGCATCAATCCTAACTAAAATTGGGTGACACGACATTTACCCTTATGACTTTTGGCTGGATGCCATTTTGCCTATGCCATTTATCCTAAACGACGTGTGGTCTGACGACTCCCCATAATTTGGCCTGCTGATAAGTTTCGTCAAATTTTTTCACCATATCGTATTCTGCTTTTTTGTTTCACGATGCAGTGCTGTAGGTATCAATGTTCTTTAGGCCACTTGTCACTTTAGATGAAATGTCTTTAAGCTAAATGGCATAGGTGAAATAACAGTTGACCAAAAGTTGTTAGGCCAAACATTGTGGCACTCTAAAATGATGTGATACATCTCTCTCTTTTTATCTGTTTCTCTCACTACTATTTATTTCTTGCTATCTCTCTTCTTCTCTCTCTTTCTCTGCAGCTACCTTTAATAAATGGGTTTAAAAACACCAATAGGAATCCTAGAAACTCATTGTCTAAAACACTTTGGAGGACCAATAATTAATTCCCAAGAATTGCACCATCAGTAACCTAAAGAAACTGTTCAAATTTCAACGTTTCTGTATTTTTTTTTTATATCATTGTTTACCCATTTTATAAGCACTATAACCCACTCTAGGGAATGTGTTTCCTTGGGAATTGTTGGAATTCCAATGTTATCCTATGGGAGTTTGTATTTTTAATTGTTTTTTATATTGCCCCTAAATATTTAGAGATGTGTGTTATTCTTGTAGTACTCATTAGAACCTTTGTTTTGATATATATGCTCCATTAGGTCACACTATGGAGGAAATTATGGTTCGTTAAAGTTCAAATGTTATCCTATGGGAATTTTCTTTTTTTCTTTCTTATATTGCCCCTAAATATTTAGGGGGGAATATGTGTTATTCTTCTAGCACTTATTAAGACTTTCATTTTGATATATAGATTGTCCCTTGAGTCCACATATTCAGGGAGGTATGGCTTGTCCAAGTTCCAATGTTATGCTATGGGAATTTTCATTTTTGAATTTTTGTTTTTTTTTTATGTGGGCCCTAAAGAAAGTTATGGCTTGTTGAAGTTCAAATGTAGGAAGGAAACTAAGTCCAAATTCTTTTTTTTTTCATTTGAGGGCATTCTCTTTTCATATGAACAAGAAAAGCATACAGAAGAAGAATGGGGGGAAAAAATAAGTCCAAATTCTTTTTTTGTATGAATGCATTCTTTTGTCGCATGAATGAAAAAAGCATGTGGAAAAGGATGTCTTCATATGAAAAAAGAATGGGAAAAACAAAGTCCAAATTCTTTTTTCATATCAGAGCATTCTTTTTACGTATGAATGAAAAAAGCATATGAAAAAGAATTTCTTCATACAAAAAAAAGGAAAAAAATGAAGTCCAAAATCTTTCTTTGTATGAACAAAAAAAGCATATGAAAAAGGATGCCTTCATAAGAAAAAAGAATTTGGACTTAGCTGTTTTCCATTCTTTTTTTGAATGAGGGCATCATTTTTTGTATACTTTCTTCATTCATATGAATAAAAGAATGCCTTCATACGAAAAAAGAACCGGGAAGAAAAACAAAGTCCAGATTCTTTTTTCATATGAAGCCATCCTTTTTTGTATGGACCAATTCTTTTTTCATATGCCAGTATGAAAAAAGAAAATTGGCTTATGAGAAAGGATTTTAAATGTTAAAGAAAAATACATTTCTGGGTCATTTTTCCAGAAACTAAGTGCAGAATCCTCATAATGGGGTCCTGATGAGCAAGATACATGTGTCTGTGTGCAGGATGTCATTTTTGTGGGTGTTGATTTTTTGGGGGGGGGGAAACAGAAACAAGATGGCGACCGTATGAAAAAAGATTTTTTCCTTATGAAAAAGGATTACCCCCATACAAAAAAGGATCCTTTTTTTGTATGGGCCAAATTCTTTTTTTGTTCCAAGCAGCTATCCAAAAGACTGTACTGAGAATGCTCAGAACCACAGTTTTAAAATGTAAATACTTTGGAATGGATTAATATTTTTACACCAAATCAGTGAAAGGCACATCTGTGGGCCAAGCTCTTTGTACCCTGAATATTTCAAACAAAAATTCCAAACTGTTTGGGTGCTATCTGGATCTAGGAATCCACACATCTGACCAGAATGAAACTTGGCATGTCAAGAGATTAACCCCAGAGACTGCACATGCAAAATGTGCAAATCTGTTGAATGGTTGTGAAGATATTAAAGTGCAAAGTTTGAGGTTTAACATAGAAATTTCTGCTTAACCCTAACTATAGTGATGATACTATAATTGATGATGATGGGTACTTGTCTGTGTGTTTATACATTGTTTTGTCTAATTCATGTCTCTGTCCTGATTATGATCAAGGCCACTGATTTACAGTGGTTAAAATAACTTGAAAATTCCAGGAATTGCACCAATGATTGTTAGCCTAATTTCTGGATTTTACTGGGATTCCACTGTCATCCTTTTGACATGTGTATAAATGATCAGACTGAAAGAAGGCTTAATATACAGAGCATTAAATGAAACACATGAAAAATAGTACAGGAAGCAATTATGAAAAAAAGTCCAAGTTTTGTAGATTTTATTGATCTGGAATAAAATGCCAAATTATATGAAATTCTTTGTTTTTACTGGTGTGTTGGCAGTCCAGATTCTGGAATTTTACTGGGTTTTCTGGTAAAAAAAACAGTGACTTTGATTATGATGTATAATATGTATTTTAATTTTTGTGATACATGTGAATCCCCAAAAGAGAGTCCAAAGATCAGGCATATATAGTACTAAAATAATAACCTTTATTTGTATTGCGCTATATATAAGGTTCAAAGTACTATACAGAATAAAATGTAACAGTACGTAAAACCATAGTTAGTTGACATTATATGCAATATAATATAAAGACATTTTAAGTTTACTTTTTTGAAACAATTTATTTTTAATAGAAATGTTACACAGTGCTTACAAGAGAAATTATATTATAGGCACATTTGGTTCCAGTTTTGAGTTTCCTTTAAACAAGAGCTGAGTAGATTTTCTTTCCTCAGGTGAAAATTGTGCAGGAGCCCATTTTTAAATGCCATTCATAGAAACACAGATTAAGTCAGCAGAAAAAGACCCAGGGGGTCTATCCACTCTGCTCATTTCCCTGCCTAGCTCCGTGCTCTGCCGAACACTGAGCTGGATTTAGAGATGTGATATCCCCAGTGGCTGATTGTCAGCCCTGTCAATAAAAGTGGTCTATGAAGCCCACCCTCTAGGATGCACCCTGAAACAAACTATCATTTGTTAGTTTGTCTTTCCTGACAGTAAATTACAGCTAGATTGATCAATCAATCTGTGTTACCCTTTTCCACCTGATTGTTCCCACTAGTTAGGGGATGCTAGCTAGGTCTCCCTCACCTGAGTTCTCCTTGCAAATGACTGTAGTCCCAGCCTCCACTGCTGCTAGTCTAAATGCCCCAAAATGTATTTCTCAAACTTCTGCTCCAGTGCCTTTGTCTCCTCCCTATCAGGATGAAGGCCATCCAGTCTAAATTGTCCTTCATTCTCCAAAAAGCACCCTAGACTCTTAGGAAGTGGACCCCCCCTTCTTGATGCACCACTCTTTCAATTAATTGTTGAGCTAGATTATTTTTTAGCTTCCTTACCACCCTCACCTTTACACTATGGGGACCTCTGAGAAGGGCACGATACTAGCCAACCTTTAAAGCCTTGAACCTAACTTACTGAAGATATCCTACATTGCTCCCAATGGCCTTCTGGCCATGTCATTCTTCCCCAGATGGGCAATAACAGCTGGCATCCCTGACACTTCAATTGGCAGCTCGTCTACCATGTGGAGTACCCTATCTGCTCCTGCTCTTGCTCTTGGGAGAAAGTGCACCACCCCTTTCCTCCCAATCTGAGGGACTGATCACAGTCTCGGTAGCCCTAACAACAGAATCCCCTACCACAAATACCCTCCCTTCTAACTCTGCCTTTTTGACTGCTGCACCTCTCCCTTGCATGCATCACCAGTACAGAAACCCTGGTTGCAATAGGGTGCTCTCTCTCCTGGAAGGGCAGTGGCATGCACCACTTCACTCAGTGGGGTGAAATGGTTGCTTGCTGTGACACAAGTACCCGTTTCATGCCCAGCTGTTGCCACCGGCCAACCCCCCCCCCAATACCCACTACCTTCCAGCTCCCATTATAAACTTCTGGTGGATATTGTGGAAGAGAAGAAGCAGAGAAAACCAGGCACACAAGGACAGAATACTTGGAACAGCATAAGGCTAGAATGCTATTGGTTCTTATTGAACAGTGAGAACAGCACACACTAGTCAGTCAACATTTGACAAAGCCAATATGCCAGGGTATTTCTCTTGGAAGAGGAGCAGCAGTGGGCACCCACTCCAACCTGCTCTAAAGTTGATGAATTGGGGCCCATGCTGCAGCCAGCTTGGAGTAGAGTACTGCCAATCTCATGCAGACAGGGAAGCATCCACACTTCCACAGTGTGTCCTAGAGGAGTGTGGTACCACAGGTCTATCAGCTAACTAAATCCCATTCTCAGGATCCCAGCATCCTCCCACTGTACATGACTACTCTAGGTCTCCTCTCTAGTACCTCCAATTCAGTGTACCCCACATAGAGATATTACCCTGCTGTATACTACTGTGCCTTATTACAAACCCCTGTACTGTGTTACCCCACATAGGATTTGTGTTAGTACTTTCTAAGTTACTAAGCAACAATCCCTGAGTACAGACACTTGCTGTATACAAAAATATAAATATACAGAATCGAATAGCTATCTTGCGTGTATGAAATCCCTGTGCAATCCAAATATTAAGAGCCGATTACTGTAACTCTTTTAATTCCCAGACTGACAGACATTTCTCAGTATTCCAGATTCTATTAACATTTTTCTGAATGACTATGAAAGAATGCTTTCGCACATTACCCTTAACTGTGTTTCTCCTTAAAGGGTAATAAACATTGTCGTGTCACTTAGATTGTGAAAGTGCATTAAAACATCTTTCAAATGAGGTATAGGGCTTACCTGTAGGTGTCAGGAGTCCTGAGACATAAAATAACTAAATCACCCATAACTTAAATCAAGGCAGGAGCCATTTTGCTGAATCTTGAAACAGAAAGTGATGTCACTGAGGTGCAAGCTATACATGCTAATAATTTCAGCTTGCCTGTCAGTGACACGACTTTCTGTCCCAAGATTCCATGAAATGGCTGTGGCCTTGATTTAAATGTATGGATAATTTAGATATTTATATCTAAGGATGCCTGGTACCGACAGGTAAGCCCAAAACCTTGTTTAAAAAGATGTTTTAATGAGCTTTAAGAATCTGAGTGACATTGCAACACTTACTTCCCCATAAGCATATGGTATACCGCCTAGTCATGAGCAAGCAGAACAAATTTCCCCTGATCCACTGAAGTAATCCCTTTAAAATTAAAAGAAAACAAAAAAAAAAAAATCACACCTCCCCTGCACCTTCTTTTTCCAGATTGCATGGTTTTCCTCCACCCTAGAATTTCCAATGTTCCTCTGACTGTGTAGTAATAACACTAGCTCTGCTGGAAGCACCCAGGTAGTACTAATTTGACATGATCTGGGTTATTTTTGATGAATGAAAGGACTGTGAATGCCTAAAGCCTTGACATTGCTACAGTGTCAGATGAAACACACTTGTCGATGCCTCTGATGTTTTATATGGAACGTGCAGTAGTATTAGATGTGACAGGGAAGTGCAACCCTCCATTAATTTTGCCAGAGTGAAAATTCTCGGTGTTACTGTCACTGATCAAATTTAGAGTTATCACTGCTGACGCCCAACCCCCACCAGGCATGCCGTGCACCTGTCAATCAGTCACCAGTAGCAGCATGCTGTGGACATGTGTCAGGTAGGTCTGCATTTGTAATACAGCCAAGTTTTAAAGTAATGCAAACTTACACATACCCCTCAAAATGTAATGCATCTTAGGTAACATATGCAAATGATCACTAAGAAATTTAAGTTGGATTAACTTTGAGCTGGACTGTATGGTGCCACAAGGCTTCACAAACACGCTGCAAAGGCTGAAAATAGCAGACCACAGACATATGTATTGTCCTTGTTAGGCCTCATCAGTGAGCTATAGTCACCCTTGATGCTTTGCATTGGGGGGTTGTGTAGTTCTGTATCTATCTATCTACCCATCCACAGACAGTATCTGTCTGTCTACCTACCTACCTATCCATCTACAGACAGTACCTATCTGTCTGTCTAGCTAACTAGCTGTCGACAGACAGTATCTATCTATCTATCCAGCCAGCCAGCCACAGGCAGTATCTGTCTGTCTGTCAATCTATCTCTTGCTCTGTCTAGCTTTTATTGAGACCTGCAGTCAAGTAGCTAAAATTATTTGGAACACGGATCACTTTGGCTAAATAAAATGATTTATGACCCTGGTAAACATGTGCATGCTTTATAAATGAAGTCTTTTGATACATGAAATGGTGCCCAACATGGGTCTCCATCTCATTTAATATCAGTAATGCACATCAGAGTACACTACAAGAATGGTATATCTTTTCTCATACTATTCCCATTGAACTGGTTATTTTACTGCTGTATCTATATACGGTGTCTTAAAGCTTAACATGCACTTATGAATACAACAGGGTTTTGACCCAGAAGTTTCTTATTTTCAAGAGGATGAGTCCTGCTTAATCAAATCAAATCAATTTTATTTATAAAAAGGCACCTTTCTAAAACCAAGGCACCTGTACAATAAATGCATAAAACAGAATAAATTATTCTAACAAACATATAATTCAACAGACAGCAATATAATAGCAGCATAGGAAAGCAAACTAAACCTCAATCAATAAATGCCAGGCTGAAGACATAGGTTTTCAAAGCTATTTTAAAACTCTGGATGATTAGGCAGTCTCAAACCCAATGAGGTAGAGAGTTCCACAGGGATGGGGCAGCAAAACTAAACGCCCTTGCTCCAGATGTTTGCAGATGTACCCTGGGAACCTCTAGCAATCCCTCATCGGAGAGGATGGAGGGGACGGTAGAGACAAAGGAGATCTTTCAAGTAACCCGGTCCCTGTTCGTGTAGGGCCTTATAGGTAAGCAAAGCAACTTTAAAGGTGATCCGCCACTGTATAGGCAGCCAGTGCAGACCGCAGAGCACAGGCATCATATGACTGGTTCTTGATGCACCAGTCAATAGCCTGGCTGCCGCGTTCTGCACCAGCTGCAAGTGGCAGATATCAACCCCCAGCAGCCCTAGGTAAAGGGCATTACATAGAAACATAGAATTTGATGGCAGATAAGGACCGCTTGGCCCACCCAGTTTGCCCATTTCCCTACCTAATGGATAAGCTGCAGATCCTAGTTAACCAGCAGCCTACTTCTTTCTACCCCCACCCCATAGAATTGCCTTATAGCTGTCCCATGCATGCTTGAATTCAACTACTGTTTTTGACTCCACAACCTCCTCTGGAAGGCCGTTCCATGCATCCACAACCCTCTCTGTCAAAAAATACATCCTCACATTACCTCTGAGCTGTCCCCCATCTTCAAATTGTGCCCCCTTGTTCTTGTACACCTCTTTTTTGAAGATGCTACCCTCTTGGACTTTGTTGATTTCCTTGAGGTGCTTGAAAGTTTCTATTATGTCCCCCCCTCCCTCCTTTCCTCGAGGCTATACATATTAAGCTGCTTTAGTCTCTCTTCATATGTCTTCCAGTGCAGACCCTGCACCATTTTAGTTTCCCTCCTCTGGACAGCTTCCATCTTGTCTATGTCCTTGCGGAGACTGGGTCTCCAGAACTGCACACAGTACTCCAGATGGGGTCTCACCAGCTGTCTGTACAGAGGGATAACACCTTTCTGTTTTCTACTGGTAATGCCTCTCCCTACGCATCCCAGTATCCCCCCAGCCCTCCTTACTGCCCTCTCACATTGCTTGCCCACCTTTAAGTCATCTGATATGACTACCCCAGGTCCCTTTCCATTTTTGTTGTTGTTAGTATCTCACCCCCCATTGTGTACTCTTCCCCTGGGTTTTTGTTTCCCAGGTGCATTACCTTGCACTTCTTAGCATTAAATCTAAGCTGCCATACATTTGACCATTCCTCTAACCTTGCCAAGTCCTTCTCATCCTTTCCACCCCACCTTGTGCATCAACTCTGTTGCAGATCTTTGTGTCATCTGCAAAGACATACTCTCCTTCCAGTCCCTCTGCAATGTCCTTACAAAGACATTGAAGAGGACCGGTCTAATACTGAACCCTCATGCACCCCACTAGTAACCCCCCTTTCTTCAGAGTGGACTCCATTTACTGTTACTCTCTGTGTCCTATTCTCCAGCCAATTCTTTACCCAGGCTATCATCTTGGGACCCACTCCCAGGCTGGCTAACTTGTATATTAATCTTTTGTGTGGGACTGAGTCAAATGCCTTGCTAAAGTCTAGGTAGGCCATGTCCACAGCCCCTCCCTGATCTACTACTTTGGTCACCCAGTCAAAGAAATCTATTAGATTAATCTGGCATGACCTTCCTGCTGTGAATCAATGCTGCCTTGGGTCCTGTGCCCCTCTGGCCTCTAGGTACTTAACAGTTCTTTTCTTCAGAAGTGATTCCATCATTTTCCCTATCACTGAGGTTAAACTAACAGGTCTGCAGTTTCCTGCTTCTGCCCTGCTCCCACTTTTGTGAGGGAATCACATCTGCCCTCCTCCAGTCCTCAGGTACCACCCCATCTTCCTGATTTGTTAAAGGGTGAGTCAGTGGTGTCACTAGTTCTACCCTTAGTTCTTTTAGAATTCTGGGATGAATCCATCGGACCCCATTGCTTTGTCCACCTTCAGTTTTAAGAGTTCTTTCAGAACCCTTTCTTCTGTAAATGGGCTGGTATCAACTTCTGTATCCAGAGTGTTTCTATTGTTTGTTTAGGTACCTCCCCTCTTCATTTTAAATACTGAGCAAAATATTTGTTTAGTATCTCTGCCTTTTCACCGTCACCCTCTGCCCACCCCTCCCTCCCCTTTATTAAGCCTCACTATCCCTCCCTTAGTCTTCCTTTGTCCTGATGTACCTAAAAAGGTTTTTCCCTTTCTTAACTGAGTTAGCTAGCTTTTCCTCAGTTCAGGCCTTTGCTGTTTTGACTGCCTTCCCAGCTTCCTTTTGCTTTAACTGATACAATTCTCTGCCCTGCTCCTTCTGTGATTCCTTGTACTTTCTGAATGCTTTCTTTTTCTCTTGAACCTTCACTGCCACCTCCTTTGAGAACCATAGTGGTTTCTTAAATCTTTTTGTTTTGTTTATTTGCTTAACACAAAGGCTTGTTACCTATGTGATGGCAGTTTTTATTATTCCCCATTGTTCTTCCACCCCTCCTTCCTGCCCATTTGCTAGTGCATTCCTTGAGGCACTCACCCATTTTAGCAAAGTCAGCCCTCCTGAAGTCAGTACTTTTGCCTTTGTATGGCTTGACTCTATTGCTATGTTTATTGTGAACCATACTGTTCAATGGTCGCTAGTTCCCGGATGGCTACCCACTTCTACATCTGTGATCCTCTCTCCATCTCCATTTGAGAGGACCAGGTCTAAGATTGCTCCCTCTCGAGTGGGTTCCAATGCTAGTTGTCTAAGGCATGCCCCCTGTAGGGCATCTAGAATAACTCCACTCTTAGAAGTGGCTGCTGCAACTGCACTCCAGTTAACATCTGGCATATTCAGAATACCCATCAGCAATATCTCCCCTTTATCTGCCATTCTAAGTATACTTTCTATCATTTCCTTGTCCATTTCCTTCCCCTGAGAGGGGGGTCTGTATACAACCCCTGTGCAGATTTTGGTGCCATTGCCTGCCTCCAAATTGACCCACAGTGCTTCTTCTCCTCCTCCCTGTTTACCCTTTTGTTCTGTTGCTTTGATTCCTTCTCTTATGTAGAGAGCTACTCCTCCTCCTCTTTTACCCTCCCTGTCCCTCCTGTAGATAGTGTATTCTGGTATGTTTATGTCCCAGTCATGGTTCTGTGTGTACCATGTTTCTGTGACTGCCATGATATCCAGATGTTCCTCCTCCATCAAGGCCACTAATTCAGGAAGCTTGTTACCCAGACTACGGGCATTGGTACTCATTGCTCTCCATTTTTTGATGGCTTTACCTTCTGTAGCAGCATCCCCCACTGACCTTTCTACCTTGGTCTTTTTCTCATTTAGTACCCTGTTTTGTAGGGGGAGGCTGGGATTTTCCTGCTGCTTATCAGTGCCTCCCCCCTTGACTAGTTTAAAAGCTTGCCAATGAAGCATTTAAACCGATTGCCCAAAAGACTTGTTCCCTTCCTGGACAGATGCAGACCATCCTGCCAGTATAGGCTGGTGTCCCTCCAGGTGGAACCCCAGTCCCCAATGAAGCCAAACCCCTGTGCTCCACACCATTTTTTCAAACATTCGTTAAACTGCATGGTGCAAAGTACCCTCGTCTCACCCATGCCACTGACAGGCGGCACCTCTGAGAAGGATACTGTGTGTGCTACCTGTCTTAAGCCCCTTCCCAACTCTATAAAGTCCTTCTGCACTGCTCTATATCTCATGATGAGCCAAGTCATTTGTCCCTAGGTGGACAATGATGTCCAGCTCAGACTCCCATGCAACTGTTCTCGTGATCCTAAGGATGCGCTTCCAGTCCCTCCAAGTCATGGCACCAGGCAGGCACCTTACTTCAGTTTTTCCTGCTCCCCCAGTTCTGTCCCCCTAATAATTGAGTCCCCCCACCAGGAACTGCTTCCTTTCCCTGTAGTGCCCTCTGCCTCCTTCCTGAGGGCCTCCCTTGTGACAGTTATCTGCACCCTCCTTAGTCTCCTCTGCAGGTGCATCCATAGGGGAACTATGCTCCCCCAGAATAGTGTATGGATTGTGGAGTGGAACAACTGACTGGGTG
Source organism: Neoceratodus forsteri (assembly GCA_016271365.2). Lineage (NCBI taxonomy): Eukaryota > Metazoa > Chordata > Ceratodontiformes > Ceratodontidae > Neoceratodus > Neoceratodus forsteri. The sequence goes on from JADMNL010000033.1 coordinate 83,584,086, forward strand.
TGCCTCTGTTCCTCCACCCTTACCCTCCCTGAGCCCACTGTGGTCCAACTGCTGTGCTTTCTTTGCAGCCTCTGAGGTAGTGGTGGTGGCTCTGGTGCTGCCTGGATGGGGGAGATTCCCTTGCTACTGTCCAGTGCGGCCTGAAGATGGGCAGCTTTCTTCCTCAGGGCAGATAGTTGTCTGCCAACAGGGCAGCATCTCAGCCTCCAGAAAGACTCCTGGAAGACTGCTGCCTCACAGCCATTACATTGCACTATTCCCTGCATAACTGTCTACCTTGTTTAGTTTTTTTTTTGTGAGTGTGTGTGATTGGTGTGTTATATAGAAATATATGTATTTATATAATGTGTATGCTTATATTGTCAGTGCAGTGTGCTAGAGAGGATATGACAGTGATATGCACCTTGCCCTCTTGAGAAATGATGTCAGAACCCCAGGTATAAAGAGACTATTTCCAGGGGTGGGTGGGGTGTGAGCAAGTTTGGGCTAAACTTGCCCTCACAAAACAATCAGCTAAAAGCTCTGACCTACCACTCACGATGAGGTGCCTTCCTGTCAGCAAGATGCCTACACAACAATTTGACAGAGAAAATACCCTGCTAATCAAACAGAAAATCCAAACATCCAAGTCAGACACAGGTAAACCTCCCCAGCCCCAAAACAGCCTGGTGACTTGCTCTGAAAGCAGTCAGCCCCAAAACACGTCAGCTGTGCAGAAGGGCAGACACAGAAAACAGTATTCAGCCCCTGTGGGTTGAAACTCTTCCTGCACTGAAAATCTTAACAATTGTAACAAAAGTAAAGCAAGCTCCACTTCCCTCTGTTGATTGAAAGACTGCCTTTTCTAATAATTCTAAGTTCCTTATTTCACCCTTCAGTTAGAAGTATCCTCCACCTGAAGAATATTAACTTTCCTAAGGAATCTGCTTCAAACCAAAGACAATTGTAAATTGTAAGATTCACCTCCCTCTGTTGTGAGCACAACTCGCTTTCTTGCAAATCTTAAGTCCAGTGTTGCAGCTTCCAGCCAGAGGTAGCTTCACCTGAAGACTATTAGGTTATTACAGTAGTCAAGATGGGAGGAAACGAAGGCGTGAACCAATGTCGGACGATCATCGGGAGGAACCAAATGTTTCACCCGGGTGATATTTCTTAGATGGTAAAAGAAGTTTTAACAACTGCTGACACCTGTGATTTCAGGGTCAAGCAGTCATCAAACATAATGCCCAGGTTCTGCACCCGGTCTGAGGTAGCCAGCTGAATACCTCCGAGCCATAGACCCGAAGGTGAACCTACCAACATACCCACCTCACGACAATCTGGGTTCATGACCAACACCTCAGTTTTTTCAGGGTTCAACCTTAGCCAGCTCACATTCATCCAGGCCTGAATTTCAGTCAGACAGCTGTTGGAACACCGAGACAGCATCATCTTGTTCCAGGACAAAAGACATGTATAGCTGAGTGTCATCTGCGTAGCAGTGAAAACTCAAGCCATACCATCTAATAATCGCTCCCAACGGTAGCATATACACTGCAAATAACATGGGCGCTAAGATGGATCCCTGTGGAACCCCACAGGGCAGGGAGAATGGAGCCAAGGTACAAACTGCTGACACCACTCTCTGAGTCCTACCCGTGAGATAAGACTGAAACCATCTGAGGACAATCCCTGAGAGTCCACAGATAAACCACAAGTGATCCAACAGCACACCATGGTCCACAGTATCAAATGCTGCAGAGAGATCAAGATGGAACAGGCCCTTCGATCTCTCGCTGTCAGGAGGTCGTTTAGTACCCGAACAAAAGCCGTCTCAGTACTATGTCTCTTCCTGAAACTGGACTGGAGAGAATCATAGATATTGTGGCTGATCAAATGGTCTTCCAGCTGCAATGCTACCACCTTCTCAATAACCTTGCCCAAAAAGGGAAGGTTAGAGACCGGCCTCTAGTTTGCCAGACAGTTGGGATCCAAGGAAGGCTTTTTAAGGAGAGGTCGAACTACGGCCTCCTTAAGGGAAGCTGGATAAACTCCCCTCTCCAAGGATAACCAGACTATCTCAGCAAGGACCGGGCTGATAACATCAATGCAGCCAACGAGCAAGCGCATGGGGCCCAGATCCAAACTACAGTTGGTAGGACGTAAAGTCTGGATAACTATCACAATATCATTGATTGTAGGCTGGGCAAAGTTGCACCACTCAAACCAGGAGTCCGACATCTCCTGCCGACCACTGCTATTCCCTAGAGAAAGGGTCAGGTGGATATTAGACCTGATCGTGGCAACCTTATCTGCAAGGAATTGAGCAAACTCCTCACATTGCTCTTGTGAAAAAGCACTTCTTGGCTGAAGACAGAGTGGATTGCACAGTCTGTCCACAGTCCGGAAAGGCTGAACTGGTCGATTCCACGTGGCAGCAATTTCCCTGGACAGGAATTCTGCCTTCTTACGGAAAATTGTTGATTGATAAACCAAATAATGGTCCATCAAACTAAGCCTGTCACATACCAGGCCAGACCTCTGCCATTGCCTCTCTAGCCTTCGTCCCACTCTCCTCAATTACCTAAGGTCCCCATCAAACCATGGGGACCTAGGGTGAAGGGAGAGTGGATGAACATGGACAGGAGCAATGGAATGCAGGGCCTCTGTCACTGCCTTATTATAGGCAAATACTAGATCCCCTGGATCCATGCATTCCCTCGGCATGCCCGATAGGTCCAGTACTGCCATCAGACCATCGGGGGATACACCCCTCAAAGAGCGGCACTGGACCATCTCCATAGGGGCAGGCCTCTTAGGGGGGCCTCAAAACTGAAGCTAATAGTATGATGGTCTGACCATCCAACTGGTTCCACCACCAAGTCAGATATCTCCATCCCCAGGAGAAACACCAAGTCCAGTGAATGACCACCAATGGGGGTCGAGGAGGAAACAACCTGTGTGAGGTCCAATGAGCTCATTAGCTGGAGGAAGTCCTGTCCAAGCTGGGAGAGTTCATCGTTGACCCACACATTGAAATCCCCAAGGATCAGCCATCTATGGGATCCCAATGTTAGGTCGGCGATGAGGTCCACAACTTCCCGCAGGAAAACATTCCCATCTCCTGGTGGACGGTAGATGAGAAGAATCCTGCACCCCCACACCCTCGCCCACGATACATTCAAAGGAGTTGGTGGCTCCCACTGGAATTTCCCTAAGGTTCAGTTCTGATTTGAAACATAGGGCCACACCCCTGCGCCTGTGATCGATCCTCGGGTGATGTATCACCGAGTACCCGGGTGGAATCGCTGAAGCCAGAATTGGGCCTGCATTTCCATCCAACCAGGTCTCGGTGATGCAGGCCAGGTCAGTAAAATTAACAAGATCCCCAATTATGGTGGTCTTGTTTTTAATAGATCTGGCATTGCATAACACCACCCAAGTTCGATGACCAGCCAAGGGAGACCAAGTGTCTTGTCTGCAATAAGCAGAACCCTTGGGTATGAGAACCAGACAGGGAGGACCCCTTTCCTGGACCCATTTTGCCCTAGGGCATCTCCTTGTCCCCACAATCCCAATCCGCCCACTCCTTCCGATTCCCCCAACAGGCCAAGTTCCTGTCCCAACCCTCCTATCAATCAATGATGTCCAAAATAAATTTCACCCACTGGGAAATATCCAAATTCACTGGTTATGTGGGGCATTCAGAACAGCATGATGCTGTATTTGAATTTGATGAGAAACTAACAGTGATGCTTTTGGGAGCTGACTCCTGAAATAAGGACTGCAATGGTTATTGTACTGTAACTCATGCATCTGTTATAGATACACCACAGCATTAGCATTACACAGCTGTTGTCCAGTATAATCTGAGGCATGGTTGAGAACCTCCAGGAACAGTTAAGTGAGTTAGCTATATGTCACAAAAAAAAATAAGAGATAAGCAAGCAGCATGCTGAGTCTTGGTTTCACTCCTTTTCCTAAGGTCTCTTTTAATCTTGAGATGTCTGATGGCCAGAGAAGGTAACAAGTCCAAAAACTCCCACTTCTCTCACCACCATGGGCAGACGCCAAGGATGAAGGGGCCCTTTTACAGTTGACAGTTTCTGTGTTTCACCAGCCTTTTCAAACTATTACTGTTCCTAAAGATGTTGACAGAGTGGCTGGCCCGGTGGCACTGAAGGTTGAGGCGCTGGATGCCACACCTCATGTCATGCATGCAACCTGGGAGCGGGAATGACCTCTGGTCATCAGGTTGCCACACGGGGGGTGTGTAGTGGGATTGAGTACCTAACGGCAGCTCTCCTGTCTTGGGATGGTTGTTGCCCCCCCCATAGTTCCACTGCCATCGGGTGGAGGTCTGGTGGCAGTGCAAGTGGGAGGGGGTGGCAAGTCAGGAGGGCATCTCGGAACGCAGCGTATGTGTCCAGAACTGAGGCTGGGTGAAAACAGGAAAAAAACACATAAAATACATAAAAAAATATGTTGTTAGAGTAGCAGTAGAACACATAGTAGACCACACTAGTGGGACAGAAGTGCACACTTCTGTTAATTATAGACAAGGCCCCTGGAATTCTGCGGTTGTGGAATTTTCCACAGAATTTGCATCATGCCTCGGAATGTATATTGTGCTGCAGAATACGCTGTTTTTTGGTGAATTTTTATTCAAATATACTGTTTTTCCATAGTGCCAGGCTTTATTTCCCATCTTCTTTATCCTGAAGCCCCTCCTCTATGCTCGGCATATTATGTCATTGATGACATCACATCATATTTAACCAATGGCAGAACTACGTTATGCCAGAGAAATGAATAAATCATGCCACAGAAATCAGAAAATGCTGCCGTAGGAACCAAGGAGCCCTGTCACAGAAATCAGAAAGTTCTGCCACAGAGCACTAGGGACCCTGATTATAGATCAAGGAACTTCCTGAGATAGTTCCAGAACCCAGCAAAGAAGGACACCATAGAACAGAATTTGGTTTTAAATAGCACCCACTTTTCATACATACTGTACGTATCCCAAAGTGTTTTAGAAAGCCATGAGTTAGATTAATGTATTTATGTGGTATACACAGCAGTAGTCAATGCCCTATTTAAGAACTATCAGTAGTCATACAGCACATGTTATTTTAGCTTTATTTTACCCCACAGTTTATGAAACTGTTTTCCAGTTTTTTTTTGTTTTGGGTTTATTCGGTGTCCTCTAACCTTTCCTCTTGTAACCCCCTCCCCCATGAGGGTGTACCTTTAAGGCTCCCTTCATTCATGCATCAAAGGTGCCAGCTGCCACTGGCTGAATTTGGAATCCCCCAGTCATCCTGACCAAACCAGACATGTAAGTGCACAAACAGTCATGTAGACAAGGTGCAGTAGCAACCATGCCTGGGAGCTAGCCATTCCATGGTACATGCTGCACAGATGGGACAGGAAAGGCAAGAAGGGGGAGGGGTGGCATTGTACATCAGGGAAGGGATAAAAACGACAGTCCCACAAGACAAGGGGGGGAAGCAGAGGCACTGTGGGTAACCCTGGAAGTGGGGAGGGAAATAGTACTTAGAATGGGAGTGATATACAGGTCCCCATGGCAGGCTGAGGATGTAGACAAAGAACTGCTGGAGACTATACAGAACATGGCAACAAAGGGTGAATTGCTGCTGATGGGTAACTTCAACTTGCCAGATGTGGACTGGAGTATCCCGGCGGCAGCCTCAGCCAGGAGTAAGGGATTCCCGCAATCCCTGCAAGTGGCGGGTCTCACACAGCTAGTGAGGGAGCCTATGAGGGAGAATGCAGTTCTGGATCTTGTCCTAAGCAATGAGGACAGGATAAAGGAAGTCACAGTGGGGGAGACTCTAGGGACTAGTGATCATCGAGCTGTGGGGTTCACCATAAAGACATCACAGGAGGCTAGCCACACAAAGACTAAAATCCTGGATTTCAGGAAGACAGACTTCGGTAAGATGAAGGACGAACTCAGGAAGGCTATGTAGGGATACAATGACATAAGGGGGATAGTGCAACAGTGGGATAAAATAAGGGAAGCCCTGCATCTGGTAGTAAACCATTGTGCCAGGCCCTGCAGCAAGAGAAAAAGAAAGAGGAGACCACTGTGGTTCTCGTGGGGAGTAGCAGAGCTAGTAAGAGGAAAAAAGATGGCATTTCTGAGGTACAAGGCAACACAAAGCTGAGCAAGGAGGACAGGCAAGAATACTTGGAAAACCGAAAGGAAGAGAATAAGGCAATAAGGGCAGCAAAGTCCAAAACTGAGGAAAAGCTAGCTAAATCAGTGAAGGAAGGAGGGAAGTCATTATTTAGGTACATTAGCATGAGAAGGAAGATGGGAAGGGGTTGTGAGACTTAGGGAAGAGGGAGGCAGGGTAGTGGAGAAATACATTGACAAGGTGACCATCTTCAGCAAATACTTCTGCTCCATATTCATGGAAGAAGACAATGGAGATGATCCCCCATTAATGGAGGCAAGCAAACAGGAAGAAGGGTGGACATTAGACCTTTTTCAGAGGATAGCGTAAAAAGAGCATTAGAACAGCTTAGGGTGGATAAAGCTATGGGGCCTGATAGGATACACCCGAGGATCCTAAAGGAGCTCTGGGAGGAACTGGCTCAGCTGTTCAGGGGATCACTAGAAACGGGCGTGGTTCCAGACTGGAGGAGGGCATAAGTGGTACCCTTGCACAAAAGTGGTAGCAAGGAGGAGGCAGGAAACTACCGCCCAGTCAGTTTGACCTCGATAGTAGGTAGAATGATGGAAACCCTTCTCAAGGAAAGGCTGGTGGACTACCTAGAGACAAGGGGGCTGCTGGATCCAAGGCAACATTGATTCACTGCAGGGAGGTCATGCCAGAACAACTTGATTGATTTCTTTGAGTGGGTGACAAAGGAAATAGACCAGGGCAGAGCGGTAAATGTGGCCTATCTGGACTTCAGGAAGGCTTTCAGCACAGTCCCACACAGGAGACTAATCCAGAAGCTGACAAATCTGGGGATGGAGACAGAGGTGGTCCCATGGGTTAGAAACTGATTCAGTAACAGAACACAAAGAGTAGTGGTAAATGGGGTTGGCTCACAGGAGGGATGGGTAACAAGTGGCGTACCGCTGGGACCAGTGCTCTTCAATGTCTTCATAAGTGATATTGCAGAGGGTCTAGAAGGGAGGGTTAGCCTGTTTGCAGATGATACAAAGCTATGTAACAGGGTAGATACACAGGAAGGTATAGAAAAAATGAGGGATCTGAAGAAGCTGGAAAACAGGTCCAAGGAATGGCAGTTGGGTTTCAATGCAAAAAAGTGCAAGATTATGCACCTAGGGAGAGGGAATCCTAGGGCTGAGTATGAACTAGACGGGGTAACACTGGAGGCCCCCACATAGGAAAGGGATCTAGGGATAGTCATAGAAGACAACCTCAAAGTGGCTAACAGTGCAACAAAGCAGTTGGAAAGGCTAACAGAATGCTAGGGTGCATAGGGAGGGGTATAACAAGTAGAAGGAGGGAAGTGGTGGTACCATTGTACAACTCCCTAGTAAGGCCTCATCTGGACTACTGTGTTCAGTTCTGGAGGTCCCATCTCCAAAAAGACATAGACAGGATGGAAACGGCACAGAGGAGGGTGACAAAAATAGTGTTGGGGATGCAGCATAAGTCATATGAGGAGAGACTTGGAGCTCTAAATATGTACTCCCTGGAGGAAAGGGGGGCATGATAAGAGACCTTCAAATATCTAAAGGGGATCAACTGGGTACCAGAGGGGAGCATCTTTCACATGAAGGGAAATAGCAGAACAAGGGGGCACAGCATGAGACTAAAAGGTGGAAAACTTAGAGGGAACTTGAGGAAATTCTACTTCACTGAAAGGGTGGTGGAGAGATGGAATAGTCTCCCCCAGGAAGTGGTGGGGGTGGCCATGGTTCAGGGATTCAAGAATGCATGGGATAGGCACATGAGAATTATCAAACTAGGGGTGGAAGGGGGCTTGTAGCATCTAGGGTACCTTAAGCATTAGAAAGAGGGATAGGGCAGACTGGATGGGCCACAATGCCCTTATCTGCTGACAACATGTATGTATCTGTGTAATGCAGGGGTGGCTCGGAGATCTAAAAGATTGTTTTCAAGCAGGACTATGTGTAAGTAAGTACACTATGGAAAGACTGCCTGTGGATTACAAATTCAGAAGCCATCCTTGTCACCTCTGACCTGAAATGTCATAACGATAGAGTCAGAGGGTGACTGGTCAGGACTGGTAATAGACTTCATTAATTTAGGTGCCTTAGAAGTGCCCAATTACCTGTTGAGTTACAGTCCTCCTGACCTATTAGAATTGAGTGACAGCTCTAATAGCCAGTCAGGAGCTTCTGTTCTTCAGTGAACAGCAGGGGCTGTCCCAGAACTCATTCAGTGTGCCTAAGTCTGCTGTCAGTGTAACACTGTGATGATATGAGCAGAACTGCCCTATTCCTGAAAGAGGCAGAACATGCAGCTGCAGATCCCCTGCTGCTACAAAAGCAGGTAATCGCGTCTTTGCATGCTAGCTTGGCACCAACTGAAGCTGAAGGCTGCAGCTGTGAGCTGAGAGACTGCTACGCTGTGCTGCAGCTAAGGACTGCCCATCTGAAAGAACAGTTCTGTGTCTGGGAAGCCACCTAGCCAGTACCATTACATGGTGCTGGTCATCACAATACATGAAGGACTGGATGCCAGGATGTCTTGTGCTGTTCAGATGCTGTTTGGGCTTCAATGGCTGAGCTGTCCTGTCTGAAAGGAAGATCTTCAGCAAAATGCAAAGATCAGGAGAGGCCTGACTAACAGATAAAACAGCTGATTTTATCAGCCAACACCAGAGGCCTTCAGGAAGAGAGAAGTGAAACCTGCAAAAGGGGGACTCACTGCAACTGTATCATTGCACCTGCGCATTGGGAGATCCCCTGGTTGAACCATGAGTAAATCAGGGTTTCCCTGCAACAGCACCCCAGCATCCTTATTACAAATACACTTTTGGATTTAAGAGCATTTGTATTTGGGGTTCAGTTTGCAGTAAGTTAAAGGAACACCATCAACCCTTTTTGCATCATATTATTTCTAGTTGAAACTCCACATTTTATGATTGCTTGCCTTCTCTGAAATTCACTGATGTGGCTGGTTCTTTTATGTATTGATTTATTTATTTAAGAGTTTTACCAGGCAGGCATACTGAGCGGAGTACCGCTCGATTCCAGATGCGACCTGGGGTGTGAGAGAGAGAGAGAAGTAAGCAGTAGCAAGTACAGTGGCATATTCGAGTCAGGCTCCATACATTTGATCTGCAGAATACGCAGAGAATTTAAAGCTGCTTAAGCTTACCTAGAATAACAATGCAAAAAACTGAACCATCTATAATTTAATATACAGCTAAAGTCCCCAAAGCCTAGGGTCAGGGACACTGTGAGGTCAAGGTAGTAATTACCCACAAATTGCAACATCATAGTAGGGCGAGGTGAGATACTAGACCCTACGCGGCCACAGGTATCTGCTTCCTTTCGTAGTAGAACTGAAATGCATGCTAATGGTGTAATTATACCCAGCCTTGTTTTGCTTCAAATCCTTGATGGACTCTCACTGCATACTTCCTGAACAGTGCAGTCACTCATGGAACATTTGTCTCCTCTCTCCCCACGGCATCATGAGTGGCTAGACTGTGTTGAGGGTGTTCCCAAACCCTGGAATGATGCAGTAGGAGTTGATCCAGGGCTATAAATGAGCATTTTTCTGTGGTAATACCGGGAGGGGGGGCAATTTTTTTTTTCACTTTTAAAAAGAAAAAAGGAATCCGAGTCAAACTACCAGCTACATTAATAATCTCTACAGAATGTGACCAATCATAATTTTTTTTTTTTAAACTAGGGACAATTTGAGGCCTAGGGGTTGACGGACTCCCTTTAAAGCCTACTAAATTTGTGCACCACCACTGGGTAATCACATGCCACATCATCAGGCCTACACCATTTTCACGGCTAGCCACCCAGTTGGTGGCTCCCTAGTAACATTCAGAGGGTTATACAATGGTATCGGTGGAGAGAGGGTAGGACTCACCAGTGCATCTGGGCAAGAGTAATTAGTGTGCATTGCGTGATTTGAGATGGGCTACCATATTTTGTGCAGAGCTGGGAAGGGCACTGGAAGCACTGCTCAGCTGAACCGATTATTTTCAGCTTCACATGGAAGGGCGAGTAAAGAGCAGCCTTCTGTTACTGTAGGCTTGGCCTGGATGGACACGGAAGAACCAACCTGGAGAAATCATACTGCCTTATACTGCATAAACCCCCTTTTTCTTTTTAGGGCCTGAAGTCTGTCCCTAAATAAAACTTGTGTTACTTATTTGCAAACTCTGTCTGAGTTCATATTATTTGAAAGTGTTAAGCTGCATGCTTTGTGGGGAGTGGTATTGCACTTTGTTGGATCACGGGTGCATTGACCCGGTGGGGAGGTACTGCATCTCAGGGGGTGGTACTGCACTTAAACCAGGTCCACTTAACCCTTTCTCTGGGTGGAGGCATCATTATATGTATTTCTAACCTTGAATACAACCCCTCCAACCAGGAATTTAATGGACCCAGTCCTCTGAACCTTGTTGATCCCACAGGGTAGGGTAAGTAACCACAACATGCATGACAATGTGGTTGCACTCTTGTTTTACCCTACCCCTTAAAGAGTAGTATTGCATTAGGAGTGGAGTGAGTTAGGAGGGAGGGCAAGGAAATACTTCCTATTGTCATCTTGGTGGAGGGGGATACGCATGCAAACTGATTGATATTGAACCAGGATAAGCTGCTGGCTGATTTTTTTTTTTTTTTTTTTTGTGTGTAGTAAATGGGGGAAATTTGGACAGAATGCCTGGGAACTGCCCCTACTCTTTTTAGAAAGTGCCATGGGATCTTTAACGTCCAGCTGAACAACCACCAGAACAGGCAGATGGGACCTTGGTTTAACATCGCATCTGAAAGATGGAACCTCCGACAGCACAGTGTTCCCCCAAACACCATGATGGATCATCTATATGGTTTTTAACCAAAAGGAAAGGGCCCTCTGCTGAGCCACCAGTACAACTTCCTGCAGCACCTGGTATTCAGTGGAGATCTCCCATCCTACTACTGATGACAGTGACCAGGCTAAACCCTGCTTAGCTTTGGAGAGCTGATGGGATCAGACTCCAAAATGGAGACGTTAAAAGAAAAGGAGTTAAAGAGGATGTTAAAGGAGAAAAAAAATTTAAAATAGATTAAGCATTTAACTGAAAATGTGCTCCCTGAACTACAAGGTAAAAACATATTTTGTTAAAAAAACACTTGTTTCCTTGTTTTCATTTATTTATTTATGTTTTTCTTTCTTTTTATTGACTATGTATTCTGCGATTTGTGTGGCACCCTGAGCCTCCAGGAAAGGGTGCCCAAAAAGAAACTCGCCTTGCCTTTAATGCCATTGAAAAAGTATGTCATTAATAAAGGCCATGGTGTGTTAATAAGCAAGACCACTGGCTTTTGATTTTTACCATAAACCCCATAAAATTCTGGAATTATGAATTTGATGTGCTTGTACACTGGTAAAAACAAATAATTTCACAGAATTTGGCATTTTAGGCCAGATCAGTACATCTACAGAACTTGTATGTTTCTTACAGTTGCTTCCTGTACTATTTTCAGTTTGCTTCATTTAATGATCTGTATATTAAGTCTTCTTTTACTCTGATTATTTATAGACATACTGAAAGAATGACAGTAGAAGCCCCGTAAAATCCAGAAATTAGACTAGCAGTCACCAATGCAGTTCCCAGAATTTCAAGTCTTGAAAACAGAATTTCATTACTTTAATCACCATAAATCAGTGACCTTGTTTTTAAGCCATAGAAACATAGAATTTGATGGCAGATAAGGACTGCTTTGCCCACCCAGTCTACCCATTTTCCTACCTGATGGATAAGATGCAGATTTAGTTAATCAACAGCTTACTTCCTCCTACCCCCCACTAGAATTGCCTTATGTCTGTCCCATACATTCTTGAATTCTCCCACTGTTCCTGACCCCACAACCTCCTCAGAAAGGCTGTTCTATGCATCCACAACCCTCTCTGTGAAAAAATACTTTCTAACATTACCTCTGAGCCGTCCCCCTCTTTCTTCAAATTTCCCCCCTTGTTCTTGCAGATCTCTCTTCCTGAACAATACTACCCTCTTGTACTTTAATTCCCTTGAGATACTTGAAAGTTTCTATCATGTCCCCCCTCTGCCTCCTTTCCATGCACAGTTATTCTGCATTTGAACATGGCTTATCGAGAGAGGGTATGTTGGCCAGGACACTTGGGATAAGTTTGCTACTCTTTTGAAAAGTACCATACGGGATCCCTTTTTTTTTTTTTTTAATTATCTTTTTAGTTCCATTAGTCAGGCAACCATCCAGCCCTGTCACCTTACCTGATCACCAGAGAGCCCTGCTTACCTGCCCTGTGGGGCAGTTCCCATCATAGGACTAGTGATGGGGGCCGGGGAGGAAACCCCCTGCAAGGAGTCCAGATCTGGTGGTAATGGGGCTCTATCACGTTGAGCAGGTGAGCAGTGCCAGACCTGAACATGCCAGTGTCATCCTGCTGTGCAGGGAGGGCTATCTCCACAACATAATCTCAAGCAGCAGGGATTGTACTGCAACCCACCTGGAGGAATCCTCTGAGATGCTCATGCCCTCCCCCCCCCGGCCAGCCCCAGTGAAGCAGGCTCATTCTTTAACCTAGGTCACCAGGAACATGAGTACTAACCCTACTACTGCACTGACAGGCTGGTATTGCCATGGGATTTTAAATTTCCACCGGGCAGCCCCCAGAGATGGTCAGAAGAGACTGTGGTTTTACACCTCACCCAAAGAACTGCACTTCAACAGTGCAGCATCTTCCCAGTGCAGCACTGCAGTATCAGTGTCGGGTGTTAGCCCAAGTGCCTGATGTGGGACTGGAACTCATGACCATCCATTTGTCTTGCCTCAGAGGTGAGAGTGCTTTTTTATTTTTCAACTTTCTTTCTTCTCCCCTGAGTCAGCAGGGATGTACCTTTTTCTGCACCCAGACCCCACACCCAGCATCCCCCACCAGGCCTGCTCCGGTCTGGGGAGGTCTGTAGCCTGGCCCCTGTGGTGGGGCTCCCCCTCCGGGGTGGGATGGTTGGGGAAAGACCGAGATACACAGGAGACACCAGCCAAGGCTACCTCCTGGGGTGTCATTCAGGTGGAGGTTTGGGGGTATCACAGTGCTCGACTCAGAGGGGATTTTCCCTTTACGTGTCCCCCAGAGGCACAGACATGCAGTGATGTCAGCGTGGGGTGGGTGCACCCCTGCACCCATCTCACAGATGTCAGTCATCGCCTCCCAGTTACTGAGTGGCCCCTGGCTGCTGCACACCCAGCCTCCGTTGGTTTGACTAGATGCTGGGGATACCATGACCCTCCCCCCTGGAGCAGGAGAGCTGTCCATTGGATGCTCATCCTATCTCCCCCCAGCCAACCCCCTGACATCCCATGCTTACTCCAGAACACAGGTCATCAGTGCCACATGTGGTAGTGCTACCACTGAGCGGGCAGGCTGGTGAGCTAAGAGTGTTGCCAGCTGAACCACTGACAAGGAAGAGCCACAATCAGACTAAGTAGGACTGTGTGTTTTTTTTAATAGAAAGCTTTATTGACATTTTATAAATAAAAAAAAACCAACAATGAATAACGTACAAGATGTAAAAGGGCCTGACCCTCTCCGTCAACATTCAGGGAGGGGAAGGGCTGCATCTAACGATACACAGAACTATAACAAAGAGCAGAAGACTAAATATACATATGACCTATGCAAAAAAAAAAATAGTACAGAATTACTAACATTTTGAGAGCCTTTAACTAATTAGAATATGGGCATCCAGTGCTCCCCACCTTTGCTGATAGGCCCTTGAGCGATTCTGCAATGAGTATATCATTTTCTGTATTCTGAGGGCTTCCAGTAGGGCGTTTTGCCATTCGTGATCTGTGGGGATGTCCTTATCTATCCTATACTTCCGTACAAGCCTTTTGGCAATGGCTGAGATGAGGGAACTGTGGTATTTTTTGTTTCCCATGAGCTGATCTAGGTTTAGGCCCAACAAGCATATCTGTGGAGTGAAAGCTATGTCTAACCCCAGAAGATGGTCTAAGCGACTCTGTATGTTGTCCCAAAGTGGTTTGGATATTGGACAATCCTAAAGTATATGCTTCAAGGATCCTCTGGTCTGTTTATATCTAGTGCAAATGTCAGATTGCAGGGGGCCCATCTTGTGTAATTAAAGTGGCATAAAATATAGATTGTGGGCTATTTTGTATTGTATGAGCTGGAGGCCATCCAATTTAATATATTTATACAGATTAGTCCACATTTTGGCTCTAACTTTGGGGTCCTGTAACTCAGTAAATCTGGATTACCAGTAGAAGCTTTTATCCCTTTTCTCTGGGGTTGTTATTGTAAGCAGCTTTTTACAGAGCAGTGAGGCAGAGTGTCTCTGAGTGACTATCCATCTCACGTGGATAGTTGCATGAAGGACCAAGGCCTCGGACCAAAGGTGGAAGCCAACATATCCTGAAGCTAAAGGAAGGAAAAGGTGGCTATATGCCAATTACGATGTGTGCGTGCTTGAAGCTATGCAGAGGGATTATGTTATTACCTTCCAGAAACTGACCTAAAAGAGTCAGCTGGACTGGGCCCAGGACATTACATACATAGATGCTGTCAGCAGATAAGGACCCCTAGGCCCATCCAGTCTGCCCGTTTACACTGCCTAATGAAGCATCCGGTGACCCTAGGTCACAAGCATAATAAAGCGTCCGGTGACCCTGGGACACAAGTTCTGTGGGATGGGTCTGTTCTGGATTTTGAAATTAGGGTTGCCAACTAGGGGTTGTTCTAGGGCGTAAAGGAGTTTGGTGCCCAGGAGTCTGTGTAGTTGCTTGCTTGCAAGCACTAGGGAACCACCGGAGTTTGCTTTAAAGCGGGGGACAACTTGCTGTAAGGTATCTGTGTGTGTGTGTGTATATATATAGTCTCTGATACTGATGCAGGCTTGGTGACACAGGTCCAATTCCATTTGCTGCAATTCGGGGCATAAGACATGGGTGTATTAAATTCAAAAGCATTTTTCCACTATAGAAATTTCCCCATCTGAAGAGCTAAGTAATAGAGTTTAAAATCAGGGATCTAGAGGCCCCCTTGGTCTTTGATGGGAGTAAGTTTATGGTAGGCTCTGCATGGGTTCTTTTGATTCCATAGAAAGGTGGACAGAGTGGTTTTCAAGTCAATGAACCATCAGTTAGGAATTACAGCCCCTGGCATCCCAATGGGATATAGTAGCTTTGGTAGAATGTTCATATTGATGACATTAATACGTGCCTTTAGGGTGAGGGGAAGTGCCTGTCATCTATTCAGATCCAGCTTGATACGGGAAAGAAGGGCTTCTAGGTTTTATGAAAACATTAGACTTTTATGGGTGGCAATCTGTATACCTAAGCACTTAAGGGTATTCAGTTGCCAAAATCTGCCCCATCTTAGGGTTTGTTTGATAGCCCAGTGATTGAGGGTTAACATGCAAGTCTTGCTAATGTTAAGTTTATAGCCTAATAGGTGGCCAGACGTTTGCAGGAGGTCAAGCACCGCAGGGATGGAAGGGTCTTCCAGGTGTAAAAGAATATCATCGGCATAATTCGAAATTTTGTAGTGACTATATCCTGTCTGGATTCCTTTGATGCTTTCATTTAAAATTATCTTTCTGGTTAGGGGGTTCTAAAAACAGGGTAAATAAATGTAGGGCAAGCAGGCAGCCTTGTCGAGTGCCTTTGTGCAAAAGGAAGGAACTCGACCATGTCCCATGATGGAGGTAGAGGGATGGGAGTACAAGAGTTTAACCCAATCAGTAAAGGTTTTAGGGAATCCAAAATGTTCTAGAGTGAGGTAAAGGGATGGCCAGAAGACACTATCTAAGGCTATCTCCGCATCCAGAGACATCAGGAAGGTTGGCTGTTTAGAGTCTCTGGACGCGGAGATAAGCTTGGCTATTTTGCAGAGATGGTCTGTCAAGAGACACCCTTGCATAAAACCCACTTGTTCTGGGCCAGTTAATGAGTCCCAAACTGCCCCCACTCTAGCAGCTAGTATTTTAGCCATTAATTTAATATCTGTTTTCAAAAGGGAAATCAGCCTGTAGCTGGACATCAATTCTGGGTCTTTGCCTGGCTTAGGTAGCGAGGTGATGATGGCCTCTTGTAAGGTAGGGTAAAGACTGTTTCTCTCCTTGGCAGAATTGAAGAGGGCAACCAGAGTGTTCACTAGCTGGTGGGCTAAGACTTTTTACAGGTTTGGAGAAAAGCCATCTGGGCCTGATGCCTTACCCATAGTTAAAGAGGTGATGGCCTTCAGTACTTCAGATTTGGTGATTTTGGCCCCAAGTTTATCTAAAGTGTCAGGAGGATGCTTGGGCAATTCACAGCAGTTGACATTGGTGGATTGAAGCTTCTGCTCTGCTTCTGTATAAAGTTCTTGGTAAAAGGATGCATGAAAAAGAATTTTACAAAAAAATGGCAATTTTTACATTTTCTGACACTCCATATCTCTGCACCCATACATCCGACTGGCATAAAACTTGGCACATCAAGAGATCCTCAGTCCATGATAGTGTTTACAAAATGTCTTGCAAATCAGTTTAACAGTTGTGAAGTTATTGACGTGCAAAGATTTTGAGTTTAACATAGAAGTGAAAGCTGAACCCTAACTACAGAGGCTCAACTGTGCCCCTAAAAGATATATATTATAAGACATCCAGGAATAAGCTTTTTATTCACTCCAGAATATCTGTATAGGGATATTCCATAAGACATGCAGGAATAACCTTTTTATTCACTCTGTAATTTTGCCAGTAATGCTACCTAGCAACAAGGGGTGCAGCCCTGAGTGCTAGGCTGACATTTGTGGCATCATACCAGAGTGAATAAAAAGTTTATCCTGGACATCCTGTGGGAAGTTTTAGTTATACCACAGGACTAGTGATTGTCTAATGTCCAAACTCCATAAAAGGGTTTACTCCTGCTTTTTAAATGTACTATATGTCAAATGTTTTACAAAAGGGTTGCTGTGGTTACATCCTATTGGTAGGTGTCATTTGTGTAATTAGCATTTTTTACTGACTGAACGAGTTTACTATATGCTTGCAACTAGCAGGGTTTAAAAGGGTGCAGAAGCACAAGTGAAGGCACAAGGGTTCTAAGGTAGAATAAACAAGTTCCAAGGGAGAATAACAGGCAGTTTCCCCAGTGGGGAAAAACAGGGCAGACTAATGACATTTATTCAGTGCTGTTATTCAGCCTTCCCATGGTATACATGTATTTGTTACACTTTTGATCATTTTACTATGTTATAAGTGTAATAATCCACTCTGGGTGTTTGCCAATGCTGAAATAACCTCACTTTCTGGGTGCCTGAAGGACCTGAGCTTCACCTCGGGCCTTACAACCCACCCAAGTATTTCAGTTATTACAATATTACAGCACACCCAGCCGTGGATTATTCCTTACATATGCAACTAATAACAGCCAATGCAGTGTCTGTTTGTGCTAAAATATAAATGGATGCCTTAGATGTGTGGTCAGCCATGAGGCATTCGAGTGCTTTAAACCACCCCAAACATCTATATAATTCTGCATGACCCGACACCTGGGAGGGTGGTGTTGCACTTATAAACAAATTAATAACTTTAATGAAAAATCCTATAATATTTATATCATATTTAAAATCATATAATATTTATGATTCTGCTTGTAATTACTATATTATTGTATTTTACTTTGTTAGTTTTTTGTTAGCAGTCTCCTTCTCACCTCTCCCCCAGGATACATCTGGAAATGAGTTGTTTTCAGTTCAGTGTGTATTTCCTGGTTAAATAAATAAATAAATGAAAAATCTGCTGCATGAGCCTACCAGGCCTGTTGTGCTGAAATAACTGAACACCATGTGGCAGTGCTCAGTTAAGCAGAAGTTTTATAAATCTATCTATCTCACTATCAGTCTGTCTAGCTGTCTATCTAGTATCTCATGAAGAGACTTTTAGCAAAATAATTAAAATCCTTTTGAACTCAGGTCAGTTAAACAGCAAGAACATGACCAGTGGTTGAGTATCACTAGGTAATCTAACCAGGAGGGGGTCAGGATAAGGCAAAAGGTGCAGCCAAGGGCCTTACACATCTATAGATAGATTAATGAAGGTAATCCAAGCTCTGGAGTGTATTTTTTAACCATGCTTTTTATTTGCTTTTTGTCCTGGTCAAGGGCACTGCCCCAGCGCCATAGCTAACTTTCTTATGAACTTACTGATTATCCAGCGCATACCCAGGCCCACAATAGTGGTGGGTAACCAGTCATATTATGCCTGAGACAGCGGGGGGTGCTGGTGCAATGGTGGGCCAGAGCTTTTTCCTCCAGCTCCTGGGTTTTCTCCCCAAGGGTGCTGATGTACAGTGACATGTGCACACATGGGTGGTGGCGCACATACCTGCTTATATCCACTGTCCGCCCCCCACCCCCTGCTGTGGTCCTGCTGTGCTGTTTCTTGGTCTCTGCCAGGTGGCCTGTTATTACACCAAAATGTGTTACTTTAAAAAAAAAAAAAAAAATGAATGTTTTTATAGTTAACATTATAATCACTCTGTTGTTCACTGGGGTCTCCAATCCATCAGTCAACCAGAATGGTCTCCTCCAGCGATTGTTTTCTAATTGTGTTAAATCTGCAGTGCAATAAAAATGTTTTTTTTTTCCAAAAAAAATAGGTTTAGCTACAATTAAGCTGCAATTAATTAAAATATTAGCATACCGTCAAATCAACTTATCTAGGTACCATCATAAGTTTTTTTTTTTTTTCCATTTTCTCAGTCCTAACCCTTACTATGTCTGTAGTGGT
The DNA here is from genome assembly GCA_016271365.2 of Neoceratodus forsteri. Classification (NCBI taxonomy): domain Eukaryota; kingdom Metazoa; phylum Chordata; order Ceratodontiformes; family Ceratodontidae; genus Neoceratodus; species Neoceratodus forsteri. The sequence continues at coordinate 83,603,049 of JADMNL010000033.1, forward strand.
ATTTTTAAGTGAAACGGGTGGCCATCTTTTTTTCTTGAGAAAAAAATTAATCAAAACAGAGTTAGGGTCAAATAATTCTGTGCCCAATTTCATTGCACTGCTGCATTAAATAAAAGTGATTTATGATCCTGGTAAGCATGTTCACATTTTGTAAGCAGACACTTGTGCTACAGAAGCAACATTTTTAAAGTTACTGAGAACAGCCCCCAAACAGCTCGCAGCCTACCCAGTGCCACATAAAACACAAGAGTATAATAACCCAGATTAGTTCAGATTGCCTGCCTGTTCATTCATACTAAGTACTGGAGATGCTGCATAATCCTGTTGTCCATCTGCGAGGCCTAATGCATATATAATCCAATCAAAATAACTTTATATCATGTGCCAGAGAAAATTTGAGCCACAGTGCTAACCTAACGTTGGAGATGAAGATATTTTTGTGTAGGGATTTCTTTCAGGAAACATGACATAGCCCCCGGATTAATGGTATTGTCTCCTGCCCCCAAGGATGGATGCCCACTACTCTCTGAGAAAGAGATCTAGATTGTGCTGTAGAGTGGAAAGATAGTGGATCGTAAGGGAATTGGATATTATGCAAGAAGTCCCTTTAACCTGAAACTATTTTGTACATTGGTGTGGTCCATATACATCTTTCATTGTGTTTTATATAACACTGCAGATGTTTATAGCATATTTATCATAAGTTTTTATTTTTATCTTGCTGTTTGGCCCCCAGTCCACCACCTGTGCTTTCCATTCAGGCATCCTCCCGGCAACCTCCCAGTTCTATTCACCACTCCTCCCATTGTCGAGGTTGATGGGGAGCCACATGGTACAGGACACAAGCAGGTCAGTGCCATCCTTCTCCAGGGCAGGTACACATTAGCAATTTCTTTTTATTTACTCCCCAGAGCCTCCCACTTCCTTATGGTGCTGACACAGCCTACTGTTGGCTTTGCATCCTGCTGCATGCTCTGAGAATGTGTCACCACTCATGGAGGAGCAAGTTCCCAGCCCCACCAAGAGGGAATGCTGCAGTACCGGATCTTGGGCATCTAGCTTCTTGGGCTGACTTGCACTGCACTTGGCACCATTCCCCAGACTGTGACAGCATCAACCCAGCTTCCCAGGCTTGTCCCCAAATCCGGGTCACTGGCACGCAATCGCATTATACTTCCACTGTGACAACAGGCAGCCCTGCTTAAGTTTTTTTTTTTTAAGATAGATATAATGATGCAAAATTACCTGCAAACCCTGACAGAGTTTAAGGGAATGAGATTTTTGTAATGTATGCAATTGAGGCAATAAGACATGACAGAGTGTGCATTGTGGCAGGATAACAGCACACCTCAGGTGTGTTATGAGGCATTGCCATGTGCCTTTAGCCACCCCAAGAAGTATTGTTATCCCACCACAAAGCACACCTTGGAGTGTCTGATTTTGGTTCTAAAATCGGTCCAAGATTATTTTTTTTCAGGGGAGGTATGTGAAAAAAAAGTTAAGTAGTTTAATTATTTTTTTAAATATGCATCCACCCAAAAAAACAGCACATCAAAGCATTTGACATGCCATCTCAGTTTCAAACATAAGGGGAAGCAGTGAAGTGTAGTGGCTAAGAGAACTGAACTGCAAACTTGGAGAACTAGGTTTGAATCCAGTAGCCACCACTTGCATACTGTGTGACCTTGAGCAAGTCACTTAACTTCCCTGTGCTCCCAGGATGCTGGAAACAAGCCTTGGCTTAGTGTGTCTTTCCTGACCAAAAATGCTAAAATCAATAAGGCACAGCATAAACATTTTTTTTCAAATTAGTCCTTAAACCCTCTACAGTATTTTTCCAAACTCATCCCATTTGCCTGTTTCCTCACCTTTCCTCCTCTTTCTTCTTTATATTATTTCCTCCCTTTTCCCCACCTTGTTCCTGTTCTGTCTTTCCTACACTAAATAGATGGAATGTTTATTATGGATGGAATTCAGATCTCTGCTCTGTTCTACTGGCAGAATGTTACCCCCCTCACTCACACAACAGAAGGCCTCAGATGGAACCAGGACTTCTGTTATATCTGTAACAGGTTAAATAGCAGAGATTTCCATGGTAAGCAGGTGAGGATAGGAGGGGGATTTTTCATGGGAAGCAAAGAAATAACAGAAATTAAAACTGTTAAGTAATGTGGTACTTCATTTTTTAAATGTATGTATGTATGTATGTGAGTGTAAGAACAGGATTACAAGGGTAAATAACATTAACTAATATTTTTTAAATTTACAGCAGTTTTATTCTCAGGGCCTAGCTGATGCTTTTAAGTGAGTAAAGGTGGCAGCCATATTTGTGATGGCGGTCAAAGGTGGATGGTTAGTATTGATTTCATTGTGAAGAGGCTGCCGGATCTTTATCCAATGCTGTTGTGCTGAGATAACAGCAAGAAACATAGAATTTGATGGCAGATAAGGACCGCTTGACCCACCTAGTCTGTCCATTTCCCTACCTGATGGATAAGCTGCAGATCCCAATTAACCAACAGCCTACGTCCTCCTACCCCACCACTAGAATTGCCTTATGTCTGTCCCATGCATTCTTGAATTCCCCCACTGTTCTTGACTCCACGACCTCCTCAGGAAGGCTGTTCCATGCATCCACAACTCTCTCCATGAAAAAATTCTTCCTCACATTACCTCTGAGCCGTTCTCCCTCTATCTTCAAATTGTGCCCCCTTGTTTTTGCACATCTCTTTTTTCTGAGTAAAGATGACCCTCAGCCAATCAGGTTTCATGATTTTGCAAACCCATTTTATAATTAAGCAATAACACAAGACAGGGTGTGCTTTATCATAGGATATCAGCATGCTTCAGGTGCATTGTGAGGCAAAAGGCAAAACAGAGTGCCTTATGCACCTGGGAAGTGCTGATATCTTATGATAAAGCACACCCTGGAGTGTGTTATTGTGATTATGCACTGGACCCATACAGTAAAGTGAAAAAAGGCACAAAAACAGGTCTAACAATTAATTTTGTTACTGTTTTTAAAGTGTGGAAGTACATTAGTGAATAAAATAGTCCAATGCTGCAGTCATTAATCAGGTAACTGCCCTAACTTTTAACTGACTAGAATAAGGGTTTTGAGAGGGCTCAGGGATATTGTTTTCTGATCAGGGATCTTGTTTTTAGCCATTCCGTTATGAGGGAATATAAGTATGGGTCTGGAATGCTGCCAACCAATCAGCTTCTCAGATTTTTCCTGTCCAGTGCATAATCTACCTTATGATCCCTATATTATATATATTAATATTTAATGTCTGTATGTATTTTTATAACATGTTCCTTGCATGTTTATCTGTATCTCATACTTTGTATTAACTTCAATCGTACATTTTCAATGGTTTCCCCCTATTTTTTTTCTTTTCTGTATTTTCTTCCTGGAGCCAGCCATCCTGTTCCTCTCAGGCTAGTTACTGGACCAGACATTCCCTTATTGTTTTAAAATAAAAATCAATCACTCAGCCAAGGGTGTAGCTAGTACAACAAAATATGAAGTCCCAGTCATAAAGCATGGCCCTACTTGTGACCCCCTAGTTATAAATATAAACATATTTCTTATTTATTTATTAAATTTTGTTAACTGGGTAAGCCCGCTGGGCTCCGGAGGTCCCTTTTTCAGGGGCGATTTCTTGCACCACAGTTGTACACCCCCAGTGCTATGTTAGACTAGGGGCATGGCCACCAGTAAAATATGATCTCGGTTGGCATCACTAAACCTAATTTGTACTACATTCCCCCAAAAACTTGAATTTCAAGTCTTTCCATTTTTCCCTACAAAGGGGCGTTTGCATGGAAACTGGATCCTTATCCCTTACACTTCACTTACAACTGAGGGTTATGGCAACGATATTTTAGTTGGCAAACATTTTCATTATACAGGTTTCTTGTAGCAAAAATGTATTTCCAACATCCTTAGATTCATAATCAGTAGCTTTATCATTTCCTCAGATTAAAAAAAAGAGTTTTTATAACTATTTTTGTGATTAATGACTCAAGTCATTTAAGATGCCCACCACACATAATATTTACACATGTCTTCTGTAGAAGGTATCTTTTGATCTTTTGACTGTAAATGCTGGATTTATACTGTTTATGTATTATGATGGTGTTAGCACGTGTTTGTGATGCAAACTGCACGGCACCCCACCAAGATGTTTGCTTTTGTCATGGTGGGCATTGCAAAGGAGCAATAACTTTTAAAACAAACTCTGGCCAGAGCTGTTACGACTTCGGCCAAGAAAAAGCCCAAAGTGGGACATTTCTTACTGAAAAATGTTTTTTTGCAGGGCAGTGCATAACTTCAACCAATGCAACATTTTTGTTTTCGCTATATAATCAGAATTAGGCCTAAGTACTGTAGTTTCTTAGTTTCTTCTATTGTTTCTTATCATTTTAAGGTATTTTAGTTGTGGTATTATAGTTTTCTGCAACATTTAGTGGAAGTTAGAAAATATTTTTAGTACTATAAAGTCAGGACATGTAGTATTTTTCATGTTTTTTTTGCAGGACACAGCTGCCCAAATCAGGACTGTCTTGTGAAAATTAGGACAGGTGGTAACCCTAGCCATGTCCAAGATGGTGGCCGGAGTCGAATGCACATATGTGATGACTCACAAATACGCACTGAACTCTGACAGCCCAGTGGCACAGCCTACCATTTCCAAGATGGCCACTGGAGCCCAGTGCACATGCGTGAGTCACCACACATGCGCAGAGAACTCTGGTGGCCATCTTAGAAATGACGGACTGTGCCACCAGAGTTCAGTGTGCATGCGCAAGTGGGCACACTCAATTCTTGCCATTTTGGACATAGCAGATAGTGCCATGTTCCACTGGTACTAATGGACAAAATAATGCGGGGGTGAACACGTAGTGATTGCCATTCACCTCCACTAAAATAAATCCATTTGGTATCTGGTAAGCTCCCTTTTTCTTATGTGCTCACAAGATGTCTGCAGGGCTACCCCAACTGCAGCCATAACAACTTTAAAAATCATGTATTTCAGTTTAGGAGTGAAAGAAAATGAAAAGTGAAAACATAGTGATGTTTTTGCCAGAACTATGTTATTACTAATTTTTTTTAGTAATCATTTTTATTGATAATTTTTTTAAAGATGACAATTATTAATTGCAATGTGCACATTATGATGGATGGACTTATAATGCAAACAAAACATTATATTATTTTAACATATATGTCACCACAGAAATAACTATTAAACAAAAAAAATAAGTATGCTATTAAGATTGTAAATAATTAAGAAGGATAATGCATTTTTAATATTTTGTCCATTATATTTTACAATAGTCTGATACAATATTCTCAATGTGATTCCAGTATGTATTTTGAAAGTCCTTCTCTGTCACATTTGTTCTGTCTACTAACCTTTCCAGGATTACTGTGTCTTTGAATAAATACATACATAAATGTTTATTAAATAGTTCAACATTGGAAGAATTCCAATCCATTAGAATTATTCTTTTAGTCACCATAGTGCCCAAAATGAGTACGCTATTACTAAAATAAATGACAGGATGAATATATTATAGGGGTGTAGTTGCACCCCTATATTAGGGTTAAATTTTCACTTTTATGTTAAACTGAAAATTTAGGACTTTAATAACTTCGCAACCATTCAGGCAATTCCCATGACATTTTGCATGCACTGTCAGGGACCAAAGATCTCTTGGTGTGGCATGTTTAACTCCGGTTGGTGTGCAGGGGCAGAGATATGGAGTGTCAAAAACCATGTAAATTACCACTTTTTGTCAAATTCTTTGTTACCACGTTACGCAAAAACAGTGGAATTTTGGTCTGCAATGTTTAGGGTATATAGGTCTTGGGTCACTGTGGTGCCTTTTGAAGATTTGGTGAAAATAAATATTAAACCATTCCAAACTTATTACATTTTAAAGTTTCCTATTATTTCCTATGGGAAGAGTTAGATGTCAGGCTCAAAATAGGATACTTGATAGCAAATGTGGAATTCTAGTTCACAAATGCAGAATCCTATTCCACAAATGCGGAATCCTAGTTTGTACTGCCACCATTTTGTTTTTGCTTAGTGAGGCAAACAAACTTAAACGTAAAAAATAATACAGGGATTTGGTAAACACCAATAGTTGTGTTTACCTAGTCGGGGCCCAAGGAATTGGATTCTGGGGTCAGTTTTTAAAATCATTTTCAGAAATGTATCTATTTTATCCGTAGAAAATCTTTTACTGCAAATCACAGAAATCTTTTACCAAGAAACGGGATCCTTTTCCACAGTTTGCAAAAAAGGATTCTCTTTTACCACGAAACAGGATCCTTTTTCACAATTTGTGAAAAAGGATTTTTTCTTTACCACAAATTGCAGAAAAGGAAGCTCGGTAAAGGATTCTTTTTCCCAATTTGTGAAAAAGAATTTTTTATATAGCTGTTTCTTTGTCACTTCATAGCAAAGAAACTGTTTGGAATTTTGGGCTGAAATTTTCAGAGAGCTTGCCCCACATGTATGCCTTTTGCTGGTTTGGTGAAAATATGTTACTTGGCTGTGCAGATCTGTGGGGTTAAATTTTGCTTAGTTTCCCATAGGATAACATAATAATGAGAGGTTAACCCAGTTGTTTCTTTGTCACTCCACTGTGAAAAAATGATTTGCAATTTTTTTCTGAAAGTTTCAGGGTACAAATGGCTGCACCCACCAATGTGTCTTTTGCTGGTTTTATGAAAATATATTAATTTGGTGTTGAGTTACACAGGTTTCAGATGTCCCTGTGTTTTCTATAGGATAGCATGTAAGTGTCAGGTGTGCCTTGGTTGTGAACCCTATTGCTCAACCCATTCTCCTATACCCTTACTTACTCATGGACTGGGTTGAGCATTAGGGTTCACAACCCCAAGGCACACTTCTCAGGCCAATTCCTGCATATAGGCTGGGGTGGGGTCTTAGGCTTGGGAACCCTAAGGTAGCATTTCCCTACTTTTGATGCTTTAACCCTAATGGTGAAATTATGTTGTTTTTTGCAGAGAATATATATATATATATATAATGCCCATATGTATCTATATAGGAGATATCACATGGGACTGTAGTATGTAAGCTTTTTATACTCCTCTGGAATGTTGGCAAAAATGCCCTCTTGGCATGAGTAGTGCAGCCAGGAGTGCAAGGGGCATTATTGCCTACATGACAGAGGATAATTAAAAGCTTACACACTAGAGTTCCATGCAAGGTACTATTTACATTGTTGGGTCCAATCCTTCTGACATACCTGCAGGAAGGATGACAACACTGTAGGGAGATAAAAATGTATAATTCCTCCAGGTACATAATGGCATGTTTTATTGAGATCATTTATACTTCCCCCCCAATGGTATAGATCAATAGTTCTCAGACTTTGTCACAGTGAGCCTCCCCAAATCCATGGAAAATATTTTGAGCCTCCCCCAAAAATTGAAATAATTTTGGGCCTCCCCAAAGAAAAATAACATACTGTACTTTGAGCAGTACACCATGAATAAATTGAAACCCCTTTGAGTACTTGGCTCACATTCAGTTCTTTGTCTTATACTGATGTGGAACCTTTGAAAAAGAGCTCCTGTGATCAAAGGTGTTATCTGAATAACAAATAAAATAAACAAATATTATTCAGCTTATTGTAACCCCCCCAAGGCCAACCTACGTATTCTGCTATTTTAATTCTTGAACCATTGTTACCCCTTGTTGTAGTACCTTCATGGGTCAGACTGCTTTCTCTGTTTCCTGTCTGTATGAAATAACCTTCCTACATACTTCGCCTCTCCCCATCCTTCCCTGCTCCTAAGCAACTTCTCAGGGATTACTTACCTTCCTGCTATTGCTCTTAGCGCTTCTGTGCTCAACCCTTGTATTTGGGCTGGTCTGCCATCAGGCAAAACATTGATCAGTTACCACCACTCATTATTAGTTTATTGTTCATATATGTTTGCACTATTGTTTATTGTGTATTTCTTGATTGTTTTACAGTTGCCTTTTGAAATGTATTTACTCCCTACCCTTCCCTGGGTACACCTGAAATGAGCCTTTCATTCACCTTCCCTTGTCACCTATTAGTAAATAAATACATTAAATTCACCTACTATTATCCTGTTTCAGTTTGCATCATCTCTTCACACACAATATATAAAACTCAAAATTTAAATACAGTACTTTTTCAGACTTGCTTGAGCCTCCCCTGGAACAAGTTGGTGCCTCCCCAGGGAGGCTGGCCTCATCATTTGAGAACCCCTGGTATAGATAGATAGATAGATTTCATTTAGTTTCATTTTTGGAGCTTCTTTTCTAACCATGGACCCCCACCACCACCACCATCCTTTATTTTTTTTTATTTTATTTAAAGATTGGTAGCTGGGAAAGGCACACTGAGCCAGGGCTCATTTCCAGGTGTGACCTAGGGAAGATTGGGGATCGGGAATGAAGTAATAATATAGAGTGACAGTTACAGGTATGATACAAGATACATCAAGATAAAAAATAAACAATTCATAGTAATGACTTACAATTTTCCTACGGAGATAAAACAGAATACAGAGTGATGAATTTCAATGAGCATAATAACACATTACAGATGAACAATAAATTACAATGTGGCACTGTAGGGTGTGAAAAGTAAGGTAGAAAAATAAGCAAGTAAATAACCTTAGTGATAAAGGTTGAGGAAGCTGAGGGGAGGCTTGAGGTCTAATGATTAAAGGTTTATGAGCAGCAGCAGGAGGTTACTGGAGGTGGTCTAAGCAAATGCTTTAAGGCATCCTTACCTGCATACCAAGGACATCTTTGCTGCTTGCTCTCCCCAGATACAACTGAATCCCTGTCTTTACTGAGGCCTTCTGTTGTGTGTAATTGTGTGGGGAGAGGTGAGCATTTGGCCAGTAGAATGCTGCAGAAGTTTGAATTCCTACATTCCAAGATCAACAAGCTTTCCATCTGTTGAATGTGTGGATAGGCAGTTGCTTGACAACTGGAGAGGGACTTTTTTCTAGTTACTTTTAGCAAAAGAAAATAACCATTCTTAACAAAAAAAGTTGGCATTTGTTTATTTTTCAAAATTGTCTCTGCCCAATTTATAAGCACAATAAGACACTTTGAGATGAGCATTGTGCTGGCACAACACACATCCAGGGGCTGAAGGCACTTTGCCTGCAGCATCATGCCTCAGTGCCCCCCCCGAGGTGTGTTGTGCCAGCACAATGCAAACCCCATCATGTGTTATTGCTCACATATACTATATGTGTAGGAGGGGGGTTGACAGTTAGGGTGAGGTGATACTGTCCCTTTAGAGATTGCTGTAAAATACCCTCTTGGAGTACTGTGCCCAGTTTTGGAGTTCTTACTGGAGAAAGCACATTACCAGGCTGAACTCAGTGCAGCAGAGGGTCACAGAAATTATCCAGGGCCAGCAAGGCGGATCCTGTGTGGAATGGCTGGTGACCTGAATATGTACTTGCTGAAGGCCAGACCAGAGAGTGGGAACACAACAGAGACTTATAAATTACTAATGGGTACACACAGGGGTAAATTGTGTGGCCTGTTTGTTAGAAATAGAGATACAGTCATGAGAGAGCACAGCAGGAGACTGGTGGGAAGTAAATTCAGGAAGGATGTGAGGAAGTTCTTCACTGAAAGGGTGGTGGAGCCTTGGAACAGATTGCCAGCAGACGTTTGGGGCAAGGACCCCTAAATGAGTTCAAACATAGGTGGGACAAGGCCAAAGGACTCCAATTCCTACTTGGGGGAACCAGGGCAGTGGAGGAAGCAGAAGTGGGGGGACAAGGAATGAATAACCCACTGCAGCACTTGTTTGGGGTTAAGGTAGTAATAAACACAGACAGACTTGATGGGCCATCAGCCTCCTTCTGCTGGCAGATTCTGTTTCTAACCCATACTGCTGCATTAAATTCAGTTCCCAAATAAGCCTCAGCTGCAAGCGAACAGTAAGGGACAGAGAGATAATTTTTCACATTCATGCACAGTGGGCATGAAAGCCCATAAAAAGCTCTTTCAGATGAGGTGGGGGGATCACCTGTTGTTAGAAACATTCCAGAGGTATAGATGACTGAGTCTGTTCAATATTAAGACTACAGTGTAGTCATTTTTAGAACATTGTGATGTCATTGAGGAACAAGCTATGCTACTGAATACATAACTTGTTCGTCACTGACATCACAATGTTTTTTTAATATGGCTGCAATGTAGTAATAATATTGAACAGACTGAGACATCTGTGTCTCTGGGCTGCTTCCAGTTACAGCTGAGCTCAGTACCCCATTTAAAAGAGCTTTTCGTGGGCTTTCAAACTGTGTTAGCCACTGTACATGAATGTTTCCCTTTAATAAAGAAAATAATGACTGGAAAGTCAAATGCATTCTGCAAGTTTCTGTGAGGTGTGTTGTTGCCACTTGTGTGTGGAGGGGTCGGACAACTACAGCTCCTCAAAGAATGGGGTTAAAAATCACTGCAGCACAGCATTCGATACATGTGCACTGCATTTTGCAAAAAGCACAAAACACTTCATAAGATGACAACTAAAGGCAGGAAAAATAGTGACTGAGAGAAACAATCTCAAATTATTGTGACCTCCTCCCCCCCATGTGGTGCAGGTAATACGGAACACTCCAAGCTATTAGGTGGGATGGCCATGGTTAAATAAAGTTAATATGGGGGGGGGGGAACGGGACAAAGGTAGGGCAACTGATGCTCTGTTTTCAAAAACAGGCAATTCCATTTTACAAAATCTTAAAATAATTTTTTGTTTCATTTTTTCACAAAATTAAGTGTAAATCAGAATGCTTTGCTTTTAAACATGTAGCGCAAAATGGGAGGTCTACACAAATGTGGCACCAAGTTGTGTAAACGGGTTTGTTTCATATGACAATCAAGCATTTTCAGTGACATAAATTATGCTAAATTTTGTTCTGGATATAATGTTATTTATTATTATGGTTTAAATATTGTATGTAGGATTTTGTAAAGGTGCCCTGAGCTTGGGAAGGGCGCCTTATAGAAATAAACATTTACTTACTTAGTTACTCTTAGGTGGTGTTTTAAAAAATGGAAAATGTCATTTCTTATCAATAAAATTTGTTATTGCATTTTAAAATAATACATAAAAAAATAGGGTGGCCCTACAAAGGGTGCACAGAGCTGAGGGTCACCAATATGCATTCTAACACATTAAGTCCACTGTCCACATTACGGGCTGGCATCAGGCAGTCACAACTTCATTGTCTTCATTCCAAATCACCACCAGGCATCTTGGCACACTCTGCAGCTTCACTTGAGGGCTCAGTCATTTGGGGGTAGTTCAGTTTCATTTACCACTGATTTTACTCCCACATCCACGAAATCTGTGCTGGGGTCATTCACAGAAACCTAACATTATGTGAGTTACTTGTTACTTTTACTAGGCACCAGAGGAGATAACTTTCAGGAGCATCAAACAGGGATGGGAGAACTAGTTCAGGACCTTCCAGAACCTCTACCATTTTATGAAAAAGAACCTTATCTAAACTTTTTTCAGGTTTGGATCAGTTTCAAAACATTGATTTTGAAGCATAATATGCTCCCCAGCAGGTCTTTATCTAGAAAAAAATGGCGGTGGTGAAGACCCCAAAAAAGAAGGCTGGAGGTGGAGAAGGACCCAGTGAGTAGGTCTGTACATACCCAGGTAGAGCATTAATTCTCAAGAAGAGCACATCCTAAAGTGAGTTATCGTGCTTATAAAATGGAAAAAAAAGTTTTATTTTTGTGTAGTTAGGCAGTTACTGGGTAGATTATGTTAGATTGATGACAAAATGTGCATTTACTGAGAAATAACTGGGTATTGTTTGTTTCCCATAGGGAAACCAGTTGTGTAATTTGCCGTTACGAAGGAGTGTTTATTATAGCAAACACATACTGGGTTTCCCACGTCCTGAGCATGCGCCAGTGGCCATGCTCCCCCCCCCCCCACTGCCGGACGCCCTGACTTACTACTGGAGCTTACGGCCACTGGGACTCTGCGGTAAGTCAATTTAAAAAAAAACTTACACAAACACGGGAAAAACCTGAGTTACTTAAAAAAAGGCAGTCTTCAGCAGCCGTGTCCAATCACGGAACTCACTGAAACCTGGTCAGACCGTGGCTGCAGAGACATCTTCTTATTTTATATAAAATTGCTGTGGGGGGGGGAACAGTACCCAGCAATTATATAAAATAAAACATGGGGTGGTGTGTAAAATTTGAATTTTACACACACCCTCGGTGTTGGATTCTTAGATAAACCCTTCAAGCTCTTGGGATTTATGTAGCATCCAGTAACTCGGTTGTGTGTAGAATTCTTGTTACACACCCTACCCCATCTATTATTCAGTATTTAATGAATGGTCAGGTGATGTGTAGATTATTTTTCCTTCACTGACAGTATCTAATGCGTGGAAAATGATGGTCAAAAATGTCTTTACACTTTAAAATAAATGGTTCTGAAAGTGCTGATAAGACTCTGTTAACTATCAGAACTTTCAGAACTTTTGGGGGTTCTCCCATCCCTAGCAGCAATATGGTTTAATTGAGTATCAGGGGAAATGTCTTTCAGTTATTCAGCTCCAGGGCTAAGTGCCTTTTCTCTCAAAGCCTTTTTCAAGCACCACGTTGCGGGCTGCAGTCCTGACTAAATTCTTAGCTTTCTAGTCATGGTACGGTCCATACTTAACTGCTTTTTCTTCCTCTTTTCCTTTCCTTTCCTCTATTGAGAACTAGGAAGGATGGATACTGTCACTTCCCCTACAGGCCTTAAGGAGCACACCTGTGTCTTAGCCCAGAGCTAAATAAAGCTTAGTCATATGTGTCTGTTGTTGTTGTGCATGTCTTCCATCAGGGACCCCTGAAATAGAGTCAGACATGCTGTTTTGTCTGTCTTGGAAGGAAAGTATCAATTTATGTGTCAAGTAAAAGTTGCAGCACTGCTTGAATGCTCAGAATGATGTGAGCTGAGTTTTTTTTTGAGACTATGGCCCTGTACAGATTAAAGCACAGTATTGTATAACCATTCTAAAATTGGTTTAAAGCTTACCATACTGTAACATCCACACCTCATGATGCCATGTTTAAAAATGGTTTTAAAGCCATTTCCATCTGTCCACGCTACTGCGATTACTGTGCTAATAATCATGCTCGTGAGATACTCTCCCAGTGGATAGTGGGTGTTGGCATGATTGCAGTGATGGGAGAGAAACACGGTTGTCGTCCGCACTACCAAGGTAATCCAAACTAACTACTGAACCATTTCAAAAACTATGTTAAAGCCTAGATCTGAGCAAGGTTTTAACGTAGTTTTTGAAACAGTGCTTGACCCACTAGTAGTGTGGACGAGAGCCGAGCTGTAGTGACTAAAGTGGCTTAAGTTCTTTAAACTGTTTTAAGAGCTGTAGTCTGTACAGGACCTGGTGGAGTGATGATGAAAGGTATCCTTCAGAACAATATGAAGTTTATTTATTTATTTTGTGTAGGATTACAAATACCTTTGAGCCAAGGCTCTTTTACAAAGGTTCCACGTCAGTTAATAACATACAACACATAGAAACATAGACTTTGACAGCAGATAAGGACCGCTTGGCCCACCTAGTCTGCCCATTTCCCTACCTACAGGATAAGATGCAGATCCTATTTAACCAACAGCCTGTTTCTTCCTAACCCCCCACCACAAAAATTGCCTTATGGAATACAGTTGATATAACAGCAAACAATTCATGTTACAACAGTGCTATTGAAAAAGGTCCAGTATGGGAAGAGTAAGGCGTAGAGGAGGAGAAAAAGTGTGGGAAGTTAAATGAGGCAGCTATAATGAAATGGAGAAGACAGCTAGAAAGCATGTGCCCACAAGGAATGGGTCGGGTCAGACACATGGGGGTGGCAAAGAGACAGGGAATGAAAAGAGATGGGGGGGCATGGATGCAGTCGGCGGCATTTGTCAGACAATGAATGGGAAGGAGTGAAAGAAGGGAAAGTGAGGGGCAGGGTGAGGGGAAGGAATAAGTGCTACAAGGGGGCAAAGAGAGGCTATAGTGGTGGTATGAAAACCTGAGATTTGTAGTGGCACCTCAGGAGCTGGGGGGGAGACTTGGAGGGAGCTAGGGGTTAAGCATAATATCAGTTGGGACTATGGCTGTGGAGGTCATGAGCTAGGAGAGGCAGTCACAGGAACTAGAGGCAACGAGATGGGCTCGGAGCCTGGTGAAAGCATATACCCCCCAAGCACATGTGAACTTAAAGGTCAGGTAAAAGAATCCTTACCATCCTCTTCACAAAAGGGCCCCTTCCCCTCCAAGGACCCCAGTTAACAGTTGTATCAAGCCAACAGCAACAGGATTCTATAGTTTTAAATTCTGTTGCAAGATACAATTTTACTTTTTAGGACTCTATATTATAAAATAAATGTAACCAAGAACTAATAATACATGGTAATTTAAAATATGTTTCTCAGGTTTTCTGTTAGTTATTAGCTATTTTGGAAGTGCAGTAACACACTTCAGGGTCTGTTAGCTGTGCTGGATTTATGCACCTCCCCATGTAGTTGAAGGCTCTTTGCTGTGCCTTAGGCCTCACAACTCACCAGGGGACATGTGTTAATCCAGTTCAGTTCGCCCCCACTGTGTGCCATTGCAAACTTACCATAAAACACAGGACAATGTTATTGAAAATGGAAGCAAAAAATCCTCTTTTATGATAATTCCTGGTGGCTGCTCCATAAGACATAGAAGATCAGGACAAAATCAAATGCAATTGGTCCTCCAGCTCAGCTGCATACACTCTCAGCTTAATACCCTTTACTTAGTAGTACAACAGACATGAACATGTCTGACATGCAGGCTCCAGGCTAACATTTTGATGCCAGAGTGCATCTTTGCAAAGCAATTGTTCTGTGTAAACACCTGTTACTGAGCAGACACCAGGCCTTGCAATTAAAAGGGACTTTTTTCTTGCACCCTCATCTGCTGTGTCCTGCGTTCCATAGTTAGCCATTTCAAATTCTATTTTTAGTTCTACTCTCGTACCATACTGTGACCCACAAAAGTAAACTTATGTGCCATGGCATGCATGGCACGTATGTTTTTCCTATACCCCGGAGCTAGATTCCATTTCAGTGGCTTGTGTGTCGGGTACCGCAAGATTCCATCCTAGCTGCACCAGGCTTGGTAGCATGGATTACAACTGGAATGTCCCACAGTAAACAGTCATGTCAAAAGTAAAACAAGTCTGTTTCAGAGGTTGGCTAACTAATGTAGCAGTAGAGCTTCAGCTTGTGACACCAGTGACCCAAGTTCAAGGACTGACTTTGGCTTGTAGGGGCCACCAGGGGGAAGAAGGATTGAGCATTCCAAGGACTGCTATCCTGTATACTGTCAGCAGGCTCCATGATTAGGGCACTGCAATGTGGGTGCCTCAACAAGGGCGAGTGACAGGTGCGATCTTGAGTTTAGATCACCTGCACTCACACCGCGTTGGATGTCCACACAGTTTCTTTGCCCTTCATGGCATGCTTGCCCTGGAGAAGGTTATTTTTGGTTGATGTGAGGCGCAAAGCCTCCCCACATTGGAGGGTGCGGGGGGCAAGCAAAACCTGACTGTTTCCCGGAATGGCGCTTTGGTGCTGTAACTCCCAGGAGGCACAATACCAGCCACAGTAATGCAAGGTGGCATATTGCCTGCACCCTAATTGACATCGGCCAGATGCCTGGTGCACTGACATGGATGAACCGTGTTCTTCTCCTTTGGGGGTGGGAGGGACATAGCCTCCCTGCATGATGGCAACCTAGTCAAGGCCAGATGGTATTACAGTCAGGGCCATCAAGTAATGAATGGAAATCACCAGATGCCATCATGCTTGCACTGTGGTACACTGTGTGTGCTTTTGCATGGCTGCTGTTGCTATGGGGAAAATGGAAAAAGTCCTCAGTCTGCCAAAAAGGCAAATCCGGTGCCCCCTGCAGTCTCACAGGCAACTGACGTGGCTTGCCATCCACCATCATAGTGGTCCTGGGCCAATGGCAGATGCATAAGTCCATGAGAAGGTCAGTGATGGGGTTGGGGGTGCTGTGAGGTGGGGAAGGTGAAACAAAAGATCAGAGAAAATGCTAGATAAAAGAACATTTTGTTTCAGGGAGAGGGCGGACAGTATAAGGAAAACTGGTACTGCTAGAACTCTGGTAAGTCAGCAGCCAGCTGATTCAGTTTCTCTTCTGAAGAGGTTCATTTGTGAGGAAATCCACAGCTGAACACCCCTCCGACTTAGCTTATTGTGGTGAATGAGACATAAGTGAAATGAAAGCCACAGCTGACCTTCCCTCGGACAGCTCATTGTGGTGAATAGGACATAAGGAAATGAAAGCCACAGCTGACCATCCCTCAGACTTAGCTCACTGTGGTTAATGTCCCATAAGGAAATGTAAGCCACATCTGGCTACCTCTTGGACTTAGCTAATTGTGGTGAATGGGATGTAAGGGAAATGTAAGCTACTGCTGGCCACCCCTCAGACTTAACACACTGGGGAGAAGGGGATTTAACAGAAAGGAAAGACCCAGCTGACCACCATTCAGACCTAACTAGTCACAGATGCTCTAGGAATGGATCATTTGGAAAAGGAAACACAACTGGCCATACCTCTGACCCAGGCTAGGGCAAATGCTGCAGAGAATGGGCATAAGGAACTAAACCTCACTGTTGACCACCTATCTAGCCTACCATAGCATGTTAGAAATGCTGCCTGGAATGAGGTATGGTGAGTGTTGTTATGAGGATAAGTAAAGTAAAAAGCTAAAGAGAGACCACTTTTTTACTTCATAAGGCTTGTTTTTAATCCAATAAAAGCCATGGCAGCACAAGCAGCTTGGAGAAATTGGTCGAGTGGTAAGTTCAGTAATCCATAGCAATCTACCCAACCTTCAAGACAGTGATCTGTGACATACCCAACTTTTATTTGTTTATTTGTTTATTTAGATCTAGGATTACAATGACCTTTGAGCCAAGGCTCTTTTACAAAGGTTCCATGTCAGGAGATTAAATACATGTTAAACAAGGGCATACAACATTAAAGAGAGCATACAACCATATTCATCAGTTCAGGTACGGCATCACGGTAAATAGGATACATAAATAACACATACAAGGAATCATTTCAGAAACCTAGAAGAAATCAGGGAGGAAGGGTGAGAGGATAGGGGGATGGCAGCTGAAAAAGAGACTAGAGCAACTCACGGCATTGTCAAAAAACATCAGAGGGGGGTGGTTGATCTCAATGGGGAAGAGAGAAGTTAGGGCTGGCAGTCAATGAGCTGAAGGCCATGAGATGATGATGGAGGCTTGATTTGAATATGCCCAGTGAGGAGGTGGAGGTGATGTGAGTGCTTAGGGCATTCATCCAGCTGGGTGCACGGTGTGCAAAGGATCTTTGGCCCCGAGTGGTGCAGCATCGGGGGACCTGTAGAAGCTGATGTTCAGACCCTCTACTGTTACGAGGATTAGTGTTTGGGCACAGGAGGGCTTGGACAGTAGGTGGAGTAAGGCCCAAAGTAGTTTTTTACGCCATCAAGCAGGTAAGCTACTTTATGCGGTTAGCATGTTGAAGCCATCCTGTTTGAGCGTAAAGCTCACGTGTATGTGTGAGTCAGTGGGATACAGTAAGCAGTCGACAGGCCTTGTTTAGGAAGGTCGTTATGCACCTGAGGGTGGTAGTAGAGGCAGAGCCATAGATTATGAGGCCGTGGTCTATGACGGAGACCACAGTGCTCTGGATAGCAATCTTCAGTGCTGCCTGGGTAAGATGCTGTCTATTTCAGTAGAGAATTTCAATGTGTGAGCTTACCACTCTGGCAATACTATCAATGTGAGTCCCATAAGATAGGCAAGGGTCAAGTGAGATTCCAAGGTATTTAAAAGATGACACTTGTTCGAGAGTGTTACCAGCACTTGTATTGATATCAAGGGGGTATCGCCTGTGTTTGTTTTGTGAGCTGCAGAAAAGCATAGATTTAGTCTTTTTGTGGTTTAAAACCAGTTTGTGTTTTGTGAACCAGTTTTCAACAGCGGGGAAAGCAAGCTATAGGTTGTGAAGTAAGGGTTGTGAGGCCTTTATGGGGGATGAGAAGCACAGCGTCATCGGCATAGAGGATAATTTGTTCTGGGCAGGATAGTGGAAGGGAGTTCAGGAAAAGGCTGAAAAGTAGTGGGCCCAGTATGGATCCCTGAGGGACGCCTGAGCGAACAAGTTTGGAGTCAGAGAGTACTCCTGAGATTTTTACTCTTTGTGAGCACTGGTCCAGGTAGCTGTTAAACCATGCAGTGTAGTCCTGGGAGAGCCCGGTATTCAGCAGCTGTTTGGTAAGCAGGCCATGGTGAACAGTGTCAAATGCCTTAGACAAATCGATGAATACGGGTCCAGTTAGATGGCCTTTGTCCAACGGGTTGTGAAGGACTACAGTGAATTCCAGGAGGGCTGTTATTGTGCTGTGCCCTTGCCTGAACCTGTGTTGCTGTGCACATAGGATGTTATATTTGTCCAGATAGTCTGTAAGCTGGTCAGCAACAATGTGCTCAAGGGCCTTGGAGAAGGGGGTAATATAGAGCTCGGCCGGTAGTTCCCTGCATGGACTTTTGGCCGCTTTTAAAGACCAGAGTGACAATAGCAGATTTCCATTTACTTGGGAACTGACTGAGGCTGAGGGAGAGATTGAAGATTCTGGTAAGCGGGCGCAATACCTCTTCAAGGGTGAGGGATAGCAGTTTAAGGTCCAGTGAATCACCACTGGCTCTGGACTTGGAGATAGCCTTTGTTATGTATTTGCGGACATCATTTACCTTGACTTTTTTGAAGTGGAACGGTGGATGATTTGAGGTGGTAGGTAGGGAATTTGGAGCAGGGGAGTCAGTTTTGGAGAAAAAGTCCAGGGGGAGCATACCTCTCAACTGTCCCTGATTTTCAGGGACGTCCCTGATTTTACCTCAGAATTTTACTCTGTCCCTCCTAAAAATTGTGTTTCCATGACCAAACAGTGGGGGTTGTCAGCATAAAATAATGTCAGACATTAATGTTACAGACGTGTTCTCCCTTAGAAAATGCATTTTACACTAAACCACTCATTCTACCAGCTTCCTGAGTGGATATCATCACTTTTTAAAGATGTGTCCCTGATTTTTTTATGCCTTGTCCCTGATTTATGAGGCAGGGGGTTGAGAGGTGTGAGGGGGAGAACAGCACTAAGGTCGGTGGAAGCTGCTTTGCAAGTATTGGCAATGATCTTTTGGTCAAGGGTGGTGGCTCTGTCAACCATCAGTAGGGTTGGGGAGGATTTGGACTGCTTCCCTGTGACTTCCTTAATATTGTCCCAAAAAGCTCTCCCATCTCCCCAAGTGTTGGTGAGGGCTTCCTTGTAGTAGGTACTCTTCATCTGTCGTATTTGTTTTGTGCAGTTGTTACGAGTCTGTTTGTAGTTTTGAATGTCCAGTTGAGCACCTGTGGCCCTAGCTATTACCCAGAGGTGGTCCCTTGATTTTAACTGAGCCAGTAGCTCAGCCATGAGCCAGGGATTGGAGAGTGCCTTGACTTTGCGCTTTTTTACTGGGGCATAGGCGTCGCAGGCAGCGTTAAATGTGGTGGTGAAATAATCAAGGGCCGAGTCAACATCCAGTGCATTGTATATGGGAGACCAGTCTTGCTGACTAAGACAGGATTTGAGATGGGTCAGTTGGCCATGGGGTAGGACTCTGCTGGAAATGGTTTTAGGAGGAGGCTTACGAAACTGATTTGACCAGTTGCAGATGACAGGGGAATTGGCACTGAGGGAATCCGGGAGGACAGTGGTGGTGTTGATACGAGTTGGGTGGCTGACAAGAACCCAGTCCAGGAGAGTGCTGGTACCTGACTTGTAGTTCTTCCTTGTGGGGGAATCAACCATCTGCATTAGGTTAGCTGAAGAGATAGCATCCTTGTGGGTCCCTACATCAGGTGCAAGCCAGTTGATATTAAAATCGCCAAGGAGGAGGATCTCAGATCTGGGAGGTTGGGATCTTACAAAGTCCAGGACCGCACAGAGACCAATCCCTTGGTCTTTTGGTGGGATGTAGACTGAGACTACAGTGAGCACTTTATTTTGGGCCCCAAGGAGTAGTTTGATAGGTAGGGATTGCACAGAAGAGTCAAAGGGAGTAGTGTAGATGGGGTGACAGGTGATGTTGTCTTTGATGTAAATTGCACACACACACACACACACACACACACACACTCTTTTTGTCCTCCTATCAAGTCTGAAAATGTTACAGCCTTGTAGCGCAATAGCATGGTCAGGAGTATTGGGCGTCAGCCAGGTTTCAACAACAGTAAGGATATCAGGGTATGCTGGTCAGCAAAGATTTGAAGGGCAGCAAACTTTGGGAGGAGGCTGCATATATTGAGGGTGGCAATGATGAGACCCCCGTCTGATTTCCCAATTCTGGCTGGGCTGGAGGTAACCGGGCCAGGGTTCGGGTGAACACTCCCTGACATAAGTAGGAGGAGGAGCAAGAGTTTTAGTGCAAGCTGTCGCCGTTCATAGTCGGTGAGGTTTCATCTCCATATATTGCAAGACCAAATATAGCGTATGTGCCATATGTCCCAGTGCAGAGCAATGGATAGCAGCGGGGGTTGGTTTACCCAGGTTCCATTCTCATGTGTATCAGTGTACTGCCAGACCTTAATAGGTGGGTGTCCCAAGGGAGGGCAAGGTGCATGGGCCAGGGTTCCAGGTTGGCAGTAGGAGATGAGTAGGAGGTAGGTGTAGGGTGGAGAGGGATGGCAGGCACCAGGGAGGTAGTTGAGGGGAGGAAGGAAAAAGAGAGTAAGAAGAGGCAGGAGCAGGTGGTTGAGGAGAGGCTTTGTGTGGTGGAGTACTGGAATCTTGCTCTTGAGGGCAGGCTGGGGGGCACCCTGCGGCAACTACATTCAACACCAGACCGCTAGTGCAGAAGATGGAGTCCCCCTCAGGGAATCCTGGAATCTTGTTCTTGAGGGCAGGCTGGGGAACACCCTGTGGCCAGCTGCGCTCAGCACCAGACCGCTAGTGCAGAAGGTGGAGTCCCCCTCAGGGAATCCTGGAATCTTGCTCTTGAGGGCAGGCTGGGGAGCACCCTGCAGCCAGCTGTGCTCAGCACCAGACCGCTAGTGCAGAAGATGGAGTCCCCCTCAGGGAATCCTGAGGAGAGATAACACATTGTTTTATATGTTTGTTGCCAAGATAACACATTTATCTTGTACAGTTTATGTTTACACCTGTTATGTAAGTAAGAGATAAGACACAACAGGATGTGTTGTCATACTGTGATAGCTGCATGCCTCTGCAGGCTAAAGGACAAGTGCCATCAGCAACCAATATATATATCTATAAATATATCTATATATATATATATTTAGTAAGGAACCCATATCCTGGAGTGTCTTATCCCACTTATTTCTTTATTCATTTATTGTTGACCCTGAAAGGAGGGCTAGACAGTACTGCCTATTTTCAGCCTCATCTCGGTAAGACAGAGAAGCGACTACAGATGGAAATCAATTGAAATTGAACTGCATTAAGCTGCTGGTGATATTTCAGTGAATGGGAGATAATCTGGTAGTCATAAAACATGTGGTCACTTGTTATGAGAAAAATAAATATAAACAAAGACCTTTACAAAGTACTGTGGAGACATTGTCAGTCACTATTATCTTTAAAAAAAAAATGGGAATTCAATGACGTGAGGTTTATGGACAGAGGAGGGGGAGTTAGTTAATGTACAGGTTATAATTTTGTTCTTTTGTCTTATTTCAGATTTCTCTTTTCTCGGTCTTCAGTTGTGGGGTCAATTTGTACCATTTTTTTCTGTAATGTTTTCTGTGTACTTTAAACAATTCCCCTACTCTTTTTGAGAAGTGCCATGGAAACTTTAAAGGAGATAGGAAATGATTTTATATAGTTAACCACCCTTCCATCTTCCTTTCCATGTCAGTTATGTATTCTGATATGCTTTGATGATTTTTTTGATAAATAAATAATCTAGCTTTGGGGTGTCCTCAGATCTACATAGAGTTTCACTCTCCTCACCAGCTACTGCACTTGATTGTCATATTTCTAAGACTTTCTATGACATCAGTAACTGCCATTCCATGCTATTCATCTGAATGGCCTGAAATGAGAGTTTGTGACATCATAGAATATGCAGGCAGTGTGAAAAGAGAAAGCAGTAACTGCTGAGGAGAGAGGGATTCAAGGTAGTTAAAAAAACAACAGAATTCGACTATCAATTTAACATAAAGGGTCAAAAATATATCAGACTACTGGGTAGCCAATAAAAGAACAACTGGGGGTATTTAGAGGTGCAAAAACTGTTTCCTGTCACCTTTAAAGAGCTAGTGGAGCCAAAACAGACAGACAGGAAAGTAATCTACATTTTGAGCAGTAGTTAGTTGTAAGTTTTTATTTCTGAAGTATTTTTCTTTTTCCTTTTGCTCATCAGAAAGTCTTCTATGTGATAATATTGTGTTGGATGTGTGGGACAGCTC
This sequence comes from Neoceratodus forsteri, assembly GCA_016271365.2. Lineage (NCBI taxonomy): Eukaryota > Metazoa > Chordata > Ceratodontiformes > Ceratodontidae > Neoceratodus > Neoceratodus forsteri. The sequence goes on from JADMNL010000033.1 coordinate 83,625,655, forward strand.
TTAGCCTGGCAGCTGACATACCTAACTACTGCCCCCACACTACATCAGCAGCATTATGATCTCACAACAGTGACATCACAGGTGAATGGCCCGGCAGTTCATAAGTAGCAGTGATGTCACAGTCAGTGAGGTCACAATCCTGATGATGTAGTGTGGGGCAGCAGAGCAAGACATGTCAGCTGCCAGGCTTAGAGATGTTTCACACATCACCCCTACTAACATCAGGTAAACAATCTTCTAATTAAATAAAGGGAAAAGAAAAAGTACCTCAGATATAAAAGGTAAGGGTTTGCTGCTTTTAAAATCTAATATTAGTTTTAGGCAGTACACTAGCTCTTTAATGCCGTCCTGAATAACCACTAGAATTACCGTAAGTAACTGATCAGAAAAAACACACAAATAATATAGTTGTACTGTTCGTTCTTCAGTTGTTGTCTGAATTTATTTCATTTTGAATACAGCAGATTGTGATGTCATCAAATGTTGTTAAAGCTGCCTTTACATTGGTAAGTGACTATACCAGCATGCAAACATTGGAAATGAGTGGAGTACTTAGTTGTTTGTCATTTTAATATACCTTGTAGAATCTCAGTAGCCAGTCACATTGCTTAAATCACTGCACATTTCAGGGCCTATTATATAAATATTTTCAGTTTTGGTGACAAAGCAAATTATTTCACTGTAGGTTTTTCAGAATAGAAGTAGAAAAAAACAACCTTGCACTCAGGACCCCGTGACAACATCACCAAACTGATAAGGTGATACTGGTAAATATTTTATTACTGCCACATGGCACATAGATAAACAATGACACTGCAGACATAATACAAGAGTAGAAGCCTTACATAATTATATTCTGGGTAGAAGCCTGACATAATTGCATTCTGGGTAGAAGCCTGATATAATTGCGTTCTGGGACTTGATCACACTGAGAAAGTTCTAGGTACGGAATGTTAACCATACCTTCCTTGAAACAGCAGCACATCCAACTGTTTTACTACACAAACCCATGTCATTGCATATAACAATTATGATATGGGTGTAATAACAACGTGCCTGATATTTTACTTGTGGACCCTGAGCCCTGTGACGTCACTCGTGGCTTTACCACGTGTGATGTCATGAGGTAATGGACTCATAAAATATCAGGCGTTTTTTTATTAGGCCCGTGTCATATCCCTTATTTATATATTTATTGACTGGCACACTGATACACTATTACACTGCTATAAAAGTGGATCTATATAGTTAAGTATACATATGTGCACTACCCATTTGTCTGACAGAGTTGAGCTCACAAATTAGCTTTCTAGTGCAAGGCAATACTGCAGCAATACCCCCCTCCTCCCATGCATCTCAGAGCTCACACATATGATGATACCTATTTGTCTCTCATAATCAAGGATCATAGGGTCCATGGCTTCTGACATTGCCCTGTCCAGCAAGCCTCTACGCTGTTAGAAGTGCATTGTGGGAACAGAGAATTATCACAGACCGAAAAGCAGTATCTTGATCAGGCATCAAAGCACTCCTGACAGCCTTCTGTTTTTTTCTGCACAGAACAGAAAGAAATGTAAAAAAAATACTGTACATTGTGGTTGCTCAGAATCCAAGTCATGGAAAAGGATTTGTCGTATTCTGACCTGATTTTTAGAACTATGATTTTTGGAATTACCGTCTGAAAATCCTAATTCTGAAATTAAAGGATAAATGTTTTTACGTAAGAAATTAGGAGTTAGGATTTAGTAATTAGGATTCCAAATCTGATTCTGATGCCAAGGTCCTTTTCAGAATCAGAACAGGAATCAGATTCCGAATTGAAAATTCCTAAATGCCTATAAAATCCAATCAGAGTCAGCCAGTTCTGAGCATTCCTACAGTGCATGCATTTTGGCTGTCACAGAATGCTGCAGAATTAATCCAAACTAGCTATTAGTGTGCTAAAACCATGACAACTAGCAGGGACATCCGCTACATCAATGAAAATGCACAGCAACACAACACAACATAGTGAAGAGATCTGAGAACTCCCGTGTTATTCGGAGCCACTCACAGTACTGTTTCACATCATCCATTTTGTTATATAAACATCTTACAATGGCACAGTACCTGATTTAAAGAAAAATGTCAAACAAAGCTGTAAAAATTAATTCTGAAGAATTTTAGAATATATTGTGCAGATGTTTTTAAATGGCCCAGATAATGGGCATGTTTGGGTTCTACAAGCATACATCCCCTCCCCAATCTGTCCATCACTATGACTGCCTCTGTCGGTGAGCTCCCTGTCAGAGCATAGCATGTGTCTACTTTTGTGATGCAGGAAAAAGAAGAATATCTTGCAGGTAATACCTTTTTATTGGATGGAAACTGTTTTGGAGACTAGATTTTGGGAGTTAATTTTGCTATTCCACACTTGATACATCCTGCAACATATTTGTTTCTTTTCCCTACTTCTGGGACTGGACTTACACAGCTACCACATCTATTTGATACTCTTTTGAAACACTGCAGCCCAGTTTAAAATAACTAACCTCTACCCTTCTAGAAATTAATATTCATAGATGACACCTTTGCAAATCAGTTTCAGAAAGTCATGCACTGCCTCTTAATATTTCTTTTCCCAATCAATGAGGAAAAGAATGACAGCCAGATAAACAGATAGACAGACCAACATACAGACAGACAGACATAGTGTGTAGATAGATACTGTCTGTGGATAGATAGCTAGACAGATAGATACTGTAAATAGATAGATAGTAGAATTTTATTTTTAAGCACTTCACGTAAAATGCAAAAACAAACTAGAAAAAAGTTTATTCTTATAAAACATCTAGTATCTTCCATCTCCAAAAATAATATTTTATGAAATGTTATAATGCTTGAAATTATATTTCAAAAGCTGTAAATATTTGAACTGTTAGGCGCAGATACTTTGAAGGCTTGGCACCTGATCAACATGACTAGATCCTAACTATACAGTTCTTATGTGTGGCTGGATGTCTATACATGTTGAAATAATATGTTGTTAAAAATAACAGTACTTTAAAAATGTAGTGAACTATTTTATGCCTTCTACATCGATATATGGTCGCTGTAGCAGTAACATACATTGATCGATCACCTTAGTTGACTCCAAGCTTTCATGTAAAAAATACTGTAATCTCTAGTCCGAGTGGTTCCAAAGTTATCCCTTTTTAAAGAAATAAACTTTTGAAAGGTCTAATTGTGGAACCATTGGGGCTAGAAACTTAATTTTTTTGAATGATCGCTCAGATTCCAACTATTAAGAGTTAGCTCTGTCAATACTGTTGTTATGTGTCAATACTATTCTATACGTATCAATATTATTTGAAACTGCTTTTTGAGTATATTATCAAAAAATATAGTGTCAATACAATTATTTGTATTGTTAGACTGTATTGATATTATGTTGTAGTAGTGATACATTAATTTATCTACTGATACATACATTTATATGACAGTTTAAAATAATATAAAAAATACTGTATTTTTTAACCTTTTTCTAAAATTTGGTAATGCTACACACATTACTTAATTAGAAATGGTGTAGTTACAATTTAATTTTTCACTTATCTTCTGCCCTTAATCACACTGTGAATATTTCACTTTCCCTCTAGTGATACCTACTGTTTGTCAGAAGAGAAAAATAAACATTAGCAAAATACAAACATAAAAAGGTTAACCATATAACTCTATTTGCCAAGTTTAACAGTATAAATTATAAAACTGTCCTCAAGCTTGACCAGTTCAGGCAGGAGTGACTTTCAGAGCACTGCATACACACAGGCACTGATGCACACAAAGGGACACGCGCGCACACACACACACACACACACACACACACCCCTACATACTCATACTCAAACATTTATACAAACAAAGTCATACAAACAGACATGGACAGACATGGACAGCAGTCAGAGTAGCTGACCAAAATGCTGGAGGGTTTTTATGCTTTTAACTTAAAGCAGCAGTATTTTTTAGCTGGCAAAAAAATGTCATCATATAGTTTTTTAGTAAAAATGTATTTCTGACATCATTAGATTTTTCTCAGTGTATTTTTAGTTTGCTGAGATATTTTTAAAATTGTTTTTATAGCTAATTTTGTAATTAATGTGTCATATAATTAAAAATGGCCACCACTCACACATTTTAGAAATCTCCTCTGTTCAAGTTACCTGTTGAATGTACATGCTAGATTTGTAATGTGGACATATTAGAATGGTGTTACCACATGTTTCTGATGATAAACAGCACAGCAGTGTACCAAGATATTTAATTTTGTATGGTGGGCATGGCCTGGGAACAGGAACTTTTAAAAACATTAAAATTCCTTATCTTTTTTTATTTCTTGTCATTAAACGCAAAGAGCAAGGCAATGACAGTTTACAATATCAGTCATTTAGGCATTGATATTCGAGACATTCTTGCTAATTTCAATATCAAGTGTAGTACAAATGTTCCAAGTTGGGCCACAGTACAAATAAAACTGTGCGGTCCTCCTCTTTCAGGGTTTATAATGTAACATTGCTAGGATTTCAATAATACATGTTTCACATAGTCTTAACTGTTATGGAACAAACTCGTTATCATGAACTAGCATGTATGTGACCCAAGTTTGCCAGCATTTCCGAAACTGGGTTAACTGGCCATGGAGATCTGCCACTATCCTCTCCATTTCATATATGTCTAGTAGAACTGAGTGTCATGCTTCCACTGTGGGGGGTTGCTGTCACATCCACACTCTAGTAGTGACTTTCTTTGCTGCAAGAATGTTCAAGTATAACATTGAACAAGGAGAGAGTCGCACACCCTGGGGGGGGGAACTGACAACAAAACCATGGTGTCTCAGATCAGATCCCTGGGCTGTGACAGTTGAACAAGTTGGCCAGCTAGTACTTCCCAGAAAGGGGATACTAGAGGGTGTAACCAAAATATAAAAATCCCATATCTTTTGACCAAGTGGCACAGTGGAAGTGCTACCACCCACCATGGCAGCGACCCGGGATCGGGCGTGATCTTGGGTTGCTGAGGGATGGCTGCGATGAGAGGATGAAGTGTCCAAAGGACTGCTCTCTTCTCCCCGGGGGAGGCTTGCTGCTTCTGCCAAATGACTGCCACCACCTGGAGGACTGGTGGCAGTGCGGGACTGTGAGCATCAACAGAGGGTGGGTGCTGTGAACTCCACAATGTGTATGTGCCTCCACACGTGAAAGTTGATGTGCATGCCCCAGTGATGGGGTCAGTGAGAAAAACAGGTGGAAAATACAGCAAGGCAGGCATTCATGATGCTGTGTACACTGAGCCTTCATCCGCCTCACCACTAGGGTGAACTTGCTGGCTGACAGTGGATTTGGATTTTGGGGGGAGGAGGGCCCTCCCTCTCCTGACCCCGCTATGGGGGGGCAATCTGTGGGGGTTTCCTGCAAACCAAGGTAAGCACAGGGAAGGTGTTGGATGGTGGGGGTCGGTGTGGCAGGGCAGATGGAACCCCTAGCCTGCCTCCACCAGGGTGTATAAACAAAATATGGGGGGGGAAACAAATCCCATATTTTGTTTCAGGAATGAAAGAAATTGCAAAGGAAAAATGGGTATCTTGATATTTTTGCCAGAAAAACATTATTACTAAAACAAACTATATGTTCACTAACTAATGCTGCTGCTTTAGTATCTTTTTAATAAAGAATAATGTTAAAGGGAGCATACTGTACATTCTGACTTTAATTTTTTTGTAAAACATAATTAGAAATCTTCATGTTTGTTCGTATGTGGTATCCTTAAAGAGCTCTTGACACAGTTGAGACAACGTTGAAAAATGTAACATTTAGGCATAAATGTAGCTTATATTTCTTATTTTATTCTGTAAATACCACCCTCATTTCCTTATTACTAAGGGTATTTGCATGAATACAGTGTCTCTGTCCTTTTAGCTCTGGCTGCCTGCCTACACGTGACATCATAATTCTGTTTATGACATCAAAATATATTGCTGTGGAGATAATTATGATGTCATAAATAGGGGATTGTGATGTGTAGAGAAACAGCCAGAGTAGATATAGTCTAGGGGACAGGGATCTTGTCTTCATGCAACTGTTTTCAGTCATAAAGAAAATAGGGAATTAATTACTGAAAATGTATGAAGTAATAAAGAATATGGGATGGAGTTCAATACAAAGCTTACTTTTTCAAAGTTTTCCTAATGCTGTTAAGGGATCTTTAATCATTTTCAGTGTACTCTTTGTTTTACCCACTTGGAAGTAACTTTTTTTTTTTTTTATTAGTTTTGTTAGGTTTTTTATTGATGCTGCCTTTTTCTCATCTGATATTCATTGTTACAATTACTGATCAGTAGTGCTGTGCTGAATTCTCAAATTCAGATGGAATGGAATTCTTTGGAATTTTAGAAAATTTGCCTAATCACATAGGTAGCAGAATAACAATATTTTGAAGCAGAATGCTTTTCATAGATTGTCCACAGTTGACATAAATGGTGGCTTTCTTTTCTGCAATCCGTAGAAAATTATTCCTTAGTTTATGTAATCTGTGGAAAGTTATTCTGCAGTTTACATAGAAATGCTTTTCGTAATCCTGCAAAATTAAAGAAGAAATTACAAAAAGCATTTTAAAAACAGAACTGCTATTCCATGGAAATCCCACTGGCAGATTTCCACATTCTGTGCAGCTGTACTGATCAGTTCCAGAATCCGCTGACATCCACTGACCAGATGCTCACAGGGTCTCCACTTAACTGATGTCACTGGGCACATGAACTAATCTGTAACTAAAAAAATTTTATCAGGAAAGACTTTTTTTTTTTAGCGAGGGAGTGGAAATCAAAAACTTTCATGGGTCTGAATTTGGAAGTCACTTATATATGTTAATATGTCCGCTGGACATACTTGTTGCTGTATAAATGTGGTTTCACGTGCGATCGGCTGGAGCAAGAACAAGAGCTAAGTTCTGGCTTCCGCTGAACACAAAATGAAAACCACTCATATACAGCAATGACATGATGGGGGACATATCAATATATTATTGATTGAGCTCGATCAGTAATATATTATTATTTTTTTAAACTGTCTCGGAATGTGCCTGTTTCTCATGCATCTGCACGTGAGACACATTTCAAGGAATAAGTGTCTCAAGTGCAGAAGAAAGGAGCACTCCAATACTATCTAACATTTAGTTTAAGACCCTGTAGTTTTAGCAGCCTTATACTAGCACTGTCATTGCAAAGGTTTAATTAAGTGATGGGTATATAATGCAAATAAACAAAACGTTGCATGCATAACAGAAAGTAAAACAAAAGGTATGGAGAGGGGATAACAGGACAAGAGGGTTAAATTGTTTTCTATATTTTTTTCTGCATTTATTGTAGATTGTGTTCTGTTACCACTCTTATGTACTGTGTAAAGTGCATTTTATTTCTTGGATGTTACTGTTGTATGCCTTATTATGGACATTTTAATGACAAATATTATTCCAGAAAAGTACTTCTCAGGTGCCATGTTTGGAAGTCAATAATCTAAGAGAGACTAAATTAAGCTTAAACTAAACATTACAGGTAAAAATGCCAATTCTTTCAGAAAAATCAATCATTTGTGACTTCCATGATTGCAAAATTGGAAGCCTTCTAATTTTCATTTTTCCCCATTGAGAGTCAAATGCTTCCATTGCCTTTATTTTGGCAGTTTATACCAAATTTGTGGGGAGTCAACTGCTTTCAAAATGGAGTTAATGGAAGCACTGGTAAGAATAGTAAACTGATTTTATTGCCTTTGAAAAACCTCAGATGTTGATTATATTTCATTTATTGCTTTCCCATTGTTCATTTCTAGATCAGTTTACATGGAAACAAGATTCTTGCCCCTAGAGTTCATTTACTTCTGCTGCTTAATCCTGTGCTGAAGTCATAGGCCCAGATATTCAAAGGGTTGTGCATGGCGCAACAGTGTTTTACCATCGCAACCCACTGATGCACCAGTAGCGATATTCAAAGGGAAAATGCGGCACCGTCCGATGCGCTGGGCGCATCAGTAATGTCTGCAGGCACAGGTGGGGGGCATGCCCCTGCATAACCTGCACAGCCCAATTTTCAGCCCGGGATGTGCAGAGCCATGCATGCGCAACCCCTACCTGCGCCAGCACAAAGTTAAGCCAAAAAAAAAAGTAACAACTGATGGCCACGCACAGGTGAGCTGCCGCATTGCAGAGCACAACACGGCAGCTGCCACCTGTGGGTGGCCACCCGAGTTCCAGCTGCACCTGGTGGCACCCCCATGCCCAATCGCAGGCATATGTTTAAAAATAAATTCCCATCCTATATCCCTGGTGGTCCAGTGGACCGCTCTCTGCCATCGCGGGCATCTGTTGTAATAAAGAACCCCCTGTCCAATATCCGCTTTCTGCCTGATCGCGGGCATCTGTCTGTAAGAGAAAATCCCCATCAATATCCGCTTTCTGCCCGATCGCGGGCATCTGTTTAATAAAGAAACCCCTGTCCAATATCCCTGGTGGTCCAGTGGACGCCTCTGCTATCGCGGGCATCTGTTGTAATAAAAGAACCCCCGTCCAATATCCCTGGTGGTCCAGTGGACCACACTCTCCGATCGCGGGCATCTGCTGTAATAAAAGAACACCCCCCCATCCAATATCCCTGGTGGTCCAGTGGACCACACTCTGCCTGATCGCGGGCATCTGTTGTAATAAAAGAACCCCCCAGTCCAATATCCCTGGTGGTCCAGTGGACCGCACTCTGCCTGATCGCGGGCATCTGTCATAATAAAAGAAACCCCTCCGTCCAATATCTCTGGTGGTCTAGTGGTACCCCTCCCCACCCGCCCACTGAGCCCCACCACCCTGCCCCGGTCCAGCCAGCCGAGCGGCAGCACCACCCGCCTACCACCCACCGCCCGCCAACTGACAGCTCAGTAGGGCTGCGCCAGATGGTTCTGGCGTGAGCCAATGGGCGTATGCTTCGTACTACACATTCCAGATTTGAGATGATTCATTCACATATCTGGAAGTAATAATCTATCAGGCTACATGCCCATTGGCTCATGCTGTGAACCAATGGGCGTGCAGCCCTACCGGGCAGTGGTAGGCGGGCCGCGCGGCAGGTGGTGGAGTGCCGCCCGCCGGCTGACTCGAAGGCGGTGGCAGGGCTCAATGGGCGGGGGGCGCCACTAGACCACCAGACATGGACAAAGGCTTTGTGCAACAGATGTCCGCAATCGCAGAGTGCGGTCCACTGGACCACCAGGATATAGGATGGAGAATTTATTTTTAAACATATGCCCACGACAGAGAGAGCGTCCACTGACCACCAGGGATATAGGATGGGGAATTTATTTTAAACGTATGCCCGCGATCGGGCTGCGTGGTGTCGGTCCCTGATGGCTGCTGCCTGGCAGGGTGCCAGGCGCAAGTCATCAGGGATCGGTGCACCTGCATGCAAATGGGATATAAATGGGGCCATAATGATATGCAAATGGCCCCATGTGCGCCTTGCATAAATTATGGCTCCATTTGCATGTCACCTTTTGAATATCGCGGGTGCTGTGAATGGTGCAATGGCACCTGCGCTAGCACATCTCCATGCTCCTCTCTGGCCACTTACGCTGGCACAGTGCCACTGCGCCATGCACACTGGGGGTGGCCAGGGTGCAGTATTCAAAGCTGCTGAGCCATGGCGCAGCTCCTTTGAATATCGCCCAGGCCACAGCCCTGCGCAGCCAAGTTGAGCTGTGCCCATGCTTGCGCCACAGCCTGGCGCAGTTTGAATATCCGGGCCATAATCTTTTGTTTGTGACATCACAGTTTCTTACTGCAAGAATTATTGTGATATCACAAAAAAAGGGTTGTGACTTTAGCAAAGGAGCAGATTAACTCTAGGGGACATGAACCCTGTTTCCACCATGTAAATGAACTGAGTAATGGGGAATAAAAGGAATAGAAATCCAGACAGTCTAAAAAATATAAGTGGAATTGTGTCTAAATATTACATTTTTCAAAGGTTTACCAAAAATGACAAACTCACTTTAAGAAGACTACTCACGTACATAGATTTCCAACTTTTTTAGCAAAGACAAAGCCAGGGATTATGTTCCCTTTTAAGATAGTAAATGTGTCTTTGTTATACTGTGTTTAGACAGTTGTTATATTGTGTTTAAACAGAGCCTTGGGAAGGGGAAAGGAAAGGGAACCTAAAATATTTTTTATAACAGGATTAGAAAACTTCAGCTTACTACTCAGACAGACCATTTCACCATAAAACATAAAGATGAGTCTGACATCCAGGTTAAACTACAAAACAAAACATTTCAGATAGATCTGTTACCTTTTGTTCCATGCCAGGGTTTCAGCTTTTAACAAAAGTACCGCTAGCTGCATACTGTAATTTACAGTTTAACTGCCATGCCAATCACTTTGTGTCCCTTGTTAAAAGCATGGTTATTTCCGAGAAAAATATTTCTATTTTCTAGGTGTACACATTAGACAGATGTAACGTCCCCTGATGAGCGTACTTGGCATTCAACCAACTTGCAAGCTAGACATCATTCTTGTAAGAAAACAAACTGGATAATGCTCAACAGTTGCCAAAATAGGGTGAGGAGATGTATCACAGGAACATGGATGAGACAGCCAATTCAGACTTCAGCTGAAGATCATTTCTCCCCTCAACTACGCGTATTCTCAAGCAATAACAACGCAATCCGTATTATCTACCCAAGAATACCCGTCATCGAAGGGAGCATCACATCATCAGATGGTTATTCCCATAAATCCACAGTGGCCATCTTCATGAACTAGAGTTCAGACGTAAACACCAGTGAGAGCATTGCTCATGTGACCTGCCAAGACAGAAACCAATTCAATATTATATGCTTCGGTCCTTTACAGTTTTCCTCAAGAACATTCATTGTGCATATGAAGGTCCCACCCACCTGCCCACCTTCCTCACAGGACAGCTTTGTGAAATAGGGCTCTTTGAGTCCTAAAAGTTGATTACTGTTAAAAAATAAAGATTTTTATCTGTCTGTCTGTCCCTTCCTCCCTCTGTCTATCGATCACTCCTAGTACTGCAGCCTCATATTCCGAACCTGGGAGCATGGAATATGAACAAGCAGCTATCTGGCTCTTAACTGAGGATTTTTTCAGCAAGCTGAAGGAGCAGTTGCCCTGCTGAGCTAGTAGAAGATTTCATTTAATTTTATTGTTTATCCTGGAAAAGCATATTGAGCAAAATTATCAAGTGAGACCAGCAATTACAAATTACGATACAGAAAATAAAAACACATAGTTAGAATAAAATTATTTGCAACAACAGTAAGACTGACCATTTAACAGACTAGACAATTGTTTCTTAAAAACAGGTACCAATCTGCTAGTCTTGACCAGTTCTGGTAGCTGATTATAAATACTTGGTCCAACAGAGTCAAAAACTCTTTGCCCAGAAAAGTCATACGAAAAGGAATTTCAAATAAAATGGATTCCTGTAATCTATTTATATCACACTTGTGAGTATATAGTGTCCAAAAAAAAAAAAAAATGATAGTCAGGTGGTGTTATGTGGATAACAACATTATGATGCTGGAAGTGTAAAAATAGCCTAAAATGGCCTATATTCATGCACATTACCTCCAGCAGTAACACTACTTTACTTTGCCTTGACTAACCCGATTCAGCAGTCTCCCCCTGTAGTTCATGCTGTGGATCATACTAGGGAGGTAGTTGGAAGCTGAAGGCAATTACCCATAGAAACTCCCATCACGTTACCCTTAACGCATAGCCAGCCTGGTGGCATGGAGGGATGAGGCAGCATACCTTACCTCCTGCCACTCCGGCAACCCGTGTTCACGGTGCAAGCGAGCAGCTGGGGGTTGGCTGGGGAGGGAGAGGATCAAGCATCTGAAGGACAGCTCTTCTCTCCTCTCCTGGGGAGGGGTGGGGACGGAGTCTGCTGCCTGCCTGATCCCTAGCGGAGGCTGGGGGCTGGCACAGTGGGCCCACACATAGGGGGCAGTTGTGGGACAGATGCCCAGCATGCTGCATACAGAAGTGTGTGTGGTTTGGCCATTGGCGTCATTGCATGCCACCGCACTTGGGGATGGGCACCAAAAAGGAGGAGAAAACATCAGCCTGCAGGATGAAGGCAGCCCCTCGCAGGCTCCGCACCCAGCTAACTGGCATCTTGCTAGTGTGAGAGGTGAGTCCAGTGGACATCAGGTGATGGGGCTGGGGGCGCCAGGCGGGAACATAAAGAAATTTTTTTTTTTTAAATTACCCTTAATGCCATGTTTCATCTTTATTCAATATCCAGCTATTTAATTTGTTCTGAAAGTAGATTTTTTTGCAAGATATTATTTCCAGAGACAGTGCATTCTAAGAGTTAATCACTCTATGTGAAAAATGATACTTTCTTTTAGTACCGTTATGTCTTAAATACCTGAGCTGCAAGGGAAGACCTATAGTTTCGATCATGTCTTGCTTAAACTCAAGACCAATCTCAATTTACAAATAAGGGTCATGTGCAATATTCCACATTAGTAGCAAATCTCCACGGATTCTTCTTTTCTCAACAGTCATCAAATTTAAACTTGTTAATCTTTCATTATAGCAGAGTTCCTGCATTCCATTCATACGTTTGGTGAATTTTCTCTGTACTTCTCAATCTGGCCAATTTCAGTTTTGAAATATGGACAACAAAACTGAGATCCATAGTCTACATTTGGTAAGACATAGTTCCTTGACATATTGTAAATCTTGTTAGTTAAGGCAGAGTAAAGTGGTGGTAATGCTGGAGATATTGTTTGTTAATGCAGTCCAATGTTTGGAAAAGGAAAGTATTGTGGTGACAAGGGTTCTCATACAACTCAGTATCACGTCTCCTGCTAGTGTAGTCACGCTGTTACACAGATTTTGCCCATGTCATAATCTTGCTACAAGCTCTCTAGTGTCATAGTACTCCACAACTTCCAGCATCATTGTGATGTTATTTCCACACATCTAGCTTTATAATGACATACTTTAACCAATGGGAAAGCAGTTCTTACAATGCTTGATGACATGACAGTGGCTGTCTGCTACAGTGAAAAGCAGCTGAATTAAACAAAAATCAGTGCAATTATTGTGCAAAGAGTTAATTCACAAATGTATAACATTTTAAAATGGTGTGGTATAAATGGCATAGGTAATGATCGCCACTCCTGAGTTATGTGTCTTATCCCCATATATGAGAATGAAAATGATTATACTACTATAATCCATTACATGTCCAATATATATATATATTGTGAAAAACTGTTAGTGCACATATTAGCATTGAAGCAAAGCTTAAAGAACAGGGAAATGAAAAATTAGCATAAAAAGTCCCTGGAAGCTTGGCGAATCTGTGGTGTGGTGTTCCTTAGGGTTTGAACAGTCATGCGATACACTGCTGGTGTTACTTTAATGTCGGTGCCCTCTCTATAAGCAGTGCTGTGTCGGTATTTTATATTGTCTGACAAGACAGTGGCTAAATAGGATAATCAAGGAGGGCTGTGCCCATTGCCCCTCAGGGGACCATTCAAAATTGTATGTACCAGGGTGGCATGGGAGCCAGAGAGTGGGCGAGGGTAGAGATTTACTGAAAGGAATGTGTACATGTCAAATCGCTCCCACTATTTTATCTCCTGACAATTCGCTCCAGTGAAATAACACTCCCACAGCAATGCTCTCCCAACAATACGCTCCCGAATTATATTCCTGATGACATATATTTGTAATTACATATATTTACATATATTACCTCATCAGATTAGGGATTGCCTGTCCACTGAGACATTTAAATCCACTTTGAAAACGTATTTATTTAATTTAGCATTTTGGGGGGGTATTTAGTTTTATGTATGCTGTCTTTTAAATTTGTGTATTTTAGCTGTGTGTTGGTTTGTATTTGTAAATGCGCTTTGATTTAAGAAAAGCACACTAGAAATAAAATTTGATTGATTGATTGATTACCCAAACACCACTACATACCAATTTGAATACCCGATTGGTAATTACATATATCCAACCAGAGGCTGTATAAATGTTGCACAGTGCTGCTGCTCAGATTGTTTGCCACTGTGAGTTTTGAACCATTGCTGTGCACTTTTTAACTTCTCAGAGGCAAAAGAGAAAGCTGGTAGATGAAGATAACTTCATCTATAATTTTCATAAACGTGGGCATAATGGCAAGGGGATATGGCAGTGTGAGCGTGCTGTGCAGAAGACCAAGATGTGCAATGCGCACATTCACACCTCCTCTTACGATGACCCCACCATTGTACATCGGTTTTCTGAACATACCCATGCACCAGACCCAGCAGCTGTTGAAAAATCTGATGCAGTTACCTTAGCAAAGGAAAGCGCAACCTCAACACAGGACACCACAGCTCAAGTACTGCTACACTCAAAACAGTGTATGTCCCTTGCTTCCATCAGTAAAATGATAGACAGGAATTTAAAGTGAACTGTGCAGAGGGGTACTCCATGAGGAGGACGCATGGGGAAGGGCGCCGACCGTAACAGCGACTCGTTCCCTGGTGAATCCCTCATGGCGATGGGAGGGTAGGGTGACCAGATATGGGGGTGGGTGAAATGGGTGACAGGATGTCACTATGTGTACACGTGTGGGGGGAGCGAGCAGGGCAAGCATGGGCTGGGAGGGGATGGAAGGGCTGTAGGGGGTGGCACTGCAGTTGGTTGCTGAGCTGCATCGTGGCATCAGAGGTTGGCCTGTGGTTGGGGCGAGTGAGGTACCGGATTTGGGTCTGGGCGCTGGTGCAATTTTATTGCGCCCGGCCCAAACCTTTTATTTTGTCATGTTTTCACCCCCCCGACATGCACCCCCCTGGAGTTGAGAATCCTTTAGTAGGGGGATGGGGGTGAAGCTAAGGGGTGAAAACTAAGTCCCTGGTGCCATTTTCCTGTGTGCCGGGGTGTCAGAATGCCGAAAATGTTTTCAGCACTCTGACTTTGCGATAACGGTGATCGCCTTTAGGCTTTCACTGTTATCACAAACTGTGCAGAGGCTCAGAGTACATGGTGCACCACCAAACCCTAAAGATTTGTTTGACCTTGTAATTCCTGAATATTACCAGACATATCAGCATGACTCTCGTAGTGAACAGGTAACATTCCTTCTACATGACAGTGGACCAGGGTCAGAAAGAGTACAAATATTTGGAACAGAGAAAAATCTAAAGTTCTTGAAAAGATCTATGGTTTGGTACGCTGATGATACATTCATTGTTGCACCCCCCCCCCCATTTCATCAACTGTATGTGCTCGTGGGTGAGCGCTTTGGTAAAGTACATCCTGCTATTTATGCTTTATTACCAAGCAAGCGAAGAGACTGCTATGACAGACTGTTAACAATCTTAAAGCAGCTCAGTCCAAACCTGTGCCCTGACACTGTCATGAGTGATTTTGAGCTTGCCGGTATTAATGCATTTAAATCTGCTTTTCCTGATGCCAAAAAGTCGGGTGTTTTTTTTTTGTTTTTTTTTTTCACTTCATGCAGTGCATGTACCACAAATTACAAACTGAAGGTCTGGCAGTACAATATTCCCAAAATCCTGAATTCACACTAAAGTGCAAGTATTTGCCATCACTGGTATTTTATCCACCCAGTGAAGGGATGGCACTATTCAAGGACATAACTGATGACAGCTTGAACATCTTTCCTAAGGAACTAACTCCTGTCATTGATTATTTTGAGGACGTTTGGATAGGGCACCCAAACTAGAGAGGCAATGGTAGAAGACCTCCACATTTTGCTATTGAGCTGTTGAGTCATGAAAAGAGTGTATTTGATGGATGAGCAAAAACCAACAATGTGATCGAAGCATTCCATAGAGGAATGCAGAGCATACAATGTATGGCCCATCCAACCCTGTGGAAATTTATTGATAGCTTGCAGGGGCTGCAAGGGAAGAGAGATGCAGAGGTGGATCAATTAATTGCAGGTAACACGTCACCACTGTCTCGAAAAATATATAGGGACAATGCAGAACGCTTGGTATGCATCCTAAGTAAAAGTGAAGAGAACACCACTGAAGAGTTCCTTAGAGGAGTGGCACACTGCTTCGATTACTAAGTGCAACACAAGCTGCATTTTAACAATTGCTGCTGAATAAAAATGGAGTGTAACATGAATTTTAACAATTGATGCTTAAATAAAAGTTTTTTTTTTTTTAACTCACGTCTGAACAGCCAGGATACCTAAACACACGTTTGCACAGCCTGGATACCAAAGCGCACACACTCACCAAATCACTTCCTGGGGTAGCACTTAGTGACACTGACTACCTCACTTCCTGTTGAATTAAATGAATCTACATCTGTACTTCAATTTTGGTGAGTAAAACTGATCCTTTGCTGAGTTGTTGCTATTTTAAGTGCTCTTCTGGGAATACTGTGATCTGTTGCTGAGTTGTAGCTATTTTAAGTGCTTTTCTGGGAATACTGTGATCCGTTGCTGAGTTGTTAGGGTATCGGGAGTTGGGAGTGTATCGGGACTGTATCGGGAGCTAATTGTCATCATAGCGTATAGTTACGGGAGCGAATTGTCATTGTAATGCAAAGACGGAAGCGAATTGTCGTGCTCCCGAAAGGAATTGACTCTGTGGAGGGAAGAGGGTGATGGAAAAGTTTAGTACAGTGGGCAAGGGGAAGGGATTTACTTGGCCGTGCAGGTGGGAGGAGTGTAGTAAAAGGTAGGGGAATATTTCAAGTTGCGGTTTGTGTGTTAGTGAGCTACCATGTTTGGGCACCTGGTGGCTGCAAAAAAAAAAAGTATACAGACCCAATACCGGGGCACCCAGTGTTGGAGGTTTATCCAGCACTGGTGTTGGACACTCTGTGTTGGATAATACAAAAAGGGAGCAACATGATGTCCATCAGTTCACAAAAACACAAACCTTTTTTTTCCATTTGTGGTAGACTTCCTGTTTAGTCAATCACAAATGGAAAAAAAAGACTTGTGCTTTTTTTTTTCATATGTATTTTATGGATTTTTTTCCCATTTTCTCCCCAACACGGGACCCCGGCAGACACGTACATGTGTGGGCATGAAGGCACACATGCAGACCGGGTACCAGCTCGGCCCCTTCCACCCCATCCCTGGCTATCGTTTCCACTCTCTCTTGTCTACGCTTCCCACTGGACTTCCACCCAGTGGGAGTGGAACTACGGAGGGTGCAGGCATTCACCCTGGGAGGGGACAGCTGTCTTGCGGCTGCTCAATCCCGCTCCGCCCTCCCCCACACCAGCTCCCTGACGACCCAAGGTTGTTCCTGAACCCAGGTTGCTGACGAGTGTGAGGTAAGGCATCCAGCACCTCAGCCCTTAGTGCCAGCAGGCCAGCAAGACTTGTGTTGTTTATATATATTTTTCCATCATGTTTTTTCGTTTGCAAATGTTCATGCCTAAACTGACTAATAACTTTTTAGCTGGGCTTTCTTTTGTCATGGAACAAATAAAATGGCCTATTCTGGGCAAATATCTAATAAACCTGAAAGTTTCAGGTTTTAAACCGGTGTATTTATTTAGTTGTGCATGCACAAAAAAGGCATCTTAATTTGGGGGTATTTTATGTAATGATAATAATGAACTTTATTTATAAAGCACCTTTCCAAAGATCAAAGCGCTGAACATGTAATTCAGTAAAACACACACAAATAAATAACATGTAAATTGGGTGCTCAATATTGCCAAATATACTGTAGATACAATAGACAGACATAGATAGATAGATAAATAGATAGATAGGTAGGTGTAACAGATAATCTACTATAAGGTGTTTGGTCATGCTCTGATATACACACACTTTGGTGTGCATTGTGAATCACAAGGCTGCAGCCCAAGTGTGTTCAACTACTAAGGCATGCATATATCAGAGAACAACTGCGTGCCCTGTAGTTGATTATCTCTCTTATAAAATGGCCAAAATTGCTGTGTGGTGGTGGTGGGGGGGGGATAGAAAGTGTGCATGCATGTAGTCTCTGTAGGATAATGTAAGGTCATGTGGTGGGTTTTGTCCAATCAGAAGACAGCATTTTTAATGCTTTTTTTCACCCATTTTACATATACTGTATGTATATAATGTGTGTGTACCTATCTATCTATCTATCTATATTATAGGGGCACAGTTGTGCGCCTATAGTTAAGGTTGAGTAGCCTGTTTAATCTTAAACCTCAAATTTTGCACTTCAATAACTTTGAATGGGTTTGTATAAAATTTGGCATGTGCTGCCCCATGGGGTAGATCTCTAGATGTGGCAAGTTTGGTTCGAGCTGGATGTGCAGATGTTGAGATCTGAATGGTGCAAAAACCTTAAAATTCTCAATGTTTGCTGTTTTTTCCTTTGTTTGTTTGTTTATTAAGGAATAACCATTGAGCATCAGCTCATTCACAATGGTGACCTTATATATTTTTCCTCATCACCTTGTGCCCAGACGGTGTGGAATTTAGGTAGGACTGTTTTATGGTAGAAACAGCTTGGGTCACAGAACTGCCTTGTGTTTGTTTGGTGAAAACAATATTAATCTGTTGCAAAGTTATTCAGTTTTTATATTCCCATTATTTTCAATGGGAATTTCACTTTCCAGGATAGAGGAATGGAACAAAACAGGATTTTGGTCTCACGAAAAAGGATTATTTTTCATGAGGGACCAATCCTTTTTTGACAGAAAAAAATTCCTTTTTCGTGAGCCCTCATTTTTTTTTTTTTTTCACACAACAAACTGTCATAACACTGTTCAGGGATGTCTTTTACAGACATCCAAACATGTATCTTGCTCATCAGAAGTTGATGAGCTTCATTTAGTATTTTTTTATAGCTCAGATGGCCTCCGAAGGTTTTTTAAATCCTTTTTCGTCACTCGCTATGATCCTTTTTTTGATCATGAGTCATGAAAAAGGATTTGGGACTCACAGAAAAAAGCCTTTCACCATAATTTTCTATTTCCATAGTGTAGTGGTTCCCCTCCCGGTCACCGATCCCATAAATATAAGTTTTCTGTAGTGTAGTGGTCCCTCCTCCTTCTTCCAGATCACTGATCCCATATAAAACATTAGTTTTCCATAGTGCAGTGGTCCCTCACCTCTGCCCAGTCACCGATCTCATATGAAATAGTTTTCTGTAGTGTAGTGGTCCCTCCCCACCCTCCAATCACCATTCCCCATTTCCCTGGTGTCTAGTGGCACCCCCACCTGCCAATCACTGTTCCCCATTTCCCTGGTGTCTAGTGGCACCCCCCCCACCGATCACCATCCCCAGTTTGCCATCCTGTATTCCCTGGTATCTAGTGGCAACCCCCATCCTCCCATTGAAGAAAAAAAACTGAAATAAAAAACACAGCTCCTCAATGTTTTTTAACCTGTAAAAAAGGTTCTTCGTTGATCAGCCCCCCCACCTCACACTCAGCACCCACCACACAACACCCACACACACCCTAACCAGGTTCAAGACCCACTCTCCAATTGAAGACATGTCTTACTGCTGATAGGAGAAACTAAGGTAAATGTGGTTCAATGTATTTCAGTGGGGGGTTCAACTTTTATGTATAACTTAGCCAATTTTTGAGATTTTGACATAGCCTTTTGGGGAACTCACCTCATGAACAATATGACTGTCATTATGCAACTCCTGCCCAGAAGGTGATTTTGTAATTGGTTGGTGAAGTCACCTTTTGGGCGGGATTTGACAATCTTTCCTGACCTTGTTCATGGGGTGGGTTAAAAATGGCAAAGTTAGACCATTCATTGCAGTTTTACTATGCACACTTGTAATTTTAGAAATTCTCAATATTTTGACCCCAGTTTTCAACATAACCTTCTTATTACCCCATCTCATGTATGTCACAGCTGTCATTTTTCAAATCTTGGCCAAAATGTGTTTTTGCACCTGTGGTGAGGAAGGGCATTGCAGTTGTGCAGAATTACGTTTTTGCTGGGATCCGAAATTTTTCTGTACCGGGTACATAAGGTGGGGTAATAAGATGG
The DNA here is from genome assembly GCA_016271365.2 of Neoceratodus forsteri. Classification (NCBI taxonomy): domain Eukaryota; kingdom Metazoa; phylum Chordata; order Ceratodontiformes; family Ceratodontidae; genus Neoceratodus; species Neoceratodus forsteri. The sequence continues at coordinate 83,645,708 of JADMNL010000033.1, forward strand.
CTATGCTGACAATTTGGCCACTGTTGTCCTATAAATGAAAGGAAAGGGCCTGGAGGGCCCTCAGCTTCCACAGTTACATACATATATGCATCTATGGATGGATGGGAGCACAGGGCCTGGAGGGCCATGCACGCCCACGGGCAAATAAGGATATGATTATACTATCTCAAAAAGTAAGGAAATAAATCGCAGAAAACTTTGTTAATGCTCTAGTTAGGGTTAAAGCCACAAACATAGGGAAATGTGGCATTAGGGTTTCTAACCGTAACACCCCACCCTCACCCTGCACACACCAACAGGCATTAGGGGTGCACCATGGGTTTGTCTGCCCTAACGCTCACCCCATTCTGCTATACTCTTCCCATCTCAGCTTATTTACTTATGGAATGGGGTGAATGTTAGGGCTGATGACCCCAAGGCACCCACCAAATGCCTGTTGGTGTGTGCAGGTGGGGGTGGAGTGTTATGGTTGGAAACCCTAATGCCACATTTCCCTACTTTTGTGGCTTTAACCCTAACTAGAGCATTAACAAAGTTTTTTGTTGCAATTTATACCTTCTCTCTAGATTTGAGGCAGTATAGCGCAGTGGTCTAAGGCTGTGAGCTGCAAATCTGGTGACATCCAGCAGACCAGACCTGGGTTTGAATCCCACAGCTTCCACTTGCATACTGTGTGACCCTGAGCAAGTCACTTAACCTCCTTGTGCTCCCAGGTCGCTCCTGTAAAAAAGCTTTCAGCTTAGTGTGCTATACCTGGTTAAATAACTAAATAAATAAATATATATATACATATACACACATATACATATATTTGTATGTGTGTCTACATTACAAGGTTGGGCCTTTGTCCCATTATAAAACCATTAGATATTTCCCCAAACTTATGTAACAACACAGCTTATTACAAAATAATGAACAACTGATTTATTAACTATTACACGTGTGGACACAATATATACACATTATTACACCACTACTAACATATATGACAACCACCCAAATAACATGTAACTAAAACCTGCTATACACCTACATTGCAGCCCTGAAAGTCTCTCCAGCTGCAGCCCCTGCAAATCTTTACCAACCACTTTTGCTTCTGCCTGCATGTCACATGCCAACTAAACAGCCATACATAGAAATCAAAGTTAAACTGTGTAAAAAAAGTGTCCCTGAGCAACAGACCCAGCACCCCCCCTCCATTGCTGCTTCCATATCACTTACCAAACTAATATCCACATATGGAAATCAAAGTTAAACTGTGTAAAAAAAAAAAAAAAAAAAAAAAGCATCCTGAATCACTTACTAAACATTGTAGCTGCTCCCTTCCATACTGCAGTCATTAAAAACACTAAAGGGAGAAAGGCCAGAACCACACCTTGTTTTATAGGTTGTACAATATGGAAACCTGAAAGGGCAAAAACTATACAGCCCAGACCAGAATGCTTTTTCTTAAAGCCAAACCAGCACACTGTTATCTTAAAGCTAAACAAACCAACCTTATGTAATACATAAAACATCTGCTAGGTAAGCCCCAGATATTCATGAAATATCACCATCTCAGGGTCAGACAAGTTCATAAAGGCCACTTGCACTTCCAGATTGTGACTTTATGACTTGTCTGGCCCCTCAATGGTGATATTTCATCATATCTGACACTTGCTGAGCAGATGTCCATTGGAAGGGGAGCCCCCCGGCGGCCCCACCAAGGGGGGGCAAACCTGGGCATGGGGATGGCGGGCAGGCAGGTCCAAAGACAGGGGGACTGGAACAAAAAAAAAAGATATGCGCTCTCTCTCTCTATACGTGTGTGTGTATATATATGTATTGTGGGGGCATGTGTGATTTTGTATTTTCTTGAAACTTGGCTTCCCAGCCAAATGCCCTTTGGGGTAACCCTTGCCTCAGTGTTTACGCACAGGGGTTCTTTGTCTTTTAAATAGTTTTTTATTTTAATGGGTTCACCACAATATATCCCAGGCACACCGCCTTAGGGTTAGCTAGTCCATTCCACTGGAGTGTCAAACAGACGAGGCATACTGATGAGTCCTGGTAGGACAAAACACGTGTCTATGTCTTCTGTTAGCACCCTTTTCAAACTGTGTGAGAGGCCTTTCGGCACCATGCAATTCTGCTTAAAGTTGGACCAGCATAACATTCTGTGGTGATTTGCATATGCAGCCCATGATGCTTTGCATTGTGGGGGCATGTGTGATTTTGTATTTTCTTGAAACTTGGCTTCCCAGCCAAATGCCCTTTAGGGTAACCCTTGCCTCAGTGTTTACGCACAGAGGTTCTTTGTCTTTAAATAGTTTTTATTTTAATGGGTTCACCACAATATATCCCAGGCACACCGCCTTAGGGTAGCTGGTCCATTCCACTGGGGTGTCAAACAGACGAGGCATACTGATGAGTCCTGATAGGATGAAACACATGTCTATGTCTTCTGTTAGCACCCTTTGCAAACTGTGTGAGAGGCCTTTCGGCACCATGCAATTCTGCTTAAAGTTGGACCAGCATAACATTCTGTGGTGATTTGCATATGCAGCCCATGATGCTTTGCATTGTGGGGGCATGTGTGATTTTGTATTTTCTTGAAACTTGGCTTCCCAGCCAAATGCCCTTTGGGGTAACCCTTGCCTCAGTGTTTACGCACAGAGGTTCTTTGTCTTTTTTATATGTATATATATATGTCTTATTTACTCATTTCAAACGTTTCACCAAGAAAGACATACTGAGCTGCTAACAGCTCATTTCAAAATGTGTCCTGGGGAAAGGGATGTAAAAAATCATATACAGCAAATACAGTATATCAAGGAGCATAATCAAAAGTTGATAAATCAGAAATAACATATGTAAAGGCAATGAAGGATACAAACTGCCAGGGCAGAACTAGAAGGGGTGAGGAGAGGGACAAAGTCATGGACAGCTGCAGGAGGGAGGAGAAGAAAAGTCTTAAAGGAGAGACTTTCAGGAGGAAACCAAAGAGGCAGAGCAAATTGATATGGGAAGGGAGGACCACAATTTAGGAAAGTGGTATGAGAAAGCAGATTGGCCAATAGTAGGTTTTCTTGAAGGAATAGTAAGGGTATGGGAAGTATTACTGCTTATAAAATGGGTCTACAATTTCCTGTAATATGACTGGCTAATAATATGCTATTTCACCTGTGTTCTTATCAGGACATAACTTGCTAACTGGTTAGGAAAAGAAAACCCCATCATTAGAAATATTACTGAGCCAGTGTCTGACCATCAGTGACTTTTAAATGTGTAAGTGATACGTGGCAGCAATTCTTTTCTTGTGCTCTGAGAAGCTCAACCAACCTGAGAACTCCTGCCCCCTTCCACAAAGTCAGTACACTATGTTATATTTTAATTCAGCTGAAAATTTTTAAACAAACATAAAACTGTCACCTCAGCTGCAAACTTCAGTCGCACAAAAGAACAGCGATCCCCAGAGCATAGGGTCCGTGGCCGCCTGCAGGCTGCTTTCATGTAACATCCCACACTGCTCCTGTGCTGGGTCTTCCAAACTTTTTTCTTTTAAATAAATAAAAAAAATTGCTTACTATGGCAAAATGGACAGCAAGCGGGCTGTTTATAGAAAATGCAATCAGGAAGCACTGTTAGGGGTAAAAACAGTAACTATGGAAGCTGGCAAGTGACATGCTCACAAAGAAACTGCTCGCTCTCAGTTAGATGACAAGTATGCTCCTCTGTATCAAAAGCAAGCAGCCACTATTAAAATATATATTAAACTGTGTGTAATGTTAGCACTTCAAAAGAGAATGTATTTTGCAGTGAGACACAAAGTGAGTCAACACTCTGTGTGTTGGCAAGTGGCACTCTCGCTCACAGTGAAAGCACCCACTCGGTGTCAGTGAAATGACAGTGATGCTCCTCGATACCAAAAGCAGTCACTATTAAAAAGGGAGTGTAATGCTTGTACTTAAAAAGAGTGTTTGAAAGGGAGACGCAACCTGAGTCAGCACTGTGTGTGTAGGTGTGGGAGAAGAGCAATCTGCAGTCACCATCATATAGTTGAAATATATTATTAGGGAACTATTTTTCCTATTGCCACTATTAAAAAAATCCCTTTTTAAAAATGTTGGACATTTTCTTTCTGTGTTTCTTTTTTATTAATATTTACTTGGGGACCCATTTTATAAGTGCAGTAAGACACTCTGAGGTGTGGGTTATTTAATTATTTATTTGAATTTTGGTAACTGTGTGAGCCCACTGAGACCATGCAGTCCCTTTTTCAGGGGCGACCCGGGTGAGGGTAAGGGGAGGAAGAATACAAATGTATAAACAAAGCAAAGCACATACAAAACATAGGCACTTGAATGAGGGAATACAGATCAAGCCATATACAACAACACCAATAATTACCTGTATCTTCAAGAACATCATTGATAACAAAGAGAGATACAAAGATATGCTCATAAGCACAGTACATTGCAAGAACAATGTTATACATTATATACAGTGCTATACAGTATATAGAAAAACATAAACTTCTGGGAATTTGAGGGTAGTGGAAAGAGGAGAACAAGGCTGATACAGGGAAAGCATATAGTTATGGCCTGATAAAAGCACTTCCCAGGTGCTAAAAGCACTCGATGCAAGTGCCTCATAACACACCCGAGGTGTGACCTTATCAGGACATAACGCACACCTCATCATGTTTTTTTGCTTGCGTAGAGGGTAGGTGGAAGCTGATGGAGAGGATAAGAGGGATGTGAGGTAGGAAAGAAGAGAACCAAACCAGAATTTAGAAATAAAGGATAGATGGAGAGAGAGAGAGAGAATAAATGATGGCAAAGTGTGATATACAAGGAAATTTCATTTTTGAACAAGCCATAAAGCCATGAGCCTGAAGGGTGAGTGGCCTTTATGAGCTTGTTCAACTCTGAGATGGTATTATTTCTCCAGACTATGCCATCTTTTATTTAATATATATTACATTAGGTTGGTAGGTTTTGCTTTAAGAGAAAGTGTGCTGGTTTTTTTTACGTAGCTTGTATAGCGTAGTTGCTCAAGTTAGAGAGTTTCCATAGTTCTGTAATATTCCCTCTAGTGTTTGTTCATAGTATTTTCTGTATTGTAAGGCATTTGAAGTGCTGCATAGTTTTTTTTTTTTTTTTTGTCCCTTTAAGGCTTCCATAGTGCAGTGGCTTTGTATATAAGGAAGGCTGATTCAACTGTTTTTCCTGTACCATGTTTCAAGACTGCATCATGGAAGGCAGCAGGTGGAATTTTTGGTAAGCGTTTCAGGAGGTCTGTTTTACACAGCAAAATGGAGCACAGCATGTAAAATGTTTGGAAAGTGTTTCAAGAGGCATGTTTTACACAGTTAGTAAAATGGAACTCAGTATGAGAAATGTTTGGATAGTGTTTCAGGAGACCTGTTTTACACAGTTAGAAAAATAAAGTAAAGCATGTGAAAATGTTTCAAAAGTGTTTCAAGAGGCCTGTTTTACACAGTTAGCAAAATGGAGCACAGCATGCAAAATGTTTGGAAAGTGTTTCAGGAGGTTTTTGTTTTATACAGTTTAACTTCGATTTCTATGTGTAGTTGTTAGTTTGGCAAGTGATATGGAGAGAGCAGTAAGAGTGGTTCATATTGGTTTTGAGGGGCAATTTTTTGAAGGGGCTGTAGTTGGAGAGGCTGTTACGGCTATAATGATTAGTAAGTTGTTGCATGTGTTATTCAGGTGGTTGTTACTCATGTTAATAGTTCTGTAATAACATGTATATATTTTGTCCACACTTGTAATAGAGTGTTAATTATAATGTTATAGAATGTTGTAATTACTTAACATGCATATATTTTGTCCACACTTGTAACAGAGTGTTAATTACAATGTTATAGCATGTTGTAATTACTTAATGTTAGTTAATTACCAGTAGTTATGGATGGTGTTGGTGTCATATATGCTAACTGGCTACTATCATATACATAGATATATGTAGAAATAAATTATGGCTTTTTCAATGGGGATAAGGCCCAACTATGTAAAATAATATATATATATGTGTGTGTGTGTGTGTGTGTGTGTGTGTGTGAACCCATGGCATTATGAGTGGTGAAACCATGAGTGATGTTATAGGTGTCTCAGTTCACAAGTTAATGATTAGGCATATTTTTATCAGGCTCATGCCATATTTGATTTATACAGTGGCATGGGTTTCTGTGGTAAAACTATTGGATGCGCTGCTACCAAGCAAGTTGCAGTTAAAGTTCTGTAAGCAAAATTCTCTGATTACGAACGAGTCCCAGAATGAAATTAAGCCAGGCTTCTTTTCTGTCGGATCTACAGTGAGAATATTTGCTTTGTCATTCACCTGGAGTTGTACTATCATGATATTCTCACAGTAGGTTCATGACAAAAAAAAAAAAATATCATGGTTATTTGGTGCAGTTTATTTTCACAGGCATTGCATAAACAGAGGATGTGTGATGGCCTGACTCAAAATATGCAATTTATCTTCAAGTGTGAGGGGGCAGGACCACAGCCTATGAGGGGCAGAAGCACAAGTGAATTATGAAAGTCCTATCTCCAAACAAGTGATGATAAACTGCATATTTTGAGTCAGATCATTGCATATTTGGTTCATACAGTATCAGTTTACTAGACATAGCTTTGAAACCTGCTATGTGTTTAAAGACTGGATTTTCTTTACTATTAACTGCTGGTTTTAGTGCTGCATTATGCAATTGTGATGTCACTAGTGCTGTGAAAAGCTGCTCTGTAACTGGTACAGAATTGAACTGTGATGACACTAACCTCAAACTATCAATTATGACAACACATACAGCAACACTAAGCTATCAATTACAACATCACTTACAGCAACATATTTATGTATAGATGTATTTAGAATTTGATAACTGGATAAACTCACTGGGGTTCAAATACCCCTTTTCAGGAGCAACCCAAAATTACATAGTTAATACAAAAGCACAGTAAAAAATGCAATATCTTATGACTTGTGTCATCAGCCAAGATATTTATTTTAATTTGTAATTAAAATGGGACAGATAACTTTTTCCGTCACTACCCCCAAAACTCTGTAATAGCCTTCCTGACCCTCTCCTCTCTATTGGGTTCACATCTGCCTTCAGGTCCAACCTGATAAGTTTTCTGCAGTTAACTACAGCCTGCAAGTGCCTTCCCTAATCTTGGAACGCTCACTCCCCAATTCTTACCAGTCTTGTTTATTCGAATCGATCCTTGTTCCTAGCAAGTCGTCACTATGACCCTTAGAAAATGGCAAGAATATATTCTCTGTCCTGATTGGCTAAAAGCACCTCCAACCTGGGCATCTATTTTTCAATAGATGCCCAGCTAAAAATAAGTGCCAGTCCAAGTGCCACTTCACTGTGTGCCAGTCTACAGTGGTGCCCAGCCTGCTTTGTAATTGGCTGAAAGCACCTGAGAAAATGTTAAATGCCCGCCATCTTTTTCTCTCGCTTAGCGAGAGCTACTAGTATCCCCCAACCCAAACACTCTTTACTTTCAGCCACTCCACTGAGTCTTAAAAAAAACAAAACAGTTGTCTTGCAGTTGGAAATTCGGCAGAAAACAAAGCCAACTACCTCTCAGTGCCAGCAATATAAAGCTAGTTGCCCCTGCCCTCGAGACACTGACCGATGAATTAGCTAGCAGACGCCGATACCATGTCTCCATCTCTGGAGAGACAAACTCGGGAAACTCCCGCTATTGCACCGCTACAATCCCTACTATCCTTGCCAACAGTCTCTTGCCCACTCCCAACTTTCTAATGCTAAACAGTAATCCAGGGCGCTCCTAAAATATAAAAAAAAAAGCACCTTAATGAAAGCGCGGTTAAAGCGATAAATCTCTGTATCTGTCACCCTCACAGAAACCACTAAATTTCTGTATTCCTTGCTGTCTCGAGAGGCTCACGAACACTTGCTCACCCACCCACTTTCTTCACTCCCTCAAGCCACCAGATTTATAGAACATCGTGCTTACTGTATTACAGCAACAGGGAACAGACAAAAAAACAGAGACACACAAAGAAAGTACATCGCAAAACAAGGGAGAGAGTAACACAAGGCCACATTCCACAGGAAAAGAATGCCACAGTACCCTCTACTGCCAGTTCAAGTACAAGGATACATTTACAAGTCATAGTTAAATCAATAGAAAGTAACTATCTAGCGATTTTTTTTTTTTTTTTTTTTATTTCTAGTTTTTTTTTATCCAAAATACAGCTGAAACTCCATTTTCTAAGTGCAATAACACCCTCCAGGGTGGGCGGTATTGGGGAATACCAGACCTTCCAGGGACTATAAGGCCCTGCAGCATCAGACCTCATTATGCCTCTGGGCGGTCCGGTATTCCCCAATACCACCCACCCTGTCGGGTGTTGTTGCTTACTTAGACAGTTCTGCATAGGCTATTATTGATCCTAACTTTGTTTGCTATGGCTGTGATAGACCCCTGGATAGTTACTTTGCCTGCCAATTCCCACTAATGTTGTTACTCTGAGTTACCACACATTTCTCTTTTATCTTACCCTCTAAATGCACTGTATGTTACTTATTACTCTTGTATCAGTTACTTCATGGTAGCACTCTGATGCATTGTATTGCAGTCTGCACATCAGCACTTGGTTGCGGTGTATGTTCTCTCTATTTCATGTCCTGTCACTTTCTGTAATTGTATATGCCATCTTTATGACCAGGGTCATGCCTGAAAATGGTCCCTGGGATCAGTGTACCTACTCAGTCAACAAATAAATAAATAGAAACAAAGAAACACAGAAAAGGAGATGGCAGAAGGAGACCAAGGGTCCATCTAGTCTGCCCATGTGTTCCTTGGACCTACTCAGGTCCCAGGACCTAACCCCCCCTTCTGCCTAATGCTTCCTACTTCTCTTGCGTCATTTCATCTTGCATGAGCCCTGTCCCACCCCAGTATGAATGATGTCATGGACTTTGCTTCCAGTACCTCAGCTGGTAGTTTATTCCATGGTTCCACAACTTCTTCTGTAAAATAGTGTCTCCTAAGCTCCCTCTTGAAGCTTTCCCACCCCCCAGCTATCACTCTTGCCCTCTAGTATTTGAGTTTGAGACTCTGTTGAACAAGTCAGAGGATGGCACCTTATTTATTCCTCTCAGGAACTTGTATGTTTCAGTTGGTGTGCCAAATAGACAATGAAACTGTTACAGCAAAATTCCCCACAGTGACGATTTCAACAGGTTTTGAAATTGTCGCTGTGAGGGATTCAAGGGTGAAATTTTGCCCTTTCGCCGACTGTCGCCCCTCCCGAGACTACTCCAACTCAGAGTTAGTTATCTATAGAAGGGGGTGTGGGGGTGCACATCCCCCTGCATGGAGGGTTGGGGGGTGCAGCCCCCTGACAGAAAACACACCAATATCTGACAGGCGAAATTCTGCCTGTTGACAATAGGGATCTCACTATGCCAAATTTTGACAATGGTGTCAATTCAACATAGGTAAACCGTTTCAATCATGTCCCCCCTCTCCCTCTTTGTCTCCAGTGAGAACATATTTAATGCTTCCAGATGTTCCTCGTACGAGTGCCCTTGAAGGCCCTGAATAATTTTGGTCACTCTTCTCTTGACAGCCTCCAACCTAATTTTATCCTTTTAAGGGTATTGCTTATGATGTCACCCAGATCCCTTTTTTCCTACGTGGTGCAGAGCTGGACTCCATTGAGGTAGTATTCTGTCCTTGGGTTCACTTTACCCAAATGCATCAGCTTGCATTTCTTTGCATTGAACCTCAGCTGCAAGATGTTAGACGTTTCCAGCTTCTGTAGGTCTTTTTGTAGGTCCATAACTGCCTCCTCACTGTCTGTCCTTCCTCGTAGCTTGGTATTATCCATGAATAGGGCAATTTTACCCAGAATACCTATGCTGATGTCACTGATAAAGGCTTTAAACAGTACTGGCCCCAACACTGAGCCTTGGGGCACACCAGTAGTGACCGCACCTTCATCAGACCTCACCCCACTGACCACTACTCTGTTTTCTGTCCCTTAACTAATTACCAACCCAGCTGACTATTCACTTGGCTACACTCAGGTCCTCCAACTTTTTCAACAGGTGGTTGTGCGGCACCGAATCAAAGGCTTTACTGAAATCAAAGCAATCAAAATAAATAAATAAATAAATAAAACTATTTGATAGTAACTCACAATTGAATTAGAAACACAGAATTTGTCAGCAGATAAGGACCACTTGGCCCCCATAGTCTGCCTACTTGCTCCTGCCTATACTGTCTCCACAGACCTACTGGATCTCCAGTTAACTCCCCCTGCTTCCAAACCGAGATGCACTTGTGCCTATCCCATGCATGTTTGAAGCCCACCACTGTTTTCCCCCTTACTACCTCCACTGAAAGACTGTTCTAAGCATCCACCACTCATTGAGTTAAAAAGTACTTCCTCACATCCCTCCTTAATTCCCCCCCCTTCCAGCTTCATTTCACGTCCCCTTGTTCTCTTGTGTATTTTCCTCTGAAAATTACAGTACTTCCCTTCTGTACCTTGTTCAACCCCTTGAGGTATTTATAAGTCTGTATCATGTCCCCTCTGTCCTTCCTTTCTTCCATGGTGTATATATTTAGATCCCTCAGTCTCTCCTCATACAGCTTCTGATGCAGCCACTGCACCATTTTAGTTGCCCCCCTCTGGACAGGCTCCACCCTGTCTATGTTGTCTATGTCCTTCCTGAGATGTGGTCTCCAAAACTGGACACAGTCCTCCAGGTACTGGCTAAAATAGTCACATGACCATACATAGTTTGTGCAATAGCCCTGTTGCTGTGACAGTGGTCAGCAGTCTTTGAACTATTGTCCTCAAGCCAGTCAACAGTCTTCCCAGTATGAGCAGTGCATTCCTTAACCTGGCTGCTGATCTTAAAAGTAGCTCCAGCTGATCAAATGCAGCTGTTAGTTAACAGAAGTAGAAAGCTGCACTCAAGCCGCACAAAAGGCTATAAACAAATATGGACTGGAGTTACTAGCTAATAGTGGAAAACCTTCAGTATCATTCCATTTATTTGTTAACTAGATTGCAACACTGAAATAATAAAGTCTGTTTTCAGGATCAACCTGGGTCAGAGGTAAACACGGAGTTACAAAGATTGAACAACCAGCAATGAAAACAGATCATGAATATAGTTGCATAATGCAGTATATCAAACTATAAACATTGACTGGGGCTGTATAAGAGACAAATTATGGCAATGACAGATATGTATGTACCTGAGAAACCAGTGATATTAATTTTAGGTAATACTATTATTTTTTATGAAAATATATCTAGGGATTTGATGGTGTGTTAATTTGTATGCTTAACAGTATGAAGAGTAATTCTCCGGCACTGGAAAAGTACTCAAGGATTAAGTATACTACCTTGGTTTAGAAAACTAGATAATTTATCAAGTTTAGAAAAAGTAGCAGCCAAAAGGAAACCTTAATCCTTGTACCAACGTTTGTTTAGGGAAACTTGTAGCTGTTCCCGTTGAATGCACTTATCCTGCATTTTCCTAGGAATTCGGATAATGAGCCATAGGCTATGTGTTGCTCTTTCACTGCCTTCCGTACTTTGCTTTGCACTCCCCCCTTCCCTTATCTCTCTCTACTCTCTTCCCCTGCCCCCTGGCCCTCTGTGGTCTCACTCATGGCACTACCTCAACTCCTTGTGTACTGTAGTAGTTATTGTGCATAGGGATGTGCATGTTTGGATGCTGTATGTTTTAGTACCTTATAATATTAAAATTTATCTTTTTTGTATGACCTTTCATTGATTGCATCTTATATGCAATCATTGTATTTACTTAGTTTTGTATATATTCACTTATGTATTCCTATATGTAATTTGTCATCACTAGCAGCTATTGTACAAAGGGTTGTGTTATGAGTCTGTTTTGCAGGTTACAGAGCTTTTCCGTTTCGAGTTTTGTTTCCTTGAATGACATTGCATTGTTTGTTCCTGTAAGTATTCCTTGTATTTACATAGTTCTGTATATATTCATGAAAATATTCCTATATGTATTTTAGGTCCAGGCCCATCTTGCAAATGAGTTTTTCTCAATGATGTTTCATCTGGTAAAATAAAGATTGATTGATTGATTGATTGATTGACAGTTACCAGTTACTATTTAAGGCATTCTGAGCCCCTGGGAAAGGGTGCAATATCAAGTAAAGTACCACTACTACTAAAGAGTTTGGAACAAATATAACGTATATAGAAATTTGTTTTGAAGGAGAAATGTAAAGAATTATATAATGTAAGATAGAATGTTATTACCTAAATTCAATCATTCCATGGTGTTGTACTATCGATGAGACGTCACGATGCTATTGTACCATCGTGAGTACGTCACATCAATGGTATAACAACATGGAACGCATTCACGCATGTGCATTGTCTTCGCTCTTGAGGTTTAAGCGATTGCCATGGCAATCTCTCAATGGCTACATATGCTTGTTACCTATAGTTAACTATATATTATCCTCTATGTAGTACTAGCAGGGCTATTCAGGATATACAACTATCATTTGTACTGCTGTAATAAGTATAGAAAAGAAAAAGGAGAGTAATAAAGGAGAGAGAGGTCAAGAAAGGGAAAGGTGGGAAGGTGGGAGTAAGGGAGGGGAATCAGTTGGTGGGAAATGATGGCAGAGACAACGGGAGTGATGAGGTAAGGTAATAGAGTATGTCTTCCATCTGATGTATAACTGAAATATAACACTGCATAAGGGAGTTAGTAATGGGATGCACAATTTATTAACTTCACAAAAGATCAATGTTGTTACCTCTGACCAAAAAAATAAATATTCAATATTAGAATGAATTCAAAATGAGGAACATGTAAATTTGTCCAATAGATAACTCATAAGTTTATTCCGGAATAATGAATGTTTGGGAACTTCACAGAGAGAATTAGGAGACTGTTCCAAAGTTTAGGAGCTATGACTTATAGCAATGGAAACCATAGCAACAGAAAAAAGAAGATAGTTAGCCCATCCCAAGTTTCTCAGGCTGGATTTAGATGGGAGTAGTGCTGCTTGGACATCACATTTGAGAACCCAACTGTCCTCAGATGGGCAGAGCTATCTATATTTGTCTCTAGATCCAGAGTTTATCAGACTAAATTTGGATTTCAGATCCAAGATCAGATTTCAGATCCAGGGTTGGATTGTTTAGATCCAAGGTCATATCCCTGGATTCGAGGCTTGATACACAGGTCAGATCCAATTTATCCAAACATCAGATCTAGCAGATCTGATTATTCATTCAGATCTATGGATGGGATCTGAGGTTATCAGATCCATTCTTGGATGCCACATCACTATTTGATGACATATGTGAGGTGATTAACCAGAAATGTTAAGGGATTTATCAACAAAGCAGCCTAGAGAGAAGTCACGGTGATCATTACGGGAAAACAGACCTAACTTTGAATGAAACGAGCAATGCTGATACCTTTAGTTTGTTTAAAGGGGCAAAGTGGCAGATGCTTTTATAAACAGCATAAAGTGGTCCAGTTCATTAACAGAGGCATTATAAAAATATGACAGTCATAACATGTTCTGACTTTCATCTCTTCCAGAATTGATGTCAAGTCAATAGGCTCTTGCTTAATAAAAGCAAAACTAAGGCTATGCTGTCTGGCTCCAAACCAGACTCCTTAAGCACAAGGGCAATCCTGCCTGGTTACACCAGACAGCCTCCCAGTAGTATGTGTGGATGGCTTTAAATATCTGGGGTACACCTCAACCCCTCCCTCTATGATGCAGAACACGTTAATGTTATTACAAACAATGTCCACCAGAAAATAGAGTTGGGATCTGTTTGACTCCTGAAGCCAGTCAGTACTGCCCAGCAGACACTTCTTTCTGTAACTGAATATGTTTCCCTAGTCTGTGATCTGGCTACAGCCTCAGAGCACTGCAGGAAGCAATGCTCCACAGTCATATTACATGGTTTGCACTGATGGCAGTCCTACAGACACACCATTGCCTCCCATACTCCAGACTTAACTAGCTAGCCCTGGACAATAAAGACACTCTCAGTGTCTGCTCTGTTGCTGATAAGGTAATATCATATGGGTACCTCGCCCATCTAGCCTCTCAGTTGACCCCCCCCTCGCTAGAACCCTAGCTCTTCATTCTCAAGACACTAATCAAAATTAATGTTCCAGAGGTTGACCGCAATGGTGATGCAGAACCATCACTCTCATTTGGGTCCCAAAAAACCTTTCTGCAGCATTACCTCATATTTTTATGTAGCACTGTATAGCTTTGAGTACAGCACCTGTTTGTTGATCAGTTTGTGTGTGTTGTTCTCCACTGGCTCCAGCTTTTTTCCATGAGCGTGTGTAATTGGCCATTGTCAGACGTGGCAAGCCTTTTGTTTTAGGGCCTCAAACATGCGGAACTCCTTACTGACTCACATTAGGACTACACAATCCCATGCTACCTTTAAACCAAGGCTTAAGGAACCTCTCTCTGTGAACCTGAACTGTAACTGTATCGAATGCTCTGCGTACTCCATCTTCCCTGTACTTCATTGTTTATCCTTTTTCCCTAATGTTGTTAGCTAATCAGGTGCTTGTCAGCATGGGTCAGTTAGTAGCACATCCACCTCTGGGCCAGAAGGTCATAGGTTCTAGTCCCACACCATAATTGGGCTCATACCATAAATGCTGGCACCTGAGTGCAGTCCTAGGGGGTGCTCTACTATCTGGTTGTGCTGCCCTTCAGATGAGACATTAAACCAAGGTCCCTTCTACCCATCTCTGGTGCTGTCCAGGTGGAAGTAACAGAACCCAAGGCACTGTTCCCAAGGGAATGGGATTTTCCCCAGTGCCCTGGCCAACATCCCCTTCCCATAAAACTCGTTGATGCTATTGTCCAAGACTGTGTGTAGATGTTGATGTGCAAAATGGCTGCCATTACACATTTACAGACACTTCACCAGCAGTCTCTCATTGCTTGTAAAGCGCTTTGGGATACTATGTGTATGAAAGGTGCTATATAAATACTGATTCTATGTCATCTAATTTCTGACATTGCTACTTTAAAAGGGACACTGTTTTAGCTAGCTCACCCAGTTAACAAAATAAAGAAATCAGTAAATAAAAAAGCTGGATTCCTCTAGCAATGGCCAATCTAATCTCAGATGTTAACCAATGTTTTAACCTATAGACAGCTTCTAACTTATAATGAATCAACCTACATACAAAAATGCATAAGATATGTGCTCTAAAAAATTAAGATGGGGATTCAGGTAGATAACCAAATACTTTGAAGACAACATGCTCCAAGAAAACTCTATTCAAGTCAAGAATTTGAAAACTTGAATGAACCAGATTTGTTTAAAACAGAGTTGAAATCAAAAACCATGGTCCTTGTTTTTAAACATTTAATTACAATCTGCTTTCTTATAGCCACCTTTACGTAGAGTAAAACAATCTTTATTTAACATTGAAGAAATAGCTATTGCTGAATTGGAGCTGGTTAAATTAGCAAGTCAACCGCAAATATCAAGGTTCATATGTACGACAGGCCACGAGTAGAAAACAGTGAAAATAACGAGGACCCTAAAGTAGTCTTTTGGAACTATGTCGTATATATGAAGGGACAAGATATTGTCCAAACATACTTGTTGGAAATGATTTGATAATAGCCATTAAACCGATAACAGCTACTGTCCCTTTGGTCGAAAAAATGACATTCAGAGGCAACAATGCCCTTAGCCTGCAGCTTGGGAATTATAACCCATTGCTGGTCACTTTTTCACACTCATGACAATAACTTCCCACAATAAGCCTCAGCTCCACTGCATATCTGTATAATATATATAAGCAAAAAATAAACCAAAAGAGCACCAGGAAAAATATTGAAATGCTGCGGTGCTCAAAACATAAGAGAAAATCAGGAACACATAAAAAAATGTTGAGCACCCACAGAATGAGACAACACTAAAACGGTATAATAAAAATATAACCATTTATTTTTATTTAAACAGAAGTGCAGAGAATTACCATCCCTGGTGATGCAGACGGTAAAAACCGTCGGAAGCCACTACAGCTAGTACGACTGAACGATTTCACCTGGAGACTCCAGGCTTCTTCAGAGGAAGAAACCTGGAGTCTCCAGGTGAAAACGCTCAGTCATTAAGTTGTAGTGGCTTCTGACCCCCCTAAATGAAGACTGAGTAGTTGGTCAAGCTTAGGGGAGTGTCTTATTCGGACACAGGAAAGCGGTTATTATATTTTGCGACCATTGAAACGCTGTTATAACTGCTATGTTGATGCTGATACTGCAGTGTTGGAAAAAATTAGAATGTTTACTGCCTATCCAGCATTTTTTTCTGTGGTCATTTTGCAGAGGAGTGCAGATCTTGTTCTTGGTCTGTTCGATGGTTTTTACCGTCTACTTCACCAGCGATGGTAATTCTCTGCACTTTTGTTTAAAGAAAAATAAATGGTTATATTTTTATAATACTGTTTTAGTGTTGTCTCATTCTGTGGATGCGCAACATTTTTTTATGTGTTCATGTATAATATATATAGAAGAAATCTTACCAAAATGTAGTGTACACAGAAATATTGCCAATGAGAATGGCTAATGATCTCATAAACCAGGAGCCCAAAGGGCAAGTGGATTCATGAGCTCCTTAGCCCCATAGATGACATTTGTTCATCATTACACAGTACACAGTGCTTTTCTAGTGTTTTTTATATATATTGCAGTAGTTAAAAGCACTGAGCTGCAAACCTGGAGGCCTGGGTTTGAATCCCATCAGCCCCCACTTGCATACTGTGTGACCCTGAGCAAGTCAATTAACTTCCTTGTGCTCCCAGGTCATACCTGGAAACAAGCTCTGGCTTAGTGTGCCTTTCCTGGCTAAACAATGTCCCCCTTCCTTTTTATATAATACATTTAGGTAGTCAAAAATGGCTTTCTAAAATTTTGGGGGGAGACTTTTTAAAAAACTTTACAGAAGGTCAGGTGGTATCTTTCTTAGTAGGAAAAGTACTGCTAGCAGGTGTTTGCGATTTTGTATGTGCGTGCGTTTGTGATTTTGTGTGTGTGTGATTTACATTACAGAGTGATTGTAGTGGAGGCTGAAGGACAGTAAAGGTAAGTTAAACTGATTTCAAAGTTTTAATGTTTCAAACATGACATCTGGAGTATCTAATAGTTATTATATTAGTCATGGAATGTCAGAAAGTGACAGAGGTGCTGTGTGTGTGTGGGGGGGGTCATACAGATATTCTACCATTTTCTCTTTGGACATTGAGGACAGTGCTGGGAATGATTGCCCCATGCCTTTTCCAGTGGGAGAGACTGATCGATTAATTTCTTTGTTTAGTAAGTTGACTCCTTCTTGAAATATTTTGCTGCTTTAAATACCTGCTTGTAGTGTTGAAAAGTTTTTGTCATAGATGCAGAATGGTAGAAACTCACACATGGCTTACATTAGAGCAGCTTTTAGAGTCACTGTACCAGTTTATTTTGAGTCAGAGTTTCATATTTTATGATAAGTGGATGCATTTTGGAAAACACTGTGTTGTGTAATGAAGTGTGTATTGCTAGTTTGTATTTGATTAACCTTTTTATCCATGCCTTGTTTTAGAAGGAATTATTTATGCAGGGAGTAAATTCTGGGTCTGGGTTTCAGGAAGGCAGCTTAAGACGGTTGTGTTTTGATTATGTCATAAATGATTCAATTAAAGCATAGCATTTCTTGGTGATGTCATAATTGAGTATTTCTTAGTGATGTCATGATTGATTGATTCAAAGGGTATTATGGACTGGTAATCTTACATTTTCCTATGAGGGAAAAAATGGCTTCCCATGTATTCATCTAAACATACATGCTATATATATATATCACTGTCACCTGCTTTCCCTTTGACTTTCTATAGTCTCTCTATACTGAGGTAACCCATTTTATTGGTGATTTATCGTAAGTTTATAAGATATATACTACTGCTGATTTGATCTTTTTTGCATCATAATTTGCATTTGTATATCACCGAGTTTTAGTACCATACTTCTGTTACCTATTGTATTGTATATCATGCTTTGTACTCTTGCACTGTGGTATGTCAAGAGACCCCCATGAAAATTAGATATTATATCTCATCGCACCAGCCCACCACCTGTATGATATAAATTTCAAATAAATAAACATAATTAAGCCTGGTTACCCATGTCTCTTTCCATATTACATTATATTAAATAAATGAAATTGCTAGAAGTCCCCCTGTGAAACTACAATGTTTTAAAAGTAGCCACTGTTGGCTTTCTATGTGTGAAGCGTGTTTATGGCTGCATGGGCAGAGCCCTGCAGATATTTTGCTAGGAGTGACAAAATGGACTGTGGAAGCACGTGACCGGATTCAGGTGCTGTGTGCTTCCATAGTGCTGTGGGAAAATGTCCACAGTGCTGCTGTCAGTAGTGGTGCACTGGTTGTCCGCCAACCCCGGGACACTATTTGTGTGCCTGTCACTTCCACAGTTGCAGGTGAAACAAGAAGAGCCCACTGTGCCCAGGATGGCCACTTTGAACTGACTGCTCATGCACGAGTATCGTGTATGTGCGCTATTGTCACGGTGGCCATCTTGGGCATGGCGGGCTCAGCTCTTTCACTCGGGCTCACCACACTGAGGCAGCCATATCAGCTCTGACCAGAGTTAGTTCTTTTTCCATTTGCTGACTATTTTTTTTTTTTTTTTACATGACAGCACTAGGTGCAATGTGTGGCACTCTACCCTGCCTGGAGTCTTCCTTTGTATATTTTATTAGCGCTGTGATGTTACTCCCTGAGACATCCTCATTGTCCACTGTTTTAGCCTAATCTGAGCCTTAAAAGGGAAAATTTTACATTTTGCAGGAAAAGTGCTACCCCCACCCCCCTTGACAAATCTGCTAGTGCCTTGAAATGTTTCTAGATCCACGTCTGGGCAACAGGTGTGATGTCATAATCAGAGGATTATGACTTCACAGCAGGCATAAGCAATGTGAACAGATGAAGTCGAAAGTGAAATGATCTTGCTTCAATAAAAAAAAAATGTCTTCAGTAAGAAATTATAGATCAAGGGAGCATTCCTGAACAATCAGACCACCCCTTTCCCCTGTGCATGAGACATTCTTATTCTGTATAGACTGTCTTGAGTGTAGTTGCCTTGGCACATTCATGGGACATTTTGAAAAAAAAATTTAAATGGTAATTGCCCTCAGTCAATAATATATTTATCCACAGTCAACACTCTTACAGTTGTACAGTAAGAGTGGTTTAATTTACGTTCTTTTAGTTTCAGAATAGTTCTGAAATAGGCCAACCCAGTGGCACTGAGAGCTGAGGTGCTGGATGACACACCTCGCACTGTGCTGGCAACCTGAATTTGGGAACAGACTCTGGTTGCCAGAGATTGGCTGGGGATGGAGATGATTAAGCATCCAGAGGACTGCTTTCCTCTGCCAGGGAGGGAGGCTTGTCACCTTGGCTGCTGAGTGCCACCAGATGGAGGCCTGGAGGTACTGTGAGCTTGGGCTGCATGGAACGGGAGGTCTGTGGCCTTGTGAGTAGTGCGTGCATCCACACACATGCTCATATTGGCGACAGGATGGCAGGAAAAAGGGAGAAATGAAGAAAAAGGTATCTGGGGCCTTGTGAAGTCCTGCACGCCCATCCAGTCACCCATGCTGCCACCTGGGGCCTGTGGTTTGAGCTGGATCATATACGCAGGGGGGTACAGCTGTCCCTCTTCTAACTCTGCCATGGGGGGGCATCCATGAGGGTGCCCGACCACATGATCCCTGACAGAGAGGAAGATGCCGGTTCATGGTGGTGGGGAACATGATTGAGAAGCAGTCCTGGATCTTTCTATAAAAGTTTTATAGAAAAAAAAAGAATAGCCCTTACATCCTGCAGTATGACTCTGCATGAGACCACGCTTTCTATTGTTTGGATGGTGACTGAATTCATATATAAAATGGAAGGTCCTGAAATACAAATTTTGGTGGAATTTTGCATAGCCTAGTTCTACTGATGCCAACTGTTGTTTTTTGTTGTTGGTGTTTTTTGTGGGATCCCAGAAAATCCCTTCAAAAAGCCACTGTCAGCTCTGGGGGAAACCTTGAAAAATATGCATGCAATAAAGTATGACAGGGTGTATGATTGTGTTGTTAGGCACGGGGGCCCTTGCGCTGAGTGCCTTTAAACATCCGAGGGAGAAGTGCGATTATTGACCATAATCACACATCCCTGAAGTGCTTTATTGCACTTATGTGACAGAAATATCTTACTAAAAATATACAGTACAGTACATATAATATAGTAGTGGGAACGTTTATATTTAAGTGGGAATCTGTTGAACAAAAAATAGTTCCAGTCCAGGACAGTGACAGCGTGGGTGACAGCATGCTGGTATGTAAAGCGGGTGCGACCCATAATTTACTCTTTTTTTACCTACTTACAAGTCCAGAAGGATGGTGAGTGATGTCAGTGGTGCGCTCTGTGAAAGGGACCCCTGCTGCTGCTGAAGGCAAGAGAGTGAGTGGGAGCTTTCATTTACTTTTTTTTCCCCCCCAAGTTACAATATTTCTGGAACCAGCAGACACAGTGTGCATATATGCCATGTGGGTGCAGATATGCACCTGTTGTAGAAATTATACCCGGCATAGTATAAACAGAGATTTTAATATCTCTGCACATATGGGCAATGGGGAGGAAGAGGTAACATCTCAAGGTGTTTGCCAACACGATCTCCCAGGGGACTGCACTCTATTTGTCAATGTGCCGGCTGCAGCCCCCCAGGAAAAGTATTTTTATGAGCATTCAGATATTTTTTTATAATAATAAATATTGGGACTGAGGGGGATGGGGAGCTCGAGCCACAATCTATGCAACAGTGGCTCAAGCTCCCTTCCCAGTAGATCTCCTTTAACTAACACAAAAAGTCACACTAGAAGAAGTTACTTCACACAAAGGATTGTTCCCCTGTGGAATTCTCTTCCTGGAGAAGTGGTGGAAGTAGGCTTCTTCAACATCTTTAAAGTAAAATTAGACAGGTACCTATTAAACACCATGGGGAGGCAATAATCCCGCATGTGGGAGATGTACACTATGGGCCCACAGCCTTCTGTATATTTATATTTTCCTAGTATGATTCCTAGTATGAAAAAACACATCTTGTGACTATTCACGTTCTGTAGAGACTGCTGATGTAGCTAGTTATTTGATTCTGGTTCTTTTTTTCTTTTAAAACAATGAAAAACAGACTGCCCACCATACTGGTGTTACCACACCAAAATATGTTTGTTTACATTCCTTGATCAAGTGCCACTCATTGTTGCTGGACCTAGAAACACCCCCAACACAGTCTAGCCACTCATTATACAGTGGGAGTAGAAGATTCTATTATATCATGAGTGGCTGGACTTCAGGAAGTATGTAATAAAAATAGATCCAGGATTCAAAACAAAATTGTTTATTACTATATATTAGCATGCATTTCACTCCTGCTAACTAAAAAGGCAGATACAAAAAACAGCAACATCAATGGATTTTAGAGTAGGTAAACACTCATAAAATGTGAGATTTTAACTAGAAATAGTATGATGCAAGAAAGGTTGATGGTGTCCCTTTAAAGAAATAGGAGACTGCCTCAGAAACTGGGGTGGGGGGGCAGAGTTGGGTAGAGGCACAGTGGAGAAAAATAAGGAAGGGCATAATTAAAGCAACCAACTTCTGTGTGAAGGGCACGAGTAAAAGTAGAAGGAAAAAACAGACCATCATGGTTCTCTAGGGAAGTAGCCGAGGTGGTAAAGAAAAAAGGGGAGCATTCGGGGGGAATTAGGAAACACAGAGGGAGGAGGACAGGGAGGTATACCAAGTACAACAGAAGAAAACAGAAAAGGTGATGAGGGGAGCAAAGGGGCAGATTGAGGAAAGGATAGCCAAAGGGGTCGATAAAGGAAATAAAACTTCCTTCAGGTACATGAGTGAGAAGAGGAAAGCAAGGAGAAGTATAGTGAGGATTAGAAGGGAAGAAAGGGGAGACTGCACAAAAGAGGACCAAGAAAAGCGCCATCCTGAACAGGTGCTTCTGCTCAGTCTTTACAGCAGAGGGAGGGGGGACGGACAACAAGGGAGAAGCAGGAATGAGGATGGGGGAAGTGGACACAAGTCCATTTTCAGAGGAAAGAGTTCTGAAGGGACTTGCAGCTCTGAAGGTAGACAAGGCTATGGGAGCCATATGGGATAGATCAAAGGGTACTGCAATAACTCAGGGAGGTGCTAAGTGCACCAGTGGCAGTCTGTTCAACAGCTCACTGGAAAAGAGCTGACATAGTCTGTCTACATAAGAGCAGCAACAGGGAGGAGGCTAGCAACTACAGGCCAGTCAGTATTACTTCTGTGGGAGGGAAATTAATGGAAACTCTACTAAAAGAAAGACTGATACAGTGTCTTCAATAAGATATAAGACCATAAGCAGCATGGATTCATTGGGGGGGAGGTAATACTAAATGAATACAATCGATTTATTTGACTGGGTGACCAGGGAAAAAGATTGGGGAGGGCAGTGGATGTGCTTTTCTGGACCTTAGCAAGGCCTTCAACATTGTGCCCCACAGGAGACTGATAAGGAAACTGAGCAGCCTAGAGGTGGGATCCAAAGTGGTGAATTGGGTTAGAAGTTGGTAAACAGATAGGAGATAGATGGCGGTGGCTAATAGCACTCACTCCAGTGACGGGAGAGTGACAAGTGGGATTCCACAGGGCTCAGTACTGGGACCAGTCAGTGACACTGCACAATAACTGAACGGGAAGGTATGCCTTTTTGCAGATGATACCAAAATTTGCAATAGGGCGGATATTCGGGGGGAGAGAATGTGCAGGGGTCTTGGGGAAACTCGAGGAGTGGTCAACAGCATGGCAGTTGGGGTTCAATGCCAAAAAGTGCAAAATAATGTACCTGGGACATAGGAATCCAACAGACCCCACCCGGACAACTACGAACAGTTTTGGAGGCTGCACCCAGTCTCCAAAAAGGGTATCACAAGTTGTTGGCATAGTTTCTGCAGGTGTGAAATACTGGCATGGCATCAGAGGCATAATCTCCCTTAACCCTTTCTCTGTATGCTTCTGCTCTCATGTATGTATTTTTGTTCCTTGCACTTTAATAAAAATTACGGTACCCTGTTTTGGAACTGGGGTCTCCAAGAATATTTTCAGTGGTGCAGTGCAGAATTGATATATTAAGGAGGCTGGTTTGAGTGCCTTGCTTATTGTCTGTTGGTACTATGAGGTCAACTGTGGAGGTTCTATGTCACAACAATGAAAGCCTAAAGGCGATCACCATTATGCAGAAGTCAAGAGTGCCGAAAATTTATTTTGGCACTCTGACACTCCAGTGCACAGCAAAAGGGCGCTGGGGACTTAGTTTTGTAATGTTTTCTGTGGGGGGCTGTTCCCCACCCCAAAGATTTCTCAGCTCTGGGGGGGTGAAAACATTAAAAAAAAAAAAGTTCAGGCCGAGCGCAACAAAAACACACCAGTGCCCAAACCCAGTACCCTGCCGACTGACACCGGCAACCCACCCACCACGCCACAGGGTTGGCTCAGCAACCCACCATGGCACCACCCCTCACATCCCTCACTGTGTATGTCCACCCCCACCCCCCATGCATGCGTGTATAGTGATATCCTGTCACTATAGTCGCCCACTCCCCCATCCGACCACCCTACCCTCCGGTAGCCATCCCTGAAATGCACTGGGGAGTGGGTAGCTGCTATTGTAGGTGCCCATTCCCCAGCACTCTTATCAAGGAATACCACTGTGGTTCATCAAAGACTTTTTATACAGACTTCCTGGAGAGATTGCCAAGATGCGTTATAAACCCTGGAAAAGAAATCTGAAAATTAAAAAGATCTGTTCTCTAGTAAATAGTAATGGCTGAAAACGTCATGTTTTTGAAACTATATGCCAGTGTGCAGAGCTACTCTTTAAGGAATAATTGAAAAGGGCTGTTAACTTTTTTCTTTATAGATCATTCCTTATGAAGACTTAATGGTTTGAAAAAAGCTTTTTTTTTTTCTTCTTTATAGTTCCCTTTTGACCTGGCCAGCCCGCATCACTGGTGTCCCCTCCCCAGCCCTGTCACCTGCCACCTTTGGGACTTACATTCTTTCCTTCAGTGCCCCACAATTTGCCCCCTGTAGCGGGGTGCTCCAGGATTCCCCAAGTCCTGAAGGAAATTTAGCCCAGGTGTCGGTAGGGTGCCCACCAGATTGACTTTTCACCAAAACCATAGCAGTAGCAAGACCATTTTAAGACAGCTCCCCCACCACTAATACAGGACAGATAACAGACAGATTAGAGTAGCAGCAACAGAGTTAAAATAGTATTCTGTCCTGTAGAAAAAGAAATTCATTTCAGCTAAGAGTGGTTAAAAAAAGAAAAGACAATATATGTTCTATCCAGTTAAAAAAAACAAAAAAACAAGGCAGCCAGACAAGACTGTGGTACAGTAAAATAACCAGCAGAAAATCTAGACATTCATCATGACAGTGAAGCTGGTTCAGTAAATCAATATTGCAGCAGGCAGGCATTGGAAAACAAGATAAGTGGCAGGTTGACAGTATAGTGCAGTAAGCTGAACCAAAAAAGAGTTAGTGTAGCTGTAAGTCATTTCACTTAATGAATTACAAGGGAGCAGAAGATTGCAGATCCTGTTCTATACAACATGTGTCTTTGCAACCTCCCCAGACCTCCAGAGATGAACAGTTTGTTGCTAGTCCCCCGTTGGTGCTGTTTCCTTCCTCTCTCGCCAATTTTCCTGAATCACCATAACTGAGTTTTGACTCAGAGACCAGTTCTGACTGCAGGTCACCACAATAGGTGAAAAGACCTGAAGCACTGTTGTGCTAAAAAAAGACCCAGACAGTTGAGTTTGACTGTCGGGCAGGTGGGGCACACTCTCTGGGCCTGGGCTTACTCGCACTCAACATGGACACTCGCACTCAGTCTGTCTGTCACAGCTGATGCCTGTAAGCAAATGAAACAATTAGGGAGTAGGAAACAGGGATGGACACAGACCCATACCTACATATTGAGAGAATCCCCATCATCGGGTCTCAGCTGGATCTCTGAGTCCGACCTACTGTACTGCCTGGTGCTGAGCGCATGCAGCTCTCCTCCTGGATCAGCATGCAATTCCCGCTGCCCTCTTGGTGCCATCCTCCAATCCAACCCATGACTGCCGACTGAAAACATGCCATCTCAACTTGCTGTGTTGTGGAAAGGGGAAATTGAAGGAGGGACCAACTGGCGCCGGCTAGAGTAGGTAACTGAACAAAAAAAAAAATCAAGCACATGACCAGAATGAAGGGGGCGACGTGCAGGTAGCTCACATGCCTGGATTCACTGTTCAGGACAGCAATCCATTGCATGCAGTATACCCCCTCCACACATAGATGTGTGAATTTTGTATGTTTTATGCAATTCACGCACATTGATGCATGAATGAGAACACTGCAGGGGTCGCAAAAAAAAGCAAAGGGGTTGTAAATGTCCTGGGTGCCAGGCAGGCAGTGCAGGGCCTATGGAGGGTCCCTCTTTCATTCTGCTTGGCTAGCAACAATTATTCCATTTTCTCCCCAATTTCCTTGGAGCACTTTGTGGGCAGGGACTGCTGAGGATGTGATCACGCAAGCATGCTTACAGCGCAGTCATGAGGTACCCACCCCCTCACTGTGGCTCCTGCTTGCATTGCCACATGAGGTCACATAGATGGTAGTACTGTACTGCAGTGAAGGGCACAGCCCTCCTTCCCTGGGATGCTCAATCCCCCCCCCCCGCTGGCCCCCTGATGATTCGGGCTCACCAACGACCCGAGTTTTTGGCACCATGAGCAGTAGCACTACTACTACAGCAATGGACTGATTTTGAAAACAGTTTTGTAAATAAGAATCTTTAAGAACATTTTGAATCTGTTTGCCCTTAGTACATTTAGACATTGCCCATGAAAGCAGTAGTTCATGTTAGGGTAAACATTTTGTACCCTATCACTTTTTATCCCATTTTATTTCACCCTTTATCCCCTGGATGCAGTGTCTGGGTGGGCAAAATGGTCAATGAGATTTCATAGGCAAAATCTCAGTTGGTGACAAGATTTCACATATCAAGTCACGTTATTCGCCCTGTGACCTGTTCAGGTAAGTGAGGGTGTGTGGGAGTGTACTGGGGAGTGTGGGGTGGTGAATGCTGAGTGGGACGTGGGGGTGGGGTCTGATTGTCGAGGAACAGTTTTCTTTTTTGCAGATTTGGAAACAAAAACATTGAGGGACCATTTTCTTTATTTCAGATTGGGCCAGCAATGGGAGGGTGGGGGATGCCACTAGACACCAGGGAAAGATCACCGAACTATGGGAATCATGATTGGAGGGTGTGGGGGTGCCACTAGACACCAGGGAACGATCACAGAACTATGGAAATCATGATCGAAGGGTGGGGGGTGCCACTAGACACCAGGGAAAGATCACGGAACTATGGGGATCATGATCGGAGGGTGGGGGGGTGCCACTAGACACCAGGGAATGATCACAGAACTATGGGAATTGTGATTGGATGGTGGGGGGGTGCCACTAGACACCAGTGGAAGATCACAGAACTATGGGAATCATGATCGGAGGGTGCAAGGGTGCCAATAGACATGAGGGAAAGATCACAGAACTATGGGGATCATGGTCGGGGTGGGGGTGCCACTAGACACCAGGGAAAGATCACAGAACTATGGGAATCATGATCGGAGGGTGTTGAGGTGCCACTAGACACCAGGGAAAGATCACAGAACTATGGGAATCATGATCGGAGGGTGTTGAGGTGCCACTAGACACCAGGGAAAGATCACAGAACTATGGGAATCATGATCAGAGGGTGGGGGGTGCCACTAGACACCAGTGGAAGATCAAGGAACTATGGGAATCATGATCGGAGGGTGGGGAGTGCCACTAGACACCAGTGGAAGATCCCAGAATTACGGGATCATGATCGGAGGGTGGAGGCTACCACAAGGCACCAGGGAAAGATCATGGAACTATGGGAATCATGATCAGAGGGTGTTGAGGTGCCACTAGACACCAGGGAAAAATAAGCAAACAATGGGGATGGTAATCGGGGGTGGGGGTGCCACTAGACACCAGGGAAACATTACACAAATACCGGGATGGCAATGAAGAGGGATCACTAGATACCAGGGAAATGATGGCTCAGCAGTGAGTCACTGCAGCTTGCAGCATGATTTCCAGCTATGGCTGCAGAAGTCATGAAAGTCTCGCTGTTCTTATACAGAGAACACAGGTCAACAGCTCCTCTCGCTAAGCTGGGCAGCCTGAGATTTGGGCTGCTCAGAAAATGTATTTCTGGCATTCATTAAAAAAAAAAAACTCCAGAATGTTGCTAAATAGATCCCATTTAGCTAGATTCAGGTGTTTGTTTTTTAAAATGAAATAATTGTTTATGTATTTTGCATTTTTTGCTTGGAAAAATGGTCTCACGGCACAAAAAAATGATTCGCGCAGTGAGAATCAAGTAGTGAGAAATCAAAAACGGGCACCTGTGACATCCAATTTTTCATGTCGTACTAAAATGTTAACTCAAAAAATTTACTGCTCATGCTTAGAATGGAAAAAACCAAAAAGCTTTGCAGCTCTGCAACCATTTACAGTTTTTTTAACCAGACCTATCAAATGCACTGCTTTAGGACATGACACATGCCCCCTGTAAGTTTGGCAAAAAAATTCCATTTCATGTGGACTGTAAGTGAGCGCAAAAAAAAAAATGCTAAGTATAGGAAAAAAAAACTAGCCCCCTACAGGAAAATGAGATGTGTGGATCTCAGAAACCGTCTAAGCTGCCATCACAAATATTTCCACAAATCAAGACCTTGCATCCTAGACAGCACATGCAAAATTTCAGCTCATTTCGTCAAACGGTGCCAAAGATATTAATGTGCAAAGTTAGGGGGTTAACATTGAAGACTCTACTCAACCCTAACTATAGAGGCGCTACTACATCACTACAATTCATAATTTATCAGCAGAAAAGGACTGCTTGGTCCACCCAGCCTGCCCAGTTTTCTTTCCTGCCTGTTCTGTCTGAGCAGACCCTAACTGGTCTCCGATGACCCTCCACTCTTTTTATTTACAAGTATTCCCCTATGTCTATCTCAATACTTGTTTGAATCTCCCAAGTTTTTGCCCCTGCTATCTCTTGTGGCAGGCTATTCCAGGCATCCACCACTCTTTCAATGAAGCAGTATTTCCTCACATCCTTCTTAAATTTCCACCTTTCTAACTTTGTTTCATGCCCTCTTGTTCTGTTGCACCTTTTCATTTGAAACAGACTCTCTGCCTGCACCCTGTTCACTCCTGTGAGTTACTTGTAGGTCTCTGTCATGTCCCCTCTTGCTCCTTTCATCCAGGGTGTACATACTGAGATCCCTCAGGCTCTCCTCATACAGTTTCTCATGCAACCCCTGTAGTATTTTAGTTGTCCTCCTCTGGATGGCCTCTACTCTGTTGATGTCTTTCCTGAGATGCTGGCTCCAGAACAGTTCACAGTATTCGAGGTGTTATCTCACTGATGATCTCTAAAGTGCTAATATCACCTCCCTCATCCTGCTTGTGATACCTCTCCCTATGCACCCAAGCAATCCACTGGCCCTGCCCACTGTCTTGCCACACTGCCCCGTGACTTTGAGGTCATCAGATGTTATAATGCCTTGGTCACTTTCCTTCTTAGTGACTGACAGTATTTCCCCATCCATTTCATACTCGGGTCCTGGGTTTCTATGCCTTTTTTACACTTTCTGGCATTGAACCCCAGCTACTATACCCTTGACCACTCCTCAAGTTTTCTACGGTCCCATCTCATTTTCTTCACTCTCTCGAGTATCCACCCAGTTACAGATTTTGGAGTTGTCTGCAGAAAGGCATACCTACTTTTCAAGCTCTTCTGCAATGTCACTTATGACGATGTTGAACAGGACCTGCCCCAGTAATGAACACTGTGGCACCCCACTGGTCACTCTCCCCCATTTGATTCAGTGCCATTTACCACCACCTTCTGCTGCCTACTATCCATCAGCCAGTTTTTTTTACCCAGTTAACAGCTTTGGCTCCCACTCCTAGACTATCCGGTTTCTTTAACAGTCTCCTATGTGGTACAGTGTCGAAGACTTTGCTGAAGTCCAAACAGGCCACATCCACTGTACTTCTCTGATCTAGTTCCCTAATCACCCAGTCAAAGAAATCTAGCAGATGTGTCTGACATGACCTCCCCATCTTGAATCCATGCTATCTTTGGTTTTGCAACCCCCTGGATTCAAGACATTCCATTAACTTTTCTTTTAACAGGTTTTCCATTAACTTCCACACCACTAATGTGAGACTGACCCATCTGTAGTTGCTATCCTCCTCCCCTGCTGCCACTTTTATGGAACAGAACTAGATCAGCTGTCCCACATTACTTGGAACCTCTCATTTCCAGTGATATGTTGAATAAGGCTGCCAGTGGTTCAGCAAGCTCCTCCCCGAGTTCCCACAGCACCCCTGGATATAACTCGTCCGGCCCTTCAGGACTATTTCCTCTGTAAATGGACTTGTGTTCACCTCCCCCCCTTCTATATTCCTGCTGCTCCTTGTTGGTCTGTTCCTCTCCCTCTCACTCTCCACTCTGAAGAGGACCTGTTCAGGATATCAGCTTTTTCCTGATCATCTTCTGCGCAGTCACCCCCCACTGACTTCCTTGACCTCACTATCTTTCCCCTTGCCTTCTTCTTCTGGCTTATATGCCTGAAGAAAGTCTTGTCACCTTCTGCAACCCCTTTGGCAATCCTTTCTTGTGTTTGTGCTTTTGCTTGCCTCATTACCCTCCCTACTTCCCTCTGTTTTACCTGGTTCCTCTCCCAATCCTTCTCCCTCTGTGATTCTTTGTACCTCCCGAATACCATCTTTCTTTTCTTCACATTTGTGGCCGCCTCCTTAGAGTACCATAGTGGCCTTTTTTCCTCCCCTTTTTACTCACTTCTTTCACACAGAGGCTAGTTGCCTTCTTTAATTTGTCTCTGTTAATCCTCTACCCCAGCATGGCCATCCACTGTTGCTAGGCTGTTTCTAAGGCACTTTCCCACTTCTTTAAAGTCTGCCCTTCTAAAGAACGGGACCCTCATCCTCATGTGGTTTGCTTCCCTATCAGTCTTGATACTAAACCACACTGCATGGTGATCACTAGCCCCCCAGGGGAGTGCCCACTGTGACATCTGTTACTCTGTTCCTGCTCGTGAGCACCAGGTCCAGTATTACATCGTCCCTAGTGGGTTCACTTATTAGCATCATGAGAAACGCTTTCTCTATAGAGTCTAATACTGCCATGCTTCTAGTCAAAGATGCTGCTGCTGGAAGACTCCAGTCCATATCAGGGAGACTGAAGTCTCCAACCAGCAGCACTTCCTCCTTTGTCGCAGTCCTGTCAGTGTTGTCCCCTAATGCCTTATCCAGTTCCTCTCCCTGTGCTGGAGGCCTGTATACCACCCTCATGCAAATAATGGTCCCTGGTCCAGACTCCTGTGTGACCCAAAATACCTCTAGCCCTTTTTCTTCCTCTAGGTTCCCTTCCACTTCCATGGCCTTGATACCCTCCTTCACACAGGATAAGCCCTTCCTCCCTCCTCCCTTCCCTATCCCTTCTGAACTGAGTGTATCCTGGCATGGCCATATCCCAGTCATGAGTTTCAGTGCACCATGACTCAGTTATGGCCACTAGATCCAGGTCCTTCTCTGCTACGATGGCCTCCGTGTCAGAAATGTTATTTCCTAGACTTCTTGCATCGGCGCACATGCGTCTCCAAACCTTGCTCCCTCCCTGCCTGCAACCCCCCCTTACCTCCCCCTTTCTGATTTTGATGCTTCCTGCACCTTCACATAAATTCTCTTTCCCTTCTTTGCCCCTTTTTTTCTTGTACAGTTTACTTCTCTCTTTCTGCTTTTTTTGTTCCTACCACCCTTGTCCACCACCCTTCCCACACTCCCTTCATCCTGCTTCCCTGCCTTGGGGGGATTTGTTCCCTCCAGGTACTCAATCTATGTTGCTTTAACCTGGGGGGGGGGATTTATGCCTCCCTTGGTAATACAGCCTCCCGCTCTGTCAGTTTCATTCTTTATCCATGTAACATTTAAACCTCCTATTGAGTACTGACATTCCTTCCACAGAATGATGCAGGCCATCACCTTTATTTATTTAGTTTTTTGTTGACCAAGTAAACGCACAAGACAATTAAATGCCTATTTTCAGGCATGACCCAGGAAGTTACATAGCGTGAGAGTCAGTAAACAACCAGTTACAATACAGCAACAGTGAGCGACATTGACAACAGCATATATAATAGATTATATAGCAAGGCAGTACATAGATTAGTTAAAAAAGGTCACAATGACAAGGCACTGGAAGAGCAGGCCAGCTACTTGTTAATGAACCCAGACAATATAAATAGACTAATGAGCCGCTGGAAGGCAAGTCTTGCTAGCAACGGGCAGAATAACATTAGGGACTGAGGTGTAGCAAGCAAGCCAAAAACAGAGCTCTGGACACAACAGCATGCATGAGAATTAAGGAGGTGGCTGCAATATCCCTTTTTGAAGGCCAATATTTGAATAGTTTGTTAGTGAAATTAGTTCTATGTGTTAAAAATTATTACCTTGAATTTGAACTGATACTTGGGCTGTGATATTGTAGGTTTGGGGATAGATGTTTGGCAGGGAAAATTAGAAGGTAATTTAAATGTGTTTGCCTGGTGTTTGGTAAGAGCCCTCCCACCCAACCCTGTTTTGTAGGCTTACTTAAATACTGAAAAGCCACTGGGGGTTGGGATTGAAGGGCTGAGTATTTCTGTTTGGGACTGAAATTTTGAAGCAACAGGAGTTGGATGGGCCTGTGACATCATCGGTACCTGGAGTTTGCTTACACACACTGTTAGTGGACTGAACACATACTGGACTGTATGTGTTTGTGAGACTTGGAACTTTGTTGGTGGGGTTGAAATTGGGTTTGTAAATAACTACAGTCAGTATAGAGAGAAACTGTACTCCAGGAAGGGGGCTGAGAAAGGGGGTGCTATTATAAACAGAGGGATAATCAGGGTGGCCATATTCCACCATGGCAGGCATCTTGGAAGGGTTGTAGGCTGCATAGGCTGTGGGATGGCAATAATTCTAAATTGGGCCTGAGAGAGAGGGAGGCTGCCACCTGTAGACAGCTATCTTGTATTAGGAGTGAGGTATATTGGTTAAGGAGTAAGCTGTGGGAGCTGGGGGTGTCCAAGGATAAGGGTGTGGATATGGGCAGCAGAAGGGTGGGGCTGAGGGGAGGCTGGGGCAATGCCTGAAATTACAGGACATTATGCTACAGCAAGCAGAAGGGGATATTAGGGACAGAGGACCCTTAGATAGGGTTGATGCTAAGGGAAAGCGTACAGGGTGAAAATTCTGAATTCAAGGAGACTGGAGGGGGAAAAGTCAGGAGGGCTGTTGTGCAGGAAGCCTAATACCAGCAGACTGTGGGAAGGAGCTCCTAAGGTGAACAGTGCAAGAGAGGAAGAAGAGGGTCAGTTTAGAGATGCAGTCAGGAAACTCAGGTTACTTGATGGAGGCTGACATAGAGTGTCACAATAAATTTGAGATACTAAGCATCCTAGAGGGGAGAAGGGTGGTGGAAATGAGAAAACCTATACAGAGGCGGGGAGGGAGTCAGATACCCATAGGCATCACAGAACAGCTATGGAAAGGATAGACATAGTCCCAGAGGGAGAAGGGGAAACATATATGTTAAGCAAATGGGGGAGATGCAACATTTTCCAGACATGAGGGAGGAGAGCATGATTGGAGAGGAACTGGGAGACAAGGAGGTGGGAGAGGAGCCCCCCTTCAGCAGGAAGGACAGTACCAAGGATGGGGCCCTAGCTAAAGGGGACCCACAGAGAGCCTCTGGAGACAGGGGTACTATTACAAGGGGGGGGATGAGGGTGCGGGGAAAGGGGAAACCATCAGGGCCAGGATAAATGGTTCAGATAAGAGAGGGTTAAAGGGGACACCTATTCAGAGGGGGTTTGAGTTAAGTGGGCAAAATAGCAAGGGAGGCAGAAAGGGGAGGGTGACAAGGGTCTCTAATAAGGCAGGAAGACCCCATGAAATTGTGATCATGAATAAAGTGGGGAGGGGGCTGAGAGGCATAGTGGAGGTAACCATAAGGATGATGGCGGTGTTAAGGTTCTGTTACTGGGAGACTGATGATTAAGGGTATCCATTGGAGGACAGGGATGGATGCCATAGCTAGGTGGAAGGTAGTGAGTATCTCTGGGCTGACAGTGCACAGAGCAAAGTTCATGGTGTATGAAATGGTTAGGGATTGTGGAGGGAAACCGGATTTCCTGGTGCATTTGGGAACTAATGATCTAGAGGGAAATAGCATTATGGAAATCCAAGCAAGGTTCCAAGAACTTGCCAGAGTCTGTCGGGATAATGGATGCAACATTTTCTTTTCAGAGATATTGCCAGTACCAAAGGCCTCAGTGGAGAAAAAAATGAAGCTCACAGAGGTTAATGACTGGCTCAGGAAGTGGGGTGAAGAGAATGGGTTGGGGGTGTTAGGGAACTGGAATGGAGTTTGGGAGGATAAGGGACTATATGCCAAGGACAGGTTTCATCTTGCCCCATTAGGGAAGGAAGTCCTTAAACAGGGGATGGCTGACTACATACAAGAAAGGTGGGGTTTAAACTTGTAAGGGGGGGAAGGGATAAGGAAGGGGCTGACCAGAAGCCCTCCCCTCCAGATGAGGGGAGTAGCCTTCAAGCCCAAGGGGGAGGGGGGAAACAGACTGGAGGTGGAGGTTTCAGGAGGAGCAGGGGGAGGATGGAAGTATAAGGAGTCTGGGTGGGGTTCGACAAAAAGGATCAGGGATAAGGGGGGGTTAGTGTTAGTAAATGCCAGGAGTTTGGGAAACAAGTTGCCAGAGTTCCAGGCCATGCTGTTCGAGGGGGGGGTGGATGTGGCGGCAGTCACAGAAACGTGGGCCAACAAAAACCATGACTGGGACCTAAATGTACGGGGGTACACTATGCTTAGGAAGGATAGAAAGGAGGCAGAGGGGTGGAGTGGCTATGTTCATTAGAGATGACATAGAAATTGCTATGGTAGAAGAGGCAGAGGAAACGTGGAGGCCTTATGGGTCACTCCACGATCCCCAGCAGGAGATAAGGTCAAGCTGGGTGTAGCATATAGGCCCCTGGGATGAGTGATGTTCTAGAGGATGGTTTGCTGGACAACATCATTGCCCAGTGTGGTCCAAAAGGGGAAGGAGTGGTGTTGATGGGGGACCTTAATATGCCAGGTACTAACTGGGGAACCATGTCCTCTAAGGTGGCCAAGGAGC
Organism: Neoceratodus forsteri; assembly: GCA_016271365.2. Taxonomy (NCBI): domain Eukaryota; kingdom Metazoa; phylum Chordata; order Ceratodontiformes; family Ceratodontidae; genus Neoceratodus; species Neoceratodus forsteri. Next base: position 83,680,223 of record JADMNL010000033.1, read on the forward strand.
AGAGGCTGCTGGATGGCTTCCAGGATGTGTTCTTAACACAGCATGTGATGGAGCCCACAAGGGAGGGCATGTCCTGGATGTGGTTCTGGCAGATGGGGATCTGGTAAGGGACATGGTTGTACAGGACCCCTGACTGGGAGTGACCACAATACTGTCTGGTTTCAAATAAGCATTGGGGAGTGGGGGTGAGATCTAGGACACTGGCAGTGGACTTCAGGGGGCAGACTTTATGGGCATGGGAAATATTCTCAAGGATCACTTGAAGGGATTACCTCAACAACAAGTGTGGAAAGGAGATGGGAGGTCATAAAACGGGACTTCCATGAGGCAGTCAGGATCTGCGCTAAGTTGAAACGTAAGGAGCAAGGTCACGTAAACCATGCTGGTGGTCCAGTGAGGTACAGGTAGCAGTCAGAGAAAAGAAGGCGGCTTACAAAAAATATAAAACAACAAGAGGGGATAGGGATAAGGAAATGTACCAGCTTGCATCTAGAAAAGTCACCCGTATGGTGAGGGGAGCAAAGTCCAGTAAAGAGCATCGGCTGGCACAGGGGATACATGGAGGGGAAAAGGGGTTCTTCCGGTACATTGGGGAGCGGAGAAAAACTAAGGGCCATCTCAGCAGATTGAGATCAGAAGGAGGGTGGGTGGAAGAGGCGAGGGACCAGGCAGAGGTATTTAACGAGTACTTTGCCTCTGTGTTCACTAGGGAGGGGGATGGGATATCTACAAAGCAAGGCACAAAGGGGATAGAAGCGGCAGGGAGTGGGATCAGGGGAGCAGCAGAAATGGAGCAAAAGGGAGGGAATGGTACCCCAGGGTGTCACATCTGGATAAGGATAAAAGACCAGTAAGGTGGAGGGGCCAGGATGATGCCATCCCCACCAAAGGGTGTGGTTTTGCCCTCAAGGCCCTAAAGAAAGACAAATCTCCTGGGCGGATGGCATTCATCCGAGAGTACTATGGGAATTATGGACATACTGGCTGCACTTCCTGGAGCTTTTCAACAGGTCACTTGAGACAGGGAGGGTACCTAGGGATTGGCGAGAGGCACATGTGGTACCAATCCACAAAGGGGGTCAAGGAAGTACCAGGAAACTATAGACCCATCAGTTTAACCTCGGTGGTGGGAAAATTAATGGAGAGTATACTAAAGGAACGATTGGGGGTTTACTTGGAGGAGGTGGGAGGTCTGGATAGTCGCAGCATGGGTTTGTGCCAGGTAGATCATGTCAAACCAACCTTGTGGAGTTCTATGAATGGGTAACATCAGAACTGGATAGGGGTAAGCCTGTGGATGTATTATTCTTGGACTTCAGCAAGGCGTTTGACTCTGTCCCCACAATGGTCTGGTGGAGAAACTGATGGGGTTAGGAGTAGGCCCTTTGATGGTCAGATGGATTGAAAACTGGATAGCTGGACGCACTCAGAGAGTAGTGGTCTGTGGGGAGCCTCGAACCCTACAGAGGTTGGTAGTGGGGTACCACAGGGCTCGGTCCTGGGTCCAATCCTGTTTAATGCATACATATCAGACATCAGGGATGGTATAGGGTGTGAAATGAGTCTCTTCATGGATGACTCCAAGATGGGAGCAGTAGTTGAGGGAGAAGAGGGGAGGTTGGCCCTGCAAGGGGACCTGGACACCCTGGAAAGCTGGGCTCACACATGGAAATTAAATTTCAATATCACCAAGTGCAAGGTGTTGCATCTTGGTCGGGAAACCCTAAACACAGGTACACCCTGGGAGGGAGGTGCTGGAAGCCTCAACAGGGGAAAAGACCTAGGGGTCATGGTGGATACATGTATGAATAACACTGAGCAGTGCAGGAGAGCAGCTAGCAAGGCAAACAGGATGTTGGGATGCATCGCAAGGGGATCACCCTAGAGCAAGGAAGTGATCCTGCCACTGTACAATGGACTGGTTAGACCACACCTTGAGTACTGTGTACAGTACTGGAGACCACACTTGAAGAGGGACATACAGCTCCTGGAGAGGGTACAGAGGAGGCAATCAAAAGATGATACGAGGGCTAGGGATTTGACTTACGAGGACAGACTTGAGGAGCTCTGCCTGTTTTCATTGGAGGAGAGGAGACAGGGGGACATGATTGAGGTCTCAAGTACCTCAAGGGAATAAATAGGGTAAACATGGAGGGATCTTTAGACTAAAGCAGGGAGGCATCACCAGAGGGCATGGTTTGAAGTTGGAAGGTGGAAGGGTGAGGGGGGAAAAGAGGAGGAGGTTTTTCACTGAGAGGGTGGTGGACCCTTGGAATGCTCTGCCTAGTGAGCTGGTTCAGAGATCCACAGTGGAGAGCTTAAGAGAGGGTGGCACAGACACAGAAAGTGGATGTAGCAGATGATGGCCTGTCCCGGGGGGGTGGGGATGGATGATAGGGGTTTCTGGAGCACAAGGGATGGGAGGGTCTCGGCACCCAACTAAGGATCTAGGTTCGAGCAGACTTGATAGACCATAAGGCCTAATCTGCTGGCAAATAGTATGTTAGTATGTTAGTATAGTAGTCTGGCACTGGTATAGGCTAGGTAATATAGAATTCCATATCCTTGGGGTAACAGCAGAGAAAGAAATGTCTCCCAGATACATTCTGGTTTTTGGAACAGGTAATTCTTCACAAATACTGGACCTTAGTGGGTAGCTACCAGTTGGAGAATGCAAAAGACTAGACAGTGAAAAGGGGGACTGGTTTTGCAAGACATTGTAAATCACCCCTCCAAGTGTTAGGTCACACAGGGCAGCAGGAGGAAGCCATCCCACTTTAGCGTATAAAGTGCAATGATGGGTATGGCGGCTTAGGGATGTGGCGAATTGACAGATGTTATTATATATAGCATGCCATTTTTGCAAATTGGTTTTGGAAGATGCATGGATTACAGATACCCCATAACTAAGCGTAGGAAGCAGGGCTCCACTAGGAGGAGCCAAGATTCACACTCCCTACCTCTGGTATGGAGCAGATCAGCGTTATGGGAAAGGGACCATCCGTTGACCACATCTACTGTTAGGAAGCATTGTAGGAAGTGTTTTCCAAATATTTCTTTTTTTATTTTATACTTTCTATTTGCACAGCTGTTTCTCTAATATGCCTCCTAGATCCCACCATAGAATCTCACCAAGTGTCCTGATTGCCCCAGAGAACATTCCTTTTTGGAGCCTCTGGCAGCAGTTCATGACATGTCCCTTAAGGGGGTGACCTTGGTTCTCCAAAGCTAGAGAATTTTAGTGGGACTCGTATTTCAATGTGCAGAGGGAGAAATTGGCAAGTAGTGGGCATGGTCTGTAAGGCAGCGGCCTTTCTGTGGCATGGTTGAGTGGTGGTATCTGTCTGGGGACCACTTAGTTATTTTCCCCACTAATGCCTTTTAATTATTCCTCCCATTATGGAGCTGGACTGGCCTATTACCAATCACGGCCATCAGAGGGGTGAGGACCCCCCCTTTGAAACTTCCTTGCTTGCCCCAGTCAGGGCATATGATGCCTCCACATCATGCACAGGCAAGTGGATGTGTGCTGACAAAAGACTGTTTCAAGGGACCGACCAGTATTTTCTGCCTCATGGCTCATCTCACCCTGGGCCACCAGAGACAGCTATGCAATGGTAGGAGCAGCCGACCCTCCCAAGGCAGGAGGCATGCACGTCTGGTGTCTTCCCTGCCTCAACTGGTTGCCTCCCAACATGCCAGACCCAGAGAGCCACCCAGGTCGCCGGTACGGCAAGCAGCTGTGCAGTTGCTGTTAAACTGGGTCAGCCTCAGCACAAATATTTCAATACCAATATCATTTTTGGTTCTGAACAGTAAATTCTCCGAAGACAGGACTGAGAGTAGTGGAGTACCACTGGGTTCCATCCTGGGATGACCATTATTCAATATGTATATCTGTGACATACACAAAGGTATTCAGGGCAAGGTAAGTCTTTTTACAGATGATACAAAGCTCTGTTGAAGGGCTGGCAGTGAAGGAGTTAACATCATGGGACAGGATGGATGGAAAGAGCACCAGGACCAGAAGGCATGCAATGAAGGGGAAGGGGGAGGGGATGCCTCTTTGAAAACATATTTATTTACTCTGGCTTTCGGAGATAGTGCTTAGTTTATTTCTGTTGCCTTTTTATTTATATGTAGTGTATGGCAGAATGCTGTTCTGCATGGAAATCCATGCCTGGAACAGCGTTGTTGTCCTGCACTCGGTGCATCACGATCTTGTTGCGCTGCACCCAGTGCGTCACCGGTGCAGCACAACAAGATCGAACACATTCGCGCATGCTCAATAGAGCGGCCCACGGCAACACGGAAGGAACTTTTGGCGGCAGACACACACAGAAGTAAGCCTTTTTTTCACCGAGTGTTCACAGTACTGCTGATGGTTGCCCATGCGCTATAAAATGCGTATGAGCAACCATACACCTAACAGGCGGTTGTGCGATCTTGAGTTTCATGTGGTAACTGACCTCGAGCTACGCTCTCGGGTCTCAGGTTACCACGGAAACCTCTCGATCACAACTGCCTTGTTGCGTATGCTTGCTCATACACAATCCTCTATGTTTTTATTACTGTGCAGTACCCTGTATTGGCGTTGACTTTATTTTGTGATGTCAGCTGATCGCCCACATTCGTGGTCTTTAGATTTAGCGCTGCGGTAATCAGCTGATGTTCCCCTATAAAAATCAATTACTGTATCTCAGCAAACACATCTGGCATTGCTGCTTTTATGCCGCTGCCCTAATGCTGCCATTCAGAGAAAGTGGACTTAAAACTTCAGACCGTGAGACATGTCTTAACCTGAGTTAGTGATACAGAGGACATCCAGGACACAGACGATAAGTGAACGGGAAACGCCCACAGAACCACATGTGTCGACGGCGGTGTGGTGTGGCATCTCAAAGAATGCCAGCAGCAATTTTAAATTTGGATTTCTGTTCCCCTTTGGATTACTTTTTTGGTTTTTTTTCTTGGAGATAATAAATAAAGATGATTTGGATACAGATGTAGTTTCTACAATGTTACCTGAAGCAAGTGTGATCGGAATGCGAGTGCAACTGGGAGAGCGAGTGAGAGTGTGACTGAGAAAGCATGTGGAAGGTCTGTATGTTTTCTTTTTTTTTCCAGCATCTCAATCTGGTAAACACATTTAAGCAGATGAGGATCACTGTAGTAAGTTATGGACCATGTGGTTTGGCTTGCCTAACACTATCAGGAATACAGATGTACAGGTGTGGTGGGGTGGGGGGGTCTGAAAGAAATCATCCGACATGGTGGTTCTCTTGGGCGGGTAAAGGTACAGGTCAAGGCGGGGGGCTGTAAAATGCAGATGCCACATCATTCTAGGGTTTCGGGTCAATTAACATCAGACAGCAAAGGACGTGTGTGTGTAGGGGATTGTGGGGTGAGTGGGTGAGGGTTCAAATAAATGAACCTATACTGGAGTTGTTTTTGGTGGATACAGCTAGCGGTGCGCAGTGTGGTAGTTTTCACTGGTCCTACATATTCGCTGATAGATATCATTCAGCTAAAATAGCGAATGTGTAGGACCAGTGAAAATAAGGTACTATACAGTAATTTAATGTTTTGTTGTTTTGTCTATGACGTATTCGCGCTTTGATTTTTGAAAAGCGTGCTATAAATAAATATTGATTGATTGATTGAAGAGAATGTGAAGAAGTACCACTTCACTGAAAGAGTGGGTGATGCCTGGAACAGACTGCTAGCAGATGAGGTGGAGGTGAAAATACTAGGGGGCTTCAAGCATGTGTGGAGTAGACATAGGGGAATATTAGTAAACAGGCAGGAAGAAGGGAGGGTCGCTGGACACTGGTTAGGGTCTGTAGAGACAGATTAGGTAAGAACCATCTGGGCAGACTAGGTTGACTAAGCGGTCCTTTTCTGCCAACATATTCTATGTTTCTATGGCCCTGTACACTACACACTGGTAGTTCAGTTTTGAAACCACTTTTAAAAATTATTTTTAATTTTTTTTTACACTTATTTTTCCCTCTGGTTATGGTTAGCGGGGCCTCTCTCAGGCATTCTACCTGTTCCTGTCCTGCCTGAAGTCATCCTACCTGTGCCTCCTCTCTCCTACTCCTCATCACCACACTCGGCACCCCCGACTTAACCCCTCTGGGGTGGGGCTGCCCCTCCCTTGGGCGCACTTCACAGACAGTCTCTGGTGTGGGCGAGGACCCGGGTGGAGGGACCTGGAAGGTCAGGCTGGATGGACCTGGCTGTGGGCATGGGGGCAGGTGCCACTGCCTACCCCATTGACTGGGCTTTTCCTTGTTCTGGTGCTCGCATCTCCCCCTCTTCTCCTCCTGCATGGGTATGCCCCAGATGCAACGGCGCACAGCAACCCTGCCTTGCCTCAGGCCATGCTACTTGCATGCTTCCCTGTGTGCTGCAGTGCTCCTGGTCGCCACCAGGAGCTGTTGGCATGCCGGGACTCCCCAACCTTCCCCCCACCCGGGAGGAGAGCAGCCCTGCAGGTGCTCAATCCTCACCCGCCCCCTGCCAACCCTCCAACACCCGAGCTTGCTACCGAACTCGGGTCACCAGCATAGCGCAAGGTGTGGCGTCTAGCGCCTCAACCTTCAGCACCACTGGGCTGACCTTTAAAAATAATTTCAAACTCACCACAGTTGCCCATCTGCATTGTCCATAACTGTGTTTTAACAAAGCAAATGGAAAAGGCTTTCTCAGATTGCCTTGAGAAAGCGTGATTCATGCACGAAAACATTTGGCAGTTTGTTTTGTGTGGAGGGGTGCCCGGATCTATGTTGGTTTGTTCATGGAAATAAAAGTTTTTCTGGATTTTATCCTGCTGCATCTACATTGTTTGTTCTACAGCAAAGACCTAGCAGTGACAGGATAGCCGAGCCTTTTCTGCCTGCTATTGTGAGTGTCACTTGGCTCCGTTCTCTGTTGCTGGCAGCCGCCTGCAGCTTTTGTTCTGTGTTTTAACATGGCAAACCTGCATCCACTCTTTGGCCAATAACGTTGTTAAATGTGGTTTTGTTCCATCTGATATTCACTGTGAAGCACTATCAGAAGGAGAAGCATGGATCAAGTGCCCATCCACACTGCAAGGTAAATCATGTTAACTTTGAAATTGTGTTTAAAAATGTTTTTAGACAAGGGCCTTTGCAGGGTTCAAATACAATTTTAAACACGGTTGTACACTGTTCAGTGTGGACGAGAACTGTGTTTGGGCTTCTTTAAAGGTTTTAAGGGTCTTAAAATGTTTTAAGAAGCCCAGTGTGTACAGGGCTTATAACATGAGAAGACTGGAGAAATGGCCCAGTATTTCACAGTTGAAATTCAATGCCAAAAAGTACAAGGTGATGTGTATCGGGGTAAAAATCCTGAAACAGTTTACTATATTAATGGAATACCAGTAAAGAGCACAGAGGAGTGAAACATGGAGGTGATTATAAAAAATAACTAAAAGCTACCTTCTCAGTGAAATAAAGCATATGGGAGGGCTAACAAAATTCAGGGTTGCATAGGGAGAGGGATAATTACTAGAAGGAGGGAGGTGATACCGCCCCTTTATAGATCACTGGTCAGGCTGCACCTGGTGTACTCAATACATTTTGGGGTCTTTATCAAAGAAGGGATAAGGATAGATTAGGGACAATGCAGAGAATGGCAACCCAGATGATTAATGGAAACAAGGCAAAACATAAGAGGAAAGGCTGCAAAGTCTGAATATGTAGTCAGTGGAGGCTAGAAAGGAGAGGGGGACATGATAGAGACTTTCAAGTTTATGAAAGAGTGCAAAAGAGTGGGCACAGCACATTTATTCTGAGAAACAGAATGTCCACAAGGTGTCATGCATTTAAGCTGGAAGAGGGGGTTCAAAAAATGTCATTAGATAGAGAATAATGCATGGGCAACCATGCACACCAAGGCTGCATTTCCACTGAGAGGTTCTGATGACATCATAGGGACCTCAAGAGCAAAGCTCAAGAGATCTTGGATGTCACCAGAACCCCAACGTGGAAACATAGCCTAGCTGTGGATAATTACCCATGTGTTATTTTGTATAGTATATGGTTTGAAATATAAAATAAAAAGATTCTGCTTTTTTTTCTTGCCAAGAAATCATGGGTTTAATTTTTTAGTATTTAACAAAACACCCTCACCCAGCTGCTCAGAACCCACACTGGTGAGGGTTATGTTTCTGTTTTTTTTTTTTTTTAAATAATGAAACAAGAGAAGAGTTTGTATAGAGAGAATGTATGGGTGGTGTGTGTGTGTGTGTGTAATAAAAATTGGGCCAGCAGGTAGCATGAATTTCCATTCTAATTACAAACATTGTTGTACCACTAAAGGGTACAACAGCAATCTATGACATTTGAACATGGTAAAACAGCTTTTTAGTTAAGATGAAAATCCATAGCTGGCCTACTGGTGCAGCAGTAGTGCTACCACTCATGATGCCGACTACCCGGGTTCGGAAGCGAGCCCAGGAGTTGGAAGGCCAGCCAGGGGGAGGAGTATTGAGCATCCTATGGATGGCTCTCCTCCTCCTCCGGGGGGGGGAGGGGAGAAACACCCAGTGCTCAAGTGACCCCTAGCAGAAGCTGAGGGCTGACAGCTGGAGCTTGAAAGCTTGGGGGGCATGCCAGACATTCGGCCGTATGCCACTGTGTCACTGTATGCTTCTCCCCCCCCGCCCCCGGGGAAATAGCTTGCAAAATGACCAGGCCAAGCAAGGAGAACATCTGCTCCCTTTGAGCCTCCACACAGCGTTCCAAAGCACTCGACTTCCCTAGATCAGCCTCAGTCCTTCATTGAGGAGCAGAGGGGTAGGCCAGGGTGCACTCCAGGGGAGTGGTGAGGTAAGTCCTGGGGAAGGGGGGGGGGTGTCAGGTGGATAGACCAATAGCAAGCTGGCTAGTATCCCAAAAAAAAAAAAAAGGATGGAAATCCATGCACAACGATGATAACCACATACTATAAAGTACTGTTTCACAGAAGCAGCGGTGGATGGGTGGAACAGACTTCCAGACAAGGTTGTGGAAGCAGAGACAGAGTTCAAGAGAAACTTGGATACATTTAAAGAGCCCTTGACAGCATTAGGAAAACTCTGAAAAAAGTAAAATTTATATGCCACTCCATCCCATTTTTTTATTACTATTCTATATTTTCGGTAATTGATTCCCCATTTTCTTTATTACTGAAAACAACTGCATGAAAACAAGATCCCTGTCCCTAGACTATATCTACTCTGGTTGCTTCTCTACACATATCACAATCCCCTGTTTATGACATCATAACTATCTCCACAGTAATATATTTTGCTGTCATAGAATTATGATTTCAGGTGTAGGCAGGCAGCCAGAGCAACAAGGGCAAAGATACTGTGTTCATTCACCACTCGGCCCACCTACTCTGAAGGATAACTCTTATCAAGACACAGCTATCTGTATAGATACTGGTATCTGTTTATATGTTTCCTTAGTAAGAAGGAAATAAGGGTGAGAACTGCAGAATAAAAGAATAAATATATGCTACATTTATGCCTGAATATTACATTTTTTCAGAGTTGTCTCAGTTTTGTCAGGAGCTGTCTAAGGGAGTTACAAAACAGGATAATGTAGAATGGAGAGGGCAGTATGGGGGAAATAACTAACATTAGAAAGATTGCGAGCAAGGAATCTGAGGACAGACTACATGGACTGTTGAGGCCTTTATCTGTCGTTCTCTTTTCTATGTTTTTATAATTGGTCCTGGTATAAATTTTGGGTTTTGTAAAATTACTGCTGCTGTTAATGTCCCTCTATACATTATTTATGGATCGGTTGATGATTTTTGGTAATGCTGAGAATGTTGCTCACTCAAAGTCTCATTTTCAGCCCTCCCCAGGAAGGGTGACCTTCCTGTACTGAAGAACCTTATATTATCCATATGGCAAAAATGTATTTTAACAGGCCGGCTGTTTGGGGGGATATTTTAAATTTACAAAGTAGTGGGAAAATATATCCTGTCCATATAAATATACGGATAATACATTCTCAGCACATAAACAGATACGTGCACGTTATTCATGTTGTCCATGTATTTCCCATATATGTGTTCTATATTTTCCCCCTATTCCACACAGAGGTGCAAGTGGAAGACAAGTACAGTAACTCAGACATTGACAGACATAAAATGCAGAATGAAGATCCTCCTCCTCCTAGAAAGAGAAACTTAGAATTTGTCAGCAGATAAGGATTGCTCAGCCCACCTACTCTGGAGGATAACGCTTATCAAGACACAGCTATCTGTTTAAATACTGGTAGATTCAGTTAAAGATATAAAAGTATTTCTAGGAAAATTATGAAAATTATATTGTTGTAAAAATCAAACTTTGTGATGTAAACCCCTGATTTCAGGTCACAGGCTCAGACACTGTCATTATGTTTCTGGTTTAAGAATTTCAGTTCCGATATCAGTAAGAAGAACAGGAACTCTGCTCCTACTGCAAAGAGGTACAGGATCTGACTTCCTGTGCATTCCTGTTCACTTTCACCACTGATTCTATATATTTATAGTATCCTAAAAAAACAGCTTATTTGGGGAAATTTTAACTATATGTGAAATACAGGCATGGATACAAAACAAACAGAGAGTCTCATGATTAAACAGGATCAAACCACAGCATAAACAGTGCACGTTTATAAAAAAAATAAGGATCGTGTGCTTAATTAAGTTGGTTAGAAAAATAATTCCACAGCCAATATTTTAACCTCCCAATACAGTTCTATATCTTTAGAGTCAATGGTAAGGCATTCCACACAGAGGGACCATGAACACTAATGGCTCATGAACCAACAGATGTATAAAATTAGGATACCTAAACAGCCTCAAAACAGGGGTCACCCATTAACAAAAATTATCCCAGTGCACAGTAGGAGAGATTCTGCACACTAGCCCAAGGTAGCTGTCTGCCTTTAAAATGCAGGTTTTGTCTAATTTTATCACATTTGAAGTATGGAAAATTTACCTTCAGCTTCAAAACTGGCACCCAGTCAGCCCCTAAAATGGTGCTGGACATCATGACCAATGACATCAATGGAGTGAGAGCACCCCTGATCTAATGTTACTTATGGTACAGTCATACTTCGCAACCTCTTGCCTCATAAATCAGGGAAAAGGCTTACAAAGTCAGGGACAAATCTTAAAAATTGGCAATATTCACTCAGAAAGATGGTACAATAAAGGAAATTAGTGTAAAATCATTTTCTGAAGAAGAACCAGTCTGTAACGTTAAAATTATTTTGTGCTGACCATCCCCACTGTTTAGTCACAAAAACACACATTTTATGAGGGACAGAGGAAAACTGTGATGCAAAATCAGAGATGTTCCTGAAAATTGGGGCTAGCTGAGAGGTACGAGTACGGTCTTTGTGAGTTAATATATGCCATTCGTGAATTTGTGATGTACAAGGCAATACTTAAATTGTGGGATGAGAGTTTTGAAGCTGGAGACCACTTTGTTTACATACTTAGAAATGCAGCAACACTATTCTAAATCTGTATTATAGAGGCAAGTAGCTACCTTGGGCTATAGCACTGTGTCTCTTCTACTGGCATCAATTTTTTTTAATGGGCACCTCCCTTTTTTCCCTGTTTAATTGTCCTTTAACAGCTGTTGATCAATCTAGGTGCATAGGGGAAGATGAGATTGAAAGACAAAGGAATATACTGTATGTACGAAGAGGCGCTAACTGTTCTGAACACCCTTGAAAAATGAATAGAGGACATGGATGGACTGTCTCATATTAAGTTTCATTTCTTTGGAATAAAATAAAATATAAATATTGGACTTGTTCTTAGCCAATCAATACAGTATAATGCAACACAATTCAGTGTAATGTATTTTATAGCAACGTATTCCAACATGTTCTACACTGGGGAATGACCCACTCAAATCAGAAAGAAACTATTCAATTATTTAACGTGAGCAAATTAATAAAAGAAGAAGAGAAAGAGCAAAATCAAATAAGTACTACTTTTAGTGCTACAAATTGCGATTCGGGGTAACTTAGAGAATGAGTAAATCTGACACGATAGCTAATGTCTGCTATTGCGGTGCATTGATTCTTGCTATGATGTGATAGGGAATGGGGGTACTGGTACTCATTACCAACAGTGAAAATCAAGAGAACTTAACTCAGTGGTTGGAGCACTGAGCTGTAAACCTAGAGACCCTAGTTTGAATCCCACTGCCGTCACTTACTCATTTATAACAAGAAACTGCTCCCATTCTTTAAGTAGAACATTCCACTTGATCAAATCTTGAGTGAGAGGCCACCTTATAGTTATCAGTGGACTCATGCTCAAGGGTACCATCAATCCTGATTGGCTGAACCAGGGTCCTCAATTTATGATAAAAGAGACCACAGTAGTGGTTATTATAGACATACAGGTCAGAATTTGAATGTATGCAGCTCCTTGTATATACAGCTTGTCTCTGAGTCTTGATAATGCACCCTGCTGTTGGCACCAAATGTTGGGAGTTAGTGAAGACGTCCATTTGCACAAGTGGCTGAGCTTGTTCCTGCTTTTGATACTAGAATGACCATTTCTGTTTAGCATCTAAAAACGTGAAGTTGCGTTGCATTTGTAGGTGTGCAGAGCTATTTTTACTTTTTGTACAGTAGCTTTATGTGAGGCACACCATGGCCTTGGAGCAGCCTTTTTTCTGTGTATCTCAGAAACTGTTTATGAAGTATTACACGTAGGACAGGGGCTATGTGAAACATACAAACATAGACTTTGAAGGCAGAAAAGGACCACTTGGTCCACCCAGTCTGCCCATCTCCCTACCTACTGGATAAGCTGCAGATTCTAGTTAACCAACAGCCTACATCCTGCAACCCCCCACTATAATTGCCTTGTGTCTGTCCCATGCATGTTTGGAATTCCCCCACTGTTTTAGACCCAACGACCTCCTCAGGAAGGCTGTTCCATGTATCCACCACTCTCTCCGTGAAAAAACATTTCCTCACATTACCCCTGAGCCGTCCCCCCTCTATCTTTAAATTGTGCCCCTTGTTCTTACACATCTCTTTTTCTGAAAGATGCTACCCTCCTGGACTTTGTTGATTCCCCTGAGGTACTTGAACGTTTCTATCATGCCCCCTGTCCCTCCTTTCATCAAGAGTATACATATTAAGCTCTCTTAGTCTCTCTTCATATGGTTTCTGCTGCAGACCCTGTACCATTTTAGTTGCCCTCCTCTGGACTGCTTCTATCCTGTCTATGTCCTTGCGTAGATGAGGTCTCCAAAACTGCACACAGTACTCCAGATGGGGTCTCACCAACTGTCTGTATAGAGGGATAGCCACTTCCCTTTTTCTACTTGTGATGCCCCTTCCTATGCATCCCAGTATCCCCCTGGCTCTCCTTACCGAGTTTTCACATTGCTTACCCACCTTTAGGTCATCTGATATGACTACCCCCGGGTCCCTTTCCATTTTTGTTGTTGTTAGTACCTTTCCTGCTATTGTGTACTCTTCTCCTGGGTTTTTGTTTCCCAGGTGCATTACTTTGCACTTCTTTGCACTGAATCTAAGTTGCCATATGTCTGACCATTCCTCCAACCTTGCCAAGTCCCTTAATTTAATTTTTAATTTTTTAGTTGTTTAACCAGGTATAGCACACTAAGCTGGAAGCTTTTTTACAGGAGCAACCTGGGAGCACAAGGAGGTTAAGTGACTTGCTCAGGGTCACACAGTATGCAAGTGAAAGCTGTGGGATTCAAACCCAGGTCTGGTCTGCTGGATGTCACCAAATTTGCAGCTCAGAGCCTTAGACCACTGCACTATACTGCCTCCTTCTCATCTTTTCTACCCCCTCTTGTGTATCAACTCTGTTACAGATCTTTGTGTCATCTGCAAAGAGGCATACCTTTCCCTCCAGACCCTCTGCAATGTCACCTATAAAGATGTGCATTCAGGTGGAGCAGCTCCAGTGGAGGCATTTAAAATATATGGTGGTACCCATGCTCATCTGCACTTTTTTGAAAATAAGTACCCCGCTCCTTATTTTTCCCTATTTATTCTGTATTGCTGCTAATTTTAAACATCCCCTCTTCCTTGATTTGACAGATGAGGTGGAGTACTGCTCACTGGTGAAAGTGCTACTACCGGGGGAGCACCACTACACATTCAGAGTTATTATCTCATCCACATCTCTAGTCATTAGCACTGGAGCCTACTTTATGGAGAGGGGGAGTATTAGTTAGTTAGTTTTTGTTCACCGAGAAAGGAGGTCTAGACAATTCTGCTTATTTTCAGCCTTGTCCTGAGGGAAGGGGAAGATACAGATGCAGACTGACATACAGAACCAGATTAAGATGTTGGTGGTTATTTTAGTGAATGGGGGAAATTTGGCCAGGGCACCATGGATATTCCCCCTACTCTTTTCGAGATGTGCCATGGGATCTTTAAGGTGCACCAGAACAACCAATAGAATAGGCAGATGGGACTTCGGTTTGATATCTCATCCAAAAGACAGCACCTCAGGAGTGTAGCACCCCCTTATGATGCACTACAGTGTCAGTATTGGGATTTATCCCAAATTCCTGGTGTAGGGTCAGGACCAGAACACATGGGTTACCTTTTGCTCCTGTTGAAAGTTGCTAAACCCATGTGATCTTTCACCTCCACCTAGGACAACCACTGCAGAAGGGATGGTTGAATCACTCCAGATTCACATCCATTGCTCCCCTAGGCCAGGCAGTCTCAAACTGACTTGGGTCATTCAAGTCATGTTGTTAGAGATCCAGGCCAAAATCCGAGCTGGGGCACAAAATAATTGCCTGTGGCTTAACATGTTGCCTGGATTGACCCAACTCTGAATCACCTTGTCTCCCTCACCCTCACCAAAATCAGGCTGACTCAGATCATATGTGTCATTTGCTCAATAATTCAGACTGCAGTCTGAGCTGGGTCACAGTTGGATTGCCTGTCCCCTTCATCAGAGATAAGGCAGGAGTGCCAGGGTTTAACAGGCCCACCAAAAGATGCTCTCCATGTGGAGAACCTATAAAACTAAGCTGAGTCAGAACATAGGCTCATCAGCTGAACGCCTCCATTGGGTAGTTATTCTGCAGGTTCTTTCATAGGAACAAGGAGGTTTAAGCTAACAGCTGATGTTGAATAATCTACAATGTGAGTTGTTCTAAGCCTCTTGGAAAGAGCAACATATAAATAAAAGATTGACTGATTGATTGATTGAACCAGCAGGGCCAGGGCATCCCCATGCTGCCACCTGGGAGTGCAGAGTTCAAATCCTATACTGCGGCCAGTTGGGGGAATGGGCACATCAAAGTGGTCAGGCACTTGGCTTCCAGGGAGGGAGGGTGTGAGCCACCCAATTTTCATTCACCCCCCCCCCCCCCCAGGCGGTTGAACAAGGAACAGCATTGAAGTTGGATGTGAAGGCAGATGTTTACATGTTCTCTTGGCTGGAGAAAGGTTTAATGTATATTGAATCATTCATTAGACAATGCAGTGGTTACACTTACAAGCTGAGACTGCATTATGCAATGGACAAGAGTCAGTCTAACACCTTGGCTATGAGTAGGGCTTTCACGATAACACAATACGACACTATATCATGATAATTTACACTGATGATAATTTACCATTGTAAAATAAAGAATAATCCACAGGGTGGTTTGCATTATGAGAATTCAGTATACACACGAGCTGTGTAAGGCCACAAGAACTCTGAGAGTAAAGCTCAAGGGTTTATTCAAACATCACACACCAAGGGTGTAGGTGTGTATTACATTCAAGTAACTCCACCACCCCGTGTTTTAGGTTATATAATTTCTGGCCATCAATTTTTTTTCTCACTCCCCACCATGAAATCATAAACAGATAAAAAGTGCTTGAAAACCAAACCAAACACCATCACATATATCCCAAATGTACAATGATTTTTAATTTACTGTTTATTCAACTGTTAAAAAAATAGAATGCAAATCAAAGCGGTCACTCCCATCAGCTTCACAGTTTCAAACCCTCTTGTTCGGCAGCCCGAATATCCTTGGCATATAGAAAACATAGTACTTTCTCCACTTACCGATCAGCCATATTGGTTGGGCTGCCTTAGTTCCTGTAAAATACCAGCATATACCAGAAGGACGACTGGCTACATGCCACAAACACTCCCAACAAACATGAACGGATGAGCCCCTTGATAGCTGTTACCTTAAAGACTGCTGAGTCACTGAACTCACAGAACAGCACTCGAGACTGCAGCTGCTGTTCAGTGAGTGAGCCGTATTTGCCATAATAACATGCTGGTTATTAAGACAAATAATAACTGCCCATCACCATTGAAAAAATTGATGGCAAGTTATTATAAAACAATATCCTGATTAACATGCATCACAATATATTATGATATACCATGATAAAATGTCCAGACTTTTAGATTTCTGGTACTTCAGCAGTGTATTCTTCTCTAGGTGTGACCAAAATTCCCGATTCCCTATTTTCCTCTAGTCCCATTTTCACTGTGTTTCTTAAAATGAGAAATGCTGCAAATTATCAGGATAATCAATATACTGTAATATTTTTTTGCACAACCATCATGATACTTAATTCTGATATTGTGACTTCCCTAGCTGAGAGGAAGTTTCCTTTTAGCTAATTGGTTAGAGCTGCTGACTCTGAGACCAGGCATACTGTACAAGGACTGATCCCAGGATCTGACACTTAAACATGCATGCCTATAATTCAGTTTACAGACCATGATCCCTGATGAGCTGGGGAGAGGACAATACAGAAGGCTGCAGCTGTGGTGGCCCTAAATGTTACCGTAGGGGATGGGGGAGCCCAAAAGGGGAAAACAGGAGATACAAAAATAAGCTCATGCTATTTTAGCCCTTTTGCAATTTTTGTTTCCAGTGTTGCTCTGAGAGGCATAGGTACTTTTTTTTTGGGGGGGGGGGAGCTATTGTTTAGGCACATTTTAAATTACCACTATCATTTCCAAATGACTAATCAACCTTTTACTTGCCTGCCCAAGAATCCATGCAGATTTATAATGATGGGAGCATTTAATTAAATTTTTTATTTTTTTGCTCATGTGAAATTTCTTCAGAACTGACATAGATGGTTTCAACTGATAGTGCTTTTGATGGAAATCTAGTCCACTAATTCACCACTCATTTGCAAAATAATGCTTTCAAATATTCTTCCTTCCTTCCTTAATGGTCTGCTTATGTTCTCTATGTCTGTCTTTTGATCCATTTAGTAACATTATCTGATCAGATGGAGTTATTCCTTTCACCAAGACAGTTATCATATCTCCCCTATTTCTTCTTTTCTTCACTGAGAATCACTCCAGGTCAGATAGCGTGTCCTCATAGTTTTCAATCTCTATATCATTTAATGAATTTGTTCCTCTCGTCAGAACTCTTTCTAGTATATCCCTATCTTTTCCACAGTCTGGTGACCAGAACTGTCCACTGTACTCTACAGAGGGCCAAAGCTAGGATGGGCGGTTTGGCTGTGTAACAGATCAAGACCTTCCCCTCCACCCCAGACCAGCCCACCCTGACGACTCAAAGTCATTTGTGACTCTACTCTGATCTGACCTAGTTCAGTCCATTTACCAGGTTTGGATCTGCCAGTGGCCCAGTTCTGATCCGGTTTGGATAATCTAACTGATTTTGGAGCTTTATTCCTGTTACAAATTAGAAAAGTCCCAGCAAAAACATGAAATAACTATTTTAACATTAAAGGGCATAAATAACTAGATTTTTTGATTTTCATAGGGGTATAGGGATGACATTATTCTGTTTATTTGACCTGGCATGGATCTGTTCCTCTCCTAATTCTGGTCCGGTATAAAACATGCAATTTTTTGGGAAGCAAATCAAGATAAATCAGACCCTTTTGAAAAAGATCAGAGTGAGAATTTGAACTGGGTCACAGCTGACTGGCCCATCCTTAGCCCTAACCCATCTGTCACCATGTCCCTTCTCTGCCAACCAACAGATCCTAGTCTTGTCATGGAACCCAACCTGTTCCATATGGAGGAGACCACATCACTGATGGCTCCTGTTTGATATTCAGCTACAGGGTGTGCTAGAGTGCACTGCTGTCTAGCCCTCTGGCCACCCCACTTTCAAGAGTGAATGCATCATGTTTTTGAAGTCACCACCCTCCACTGGCCCAGTGAACAAGAGAACCTGAGATCTTTCCCAAGCCTGCCTCTCCCGCATGGCCATGGATTACTTTATGGCCAGGCTGCTAGGACAGCCTGTCTTTATATTAAGGCAACAAGACATGACAGGGCATCGTGAGGCACAATCATGCCTCAGGTATGTGAGGTATGAGGCACAGCTAAGTTTCTTCAGGCTCCCAAGAAGCAGCATATCCCATGCTATAGTACACAATGGAGTATAATATTGTGATTAGAACATGGCCCAGAAAGTTTGGGATATGTATAACTTGTTAAGAGCCATAACAATATATTGAAATATCATCCTGGGTCAGGCATACTGGTAAATCAGCATAATCCATCCGTCTTATAATTAAAAAATAGTGCATGAACAGCTGTAGTGCAATGTAGATTCGTGAAGGATTTATATCCTTTCCTCTGTTTGTGCTTTTGCTTACATCACTGCCTTCCCTGTTTCCTTCTGCCTTACCGGGTACTTCTCCCAATCCTCCTCCCTCTGTGATTCTGTGTACCTCCTGAATACCATCTTTTTTTGTCTTCATGTTCGTGGCCATCTCCTTAGAATACCCTAGTGGCCTTTTTTTCCCCTCCTGTTTTTACTTACTTCTTTCTTTTTGTCCACAGGTCTTGAAATCTTACAGCCAAGTTGGACTATGTTGTTATAGTGATTTGCATATACTGCCCATTATGCTTTGCATTCAGGGGCAGGTGTAACTTTGTATTTCTTTGAAACTTGCTATATTGCCAGTGCCTTTCCAGGGTAATCCCTGCTCCAGTTCTCTTACACTAAGGTTCTTGTCTTTTAAATTGCTTTTTCAATTTTGAGCTCACCGTGACCCAAAGCAGTGACACCTTGGAACTGGTTCCCCCTCCTTTTGGGCTGAGGCTAAAGTTATGGCACATTGATGAGTCCTAACAAGGGTGAAACACATGGCTGTGGTCTGCTGTTTTCAACCTTCGTAGATAGTTTGTGACGTCTTCTGGTACCAGTCAATTCTTCTTAAAGCCAAGTAAGCCTAAATTATTTTATGATGATTTGCATACTTTATTCATTCATTCTTTTTTTGGTAACTGAGTAAGGCACACTAGGCAAAAGTGTCTGTTTTCAGGGGTGACCCGGGAGCACTGGGTGGTTAAGTGACTTGCTCAGAGTCACACAATATGCAAGTGGAGGTTGTGGGAATCAAACCCAGGTCCACTGGTCTGCTAGATGTACCAAGCCCATCCATGAGGCTTTGTATTAGGTCAGTATGTGTAATTTTGTAAGCCTTGACGTAGATGGTTTCAGCTGATACTGCTTTAGAAGGAAATCTGTTCCACTAATTCGCCACTCATTTGCAAAATAATACTTCCAAATATTCTTTCTTCCTTCCTTAATGGTCTACTTATGTTCTCTAGATCTGTCTTTTGATCCATTTAGTAACATTATCTGATCAGATGGAGTTATTCCTTTCACCAAGACATTTATCATATCTCTCCTATTTCTTCTTTTCTTCGCTGAGAACCACCCCAGGTCAGATAGTGTGTCCTCATGGTTTAAATTATCTATATCATTTACTGAATTTGTTCCTCTTCTCAGAACTCTTTCTTGTATATCTATATGTTTTCCACAGTTTGGTGACCAGAACTGTCCACTATACTCTAGACAGGACCAAACCTGGGATGGGGCAGACCAGGACCCCCACCCCCACCCCAGACCAGCCCACCTTGATGACTACTCTGATTTGACCTAGTTCAGTCCATTTACCAGATTTGGATCTGCCAGTGGCCCAGTTCTGATCTGGTCTTGACAATGTAAGTCATTTTGGAGCTTTATGCCTGTCACAAATTAGAAAATCATTAGAGAAAAATATAAAATAACAGATTTAACATGAGGTGGCACAAATAAAAAGATTCTTAGATTTTTTTTATAGGGGTGTAGGGACAACATTGTTCTGTTATTTGACCTAGCATGGATCTGTTCCTGGCCCAATTCTGTCCCAGTCTAAAATATGCAAATGTTCTTAAAGTTCTTGAAAATGGTAAGCAAATCAGGATAAATCAGGATAAACTGGGATAAATCAGACCCTTTTGAAAAAAAGATCAGAGTGAATATTTGAACTGGGTCACAGCTAACTGGCCCATTCTTAAGCCTAACCCATTTGTTACCAGGTCCCTTCGGTGACACCCCACAGATCCTAGTGTTGTCATGGAACCCAACCTGTTCCATATGGCAGAGACCACACCGCAG
Source organism: Neoceratodus forsteri (assembly GCA_016271365.2). NCBI lineage: Eukaryota > Metazoa > Chordata > Ceratodontiformes > Ceratodontidae > Neoceratodus > Neoceratodus forsteri. The sequence goes on from JADMNL010000033.1 coordinate 83,700,666, forward strand.
CCAAGTCTGTTTAATATTCAGCAACAGGGAGTGCTGGACAGCACTGCTGGCTAGTCCTCTACCTACCCCACTTTCAAGAGTGAATGCATCATGTTCATGAAATTACCACCCTCCACTGGCCCAGTGAACAAGAGAACCTGAAACCCTTCCCAAGCCTACTTCTCCCACATGGCCATGGATCACTTTATCGCCAGGCCGCTAGGGCAGCCTCTCTTTATATTAAGACAGCAAGACATGACAGGGCATCATGAGATACAATCATGCCTTGGGTATGTGAGGTAAGAGGCAAAGCTGAGTTTCTCCAAGCTCCCAAGAAGTGGCATTATCCCATGCTATAGCACACCATGAAGTGTAATATTATGATTAGAACATGGCCCAGAAAGCTTGGGATATTTATAATTTGTTAAGAGCTATAATGATATATTGAAATATCTTCATGGGTCAGACATACAGGAAAATCAACATAATCCATTCTCTTATAATTAAAAAAAAATGCATGAACTGCTATAGTGCACTGCAGACTGCTTGTTGCTTGTGAATATGGGCATTCATGCTCATAAGCTTACAAGTACAACAAATAAAAATGAAAAACAAAGATAAAAATGAAATGAAAAGACTCATAAGGGATTTTTGTCCGTATGTCTTGAGATCCATAACTACAAATATTGCACCTTGATTATTAACTTTGCTGGGACTCAGGATTACTTTGCACCCCATCAACAGAGAAGAAAAACAGTTCTGGTGAGTGGTGCTATGCCACTGCTACAGTCTTTGTACTTTCACAGCACAGGCAAGAAAGAAACCCATGGCAGATACAGCTGATGCAACATTGCGGCACCATGTGGGAGGTCCAGGTTTGATTCATGATCTCAGCTTTTGATCTGGGGCCAGTGGAGCTCGAGAATGCTTTGGAGTCAGTGTATGCAAGCTCCCAGGAGGGTGGGTAAGGCCAACTGCTTCAACATTACCCTCCTGTTCTGACTGTTTGCCCAGTGTAGCATGGGAATGCAGTGTAATGACAATGTTGCATGCCAGGTGTTAGGGGAACATCACAGGTTGGATGTCGTATCAGTAGACTTGGTGAATATTAAGTGGGGGATCAAGGGATCACAAAAGAGAAAAACTGGCACTGTAGGCAGAAAGATATGGACAGAGCCAGACCCAACTGAAGGGGGGCTAATATCTCAAGTCTCTGCAGGGAGGGGGTCCTCCCCCTCCAGAATATAAAACTTCGCTGATTTGATTGGTGAAGGGACAACCTACATCTAAAGGTAGGAGGTGCCAGGGAAAAACAGAATAAGAAAGAAATTGAAAAAAAAGGAATGTGGGTTTATATGACATATTTCATTCAAAACTGTATTCTAACACCTTTACAAACCAGAAGAGAGGGAAGAAAAAATGTTGCTGCTGTTTTTAGTGGACCAGGAGATTCAAAGAGCACTGAGATGGAACAGAGAGGGATTACAGAGAGGCCAACCACAGTCACACAGGAAGTAAGTGGTAGTTATGATATTCAAACCCTATTCTCCGGGTTCACTACTCTGTGCTCTAACCACTAGGCCAAATTGCCTCTTGTGGAACTTCATGACTGTGCAAGGGGGCAGTTGGCTTTAATATTTTTTTTCTTTGTTTTGTTTACCAGATAAGCTCGCTGGGATAAAACTGTTTACAGAAATAACTTGTGCAATATGCTGCAGTACATAAAGAAACATAATATGATTAGAGAGTAAAATAGCTGCGCTTTAACACTTTACATAGTAACATAGCACTGGCAGCAGGGGCTTAGCATCCTTCCTATCCTCCACTGATGGATACTGTACCATGTCAATCCCCTTTAGTATTCAGAAAACAGTAATCTCATCCCCTCTCAGTATTCTCTTTTCTTGGCTGAATAATTGGAGTACATCCAGTCTCTCCTCATAGCTCTGGCCTCCTAAGCCACTGCTCAGCTTGGTGACCCTGTGCTGGACAACCTCTCAATCTCTTCAATGTCCTTTCCATAATGCGGTGATGAGAACCAGACACAATACTTCAGGTGTGGTCTAACCAAGGCTGTGTACAGCGGAGGATCACCTTGCTTGTCCTGCTCCTAACCCCCTTCCTAATGTATCCCAAACTTACATTTGGCTTTTTTTTATCTAATTTTGGTTCCCTTGAGCTGGCAGGAATGTACCCCTTATCAATCTTTGCGGTCTCCCAGCCCCCACCCCCACTCAGGATTTACCAGGAGACCACTGTAACCCACACGGTGGCCCCTCCCCTCCAGAGGCAGAGAGGGGAGGGAGTAAGTATATGCTAATCCGGGTCGCGAGGACTTGAAAGGAGCCAGGAGTCAGGCTGCAGGGTGCTGCTACTGAGGGGTTTTATTGCCTTGTGTGATCCCCTGATGGTGTGGATGTGCAGTGATGTTCAGCTGCACACAGCATTAGCTCCTGCAAGCTGTGCGCCAATGTCTGCCACATCCACCAATCCCTGCACTGCTGAGGCACTCGTGCTCTGACTCGGCCACCACCCACAGTCAGAATGTTGCCAAATGCCTACACCCACCCTGGCTGGAGGAAAATGGCCATCCAGTGGATGCTCTATCCTCCCCCAGCTGCCTCTCCAATGCTCTGGGTTCACTCTTGAACCCAGACTGTTGTTGCTGCATGCAATAGCATTACCACTGTTTCAGCAGGCTGGCTGTACGTTTGTTTTCTTGAGTGCAGCAGCACACTGCCTGTCTGGCTTCAGCTTATTGTCTACAGTTGCCCTTCAGCTGTGTTGTTCACTGTTGCTCCACACAGGGTGCATGTACAACCCGGAGACATCACCAAAAGTGTAGGACCTTGCAATGCCCCAACATTAAATCTAAGGTCCCATTTCACAGCCATGCTTTTATTTATTTGTATTTTTTTTTTTTTACAAGAAAGAACACACTGAGCTTTGACAGCTAATTTCCAGGTGTATCCCAAGGGTGGGTTATATAAGTAATAACACTGGACATGGTGGATAGTTTTGGGCTATACCAGCCCAGCGCTGCAGGAAGAGGGCATTATAGCCACTGGAAGGTCAGATCTACCCCATACTGCCCAGCCTGGAGAGTATTATTGTGCTTATAAAAAGGGTTATTGATGATTTTTCATAAAATATTTAAAAAGTTTTAAATGGGTAGAAATTAATTGAAAATATTCTTTTTTTGTAAAGTAGTCCCTCTACTCTGCCAGTAGAGGGCACTGCTGTGTTTGGGAGACTTTTTTTTTTAATGCTGACACTTTTCTTTTCCCCACCCCTGAAGTGTCTAACCTCCACCACCCACTTCCCCACCCTTGCCGTGTCTGACACCCACCACCCTGTAATACAATTATAAGCAATGAGAACCGCTGATCATGAAAAGAGGACTGACAAAGGACTTTGGGAATGAGCGTAATTGCATGGAGTGTGGTTGCTAGTCAGTGCCGCTGTTTTCTCTAATGACCATGACTCCATGAGAGCAGACAAGGTGAGCTAGAAAAAGCAGAATTGAGCTTATGCCCACTTTTGTTGTTTAAAAAATAATTGTTGTTAATGCAAACCCAGGGAACCAATCAGGTTTCTAAACAGAGTGGGGGGTGGGACCTCTCTCTCTCACTCACTAAGCAGGAGAAAAAAATGGCACCTGTTTCAAATGTGAGCATTTGATAGCATACCGATTTTTTGGTAACTGGATAGGCAGGCACAGGGACTAGTTATTCACTGGTCTCTGTTGTCTGATAACCCCTCCCCCACCCCCACCCCCACTGGTAGTGGGTGCTCTCAGCCAATCTAGAGAGCAGGGCTTCTTTAATCCATTTTCTAAACAGATTTGTTTTATTGATGTAGAATTCTAGCCAGGACAAAAAGAAAAATCCTGGGTTACTGCACTGATTTGCTTTCAGCACCACGGACAGCAGCTGGGCCCTGTAAGCAGAAATGAGCTTGTGAAGAGTGCAAGGTTATCTTAGACTGTAGCATTACACTGGGGAAAATATATAGATTTTTTTATCTGGTTACTGGCACATTTATATTTTTATATTATTATTATTTATTTCCTCATTTTCTCCCTTTGGATACCCTGTCCTGCACCTTGATGTTTGGGGTTGACCTAGTTACAACCTTCCTCCAGCTGCTAGGGTTGACAAGCAGTTACCTTTGCAACCAGTGCCAATGATATACCATGATCATCCAGCAGGGGGAGCTCAATTGTTGTGTGACCTGCACCCTCCCATCATAGGAAGCTAGTGCCTCACATCTGCAAAACACACGTCCCTTCCCCCAGTCATATCCTGTGTGGGATTCTGGGACTCACTCACCAACCCCAGTCTCCTGGGTGGTAGGATATTGTGCTGTAACTGGCCCACTAGCCAAGCACTGGCATACTGGCCTTTGACCTTGCCTACTGTCCTTCACAACACAAAAGTCTATTGTTAATACCACCACTGAGACCACTCTGATGGTTTTAAGAGTGTTCTCACATGCATTCTTAGGGTATGAGAACTGCAAACCGAAGGTGGGCAGTTCTGATTTCCTAAGAATGTAAGTGAGACCACTATTACAACCATAAGAATGGTCTTGGTGGTGTTATTAACATATTATTGATCAAGCTCAATCAATGATATATTAATAGATTTTTTTAAAAAACTTACCTGAATATGTGCGTATCCAGGGCAGCTGTACTGTCTCATATGCAGAAGAAAGAAGCACTCCAATTGTTTGGGAGTGCTTCCTCAAGCTGTAATTGTGTTGTAAATATCAGTAGCCCTGCTTGTTGTACACTTGCTTTTGAGGCCAGAAGACCAGAAGGTTTTGGATTCTAGCCCCACAACAGGAACTTGGTTCAAAAAGCCCTAAACTGACACTGCAGTGCAGCACGAGGAGGCTGCTGCACTCTTGAGGTGCCATCTTCTGGACGAGATGAGAAACTGAGGTCCTGTCTGCCTGTTCTGGTTGTTGTTCAGGGGAACATTAAGGATGTCATAGCACTTCTTGAAAAGAATAGGAGAACTTTTGTTATAAAAATGCAACCCCCCCCCCAAATCAAAAAGGCATAACAGCAAGACATCAGGGGCTAGATTCACAAAACTTTGCCCCAGTGCAAACCTGGTTTTATGCACGTAAACCAGGTTTTGCCCCAAGCTGGTATTCACAAAAGGCAACAGGTTTGCACCACAACAAAGTGTGGAGAGGGTCACAATGCAAATGAGGGGGATGGGACCTGCATATCAGTGCAGTCCCATTCACAAAGCATTTTCTCCTCACAAGGACCTTTTGCAGGGTTCTCTTGCATGGAGAAAATACTGGCAAGTGAGACCTTGCTTTAATTTTGCACAACCCTAGTAGTTGGTAGAGGTACTGTGCCCCCCCACAATGACACTAGCCTGATAGAAAAATAAAACTTCCCTAGTGGTAGTAGTCCCCCCTGCCAATGACCAGCTCTTGTAGAAAAAATAAGTTGTCCCTGCTGGCTAGTGGTCCCTCTCCCTGCTGATTGCCAGCCCAAGTATGAAGAAAAGGTTTTCCCTGGTGGCCAGTGGTTCCTTCCCGCCACCCGTACACATACCCGATCTTAATGCCATATTCCTTGGTGGCCAGTGGTTCCCTCTCCCTACCTGTACACATACCCGATCTTAATGTCATATTCCTTGGTGGCCAGTGGTCCCTCCCCACACCTACACACATGCCCAGTCTTAATGCTGTATTCACTGGTGGACAATGGTCCCTCCACTGCCTGATCTCATGCTCCAGTACATCAGTATGATTCTCCCTGGTGTCCAGAGGCCCAACCCCATCTGATCTCTGTCCCCATCAAGGTTCAAGCTATTCTGTTAGACCAACCCCCCCATGATCACTGGCCAGACGTGAAGGAGATACCTTTCCTGTTGTCTGTTTCGGATCCCCCCACCCTGGTGAGTACCCCACCACTGATCCCCATCCCAAATCTGAACCAGTGACTGGCACAGCCCACCTCTCTCATCCTGCCACTGCCAGACTGAGCTCTCAGTGAGCATGTACTGTATACATTACATGCTCATTGATTGACAGCACACTCTGAGCTGTCACTCAGTGAGCACATAATGTATACAGTAGGAACATGAGGCTCAGTCTAACAACTAACTAATTGGTGAGAGGGCTGATGCCGGCTCAGCTAGGATTTGGGATGGGGGGCAGTGGGGTGGTGGGGCACTAACTGCCAAGGTGGGGGGGGAGTTTGTCTAATAGAATAGCTTGCACCTTGATGGGGATGGGGATTGGATGATGGGGTGGGGCTACTAGTCACCAGGGAGAATCATATTGACCTACTGGAGCATGGGATCAGGCTGGGGAGGTACCACTAGCCACCAAGGGATATGGCATTAAGATCAGGTATGTGTGCAGGTGAGGGGGGGCCCCTTAGCCACCAAGGGAAACTTATTTTTTCTACATGGGCTGGTGGTCAATGGGGGGGAGGGACCACTAGACCACCAGGGAATATCTTTATGCTATATCAGGCTGGCAATCGGCAAGGGGGAACCACTAGACCACCAGGGACTATTCTTTTTTAATTGGGCTGGTGATCAGTGATCACCAGGTGGGGACTCCAGTGACTACTCATTTTTTCATCAGGCCGGTGATCGGCAATCATGGAGGGGGGAGTGCCACTTGTGCCAGGGAGCATTCTTTTTTTTTTTTCAGTCGGGCCAGCAACTTGCAAGGGGGGCATGCTAAACTCCATTGCAGCCTATGTAAATGGACCCATAATGAGCAAGCAAATAGCCACATAGTGCCTTGCATGCCCTCTGGGCTCATTTGCATGGCTGCTATTGTGAATTCCAAATAGCGCACCCGCAGTATTCACTGTGGAACCATTCTCTGGGATGCATGGTGGGGTGGCACTAGTGGGGTTAGAGGTAATGGTAAGGGGGTTAGTGCTGCTTTGTCCTGGCCCTATTCACATTCAGATAGCATGGTGTGCTATCCGACTGTGAATAGTAAATTTACACACCTGCACAATCACAAAGCACAGTGCAAACTTTTGCGATGTGCTTTGTGATTTCCTGTGAATCTAGCTCCAGGTATAATCAGAAACTTACATATCACTAAAGGAAAGTAATCAAAAAAGGAAAACATTCACACAACTATAGGAGTGTAGGGGAATTTTCCCTGGTAACCTGGTAAAAATTTCCCCCATTCACTAAAATACCATCAGCAGCTTAATCTGGCTCAATTTCAGTTGGTTTCTGTTTGTATCTACCCTTCCCCCCAGGATGAGGCTGAAAATATGCATAATTGCCTAGCCTTCCTTTCTCAGTCAACAAAAACTAAATATGTAAAAAAAAAAAAAATGACTTTACTCATACTGAGGTGCTAATTGATAACTGAGATTGTGCCTACCAACCTCATGATGTGGACAGAAATGTTTAACTTGATGCATCTCTCCCATAATGTAAAGGACTTTGTGGATATAGGAATGCAGACACCACATATAGGAATGCAGAGAGCGGACTATGAGTTATTATTATATAGAATTATATTTGCATGAACTCTTTACACTAAGTTATATGCCCAATTATAAAGGGGCATGAAAAATTCCTGAGCTCTGATTGGTCAGTGCTGATCTTCAACAATGATGTTATCCCAGCACATCATGCCTATTCAAGAAGCAACTAAAAATGGATTTAAAATGTAGTTTTTCACCTTTTTTAATTTTTTTAACAAGCAAGCAATTTTATAATTGCTATAATGCACTTCAGGGTATGTATCATGGGAATAATGTCACTTCTTGGATGTTGGATGCACTTGGCCTGCAGCCTCATGCCTAGCACACCGAAGTGTGATGCTATCCCAGCAGAACACATTTGCTGTCATGCGTTATTGCTTAATAATTTATTCTCTGAACTGCATGGCTGTTATCATCATTAAGTGCTATATGTATGTCTTCATTGTGCATGCAATTGGTGATACTCAAATCTGGGAATTACATACAGTACTTGGGATATGTCTTTCAAAAAATGTAAATGCGTAATTTGAGATGGCATATTACTGTTTGCAAAACTGAAAAAAATTCAATAAAAACTTGAAATACAAAAAAAGGCAAATTACAGTTTTAATTGTATTTTACAAATGAGTAACCCAGGCTTGCCCAAATGAGATGTGATATCTGATTTACAGTATGGGTTGGGATTCTGATGTTCTCCAGTCGAGTTTTACAGCATGGAGGGATTAAAAGCATGGGTGGTATCATGTGTCATGCGCAAGATCACACAGTGTTTCTGGCCATGTGTGGGATTAGAATTTATGCTTTTCTAATATATTGTACCTGCCAGTGCTCTAACCACTGGATTTCACTACCTCCAATAATACACAACAGTGTGTGGTATATGATGAGGTATCATCATGTGTTGGGTGAGTTGAGAGGTAGGAGGTAATGCTGCATGCCTTTGACCACACAAGAAGTGACAATATCCCCATGATATACCACACCCTGGAGTTTGTAACTGTAATTATAAAATGGCCCCAAAGTGTAAGGAATTTGCTGAGCCTGGCAATCGGTTTTGAACCAGGATGATGTATGAAGATATTGTCATGGGTCAAAGACTGCTTCAGCCAATCATGTTACATGATTTCCCCTAACATGGGTCAAAGACTGCTTCAGCTAATCATGTTATAGAGGATAATGGATTAACACCAGTGAACAACAACACTTTTGTTCACTTCAAGAGGTTGTCATGACAACCATGTAAACCTCAAGAGCAAAGCTTGAGAGGTTTTCAGCTGTCATACAACCTCGAGAAGTGAACACAGTGTTGTTGTTTACTGTTGTCCATCCATTGGCTGGTGTAGTGTATAGGCAACAGTAAATAAATTGCTAGTCACTTCAACAGTAGTTGCGCTGCGATGCCAGGGTCCCCCCCCACCACCACCAAAGTCTGAATACCAACACTCCAGTCCACCCTGGTTCCAATAGCCACTGATTTTATTTAAATGAAAATAGAAAATGTAGTGTCCTACTATGTTCCAGGAAAGGAAAAAAAAATAGGCACTTACTTGCAGTGCACTGCTCGATTACCACTTTATGTGCCATCACTCAACCACCGCGGTCATTTAAGGAGGTGTGGTGCTCCACAACTTGCGCAGGCACAAAGACAATCAGTGCTGTTGTACCATCGCTGTGATGTACTAACAATGGTACAACAGCAGAATGACGTCACAACAATGGTACAACAAGCTTGTCTTTCTGCTGATTTCAATGTATAATAACCTGCTCCATTACACTATACTGGGCTTCTCCTACCCGTTTTATAATATAAATTATAAAATGACTATGGAAATCAAACAATCTGATGGGCTACCCACATTTCAAGACCCATGTATTTATTCTGCATGACCGCACTTCTGTAAATGACAACCTTGTTTCCTTATTAAAAATGCAATAATACACTTCCAGGTGTGTAGTCGTTGTGTTACAAATGCACTTCTCACGTGATTTGATGGCACTCAGCTACACCTCATGCCAGCTTGCCACTTGAGGCATGCATTATTCGGCGCAGCCTCACAGAGGTTGTGCGCTTCCTGGACTTGTCTCAGCTCTGCAGAGCATAAATCGGGCTTTATCAATCAAGAAATAGTCTTCTCTGATCAAAACTGGCATAAAGATTTTCATCAGGCCCTCCTTTTTCCCTGTTTTTATTTTAAGTAGCTCTGAAGTAATCAAGTCACCATAATCTCGCTCAGGGAAGGTGCTGTAAAAGGGGACAGTGCTCTTTCAAATTGCTTCCAGCATTTTTTTTCCCCAGTACCATACCACTTGAAACAGGGGCACAGAGAGCTCCATGCTATTTTTTTAAAATATACAGTTATGTCATTCTAAGCAGTTAGAGGGTTTTTTTGGACAGCTTTTAACATGTTTTTTTTTTTTGTGGGGGGAGACTAACAAAAATATATGCCTCATATGGTGGACATACAATAGATCAGGCAAGGTCATTCTGAGACAGCATTTAAGAACATGTATGACATAGGTGAATGGAACTTGGGTGGTCTTGTAATGGCGGGATAATCAACATAAATATTCCAAGGTGAATAAATGTGATAATGGCTTGTCCTCCAGAATAAATCAGGTTCTCCAGGAACATTTGAGTCATGCTGACAACTGTATTAACTTGATTTACAGGTAACCTCTTCCTTCTTGTAACAGGTGGCGCTTATCTTAAAGGGCTAGTGACACCTCAGGAAGAACCTAGCCAAAATATACTGTGTAGACAGTGTTTTGCTTGCATTTCATGTATTATCTATTCTTGTCTTCCCATCTTTCTTCATTACCATGAACGTTTGCAAGCAAGCAGGGCCATTTTTTCCCCAGAGACTTCCTACTGCTGCTCATAAAATAATAATCTTCTGACTGTGACATCACAGGCTGTCATCGTGGAAATTATTCTGATGCAACTTCAAATGTCGGCAAGCAGCAGAGGTCTAGAATGTTTTTTTTTTCTCATGCATGTGTTAAATATTTATATCTACAGTTGCTGTGTTTCTTCCGTATGTTAGTACTGCCACTGATACCACTCTTACAGTTGTAAGAATGGTCTCCCGTACATTCTTAGGGTATGAGAACCATGAATTGAAGGTGAGCAGTTCTTATACCCTAAGAATGTAAGTGAGACCACTCTTACAACTGTGAGAGTGGTCTTAGCAGCGTATTAATATATTATTGATCAAACTTGATCAATAATATATTAATTAAACAAAAAAACCTGACCAGAATGCATCCATTTTCAGGTCAGCTGCACATGACACACTCTTTACAGAATAAGAGTGTCCCATGCACAGAGGAATGGAGCACTCCGATTGGTGGCGAGCACTCCTTTGATCTATAGTGGTTATAAGAGTGCCACCTCACATTCTTTGGGTGAGAGAACTATGAAGCAAAGCTGTTCAGTTCCTGCACACAGAGGACTTGAGTAGAAACTCTTAGAACTATAACAGACACAAGAACTATAGATAAAAAGAATTTATAAATCATGTTGAAGGTTTCAGTTTTAGAAGAATGGGACGTAAAGTTAGAACTAGAGAACACCAGAAAGTGGCAATGGACTATGTGCACTGAACTAAGAACTTTAAAATTTTTGAACATTTTGTATGAGACAACCTGTTATGCTATAAGAAAGTCTAGGCCATTTAGAAACAAATAGTAAGGAATGACTAAGAGTGATGTCATGGTTTATAATACTAGTAATAAAAGGAAGCTGGGGAAGGTGATGCAAACCATATATGACATGGGAAAGACTGTCCCAGTGGTGTGGTGTGCCAGTGTGTTGAGCTGCCACATGGAAGATTGGGGTTCATGTAGGAGCTTTGAAATACCACACAAGGCCAGCAAGAGGTCCCACATGTCATGATCAGCACCCTAGCAGAAAGGGCGCTGAATGTGCTGCAATATAAAACAGTCTTAAGGAACAAAGAAACTTGATTGGCTGATAGCTGTCATAAAACCATGTGGTAGAGTTGCCCCCACCCCCGCCCCGAGATTTCTGGTGCACCTCGGGACATCTTTGCTATCTTCTTAATTCTTTTCTTGTAGTCTGCTGCAGCAGCAAGCTATCTGTCTTATTAAATTCACCTTTTCTGCCTAGGTAGGTTGGCCACTTATCTAGGTATTCTCCCATCTCACTATCATTAATCTCATCTTTATATATCGTCTTCTGTCTCTGGAAGGTGCGAAAGTACTTCATGTTAAAGTACTTAATGCTTCAATGCTGATGCTAAGTAAGAAAAGACATGACCATGTTAAAGAAAGAATGAGACCATAATGCAGACGTGCATTTAAGACATGGGTCAAGCTGAGAAAAAGGTTCCCAAAAATATGCTATTCCTTGAGAGGCTTGTTAAAATATAAGGAAGTAGCTGGTGTTTCACTTTTTCTTGTTATGTTGGAAACATGCTCTCCCCTTAAAAGCATGTTATTGTGTGCAGAGATAGATTAAAAAAAGAAGTAAAAGAGAAGTTTAAAACTTTACGTTATACGCTATTGCACAGAGCGTCTTTACTTTTGGCAAGAAATAGCATAAAAGCCGCTCCACTAAGAAAATGCTGCCCTACGGAGCAAGGACTAGTATATATAATTAGAAAAAAGGAAAACTTTACTCCTGGCACCCCTTTTCAGAAATAAAACAGGGCCACAATCAGGAAAATAAATGTTTTTAAGATAACACAGGCACATGAATGTTGCTGTGGTGCCCTCCCGTGTATACATCCCCATACCTGTACATATTACTAGTAAAGGATTTACAGGAAGAAATAATGTGTACAATGGCTGGTTAAAATAAAGAAGAGGGAATTGCTCCCCTTTTCTTACCTGCTGAAGCAAGGCCGAGAATGCATCCTCCTTTAGGAGCCAGTGGCCTCATTATGAGATATATTTCTAGGAAGACATTCTGTCAATCTCAAAGTGGGAGGGGCTTAACCTCATTAACTATCACTTAGACGTGCAAGACAAAATCAAGAGAATGAACTTAAGGCTGGAGGAAATGTTTATGAGCTTGTATTCCTCAAGTACTGTGTTTGTGGGAAGAGTGTCAAGCTGATGCACACCTTTTGTATTAGAGAAGGAATTCCCTTGTATTAGAATAGGGGTGGATCAGGTGACCTGTTCACTCAGTATAAAGAGCACTCCTGTACAGAGTTCCTCAGATCAGCCTTGGGAGAGGAACCAGGGAGACCTGTGCCAGTTTATGGTCTAATGAAAGACACAGACGTTGGTGGATCTCTGCCTGGAAAGTAATCCACTCTGTGGTCAGTGCTACAGGCATTAGCTCTGAAGCACTGTAAGAGTTATTTTTTTATTTTAGTTTATTATTTTTCCTGACTTTTTATAGAAAATAAGGCCACACTGCGGTGTGTTGCACCTATCTGCCTTTGTATGTGTTATCCTTCACCCACACCCTAACACAAACCCCTGACATAATCACATTAAAAAAAGTTCCAGTCACAGACCTCTTAACAAACAATGAGTCGCTACACCACCATTCTGTTCAGAGGAGCTTACATTAGATGGTTGAGAGTCACAGCATAAAAGGCATTCCTAAGGTAAATTTAACTATTTAATTGTTAACCTAAAGTCAATGTCGAAGATTCCCCAAATGCCTTTTGCACATAGTATGCCATTGCCAGACATGCTTCAGATGTTGAAGCTGTAATTTGTTTTGTAAAAAAATCTGTCATAGTCATTTTTTGTGTGTTTTGTCAGTGTTTTGTCCTCCAGTTTTATGTGTGTGGCCACACCCCCAAAATTATGTCATACCAGGGAGCTGTCAATGTTTTACATACAGCAACACAGAATTCTGGGTAATTTATAATGTTGACTTAAATGTGCCTTACTCATAAGTGCAGTCTCATATGTTGATAGTGGTGACTGCAGAATAACACCAAATATACTTTGGTAATATGACTATAACAAATAACCATTCATATATGGCAAGTCTACTATGGCTTGCAGCTACTTGACTTGAAAATTTCCCTATGATTCCTATGATATGTTGATGTCCATAGCAAGGCATTGTGGATAAAATAAGAAGCTGTTTTCCAATTTCCTTACTGTGAGATGCTGTCTCATATTTCTGTAGAGGTGTCAACAATATAAGCTTTTGTATGTTTATTTTCACAATGCATTATGCATACCATATCTAGCTACAAAACTTATATACTGAGAGATGTAATCTCCTATTTCTGCAGTGAGCACAGAAATATAGCCTGTATACTAATTTACATAGTGAGGCATTGTGGGTACAGTACATAGCTGATTTGTCTATCTAAAACTAAAAACTGACAGTGTCCCTTTAATACGTTTATTTCCCTGGTATGATGTCACAGTTGACGGTTGCAGCACTGAGAAACAAAGGGGCAGGCTATGCAAATGAAGCAGAGCACCAAAATAAAAGGATTTTCTTAATGGAAAACAACACTGTTTGGCAGTTTGAATGGTAGGAGACTAGTTCACAACACCTACAGGTTACTACTTCCATTTGCTATGGTAATCTTACAACTTTAAGTTTAACCTACTAACTTCAAGTTAAAGATGGGACTACTTTTCAAATAAATTCTGCTGAATTGAGAATTATGACTGTTTCAAGTCCTCTTCTTTCATTTTATAATAGCAGTAACACACTCCAGGATATATCATATCACAAGATATCGTTGCTTGTCTGGTGCAGAAGCTGGAACAATATCCCATGACATACCTCACCCTGTCATGTATTACTGCTTCATTCATGCACTCCCTGCCAGCTGACCAAAGAGTGGCATTAGCGTTGGCTGTGAAGACAGTCATTTGCTTGGCCAGAGGATGGTGAACAAAAGAAACTAGCCTGCACACTCACATATATAAAATTGGTAAGAGAAATACTGCTCTACCATTGGTGCAACCACATCACATGACCACCATTCCACAAGGACCACACACCTGTGACATTTTCAAGAATGTTTTTTCCTATACATTAATTTATGTCAGTTTTATAAATGCAATAAAACACTTCACAGTGTTCATGCATGCTCTGATACACGCACTTCTCTGGCGGGTGAAGCCATTCGGCTTTACCTCATGCCTTACAATGCACCTTCTTCTTTCACTCTTGCTAACTTATACTTTAACATTGCCTCCAGTATATCACCCTACTTAGCTCTCCCTGCCCTATCCTCTTTCTCCTCCCCCGCTGCATTTGTTATCCTTCTTGACTACTCATACCCTTAATTTCTCCCCAAGCACTCCTTTACTTCAGTGTTGATTATCTCATGCTTTTGCATAATTCTGTTAATTTCCCTACTGCAATACATGCCTTTACTGTATTTTTGCTGTATCTTGCCACACTTTTGCTCTCTGTAAATACCAGGATCTAGTAGTGACTGTATGTATTGAATTGTATTAATTCCACTGTTCTTACTATGTATGTACCTCCCTTTATGTAAACAGGATCTCTTTGTGAATGAGCCTGCTCAATAGAGTTTTCCTGCAATAAACTTGAACCTGAGACCTTGCAGATGGGGCAAATGCGCTAATGTGCACTGCATACATGCAAGAGACATGTACCTGGGCCACACAGCTCCTCACATGTGGACAGGAGCGGGTGGCTGGCATTCATGATTGCCGGGTGCCTGTCCATAGCCCTGCCCCTTGGAGCACAGGATTGTGAAGGACATAGGCAGGCATCCCGTTGGATGTCTGACCTGATCCTGCAGAAGATCCTCTCCTCCACATGATGAAAGGGACTGTGGGATGGCATGGGTCCCAAATTTGATAAGTGTTGGGGGAGTTCCCAAATGTTTGCCCCAGCCTTCCCTGCCTGACCTGAGGGCTCAGGTGGCATGGAAGTGGGTGGCTATGGGGTCCTGTGACCACTGAGGGGTATACTGTGGAGGGCATGCAACTGTTATGGCAGGGTTCCTGATACCATATTGTGTACCCCCCTTACCTGGCACTCCACACCTTCATGAATGGCAGGAAGTGCAGTATGCTCCCAACACTCCCCTGGACCATCCATGTATGTAGCCATACAACCAGGGCCAGGGAGCCAGTGTGGAAGTGATGCACATCCCTTCTGTGCATCCACGCAGGGGGTCCACTGGACCCCAGTGCATGGACATGACATGTAGGAATGCCTGCATGCCACAGATCCACAGTGCATAGGCAATCTGCCTATAGTGCATTGGGCATTCTGCGCATCCATGCAGGGGTTCACTGGATCCCAGTGCATGGACATGACATGTAGGAATGCCTACATGCCACAGATCTACAGTGTGTAGGCAATCTGCCTATAGTGCATAGTGCCCAGCGTGCGTATCAGGACCCAGTTTCACACACTGTCATGTGTTCTCACTTGCATAGCTTCTTCCTTTTTGTCTCCAGCAACCTTCTTGCAGCTTAATCAACACTTTTTCAGAGCTAGTGGTCCAAAATGTTTACTTCTTTTGGCTGCCCATCTACTAGGCAGGCCTTATATTCACTTATTAGTAACTTGATCAAACCTATAACTCATACACCAACACCCAGTTTGGCTCTAATGGACCCACTTTGGTCTCCACGAGAAATTCATTTTGTAGTTATTTAGCTCCGCATTAGCTCCAATATTTACTGCTGCAGAGCCATTAGACTTTAAATGTTAAGGTGTGGGGGGGGGGGAAGAAAAATAGGGCACATAAAATAATTTTTAAAAAGGCATCTGTTTTTCATTTAACTAATTTTAATTATTGGAAATAGCCCATGAGACCATGCCTTTTTACGTGGGTAACATAGAATTTGAGAAAAAGAAGCAGAATTATGGATAATTATTGCCAATATCTTTGTTAACGCATTCTTCGAGGTACTAATAATTCTTCAGACAAGCACCAGAGTGTGCTTTTGCAGCAAACAAATTTTTTTTTTTTTTGCTAATCAAATCTGTAGGGTGCTTATTTACAGTTTGTTTTGCAGTTTGACCACTCTGAGTGGCAAAATGCAATAGAAATTCTCTCCATCTTAAGAGGGAATCTGCACACAGGTTAATTGGGACTGCAAGACCTTGGTAAACTGAACATCATTTGGGAGGAACGTTAATTAGCGATGACCAACCAAACAGTTAAGTATAGGTGTCACATTTATGTGAGTCACATATTGGGCACGATCTCAGTTTTCAAAAGCCCCAGTTTGGTATCACAGAAAGAACCCCTCAGTTTACTTCACATCTGTTGAGGTCACATGGTGGGCAGATTACAGTAATTAGTCATCCCAAATTCCCCAGCTAATACAAAAATTACAAGTGTCAAACTGGATGAAATCACACTTGAGCTAAAGCTACGATTTCTGTTCAGTGCCAATGGTGCAGCCTTTGTGGGGGAGGAGGCAGTTTTTCTTGGGCTTGTAACTGCTCATATAATAACATCACATATTACACAAGAGTGTCAATTCATCCTGTCCTGACTATGCAGTGTTATGAAGAATGGCATGACTGTCATTTCATTACTGATTTTTTTAGATGACAAAGGGTGATATTTATTATTCAGTTGAGTAGTTGTCCTTGTTTATATGCATATGATTTATCTGGGATCTTGTGCAGTCATGGTATAATACTTTTATTGCATGCTTTCTTCAATGTATTGATTATACTGTGTGTGTGTATGTGTGTATATATATATA
Source organism: Neoceratodus forsteri (assembly GCA_016271365.2). Taxonomy (NCBI): domain Eukaryota; kingdom Metazoa; phylum Chordata; order Ceratodontiformes; family Ceratodontidae; genus Neoceratodus; species Neoceratodus forsteri. The sequence continues at coordinate 83,717,800 of JADMNL010000033.1, forward strand.
TATATATATATATATATATATATATATATATATATATATACATATATATATTCATTACAAAAAAAACTCTGTTAATGCATCAGTTAGGGTTGATAGAACAGCGACGAAAGTTTGAAAATTCTGTGTTAGGTTGCCACCCCTACCACCCCACCTCCACCCCCCACACTCCATACATCAACAGGCGTTGGGCATGCCATGGGGTCATCAGCCAACTCTCACCCCATTCCCTGTGTAAACAAGCTGACATGCTACAGTATGGGAGAATAGGATGAGAGTTAGGCCTGATGACCCATGGCACGCCATGCCTGTTGGTGTGGAGGGTAGGGAGGGGATTGGGTGTGGGGAACCCAACATTGAATTCTGAACTTTTGTCTCTGTGCTATCAACCCTAACTGATGCATTAACAGAGTTTTTCAATGAATTTCCCTTCTTTTTGAGAAAGTGTAATGTAACTATTATGTGTTTGTGGGAGTGCGGGCCATCTTCACGCCGCCCATTTTTGCATAATGGTATGCATATGTGGGAGCACAGGCTCTGTGGGCCCTGCGCTCCCACTTACACATAAGTACGGTGACATACAGCAGCCCTATAGTACTGAAAAGGAACCCATGTAACACTAATTTGGCAATATCTCAGTAACCGTAGCAACTGTGAAAAAAATTCCACTGCAATTGTAATCATGACTTGGAAACCTCTATGCAGGCTTTGCCACCCAGAGCAAAAAATCCATATGTTGAATAGTTTTCAAGATCCGGGTGTCGAAAGGTGCCGCAATGTATTCTATGGGAAATTTCTCAACTTTGGAGCACCGTAATTTTGGAACCATTGTAAATGTTTTGACCAAATCACCAAAAGGCACATCTGTGGGGCCAGGACTTGCCAGCCTGCAAATTTCAGCCCAGAAGCCCCAACCATTTAGGTGCAGTGGTGTGGCAAACAAATCATGTTTTTTGATTCAGTAGTGTCACAAATTGCAATACTTTCACTAAAATTTATGAGAGAATGGGCATGACAGTGTTGCAATTTGCGAAAGTGTCGCATCTGTTCTGTTGCAATTTGCGACACTACCAGGGGTCTGATCATGGAAAAGGCATTTCTGGGGGGGGGGGGGTTACAAAAAGAATGGCTGCTGTGGAGAGCTTTAAGTCGGCCTTGAAGACTTATTTTTTGAAGACTTATTTGTTTAGACTTGTCTTTCTGGAATTCTGATTATTTTAATGAATACTGTTGGTTTTGCATGTTTTTAATATTGTAAGATATGCTTTCTGTTGTATTTTTTTAACATTTTGTACAAGCACTTAGACATTTTGATTTGTGCTTTTAAAGAAATAAAGATGAGTTGAGTTGAGTTGCATTGTGTTCCTCATGCCCCAATTAGGTAAACACAACTGTCATTGTTCACCTAGCGGCAGTAAAATTCAAACTACAGCCGTTTTTGTCCATCACTAACTGAAAACAAGATGATGGCCACACAACACTACAGAGGCCATTTGCAACAGTAAAATGTGATGGCAGCTCCCACATATATTTTTCCCATTGACTATAATGGGAAAATTGAAATTTGAATAACTTTTGAATGGATTAATATTTTTCAACAAATCTTCAAAAGGTACATCAGTGACCCAGACTGCATCTTCCCTGAAGATTTCGGACCAGATGGACAAATCATTTGGGCTCTAGCCCCGAGCAAAGAAATGTGCAAAACCCCAATTTTTGCATGTTTTGTGGTGCTCAGCAGCTCCGCAACTGCACATCCGACCATAACGCAACTTGCCAGAGCCAGAGATTGGCTCTATGATGCAGGTTCAACAACTAATTTGTCAATCAGCATCACAGCGCCAGGCTCCATGTCAACCACGATTTGCAGTCGGCAGGAAGTCGTGCACATCGGACTGTGTATATGTGTGTGTATATATGTGTGTGTATATATATATATATATATATATTCTTGGCAAAAAACATTGTTAATGCATCAGTTAAGATTCACACCATCAACACCCCATCCCCACCCTGCACACATCAACAGGCATTGGGGTTGTGCCTTGGGGTCATCAGCCATGACGCTCACCCAATTTCATAAGTAAATAAGCTGAGATGGGTACAGTGTAGCAGAATGGGGTGAGAGGTAGGGCTGACAACCCTAAGGTACACCCCAGTGCCTGTTGGTGTGTGCAGGGTGATGGTAGGGTGTTAGGATTGAAAACCCTAACACCACATTTCCCAACTTTTGATGGTGGGAACCCTAATTGACACATTAATGAAGTTTGTTTTTCAAGGATTTCCTTATATTTTGAGAAAGTATGACTCCTCAGTGGTATCCATATTTACATGTATGCTCCATATATGCATATATGTAGGTAGCTGTGGAGGGCCCTGTGCTTACATTTGTAGGGCAAGTGTGACAATATTGCCAACATAGCGATGTTATTACCCCACCTGATGTACCCTGCACTGAAAAGTTTCAAATCCCAGCTGAAACGTAAGTCAGCGCAACAGCAATGCCATTCCACGCCACAGGTGTGAAAACACATTTTGGCCAAGATTTGAAAAATGACAGCTGTGACATACATTTGGTGGGGTAATAGCAAGTGTATGTAGAAAGTTCAGTGTCAAAATATTTAAAATTCCCAAAGATACGAGCGTGCGTAACAAAATTAGAATGAATGGTCATAACTCTGCCATTTTTAATAATTTGGATCCCAAATTTTCAGCATAGCCTTCTTGTGACCCTACCTCATGAACAATATGACTGTCATTACCCAAATTCTGCCTGAAAGGTGATTTCACCAACTGACTGAAAAATCACCTTTCCAGTGGGGATTGCATAATGAGTGTCACATTGTTCATGAGGTGGTGTACCCAAAAATCCATGTTGAAAATTTGGGGTCAAAATCTCAAAAACTGCCAAAGTTATGCATAAAAGTTGAAATCCCCTTGAAATACACTGAAGCACATTTACCTTAGTTTCTCATATTGCAGTTGCTGGTTCCAGTAGCAAGATGTGTCTTTGATCGGGAGAGTGGATCTTGAACCTGGGACCTCTTCAGGTGAGTGAAGGTGTGTGGGGGTGTCAATGGGGGTGTGGAGGTGGGTCACAGTGGAGGTCGGGTGGGGGGGTGCGGTGTGATCGACTTATGGACTTTTTTTTTTTTACAGATAAAACCATTTAAAAAAGACAGAGGGATGATTTTCTTATTTTCAGCAGCTTACAGACATGGGAGGGTGGAAGAATGCCACTAGTCACCTAAAAAATCAACAGATGGACATCAGTGATTGGGGAAGGAGGGAGGGAGGGAGGATGGCCACTAGACCACCAGGAAATTAAGTTAAAAAATATAATACAGATATCAGGGATTGGGAGGGAGGCCACTAGACCACCAGGAAATATAATTGTAAAGTATAATACAAATATCAGGAGGGAAGGCCACTAGACCACCAGGAAATTAAAAAAAAAATATATATATATATATATATATATATATATATATATATATATATATATATATATAAAATAGCCAACAATGAAAAATGGGCATCGGGGATTGTGGAGGGAAGGCCACTAGACCACCAAGAAATTTACATAAAAAAATATAATATTAACATCGGCAATTGGGGAGGGAGGGACACTAGACCACCAGGAAATGTTATCTGTGGAGGTTTTACTTACAAATGGTAAACACCAACAGTTGTATTTACCTAATTGGTGCCAGAGTAATCTGATTTTGTGGTCAGTTTGCCCCAAAAATGGGCAGAAATATGTTTCTTTTATCCACAGAGGTTTTACTGCCGCAAATTGCAGCACTATTTTCACGAAACAAGGGGGGGTTCTGCTACAACACTGAGTCCTTTTGCCACAATTTGTGACAGATCCAGCCTTGTTTCACAAAATTAGTGCCACAATTTGTGGCAGTAAAACCTCTGCAGATAAAATAAACATGTTCTGCATGTTTTTTGGGAAAACTGACCACAGAATCAAATTCCTCAGGCCCTGATTTGGTAAACACAACTATTGGTGTTTACCATTTGTAAGTACTTTTGGCCTTGCTAACTGAAAACAAGATGGTGGAATCACGACAGTATATTCTGCATTTGCAACAATAAATACCACTTTTGCTGCAACAAAACAATTGTTTCACATGGCACATCTAACTTTTCCCATAGGAAATAATGGAACAATTGAAACTTTAATAACTTTTGAACAGATTAATATTTTTTCACCAAACCTTCAAAAGGCACATCTGTGACCCAAGACCTGCAAATTTCAGACCACAACTCCACACAGTTACTGAGAAATGGTGTGACAAAGAATTACACAAAAATGGTAATTTTCACATTTTTTGACACTCCACATCTCTGCACCCACACAACCAACTGGGACAAAACTTGCCACATTGGGGGGAGGGAGTGCTGTGGAGCCCGAGCTGAGTGGCAGCAAGTTTTTATAGCTCTTCTGATTCAGCTCTAAACTATTGTATTTTTACCTGTTCGGCTTAAAATTTCATTATATTTGGAGAGAGCACCTCAGAAAACATAAAATGGGCAATCCTCAAAAAGATAAAGGAGGAGGGACAGGAGGAAAAACTGGAGGGCCCTCTCAGCCCGTGAAGGCAGCCATGATCGCACAGGCCTCAGATGCCAGTGAATCTGAAGAGACAATGTTGTCTATTGGTCTTAAATTGCAGAGGCCGATCTCTGCACCAGAACACAAGAATGGACTAGTTTGGCACCCAATTAACCATGGTGGAAACAACTGTGCATCAGCTGAAAATCGAGACTAGTGATGTGCAACAGCAGGTGGAATCTGCATCTGCGGCAACCGCAACTTTAATAAAAGAAAATGTGTACTTTCAGGCTAGGCTAGAGACACTTGAAAATTAGGCCCGTTCCTCCCATATTTGCATCCTAGAATTGCCAGAAGGAACTGAAGGGAATCATCTCATTATGTTTCTCCAGGACTGGCTACAGGAGAAACTTGCAACGGAGGAACAATTGATCCAATTTGCGTTGCAGAAAGCATACCGGATCACTCCACGGGGCTACAGAGAAGATCCAGCTAACCGGTGAACCTTGCTACTGGAAACTGATGGAGTGGGAACAAAAGATAAACTTCTGAGGCTGGCCAGACGTGCGGAGACTATAACACAGGATGGTCGTATGATTTATCTCTTCCTCGATCTTAGTCATGCTATTCACATGTGGTAGAACAAATTTGATGGATGCAGCAAAAACTTAGAGAGGCTGCCATTCCACATGTTATGATTTACCCGGCCAAGCTCTGTATTGTTTAAGAGGGAAAACATTTTCATTTCTTGTACTCTACCAAAGCTGGGAAGTGGGCTTCACGTATTCAGTCCAGGTACCAGGCCGAGTCCTACAGAGGGGTCTGAGAGTTATGCAATGGAGGACGACATGGGTGAATGAACTGGAGCGGAATGAGCCCTTTTGATTTCCTTCACTAACTTTTCAAATATTCAAGTCCTATATTTAAGACTTGTCACGGCTGAATTGGGACATTTTGTTGTTCCTAGGAGATTAGGCAAGGGAGGGACAGTCTAGGGCTCTAATTGGCTCGTTTTAAGTGGTGTTCTGAACTACATGAACTTTTAGTGCATTTTCATAACTCCGGTTGTGTTAATTGTTTTCTGGAGTTATCTCCTAACCAAGAAAATGTTTCTTTATTTGTTTATGATGGCTAATGCAGGTATTTTTCTATAACATTTGTTACTCTGATTATAGGAGCTGTTAATGTTATAGTCTGTCTATCTAAGACTAAGCTGCAAGATTAAAAGTAAAATTATTTCCTTTTCAGTTGAAGTGTGATGGGCTACCAGAGGGTGTGGTTGAGGCATGAACAGTGGGGGGATTCAAGGGTGTATGGGATAACTACATGGGTTTAAACAAGAGAGGGAGGGATAGATTCACAGACAGAAAAAAAGGGGACGGGAATCTATGGGGGGGACACGTAAGTGGTGTGTAGGGTGATAGCATCAGGGCTACCAATAGGGAGGGAACAAGGGCAGACTAGATGGGCCAATGGGATCCTTTTCTGCTGACAAACTTCTATAATTCTATGATTATGCCATATGATAAATTAAATTGCCCAACTTGACTTTTGTTTGGAATGGAGATTTCTTTATTCATTCATTTTGTAACTATATTTTACTTTACTTTTTACCCCTGGATTACTGTACCTGCCTCAGAACTCCTCAGGTGAGCTATGGATCAGCATGGGTTTGGGTAACAGTACTGGCCCCTGTATTCCAGTACCAATCACCACTACTCCATATACCTTGCAGGAAACTCCCCCTGCAGTGGGGCTACTGTAGATTTCAGATTGGAAGATGGTCTCATCTGGGATCTTATGCATGTTTATGGTGGGGCAGGGGCAGTCATGAATGCAGGAATGTGGGTGCCAGGCTGATAGGCTGATAGCCATCATATTCCAGCAGCCCATGATTTCCCCACTTAGAATTCCTCCCAACTCATAATGTCAAAATATTTGCTGTAGAATGTATGGTATATAGGGGGCAGCTAACATCACCTAGCCACTTGTCATCGGTGTCAGTGGCTCAGCAGGTTGCACAATCACCCCTGAGTCCAGTAGACTGTAAGGTTGTGGGTTCTAGCCCCACACCTGGAACTTGGAATAAATCCCATTACTGACACTGTAGTGCAGCAATATAGGGATGCTGAACTCCTGAGGTGCTGTCTTTCAGATGAGACATTAAACTGAGGACCCAGCTTCCAGTTTTGGTGGTTGTTCCACTGAACATTAAATATCTCATGGCACTTCTAGAATGAGATAGAATTTCCCCATTCAGTAAAATGTAATTAATTTCCTCAGGATACCCCCCACCCCATGAGGCTGAAAATAGGCAAATTACCTAGTCCTCCTTTTCCAGTCAACAGAAAAGAAAGAAAGAAAGAAAGAAAGAAAGAAAGAAAGAAAGAAAGAAGAAAGAAGAAAGAAAGAAAACCCTCCCCCTATACCCCTGCCTCTCTCTAGCCCTGGTCCACCACCTTTCTCTCTTACCCTCCTTCAGCTCCCTTCCCCTCTCCCTTTTCTAATTTGCTCACCCCACCCACTGTTGCATGAGTTCCCCAATCCTTGCCTCCCACCCACCTCTCCTTCTACCTCCCTCACAGTTACCCCTCTACATCCACCCTCTCTTCCCACTCTCCTATGCTACCTGGCACAACTGGCAGCAACTCAGTTTTTCCACTCCACCTTTCCCTTTGACAATGCCCTTCTGGCAGGTTTAATTCATGTAAATATTGTTTGCTGTGACTCATGATTCTTAAATATATGCTTGGTTGTGTTGTTCTAACTGTTAATTATATTATCTGTAGCTTTTAGACCATGTATACCCTGTACTGAAATTTGTATTCCAACTGCTTGCCTGCTAATCTTACACAAATTGTACTTCTATTCTTTGTATACTGACATGGAACCTTTGTTAAAGAGCCATTGGCTCAAAGGTATTTATCTGAAATTCTAATAAATAAATAAAAATGTCAATGCTGACCCCAGCCCCATCAAAACATGTCCTCAGAGAGCAAGCAGATTACAACCCTACACTCAGGGACTATAAACACTCTTTCTACAGTGCTGCCCAAGACCCCACTATCCTGGGGCTGAGAGTCTGAATGGAGTTATGAATCCAGGCCTTCCACATGGTAGTAAATGCTCCCTGACAGAAACCTCATGCAGGTGGAAGTCCCAGGGCTCCTGTCAGTATCCTCAAGTTTGTGTATTGTGCCCATCAATAAATTACTTTCTTCATATATTGCAGGTTATTTGGTATCAGATTTCTCGAGTGCAGCAATTTCTGCTTTTCTGTACTGTATTCTGAGGCTGGCTGCCTGTGCCTGCACTAGCATTCTTTCCAGGACATTCAGCTTCTCCCTGCTTCTCCTCCCACATGGTAGTGCAATGCATCACTGCTGGCAGTACGGGTCTGGGAAAGTTTATTACTACAGCAATAATACACAACAGGGTGTGGTATATCATGGAATAGAATTCCTCAAGTGTTGCTTTCTGCTTTGTTTGCTCATTTTGCACTTTCTCCCATACTAATCATGTTTTCTGACTGCACTTCATTGTACATAGTGAGCTATGTCTGTGCTATGTATTTTATATCCCCTATTCCCTTTCCTGTGCCGCACTTAGAAACAAGCCTCATCTAAATGAGCCTCTTCAGGTCACCAATTTTCAAATAAATAAATAATTTGCTCAACTTGTGCCTCAACAATATAACAAGTGAGTATATATAAGGAATAGTACACTACAAGTTGTGTGGTGGTAAGATAATGTATGCCCACCGTGGCAAGATGAGACAAGGCAAGTGTATTTATACAGCACTGAATCCATTTGGCTCTGGTTGCCTTACAAAGTCAGAATTATAAAAAACATAAATTAATTAGAACAGAATAAACATGAACAGTACCATTTTTGTGCATTTTTAGGAAAAACACTTTTTTTTTTTTTAGGTACGAGGGGCAGCTGAGTGCCTGTAACCACCTGAGAAGTATTTATATTTCACACAACCATACATGCTGGGGCATGTTAACCCACTTATAAAATGGACACTGGCATCATTTTAAACTGAATAAAAGTTCTGTAGTTTGGGTAAAATGTCCAGTCAAAAGAAAATAATATATGGCCATGTGATGTCTCTTGACCAGAGAGTTTTACAGGATTTGGCCCATCTTATAATGGATTGATAGCCTATTCTTCATAATCAACAGAATCTAGCATGTGCTGGCTGCGAGGGGGAGGTGTAAGCTCATCCTATAACTTGAGTGCCTGCTCTGGTGGGGCTAGGATGCAGTACAGGATGTTGCAGATAATCATATGGCATTATGGCACCACCCAAAAGACTGACAAGGTAGGGAACTGCATTAGGCATGGAGGTAGGAGTAGACTTAGATGGAGACATCCATGGGCAGGTGCAGCAGTGGCATGATGCCACTCCACCCCCATCGAAGTGTCCGACAGACTCCATGAGAAGCCGCTGTTCTTGCACTGCATCCTGGAGCAGGTCAACAGGACTCACTGGTGGGGAGAAGGGTAAATAAAATAATAAAATAAAGATTGCGTCACAAAATAACTTGGGGGGGAGTCCATCTGCCCATCCGTGTCAGGGCAGGAGTTGGAGCTAGCTAAGATAGGCAGCCCCTCTCAAGGAAAAGAAAGAATGAAAAATAGATGTACTATTAAGTTATTAGCAATTAAATCTATGTGTGCACATTGGTTCTCTGTTTAAGGGTTCACTAAAATAATTGATTTTTTTTGTTATTTGATTTTTAAAGACTCCATGAAATGTTAAAAAGGAAACTCTTTTGAAGGAAGACTGTAATTCTATTTTGTGCAGAATCTATAATTAAGCCCTATATGTTTGCACCACATATGAGCAGTTCATTTTAAAGTAGGAATTGGAATCTTTTGTCAGAAAATGTTCACCTCACATTATTTAGAAGAAAGGGGAAGAGAGTGTGCATATTTGTTTGACCTGTCAGTTGAGGCAGTAATTAACAGATTTATGGTTAGAAAGATTTTTCAGCAAGCGTTTCATAAGCACAGGATCGTGTACATTATGATGGCCTTGCTTTTACTTTTCTCTCATTTTAGGACTGTGAGTATTTCCTAGTGAAGCCAAAAGAGATCATCACACAGATCCCTCTCTCAACTAAAACATGGGACACTAGCACTAAAATGTGGAAAAAGGCAGAACACAGCCCTCAAAGTGAGGGACACATGGTTAGATCATGGAAATACAAGCTAAGAATTCTAATAGAAACTAGTGCCTTTACTCATGCAAAGTTTCATTTTTGATTTAGCCTTCAAGAAGATTAGGAATTCCTGCTTTAAAAATGACTGTGAGGCAGCATCTTTTCTCTGTGGACAAAATAATTTTCCATGTGGGATGAAGCAAATCTGAAGGGTAAAATTAGGGTTCTACCTTCTAATGGAGGACAGTTGAGAGGTATGATTACTACCTAAAAGCAAAAAACATGTGTAGGCTAACTTAGACCTAAACCACAGGGAGGTGGGGGGGGGGTCTGTCTGTCTGTCTATATGCATGTTTCAGTAGCTAAGTGTGTTGGTGAATGTGAGTTTTGTATCACCCAAGGGGTCAGACGGAGTTTTGTGCACGCTTTTACTTGAACTCCAGAACATGTAGAGACTCCATATACTCTTAGAAAATTACAGATATTGGGATGCGTTTGAAACAGCTGTCTTGCACAAAAGGAATCATACACACACACACACACTAGCTTTTGCTAGTGTCTACACAACAGATAATAGCATACAGCTCAGCAGACTGATTTTTCTGGGACATCCCTGGTTTCACCTTAAAAATGGCTTTTGTCCCTATTCAGTTTTGTGTTTCTATCCCTGAAGGGCAGGGATCTGAAGCACAAAATACATAACCTATTCTAGATTTCCTTCAGAAAATGCATTTGTTTTATACCAAGATAATAAGATATATGTTGTGTAGGCTCCTGAGTCCATATTAGCATTTTGACAGCTGTGCGTCTGAGGTTTTCAAGTCTTGCCCCTGATTTGTGAAGTAGGGGAGTTGAAAGGTATAGGCCACAGAGCTATGAGATTTTGAAGCAGGCTGTTTTCTGACTCAAGAGCTAATGGTTTTACAAAAGGAAGGTCCTGTCAAACTAGTCTCACAGATTTCTTTGACTGGGTAACCAGAGCGGTGGACCAAGGGGGAGCAGTTGATGTCACCTACCTTGACTTCAGCAAAGCTTTCGACACTGTTCCACATAGAAGATTGATAAATAAGCTGGGTAGGCTCGGGGTGGGTCAGAAGTTGGTCAACTAGGTGGAAAACTGGTTGACAGGCAGAAAAAAGAGTGGTGGTAAATGGTATACAGTCAGAAGAGATGTAAGTCACAAGTGGGGTATCTCAAGGATCAGTCCTGGGGTCAGTCCTCTTCAATATCTTCATTAGTGATATTGTAGATGGACTAGAGGGTAAGGCTTGTCTGTTTGCAGATGACACCAAGATCTGCAACAGAGCAGATGATCCAGATGGGGTGGGCAGAATGAGAAGAGATCTGGATAAACTAGCAAAATGGTCAGAAGAGTGGCAACTGGGATTTAATGCAGAGAAGTGCAAGATCATGCACATAGGAAAGAGAAACCCTGAAGCCACCTATAGGCTGGGAAGGGAGTTGCTGGCAGTCACAAAGGAAGAAAGAGACTTGGGCATCATCATCACTGATGACCTGAAATCATCCACGCAGACCTCTAAAGCAGTAGGTAAGGCTAGGGGGATGTTATGGTGTATTAGTAGGGGCATCATAAGTTGTAAGAGGGAGATAATAATGCCTCTTTACAAGACCTTGTTAGGCCCCATCTGGAGTACTGCGTGCAGTACTGGAGGCCACACCTTCACAAGGACATTAACCAAACTGAGGCAGTCCAGAGAAGGGCAACCAAAATGGTACAGGGACTGCATCAAAAGACATATGAGGACAGATTAATGGAGCTCAATATGTATACGCTTGAGCAAAGGAGGGAGAGAGGTGATATGATTGAAACATTCGAACACCTTAAGGGCATTAACAAGGTGGTAGAGTCTAACATGTTTCAATATAAGAAAAATAGCAGGACAAGAGGACACAGCATGAGATTAGAGGGAGGCCAATTAACGGGTAATGTGAGGAAATTCTTTTTCACAGAAAGGGTGGTGGATGCATGGAACAGCCTACCTCAGGAAGTGCTGGCTATGAATACAGTGCAGGGCTTCAAACAGGCATGGGATAGGCATAAGGGAGCAATACAGATTAGTATGAATAGATAGGCCACTGACAGAACAAAGGCCGATGGCACACTTATAAGGTAGAAAAAGAAATGGGCAGACTGGATGGGCCTTGCAGTCCTTATCTGCCATTAACTTCTATGTAGGAAGAAGGCTGATGTGATTCCCCTTCACAAAAGTGGGAGCAAGACAGAGGTAGGAAACTACAGACCTGTCAGTTTGACCTCTGTGGTAGGGAAAATGATGGAATCACTTCTGAAGGAAAGAATTGTTGAGTACCTAGAGGCCAGTGGGGCACAGGACCCAAGGCAGCATGGGTTCACAGTGGGAAGGTCATGTCAGATGAATTTAATTGATTTCTTTGACTGGGTGACCAAAGTAGTAGACCAGGGAGGGGCTGTGGACATGGCCTACCTAGACTTTAGCAAGGCATTTGACACAGTCCCACACAAAAGATTAGTAGTCAAATTAACCAGTCTTGGAATGGGTCCCAGGATGGTAGCCTAGGTAAAACATTGGCTGAACAACAGAACACAGAAGGTAATTGTAAATGGAGTCCATTCTGAAGAAAGAAAGTTTACTAGTGGGGTACCGCAGGGTTCAGTACTGGGTCCAGTCCTTTTTAGGTCTTTATAAGTGACATTGCAGAGGGACTGGAAGGAAAAGTATGCCTCTTTGCAAGTGACACAAAGATCTGCAACAGGGTTGATACACAAGGAGGCATGAAAAGGATGAGAAGGGACTTGGCAAGGTTGGAGGAATGGTCAGAAGTAAGGCAGCTTGGATTCAATGCAAAGAAGTGCAAAGTAATGCACCTGGGAAACAAAAACCCAGGGGAAGATTACACAATGGGGAGGAAGTAGTAACAACAACAAAAATGGAAAGGGACCTGGGGGTAATCATATCAGATGACCTTAAGGTTGGCAAGCAATGTGAGAAGGCGGTAGGGAGGGCTGGGGGGATACTGGGATGTATAGGGAGAGGCAGCACCAGCAGAAAACAGGTAGTTGTTATCCCCCATACAGACAGTTGGTGAGACCCCATCTGGAGTATTGCGTCCAGTTCTGGAACCATCTCCGCAAGGACATAGACAGGATGGAGGCAGTTCAGGGGAGGGCAACTAAAATGGTGCAGGGTCTGCAAGAGAAGCCATACGAGGAGAGACTAAAGGAGCTTAATATGTATACCCTTGAGGAAAGGAGAGAGAGGGGGGACATGATAGAAACATTTAAGTACCTCAGTGGAATCAACAAAGTCCAAGAGGGTAGCATCTTTCAGAAAAAGAGATGTGCAAGAACAAGGGGACACAATTTGAAGATGGGGGACGGTTCAGGGGCAATGTGAGGAAGTATTTTTTCACAGAGAGGGTGGTGGACATATGGAACAGCCTTCCTGAGGAGGTTGTGGGGTCTAAAACTGTGGGAGAATTCAAGAATGCATGGGACAGACATAAGGCAATTTTTCTGGGGGGTAGGAAGAAATAGGCTGTTGGTTAAATAGGATCTGCAGCTTATCCTCTAGGTAGGGAAATGGGCAGACTAGGTGGGCCAAGCGGTCCTTATCTGCTGTCAAAGTCTATGTTTCTATGTCTATATGTAGCCCCCCCCCCCCCATGTTTATGTAACATTTAAATAATAGAGAACCTTATGTAAGTCGTTTATTATCGATTTCCACTGGCATCTCTTTCTGCCAGTGTAGTAATCCATGCTGGTGAGAGAGGGTTAGACTCTAACACTTATTACCAGAGTCTCTCACACACACACACACACACACACGTGACAGAGGGTTAGACTCCAACACTTATTACCACAGAGTCACACACACATGCCAGTGACAGAGGGTCAGACTCTTAACACTTATTACCATAGACACACACACACACACACACACACACACACACTCTCTCTCTCACAGAGTCTAGCTTGTTATATTTAGTTGGTTAGCTGGTCGAATGGTTGATCTGTGACCTAGGGAAACGCACCCTTACAATATGATGCTTCAGTAGCATTGGCCAAACAACCTTAACAAATCCTTGAAGCAACTTCAGAGCCTCTAGAGACGCAGTACGGCACACACACCAGTCTTCCCCACCCAACATCACTGCCACCACTATCGCCAGTAAGCTGACAACTGCACTGGCTGGCTAGCTAACGGAATTTACGTCTCTTAAGCAGCATTTATGCTTTGCAAAATGCAGGCCACGAAGAAGGCCTGTAGATTGATCATTTGCCCGTTAAGCTGGGTGGTGCCCCCTTTGCCGTGTCACCGTCACTGGCGCTATCCAAGGTGCTGAAGGGTTTTAGTGTTGGACAGCGCCAAGAGGCGGTCTGATGGGTCCGCTAACACCAAAATTCAGCCAGATATTACTCTGCAGTTAGAGGCAGTTATGACCAGAATACACTAATTAGATAAATAGTGTACGCGGGAGTGCTGAAAAAAAAAGTGCACGGCCCACTGTCTAGCTGTTAAACTTTTCTATAACTTGCGGGTTCATCTAGCTATTTAGACTGTTATTAGAATAATACATGATTGCAAAGATTGCTGGTGAGAGTTCATCCTATCTGGTTATACCGTGTCGTGTGTTTATGTGTGTGTGGTGGTGTGTGTGTGTGTGTGGGGGGATTAGGACGGGTAAATATGGTAATAGGGTTAAGGATAAATGTTAGAGGTACTGTGCTGACTTAAGTGAACGCGTTCTCTTCCTGCCCAAGATCTGGAGACCCTATAAGACCAAAATGGGCACGTTTCGTTGACTTCTCTGGCAATATCCCCCATCTTTATTTAATAAGCTAACGGATACTAGCAGCAACTGGGGATGGATGTCATTTTCTAATACTTACCCCCACACCCACACACAAGTGTTTGTGCGTCACAGGTGTGTTACACCAGGGTAAGTCAGTTCCTTATTAAAGAGATGTCTGAAGTATAAAAGGGGACCTATGCCGAGTCACATCACAATCTTAATTCATCAAGCTTTTCATAGAAGTCGAGACAAGTCTTCTAAAAATCAATATACATATAAGGTATTTGCACAGAAAACCAATATTAAAAACGATATGATTTCAAAGTATAGACTATCCATATCCGTCTGTACGTCTGTCCATTCATCGATCCATCATCTGGTTGGCTAGCTGACTATAATCTATCTGGCTATCAAACTGTAATCTGTCACATAAATACATACATACAATAATTATTTTTCTTCTAATTTCGAGTATATTTAAAGCATTTGGTTTTGTAACCAAAAAGAAAAGTGGGTCGCTTTGTAGTAGATTTCTTTTAAAAATTAAGCAAAAACACCGCGGACTGACGATCGCAAGTGCATTTATAGTTTGCTGCAAGAAAAGACAGATGAGCAAAGGAGAATGAATGGATACAGGATATTCAATAAGCCTTGCTATTAAAGTTGGGTATTTTTATTAATAATATTCAAAGGAAATATTTCGAATTTTGCAGACTGGAATTATGCCCACTTTACTCCTGCATATCAGCTATGCTGTGATACCAGAAAACGAGATTGAAGCTATAAATATATATAGTATGTGGTTGTATATTTTATATATAAAATCAGATTTCTCCGATGCTAAAAAGGCAAGGCAAATTATCATTGGACGTTTTCCCCCAGAATATTTAACAACCTGAAAAGCGAGGCATCATTTCAGTAAAATGAGACAACCCAGCGTCTGAAAAAAAAGAGCCATTAGCCATCGCAGAACAAAAAACAGAATCACAGCAAAAATACATAACACAGACCAAATGCCATCAATTACAATCCCTTGTACAGACAGACCCGCTTATGTTAAAACAGAAATACGAAAACAAAAAAAATCGAATTCACAACATAATTCACTCAATGAAAACGGCGCTGTTACTCAGTCTTAAAAAAAAGATTGTTCCGTCAGACTTACAGTATTTTCTTTGAACAAATGAGGGGGGAAAACATTGAACTCACCCTCTATTGTCTGGTAGCTGTTGAGAAGAGATGCTTGCATCCAGGATCCACCTCTGTCTTTCGCTCGCTCGCCCTCTCTCTCTCTCTCTCTCTCTCTCTCTCTCTCTCTCTCTTCCCTTCTCCCTCCTCCCCTCTCTGTCTCTCACTCCTTCTCCTGATTCCCCTCTCTCTCTCTCTCTCTCTCTCTCTCACTCTCTTATCTCCTGTTGTATAGTTTGGGAAATCCCTTAATTTCTTACCGAATTCCATTCCCAACATTCCCCATCCCAAAGTATGTCTTCAGATCACATCCACCTCCCCCGCCAACTACCCCACCCCCTTCCAGCCCTGCCCTTTTCCCACATCCAGCTGTCGCCGCCTCTTCACACATCTCACAGACCAGCGAACAACCTCCATGTTCCTAAAGAGCTTGCCACACTGCCTGATCCTCTCATCCCAAGCAGAGTCATCCAACCAAGTAGAGGGAATGCCAACATTCCTACAGAATGGTGTGTCAGTATACCCCATCCCCAGTAAAAAGCTCTTCATGGCAGGCTTGGGGACCCTCTCTTCAAAAAGGCTCTTTTAAACACAGAATAGGCAATCAGGAATGACAGCTATCAGCTGAGTGGGCCAGAAAAAAAAAGGGGGGGGGGGGAAACGCCCAATGGAAATCACTTAATATGAAACCCTGTATTTAAGAAAACAACACTGACTACATTAGAGGGGATAGGAAGGTTAGCAGGTTGCAGATGGTAATATTTCCTCTTTTCTTTCTAATGGCAGGCTTGTTAAAAGACTCAAAATTGTGCTATCCATCTTGAGAAAAAAAAGTGTACAGTCTTGGGACTTACAATGCCCACCCCTATAGGGAACTACAGACTTTATGCAATAAGCGGTGTTTTCTTTAGGGAGGAGAATACATTTTCTCCAAATCTCTGTTTTAAATGCTATCACATGTGCCTTTTTAATAAAAAAAGAGAATGTATTATTTATGAGAACTTAAAATTACAGTACTGTGTGTTCTTTTTTTAACTCAAGCGAGCAGCTTAGAGATGCCAAGCAAAAAAAGAGGAAGAGGTGTGCAGCATACGGATGATAGAAACATTGATATACAGTATGAAGATAATCAAATGATCGGGAAATAGGAATGCTGAGAGGCAACGAGGACCTACAGGGGGCCTCAGGAGACAAAATTCAGGCTTTAATATGCAGGGCTAATGTTTCTGTGATCCAGCCTTCATCCTGTGGGGATCCAATTAACTCAAATGATTTCTGTCTGAAGGCCACCAAAGAGTGTCTAGTGAAATAAGGCTTTGGTGAGGAGAGGCCAGTTCCTGCTTTATTTTTCCATTTTATTGAAATTCCGAACAGTTCATTAAAGCACAACTAACATGACATGACAGAATAAATGTATCATTCTTAAAGCAGCAGTGCAACAATAAAACATGTTTTTCCCCATCCTTAATGTTCACAGCAGCACTTAATAAGAATATTTGCATAGTTGTTAAATCTGCTTTTCTAGGTGCTTCCGCTGGGTGCAATATTTTTTTTTATTTTTTTTTTTTCAAACCCAATCTTTGTCAAGTCCACAATGATATTTCAATATTTTTCATCTAGCTTTCCCTCCTGTCAGACCCCCTCCATCCCGGAGTCTGCCACTAACTGTATTGCATCAAGCACCCCATGGTTCAACCCCATGGCAGGGTTGGGGAAGGGCCTCAAAACATCCAAGGATCAGCACTCTGCGGCAGGCTGCATGGATTAAATAATACAGAGAACAATGCATATGTGATTGTGTACCATGAAGTTTTTTTGGAACCCTTGAGGTGTGTGATGACCCGTAAACCTTGAGAGCAAAGCTCAAGAGGTTTATGTGGTCATTATACACCAAGGGTGTGTAAAAAAAACTTCATAAGCACACAGTTCCTTATGTTTTTTCTCTTTTTTACTTTTTATAATAACTGGTGCAGGGACATGAGCATAAAACTCAAGTGTCCCCAACAGGAAATGTGAAGCATGAGTACTCTAAATGCCATCATAACCAGATATGACATCCCACTCAGTTATTACAGTGCTTGATCACACTGACAATCAGTGTGATAAGGGGGTCACCAGTTATTATGATAATAATATATAGGGCTATATTTTTGTCATGGACATTTCTGGAACAATTCAAAGTATTTCCATGGTCAAAATGACAGAAATCATGAAAATCATACTTAAACCCATGAAAAGCCATGGCTGTATAGTCAAGGGTCAGACTGTGTAGCCGTCTCTTTAAGAACATGGAGACTGTGTGTTTAAACAAATGACCTCTATTCTGACATATTTTTTATAAAAGCGCATAAGCAAAGATGTAAATGTTCTAAAAATTAAATTTTTTTAGGCCAGCTCAGTGGCAGGAGGCATTGCATTGTAGTACTACCCTCTGAGACCGGGGCTCACTTGCAAGCCACAGACTTCTACACTGAGGACAACTGTGGACCAGCTGCATTGTGCAGGTAGGGCACAAAATACATACCGAATTTCATTCCCAAAATTTCCCATCCTAAAGTATGTCTTCAGATCACATCCACCTCCCCCAATACTACCCCAACCCCTGCTCCTTTCCTACATCCAGCTGCTGCCGCCTCTTCACACATCTCACAGACCAGCCAACAACCTCCATGTTCTTAAAGAGCTTGCCAAACTGCCTGATCCTCTTATCCCAAGCAGAGCCATCCAACCAAGTAGAGGGAATGTCAACATTCCTACAGAGTCTTCTGTCATGTATATCCCCCCCCCACACACACACACACACGCATTAGAAAATCACTGCATGGCAGGCTTGGGAACCATCTCTTCAAGAAGGCTCTTTTGAACATGGAACAGGCAAGCAGGAATGACAGCTATCAGCTGAGTGGGTCAGAGAAAAGGGGGGGGGACACCCAATAGAAATCACTTTATATGAAACCTTGTTTTTAAGAAAACAACATTGACTGCATTGGAAGAGTTAGGATGGCTAGCAGGACCAAGTCCATTTGGAGGTGAGGCTTACAATTATGGGTCTGTCATCTGCAAACACCAGAAATGCTGTCATGACAACTGTTAAGAATTATGTTGTCATGGAAAATGCAAAAAATGGGGTTGTCATGGAAAATGACAAAAATCATGGAGTTTCCATAAAAATGGGAAAAGTCATGGAATCCATCACTTCTGTGGCAAAGGTACAGCCTTAACCATAATGTTTATTTGTAGAGCACTTTAGAAAATGACAACGTACTTTCCAGATACGATAACACAAACAACAATTTAGGTCAGGGAAAACATTGTAAGCTGAATGGCACAAAAACGTTTTAAGCTTGCTTTTAAAGATATCAGTAACTGCACAGGAACACAGTGCAGCAGGTTTTTGTAACTGGTGCCACAGCTGGGGAGCATATGTCAAAAAAGCTCTGTCACCTTAAGAGGAATGTAGATTACGATGGGGGGCAAAGTTATGGAGCAAGGATAAGATAGTGCCAACCCCCGCTGGCATTTTAAGGAACATAGCATTATTTATGATATACTTAACTAATAGGTCAATAATTAAAAAAGACAGACAAAAGAATACGGCCCCAACACCAAAAATGTCTGTGCCAGTAAGACAACCATCCACAAAGCAAAGAAAGCAGCACCAGACATGTAGAATAATATGCACACATACCTTCTTCTATTGTGCAAAAATGCAAGAAAAGTATGGTGCATCGTCATGAAGTGCCTGAAGCAGAGAGATCAAAATTGGCATTCTCATGCAACCCCTTGACCGGTGTCCATGATGGCATCATCAGGAGGAAGAAATATCAAGATGCCTATTTTTTTTATTTGTTTTCTTTCTTTCCTGAACCAAGATACAGATTTGAAGTTTTAAAAGTTCCCACTTCCTTGCCATGCCCATTAAAAACAATGAAATAATCTTGGTACAGCATTCACCATCAAAAACATATTGCAACACCACCCTAATACATCCACATTACGAATCTAGCATCTACATTCAGAAGGTAACCTCAACGGAAGATATTTATTTTTTTAATTGCAAGTGGTGGCCATCTTTAATGACGCAAGTCACTAATTACAAAATTTGCTATAAAAGCTGTTTTTAAAATAGCTGAGAAAACTAAAAATATACTGAGGATGAATCCAAGGATCTCAGAAATACAGTTTTGCTAAACAACTATATGATGAAAAGTGTTGCCAACTAATAAATACTGTGCTTTAATTGTGAATCTGGTTCTGTTCTATTTTTGTAGAAAGTAAAGCTAAAAAAGTACCTCATTTTCCATAAAATGCTTGTAAAGCATTTGTGTACCCAAGTGCTCATTTTTCTAATCTGAGTATTAAAATTACATTGTGATGTTACACCTGATATGTGGGAATCCTGTTATCTAATGACAGAGTGAGAATCATATTTTTGGCACTCTCTGATATCAGGGCCATACTACAGCTAGCCCAGTTCATGTTACACAAAAAAGACCATTTCATGTTTGTGTTATTTTTTAAGGGGGTGTAGGGGCACAACATCAAAGATAATGGCAGATTAAACTTTGTAAAATAAAGTCTCCTTTTTATTACACTTTGAGATGTTTGAAATTGAAAGGAAAATGTGAAAAAGGTCCTTTCTGCTGAGGAAATTTTAATTTTTCCCTAAAGCGCTGTTGCATGTAAAGGGACTGACGTAGCACCGCACTGCTGTATACTAATGTGGAACAGCAGCACACTCATTTATATTAATCCTGGCTGCCTGGTGGTGTTAACAGGATATTAGGTTTGGATACATTGGTGCTGTTTTGCTATGTACATTTATTTGTAATTCATATTTTATCATTCTCAAGTGCCTTCTTGTGGTGGCAGCCACTTAGTGAATGCCACAAGAAGACATCAGCCTCTCCCATCCCCCCACCCGGGTATGTTTTGCAAGAACAACCCAACATATCAGTGAAATGACCCTTCTCAGTTCCTTTTGGGTATTCTCCACCTTAAGAATGTCACACATCTGTGCCCTTTGTTAGAACCTAGAGGTGCAGGCATTCATTTAATCAATAATGACTGAGAAGCCAATCATTTCCGAGGGATTAATGACTGGTTTGGGAGATGAGTGGCCCAAAGTGCAGCTGAGGGCCACCTCCCTCCAGCCAGTCATTAATCCAAGGAAATGACTGGCTTCAAGGTTGTTATTGTGATTGTAAGTCTAATTACAATAACAGCTCTTGTTTTTACCAATTTTTTTTACTTACTTACAGGATTTGAACTTAGTGGTATCAACCTTGTTTGCCACACTGCATAAGTTGGCAGCTGGAACAGTGATTCCTAAGACGTTAATTGCCGATCCAGTAGCCAATCAGGAGCCTCACTAGGCTCATGAATATTAAATTAGACTTGTAATTACCCTTGACTAGATAACGTCAATGCAGTTTTACCCTTGACTAGATAACTTTAATGCAGTCTATAAGAGTTTGACATGTGATCTGATCTAGTACGTGCGGCTAGTCCAGAATACAACAGCAAGGCTTCTGACCTCTGCAAGTAGCTCAGAACATGTCATGCCTGTACTGAAATATTTACACAAGCAGGAATGCTCATCATCCAATCAGAGTGCTTTGTTTATCCAAGCTGTTTTATAAAGTAAGCCACTGGATCAACTGCAATCACTTTTTATTGACTTTTAAAGGCAATGTGTGCCATTTCCTATATAATTATTGCAAAGGTTGCATAAAGATCCAGTAAGTGAACTGTTGGGTTAACTTTGGCAAATTACATCAGACCCCCCCCCCCACACACACACACAAAAAGCACTTTTAAAACTGTGATCTCGAGGCATCCATTTTGTGGGCATGAAGGGTGTTGTGCTGCTGTTACTGACGCGCCAGCTTTGTAGTGAATCACGTTACAATAAACTACTCCTACAGGCAAGGAGCCAGTCTGATTGTGAGGAAAAGCACTAAATGCTTTTGTTACACCCTGCCAAATATAAAAACAAGAGTTTTCCTTTTGTAAGGCTAAATCAGGGTGTGGTTCAGTAGTAGGCAACACTTGCCACAAGCCTTCAGGAGCACTATTTAAGCACACATCCCATAAGAGTCTTCCAGATGCTTGTTTCTGTTTGCAGCCGTGCAGCTGCAGGCTTCCCTCCAGCTTGCTCTGCCACCCTCCTTATACTTTTTTGCTGCAAAGCTGCAGTTTGGGGCACCCTCCTTGCTATTTAAATATGGCATGTCTTGCTCTCGGTTTGACTCTGCTCCGGTTGGCGGCTGCCATCTGTGTGCTGTCCTCTGGTCCTGCAACTGGTACTCTAGCATTGTTCTATCCTTGCTGCTACTTGGGGGTTTGGTTCTGTGTTGTACTGCTTTTCTGTGGGTGTGGGGGCTCTGGGCCTCTCTGCGCTCATCTGTGAGCTTATCTTTTGGGCTCTGTTGGGTTCCATTATTTATTCATTCATTTATTTTTTTGTTATTCTTTGGTAACCGAGTAAAAGCCCACTAAGCACAACTGCCTGTTTTCGGAGTGACCTGGGAGCACTGAGGTGACTTAGTGACTTGCTAAGAGTCGCACAGTATGCAAGTGAAGGCTTTGGAAATCAAACCCAAGTCTGCTGGATGTACCAACTCATTCACATCACAGCTGGTGGCTTTGTGCCAGTGCTGCTATTTGGTTTGTTTTCACTTTGTGCCCTGTCTGCCTGTTGCTGTGGCCCCAGCAGTCTCCCCCCCCCTTGCTGCTTCTTGGCTCAGGGGTGTGGGGACATTCCCCAGCTAGCCCTGTCATCCATGGGTCTGCTGGGGTTGAGTCTCCTCACTGCTGCCTGCTCTGCCCCACCTGCCCTTCCTGCTCTGGCCACTGCTGGGGACACTGTTTGTCTGTTGCTCTTCTTTCTGCGTCTGGCTCCTCCAGACCCCACTTGCTGCCATCGCTTATTGCTGGGGCCTTTCTGTTGATCCTGCTACCCCCCAACTCCTGCTGCCTTGGCAGGGGGGCGCTTGCTGGACTCCCTCACCCTTCCTGTCTGATGGCCTCCTTGCGCTGCTTGCCTCTGGGTTAATCTCTGCTTTGGCTCTGGCAGTGCTCTGCCTCCTGCTTTCTTTTTGGGCCTTCCTGCCAGCCTGGTGATTTAGTGTTGTGGCCTTCCTCTCTGCTTTGTTGAAGCCACTGTTCTGTCAGTTCTATACTATCTTTCCCATCAGCTCATTGGGCTTCTTCCTCAAGATATCTTTAGTCAAAGGATCTGCTGTCCTGTGGCACCTCTAGGGGTGAAACTTTCCTCAGTAGGGTTTCTGTGCCTGCCATATCCCAAAAGGGTGGTAGTTACTTGTGAACAGAGAGTGTAAAAGGATATGTAGACAACAACCTAGCCATATATTTGCATAAGCACCATATCACGTTTCACAAGCACAACAAGCTAAGTGATCAACTGCTTGAGTTACTCCATACCTAGTTGACTGCTGAGCCAATCACTTTCAAGCTAAGCCTCAGATTTGGGGGGGCAGCAGGTGACACTCACCATGCCCCCAAACAAGTAGTATTTAAGTACATATGCCTCAAGCGTCCTCCAGACACTCGTTTGATTGCTCCTACCATCCACCCCTCCCCCTACTGTGACTTGCCTCTTATCCTCTGGGCTTTTTCCCATAGGTACCTTTAGCCAAAGAACCTGCTTTCCTGTAGCACCTCTAGGGGTGTGATCCTCCTCAAGAGGATTCCTGTGCCTCTGGTACCCCAAAAGGTTGGTTGTTTCTTATGAACATAGAGTGCAAAGGGCCACATAGACAACAACCTACCCATACAGTCACAAAAGCACACTATCATGTCACCCAAGCACAACAATCCATTCAATCAGCTGCACTAGCTATTCCATACCTAGTTGTCCTCTGAACCAGTGGATTGCAAGGATAAGCCTGGGGTTCAGTAAGGCAGCAGATGACAGTCACAACGCCCCCACTGAGTGCTATTTAAGCATGCATTCCATGAGCATCCTACAGATGTTCATTTCTCTGCTCCCACCATCCTCCCCTCCTGCTATGGTAGCTTACCTCTCTCCTTCTGGGTCTCTTCACTAAGGTACCATTAGCCAAAGAGCCTGCCATCCTGCAGCACCTCTAGGGGTGGAACCCTCCTCAAGAGGGTTCCTGTGCCTCCAATACCCCCAACAAGGTTGGTAGTTCCTTGCAAACAGAGAGAGCAAAAGGATACATAGACAACAGCCTACCCATATATTTGCACGAACACCTTATCACATTTCACAAGATCTGCAATCCAAGTGGTCAACTGCCCTAGCTGCTCCATATCTAACTGCCCACTAAACCAGTCAAGCAAATTGTAAGGATCCCTGTCAGCACAACCCAACTAGTCTCACCTGCTGCTCCTCACACTATTAAGATTGGTGAGGCAGTGACATCATCCCAGCACTCTTCCTTTTTACAAAATGGATTCCTCTATATCCCTATTTACAAAGTATTTTTTTCAGCATTTTACTGAAGTCCTTTGCTACATCTAACATAACAACAGGATTTTTGAATAACTATAGCAACTGTTGAAATAATCATAAAGGGACTTGTATACTTTCCCTTGAAAGCCCTTAATGGACTGGGCCCGCCCTATCTTCGTGAGCTCCTCTTGACCCCACCAGAGAGTTCTGTTCCATAGACCACGAGGCTGCTGTCTGTCCTTCCTTCTTACTAAACAAAATAACACATGGCCACTAATGCCAGCTCTGCATGTGTTTCCATTGAGGGGTGCCTATGATGTCATCTCAACACCTCAGTGGAAACACAACTTTAGTGTGTATAGTTGCCCATGCATTGTTTTCCATGGCTGGCATTGGCTGTTTGCGCAGGCCTTCCCCAACTGGTCTGGTTAGTTCCTTTTCCTGCCTCTTGGAGCACTATGTATTCATTTTCCTCTGACTGACGTCTGGTTCTTTAGATAATGTGTTGTTTGTTTTTGAGCTATTTATATTTTAAGAGATTTCATGTTTTATTTATTGTTTTATTTTTTAAAATGCTTAGAGGTTCTGGAATTGCACTACAAATGTAAAATAACCTACATGACTACCTTTGTTTTTCATTATTTTTACTTTGTTTCTGCCACCCAGACCTGACCCAGGAACCTCCTTCTATCTTCCTCAGCATCTCTTTCCTGCCCTTGGAACTTCTTTGTGGATGACACTTCTTTCCAACTTTTCCTCATGCCTTAGTCTTGCCCCTGAGCCAGTAACCTGTGGCTTATACCCTACCAGCAGGGCTTTGGAAGGAGACCAGGCCCCCAAGGACATACTGTACTTTGCCAGTGAGGAGACAGGTAATGCAGCACATGTGGGCATTCACTTAGTTATTTGGTTAGTTGAAAACTGGTAACTGGGAAAGGTACATTGAGCTGAGACTTGTTTCTAGGTGTAGCCAGGGTGTGGTGGGACAAAAGGACTTCACCAGTCCACCCACTGTTAATTATTATTATTATTAGTACATACATACGAATATACGAATGTGCCAGCAGAAACAGACCACCCAGTCTGTCTGTTCAAGTGTGCAGCTAGCACCCCTAGTTTGCAGCTGCCCCAACCCCTCCTTTGTCATCCCACTGTCGCCCCCACCTCCCCCACCCTCACTCTCCCCTGTTCCCTGCCCCATGCCCTTTTAAAGCTGTTAACAGCTTTAAAAGGGCATTATCCACTCGCAGGGCATGCTCTGTAGAATGACCATGCCCTAATCCTCTGTGTTTTTGTATGCATCTCACCAAACCATACATATACTTTCAATCCTCATTCCCAGAGCAAGGCATCATGGGTGTGCAAATCCCTGTGCACAAAAAAAAACAAAACAATTTTGATATTTCTTCTCTCCTAGCATCCTTTTATGGATCCCATATTCTGCTTCCCTGCAAACTGCCTCTATAGTGTGCTCACTCTGAACTCTGAGTGTTCTAAATGGACTTGTGTTAAACCTCTCAAGGGCATCGGCGGTATGGGCGAGCCCGATTCCTCCTTTAAAAACATCCCAGCCAGCCTCATTCTAAGCTTGTAACACCTCTGTGTCACACGTTAGGTTTGTGGGTGTTCACTAGCATCAAGCCGCTCTTAAAGGGAGCACTACATTCCTTCCCACAAAGACAAGCCCCCCCCCAATTCTCCTGGGTCACCAGAAGGCATTTATGTAAAGGTAGGTGCCCTTCCTCCCCAGAGCAGGAGGAATCCAAGACGAACATCGCAACCCTGCTTCACTGGTTGGCACCAGGCATGTCAGGCATGAGGTGCATCCATGGATCGTCAAGATGGCAAGCCGTAGCACTACTGCTACGCATGCCTGCTTTTCATTTCACCTAATTTTATTTTTAATAAAAACCACTGGGCCATGGCTCATTTATAAAGGTGACAAGGAGCATAACAATATATAGTAACAGTAGCAATAACAATTTAGACATAAGGTTTCAACAAAATAAAAAAATAGCACAAGACTGAACTATACATAGCGATCACTGCTATACTGCCTACCTTCATTTTTCCAGATAAAAGAACCCATTGACAGAAAAATATCTTTTACAAGGGGGATCTGACCAAGACGTTGACATTACTTTGTTCTCTCATCTCATTTTATGTTTTTAATGCCTAGCAGCGGTGAATACTGAACCAGCCAGTGCTTTCTGTCTGAGGTTTCTCCCAGGGGGGCAGCTGGCCTGCTGACTGGAGCATGGAGCTGTGACCCTAAAGATGATGAGCAAGTCACAACCTCCCTGTGTGGGGCCTTGCAGGAATCTCTCTCTCTCTCTTTCTCTGATCTGTGTGCTGCTTGAACCTCTCTGTGTGCTGCTTGAACCTCTCTGTGTGCATAATGGCAGCATCCTGGCCCCCTCCTGGATTGTAAAACACTTTGGGATGCAGAAGCGCAAAATTTCACATACACCTCTAATGCAAGACATCATGGGTCATATATGCAAATCACTGTGTCAGAATTTAGGCTGCCTATGCTCTAATGCAGTTTGTATAAAAGGCGTAATATTGTCCTCCCTGTACTCAAGTCATTGTCAAGAAATCTCCCAGCTCTGATAGCTGCTATCCATTGGTGGCACAGGTCCCGAGACTGCAAGAAGTCAGCATCAAGACAGCTTGTTTGGTTACTTTTTTACCTCATTCCTCAGTCTTGTAGACCATCAGCCCTCATTCCACCACCCAGCTTCATTGTAGAACCTGAGTTGGTTTTTGCAGGGGGCTTCACCCCCATCCCCTCACACACCCCCATCACTAAATATAATCTCCTCTAGGTCTCAGCATGAGTGGACCAGATGAGAAGAGTGTCAACCATGAAAATGCCATGAGTGCAGGGCGCTGAGAAATCCGGCATGCCCCTGTCACTCATGAACTTTCCCCATCGCCCTAATTTCATCACCCTAATTGTTTCACACACATAACTGTATACTGGCAGCAGGCATGCCGTCAAGCCTCCCAAGGCTGGGATACACTGCCATGATCCACACTCCTCCCAAACAGCCACCCGATTACCAGCCTTCCAAGTTCACTCTCAGAGCCAGGACACCAGCCCTGCAGTGCGATGCTCTGCCATTGGCTGGTCTTCCAAGCAGAATTGTTTAAAAGTTATAATATGAATGGAAAGATGCTAAGAGTTAACTGATGGAGAGCCAGTCTCAGCCACAATGCTCACAGGTGAAAGTAGTGTACTGTCCACTAAACAGCCTGCTTACAGCTGTAAAAAAACACATCAGTGGCTCTATTTCACAGCATGTGTCTTGCTGAGATAATGCCATTTCTCAGTTGGTTCAAGGCACCAGAGGTGTGCCGTTATCCAGTATGACACACACCCTGGTGTGTGTTACTGCTTAAACAAATTCCTTTCCTTTCTATAGGATTGATGATTGCATTCTGGGGATCTGGATTCAATTCCCAGCTTAATCACAGTATTTCTTTCCCATTGCCAAAAATAAATTTCAGATTCTGCAAAGGAATCTGGATCATTTTGACAAAACTGTTATATGTATATATATATATATATATATTTAGACATTGCTTAAGGCTACCCAGTGAGTCAGTGGCTCTGGTGGGATTTGAACTGGGGACTCTGGGTTTCTAAGTCACTGGTCTAACCAGTAGACCACAGTGCCTTCGATTTAGAGTAGAGTAGAGGTAGCCAGAATTTAGGCAGTGTTTTATTTTGAGTGTGTATACGTGTATATATATATATATATGTGTATATACATATGTGTATATATATATATATATATATATATATATATATATACGTTGTGTGTGTGTGTGTGGTGGTGGGGGGTGAGGTGATGTGTGTGTGTGTGTGTGCGCGTGTGTGTGTGTGTGTGTGTGTGTGTGTGTGTGTGTGTGTGTGTGTAGGCGCATGCACAGGCAGTGCGGGAGGTCAAGTTTTAAAGCTGGAAAGGACTAATACAGAGGGAGGTCATGTGACTTGCACATGGCCACAAAGTGAACCAGCAGGAGAGCTGGAATTCAAACTAGGCAGGAGCTCCTGACACATTCTGTGTTTTCTAACTGCAAACCATTAGCATACAATGCATCTTTACTCTCTACCGCTGTCACGTTTGAAATATAATGGTTTTAGACATGGCCAACCCCTCTTCTGCCCTCAATTGTTAAACCTTAGTGGTGCCTCCGGGAGGCACAGTAATAGTCCCAGAGGGGTGTGATGTGAGTTGTGCAGGAGAGTTCACCGTGCATGTGCCTGCATGTTTATTGTGGCTTTTGCCTACTTGAGACACTCGAGGGCCCACAGCTCCATTTTGGGCTAGCACTGATGAGACATAGAAATCTCTGAGGTCATTATGATCTAATCCTTACTAAAGACAGATTCTCAGCTTTCCAGTGTCTTGGTGTCAAAAGCATTTTGAAAAATAGCAAACGAAGGAGTGACTTAGACAGCTTGGCATATTGTCTCAGCAGGCTGGAGGGCTGGTGGGATGACATCCTGCACCCAGGGGGCTGTGATCTGAGTTGCTGGCACCCAATAGCCTGGTTGGGAATTAAAATCCTGACTATCTTCTCTCTTTCAAACCAGGCAGCATGAAAGGTGGGAGGGAGGAGGGCAACATCTCTGAAACAGTTGTTCTCAGAGAGAAGAGAGAGAGAGAGACCCTGAGGGAATGGTTCTTCCACATTTGAACAAGTATAAACGTTGCTAAAGTAACAGTGTGCGTGGATTGGGTTCAAGTACAGGGTATCATGGCTTCATATCACAGTCTGCTGGTACTAGCAGAAGTCGCATTTAGTTTTATTCTTTTTTTTTTTTTTGTTACTCTCTCCATGGTCCCCTGCCCTCACCTCATGCTGTCCATCTGGTGCTGGTCTCTCCCTGCTCCCCTCACCAGAACCCAGTATTAACCTTGAGGACCCTCTGGTTTGATTCACTGCTACCTTGCAGCACATCACAGATTCCACAGCACCACAACATGCTGTCTCTTTGCTGCTGGCCTCTCCGCTCTGCCCACAGCAAGAACCAATACTAACCCCAGGGACCCTACACCATGGATTCCCCACCACCACCAACACCACCTCATGCTGTCTCTTTGGTGCCAACCTCTCCCCTCCACCCCCACTGCAGGACCAAGTGCTAACCTTGGGAACCCTCTGGTTCAGTGTACCACTCCCTCATAATACAGCATGGATTCCCTACCACCACCTCATGCTGTATGGTTGGTTTTGGCCTCTCCCTCCTACCCGCAGCAGGACCCAATACTAACCTCAGGGGCCCTTCAGTTCAGTTCAGTGCTTCCTAGCAGCATCTCATGGATCCCCCTTCCTTGACTCAGCCCTCTTTTCATGCAGACGCCTGGCATGCTCCAGGGAATAAAGCAGAACCAGTGCAAGGACAGTAAAGGAGGGGCAGAGCATTTCTTGGGCCTTTCGGTATGGGCGGTGGTTGGTCACCCTTCGTTCATGCATTCAGAGCCTTTTTCTCCTTCTTTTTTTTCCTATTATATTGTTTTGTTCCTGGAGCCCTGGCAGGCAGCTGTGGATCTCCCTCGGAGGAACTCACTTCTCTGGTCTGCAAGTCCCTCCTCTTGCTGACCCCCATATGTTCACCTGCAGTTTACCCCCCCCCACAGCAGGGCCAGGGAGGAGGGCGCTGGCCATCTCCCTCACCCCCCAAAGCATAACCCAGAAGCCGGGGGCAGCCCTTGGGGATGCAACGGGCCATCATGGAGTCTGCCGGCTCCTTTTCCACCATTTTCTCCCACCCTACCTCCCTTACCAACATGAGGATGTCGGTACGTGCCTCCCGACCCATACTGCCCTCCAGCTATACCAGAGGGCAGTCAACGAGCAGAACGACAACCCTCCCTACCCCAAGAGAAGAGAGCAGTCCTCCGGATGCTCGATCCTCTCTCGCCTATGCTGACCCTCAGCAGTCTGGGCTCATTCCTGAACCTGGGTCGCCAGCATGGCATGAGGTGTAGTGACCAGTGCCTCAACCTCCAGTGCCACCAGGCCGGCAGGGCTTTTCTCCGTATGTTTGAACCCACCACCTCCCTTCAATGTTGAGTCCTGCTAGTGATGTTATTCCACCTCCCCAGCCACAGGATGGCTCTCTGACTCGAATTATTTGGGGGGAGGAGGTGCTTCTGGTTGTGGTTATAGTACTGCTCTGTCTATCTGTTAGTTGGTGTGCCTCTGCCAACAGCTCTGTGTGGCAAAGGGCAGGCAGCCCATTCAGTTGTTTTGCTGGGGGACACTGAATTTTTTTGCAGAACGTACCATCAAACATTTTTGCAGGGAGCAGGCCTAAAATCTGGGTTAAAACACTGTTTGGTTAAGGAGACATATGCCTGTGAAACCCATCTGACCACACAGCATAACCATTTCCACAGCAGCATATCATGAAGTCAGAAGCAAAGCACTCTGATGTCAGGTTGCAGATAAGAATCCATGGCAGACGGAGTCGAAGGGGGCAGTGATGCAGTTTTCATGTTAATCTACAGTGTTGTAAAGATGACGGAGAAGCTAGTTATAGATAATATATGAACTATAAGTTTCATTTTTTTTAATCCTTCATTTCTTGTCTTTGTTCTCACCTGACAGGTCACCATCTGGACCAGTCCTTCAGCTCCATCACCCGACTTTTTTGGAATTTACCTTACTCAAGTGCCCATGTTGCACAACTCGTTCGGCAGAGCCTAGTCATCAGTGCGGAGCTTGCTGGGGACCAGGCCATCACCAAGCCACAGTCGGAGGGGTTTTCCTCCATTTTCTTCATGGGCCCAAGCATATGCAATGACACAGTGTGCATGCTCCACCTCCATGGACATGCCTCTGCCCCGTCCCAGTGTATGGGTGTGGGAATCCCTTCCCATATGCCTGCGGGCCCAAATTCCTCCGAGTGGCAGTCAACCAGGGGGACATGTGTCCCCCCCCCGATTGAAGAGAGGTGTCCAAGGGATGCCTTATACTCCCTCGCTCAGCAAGCCTCCATGTGACCTGAGTCTGTTTTCAAACCTGGATCGCCAGTGTCACAGGCAGTAGATCTACTGCCTTGCTACGTAGCCAGCCATGTAATTTGAAATGAGCCTAAAAAGCATGTTTTTCAAACTTTCTGTTTCTCCAGTGATGTCTGGAGCTCTTTAAGTGCCAGTGAAACTGAAGCTCTCTGGTACTCTTGCTAGCACAGTGATGGCATTACCACTTCCTATCCTAATGACTCGGGTTCCCACTCCAAAACTGGGCCATCTGGTGCCGACCATGAAGTGGGGTTCCAGCATCCATCTTGGATGCCTGCTGCCTCAGGGAGGGAGGGCACTGCTTTTCCATGCATAATTTCCCACGAATGGCTCAAGGGGGTGTCATGAGGGAAGGAACATGCAGTCCTTTATGGAACAATCTTATGTTGTTGCACACCCGTTTGCCTCATGTGTGACACAGAAGCACTACACACTCAGAGCAAGGCCGACAGAGGTATTCCAAAGGAGGCGTTCTGCTCACCCGCCCCTCTGATGCCCTTTATTTATTTATTGTATAATCGGATTTACAACCTTGGAGCCAGTGGCTCATTTACAAAGGTACCTCATCACAGAGAGGATGCACATGGTTAACATAATTTACAGAGTACAGTCAAGACAGAATAACAGATTTTTTTACATATTTACAGAATACAGACATACAGAATCATATAGTTTTACATAGGTTGCATGAACAGAAATACATAGCATTACATACAATTGCTTGAACACATGTGTAATTAATAAACATTTCAATTAGTACTAGCAGGTACTGGCAGAGGAGAGAGGGCCTGGGGGGGGAGTGGGTGGGTGTCCAGCCCAGTGGGCCATGTCAATATTGCCAGAAGAGCAGCAGAGTATATTTTAGTGACAGGTGCAGCAGCGGGTGTTGAACAGCAGGTCTCGTAAGGCAGCTTTGAAGGGGGCAATTTTGGCAGTGTTGGAAATGGCTACGGGGAGTGAGTTGAACCAGGTAGGGGCTCTGTAGCTGAATGACCTCTGAGCCCGGGTGGTCCTAGTTCTGGGCACTAGTAGAGTGACCTTGTCTGAAGTTCAGGTGGTGGCTCTGGGGGGTGTAAATTGGATGGAGGCAGACACCCCGGGGGGGGGGAGAGCACAAGTAGAATCTTCTTGGTTAGAAGGTCGGTTTGGTAGTGGATGCATTCGTTGAGGTTTGGGAGTTTGGCCATGTCATAGAGTTGACAGGTGTGGGTGAGTCTAGGGGCACTGGTCAGTAGTCTGCAAGCCTTATTTAGCGTGAGTCTAATCTTGCTGAGGGCAGTGGAGTCGGCAGCACCATATAATGTGAGGCCGTAATCAATAAGGGACATTACTGCGGACGTGATAGCAAGCCTGAGGGTATCAGGTAGGAGGCAGTCCTTGTGCCAGTAGAGAATGCCAAGGCACATGTTTGCAGCAGAAGCAAGGGCAGTAATGTGGGCATGAAAGGTGAGGGCTGAGTCAAATGTGATTCCAAGGTATTTGTATGAGTAAACTTGTTTGAGTGGTTGACAAGTGCTGGGGAGGATTTGGAGGGGACTTTTGCTGGCTTTGTTCTGGTGGTGGGCGAAGAGCATTGCCTTAGTTTTTTTGAGGTTCATTACTAGTCTGCTCTTCTTAAAACAATTCTCAGCATCATTGAAAGAGTGCTGGAGGGAGTCGGAGGGAGGTGAGATTTTTGTGAGCTGCATAAATCATGGCGTCATCAGCATATAGTAGAATATTGCCAGAACAGGCTCTAGGCAGGGCATTTAGGTATAGGCTAAAGAGTAATGGGCCCAGGATAGAGCCCTGGGGAACCCCTAAGTGGATGGGATGGGTTTCTGAGAGCACCCCATTGTTTTTGACATGCTGGGAGCAGGCTGATAGGCAGCTCGCACACCAGGAGAGGGGGGCCAGCAGAGAAACCCATATGGTTGAGGGCATTTAGTAGGAGTGGGTGGGAGACAATGTCAAAAGCCTTAGAGAGGTCAATGAACACTGCCCCAACTAGGGAGTCGAGGTCCAAGGAGACGTGTAGAAAATTAGAGAACTCCATTAAAGCTGTGCCTGTACTGTGACCAGCGTGGAAGCCATGCTGTTCTGGACACAGGATGTTATATTTTGCTAGATATTCGGTGAATTGGGTGGCCACCACTTTTTCTAAGGCTTTGGAGAGGCAGATAGGCAGAATGCTGGTTTGCTTCACAGGAGCACCCCCCCCCCCCATTGGAGTGATAAAAGGTGGGGTTGTAGGGGTGAAAAAAAGAGAGGACCCAGGAAATATTGTGCTATATCCCCCTCATCCCACCATGCCCATCTGTGCTGCCTCGTCCCCCGCCTCCTCCCTTTGGTCATCTATCCAGTTGAAAGGTAATTTATCCTCCGAGGCCTGATCCCACCTCTGGCATCCCACTTGTGGGGAATCATTTGGAGATTATTAGTTCAGAGGGCCAGAGTTAGAGGTGAGTGAAGGTAGGAAAGGAGTGCCTGTCACCAGGGGTACTAAGGGTTTGAAAGGGACATTGAAGGGACAGAAGGAGAATCTCAGTTCAGTCCCAGAGTTGCTAGATAATGATTTAAAAAACAAGAAGAAAGTGATGCTCACTGCTTACACTCTGGCCAGGGGTGTTGCAAAATGACCTATCACAGGTATCCTCCTATGCAAATGTTTCTTATGACTGATCGTCATACTTCTACATGGAAAGCATGGTGGAGACATGGAACTGGCTACCAGAGGAAGTGGTTGATGTCAAGCCATTTGCTAGTTTGAAGAGGGGGTAGGATACACACATGTGATTGGTGAAAATGACTGTGGAGGGGATGGGACTCATGGGTGCAATGGAATACTCCTAGCGGAACTGCTGGATGCGACCTGGCATTAGGACCTGTCAGTGCTAAATTGCTGGAGACTTAAGAAGTAACTGGGCAGGCCATAAAATGGTGGTGACGCTTAAGGTGGTCCCTAGCATGAAACAAAAGTCCCTTGAAATAACATGGTGGTTGATGAGAGACTCGTCGTCTTTCTGAAACATTTATACAGTGGTTAAACCAAGCTCTCACCTGCAAAAGAATAGAATCAGCCCCCATTAAGGGGACACTGGGCACCCTGGACATTTTTCTGAACTTCATAGAGAAATTATGTACCAGTACAGAGTCTTTCTTTTTAAACTCACCTCTGCTCCCAGAGTTTTCAACAAACACCTGTCAGTGGTAGCTGCCTACCTCTGCAGGCAAGGAGCGACAATGTATCCATTGTGGAATGACTGGCTGATCAAAGCTGGCTTGCCAGAGGCAGTTAAGAGGTGCCCCTTACCTAACAGTGACTATAGTTCAGAACCGGAGGTTCCTCCTGAATACAAAACTAGCAGAAATGAATGCATCCAGGGACTGGTAGTGTTCCCAAAAAAGTACGAAATGAAACAAGGGAGAAATGCAGACACTGACATCACTCAGATGGAAGGAAAATGTATCCACAATGCTATATCTAAGTTCAAATGATAAAATGGGTAAGATATTCCAGCCAATCAGAAACGTAACTCAGCATGCATGAAATCTGTTCCATTCATGGTTAAAAAAAAGAGTTGACAGTAAAAAGACCAAGATTCTTGTGCCATAGAATATTGGCATTTTTACTGGCAGCCATCTTTGATTTACCCACTCTGAGGGAGCAGAAAAAAAACACACACACAAGCTGCTATTATCAACGAGGTGAGCCCCGCTCCAGACACCCCCATAACAAATTACCACCGCCTCCATTCAGTAGCGCTCCCTAACTTCATTTTTTTGAACACTAGCCATACACCTGAAACTGTTAAATAAAAAAAAATCAGTACAGTACTGATAAGTTCTGATGCAACTGTTGAGGTGATGCTTCCACAGCATGCCAGCTCACGTTGTCTTAGCTGCTGATCGCTCTCCCGACCCAACGTAGTTCCCAATATAAAATACACTACTTCTCCAGCAGTTTCCCTGTTCTTATGCTGACAGATTCCCGTTCCTCAGCAAGTCGCAGTCTGGGGTAATGAAGTACTTCCTGCGGTCATAGCCCGGTTTGCTCATCAAAAGGACACTGAAGGATCTCCTAGCAGTGGTCGTAAATTCAATGAGGAGTGAAAAAGCATGTTCAAAAAACTATTTTATTTCACTGCTGTTGTTTACGAGTACCCACCACTCCTGCTGCACGTCCTGACTGCTCCTGCTGTGT
Source organism: Neoceratodus forsteri (assembly GCA_016271365.2). Classification (NCBI taxonomy): domain Eukaryota; kingdom Metazoa; phylum Chordata; order Ceratodontiformes; family Ceratodontidae; genus Neoceratodus; species Neoceratodus forsteri. The sequence goes on from JADMNL010000033.1 coordinate 83,753,180, forward strand.
CGCCATCTGTCGCGGTCCATTTAAGGAGGCAAAAAGAAAAGTCACAGATCGCTCTCTCCTCCCCATCCCAGTGCCAAAAATAGAGAAACAGTATGCCAATACATGGAGGTAACAAAATGAACAAAAAAAAAAGAAAATAACCATGAAATGTAATGAATATAATGAAACCAGCATAACTTGATGCCATGCCATTATAGGGCAACTGTGTACAGCACATACAAAATTATGTCATTAAGTAATATGCAGAAGGACTATTTTATGATAAATTCCTATAAAAACCTGTCAATTCTTAATAAAAACATGATTTTTTTAACTATACAAAGTAAAAAAAAAATTAAGATCCCATTTTATAAGCGCAATAGGACACTGCAGGGTGTGCATGGAACATATTTTACCGCACGCCAGTGGTTAAAGGCACTCAGCCAGGGGACTCATGCCTTATTATGCCCCTGGCTATGTGGTAAAATATGTTCCATGCACACCCTGTCATGTCTTATTTCTTACATCATGCAGTTACAAACAACGGTAACACCCCACACTAAAATGCCCAATGGTTTTTGCCTAACTGATGCTTTTTCAAGGGTAACGCCCACTTACACACACTGCCTTAAACACCTATACCCCTAAAAAGCCAGATGCAGTTTTTGAAAAGGATGTAATCTCTACTAATTAGCACCAAGATAAGTAAAAGAGCAAGTATCCAAAAATAAAATAATTATATACGTTAAAAACAACAGTACATTTACACATACACACACATACACGCACACACTTGTGGTTTAGATGCAAGTTAGCCCACAAATGTTTTTCAATTTAAAGCAGAACTCATGCCTCCCTATTGTCCTACATTAGAAGGCAGAGCCCTAATTTTACCCTTCAGCTTTGCTTCATTCCACATGGAAAGTGGTGCTGTCCACAGAGAAAAGATGCTGCCTCATATTCGGATGGTTTTACAACAGGAATTCATAATACACTTCGAGGCTAAATCAAAAATTTAACTTTGCACAGGTAAAGGCACTAGTTTCCATTAGAATTCTTAATTTATAGTTCTATGATATAATGATGTGTCCCTCATTTTAAAGGGAAGGTCCCCTGAACTTATTTTCTGTATACCTGTGTAGTTTGTAGGCATGAACAATAATTCCCTCTCTTGCATCCCCCTAATTTCATCCTAATTTAAATATAAATGAGGTTGCTTCACTCTATTTTGCCTTGGTGTGAAACCCTGTTTGTCTCCATTGCAAAGGTCATGACCTCACTCATGCAAGGCATCATGGGGGTTGATGCATACCTGCACAAGCCAACAGAAGTTATACTCTCATTCAGTTCTGTTACATGTCTTGTGAAGTCCCTGTACTCTCTAAAAGCATTGTTTTCTAACTCAGATACATTTTAAACTACAGAAAACAGCAGGGCACGTACTATGCCTTGAAAGGTTTCATGTCCAGCATAAGACAAGAACACAGGGACTGTGTAACTACTGCAGGCTTTAACACTCAAACATCATACACTTCCAGGATGTCTCACATGAGCCAAGTCATGATCTCTGTAGTGGAGTCAAGCAGGTTTTCACACCAGACATTTTTGTTTTGTTTTATTAAAAATTTCCATTACAGTGCAGAAATGAAATATTACATTCCCATTCGTAGAATGTCACAAAAAACATATAACAGAATGATGAGAATTTCAATATAAGCAACACCCATGCACCGTTCCAGCTCTCACTTAGAAATATAAAATATAACAGTAAGTGGGATCAGCCTCCTCGTAGGGATTATCCCCCAAATATTAAGTATAAAGCCGTAATGTAATGGCATATAACACTGCATACTAATCTCAACAAAATCGACCCCATGCATCCCTATACCCCAAAGTCTGGTGGGGTAGACATAGTAAAACAGTATATATTTAGAAAGCTAATTTACCCATATGTCTGCAACAGAACACTATTCCTCTAACGATTACAATTACTAACATCACCAGGAGAAACTTATGACATCAACAAGGGGAGAGTATAAATAAAAAGAATCTAAGAGACCAGCTCAAAAAGGAGATACACAAACAAACCCCCCACTTTGTGGTGACATGCCCAAAGTTTAGAAGCCAGCAATACTTACACAAAAAAAGGGATGACCAAATTGGCCCCACTTAAGCCAAAACTGAATATTAATGGCCATAATACTAATATAATATAGTCCAAAGGAGCTCAATACAACGTCTATTCACGAACCCACATTCCGATCATCAGGATCATTGGAATCCGGATCTCTTCGAGGTGACAAGCGATCAATAAATTGTTCCACCACCTCAACATCAGTGAAAATATAAGGTTTACCTTTATGAGTAAGATGAAATCTAGCAGAGAAAAACAGATTAGCTGAAATACCATGGTCGACCTAACACTGTCGACATTTCAAAAGTTCTTTCCTCCAGGACTGTGTACAGGAGACAACATCTGGAAACAAGGAAATGTTCTGTCCATGGTACTGCAGATCATGTCTATCTCTAGCGGCAGCAAGGACCCACAAATGTTCATCCACCAGTCCCAGAGACACAAGCAGAGTAGTCTACCTTTCCATGCCCTCTGACAGTTTCCTATGATTTGGCAAACGAAAGATCCGAGTGATGTGAATGAAGTCCTCAGCCAAACCCAGCAACTCCATAAGTATAGTCCCAAACGCCTCCTTTAGATCTCTAGTGTCAATGGATAATGGAAGCCCCATTACCTGAATGTTAGTAGCTCAGAGATGGTTCTCCAGCTTTTCGACTTTATTAATCAGGAATTTGGAGTCCCAGGCCTGGGCAGCAGCAAAACACTCATATCAAGCTGAAAGTTCCTCCAAAGCCTTAGCGGTCTCTTCCCTTCCTTCCTCCAACTTCAAAACTCACAGATCCATGGCAGACAAGGAGGTATTTGTTAAATTAACTTTTTCCTCAATTTTTTGCAGGATAGTAAAACTTCTTCTCCAAGATTAACATTCATAATTGTAAATATCATATAACTTTGATATCAACGTCCGTTAAAAAATTAGTCCTTAAGCACTGGAAAGATAAGGATGCTGTAACATACATGGAGTGGTTACAAGAATTTCTTGCCAATTTAAGAACAGAAAAGGTAATAGCAAGTCTCCGCAACCATTTAGGTAGATTCCAAAAAACTTGGGAATCTTTATATACACTTCATACGTTATAATCCTTTTGATGGCCCGGTTATTCTCAAGTTGTAATCTCTATCTAAACTAAAAATCTCTTTCTGTGCTGAGGGGAAGGAAAGCGGGAGGGATTATGTGGGGGTGGTGAGGGTTGAGGGAAGGAAGGGAAGGATGGTGGGTTGGGGGGCCGGATCCTTGAATCTACTTAGTATATTTTATAACTTTCATATGTACAACTTGGATCTGGATTTGTATTGAAAAATCTATTCAATAAACTTTAAACTGAAAAAAAAGGATAGTAAAACTTCTGTAGATTGCAGGACTTTTCAGAGGGGCTAACGGCGCCATTGTTACTACACCAGATTTCGGGAGCAAAAAATCCTCCACCAATTTTGAGGAAAAAGTAGCAGCTTTATCGGCTTTTTTTGGGCCCATTTTTATCCACATGAGTTACCACAAGTAGAATCAAAGCTAATAAGCACTACTCAGGGAAAAGAAATAGGAATTTGGACAATATCAAAAAATTGACAAGAGAGCTCAAGAGAAACACATCCGCTCAGCTTGCTGGCTAGCTCTGCCCCCCTTCACATCAGACTTAAGTACCTTCATTTACATTTAAATCCTGATGGAATTAGGAGGGTGAAATAGAGGCAGTCATTGTTCATGCCTACAAACTACACAAGTAAACAGAATAAAAGGCTGAGGGGACCTTCCCTTTAAAGGCAGTGCCCTGCCTTTTTCTAAAGTTTAGTGCTAGTGTCCCATGTTTTAGTGGGGAGAGGTGGAGTTAATGCATAAACTGGGGTATTTCATTTAATAGAAAATTCTGGGGCAATCTGAAGGACCTAACGGGCAAAACTTGTAAATCCTCACCCTCCATGCTTGCAGTTAACGGGATACGACCCAAGACCCGAAAACAATTGCTGATACTGTCAATGTCGCTTTTTCGGACCTCAGCAGCATATTCCCTTCTCCCCCCAACTTCTTTGCTGTATCTGAGGATTTCACTGAAGCTGTGGGACCTGGAGGTCATGGTTCCCCTCCTACCCCCCCCCACCCCTTTCTATTTAAAAAAAATCTCCATGGCTGAGGCCAAAAAATATTTCCTACGTATGCTTGGCAAATCAAGTATATAGCAGTGACTCCCTAGACCTCAAACTAATTTCCCTTACTCTAGACATAGTCTTACCACCTCTAACTAAACTATTGAACCTATCCCTTCAACTTGCACAATTCCCCCAGAAATGCCAAAGCCGCAGTTGTCATACCGGTACACAAAAGTGGTGATCGTGCCCTCCATATTAATTACCGGCCCATTTAAATCTTATCCCCCCCCAAGGCCCTGGAGCACATTGTCACTGACCAACTGGTTGACTGCCTTGAGAAGTATCAATATCCAGTGTCCCCAACAGCATGACTTTTGGAAGGCCCACAGTACCACAACTGCACTGCTCGAATACACTGGCTTCTTTCATGGTGCCTTTGATCAAGGCCAGTTAGAGGGGGTGATATACATCGACCTCACTAAGACCTTCGATACAGTCAGCCACACTGTACTGCTCAAAAAACTCTTCACCACAGGGCTCTCAGCTGAAGCTGTTAATTCATTTAAAAGTTACATTAAAACAGATCACAGCAGGTCAAAATCAGTGGGATCCTCTCTGACAGTAGGCAAGTGCATACGGGTGTTCCACAAGGCTCAATTTTAGGCCCCCTACTTTCTAGTCTTTTCCTCAACCGCCTCCCCCTAGCCTGCACTGAAAACATACTTCTATGTGCAGATGATGCCATCATTTTTTCCAGTAAAACTGATCCACACCAGCTGGAAACACAACTCCAGTAAAACTTTTTATCAGTCGAGACCTGGTTCTCTGAGCACAAACTCCTGATGAGCTACAAAAATACAAAGACCATGTTATTCATGAGCCCCCACAGCAACCATAAAGCACATCAGCTTACAATTCGTAACAACTTGCAAACCCTGTTGGAACATGTGTATACCTTCAAATATCTAGCTGTAACCCTTGATAGCTCCCTTTCCTTTGCCAACCACGTTGACCATGTTGTGAAGACTGTCAACACTAGGACTGGCCTCCTATATAGGCACAATCATTGCATGACCCCTCATGCACTTCAGATAGAAGTGCACAACTCAGTTCTCTTGATTATCGATTATGGGTTGGTGGTGTATGTTGCTTTCTGTAACACAACTCTTAAAAGAATCAACACTGCGTTAAATAAGTCCTGTAGGCAAATCACTGGAGCACACCAACTTACCCATACCTGCGACTTACATGCCCAGACCAACTGGTTGCACCTGCATGGCAGGATAAAATACCAGGTTTGCCTCCTGGGGAAGAAAAGTTGCCTAGGCCTCCCCCCCCCCCGCTATCCAGAACCTCCTCAATCCTGCTACTAATCCCCACCAGATGCACAGTATGTCTAGGCAGGCCCACCTAGTCCCCTTCTGCCATACATCTCAAGTACAGTGGTCTTTTGTCTATTGCACTCCCAACTGGCTAAATGACCTCCTCTCTGACTTAATAGCCAAACCCAAGCTTGAACCATTCAAGAGAAAACTTCACCAACACCTCACCGCTCTCTGTAGTTGTAACTGCCAACCCTAACTACCCCTTCTCCCCCACTTCCCACCGACACTCTTGTCCTGACTACTCCAGCCACTCACCTCCAACCCCCCATGCCCCCTCCTTCACCTCCACCCTTTCCTACCTACCTACCCTGTTCACCCCCACCTTCACTCATCCTGCAATCTGACAAGGTCAGCTTTGACTGATTCATTTCTGACTGTAAAAATGTATATAACTAATTATTGTAAAAATGTACATGACTTGTTCAGTTTTGTTATATGCACATATTGTAACCTGCTACTTGTTCTGTACTGTCTTGTCTGAATTTTACTTTGTATGACATGGAACCTTTATAAACGAGCTGCTAGCTCAAAGGTATTGTCCAAGAAAATAAATAAAATATTTATATTAAGAAGCTGATTTTATCAAGCTCAGATAGCTGCCAGTGTTCTATGAAGAGAAAGACAAAGATTCAGAAAAGCTGCATGATACTGTACTTAAATAAAACTCTGTGGACACAGTTTGTCATCTGTAGCTGTATCCCTTCCTTCTGAGAGGTGTTAGTGCCTCCTGAATCTAGAAAAATCTGTACAGCCACCATAATGCGCCAGCACACTACCCAAACATTTCCCATTCTTTGGGCCCAAACGTGAATTTGATGGTAAAGCACCAGTTAAATGTTGGGGTTTAGTGAATGGTTGAAATTTGCCCGCTGCCAGGAAAAAACTTTGCTATTTAATAGTAAAGTAATTAAAAAATCGTTTTTAAAAAGGAATAAAACAGCCAAAACATAGTTGAATATTGAATAGGACTGAAAGTAAAAAATGAGGAAATCATTCAGAGGTAAAAATATTTAACCCTTAGAAGACTGCAGGTATACATATATAAATATATACTGTATATATATATATATATATATATATATATATATATCATTCAAACATATGTGTTTCCTATCACCTTTAAGCAGTCCCTGCTGCTTCCCTGTTTCCCAAAGCTCAGGCGCTGCCACTGATGTTGATGATACTCCTGAGACGTGTTCAGACTTCATGACTCCAGAATGGCTCATGTCTCCAGACGCTGCTAGAAAGTAAGGCAGCAATTTTGCCTTTCTGTCAACTGGGTATCAGACTGTTGACAGCATGCAGGTTGGCAACACCAACCTGCTACAGCTCTTGAGGTCACCGTGCCCTCGGGACATATCCACAGTTCCTTACGCCACCACTGCTTACTCATGATCCATTCATGTCTACAAGCTGGAAAATGATGCAACAGCAAAACAAAATGTGACACAGTTGTGTGACAAACTGATTGAAAATTGGAGGGGGGGGAGTGGATGTGGCTTATAAATGTTATATAAAGCCTAGGTCCAGGAAACTGAAACAGACCCACACCATAGAGCCCCTGATAGCAGTGTAGGCTAGAGGTTAGATCAGTGACCTCTAAATGAGCTTGGTACATCCAGCAGACCTGGGATTGATTCCGACAACCTCCACTTGCATACTGTGTGACCCTGAGCAAATCACTTAACATCCCTGCGCTCCTAGGTCACCCTTGTAAAAGGGCCTTGTGCCCATTTGTTCTTACCTGGTTATAAAAGAACAAAACTAAAAAAACTAAATAAAATCGATAAATAATAAAGCCCTGGCATTTTCTGTATTTTGCCCATTGTCATTGTTAACTATGTACATGAACGCAGCAGTATGTTTTAGTCGGCAAAACAAGTCATCCTATAACTTTTCAGCAAATATGTATTTCTGATATCATTAGATTCATCATCAGTATAGTTTATATTTCCTCAGATATTTCTGAAACAGCATTTATAATTAATTTTGTAATTAATGACTCAATAAATAAAAGACTGCTGCCACGCGCAATAACAAAAGTCTGTTCCATTGAGGTTACCTTTCGAATGTACATAGCAGGTTCATACTGTGGATGTTTCAGGATGGCACTACCGCATGTTTCAGATGGTAAACAGCATAGCACCACACCCAGAATGTTTAATTTCCACATGACGAGTGTAGCATCAGAGTGGGAACTATTTTAAACTCCAAAATCCAGTAATCTCAGTTCAGGAATAAAAGAAAAGGAAAAATGGGTATTTTAATGTTTTTGCCAAAAATTATTGCCCGAAGAAAACCACTTGGTGACTTACAGATTCTACTGCTTGAACCTGAAGACAGGATCACTGTATATTAAAAATGAAATAATAGATAAACCATTATTATACAATGGTGTGTGAGAATCCTGTAACCTCATTGGTCAAAACATGTCACATGACTGTGAGTAAACCCTTTTCTCATGCCATCATAAACCCTGAGAACACAGCTTGAGTGGTTGTGATGTTATCTGAATCCCATGATGGAATTACAGGCCCTGTTACTGATGGTTTCCCTAGCTTTTATTTTTGTAATATACAGTGTGGAACTCTCGGAACATTTCATCCCATAATACTGTCAGTCTGATGTCAGAAGCTTGATATGATCAGTTTCTAATGTCACATCAATAGGGAAAATGTAACGGGCCCCATTTTCAAAGGTTGACACAGGGCTTGCGTCAAACCCTGCGTCAACCCCGATGTTTGATGCAACTGTGTCATAGACATTGCTGCAACATGCGCTCAATTTTAGTACGTTTGGCGCAGTTGCGACATTTTCCATGATTTTCGGCAGTAATAACACACAACAGAGTGTGCCTTAAAGTAAGCAATACCACATGACAGGGTGTGCATTGAAGTAATAATACACAACGGGGTGTGCATTAAAGTAAGTAGTAACACAACAGGGTGTGCACTGAGTAGGCAATAATACCCAACAGGGTGGGCAATATTGGGCAATACTGGACTGTCCAGGAGTGTAACGAGGCTTGCCACCACAGGCGGAGGGCTTTATAGCCCCTGGAAGGTCAAGTATTGCCCAATACCTCCCACCCTGGAGGGTATTATTGCACTTAGAAAATGGCCCCATGTATTTTTTATGTTTGAAAAAAAAAACTTATGTGAAAGTGTTAAAACTCTTAGTTTTTTTTTGGTTTTTTTTTAAATAATATAGTTCCTCCACCTGCCTATGAATGCTGTCCTTTATTTTTCACATGAGGAGCGTTGACCTACTGGGGCTTTAGTAGTTGTAGCAGGTTGTCATGGTTACCTGCTCGGAACCACAGTCACTGTTTTAGTATTAGTGTTTTTTTTTTTAATGTTTCATTGATTGCATTACTTGATTTGTGCCATGTGCTCTTTCTTTTCTTCTGATTTTATTTGCGGCTGTGAGAGAGGCTGCAGTAAAAAAATGAGTGAATCAGGGACTCAGCAGCAGTATGGCAGTGCAAGTATGCCGCACAGACTCGAAACAGCCTGCTATGGAGAAAAAAGGCAGTTCAGTATGTTGGGGCAGAAGCAGAGTGTGAGCAGTTTTTTTTTTCCTGTTTTGTGGCCATCAGGGTGCAGTTGACGCAAGCTGGGTTGTTGTGGAGTAGAGGTCAGCATGTGATGTCCTACCGCTACTAGATTTACTTACAGCAGCCGGCTGGATGGACAGAGGATTCAGGGCTCGGGCAATGAGCTGGTGAGCCAAGAACAGCGCTGCTGGCCCTGAATAAAAGTGTGTGTCTTTTTTTTTTTTGAACATAATTAAAACAACAAATCATCAAGCAAGGCAGTAATGTCAGGCTACGGGCGGGGGGGGGGCAAGTCCATTATTTAATGAGAAGAAAAAATGGTGGCTGCCAACTTTTAAAATTCGGGATGGCCCAAGGATAACAGAAGTAATGGGGCACCTCGAATTTGGTACTAGTTCAGCCATCAATGGATTATTACAGGACTCCCACCTTTCTCAAGTCATCAACCTACCGACCAGAATGAACCATAAATCGGGTAGGCACTCCATCATTGACTGGGTCCTGACTTCAACCCCTAGTAATGTAAAAATGGCTGGTACCCTGGCTGATGCCTTGAGCGACCACTCGCCGATTTTTGCCATCTGGAAAAATAACGCAAAAAAAGTCCCGCCCAGAATGATCACAACCAGGGACTACTCCAAATTCCACCCTGGCCAATTCATTGGGCTCTTAAATGGCATTGACTGGAGCCCTATAAGAAACCTACCTAACCTGGAGGAGGCCGTTGAATTTTTTCATATAACCCTCACCAGAACCACTGACCTCTTAGCTCCAATGAAAACTCACAGAGTAAAGGGAAACTGCTATAGGTGGATCCTGCCCACCCAAAAGCCCTGATGTCCACCTGGGACAAGGCCTGGAAAAAGTTCAGGAACACAATGCTACCTGCAGACTTATCCAGCTACAGGGCCCTTAGAAATCAATGCAAAACGGCCATAAAGAAAGCCAAAAAAGAATATGTCACCAACCTCCAAAAAACTAATCTTGGGAACCCGAGGTTCTTCTGGTCTTACATTAATGAACTCCTCAAAGGAAATAAACAGAAAACCATGCCCTTCCCAATCATGGCCAACGGGCAAGTAATTGACGAGGGACCTCTAATAGCAGAGGCCCTCAACAGTTACTTCACAAACCTTGATGTGTTCAAGGCGGAACCCACTGACAACAGGAGCGAGCATAATGCACATCAGACCCCAGACCTTGATCGCACTTTGTTCCACTTGAGGCTGGTTAGGACAAAGGAAGTTTTGAGCATCCTTAAATCCCTGCGCTCGAGAGGATCTGGAGGCCCTGACGGGATCCAGACTAGAATCCTCAAGTACGGTGCCCCAGCACTAGCGAAGCCCTTAACCTGGCTGATAAACTGGTCCATTACTGAGGGATCGGTACCTGAGCCTTGGAAGCAGGCCCTAGTGATACCTATATGCAAGGGGGGGGTCCAGAGAGCCAATTGGGAACTACAGGCCTATCTCCCTGCTGTGTGCTATTGCTAAAGTTCAGGAGAAGCTTGTTTACGCACAACTCCGAGAATACCTGGAAATACACCAGGTAATCTTTCCGTCTCAGCATGGCTTCTGAACCAAGCACGGGACAGACACTGCGCTAACCAAGTTCTCGACTGAAGTCCTGAGCAGCAATGACTCGGGGACCAGTACAGGAGCGGTCTTCATTGACCTCTCAAAAGCGTTTGACTTGGTTAACTACCACCTCCTTATACAAAAATTGCGTCTACTCGGCCTGGACACCCACGCTCTGGGGTGGTTCGAGAGTTACCTCAGGGGACGCACCCAGAGGGTCAAGTGGAATGACAATGTCTCCAACCTATCAACACTCAAAGAAGGCATACCACAAGGGTCAATACTCCGGCCCACTTCTCTTCACGCTATTCATAAATGACCTACATTTACACTGTGGGAGCAGCGGCGTTATCCAGTATGCTGATGCTGTCATCTACAGAGCCTCCCAGAACCTAACTGAACTGGAGTCAGCCCTCCAAGAAGACATCCTTCAGATGGAGGACTGGCTAACTCTGAACAGTATGGTACTAAACACCAAAAAGACAAAGGTGATGCTGTTCGGGCCAAGATCACTGGGACCCGAGAGGGCAAAACTCCTCCAGCTTCAAACCAGGGGGGGTGAGAAACTCGAGGTGGTCACCTCCGCAAAATACCTTGGTCTTACCCTGGACCAAGGCCTCACACTAAAAAATCACGTTGACCTAATCACCAAGGCCATCCATGGGAAACTTGGTATCCTTTATAGAATAAAGGACCAGATTATCCCCTGAAGCTAGGATAGCCATTGCCGCTAGCGTACTTCTCCCTAAGCTTACCTACGTGGCCCCAGTCCTCCAGAGCGTGGCCACGACAGAGCTTGGTAGACTGCAGGCCCTTTACAACAAGATAGTCTGCTTTGCCACCCTTTCACACCCGAGGATTCACCATTGCGTACCTCAAGCTCGGCTCAGCTGGCCGTCTCTGGAAGTTCGGCTCATCTACCCAACCCTCTGCCTCACATTTAAGTTACTGGGTCCCACACCTCCCCCCAGCCTCCAAGGTCTCGTTAGGGTTAAGACCAGCCCGTGGGGCCTAAGAACTTCCGGCCAAACTCTCCTCGTGGTTCCCAAAACCAGGACTAAAGCAGGTTCCAGGTTCTTCAAGTACACTGCTCCTTCCATCTGGAACAACCTCCCCTGGAAGTACGAGAGGCAGAGTCCATCACCTGCTTCCGGACCAAGCTCAAGGCTCACCTGCTTGACAGGAGCACCTCACGTTTGCCACAGGACCTAGCCACGCATTAAAGGAAGGGTGTACTTCCTCTGCTTGATCACTACTGCAGATAACACTGCAGACTGTTCACCTAATTATAAGTTAGCCCCTAGCAAGATATGCACTTCGCTCTCCTTCCCTGTTAACGATCCTGTACTTGGGTACCAAGGATAACTACTGGATTGTCTTTATAAGGTTTTAGCCAATGAATAATGTAATGCACAACATCTAACCAATGTCATGTCTGCAATGCGCAAACAGCTGAATACTGTATTCCGCGTTTTTCTGTACTCTCACATGTTTTTCTAATGTATGTCTTCTTAATGTTTATTCCCGGATCGCCCCTGAAAAAGGGACCTTAGGGGCTCAGTAGGCTTACCGGTCAACAAAATTCAATAAATAAATAAATAGTTTTTTAGTGGGCTCTATCGAAAAATACCCGCCCACTAATGTGACTCTCCCAGCCAATCAGAATATCAGGATTTACTTTGCCATTTTCTAAAGTAAGCAATAACACACAACAGGGTGTGCATCAAAGTAAGCAATAACACACAACAGGGTGTGCACTGGAGTAAGTAATAACACACAACAGGGTGTGCATGGAAGTAATCAGTAACACACAACAGGGTGTGCATTGAAATAATCATTAACTAAACAGGGCTTGCATTAAAGTAAGCAATAACACACAACAGGGTGTGCATCAAAGTATTTTATGCATGCCCCAGTAGTATATGCCTTGTGCCTTATATCCCTTGAAAGTGAATTTAAATACTTTAGGGCACACTCTGGTGTGCATTACTGCACTTATAAAATGGCTCATTATGTGGGATCAACACTCTGATGTGAATTAAAGCATTTATATACACAGTGAAAATAGCAAAGTCAGCTTAGGACTGCATTGCATTGGGTTCAAAACTAAACAGGATAAAAACAACCCCCAAAAAAAAAAAAAACACTCTCAGAGCCAAAACAGATATGCTAGTTTGACTTTACTATACAGCATAACGCATACAAGCAGCCAGTCCACCCATGAAAAGTCTTGACGTTTCATTCAGGTGCGCTTTATCAAGAGACATAGGCTGTCACCCAGAACACCCATTAAATACAGTGCTGTTAAAGGGACAGGGGAGAAAAGTTAACAACATGAGAAATATTGTTATTTCTAGTACAGGTCTGTCACACAGCAGGTAAACTGACAATAATGATGTTGAAATTATTATAGACTGGTAAGACATCAGTCATGTGCTCCTAATGCATCAATTGAACCTGCAAAGGAGAATAAAATACAACAAAAAAAATTAAACATAAAGCACAAAATTACAACAACAAAGGCAAGACACAGCAATGCAAAGCATTACAGCAGATACATTTTTCAAATAATGTAGAGGGCTTGATATCTTACAAAAATGGGGCTAACTGCATTTTATCACTGAGACCCATTCCAGTTGTTGCACCCAATTTATGGATCTAAAAACCCTCCCTCATTGGAAAGAACTTTAACCAGATTGCCTTCTCTTGGACCCAGAAATGTTTTCTCCATGGCTGTCAAAGACCACTTGTAGGATGTTGGGTCTCCCGAACCATGAGCATGGGCAACAGTGGCATTTGCAGCATTTTTCTGTGCTACAGCCCTAACGTGATCCCCCACCCTTTCTTTGAATTTACATTTAGTCCTACCCACATAAAAAGCAGAGCATGTGCACGTGCCAAGATAAACCACATGTGTTGTGCCGCCATTCATAAATTCAGTAATTACATACTGCTCATTGGTGTGTGGATTGTGAATGTTTTTTGTAGCTGTGGCAACCTCACAAAATTTGCACTTACCACAACGATGGCAGCCAGGCGGTAGTGTGGGTAGCCAATTATTGGTGGGGCATGGGATGGTTTGAAGGCTATGTGTAAGTTTATTGCCTAAATTTTAAAGCCTTTGATAGACCATTCTTAGGTGCTGTTGTACCCATGAGGGCATTTCGGCTCCATGTCCAATATATGCCAGTTTATTTGCAGGATATCTTCTACTCTCCATGCCTGTGTGCTAACAATTGTAACATAGTTACACCTTCTGGTACCTTCTCTGCTTGTGGCATTCCTAGGTGTCAGTAGATCCTGCCTGTTAGTACTTCTAGCATGTGTGTATGCCTGTTCAATGCATCCTTCAGAATACCCATGGTCCTTAAATCTCCTAGTTAAATTTTGTGCATTCCTTTCAAAATAACATCTGTGTTACAATTACAATGGAACCGTAGGAACTGGCTGACAGGAATATTCCTGATGATGTCACAGGGTGGTATGAGCTGGCCAATAACAGGGTATTCCATTCAATAAGTTTACAGACTAGATCAGTATCTATTCCATTATTATTATTTTTAGTGAAAGTGATATCCAAAAATGAAACACTTTCACGAATATATTTCACAGAAAAATGAATTTTAATATTACTAAGATTCCAGAAACTGGACAAAATCTTGCAATTCACTTTCTGTGCCCCACCTTGCCATCAGTCATCCATATACCTGGTGCAAAGAGAAATAAGTTCCAAATATGAGTTAACAGTAGCACTGTAAATAGTATTCTCCTCTCATAACACCAAATAAAGGTTAGCAAAGTTGGGTGCAAATGTCACCCCCATTGCTGTACCACTAACCTGGAGGTATGCACTTTGGAGCAAGGAACCCAGGGAGGAGCTACTGGTTGGGAGGGGTTCAGATAGAGGTCAAAGAGGAGAAGGACCTAGGGGTGATCGTAACGGGTAACATGAACAACTTAGCTCAGTGCAGGAAGGTGGCAGCTAAGGTCAACAAGATGCTGGGCTGTATTGCAAGAGGAATCTCATCCAGAAATAGGGATGTGATCCTGCCACTGTACAGGTCACTAGTCAGGCCACATTTGGAGTACTGCATGCAGTTCTGGCATCCCTTTCTGAAGAAGGATATCAGATTGCTAGAGGGGGTGCAGCGTAGGGCAGCTAAGATGATCCAGGGGCTGGAGGGCAAAACCTATGAGGACAGGCTGACTGAGTTGAATATGTACACCCTGGAGGAGAGGAGGGATCAGGGGGATATGATTGAGACCTTCAAATATTTGAAGGGGATTAACAAAAGGGCACAGAAGGGATATTTAAGCTGAGGAGAGGAAGGGACACCAGAGGGCATGGTCTCAGGTTGAAGGGTGGAAGATATTGAAGAGAGATGAGGAGGCATTGTTTCACAGACAGGGTGGTGGAGAAATGGAACACTCTACCCGAGGAGGTGGTATCCTGTAGCACAGTGGGCAGTTTTAAAAGGGCATGGGACAGGGTGCGAGGTGGGGTGGTAAAGGTGAGGAGGGAGAGGAGGTGGGCAGTTGCAATATAAGGGTGCTAGCTGCGCATTTGAGCAGACTAACTTGATAGACTGTAAGGTCTGTTTCTGCTGACAGATTCATATGTTCATATGTAATGGACACACAAAAAACAGAAGCAATTGCAGTCTAAGTCAAACCTAGCTAAATCTGCCAACGTGTCAGCAGGTGGCATACATCCAGACTCCCAATAGTCTAAATAACTGAGGATTGCTTCTAAACCCTCTGAGTGTGGAATGTTGCTGTGCAGTGCCTTCACATCGAGGATAACCAAAAGGTCATCCTCCACATCGAGGATAACCAAAAGGTCATCCTCCACATCGAGGATAACCAAAAGATCATCCTTCACATCGAGAATAACCAAAACGTCATCCTCCACATCGAGGATAACCAAAAGGTCATCCTCCACATCGAGGATAACCAAAACGCCATCCTCTACATCGAGGATAACCAAAAGGTCATCCTCCACATCAAGGATAACCAAAAAGTCATCATCCTCGATGTGGATATGTTGCATGACACCTAACTCCTCCTTGGTACTTTTTGATATAACACCTTAGATTGTCCACAAAAGGTTCAATATAGTGGTCCACATATACTGAAAGGGACTCTATAAGGGAGTCAATTCCCAATATAATAGGCCTCCCCAAGGGTGCTTCCAAACTTTTACACACCTTCAGGAGGATAGAGATAGTCTGGCATACAGGGAAGAGTTTGATAAGAAAATCCTTAGTTTGGATATCACTCCAACCCTCCAAGTGTGCCCCCATAACATAAGCATCTATCTTCTTTTTAAAAGTCATAGCTGGATCACAAGTGAGTGGGCAATAAAACTTCCTATCACTCAACTGGGACTGGATGCATTCAACGTATGTAATAGTGTCCATAACAACCATACTGGCTTCTTTATCTGAAGGTTTTATTGTCCGAGTTGTATTACGGATGGCTTGTATAGCTGTTGTTTCTGCCAGACATGTTAATATTGGATGGTCTTGTGCCTTCACTCACCAGTGCCTGCAGATCCCACACATGCATAACAAATGCTCCCACTGTTGTGTTCTCAGAGGATATGTAAGTGGAGTGTGGATGGAACTGAAGAATTATGCTGTTGGTCTTGTGTGACTTCAAGATGTATAGATATGAGTGGAGATGCACATTGCTGATCTTCCTGTTGGAGTATGGTTACTGAATGGCACATGTTTTCTGCTGAGTAAATGCACTTACATTTCTTACGTATTTCTGGAAATCAATCAGAGTATTGAAGTGATCCAATCTATTGGTTGGAACAAACTTTAAACCCTTACTAAGGGTTGATAGTTCCTGATCTGTGAGTTGGCAAGAGGACAAATTAATTATGTTGGAAGTCAGTAAAGGTTCTAGTTCCATTCCCTCGACCACTGTTGAAAC
Organism: Neoceratodus forsteri; assembly: GCA_016271365.2. Lineage (NCBI taxonomy): Eukaryota > Metazoa > Chordata > Ceratodontiformes > Ceratodontidae > Neoceratodus > Neoceratodus forsteri. Next base: position 83,769,836 of record JADMNL010000033.1, read on the forward strand.
TGTTTCGGTTGCTTGTATTGGTGTTTGCCTTTGCCTCTGTTGTTCTGACCTCCCTGATTTGCACCGCCTCCTTCTTATGCAGTTGGGTCATGAAACGTAATTTGTGGGCTGCACTGTGGGAGAGAGTGTGGTAGTGGAAGGCTGTCCACTGATATAAGCGAATCCTCCAAAGAAACTGAGGATGCTGCATCCAAGTCACTTGCAGGAGTGTTAGACTGGTTGTCTGAATTAGACTGCTCTCTCTTTAAGAATGGACAAAAGTTTGTGAGTTGCTCAGTGCCTGACAGCACTCAATCTGCTTCCAATCAAATATACACTTATTTTGATAGTCTCTTTGGTTTCTCACCAACTTCTTTTCCTTGAACGCCTTGGTCCTCTTAACGAAATTTTCTGTTGTGTTGGTTACCTGGGTTTTAAGAATCTCAAACTCAGCTGAACTTGAGACATTATTAAGTTCCCACTCTTCTTTTAAATTCTGTGACAGCCTTTCCTATACTCAAGCAGAATCCTTGAGTATTAATTTGATCAAATTAAATGAGGACTTATGCAGTTCCTCCTTTCAAGAGTTGAAGAATTCACTTCTGTCCCTGTGTGGGTAGGAGTAAATGTAAATTCAAACAAAGAGTGGGGAACCACGTTAGGGCTGTAGCACAGAAAAAATTATGAATATGCCACTGCTGCTCACGGTTTAGGAGATCCAGGATCCCACAAGTAGTCTTTCATAGCCATACAGAAAGCATGTCTGGGTCTAAGAGGAAGCAATCTGGCTAAAGTTCTTTCCAGGAGGAAGGGTTTTTTTGGATCCACAAACTGAGTGCAAGAATTGAAATGGGTCTCAGCGATACAACAGAGTTAGCCCCATTTTTTGTAGAATATCAAGGCCTCTGAATTATTTTAAAAATGTATCTGATGTAATGCTTTCCATTCATGTCTCTTTTATTTATTGTTGTAATTTTGTGCTGAATGTTTTAATGTTTTTTTTTTGTATTTTTTCTCCTTTGCAGATTCAATTGATGCATTAGGAGCATGGATTATATCTTACCAGTCTACAGCCATTTCAGTATCATTCTTATGAGTTTACCTGCTGTGTGACAAACTTGCACTAGAAATAACAATATTGCTCATGTTTTAACTTTTCTCCCCTGTCCCTTTAACAGCACTGTATTTAACTGGTGTTCTGGGTGAGAGCCTCTGTCTCTTGACAAAGCTCAGCTGCACAAAACATTGAGGCTTTTCATGTGTGGATTGGCTACTTGTATGAACTGCTCTGAATATTAATGTCAAGTTAGCATATTTGTTTTGGCTCTGAGTACATTTTTTTTCTTCGATTTATATGCACAGTTATGTGACATGTTTCAGCCAATTGTGATTGTAGATTTTCCAATGCTATTTAATAATGGGAACATAACATGCTGTGAAACTGATGTGATTCTGCCCCTTTATGGAACACTCATGAGGCTGCACTTGGAGTACAGGTTGCTGTTCCAACTGCCACAGCCAGAAAAGGATATTGCACCAGTTGGTGTAGGTAGGTAGGAAGCAATGGGCAGACTGGATGGGCCAAGCAGTCCTTATCTGCTGTCAAATGTTATGTTTCCATGTGCAGCATAAAGCAACACAAATGATTAAGGATAAGGAGAGGTAAGGCTATTAGGAACATTCAGGTATGTTTTTTCCTGGAATAAGATGGCCAAGAGGAGATATGAGTTTAGTTTTTAAACTTTTGAAAGGATTGGATAAGGAGGATCGGGGGAACATTTTCAGTTTGTTCAGGGCAGTAGAATTATAGCACATGCACAAGGCTTAAGGGAGAATTGGAGTTAGGGGTAATTTGAGGAAAAATTTATTTTCACCCAGAGCAGCAAACCTGTGCAACAAGCCCCCAAAAGATGCAATGAAAGTGGGGAATACTGAATCCGTTAAACTCTGGTTGGATTAGTTCCTCATGAAGAATAACATTTCGGGGTACAGCACTGAATTCATTGTGGGGGAAGGAGGGACGTCTGGAGCGTACCTCATAGCAGAATTACTGCACCTCAAAGAAAAAGGCAAATCACTTGACGTTGGAATCCCAGAAGTTTTTACCACTTGTGGTTGTCCACTCCACACTATTATAGCTTCATGTGTTTTCCCTGTTCAGAAATGATCAACTCAAAAAGAACGTGTTTCTTCTTAGACAGCACAACCACTAGTATCTTCTGACCATTTCCAAAAATCATGTTATGCTTGAAACTATCTTTTGAAAGCTGCAACATTTGAACTGTTAATCATAAAAATTTATTTTTTTAAATGAAAGCTTGAAGTCTGATCAACATTTATGGACTCCAGTGATACAGTTCCATGTTCCCACATGCATATACATGCCGATATAATATATTGTTAATTATAGGAGTTTACATATTTGGTGAGCCATTTTATTTTTTTTTTGTAACATGGCTATGAACAATGTCACATGTGGATTGGCCAAGACAGATCACCTGATCATGGATTAATTCTCAAGTAATCCATGGTTGGGAGAATTAATCCATGGCTGTCATCGAGAATGAGTGCTGTGTGCAGGGGGCACAGCTGTCGGCACCGCTCTTCAGTAAGTGCTCACACTTTACATACATTTCATACCCCCCCCCCCCCATTGTCTTTCTCTTCCTTGGCTTGTTTTTACATAGAATGCCTCACTTGTTCAACCTCTGGAAAACCACAAACCACGTGCCGCCATCAATAGCAAGGAAGACTGCAAGATTGTGGAGTTCTTTCCACATTGACAGAGTGCTGTCCCCCTTGTGTTATCACACCACGGTCTGCTGTACAGGGCAATGGCTCACTCACTCAACCCACAGGGGTTGTGCAGACACTGTGTAGGTCACTACTGCCTGGTGCTATCTGTGTCTGATCCTGCATGTGCCTGGCTGCAGTTCTGCTGCTGACACACAGATGGAGCGAATAACAGGACTGGCAGCGGCAGCAGCATAAAGGAAACATGATTGAAGGGTGAGCACACCCTTGAGTGAGTAGGAGGGAGGGTGAGTGCACTGGGGGAGAGAGCAGCAGGGACAGAGACTAATTTACTGCTTGCAGCAGGGCAAGGGACTTGGCTCAGCACAGCCAGAGTCCACGGGGGGGGGGGAGAAACTGAAGTTTGAAGAACAAAAACTCAGGCAGGCAAAACAGTTTCATGAAATGGAAAGACTGGCAGAGATACAGCGCAACAAGATGTACCAAGAAGAAAACTCGACTCCTCTCTGATCAACCGAGATATGAATGTAAGTTACCACTGTACCTTTCCACTCTGTATAACAGAAGTGCTGCACCTGAGTTGTACATGGAGCCCACTGGCAACAACACAGTGAGAGCCATGTTACAAGAGGATTAACCCATTCCAGAGCATGGGTTAACTTGAGAATTAATCCACACCTGGGTGGTTGGAGGCACTCAGCCTGCGGCCTTGTACCCTCCAACCCCACCACCCCCCCAGCTTGGATTAATTCTCAAGTAAACCCATGCTCTAGAGTAGGTTAATCCTTACATATTGATATGAAACATTTTATGTTTTTAAATATTGATGTATGGCTGCTGTAGTGAAATCTTAATGATATACTTAATGTTATATCTGCTTAACAGACTCCAAGCTTTCATTTAAAAAAATGATGTCTCTAGCCCTAATGGTTCCAAAGTTATCACATTTTAAAGGAAATATTTTTTGAAAGGTCTAACCCTGTAACTGTTGGGGCAAGAAACTTAATTTTTTTAAATAAAAGCTTGGAGCCCAGCTGTTAGGAAATGCTGATCTTATGGCATTATCATGTAACAGTAGTATGTATGTTATCGATATAGAAACAGCTCGTTTTCTCAAGCTATATCGAGATATATATATATGTGTGTGTGTGTGTGTGTGTGTGTGTGTGTACATCATGACAAAGATTTTTTTAATAAAATAAATGTTATCGATATACTTTTTTGATAAAGTATATCGATATAAATTTTTAATAGCAACATGGAAAATTTCATGATGATTTTGAAAGTATGTATATATTTAAGGTAAGCCGCAGATCAACTAATGTCTGCAGTATTGCATTAGGTAGGGAAAAGGGGCAGACTAGGTGAGCCACATGGCCCTTATCTGCCGTCGCCTTCTATGTTTCTATGTTTTTAAATCATTGTTTACATTTTTTCTCAATTTTGGTATTAGACCCCATAATTTAATTAGTATCTATGTAACTGTAATACACATAAACATTGATCTTATGCTTTAAATCATCTGGCAACCATTCCAGCCCCACCCCCGCGTCACAAATTCTTCCACACTTTTGCAGGCTTCAAGTGTCAGAAGATGATGTATAAACATATACGATGGGAGGGCAAATCAATTTGCTGAATAAAATATATTATTTTACCTGTCAACATAGCTACTGGTAAAATAACATTGAAAATCATGTTATTTTAGCAGTAGCTTTCAATGTTATTTTACTAGTGGCTATGTTATTCGAATCCCATGGTATACATAGTATATTCTACGAGGCAGCTTAAAATATGATTGTTATTCAGTGTAGACTGCTGATGATATTGCTCCCTTGCACTCGTGGCTTCAATTACTCACCGCTGGTTGCAAGACAGCCATGACAGCAACATTCTACACTGAATAACAATCAAGGAGGTTATTTTCTAGACTACACTGAACTGAATTATTACTTTTTGTACCTGTGTAAGTAACTAGTATTGATTCTGTTTTTGGGATGGACTTTTCTTAGTTTTAACTTTAATTTGCCAGGGAGGAACTGTAGCTGGGAGATATTTGCAGTCAGTTGTGACTAGACCTGTTACTTAGCCTTTGTGAAATAGGTGTCTGTTAAGGGGAGGAGCTGAAAGGGGCCTAGTTGAACTGAGGATTTATAACTGGAGTTGGTTGTGGTCTCTGTCTGCTGAGACTGAGACAGGGAGAGTGAGAAAGCAGCCACAGCTTCCTTGAGTCAAGAGGTTATTTTCTAGACTACACTGAACTGAATTATTACTTTTTGGACCTGTGTAAGTAACTAGTATTGATTCTGTTTTTGGGGTGGACTTTTCTTAGTTTTAACTTTAATTTGCCAGGGAGAAACTGTAGCTGGGAGATATTTGCAGTCAGTTGTGACTAGACCTGTTACTTAGCGTTTGTGAAATAGGTGTCTGTTAAGGGGAGGAGCTGCAAGGGACCTAGTTGAATGGAGGATTTATAACTGGAGTTGGTTGTGGTCTCTGTCTGCTGAGACTGAGACAGAGAGAGTGAGAAAGCAGCCACAGCTTCCTTGAATCAAGGAGGTTATTTTCTAGACTACACTGAACTGAATTATTACTTTTTGGACCTGTGTAAGTAACTAGTATTGATTCTGTTTTTGGGGTGGACTTTTCTTAGTTTTAACTTTAATTTGCCAGGGAGGAACTGTAACTGGGAGATATTTGCAGTCAGTTGTGACTAGACCTGTTACTTAGCCTTTGTGAAATAGATGTCTGAAAGGAAGGAAGGCACTCCTCGGGGTGGAGAGTAAGAGTTGTAGGTGTGTGTTTCTGGACAGCATAGGTTTACTCCCACCCACCCTTCCTCACCCCCACCTGCCCCAAGCACATAACTTCCTTTATTGCAGGGGCTCTGACATCATTTCCCCAAAACTAACAACATACACCTGTTCATATCCTTAAAGGCACAGCACACTGAATGGGGGTAGAGACAATCACAAGCTTGCTCACACTAAAACAAGAACAAAAACCAAAAAAGCATCTGTAACTGGAAGGGACACAGACATGTGGGGAGTGGTGCAATGCACTGGCTGTGGAGCAGCAGTCTTCCAGGAGACATTCTGGAGACTGTGTTGCTGCCCTATTTGCAGGCACCTCTCTTGTCTGAGGGAGGAGGTTGTTTGTCTCCATGCTGACCTGGCAAGGATTCAGGAAACCTACTCCCCCACCCAGGGACCACCCAGGCTACTGCCACTACCTCAGAGGGTGCCAAGAAACAGGAGTGGTTGGACCATGGTGGGCTTGGGAAGGGTGAGGGTGGTGGAACAGAGGTGCATCCCTCCAGTTGTGCCTCTCCACAGTTCATTCGGCACTCTGGCAAAGCATGGTTCCTCTATGGAGGCACCTGCAGTGGAGACCAAGGAGGATGCTGGGAACCTCCACAATGGAGACCCACAGGAGGGTGGTCCAGGACCCCACAGGGGAAGGAAACAACTCCTGGTGGGGGACTCAGTTGTTAGGGGGGTTGAACTGGGGGAGGGAGGGGAAAGGGAGGTAAGGTGCCTGCCCGGTGCAAAGGCTTGGAGGGACAGGAAATGAATCCTCAGGATCGTGGAAGCAATGGCAAGGGGGAGCGAGCTGGATGTCATTATCCACCTAGGGATGAATGACCTGGCTGAGAATGGGATCAGAGCAGTGCAACAGGAGTTTGTGGAGTTGGGGAGGGGCCTTAGACAAGTAGCACACATGGTAACTTTCTGGGAAGTGCTACCTGTCTATGGCATGGATGAGGCTAGGGCACTCCGCACCATGGGATTCAATGACTGATTGAAAAGCTGGTACCGAGCTCAGGGATTTGGCTTCATTGGGGACTGGGGCTCCACCTGAAGGGATGCAGGCCTATACAGGCATGATGGTCTGCATCTATCCTGGAGGGGAACCAGGATCTTAGGTGATAGGTTTAAATGCTTCAATGGCAAGTATTTAAACTAGCCAAGGGGGGAGGCACTGAAGAGTAGAAGGGAAATCCTAGCACCCCCCCAAAAAAATCAGGGTAATTAGTGAGGTAAACACCAAGATAGAGCAGTCGATAGGGAGAAGGGCAGGGGTAAATGGAGAAAAAGACAAAGGCAGTAGGGACAGGGATGGGGCAAAAAGAAATAGAGCCATACAAAAATGGAGGGTAATGAGTACCAATGCCGTAGTCTAGGTAAAAAGCTCCCTGAAATGGTGATCTTGATGGAAGAGGGATGCCTGGATATTGTGGCAGTCATAGAAACATGGTACATGGTACAGAGAACTATGACTGGGATGTCAACATACCAGGGTACACAATCTACAGGAGGGACAGGGAGGGAAGAAGTGGAGGAGGAGTAGCTCTCTATGTAAGGGAAGGGATAAAAGCAACAGAACTAAAGGGTAAACAGGGAGGAGAGGAGGCACCGTGGGTCACCCTGGAGAATGGAAATGGCTCCACAATCTGCACAGGGGTTGTATACAGACCCCTGTCTCAGGGAGAGGAAATGGACAAGGAAATGATAGAAGGCATCCTTGGGATGGCAGAGAAAGGGGAGATATTGCTGATGGGGGACCTGAATATGCCAGATGTTGACTGGAGCACCTTTACTGCAGCCACATACAAGAGCAGGGCCATTCTCGATGCCCTACAGGGGGCATGCCTCAGACAGCTAGTTTTGGAACCCACTCGGGAGAGAGCAATCTTAGACCTAGTACTCTCAAATGGGGACAGAGAGAGGATCTCTGATCTTGAAGTGGGTAGCCATCTGGAAACAAGCGACCACCAAACAGTGTGGTTCATGATAAACTTAGCTGTAGAGTCAAGCCACACAAAAGTGAAGGTACTGGACTTCAGGAGGGCTGATTTTGTCAAAATGGGAGAGTGCCTCAGAAAAGCACTAGCAAACAGGCAAGAAGGTGGGGTGGAGTAACAATGGGGAAACATCAAAACTGCCATCACAGAGGCAACAAGCCTTTGTGTGAAGCAAATAAACAAATCAAAATGAAAGAAAAAAACACTATGGTTCTCAAAAGAAGTGGCGGGGAAGGTAAGGGAGAAAAAAATAGCATTCAGGAAGTATAAGGAAACACAGAAGGAGCAGGACAGCGAACTGTACCAGTTAAAGCAGAAGGAAGTGGGTAAGGCAGTCAGAATAGCAAAGGCCCAAACCAAGGAAAAGATAGCCAACTCGGTTAAGAAGGGGGATAAAACCTTTTATAGGTACATTAGGGAGCAAAGAAAGACTAAGGCAGGGATACTGAGGCTGAACAAAAAGGAAGGTGGTTGGGCAGAGAGCGACAGTGAAAAGGCAGGGATACTGAATGAATACTACTGCTCAGTATTCACAATGGAAAAGTAGTGGGAAATACCTAATCCGGTCAATAGAAGCACTCTGGATAGGGGGGTTGATATTAGTTCTTTCACAGAAGAAAGGGTTGTGAAAGAACTCTTAAAACTGAAGGTTGATAAAGCAATGGGGCCTGATGAGATTCACCCCAGAATTCTAAAAGAACTAAGGGAAGAACTAGTAATACCACTGACTACCCTTTTTAATAAATCATGTGAGGATGGTGTGGTACCTGAGGACTGGAGGAGGTCGGATGTAATTCCCCTTCACAAAAGTGGGAGCAAGCCAGAGACAGGAAACTACAGACCTATCAGTTTGACCTCAGTGGTAGGGAAAATGATGGAATCACTTCTGAAGGAAAGAATTGTTGGGTACCTAGAGGCCAGTGGGGCACAGGACCCAAGGCATCATGGATTCACAGCGGGAAGGTCATGTCAGACAAATCTAATTGATTTCTTTGACTGGGTGACTAAAGCAGTAGACCAGGGAGGAGCTGTGGACATGGCCTACCTAGACTTTTTGTGTCCCTGAGGAGGCGCTGTTTTCGGCGCGAAACCGGTCGGACGTTTTCTTTGTTTTGGGAGCTGTTATGTTCTTGCTTGGCGTTACTGCATTGTGATGCGATTGTTTGTTCTACACAATACAGAATTATTTGGAAGTGGTTGGTGCCGTGTTTTTCTTGCTGTCTACCTAGACTTTAGCAAGGCATTTGACACAGTCCGGCACAAAAGATTAATAAACAAATTAGCCAGCCTGGAAGTGGGTCCCAGGGTGGTAGCCTGGATAAAACACTGGTTGGACAACAGGACACAGTGGGTAATAGTAAATGAAGTCCACAGTGAAGAAAGGAGGGTTACTAGTGGGGTATCGAAGGGTTCAGTACTGGGGCGGTCCTTTTAATGTCTTTATAAGTGACATTGCAGAGGGACTGGAAGGAATGTATGTCTCTTTGCAGATGACACAAAGATCTGCAACAGGGTTGATACACAAGGTGGGGTGGAAAGGATGAAAAGGGACTTGGCAAGGTTAGAGGAATGGTCAAATGTATGGCAGCTTAGATTCAATGCAAAGAAGTGCAAGTAATGCACCTGGGAAACAAAACCAGGGAAGAGTACACAATGGGGGTGAGATACTGACAACAACAAAAATGGAAAGGGACCTTGGGGGTAGTCATATCAGACAACCTAAAGGTGGGCCAGCAATGTGAGAAGGCAGTAAGGAGGGCTGGGGGGATACTGGGATGCATAGGGAGAGGCACATCTGGAGTACTGCGTACAGTTCTGGAGACCCCATCTCCGCAAAGACATAGACAGGGTGGAGGCTGTCCAGAGGAGGGCAACCAAAATGATGCAGGGTCTGCATCAGGAGACATATGAAGAAAGACTAAAGGAACTAAAGAGGTATAGCCTTGAGGAAAGGAGGGAGGTGGGGGACATGATAGAAACGTTCAAATACCTCAAGGGAATCAACAAAGTCCAAGAGGGTAGCATCTTTCAGAAAAAGAGATGTGCAAAAACAAGGGGGCACAATTTGAAGATAGAGGGGGGATGGCTCAGAGGTAATGTGAGGAAGTATTTCTTCACAGAGAGGGTTGTGGATACATGGAACAGCCTTCCTGAGGAGGTTGTAGAGTCAAAAACAGTGGGGGAATTCAAGAATGCATGGGACAGACATAAGGCAATTCTAGTGGGGGTAGGAGGAAGTGGGCTGTTGGTTAACTAGGATCTGCAGCTTATCCGTTAGGTAGGGAAATGGGCAGACTAGGTGGGCCAAGCGGTCCTTATCTGCCATCAAATTCTATGTTTCTATGTTTCTATTTTAAGCTACCGTATAAAATATTCCCTATCTACATAATGGGTTAGAGTAGAATAACACATTTCTCTCCACACGAGTGGTAGGACTTTCACAACTAACTCTTGGTTTTGCCACTCATGAGTTATGGGTCTTACCACTCACAAGCAGAGATAAATGTTATCTCACTGCAAGCCATTATTGTATTCCCTATAAACATTGCCAAAGCCCATGTAAATTAAAGGTAGCTCTCCCATTTAATGTACTGAATGTTGCAGCTGTTAGGATGGCCGAAGATGAACACATTGGACCCCAGGATTATTTTCACTCATCATTTCCTATGAACGTTTATAGAAGGTTTTTCTCCAGTGGTGATTAGCTAGTCCACCTAGGGGCTAGTCAGCATTGCCCAAGGTGCTAGGCAGAAGCTGTGGGCTTTTCAGATTCCTGGCCTGCAAGATCCACAGACAAAGGTCCAGACTGTGGCTGGGTGAGTCAGCTCTGAGCTTGATCTGTAACCCTTCCCCCATCCCTCCACCTCTGGCTCAGATCATCCAGGTCAAATCCCTGGAGAGCCAGGCTAGAATCTGAGAACTGTCTCACAGTCATGTCGCCTGTCCTTTGTCAGGACTGATTGACAGCACAGTAGTTCTACTGTTAACAGGCGGATGCAACACTTGTCTGCAGTTTGCCAATTTAAGTCTATACTATCCTTTCCTGGTAAAAATCTTTCAATAAATACATTGTTAAGGAATGGAAATTGTAGAATGGGAGAGGAGAGTCTTTCAGGCATACAGGGGCATCTCCTAGAACAAAAGACCCAGACTGTCTGCCACAGTCTTAGCCAAAAAGCTGGGCATCCCTACATTTGAAGCTCTTGACAGAAGAATTATGGGATGGACAGGCCCAGCATATGGTAGCGTCCTGTTCTGCTGTTGCTAGGGAGACCAGGTGAGGTGAGTTACTCAGCTCTCGGGGGGGAGGGTGCAGGCTGCCTGGCATTTGTGCCCCAACATGCTGGCCAACCCAGGAGGAGCAGCAATATCAGCTGTAAAGGAAGTTACTTCACCCTCCCAGCTGGAAGAAAGGGGTAGCCATGGTAACCCTACGCATTGGGGTGGGGAAAAGGGGATACAGAGTAAATCAAGTACAATATTCAGTGCTATAAAATGGGCCATGAAAATCCTACACTTTCTTTGTTCTAAACACATCACATGACCATTGATTATTTTCTGACAATCACACATTTCGCCTGAGCTGCATATCTGTTTAACAAATAAAAGACAATTTTATACATGGGGTAACACACTCAAGGGTGTATGGTAATAAGGGACTAATGCAATTCATGCGTGGTTGCGACACTCGGCTACGCCTCATGCCTAACATTCACTGAAGGCAGGCATTATATGTTTGTAATTTTGAGTATTATTTTCATATTTTATCTGAGGGTTATTTCGTTTTCACCTCAGGTCCTTGACATGGAAACCAAGACTTTTTTTTTATTCGGAAAGTGCCTGTTTTCGAACATCATTTTCTTTTCGATTAGTGGTTCACTGTTCTGTGGAACCAAACCGCAAATTCTTTTTATTTTGGTCAGGGAACCAAAAATTGGCCTAATTCTGACAAATTGGCATGTCAGATCAGCCCAAGAAGAGAACAGGACCCACAGGCTTCAAAAACTGCTCAAAGTGTTTTCAACTCCTGACCAGAGCAGACGGCCATGATTTGTGCTTAAAGTGCCTGTGTTCTAGCAACATTTTTGCAAATTGTGAGCTCTGCAGTAAGTTTTGCCCTAAAACCATTTATAAAAGGGCCAAAAACATGGAAAATATATCCGCCCAGTCTGCCACCTCATCCAGATTCGTGGCTCTGGCTATTTCCCTGAGGAGGTTGCCTGGTTAAGGGCCACTAATCTGACCCAAGACACACAGGCCAAGGCTATGGACTTTCCCTGTTAAAACAATTACATTTTTTTTTTTTTAAATTCTTTTTATCCCTCCCTCTGAAGCACCAAAGACCACTCAGTCGGGAGACACCAAGGCAACCCCCACTTCCCCACCTATCTAAATCCCCAGGAGACCCCCACGGAACCTTGACTATACCCCCCAGGTGAGTACGAGGTGGGGCCCGAGCACCCCGAGAATCCTTCATTTCGTCGGGTCCCCATTCGGTGGTCTGGAAGGCGGGAGCAATCAGGGATCGTGCCGGCACTCCTTCCTCTCGGTTCTCTGGTGCTCTTTTCCTTCGTTTTCTCCCTAGCGCATGGTGTGCGCCTTGACTTCAAGGCACTGTGCGCCGACATCCACCACACATCACCGACCAGTCCCTCCTGAACTGCAGGATTTGTCTCACCCCAAGCCTCTGCTAGGGGTCAGTCAAACTGCGGACCTTGGTCCCCTCCCTTTCCCCGGAGAAGATGAGCAGTCATGGGACACTCAAGTCTTCTCCCCTCAGCCAGCCCTCCAGTGGCCCTGGCTCGTTCCTGAACTCACGTCGCTGGCATCGCAGATGGAAATCCAACCTCTGCACCGGCTGGCCGGCCCCCAATTAACTTTTTAATGACAAGACTGAGGGCTACATGAAGAAGGTGGAAGAGTACAAGACCACCTACAAGAGCAACTCTGCTAAGGAAAGGGCCTCCACTTCCTATAGGTCCCAGGGAAGGTGAGGCAAAGGTAGGGGTATTACCCCAGAGCATACTATCCTGTCCCATTCCCATGGAGTACTCTCAGATGAGGGGCTACTTCAGGGGCAGAGGCAGAAGAGCTGCCAAACAGTCTGACCCAAGTCCAGCCTCTAGGTCCCAGCCCAAACAGAATCCCTGACTGGTCTGCCCAGGTCACCAACCCATTACCAGTAAGAGGGAGAGGGAGGTTGGCTCACTTCTCCCAAGCATGGCAAAACATCACCAAAGACAAATAATTCTTGGAGGTGGTGAGCCATGGCCTCTCACTGCAGTTCAAAAGATTCCCAAAACTGCAAGTTCACAGAAACCTCATACCTTCAACTCTAACAGAAAGGACTCTGCTGGAGTTAAAGGTCAAAAAGCTATTGCAAGGAAATGCCGCAGAAAGAGTACGCCTTCCGCCCTTTACAGTAGAGGAAAGGCCTTTACTCAAGGTATTTCCTCACTCGGAAAAAGAATAGGGAATGGTGACCCATCTTGGATCTCAGATATCTGAACAAACGCCTGGCAAAACACAAGTTCAGGATGGTCACTCTCCCTGTAGTGATTCCTTCCCTGCAGCAGGGCAACTGGCTGGCCTCACTGGACCTGAAGGATGCCTACTGCCATGTACCTATCAGGCCCAGCCAGAGAAAGTACCTGAAGTTCCAGCTGCCCTCTGGGCACTACCAATTTTCAGCACTCCCTTTCAGGCTCTCCTCTACCACAAGGGTTTTCGCAAAGAGGCTAGCTGTGGTAGCAGCACATCTAAGAAGGTAAGGGGTCTCAGTCTTCCCCCACCTGGATGACTGGCTAATTGCAGGAAATTCTCCTCAGCAGATCAGAGATCGCCTCCAACTCACTCAAGACAACCTAGAGTCCCTGGGGTTTCTCCTAAACCAACAGAAATCCCAGACACAGCCGGTGCACTGCTTGTAATTCCTTGGGACAGAGCTGGACACTACAGGGAAGAGCATTTCTCCCATAGTAGGGAATGCTAAATATACAAAATCTGGCAAAGTCCTTGCTTCAGGGTCAGCCCAGGCCAGCAAGGTACTTTCTCAGCCTACTAGGCCACATGGCTCCACCACAGCAGTGGTGTCAGGCACCAGATTTCAAATGAGAGATAGACAGTATCATCACAGAGCACACTGGTCTCAGAGAAGGGATCCACTTTCCAAACTGATGCCAGTCACAAAAACCCTGTTAAAAGCACTGGAATAGTGGAAGGAAGAGGACACTCTCAGAGCAGGCATCCTTTTCCAACAGCAGGCCCCCCACCATGGTTATCACTACAGATGCTTCCTTCCTGGGCTAGGGGGTGCACCTGAACAACCAGACAGTCAGTGGTACCTGGTCTCCCCGAGAATCCAGGCAACACATCAATCTCTTGGAACTGATGGCAGTTCTCCTGGCCCTGTAGGCATTTGTCCCTCAGATAAGGAGTCAGTCAGATCAGGACAGATAACACCACTACCATGTATTACATCAGCAAGCAGGGGGAAACCAGATCCTCCAAACTCTGCACAAAGGCAATGAGAATCTGGTCTCTGGCCTGCTCCATGGACGTGCACCTGTCAGCAATCCACTTGCCAGGGAAGGACAATACCCTGGCAGATACCCTCAGCAGAATCAATCAAGGGCATCATGAGTGGGCCCTAAACAAGCAGGTGTTGGTATCCATCTTCAGGAGTTGGGGTGTTCCAGAGGTAGATCTGATCACCTCAGAGTAGAATCATCAGCTCCTGTCTCTGTTTTGTTGCAGGCCCCCAGCTGTGGACTATTTGGTTGCTTTATTCGCAATGATTTACTGTTGCCCATCCATTGTCTTTTATAGTGTATGGATAATGGTTAAACAACAACAGGGCACTTCATGAGCATTGCACTGCGGTTTCAGACTTTGCTCCCCCAACCCCAAGAACAAGCCCCATTCTGTCCCCGGTCCCTGCTCTCACAGATGCAATTTTTTTAAATAAAAAAATGTAAAGGTGTCCACTGTCCTATAGGCAACAGTAATTTGGGAATGTGTCCTTAGTTAGGCTGATTTGATCAGCGCTGCTCTCTTTTGGGGCCAGCTCTCACCACCACGGCCATTTCCCGAAGTGCGGAGCTTTGCGTAACATACATGCACAAAGACATTTGATGTCGTTGTACCATCGATGTGATGTACTCAAGATGGTACAACAACGCTTGTATGTTACATCAATGGTACAGCAGCACTGGGATTCAATCGAATTCCATACATAATAGCCCTCTCCCAGACACTATAACCTTATAACCATACACCCTGGCATGTGTTATCCCTTTCTTCAGGGGAGTGTATGAAATGGTAGTTTATATAATGTGGAGGGGGTAAGCATTTTTCCACATCCTCCCCCACTACACCTGCACTCAGTGACATCCCAGAGACAGCCATCTCCAATGCATGTGAATGTTCAGCCTCTGCAATGTACACAAAATGATGGCCTGTCTCTCATTGCATCTCCTTCCAAAGAATTCACTGTCTGTTCCATACTTCATTTTGATGTAAAGAGTTGCTGCGGTGTGGGGTGGGCATTATTCTTCTGCCGAGAACTTCTCTGCAATTGGCTGGATGAGAACACATTGCTCTGGCTGTCAGAATAACTATTAGCACTAAAAACACACTAGAATGGATGACTGCGCTCCCAGAAACACACACACACACACAAAACACTCCTGCTTATTCATCATAGGTTCCCATTCATTATTTAACCTATTGGTTATTGAAAGTTCTAGGGAAATCAGACATGTCTGCTATAGCCACATACACTCTACCTCCGCTGTATTGCAAAATTCAGTTTCCTGGGGACCAGGGCAGTAATTATGATTCCCGATCTATTGTTTCCTGCAGTTAGCATCTACTTTTTACTCTTTCATTGGCTGGCCAATGTTCTTTTTCTTTTTGCGTTGGAAGGCTATTCTCCACCCTTTCAGATTTTTAACTAACATTTGTTTAATTTTTTTTTACTTTCTGTTTATGCCACCTGTTCTCCGACTGGCCCTTGGCCCCACCAAAGGACCCCACACAGTCCCAACCCCGTGGCCCCGCCTTCACCTGGGACTTACCGTGACAACTGGCATTTTCACTCATGGTATTTCTTCCCCATGATGGAGACCTTCCAGCTGAGCCAGTTCCCTCTGGACCAGGCAGGTTGTGTAACCCACAGAGTGTCCAACTCAGGAGTAGTTGGGTCTGTGAGCCATGCAGGGCCATCATGCTGCATTAGCAGGGATGTTTCCATTGTCCTCTCATCCCCTAGGGTTGCTGGCTGGGAGCGGGCATGAGCAATTGTGCATCAGTGCCCGCTCCAGCCAAGTGCCATAATTTCCCCAGTTGAGCCCGCTCCAGCCTACATTGCCACCCGTAGTCTCCCAGCTGGCAGTCGCACAACAGAGAGTGTCTCTCCCCGAGGGAAGAAGAGCTTCCTCTTCTCCCCAGCCAGCCCTCCAATGCCCTGGGCTTATTCCTGACTTTAAGTTGTCGGCATCATGAGAGGGAGAGCTACCACTGTGCCAATGGCACGGCTGACACTAATATTTATAATGTGGCAATAAAAATTTACTTTCATGTCTTACACAAATCCATGTGTTTTATATGATTTGTTTTGTGTACTTAATGTCTGTTATGTAAGAATTGTTTTATTGGGATCGTAATATATAACTAATTTCTGTAATGTATCGTAACTGACCCTGCGTCACTTCTGAAAATGAACGCAAGTTCCACCTTGTTTACCCAGTTAACAAAATTAATAATTAAACGATCTATCCAGACTGTCTTTTCTTGGAGTTTTCCAAATTTACATAAGGATTTCTCTACCCAGATTAAAACATACTCCTCTGTTCTCAGAAATTTAAGTGTATGCAGTGATGAGGCCAAACTGTGACTGCGTTTGTCTTGGCTATCTTATTCAATATATTAATTCACAATACTTCTGGCATGCTGTTACAAGGTTTTCTGCTTGTTCTTGTATCTATTGACTATGAGTTTTTACTATATAATACATTAACAGCCTGTTTCATTGGTGTTTTTAAATATAGAATAATGCATGGGGAAGTGTGTGTAATGAGGATTTTATGCACACTCGAGGTGTGCGATGCCTCATAAACCCCAAGAGCAAAGCTTGAGGAGTTTATCAAGGCATTGTACACCAAGGGTGTGCATAAAATCTGAGTTGACATGCACTTCCCCATGTTTTATTTTTTATAATAACTGGTTCCTTTGATTCTTTTGTTGGACAGGTATTTGTTGAACAGCCTAACGCTGGTCTTGATTTTTCTTAGAGTGTTTCTGTTTTCTTGCTGCTCTGTGAATTTTTGTCTTTCTAGGTCACTAGGTTGCTGAAATGGTGACGAATCTGCCATTTTTTAGGTGGCTAGGCAGACGTTAGTAGATCGCTGGTATTTTTTCATTTCTGTGAGAAATGTGTCTTTCTTCAGCTGCACGTCAGTTGGGTTCCCACCTGGTGGTTTCAGCGAGGTTAGTGCAATCAAGTTGACAGCACAAGCTGACAGCACAAGGAGCCAGTAGCACTAGCATGAGAGTGATTTTAGAATTTGTCAAAAGATGCTTAATCAAAATCCGTTGTACATGGATGATGCCTCGCAAATCCCGAGGTTTTTTCATCTTTCGCACTGAGACTCTGGAACTCTTCCTCAGACAATACACAGCTTCACCTCCACCCTGTCTTTCAAATTGGCCCTCAAAGCCCATTTTCTCCAGTCCATGACCTGTAAATGCTTTCAACCCCCATAACCTCTCAACTCCCAGATCTAACCTACTACCTACACAACTTATGTCTCTATTCCAATACCCTTATGAGAACATCTGGAGAAATAATTCACAGTTTAGAATGTGAATTATTTTTCCACTCAGCTGCCCTTATCATAGTCGTGCTCCAGCCAACCAGAGAGATGGCTTAGAGTGTGAGTTGATTAAGGCAGATGAAACTCAGTCCACTTCATGAGCACTTTTCTCAGAATGGCACTTCAGAAAACATATCCCACACAGAGCCTTGTGTCGCAAAACAAAATGCTTAAAAAGTACCTCTAACCTCACATTACAGATTACTTCACTCCACAAAATGAAGTGTGTATGTAGCAGGTTGCTTTTGCATTCTATAAAATAAATAACCCCTCTCCAAGAAGAACTCGTTGTTAACAACACACCTTGTCAATGAGGTGACATCAAAAGGCTTGCCGTGCCCATGATGTCACCACACCAACTCACTGTGAAGTTACCAGCTTTTTCTTCATGGAGTGGGGTTCGTTATTCTCTGTGTTAAGAAACAAAGGAGGATAGGGAGTACAGGGATGCACAAAGGCCTCTCTCCACAACTGCAGAGGCCACCATGCATCCATAATCAAGGAAGCACCACCCAATGTGGTATGTGCAAAAAAAACATTTTTTAAAAATCAATATTTTGGAGCTTCATACTTTCTACCTGTGTACACTGCAAAGAAAGGGGAAGGGAGAAGACAGCCTTAGTTGTGGGGGGAGGGGCGCAAAGGGGTATAGGTGATATCAATCAGGGGTGTCTGGCTCTGGAGGGGTGCTGGTTACAAAGTAAAGAGTTCTAAGGCTGGCAGCAGCCAAAGCACAAGGACCAGAGGAACAGCCAGTGACTGTGGAGTTAGAAAAAGGGAATACAACTCTAGTGGGCTCCATGCATGAAGCAGAATTGGCCCTATGCACTTTAGGGATGAGTTATGTGCACCCCAGTTGTCCACACTAAGAAAGACATACAGTCATGCATGTCTAATCTCCCCCAGGCAGTCTGGATACCATGCATCTGCACATCCACTGGGGGGATGGAGATGGAGTTGTTAAGCCACCTTGGTACGTGCGTACATAAGTGTATTGCTGTGGACAGTTACATTATTCCACGGGCTACCACATTCCCCACTCTGCACCCTGGTACCACCACCATTTGGGCAAACTGCCCCAGAAGCCAGCCCATGCTCTTCAAGGGGACTCTTCCTTGCCCTGGATGGTTAGATGCCCCTGGGTTGGCATAGTGTATATTTTATTTTTAAACAAACATCATTTCTCTGAAAGGGATACAGCAAATCCTTATCTGCCAACAAGTTCTATGTTTCTATGGAGGGGAGCAATATCCTGTGAGGTACCAGTTTGGGGGGGGGTGCAGGCAGATGACTACAAATATTTACATTTGTTTGTTTTACTAGGAAAAGGCTCCATTGAGTGATGCTTATTTACAAAGAGGTCCTGGTAAGAACAGTTTACAAGGTACAGCACATCTACAATGCAGTATATACAGAAAATAACCTGTCACCAATACAAAGCAATAGATAGACAGCATCAGCATAAAATCACAGTACAGAACAACGTGTAAAAGCAATCAATATAGAACATAGGCCTGAAAACATACCACAGAATAATATACAGAAGCACAGGCATAAAATTATGATACAGTGTACTATATATCCAAATGAAAAACATATCACGGTAACAGCAAATACCACATCACTGAGGATAACCAGACATTGCCAGAATGGAAGTTCTAATATATCTTCGGCAACGTCTAAATGCAATTAGAGTAATCTGCACTGATTACCGACAACGACAAAGATGATGATGATGAAGATGATGATAATGATGGGTTCAGAACCTCACTGAGTTAGTGTTCTTTCATTATGTCACTCCCAAACTCTGGAACACCTTACCTGCCTGCCAGAGGTTGGCTGAATCTCTTTGGTCTATTAAACGTTTGTATAAAAAGTGCCTTCTTAACTTTTGTAAGTGTAACTGGTTTACATGAAATGAAATGTAATTGTTTACTTACTTATTCCTGTCTGTACCTCTGTATTGTTTCTGTAATGTCTGGGTCACCCCTGTGAATAGGCTTTGTCCTAATAGGCTCCACCCGTTTTCCAAAGTCACAATAAATAAATAAAATTACAGAGTCCCTACATGCACCGTCAGCCCATGTCAGCACCCGGCTGTACTTTAAGGAGTGCTTCGGATGAGAGGTTGTGCTTTCCGCAGCTCTTCCACCCCTGATCACCATGGGGCAGTCATGCCCCATTCATTATCATTACACCTCCCTGAAGGCGCTGTGGGTCTTTTGGAAATGCCGCTTAGCCTCTTTCTTTTTTTTTAGATTTTTTTTTCTCCCTATCCTTGGTTCCGTTGCCCTTTTCATGCTTGCTATTGACCTCCTAGCCCTGTCACCACTTTCATGGTTCTTTTGTGTGGCCCGGGGCCCATGAGCACCAGTGGAAATCATTCTGATGTCCAGCTGGTTTTAGCCCCAGTTTTTCTGATTCATTCCCTTCGCCCACTGCACCATGCAATGTCCGTTCTGAGCCCATCAGTCTAAGCTTCCCCTGTGGAGGAGGTGAACCTCTTTCTCCTGCCACTGTGGCCATGGAACTCAGTGCCACCCTACCAGGCTGAGGATGCAATGCCAATGGCACCACACTTCGACCCTGGCTGCCTATTCGCCAGTGTCTTGGGCTCACTCCAGAACTTGTGTCACTGGCATCAGAAGGCATAGCCCTACCACTGGGCCATTTGGTTGCCAGCTGTCAGCTTTCTGTCTGCTACCTCAGATCTGTTGCTCCAACTGGGGTACTCCTCACATAGTGACCAGATGTGCTCACTACTCCCCCGTCCATGGCCCATGGACTGGAGGAACTGCTGATGGTAGCACTATCTGGCTCGGGGAGAAATGCGCCACCTTCCAGCTCCCTTCCCCTCATGGTAGATCAATGAAGATGTTGAACACATGCCTCGTGACTCCTCCAGAGAGTTCCTGTGGAAACAGGTATGCTGCAGCACCAGATGGGATGGACGAACAACAAGGAATAAGACTGGCATGTGCCTGTCTGATAGTACCTAGTAAACTCAGGCATGATACCTTGCTTTTATTCTGTTTTGTGTTTTTACTTGCATTTTTCCCCCTCCCCAGCTCTCCAAGCCATGCACCTTCAGGAGACACCTATGGTGTCTGCCCCTGCTTCATGCACCTACCTGGAGCCCTACCGGTACCCCCATGTAGCCGTGGTTCTACCCCCCCAGGCGGGGATGATGTGGGGGCCATACACCTTGAACTTCTAGTCTTTGTCAAGTCCAGCGATTGGGACAGACAGGTGGGAGCTGTGGGGTCCACACCAGGCACTCTGTCTATCTGGCACCTGGAGAGCCATTTTTCCACTTTTCTGTGTGGGTGTCCCATGCACCCCAACATCAAAGTATCACTGTCAACATCCGTCATGCCCTTCCCCATGTAGCATGGCTGGGCACTTGCTGTACCCCAGGCCTCCGCTGGGGCTAGTTAAGTGCCAAGCTGCAACCCCCTTCCCTCCCTGGAGAAGGCAAGCAGTCCCTGGGATGCTCAGCCTCCTCCCCTAGCTGGCCCTCTGGCTCCCCAAACCTGGGTTGATAACTTTGCAAGCAGTAGCACTACTGCTGTGCCAGTGGGCCAGCTTGATACCTTGCTTGACTGCCCTGGATGCAGACTGTGGGGTGGAGGGGGCAATGCCCTGAAAGTCCCACCTTCCTAAGATGTGTTGGGGCTTGGGTGTCATCAGACAGGCATGATGCGAGGCATCTGTTGGGGGTGGGTAAAAAGCTACATTAAAAAGAAGGGAGAGTGGGACTGCCCAATGGCATACAGGAAGCATGATGTAATTCTGTGCTGATGACCCAGGTTTGGCAATGCACTCAGGGAGCAGAATCCTGGAGGCCAGGGCTGATGGAGCACTGCCAGTGGAAGAGTGAGCCAGCCCAGTTTGGGGGACATAGCAGCCCCTTGCAGTGGTCCGGGAAGCTGTCTCCCATGTGAGGGGTGGTGCACAAACCCAGAGCATGCTGTGTTGTCTGAGGCCACTGGATGGATGGCCCACATCACAGAGTGGCGGGGGGCAAGAAAAATTCAGGGAGAAAACCTCGCCTGCAGTTTAAATTATGGCAAAAAAGGCCTGGACAGAAGGCATATCCCTGATTACTGCAGCTGGCCAGAGAGTAAAGTGTAAATGAAGAAAAGGGGGGGAGTAGCTCAGCCAAAATGTTTGAAAATCCCAGCCCTGGTTATGCACAAAAGGCTATACGTGTTTTTCCTATGTTGCTACTGAAATTCTATTTTACAGCACAGAGTCTGACAAGCATTGTTGGAATAAACAATATTCTCTGGTGTTTCTGTACTCCCAGCAATCACCTTGGCTTCATCCATAATACAGCTTAGTCCTGGGGACAGGACGGGCATCTGTGCCACCGCTGCCCCCATTCCCCCTTTTTTTCATGTACCCCAGATAGCCGAATGCTATCTGTTTTGTCACACTTTGTCAGATTCGTAGACAGGTGGGGGAAGAGGACGGGTAGCAACAAAATGTGCTGGCAAGCTCTGCAAAATAATTGCCTTTTCAAAATTATGGACACTGGAAAATGTGCATGGCAGAACGGCTACTGGCTATGCAGTACCAGCCTCATGCTTTGAAAAACCCTCTGTTGAGATGTTTGAAATGAATGCAAACCCAGTTTCTTTTTAATTGTGAAATCTAAATATTGTTTTTGACTTTAATATTTAAGCGCTGAAGTTCATAATTTGTTATGAAGTCATTTGCTCTTCAGACATCGATACTGTGAAAATAAAACGTTTAAAAAAAATTTAAACCTCTGAACATTCCCCATTTCTGGGCAGTGAAACACTGTTAAATGAAGCATTTTTAAATATTAACATTCTATTAAGGAGGTCAAAATCCAGAATGGCCAGTTGGCAAAACGCAATAATATCTTGAACTTTTAAATATGCAAACATGATAAAGAAACAGGATTCTTTTGGCAATAGAAAAGGTTATGCAATTATTATTATATGGCATTCAACAAAACCAGAGAGTAGTAACCTTTCTTTTCATTATGTTCTTAGTAACAAATGTGTTCTTCTATCTAAAATACAATACAGCCTCCCTTTTAGTGGAGGCTGAAAAATTTCACAAGATTTTTTTTCATATATTTTTAGTTCTCAAATATGATCTTGGCATGAAAATAAATGGGAGCTGCAGCACAGTAACAGAAGGAACAGCCACCAGTAGAGAGTTCGTACTTACAGGCATACAGAACTGAACACTTCCAAAGAGAGAGAGACAGAGATGTGAGCTTCTTGTTTCTTGTTTTTCTTCCACCACAAAGTCATTTTTGCCACCTGCAAATAAAAGCAGAGATAAAAAATAAAACGTAAACTTAACTCCACCCTTCCCAAAGCATTGTTTGAAGCAGAGATTAACAAATAAAAATATATAAAAAATTAATAAATGAAAAAAGGACTTCATTTCCATTTAAGACTTGAAATCTTTCTGTGGGGTACTTTTAAAAAAACAAACATATTGTGCAATTATATGGAATTATTGATAGCACTGGAATAAAGGATAACCACACTGATAAATCATATTATCTGGGGCCTTTTTTTCCTGCTTTCTGCCCAGTGCCACCCAAAGAACCGTCCCCACTAGGGTAGATGGACCCCCCCCCAAAAAAAATCAGAATTTTACAGTGATGGAAACGGGTGGTGGCTGGAGGGGTGGGGAGTTTTGTTCTCCTCCATGACACAAGGAGTGGTGTTTTGGGGGGGTCGTGTCCTCCTTCCCTATAAGTATGCTTTTTGGAGGGGGTCTCATTCCCCTTCACCATGACATGAATGCTCAGTATATTGTGTTAATACCTCGTCAGTTTCTGGCAAGCTGTCCGCCTGCCATCTAAAGGGCCTTTTGTGTTTTTTTTTTTCCTTTCGCATCTTCCGAACTGCTTCACAGTACAAGTCCATAATCCTTCCATTGAAACTGCTAGGTAATCTTATTTTTTTTTGTTATTCATTTCGTTTCCATCTTCGCTTTGCCACAATGAACCGATGATCCCACCCTGATGAAGAAGATGATGATGATGATCTCTCCCTGACAGTGATCCCCCACGCCTCTCTCTCTCTCTCTCTCTCCCTCCCTCAGCCCCATCCCAGTTGAAAAGCTGTCAGCCTTATCAAGACAGCTCCCATGGGACTAGCCTCCTCTGAGCCAACCCTATCAGCTGATTGAAAGCATTTCCTTCATTCCCCCCTCCCCCCCCACACACACTCCTTTTTCTTCTGTACTACTAATGGGGCATAATTGCTATAGATGGATTTTTTTTAGATTATAGCTGGAGGAGAGGGAGAGCTGTGAAATATTTATAATTGATTACATAGTGAATGATTAAACGCAACCTTTTTTTGCAGTGGGAGAAGTGTGAGTGTGTGTGTGTGTGTGTGTGTGTGTCTGTAGTGTGTGTTTGCTCTGGATACAGACAGGCGTTTATTTATAATTTTGTGTCATTTCTTGGATTTAAGTGCAACAGGAAAAAGGATCAGTTCTCGGTAGAACTGTCACCAAGGCTACCAGCCAGGCAAAAATAATTGTACTGACCTGTTTTTTTTTTCTCCTTTAATTACTGAATAACTTACATTTATTTGCCTTTGGCTAGTGACTTTTGAAATATGTATTAGTCAGTGTGAAATTTGACCTTCCGGTTAGTAATGTACTAGCCATAATGAGCCATGCCATGAGGGATAGAAGGAACAATGAATGGCAAAGAAGACGGATACTGCACCTGCCCTGGGACAAATGGGAGGCACAGCTGCTTCCACACCTCACCCCCAGTGATGCCATGAGGCGCAGTGTCAGAGACCAAGCAAAGCAATGCTAACATGCATTGACCTGGGGGTAGTAGTTCTTGAAAAACAGTTGACATTTGTACCCCAGACATCCTCCATTGTCAGGGGCTGTTTTTGCTGTCACTGGAGTATCATCTGACTGTGCCCTAGGTTCCCTTACCAAAATACAAGTGCACAGCATGCGTGCAGTGTGCATGCCGCATGCTTAATATGCAGGTGGCATGCATGCTGCGCACTTGTATTTCTGTAAGGGTTTGATATTACAGATCTACCTTGGTTTAGGCCTTTGTCTCATCTCAACTTTACTACTTTAATATGTTCTACAAGGGCCTCTACCCCATCATTTATTGCATCATCTGTAGCATGTCCAGAACTCTTCAGCAGGGCTTCTGACCGCCATATGGAGATCAGATCATATTACTCCTTCACTCCAAGTCATTGGTTGGCTGCTGATGAGATGACGCATTGAGTGCAAGGTTTTATTATTAATTTACAAAGCCTTGAATGAACTGAGCTACAGTATCTCAGCAAACTCCTGACCCCTTCACCCTAGCAGAGTGTTGCGGTCAATAGAGGCAGAGGATTACTTTTTTTCGTCAAGCTTTTTCTCATTTCTCGACTTGCCCGCCGGCACCTGCCAGCCCTATCATTGACCTTCTCATAAACTGACCCATTATCCACCACTTTCCCAAGACCACCATAGCGGTTGGTGGCCTGCGGGGGTTGGGGGGGCGGTGGCACAACAGTGGATCAGGACTTTTTCCTCCATCTCCTGTTTTTTTTTCTCTCCAAGGGTGCCAGTGTGCAGTGTTGTGCACACACACACACACACATGCAGTGGCATGCGTGCATGCTGGTATGTGGTGGCTGTCCTCCTCTCTGTCCCACTGTGTTGTCTCCACGTCCCTATTACATAGCAGATGACAAGCAGAACACTGTGCCCTCCCCCATGAGAAGAGCTGTTTCTGAGGTGCATGATCCTCCCTCCCTCCCCCAGCCAACTCCCTCTCGATTACTCTCGATTACTGTACCCACTATGGAGCCCCTACCGAAAAAAACAGACATTGACCTTATCGAAAGGGTACAACATAGAGCTACCAAAATCCTGATTGATACCAAGAATAAATCATATATAGAAAGACTAGAGCAACTAAAACTTTTTAGTCTCAAAGTCTGATGGAAAAGAGGACAGTTACTCTTATTCTACGACATAGTATATGACCCATAACTCATGACTGAACTAAATCTTACATTTAAAGACAACAATTCAAAAACACGTGGACATCCACTGCAAGTAATCCCAGGCAGATTTAAAACAAACAAAAGAAAATACTTACATACCAAAAGGATTGTCAACCACTGGAACAATCTACCAGAATACATTACAGTTGCAGAAACAAAAAATATTTTCAAGAACAGACTAGACAAATCCATACTGGCAGGTGGGAAGTTCTCATATTGTTCGTGAACACAGGAGCTATCCATGGACACACTTGCTTTCTCAGCTCCTCAATCCATTAGTGACCATTAGTGAGTGACCTGTGTCGTTTCCAGAATCCAGATCACCAGCATAGCAAGCAGTAACTTTCTGGCTGTACTGTTGGCCCCAGGGCAGAACCTGTTGAGGGTACCATCCTCGTGTGGCTGTCTCGTTTTGTAAAGCTCATTCCCAGAGGAGGATCAGTCTGTTAGTGGCCTGGCCTCCTTTAAAAATCTTTTGAAAACTCATCTGATGAAGCAGGCTTTCTGCCTGGTGGACTGAGAGCTTAGCCTTCAGAATTTATAGGAAGTCCACGGAAGTAAGTCCCACGGGCGAGGTGGGGGACCAGAGAGTGCGGGGGCTGAGCCTTCAGTGGCTTGCGTCCCATAAAGCATGCTAAATAAAAAAAAAAAAGAATAAATAAAGTAAGTCTGTCTGGAGTAGAGCTATTCATTTATTTATCTTTCCTATTCTTTTTTTATTGATATAGTATTGTGGATTTTGTGCAGTAAAAGTGCTCAAGCCATGGAGGAGCATTTAAAAGAAAATTCCACTACTACTATGTTTGTGATTTTAGCACGTGGTTGGGTTGGGTGCTGCTGCTGCTCCACGATTCAGGGATCCTCCTGGACCCACTGTTTAGACAGGCCAAGCCAGCAGCCATGGCAGATGTGTATGGGGATCTAGCAGTGCCCATGTCGCTTTCCCGCGGATTGTATCATCATAAGAAATCAAGTCATCAGGTATGCATGCCTGCTGCATTCTGGGGGTTTACTGGCACATGTTCAGAATAGCACAAAGACAGCAGTATTCTCAATCATCTTCAAGGCCGTGGAGACAGAATGGCTCAGTAACTGGACACACACTAATTAAAAACAACCTTATTGGACTTATCTAAAGCATGTGATATAGAAGTCCACCTGCCTTCAGAGCGAATCGCGAAGACATAATGTGGTGAGAGGATGGGTGGAAAGTAACATTTGTAATCACTGCTGCAAAATTAGAGGCATTAAAGGGGGAAAAAAGGAGGAGAAAGAAAAACAAGATAATTTAACATGCTGTCCCGGAGTGGTAGAGGCCTGCATCAGCAGTTCCTTGAATGCTAAGAAAATCCTCATAGAGTGAACTTTATGTGACCCACTGGACTGTGCTTAGGGAGACCGCCTTAAAGCAAAGTGAACTGGGGACAAGTCCTGAAATATTTTTCTGGCAACACCTCAAAATTCTGGATGCATGTGATACATGGATTGTTCCAGGCCAAGGTCAGAGAGGGCATCCCCCCTCCACCCTGGAATAGTCTGCTGGAGCCTCTGCCCAAGCTTTGCCCCAGCAGTGAAACATAACCGCATGCGTAGTCCAAACTTAAATTCTGCCTAAACACTTGCACTTGAAGCCTTCCCCCCCTTACAGAAATACATCACCAGGGTGTAGTACGTAGAAGTAAATGGGATTTGGGGGAAGGAGGGAGGGAGGGCACAGAACCCTTCGCTATTCAATGTCTCTGCTCCAGTTTCTCTTCCTTCTTTCCTGCTCTTTCTTGTCACTAAAGTACATAGGAGAAAATCTTTAAACAAGTAGCAGAATTTTTTCCCTTATAAGATGTACAACAGATGGTCTGTGCATTTTTAGTTCATAGTAATGAATTCTTGGTTTTCATATATAATTTCTAAAGCTATTTTTGTCATTTATACATTTAAAATCCAATTATTTAAAGCAGCAGTACTAGATAAAAAAATCGGATCTTTTGCAACAGTTTCCCTGTGCTCTGTTGAGCACTCACCTCGTAATATTTCTTGTTTTCGCTGTACTGTCACCCCATAATTTGCTGTTTTTCTTTGTTTTCATTTACATTTTTCCAACCCGCTATGTTGAACTGGAACCCTCTGCTGCCAACCGCACATGCGCATGACTCGCAGCACTACACAGGGACAGTGGGAACGTGCAGCACAGAGTCCCATGGAAGTGAACAAAAGATGTGATATGACATGGGGGGGAGCTTGGCTACAAATTAGGCATCAGCCATATTTACTGTGGATCCACAACGATAGAAATACATTTGAAATATCTAATAAACTAAAGATCGCTAGAAACAATATTTACAGATATGGAAACTGGAACTATGGCTGCATGCTTCCAGCCAACATGTTGAAGATCACTTCCTGATTATCCAGTAGTGCTGCTTTAACATCTGTTGTAAATGAAATCATATGGTATTTGTATTGTAACGGTATTGTTATTATTGAAAACCTTAATAGAACATTATTGATAAACAAAATACCACAGTGCGGAGCCATTGGTAGAGTTGCTACTGGCCCCATGATGTTATTCAAATGACGTCTTAGTGCCTTGCATATCTTATGTAGTCCTTAGCATGCTGGCATTTAAATATGGCAGCCAGGAGCAAAGATGCGAACCCATTTCGGATGTGTTAGCCCTCTTTTCTCCTGGGTGTCTGTCACCAACAGGGGCATGCGATGTACTGTGCTGGTGGACTTTGTGTGGCGCTGCTACATCCCTATATTAGTACATGCAGCAAGGGCACTACGTGTGCATGAATATATCTCTGGGATTGCAGCATGCTAATTAGCGAGCTGTGCTATCCCTTGCACAGTGCTGTTGGCCCTGTTTGAATTCGGGGGGGGGCTATGTTTTCAAAGTTTTCTCGAAAGTAACAAAAGTAACTTTTAGCTTGATTTTTAGCTGGGACATAATAGGGTGGGTTTCACTGAGTTATTTAAATTAAGGAACAGTACAACCACCAGAGGATGCACTCTTAAACTAGAAGGGGAGGGAAGAGAATTAAGGAAGGACTTCAGAAAGTATTTCTTAACAGAGTGGGTGGCGGACAGGGTGAACAGTCTACTCAAAAATGTGAACAGCACTGGCACTGTCTCAGGGTTCAAAACCCGATGGACCATTTTAAGGGGGTACTTAAGAAGAAAAGGGAGGCCATGGGTGGGAGTTCTGAAAGGGCAGAGTACAATATCATACGGGGGAAATCAGGACAGACTTGATGGACTGTAATTTTCTGTCCTTAGACATATATGGTAATGGTGGTGTGTGGGGAAGGGGCTGCACCCAGGAGCCACAAAACAAGGGCATACAAGACAGGAATGTGTTAAATTCTCAATGGGGTGAGAAACAAGGCCAATGAACTTTACCTAACAATTACTTTGTTTTATAGTATTTCAAGGAAGGAGAAATGAAAAAGGTTCCAGTCCACACCCAAATAAGCAATGAACTGAAAGAGAAGAATAATTTGGGTTTCTCTAGAAGATTCTATTTTCAGCAGTAAAATTTTTTTCTTTATAAAAAAAAGAGTAATTCATAATGGCAATGAGTTTCATATGAAAGGGCTCGAGTTAGCACAATCATGAGAAAGCAGTCTTTCCTGGAATAGAGCTCACTTACAGTAGCTTCAAGTTCCTTCCTCCCTCCCTCTCTCCCTCTTGTCTGTCTTGTTTTTTCTTTTACACTCTCTTTCTTATTCCTCTTCTCTCTCTCTTTTTCATTACAGGGTGTGTGTGACGGGAAACTCCTGCAGCTCTTTTGTTTATTTATTTATTTATTTAGCTTTCATTGACCAGATAAATACACTAGACAAGACATTTTCTTATTTTCAGGTACGACCCGGAAGAGTAAAATGAAATACAAGTTCATACAGAGGACATGATACAAGTTAGGCATTACACAGAAGCAGGTAGAACCAGATGAACATAACACAAGCAGTCAGTAAACACAGTTAGAATGGGAAAAAATATATACATAGAGTCACCAAGGCTATGAACAGTGCATTATACAATTCTATACAGCTCAGAGCCCCAAAAGCAGAGCCACAGTCAAAGCATCGCCTGAAACAGAGAGTAAATATGTTATATACAGAGCAGAACCCAAGCAGGCAGGATGCATCTGCAGGACCTGTGCAAGGGTACCAAAAGAGGGACATGTAAGTCCAGTGCAGGGGACCAAGGATAGTTATGGTGGTTTAGGACAACCACACACAGAGGAGAGCTTCAAGTAATTCCACAGGGAGCTCCGAAGGCATGAGTGGGAGGGGGAGGAGCAGGCCTGGGTAGAAAGGAGTTCCATACTCTGGGGCACATGAAGCAAAATCCCTGTCCCCCATTTGCGTTCAAGTGGCAGGAACTTTGAGAACAGCAGGACCCAATGACCTAAGGGAGTAAGAAGAAGAGGCAGCTGGTCTGAGGAGCTGAGCCAGTCCTGGGGGGGGAGTGCCAGTTCTGAGAACCTTGACCGTGAAGCTGCCCAAGACAAAATTCATGTAGTTGGGTGAAGAGAGCCAGTCAAGTTTTTTATACAGGTCACAGTGGTGGGTGAGGCAAGGGGCAGCAAGTGCAAAGTGAAAAATGTTATTATAGGCTATGTTCCACCTAGAGAGGTGAACTTTGGACGTGCGTGCAAACAGGATGAGTCCATAGCAGAGAGAAGGGAGAAACACACCTCTGACCAGTGCAAGGTGAGCAGCAGAAGTAAGATTGTTCTTCGCTCTGTAGGCCAGACTCAGTTTGCAGTTGACAGCTCTGCATACATTTTGGATATGATGCCCAAGGTCAAGCTGGGGGCCAAGTGTCACCCCAAGGTATTTGACAGTATCAGTGATTAGGACAGGAGCACCATCAACACCAATAATACTCAGTGGGGCAGGGGAGGCCTTCATCTTGTCCAGGGACCCAAAAAGCATGGCCTGAGTTTTTTTAAGGTTGAGGACCAGCTTGTGGGTCATTATCCAGGACTGGATATTCCTGAAATCCTCTCTCAGTTGGTGGTTGATGACCACAATATCACGGGAATGGGTGAGGATAACCAGGCCATCCACATATAGGATAGAGCTACAGTTGGAAGAAGTAGAGGGCAGATTATTGACAAAGATAGAGAAGGGACCCTAGGACTGAACCCTGGGGGGACACCAGAAGTCACAGGAGTGGTGGCCGAGAGGACCTTACTGAATTTAGTAAGTTGCTCTCTGCCCTGGAGGTAATTAGTGAACCATCCTAGGATGGGTGGGGACAGACCAAGGGACCGAAGTTGAGAGCAAAATAAGACATGGTCAACTAGGTCAAAGGCATTAGATTGGTCAATGAAGATGGTGCCTGAGAGCTTACCCTGGTCCATAGCTGCCCTGATCCCAGAGGAGACAGTGAAAAGGGCCCTTTGATACTGTGCCCTTTGCGAAAGCCATGCTGCATGGGAGACAGTAGCTCATGGGCCTGAATATACTCCATGAGTTGTCCAGCCACAACTTTCTCCAGAAGTTTACTGATAGCCGACAAGATGGCTATCGGTCGGTAGTTGTCAAGGATCTTTGGGTTGCCCTGTTTGAGAACAGGGACAATCCTTGCCACCTTCCAGAGGTCGGGGATAACTCCAGAGGCTAGGGACATGTTGAAGATATGGGCCACTAGGGAAGCGATATAAGAGGCACCAAGATGGGGGAGCTTAGGTTCCATGCTATCGTGGGCAGCGCTAGAGTGAGGGGAGAGATCAGAGAGAAGTCTTTGCATCTCCTGTGCTGTCACAGCCCTGAAGTAGAGCAACAGATGGGAGATAGGGGCCGATTGTGGGGCAGAGGCCGGGTAACAACTATCACTCCCACCAGTGGAGAATAGGGAGGTGAAGACAGACAGATCCGAGAAATGGGAGTTGAATGCATTGGCGATGGTTAGTGGATTGTTACAATTAGATCTGTCTATGAGCATGTCAGAGACCCCACAGCTGGAGGAACCACTTACTATATTTTTAATGTTCCTCCAGAAATTCCTATGGTCTTAGCTGAGTTTAGTAAGGCAGTTTTGCAGTATTCACTTTTGGCAGCCCTGATTGCTTTTTTGCATTCATTCCTGAGCCTCCTATATTGCTGAAATATGGCCTGGTCCATCGTGACCTTGAAGTTGGCCCAGCACTTGTCTCTAACCCTCATGAGGGCTAGGAGGCTCCCATACAGCCACTTAGAGGCATACCCCCTTACCCTCCACCTGATAAGAGGGGCATACTTGTCCTGCAGTGCCCTGAAGGTGCTGAGAAAATGACTAACAGCAGTGGAAGAGTCCTGAGCATTTGGCACTGCAGACCAGTCCATAAGCTTCAGATCCTCATGGAAGGACTCCAGGTCAAACCTGGAGAAATCCCTTACTTGGATGATTTTGTGAGGAATTTTCTGGGAGATCTTCCATATGCAGTACACAGGGGTGTGGTCACACATAGGAAGGGTACCAGAGGAGCTGATCTTCTCAGGTCTATTGGACAGAACCCATTCCAAGAGGGAGCTAGTACCGCCAGTGGTAGACCACCTAGTGGGCTCCTGAATAAGATGAGACAAGGAGAGGCCAGCAAGCAGAGGTTCATACAGCTTGGTGTTTCCTCCAAGCCAGTTTAAATTAAGATCTCCCAAGATCATTAGCTCATTATCCCCAGTCTTAGCACTAACAGTATCAAAGAGGTAGGATAACCCCGACAAACCACCCTTGGGGGGGATTGTATGTACAGAAGTTGTGCAACTTCTTAGTGTTCCCAAGTAATAGGACTGTGTGAAGCAGCTCACAAGAAGACAGTAAGGGCTGTTGGTGGGATATAACAGACAGGTTTAGGTGATTCTTGTAGTAGACCAAGATACCACCCCTACGCTTTTTCCCAGGCTGATCTTACCTAATGAGATCAAAGCCAGGAAGCACTCAAGTCGAGCCAGGGGTGGAAGGTTTTAGCCAAGTCTCAGTAATACCAAGGATGTCAGGCTTGTAGTGAGTGACCCAGGCAGAGAGTCCAGCCAGACTGGGCAGGAGGCTGCGGATGTTGAGGTGAGCTATGTTCATCCCCTTGCCTAACAGCCAGCCCACAGGAAATGAGGAGGCTTAATAAGTAGGACCAGGGTTAAACTCAATGTCCCCAGCCAGGGCTAGTGTCACCAGGAGGAGCCAGAGGAGATGCCTTATAGGGGGAGAACCACCTCCGGCCAAAGGCTTGTGAGCAGGATGCCTGACCACTATGGCAGGATACAGAAAGCACCTGAGGTCAAGACAGCAGATAGGCCAGAGGGGCTGTCTACCACAGGCTATTAGACTGGAGAAGGTGAAGTTATGCTCTTCATGCTGTTCAAGTGTAACCCAGGGGCCCCCTGAGGGAGGGGAGCAATCAGCAATAAGTAGACGGAGGCATAAGGCAGTGAGAAGGCCACTGATGAGGGCACTGATAAATGGGGAGGGCTTAGCACCCTCCCTGATGCGCTTAGGAACCCCCATGTCAAAAAGGACCTGTCCCTGGGACTAACCGGGGCACTGAAGGGAGAAGATATTGTGGACAGGTCAGGTAGACCGGTCAAGGCTTACCAGAAGCCAGAGGGGCTATTTTGTCAAACAGTAGGAAGGCCCTGAGGAGAGAACCAAGCAGTGCTTGCCCACCAGACCCCCCTAAGCTGTCCAAGTGGGCCCTAGAGGAGCACCCAATTTGTGGAGGTCTATCCTACAGACGCCCCCACAACAGGGGTCAGTAGACAATCCCCCCTAATGTAGAAGCACACCACCAGCTACTGGAAGGATTACCAGCTTCCGTGGTAGTAAGCCTCACTGGAGGCAAGGCTAGTAGAGATAGCTAGTGAGCACAATACATTCACACGCTAATGGAGACATTTCCCGACTAAAGTTGCTGAGACATGATAGATAGACAGGCAGAAATTATTCAGTAGATTGCAGTCGATTCCCACCATGATTAATTGCAGTCAACTAGTCAGCAGTGGTTGTAAAAAATATACTCAGCCAGGCCCACTCGGGGTAGAATAAGCTAGGCTGAAGCCTGTAACCAACTCAGGATAAAGATTACACAGTACTGAATACACCAACAAGAATATTAGCTGCTGTAAACATCTATCAGACTGTGAATATGATCAAATAGCAGAAGTATATTTACTGGGGCAGAGGTGTGACTCCTAGCTATACATACCCAGCAGGTTAATTAGGTACACGACTGACCACCCAGGAGTCCCACCCATACAATAATTCAGAGTGGATAAGCACCATAAGGAAGTCCATAAGCAGATAAGAGTTCTGTGTTTAGAGTGACAGATTTCTGAGAGTTCTGTGTTTAGATAGCTTTAAGCTCCTGAATTCTACTACTGGAAGCCAATGGGGCAGGACAGGACAGGGTGGGGGAGGAAGGAGCTTAAGTATATTTAAAGGTGGCCTGGGAGAGTGAGGGGGTGGGCAAAAAATTCTGAAGCAGAAGCAGCAGCTGTGCAGGCCGAGGCTGTGTATAGGCCGTACCTGATACTTGTGTCCAGGAGACTGGTGGCAGCAGGCTTCTTGGCACCGAGAGAGGTGCAGTGTGGTGTCCATGCATGCAGGAGGTGAACCGCAGATGGCGGTAGGTAGCCCAGTGGGCTACAAGGACACCTGATGCTTGTGTCCAGGAGGCTGGTGGCAGCAGGCTTCTTGGCACCAAGAGAGGTGCAGAGTGGTGTCCAGGTGTGCAGGAGGTGAACCGCAGATGGTGGTAGGTAGCCCAGTGGGCTACAAAGACGCCTCTTGAGGACCGACCTTCTCTTAAATCTGTTACAACAGTTCTTCTATTTCTTAGTCTATTCTATCTTTACAATTTCTAGTCCATAAGGTTGGCCACCTATGGGCACCCCTTCCCCTTTCTTGACTATGCTATAGTGTTCTCTTTAATTTTCCTTTTCCCTCTCAGGTCCTCATACAGGGAGGTTACTGTGGTGAACTCTGAGCTTATGTAAAACAACAGGCTGTGTTTATCATTGTTGGATTTAGTATGTAGTAGCACTATGTCATAAAATACCTTGATGTTTATACCTTATGTTTATGAAACCTGTAAATGTTGAAAATACCACGGTACTAGGTGTTTTTGATAATGGTAAAAAGTACTAGGTGGCTATTACAGAAATTAAGTTAGTTGTGCTGTTTAAAATGCATGTAAACTGCTGTAAACTGAACAAATCTAAATGTCATGATTATTTGCATATATCCCATGATGCTTTGCATTATGGAAGTCTGTATTATGTTGTATTTCTTTGAAACTTGATTTGTTGCCAGTGCCCTTTGGGGTAACCTTTCTTTCAGTGATTCAGTATTGAGGTTCTTTGTCTATAGTTTGTTTTGTTTTTTTTCTTTTTGGGCCCCCACTACCCAAGCAAACGGGGCCCGCATAGGGGCGGAGGTTGCATCTCAACTGGTAAGTTGGATCAGAGATCAGTGTCAGTAGGTGCTGGCTAAGTGCAGAGAAATTACATACATAGTCTGTTGCTGCAAATCGATGTACTAAAGAAGGAATATAGCATTGCAGAAGCTTATTTCTTGTATTTTGAATAAACACCTCACAGAGATTGTGTGTTGAACCTGAAGTTTGGTGTCTGGTCCATCTGTTATCCCAAAACCTCTCCACAATGTGAACTACTGTAGCAACCATTTTTCTGCATCTTTTCAATTCAAAGACCTGTTCTGTTTACTCCCTCTGCACCAGGTGGACTGGATTGTCAGAAACACAATACCAGCTTGCCCAGTGGTACAGTGGCAGGGCTACAGCTCACAGCACCAGCGTTGTGGGTTCAGAAACAAGCCTAGATCTTTGGGGGCTGGCTGTGGAGAGGAGGACACACGTCTCCTTTGGGGAGGGCAGCCGGCTCCAATGCAATACTGCCACCTAGCTGACCACAGGTGGTAGTACATACAGAGTAGTTTATGGGGTGTCAAGGATGACAGCTGGTGGCGTACTACATAGGCTTGCGTGAGCAAGCTTTCATACTGTAGTTTGCTGGCATCCCAGGGGATTGGAGAAAATAGGTAGCCCCTCCCCCAGCTGCAGGATGAGAATCCGACCTCCTGCAGGCCCAGCTCCGGTCATGTGGCCTTCCTCCAAATTTGATCCTGAACATGCGGTAAGAGTTGGGGTCCTTCCACCTCCATCATGGGGTAAAGCCATGGGGAGTAGGAGTAAAAATAAGCCTGCCACAAACCAGTAAAAAAAAAAAAATACAGGCAAAGTGAAGCCATCATGTTAGGCCATGGGGCCTCTCGGTACCTCTGCCCCTAATTGACTGGGCAGCACCTTTGCCAGTAATTCTATAATGTCATGCTATCACAGAAGGAAGAGGCTCTGCCCAGCGCAGTAAGACCCCGCATTACTAAAAGAAAGCCTTATTTTATGATTATATATGGAATGAAGCACACCCAAGTGTACATAATAAAGCTGTAAAGGTATTGGGGGGGGGGGGGTCTGGTGGCAGCATGCATGGTTTATATTTGTCACCAGAACCCCAAGATGTCATTCCAGCCTTATTTGTACACTCAAGGTGTATTTTATGTGCTATAATTATTTTTAAATTCCTGTCTACCTGTGCCTGCTCCAACGCAGACTTACTTTCACTTTTAGGGCCTGAGGCTGTGGTAATAGGAACTCAACATTTACAGCCTTAGTATCAGTGAGTTTGTGTGTCAGAACTCACCAACAATAAGAAATGACATTGAAATTCACCAATAATAAGTGGTGACATAGAAACTCACCGATAATAAGGATGACATAGAGACTCACTGATAATAAGCAATGACATAGAGACTCACCGATAATAAGGATGACATAGAGACTCACCGATAATAAGCGATGACATAGAGACTCACCAATAATAAGCGATGACATAGAGACTCACCGATAATAAGGATGACATAGAGACTCACCAACAATAAGGATGACATAGAGACTCACCGATAATAAGCAATGACATAGAGACTCACCAATAATAAGGCTGACATAGAGACTCACTGACAATAAGGATGACATAGAGACTCACCGACAATAAGGATGACATAGAGACTCACCAGTAATAAGTGATGACATAGAGACTCACCGATAATAAGGCTGTAAGTGCCGAATGTTTATATGGAAATTAGTATTATAAATAATTATATATTAGTAAGCCTCATTCATGGGAAATGTGTACCTCCTATATAGATCCGGCAATTCTATTACCACTGACATCTGACGCACCATTCCAGTGTCAGTGGCTCAGGAGGCTGCACGCTCACATTTAGGCTGGAGGATCATGGATTCAAGTCTCATACCAGGAACTTAGGCTAATACCCAGTACTGACACTAACACTGTAGGGCAGAACTAGGTGGTTGTTGTACTGTTCAGGTGCTGTCCTTCAGATATGAAGATAAACTGACGTCCCTTCTGCCCATCTTTAGTAGCTTTCCAGGTGGAAGTTAAAGATCCCACGGCACTTATCATAAGAGTAGAGGATTTCCCCAGTGTCTTGGTCAATGCTCCCCCTGTCAATAAAACAGGTGCATGTAACCCAGCCACCAGGACACACCAGGAAATGAGCTGTCAAAGCTCAATGTGGCTGTCCTTGTCATAAATTACAACTAAAAGAGCCGGCCTAATACTGGCAGTGGTAGCATTCCCTTACAGAAATACAAGTGTGCAGCATGTGTGCCGCATGCATGTCATATGTTTAATTAGCATGCAGCATGTATGCCACATGTTTAATAAGCATTTGGCATGCATGCAGCATACTTGCAGTTCTGTAAGAGATTGCTGCTTGCTATGCCAGCAACCTGGATTCGGGAATGGACTCAGGGCATCCAGTGGCTGGTTTGGGAGGGAGGATAGAGCATTCCAAGGACAGCTCTCCTCCCTCGGAGATGAGGAATGCTGCATCCCTCTACTTGACCGCCACCTGGTGGAGATCAGGTAACACACTAAAGGAGCAACTAGATGGGATGGAGGCAGCCACTGGATGCTAATTATGCATGCATGTCATTGCACACTGGTACCCTCGGGGTGAAAACCAGATACTGGAAGAAAAAAAGCCCCAGTCCACCATCACACTGGTGCCCACTGCAGGCCCATACATTACCAACAAGGCAGGCTGTACACCACTATTGTGGGTCTAGATAAGCAGTGTGTAACCAGTAGGTCAATCAGAAAGTTGGTGACAGAGCTGGGAGGGTGCGTTTGGGGTGAGCCGAGGTTCGAAGTGGACTCCTGGTCATTGACATCAACCACAGGCTAGGACAGGCAGAGTCAGCTGCCACTCAGAAGCGGGTTTCAGCCAGGGATGGCTAGCACAGGTTCTAGCACCACAGTGTCCATGGTGGTCTGGCCAGGGAGCTCGGTCCTCCTACAGAGGCATGTTGTGAGTGTGCAAGGACAACAAATGGTTGTGCCAACTCCAAAGAGATGTGAAAGAGAAAATCTGTGATATAAAATTCAAGTCCCCACTGAGGATGATGTCTGCCAGTACAGCAGGGATCTACACCACATAGCTCCACCCCTCGCAACTGAATCTCAATCGGGGGGGTGGGATGGCTCTCCCCAGAACCACCTGCCATGGACGGAAGAACTGTGGGGGATTGCAGAAGAGTTAGTGGAGGATGAGGTTGGGCAGTAGTGGAAACAAAAATAGAAACCAGCCCAGATTAATTATGGATTGTATTATCAGTTTATGCCTAGATCCTTGCCCCCGAGGAAGTTCAGCTGCCGAAACGTTGAGCACTTAGGGGATCATGGCAGTGTGAAGAGGTTACTAACATACTAAAATGCCAGCAGAATAGGCCTAACGGTCTTTTGCGTCTGCTTGTTTGGTCAGCCCCCACCCTGGGAGCTGACCTTGCTGCCCCCCTCGCCTTCTCTGGCTTCTCCCTTCCCAGTTCCGGATATTCTCACTGCATTGGATTTTGCTTCCTGAACCCTTCCCCTGTACCTGTCCCACCCCCTCTTGAACCCCTCCACCGTCTCTGCCTCCACCAGCCCCCTGAGCAGCGCATTCCATGGCTCCACCACCCTCTCAGTGAAGTAGCACCTCCTCCTTTCTCCCCTGAATCTTCCCCCCTCCAGCTTCCACACATGTCCTCTAGTTGCCCCCTCCTCCTTCCTTCGAAGCACCCTGACTGCTCCTTCCTATTTATCCCCTTCATGTACCTGAAGACCTCTATCATGTCCCCCTGGTCCCTTCTCTCTTCCAATGTGTACATATTTAGCTCTTCGAGTCTCTCCCCATAGGTCCTGTCCCCCAAGCCCCAAATCATTTTGGTTGCCCTCCTCTGGACCCTCTCCAGGAGTTCAATGTCCTCTTTAAGTGTGGCCTCCAAAACTGCATGCAGTACTCGAGTGCGGCTTCACCAAGCAGTTATACAGAGGAGTATCACTTCCTCCTTCTGAGGTGATCCCCTAGCGATGCATCCCAGCATCCTGTTGGCCTTAGCTGCTGCCTCCTACAAGTCTCTGAGTTGTTCATCTTGACATCCACCACCCCCAGGTCCCTCTCAGCCATCGAGACTTGTAGCATTCCCCAGGGTGTACACTTGGCCCAGGTTTCTGGCCCCCAGGTGCAGTACCTTGCATTTCCCTGCAATGAACCTCAGCTTCCACTTTCTGGATCATCTTTCCAGAGCCTCCAGGTCCCCCTGTAGGGCCACCCACCCCTCCTCCCCATCCACCATCGCCCCCAGTTTTGAGTCATCCGCAAAGAGACTCATCTCACTCCTGATACCTGTCCTTATGTCAGAGATGTAGGTGTTGAACAGGAGGAGCCCAAGGACTGATCCCTGTGGGACCCCACTAATGACCTTCCTTGGGGATGAGACTATCCCGCCAACTACAACCTTCTGGATCCGGTCCTGGAGCCAATTGCCTATCCATCTGATCATCTGGTTCCCAACCCCCATTTCTCCCAGCATATCCAACAGGCCGTCATGAGGAACAGAGTCAAATGCCTTGCTGAAGTCTAGAAAGAGGACACCCACTGGTCTACCCAGGTCCAAGGCACTCATCACCCAGTCATAGAACTCCACAAGGTTTGTCTGACATGATTTTCCTGGGATGAATCCATGCTGTCTATCGTCCAGGCACCCTGACTTTTCCAGGTCCCCCCCCCCAGCCTCTCCTTGACAATGCCCTCCATCACCTTGCCCACCGCCGATGTCAGGCTGACAGGCCTGTAGTTCCCTGCTACCTCCCTTGTGGATAGGCACTATATGCACCACCTTCCAGTCCTGGGGCACCCACTCTGTCCTCAGAGATGGTGAAAAGCTCCGCCAGGGGTTTCGCTAGGACATCCACAAGTTCCTTCAGCACTCTGGGATGTAATTTATCCAGCCCCGGTGCTTTCTCCGTCTTAAGGGACCTGAGGGCTTCCCTCACTCTTTCTGCTGTGATTTCCACTTGTGCTACCTCTTCTCCCTGCTTATCCTTCCCCCCTCCTGCCAGTGATGCCTCTCCCTCTCCCCAGACCTGCCGATCGGTAAGGTCCCCCCTCCTCCGTATCCTGTCTCCCCATGTATGATGCAGCCCCTATTTTCCTTGGTGAAAACTGAGATGAAGTACTCATTTAGTACCTCAGCCTGCTCCCCAGTCTTGTACCCATCTCTCCCCTATTTTAATCCTGCTAATCTGCCCTTCACCCTTCGTTTTTCCACAATGTATCTAAAAGAACCCTTGTTCCCTCTCCTAATTTCCTGGCCAGGTTCTGCTCCTTCCTTGCCTTAGCGCCTTCACCACCCTAGTGGCCTTCTAGCCATCAGCTCATACTCCCTCAGTCCTTTTCCTCCTTGAGCACTTGAATTGCCTATAGGCTGCCTTCTTTCCCCGCACCACCTCCTGGACCTCCCTGGTCCACCAGCAGGGTTTTCGGGCCCTACCGCATTTTCATCTTACTCTTGCACAGGTGCTGGTAGCATCCTGCACCCCTCTCCTGATGATTTCCCACCTACTGTCAGCGTCCATGTCTGACCCAATCACATCCAAATGCTCCTTAAGGATCCTTCCCATTTCCTTAAAATCCGCTCCCCTGAAGTCGGTTACCTCTGTCTTTGTGCAGCCTTCTACCCCTCCTAGGTCCAGGCAGAACCAGATCGTGGCATGGTCACTCCCCGCCAACAGGTCCCTTACCTCCAGGCCCCCAATCTGGTCACTGTCTGCCAGGACTACATCCAGTACCCGCGCCTCTCTGGTCGGTTCCCCCACCTGCTGAGTTAGGAACACGTATTGAAAGACATCCGACAACCTCTGTTCCCTGGCCACTGAGGATGTCATAGTCTCCCAGTCTGTTCCTGGCATGTTTAAATCCCCCAACACCACTACCCTTCCCCTGCCCAATCTGCAGTGTCTCCCAACATCTGCTCCCAGACTCTCCTCCAGCTCCTCTGCCAACGCAGGGGGTCTATACACCACTCCTATTTTTACTCTCTTGCCCCCCCTTGTTATCAAGGTGACCCAAATCGCCTCCATGGTTCCCTCTGCCTCCTCTACTCCCCCATGCCAATGCAGTTTTTGACTATCATTGCTACCCCTCCTCCCCTTCCCTCCCCCCGTCCTTCCTGAATATAGTATAACCCTCCAGGTTCAGGTCCCAGTCGTGTCCTGCGGTGGCCCAGGTCTCAGTGACTGCTGCCACATCCGCTCCCTCAGTTAGCATTGCCTGGAGCTCAGGCATTTTATTGCCCAAGCTCCTGGCATTTAGCAGGACTACCTTCCACCCTTTCCCTATACTTCCATTTCCCCAGCTCGTGTTCCCATGGGGATTCCGTTTTCCTCTGGTCTGCACTTTACCAGTCGGCCTTTTCCCGCATTCCTCCAGCTCCCTAGGGGGTGGAGACAGAGTCCCTCCTTTATCAGACCCTCCTCGACAGCCTTTTCTCCCATCCCTCCTCCTTCACAAGTTTAAACCCCACTTTTCACCAATGAACCCCTCTATTTTCAACTTAAGGATTCCCTTCCCCTCCAAATTGAGATGGAGCCTATCTCTAGCATACAGCTCCTTATCTTCCCAGGTCTCCCCCCAATCCCCCATCAACCCATACCCTCTGGCCTCACACCACTTTCTGAGCCACTGGTTTATCTCACTAATCTTCCTTTTGTGTTCCCCACTAGCCCTTGGCACCGGCAGGATTTCCAAGAAGGAAATCATGCATCCTATGTCATGACAGACCCTGGCAAGCTCCCTGAACCTTGCCTGTATCTATAGCTCGCCATTTCCCTCAATGTTATTTGTACCCAGGTGGACCAGTATGTCCGGGGAACCCCCACAATCCTTTGCCAGCTGATATACCTCGTGCTTGGCCCTGTGCACCATTAGTCCAGGGAAGCATTTTGTTCTAACTGGCCAGGCTTCTCCCTCCCTATCCCATTTGATACCCTTGATCATAGAATCCCCCAACAGGAGCACTCTGAACGCTCCTTTTCCTCCATTCCCCCCCTTCCATGTCCCTCATCCTTTCTACCAGCCGTTCCACCCAGCTGGCTCCTTGTTCCTCCCTGTATCTGGGTGCCACATGCCGCCCCCTCCTTATTTACCCTGGCCACCCCCTGCCCTCCGATCCTATGCCTCTCCTCCTCCCAAGTATCCTTCTGTACCTTGCTAACTCCCCCCTCACTGCTCGCGACTGGTCCTTCTCCCCCATCCACTAAACTAGCCTGGCTCATCCTCCCTTCCTTCCTGTCTCCGTTTAGTCCCTCCTTGCTTGTCGTGCTCTCCTGGCCTAAACCCTCAGCTCCCTTTACTGAATCCTCCTTGTACTACTAGTCCTTCTCCTTGCTCTTTCCTCCCAACTGGTCCTTCTCCTTGCGCTTTCCTCCCTCTTTCCCCTGCCCCTCCTGCTCTGATCCACTGCTCCCCCCATTTTCCTGCATTCCAGGATCCCCCCTGTTCCTCCTGCTATCCGGCCCCCGCCTCCTGCCCCCACTCCCTTTCCATCTCTAACCACCCCTGTCATGGCTACATCACCCCCCATCCTCAAGCAGAAGAAGAGATTGAAGCGGTTACTGGCGTGAAGTCCGATCCACCTCCCCGCCTTGCTTCCTTCCTTCTGTCCAGCCCCAGCCATCTGCCTACTTCCCTGAGAATGTTGTCCCTCTGACCCCCCTTTGTGAGGGTCCGCAGTTACCTGCCTGCTTCCTTGGTAGTGTTCTCCTTTTGGGCCCCCTCTGCCAGGGTCCCTATGTGACCCCAGAGTATTCTCCTGCACTCCTTTCCCTATGTCCATGCCCCTAGTGCTTAGTGCAACCCCATGGGAGATCCACTGCCCTCTTCCCCAACCATACCTCCCCCCTTCCCCAAGCTGTCTCCTAATCCCTGCAACCTCCTCCCTAAGCTGTGCCAGCTGGTAGCACACTGGGCAACCACCAAACTTCCAAGACCAGTCCAGTATCATGGCTGCCCCACACCCTGTGCACCCCACCACCCTCCCAAAGATGCTGGCCCTAATGATGTGCGGTCCCATCCACCTCCAAGTAGGTTCTTGAAAATAAAAGTGTTACCTTGAAAGGCGAAATCTGGGCTGGTTTCTATTTTTCTGTTTGGACTTATCTGCCTGTCCCAGCCCTAGAAAAATCAGTAGGACCTATATATTGGGAGGGGACTCACCCCATCTCTGGTTTGCACAGTAGTGGAAACAGAAGTTACGGTGAAGCTGTAGGGGATAAACGCATTTTTTTTAATTACAAGGGAATCATAGTGGAAAGGAAGGGGGAGAGAGTAAGAGCAATAGATCAAGTAGGGTCTACGGTGATATAGTAGGTAGGGAAAAATGGGCAAACTGGGTAGGCCAAGCGGTCCTTGTCTGCCATCAAATTCTATGTTTCTCTGTTTCTATGAAATGATTCTCATGACACAAGCAGAGAACTGTGACATCAAGGTACAGTAAGCAACAGGGGAAGACAAAGTTTAAAGAGCAAGGACAAGGAGCTTGTTTCTTTTTTATTCCCTTCTTGTTTGTGCTTCTAAGCATCCAGCCTTCCCCTGGCCCCCTTGCAAGCGTCTCCATGTCCCAGACCCACCTTCTCCCAGGGCTTATGTCATGTTCCCTTGTGGTACTCCCCACTGCAATGCCCTCAGGTTGGGCCAAGACCCTCAGGAGATTCTTTAGACAGTCTTCCAGAGGAGAGTGTGTGGATTGGCAGGTATGGGACCTGGGAGCAGGAGGGACATCATTCTGCATGGCCATGGGATTCATCTCATTGTTTCTGCCTCCCAGGACAATGCACGATTGGATGTCATGACATGAGCACACTAGGCAGGTGCCCATCAACACTGGTGACCTCCTCCTCACCCTGCAACCCTGCCCCTCTCCCTGTGGTTACAAGGGAGCAGTATCACAGCAATCCCCAGAACAGAGTAGCATCTGCTAGGATGTTAAACTCTCTCCCACCTGGCTGGCCCCTGATGACCAGGATGGTTCTCGAACCTGGGTCACAGATGTCCCAAGCGGTTTCTCTTCCACTGCTCCAAAGGACCATCCCTGCAAGAAGCCAGTTTTCATGCAAAATGTCTTCAGTAATAATACAATGGAATGTCCAGAAATTCAGATTAGGGGGAATTTCTGAGATGGAGTTCTGCAGATGCTCACTATGAATGTTTTTTTTTCTGGAAAACAGAAAATTCCTTTAATAAAACTACTGTAGCCCATCTTTGCCAGAAAATCATGAAACTTCTGTTGCTGCTGCTGCTGCTGCTGCTACTTTTTTTAAGGAGCCTTAGCTAAATTGGTCTTGCGAAAAAGAAAAAAAAATAATTGCTGTCAGCTCCTGATAGTGTCACATAGTCAAGGGAAAACGAAATTGTAAAAGTATCTGCTGCTCTCTGCTGTTATCAAGTTTGCCTGTTGAGCTCCTTGTATTATTAGGGATTAAGCATGACTTCTGCCATATGGGGTCTCAAATGACATGATCTTATCTGGGTTCCAGTTTCACAAATGCCAATACTCTTGTTTTCAGTGGGAGAGCTCCAGGCCCTTGAATCAGCGTCTTTGGCACCCTGCTACTCAGTTTTAGAGCCTCTCTGATTTCCTTCAAAGGGTTAAAGAGGAAAAGTGTTTTCCCCTCTGTCCCTCACTCCCAGAATTCCAAGGTCAAACCAAGA
Organism: Neoceratodus forsteri; assembly: GCA_016271365.2. Taxonomy (NCBI): domain Eukaryota; kingdom Metazoa; phylum Chordata; order Ceratodontiformes; family Ceratodontidae; genus Neoceratodus; species Neoceratodus forsteri. The sequence goes on from JADMNL010000033.1 coordinate 83,814,403, forward strand.
GTAGCAAGCCTGAAAGGTTTGTCAGTAGTTCTGTGCATTGCTATGTTTGAATGGGGAGGGTCAAGAACAACTGACAGAGCTCTGTCTCGGGCTGAGCAAATTAGTGTTGGAATTACAGGGGTGCCTGCCAAGCTCCTTCCTGCTCTAGAAGAGCCTGAGTAGTTCATGTATCACTGCCGTTGACTTATAATGGGAAGGGGCTCAATTTAAAGATAGCCCTTATGTGCCCCGTAGTTCCCAAAGCTCATAAAGTGTAATTCCAGCACTGGAATGGAGTGCATATTGGGGATCTTTACAATCGGGGATGGCAAAACCAGTTCTAACAAAAAAAGAACCCATCAAGAAGCTGGCTGATTTTAAAGGGAGGGGGAATCCAGTTGCCATCCCCAAAAAAATCGCAGCTGACATGAGCAGACCTTAAAAGGCTAGTGTAGTGCCTGGAATGAATAGTAACTTTCAGGAGTAGTCAGCTATCATATCTTATATCAGGTGTTTTCTTCTTTTCTATTTTGCTAATTAAAAGGTTTTCTACTTGACAATACCTGGCATGATGTGTGGAACAGTACTCTACCTGGAGGCTGCCATAGTTAATTCTATTCCTCCCTATACCTCATCAGTGCTGTGACCTCACTGACTGTGACATCACCAGTAACCAAAAAGAGCCAATGTCCTGCTGCTTGATTGGTAAATGCGCAGTTTATACTTAGTGTCGGTATGGCACCAGGATCAGAACAGGAGGAACCAGAGCTATTGATAACTCCTCCTATTAATATCTTACATACTGTCTCACATCACTGATCCCCAGCTCTGACAGCAGCCATGGGAGGGTCTGGGATGCACAGCAAGTGTCGCTCTTTTCAAAATGTCAAGCAGTAGGGACAGCAGGATCAACCAGATAAAAAGAATATTACTAAATCACACAGTAAGGTAGCATTTTTTTTTTAACTTTCTTTATGCCCCCTTTCATACTGGCACCCTGGACTCTCTCCAAAGTGGTCGCTTGGTCCTGGCCCTCCAGACCTGCTCTGGTATGGGCCCATCTCTGCTCCTGCTGCACCTGGCCACCTGACTCCCTGGCTCTGAGTCCACCTGGCACTCTATCTACAGTCTAATTGAGTGACCAGGGCAGTGAGGGAGTACCGGAACTGGCTGGAAGGCCCAACATTGGGCATGGGGGGCAGGTCACTGGACCCTACTTTGCCTTCAGGGGCCAGTGCCATTTTCCCATTTTTTTGTCCCGTTCCCCACCCCGAATGTGGTATGTGCAGTGCCATCCAGCATGCAACGTGAGCACTCCTGCACACGTCCATAAGACAGCTGCCCGACAGTCCCCTCCACACTGGTCCCACGGCTGTAGTGCACCCGATCTCCAATGGGTGTCACTAATGGCCCGGGATGGAACCCTCCTCCCTCCCTCCCAGGAGAGAGAGCAGTCCATCGGATGCTCAGTCCTTTCCTCCCCGGCTGACCCCGGCATCCCGGGCTCATTCCTGAACCTGGGTTGCCAGTATAGCACGAGGTAAGTCAAATGCCTCAACGCTCAGTGCCACTGGACCAGCCTAATAAGGTGGCATTTTATATGTTAGATGAAAAACTTCATCGGGGCCAGCCCCATACCATGGTGTGGGGCGTGTTTTGATGGATCTTTCCCTTTAATTGCGCTATTGTGCATTGTGATGGCTCAAAATGGCTGCAGGCGTTTCACTCCAGAGATGGCAGCAATTCACTGTTCAGAGTGGGAGTACATGCTGATTATAAAGTACGCATTATTATTGATACTCTTCTTCTTATAGTTTTCACTCTTTAGTTGACTTATTTTCCCTAGCTTTCTCAATGCTAAACTATTGAAGCTATGTGCACCTCATGCTTATTCTAAATCTTTGTCAATTGTTTTGCTACTTTCTTGTAATTGTATCCTTTTCATTTTTTGTTTTCTTGTCTGTACATGCAGTTACATTTTTTCAAATGTATCCCAGTTATGTTTTTAACCCCTGTATCTCATTACTGTTACCACCCACGTTCCTTGCCTAACTAGGCTGGTGTCGTGCCTTTGAAAGATCTTTCAGGCCAGTGTTCTTACCAGGTCAACAAATAAATAAATAAATAAAATAAATAAAACAATAAGGCAAGAGCAGGGTTCTGTAAATCACCCTCTGGGGTGTAGTGTGGCACACGAGGCATAGCCAAGTGCTACATGCCTCTAGAGGGTGATTAACTGAACATTAACATAACCCCTGGGAGTGCCTACAAAAAAATGGGTATTTAAAATAATAGAATAATAGATAGGGGACTGCATATTACATATAGAATAAAGTATGGGGTGGTGTGTGTAACGAGAAGTTTACACACACCCGAGAGGTTAGATGCTGAATAAACCCCGAGAGCGAAGCTCGAGGGGTTTGTGCATGCATGTAACCCCGAGGGTGTGTGTAAACTTCGAGTTTACACATACACCACCCCATATTTTATTTTATATAATTGCTGGGTCACCCCTTTTTGGCCACAGCAATTATATAAAATAGCAGTTTCAATGCGGTCGTGCTCCAGTTCGGTTTTCGTCCACTTCTTACATTTAGATTTTCGGAGGTTTCACGTGTGTTTTTTTTTTAATAATTAAAACTTGTATCCTGTAGAAAATAACTTTTTTTTAAATGTGACTTACTGCCGTGCCATGATTCTTTGGCGGCTAGGTTGTGGTCGAGCAGAGAGCGGCGAGCCAGAAAGGGAAAGACTACAGCGGACGCATGCACAGAGATAGGAGAACCGTGAGTGTGTTTGCCTTTATAAACGCTCCTTTATAACGGCAAATTACGCCACAGTCTCCCTATAGCAAAAAGGGAAGACCCGTTAATTATAATACTATAATATCATTGAGAGTTCCTGAGGACATGTGAACCTCAAGAGCAAACTCAAGGGGTTCCAACATGTTCCCAGAACCTCGAGATGGTATTGTAGCCAAGAAATCACAGTCCCATGTTTGCTATTTTTTATAATATATGGATGAGTATTTTTTACATTTTTAGTTTTAGTCACTCCCACAGCAACAGCAATCATGTTAGGATCAGGGAATGGCAACTTCAGCGACTTCAGCTCCAGACGTAACCTCAGCTGCAAGTGACCTGTAAGGGACAAAGACCCTAAGTTTATGTCAGTGCTCTTTGGAGGCTGTTCTGAGGAGGTTTACATGGGAGGTCAGGGGCACCAAAGGCATGTCCTATGAAAATAGGCTGATTTGGGTTTTGTCTATATTATAAAGATGCAAAATCCATGGGGACATGATATTGATGTGCTGTACATCCAGAGACAAACAGATATTCTAAAATTTACACCTAAACCATAAGAAGATAATAGAAATTATAAACGACCATGCATACCGTGTAAGTAGGGAATAGTTCAGACCAGGGAAAAGAAGAAACTGGTTCACCAGTGTGTTGTGGTAAGATGGAATGAGCTACTGCCTGAAATCTCAGTGAGTACTAACATGAGATATTTCAAACTTAGAACTTGATGACTATGAATAGAATAAATGAAAGTGGTTATATAGGACGCACAGTCACGCCTTCTAGATGGACTTCAGCTCCCCTTTGGTCTGTACAAAATTATTCAGGGCTCACAGGGTAGACCCCATGAGGATCGGTACATGGCACTGTACATTTATTCACTGGAGACCAGAATGGGGGCGGGGCAACGTGCTAGAGACCTTCAAGTTCCTGAAAGGAATAAACAAGGGAAACTGCAAGGAACTATTTAGCAGGAATGGAGGGCCAAGAACAAGGGGATAAATGTAAGCCAGTTTGTGGGGAAGGGGGAGAGATTCAGGAGGGTTGCGGGAAAGTTTTATCTTACAGAGAAAGTGGTTGAGCCGTGGAACAGCCTACCAGCAGAGGTGGACGGTACAAGAACCATGAAGGGATTCAAGCACAGGTTTACAGAGTAAAGGGCTCAGTGTTATTCAGGGGGACATCGATAAGGCAAGGAGCAGGGGGAGGGTGAAGGCAAGGGTGAAAACCATGTCTACACAATAAGTCATGGGGTAGAGTAGGGTAAAACTGAGCATACTGGGTGGACCGATGGTCTCTTTCTGCCAACACTGTCTATGTTTCTACATTTCCTATGTTCCTCTTAACAGTAGTGAACAGAACTGGATGAAATTCAGATTTTGGATGGAACGAGAATGTTGTGTAATGAGCTCTTCTGACGCTAGGGTGCTTTTTTGTTGTTGTTGTTAGTAACTGCAGACTCTTTAAGAACATCTCCATCCAAACTGGATATCTGTCTCTTAAAGTTCATGTTATCATCGACATCTGCGGCTTATTCAAGACCTGAACTTGTAATCTCCTGCTTATAATAACACAATCTGTTGCTGAGGAAACACCCTGTGGTGTCACAAAGAGGGGATTATTATTTATTACTTAAGATCCAGAATGAATGAGTCTCAACTGTAGATGAACTGTAAGGGGGCAAGCTCCCATTTTCATGGAAATCTATGTTAATGCTACCACCGAGACCACTCTTATGGTTGTAAGAGTGGTCTCACATGCATCCTTATGGTATGAGACCTGAGAACCGAAGATGAGTGGTTCTGATACACTAAGAATGTAAGCAGGACCATTCTTACTAGAAAGGCAGAAGGCAGCCACCAGATAGAAAATGTCAAGTTCCAGTCGTACTTCACAAAACAAGTTGCACCTTCAAAGACCGTGCTAAGCTAACCATGAGAAAAAGAGAACCAATCTTTTTTTTTTGTAGATTATTTTTATCCTCCTTGTGGCAGGTCAACTTCAGCATTCGCCAGGCCTACCGAACTTGGGGTCTTTCAGGGACTTCTAGCACCATGCGTGCCCCAGCAGATCCCCAGAGTCAGTCCAGGGGCATCATCAACGTCGGCCCCCACAGATTCCTCCATTTTCTCCCTTGAACTACCCCAGGACCCCCAGAAGTGGTGGTGCAGGTGCGTGGAGGTGCATATGTGCACCGCAGCTACAGACCAGGTCCCCTCAACCCTCCCCATCAACCTATGTCAGAGTTCCTCGTGACACCGTCTCTCCAGCCTCCACCAGAGGGCGGCCAAGCTCCAAGAGAGCTGGATTCCACCTCCCAAGGTAGAGTGTTGCCTGCTGGCAGCTTCTCACAACCTCTCCCTTCCCCGCCAGCCTCCGGCTGACCCTGGCTCATTCCTGAACCGAATTGCGCCCGGCGTGTGTCAGCGCAAGGTGGAGCGTCCAGCACCTCAACCCTCAGCACCACCGGGACGGCTAACAGAAGCAATCTTGATTGCCTGATTCACATATATTTTATTAAAGCACTCGCTGCTATTTTTTATGTGAGTGCTTTAATAAAATATATATGAATCAGACAACCAAGACTGGTATTCTTTTCTTGTGGTTGCCTTAACACAGTCTTTGAAGAGACCACTCTAACAATCATAAGAGTGGTCTCAGTAGTGGTATTAGTATATTACTGATCAAGCTTGATCAATAATATATAAATTTGTATTCAAAACCTTACCCGAACATGCCTGTTTCTAGGGCAGCTGCACACAAGACACTCTTTACAGAATAAGAGTGTCTCCCGCAAAGAAAAAAGAAGCACTCTGACTGGCCAGGAGCTCTCCCTCGACCTAGAATGTAATGAAGAGTGGGAAGAATTAAAATTAGTGTTGCTCAGCTAGTACTGTATCCGATGGAAACAGGTAGCATCAGATACTGCCAATTTTTTCAGATGTCTCAGACTACTGTATCCTATCACCTAGATTCTAGCTATCTGGGGCCCAATATTCAAAAGAGCACAAAACATTGCGTTGTGCCTTGCGCTTGCCCATGTGCCCAAAAATGCTATATTCAGTGAAATGGTACACCGGCGCTATTCGACTAAATGTAGGGCCATGTCATCCCAGTGCTAAGCCACTTAGCGCTAGGCAGACATAGCTCCTGAAATAGGGCACCACAAGGGCTTGCACCCGTGCTAAATTTTCGATAATCAAACAGATCCGTGTAGATGAATCCATTGGGCATGCAAGGTGCTACGGGGCCAATTGCATGTCCATTATGGGTTCATTTGCATGGTGAGTGAGGCTGGATTGTGTGGTGCTTCCCTCAGTCGCCCAGTCCCAGAGAGCTATCCCTGGTGCCCCCCCCCCACCAATCACTGGCCTGATATTAAAAATAAACTTTCCCTGAAACTAATGGTCCCCCCAACAAAGGGCTAGTACTGAGCACATCAGGGGACACTGAGCTGTCAGTGAGTGCATACTGTAACAGCTGATTGTACAGTATGCAGTCATTGATAGCTCAGTTGATTGCCAGCCATGGTGGAGAGCAGAAAGCTGTGCTGGTCGCCAGCTTGTAGTCAGGATGGCAGGCAGCGGGGTTGTGGGGCACTACCTGCTGGGTTGGGAGGGTGTGGGGTCCTCTAGACACCAAAGAATGGTTTTACTGTGTAGAACAGGGGATCAGGGACAGGGAAGGGGTCTGCTAGACACCAGGGAATGGTTTTACTGTATAGGACAGGGGATTGGGGATATGGAGGGGGTCTGCTAGACACCAGGGAATTATTATTTATATATCAGGCATGGGAGCGGGTGGCGAGGGGACCACTGAACACCAGGGAATACGTATTTAAACATTGGGCATGGGTGCGTGTGGAGGGGACCACTGGACACCAGGAACATGTTATGTTCTATACAGGGGTGGGATCAGAGGGAGGGGGCACCACTAGACACCAGGGACTACTGTGTTGGGGGTTGGGGATGGTGATGCACTTCCTCCACCAACTGCTAGGGTTTTGCAGGAGTAAGTCATGTTTTGGGTTGGAGATATCTGTGCCATGCCAAGAGACCACGCAAAATGGCTTTGTGCAGCACAGATACTCTGAATATTGGAATGCACCAATATTCAGGTCCCTGCCCCTTCATTTGCATTGTGCCCCCCCCCAAATATTGCCCAGGCGCAAACCCTGTTTGCCCATGCCCGAGTTTGCGTGAACAAACTAGGCTTCGCGCCTGGACAAACTTCTGAATATCTGACGCCTGGTGTCACTATCCAGGATCCAATGGATACAAGGTACACGTCCAATCTCGCATCCCACTATCCAACCTCGAATCTCACCATCAGACTTGGAGTTTGAAATCTGAATGGCATTGAATAGGATGTTCTTGATGCGCTGTATTTGTGTTTGCTGTATTTGTCATGTCTGATTTATTGTGATTTTTGTACGCTGTTTATATCACGTGTATTTTTGTTGTAGCTGGTTGCACATGAAAATGGACATACTTGCTCACTTGCCTACCAGTGTAAAATAAAAATGAAATGAAATGAAAATACTGCCTATCCAGAGTGGGATGAATGGGATATCTGTCAGCTCCCATTAGAGCAGTCAAAAACACGTAAGGTGTTAAATACTCTATGCAGTGCATTTGAGTTCTGCTGATGAATAACTATGCTTCATTTGACATATTATTTCCCTCCTTCAGGCCTGTTTACTGAACCGCCTTCCACCAGTGCCAGAGACTTTCTGCCCAACTACAGAGCTCCTCCCTGCCATCCCCCAAACTGGCTCCTGGTCCAACAGTCCTGTAACAGCCCCTCCACACTGAGTAACCCCTGGGGTGGGGCCCTGCCTTCCAGCACTTGTTGAGCTAGTCCACATATGTGGCCAGAGACTGTGGACTCTTGGAGACCTGCAACAGGTGGATGATGAAGTGGAACCTGTGTTGGTTTCGGAGGCTGGTGAGCCTTCATTTTCCAGGAAGCTAACAATTTTTCTTTCTATGCCTCCCAGAGGGTGTGGGCAATTGGCTTTGCTTGCATGGTCACATTTTGACGTGCCAATAGCCGGGTGCAGTCCTCTCCCACATGCACGACAGCCTACTCTAGCAGCACTATCACCTGTGGTCAGGCAAGGGGCAGTAATGCAGAGGGGTGCTGAGCCCACCCTCCCAGAGGAAGATGCATGTAGAGTGGGATGTTCTATCCTACCCCCGCCTATGCCCTCCGACAGCCGGGGCTCATTCCTGAACCTGAGTCCATGGCAATGCAAACAGTAACCCGACTGATATGCTGACAAACAGGCAGAAGGGGTGGGCCAAGCAGTCCTTATCTGCCATCAAAGTCTGTGTTTCAATGACAGGCTGGCTAACTGTGCTTTTTCAATGGTAGCCAAACCCACATTCTAGATTGTAGTGTGAAGAAGATTCCTGTTTTAAAGAAGTAGTTTGAGTGCACAGAAGGGGACTGATCTGAGTAGAAAAGGGCATAAACAGAATATTAAAAAAAATACTGTTGAGTCTCTTTTGTCTCATTAGTCCATATCCCAAATATAAGTATGTATTTTTGCTATCCTTATTTAGACTTGCCTAGTATGAGTTTCAGTTGATGCGCATTAGTACGATCTATTTTCAGTCTACAAGTTGCACAATTTGAAGATTATTGTTATTGTTCATAATGCTGTGTTTATCTTGCTGTGCCCGCATTGTTCCCCTTCCTTGCTCCAGGGTTTGCCTGGATATGAGCTGCACAGCTCAGTGCCCCTTTCCTGGCTGACCCTTTCAATCAGTCATTAAGTAAATCAGTCAATTAATCACTCTGAATGATGAAAGACTTTGTTCATTTCTTTCTTTTATTCGATTACTCCCCCATACTGTATTATGTGGGGTGTGACCATGCAATGTATGTACAGTTTATTGCTGCAGATTATAATAATGACTAGATGAATAATTTGGCAAAGTGTTGCATGGAATTTTACAACCTGAATAAATAAAAATGATAAAAAAAAACTTCTAGTGGCTAGAAATGTCAATTAGTAATTAGAATGCAATTAGCAGGACTGATTACGTAGACGCATGCAAATTAATAAGTTTGAGAAGACATTCAAAAACAAGAAACTTTCAGAACCCAGTCAGTTTCTAAGTAGAACCAGAACAGGTTGGCCCATCCAAAATGACATTCTAGTGATCAACCCCTGCTGCTAACATCGCAAGGCAATAGTGCTCCACTGCCGTAGGACAGAGCTGTTGATCTTTCATCTTATTAAAGGTCACTGCAAAGACAAGACAGTTTCTTTAAATATGGGAGGGCTAAGTAATGGGTCTAAGTCAATCTATTTTTAGATTTCATAGACAGCATACCGAGCGTACCTATCAATGTTTTGGCATTGAAATGTGGTTCACTCAAATTGTGAGACACTGATCCTCATATTGGTGCTTATGCACTAATGTGTGGGAACTGCGCCCATAAGCACTGTAACAGTGGCACGCAGCTACACACTGCGCATGCCATCCCACACATGCAGGGCAGGTTGAGGCACGTGCATGGCTTATGGACACATGCACGACCATGGGGAGTGCTCTGCTGGTGGGCCCACATTACACAGCCCTGCCACTTGACCCCATCGTATATGGGCATTGGTGCTGCCCTACACGGAAACATGGAAGTGAATAGCATGATAGATGACAGAGAGCGAGCAGTGGTGGAGGAAGGCAAGGCTGCACCCGAGGCACCCTGTCCACCACCAGGGACCAATGGCACAGATTGGGGCCACATCAAGCAGCGGGGACATGGCCAGAGGCATGGTAGTGGCTGGACATGGTCCACCAACTTTACAAGCAGACAGATGGGAGCCATGGTTGCAGATATCCACAAGCTCTATGCCATCTTCTATGGGGCAGGGTCCCACAAGGTGCTGGCTGAGACCAAATCCCAGTTGTAGCTCAATATACAGGCCACTGTCAACACAGCTGATCCTGAGGCATGGAAACTCTCAGCCATAAAACATAAGTGGTGTTACCTCTGTTCAGCTAGCAAGCATAAGCTGGCAGCCGTCAAACGGTCACAACTTGGCACAGGTGGAGGCTCGCCCACACAGGAGCACAGCCCAACTCCCGTAGAGGAGATGGTGGAAGACACCCTCACTGAGATGGCCCTGCATGGGGAGGAGGAAGGCATGGACACACTGCCAGGTAAGTAGTACAATGCATGGACAAGGAGTGGGGTGTCCGGGATGCCACAGGCATGCTAACCACCCTGTGTTGCACCCTGCAGACCCTGAGATGGAGCACACCCCAATGTGAAGGCAGCAACCTCTGTTGAGCCCACCATGCATCCTGAGTCCCACACCGGCAGCCAGGGACAAGAGGGTGATGCAGTTAAGTGGTACCTTGGTGGTCCGTAGCACACCACGATATATCTGCAGCATTGCCACAGCATTTAACACCCATTCTTTCTCTTGTCCCCAGGTACAACATAGGAGTCTGTGGGCATGGTGGACAAGGAGCATGTACGGGAGGACACATGCATGGAGGAAGTGGAGGGGACACAGGTGGAAGAGAAGGAGCTAGACACCACCCCACAGACAGCCAATCCTCAACCACCCCCTGTTCAGAACCTCTGCCACAATCAGGTCATGGACAACTGCTCCATGGTGGATTGCAGGGCACAGAGTGTACTGCCCCACAGCCACATGTGGTGAGCCTGTGAGTACAGCCTGCCAGCACAAGTGCACAGCCACGGGACACAAGCTGTCTGCCCATCGTCAGTAGTCAGCGGAACACAGGGATGCTGAGGGGTACCACACAGCAGCCCTGTGACAGTAGGGATGAGGGCCCCTCAAGCCACCAGTCTAACCAAACTCAGAGGCCACCCACACATGCAAGCAAGCAAGTTTATATTTATATAAGGTACCCTTCCAAAGCTCAGGGCGCCTTTACACTTATAACATTAAAATCACCATACATCATAAAACATGTAAAACATACTAAAGCAACCATATCAATTTGAACTCAAAATATCCCTGAAAAAGCCTGGTTAAACAAGTATGTCTTCAGACACTTTTTAAAACCATCTACAGTCTGGCTATCTCGTATCTGGCGAGGTACAGAATTCCACAGGGTAGGAGCCACAAAGGCAAAATATCTTCTCCCCATGTTTTGAAGGATACCCTGGGAATCTCTAGCAATCCCTTGCCAGAGAAGCAGAGTGAGTGGGAGGGACAGTAAGGGTGCAGGAGCTCTTTCAGGTAGTAGGGACCCTGCTCGTGTAGGGCCTTATAGGTCAGCAAAGTAACCTTGAACGTAATCCGCCACTGTATTGGCAGCCAGTGCAAATCACGCAGCACAGGTGTAATATGACTAGACGTGGTATACTCCATATATACTACCTGGAGGTGTGGCAGTTGGAATGAGACCGTTTCCAGGCACAGTGCAGAACATCAAGGCCCTTAGACATCTGATCATTGAGGTGAGGGGCAAGAGCAGAGGCACAGACATTAATGACCTCATGGAGAGACTGACAAACCACGTATTATCTGGGATCATCACAGCACCCTGTCCGTACCCAAGGCACACCCGGATGCCCTGATGAACCCCACTTCTCCCAGCCCCAGTGGCTCTGATGCACATAGGGATGCCCCCAAATCACCCCACACCTGCCAGCCCCCGTGGCCCCAAGGCACACCCAGATGCCCCTATGCACCCTGAAGCTGCCAACCCAGCATTCTCAAGGTGCAGAAGGACAACCAGCCACTGCAAGTGCCAGACACACAGTTGGACAGGTGGCCACATGGAGAGGATTAGGCAATAGCCAAACCCGGCATCTGGGCACATGGATGTCAATGTGGGTAGGGCAAAAACAGGCTCGGAAAAAATTATTTTACTTGTAACAATCACACAGGAGTGCGGTGAACATATTTATGAAACACATCCAAACAGAGGTGAGAAAGAAGTAAGTGCCTCAGCTGGAACTTGAACCCAGGCCATCCGGAATACCACTCTGATTGTGCTAACCAGCTGTGCCACTGAGACAACTGGAACCTGGGCTGTCCTTGAGCACATTACTCTTTCTCAAAATGATGCCTGCCAACAGCACACTGCCACTACCACAGAGTGTCAATAAAGCACATACCATACATGTATCTGGAACACTGTACACTATACACTGCCACATGACCTCCCCCCGTACACCACCACATAACACCCCCCGTACACTGTCACATAACACCCCCCGTACACCGTCACATAACATCCCCATACACCATCACATGTCACCACCCCATACAGCCATGGGCATGTTCACAGATGACCATCCATGGGCAGAATGGCACTCAAGGTGGGTCATCATCACAGTGCCACATTGTTCGCCCCCTCCCATTAGCAGAATGCATGACATGCAGTCCATCTGGACAGAAACTCAGCACTAAGCGGCTGGCAGGCCACTCTCCCTCATCGTCCGTAGGGACATCCCCCTGTCTGTCCCACAACAAGGGTAGCTGATAGGATGCTGCACAGCCATGTAGTGAGCACTCCACATCCCCTCCTTGAGGCAAGCATCATCATCCCGCCTGTCAGATTCAGGCACCTGAACTGATCTTCAACAGCCCTATTGTCCTCTCGATCACAGAATGTCTCATCCTGTGGGTCTTATCGTGTGCCTCCTCCTCTGCATCCTTTGCCTCCAGGTAGGGGGTCATCAGGTATGGCCATAGTGGGAATTCACTGTCACCTGTGCAGTGGTAAATGACAGGTGTTGTATTCTCCTGCAGCAATGCATCCACTTGTATTGCTCCTGTGCAACATATGTATACTCACCTATCAGCCATTCATCCCAGCCCCCATGTGCAGTGAGGAGGGCACATAACCTGGACACATCAAAGATGTAGGAGTCATGACAGAGCCCAGGGCACTTGGTACACAAGTTAGTGATGATACCCGCAGCATCACAGACTATCTGGCAATTTATGCTGTGACACCCCTTTTGGTTTCTGTATGCCTCCTCGTCCACTGACGATGCCAGGATTGCCACATGCGTACAGTCAATTGCCCCCAGTGCATTGGCATGCTATACATGGCATGGAATGCCTCCTTTGTAGACCTTATGTCAGCCTCTGCTGTGGGGAATGGTGTGCGATCATGCACGTGCAGTAGCAGGGCATCAGTAACCTGGTGAAGTGCCCTGCACACGGATGACTGACTGACTCTGGTGACATCCCCAACAACCCTCTAGAAGGGCCCTGTGGCATAGTAAGCCAGTGTACACAGCACCCTCATCTCAACAGACATTGCCTGTGACTGCCATGTACATGGTGACACCTGTGAATGGACCATGTCTCACCGTTTTGCGATTGTGTCATGGTCCAGGTGATGAGACTACTCTTGTGGTGAAAGGGAACTGTAAGCAATGTGGGAGTACTTCTCATAAAAGGGGAAGGGGTGAATGGGCCAGAGATCAAGTAGGATCTCTGAGAGGTCAGCTTACTGGCACAGCTGAAAGATTTACCGCTGCAACGCAGGTGACCTAGGTTCAGGAACGAGCCTGGGACGCCTGAGGGCTGGCCGGGGCAGGGGTGGATTGAGCGGCCATTGCAAGCTCTCCATTTCCGAGGAGGGGAAGGTGTGTGTGTGACTTCGGTACGGGATTCCCGAGTGACCACGGGATATCCCATCGCTGGCGCACCAAAACACTAGGGGAAGCAGGTTGGATGCATGATATGGGTACGTTGCGGCATCTGCCTGACCGCCTACCGGGTTAAAAAAACAGAAACAAATCATGCCTCTAGCATGTGCATGAAGCTGCCCGCCTGTGATGGCCCTAAAAATCTCTGCCGCTTCAATTAACTGGCACCCCCAGAGTCATAAGTGGCCATCTCCTGGAGCTCGCCCTGGGGGGTAATCCAGGGGGCACTGGGACGGAGGATATCGGTGGTCCGTTGCGGAGGTGGGGTGGTCAAAATGGGAAAAAAGGCTCACTGGATGATAAAGCATAGTAAGTTAAAAAAGTAGGATCTCTAGGGACACCATAAGCAGGGAAAAATGGGCAGACTAGGCGGGCCAAGCGGTCCTTATCTGTCGGCAAATTCTGCTTCTGTGAATCTTTCCAGGTGGTGTGTGGCCAGAATATACATGGCCGTGGACATGCCCTCAGCACTCGCTGATGCTCTCTCTCACCATCCAGCAGGAGGACATTTAATAGTAGCCCCAGGCACATGCTATGAACCCCTTTGTGGCTGCACCGTGGTGTGTAGTGGCTGCACTTCTGTATGTCACCTGCTAGAGGCCCCGTCCGGTATCCTGCATGGGTGTCCATTGGTGAAGGGAGCCCCTTGAAATGGGCAATTACCCGGCATGCCAGCAGGTGATGCGGCATGAATGGGCTTCACAAGGTCACTGTAGCCCTGACTACATGACAGGGTGGCAGCAACAGCAAGCACTTCTAACAAAAGTGCATCAGCACCTGAAGTAGGATGCGTTGGGACATACCCCAGAAAGCTGTGGAGGGTTTCCTCCACAGCATGCCAAGATTCCCCGGTCAGGGGGAGTTATGGCAGATCACAAAGCTGGCAGAGGTAGATGTCCACCTGTCATGTTTATCCTGTGCCTGCAAGCCCTGTGTGTATTGTGCAGTGGCAGTGCTCCCCCCCCCCACCTTGTGTCTCCACAGAACTTCCATGGACGGCCATACAGGATAGTCATGGTCAGTGTGCTGCAACCAGATATGGCAGCATCAGTAGATGTGTTGCGGTGGAGGATGTGGCCCCTGTACTTGCCATATTTTCTGTCCTGGAGTGGGGGGTCAACAGATGCATTCTACAAGGATGACATGGGGGAGCTCTGGGCACTGGATGAACCGTCCAAGTCACATATTGGGTGTGCACTGGGGGAAGTGTGTGCTGGCTGTGTACAGATGTGACCCTCCTTGTACAGTCCACTCATGACTATCTCCTGTGTTCCTGTTTTACAGGGTATCATGGTCTGTTATGAAGGATGGTGCTGGTCCAGAGGGAGTATACAGACACCACCCCCATGAACTGCACTGGGGACTTCCAAGATGAGGAGGACAATGAGGCACAGAGAGAGAATGGCAGTACTGGCCGATGCAGCCATGTTGCAGATGTGCCGCAGTGGCATGTCTTTCTGTTGATGGGTCAGAACGTGTACATTCAGGTAATTGTTATATATGTGTGCCAGGGCTCTGTGCTACTAGGGGGGTGGATCCCCTCGGGATGCTGTTATATTAAAGTTATTTTGCATACGACACCTGTGTCATCGTTATTCCAGATGGTGAGGTAGTGAGGGCCCCAGAGGGGGTGTTCCATTGTCCTTTGCTGTCCAGCTGACTGCCCCTATCATTGCACTGTGTTATCCTGCCTGTTTCAGGCCTGCATGGTACTATGAGCCATCAGTACCAGTGGTCCATCAGGTCATGTGCCCATGGGATCATACACAATAGACATCCTGTCCATCCCTGTATGGCCACCCTGTGCATCTACAGTTTACAGCAGCCCTCTACATGGTGTAGTGCTGCTAATGCTGCATCACACTCCAGAACAACATACTGCACATCGTGCATGCGCATGGGGCATGCATGCTGTTCTACGACTGCATCCCCCTTCCTCCATGTAGTGCTGCCGCCATATAGCTATGTGGGCAACCCATTTGCTCACCACACTGCACCCTACATGCATGCCACATAGCCATAGCGCGTGTGGTTTATGGACGTAAACTCTTACATGCACATGTTGCATGCTTCACAGCCACTGCATTTCCTTTGTGCAGTGGCCCCAATATGGGAGACAATCAAACATGGAGATTCAAGCTCAGAACCTTGTAGAAACTAGTGCCTTTATTTTTCCAAATTTTACAATTTGGTTTCACAACAGTTTTATGAATTTCTGCTTGAAAGTCTGTGGGCCCAATTGACAAAGATGGCCCATGTACATAAGCCACGGAACTCCACAGCTGCACATGGCCACGCAAGTGGTGGCATCAACAACTGGTCTCCCCACTTCAAGTGTCTAGAGGAACGGGGGAGCTGGAGGCATGGCAAGAGGCAAAGCAGGGCCAGATACCGAGCTTCCCATCAGATGCAAAGTTCAGTGCATGAGTGGATCAAGGGTATTGTGGGATACAGCAGACTTCCAAGAACTGCTGTTTCCTGAACATGAAAGGACCTTTCTGGTTTTTTTCATTGTATTTTATCTCCTGTTCACCAGCCTTCCCCCATCCGGTCCGGCTTCCCTAGCCCCATCACCCGGCTTCCATGAGTCTTACTATTACTCCAGTTGTCCTCTATCACAGGATCCTTCAGAGTTGCGGGGGGAGGGGGATAAAGTCATCATTTAGTCATGGTTTGGGCTTTCCTACCAGTTTTCTACACAGGAGGGCCCCACCTCATGCAAGGACACTTTGTGCACACTCAACCGCTGTGGTGGGAGATGCCCCGCCAGCATCTGCTGGCAGAAGCCCTTTCCCTTGCATTCCACCATGCTGCCACTTAGATTCCCCTAGGTTGTAGCTGCTGAACAGAACATGGAGAACAGCAGTCCTAGGAATGCTCAATTATTTCTTCCTGATCAGTGCCCGAGCAACCTACGTCCACCTCCGAACCCGGGTCACCAGCATTGCAGAAGGTGAGGCATACAGCGCCTCAGCCCTCCACACCACTGGGCTGGCCCAAAAGGGCCTTTTCTTAAAGAATTTTTTTTTTAAGATTCCTCCACCCCAGCCAACCATGTCTGCTCAGAGAGCTGTGAGCAACAAGGACTGCTAGGGCAGAACAGGCCCTAGGATGGTCCATGGAGGGGCATTGGAGACTTGCACAGAGGGCAGGTGGGCATTAGTGCAGGGTCACCACATGTAACACTGCTATCCTCCACACCCCCTCCCCAGTGTGGATAATATTTTGTGAACTGCATGGAAGCCCACCCCCTAGCCAGTCACCCATGTACCCACATGGACAGAATGGGATCAGGTGCGGTGGGTAGGTGCAACCCACACTATAGGTGCTGTGGGGTGCTCCAAGCACACAAAGGGTATATTTTGCGGGGGGAGGATTGCCCTTCCACACATATGGAAAGTCCTTATTCCCCTGTATACCTCATTGGTCAGACCTATTCTGGAATATGGTACCCCCTTTAGTACTCCCCAAAACATAGGAAATATAAAATTAGTGGAGAGATTTCAGAGGAGGATAACTTAAAAAGTTTGTAATCTAAAAGAAAAAAATATATGAGGACAGACTGAAGGAGTTGGGGTTATACTCAATAACATATAGAAGGATTAGAGGGGACCTTTGTTATGTCTACAGGGCCCTTCAAAACGAGATCATATGGGAATCATCAGGGTTGAGAAAAAGGGAGGGACACAGAGTAACAAGGTTCCATTGCTATCAGTTAAGTAGTAAATTCTGTAAAACCTCGAGACGAGGAAACTGGTTTAATCAGAGAGTTGTAGGTGTATGGAATATCTTGACAGAATTCATGGTAACAGCTCCGGACACTGAGTCCTTGAAAAGATTATTGGATGATTATATGGGTGCTAGAGAAAAAAACAGTTATTACCACTGATGGATGACGTGTCAAATTATGGCTTACACAAGCAACATGACTCGTACCAACACCTATGAACCTATGAAAATAAGTTTTGTGGATCAGGCCCCATGTTTACAGCACCTCTTCCTCTTGGGAAGGATGTGGGGCAGAGCAATTCCGAGGAGTAAAATGATGGGCAGTCCTCGTAATGTATGACAGTTGATAAGTTTGCTAAGGAGTCCCTTGACTAAGGTGTGGAGGGAGTACTGGAAGCTTCCATAACTATTCCTTCCTTGGGACAACTTATGCTCATTGGCCTCAAATTACTGTCACCCAGATATGAGATTGCCCCCCCGCCCCCCAAAAAGATGTGAGAACAAAAAAAGCTGAATGCTGGAAACCAAAGCTCACAACACTGGGAATTTGTGCTGTCATGGTAACAAAATTAGCTGTTCATTGAACAGCTTAGATTGCTGAGACTATTTTGCTATAAAATCTTAGTGAAGAATGTCAGACTGCACTCTCTCTATATGGAACAGATGGTTTCTCAGTAACAAAATAAGGGATGTCTCACTTATTGTGGGATAGTTTAGAGGTATGGACAGAGGAGTTCTGATGAGTGGAGTGCATCATATTGTTGGACAGCTAAGAGGTATGCACAAAGGAGTTCTGAGGGGTAAAATTAGGGACATGTCTCATAATGTGTGACAGCTGAGAGGTACAGACAGAGGGGGTCTCAGTAAAATGAGGGCCATCCCTCCTAATGTGTGATCGTTGAAAAGTGTGGACAGAAGGTCCCAAGTGATAAAATGAGGGCTGTCCATCTTAACACGGGATAGTTGGGAAGTATGTAGAGGGGTCCTGATTTCTTTTTTTTTTCCAGTGAATTCTTTATTGGGTTTTAGCAAAAATGAGTAAGTCACTATAAAGAACAGTTACGTAAGCGCTTACTGTAACAGTAGATCTTCAAGGGAATCTTTTTAATTAGATCACACCTATAGAACTTAGCTGTCGGGTGCTAGGATCCCATAAAAGCTTTTTCTGTAGCAGTCTACTAAGGGCAGCCCAAGCTGACAACGTGTGTCAACATAACAACCCTATATAAGCATGGGTGGCCCCGCTCCCTCCTCAGTCCTTTAACCCTGCTGAGGACCAAGTGAGCTAGGCCTCCCCTAAGGGACTGAGGGCAGAGAGAGATGGTGCCCTGCTATAAATAAAAGGCAGGAGCAACAAGAGAGACAGAGAGGAAACAGACACAAGGGGGAGGGAGTGTGGGACGACATGACCTGATGAAAGAGATTCCCTCGAAGACCTACTGTTACGGTAAGTTCTTACGTAACAGTT
Source organism: Neoceratodus forsteri (assembly GCA_016271365.2). NCBI lineage: Eukaryota > Metazoa > Chordata > Ceratodontiformes > Ceratodontidae > Neoceratodus > Neoceratodus forsteri. The sequence continues at coordinate 83,833,042 of JADMNL010000033.1, forward strand.
CTATCTTCTTCAAGGATATCTCTTTCATCAGATCACACCTATGGAATGAGTCCCAAGCAGTTGCAGACAACAGGACAGTCTGGATGGCTGGAAGCTAAAGGCCTAAGAAAGAAGGACTTGGAGCACAGCTAGGCCATAGCCTGCCCTCCTTCTAGAAGTAATGTACAGACTGTAGTGCTTGGTGAAAGTGTGGACAGTACTCGAAGTGGCAGCAGCACAAATTTCAGCAGCTGACACATTCCTGAAACAGGCAACAGAACTGGCCATGCCTCTGGTTGAATGGCCACGAACAACCCCAGGAAGTTCCTTACAATACTTCCTATACAGTTGGCCAACCATGTGGACAAGCACTGTTTAGAAACAGGTACACCCTCCTTCCCAGGGGTTAAAGAAACAAAACAATTGTGAGGACTTCCTGCAGTCTTTGGTACGGTGTGTATCGTAATGTAGATTTCTATGCACATCTAAAGTGTGGAGCAATGCTTCCCCTGGATTGGCATGTGCTGGATAATAAACAGGAACGTGTATGGATTGGTTTAAAGTAAATTCAGACACCACCTTAGGAAGAAACTTAGGATTGGTACACAAAGAGACTTTGTCCTTGTGGAAAATTAAATAAGGCTGCTCACACATGAGGGTCTGTAGCTCTGAAATCCTTTGAGCAGAACTAATAGCAGCTAAAAATAACACTTTTCACGACAGAAATCATAGCTCGCAAGATACGGTTGACTCAAAGGGAGGCAGAGTCAGCTTCTCTAGAACAAAATTCAGGTCCCAAGCTGGAACCACATTATGAAAGGGAGGTGTCAAATAGAGAATACCTCACAAAAGTGTATGGGCCACATTCAACTGGGCCACAGAATGGCCATCAACGGGCACATGGAAGGCAGATATAGCTGACAGGTGCAGCTTAATAGAGGAGTACTGAAATATTGCCTCAGACAGGGACAGGGGATACTCTAGAACCTGGTTCACCAGATAAGTAAAAGAGTCCAGATAATGGGAAGCGTCCCAGATAGTAAATTGCTTCCACGTCACCAAATAGGTGGCCCTGGTGGAGGTTTTTTTAGCACCCACTCAGACATCAGCCACTTTCTGAGACACCCCAAACTGAACGATGGCTTTGTCTTCGAGAGCCAGGCATGCGGATGAAGGGACTTGAGGTCTAGATGGATCAGGATTCCCTGTGTCTGTGTCAACAGGTCCCGACAGAGGGGCAGGGGAACTGGAGGCACTGCTGCTAATTGCTGCAGTAATGGAAACAAGATCTGATGAGGTCAGAATGGTGCTACCAGAATCAGGGTGGCACTGTCCTTCTGGAGCTCGATTAGCACTCTCTGGGTTAGAGGGAAGGCATACAGGAATCTCCCCTTCCAAGAGAGGGACAACACATCTCACCAGAAAACTCCAGGCCCTGGATCTAGTGAGCAACAATGCAGCAGTTTTGTGATAAGTGTGGATGCAAAAAGGACCAAATCTGGATGCCCCCACCTGTCGAACAGGTCATCAACGACCATGGTCAGCAGTTTCCACTCATGCTTCCTGAACTGTGATTGACTGAGACTGTCCAACAGGACATTTTAGTCACCTGGAACACGGACGGCTGACAGTTCTAGATCATGTTCTAGAGCCCATTACCAGACTCTCATTGCCTCCCGACACAGGGGGTAAGAGTGAGTTCCTCCTTGCTTGTTGATACAGTAAACCACACTGAGGTTGTCCAACTGCACCAGCAGAGGACTCAGGGAGAGATGGTTTTGGAAGGTCTGCAAGGCACATAGAACTGCCTTTATCTCTAGGACATTTATATGGAGGTGGGCCTTCATCCAGGACAAGGTCCCTTGGGTCTGAAAGAGATCTATGTGCACCCCCAACCTAGATCCAAGTCATCCATGGTGAGGACCAGGTGAGCAGAAGGAATGAGGAAAGATACCCCTTTTAAAAGGTTGCAGGAGTCCATCCACCACTGAAACACCTTGCAGACAGGTGAGGAGACAAGGACCTGCTGATCTAGATCAGCTGTAAACTGATCCCATTGGACTCTCAATGTCCACTGGGAGATCTGCATGTGCAGTCTGACCTGAGGAACAGTGATGATGGCCTCAACCATTAAGCCCAGCAGCCTCAGGAAGGTCCTGGCAGTGACATACTGACTCCGAGCCACAAAGTGGGTCTGAGTCATCAGACCCTCTGCCCTGTCCAGGGGAAGGAAGGCTTTGCCCTGGGCAGAGTCCAGAACCTCCCTATGTACTGAAACCATTGTGAAGGGGTCAAGATGGACTTAGGCAAGCTGACCATTATTTCCAGGGAATGGAATAATTGCAGAGTATGGTGAAGGGTCTGCACAAGCAGGTCTCTGGACTGCGCCTTCAGTAGCCAGTCATCCAGATACAGGAACATGTATAGGCCTTCCATCCTGGGGTAGCTTCCACAGCTGCTAAGCATTTGGTAAATACCCATGATGCAGAGGATAAGCCAAAAGGCAAAACTCTGAACTGGTAATGTTCCTCCTGGAACTGGTGGACACTGTTCCAGAAGTTTTAGAGTGTGACCTTGTTGAATCAACTGCAGTATCCAAGCATCTGAAGTGATGATTCTCCACTGTTCCAGGTGGAGGGAGAATCGACCCCGACCAGCATCTCCTGGCTTGGGGCAGGAGGAGTGGGGCCAGCAAGGAGCCATACTTAGGGAGGACATATGGCCAGGGCCACTCCACCTCCTCTTGGGCTCTTGAAAGGGGCACCGGTGGTGGAGGAAGGGGAAGGCAAAGGCATAACTCGCTCTGCATTTACTCTGAGACCTAGTTCCTGAGCCTGACTTGTGAGAGACTTTACAAAAGTAAGGCTTGGGCCTACTTCTGGGCTGGCTTGATAGAGGGAATGAATAGACCTAATGGCTCTGCCAGAGGCCCGTAAGTCATTGATTATATCCTGAATATCGGGGCCAAAAAGCTTGAAGCCCTCAAAGGGCACATTCAAGACCTTCTGCTGAACATCAGCAGCAAAGCCCGAAACCCTCAGCCAGGAATTGCCCCTAAGGCAGATGACAATGGCAGGAGCCCTGGCAGTGGAATCTGCCATGTCATAGAAGGCTCTGAGGAGGGGCTTACTGACATCTTCTGCAGCCTGAAGTGCCTTGAGGAGCTCCTGCCTCTGAGAATCCTCAGGAAGGGCCTGTACAGCTGCCTTTCCCTTCATCCAGATAATATTCTGATGTTTAACTATGTGAGACAAGTAATTGGCAATTCTGAGGCCTAACATTTCAGAAGCAAAGGTCCTCTTGCCCCAAAGATCTATCCTCCTAGACTCCCTATCAGGAGGGAGGGAACTAAGGTGTTTGGACACCTTAGCTCTGTCATGGGCATCCTTGATTATGACAGAATCATCTCAGCCTGGGCTGCGAGGGACTTGGTAAAGCTTATCTGCCTTCCTGGACATAGCTGGGACAAAGTTAGGCCTATGCCAGGCTGCCGTGGCAGCATCCTGCAGGGCAGGAAATAATGGAGGAATGACCTTGGGAGGAGAGTCTGGAATCTCCAAGAGTCCACCAGGTTTCTCCTGGTGATGTCATCTTCCTTGGTCTGGAACCCATGGTAACAGACAAGTAATTCATAATATTGTAAAAGGTGGGGTCCTCAGGAGGGGATCTTGGGATATGCTTTACTGAGTCCTTGCACCTGGAAGAGATTGTGGACCCTTCTGAGTAGTCTTCTACCTCAATGTGCTCCCCATCCTCTTCCTCATCAGGGAGGATCACATCTGGGCAGTATTCCTCCTCAATGTTGGCCCATTCTGAGACTGGGGCCATCGACTGGGGCACTGATGTCTCCTGAGAGGGCACAGGGCATGGAGGCCTAAGTGGCATCAGTGCTGCAATAATGCCCAACAGTGAAGGCTAAGAGGCCCAAGCCTTGGTATGGGATGCTGCACCAAGGCCATGGTGATCGAGGTAAGCACAGAAGTGAGGTCGATGGGCTGGAAAGGAAGCACCATTGACAGCAGGATCGATGGAGAAGGCAGGAAGCCATGCTCTGACAACGAGCTGCCCTCAGTGGGCAAGCCAGAGGTGCTCAATGCCTAAAGGCCATAGTGGCAGGTCATGGTTTGATGACTCAGAGACCAATGAACCTTCTCCTGCCTCAGAAATGCTGGTGGAGAGTGATGTCATGAGGAGACTGGTAGAAGCAGAGGCTGGACAGCAAAGAGCAATGGAGCTGAAGCTGTCAACATCGCACTCCCAGAGGAGGAAGAAGGAATTAGCAGGGAATGAGAGTGCTCCTTGGGGGAGTGGTCCCTGGGATGGTCATTGTCCCATCAATAGTGTTTCCCCACAGTCTTGTCCCAGCCTTGGTGGTCTGAGAGCCCATTGAAGAAGCTGGTGACTGGGGGGAGGAGGGGGGACCCCCGAAGTCCTCTGGTCCTTACTGGCTGCTTGTTACTCCATAAGGAATTGCTGTAGGGCTTTCTTGTGTCATCGCTGGGTCATGAGATTGAACTTCAGGCAGGACTTGCAGGCAAGAACATTGTGGTTAGGCCCAAGGCAGCAGACCCAGAGTTCATGGTCATCCATCAAGAAGCTCTTCTGTCCGCAGTGACCGAAAAGAGCTGTAGAAATAGTGCTCAGCATAAATAGACTAAGGAACCACTTTGTACAAAAGTGATTCCAAATATAGAGAAAAATAAAGGTAAGTAAAATTTTGGGTGGTCGACTGAATGACAAAGCTTCCATGGAGTCTGTGCAAAATGGTTGACAGCAGGAAAAGAACTGTGGAGGGAGCAGGGCCACCCATGCTTATATAGGGTTGTGACATCAGTGCATGACAGTGGATGTGTGGACCCTAGTAGACTGCTTCAGAAAAAGTTTCAGTGGGATCCTAGCGCCTGATGGCTAAGTTCCATAGGTGTGAATTGATGAAAAAGATATTCCCAAAGAATATCATCATATAGAGTCACTTGCAATGTGAGGTTACATTTCAAAATCCATGTTACATCTCTTATAAGGTAACTTTACTTTATTTAACTAATATTGTCCGTTCTGAAAAATCTGCTTCATGGTCTACTGTTCCTTTTAGCTTTGGTGGGGGATTTTCTTTGAGTTTCAAGAAAGGGCCCCACATTTTTGCAAACATGTCTCGTTTATCTAATGAACAATAACAGATTCTTTCATTATTTGCCAAAGTACCAGTGGAGTCAAACCACTGAGGGTATCTGCACTGTCTTCCAGTTTTTCAGGATTAGTCTTCCATACAATAAAGCTACTGATAACATCTAACATTGGTGTGGTCTTTATATTCCTTCTAGTAAGGAGATGTCCCCTAAAATATAAATTAATGGAGAAAAGGGAAACTTAATCCTAAGGTATTTTGGCATACTGTATGAATCTGTTTCCAGTTTGTAAAATGTTTAGGACAAAACCAGAAAAGATTACCTAGATCTGCCTGTGGGGCTCCACATTTCCAGTAATGGTTATTTGAGGCATGGGCATTTTTTTGAGACTTGTAAGTGAGTAATAAAAATTATGTAAGATCTTGAATTGTGTTTGCCTGCTCCTTACTTCCTTTTAACATCGATAAGCGTTTTGCCAACTATTTGCCCATATTTGATCTGAGATTTGGATTATAAATTCCATCTTCCATTTTAGTTTAGCAGGTGCCGATATGTTTATATCACAGTCAGCGATCAGTTTGTAACGGAGACTTGCACCTTTTCTTAAAGTGGCCATTTTTAGGATTTGGGTATAGTCTGAATTTTCTTCTGGTTTACAGTCTAATTTCAGGTTAGTTAGTTAGTTAATTAGTTGGTTAGTTAGTTAGTTAGTTAGTTGAAAATTGGTAACTGGGAAAGGTACACTGAGCCAAGGCTTGTTTCCAGGTGTGACCTGAGAGAAGGAGACAGGAGAATACAATAAAAAATACACAGTATCGATTTTCTTGCGTTCACTTGTCCCTGAGCTGTAGACAGAGCTAGAAATGTAGTTTCCATATTTTGAACTTTGCTCAGATTTCTTCAAATAATAATAAACCGTTGGTTTCCTTATTAAGAAGGTTATTCATTTTTGTTATTTCCATTTTACTTCATCCAATATATTTAAATTGCTAATTATATGTGAAATTGGAGTTATTCCAAATAGGAGTAAGGTGCAAAAAGGAGTGACTTAAAATTTAGTAGCTTAGTTAAGTACTTTCATAACCATATTGTGATGGGAATGGTTGGATGAGATTATAGGTGTAGACAGAGTGGAATAAATAAGTAATTACCAATTGTTAGGGATTTATCTAGCTAATTCTCGATTTGTCCCCATAATGGGTTGCCAGGAGTGTTAGATAGCTGGAACCATGCTGTGACTTGTTTCAGCAGGAAGGCCCAGTGGTATCCTTGACACCATGATAAATTAAATCCTCCTGTTTTCCTTGGTGCTCTCAGTTTTTTAGTACTGAGATGTGGAGGCTCATTGTCCCACAGAAATTTAGATAGTATACAATCTATTTTGTAACCAATTTAAGTTAATACAGGTGGATAAGTTGCTTAGGGTGTAGAATATGTTGGGGGCCAGAATCATTTGGATAGAGTTAATCTTTTCCCATAGGGAACTATTTAATTTTGATCATTTTTCAGTTTCTTATTGTATGTCTATAATCAGGGGTGCTCTATGAGACTGGATAATTTTAGGTACTGAATTATGTATGGACAACCACAAATATGTAATTCCATTATTTGCCTGAGGAATTGCAAAGAATTGGGATAATCTACAGTCTAGAAATGTAGATGGAGATAACATATTTCTTTTTGACTTGTTCCAATTGGCCCAGAGTCCAGAAAGGGATCCAAATTGTTGTAAAATAATTCTTAAATTGTGAATAGAAAAATGAGACCGAATAAAAGTAACTGGCAGATCATTAGCAAAGGTGAAACTCTTATCCTATTTATTCCCGATGTTAATACCATGAATATGTGGGGAATTTACTGTTTTCTTTATGCGGGATTTGAGACAAAAAAATATGAGTGGTGATATCTTTGTCGTGTGCCTCTGGAAAAGTTGAATGGTTCAGATACTATTCTGTTTGTGATCATGAGTCTTAGAGGTTAGCGTATATTACTGTAACACAATCTTTACAAACAGGGCCAAAATTATAATACTCTAGTACACTGAGTAAATATCCCCATTCCAGAGAATCACTGGCCTTCTCTATATCTAGAGATAGCTCTATAGAGGGTGAGTTTCTTTAGTTGGCTGCCCATATAAAAGAGAATATGGTCGTAGAGATGGAGTAAGGCATGAAGCGCCATGTGCACCAATGCAAGGAGTCCGAGAAATACAATTCCGGACCTGGAGGCCATCATGGCAGAGAGTAGCCTGGATTTTGTGAACATAATGGAGCCATTGTGCACTTATGTCCACGGCTGGGACATGGCCATACCGGGCTACTCTCTGCTCAGGAGAGACAGGGAAGAGAGAAGGAGAGATGGGGTTGTACTATATATGAGGGAGTGAATCAAGGTCATCGAAGTACAAGGGCTCCTGGAGGAAAATGAAGGACTAGAAATGCTGTGGATCATCCTGGAGACAGATACTGAGGTCGCTATCCATACAGGGGTAGTATACAGATCTCCAGCACAGGGAGAGGATTTGAATAAGGCCCTTGGGGGAATTAAAATCAGGATGTCAAGTAAGGGGGACGTGCTGCTAGTTGGGCACTTCAGTCTGCCAGATGTGGACTGGAGCCTTCCAGCTGCAGCTGTAGCAAGGAGCAGGACCATCACTGACTCCCTACAAGGGGCTCTTCTCAGATAGCTAGTCAGAAACCCACTAGGGATTGGGCAGTGTTGAACCTGGTACTTACAAACAGGGATGGCATTGCAGGCATCACAGTGGGCAGTCCCCTAGGTACCAATGATCACCCTACAGTGTGGTTTAATATTAAGGTGGGAACAGAGGCAAACCACAGGATGACAAGGGGCCAGAACTTTAGGAGGGTGGATTTTAAAGAAATGGGAGACTGTCACACAAACTGCCTCATGGGGGCAGGGCATAATTAAGGCAAGCAACCTCTGCATGATGGAAGTGAGTAAAACTAGCAGGAAAAATAGACCATTATAGTTCTGTAGGGAAGAGGCCATGGGGGTTAGGGAAAAAAGGGTATAAGGAAACGCAGAGGGAGGAATAAAGGGAGGTATATCTAGAAAAACAGGGTGAAGCAGGAAAGGTAGTGAGGGGAGCAAAGATACAGACAAAGAAAAGGATAGCCAAAGGAGTAACTAAGAGGCATAAGACTTTCTTGAGGTACATAAGTGTGAAGAGGAAAGCAAGGATGAGGGATAGTGAGGATAAGGAGGGTGGCAGGGGGAGACTGCACAGAACAGAGCCAAGAAAAAGCTGCCATCATGAACAGGTACTTCTGCTCAGTCTTCATAGTGGAGGGAGGGGGGTGGACTACCAGGGAGCAGCAGGAACAAAGGGGAAGGGGAAGTGGACACCAGTCTGTTTTCAGAGGAAAAAGTGCTTAAGAGAACCTGCAGCTCTGAAAGTGGACAAGGCTAAAGGACCAATGGGATACACCCAAGGGTACTAAAGGAACTCAGTGGGGTGTTAGCTGCCCCACTGATGGCCTTATTCAACAACTAACGGGAAACAGACATTGTTTGGGAGGATTGGAGGAGAGCAGACATGTTTCCTCTCTATAAGAGCAGCAGGGAGGAGGCTAGCAACTATAAGTCAGTCAGTCTTACATCAGTGGCAGGGAAATTAACTGAAGCCCTGTTGAAGGAAAGTGAGTATCTTGAATCCAATGGGCTTCAAGACCAAAGGCATCTTAGATTCATGGGGGGAGGAGGTAATGCCAAATGAATCTGACTGGTTTCTTCAATGGGGTGTCCAAGGAAATGTATCAGAGGAGGGCAGTGGACATGGCCTGTCTGGACTTTAACAAGGCCTCTTACACTGTGCCGCACAGGAGACTGATAAAGAAATTCAGCAGCCTTGGGGTGGGATCCAAAGTGGTGACTTGGTAAGGAATTGGTTAATGGATATGCAACGAAGGAAGGTGGTTAACAGCATTCACTCTACTGAGGGGAGAGTGACCAGCGGGGTGCTGCAGGGCTCAGTACTGGGACTGGTCCTCTTCAATGTCTTCATAAGTAGCATTGCAGAAGAATTGAAGGGGAAGATATGCCTATTTTTGCAGAATGACACCAAAATCTATAACAAGGTGGACACGCAGGAGGGGCTGGAGAGAGTACTTAGGAACCTTGGAAAACTTAAGGAGTGGTCACGAGCATGTCAGTTGGGGTTCAATACCAAAAGGTGCAAAATCATGCACCTAGGGTATAGGAACCCAGGAGGTGAGTATAGGATGGGGGAAATATTGACAGTCACAAAGCAAGAAAGGGATCTTGGAGTTATCATATCTGATGACCTCAAAGTGGCAGGGCAGTATGACAAAGCAGTGAGTAGTGCCAGTGGGATGCTGGGATGCATTGGGAGAAGTATCTCCCACTTAGAACTGTGGGTCCTTGGAATAGATTGCCAATAGATGTTGTTATTAGTGAAACTAAGAGTATCTTTAAAAACAGACTGGATAAATTAGTCAATGCAGGTTATGACCTATCCTATTACCATTTGACTTAGTATAAGAGCGTTATGGGCTCCGGCCTCCTTGCTCTTTCACAAACCTTAGTATGAACCTTAGGTGGTATTGCCACTGTGTCACTTGCTTTTAAAACCCACCTGGAGTAGGTATACTGTCACCGCAGTGACTCCGGTACCACGAAGACCATCACAGTGACAGGAATCGGGCAAAACCCACCCATCACTGTGATGGTCTGTGCTGCGATCGGGACTGCCTCGCTGGGTGTTTGCCCCCCCAGTCCAACTCAGGCTCGGGGTTAAGTCATACAAACCAGAAATTGTGGGGGTGGGAGACCCCCACAAAATTCTGGAGCCGCACCAGTGCGCCAACATCCTCAGAGCTACAATGCTGACAGCTGGCATTGCAGTCATTGCTGTAGGGGATGTCGGTGCTAACGCTGTCGCAGCGCTATAGGTAAACCCCTGGAGTATTGTGTCCAGTTCTGGAGGACACACTTCAGAAAGGACAAGGTGGAGGCAGTCTAGAGAAGGGAAACTAAAATGTTGCATGGGTTGCATCAAAAGCCCTACAAGGAGACACTGAGGGATCTCAACATGTACACGCTGGAAGAGAGAAGAGAGAGGGGGCACTGCTCACTGGTTCGAGCAACACAGACTGATTGTAAATGCAAAAAAGACCAAAGCCATGCTGCTTGGCTCTAACCATAGACTCACCAGAGCTAAGTCCAATCACTTAGCCACCCTCAACATCCAGTCCCCCAATAGCACCACCCTTGAGCAAGTGGATAACTTCAAATGCCTTGGGGGGACTCTTGATCCTTCTCTCACCTTCTCTACCCACATCGGTTAGGTAATCAAGAAGATTAACCAGCAACTGGGTATCTGCTACAGGCTTAAACACCTTTTAACTCCCAAGGTGAGATTAGCAATAGGGAGGGGGCACCCTCCTACCCATGCTTGAATACTGCTCCCCATTATCTCCGTGACCACACCCCAGCATCTTACTCACCTAAACACTGCATTCAATAGTATCTGCAGGTTCATCACACAAGCTCCTTTCAGTACCCACCACTGTGCACTATACTAAACACTAGGATGGCTCCCCCCCTAGGCACATAGGAACCTAATGCTAGGTCCTTCATCTACAAATCACTCCACTGCGGTACTAAGTCTCCACTGGCAGGCTTGTTATTCCTTAAACAGCACTCTTGAATCTTGAGGTCCTCCTCAGTCTGGCACTTGAAATGTGTCAGGACATCCTCTGACATGGGAAAAAGAGCCTTCTCTTGGGCAGCACCCAAATTTTGGAATGCCGTTCTGGATGAAATCCAAACTCTAGAATCCTCTTTGACCTTCAAAAAGCACTTAAGGAATACACTTATATCAACATTGGCCTGTAACTGCTGTCTTAGATGTAAGTTGATGTATTTCTGATGCATTATCTTGCTGCTCAACCATGTACTTATTGGTGTGTCAAATACTGAATGTACTCTGTGCATCTGTGAAATATTGGTTGCTGTGCTATCTGTATGACCCTTTCTCCAGGTTCGAATCTATTGTATCCCAAGTACCATCGACACCACTGTAAATGTTTTGCTTTCCTTGGTAGTACGATTTTATGAAGTGTCTCTGTATTATGATGCAACTGTCTGTATGTGCCATCTATCTGGCCCAGGTCACGCCTGTAAACGCTCCCTGGGACCAGTGTACTTACCCGGTTACCAACTACATAAATAAAAATAAATGATGGAGACCAACAAGTACTTAATGGGGCTAAATAGGGTGCAGACGGGGAGTCTCTTTCCAATGAGAAAGAGCACCAGTATCAGATGGCATGCAATGAAGCTGGAAGGGGGAAGCTTAAGAGGGATGTGAAGAAGTACTACTTCACTGAAAGAGTGGTGGATGCCTGAAACAGACAGCCAGAGGAAGTGGTGGAGGCAAAAGCAGTAGGTGGCTTCAAGCATATGTGGGACAGACATAGGGGAACATTAGTAAATAGGCAGGGAGGGTCACCAGAGACCAGTTAGGGTCTGCAGAGGCAGACTAGGCAGGGACCATAGGAGCAGACTGGGTGGGCCAAGCGGTCCTTTTCTGCTGACAAATTCTATGTTTCTACTGTATATCTTAAACTGTCTGCCGAATGGCATCCTCTCATAAAACCTACCTGCTCCTTTCCGATCAGTTTTAGAATACTATTGCATAATCTGTTTGCTAAAATTTTGGTTAGCACTTTGTAATGAAGTTAAGTAGTAGTGGTATATTTCTCAGGCTCCCAGGGCACCTTTCACATCAATATAAAGAGACAATAACAGCAGCATAATAAGTTATCATCCCTGAATAATACATAATCAAAAAAAAGGTTAGGAATCACAAGGAAAAGCTCTTATAAAACAATAGTGCTTTAGCTTCTGGTTAACACTTTCAGTTAAGAGATATAGGTCTGTAACAAAGCATTCAAGTGGCTCTTTGTTAGTTTTTTTTTGTGTTTTTTTGATAATACACATACAGTATGAGAGCTTCGTTTAGTGTGCCAGAGACATTTTTTCTTGTTAAAGCTTCCTGATAGGACCTGGCCAAGCAGCTGAATATTAACGGTGAAATGTGTTTCTAAATTTCCTCTGGAAGTCCATCAGGTTCAGGAGTTTTGCCTGAAAGGGATTTCTAAACGACTTCAGATATTTCTGTAGGTGAAATATGTTTATCCAGATTTTGCTTTTCTGTATCTGATAACTTGGGTAGCTTTGCAATGGTTAAGCATTCATAAAATGATTCATTTTGGGGGGTTTCTTGGCTTTTATAAAGGTTTGAATGGTATTATTTAAAACAATTGTTGATTTCTTTAAGTTGGTAGGTGATTGTTCTGTCAGGTTTGTGTATTCTGTTAATCATGTTTTGAGACCATCTTATTTTAAGGCGACTGGCTAGTGGTCTGTCCACCTTTTTCCAGCTTCCCAGTAATTCTGTTTGGTGTGAAAAGGGGCATGTTCAGCCTTTGCTGAGTATATTTTATATCAGATTTTAATCTATTTGATTTATTACATTTTGCTTGGATATTAGATGTTGTTTATGTTAGGACTGCAATTTTTTTAAGTTCCTTTTCTTAAGGTTTAAGATATTTGTGTTGCTTTTTCTTTCTGTTACTTGCAAACCCTATTATTTTGCCCCTAGAGAATGCCTTATTCTTATATGAATCCCATAGGCACTGTTCTGATATTTCTTTTGTATCACTGAGTTTGAAGTATAGTGTGGTTTCTTCAGATAGCCATTCTCTGAGCTTTGTGTCTGTTAACAGTGCAGTGTTGAATGTCTTTCTGGATGCTATGCCAGCTAAGGGATGAAAATGTATTGTGGTCTTCAACAATGCACAGGTCTACAGTGATCATGGTATCATAATCATTCTAGAGCCGTGTTTACACGGCTGAACTCGCTCCTTCTTTGGAGCATTGCAGAACTGCCCCAACTTAAAAACGCTTGGCAAACACATCTACACAGCCCCTCTCAGCACTGATGTAAGATGAGCTGGAGAGGGGCTGCTAGTCGGGGCAGTCAGCACATAGAAGCACCCACAAGTGGGAGCAAGTGGTGCAGCCTGTCCACATGGCCGCTTAAACTGCTCACTCCTGAATGCGTCCCCAGACTTTTGGGGACTGACGAATGGCTCAAGGAGCGGCATACCATGATTCAGTAAGTGTTCACTTGGTGGCATTTGAACTGCAGCAACCCGAGCGCTCGAGTTGCTGTGGTGCAAATGCCGCCATGTAAACACAGCTTTGGAGATTATATTACAGACATTCCTTGTGTATGTACCTTTCTTCATGCATTGAATATTCCACACTTTTTTGTGATATCATGTAGTGCCTTCCTAGATTTGGACAGATTTTGAGAAAGTTTGGGGAATTCCAAATAGTAAGGGACTCATTACTTCACGTTATAAAATGAGCAAGAAAAATCCTGCCATCTCATTGGCTGACACTGCCTGGCACCCATACCTTTACCTCAGCCTAATACCCAGGCACAAGAAGTTCCAGAGGGATTTGGAATTTGGGCAAATCACATACAGAATTCATGACACATTTCACTCATCTGATTGCCATCACAAACATGGATGCCATCTTTACTCACACTGAAACCCTTCAGTAAGACCCTAAAAAGTAAAACTCCTTAAATTTCAATAAATGAATACATAAATTAAAAAAATAAACATTCTTTCTTCTCAAGATCCTCTCCTTACACACATAAACAAATTAAAAAAAATGAAGTACTATTCATAGATGTAATGCCTGGTGTTTCTTTGGTGACCATGAAAAATCCCCCTCCTCTCTTTACAAGCTTGCCAGGGCAACCTCTACTCTTTATACTGCCTCAGAGAAAACAGAGATCATGGCTTCATATAAGGCCTTCTGTTACATGTCAGAGGGTGAACATTCTACCAGAGGAATTCCACAGAAGTTTGAATTCCTGTATTCCATAAAGAACAAACATTCCATCTACTAAATGTGTAGAAAGACAGGCTGGCCTGGTGGCACTGAGGGTTGAGGCACTGGGTGCCACACCTCGCTCCATGCTGGTGACCCATGTTCGGGAATGAGAGCGGGCCACCGGGGGTTGGCAGGGAGGAGAAGGATTGAGCATCCGCTGGACAGCTCTCCTTCTCTGGGGATGGGGGACTCCGGCAGTCAGAGCTTGCCTAGCCCCTAGCAGAGGCTGAAGGCAGGAGTACTGATGCTGCACATGGGGATCGGGGAGTGATGTAGATGCTAGACAGGGTCATGCAAGGGAGCATGTGCGTCGTCGTTGTGGGCATCATTGCATGTGCCGCCTCAAGGGGAAGAGGAAAACCAGGAAAAAGTATGCCCCCAGAGGAGGAAGGAGGGAGCTCGCAGGCCTCGCACCTGACTAGCCATGGCACATAAAAACTCAATCCAGTCTCGGGGGGAGAAGGCCCCCCCTCTGACCCCACCGGGGGGGGCAAGCCCTGGAGCCACTACTGTGCTGGCTGGTAGATGCCGGGGTGACGAGGCTGGGGCTCCCTCCAGATTGCGAGGGCTGTAAGGGCCATAAGCATAAATATAATCTAAAAAAAAAAATATGTAGAAAGGCAAATGATTGGCAGGTGGAGAGGGATTATGTTTTACTAGTTACTTTTAACAAAACAAAATACCTGTTTTTAATTTAAAAAATTGCCATTTTCTATTTAAAATTTTTTCCCAGTTTCCACATTTTATAAGCACAATAAGACACTCCCAGATAAGGGTTAGGCTGAAATAACCACCCTTCCAGGGGCTGTACCCCACTATGCCCCTGGGTAAGCAATTATCTCAGCCTAACCCAGACCCTGTCATGTCTTATTGCCTGCACAATTTCTACCCATAATGATTTCTTAGTCTTTAACCTTTGCCAATTCAGGTGAAAGGCTTAAAAAAAAGACAGCTTGTCCTGAGTCGGGTGCAATAATTTTGCAAAATGCTACATTTTTTTCATACAGAGTTCTGGAGAGGATTTAGAAATTCTCCTCTGGGTCAGCCAGATGGTTGGATTTAAAAAACAGAATCCCTCTCCTAACCAAAATAGCCACCACCTTTTTTTGCTTGAAAAACAGCTGTATCCTACTTGCCCTACCCACTGTCTTAATAATTTATTAGCTTCTAATGGTAGCAGGTGGGTCTCCTGTACAAATGAGATGTCTATCAGATATTTCTTAAAGGTGACAGGAAACCGTTTTTACACCCCTAGATGCCCTACAGTTGTTCTTTAATTTGCTACCCAGTATTCTGATATGCTTTTGATGTTTTTTGTTATATAAATAATCTAATTTTGTTGCCTTTTTAACTACCCTGAGTACCTCTCTCCTCAGCAGCTGCTGCTGTCTCTTTTCATACTGCCTGAACATTCTGTGACATCACAAACTCCCATTCCAGGCCATTCAGATAAATAGCGTGGAATGGGAGTTACTGATGTCACAGAAAGTATTAGAAATGTGAAAATCAGGAGCAGTAGTCATTGAGGAGATTGGACCTCGGTGTAGATCTGAGGAAACCCCAACGCTACATTATTTATTTATCAAAAAATCATCAAAGCATGTCAGAATACACAACTGGCATGGAAAGGAAGATGGAAGGGCAGTTAAATACGTAAAAATAATTTCCTATCTCCTTTAAGATGGTTCAATAGATTTTTTCTTCTAACTGGGGACCCTAAGCATTCACATTCCAGGATGCCAAATTATGACAGACATAGTATTGACACTAGATTCTTTACAATTGCAAGTTCGTTGAGGATTAGAGACGTTACTGTACAAAAACACTTTTCAAAATGTCGATAACCTTTGACACCTTAATGGTGAACCTTGTGACTGGAATGGAATATATCTAAGAGTTAAAGTAAACAACTAAGAACCAAACTGTGTCAATTTTCTAATATGCTATCAACTATCTGTTTTTATGAAATTCTTAGCGATACACTATTGAAGGAGTATTAGCCAGTTAATAAACTGTTTTACAAAAGTTAACCAGTAACCAAGCTGTGAGAGACGCTCACCAAGATTCTGTCCCAAAGTGGCCCACAAAACTTTCTGACAATCATAAATAATGCAATTAAATATTTCTGATTAAAATGAGTTCCATTCATGTTTTTCTTAACTCTGCAGTGGACTTGTGGGGAGGGGATGTGGGTTGGGAGTTGAGAGGACTATGTGGCTTGAGAAGGCTGGGGAGTGGGGTGATGCACAGTTTGGTAAACTTAGAGGATGAATTGTTCACATTGCCCAATTATTTATTTTGGAATATTTTTGAGGGTGCCCATGTTGACTGGTGTCTTTGTGGTCCAGTATATAATATTGAATGTATCGCTACATCTCTTATTTAGCTTATCTGTTGTATATTGGAGTGATATTCAGTTTTAAGGGTTGAGGTAAAGTCTTTGTCAGGAACTCTGACAAGTGGCCAGTAAGAGCTTTCACTGCTTCTTGGTATTCTCCATACTAGCACTTACACAAGACTTTTTCTTTGCTTATGATATTCCTTAGAATACTCTGTCACTTGTCATTATCAACTCATGGGCTGTGCCCCGTGTCATATAAGTCAAATATAGAATGTCTCCAGTATTATCTTTTGTATAATTATGTTAAGGTTGCTTTGTATCAATTGGGTCACTCAGTAAAATGCCAACATTAATATATCATTTTCTTATTATTTGTTCTCAAATCAACAAGTCAATTAACTCTGTCATGCCTTTCGTTGAACATATGCATCTGTTCCCCCCTTCTCTTGTCTCCTTGCTGACAGACTCCATGATAGCTGGCTGCACCCATGCCAACCCCCGACACTCTGGATGTTGGCTTCTGGGGGTGGGGGGAGGCCGGTGCCCCTCACCACCGGCCCTGTCATGGGGGATAACCCGTGGGGGATGGCTGAGTGGGATGGGTGCATGGAAGCCTGGCCAGAGAGACAAGTCCCCTCTGAGGGAGGGGCCGGAGTTGTCTGCCCTCTCCAAGAAGAAGCAGATTTATTGAGTATTAGGAGTTAACACCTTTGAGCTAACAACCCATATACAAAGGTTCTGCATCAATTTACAGAGGTATACAATTATAACAGGTTAACAATTTACAAGGTTCCAGGTCAGGAAGAGAAAAAAAAAAAGTAAGAGCAGTCATATGAAGCCTCACTCGCTGCTCCTGCCCGTTCCACCACTCAGGACTCCAGCCACCATCTAGATATATGTCTCTGGGGTGTGGAGGATGGCTCTTCCTCCCCAGCCCCACCACATGGGGAAAGCTATGGGGGGATTCTCTGGTTGGCAGTTCCTGAGGGAGGTGGTAGACATCAGGAGCAGTGGGGCAGGGATTGAAGAGCCTGCCTGCACCCTGAAGGTAAACAGCTTTATAGCTTTCATGGATTGTAATATTTCTTTGATGAAGGGCATATTGCTTCTACCTGAGGCCTTATCTGGATGACTTGCCACTGCCCTGTGCTGTCTGTTGTTCTGTGCCACCCCAAGCTTACTGCTGCCATGTGCTATTCATTCCAGTACCAGCTTACTTTCAATTAGCCTTCAAACAATATACCTTTATATGAAACCGTGGCTTTTTTATAAATTTGTTTTAGTGGAATGAAATAAAATGAAGAATAACAATTTGGCCCCTAAAGTAAAAATGCTTCTTTTAATATTTCTTTAGGATCATGATCGATGGTACGGGAGGGTTTTACCTAAGCTGTAATCTTACTGAGCGCTCAACTGTGACCAGGGGGATTTATGGGTGGTAAATGAGCGATGTCTCTCATAATGTGGGACAGTTGTGAGGCACTGTATGTGTCTGATTACAAAATACACATTAGGCCAATCTGATGGTGCAGTAGCAGTGAATCATGCTGCCATGGGAGAGAACTTGGGACGCTGCATCAGAAGGCAAGCCAGACAGCAGCAGCTGCTGCTCCACACTGCACTGTGGTCAGGAGGAATGGCACTGGGCAACCAGTGAGCCAAGGAAGCTTGCTTCCTCCGCAGGATTTCACTGCATGCAGCTAAGGCACTGCAGAGCTCTGCCCATGCCTAGGGAAGGAGGGAAGAAGGCGAGAAACCAGTGTGAAAACCCCATATACTGCACCACCTATATGCTGGCGTGGGTTCCTGGACTCCCCTGGGTCCTAGTGCCAGATGATGCTAGATCTTAATTGCCATAGTGGACTGCCCCGGGGAGTAGGAGGACTGCCCTCCTGCTGGAGCCCCTGCCAGGGGGGGATGTATAAGGGGCTGTCCTGAACCCAGGGAAAGATGGGGGTGTGTGAGTGAGCTAGAACAACTAGTTAGTGTCAGTGGCTCAGTAGGTAACACACCCACCTCTGAGGCCGAGAGATCAGAGGGCTGTGGGTTCAGTTCCCACATCTGGCACTTGGGTTAATATCCCAGTACTGACACTGTAGTGCAGCATGAGAGTGGTGCTGCACTTCTGAGGTGCCGTCTTTCAGATGAGACGTTAAACCGAGGTCCCATCTGCCTGGATTGGTGGTAGTTCAGGTGGATGTTAAAGGAAAACTCCACCCTTATATCTTCTAAATGTTATTTCTTTCCATGTCAACAGACTACTGTCTTCATGTAGCTGTTAAAGATGCATGCAACTGCTTCAGTTAGTTTCCACACTTTATACTAGGCCCTGTCACTGTCCTGGGTGGGTCCATTTCGTGATTGTTGAAATCTCATTGTCCCTGAAAGCTGCATTAGCATATGAGAACATGATATCAGATCAACCATTTATATCATGTATCTCAATGCTAAAATAACAAATATTTTGCAAAAACTCTCTGGAAACTTATAAACTGAATGGAGTTTAAAGGGGGAAAAAACTGCATTACAGCTGAGATAGCTTGTAAAACTCACTGAAGGTAAATGTGGTATTTCACACCTTTTTGCAGCTTGGTTCTTTTAAAACTACTTAAGCAGACAGGCATACTGGGGAGTTTAAAGGTTGATTACACATCACATTCTCATATGCTAATGCAGCTCTCAGAACAATGAGATTTCAACAGCCATGAAATGGACCCTCCCAGAAGAGTGACAGGGCCTAGTATGACGTGTGAAAACTAAGTGAAGCAGTTGCATACATTTTTAACAGCTACATGAAAAGAGTTGTCTGTTGACATGGAAGCAAATTACATTTAGAAGATATGAGGGTGCAGTGTTCCTTTAAAGATCCCATGGCACTTCTCGAAAAGAGTTGGGGAATTTCCCTGGTGTCCTGGCCAAATTTCCCTCATTCACTAAAAATACCACCAACAGCTTAATCTGGTTCAAGGTCAGTTGGCATTCATCTGTATCCCACCCCCCCCCGGGTCATGCCTGAAAATAGGCAGGATTTATCTAGTGCACTTACCCGGTCAACAAAAACTAACTAAATAAAATAAAAAATAAAGAACAAGGTACATCCCTGCAGAGGAGATACAAAGAGGCACATATAAAAAAATGCATAAATGCTGTAAAATAATGCTGTAAAATAAGGAGGCACATACCAAAAGTACACCTTTTAGACACGAAGGGACAGGAATTCTGATGCTGTACATTTGGTATGTACCTTTTTACTAAATAAATATATTTTTTTTAAATCTTCTTTTTATTATTCATATTTTAACTTATTTACATACAGGTCATTAGTTTCGATTATACGCAATACATTTACATCTGGTCAATTAGTACAAGCAGTTCTGAAGTATTTCCAGTTCACTAAACAACAGATATCACATTTATTTCGATAGGTTTACTGTTCCCGTAGGCCTAATAGCTTACACTTAAGTGTGAATTGGTCAGTAGGACATCGAACTGTTTACCTTTCCTCTTTTACCTTTTCCAATTGGGTTTTACAAGTCCATATTTCCCCATTAACGTGTCCTAAAGGTTACAGTTACAGGGAGGGGGGCGGGGGAGCCAGCACCCCAGGGCACGCAATGGAGAGGCACAGTTCCTAGATTCAGGGCAGCCAGGGTTACTCTGAAGCATTGCTCCTAAGGTACAAAAGAAGGGTCTTTTAACATATAATATAGCTGCCATCATGTCCATCTTACTGAAAAAAAGTTCCCCACGGTCATTTAGGTTGTGAGTCATTTTTTCCAGGTTATAGATTTGTTTAGTGATATTCCACCATTCCCGAATGGTCGGGACCTCAGTTGACAGCCAGTGCTTGGTGGTTGCCTTTTTAGCTACCGTGAGGAGTAGTGAGAGGAGGTACCTAGTATTTGGTCCCCGATAGGACTTAGGTAATACGAGGAATATGTACATCTCCACTGTCAACCGTAATTTTGGGTCTATGAGCTCCCGCAATTGTATTTCAAGTTGGTGTAGATAATTGGTGAGGGACGAACAGTCCCACATTATATGAGTCAGGTTAGCTTCTTGCTCTCTGCACTTTCTCCAACAGTCCGCTGTTTGGTTCGGTGTATAGTATTTAGTGATCGAGGGAGATCTAAAGTAATGGATTAATACCTTCCAGGCGAACTCTCTCCATTGATGTGAGCTGGTAACCCTGGAAGCCTGACTACAGGCTATTCTCCAGTCTGCAATGTTGAGCAGATAGCCAGATTCTCTATGCCACTGTGTGCATATTTTTTCGGTAAGGACTTCTCCCTGTGTATTCAGGGACTGATGATAGAGGGAGATCAGGTGTTCCTGCTTCCCCGAACTGTTAAGTAAGATTTGACAGTGTATTAAGGCTGGGTATATTTCCGGATTTTGTAAAGAGAGTGGAAAGCCTTCCACATAATGCCGGAGTTGTAAGTATCAGTAAAAATCTTTGTGGGGCAAATTAAATTTTGCCTGAATTTCTGCGTAGGCCCGTAGTCTCCCGTGTCATGATTTGTGGCAAAAATCTTAACCCATGAGCATCCCACATGCTGAACCCAGAGTCCAAGGCGTTAGGAGGGAAATCTGGGAGTGCCTGGATTGGAGATATTAGAGGTAAATAGGGTGATAAACCGTAGGACTTTTTCAAAGAGTTCCAATTTCACAATTGAGCTGCCAGCCACGGGTTAATAGTTAGGTTGGCTGGATCTCCAGATGCTTGTTGATACAGTATCCGAAGGTACTTTACATCACTTAGAAGTACCCTCTCCATCTCCATCCAGTGTGGGAGTGTCTTCCTATTCTGTCTGGCCCTAACGCTAGCCATGGTTACCACCTGTTGGTAGCTTCTTAAGTCTGGTAGGGCAAGTCCACCCTCAGTCCGTGCGAGGGATAGCACACTAAGATTTACTTGGGGTCTGTGTCCCGCCCATACAAAATTCCGTATTTCGCGGTTAATTTCTTTAAAGGTTTTTGAGGGGACTGACAACGGGACATTTTGAAAAAGGTATAGTGCTCTGGGGAGGGTTATCATCCTTATGAGCTCAATTCGCCATGAGAGGCTTAATGGTAAGACTGACCACACTCGAAGGTTTTGCTTTAATTGTGCCATGAATGGTGAGTAGTTGTACTTATAATAGTCTGTCCTCTCCTGGGGTATGTAAATGCCCAAGTATTTTAGTTTTATCAGGTTCCACCTGCCAGGAAGACTTTCTACTGCCCTCCGAGTGGGGGGTGTAATTAAATGTGAGTATTTCAGTCTTAGTTAGGTTAAGCTTATAACCTGACACTATTCCGTAGGAGTCTACGATCTGACGTATCTCTGGTATAGATTGTTCCAGGTTTTAGAGATATAGGAGTATATCATCGGCATATAGGGCCACTCTGTGTTTTGTGCCTCCAAAATAGACCCCTTGTAGTTGGGGGGAGTCTCGGATTTGTTGTGCTAGGGGTGCTATAACTGCTGCAAATATTAACGGGGAGAGTGGGCATCCTTGTCGGGTGCCCCTCCCAAGTTGGAAGTATGCTGAGTGGTGTCCATTCACTCTCACGCAGGTCCGGGGGGTGGAGTATATATTTTGCAAGGTTTGAATAAGGTCGCAGGGGAAGCCAAACTTGTTTAGAACCGAATACAAAAAGGGCCAAGCCACCCTATCAAATGCCTTCTCGGCGTCCAAACTAATTAACACTGCCGGTGTATCCTTGTGTCCCATTTGGTTTACAAGGTGGAGACTGCATCTAATATTATCAGTGGTGGTACGGGTCCTAACAAAGCCTGTTTGATCTTTATGAATTAGCGCAGGTAGGATTTGATCAATACGCTTGGCTAGTATAGTCATGAACAATTTGTAATCTTGGTTTAATACAGAGATTGGTCTATATGAAGTGCATTCCTGAGGGTTCTTCCCTGGCTTGGGAATCACAGAGATAGTTGCATAGGACCAAGAATCCGGGGGTAGGTTACCCTCTAATAGAGAGTTAAATACATTGAGAAGAATAGGAAGGACTTGAGTTTTTGTCAGTTTGTAGAATTCAGCTCCGTATCCATCGGGTCCCGGGGCTTTCTGAGGTTTGGAGTTGGTTATGGAATGGGCAATTTCAGCTGCTGTTATAGGTCTGATGAGGGAGTCCCTATTTTCATCCATGAGAGTTGGTAGAGAAAGCTTCTCAAGATACGAGGTTAGTTTGTCTGGGGGGGATTGGATTCTGGGGTATATAAGTTTCTATAATATGTCAGAAAGGCTCCGCAATGTTGTGAGTTTTGAAGGAGGTTGGCCTTTTACCGGGTGCCGTATGGTAGCTATCGCTACCTTTCTTCTGTCTATGGCTTGATATGCAAGCATTCGTGGTGGCTCGAGTCTCTATCAGAGAATTTCTGTTTCAGAAATGCTAGTGCTATTTCAGTTTGTTGTGAAAAGAGTTTATCTAGTGCTTGTTTAGTTTGTTGTATCTGGGAGAGGAGAGATCATCGCCTTGTTGGTGGGCCTGCTGTAGGAAATGGAGTGTTTCTTCGAGATTGGTCTTATGTTTATCAGCTTCTCTTTTTTTGTGCTGCATATTTAATTATATGTCCTCTCAGGACTGTTTTAACTGTGTCCCAATGGACCGAGGGGAAGTGTCAGAGGCTGGATTATCAGCCACAATCTCAGTTATCTTGTCCGAAATGAATTCCTGGAATTCTTTGGACCGCAAATAGAATGGTTTTAGCCTCCACTGAGTGGCTCTGGGTTGAAGGCCCAGTTCCCAATGTGTAATCACAGGGGCATGATCCGCGATGGAAATATCTCCCAATTGTGCATCGTTTACATTATGCAGCTTTTCAATTTGTGTATAGGCGTAATCTATACGTGAGTATGCATTATGCACCGGGGAGTAATAGGAATAGTTTCTCAACCGTGGATGAAATTTCCACCAAATATCACACCACCCAATCTCCGAGATAAAGTTATTAAAAAATGTTTGAGTTGTTGTTAGTTTCTGCGGCTTAGTCCTAGAGGAGTCCAGGTTCAGGTCAGTAGTCAAATTAAAGTCTCCGGTCATCATCAGGGTGCCTTTAGTAAGCTTCGCTACCCTATCCGATAAGGGTCTTAATTGTGAAACAGTAATACCAGGTGGGAGGTATATATTAACCAAAGTGACTTCTTCATTATTAAGCCTTCCCCGGGTTAGGACCATTCGCTCTTCCGGATCTGACCAAGTTAGTTCTGGGTGATATGGTGTATGTGGCGAGATAATTATGGCTACCCCTCTGCTTCTGACACCCTTATAGGATGCGTAGAATGCCTGTCCTTTACTCAATTTAGCTAGTTTAGCATGCTCCATTGAATTCATATGGGTTTCCTGGAGATAGACAATTTCGGCTTTAGTTCTACGGAGGTAAGCCAGTGTCCTTGACCTTTTAATAAGTGAGGCCAGGCCATTTATGTTTAGAGAGTGCAGTTTTAGTTTTGGGGAGTGCATCATGGCAAGTGGGTGAGTCTCTGGTGTACTGGGTCCCCCGGCCCCCCCCATGGGGTATCCGGGGGATTCTTATTCTTGGCTGAGAGGGCCAGATGGAGTTCGATGACCTATTCACAAAAACATCATCAACATCAACATAACCATTCATATCTAAACATAGCATACAACTAGTAAGGAAACAATTGGCCAACATGGCCATTGTGAAAACAGTTGGTACTTCCACAGATCTGGGCAAGCCCTGATCTTTGATTGGACTCAAGAGTCCTATCTATGCGGTCCTTTATTTTAGTAAAGGACCTTAGGCACCAAGGTACCCAAAGGAAAAGGTGTAGTGGAAATTGGTGACTAGAGCCGTGAGGAATTGCTTCCCCTGAAGTCGCTCATATAGAGGGGGCGCACACTTTATAGCTGTGAGTCGAGGCCCACTAGTGTCATGAATGGGTTTTTATCGGCCTCTTTGGGGTGTCTACTGTTGCAAGGGGGGAGCAGGGGAGCCATCTAATGGGGCGCCTCCTAACCGCTGAGGGTATGCTCTACAGCTTCTACCATTTAGTGCAAGGCATTAGAGCTGGGGTGCATACGTATGCTAAGCGTAGAGTCATCCAGACCGGGCCTAGAGCACTCCGAGGCATGGATCGGCTTTTGTCTCTATCATTGAGTGTGCCTATGCAGTCCGAGTCCAGTCCGGAGTGCTCAGGAAATCCCGTGCACCAGTGGATCTGCATAACGGAACCAACAAGGTATTCATCTGAATGAAGTTCCCAGTCTCGGTCTGCCCTCCGGTAGCCCAGGCTTGCATCTCCAGCTTCTCTCTGTTCTCCACACGTCATTCAACATATTGAGAGAGAGAGAAAGAAAAAAAAACACACAACCCCCCCTCCCTTCTGCCCAGATTTGTATTTCGTATTTCCACCAGTTGTTCCCGTAATCATTCCCAGTCACAAGTCCGTTGGTTTCCTTAGCGTGTGTTGCTGGGTACATTTAGAAGCCATCCATTTGAACTGGTGCTCTCTAAGACCCCCCCCAGCCACTAATTGGCATACCCCATTCCTAGTTCCCTCTCACCCCTGCACCAGCCCCACATCAGTCTAAAAGCATCCGGTTCCAGCAGCTGGGAACGTCTCATTGGAGTGAATGAGAGTTTCTGCAGGCCAGCCAAACCGGGGTCACTTCTTTTGTGCTCCAGAAGCTTGTGTAATACATCTGCCAGAGGTAGTAATCCGGTGGAGATTGCCATACTGCTGGCACCCTGGCATTCAGACAGCTTAGAGATTTAAATAGTATATAGGGATTCCCTTCTTCCCACCCTCCGCAAATCCATTCCGAGTAACGATGGGGGTAAGTATTAAATCAAGCCGTCTCCCCTGCCCCAGATTAACATCTAGTGAGGCCTTATCAATATCCCTGTCAGTCCGGGGAGAAAGCTCTCTCTATCCGGAGGTCAAAAGTAAGGAAGCCAGATTGTGCCATGTGGGGTTCATGCACGGGGAAGGGGGCGAGAGCATGCTGTATGTCAGAGACGCTTCAAAGCTCATGGCAGTTGCGAACTGCGTGAAATACACAACCTCACTATCCCCGTGCCATAATAAACTCCAGCTTTTAACCTGTATTAGGGTGTTTTTTCAGGATCCCATAGGGTAGGGTTTTCCCTGGTTTTCTACATGTCTCGTCTCAACTATTATTACTAGTCGATTTCCCCATTCCCCCGCCTAATTTTCTGGAGACGAACTCTGCTATGAGGAGCAAAACCTCTCCCATCTCATCAGGGCCCATTCACGAGGTGAGAGATCCCATCCAGCAGCCAGTCAATGCCCCCTCGACTGCCCGTCGAGACAAACAGGAAATCCTCCCCAGTTCCCCCTCCCCCCACCCCAACGATTTCCCAATTCTCAAAGCACACCTCCAACCTCTAGAAGATAACATATGAAAGTGATTTCTATAAGCCTTGCAGGGCAGAAGATGAATTAAAGTGTTATTGCCATCATGCCCTCCCACCTCCCTCACAGATCCCCTTGAACTCCTCAACCTAATACCCAGAATCTACCCCCAGGCAGATTAAATATCAGGACATGTCCTGATGGCTCAATAACCGTTGTGTATGGAGGCTGGTCTCCACTGCATTCGCTGCTTTCCTCTGCAGGCACCTCAGTCTGGAAAAAGAACCCGCCCCCCCCGTTCAGAACAAACAAAAAAAAATACAGTATTACATAGCCTGTCAACCGCGACGATAGCAGCGGTAAGCCAGTCCCCCACGCCACCCCTCTGGTCCCAGCTCCCGGCCGTTTCTCCACACTTGCCGAAGGCCAGCTACCGGCAGTTCCGACCGGCACGGAGGAAGGGCCAAACGTAGTTTTTCAGGCCATGCAAACAGGTACGACTCGCTAAAAAGGGGGGGGACACCACCCATTCAGCTATGCTAGGAAAAGCTACCTAGTGAGAGCACATCCAATGTGGGGAGACAGGTTTTTGTATCTCTGCTTTTCAGGAAACCCTCTCCCCCTCAGCTCCCTTAATCTAGTCTTTTAGTTCTTCCTGCACACATTATAACTGCGACCTGCTAGTCAGTTCTTAAACAATTCTTATAAAATGAAACAAGTCCCGAGAGGTACCCAGGTGAGTCAAATAGATCCTCAGATTATACTTACGGTTCATCATTTCAGGTTTCAGTTTCCTGTGCACTCAATCTGGGTCCCGGTTGCCTTTGAGGGTCTGTTTTCAAGGAGCTGATAATGTTCTGCAGGGCTTCAGCACCCTGTCTGTGCCTGTTCTCACACCGTCCAACAGACCAAGCTTTCTGTGCCAACTTTGCAGCTATCGGGATGGTATCAGCGGTGCGTTGTTGCGGTACCTCGATTTTCCTGGATTTTAGCTCCCGCGCTGCTGCAGCTGCCAAATCAAATATAGTAGGCCCCTCAGCAAAATAAACAGCCAGCGTCATTGGGTACAGGGACCTAAATCTGATTCCTGCACTTTTGAGGGCCTTCATCACTGGAAAATACTGCCTCCGGCGAGCCATAACCTCTGGAGCGAAGTCGTTCTCAAAGTAGAGCCGGTGAGACTTATAAATTACTTTGCCTTGTTTCCATGCGGTGTGTAGTACGGTTTCTTTCTCCTGGTGTCTAAGAAACTTAAGGAGAATTGTCCGAGGGCGTGCTCCTGCTGGGAGTCTGGGTCCCAATGCGCGGTGGACTCGCTCCATTTCTAGGGTAAGGTTGTCAGGCAGGGGAAGGACCTCCCTCAGCAAATTTTGTATGTATTGAATAAAATCAGCACTCTCGTCTCCCTCTGGCAGCCCCGACAACCGGATATTGTTACGCTGGTTTCTACACTCAGCATCTTCGGCTCGCTCTTGCAGTGCCTGGATATGGGTGTGCAGTTGAGCAATGGCCCTTTCCGCGCCGTCCATTCGTTTATCAGTTGCTGTGAGTTGTTCCTCGGTTCCTTCTTGCCTTTTTTCCAATTTGTGGAAATCTATTCTTAATGCTGCCACAGTCGATCGCATTTCTTTCCAAAACTCACGGATTTCTGAAAGCATTTGTGTCATTTGCCTCTGTAGAATTTCATGAGGGATGCGGTCGGCCTGCGATGTACTATGGCGGGAGGCCAACGAGATCTGCAAATCCTCGCTGTCCGATTCCTCGATCCTTAATCCATCACCATCAGGTTGAGTGGTGGGCCCTGCTTTATCTGCCCCTCGCTTCTTAGGCATTGTGGAAAACAATATGAATTACCTGAAGTTGTTTTAGGAGGATTTGCCTATATTAAATATGTTGTTTTAGCAGGACCGCAGGGGAGCCTCACGTTTTAGCTGTTTACTCGCTCCTGACATCACCGGAAGTCCTAAATAAATAATTTTGCAGCATTATTTTGGGCCATTTATGTGTTTCGTGTTTTTTTTTTCTAATCTTACTGGATGAGCCACTTTGTGTCTTCCCTGGGTCCTGCTTGAATGATGGCTGCTCCACCTCTGTGACCACAGAACCTATGGAGGAGGGGGACGGCAGCCCCCCTCCCACTTTTGCCCATGAACATTCAAAGTGCCCCTTTAATGCATGTCGGGTCAGAAGGGCAGCAATTATGGTCTCTTTTGTAATTAAAACAGCCCCCTGCCCCACACGTTTCCCCATGTTCTGACACCCATATGCACAGGGATCCCTTGTGTTTTCTGTATTTCCCCCTGTAGGAACCAGGCTATATCCCCGGGAGACGAGCATGGCCTGCAAGAGAAAAAAATGCACTGGCATTGTTATCATTTTAATCCCTGAGACTGTTATAAAAAAAAATGATACCAGGTCCTTGAGTTCTAATATCAGACCTGAAACATCCCTTCCCCCACCCTCACAGCATTTCTGTGTGCTTTTACTGAGTGTGCTTGCATGACTCTTTTATCGGTTTATTTATCATCCAATAAGGAAGGAGCATCTATAACCCAGTGACAGCGTACACATGCACTCCCAATGTCCCTTGATGTAAAATGCATTTTAAGGTGTGATGAAGCTCTCAGGCTATGGAAGCTGACATCTCCTTAAGGAAAATGATGCTTTGCATTATTAGAACAGGGTTCATTCTCTCCAAACCAGGAAGTAGAATTTCCATTTCATTTTCTCCTTCCATGTACCTGAGGAAAGACCTTATTGCCTGAGGGGGCTGGAGGGTGGGGTTTGAGTCATATAGCTTTTAAATTCATACCGTCAGCCTCCTCCCTTTCTGTTTCAGAAAGGTTTTGTCTGCCCTGGTCCTACAGTACCTCAGCAACATGACGTTTGGCATGATTCAGCAAAGATCAAAGTCTTTGCTCTGGTCCATGCCTTCAGTGAAGAGTGAATTAAGGAAGCGTTTCTCAACCCCTTTTCCTCCACCCCATGTGTTCTGACTTGTGAATGCAGTTCAGACTTAGAGCACCTTTCTTGTGGTCCAAGGTTAGAGCACCTCTCCTGTAGTCAGTGATTAGTGTGTCCTTCCTGTAGTCCAAGGTTAGAGCACCCTCATAGGTGCTGGAACCTATGGGCATGAGGGAGTAGCAGACCCACAGCCTTTGCTCATCAGTCTTCAAGGTAGACCTTTATTGCATGCAAAGTAAGCAAAGAAGCAGGCATGGTCTCCTTTGCACTTCTGTGTCTGCAGCCCAGTCTCCAACTGAAATGGGAGCTCCCGGTAGGCTAGCACTGGTGCCTCAGTTAGGTGGTCAAGATCACTGCTATGTTGAGGTGACTGCTGAAGTTGCCTTGATGCAATGCAAAGCTTGAACATTTACTTTAGTTTGTATTTATGGAACCAGTAAGTGCTGAAGTGATTTTCAGATTTTCGTTTGTGGGTAAGTGTGCTACATCATTTCTTGTGTTTTGTGCTAATTTCTGTGTATAAAAACTGTGTTTTGCACAAATTGCCTTTTTCACCCATGTCTTTTTGAACTTCAGACCCCTCTCACCTTGCCCCATGTTCCAGGCCCCATGATCACCCTTCCTGTATTCCATGATTAGAGCATCCTTCTTGT
Organism: Neoceratodus forsteri; assembly: GCA_016271365.2. Taxonomy (NCBI): domain Eukaryota; kingdom Metazoa; phylum Chordata; order Ceratodontiformes; family Ceratodontidae; genus Neoceratodus; species Neoceratodus forsteri. Next base: position 83,862,407 of record JADMNL010000033.1, read on the forward strand.
ATTTCAGGGTTCGATCACCCTTCCTATATTCCAGACTTAGAGCACCCTGCCTGTGTTCCAGGGTTATAGCACCCTTCCTGTGTTCCAGGGTTAGATGACTCCTCCTGTATACCAGGGATACAGAACCCTTCTTGTATTCCAGGATTAGAGCACCCTTCCTGTAGGTCCAGAATTAGATGACTCATCCTGTATCCCAGGGTTAGAGCACCCTTCCTGTGTTTCAGGGTTAGTTCATCATTACTGTAGTCCAAGGTTAGAGCACCCTTCCTGTATCCCAAGGTTAGAGCACCCTTTCTGTATTCCAGGGTTAGAGCACCCTTCCTGTATTCCAGGGTTAGAGCACCCTTCCTGTATTCCAGGTTCATAGCACCCTTCCTGTATTCCAGGGTTAGAGCACCCTTCTTGTAGTCCAGGGTTAGAGCACCCTTCCTGTATTCCAGGGTTGGCTCACCCTTCCTGTATTCCAGGGTCAGATCACCCTTCCTGTATTCCAGGGTCATAGCACCCTTCCTGTATTCCAGGGTTAGAGCACCCTTCCTGTATTCCTAGGTAAGAGCACCCTTCCTGTATTTCAAAGTTAGATCACCCTTCCTCTATTCCAGGGTTAGATCACCCTTCCTGTATTCCATGGTTAGAGCACCATCCTGTATTCCAAGGTTACATCACCCTTCCTGTATTTCAAGGTTAGAGTACCCTTCCTGTATTCTAGGGTTAGAGCACCCTTCCTGTAGCCCAGGGTTAAATTACTCATTGTGTTCCAGGATAAGAACACAGATCCTGCAATCCAGGGTTAGAGCACCCTTCCTGTATTCTAGGTTTAGAGCACCCTTAGTGTATTCCAAGGTAAGATCACCCTTCTGGTATCCCAGGGTTAGATCACCCTTCCTGTGTTCCATGGTTAGATCACCCTTCCTGTATTCCAGGGTTAGAGCACCCTTCCTGTGTTCCAAGGTTCAGTCACCCTTCCTGTTTTCCAGGGTTAGATCACCCTTCCTGTATCCCAGGGTTAGAGCACCCTTCCTGTATTTCAGGGTTAAATTGCCCTTTCTGTTTTCCAAAGTTACATCACCCTTCCTGTATTTCAAGGTTGGAGCACCCTTCCTGTTGCCCAGGGTTAGATTACTCATCCTCTATCCCAGGGTTAGAGCACCCTTCCTGTGTTCCAGGGTAAGAGCACACTTCCTGTATTCCAGGGTTAGATCACCCTTCCTGTATTCCAGGGTTAAAGCACCTTCCCTGTAGTCCAGGGTTAGATGACTCCTCCTGTATTCCAGGGTTAGAGCACCCTACCTGTGTTCCTGGGTTAGATCACCCTTCCTGTATTCCAAGGTTAGATCACCCTCATTGTACCCCAGGGTTAGAGCACCCTTCCTGTATTATAGGGTAGAGCACCTTTCATGTAGTCCAGAGTTAGAGCACCCTTCCTGTAGTCCAGGGTTAGATCACCCTTCCTGTATTCCAAGGTTAGGTCAACCTTCCTGTATACCAAGGTTACAGTACCCTTCCTGTATTCCATGGTTAGAACACCCTTCCAGTAGTCCAGGGTTAGAGCACCCTTCCTGTGTTCCAGGGTTAGATCACCCTTCCTGTATTCCAAGGTTAGACCACCCTTCCTGTATACCAGGGTTAGAGCACCCTTCCTGTGTTCCAGGGTAAGAGCACCCTTCCTGTATTCCAGTGTTTGAGAACCCTTCCTGTGAACCAGGGTTAGAGCACCCTTCCTGTGAACCAGGGTTAGATCACCCTTCCTGTAGTACAGGGTTAGATCACCCTTCCTGTATTCTTAGATTGCCCTTCCTGTATTCCAGGGTTAGATCACCCTTCCTGTATTCCAGGGTAAGAGCACCTTTCCTGTATTCCAGGGTTAAATCACCCTTGCTGTAGTCCAGGGTTAGAGCATCCTTCCTGTATTTCATTTCTTAGGGCACCCTTCCTGTATTGCAGGGTTAGAAGGGTTAGAGCACCCTTCCAGTAGTCCAGGGTTAGATCAGTCTTCCTGTATGCCAAGGTTAGATCATCCTTCTTGTATTCCCGGTTAGATCACCCTTCCTGTAGTCCAGGCTTAGAGCACCCTTCCTGTATTCCAGGGTTAGAGCACCCTTCCAGTATTCCAAGGTTACATCACCCTTCCTATATTCCAGGGCTAGATGACCCTTCCTGCAGTTCAGGGTTAGATCACCCTTCCTGTATTCCAGGGCTAGAGCACCCTTCCTGTATTCTAGGGCTACATCACCCTTCCTGTATTCCAGGGTTAGAGCACCCTTCCTGTATTCCTGGGTAAGAGCACCCTTCCTGTATTGCAGGGTTAGATCATCCTTCCTGTAATCCAGGATGAGAGCACCCTTCCTGTAGTTCAGGGTTGCAGCACCCTCCCTGTGTTCCAGGGTTAGAGCCCCCTTCCTGTATTTCAGGGTTAGATCACTCTTCCTGTATTCTGAGGTTGAAGCATCCTTGCTGTATTCCTGGTTTAGAGTACCCTTCCTGTAGTTCAGGGTTGCAGCATCCTTCCTTTTTTGCAGGGTTAGAGCACCCTTCCTGTATTCCAGGGTTAGATCACCTTTCCTGTATTCCAGGATTGGAGCACCCTTCCTCTTGTACATTTCTTAGGGCATCCTTCCTGTAGACAAGGGTTCGAGCATTAGCTCACTTTTCCTGTACTCCAGGGTTAGATCACTCTTCCTTTAGTCCAGGATTAGATCACCCTTCCTCTAGTTCATTTCTAAGGGCACCCTCCCTGTATTTCAGGGATAGATAACCCTTTCTGGGTTCCAGGGTTAGATCACCCTTCCTGTACTCCAGGGTTAGATCACCCTTCCTATAGTCCAGGGTTAGAGCACCCTTCCTGTATTACAGAGTTAGATAATTAAAGCACCCTTCCTGTACTCCAGGGTTATAGCACCCTTCCTGTATTCCAGGGTTAGATCACCCTTCCTGTAGTCCAGGTTAAGTCACCCTTCCGGTATTCCAGGGTTAGAGCATTAAGTCACCCTTCCTGGATTCCTAGGTTAGAGCACCCTTCCTGTATTCCATGATTACAGCACCTATCCTGTTTTCCAGGGTTAGAGCACCCTTCCTGTATTCCAGAGTTACAGCATCCTTCCTGTATTCCAGGGTTAGATCACCCTTCCTGTATTTCAGGGTTAGAGCACCCTTCCTGTATTCCATGGTTACAGCACCCTTCCTGTATTTCAGGGTTAGATCACCCTTCCTGTATTTCAGGGTTAGATCACCCTTCCTGTATTCCCAGGTTAGAGCACCCTCCCTGTATTTCAGGGTTAGATCACTCTTCCTGTATTCCAGGGTTAAAGCACCCTTCCTTTATTCCAGGGTTAGATCACCCTTCCTGTATTCCAGGGTTAGAGCACCTTTCCTGTATTCCAGGTTTAGATTACCCTTCCTGTATTCCAGGATAAGAGCACCCTTCCAGTATTCCAGGTTAGATCACCCTTCCTGTATTCTAGATTAGATCATCCTTCCTGTATTCCAGGTTAGATCACCCTTCCTGTATTCCAGGTTAGCTCACCCTTGCTGTATTCCAGGTTAGATCATCCTTCCTGTATTCCAGGTTAGATCACCCTTTCTGTATTCTAGGTTAGATCTTCCTTCCTGTATTCCAGGTTAGATCACCCTTCCTGCATTCTAGGTTAGATCGCCCTTCCTGTATTCTAGGTTAGATCACCCTTCCTGTATTCCAGGCTTAGAGCACCCTTCCTGTATTCCAGGGTTAGAGCACCCTTCCTGTATTCCAGGGTTACAGCACCCTTCCTATAGTCAATTTTTAGAGCACCTTCCTGTGTTCCAGGGTTATATCACTCTTACTGTAGTCCATTTCTTATGGTATCTTTCCTGTAGTCAGAGTTTTGCCTGTAGTCAAAGGTACTTTTACATACATACATAGATTTTGACAGCAGATGAGGACCGCCAGGCCCATCTAATCTGCTCATATTCCCTATTCCCTCTATGAGTGCATCTACAAGTCTGGCCATGCAGTTGCTTCAAAATGGCCGCCATTAGGGGAGTCAAGTACTGCTCCATTAAATCCCCCACACACACACACACATATACACACATATACAGGCACACATCACATGTAATGTCTGAGGTACTATCGGACTGGAGATCATCAGTAGTCAGTTGACAAAATGAAGCAAAGGGCCTGAAATTCCAAAGATATTGAATGATGCTAAAAAGATTTTCCAGTTTTCTGCAAAACAAGGACAGCCAGCATGAGTAGAACTCAAATCTCATAATGATCCAAGTAGTTGGAATTTTAGTACATTCCAATCTTTGCTACTAAAGATTTTTGTGGGAAAACAGACTCTTCACTCCTTAGACTTTGTCTGTCCCTGCCGCTTTTCCTGTTTTTAAGTCACAAGAATCCTCTGCTGTGACATTATATAACCTGTTGCCAAGGAAATGGTTCTGATGTCCACAAACAGAGGCTGGAACAGATAAAACCTAAATGGAAAACAGTCTGCTTTCATGCAGATGTCTTCAATAATAAAACAAATGGAATGTCCAGAAATTGTAATTCTGGGTGGAATTTTTTTTTAACTCTGTTTATTCCCTTTTAGGTTGGTGGGGATTTATCCCTTACCAACCCACTTAGAGTAATTAACCTCTCCCACGCCTGGCATCCCCCCAGGTCTGCTTGCTCGGGGTAGCAGCCTGTGGCCTGACTCCCATATGTCTGTACTCCCCTGGGGACTGAAAGGGAAGAGACTCAGATCTGTCTTTGTCCCCAGCCAGTTGTTCTGGGCATCATTCAGTCACAACTAAGGAGGGTCCCAGTGTCATGGTACATGACTGAATGGGATTTTGTGCTCAGTTGTAATCCCCTGGCAGAGTGGATGTTCAGTGACATCCTGGCATGCTGGATATACCCCACATCTAACGTGTTGACATCTGCTGCTCTGCCAGTCCCCTCTCTGCCAGTCCCTACTCTGTATCAGTCCATGGCTCAGCTACCTCTAGCCATTACCAGAGGTAAGAATTTTGCCAGGTTCTGGAACTCTCCTCCCTGGAGAAGTAGAGCAGTTCATCAGATGTTCATCTCCCCACCCCACCCCACCCGTGGACCTCCAGTGCTCTGGGCTGACTTCCTAACCCAGCTCATCGGTGCCTGCAAGCTGTAGTTCTACCACTGTGCTGGCAGGCTGGCTCCTGGGTGTGAATTTTGTATAGCTTTACTCTGCTGATGCTAGTAGTGAATTTTTTGCTGGAAATCAGAAGCTTGCTTTAAGCATACTCTGCATGCTGGTACATGCCTGGTTAAATAAAGTGATTGATTGATTGATGTACAAGTGTGGGGCGGTGGAGAGGGGCAACACTTCTGCACCAACCACTAATTTTGAAAATGACCATTAGTAATATATGTGCATGACCCTGGATGGACAGAATGGGCGGGGCCCATTAGTACCTAAGTGACTGGCAATGGACAGAAAGCAAGATGAGAAAATAATGTTCCGCCCAACAGGAGCGGAGGATGAATCCTGTCCATGAGCCACTGTACTGCACTTAGAAGCTGGCCATTAGTCTCTGCCTCGGGGGAGTGCTGTGAAAAAGTGTAAACTGTACCAGCAGGACTCCAGTGAGATCGCCATCACACTTCCGAATTCTTCCGAAGAATTTTTCTTTAAAACTGCAAAATTCCACCACTAAGTACACAAAGGGATTGTTCATGCAAACTGGAATTTTTTTTTTACTAAAGGTAACTTGAATTGTGGATTGGTTTTCTGCATTTTTTTCCTCACGTATAGAACAGAACATTCATTAATGCAAGCTGCAAAATGTTTACTTAAGTAATCTGAGGATTTAGCTGGCTGCAGTTTTTTTCATGAATATAGAATAGACATCAATGTAAATCCAGAATATTGTCATTTTCCTCAAAACAGTAGTGGATTCATGTCAAAATTGCAAAATTGTAAGCAGAGTTTTGCAATTCCATCAGCTAATACCTCAGGGTTCCAATTAATTTTTTTGTTGCGGTGGAAGAAGAGAGGAGGCAGTATGCGCCTTTGTGTGTGCACATGAATGTTCATGGTGTACTTAGGCATTTGTGTATTTGTGCATGCATGGCATCAGGGGAGAGCTGCTCTCACGTCTGGGCCAGAATAATGTGTGTGTGAGGGGGTCACATGCTAACATGCTATATTGGGAACTTTGGCTTGTACCCAGCCCTGTGGAATATGGGTTGGGGGGTTGTACTGTCAGAGGTACTGTTCTTCACATGAGATTATTATATATCTGAAGGTTGTCCAGGAGTAAATTAAGGATATGCTAACAGATGCTGCACGGTGGCCCCACGGGTAGCCATGTCCCACTCCCATGCTAGTAACCTGGGTTCGGTAGCAAACTCGGGTGCTGAATCTGGCAGCCAAGGGGGCTGTGGTAGCATTGGCTGCATGGCAGCACTACCAACCAGGTAGGGGTGGTGTTGTGGTTTTACTGCCATAGCGACCTCTGTGGTGGGCTGGGGAGCTTGTCTTTTCCACAGGGTGTCATGGTGTGAGAGTGAGGTCTGATGGGGCACTGCCCAGTGTCGGGGAGATGGGAGAGTCATGGGGCTGGGATAAAAAAATGTAAAACTCATGCCTCCCCAGTTACCTGCATCACCACTGCTGGTACTTGCAGGCCACATGCCATGTGGATCCCTGTTGGCTCTGTCTGAGGAGCAGCAGATGGGGCTGGGAGGTCACCGGCACTGACCAGAAGCAAGGCAGAGGTGGCGGTTCAAGAACAGAAGCTCTGTTTAAAAAAGATTCCCTGAAACGTTTTAAAAAAAGGACATTAGGGAAGTTTGACCCTGTTGTCCTGGCTAATATTCTTTATCTCAGTAAAACAGGTCCTAATGCAATCCTCCACGAGTGTGTTTGAGATGTTGTTAATCCCATACAGGGTGTTCCGATTGCTTGCATGCATTTATCACATTACCAGTATTTACCTCATTGCTTTGCGAAATGCTTTATATATATGGCTGCTTACATCACAGCCTTGTTGGACCTTCATACTGACTAGGGATGCTCGGATTCAGAGTCACGGGATCAGATTCATCAGATTCTGACTCATTTTTCAGAATTAGGATTTTCAGAATCACACTCCAAAACTCCTAATTTCGAAAATTAAAGGCTACAACAAATTTTTACATGGGAACTTAGGACTCCAAATCTGATTGCACTTCTGCGGTCCTTTTCAGAATCAGAATCCAGTTTGGAACTGCAAATTCCTAACACGTCCTATCGGATTGGATTCAGCCAATTCCAAGCAACCCTAGTACTGACATCAGATCAATGGTATAACAGCACCTGGAAGTCAGAACTGAGTTGCGTGGACCTTCTAAAGAAAGTGTTACCTTTTGAGTGTTGGAAACCGACAGGATCAGGTGCACTGTTTTTCAGTCATGGGACCAGCCCTACACTGCGACATAGAAGGCAGAGCTCCCATCTTAGAAAACCTCGTGACATCATGCACCACTTGCGGTTCGCTCTCATTGTTTATGATGTCACAAAGTGCCCTCAGTGGGACCACAGCCTTGTGCATTGTTGGTCGTGTATTATTTTATCTGCGCTACGGCATACATGTGTCTCCTCATTTAAAGCCAAATTCTGCTCTTTTCATTTTGTGTGTCTGTGTCGTTGCTGTATATGACTACATTTATACTGTATTTACTGCATGTCAAATAAATGACACAGTTCACCCGCACACTTAAAACATTGGCATATGCCTGTTTAATCAAACATTTTTCTTTTTTTTTTTTTGTGATTGTTTATTCTCCTGCCCTGCAGCCCTCACAATCTGGGAAAGCCCTAGCCTCATCACCCCAGCATTCACCAGCTGGCACAGTAGTGGCTCCAGGGCTTACCACCCCCCCGGAAGGGTCGGGGGGGCCCACCCCGGCCCACCCCTCTGAGACTGGATTAAGTGTTCCTGTGCCATGGCTAGCCAGGTGAGGCCTGCTGAGCTCCCTACTTCATACTCTGTGGGCATTGTTTTCTGGAGTTTTTCCCTGCTTGCTGGGGTGGCACATACAATGGCACCTGCAATGCCCGTGACACTCCCTGCACGCTGCCGCTGCCGTCCGCGCCCGGGCCTCCTGACCCCACCCATCTTGTGGCACTAGAGCGCCAACCCCAGCCACCACTAGGGGTCAGACATGCACTGACTGCTGAACCCCCACCACCCACCCGGAGAGAGGCTGTCCTCCGGATGCTCAATCCTTCTCCTCCCTGATGACCCCAACGCCTGCGCCATTCCCCAAACGTGGGTCATCAAAAGTAGGAGTTCCATCCAGCGCCTCAGCCCTCAGTGTCACCGGGCCAAATCAAACATTTTCAATTTATTCAGTGTAGTTGTGATTATCATGCCAAACGTGTCAAATGCACATGGAAAAATAGATTCCAATTCCATGAATAAATAATGCTTCTGCTTCCCTCAAACTCCTGTTTTTCACTCCTATATGGTGTAATGAAAGCACTTTTATTATTTGCAGTACTTTACCCCTTGGCTGCCATTCATACATTAACATTAAAGTACTGCAAATAATAAAAGTTTGCCAATAAACTGTAGCTGCCACAGAGGAAAGTAATAAACAGTTTTGCACAGTGCTCTGTATACACAGGATTTTAAAAGCTTTCGTTTTTTTTACTGAGAAGCACGTTTGCACAGCGCTTGTTTGCACAGGAAAATGCTTCAATTGCTTGCACCCTGTAAAGCTGTTGGTAAGTATGTGTGTGTACAAACTGTGGGTGCCTGTAAAAAGTGGAAGCATTGTCATGGAATGGTTTTGCACATAAACTCTAAATGCAATTTTCTACACCATATAGGAGTGAAAAATTGGAGTTTGAGGCTAGTAGAAGCATTATTTATACATGGAATTGGAATGCATTTTTCCACGCACATTTTGTCACGATAATCACAACTACACTGGATAAACTGAAAAATGTTTGATTAAACAGGCATATGCCAGTGTTTTAAGTTTGTGGGTGAACTGTGTCATTTATTTGACATGCAGTATGTATCGTATGTCCCTATCACTTTAAAGCACCTTACAGCCTCTGCTTTATTGAAATGCCTGGAAAGCACAACAAAAAAACTTTGCTTGCGAAACTTACATTTATACCATGTATGGTGATGAACAACAAGAGTTGCCCTCCTGAACTTCCCACTTGTGTATTACATTTCATTTTTTTTTTTTTTTTTTTTTTTTGGAAATTCTCTTTATCCTCCTCACAGCCTGCCTCCTCCGACCCTTCAGTGACGACCCCCAGACATCCCACTGCCCGGAACCCTGCCCACACAGACCACAGATCCCCATGGAGCCACGGTTTACCCCACCCCGGGCGGGGACGAGGTGGGGGGTTCTAACCCCGTAACTTACATTTCGTCGGTCTCGTGGTCTGTTGGGTGGGCATGGGCACATCATGGGCACATCCAAGGTCCTCCCATCTTCCCAGACGAGGCAGGCTCTTTTCCTCGTTTTTTTCTCCTTCCCCGAGCAGCCGACGACCTCCCCTGATGTCATGACGCGCACGTCGACGTCCGTGCTGCTCAACGGCCAGCCATCCCCTAGTGGGGCTTGCAGTTCCCCGAGCCTCTGTTCGGGGTCATGTAAGTGTCGGGCATCGGCCGGATCCCTCCCCGAAGCAGGCGAGCTGTCGTCGGACGCTCAAGCCTGTCTCCCCGCGGCCGACCCACCGACTACCCGAGTCCGCTCCCGAACCCGGGTCGCCGGCGTGGAGCGAGGTGTGGCGTCCAGCGCCTCAACCCTCAGCGCCACCGGGCCGGTGCTTACATTTCTTTTTATTTATTCATGTCACCTAATTACATCTGACACCATGAGCAGGGTATCCATGTCTAAGAGAAACAACACATTTTTAATGTTAATGCCCCCAGTCATGAAATATGCTTCATTGGGCCTTTGATTTTTCAAACTACCTGCCAATAGTTGTGGTGCGAGCATTGTGGTATGTGCATATATGTGACGTGCATACATATTGGGTGCATGTATGTGAGCGAGCACCCAAAGGACAGTGGCAAGGGAAGTACATTACTGTAATTATTCTGCAAACAGAATGGGCTGGTATCAGTGTGATATGCCTGTCAGACAGTATCAGCTTGAACATCCCCGAGAAACATCAAGAAGGAAGAAAAGGTCAGGGCAGAGATCTAATTAAACGCTCTGCACTGCTTTGCTCAGGCTTTTGAATTTTTCAAACTACCTGCCAACTTATCAGACACACTTTCCTAGCTTCAGGACCCTTTGCTTATGCCACAAAAAGAAAAGAAATACTGACACTCCAAGTGACAGCAAACTAGTTCCTACCCTCTTCACTTTCGCAAACACTCGGGGAAAAACTTCCAGGATTTGTCTGCAAAGACTTTGCAGAGCAAAAAATAGAATTTTCATGTAGTTGTTGGCTGCAGAGTATTGAAAGGTGAAGAGGGGGAGAGTGAGAGAAAAGAAAAGAAGAACACACAGCCCTCATCAGTCACTAGCGGATCCAGCAGTGTATGGAAGTGACACCACCCACTACCCCTTAGGCTGGCAAACAGTAATGGTTTCAGCCTAATCTAAGTTTTAAACTGGAACATTTTACATTTTTCTCGGTAAAGGCAACCCCCTTGACAAAAATTACTACTCCTTACAAAAATTCTGCATCTGACCCTTACTCCAGTGGACTTTCAGTTAAGGCAAGTAACTTCTGCATGGGAGATCAGGGTTCAGTTCTCAAACCCTGATCTTCATCAAATAGCATAAGGAGGATGAGAGGCACTCCATCTGGATTAACACCCAGGGGGCTCCTGCAGTGGTTGTGGCATGTCTGCCCCCTGGTGGCCCAGGAGGAGGAGGTGACCACTCCATACTACCATGTCATTAGCCTTGCCTCCATCTGTCTGATTCTACCTACAGAAGAAGAGTGGACTGTGCCGTGTTAGTCCACACAATTCCACAAAAGAAATTAAAGGCTATGCCTGCAGTTTGGAGGGGCAGTGGGTGACACGTGCGATGCCCCCCTTTAAGTGGCATACAACTGTGCATGCCAAAGCTTTTGGACACTCGGATTTTTGTTGTTGCCACCTTCTTCCCCTCCTTCTCCTCCTCCTCCTCCTCCTCCAGCGGTGCCTCTTTCTCCTTGTGATTTGGTCTTATTCCCTAAGGCTACCAAAAAAGTTAAAGATACAAGCTTTCAAGGCTTAGGATACCTGATGAAGAGGCATACTAAGCCTCAGAATCTCGTATCTTTAACTTTTTGTAAGCTTAACAAAGTAAAAAGATCCCCCTCTTGTTTCTCTCATAGCTACAGTAGGAATCCAATTGGTGGGATGGTGGCTGTGAAGAAATCAGCACCAAGCCATGCCCAGATGCCTGAAAGAGTAGTGATGCTGGGAGAACGTTTCTTTAATTGGGTTTGTCACTTTTGGGGCAACCTTAAAAAATATTATATTTTGGCACAATTCAGTTGATGTTTTTCAGAATTTCTGTATTTCTAATTATTTTGTTTTGCATTACTTGGTTCATTTACAAGATCCTTGTGCCCTATAGCTGATTAGAAAATGGGCTTTTTATTTGGAGGCATCTGATTGGCTGCTACCCATTCCACAGGGGTACATTAACTTTCAATAGATGCCCACCAAATAAAAAGACCCAGCCCAAATGTGCCTAATGCCAAGTCAGATATCCTTGTGCCCAGCCTGCTTCACCATTGGCTGTAGCAGTGGGCACACAATTTCTAACTGCTGCCATTTTTTTGAATCGGTTACCAAGACAGAGAGTAAATGAGAGCCTCCCCCCCCACACACACACACACAAACACAATCTTTAGATGATACAACACCCTGTAATTTAAAAAAAAATCATGGCACTCTACCTACAAAACAAATAAAAACAACTGTTTTTTAGTTGTTTATTTTTGCTTCTCTTCACATGCGGACCGAGCGTAGAGCATGACAGTTCCAATAGTCCTCAGTTGCACTAGTATGCCCCTGTAGAAAAAGTTGCTTTGTATTTTAAATTACAGCTCTTTTTAAGTCTGTTGCCACATCTTAGGCATACTCAAAAATCAGCCACTCTGTCTATAATGGCGACCATGCTCAGAACTCCTCACTGCATCCTACGGCTTTCTTGGCAGCAGAGCGAGCATTCAGGTCTCCTGAGTGTCAGCAGAGGATCCCGTAGTACGTCGTTGCTGGGAGTCACTCCCGCCCTGTAACTCCGACAGCCGTTTGGAAAAAAAACAAAACAGAAAGCCCCCTGACTGCTTATTGCGCTCCTGCTGCCATCTAGTACAGAAAAAAATCAACTCCCCTCACTTGCGATCACGCTCTTACTGCCGTCCAGTAAAGGGGAGGAAAAAAAAAAACAGAAAGTCCTCTGATTGCAATCACGTCCATGCTGCCATATGTTTAAGTAAGCAATAATACCCAACAGGGTGGGCAGTATTGGGCTATACCAGACCGCCCATGGGCATAATGAGGACCGATGCCACAGGCAGAGGGTTTTATAGCTCCTAGAAGGTCCGGTAAAGCCCATACTGCCCACCCTGAAGGGTATTATTGCACTTAGAAAATGGGCACTGTAAAGATAAATAAGTTTAATAAAAAAATGTTAATTTAAAAAAACATTTAAAATATGTTTTGTGATAAAATAGTTTCCTCCGCCTGCATCAGAATATGTTTTTTTTTTAAACTATGGGCTTTTGTGTTAGTGGAGACACACACACACACACACACACACACACACACACACACACACACTCACACACACATACACACACCTAACTTTTGGGAACAGCATACTTGTTTAAACATATGGCAGAGTGAACGCAATTGCAAATCAGGGGACTTTCTGTTTTTTGGGTTTTTTTCTCCCCTTTACTGGACGGCAGTAAGAGTGCAATCGCAAGTGAGGGGATTTGATTTTTTTTCTGCACTAGATGGCAGCAGGAGCGCGATAAGCAGTCAGGGGGCTTTCTGTTTTGTTTTTTTTCCAAATGGCTGTCGGAGTTACAGGGCGGGAGTGACTCCCAGCAACGACGTACTACGGGATCCTCTGCTGACACTCAGGAGACCTGAATGCTCGCTCTGCTGCCAAGAAAGCCGTAGGATGCAGTGAGGAGTTCTGAGCATGGTCGCCATTATAGACAGAGGGCTGGATATTCAAACTGCGCCATTCTGAGGCGCAAGCCCTTGCGCTGCGCAAAATAGTTGCGCAGGGGTGTGTCTTGGGCGATATTCAAAGGAGTTGCGCTATTGAGCAACTCCTTTGAATATCACCCCCCAGCCACAGCCACTGTGCATGGCTCAGTGGAACTTGCGCCACCGCAAGTTGACAGAGTGGAGCATTCAACTTGCGGTGGCGCAAGTACCATTGCGCCATGCGCAAAATCACGATATTCAAAAGGTGACATGCAAATGGGGCTATAATTCATGCAAGGCGTAGGGGGGGCCATTTGCATGTGATTATGTCCCCATTTGCATGCCATTAGCATGTAGGTGCACCGATCCCCGAGGACTTGCGCCTGGCGCCCTGCCAGGCAGCAGCCGTCGGGGACCGACGCCCCCTGCAGCCCGATCGCGGGCATAGTACTCCCCACCAGCCCGATCCACGGGCAACAATGTAGCCCCCCTCCAGACATATCCCTGGTGGTCCAGTGGACGAAATGCCCGATTGCGGGCAGGTATAAAAATCCACCCCTCCCGTACATATCCCTGGTGGTCCGTGGACCGAATGCCCGATCAGGGCGTGTGTGTAAAAACTACCCCTAACATAGCCCTGGTGGTTAGTGTCCACCACCACTCCACGAAGCCCCACCACCCCCGGGCCCCCGCAGCCGGGCAGAAGGCAGCATCCCACTCCGCCTGCTGCCCTGCCGCCCGCCAACTGACTGCCCGGTAGGGCTGCACGGCCATTGGTACAGAGCAAGAACATCATTCACAAATCTGGACTGTCATGCTACGGTTGACGCATGCCCATTGGCTCTTGCTCTGCACCAACTGGCGCTGAGCCCTCTACCGGCAGTCAGTCGGCGGGGCGGCAGGGCGGCAGGCGGTGGGATGCTGCCGCCCGCTGGCTGCCGGGGGAGCGGGTGGTGGGCTTCGTGGGTGGGTAGGGGACACCAGCCACCAGGGCTATGTACCGGAGGGGGTGGGATTTGTTACACATACCGCTCAGGGATCAGGCATTTCCGGTCCACTGACCACCCAGGGCATGTACGGGAGGAGGAGGGGGGGTGCTACATTGATGCCCGCGATTGGCTGGTGGGGGGAGGCACTATGCCCGCATTGGGCCATGGGGGGCACAGACTGAAGGGGTTAGCTATAGCCACAGGTGGTAGTTGCTGTTGCGCCCTGCAAACAGCAGCTCGCCTGTAGGTGGCCCCCACTTAAGCCTTTATTTTGGCTCAAAGTCCTGCAGGCGAGGTTAGTTGCGCGACACTCTGCACAGCCCGCTGAATATCGGGCTGTGCAGTTTATGCATGGTTCCTCCCCCTCCGGTTCAGTATGCATTCATTTGCATTGCGCTGTTGCTCAGCATGTTTTCTGTGGCACAACTGCCTCCTGCTGAATATCGCAGAATGGAGCAAGTTTGGACTTGCGCAGGTGCAACCCTTTTGAATATCTTACCCAGAGTGGCTGATTTTTGAGTATGCCTAAGATGTGGCAACAGACTTAAAAAGAGCTGTAATTTAAAATACAAAGCAGCTTTTTCTACAGGGGCATACTAGTGCACTTGAGGACTATTGGAACTGTCACGATGTACGCTCAGTCAGCATGTGAAGAGAAGCAAAAGTAAACAACTAAAAAAATGGCTGTTTTTATTTGTTTTGTAGGTACAGTGCCGTGATTTTGTTTTAAATTACAGGGTGTTGTATTGTCTAAGGATTGTGTTTGTGTGTGTGCGTAGGGGGGGAAGGCTGTCACTTACTCTCTCTCTCAGTAACTGGTTCAAAAAAATGGCGGCAGTTTGAAATTGTATGCCCAGTGCTACAGCCAATGGCGAAGCAGGCTGGGCACAAGGATATCTGACTTGGCATTAGGCACATTTGGTCTGGGTCTTTTTATTTGGTAGGCATCTATTGAAAGTTAATGTACCCCTGTGGAATGGGTAGCAGCCAATCAGATGCCTCCAAATAAAAAGCCCATTTTCTAAACAAGTATGCTGTTCCCAAAAGTTAGGGGTGTGTGTGTGTGTGTGTGTGTGTGTGTGTGTCTCCACTAACACAAAAGTCCATAGTTTAAAAAAAAAAACATATTCTGATGCAGGCGGAGGAACTGTTTTATCAAGAAACATATTTTAAATGTTTTTTTAATTAGTAATTTTTTATTAAACTTATTTATCTTTACAGTGCTCATTTTCTAAGTGCAATAATGCCCTCCAGGGTGGGCGGTATAGGCTATACCGGACCTTTCAGGAGCTATAAGGCTCTCCATCTGCGGTGTCAGGCCTCATTACGCCCCTGGGCAGTCTGGTATAGCCCAATACTGCCCACCCTGTTGGGTATTATTGCTTACTTGACTCCTGCTGTTTAATATATTGCAGAAGTCACAATACCATGTTAGCATCATCATAATCATCTCCGCAGCAACAGACTGTGATGTCAAAAACAGAGGATTATGACATCAGAAAGGGTTAAGCAGCAGAAGTAGGTGAACTCTAAGAGACAAGGATCCCATTTCCATGCAAATTGACCTTGTAATGAAGACTAAGGAAGAGAAATGAAGATAGTATATAAAATGTATGCCGAATTGTGTAAGCAATAAGACATGCCAAGGTCTTGGTAGTCCAGTGACAGCCACGTGAACAGGGTGTAGTAAGGCATAAGGCCACAAGCCAAGTTCCTTCTGCCCCGGAATTGCAGTTGTCATAGTACTACCGCCACCCTGGAGTGTCTTACTGCACTTATTGAAAGGGTTTCAGAAGAATTGTTTAAAATGTAAAAATAAACTTTCAAACTAGAACATTTTACTCATAGATGGTACAGTCACCATGCATGTTCCCTGGTCAATCGAGATGTAGG
The DNA here is from genome assembly GCA_016271365.2 of Neoceratodus forsteri. NCBI lineage: Eukaryota > Metazoa > Chordata > Ceratodontiformes > Ceratodontidae > Neoceratodus > Neoceratodus forsteri. The sequence goes on from JADMNL010000033.1 coordinate 83,878,423, forward strand.
GATTTTTCTAACACATTTTATAAGTCTAAATAAAGCTGTCCTGTCTTTTCTCCAAAGTGACAAACCTGCTAGTAGAATCTGCGTGATCTTTCCCTACCCCACCCAGGTCTGGCAACCAAACGACGCCCCCATTTCTGGACCACAAGGCCCGATCTGAAGCAGCATTGGTGGCAGAAGGGTGGCTTTGAGGAGCTGAAGGCCCACAAGTCTTGGACAGGAAGAACCAGAACAGATGAAAGGGTTTGAACTCTGCCAGGTTCGACCACTAAGTGTGCCACCAAAGATGGCAAAAAGAGGTGGTTACAAAGCCAGAAAGCAAAGGAAAGTGCTGATAAAAACCGAACAGTAATGGTAGTAAACAGAGACATTTATCACCGTGATTCTATACATGGCAAAAAAAACACATACAAGAGCCTCTTTGTTGAGGAGCTCTGTGTGCACTTATGAACCACTACAGTCCATAAACATAAAACCAGGCACCATACTCGGTCGAAAAAATGACATAAAAAACTACAAACTGCCACACAAAAAAGTGACTATTTTATTAATTAAAATGTATAATAGATAAAAGACATTGTACTAATACAGACAGCACAGAAAAAATCTCAATGTTTCGCACCTAGTACTTTATCAAGTATTTGTCTTAACAAAATGCCAGGTGCAAACCGTCAAGGTTTTTCTTTGCTGTTTGTACCAGTGCAGCACATTTTTGCTACTAAGCATTTTTAATTAATATAACAATCATTTTTTTTTGTGTTGCAGTTTATAGCCTTTAGTGACATTTTTTCAAACTCTTGAGTGTAGTGCCTGGTTTTATGTTCCATACATGGCACCAGCTAGGAGTTGCTAACATATAGAAACATAGAAGCTGACGGCAGAAAAGGACCGCAAGGCCCATCCAGTCTGCCCATTTTTTTTCTACCTTATAAATGTGCCATCGGCCTTTGCTCTGTCAGTGGTCTATCTATTCATAGTCATTTGTATTGCTCCCTTATGCCTATCCCATGCCTGTTTGAAGCCCTGCACTGTATCCATAGCCACCACTTCTTGTGGTAAGCCATTCCATGCATCCACCACCCTTTCTGTGAAAAAGAATTTCCTCAGATTCCCCCTTAATCGGCCCAAGGAGGAAGCCCAGATAGACATCACAGCCAAAGACTACCGAGGGCGGGGTCATCGCCTACTCATTTCATATCTTTCTTTCTTGTTCTCTCTTATCTCTCCCTCCTTCTGTATGGAATCGCTGTCACATGAGGGAGTCACTACAGATATAGTGAGAATAAGGGGAGCAAACAAGAGGGTTAACTGCCCCACCTTGTCTTTCTCTGTCCCATGCCCCTTATATTAGAGTAGTGCATATGCTGATACCCCTGAAGTAGGACAGTGACATTTAGTGTTCAACCCAGCACTACCCTGTCACAGGCCTGCCATGTCACAAGACTGGTCCAAGAGGCACATATGTCCACCTCCTTTACCGGATCACCAGCTGTTAATTACATGGCTTGAAAACCACAATTGGTATGTGGTGGGGGGGCATATCTGATCTGGTTTTTTCCCTTTTTCACAAGGATATCAGATGGTTGTATAGTTTTGCCTTGTCAGTGGTGACTTACAGTATTGAACTATACTGTTGTTTATCCAGGTGGTGGGCACCTTCTTAATCTTGCCCACCAACACTAACTATGACTCCAACCTACAGGTGCTCGGACTTACTGAAACCCATTTCAGTAGGATTCTGAAAGATCTGATTAAGAAATCCTAGCAGACAAGAAGCACTTCTAGCATACAATCAGAACTGGATTTCAGATTCCAAAATCAGATTTCAGAATCCAGTTCCACTTCTGCTTCTGATCAGGCCTATGAATTGATGGTGCTCAGCTTGCTACCTTAGATTGGGTGCATAACCTGGGCATTATTTTTGACGATGGCTTGACCCTGAAATCTCAGGTATCGGTCATGGTTAAATCCTCATTTTACCATCTGAGGAATATCGCCCGGGTGAAACACCTGCTTCCTCCAAATGACCTTCCAACATTGGTCCATGCCTTTGTCACCACCTGCCTTGATTATTGCAATGCCCTCTACCTAGGGCTTCCAGGGGTTGATATCCGCTGCCTGCAGCTAATGCAGAATGCTGCAGCCAGGCTTCTGACTGGGACATCAAGGGCCAGTCACATTACGCCTGTGCTGTGCGAACTGCACTGGCTGCCTGTTCAGTGACGGATCACCTTTAAGGTTGGCTTGCTAACCTTTAAAGCCCTACACAAGCATGGACCTGGCTACCTGCAAGACCTACTGACTCCCTACTGCCCCCTCCGTCCTCTCCGATCCACTGACGAGGGATTGCTAGAGATTCCCAGGGTTCATTTAAAAACATCTGGTGCCCATGCTTTTTCTTTTGTGGCACCCACCCTATGGAATTCTCTGTCTTGTCGGTTAAGAGAATGCCTGACCATCGATAGATTCAAAACTGACTTAAAAACATATTTGTTCAATTTAGTCTTCCTGGATGAAGTTTAATTTATTGATATATTTATTATTTTTAGATCAAGTTTTTATGCTGTACTTTGTATTTTAATTGTGCGGCGCCTTGATTTTGAAAGGTGCTATATAAATAAAGTTTGATTGATTGATTGATTGACCATTTTTAGGATTTAGGGTTTCCAGTCTTCAATTCTAAGAATCCCAAAATTGGGCCTGTTAATCAGATTCTGAGCAACCCTCCTCTGGCCAGACCAAACCAAGATGCTCCAGGACACCCCACCCCACACACACACACACACACACACAGACATGCAGCAACCACTCTGGGCAGTTCGTCCAGCCTGGGGTGCTAAGATCCAGAAACTCACTGAGTGGATGCCATCATATTACCAACCCCCACCCTGGCCTGCACTGCAGGAATCCAGCAGCAATACCTTGGGACATCACAGAGGGTGTAGCAAGCCATGGTGCCAGACATTAATATAGTATTTCCTTTAAATAAGAAATAACTTTTGACAGGATGTGCATAAGGAATAAGATATGATAGAGTGGATGCTAAACTCTGTTCACATAACAAGTGGTCTTTCAACCACCATGAGGTATGTTGAGAGGGTCTAACACCCCAATCCAAAGCATCTTACTCTACTTATAGAATATTTTTTTTGTCTTATAGATCTTTATTTCCTGGCCAGCCGCCTGTCTGCAGGCATATATCCTAATGCCAGTGGTAAACCCTAGTGTCAGGGATATACACTGGTCAGGCTAAGGAAACCTCAGCTGTCATAGAAATGGCAGCTGGTGCTTTCTCACAGCTTTTTTGTCCCTTATGCTGCTCCCTGTGGTGTGAGCAGTAGCCATTCGGGCACTGCGCAACCACAGTGCACTGCGAGGGGGGCAAGCTTGCTGACCCTCCAACCAGGTGCAGATGTGGTGCTGAAACCCTCCACCATCCCTCCTCAAATGGCATGCACTGCCTTGTGGCAACTGTTCCAGCCCTTGGCCACTTCCCAATGCAGCGCTCTATGTCCACTCCCGAACCCGGCTAACCAGCATGGCGGCATGACGCATTGCCACTGAGCCATCTAGGTGGCCCCAGGAATTGTTTTCAAGGATAAATGAAGGGGTGTGTTTAAAGGTCAGTCAGTGCATAGGCTTTGAATAGTAGTGCTACTGTGCTTCAGAACTTTCCGATGTGGCCGGATCTGGGGTGCTCAGGGGTGAAGCCCCAAATCAGCATTTTCGTAGCTTGAATTCATACTCAGAGCCCAGGATGACTGGAGTGACAGTCCAAGGAGAGGGTGAAGGAGGGTCCGCATGGATGTTGTTCTCTGGGGTGGGTTGATATTCACCTTCCTAAAGCAGCTCCTGGTGGTAGCCATGCAGAGTCACACTTGGTGGTGTGTGTGTGTGTGTGACCACACGCACCACCAAGCATCCCCTCCCAGGATACTACAATGTGCACCCAAATGGGAGGTGGTTGTATGATGGTTCTCTGTCCCCTCAAGCCACCCAACCCCTCAGTGCACCACTGGCTATCCCTCCTGACATCAGTAGGAGTTCCATTCTCTAGTGGCAGCAAGGAGGACCCCCTGCAGGGAAACAGTCTCCAGTACAAGAGGGAGGGGTGCACAGCCTGGAAAGAATGGAGGTGGGGGCTAGCAGAAAGAGGTGTGCCTGGTTTGCAGTGGGGAGACTTGAATAGCCCCAAAGAGCGGTGTGCCAATGGGCAGGGAGATGCAAAAAAAAACTTCTGTTGCATGAGCTGTCAGACAGGATGATGTCACCAGCTTCCTGAATTAGATGACATCACCAGCCTGCTTGTGAAGCTGTGGATGCTAGCAATGTTCCTGCTTTCAAAGAAGGGCTAGGCAGATTCTTGAAAGGGCATAGCATTGCATTGATGCTAGCACAGTATGAAAATGGGTAAGAAGTAGGATTTGCATTTATATGCATTATATACTATTCATAAACGCTGTATCCCAAAGCGCTTTACAAGCTATGAGAGAGACTGGTAGTGCAGTGACTGCAAACATTCAGTGGCAGCCATTCTGCTTCTAAACAGCAAGACATGGAAATAGATGACTGCCTGAACTGCTTCTACTGAGAAGAGAAATGTTGGGCCATCACGCAGGGGAATTCCCCTGTACTATGTGACTTGGGTTCTTTGATCCTTACACAGACACCCACCAGGACAGCATCACAGATAAGCAGAAGGGACATCATTTAACCATTCGTCCGAACAGGAACTCAACAGTACACCCCCCCCCTTGCAGAAGGGTCAGAAATGTGGTAGGGCCAAGTATGTAAGCAGGACCCCCCCCCCTCCTGGTTCAGTAGGTTCACCTACACCTTTATTTTGTTCTCAATCAAATTTGTAATAAGTGGAGTAACACTCCTCCCTGCCACTACCATTACCAACTGACAGCACCACCCTGTGCCTAGTTCCTTGGTGCCTCCCCTGGAAGCCTGGCCCTTCATTTTCATTTATAAACTTTGACCACTGTGCCTTAGCTCAGTAGGTCATGACCCTAGCCCACCCCCACTAACACTACCACTAAGGCCTTTACTTCCCAAAACTCTGCTGACACCCTGCAAGCTACAGTACAAGGGGAGTGATGAGTAATAACACTGTTTACTGTGCACGCTGCATTGTAAAGACACATGCCTCCTTAGTAATAAATTAACATGACTGCAAAAAACTGATAGGGTCAGGCCCCTTCCATTTATGAAACTGATAGGCCCATGACCATGGTGCCCCCCCCTTCCATGGCCATAGTGCCCCCCCATTCCAGCACCTATGCTAGAACTGCACTGGAGTGCCAGCATTTAAAATCCTGGCGTGGGACTAGAACCCACAACTTTCTACCCCATTGTCAAATGTGCTACAACTTGAGCCATGCTTACATCAGCATACTGGCAGTTAAGCTCAGATGTATGTGTTCTTACTCAGGCTGAGGAGGGCAGAATATGAACCCCACATCCTTTCCATCACATCACAATACTATGTTACTCTGTGCTTAAGTAGGGATCCTTTTGGTTTTCACTAGGTTTGCTTCTCATGATAATTCCCTCGGTTTGATTTTTTTTTAAATCCCCCCTCCCCCAACCTCTTCATCTCCCTCTCTCTCTCCAGATTCCGGTTGTGACCACAGCCTTTAAAGTGACAGAAACCTGAAGGAAGATGGATGAGAACTGGATGATAATTGGACTAAAATGCAAATAACATCATCTGCTTTCTGCAGAGCAGAGGGAGAGAGGAGGGAAGAGGGAGGGGGCAGGGGAGGCGCATTGCTAATGGCTTTTTAAAAAGGTTAGAGTGTGTCGGGCTTTTTTTTCTCCTTTTAAATGCCTCTGACAGCGCAGTAATGCAATTTCCAGGAAACTGATGGCAAATCATCCGGTGTTTATGGGACGCTATAATCATATTTTCCTCGTTAAAGGATCGATACGGACCCATGATGCATTAGAACAATTCCCCTCCCTGAGGCCATGTGATTCCCCGAATTAGTGGCACCTTCCCCTACATGCTACTGAGGTTACAGTTACAGTGTAATCTGATGAAGGAGATTTTTTTTCTTCCCCACTTCTTGCTGGTCTCTTGCACGTGGCACAGCTCGGGCAGCATTCCATGGATAGGACCTTGAATGAGTGTGGCGAGGTGTTAGGAAAAAAATGCCCAGGGAGATCACTAGTAAACTGAGAAAAGGTTGAGGTGCACCTCAGTCTTCAATTTGCCTGTACAGACCCAATCGGAAATTAAGAAGTCCAACGCTCAATGTTTCACCAGGACATTATCATCAACTTTCCCCCCCAGCCATCTGCTCCCTCTCATCTCTGAATTATGTGTGATGTTAAAAGTCGTAAGTCATGTGTACAATGAAGGGTTAAGCCCACCGGGGAAGCAGAGCTGAGTGATGGGACAGGCCTACTGGGAGACATTATGGGCCCTGCCACTAGGGCACATCAAGCGTATTAGCCACCCCACCCCACCCCACCCGCCTCCACCACCATAGCCGTCAGGTTTTTTTTTTTGAGTAAAGCAGTGCAGGGCAAACTTTTTTTGCAAGATGCTGGAAGAATTTGGCCATTTTTTGGCACTGACAAAACTCGCATGAAAATCATGTAAAAAGATTTAATTTTCAAGTGAAACCACTATTCTGTGTGAAAAATCACTGGGTGTTAAGCATACACAGCAATTCTGCAGAAAATCTGGGACTTTATCTTGAAAATGCCAATTTTTTTAGCAATATTTTTTTCACAAAAAATAGCGATCTTCTTGCAATTTTTTTAAAGTTTATTGATTTTTCAATACACATCACAACACAAAAAAATGCAATGCTTGTGAGACATTTTCACACAGGGTATGCACAACAATGTATAAATTAAAATTGGATTGGGTAGGGTGGCATATATCTAACTACTAGGAGGTGATTATTCAACAAATTAATATAAAATGAATATGATCCAGACAAGAGTCATCTGCCTTCAAGGAAGGAGTGCCTTAAATTCAGAAACAAATCGAACGTTTCCCTGAACTAAAGTACAGTGGCCCGTAGGTCATTTTGGCTTGCATAACATAGTGAGATAATGTTAGTATATACTGTAATCTGGAGAGGCACTGTCCCTCATTACTGGCAAGTAGAGCGTTTCAGACTTTTTAGTTATGAATGGAGCAAATACATAACCAGCCCAGTTCAACTTCCTAAAGCTGAACAAAAAACATACTTAATATTAACAAAATCAAATTAAATTGAATTATTACAGAGTCCCACTTGCCATAAACCGAGCCCGGTGCAGTGGATTTCTTCTTCTTGTTCTTATCCCAAGCTTATCAGGCATCATAAAATGGGTAAGAATATTCTAGTCACCTGATTGGCTAAAGGAAAAGTACAAGAGTATAATTATCTGCCCATAATTACACTCCTGTATTTATTTAGCCTGTACCCTAGGTGTGGATACAGTATCAAGACATCTCAACTGGAACTGTGTTTTTTTCTTCTGCTCATAATATTTCATACAGAAAATATTTTCTTATTAAACACCATAAACCTTTTATAGTGCATGGTAGAACATCATTAGGGATGAAAATCCATCTCTAGAATATGTTTGTTCTGGTGCTGTAGCTACGTCATCCTTGCTTTTATGCTCCACTAGATACGTGGCTACTGCAGCATGACAACATGTAACACATTCGCACTTGCGCACGTTGCTAACCTCCCCGTTTCCCAAAGTGGCTGTGTTGGTGCAAGCAGGACCCAGAGGAGAGTAGCAGTGAGCAAAAATGCAAAAGTAAGGAGAAATACTTCAATTTATGGTTGCTTATACACTGTAAAAGACAGCGTGTGAGCAATCGTACATAACACAGACGTTTTTTACTCTCAGAGTTTCCGTGGTAATGAGACCTCTCGAGCTGTGCTCGCAAGGTCTACTGTTATCATGGAAACCTCTCGAGTGAAAAACATCCTTGTTGTGTATGATCACTCATACACTATCCTCTGTTTTAAACATTTTTAAGTAGAACACCTCTTTTAATTGCAATAATATATTTCCATGATGTGTAATTACAGCCAATAATCACATTTTCCTCTTGTGTTTTTAAAAGCATTCGGTGCAAGCACCTCATACCCAACAACACACGCGAGGCATGCAATTATTGACCCATAATTACACACCCTGGCATGTCTTAGTGCTTACTTAACATAATCATCAAAACAGGCACCATACTATATTGTGATACAGGTCCATGACAGAAGTGAAGTAAAGTTCCAACTGGGAAACAAAATGGTAGCTCAATATAATCTTTAGGGAGCCCATAAGTTCAGGACGTAGGAGGAAGAAAAAAAATAATAAAAAGCACAGTCAACCCAAGGCTGATGGGCTCTCCTCCTTACCCCCTTTTCAGATTTCAGTAAGTAGTAATATGAACATTGTTATGTGAGAAATTCAATATTTCCATCCTCTGTAATACTGATTGCTCCACAGTGTGAAAACTTTATGGATTGTCTGCCTGTATAGTGTGTAAACCTAAGGAACGTTTTATCTGTAATTAATTCCGAGTCACCCCTGAAAAAGAGACTGTCATGGTCTCAATGGGCCTACCCAGTTACCAAAATTACAATAAATAAATAAAGTCTTCTTCAAACAAGGGTCCCTCTGTAAGTCTCTCTTTCTCTGCCTCAGGCTTTAGAACGACCTTTCAGAATCATTTTCTGGTATCCGAGAAATTTATTTATTATTTATTTATTTATTAGAATTTTGGTAACCAGCTAAGCCCGCTGAGACCATGCAGTCCCTTTTCAGGGGCAACCCAGAAGACAAAAACGATACAATACAAAACAGTGATTACAGAGATTACAACAATGAGTAAAGGAAATGCATGGTTTACAAATTCATATACAGAGGGATATATGAATATACAAAATTCTTATAACTTACAAAATATACCTATTTACAGAGGTTTAACTTGCAGTAGTTAAATACGAGAACTTCAGTGAAGTAGGGTACAGTGAAGGCAAGGGTTAGTGAAAACTTAGGCAAGGCGGAGGATTAAGCAGGTAAGCGGCAAGCATTTTTTTGAAAAGTGGCAGGAAAGGACAGGTGAGTAAAGGAGGAGGTAGTGAATTCCAGGCTGTGGTGGAAGAGTAGGCAAAAGATCACCTCACTACAGAGAAATAATCTTTGTATAATAATTTACCATTCTCTGTAAAGGGTTGTTTGTCTGTTAATGTATTTAAGTCACCCTTGTGTAAATTGATGACTAATCAAGCACACGGTACTTGTAACTAATGTTGCCTATGATTGATTGTAACTTGTTTGTCGTATTTAAAACCGGGCAAATTGCTTGCAATGCTCACAGAATAATCAATGAATGAAACAAAATTAAATGAACATGCCGTCCTGCATTCTGCGTGTTGCAAAACATACACACTTTTCCTCCCATGCTAATGTGAAGCTACATGGGGGGGGACGAAGAGCAAATGGCAGGTCCAAGGCTCTCAGTCACCCCTTTACCCCTTCAAACCTTCCTCAGAAAGGCGGTTGAAGAAGAGAGTATGGGGTACATATGTATCAGGGCATCCCAGCCATCAGTTCTTAAAAGTGTCCCACTGATTGCAGTATCTGGCCCTGAAGGGTTGTCCTGATGCAAGTCAAGACCATTGCATTCCTAAGATTCACTCAGTAAGCCCAATTTAGGGATCCCAGAGCAGGTGACGTGTCTCATCCCGGGACTTGAGGAAACCAGCTCTTGAAAAAGCTAGAGGGTCCTTCATTTTAGTGACCTTTTGGGAGCCTGACCAGCCTCACATTCCATTCCTAGACTGCATTCGTAGTGTGCTCCAATGGTAGCCGGAGTTGTGTTTTTCATACAGTTGAGACATTATCACGACTGCCCAGCCAACAAGTAAAGCCCCGAGGCCATTCCTATCCACTGTTGCTCATTACAAGGGATGTGCCTCAATCTACTGAGGCCTCTGAACAGGATAAACACAAGGATTTGCATTCCCATGATGCTTTGCACTGGTTTAGTAATGGTGCTTGGAGTAGCTTTTGACTACTTAATGGGATCTGAAGGATAATGCATCTATCGGACTCTGGGTCCGAGATCCTATCCGACACGATTTGGATTTAAGATCCAAGACTGGAGAGTAGGTCAGATAGTGGGACCTGAAGTCAGATGTCTGCCTTGGATCTCAGATAGTCACATTGGATAGTTGGTATCCAACGGTATCTGATTCAGTCAGCAAGCAACACATCCTATCCCCTCTAAAGTAGTGTTGCTTGAATGATATCTGACGTTATCAGACACCCTCAGATACCGGATGGCACTGTGGTAACGGATCCTATCACCTCTAAAGTAGCGTTGCTCAACAGATCATATCAGACAGAACCATCCGCTCAACATTACTTTGGAGGGGATAGGATCCATTAGCCCAGTATCATATGGTATCCAACAAGGTCTGATTCAGTCGGATACCATCTGAGTAACACTACTTTAGAGGTAATAGGATCCATTAGTCCAATGCCATCTGGTACCCGATGGGTTCTGAGTCACTCGGATACCACTTGAGCAACACTAGTTTAGTGTGTATGCATGGGGTTTGGAGTTGACGAAGACTCCAGGCAATTACATATTTGCTTTTCCTTGCATTCCTTATGGATCCTACACACTTCTCTACTTCTATGCTGCCTCACCAGTATACCACCTCCAAATATACTAAATGCTGTATTTCCTCCTTTTACCACACAAGAGCCTTTGGCCTCACATCAGGAGAAGGTGCTGTTCCACACTGTACACTGATATTTTAAAACGGAAGTTTATATATTTTTCTGTGGGCACTTATTGCCGCTGTGTTCTGAGGCTTTGTCATCGTAATCTGATAACGTGTTTTACAGTTTGTCTCTGTTTCCTCTATTATAACTCATATTTGGGTAACAGAAAATCGAGAAATATGCCCCATTACCTGAGTTTCATCGGGCACTGGCAGTGCTCCTTAAACCCGAACCCTCACCCCCTCAAACCCCCCCCCCCAGAAAATAAGACACAGTATCTCAAGGCACCATCCTGTCATGAGGATGGGGAAACCATTTCAAGTAAGTGCAGACCCTCCCAGAACCTGTGATATTTTCTGCAAAAGACCCTCGTTAGAGCATTGGTGAAGGACTAAGGACCCTTCTCATAGGTTAGAAAAGGAGTGGGAGGGGCTAGATTTAGCATAGAATGCATGTACAAGAGGTGCGCAAGTGGAAAGTGACTTCTGAACTTAGATTTTTAATGTGTTAATGCTGAGGGGCTCTGCTTATGCCTTTATTAAAAAAGGAAAAATAAACTGCCAACGTGGGCAGGGGGCAGAGCCCCCTACATAAATACATTTAAAAACTAAGTGATGTAACCAGCGGCTTTGCTCCCACTTTGCTTCCACCATTGCCATGGCCACTGTAATGTAACTCACGCAAACTCCCATGCAGGAACAATCCACACAAAGGTCCTTAGTCCTTCACTTATGCCCTTAGCAGAACCCTTTTTCAAGCTCTAAAAATACTGTGATCATTTTTAAAAGATTGGTTCTGAAGTTTAGTGTACTCACCCAGCAGGTCTTTATCCTAAAGGAAGGCTGTGAGTAATGATAAGACCCAGAAAGAAGGTTAGGGTTGGGGGGGGGGACAGACCCAGTGAGGCAGACCTGTCTTAAAGCAGCAGTAGTTGATAGTCACTATATATATATATATATATATATTAGCAGTAATGCTTTTCTGGCAAAAATATCAAGATATCCATGTTTTTGGTTTTCTTCATTCCTGAACCAAGATACAGAATTCTGAAGTTCTTAAAAATTCCCTCTCGTGTGCCATGTCTGCCGTGACTGGTACTGTGCCGTGCTGTTTACCATCCGAAATATGTGATAGCACCATCCTAATACACCCACAGTATGAATCTAGTCTGTACATTCAACAAGTAACTCCAGAGAGTCTTAAAAATTGCAAGTGGTGGCCATCTTTAATGACTTCACGCATTAATTACAAAATAAGCAATAACAGCCATTTTAATAATATCTAATAAAAATAAAAATACACTGAGGATGAATATAAGGTTGTCAGAAATACATTTTGACTCAAAAAAAATATATGTAGAAATGTTTTGCCGACTAATGAATACTGTAACTTTTTTTCTATATGTAATTTTTATGTTTTTTTCCCTTGTTTGCACCCCAGACCCAGGACCCCAGCAGACACGTATGTGCGCATGCATGGAGATGCATGTGCATGCTGGGTACCGGCTCAGCCCCTTCCACCCCACCCCTGGCATTCACCGCCACCCCCTCGCCTATGCTTCCCACTGGACCACCACCCAGTGGGAGCGGAACTAAGGGGGGGAGTGGACAACCACCCCCGGGAGGGGCGAGCTGCCTATGGCAGCTCAATTCTACTCCGACCCTCCCCCTGTGCCAGCTCCCCAGCAACCCGAGGTAGTTCCCAAACCCAGGTTGCTGGCATATCACGAGGTAAGGCGCCCAGCATCTCAACCCTCAAGGCCACCGGGCCGGCAAATACTACAACTTTAAGTTAAATTCATGATCAGTGGTGCTACAGAAGGGGCACTAATGACAGGGAGTTTATTTAGTACAGCTTGCAATACTATCATTTCCTTTTACTGGCCATAGTTTTGAATGGAATACAAGTAAAAATAAATTTGCTGTTCTTTAAGTCAATAAAAAAACTAAAAGAAACTGAAAGTTCTGATACAGCTTAGATAACCTTTCAGAACCTCAGACTGTCTTGTGGTTCTGTCCCTACTGCACAGACCTGAACCAAACCCTGTCTCAGCAGTATGGCACTTACAGCGTACCTCCAGAGATAAGCACTTTTAATGTTCTCCGTGGTTTGCTATTACTTACATAACCAGGGAGGGTCTGTTTATCCTCACTGAGCTGCATAGACTGATTGATTTTATCTGTACTGCACCTAGTTATGTTGCGAGGGGGGGGGGGGCTCAGGGATTCTGTGCTGACCACTGGTCCACCAAGAATGTATTCAAACACCATGTAATTCTATGTACTTCTTAATTTTAAAATACATCAGGTGGGCAAATCAACAATAAGCTCTTTTCCATTTACACAATCCTGTTTTCGCTTCTCAAGGAAGCATTTGCAGGGCACGTAACTCATCCTCCAAGAGGTCTTTCATTCAGAGCCTTCCTCAGCCTTTATGACAGTGGGCTTGTAACACATTACCACCGTGTGTTTTAAAGGAAAGGTCTGAGCATTCACTGTGGAGCTGCAGAGGTGGAAAGGCCATGCAAATTGTTTTCAGTACATTGTGTTCTAATGACTCAGCCTGGTGTCAGCTGCTCTGCTGTCTCATCTCCCTTGTATGAGAGACTTGAGTGATTTGTGTCTAAGTACGGGCATCATAGTCGTAAACAGCCAGCCAGATGGATAGACTGACAGGCATATAGGTAGACAGACATGGATGGCTAGATAGACAGACAGACAGACATAGATAGACAAACAGGTAGATAGATAAATAAGTAGATGGATAGATAGACAGATAGATACAGACAGACATAGATACATAGATAGATAGATACTGTCTGTAGATAGATAGATAGATAGATAGATAGACAGATAGATAGATACTGTCTGTAGATAGATGGATAGATAGATAGATAGATAGATAGATAGATAGATAGATAGATAGATAGATAGATAGATAGATAGATAGTAGACAGGCAGACAGATAGATGGATACACAGGCCATGTAACATAAATAGCAATAAACTGTATAGCATCCTGCCACCGTCTTTGAAATACAGCATAGATATATTAATTTAAGCACATTTTAGCATGTTTTGTTCTATGAATAGTTTGACGTACAGTAAAAATGTTGGCAATACCTGTATAGCTTGTCATCCTGATAACATAATTTGAATTTGAGGGCGAGACAGTGAGCGAGACGGCTGCAAACCACAATTAAGGTCAGCAGCATGTTGCTTTGTGCCACGTGTCTGACTGGTGGATTGCATCACAGGCTACGTGGCAAGCAATTAAAAGAACAAACAGACAGCAAAGGCCCTTTTGTTCTTTTAATTGCTCCACGTCACTCAGTGCCATGATCTGACACGATGCAGCAAAGCAACATGCCACTGGTCTTTACTGATTATAGCATCCTGGCACCACCTTTGAATTACACTATATATATATATACTGATCTACTCTCAGGACATTGTAGCATTTTTTTTTTATGTCATGAATAGTTTGATGCATAAACTCAGTAGGAACTCACAATTTTATCACATAGGCAGTAGCTCTTTTTCCTTAATCAAAATAAACAGTTAGTTGCACATACCAGGGCTCTTCATCTAAGAGACAAAATACACCCACCGGAGTGGAAAGACCAGCACTCAATAAATTGTTTACCATGACTTTATGCTATCTTTTTCTTCATTAAACGTCACCATAGTGCTGTAGCACCAAGACATTCCAGAGAATAATTCAGGTATAAGGTTGCTTCTGTGTGCAAAGTTGCTAGCATTGTCACTTAAAAGCGGCAAACTTAAGTTTTAACTTTTACGTTTTTTTTACTTCTTTTACCCAGCAACTGTCGCACTTCCTGGAGCTCAGACCAAGACACACATCACTTATGTTTCGATATCACTGTGATGTCTTCTTCAAAGAGAATGAAGAAACAGCCGTATACCTGGATTATGCTCGGGAATATCCTGATGCTACTGCACTATGGCGAGGTTTAATAAAGAAAAAGATGTTATAAAGTCATGATAAGTCAATTTACTGAGCGCTGACCTCTTCTCTGTGCTGGGCGTGCTTTGTCAGTATGAACTCAGTAGTGGTGTGCAAATACCTTTTTCCGAATATTCAGCTCAGTATTCATATTCAGTGGCCCAATTATTAGTTTGTTATATACTTTGTTATTTAGCTGCTGGAACAGTGTGTGAGACTTCAAGATCTCCTGAGATCTCCTGTCCAGTCAGAGGCCTCTTTGGAAGCTCACTGAAGGCAGCCCATGTGACCCAGCACTCACAGAAGCTACAGCCTAGAGAGACAGATATCTGAGCTGCTGTGAAAGAGCAGTCTACTTCCACTCACTTATTAAAATTTATCAAAAAAATTAAAATTTGAAAGTTTTTGTTCCTTTTCTGAATACCAAGAGAGGGTGATTTTTTCACACTTTTACTTGATAATTTTCAGTGTTTCTCAGGAGAACTGTTAGGAGTGTTTTTTTTTTTCCCCCCAACAGTGAAACAAACTAGTACTGCTAGGCCTGTTTCTGTTCTGCAGTTAGTCACAGGTACACATTAACAGAACACAGCTGTTGACAGTTTTCTTTCGTGCACTTTTCTCTGCAGACAGTGTGTCAAGGGTTCATATGAAAAAACAGAAATTTTTTTGCACAATTTCCTTTTAAGTGGCAAGTGCCAAGCTAGAGTTTAGAAATAACTAAACTAGGCTGCTTTTGTCAGGCTTCTGTGTGATACATTCAGCAGCTTAAAGAAGTGTTCCTTTCTATAGAGCTTTTTTCTCTCCTCAGTGACGTCTGGCAGCACCCAACCCCACCACCCAGCCCAGTCACTGACCTGCTCACAGCCTTACAGGTTATCCACCACAATTATCCTTGAGTGACCACTGTGTGATAGCTTGCTACTGGCTAGCCATGTCAGTCATTCAACAGCCTACTGGGAGGGCAATCTTCCTCCAAAATCCTGTTTTTATCCCTATGGTGTGGTATACAAGGATGAGCAGCTACAGACAGCCTGGTTAGGAGACGAGGACAAGAGAGGGAGGGGCAGTCATACTAGTAAGATGTTGGTCTGGAAGCATAATGATGTGGTATGGTAATAATTTGCATACTGTGTGACCCTGACCAGAGCAAGTCACTTAACCACCCTGTGATCCTGGGACATTCCTTAAACTAGCTTTAGCTCAGCATGCCTTTCTCGTCCAAAAATTATAAAATAAATGTAAAAAGGGCAGACCACCACTGGACAGACACATGGATCCATTAGGCCTTCTTCTGTTGACCAGATTCTTCATTTTATACATTTTCTGACACAAGGCAGGGCAGGTGGTGGCAATGTGAAACCACCTGATATCTGTTGCTCTCATTCTTGAGTTTTGTCTCTTGGATTCTTGAATTCTCTTTCTCAGTTCCCTTGCAGTGTGTTGTTGGTATTTGGTTCTGTTTCAGTATGTTACAGTGCTTGCTTTCTCTATGACGTTGGGCTATGTACCACATCAATAATGCTCTGGGCTGGAACTACACAGCAGCAGGATCTGTCATCACCCATATGATCTGTACCTGCATGAATTAGGCAGAAGAACAAACATATTTAAGAGCTGATATGCAAGTTGTACAGTTAAGGTAAACCTTTCCGACTGGCTGTTCCACTCTCTCACTCCCTCCCAGTAAAAAAATTTACAATTGCCTTTCTGTTCATGCAGTTTGGCACATAGAACCTATACAAAATGGAAGTCTACAGTAGCCATACTGGCATGTCACTTACAGTACAATAATCATAACAAGTGAATGGTTACAATTCTGTGTAATAATAGTCTATAATAGACCTGTAACAACTTCATTACATCCCTCTAAAACTGCCCCCCCCAGCCAGTTTCCACTTGCCACCTCGAGTTCCTGACTCTGTACTCTTGCTAAATAGTTCCCCACAGTTCAATTTGTTTATTCCTTCAGGAACTTGCAAGTCTCTATCATAACCCCCCCAACCCGCTCAGTCTCCCTGCAGTACAAGTTCAGTGCCTTGAGACGATGCTCATAAGATCTGCTCTTTTGGCCTGGAATCATCTTGGTCATCCTATGTTGCACTGTCTCCAATCTGCCCTTGTCCTTCCTTAAGTGAGGACTTCAGAACACACAGGATTTCAGGCACATCCTCACCAGTGACCCCATATAGTGGTAGTAATACCTCATTTTTCCTGCTGTCAGTACCCCTTCCAATACACCCCAGCACCCTATTAGCCTTACCATAGGCCTTGTTATTCTTTCTTGTTTGTTTGGGAAGTCACTAATGAGGACTCCAGATCCCTTTCTTCTGCCGTAGTGCTTAGTTCTACCTCTCCCATCTAGTAGTCTGTTCCAGGGTTTTTGTTCCTTGGGTGCATAACCTTGCAGTTTTTGGCACTGAATTTTAACTGCCAAACCTTAGACCACCTCTCTAGCCTTTGTAGATCCCTCTGCATCTCCCTGATCCCTTCACCGCTATCTTCCCTATAACAGAGCTGCATATCATCTGTGATGAGACACATTTTTTATTCATTTACTGTACTTTTCTCCCAGTGCTCCTAGCTGGCCTATATTGGACTATCTCTCCACCTAGCCCCGTCACCTGCCATCTAGAGGATTTACCTTTCATTCCCTTGTTCCTCCATAGATAATCCTATGGGAAAGGCTGTCGGGGGGGGGGGCACCACCCCAGCAGAGTTGAGTTTTGGTGCAGAAATTAGCCTGATCAGTGGTGTAGAACCTGCAGCGGGTGATGGATGGCATATTATGTGGTCATTTTGTTTTTTGTTTTTTCATTTTTCAGTCCCTCACCCACAAATGCCATGGAGGTGCCTGTCTGATGCATGCAGAATGACGTGCCCCTCCTTCAGTTGTTGGCTCCAATGTACATTGCCACCTGTGGTCACCTAGGTGATGGTATTGCAGCAGAGACCAGGAGCCCTTCCTCCTTGAGGAGGTGAGTGCTCGCTGTGATGCTCAACCACCCCCAACCCCCCCCGGTTGGGCCTCCAATGACCCAGTCTTGTTCTCGAACCCAATTCATCAGCGTTGAGAGTGGTAGCGCTACTGCTGTGTCAATGGGTCAGCTTGAAGAGAGACAGCTTGCCATGGATGCCCTCTCTAATGTCACTGATGAACATATTGAAGTGGACAGGACCCAGGGCAGATCCCTGTGGCACCCCATTCGTGACCCCTCCCTTCCAATTTGACCTTGTGTACCACCACCAGCATGACTCTTATCTACCCCCTTTGTTAGTCAAAGGAAACTGTCAGGTTAGTGTGACAAGACCTCCCTGCCACAAACCCATGCTGTTTACTATCCTGTAGACCACTGCTCTCCAGATAGTCCACAAGGTCCTCTTTGACCAGTGACTTCATCAGTTTACCCACTACAGAGGATGGGGATTCCTTCTGGTCTATAGGTGAGGACATTTGTGATGGGGTGGGAGTTCTCTTTCAGGGCTATGACTGAAACATAGTTAGACTGGTGGATGTCCATCTAGGCAGGCTTCTGGTTCTGGATGTAGCCTGTGTGAATTTGGAGTACCGTCTTGTTAGTAGATATGTGCCCCAAACTAAGGCATTACAGACAGGCCATTTTAAGGAGGTCCAACCCTTTTTGTTTACAATTAAAAATTACTGTATTTGGGGATGACTTCAACTGTTCTTTAGTCCTGGCAGCACAACTGACTCCTGGTAAGAAACTGTACTGTGTCTCCTCTTTCTTATTTGACATGTTACAGACAGCAAATCTGAAAGATGCCTATTGTTCACTCCATAACCAGGATGGTTGTACATATACTCGCAGGGCTTTGTCCTCCAGGATAGATTTTATCTTTTTGTCTGATAATATAAAAGACCACCAGGGCTAACACTATAGCTATCGAGCCATCAGATCACGTAACACTAGTCCGTAACTGTTCTTCTGGACCTACACCCGTTTTAAAGAAAGGGGTTCCTGGAGACTTAACACATCTCTTTTAGAAGATGGGAAAGTTAGGACTCGATGGCTGTCCTAATGGAATGCCCATTTGTTCATCAGGTGTGCTTATGAGACAGTGGCACATTAGTGGGAGGATTCCAAACAGGAGTTTAAGCTTTTTTTTTTTTTAGTAAATATCATTTTTATTGAAAAATAACTTTTTCATGTCTGCATCATCACACAATATAAAGCTGTCAATTATTATATTTAATGTGGTTCTGAGTCATTATTACATTATACTGTTTAGGTATACTTTACCATCTTCTAAGGTAATTCCTCCTACCCCTAAGAGACAGTGTGGGGGGGAGGTATTTTTCTCAAACCACAGCATTCATCACCAAGCATAGTGTAACCACTCCATATTGACTTCACAGGAAATGTCAAAGGACCCAGTGTGGTGGCGGGGGGAGGGGGGGAGCTGAGCAGGAGCACCATTCCATCCCCTAACTTCAGGGATGAGATGTTACTGGAGGCGGGTAAGTTCAAATCTCATTACCACAAATGGTGCTAGATAGGGCTTTATTCTAGGGATAAAACAGCGTATAGAAAATATTTGGCTCTGCATACTGATTCACAGAAGTTAATTGTCAAGTTTCGTTTTTTTTCCACGGGGCCCGGCTCCTTTGCAGAACAGATCTGCAGATGAGGGAGGTACAATATGAGCAGGCCTCATCATTTGTAAAACAGCTTCAGTTTGGTACACAGGGGTCTAAGTAGACTTTTGATGTATTTAGAGCTTGCTGACAGAGACTGGATAGCAGACTTTTTTTCTGTTTTAAGGGATACTTCTGGAGCATTGCATTCTGATAAACATTTAGCACCCATCACGGAACAGTATGGTATGGAGATGGCAGAATCACCCTCAGTAGTTCACCCAGAGTCCTGTCTGGAAAATCTAGATATTCCTGGTTTTCCAGCTTCTGTAAAACATCTCTTACCAAACCAATCAGTTTATGTCAAGTAGAGAGCACTGTTAAATCCCTAAAATTAAACACAGCCTTGGGAGGACACAGCCTTCCGGCAGAATTTTATAAAACTTTTCTAGTACAGACAGGTCCTGTCCTTATGGATCTTTTTTATATATACTTTATTTTTTCATTTTAATGCAATTTCACATTGCATAACATGAAAAATTGCTAGAAGGTTAACAAGTAAGCATTAAGCCATGACAAAGGTGGCATCTAATGCTGGATTGATGCATGGTTGGGAGGGTTGTGGCCCATGGCCGAGGGCGAACAACCGTCCAACCATGCATCAATCCAGCATTAGATGCCACCACCGGAGTGGCTTAATGCACTTGTAACATGGGTCGTGGGAGGACAGAGTCGCCAGGAGCCTATCTCGTGTGCGTTGAGCAGCATTACACAGGGGGTCGGAGTTCTGAGGATACATTTGTACTGCACTTTCAAATGTTATGACAAAACAGCATTAACATGCTGATGCGGTCAAAATATTCATAATGTCTAATTAAAGCACATAGTGTGGCTCACATGCCAGTCCGGAAAATGTGGCGATCGGTGTGGCTATTTCTTTCATGGCTGGCGTTGGAGGTCTCTGGTGCACTGCTCACTCACCGCGGTGTGCGACCGGTGCCAAATTTACATGCCGGCCGGGTCACTTCCCCTTCCCTCTGGCACACTTGTCCGACAGTCTTGTCCTGCTAGTGCCTCTCCGGTGTGCTGCCTTCCACTGTGCTGCACTCTGCGTGTAGCTCATCTCCCTCTCCTTCTGCCACACTTGCCTGTCTACAACTCGCTCCCCACCTGTGCCCAGTGCTGTTAAGCTGAGGGTCTGGCTGGCTTTGGTACTACCTTATCGGGCACGGCATCTATCCTGGATTAATACCCGCTCCACATTTGATCCCGTGATGCCCTTTCACCAATCGCTGCTGCCGATTCCAGCTGTCTGATTATTACCATGTTACAATGACAAATCATGCCTACTAGAACACTTAATAAGGAGATTACAAACCCCTTTCAAAAAGGGGCATCATAGGGGGAAGTAACCAAACCTTTTACCTAAAACAATAATACAGTGAATCACATGTTGCACATAGCATGAGAGCTCTGTGGGGATAGAACATACAACAAAAGAAACATCACAAATTCCATTTTTCCATCAGGGCCACAGCCTCCCCTTGTCCCCCATGCAGTAAAAAATACTTACTTTAAACTTTAATCACTATTTTCCAAGAGAGCATTGACCTAATAAACAAAATGTAGGACATTTAACATCCAGCACCACTAGTGATTGCAATCTTAGAATTCATTAAAGGAAAATGCATTGTAGGCCAGCCCAGTGGTGCTGAGGGTTGAGGCACTGGATGCCACACCTCACACCATGCCGGTGACCAGAGTTCGGGAGCGCGCTTGGGTTACCATGGGTCATGGGGGGGGAGGGCGAGGAGCTGCATCGGCAGTTCTGCTCTCCCAGGAGGGATCTGGAGTCTGCTGGGCTCTTGGCTGCCACCGAGTGGAGGCTTGGTGGTAGCAGCAAGCCCTACAGGAGACTCAGCCCTAGGCCGGGTGGGTGGACGGAAGGAAGGGTCCAACACCGGATTCATGTGGTGCGTGCCTGCCTCCACAGGCATGCACAGCTGTGCTCTGGGGTCCCAGGGTAGGCGGGAGAAAATCACAAAAATGCCTATGTCTCCCTGTTGCTGAAGAAAGGTAGGTGGCAGCAATGGGAAGCAAAAAGGAACATATAAAAAAAAAAAGGCATTGCAGAAACCATATTGACAGTTGAAGCCCCCTTCTCCCCTCTCATGAGACCAGTTTTGATTTGTAAGTCTAAAATAAAGTTCAGAAAGGATGGAGACATAATCATTTTAAATCCAGGCTTGTCTACAGCTCCTAGGCGCTCATGCAGAGTCTCACTGCCACCAGTGCAGACAACATGAGAGGGAGGGGCAGTGGTGGGAAACGCCATATTCAAAACTCTGTCTGATGCAGATTAATAAAACACAGTGGCAAAACTAATTCTTTACCCAATAATGATACCGATACACAGCCACCCATCATATATCAAGAACCATAAAAAACAGTGTAAAACATCTGTGTATGAGTAAACAAAGAACAGACAAAAATGTGCTTACAAACACAGCAACAGATTGGGTCTATAACTGGTCAAAATCTGGAAGAGTCCTCAGTCCATACTGTCTGATTCCTCACTGCCTGTGATAACAAGCTCTTGCTCAATTTTTTGCATACTGTACATTTCTGTGCATCACTGGGATCATTGAACAAATAGGTATGCCCTCGCCACACCTCATGGAGTTTCGCTGGCAAGAGCAATTGGTGTTGAATTACGCGTTGACGAAGCAGACCCCAGACCTGATCAAAGGCTTTCCTCCTAACTCGTGTAAGCTAGGTCAGGGAAAATAGACAGAGCTGAGTCATCATATTTGAGAGTACGTTGCCACCGTGCCAAAGTAAGTACTCTGTCCTGATCCCCTACTCCTGCGCAAACCATCGTGAATTTATGTGTAAAAGGAGGATCAGCCAGGGCCCTCCTAGGTGTCAGACGGTATGCCTTTTCAATGGAGAATCTCTTGTCCTCCTCAGAAAGCCCCAAGATTCATGGGAGAAAGGGTGGGCAAACTCCAGGGGATCCTCCTCCTCCTCATTGTCCTCAGGTAGGCCCACCAGCTGAAAATTACATTCACGAACTTGATTCTCCAGCCACTCCAAATACTGTTGGAACAGTGTTCTCCCAGACTAGTCCTGTGGTAGCATCCTGCTGCTTTCTGTGGAAGGTCTTCATCTACTGCAAAGAGTGATCCATCTTGTCCACCCTGGTCTCCAAACTTGCGACCCAGGGCATGAGATTTTCAAATTGTTCGTCTGAGTCCTGCACTGTTTTCACCAAATGTTTCAGTGTAGAATTTACTGTTCGGAGAGTGACTTCTCAAGACCCATAGCCCATATCTGCTGTCCTGAATGATGTCTCGTACTGAGGCAGCTTGGCATCTTTCTGCTGAGTGGTCTTCGGGTGGAAAACATCTCTGACAGCTGCCACGCCACATTGCTTGCCCATTTTAGCTGCAACAACACGTTTACCAGGCTATTGAAATGAATCTGCAACACATTTATCCAACTTAAGTTTAAAAAATAAGAAAATGAAAGCTGTCTCGGGAGCGAGTCCAACATACGTCTGTTCTCCACCGCTGCTAAGCCACCCACCCCCCATTGTGGATCTATGTGAACAAGCTTGATACATCCAGCAGACCAGACCTGAGTTTGATTCTCACAGCCTCCACTTGCATACTATGTGACTCTAAGCAATTCACTTAACCGTCCAGTGCTCTCAGGTCGCCCCTGAAAACAGGCACTTGTGCCCAGTGGGCCTTACCCGGTTACCAAAAGACTAAAATAAAAATAAATATAATGAGGTTCTGGAGGTACAGTCCTTGCTGTTGTCTGTGTCATCTGCACAGTTGATATTTATGCATAAAAAGGGAGACAGATCCGTCTTGCAGAATCGGTGAAAGTGCCAGAGTATACCATTTCACCACACCAGTCCGGTTCTGTTCCTGGGCGATCAATACAGGATTACTGAGCTGCTCTGAAGGAAGTCTTTGAGTGGAGAAACATGGGACTTTTGGATGCATATGTTTTATCCATAGACCAAGAAAAAACTTTTGACAAGCTGTCCCATGTTTTCCTGCTCAGCGGCCTTCAGGTATATAGTAAACCTTCACTATGCACTGAATGGATTCACTGTTTGTATTGTCAGGCTACAGTTAGTCCTATAGTAAATGGTTGGCTAGCATCCACTTTGCAGATTGACCGGGGTGTAAGGCATGGGTGCCCCCTAAGTCCGCTTCTGTATATCTTTGGAATAGGCCCCTTATTCAGTAAACTGCATTATAGTAAGGATATACAGGGTCTGTCTCTCCAACAGGGCAAGGTGGTCCTGAAGGTACTGCCATATGCCAATGATCTCTGCATATTTTTGCAGGACCCCGCTGCTGGTCCCTCTTCGGAGACTGCCCTAAAGCAGTCTTCTGAGGCATCTGGATCAATTATAAATGTAAGTAAAAGTAAGGGCATCGGTACTGGGAAGTTTACAGTCTGTACAGAATATGTTACCCAGATTCCCATACAGCAGATCCATAGAATTTCAGGGGGTTAGGTTCGGTGAAGGCGACATGGCCTTTCTAAATTGGGATTCATGTTTGCAATCAGCCCTGCAGCAGATACAGAGGTGGAAACTTTCTAAGAAGAAAATGATTTTTTTTAATAAAATCCCTGCTGACTCCTACATTCCTTTATATTAGTTATGTGTTCCCACCCCCTGCCTTGCTGGAAGCAAGATTGTATAGCCTGTTCTTTGTGTTTTTTTGGGGGGGTGGGGAGCAGGCTGAACCCAATTAAAAGAGGGGTGACCTATTTCAGTGTTAAGGAAGGGGGTTGGGATGGTTAACCCAGTGGCTTTCTATTATAGTCTGTTTATATTTTATAATTTTCAAATAATGTTGAAACAGGAAGACAGATTGTGTGTTCCCCTGGTTAAGGAATTGATAGATCCCCTGATTTCCAGCTAGGGGGAGGGTCAAATACACCTTTCAAAACAAGTCACAGGGCCAGCGTGCCCACACTACATTAGGTGGGGTTTTGTAAAACTCAGACAGTAGAAACTGACTTCTAAATGAAGTAGGGATGCCGTCTGAGAAACATTTGTACATGTACACTGTGATAAGAGTTTCAGTATTTGAAGTGACACCCATGTTCCCTGACTGCCCTGTTGGTTCAGAATCAAGGGTGATATAGCGCCTTTCAAATAACAGAATTCCCCCACAAAAGTGGGATGTGTTATGGCTAAGCACACATGGTCGGTCAGAAGCAAGAAAGTTTAGAGGAACGCTACTGTCCCAGACCAGACTGTTCCAGTGTTTTGGAAACCCGATCACATTAATTTCTAACCTGCCCATATATACAAGGATTACGGAAATTCCTAGCTTCAGGTTAGAATATTTCTCATTTGAGTAGGATTTCATATCACAGACTGGTTTGGGGTTTATTTCCACACTCTGGAGTGGGTTAAATCCTCCTTCTTTGGTCAATTTTTTTTTTTTTTTGCATTCTGAAATGTTATATCGAGCAGTCCAGATGTGCTTTTTTCTTGCAGCAAAAAGTTGTGCCATACCTGCTTATTCTTACGCTGACTCTGCACAAAGCTCATAAGGCTGACACTACTAGGGCTACTTGAGCAAAGATACATTCTCTCTGGAAAGGATTTCCTGATCACTTGTTTCTACTCTGAGGGGTATTGAAAAGGATCTACTGGTGTGGTGAAGGTTTTTGTTTTTCTGAGATTTTAGTCTTTTTTTTTTTTTTCCACCTTATGAAATTATTTTTCATTGCTCCTACCTGTATTTTTTCTTACTCTTTTCATTTTGTTTTTGAGGTGCCTGTATTGATTTAAGGTCCTTTGTTTAATCTGTAGTGTTTTGTACCATGATTTTTGTTTTGTTTCTTTACAATATAAATTCCCCTACTCTTTTCAAAAAGTGCCATTGGATCTTCAACGTCCACCTGAACAACCACCAGAACAGGCAGATGGGACCTCGGTTTAACATGACCTCAGTTTAACGTCTCATACGAAAGACAGATTAATGGCTCAAGCCATGAAAGATGGCCGCCACTCACAATATTTACAAATCCCTTCCACTGAGGGTACCTTTTGACTGTAAATACTGCACTGCATTTATACTATAAGGGTAGGATATTCAGACTGCACCAGGCAGGGGCACAGTGCAACTGGGCTGCGCCAGGGCATGGACCAGGCGATATTCAACGGTGCTGCACCATGGCTCAGCACCGTTGAATATGGCACTGAAAGCGCACGCACATCGCAGTGGCAGGAGGAGGAGCAGAGGTTTGTGCCAGCGCAAGTGCGGTTGCGCTAGGCACAGCAACCGCGATATTCAGCAGTGGGCATGCAAATGAGGCCATTATGCATGCAAGGCGCAAATGGGGCCATTTGTATGTCATTATGGCCCCATTTGCATATGATGCGCCGATCCCCGGTGACTTGCGCCCTGCCAGGCTGCAGCCATTGGGGACCGATGCCCTGCTGGCCCTAGGTGGGCTCCACACCCGTACGCCCGATCACAGACATACATTTTTTAAATCCCTGGTGGTCCAGTGAACCGCTATCCTATGCCCGATCATGAGTATAAGTTGTTTAACTCCCTGGTGGTCCAGTGGACCACTATCCTACACCTGATCGTGGGCATAAGTTAAAGAAATCCCTGGTGGTCCAGTGGACTGCTATCCTACGCCCGATCATGGGCATAAGTTAAATAAATCCCTGGTGGTCCAGTGGACTGCTATCCATCGCCCAATCGTGGGCTTCGGTGAAGTATAACTCTGATGGTCCAGTAGAAACCCCCCCAGTGCCTGATCATGGGCAGAATGAATGGACACCCTGGTGGTCCAGTGGTACCCCCCCTACCCACCTGCCCACTGAGGCCCCCACCACCCTGCACCCCCCCGTCAGTGGCGAGAGGCAGCACCCCTCTGGACTGACAGAGTACAGTAGGGTCTGTACACCTATTGGTCCACTGCATGGGCCAATGGGCATGCAGGCCATACTGTACTACACATGCCCGAAATGTGAATGGTGTGGACCAATAGGCATACAAACCCTAATGTACACTGTCAGTTGGCGGGCAGCTTGCCGCTACCCACCACTGACTGGGGGGTGCAGGGTGGCGATGGCCTCAGTGGACGGGTGGGAAGGGGGGTACTACTGGACCACCAGGATGTCCTTCATTCATTCCACCCATGATCAGGCACTGGGGGGTTTCCACTGGACCACCAGGGTTATACTTCACCGAAGCCCGCGATCGGGCGATGGATAGCGGTCCACTGGACCACCAGGGATGTATGTAACAGATGCCCATGGATGGGCGGGGGGGCACAACAGCCCCTGGGCAGGGGGCATGTGGACTGTGTCCTGGTTGGTCGGGTGGCCACCCACAGCAGGCGGCTGCTGTGTTGCACCTTGCAATATGGCAGCTCACCTGTGGGTGGCCAGGATTTGTTCCTGGATTCGCCAGGCACAACTTTGTGCCCCCCTGAGCAGCACAAGGTGGGTATGCACCAGCATATGTGCCGCACATCCCAGGCTGAATATCGGGATGTGCTGCATATGCATGGGCACACCACCCCCCCCAGCACTTGCGCTGCACACATTACTGTTGCGCCCTGCCACATCGGGGGTTGTGCAGCGCAACTTGCGCCATTGAATATCGCGCCGGGGCACATCGGTGGGTTGTGCGTGGCACAGCCCTTTTGGATATCCCATTCTCGATGTATTATGATATTGCTAGCATACATTTCTGATGGAAAAACAGCACAGCACTACACCAAGATGTTGAATTTTTTCATGGTGGGCAAGTCAGTGGAGCAAGAATTGTTACAAACTCCAAAAATCACATCTCTCAGTTCAAGAATAAAAAAAAGGAAAAAAAAATTGGTATAGTGATGTTTTTGCCAGAAATAGGTTATTACTAAAACCCATCATGATGAACAGATACTGCTGCTTTAAGAACGAGCCTTGCTCACCATGTCCGTGCCCTTCCGTGCACATTAGTGCTCATGCGCTGGTTCTCTATTGTCTGCTGTATTTTATTCAAGCCATGTCACTGTTTGTTGCTGTTTTATATGGCCTCATATACTGTATTGTATTTCTTGCCCCTTGGGTCTGTTACAGTCCCACCGTACTCCATCCCAACACTGGTTCCACCATCCCCTATCGACCACTATCCTGTTTTGTTTTTCTGCCTTGTCACTGGTTTTGCTGCCTTACTGAATTTATTCACTCATTTGCCATCTCTATTTTTCCTATTTTATTGTATTATATTTTGCTCTGGGGCCAGCAGATAGGAAGATTGTGGGTTCTAGCCCCTCACCAGACATATGGAGTAATACCCATAACTGACACTGTCACTGGCACCCCCCACCCCCGCACTGTTCTATGGTCAGTTCCAGGTCGTGCTGGCTGGGACACTTCATACAAAATCCCGGTACCTATCAGCACCCTATGCCCACACCTCAGCACCCATCTTTTTCGAGTTCCTGTCGACATGATCCATCACTGGCTGTTGTCGTCCTCGTTTTTTACCTCCATGGCACCGAGAGGCAGTTCCCCTCCTGTCCCTCCATTAGCTGATGCAAGTTAGCCAGCCTCTAAATGCCAAGCCACACCAGGGGACTAGTATAACGAAAAAACTGAGACTTCAAAACAAATCAGAGAGCAAGGTGAAGATGAAGAGGACAGTGTCAAGTGGCGAATCACAGTGTTAACTGGGATACATTTCTATATGAGTGTGGGGGGGAGTATTACATATAGGGTACTGAAGAGTATGTGTATGGGGGGGTGTTGGGTAACTTAATTTGTTTTTGAACACCCCAGCCGGCAGTATGTGTGTACAGCCACAAAACAATGATGTTGGGAGGGGGCTCAGAAGGATGAAAGGTGGGGCATGAGCCACGTTGCCAGCGCATATCAACAACTTTGCCAGCAGGCTCTGGAACCATTCAGTTTCACCATGTAAATACTATAGACTGGCATGTTTTAATGTTGCCCAATACCACCCTCTCCCATGCAGCTGAAGTGAAGAGTGGCACTTGACTTTCTGTCCAAATGTGTCCAATCCCTGCTTTGGACTGGACAGAATGTTTGTCCACCAAGTTGGCTACTCTTCACTGTCACAGTATTAAAAATACTCTACCCAGCTGAGAAAGGCTGTGGAGCCCCAAACCCTTCCTACCCACCAAACTCCAGCTGCAAAGATTTTAAACAATACCCTTACCGCCAGCCACAGGCCCACCTATTAAAATAATCCTAAATGCCATCTTCTTTCTCTCACCCTGCTTCATATGTAGCTGTTACTTTCTCCGATCTCAGCATACAAGCAGTTGGTGACCTGCTGACATCTGGGGGCTGTTGCTACTCATATGGACTTACCTGTGCTCTGCAGGGCATGAAGATGAGAGACCACTCATTGGTGAACTGCCCAGCTCAGGCTTGTGGGTGGTGACTGAGCTTGGGGGAGGCACGATGTGGGATTTGTAATTGTTTTATTACAGGGGCACAGGCCTCTGGCTGCCAGGCGTGGGTGTGAGATATGGGTGAAATCCAGACCTGACTGAAAACCATATAACCAGACTGGTCCTGCTAAACTGAGCACAACTTGCATGGTCTGGCTGTTCTGGATGGACCAGTCATTCAGATTTTACAGTTTTGGTCCCTCCAGGTCAGATTTTCTGTTTTGGTCCATCCATTCTGGCTGGTCTGGATTTAATCTAGGGTATGAGTATCGATGAAATCCAGACCACTGGATTTGGAACAGACCAACAGCATCAAAGATCCAGCAGTCCAGATTTAACTCGTACCCTTAATCTAAATGAAATCCGTAATGAACAGATCAAAATAGTAAAACTGGACCGACTGGTTCAGCCAGACTGAGTAAGTTGCTGCCAGTCCAGCTGGTTTGGCCTGACCAGCCATCTGAATTTTACCAAAGTGTGTGTGTGTGTGTGTGTGTGTGTGTTAGCTACAGTTTAAAATCTTAATGGTTGGAATCGGGATGGTGAGCAGCACTGAGCAGACAGCGGTGCCAGCCATCTTTACTTTTTCTATCTCATACTGAGGTTTATGTTGAGCTCAGGGCACTGACACAGCAGCAGACTGCTGGCAGTACCTGTACTGAAGTCCTCCTCTCTCTTCCCAGATTCTCTTTTATGGTGTTGGTGGTCATACTTCAAGTATCATTTAGACTGTTCTTGCTCTTTCTCTGAGAACAATGCTTCTCAATGGATAGAGAGATTGTACTGCCCTCTGCTGGAACTTGTGAGCATGGCAGCTTCCATTTTCATCACTTTATTAAGCAGCTTGACTGTGTGTATGCACTAGGTTTTCCAAAGCCTGGGGAGATATCAGCAGGACTTTGGAAAACTGAAGGCCTAAGTATGGTTGGTAGGGAAGTGTTGTATCCACATACTGCTGAGCTAAGGCAGAGTTAAAGGGACACTGTCAACCCCATTTGCTTCAGAGTGTCCCTAATTTAGAAACACATTTTATGATTATTCTCATTCTATAGCGCCTGATAATGTAGCTGGTTGGTTGATTCAGGCTCCTTTTTCCTTTTAAAAAGTAAAAAATGGAGTGTCAACCATACTGGTGTTACCACACCAAAACATGTTTGTTTACATTTCTTGACCAACAACGGCATCTTTCCTGGACTCAGGAACACCCCAAACATTATCTAGCTACTCATTATGCAGTGGGAGTAGATGAGACTATTGTACCATGAGTGGCTGCACTGTTTGAGGGTGTTTCTAATGCTCAGAAAGTATGCAGTAAACTTAGGTAAACAATTTGGAGCAAAACAAGGCTGGGTATAGCTAAACATTGCCATGCATTTCAGTTCCAATAAGCAAGGAGGCAGATTAAACAACCAGCAACATCAATGAATTTTAGAGAAGGCAAGCAGTCATAAACTGTGGGTTTTTACCTTGCAATAATATGATACAGAAAAGGTTGACAGTGTTTCTTTAATCAAAATGTTAAAACAAAATGAAGACCCAGGCCTTAAATTGAGGCTATGCTCTGTTGACTCCGCAGAAAGCCCAGAGCCAGCGCAAGGCGCACAGTGCATCATGTGCTCCATCTGCTCTCGCCTGCATTGTGGGGTGTGTCAACATAAACCACAGCCAGATTAAGCCAAGATTCAGAATCCAGGTTCAGCACAGAATTTGCTGAAATTGGGCATATTTGGTTTCAGTTCACACCGCTAGGTTCCGCCACGTTTAATGTCTAAAACATTTGAAAACTCTGAATGCCTCCAGCCCCTTATTCAGGAAAGACTAGTAGTTCATCCTTCTCGCTCCTGACTCCACCCAAAAAGGCACTGATATTCTATGAAAGGGATGGCAGTACTGGCCCTGGTGCATGACGATTACAACTTCAAGCACTCAAAACAACACAGCTGGTTTTATGGCAAATTGTCAAGACTCAGAGAAACAAATTCCACCAGTCCTAAAAATGGTCAGCAGCGCTGCCAGTCTGTACTTCAGTTCAATTTGTAATAGTGGGATTCAAACTCCAGTCCCCTACAGTAGTACAGGGTATCCACACTGGAGAGGTGAGTCACTGAGGCAGGATCCAAACCTGAGATCTTTACAGCAGTACAGGGTCTACACAGTTAACTCAGTGGGTGTTTCTGATTTGCACACTGGTGGTAAAGACCATTTTTTAACTGTATGACGGTGATTATTTCCCTTTCAACCACAATGTTGTATAGTGGAACATGGATGCACTGTGACAATAATATAAGAACTTAACCCTTTGGAGCCTGGAGCAGTTTTTTCTGGACTGGCAATTTGGTGCACTGTGATCCTGGAGTCGAGAAGGGAAAAAAAAGACTCACTGGTTTCCTGGGCTGATGCTGTCAGTCTGAGGTGTGTAATCCCATGGTGTTTAGCTCTGCAGTCCCCCTGATGAATAAGAGGTATGATGCATGTGCTGGTATGGGTGATAACACGGCAGGGTGAACGCTGGACTGCTGGCATGCGGAATGAGTAGATATCTCAGCACCGTTCTCATACCGGCTTAGGCAAATCTGCACTTTCCGTGAGAAAACAGATAGGTTCCATAGGGTTAACAGGGGCATAAACTACACCAAACTGTTCTGAAAACAACCTTACCACCAGTTTCTAAATTAAAAAAAGGTTATTTAGTAAAAGACCATTAAAGAGTCCCTGACACCATTAGAAAAACTTTGAGAAGATGCGACATTCAGGCACAAATCAGTTTATATTTCATGTTTTCTATAAATCTTTCCCTTTTTTTTCTTTATTACTGGGGGAAGTTGTGTGAAAGAGGATTACTGTCCCTTAGACTTCATCTGTTCTGTCTATTTGCCTGCACTTGAAATCATAATCCCGTTTATGGCATCAGAATTATCGCCATAGCAACAGATTGTGATGTCATAAACAGAACTGTGATGTCAGGTGTAGGGGAGCAGCCACATCACTCAGGGCAATGACCCCATTTACATGCAAATGTCCTTAGTAATAAAGAAGTAAGGGACAGAATTACGGGAAAAAAATTTAAATATATGCTGAACTGAGTCTAAATATTACATTTTCTCAAATTTGTCACAATGGTGTCAGGGGCTCTTTAAAGACAGAATGATAACAGAATGCAAACCAATAATTAAAAAAAAACATCATTTCAGAAAATACAGGCTAGCAGGTTATAGTAAATACAGTTCTCCTTTACAAATGACAAATTGTGTGAGCGAGATTAAGTTTACCAGGTCAGTGCGAAGAATCCATACTTTGTAATAACTCTACGCGACTGGCAATGCTCTCAGCCCGGTAGCCCATCGCAGGGTTAAATCCAGCTTCCAGCTCTGCCAGTCTGAGAGAAACCTAAAGGATGTTACCGTGGAAACAAGTCATGCATGCGATCAACATGCTGTTCCACCAAAGCGAGTGAATGGCATGACAAGAAACCCAAGTACCAATTCTGTCTTCCACTTGTTTTCCATTGCATCCCCCCCGCCCACATTTACGCTGTTATTAAGCACACTAAGAGTAAATCTCTTTTATTGACATCAAAAACCATTACAGTACAGTGTTGGGTGGAGAAAGACAAAGTCAAGAACAGGCTGTGAAAACCCTCCTTCCCCACAATCCCACCAGGTTATTATTAGTCATTGGTTAGCAACCAGCAATGTTTATATCTCAAGACAATATAAAGAAAATAACATGCAACTGTCGAGGTGTGACCACCACAGGATTCGGAGTGCACTGCCAAAAGTACTGGAAGTAGTGATGGCTTTCAAAGCTACAAAACGGAGGGTGCACGGCTCTCCTGGAATGTTTGATTTGTCGTTTGGAGGCGCGTGGTGCCAGTCAAAGGATCGTAGTAGGTGCAGGTGCCCTCAGACCTCACTTGTAATTGACCTAGAAGGGATAAGGACATCCGGTGTTGTGGGAAACATACAGAGGCGTGGGTCAGGTGATATCTGTGAACGCAGCTCTATGATTCTGCAAATAAAAAGAAGAGGAAAAAGTTATCAGTTTGAACTTTCTGTAAAAGTCGTTATTAAATGGCAAAGAATACAACTGGCTGATTTCTGTGAGCTCTCTCTCGCCAGATCATCTGGGAATATATTCCTTAAATGGAGGGACGCAAATACAGCACATCATTGTTTCTTCTTTTCTTTTTTTCCTTGTATTTCCTTGTTTTCTTTCACCCCCACCCCATACCCCTTATCTATATGTTACCTCTTTCACCCCCACCCCATACTCCTTATCTATATGTTACCTCCGCCTAACTGTTCTACTTGTAACCCCTAGATGGCGCTATCCCAGGGGCTACTACCCCTGCCTGATTTGCCACTAACAGGTTGAGGGGCCTGGATCCAATGGCGGGTGCCTCCACCCAGAGGTCAGGGTTTGCAATAGTTAAACTAACTTGGTCACAGCCCTCTGGGACACTGCAACCCCCCTTTCTTCCCACTAGTGGCCCACACAATATCAGAATTACCTTCACAGTATACACTTACCCCCAGGTCTGGTTCCAGCACTGGGACCTCCTGTGAAATGAGATACAGTGCAACAATCACAGTACAGTACTTTAACATAGACAAATACCTCAGGCAGTATAACTTTGCTGAAACAAAGCAGCTCTGATTTATTTAGGGGATATAACAAGGACGGAAATCAGGTTAATTAGCTTATCACTCTAATAATCTACCTATGGCTCTGTGCACAGGCCTATCCCTATCAGTTACTGTCCCTGGGTACCCAAGCCCTAGTGGCTAGTCCAAACTCGGTGCAGCTGGTAAGGCCCTTTCACACAGAGAAAAGGAGAATTAAACAGTCAGCAGTACAGTAATTCCATTTGGATTTAATGTGGCAATTCAACAGGGAGCGACCTGAATTAGTACTCACGACCTCCAAATAAGATAGGGTCCTTCAATGTCAGCAGGGCTCACTTGAGGTACACAAACCTCTTCACACATCCATATAAAAGAAAGCACTATACCAGGCAGGCTGCATCTGTATCCCGATCGCAATTACTGCACAATACCCGGGAGAACACACAGCAGATTCAGTTCCTGACAGACCGAGTGCAATTTTCAGCAATTCTTCCAGTCTTCTACAGGGTGAGCCTGGTTTCTACTCTTCAGAGATCCTTTGATTCTTTTCACAGGATGGATTCAGTCCTAACAAGCTGCAGACCGGAACTCTGGGCCTTACACCGTTTTTGACTAAAACTGCACACTGAAAAAGCACAGGGCTCCTTCCTTCTTCACTGCCAAAGCTCAACTGAAACTCCAACCGACAAAACCGGCACTTCCTTTGAGTTCCTCCCAGTTCTTGACTGGATTGGCTGTCACTCACAATAGACTGCTGCTGTCCAGTCCAAAAGGCACTGAAGTCTAAACTACATCTCCCAGAGTCACTGCCCATACAATCCTCTTGTGGCTGGCTCAGATTATGAGTCCAAGTTCTGATTCATCCAAGGCACCATTTTAGAGCTAGCTACTCCCACACTGATTGGTCCAGTTCAGCAGTTCAAAACTAGAATGGGGAACTAGCAGACACAGTTCTGACTGCAAAGAAAGCAGGTTAGACAAACTGTAATTTCATTATTACTCTAAATAATTTCTGGCAAACAGTTACATCTTTCAGATAGGTTCCCTTTGCACTCCTAGTGACTGCAAAAATGAAGTGAATTGGCAGCAGCTTGAGTGGTACTCAATCAAAGAAACACACAGTCCCCCATACAAACTAATTATGTCTGCAAGCAGACAGCTCTTAAAGAGACAGTACCAGAGGTTCTAAAAACACTCACTGATAAATGGCTTAAATGCCAAACACCATTCAGGCTTGGAGCATTCAAGCAAGCTCCTGGAAGTCTTTTGGGAACCCCCATTTGCAGGGGGGTTACACCCTTCCTGGCCTGGGAAAGCTTGATGTCCGTCAAGCAAGTACCACAAGTTTCAACTGCAACCATATACATTTGCATTAGGCTCGCACATGTAATCATCAGTCAATATATCATTTTACCAAGAACACATTTCTGAAACATTGCAGTACGTCAGTCTTTACACAGTATTACATACACATTGTACCATAACTCAAGTTATTACCTCTTGTACATGAAACCTGAAGAGAGGGGGCCCTTCCCTATCAGTTACCTTGGGGCTGGATGGGGCAAGGGCACCATACTTAGAGGGCAAACACAAGTAACTTGGAGTTAGCACTGATGCTCAGTTTGGGCAATGAGCTCGGGACACATACACTCCTTTATGGACAACATTGAGAGGCAAATCCACAGGCCTCCCAAGGAATCATAACTGAGGTGCACCACAGGCTTTACAGCTCGACCAGTCTTTCTAGGGGAACTGTTATAGTCTCTGCACTCTGAGCCTCATTTTCAGCATTGTCCTCACTTGTCAGGGAGTCTCCATGGGGGTAGAGAGGCTAGAACTTGGGGCACTTTCAGCTCCAGGAGTTACAGTTTCTGAGTCCACAACATTTGGCTCGCATGGAGAGCTCGGACACTGGCAGTGGACTGTCAGGGCACTCAAAATACTCTTCTTGTTCGGTGTATCACCAGTCTGCCCCAATCTATCATTTTCCTCCCTGAAAGCTCAAACAGTTCAACCATGCACAATGATTCCATTTCATCTGATCTGATGCTTTGCACTTCACTTTCTGGGAGCATTGGCTCCAGGGATGAAGCTGGGGGCTTAGACAGTCCAGAAGGCCCAGCTTTGTCTCCAGTATTGACTAGGGATTGCCCAAACAATTGACTCAGTTCGTAAGAAGGATAGTATTCAAAGTCACTCTCACTTTCTTCCGATATGGACTGACAGTCATGCTCAACTGGGACTTGTGGAGGGAACACTTTAACTTTGCTTCTGTAGGTGCAGACTTTCTTGATCTTTTCTTAGCAGCAGCTCTAGTCACTGGTCCAGAGGGGCATCTTCTAGGGCTCAGACTCAATTAAGATTTGTCCAATGGGCAGTAAATGATTTCTATGCATTGTTTTTACATCTTTGAATTATTCTCAGGCCTTACTTTGTACACTGGCATATCATCTAGTTTGCCCACTACAATGTGAGGGAGATGGTGCCATCTGTCAGCAATCTTGTGCTTGCCATGCAGTCCCAGATTTCTTAGCAATACCGATCTCCCTCCTGGAGTTCCTGTGCTTTCACCTTTTATCATACCTTTCTTTGTTGGCCAGATTTCTTTGGCAGCCATGGTTTGAGCCAGTTGGTATGCATGAGTGCTGGGCCTTTAACCTTTGCACATACAGTAAATAGTTGTCAGCTTGAACCCCATCAGGAGAGACCCCAAACACACATCTACTGGTAGTCGAGCTTCTCTTCCAAACATCAAGCGGTAGGGGAGAATCCAGTGGCATCACTTTTGGTGCAGTTATAAGCATGTACCAGGGTGCTAATTTGTTGGCTCCATCTAGGCTTGTCCTTTGGGTGCAGGGTGCCTAGCATATCTAGCAAAGTGCGGTTGAAACGTTCAGGCTGTGGGTCCCCTGGGGTGGTAAGGAGTGGTTCTGGACTTCGCACTCCCCACAGAGAAAGCATCTCTTTGATCAGACGACTCTCAAAGTCTCTCCCTTGATCAGAATGGATTCTTTGTGGAGCCCATAGTGAACAAAAAGTTTTCTACAAGTACTTTGGCCACAGTGGATGCTTTCTGGTCTTTGGTGGGAAAGCTTGGGCATATCTCGTGAAATGGTCAGTGACCACCAGCACATTACTGATATTTCTTTGATCTGACTCCAAACTCAGAAAATCAATACAGACCAGCTCCATGGGTGCACTGGTGGTGATGTTAACAAGGGGCAGCCCTCTGGGGCAAAGCTTTCCTCTGTAAGCAGCGACTACAAGTTCGAACGTGTTGCTCCACATCAGCCCCATCTTAGGCCAATAGAATCTGGATCTCACCAAGTCAAGTGTTCTGTCTATACCAAGGTGCCCCATGTGGTTGTGCAAGGACCTCAGTACTGAGTCTCGAAAGGCAGTGGGCAGCACTAGTTGTTGTTTGTCTACTTGTCCCCCTCTGTCTACTGTTTCTCTGTATAACAGTTTTATTGATCAGTTTCAACTTAGGACCTTCTTTGTATAACAGTGCAGTTCTCAAATCAGTGGAGCGTAATTTGGACACATCTTTTCCTGCATAGAGGGCTTCTAAAGCTGCTTTGATCATGGGATCGCAGGATTGAGCCCAGCAATACTGTCATTGTCCAGCTGAGGCAGTGCACCAATGTCTATTGCAGAAAAGTGGCAATAAGCAGCAGGTATGCAATTCTCAGAGGCTCCCAAGCAATCCACCATGCAGTCCACTGCGTCCTGTGGACATTTGTTCCTCCCTGTCAAACTTCCGGCAGAGTGCCGAATGTCAGGTTCTGCCAATCGGACCCAATCATTCTGGGGAACAGGCCTCCGGAGAGAGCATCAGCATCTATGTGGTTCAGACCTGCTCGGTATTGAGAGCATAGTCATATGTAGATAATGCAGAAAGCCACCTATGGCCAGTGGCATCCAACTTAGCTGAGGTCTGCACATAGGTCAAAGGATTATTGTCAGTTTTACTAGTATTTTAGCCCCTACAAGTACTCATGGAATTGGTCAACAATAGCCCACTTCAAAGCTAGGAACTCTAACTTATGTACAGGATAGTTCTTTTCGGATGGGGTCAGGCTTCTACTGGCAAAGGCCACTGGTCTCAGGCCATTCTCGTGCTCTTGGTACAACACAGCCCCCAACCCTTGCAAGCTAGCATCAGTGTGCAGGACGTGGGTTTTCTTGGATCGCATAGGCCAGCACTAGAGCATGGGTAAGTTGATATATGATCTCATGAAAAGCAGTCTCACAATCAGGAGTCCAGCGGGCCCCAAATACTTCACTCGGATGAAAATACACTCTTTCAGTCTTGAGGGACACTGACTTTGGTATTTTTTGTGGGTTGGGGGATACCCTTGAGTAAGGTTAAGTAAAGGGCGGATCACTCTTGAATAGTCCTTGATGAAGCGCCGATAATAACCACAGAATCCAGGAATCTTTGCAGTTCTTTTAGATTTTGGGCTGTGGCCAGGTGGTCAAGGCCTCAACTTTACTTGGTCGGTCTCTATTCCTCGGTGGATACTATGTGTCCCACATACTTTACTGATGTTTGAAAGAATTGACACTTATCAATGGACAGTTTAAGGCCAAAGTCCTCCAGTCGGTCCAATACCTTAAATAATCTGCTCTCATGTTCCTCCAGTGAGCTGCCAAACACAATAACATCATCTAGGTATACCAGGCACTCTAGTAAGTTCATGTCCCCACTGCACGCTCCATCAATCGTTGAAAAGTGGCTGGGGCACCTGAAATCCCTTGAGGCATCCTCATGAATTCATAGAAGCCAAGCGGACAGATAAAGGCCGTCTTCTCACGGTCCTCTGGGGCCACCGGGATCTGGTAGTACCCACTGCGGAGATCCAGCACAGAGAACCACTTGCTCCCGTTAGGCAGTCAAAGCATCCTGAATGCGGGCATTGTGTACTGATCAGGGATAGTCCGCGGTTTAAGGTGCGATAATCCACACACATCCTTACTGTTCCATTCTTTTCCTCACTACCACAATGGGGAAGCATAAGGGCTTCTGGATTCTTGTATTACACCAGCAGCTAACATCTCTTGCAGATGCCGTCTCACATCATCTATGTCAGCAGGTGCCAGAGCGTCGAGACCTCTCACGAAATGGTCTTTCGTCATGCAGCCGGATATTGTGCTCAGCTCCTTGCACGCATCCTACATCCCATTCCTTTAAAGAAAACACCTGGTCTCTCTGGGCAAGCTTCTCACTGATCCTCACTTTCCATTCAGCTGGCAGCGGGGAGTCGCTGAAATCAAACAAGTCAGGCGTTACTCTGTCATTCTTCCTTGAACTCTTGCTGCTGGGTAGCACTGCAGTGTCTGCACAATGCACATTAGCCAGGATGCAACCTCTGTTTACTCGAATGTCTCTTTCAGACACATTATGAACTTGGACCATTACCCTTCTGGCATAAGCATGGGCTCTAGCGGGCAAAATACTAAGCTTGACCAGCAGTCCCTCTGGCAATTTTCCATCGCCTGGTGCATCCAACATTAATATTTTATTCTTAACATCCTTTCTGATACGGACCTCTCCTGTAAGGTACACTGGGCATTTGGCGCCAGGATCAGAGACTCAGGATCCTTCTTCCATACAATTCCGACCGGTTCCTCTGGTTCTGTTTTTTCAGCATCTCTCTGTGCCTCATAGGCCTTCTTAATTAAAGCCGAACTCTTAAGCTCTACTAGTCTTTGACCCCTGTTTTCATAACACAACTGTGCCAGCCTTCCGAACATATGAGCATTTGTTCCAATCAACAAAGGGACACCATCATACAGTCCAGTGGGGACACAAGGCTAGGTCTCTACTTGTTCAGCCACTCCAGCCACGGAGGTGGGGAAAGACAGCCAAATTCGGATATACCCGGAATAGGGGTAGGCCTTCACTTAACCCCTATACATGCAGTCCTTCTAATGGTTGTAAGGGTATGTCTGACAAATGCTTCTGATACCAATCCTGGAACATAATTGTCACTTGGGAGCCACTGTCTAACACAGCTCTTGTAGACACTCCATTCACCTTTACAGTGGTCTCCATGGAGGGACCCACTATTCTGGACCAGTCTGGAGAGGGTAGTGGGGGCCTGGGCAACTGACCTTGCCACAAAGGACGTGAATTAGCATTTTGGTGCCCTCACTGGGATCATGTCGTGCACCTCTTAACCACTGATTTCTTCTCGAAGCTCTCCTTGTAGCCTATATGCAACTTTGTCAGTGTCTTTGGGGACTGGCATTCCCTTTCATGTGCCCATCTTTCCCACAATTATAGCAAAACATACTTTCTGGAGTTTGAGCTGGCCGAGGCGCCACTGGGAGCCAGGGCGGGGTATTACTAACTGGAAACCTGGTGCCATCTCTGTCTCGGCGTGATAAGCATTTGGAGACATCTGTCAGTTTCTCCACTCCATGGTCAAGGAATTGAGTTTGGAGCTGTTATCAGCAGGAGATACATGGGTGGGTACCCCACCCCATAGCAGATGCAGTCGGATATAGGTCAGGGCTCGTACTTGCAGGCGTGGCCTTCATAAAGGGACTGTTTTTGAATTCCCGGATCTCTCTCAACAGTTCGCCCCATTGTGCATATCTTTTCCTTGTCAGAGCACTCATTGACTGTCAACCTCTGCCCCTGAACTTCACTTGATGGGTCACCTCAGTCACTCGGTCGTAGCCACAGCTGTTGGTGCAGGTACCTCCGAGTCGCTTTTCTCAACTCCTCGAATTTCTCTCATTAACTCATCATAGGAGGGTGGGATTCCAGTCGATTTGCCAGACGAACTGAAGCAACAGCAGTTCTGAGAAGGGGCAGACTTAAGGATTCTGTCCAGTCTGGTTCGGTCCAGTTCAATCGCTGGCAAACTACCCTTTCTGAGGCATTCTTGCAACAATTTTTCCAGCCGAGAGAGACATACAGACAACAACTCCCTTGGTACTGTTGTGCATTTCTTACTCTCCACCATAGGTCCTCATCAGAATCTGGGCTCCCACAATTCTCCAAGGCCTCAAGATAGGCCTGTGCAGTCGCTTCAGGGTTACTGGCCCGTTTAGCACGGATGGTAGCTGGGGCGGGATCTCGGAGGCTCTCACTAACCCTCTTTCGCTTTTCGCCTTCCGAGCATTGCCATTCTAGCATTGGGGGCAACATAGTTCATCCAGGTCTCCCAGTCATCCTCCCTTGGGGGTGGGGAGGGTGCCAGAGAAGATCCTCAACCTTGGTAAGAGTCGTGACTAATGGCAGGTGCAGAAATAGGAGTCTGCATTGGTTCAGCCACCATTACGGGCACTGGAGCAGGAGAGGTGTTGGGGAGGAACACCCCAGGTGGCAAGAATAGTTTCTTCAAGTCCTCCACAGTTTTCCCTCTCCCAGCAACCATTCAGCAAATTTCTCTTCAAAGTTTCAGATAGTGGTGGGGCTGATTCCCCCAGGTCTTTACTGTCCTTAGTTATCACTCTCAAGCAGTGAGGGCTCCCTCTGGGGTAATGGTCTGTGGCACTTTGGAGCTATCTATGGGATCCTAAACTCTACTAGGGCCAGGAAAGTGTGGGTGAGCAGATTAGCATGCCGACCTACCACCACAGGGTTTTGTAAACCTTCCACCTTGGAAAGTACTCCCTGCACAGTGTCCGTATTGATACCCAGGGGATGTCCAGGATAAGCATAGCATTTGGGGGTCGATCTCCTCCCAGTACACCCTCCACCAGCGGTGCACAGCCACTTCTGTCGGGTACCCATTTTTTTCTTAACAGTGGTTCCGTAATATGGCCACTAGAGGACACACAATCCCAGCGGTGAGCCTCCAAGATGTAACCCCTAGATGGCTATCCCAGGGCTACTACCCCTGCCTGATTTGCCACTAACAGGTTGAGGGCCTGGATCCAATGAGGGTGCCTCCACCCAGAGGTCAGGGTTTGCAATAGTTAAACTAACTTGGTCACAGCCCTCTGGGACACTGCAACCCCTTTCTTCCCACTAGTGGCCCACACAATATATCAGAATTACCTTCACGGTATACACTTACCCCAGGTCTGGTTCCAGCACTGGGACCTCCTGTGAAATGAGATACAGTGCAACAATCACAGTACAGTACTTTAACATAGACAAATACCTCAGGCAGTATAACTTTGCTGAAACAAG
Source organism: Neoceratodus forsteri (assembly GCA_016271365.2). NCBI lineage: Eukaryota > Metazoa > Chordata > Ceratodontiformes > Ceratodontidae > Neoceratodus > Neoceratodus forsteri. Next base: position 83,919,982 of record JADMNL010000033.1, read on the forward strand.
CAGCTCTGATTTATTTAGGGGATATAACAAGGACAGGGGAAATCAGGTTAATTAGCTTATCACTCTAATAATCTACCTATGGCTCTGTGCAGGCCTATCCCTATCAGTTACTGTCCCTGGGTACCCAAGCCCTAGTGGCTAGTCAAACCGTGGCAGCTGGTAGGGCCCTTTCACACAGAGAAAAGGAGAATTAAACAGTCAGCAGTACAGTAATTCCATTTGGATTTAATGTGGCAATTCAACAGGGAGCGACCCTGAATTAGTACTCACGACCTCCAAATAAGATAGGGTCCTTCAATGTCAGCAGGGCTCACTTGAGGTACACAAACCTCTTCACACATCCATATAAAGAAAGCACTATACCAGGCAGGCTGCATCTGTATCCCGATCGCAATTACTGCACAATACCGGGAGAACACACGGCAGATTCAGTTCCTGACAGACCGAGTGCAATTTTCAGCAATTCTTCCAGTCTTCTACAGGGTGAGCCTGGTTTCTACTCTTCAGAGATCCTTTGATTCTTTTCACAGGACGGATTCAGTCCTAACAAGCTGCAGACGGAACTCTGGGCCTTACACACGTTTTTGACTAAAACTGCACACTGAAAAGCACAGGGCTCCTTCCTTCTTCACTGCCAAAGCTCAACTGAAACTCCAACCGACAAACCGGGCACTTCCTTTGAGTTCCTCCCAGTTCTTGACTGGATTGGCTGTCACTCACAATAGACTGCTGCTGTTGGTCCAAAAGGCACTGAAGTCTAAACTACATCTCCCAGAGTCACTGCCCATACAATCCTCTTGTGGCTGGCTCAGATTATGAGTCCAAGTTCTGATTCGTCCAAGGCACCATTTTAGAGCTAGCTTACCCCACACTGATTGGTCCAGTTCAGCAGTTCAAAACTAGAATGGGGAACTAGCAGACACAGTTCTGACTGCAAAGAAAGCAGGTTAGACAAACTGTAATTTCATTATTACTCTAAATAATTTCTGGCAAACAGTTACATCTTTCAGATAGGTTCCTTTGCACTCCTAGTGACTGCAAAATGAAGTGAATTGGCAGCAGCTTGAGTGGTACTCAATCAAAGAAACACACAGTCCCCCATACAAACTAATTATGTCTGCAAGCAGACAGCTCTTAAAGAGACAGTACCAGAGGTTCTAAAAACACTCACTGATAAATGGCTTAAATGCCAAACACCATTCAGGCTTGGAGCACTCAAGCAAGCTCCTGGAAGTCTTTTGGGAACCCCCATTTGCAGGGGGGTTACATACTGTTCACCCAAACAGAGATGCCATTAGGGTGAAACAAAATCTGGGCCCAAACCATCAAAGACTGGGGGGGCCGGATTTTCAAACGGCTTAGACTGCCGCAAGTCCAAAGTGCACCGAAAATATGGCGCATGGGGCTTGCAGTAATCACCCAGCCGGCGAAAGGGATTTTCGATCCTGTGTGCCAATTATCACCAGTTAGACCAACTTTTTCTGGTCTAGCTTGCAGAAATCCGGAGGACCCTTTTTATGGGGCTTGTGCCAAAGAGTTGGCGTAGTCTGCCATAAATCAGGTGAAGTGTCGTAACTGTGCCCGACCTACAAGGTGGGCACAGCTGCAGCACAGGGGGAATGGGCGCAGTACACAACAAAAAGGGTTTGACGCAGGGCTTGATGCAAGCCCTGTGTCCCCTTGAAAATTGGGTGTCGTGGGGTAAGCTGAGGAGCACTTGAATTCTCTGGTGTAAAGGGACTAAATTCAACAGTGGCATTCAGTGAAGTTTCAGGGACCAAATTAAAACATCAGGGACTCAAGCCCTTTCCAACCCTGCAAATCCCCTGCCATGCCAGCTGCTGTTCACAGTGCCGCCTGTAGCGTACACCTCCCTGCCTGCCAAAATTTCCATGTGCTGAGGAAACGGCCACATTGGTGACCCCATGGTTGCATCCGGCAGGCTGCTTCACTCGAAGGATCAAACAAACCTTTCCAGCTTGGGGAGGAACACTGTGAAATTAGTGGGTGGGGCATGGAGGTGGCACCTCTGGGCCCCCTCACCATAAGGGCCTCTTATAGTATGCCACACTTGTGCCAGAAGGAGGAGCTAGTGTCAGCCCAGGGGAATGACTCCCAACTGATCACCTACTCCCTGGGGCAGAGCCACTTGGTCCAAGGGACTAGGGCCACTTCTGGCTCCCCTATCCCACTTTAAATCTGTGAGGGGCTAAGCTTTTGCTGCAGCAGCCCTTGGCTAACCCTCTTGAATATGTTTTTGGCTGATGTCCATCTATCTCCCTCTTTAACAACTTTCAAGAGGAAAATCAAGCTATACTTACCGAATAAGGCCTCCCCCTGCCCTTTATAGTTGTTATAGTCTTAATTGTACAGATTATCAGATTATTGTTATGTATTTATTAGATATTGTGACAGCTGTTTAGTGCATTTTTGGGGCATTTTAATGTGTTTGTAGTCTTGCACAGTTCATAAATGTACATGTTATTTGCTGGTTCTATTTTTGCAGTTTGTGTGATTCTCTCCTATGCGTTTTTGTAACACTGGGCTGGATTCAGGGTCCTTACCTCCGGTGGTGTCATGGTGGTGTGTCTGCATACTGCCAACTGCTAAGTCCTGAAAATTCAGGGCTGCCTCAGGCACTCTGCAGTGGGACCGTACCGCTCATGGGAAGTGGGTCACGATACAGGGCAGCGGCGTGCACTCACCGCATCGGGGGATCAGCCAGTCTCATTTGCAGGTGCTCCACACTGGAGCACAGCATGCAGGAACAGGTCAGTTGGTGCACATTTTTGGTTGGTAAATCAGGTTTGAAACTGACTTCGATATTGGCCACCCATGCTAGCGTCAACTGTATACATCTCCAATGCCCTGTCTTTGAAGCATGGGCAGGAGTCCATCAGAGTGACTGGGGAATTTACAACAGCTCTCGGCCTGGGTGCCAGATACCCACAGCACTGGCATGTCATCACCTGGGGACCTGCAATTCTGTGTAAGGCTCATTAATATTCATGAGCCCGCCACAGCCTGATTCACGTTCAGCCAGGTATTGCTCACTATTGTTGGGTGCACTGAGCCTGTCTCAGGCGAGGTAGCAGCAGGTCCAGGTCAAAACCGCGAAGGAAGAATGGCACAGTCAAAACACGCGCTGCACGAGCACCAGAAAATGGGTGCAGTCAAAAACCACGCTAATATAAATAAACCAACTCTGAAACTGTGCATGCTGTATGCCAGCACAGTTTTCAACCACGTGTTTCCTCTTTTATGGTTTTGACTGGATACCGGTAGCAACAATGCTAGGAACGCTGTACCTCACAGCCTTCAGGTAGTATTTCTGTAATCAGCCCACTTAACATGCGTGAGGCTCTAAGCATTGAAAGGGTGCCGGAAAAATAAAACACAACTGCTACCGCCACTGAACTGCATGCATGCAAGCAGGCAACAGGACTGGGTGCCACGAGAGGCGGGTCGGGGGGGGGAGCGCTGGAAAAATGACAGCCACCAGGATGACAGTGTTGCACACACAGGCACCACAACTGTTGCTAATCCTCCACATCAAATCCTGATCTGGCAGGGAGGGATGACAGTCTGGTGGCCCCACCATGGTGAGGGTGGAGGGGAAGCAAAAAAGGACCCTAGGAGTAAGGTAGGGAAGTAGACTGGGCAGGGCTGGGTAGTGCTCACTGACCAGTATTAAGAATGGAGCATCCAATTAAAAAAAAATTGGACGGGGACATCAGAGAGAGCTGAGACCATACCTATCCCCCACCAGAGTGGGGCTGTGATAATGATTTAGAGTCCCCTGTAAAACAAGTTTGACTACACCCCCTGCAAAAAAATCAGTGCCCCCCCCGCAAACATAGTCAATGTGCTTACTGCACCTTGCCCTGCAGAACAGCTGGCAGAAGCCCACCCACCAAGCAAAGACAGACTGCCTGAACCCACTTTGGATCTGAGTACGTATGATGAGAGCTCCACAGGATCCAGTGTGTGAGAGAACAGCAGAACTCATTATCTGGTCATCTGGTAGTCTCCAGGGGCAGACACCAGGACAGCAGTAATGACTCGCGTTTTGCAATCTGAGGCCATTTAGTGTAGCTCACAATGAATTCCGATGTGGGTGTGAGGGTGATACAAGTAGGAAGGGCGTATCCTAAAGGGCTGCCCCTCAAGGGAAATCCCTGGCAACTGTGGGGTGCACAGAGGACCTTACTAAAGCAGGTGTTCACCCCTTAGGGAATGATTTTTTGTTCCTGTGCCTGACAGATGCTGCCAGCTGTGCTGAAGATGGTGAGAGCTCTGGTGACTGAAGCTGAGCTGCTGAAACAGGTAGGAAATTGACCTACTATCTGTATGGGAAATCAGACATTGGGATGGATATTGGTGATGCTGCCTCTGACAGAGGGTCTGGGGAGATTGCCAGCGGCTGCCAGAGGCAGGTTGACACATGTGCGGCCGCGCTGGTGCCCAGCACACTGTGCAATGAGAGTAAGGACCTGGTTGATGTGTGGCACCCAGAACTGGGGTAGCCTAAGCCAGGAATGCCTGAGTGAAAGTCCCTGTAGCAGTGCTGCCTCCCGAACAGCTGAACCATCCATCACTTGGTCTTGACCTGATGCCTTGAGAGGGTTATCATATAGTGTCAGCCCTCAGCTGAAAGAACAGTTAATAGCAGCAGTAACTTGAGTGGACTTCTTGGGACAGTCTGCCACCTAGTCCGAGGAATAAGGGGACCAGAGGAGGAAAGGAAAAGGGGTTGTACAAATAGACAATAAAAACAAACAAACCACAAAAAGGAATGCTGACTAAGAATATTTTATGTGAACTATAACAGTGAGACATTTTACTTAAAGCAGCAGTACTAGTTAACAAAAAATGTTAATAATCCAATTGGCAGTTAGAAAAAACAAAATCAATATATCTGATTTTCTTTTTGCTTGATTTCATTCCTGAGGCAAGAGATTGAGTTTTAAAGTTCTTGCCCCTTTGCCAGGTCTTCTATAATGGATGTAAGCAGATCAAGGTGGCGCTATGGTCTTGGTTATCAGAGACGTGCTGGCAACACCCTGACATATCTGCGTTATGAATGCAGCGGGTGCAGTTAAAGACTGACCTCTGGCGAGGAGACTGTTTAAATGGTTCTGGGAGCTGCCATCTTTTTTTGTAAATGCACACAAATTACCAAACGTGTAATTTACATAGTTTTAAAAAAATTGCTGAAAGAATTTCAAACACCCCAGTAAATAATTTAAGAAGGAATACATTACCGCACAAAAATGTAGGAGAAAATGGTATGCTGAATAACTAGTACTCCTGCTTTATCACTCCACTAGGCTTGGTTGGACCTGAAGGGCTAACTAGCCATGTATTCATGTTTTGTTTTTTGTAAAGGTCGGGAGGTTCACAGCACTTTTTGAAAAGATATAGTATCCCCATCAAGCCATTTCTTCCCCCTTGTTTTCAGCCTGAAGAATATCCTCTTTTTTTCTTATCTGTTTTCAGCTACCATATCAAAAAGCCTCTTTGACACCATAGTAAATGTTAAAGAAGTTAAATACTGAAAAACAAAATTCCAGCTACGTTTCATAGAACTGTCTTTAGTTATAATCTGACTGACTGTTATTCTTAAAGGAGAACACTACTTATGTAATGCTCCCCACCCCCAAAAACCTGACTGCCCGATTTAGCTTTTGGCAATAAAAATAAAAAATTAAGTGTTTGCACTTACTCGCTCCAACACTTGTAAACTCTGCCAGCAGGCAACATGGCGGGCACTGCACAGTGCCATCTCGTGTTAGTGTGCAGCGCTGCAGCAGTGCCGCACACTCAACATCGACGGCACCGCAGCAGCCACTGTTGCCCGCCGCAGAGTTTACATAGGTTGGAGCAAGCAAGTGCAACACTTACTTTTTTATGTTTATTGCCAAAAGCTAAATCGGGCAGTCAGGTTTTGGGGGTTGGGGAGTTTTACATAAGTACTGTTCTCCTTTAAAATGGCTTAGTTCAGAAAAGCAATCTGATTGGTCAAATCTGGCCACATGACCATGCATTTGTTTCACATTACCACACGGTTCACATTTTACTCTTTTTTTGATTTTTTTTTCACTTTTAAATCCACTTTATCAGCACAATAACACACCCCAGGGTGAGCAGAAATGCCATAACTGACCGCAGTTTCCAGGTGGTCGAAGGCACTCAGCTGCTCCTCGTGCCTCACAGCCCTCTTGGGGCATGTGGTAATTTAGCATTACCGCACATCCTGTCATGAGTTTTTGCTTCCTTTACTGAATATTTTGACATTTATAAAATGGGTAGCTGCAGCATGGTCTAGTGGCTAGGGATGTCTTGGGAACCAGAGACACAATATAATTTATACAGATCAGAATTTTGAGAAGGATGTGCCCTGTTTCCCATGTTCGAGGTTTGGATGCTGGTATGCCACACAATAGTTGGTTTAATAGAGTCCGAAGTTTGGGCACAACATCCAAACTAGCGTCATTTTCATTCAAAAAAAAGATGCATTTATAATTTGTTGTATTCAAACTTAAAATTTGCAAAAAAGTGTTGCAAATGGAGGGTTTCCTTTGAAAATTAAGTTCTGGATGTTCTACAGAATCAAGCGGATGCAGGCAAAAACAGAACAGACATTTGTGACTGTGTCAGACGCTTCTGAAAATTTCAGCCTTAGCATCTATCATACAGGCTATCACAAAACACTTAACAGAATAATCAGAACAAAAACTGTATGTTATTAAAATGAAGAACAGTAAAACTAAAAATAGATCAGATGCAAAATAAGCTGGTTGAACAAATGCTACTAAAAGATTATAATGACTGTATTAATAAATTATAATAGATAATATTATAATTGCTGCTACCAGCAGATAAAATTGACACTTACTGGCATAATATGCGTTGATAGAGAGACTCGTTGTGGGATGGATAGGCAAGAAAGAATATCTATATTTTGAGATGAGATATAAAGAGTGCAGCATGGTCAAACTGGCGAAGGTGAATTATTACACTATTCTTTACATGGGGAGCAGTGAAGCTGCAAGAACAACCACTAACAAAAGCAAAACAGATAGGGAGTGAAGCAAGCAGGGAGACTGAAGAGGGGCAAATGGATTACGAGTCAGAAAGACGAAGCAGCCGGGCCATGAAGAATTTTTTTTCTTTAAACCCTCTTTCATTCCCTGCTGGTCCACGTCACCTTCTTATGGTCACCCTCTGGCGATCACCCAGCCCCATTCAGCACTACGCACATCGCAGCTGCTGACTTCCATAGCATAGGTCTTTGTCTTTGGAGGGGGGAAATGGCATTTCTCCCCCAGGTGACTTAGACAGGATTCAGGTCAGGTGGTGGAATTCAAGTGGTGGGATCCGAGTGTTCCAGGGTTCTCATTATTTAGACAGGACCTCTGAATGTTTTTCTCCTGTTTCTTCCACGTCCCTTTCACCTCTCGCATGGTTTGGCTAATACCTCTCACACAATGTGAGTGATAAACATCTATCAGCCTTGCACACATGCAATGTGCCTCCACTGGGGAGCAAAGTCACTGGCCCAACCACAGAGGTCGTCAACCCTCCCCGGCCATGGTGCACTGCCGAGTAGGAGCAACCCTGACCAGGCCTGCCTCTCAATGTAGCTCCCCTATGCTCATTCCCAAACTTGGGGTGCCTGCATAGCACTGCACTGGGTGGCCCAGACCATGAAGAATGTTGAAGACAGTGACATCAATATAGAAAGAGATAGAGAGCCAGTGTTAATTTTTGAGAATAGGTGCCATGTGATTATGCTTTTTGGTGCAGTTCAAAAGACGGGCAGCATGGGCCACCTGAGTGGTGTGGTGGGCTGAGGCACTGGGTGCCGCACCACCCACCACACTGGTGACCTGGGGTTGAGAATAGACCAGAGGGGCTAGGGGGCTGGCTGGGGGAAGGAGGGTCTGGTGTTCGTACACAGCTCTACTCCTTGGGGCGACAATGTCAGCTGCTGTTGTAACAAGGTGCCATGATATGAAGCTGGCATGGGGTAAATTTAGGAGGGATGTGAGGAAGTACTTCTTCTCGGAAAGCGGAGAGGACACCTGGAATAGCCTTCCAGAGGAGGTAGTGGGGGTGAAAACAGTAATTAGGTTCACAAATGCCTAGGACAGACACAAGGGAATCACAGGCATAGGGTTGGGGGAGGCAGAGGTTGGGACATGGATTAAGCAGGGTTTGGGAAGTAAAAATAATAAAAAAACAAACACACAATTGGGCAGACTGGGCCCAGTGACCCTTATCTGCTGTCATATTCTATGTATCTCTGTATGCTTGCCTGACACCCAGAGGAGGCTGGGCGGCATAGCATTAACGTTCACCTCTCAAAGGACCAGGCACAGGAGCCAGAGTGTGTATGGTGGCCTTAACGCAATATGCCTGTGCCACTGCACCTGCGCTGACCTCCGGGATGGAAAAAGAAACTGATGGAAAAACCTGCAAGCAGCAGGGTAATGGTTGGCAGCCCAGCAGGCTCCACTCCATTGCCGAGGCAGCCACTCAGCCATAGCTGGAAGTAAGTAGATGGGGTAGGGCCAGGGATGGTGCGTGATGGGGATCGCTGTTAGAAGGGGCTGCTTGGGTAATGGGAGGGGAACTAATTTACTGAAAGGGTGGTAAACACCTGGAACAGAATGCCAGCAGAAGTGGGGGAGGTGTATACAGTGGGGGGCTTCAAGCATGCATGGGACAGACATAGGGGTGTATTTGAAAACAAGCAGGGAGGAGTGAGGGTCGCCAGAGACCAGTTAGGGTCTGCAGAGACAGATTAGACAGGGAACATGTTATAGACTGGGTGGGCCAAGCAGTCCTTTTCTGCTGACAAATTCTATGTTTCTATAATAAAAAACCAAAAAAAACAAGGACGGGCAGCTGCATTTTAAACATGGTGAATATTTGGAAAGAGAGACTAGGGAAGGCCAGAAAGAAGAGAACTGTAACAATTAAGATGGGATCAAATGAAAGTATAATTGTGAGTGTGAACTGCGGTCCACACAGCCCACACAAGGCAACGACAAATGCATGCAACACTATAAATGCAAAAGTAGAGTTTACAAAACTGTGAGATGTGAACACTGAGACCAGGTTCAGGTGTGATAATAACTCTAGAGGTTTCTGCCAGAAGAGGAGAAAACGAGATTAGAGTTAAGTACAGGATAGAGAAGTATAGGATAGAGAGGTTGTAGAGACACGCTTCAGAACATGCAGGTTTACCAAGGAGGAGGATTTCCAGCTTTTGAGGCATTAAGCTGAAGAGAGTTAGACTGAAGGCAGGAACAGATGAGATCAAGGCAGCTAAAAAGAGAGGATTAAGAGGGATCGGCGAAAGAGTCAAAGCAAATGTAAAGTCGAGTAGCATCAGCATAGAGGTGCTACCCAAGATTGACTTTAGGAATAAGCTGTCCAAGAGAAAAGTAAAACAGAAAAGAAGTGGGCTAGGTTCAGAGCCCTGAGGAACAACTTTAAATAGCTAGTAGAACCAAAAATAGCAGACAGGAAAATGTTACAAATTTTAAAAAGCAATCAGTTGTAACTTTTTATTTCTGAAGTATTTTTTTTTCCTTTTGCTCATCGTGTTTTCTGTGTACTAGTATTATGCTAGATGTGTGGAATAGCACTCTGCCTGGTAGCTGACATATCTAGTTCTGTTCCTGCCATGACATCATCAGCACTGTGACCTCAAAGGAGACTCATCGGGCAGTTACTGAGTGGCTCCTCGTGAGCAGCTGTGATGTCACAATCAGTGAGGTCACAATGCTGATGATGTAATGGGAGGAACAGAGCTAGCTATGTCAGCTGCCAGGCAAGTGCTGTTCCACACATCACACCTACTAACATCAGGTAAAAAAAATCTTCTAATTACCCAAAAGGAAAATAAAGTACCTCAGATATAAAAGGTGGATGCATGGAATAGCCTGCCCCAGGAGGTGAAGGTGATGGCTGCCTGTATTGTAGCAGGTTTCAAACATGCACGGGACAGGAGTAAGGGAATATTAGAGATGGGAAGTAAAAGCTAAAGCCACTGACCAAGTAGAGTCACAGGTTGCTTATACAGGTATCATAAACAAGCAGACTGGATGGGCATGGCGGTCATTATCTTCCAACAGTATCTACTGTATGTATGATGTCTAGTTAATGGTTGACTGCTTTTAAAAACTAATATTAGTTTTAGGCCATACACAAGCTTTTTAATTAGGGGATGGAAAGAAGTGGAGTAGGTATACCATTAACAACAAGCATTTGTCAATGCCGAATGTTGTCTTGCTGGCATTGGTAGTGCAAGAGTTAGAGAGATGCATAATAGGAATGGCAGTGAAGTAGTGAACTGACGCCAACCCTACACCACCACCTGCAGAGACGATGGGCACTGGGGTGTGTCTTTGGAGTTATCGCCATATACGCCATTTCACCACACCTACCCTGCATACAACGACAAATGTCGCGGTGTGCCTTGGGTCTTAGACTCCGGGCCATCCCATTTCACAAGAAATGCACCCAGATGGTGCAGTATAGGAAGAATGGGGTGAGTTTGGAGACAAAGACTCCAAGGCACACCTCGATGCCTGTCAGTGGCTGCAGGATGGGGTGGATGGAGTGGCGCCAGCATTATAGCCGACAATCCCAAGTCACACCCCTCAGTCTCTACAGGGTGGGGTGTTATGGTTTGAAAACCCTAGCATCCCGGCTGTTTGTTGGTATTTTCATCCAAATTTTCAACATGGGCTTTTTGTGATCCCACCTCATGAACAGTGGCACTATCAATTAAGTTAGGCGAAGGTGATTTTGCACAGCGACTGCACCATTTCGCACCACAGGTGCGAAGACACATTTTGGGCAGGATGTGAAAAATGACAGCTGTACTCTTCATGAAGAGGTGTAGAAAAATGGCAATGTTGAAAATCTGGAGTGAAAATATGAAAAATTGGTGAAGTCACAAGCGTGTGTAGAAACTGCGCAACGCATGCCTGTAATGCAATTATATTGGGGATTATTTGATTTTCAACATAGGCATTTTGGGACCTCCGCTCAAGAACAGTGTCACTGTGATTTTGTTAATCTGTCCCAAACATTGATTTCCTACAGAGACTGCGCCATTGTGCGCCACATGTGTGAAAACACATTTCAAGCAGGATGTAAAACATGACAGCTGTACTGTTCATAAGGAGGTATGAAAAATGGCAATGTTGAAAAATCTGGGTGAAAATATAAAAATTGTCAAGAGTTATGGCGTCGTGAAACTGAGCAACATGCGCTTGTAACATAGTCATTTTTTTGAATTGTTTCACCAAATTTGCAACATAGGCTTTTTGGGACCCCACCTCATGAACAGTGGCACTGTCGTTTCGTTAATCGGTACCAAAAGGTGATTCCACGCAGTTACTGCGAAATGACCTTTCGGGACTGAATAACAAGATGACGGTGCATGTGTTCATGAGGTGGGGTCCCAAGAACCCCATGTTGAAAATTTGGAGCCAAAATTCAAAAAAAATGGCTGAGATAGCCATCTAGCTGAACCCCAATTAATGGCATTATATGGCTTACTGGTAGTTCATTGTCGGCTTTGAAGAGTGCAGACATGTTCCCACTCCACCAAGATCGCAGCGCCTGGGCCCTCCAGAGGTAAGTATGGGGTGGGGAGTTGGGTGCACAGAGGGTGGGTGCGGGTTGGGGAAGGAGGATGCCGCCAACAACGGACCGTTTCTTTTTCAGGAACAAAAAAAAAGACTCTTGATAGAGACGGTTTTCTCTCTTTACAGGTTAAATAAAACTAATGTTTGGCACACTGGGGTGGAGCTCCCAGTGTGCCCCATGACTTTAGGGGGTGATGTTGGGCCACTCAATGGGGTGGGGGCAGGAAAATGCCGAAGCGGTCGACTTTCTGTTAAATGGAGGCACACTGGGTGGGCTCCAGTGTGCTACACAATCTGTGTGTGTGTGGGGGGGGGGGAGGGGGTGGCAGACATACCAACAGGGGGATTGGGCACCCCCGAAGTCAGCTTTGTTTTGGTATTGGTGTCTGGGGTTTATTCTTCAGACCCTATCTCTCTGTAGTATGGGGTTCCTCAGGGCTCTGTGCTCTCACCCATGTTGTTCGCGGTGTACATGCTACCCCTCGGAGACATTGTAAGAAGGTATGGGCTAAGGTTTCACTGCTATGCTGATGATACCCAGCTCTACCTGTCTTTTGTACCTGACCAGGTTGAAGCTCTCTCAGTCTTTAATAACTGTCTGAAGGAAATCCAGGAGTGGATGGATTCCAGCAGGCTGAAGTTGAACTCCGAAAAGACTGAGGTATTGGTTGTGGACCCTGGTTGCCGGATGGGGGGTTGGGGGGTTGGTTCACCCTCAGGAATTTTTCTCGATGGTGTCTCACTCCCAACCACTGAACAGGTGCGTAACCTGGGGGTACTTTTTGATGAAGGGCTGACCCTGCATTCTCAGGTGTCGGTCGTCTTCAAATCTTCCTTTTACCATTTTAGGAATATTACCAGGATTAGGTATCTGGTTCCGTCTGATGACCTTCCTACTCTGGTCCATGCCTTTGTGTCCTCGCGCTTAGATTACTGCAATCCCCTGTACTTAGGGCTATCTGGGGTAGAAATCCGCCGCTTGTAGCTAGTGCAGAACGCGGCGGCCTGGCTCTTAACAGGATCTGCTCGATCCTGTCATATTTCGCCAGTCCTGTGCGAACTGCACTGGCTGCCTGTACAGTGGTGGATTACCTTTAAAGTTGGCTTGCTGACTTTTAAAGCCCTACATGGACTGGGCCCGGATTACCTGAAAGAGCTCCTAGTTCCTTACTGCTCTGGACGATCTCTCTGCTCGGCCGACGAGAGGTTGCTAGAGATTCCAAGGGTATGCTTAAAAACATCCGGGGCAAGAGCTTTTATGTATGCAGCCCCTACCCTTTGGAATTCTATACCCCGTCGGCTACAGGAATGCACAACTGTGGAGGGATTTAAGCAATCTCTAAAAACGTACTTGTGGCACCAGGCTTTCGGTTACTGATTTCCTTTTCTTCTTTGGTGTATTGTTATTTTAATGTTATGTTATTGATATTTGTTTTGTTTTAACTGTAAGACGCCTTGGTTATTGATAAGGCACCCTATAAATAAATGTTATTATTATTATTTTATTATTATTATTGTGTGGCGGATGGCAGCAGCTGCCTTGTTTATTTGAAGTGTTTCATCAGGCAAGGCACGTAGGGAAGGCATGTCTTCTGTGCTGCTGCATGACGAGCTTGTCTTGGATTGCAGTGGCACATTTCTTTCAAGTTGGTGGCACTTTGCAAACTTGTGTCAGTGCCAGCATGCTGGCTCACTGGAGAATGAGGGACGCATCTTCTAAAGCGTGCCCTGCATTCCCCAGCACTAACACACTTCTGCATTTCTCCTACTACCACAAAATGTTGCTTGCGCATGTGCAAGACAACATAAAAAGGAATGAATAGAGATAAGACTTGAGCCAAGAGAGTAATCTACCAGAGATGGCAGAACAGGCTTCAAGGCAGTTCAGAAGAAGGGCCTGCACTGCAGTGTAGGGGACCAGAGTTTGGTACCGAACTCAGGAAGCTGCATCAGGAGGCAGGCTGGGCCACAGCAGTTGCCACTTGGCAGTGTGCTGCGATTGGGGAGGGCTTGCATTGGGCTCTGATGCCACCATGACCCCTTTTGTGGTCCAAGGGAGCTTCTTCCCTCTGAAGGACATTGCTGTGTGCAGCCAAGGCCAACAGGAAGGCTCCACCCAATGCCAGGGAGGTGGGAGGGCTAGGGAAAAAGTGTGGTAGAAAACCCTACACATCATCCCCATGACGGCCTGGGTCCCACAGGCTTGAGGATTCTCCACCCAGCCATCAGCTGATCCTAGTCTTAATAGGACTACCTTGGTGGGGGGAGGATGGCACTCCCTCTGGAGCCCCTGCCATGGAGACAAAGCTGCTGTTGAGGTCAGTCTCAATGTGGACCCAGGAGGAACTGCGGACACTGGCCTGAGCTGGGTATATGCCAGGGACTAGGATATATCCCTGCAACGATGGCAGCCAAGAGAATGAAAAAGCTGTATGAATAAAGACAGTTCAGAAAAGCAGAATAATCACTGTGTCAAGAGCTGCACTAACGGTAAAGGAGGACAAAGAGGGAGCAACAACGTTGGCTCAAGGAAAGGAGGTCACTGACTTCTCTAAGGTAGTCTCAGTGCTGTGAAAAGATCAAAAACCTGAATACTAGGGGTCAGGGATATTGTTTGTAGAAAGGAGATGACAGATATAAAAACAGACTGCTTTTTCACGTAACGTAGGAAGGAAAGATTATACTGTGCATCAGACGATATTTAATGAGCGGTAGATCAAGAGGTTTTCTTTCAAAGGAGAACTGCATTTAACCTGTAAGTCTGTGTTTTCTGTAAATGCTGTTTCTCAAATACTGGTTCCCATTCCACTTAGGTTCCATCTTTATGGGAAGGTTATAGGCCTGAAGTTCGACTGGGTGGAGCAATTACGTCACTCCCCCACCAGGCTTTATTAGGTAGCTCACCCTGGGCCTTCCCAGGATTCATTTCTTTTTGCAGCCGGAGGCTCTGTTGGTCTGTCCTCTGAGCTGGCTGGGGCCTAACCCCCCCCCACCCCGCCTGCTGTTTCTGTGTGTCTCTGCTGGACTTCGGTGCTTGTTTTTTTTCCTGCTTCCGGTTTGTATCTTTCCTCCAGCTGTGTGCTTCCCTCTATTTGTGTCTCTTGTTTTTGGGCCTTGTTCCCTGTTTTCTGTTTTGCTGTATTTTGGTTTTGTCTTTTGGGGCTTTATTTCTAAGCTCCTAGCATACTGCTGCTCAGAGCTCATACTACTGCTTTCGGTTACCTACAACTGCAGCCACTGCTACTGTTTACTCCAATTACTATTGTACCCAGTGCTTGTGTTTTATACTGCTGCTCACCTCGCTCAAACTACTGCAATGCACCTGCAATCATTATCTGTGTGTTTCAGTTCAGCCATAGCTGCTCCATGTTGCATTCTTAATTCTTTTCACCTGACACAGGCTTACTCTGACCCTAGCTGTGCTGCTCATTCCTGCTCTCATTCTACTTGCAGCTTCATTGCACTGCCTGGCTACACCTGCTTTCAGAGCACTGTCTCCATGTTTTATTGCAGTTACAACTCTGAGGTCAGCCACCTGAACTCCTGCTGAGGTTGTTAATATAGCTTTCTTATTATTAAATCCTGCTTTGCCGCCGAATATCCTCAGAGTATTTGTCACCTTGATTTGGCCTCCTCCTCCTCCGCTTCGATGTCCTGCAGTTCTCCCCCCGTGCCAGCCATCTTGGATTCGATCAACTCCTTGCCTGCTTTCATTCTTTTTATTTTGGGCATTCATCTGACTCACCATCCTGCCATTCTCCTTCCCTAACGGCCATCTAGGATTCATTCCATGCTCAGCCTGCATTCGATATTTCTTTTGGGCTTGCCTATCATGGTTCCTATGCCACCTTATCGAACCACGGCCCTCCTGCCGCGTGTATTCAGGTTCATGACTTTGTTCCGTATTCCCTCATCCATACCGTCCCTGCTTGGCCACCTGGATTCAGTCTACTCAAGGCATCACTCCTCATCGTCCATTGTCCATTTTGCTCAGCAACCCACGGCCCTCCTGTCGCATGTCTCAGGTTCCAGACTCCTTATCTCATGCCAGCTGCATTTTCTAGTACTGGCCATCGGGATTCAATCCACTCATGGCGTCACTCCTCTTCGTCCATCGTCCATTGCTTCCCTCCAAGTTCCTTTCCAGTTCATTTCTGAATCTGCCTCCTTTTGAGGAGCTTCCTTCATCACATTGCTCGATTTGTTTCTACCTCCACTCAAGGCCATGCCTTCCTGTTAGTCACCCTTTGCTAAGGGCTGGTTGGCTGCTCTCCACCATCATTCAGTTCATCTTTGAGTTCCTTCCTGTCTCCTCTTCCTCAGCCTTCTCGTGTTGGACTGCTGCACTCCTGCGGCAATCATCATCATCAGTCTGCCTTATCCTCAGTCTTCTTGTGAGCGCATCTAGAATTCCCCTTGCTCCTCTGACTTCTACATGGATCTCCTCCTTCCCATCTCCTACTCGAGCATACCTCTCTCGGGTCCCTGCTGCCTCATGTTCTTTCTACGATCTGTGCTTTCCTTTTAGGGGTTTCCCATATCCCATCATCATCCTCCCTACTCATCCTTCTCTTTAATGAATCCTTCTCTTTAACATGTACATCCTTAAATCAAACATTGTCAGCCTGGAGGGAAGGCGACCTAGGCCTTGGATCCCCAGGGGTTTCCTCCTTAAAGGGTTTTTTTCCTTGCCTCCATGCCAATGGTCATAATATTAGCTAGAGTTAGTGTTTCCTTAGGTTAATGTGCTGTCTTAGGTTAATTAGTTAGGTTCCACTGTTGGACGGAGGCAGATGGTGGCCCCGGCTTTCCCCTCTCTCCTTAGGAAGTCTGCCTTAATCATCTTGTCAGTTTGCATTCATTCATCATCCTCACCTCTTCGATGCTCGACACCCAATAGGATATTTTTTGGGCTTCCTCCTAAGCTACCTTTAGCCAATGGAATCATCACCGCGGCACCTATGGGGGAGAACCATCCTCTAGGGTTCCTCACGTCGTACCCTAATAGGGTGGTATATTCCATGGATAGAGAGGCAGAAAGCCACAACATAAATCATATTCACAACATAAGTCAAGTCACACAAGCATCATCTCATCCAATTGCGTGAGCACAATTGAATGGGAAGGCGATAAGCCTGAGGTTCGATTGGGTGGCGCAATTACATCACTCCCCCACCAGGCTTTATTAGGTAGCTCACCCCGGGCCTTCCCAGGATTCATTTCTTTTTGCCCCACCATCCACCCCTCCTCCTCCAGTGGCACGTCTCTCTTACCCATGGGCTACTTCCTAAGCTACCTTTAGCCGACGGAATCATCACCACAGCACCTATGGAAGGGAAACCCTCCTGTAGGGTTCCTCGCGTCATACCCTAATAGGGTGGTATATCCCACGGATAGAGAGGTGGAAAGCCACAACATAAATCATATTCACAGCATAAGCCAGATCACACAAGCATCATCTCATCCAGTTGCGTAAGCACAATTGAACTGACCTTTCAGTAAATTCAGTGGTTCTTTCTCATCCATACACTGGTGGTAAGGACCATTTTAGCATTATACAATGTAGTTTATGTCTTTGCTCAGCTCTTCTATTGTTGCCACAATGCATCTGTGTTCTATTATGGAACTTCAAGGCTGAAGGGGACATAACCTACCTCACACAGTTCTAAAATGACACTCCATACAAGTGCGTGAATCAGAAACACCCACTGATTTTACTTGAAGGCCAGCAACTTACTGGATGATAATAGAATGAGGTCCAGTATTTGAAACACAGCTTCTATAGGAATGGAAACAATTCACAGGATCAACGCAATTCACCTTTGGGGGTGGGGGGGCGCTGTAGCAACAGCTATAAACAGAAACCATAGATAACACGAACAGCTGTGCCTGAGGAGTCAGTCTCTAGTTCTAGAAATTTATAAGAAAACAAAAAAAGTTCTTTCAAACTGTAAGACCTTCTTACCCACGAAGGCAGCCATTTTGTTTTGAGGTTGCGCAAAGGAATGTTCGGACTTCTACAAAGCGTTACTTGAGGGAATGGATTGGGTAAAGTTCTTTTTTCCCCATTACCGCTGCCATGCTGTGCAGGAAGCATTGTCCTTGCTATGTAACTGAGGAACAAAGTGCACTTTATAGGAAACATAAACCTTGTTTTTTAAAGCAGCAGTATTTGTTAGTAACCACACAGTTTTTTTAACATTAACGTACGTCTGGCAAAAATATCAAAATACACATTTTTCTTTCTATTTTCTTTCATTCCTGAACCAAGATACAGGATCTGAAAGTGTTTAAAAGTTCCCACTCCCGTGCAATGCCCACCCATGAAAATAATTAAAATATGTTGGTACAATGCTGTGCTGTTTACCATCAGAAACACGTGGCAGCACCATCCTAATACATCCATGTTATGAATCTAGCATGTACATTCAACAGGTAACCTCAGCGGAAGAGATTTTAAAAAACTGCAAGTGGCAGCCATCTTTAATGACATGAGTCATTAATTACAAAATTAGCTCTAAAAGCTGTTTTAACAGTATCTGAGAAAACTTAAAACATACCGAACATGAACCTTATGATGTCAGAAATGCATTTTTGCTTAAAAAAAAAACTATATGGTGAAATTTTTGCAGACAAATAAATACTGCTACTTTAAATTTTTTTATAATTACAAATCTGCGCATGTGTGAAGTCTGCTTAATGCCCCCAGTGTACAGTTTTATTTGTTTGCTTTGAAACAGTCCTATTTTTGCCTCATTTAGGGACCCTTGATACTGCCACATTTTTCTGACTCAATCTACATATTTTTAATTATTTACGAGTTCAGGAACCCAGTGACATCAGTTGAACGGAGGCTCTTTGTGGAGAGTGTCTCACTCTAGACTTCCACGCAACTCCTGTCATCACATTCCAGAACTCGTAAGTAATATATGGGGTGGGAAAAATGCAGCATTAACAAGGGACTTGAAAAAAGGAAAAATATGATGGCTATATTTCCAAAACAAACACACAAACCAATACACAGGGGTATTAAATAGACTTTACACATGCACAACTTCTATTAAAAATGTAGAAAACAAGGTTATTTTCCCTGAAAAGGAGGATGTCTGAGCATTCCTTTGAGTATCATAACACTGCCGGCCCCTATGAGCTTCTAACAGTGTGCACACTGTGTTGTGGACCATATAGTTGCATGTCCCGGTCCTGTGTCTGTCCAGGCCTGTCATGTAGCTGTGTGCATGGCACTGGTTCAGGGGGTGAAGGGAGCATGGACAACCATTCTGCATGTCATAGAGTGCCACACAGGTGAGTATCTTGTGCAGATGGGGCACTCCACTGCTTTTCCTGGCCCTACGTAGGCAAGGAAACATTTGTGGCCCTTAGTTGCCAGTGATCAAGTCTGAACTTTGAGTACTGCAGTCTTTGGCGGTGTTGGTGCAACGTGGATGGGGTGGCTCTTTGTACCACACATCTGCACTGTCACTGCTTGCATCTGGCTACGGTATCCCTGTTCTTCATGTGTGCTTCAAATCCATTTATATGGTGTCCCTTTTTTATGCACACCACATTGTAGCTTTAGTTTTGTGGCTTTGAGTTAGCCCTGATGTCAGAGCATCCTATAAGGCCAGGGTGCAGTGCATGTTGCATGCTGGTTCATCTTTGTCACAAGATGAGCCAACGGGTGTTAAAGTATAACAGAAACAACACTGAGGAAAAGCAGAGGCTGTAACGGGAAAGGGAAGCACTGCAGAATTCCCAATTGATATCTGCTTACCTCCTGTCCTCTTTCAGTATATGTTTCCCTCTTTTTTCGTTTTCTGTCTCCTTGGTCTTTGTAGCCAGCTTTGTCTGTAGCCAACTGTTGTGCCATTATAGGTGCCCCGATCAGTAACTCATTCTGTTAGTCCAATACCCTTCACTCTACCGTTTCTGCTCCTTTGCCTTTGTCTCGTTATTACTCAGGATGTTGGCTATATAGTGCGTTTGTAACATTACTGCATTGCTCATTTTTTGAACTATGTTGTTAGCATTGCTCTGTTAGCCTGTGTATTTGTAATCCCCTGTTAACCTTTGTTATTGCTGTCTTTTGTCTTCCCCTGGGTCGCCCCTGAAAAGGGGACTGTTCTGTCTCAGTGGGCCTACCTGGTTACCAAAATTCATATAAATAAATGAATAACAGATCTTCGGCTACAATCTGTCAGTGGCTCCTCATGCTGATACCGATACATGCAGATGTTAATTTTTTTTCACTCTGCGTTTTGGCCCCCTTCCCACTGTCATGTACCTGCTTCAGGCATTTCTCCGGCACCCTCAGCCCCATCCGTCACTCCCCCCATCATTGTGCCAATGGGGATCTACATGGGGTGAGACCCAGGGCACCGGCGCCGCCATTAATGGTGGCCAGTGCACATATCTTCAGGGTTTTCTCTTGTGCTTCTCCCCTCCCAAGACATCCTGGCATGGCTCCCTCGAATGCACAAAGCAAGGTCTTGTGGGGGAGACAAGCTCTGTTGGCCTACCACAGTGGTTGCTACGGCACTGGAACCAGAAGAATTCACTTCTCTGGCTAGGAGCATTGGCATGTAGCAGCGCTACCCCAGCCCTCCGGCTGCCCAACCCAATGTCCTGAGTGCACTCCTGAACCAGGGTCCCCAGCACAGACGCAGGTAATGCTTCTTCCGGGCCATTGGGTGGCCTCAGAAGTTGTACTTGGATGAAAAACTAGCACATTGAAGAGCTGCTCAATTTATCATGTCCAGGGCAGGCTGTATGGACTCCAAGGGCTGCATTTTTATATAATGCACTGCAGGACATATGGCCGCATTTTGGCCACTCTCGCGGAATTTTACATGCAAGTGAATGCACATGTCATATTTTCAGACAGTGTCATGCATTTGCAAACAGTTATGCCACTTTACACTAGCGTGGGTCAAAAAAGTGACACGCACCCCTGGAACTGTCACAAGTCATGTCATTTGTGCTCATAAGTAAGACCGTCATTTAGGTGGTCTAAGTTATGCTCATAAGTGTTGCGGATGTGGCACAGTCATGCTGCAAGTCGTTGATGCGTACCTGAAATCCAGCCCATTGTCTTTGTCAATCCTTACCTTTTTATGTCAGAACTCACTGACTTGGTTGCAGCTGATGACGTTACTGGTTAGGGTACCTACAGCGGCACAATAGGGTGCTGAATACAGAAGTGGTTTTAAAGACCAGGGCACTAAAAACAAATAAGAAAGCAGTATATACAGAAAGACAATGCGGATAAGCAAATATGAACTGGAAACGCTGCATTTCTTCCCTTCCCCTTGAACAGGATCAGAATCAAAGCCCCTGGAATTCTACAATTTCACAGCCGCTGAACTTTTCAGTAGAACTTGCATCATACTGCAGAATATATGCAATGCTACAGAAGCAAAGGGAGTTGAGTACCACAATCATGACTGCAGCTGAAAGGGGTGAAGTGGTAGTGATGGGAGACGTTAATTTGCCTAAGGTGGATTGCAGTGTCCCATCCACCATCTGTGCCAGGAGCCAGCACGTACTGGATGCAGTCATGATGGGTTTGTGGTTCACGAGGTGACTGAGCCGACATGGGGAGGAAGTCATCCTGAACTTGGTATTTACAAACGGAGAACATGTCCGGGACATCATGGCAGAGAAACCCTTGGGGAATAGCGACCACCAGATGGTGTGGTTATAAATCAACATGGGGAAGGAAACACCAAGCATGAAGACGAAATACAGAAAGACAATGCGGATAAGCAAATATGAACTGGAAACGCTGCATTTCTTCCCTTCCCCTTGAACAGGATCAGAATCAAAGCCCCTGGAATCCTACAATTTCACAGCCGCTGAACTTTTCAGTAGAACTTGCATCATACTGCAGAATATATGCAATGCTACAGAAGCAAAGGGAGTTGAGTACCACAATCATGACTGCAGCTGAAAGGGGTGAAGTGGTAGTGATGGGAGACGTTAATTTGCCTAAGGTGGATTGCAGTGTCCCATCCACCATCTGTGCCAGGAGCCAGCACATACTGGATGCAGTCATGATGGGTTTCTGGTTCATGAGGTGACTGAGCCGACATGGGGAGGAAGTCATCCTGAACTTGGTATTTACAAACGGAGAACATGTCCGGGACATCATGGCAGAGAAACCCTAGGGGAATAGCGACCACCAGATGGTGTGGTTATAAATCAACATGGGGAAGGAAACACCAAGCATGAAGACGAAACTGCTAGATTTCAGGAAGGATAACGATGGTACAGTGGGAGAGATTTTGCAGGAACAGCGATCTAGCCTTGAGGAAGATACGAGTGTGAAGCTACAGTGGACAGTGATCAGGGAAGGAATCGCAGCGGTCACTATCACATGCATAAAGCAGAAGGAGAAGAATGTCAAGGCCAGGAAACCAAGCTGGTTCAGTAGGGCAGTGAGCCAGGTAATGAGGGTTAAGAGGGCCACATACAGGAAGTACAGGAAGTCCCAGAAGGAAAAGGATGAGGGAGTCTACTTGGAAAAAGCTAGGAAGACCGGTAGGATAGTTAGACAAGCCAAGGCTAGGAAGGAGCTACCAACTGCAGAAGGGATTGGGGGTTCTTTAGATACAGCAGGAAAAAGAGACATGAAGGTAGGCATAGTGAAGCTAAAAAAGGAGGGGTGGGTGGACAGCAGTAAAGAGAAAGCAGAGGTGTTGAATGAATACTTCAGCTCTGTCTTTACTAAGGAAAAGGATAGACCAGTGCCGTAGAGCAGGGGGGGGGGGAACATGGCTGAGGACAGGATAATGGAGGGCAGGATTAGGAAAGAGTTCATGTCCCTACACATCAGCAAGTCCCCAGGCCTGGATGGCACACACCCAAGGGTGCTGAGGGAACTGTCAACAGAGCTGTCTGGTCCACTGACAGACCTGTTCAACAGCTCTCTGGATACAGCGGTGGTACTGCAGTAGTACAAAACTACGCATGTGGTACTGTTACACAAGAGTGGGATCAGGGATGACCCTGGGAACTACAAGTCAGTCATTCTGACCTCCGCTGTGGGTAAACTGATGGAGACAATTCGAAAGGAAAGACTAGCTGAGTTCCTTGAAACCAGTGGGCTACAGGACAAGAGACAACATGGGTTCATGGGAGGGAGGTCCTGTCAAACCAACCTGATTAACTTTTTTGAAAGGCTTATGAGAGTGGTGGACAAGGGTCAGGTGGTTGAGATTCTATATTTGGATTTCAGCAAGGCCTTTGACTCGGTGCCCTACAAGAGGCTGATTAGGAAGTTGGAAGACCTAGGGGCACAGAGCAAATTAACCAGGTGGTTGGCATACTGGCTTAGCAGTAGGAGCCAGAGGGTCATGGTGAGGGGGAGGGGGGCTTTCAGGTACACGGCAAGTTACAAGTGGTGTCCTGAAGGGGTCAGTGCTTGGCCCAGTGCTGTTTAATGTGTTCATTAATAACACTGGGGATGGCATTAATGGCACAATCTGCCTCTTTGCGGACAACATCGAGCTATGAGGCAAGATGGACACAGAGAGAAGGGGCGCAGGATCTAAAGAAGGACCTGGCAAGGCTGGATAGGTAGTCAGTTATCTGGTAGCTGGGGTTCAGTGCAAAGAAGTGCAATGTCATTCAGAAAGGATAGAAAAACCTGAGGGCCAAGTACAGTCTGGGGGGGGGGGGTCAGGGTCATTGAATCAGAGGAGAAAAGAACTTGGGGATAGCTATCACCTGCAACCTTAAACAGGCTGTACAGTATAGGAAGGCAGCAGCCAAGGAGAACAGAATGCTAGGCTGAATTACTAGATGGTCCATAAGCAGAAGGCAGGAGGTTATACTGCTGCTGCCCTTACAAATATGCAAGTGTGCAGCATGCATGCATGTTGCATGCTTCATCAGCATGCTGCACATATGCTGCACACTTCTTTTTCTGTAAGGGTGTACAGGTCCTTCATGCAACTGCACCTGGAGTATGGCATGCAATACTGGAGCCCCTGTCTGAAAAAGGATATCAACCAGCTTGAGGCAGTTCAGAGGAGGGTGACAGAGTTGGCACAGGGACAGCAAGGCAGGACATATGAGGACAGGTTTTATAGATTCATAGAAGTGAGATGGCAGAAAAGGACCGACAGGCCCACCAAGTCTGCCCATTTGTCTAGCTATCTGCTAGGACATGCACCCCCTCCACAACACTCCCTTGTGGCTGTCCCATGCCTTTTTGAAGCCTTCCACTGTTGCTTCTCCAACCACCCCTTCCGGGAGCCTATTCCACTTATCCACCACCCTCTCTGTGAAATAGTACTTCCTAATGTTACCCTTGAACTGCCCCCCCAAGCCATGCCCTCTCGTCCTCTGATTTCCTTTCAGCTGGAAGATGCTTTCCACTGGCACCTGGTTTATACCCTTAAGGTACCTGAAGGTCTCAATCATGTCCCCCCTCCCTCCTCTGTTCCAGCCTCCAGGGAGTACATGTTTAAATCTCTTAACCTTTCCTCATAGGCCAGGTGGCTGAGCCCCTTTACCATCTTCGCTGCTCTCCTCTGAACTCGCTCCAGCCTCACCACATCCTTTTTGAGGTATGGCCTCCAGAACTGGACTCCACATTCCAAATGTGTTCTAACCAGATGGGTATACAAGGGTGCTATGACCTCCCTGTTCTACTGGTAATCCCCCTTCCGATGCATCCCAGCATTCTGCTGCCCCTAGCCACTGCTCTCCCACAGTGCCTTTCCACCTTCAGATCCCCTAATATAGTGGTGCCTAGGTCCCTTCCTTGTTCCGTTACTTCCAGGTCTCTGCCCCCATACAGTACCCTGCCCTCTGGTTCCTGTAACCAAGATGCATGATTTTACACTTTTCTGTGTTGAATGAAAGCTGCCACCTCTTTGACAATGCCTCGAGCCTCCACAAATCTCTCCGCATTCTTTCTACCCCTTCCTGTCTACCTCATTGCAGATTTTAATATCGTCTGCAAACAGACTCACACCCCCTCTTAAGGCCCTCCACAATGTTCCCTACAAACAGACTGAACAGTAGGGACCCCCAACACCGATCCCTGAGGGACCCCACTTGTGACCATGCCCTCTCCGGATGCCACCCCATTTATTATGACCCTCTGCCTCCTGTCCCCCAGCCAGCTTCCCACCCATTGAACCACCCTCTGCCCCAGCCCCAGGCATGACAGTTTATACAGCAGTCTCCTGTGTGGCACAGAGTCAAATGCCTTTCTGAAATCCAGATAAGTGACATCTACTGCCCTCCCCTGATCCAGTTCCCTGGTGACCGTGTCAAAAAACTCTTATCAAATTTGTCTGACAGGATCTGCTCCTTGTAAAACCATGTTGCCTTGGATCCATCAGGCCACCTTCCTCCAGGTAGTTGGTGATCCTGACTTTCATTAGTTTCTCCATGAGCTTGCCTACCACCAATGTCAAGCTCAAGGCTGAGAGAACTCAATAGGTACTCACTTGAGGAACAAAGGGAGAGAGGCAACATGACTGAAACCTTCAAGTACCTGAAAGGTACAAGCAAAGTGGATATCAGTGGTCTTTTCTAAGTGATATCAAGACTACTAGAGGGCACTGTCTTAAGCAAGCAGAAGATCAAAAAGGAGGTCACGAGACACTTCCTTACAGAGAAGGTAGCCTCGAGGTGGAATGAACTCCCACCTGAGGTAGTCACTCAAATGACGGGGGGCAAAGAGGGTGGGACAGGGTGAAGGGTGGGTCAGGGTTGGTGGGGGGGTACGACCCATTGTAATTTATTATTTATTTAATTTTGGCAACCCCAAGGTCCCTTTTTCAGGGACAACCCGGAGTTAATTACAGGTAACACAAAGCATTACAAATGTACATTATACATACCACAGAACACGTGAGACAGGCCATACAGCAGGATAAATCAAATTATTAGTTGGTTGTAACACATAGCTAACAATCAACAGTAACAGGGAGTCAGAGACAGGCTATACATTGCTATTTAAGTGACACATTGCAATTTAAGTTAATCTCTGGATCGGGGCACTGCAACTGAGCAGCGTTGATAGACCTGACAGCCTTCTTCTGCTGGTTATTTCATATGTTTGTAATGTAGTGCTTTTGGTAATTTTTCATTCATATGTATAGCTTCTGCATAGTGCCTGGCTGCCTTATCCTCCTTGTTTATCCTGAAGCCCCTCTTCTACACTCAGCGTGTCATGTCACTGATGACATCGCATCATTATTTAACCAATGGCGGGACAGCATTCTGCCACAGAAACAATTCATGTTGCAGGAATGAGCAAACCCTGCCATACAAGCCTTGAAGCCCTGCCCAAGAAATCTGGAATGAAGTGCTGCAGAGAAATCCCTGATCAGAATATACCCGTAGCTATCGCTGCCTTCAACCACTAGAGGGCTTCCTTCCAATACTTTTCACTTTGTCTGCTTTGCCTGGAGGATGCAACAATTAGCAGTTTTCTTATGGAATGGGACCCAAACTGCGATCTTCTTCCCAACAGCCAGTTCCAGTGCAGCTGCCTGGGGGTGTGCTACCCTGTACAGCAACGGCAGGATACGGGATAAGAGCATTTATTATTTATATTATTTATTACTGCCGGCCCGGTGGCGCTGAGGATTGAGGCGCTGGATGCCACACCTCACGCCACGCCAACAACCCGGGGCCAGGAGTGACCTCGGGTGTTGGAGGGTCGGCCAGGGGGAGGAAGGGGTGGGAATACCACTGCTGTGCTGGCTTCTGGTGGTCAGTGCAGACAGGCGGTCCACTGAAGGAACAGCACAGACAGCATCGGTCATGGGGTGCGCGGGCGGCACTGGCAGCGGTATCATTGCCATGTATCCGTGCAGCAGGGTGGGATTCCTACATTACAAGAATAATCCTCTGATGTGCAGCATGGCGTCCGGTCCTTCAGCGCTGCATCACTCCAACTCAGGGCAGCTCCTCCCGGATCCGAACCTTCGGCTTCCACGGTGGTGGGGTACGTACCCACCTCGAAGCAGCTGGAGAGAGGAAAGGAAGAGGGAGTCGACCCCAGGAACAGGGAGTGGCGTGGGACCACGGACTTGAACCGACAAGGGGGAGAACTATAGGTAACACCCCCCCCAACCTGAGGAGGCAGTAAAAGATACTAGCCAAAACAAAATATTATTTATTACTATTTAGCAGGAATGGTGGGTCAAAACATGGGGACATGAATGTAAGCTGGTGGTAGGGTGGGTGGGATTCAGGAGGGCTGCGGGAAAGTTTTACTTTACAGAGAGCATGGTTGTGCCATGGAACAGCCTACCAGCAGAAGTGGTGGTCCCAAAAAGCATTAATGGTTTCAAGCATGGCTGAGATAGTGCTTAACAGTTACCCAGCAGTTAGGCGGGGAGGGGCAACAACCCTGTCTAAACAACAGGTCATCGGATAGGGAAGGATAAAACTGGGAAGACTAGATGGATCAATGGTCTTTTTCTGCCGACATGTCCGTGTTTTTAAACTACAGCTGCATGATGTGTACTTTATCTGCATAATGGCAGTCATGTAAAGGACTATAGTTCTCAGTCCAGTAACATGAAAACATAGATTTTGACGGCAGATAAAGACCTGCTTGGCCCACCCAGTTTGCCCATTTGGTGCATACAGAGTAAATCTGTGTCACTCATGCTGCATGACATAGCATTAGGAATGGGGAGAATGAGTCACTTTCAGTGCCACCGAGCAAACAAGGGGTCCCCTTGGTCAATATATTTGAAGCATGGCTAAAAACCCACTCATTCAATCTCTGCTATGGGTCTGGTTAATTTTAAAGGAGTAGTGCAACGAAAAATGTGTTTTCCAAAAAGCTAGTTTCAGCTACAATTAATAAAGATATTAGCATACCTGTCAAATCAGCCGCGGGGGAGATGAGGGAGACATGCCCCTCCTCCCACACGACTTTTTGCCAAAGCCGAAGATTGCTGGAAACTCACCATTCAAATCCTGCATTTGCCACAATGTCCCCATAAACTACTGAAATGAAGCTGCACCTGATATCGTTGAGTGAATTCAGGCTGAAACTTTGAAAACAGACGGTAGATAACTCAGTTGACAAATGTAGTGTACAGCCCTTTTTGGGCCAACTTACCCCATCCCCAAAACGCACGAAATGTTTCAAATTATTGTGATTTTCAATGTTTCTTTAAAAAATATTATGGATGGAAAAAGCCAGACTTTTCCCTTCTTGCAAGAGCATGTCTGAGACCGTATCTCTTAAATTTCAGTCAGCATCTGTTTTTTAAAAGGGTTACCAACTCTTCTGAAAGTGCTGCAAACCCGCCCTCCCTTACCTGAGCATCACTTAACTTTTCAAGTGGACTCTCCAAGCACGGCAGTGGCATCACCGGTACATTCACCTTCTCTTTCACCAAGGCCTTCTTCTGTGGTGGTTGGCTGGTCTTAAAGTTATTGACTACACATGCAACCTGCATGACAAGTGAGAGACGGGGGGGGGGGAGATTACATTATACAATGGAGTAAATCGAATGTGCCAAATGCTGCATCCTGGCTGGTACCTTTCCCAGTGTGGTAAATCCTCCAGTGTACCCATGGGAAAAAGTGCCAGTCAACCTTATCTCGTGCCAGTCCGGTCGCTTTCACTTTAATCGAAACTGCCGCCATTTGTCCTGTCGCCCCTTCGCTAAAACACTGCGGCAAATATTAAAAAAATTACATCCTCCTTCCAACCGTACGGACCTCAGTTAGTTACAAAATATGTAAAAAAAAATTAAATAAAATAACATTTGCCATTGCATAATATCAGTTTATCCCTCCAGGGTGTGGGTATACTGGAGGACTTAAGACGACTGGTGTGGTTCGGTCACTCGGCTGCGCCTCATGACCCAATCACACCAGCTGTGGTAAATCCTCCAGTATACCCACACCCTGGAGAGATAAATTGCTTAATTATACTGCCACAGTCTACACCTGTATCTAATGAATGTGATCAGCTAAGGAGGAAATTATGCAATAAGGCATGACAGGGTGTGATTTGTGCTGGGATAATGGCACTTCTGAGATGGTGAAAGCACTTGGCTTTTAGTCTTATGCTTCAACCCACCCAAAGTGTGCCGTTATCCCAGCACAAAGGCTACCCTGTCATGCCTTATTGCTTAATGTCCTGCAGGACACCACTTGTAACTTCTCTTGTAGCTAAAAGTTCCCTCCCACCGTGATCTTCTGGGTGCTACCACTAAACCAATTTGCCACCCACCTTGTCAATTTGTCCTAGGTACTCCAACTTACTGATCATCTCTGGTGGGGCACCAATTCCAAGGCCTTGCTGAAATCCAACTACAGAATGTAAACTACCTGACCCTTATCCACTGCACTCATTACCCAATCAAAGAAGTTGATTAGCTTGGTTTGACAGGACCTCCCTGACATGAACCCATGCTGTCTCTCATCCTGTAGCCCACTGGTTTCAAGGAACTCAGATGGTCTTTTCTTTAGAGTGGTCTCCATTAGTTTACCCACAATGGAGGTCAGACTGACAGACCTGTAGTCCCCAGGGTCATCCCTGGTCCCACTCTTGTGTAGTGGTACCACATGTGTGGCTCTTTACTCCTGCGATACCGCCCCTGTATCCAAAGAGCTGTTGAGCAGGTCCGCCAACAGACTGGACAGCTCTACCACCAGTTCCTTCAGCACCCTTGGGTGCATGCCATCTGGGCCCAAGGACTTACTGACATTTATGGACGTAAGCCCTTTCCTAACACTATCCTTCATTATCCTGTCCTCAGCCATGTTCCCTACACCTGTATCTACGAGTTTGATCAGCTATGGAGGACATTATGCAATAAGACATGACAGGGTAGTCTTTGTGCTAACATAACGGCACACTTTGGGTGGGTTGAAGCATGAGGTAGAAGGCAGAGTGCTTCCACATCTCAAAAGCACTATTATCCTAGGACAACGCACGCCTGGAGTGCCTTACTGTTATCATGAAATGGGTCCATTAGGGCCTTGTTAGTCAAGCGGTGGCTTTAAAGAGCCCCTGACACTGTTAGAAAAAACTTGAAAAAATTTTAAAATTTAGGCACAATTCAGTTTATAGTCACATATTTTCTATAATTCTTTCCCTTTTTTCTTTATTACTGAGGGCAGTTAATGTATGAAAGGGGATTACTGTCCCTTAGACTGTATCTTCTCTTTCTGCTTGCCTACACCTGACATCACAATCCCCTATTTATGGCATAATTATCTCCACAGCAACAGACTGTGATGTCATAAACAAAACTGTGATGTCAGATACAGGCAAGCAGCCAGAACAGAATAGGGCAGTGATCCTGTTTACATGCAAATGTTCTTAGCAATAAAGTAATGGTAAGAAATATAGAAACAATTATTAAATATAAACAGAATCTTGTCTAAATATAAAATGTTTTCAAAGTTGCCAAAATGGTGTCAGGAGCTCTTTAATGTATTTTAATGGCTGTGTTAACATATATAAATTGATGTTCCAAAATCTCCACCACAGCCTTCTTTGGAGCGTGCCCCATGGGGCCGGCAGACCGGGATGTGCAAGGGACTGGCTGGCCATCTCCTCAGGCCAATTTACTATTTCATCTCTCCTAAAGGGGTTGCAAATAAACTTAGGATTTTAACCCGGACTGTCTCATGCACAATCAAGGTAAGAAATGGTGGTTTGAAAAAGCCCAGAATGTTAAAATCAGAATCATAGGAACCCTTTTATAATCACAATAAGACACTCCAGGGTGTGCATAATTGTGGGCTGACACTTCGCAGATGTTTGAGGCACTCAGTGTTGCCTCATTTCTCGAGGTGTGCAGTTATCCAACAATAATGCACACCCTGTTATGCCTTTTTGCCTAATTGATGAACATCACTGTTGCCATTGCAACCCTGTTGAGCTATGCTGCGTGGGGGGATGTAACCTCCCCTTTCCGAGCTCTTCCGAGTAGGTGGGAAAGGGTGCTAAAGCTGATGCCATATGGAGCTGTGTGGCCACCAATACCTATGGAAAATCGCAGCAATGGTAGGGATTTCCTCTACCACCTCAAACCATAAACCATGCACTCAGTGGCGATAAAACCCACTCACTGGTGTTTTCGGTTTTTTTTATTTCAACCCGCCCTTAGGGGCTTTGAAAATGGCCTTATGCTGGTGGCGGTTCTCGTGGACCTGACCAAGGCATTCAGTTTTATTAACCGTTCTCTTTTATGTTCTAGACTTGGTGAAACTGGTTTCTCTAAAAATGTGGTGTTTTGGTTTCAAGATTACCGATTAGTCCACTGCCGCTGCCTGTGACTCCTGATTGGACTGGTCGTTTCCAGGCAGCACAGCCATTGGTGCGCCTGTCTCCCGGACTTAAGCTTGTCACTAAGCCTATCTTCCTGCCTGATATTTGTCTGTTTGCTCTCAGATATTTTGTCCCACCTCCACCACCCCATCCCAGGCCTCCTTTAAATATGCTTCCGGCCCTCCCACTCTGAGTTGACATTGTCGGATTGGTTCTGCTTTCCAGGACCTAACCACCCCCTCATGTAAACCTCACACACTATCTCTCTCTCTCTCTCTCACCAACTTTGCAACCGCTTTTACCCTCCTTTGTGTACTCTCCTTCCCTCCTGTTATTCCTCTAGTATTCAAACTTTCCTCTGTCCTAAAATGCTTATTCAACTGATTATTGTGGTTTTGCTTGTGATTCTCGGTCCCGTACCCCCTGGTTGCAACTCCTGCCATTCTAACCTGCTCCTGGCATCTCTCTCTGCCCTACATTACACCCCGGTATGATCACAGGGACTCATGACACAGACTATTTGGCCCTCCGCCCCCCTTTGTAGCACCTTGGGGTCTTTCTCAAACTTATAGTGTCCAGCCTCCCGACGATCCCACAGGCCATGCACATACTCTACAATTTGTCAAGATGGCTCCAGCGCTGTGGCGCTATAAGGCTGAGGAATTTGACTCACAAGCAAGTCTGCAGCATGCTGAAATCCTTTCTCCTACGACTACTGCTTATGCTGCTCCTGCTCTCAGGAAATGTTCACCCCAATCCAGGACCCTCTGGCCACGCTGCGGAAAATTCATTAAGGAGGGAAGGGTCTCTCACCCTGGCATCTATTAATGCCAGTAGCATCCTCAGCAAGCTAGATTCCCTCCAAACATGGATTCAACAACACAACCCTGATATCCTCTCCGTGGTTGAAACATGGCTAAACCCTAAGATCCCAAATGCCTCAGTTTCAGTCCCTGGCTACTCCATATTTAGACAAGACAGGATTTCCAAACAAGGAGGGGGATGTGCAATATACCTCAGGAGTACCCTCTCTGGTCACGTTATTCCATCTCCTAACCAGGGCATCTCTGCTCAGGTCCTCACTATCAAAGTCCTCCTTGGAGCTCACAATAAGGAACTTACTGTTGTCTCAGTTTATCTACCTCCTAAGGACCAGGCCACTGGCTTCAACAATATTTTGAAAAATATAAAGAATCTGCATCATAACACAGAAACTATAATTCTAGGCAATGTTAATATTAACTGGCTGTCCCCTGAGGCCTCTGTATTTAAGGATGCAGCTGCTGCGCAGCACCTCTCACAACTTGTCCTCACCCTCACCAGATGCAACTACAGGACTGGTACTCTCACACTACTAGACTGGATTCTGTCCAACCGCCCTGAACAAATCCCTAATGTCTTAGTCCTC
The DNA here is from genome assembly GCA_016271365.2 of Neoceratodus forsteri. Taxonomy (NCBI): domain Eukaryota; kingdom Metazoa; phylum Chordata; order Ceratodontiformes; family Ceratodontidae; genus Neoceratodus; species Neoceratodus forsteri. The sequence continues at coordinate 83,952,338 of JADMNL010000033.1, forward strand.
CCGGATACAATAAGTGATCACTCACCTGTCATCTGCTCTTTTTTGGTTTTTTTGAACTCTTTTTATCTCCACTCCCTGGAGACCTCCTTCCAGCAACCTTGGATACCCAGGCTCTACCTTCCCCTGTGACCAGTCCTTCTCCCTCATGCCACCAAGCACCACCTCCAGGTCTGAACCCCTCCAGAGGTAGGGCCGCCCTATCCACCCAGGGCACTCTATCTTATAGGCAAAGTGCCCGGCGAACAAAAGTGGCCCCTTGGAGAGGAGATAGACCAGTACTGGAAGTGTGGGCTGTTGGGCAGACAAGGTGCCTTCATCTATCCCGAGGAAATGGGGTTTTTCCTCTACTTTTTTGCCACATTCCCTAACCCCCCCCCCCGTGGAGAGTGGCTTCTCAAAGCAACGTAATGGCGCAACTCCGCCCCCCACTTTCATTGCATCGCTAGTTGGCACCCTCGACAGCCACCAGAGGCCGCTACACTAGCGGTCACATCCCCAACCCTCCCCCGATAAGAGAGAGCTGTCCTACGGACGCTCAGTCTCTTCTCCCCCTGCCGACCCCCAGCCGCCTGGGCTCGCTCCCGAACCCGGGTTGCCGGCGTGGCGTGAGGTGTGGTGTCCAACGCCTCAGCCCTCAGCACCACCGGGCTAAAGTCATCTGCTCTTGGACTAACAAGTTCCTCAAACCCCCTCCCAAACTACTCTACACAAGGGTATTTAATCAGGGGGCATCTTCAGCTACTAAAATCCCACCTAAATAGACTTGACTGGGCAGTGTTGGACACACTCAGTGATGCTAACAAAGCCTTGAACTTGTTCATCGACTGCTTCAACGCAGCCTGTAACATCTATGCGCCACTGAAAAAGATGAAGGTCAAAGGACGGTCAAACCCCTGGATTACCTCTGACCTGGTAACACGCCTTAAGTACAGGGACCACCTCTGGCACTGTGCTCGTGCTACCCCAACGCAAGGAAACATACAAAAATACAAAGCAGCTCGAAATGCCTGCACTCGTCTGATTCAGAATACCAAAAGCAAATATTACAAGGAGGCTCTGACCAACTCTTGGGGTGATGGGAAAACCTTCTGGAACAACCTGAAAGAACTCACCGGCAAGGATCCTGAGGCAACCCCCACTATGCTCAATATACAAGGCATTACAACAGTCGACCTTGGCACCATTACCAATACCTTCCACAATGCTTTCTCGAACCTGGACAATATGCTTCCTCCTAACTTCTTCAATGACCCTTCCCCCAATACTCCCCACATGTCCACCCTAAATGCTCATCCAGCACCTCAATTCTTCTTCAAATAGGTTCCACCACATGTGGCTCATAACTATATCTGCAAGGCCATCTGCAAGTCTGGGTACAGTGGGGATTCCCTTGACCTCAAACTACTGGTGCTAGTTCTGGATGAGGTCGTTGAACCCCTGACAAAGATCTTTAACCTCTCATTAAGACTGGGCCAAGTCCCCTCTCGCTGGAAACAGGCAACTGTCACACCGGTGCATAAAAGTGGAGACAGGTCTCTTCGTTCCAACTACAGACCTATCTCATTCCTCCCCCCATTATCTAAGGCATTAGAATGAATAATGTCGGATCAGCTAGTCAAATTCCTGGATAAGTATGAAGTCCAATGCCCAGAACAGCATGGCTTCAGAAAAGGTCACAGCACCACCACAGCGCTCCTGGAATTCACGAGTTTTATTCACAGTACACTCGACAAAGGAAACTGTGGGGGAGCAGTTTTTATTGACCTCACAAAGGCCTTCGACACCATTAATCACCCTCTACTCCTTAGGCAACTGTCTTACATTGGGCTCTCTAATGATGCCCTTCCATGATTTGCCAGCTACCTCAGGAATCAGACCCAATGGGTCAGGATAGCAGTTGTCACTTCCGAAGTCAAGCCTGTCCTCTCTGGAGTCCCCCAGGGGTCCATCCTGGGACCTCTACTCTTCTCACTCTTCCTCAACAGACTCCTTGGTGTCTGCCAGCAAAAAATGCTACTCTATGTGGATGATGCAGTGCTTTTCTCTAGCCAACATGACACTAAACTCCTTGAAACACAGCTGTAGCTTGACTTCAAGCGTGTTGAAGATTGGTTCACAATGCATAAACTCATCATGAACTATAGCAAGACCAAAGTAATGACCTTCTGTAATCCATGGAGCAGGCACAAATCCCAGTCCTTCAATATCATGAACAACTCAGGGAACTTACTCGGACATGTCCCGGAGTTCAAATACCTTGGTATTGCACTGGATAGTACCCTCTCCTACATGCGGCACATTGACACTGTTGCCAAAGCCGCCAGCATGTGAATTGGTCTGCTACACAAGCACAAGCACTGTATGACTGCGGACGCCCTCAGACTGGCCATCTACAGCTCTGTCATCTCTATCATTGACTACGGTCTGGCTGTCTATGGCTCTGCTTCTCCAACTGCCCTCCATAGAATCTCAATCACGCTCAACAAAGCCTGCAGGCTCTTAACGGACACTGCCCGAGACATGCACACCTGTGACCTCTACGCACAGACTTGTTGGCTACCACTTCTCAGTAGAATTCAATATCAGACCTGCCTGCTTACCAAAAAGATTCTCCTTGGTCTCATGTCCCCTGTTGTTTGTAAGCTCCTCTCTGCCTTCTGTGGTACTCAGCAAATGTGTACTGCCCAATCCCAAACCCTCCAGGTTCCTAGATGTCGTACCTCCTTGGGTCAGCGGTCCTTCATCTATAGGGCTCCTCTTTGGTTTAATACCCTCAACAAAGAAGCACTTTCCTCCCCAACACTTGGACCCTTTAAACGGAATCTCCAACTTTATCTCACCGCTACGTCCAAATGTGACTGCTTCTACTAAAGGACTGCTCCATTTCTCCACCTAGTCATTCGTGACCTGTGCCCTTCATCCCTCCTGGCTTTACTCTCTCTGGCTTCTGTCTTTCCTTGTGACCCTTTTCATTCCCTTCTCTCCACCCTCCTCCCCAACCCCCTCCACACTTCAAACTTCATTTTCTTTTCCCCTGTACCGATCCCCTCCCTCGGTCCCTCTCCCACCTCATGACAAAGGCCCCTCAGCCTGACTACTTCTCTCTGACACCCTACTACTCAATTTAAGTCTAATAGTCACCTTCCTTCTTTATCCCCTCAGGCTACTTCATCATCTATCTGCCTGTTCTTACGTTGCTCTCTAATGTTATCCTTTATCTATAAATAGTTTTACAGCTGCATAACAATGTCAACCATGTCTGTACTATGCCTGTTTATCATTACCGACCTTTGTTTGTATGTTTCCCCCTTCCTTTGACGTGGAACCTTTGTAAATGAGTAGCTCCTACTCAAAGGTACTTGTAATCCAAGAAAATAAATTTAAAAAAATCTAATCATTCACATTATGTTAGCATTGGGTCTGCTAGCTCTAATACTTTTCCTGTTCACTCTGATGTTCCTCGGGGTTCTATTCTGGGGCCTCTTCTTTTTTCAGTGCTTATTAATCCTTTACCTTCCCCCTGTGTTACCTGTGATAGTTTGCTTTATGCTGACGATTTAATCCTGTTTTCTCAATCTAATAATATCTCAACTTTGACCTCTTGTTTAGAAAAAGAATGTCTTCTTATTTGTAACTTGTTTAGTGATAATGCTCTTGTCTTCAATACACAGAAAACCAAGACTATGTTGTTCGGAACTCCTTGTTATTTAAAGAGCAATTACTCCTTAGTTGTTCATGATGAAAAGGGAATTTGCTTGGAACAGGATTTTTGAGTTTAAATATCCATGGGTCCTGCTTGATCCTAGCCCAGTCGATAGGTAATCAGAAATTGGGTGTGTTATTTAAAACGAAAAGAGTTTTCTCTGTTGATTCCTGTAGGGCTATAGCCATTGGAGTATTATTGCTGCACTTGGCCTATATAGGGGCACTGTATTATAATTTGTCCAACAGAGAAATTCATGCCCTCATGATTGTATTTAATATTTGTCATTTTGTGCTGGATGTCCCGTTTCATATGCATCATTGTTGTCTACAGTCTTCCCTAGGTTGGTTATCCCCGACTGCCAGATTTACTTATTATTTTTGTTGTTTGATTTTTAAATCTTTGTCTCGTTCAGGTTTGCATCCACTGAGTGATTTGTTATATGTCCAAAACACTACACTGAATCCATGATCTTACAGTGGAATTATTTTGTTATCTACTTCGTCTACTACTAAAGCTGGTTCTAGGGCTTTTTCAGTCTCAGCTCCCCTATTATGGAATAGTCTGCCTGAAGATTTAAGAAGTGCATCCTCTTTGTATAGTTTTAAAACAAATTGAAAATTTGGTTATTATCACTGTATACATGTAAATGTGTTTTTTTTTTATTTATTTTTATTAGACACTTTTATACACATATGCAATGAGTAGATATTAAATGGTATACAGTATCTTCATGAAACACATTTATACATACATTTTATACTTTGACAGCCGGAGTCACGGGCGGCATAACTGGCTATGACCACTTCACCCAGAGCGCCAGACCCCCTACTAGCTGAAAAAATATTGTTCATTTATACAAGGAACAAAAGATGGTTCCACCCCTGAAAAATACATGTAAATGTTTTAAGTAATTGTTTGTATGTATTAACTGTTTATGTCTAGAGTTTCATGGCAGTCAGACCTGAAAAAAGGGCTTGTCCCAGTGTCCCTACTCAGTTAACAAAATAAAAACAATCAATAAAAAGGTAAAATATACAGGCTGCAGGCTGCCCAATGTCTCAGTGGAAGCGCATTTGGCTTCAGTGCTGGTGAACTGGATTTGGACCTGGATTTGGAAGCGAGCCCAGGGAGAGCCAGGATCAGTGCAGCCAAGGCTGGAGAGTGCTCTCAAGTGGAGCACACGTGGACCTGGGATAGGACACATCTAGGGTCCAGCCCAGCAGCACCCCATCGTAGTGAGCCAAGGAATCTGCTCCCTCGCGGTCGGCAGTGTCAGCCCAGTGTGTGCTGCCATGACCCCGGCCATCAGAGTCACCACTTGACATCAGGGGAGGCGGAAGGGACTGGAGAAGGGGCAAAAACCAGAAAAAGATACATGCCTCAAGCTATCTACTGTACATGATGGTTGTTGGCTCCTGGGGCTGTCTCATGAACATCCTCACTGACTTGACGGTGGGGGAAGTGGGCAATGGGGCTTGGGACTGGCAGGGGCCTAAAGCAGGGATGGGTGACAGCTCAAAGGGCCAAAAGCTGAGTTAAAAAAAAAAGGCAAGAATCTTAATGTTTCATGGTGTCAACGAACACTTCTTCAGTAAAGTGACAGGCCCCCGAGTGCACCTTGTGTTTGGGTCACACCAGAACTGAACATCTGCAGCATCCGAGAAAGTGAGGGCCACAGAAAACAGTCAGTTTGATCTGAGGGCCACAGAAAACAGTCAGTTTGACCAAGGACTAAGAAATTTAGACCCATGTATCTGGGCTTCTACCTAAAGTGAAAAAGATTCAAGCAAATTCAGTTCAGTAGACACAAGATGCAATCTGGATAACGAATAGCTGTATAAGCGGGCATGTCACGCTCCTGAAGAAGTGGTCAACGACACCACGAAACATTGAGGTTTCATGCCTTACAGCCTGTATATTTTACCTTATTCTTGAAATATAAAACTTAAATGCGATGGTGCAGTTGTAGAGCTACTGCTTGCAACACCAGCGACCGGGGATTCACGCCCTGAGGCTGGATTGTCATAGGGCCAGCAGGAGGACTGGACGTCATACCTCTCAACCTTTTTTCACCAAAATGTGTGACAAGATGTGTGACAAATGAGCAAAATGTGGGACATATCATCAAACACGGCACAGCAAGCTCAGAACACTATGGCTATCAGTGCACTAGTGTTCATAATGTTTGCTGATAATTGAACACAATAGATAGTTATGAATTTCTGCTTTAAAACCTCTGTGAGAATTGTGGAATATAACTACCTTGATGTGGGGCAAAGGATTTCTGAAGGTTAAAATGAGTGACGTACCTCGTAATGTGTGACAGTTGAGAGGTATGCGTCCCATTGGGCACGTTCCTCCTCCTGAGATGGATGTTTGCAAGTTTCACTACACCACTGCCACCTAGATGACCACAGGTGGTACTGCAAGCTGGAGTCACAGTGGGTGGGAGGGCAAATCATCACCACGATGTTAGCATCCTAGAGTGCTCACGTCACTAGCCGTCCTTTGCTCATAAGGCACCCAGGGGTTCAGGGAAACAGAACACAGGAAAATGCTAGTCAGGGCCAAGCAAGATAATGTGGTGACCCTCTGCAGACCACACACCGCCCACTGGGCATCCAGCCTCCGCCCAAGCTAAACTCATAAGGGGCTTGGAGAACCCTAATGGCACCTCCATGGGGGGGAATTGTGGGGCACTAGAGGTAGGTGGCCAAGTCCTAGAGACAGCAGGTGATAGGACTGGAGGGATTGTCGAGGATGGAGGCCAGGCGAGCGGAGGGGGTACAAAAAAAGAAACTTTTAAAGATAACACAGGTGAGTGGGTTTTATCTCCCCTTAGTACATAGGAAAGGGGAATGCCATGCAAATGATCTGCAATCAGTGTTGGGATTTTTGTTTGCTGAGTTTTGGGAGCTGGGAAGGCCCATAACAGCGCTATCTTTAAATTAAGCCTCCCTTCCCATTATACGTCAATGGCAGTGATGAATGAGCTACTGGGACTTACTTCAGAGCCGGAGGGGCCAAGCCCTGGCAAGCCCCCCTATAATTCCAACACTGCCTACAATACTATACACAAGGGCATGGCTGTCTTTGCAAGCTCATCCCCAGCCTCCTGCACCTTAGCAAGGTTCCAACCCCCCCTCCCGACTACAAATGAGGGAGTTTACATGTTTTTGACACCTTGCCATGCCATGCCACACTACAGAGTTTACATGCAACTGGCTACAGGAGCTCAAAATGTACACCCTGGAGGAGAGGAGGGGGAGGTGGGATATGATAGAGATCTTTAAATACCTCATAGGGGTTGATTAGGTGTGGAAGGAGAGTATTTTGCAGAATAAAAGGTACTCTAGAACAAGAGAACATGATCTGAAGCAGGGGGGTGTAGATTCAGGAGAGATATGAGGAAGTACTTCTTCACAGAAAGGGTGGTGAATTCCTGGAACAGTCTTCCAGCAGAGGTAGTAGGGGTGAAAACAGTGGATGGTTAAAAAAATTCCTGGAATAGGCACAAGGGGATCATAGGGGTGGGGGGGGGAAGAGACAGTGCCAGAGATCAAGTGAGTCTACAACAAAAATGAAAGTAGAACAAAATAGGCAGACTGGGTGGGCCAAGCAGCCCTTATCTGCCATCAGATTCTGTTTCTATGCTTCTGATACATGTCCCAAAACTGCATTGCAGATATGTTAAAAAAGCCTTACAACTGACTTCATTTCTCACTTTCGTTTGTTCATAATGGCCCCTATGTATATAGGGGCGGGAATTACTCACTAGAGGCACGTATCCCACGCACAGAGCACCTGCGGACAGGTGCGCACCGGCGACATTCACAACCGCTGGCCACCTGTCCGTGGCCCCAGCGCACAGGTTCGCGCGAGGTGGAAAGGGGCAGGGTTGTGTTCCCAGGCGGGAGGCCAATCCAGAGGCCTGCCTGGGACTGGAAGTGGATCCCCCGTGCATGATGGCACGGGACCGGGTTCGTGAATGGGTACCCATGCACTGTGCAGTTGGCCGCCATCAGCGGAACCCCCCCGCCCCTGGAATACAGGGGGGCACTGGCCCCCCACTGCACCATCCACAGCTCCCCAAACCCTTAGAGTTGCTGCAGCCATGGGTTGCCAGTGGCAATTCCCACCGCACACCTATCCCAGGGCTTATGTGTGCAGGAAGGGGCCTGTGCTGCAGGGATGGGGGGGTCCTACTGTTGGAGGGAGGGAGGGAGCTCAAGACTGGTTGTGTTGGGGGGACCCTGTGGGTGCACGGCTATGACCGTGTACGGCCATTATGGCAGGGTCCCCCCTGCCATAGCCTGCATTATCCTCCACACCCCTGCGGACAGCACTATGAGTGGTAGTGACTGCCGCGTAGTGCCGCCATGCACCCTGCCCACCCCCGGTGCACTGCTGTCTGCTGCGGCGAGGATTGGGTCGTAGGCTGCGCACCCCAGTAGTGCATCCCACATGGGGGCACAATGGGCAACGGACGGGTCCATGTTGCAGATACCGTGCGAGCCACCTGCCCCTTCGCGCATAGGCCATTGATCCAAATGTGTACAAGCAGTGTACCATTTAATGTATACTTTATTGTTCTTTAGAAAAAGATCAATGCCAGTTACCACTGAATGCAGACACGTAAACTGCTGGCAAGCACTGCCTTGCATGTTGCCAAAGTCATTGATCTTTGCAATCAGTGTATCTGTTTCTAAACCAGTGAAGAGTACATCCCAAAAAAAAGGACCCGAGTTTGTCACTTTTGAGAAAACTTTGGCAAACAATATTTAGACACAGCTCAACTTATATTTTTTGTATTGTCTACATTCTCTTCACTTTTGTTATTCATTACTAAGTTATGCACATTGGAGCCAAGAATCCCAGGACAGACTACTACCTGGGTGTAGTCCAGGTATCTGCATCAGAGGAGGAGGTGGACCTGGGAGTGATGATCACTAGTGACCTGAAGCACTCCACAGAGTGCAAGAAAGCAGCAGAAAAGGGCAAACAAGATGCTGGGATGCATAGCTAGGGGGATCAGTAGTAGGAGAGAGGAGGTTATACTGCCCTTGTACAGGTCACTGGTGAGATCACATTTAGAGTATGGAGTTCAGTACTGGTGCCCACACCTCAAGAAGGACATTAATCTACTGGAGAAGGTCCAGAGGAGGGCTACAAAGACGATAGCAGGTCAGCAGCGTAAGGCATACGAGGAGAGGTTGAGGGCATTGAACATGTACTCCCTGGAGGAAAGGGGAGAGAGAGAGAGAGAGACGGAGGGAGGGGGAGCGAGAGAGAGAGACAGAGAGAGAGAAAACATGATTGGGACCTTCAAATACTTGAAAAGGATAAATAAGTTGGATATGGAGGGTCTCTTTAAGATGAGTGGCAACCATAACATGAGGGGGCACAGTCTTAAGCTGGGGGGAGGTTTAGGAGAGAGGTCAGAAAACAGTTCTTCACAGAGAGGGTGGACACTTGGAATGCACTGATGGAAGAGGTGGTCTTGCTGAAGACAGTAGGCAGCTTCAAGAGAGGCTGGGATAGGCATAGGGGGAAGGTAAGGATCATGGGTAGGGAGGATGGGAGGAGTGGGGGGGCAGGGACAGTAACTCAAGCTGTGGGCTCTGCAACGCGAGCAGACTAGATAGACCAAATGGCCTTCTTCTGCTGGCTTCTTTGTATGTTCATATTACACTTGCCCCCACTTGCATACTGTGTGACCCTGAGCAAGTTACTTAACTTACTTGTGCTCCCAGGTCGCACCTGGAAACAAGCTCTGGCTTAGTGTGCCTTTCCTGGTTAAACAATGTCCCCTTTCCCTTTCCTTAATTCACATGGAAATTGGATCCTTGTCCCCTACAGTTCATCTACTTCTGCTGCTTGATCCTTTGCTAACATCATAATTTAAAGGCTTTTGCCTGCAGTTCGGAGGGGCAGTGGGTGTCATATGCCCCCCCCCCAAGTGGTATATAACTGCACATGTTCAAGCATCCTTTAGACACTCTGATTTTTTGTTGCAGCTGCACAGCTGGTCTCACCCTCCTTTCTGCCTGTATCTTCTGCAGCGTGGTATCCTTCCATTTTACTTTTTGGCATGCATGGCGTTCTGCTGCTGCCGACTGCCTTTTTTTTCTTTGGGTTCTGAGAGGATATTTTGCTGCTTGACTCCAGACATGCTTACCTGCACACCACTCTACTCTCCTCCAGGCTGTGCCCTGAGGAGTCCTATAATTTCCTCCTCCACCTGGCTGTGTTTATAAGACGATGCTCAGGGGTCCTAGTACCCACCATTTTCCTTTGCATGTTACCTCCCAACTGCAGTTGGTTACTGCAAATTCCTCCATAAAGCAGCAGATTCTGCCATTCCTCTGCTCCACACAACCATCTGTGCAGGTCTGTCTCCTCAGTCTCCTTAAAGTTACAGCAGCCATTGCAACCTTTAAGCTCTGTGTTTCTTCAGTCCAGTGGTCCTTATGCTACTCTCAGTGTATCCTGCCTCAGCCTAACTGACTTCTCACCACAGTTCTGTGGGAATGGTTGGCATGCATCCACCATTTCTGTTTGTCCCCCTAACAATCAAACCACAGTCAAATACTCAGTCGGCTTCTATGCCTCAGTCAGTCATTCTAGCCGGCCTCATTCATTCTGTCCCTGTTCCATGTCAGTGGCCATCAGGCTTCACTACTGGACTCCTACTACAGTCTTCCACTAATATTAGTTCCTGGACACATGCCAGCCATGCCATATCCATGGTCCACGATTACCCATGGCTTCCAGGGCTCTCCTGCCCTGTAAGCTGATGGTCTCACTCTGCTTCCATGAAGGCCCCATCTTACAGGTGGGTCCCTTGACTAAGGCGGGGCCCTCTTCTTTCTACCCTTTGAATGAGAATGTTCTACACTGTTTCTGGAGCAAACTTTAGCTGTGCAGATTGCCTTGATGGCACCTTTTGATGTAGCACTGTAGACTTCAGCTACTGAATGGTGGGGCCGCTAAGTCCTCTGGGGCTCCTTTAGCTGTGCAGACCACACTGGCAGCTCCTTTGAAAGCTGTTCTCCTCTATGGCTGCCTAAGGTTCACCTGGTCTCCTCCTACTTCCCTTGTTCTGCCCCTCAAGGGTTAAGATCATGCAACTACTTAAACGCTCTGCCCCTACAGAGTTCAACTCCTGTTCCTTGCCCCTCAACTTGGCTTCCTCTCTAGGCCTCCCATCATTTGGAGGCCAGGAGAGTGCCTTTTAGTGTTTTTTGCTGTCCTTCTCACCACCTTGGAGGGTGGGCCCTCTTCATTGGGAAGCTAATTTAGCTGCAGAGATTGGCTCATGGCACCCACACAGTGCTCCCATTAGAAGGATAAAGTGAGAGCCCTTCCTCTAAAACAAACATTCCAAGCTGTGGAACAATCTACCAGCCTCTCTCCACTCCCTTGACTCCCACTCCTCCTTTAAGACTCATCTCACTTCAAAGCTTGGTTACTAAGTGAGGCCAAATGCAACTGCTCAGTGAGGTGACCTTTCGTGTGAAGACCTTTCCCTCACTCCTTATCTCAAGTTATGGCCCCTGCTCCTAGCTGAGCTCCTCAGATGGCCTGCCTGTACAGTTTTATCACACTTACACCTTTTGTATTGGATTGTATCTACTGTAAGCATTGTAATCCAGTGCATGCCTGTACTTTCAGTCTCAGGTTTAGACCACTTGTACTTTTTGTAATCACCAGTGTTAATCTGTACTCATTGTATCCTACTTGTAACCTTCTCTTTATGTATTCTTGTGCTGTATGTACCATTTACTGTGCCATCTTTATGGCCCAGATCATGCCTGAAAACGGTCCCTGGGATCAGTGCACCTACCCGGTAAACAAACAAATGAACAAATAAATAAATAAATGCTCCTGAACTGGGTCTTAAATTGCAGTAGCAGAGCCATCCCTAATACTACCCATAGCCGGGAGGGATGATGGCCTAGGTCTTCAGAGGTTTCCTTCTCAAAAGAGTGTTTCTCCTCTCCTTCATGCCAAAGGTCATAATGTTAGTCCTTGTCCACAGGAGTAGGAAATGGATGGTGGTTTTCCTTTCATCAGGGTCTCAGACTGGCTACACCTCTTCTCCTTAGTACTGTATAAACATACTGTACGTGTTGTTCTACCTTGGGCTTTTGGACCTTCTTCCCTAAGGTGCCTTTGGTCTCGGGGAACTTGTCCCTGCGACCCCTTGAGGGGTTGGAACCCCTACATGAAGGTTTCTGTGTCCTTATGACACCCTAAAAGGGTGGTAGTCCCCTTAACAGGGACAGAGAGAGCACAAGCCAAATTACATTGTTGCACAAACATCACATACTGTATGCAGTCTGTCAATCAATTCTTAAGCCACACCCATAAGGCTTTGATGACCCTTTGACTCCTCCGTTTGTGACATCACAGTTTGTTGCTGTAGAAACCAAGGGTTGAACATGTGACTTCAGCACAGAAATAAACAATAGGAGCTGATTAACTTCAGGGAACAGGGATCCTGTTTCTATGTAAATGAACCGAGTGAGGAAGAACAAAAAAGGAACAGATATATAGGGTTACCACCTGTCCCTATTTTCGCAGGACAGTCCTGATTTGGGCAGCTGTGTCCTGCAGAAAAACATGAAAAATGCTAAATGTCCTGACATTATAGTAGAGAAAGTATTTTCTGATTTTCCATCTAAATGTTGCAGAAAACTATAATACTGTAACTAAAATACCTTAAAATAATAAAAAACACTAGAAACAATTGAAAAACTACAACACATAGTCTTAATTCTGATTATTTAGTGAAAACATGCCTGTTGCATTGGTCGAGATGACATATTGTCCTGCAAAAAATCCAGTTTCAGTAAGAAATGTCCCACTTTGGGCTTCTTAAAAGGTGGTAACCCTACAGATATATGGACATTCCATGCAATATATACCAGAGTATGTTTAAATAATATGTTTTCCCTAAACTGAAGAATGCACTTTAAAGGAAAATCACATGCAAAAATTATGAAAATACGTGTTGAGAATTGGGGTTGTGTTTCTCTGATTATCCCTAGCATTCTGTTACCTGTGTCTGTATCAATTTTTTTTTACTTTTCTCTGCAAGTTTTATGTGCCCTAGAATTAGCCATTCAGACTTCTTTTATTGCATTTGAGCTGCTGGAATTTTCCCAGAACACCTCTGGGAATTATGTAAATTAGACCTTGCATTAGAACTAAGAGCCTGGAAGCCTAGTTATACTCTAGTCCAGGGGTTCTCAAATGGTGAGGCCAGCCTCCTTGGGGAGGCCCCAACCTGTTCCAGGGGAGGCTCAGGCAAGTCTGAAAAAGTACAGTATTTAAATTTTGAGTTTTATGTATTTTGTGTGAAGAGATTAAGCAAACTGAAAGGGGATAACAGTAGGTGAATTTTATGTATTTATTTACTAATAGGTGACAAGGAAAGGTGAATGAGCCAAAGCTCATTTCAGGTGTACCGGGAAGGAAGGTAGGAATACATTTCAAAAGTAACTGCAAAACAATCAAGAAATACACAATGAACTATAGTGCAAACAAATATGAACAATAAACTGATAATGAGTGGTGGTAATTGATCAATTTGTAGACTGATGGCAGAACAGTCCAAATACAAGGGTTGAGCATAGAAATGCTAAGAGCAATAGCAGGAAGGAGCAAAGTAATCCCAGAGAAGTTGCTTAGGAGCAGAGAAAGAGGGGGAGAGGCAAAGTATGCAGGAAGGTTATTTCATGTAGAGAGCAAACAAAGAAAGTAGTCTGACCCATGAAGGTACTGCAACAAGGGGTAACAATGGTTCAAGAATGAAAATAGCAGAGCAAGTAGGCTGACCAGGGGTGTGTGTTACAATAAACTGAATAATAATATTTGTTTATTGTATTTATTTGTTATTCAGATAACACCTTTGAGCACAAGAGCTCTTTTTCAAAGGTTCCACATCAGTATAAGACAAAGAACTGAATGTGAGCCAAGTACTCAAAGGGGTTTCAATTTATTCATGGTGTACTGTGCAAAGTACAGCATGTTATTTTTCCTTGGGGAGGCCCAAGATTATTTCAATTTTTGGGGGAGGCTCCAAATCTTTTCCATGGATTTGGGGAGGCTCACTGTGATGAAGTCTAAGAACCATTGCTAGTCACACCATCTAACTGCAACTGCTTGTGAACATTAACTGCTTTGAAAAAGTGTTTGTCCTCCCTCCTCAGCTGAAGACAGATTTTTTTAAGTGCCAACCATTCTTATGCTGATTGTGCGGCAATTTTCTTTGTAAAGTGCTGTCACTCGGTAATAATAAAGCCAATACACCTTTGAAGGACTTAGGTCTAATTCACATTATTCTCAGAGTCATTCTGGGAAAATTCCAAAATATCAAAGGCAATAAAGGAAACCTGAATGGCGGCCCCAAAGGGCCATAAAACTACTGGGTTAAAGTTTTTTTTTTTTTTTTAGTTGGTTAACCAGGATTAGCACACTAAACTGAGAGCTTTTTTTACAGGTGCGACCTGGGAGCACAGGGAAGTTAAGTGACTTGCTCAGGGTCACACAATATGCAAGTGGAAGCTGTGGGATCCAAATCCAGGTCTGATCTGCTGGATGTCACCAGAGGCATTCTGGGAAAATTCCAGCAGCTCAGAAGCAATAAAAGAAGTCTGAATGGCTAATTCTAGGGCACATAAAACTTGCAGAGAAAAGTTAAAAAAAATTGCTATAGACACAGGTAACAGAATGCTAGGGATAATCAGAGAAACACAACCCCAATTCTCAACACGTGTTTTTATAATTTTTGCATGTAATTTTCCATTAAAGTGCATTTGTCAGTTGAGGGAAAAGTAAAAAACAAAACAAAAAAAAAACCTATTCACAGACACATGGAGCAGAATTTCAGGTACATCAGAAACACAAAAACACAATGCACAACATGTGGTTTTATAATTTTTGCATGTAGTTTTCCTTTAAGCATGATTCCACCTGAAAACCAGCATTAATATAAACATAAAAAAGTGAGAATTTAAGCCAGTTTTTAAACCTTTTCTCTATACTTTCTTTACAACTATCAGCCACTCATAAACTCTGCAGTGTTGTCTGGTGTCATCTACATGGAGTTAACTTCAGGGGGGCCTTGGATTTCATCTCCATTTTCCCTCACACTTGCCTTACCCACTTACAGGCAAATATAAAGCCATTTGCTATAGGTACACTTGCTTCACCTTCCATGCTGTCAACTCACCAGAAAAGCGGCGATGGCCCCTCCTGTCAAGAACCCTGCCAGGACGTCTGACCAATGATTGCGGTATTCAGCCACATGGACCACCCCAACCAGAAATGCTGGGCAGAGCAGTGTAAGGCAGACGGAGGGCTTTGCAAGCCGGGAACCCTTGATCTTATACACCAGAGTCACGTACATCTAAAAACACAGAACCAAGAAAATATTTTTTTGTTTGGCAGATAGGATACCTTTATTAGGCTAATGAATAGCTTAGGTATACAAGCTTTTGAGACTCCAAAGGTATCTTAATCAGATATGCATCTGTAATAAGTGGATAAAACATCACAAGTAGACTAGAAACCCGGACCACTGGTACCAGCTGATAGTGTGTAGTGCCATCATGTGGGAGACTTGGGTTCAAGAGTCAAGCCCGACTCTACCACCGTCAAGTCACTGGGGTCTGGAACACGTTGCTGAGGCACCATGTGCAGAACTGGGGTGGGGGTGGGATGGCAATATGCATCCTGCTCTAGCAATGCCCCCTCTAGTGGGAAATGGTGTAGGCAACATCATGGTTGGTGACCACACCACATCAGCTGTCACCCACCAAAAAGATGGCACAACAGGCACTGCTGGTGGAAGCAAGGGGTGGCTGGGTGGACCACAGCACAAAGGGAAAAGCCCACTGAACCAATGGATGGCAATGTATGAGCGCCTGCCGACTCAGAGATCACTGAATGCCTCCCGGCGCCCTCCTTCCTAGGGAGACTGAGTCATAGACAAAAGGTCTTCTCCGATTCTGCTGGTGTTCTGTTATGCCTTACTGGATAATACTGCTAGCAATGAATTCTTGGTCCCCCTTATTAAATACCCTCACTACAGATTGCTGGACAAACACTGTTGCTGCAGGAATTTCTTCAATTCAATGCTTCAATCATGTACATACCCTGGTAATTACTGGGTAATCCCTAACTCACACATCACTATGTCCCACATTTCAAAGGATGTTACACATTTTATAGCATGTTTCAGAAACTCCCTGTCCATACCTTTCAACAGTCCACATTACAAGGGACATTATACATTTTAAAGTATCTTTCAGAACCCCACTGACCTCGTCTTTTAACTGTCTCACATTACAAGGGACATTACACATCGCAGTATTTTTCAGAACCCCTCTATCCACAACTCTCAACTGTCCCTCATTACAAGGGACATTAAACATTTTAAAGTATATTTCAGAACATGTAGGGATGGGGACAATAAGCTTTGTCCACAGTATCAGATTGAGACTGGCCATCCTTTTCCTGTTCTGTTCGAAACCAGTTCTAATGAAAACCCCAACAGTTCTAAAAGCTTTGCATTGTATTTTCAAACCTCTTTTCAATCACGATAATTTGCATGCATTCATAGTAACTAAGTGCTAATTACATGCTTACTATCTCTATCTTTCAAACCTTTAGAATGTTTTTAAAATGGTTCAGTGATTTTTGGTTCAACATTTCAGAACCGTACATGCTCTTGGTATTTTTTACCCTTAAATGTTTGCTCCATCCATCCCTGGACCTGCCGGCATAACCCCAGCCCTGTCACTGACCCATCGTGTGGACTTACAGGTTAACCACCGCTTACACGAAGTCATGTTTGGCAGGGTGACCTGCCATGTAAGGTAAGGCAAGGGGATGCCGGGTGTGCCTCGGACTTTTACTCCAGTTTTTTGTCCCCCAGGGTGCAAGAGTGTGACATACAACATGCTAGTGCATGCTGACACACTTGTGTGCTGCATCAGTAGCCTCCCCCCCAACTCCTGCTGGTCCTGCCAGTGCTGCCTTCTGGCCCCTGCCAGGTGGCAGGTAACTGGTGAGACTCAAGACCCCTCCCCCTGGGTGAGGACAGCAGTCTGTGGAATGCTTATTCCTCCCTCTCCTGGCTGGACCCCGAACCCAGGTCGCTGGTGTGACAGGAGGCAAGGTGGCCAGTGCCTCAGACTGCCATGCCACTGGACCGGCCCCATTCTTGGTATTTTAACTGGTTCTGCCCAGCCTTGTTCTCAAAAGATTGCCAGCAGGTTTCCAACCCCCTGACTGGCTCAACAAACTCTGGGGTGTACCTTAGAAAGAAGGGTTACTGCTAGTGATGCCAGTGGCCTGCCTTCCGGGATCAGCCCAGGACGCTGCAAGTGGAGAGGCGGCCAAGCGGAGGAAGATAAAATGACCCACAGGACGCTCTCCTTAGCAGAGGGAAGGTAGTCTTCTCCACTGCAATACTACCACTGGAGTGACCACAGGTAAAGGAGCTTGGGGAAGGAAAAACTGCTTGTGCATGTGTACCATAGAGCCCTCAGCAGCTGTGTCCTTGGGGCCGGGAGAAACAAAGTGGGAAACCCCAAAGCACAGCAGCATGAGTCTAGCACACTCAAGCCCCGCCACTATGACTGTCCTCTCTCCTCCATACTTGCAGACCAGAGAGTAACATTTTCCCTCCTAGCTCGCCCCCCCCCCCCCGGAAATCCATCGTGGGACAGAATACCCTGTTTACCCTACGAGGACAGGTAAGTGCCAAAGAAGGAGGCAGATGGGACTGGGTGGTTGCCAGGCAGACGTGAGAAGCTCCGGTAACCAGTGGATTAAAAAAAAGATCCTGCCAGAAGCATGAAACCATCCTATAGAAAGGATAGAGTACTAACCACATGACGTTTCCTCTAGACCAAATGTAGGAATGACAGTTATTTTGGATCTGGGCAATGAATGGGAATCCCCCTAGGCATATCCTGCCCCTCCCCGACTCAGAATAGAACCATGGGAGTTCTCATACATTTCCCTAACCCAAGGTAGCTGCTGTCTCACAGTGAACTGAAGGACTCAGTTCTCTAGCCATTCTTACACAGTCTCCATCCGAGAAACATACCACTGTGTACACAGCAGCGTAGGCACTCAGAGCAGAGTCCTTCGAGGGAAATGCCTTCCACGCAGCAGTGACCAGAGCTGGAACCCCTGTGCACGCCTTCATCTCAGTAATGTAGTGCGAGGAAGACTGGCAACCTAGGGCAGTGTAGTTTGGACGGCAGACGGTGAGAAAGTGAGGTGTTTGGTTACCAGTAACGACCTGTCCAGCATTTGCAAATATGGTGGTAGCAAAGAGACCGAATGAATACACACCTAGGGAGAGAAGAAGGCAGAGTTTAGTGGGTAGGAATGCAAAGCCCCCTTCCCCCCCCCCACCGCCTAGTCTGTGGCAGGCAATCAGGATACAGTGAAGTCTGCTTAAGTGCATATTGGATAAGTGCACATCCTGCAGAACACCTTCTCAATTTCCTGTTTTTATCTAATGCAGTGTACTAGCTTTAACTTAGTTAGCAGGCCTCGTTAGTTGCTGAGTTAGCTTTAACTGGGGTAAATAATTAGGTAGAGTAGGGATAACAACTAGAAGCATAAGCCCATAGCTTCCTCAGGTACAATAGGGCTAAAGGGGAGAATGATGGGATCTTTCAAATTTAGGAGCAAGTTAAGAGGAATACAAAAGGGAAAGCAGGAGACATCCTATATAGGGTGAGGTTACAGAGTCTAGGGTAAGGTAACAAAATATTTCAGGGACAGGGGTGAGGTTGTATTAACATGGGAATAAAAAAAGAAGAAGCAGAAGGGTTAAAGTATTTACACAGACACCAAGAGAAAGAAGGTAAAAAAATGGAGTCGTGCAGTGCAATGGTTGTGGTGTAGCAGTATTCAAGGAAACCTTCTGGAGACTGAAGTGCTGCCCCATGTGTACTCACTTCTCTGGGTTGCAGGCACAGGTTGCTGGACTCCTGTCTGAACTGGTTAGGGTGCAACAGACCTTCTGCTCTGCCCAGGGGCCACTAAGTCTGCAGTCACTACCTCACAGGATGAAAAGAAAGAGGCAGAGTAGATGGAACATGGTGGGCTCAGGGAGGGTGGGGAGTAGGGTGCACGCTCTGCCACCTATACCACTATGCAACATCTTTGCCATCCTGGCTGAAAGGGGCAACCAAGTGGAGGTACCCATCACAGTGGATAAGGAAGAAGTGGTAGATCTCAGAAGGAGAGAACCGAAGGAAGGAAGGGGGAATCACATAGCCAATGAGGAAACAGCTGCTAGTGGGAGACTCAGTTGTGAAAGGGAATGACTTGGAAACTGGTGGGGGGGGGGACGTGAGGTGCTTGAGGGGTGCATCGGCTGGGAGGGATGGAGAGTGGACCCCGAGGATCGCTAAGGCAGTGGGAGAAGGGAGCAAGCTAGATATCATTGTCCAAACTGGGGTGAATGATACAGCACAAGAGACGGTAGGAGGAGTAATGGGAAATTTCTGGCAGTTGGGGAAGGGGGCCTCAAGCACATTGCACAATCAGTGGCTTTTTCCAAGGGGCTACCTGCGTATGGTCGGGGACAGGCTAGAAAACTCCACATCGAAGCTTTTAATGAATGGTTGAAGATATGATGCATGGAGGAAGGTTTGGGATACATAGGGGACTGGGCACCAACCTGGAGTGATGTGGGCCTGTTTGAAAGGGATAGCCACATCTTTCTAGTAGAGAATCCGCAGTCCTTGACGAAAGGTTTAAATCCTACATGGATGAGCATTTAAACTAGAAAGGGGGGAGACATCGAAACCAAACGGGGTAAAAGTCCCCCCGCGTATGATGAAGGGTTATGGAAGAAAGTGATAAAGAGGCAACGCATAGTATAGAAACCTCCCCAAGTGCAGATGTGTAGATTAAAAGGGTCAGGGACAGAGAGGACAAAAAAATGTGTATAAGAAGCAGGAAATGAAGATGTTGAATTAATGGGATCCAGAGATGGAAAAAGTAATAGGGGAACGGGCGGGTTAAGGGATAAGTCAGGAAACAAAGCAGGCAGGAGTGGGAGGGAGATGCATGGGAGGACAGGGAAGGGAAGAAAGTTTTAGAAAGTGATGTGTACCAATGAAAGGAGGCTCAGTAATAAAATATATGACCTTGACGTCACCATTGTGGAGGCTAGCTCAGATTTAGTGGCTATAACTGAGTCATGGTGTAAAGAGAACCATAAATGGAAACTGAATATACCAGGATATACTTTGTTCGGGGAGAGAAGGAGAGAAGGAGGAGGAGTTATATTATATGTGAGAGAGGGTTTCAAGGCAACAGAGGCACACGGGCATGAGGAGGACAAGGAAAGGCTGGAGTTACTACGGGCCAATCTAAAGACAGACTTGGGGTAAAATATCCGAGCTGGAATACTGCACAGACCCCCAGAACAAAGTGAGGAGATGGATAAGGTGCTAGGAAAAGCCATAATCAAAATGACAAGTGAGGGAGAAGTGATGATTGCTGGCAACTTCCATCTATCAGACGTGGAGTGGAGCCTCCCAATGGTGACTTTGGCAAGGAGCAGGGCCGCCCTTGACTTGCTACAGGAGCTTTTCTGAGATAGTCAAAAAACCAACTTGGAAAGGTGCAGCGCTGGATCTGGTGTTCACAAACAGGGACAGCACTGAAGAAGTCACTGCGGGCAGTCCCAGCGGTACTCATGATCATCGTACAGTGTGGTTCAGCATAAAGACAGGAGCCAGTCTAACTACACAAGGACAAGGGTTCTGAATTTTAAGAGGGCTGATTCTAGGGAAATGGGGAACAGTTTCGGGAGCTGCCTAAGAGGGGTGCAAGAGTCCAGGGAGGGGTAGAGACACAGTGGCAAAAAATATGTGAGGGGATAACTAAAGCAACTAATATATGCATGAAGGAAGTAAGTAAAAACAGAAGGAGGCCATTCTGATTCTCCAAAGAAGTGGCAAAAGCAGTAAACGAAAAGGGCTGCGTTCATGAGGTATAAGGAAATGCAGAAAGGGGAGGACAGGGAGGTATACATAAAAAAGCAGAAGGAAGCAGACAAGGTGGTTAGGAGAGCAAAGACACAGACAGAGAATTGTCCAAGGAATTGCTTCAGGAGACAAGACCTTCTTTAGATACATAAGTGAGTAGAGAAAAGTAGGGGTTGGGGCAGCAAGAATAAAAATGATGGAAGAAAAAGATTGTGCAGAGGGAAACCAGTAAGATGCTGACATTTCAAACAGCTACTTCTGCTTAGTTTTACACTGGAGAGTGGAGAGGATGGACCAACAGGAAGACACAGGGATAGGGATGTGATGTGGGTGGACACAGGTCCATTTTCAGAGGAAAGAGTGCTGAAAGGGTTGAGAACCTAAAGGTGGATAAGGCTATGGGACCTGATAGGAGTCATCCTAGGGTACCCAAAGAACAAAGAGAGATTCTGGTTGCCCCACTGACATCCTTTTTCAACAACTCGCTGAAAACAGGAGTGGTTCCAGAAGGGCTGATGTTGTCCCTCTGCACAAGAGCAGTAGCAGGGAGGAGGCTGGCTATTACAAGTTGGTCAGTCTCACTTTGGTGTGGAAATTGGTGGAAACATTAGTAAAGGAAAGGATAATAGACTATCTTGAACCTGGATCTTGAATCTAACAGACTGCAAGACCACAGACAGCATGGATTTACAGGGGGAGGTCATGCCAAATGAATCTAACAGATTTCTTTAACTGGGTGACCAGAGAAATTGAACATCAGGGTACAGTAGTGGACATGTCCTACATAGATTTCAGCAAAACCTTTGACACAGTGTCCCATAGAAGGCTAATTAGGAAATTCATCAACATAAGAATAGAATCAATCGTGGTAAATTGGGTTAGAAACTGGCTAAAGGATAAAAGACAGAGGGTCGTAGTTAATGACACTTATTCTAATAAGGGAATTGTGATGAGTGGGATACCACAGGGCTCAGTACTGGGACCAGTCCTCTTCAATATCTTTATAGGAGACATTCCAGAAGAAATGGAAACATTGAAACATAGAATTTGCTGGCAGATAAGGACCGCTTGGCCCACCCAGCCTGCTCATTTTTCCCTACCTACAGCATCCCCGCAGACCCTGATTGATCTCTGGCTCTTCCAGGAAGGGAAGGTGCGCTTTTTTGCAGATGACACCAAAATGTGCTTGTGTAATAGTGTGGACACTCAGGAAGGGGTGGAAAGAATGGGAAGAGATCTTGTAAAACTCGAGGAATGATCAAAAGCATGACTCTGAAGTTCAATGCCAGAAAGCTCAAGGTAATACACTAGGACATAAAAACTTCAGCACCGAGTATACAGTGGGGGTTGTAGTACTAACAGACACCAAGCAACAGAGGGATCTGGGGGTAATCATATCTGAGGACCTCAAGGTAGCAGGGCAGAGCAGGCCCAGTGACACAGAGGGTTGAGGCACTGTGGTGCCCTACCTCTCACCATGCTGGCGACCTGAGTTCAGGAATGAGCTCAGGTGCCAGTGGTCAGCAGGGAGAGGGCTGGGCGAGGATTGAGCGGCTGCCTGCCAGTTCTCCTCTCATGGATTGGGGTGATGTGTTGTCCTGGGTCTTGGCTGCCACCAAGTGGAGGCCTGGTTGTAGCACCGATGCTTTGGAGGCAGACTTAAGTCAAGGTGGGTGGATGGGGCCACGGTTCTGGACTGCAAGTAGTGCCTCCACGCGCATGTGTCCTCCATGACACTGCGGCAATGGGAATTAAGGGTTGATAATAGAAATGCGATGGTGGGGGGCTTAATGAAGCCCTGCTGCTGATCTCCAACCCATGCTGCCTAGCAGGCTATCTGATCTGACCAGGAGCTGTGGACTTGTGGGGGGGGAGGCCCTCCCCTCTCTGGTCTGACCACAGGGGACAAGCTGTGGGAGGACTCACAGACCAGGGAAGTCCCAGGGGCAGCAGATGCTGGTTGGGAAGAGGAGGGAGAGGGCTGAGCAGCCGCCCCAACCTTCTGTGAAGAAAAATCTCTATAGAAAAAAGGTAGCAGGGCAGTGTCACAAAGCAGTAGGTAAGGCTTGTGGAATGCTGCACTGCATAGGGAAGGGAATCTCCAGTAGGTGGAGGGAGGTGGTTATGTTATTACATTGTTCACTGGTGCTGCCACACCTGGAATATTGTCTTCAACTTTGGAGACCGTACCTCAGAGAGGACAGACGGCCTGACCCAGTGGCATGGAGGGCTGCGGCATCACGCCTTACCTCCTACCACACTGGTGACCTGTGTTTGCATGTGGGCACAGGTCACAGTGGTCGGACAGGGGAAGGGGGAGAGGATCGAGTGTCCAGAGGATGGCTCTCCTCTCCCGGGGAGGGTGGCTTGATCGTCCTGCCACATGACTGCTCCTCAGTAGAGGCCTGAGGGTAGGATGGGTTGGGGACAACAAGAGAAGGGAGGGTGCTGCAGGGCTCCATAGCGTGGGAAAGCCCAAAAGGAAGATTACGTAGCATCATACCTGAGAAATATTTAAGACAACAGTTAAGTAGCAAACACCCAACTTCACTGTAAAAGTCATAGTGGTGTTTTTGAAAATTCGCAAGAGCAAACAGACAGGCTTTATTGAGTAGTACTCTGACTCTATCCAGCAGAGGTGGTGTTAGGCACAAGAGAATGAAGCAGCTGCTTGGGGTGCCAGCACAGGAGGGGGCATTAAAGTAGAAAGTATAAGCAGAGATTAGCTTGAAATGCAAAGTGTTACTATAAAAATAATTGTTGTTGTCAATGATGTCGTACTCATAGAATGTTTGCCAATCTTTGGATGCAGAAAGAGGCAGTATGGAGAAGAGGGGGCTGTGGGAACAATGAAAGAGGCATCACAAGTATTTCTGCTTGGGGCGCCATAAGATGGAAAACTGATCCTACTAGCCAGGATACTGTCACAGGCAACACAGTCGACCAAAATACCTTTAATCAGTAAGGGGAGAAAGAAGAAATTGAACAAGTTTTCTAGTTTCAGCAGTGAAATGTTTCTAGTTAGGTACAAAAGCCTAAACAATCATGAAGAGATTTGATAAGTGAATCAACATTAAGAGTGTTCTGTTCGGAATCAGCCCTAAGTTCTTAAAAACCAAGTCCACTGGAAATTGGTGCTAACCAATATGTAGATGGTGCTGCCTAAATGGGTTGGCTAAACCAAAACAGTAGAAGTTTCCCAAACAGGTTACGGTCAGCACTCAAAGGCAAAGCAATCTCTTACAGAGCTGCTTCTGGCACAGTACTGAGATATAATAAAACCACAAAATGTGGCAAAGAATAAATGTTTTATTTATTGTACCCCTCCGTGAGGGAAGACAGACGGAAGTGCAAAGCAGCTGCAACTCAAATGTGGTATAGGTGACAGGGGTGGCTACCCCACAAACACGTTAGCGCAGTAATATGCACCAAACATCACAGACCTCATTCCACCATTATGAAATGAAATGGAATGAAAAGACACTGCAAAATCAGCAAATAAGGATGTTCAACTGCCTCTCATCCATCCACCAGCAATCCCTGTCCTGACACTTCGCTGCATGAGCTTGGTCAAAACGAAGCAGGACTGTCACTCCTTAAAAATGGTCATTTGTTGCTCAAAGACCTTCCTTACAATAAAATTATTTCAATTTCAGCATTATTAAGCATGACAATTCCTACAGAAAAAGGCACAGGACTTAATTTCTTGGCACTAGCACAAACCATAGTCTTAATTTTTTACAGTTAAGGATAAATTATCAAGAAGTTAAAAGTCCTCCTGAAGAACTTCTGTCAGTGACATGTACTCCATAAAAAGAGCATACAATAAAATGTCAGATTTCACACGTACTTTGGGGATTTCATTAATGAAAAGGCTAAACGAAAGGGGACACAGCACTGAGCCTTGCGGGACTCCATTAGAAATCAGCTTTGATGAAGAAAGGCTATTACCAGTTCTGACACACTGCATCCTTTCATGAAGGTAATCATGAAATCAATTAAATAATGTACACTGGAAGCAAGACCAGTGTCAGCCAGTTTTGCTAGCAACCTCTGGTGATGGACCAGGTCAAAGGCTTTAGAGAGGTCTATAAAATCCGCAGCACCAACACTACCAGAATCCATGGCTTGGTGGAGATGGTCATTAAGAAGTTGAAGTGCTGTGCTGGTGTTATGGGAAGGTCCATAGGCATGTTGGTTGCAAGTTTGACTGTAGTGCTCATACCAGGGGTGGGAAACTCTTGAGTATCAAATCTCTAAATCTGGACTGACAGGCCAGTGCAGGATTATTAACCAGGGCTTGGGTACCCTCGTTCAGGGATCAAACTTAGGTTTTGTAGCTAGTAGTCAGCAGGGGTAGTGACTGGGAACCCCCACTGGCCCCACAGGCATTTCCACTGGCAAAACTGGTGTGTTTATTAAAATGTTACCTTCTCCAGTACACGCCAGCAGGGCCAGTTAAAGGAGCCTTTTACTAGACCAATACAAAATCAGCCAGTCTCTGACTAAGGGGCCAGGGCCTATTTCAAGCCCTGCTCATAAAAAGAATTTGCATAATGTCAAAGAGTCAGCAGTAGAGGAACTGAAAATTAAAGAGTCTGTTGGCTGTTCGGAAAGAGAACTGGAGTGCGTTTCTGGCATTAACTCCAGAGGCATTCACACCTGTAGACAGTTCTTCTGTATTTCAAATATCTGAATATTTTATTTTGAATATCGGCCCAATTCCTCTACGTTTCGCCAATACACAATTGGCTTCATCAGGAGGTGCCTTTTAAAAGAACATCCTTTCATGAATCTAGGTCAATATTATTCACTTTAAATTTGCCAGAAACAGTATAGTTTCTTATTCACATTCTGATTTTGCAGCACATCTTTATTTAGAATACTTCTAAAAAGCCCATTCTATTGGCAATTCTTTACTTTCCTCATGTCCATCCACGCTGCAGCTCGAGTAATACTAAAATAAAATATTCAGATATTTGAAATACAGAAGAACTGTCAACAAGTGTGAATTCTTTTGGTTTGCGCCCTTCTTTCACCCCCCCCCCCCGACTTGTGTGGGGCTCATAGGATTTGGATAGACAACACATCAGAAGAGGCAGCTGAATTAAGGACTTAAAGTCTATGTGTAAATATATACATTTCCCGTGGTTCTCCAGGTTGCTTTCCTGGACGATTTTTAGTATTAACTCCAGAGGGTCAAAGGTCCTTGTCACTTACAGTTACTGGGTTAGATTTTCATACACATGCGTCCATTTTTCAGATGCAAGTGCAGAATTCTGCCAAGAAATTAAACCACAAACAGTTGGTCTAACTCTTGGGACAGAATTCCACAGCTGCGCCTAAAAAAAACACGCGAGTCCCTCAGTTGCAGCAGAAATTGCCATAAACTGCGAGAACTGCTGCAAATGCATCCAGATGTTTGTGACTAGGATGCAAACATCTGGACGCATCTGCATGGATGCGGCATGCATCCGAAATATGGAAACAACTGCCATGTCACCGCTTTTAGAAATCCCACCCACTGTATTTGATGACTGCAACTGACATCACATCAGGTGCTTGGCGACTTTGCTGCTGTACTGGCCTTGCTGGCAAACCAACCAAACAGACCTAAGCTTGTCAGAGCTGGTATGCAGGTGCCACTGCATGGGCTGGCTAACCCCATACCCCGTTTGTGGAGGTTGCTACCGTACTGGCAGGCAGCAATCCTGTTCTTTCCAGTGGGAAACCAAGACACAGGCTGCCCGCCAGAATGTAAATTATATTGTTCCACAACTAACATTATTGTAATTCAAGAGACGTATATACCACCTAAGGTATGTACCTCTTTGGAATGTAATTGGACTGATATAATATGCTCCCCACCCCCACAAAATTCACTAGAACTAGATGGCTAGGTAAAGAAAACCTATCCAGCTTTTTGCAGCATATCAAGAAACCAAATAGGAAGCTCCCTTACCTGTATGGTAGTTCTTCAGCACCAGATTTAAAATGTGTAATAATACACAGCCCTGCTTTGCAGAGAACCTTTTCAGTGGTACAAAAGCAAATATGAGGCTTTCCTACATCTACGGGAGTTCCTCAGAGCCAGAGTTAGACATGGAAGTGTTTAATAATTGCCCCTAAGGAAGGGAAGGGATCATAATTTGCCCCCAAGGTTCTGGCTATACAATCCCTTCCATTCCCTTCTTAGCTGTTTCTGCCCCTATGCTCACAAAGTTAGTAATGTTGGTAGATGGACAGCAGAGGGATGTGCTCCACTCTCATGTATGGGGAATTTTTTCAATGCTCTTTCCCCCCAGTTTTAAATGGCCTTTTGGATAAAATGGAACCCTAGGTTTGATTAACAAGGATCTTGTTAGTTGAACCCTGGCTCTGATTTTCACAAAAAAAAAGGTTATTTAAAATTGGAAGGAAAAAGCATTCAAAAAGATGCACCACAGTGTTAAACAGAGCATGCCCCTGCATTCTTATTATACCGACACTAATACATATCTAAGCGAGGAGGCAGAAAAGGCCGACCTGAAAGTGGAAGAGATCGGGTGCCCAGCCTCTATGGGGAAAATTATGATCCCTTCCCTTCCTAAGGGATTAAACACTTCCATGTCTAAATCTGGCACTGAGGAACTCCCATAAAGGTAGGAAAGCTTCTTGTTTGTTTTTGTACCACTGAAAAAGGTTCTCTGCAAAGCAGGGCTATGTACTTGAGGATCCCAGGTTCAAATCCTACCTTAGCCACTGTCTCACTATATGGACATGAACAAGTCATTTGTACTTCAGTGTTCCCAGCTGCACAGTTTGGTAGAAGCAGGACCCCTGCTGTAAATTACACATACTGCATTCTGTTAGGCTATCTAGTGTAAACAAACTGTGAATGAAATAGCTCATGAGTTAGTTACAGTGACCGTGTTTGTTAGATGTGAACTTCCTGATACAAAGTACCATACTAATGGGGGCTCTACTTGTGTCACTTCCACTCGTGTGCTAATTTATAGGGACCCCCCCCCCTTTACCCAAGGTACTCTGTATTTCTCCATGTAAGCAGTAATATGGCCAGGCTTATTTCAAAGACTTAGACTGTCTTCATGTGCATTGGCTCTACTGGTAATCTGTTTCATAGATTTTCCCCTTTCTGAGAGAAGACGTGCCTCCTAATGTTACCCCTGAATTTAGCACCTTTAAGCATTAGGGTGTGTGTCCTACTAGAACGCAGCAGATCGAATATCTCAATCTGTTCAAACTTGTCGATACCACTGAGTATACGGACAACTGAGATCATGTCCCCCCAAGCCTCCTTTTCTCCAGGGAGAACAAGTTTAGGGCCTCTGTTCTCTCTCTCTTCATTGTGTCTATCCTCCATACCCCTGATCATTCTGGTGGCCCTATACTGCACCCCCTCTGCCGCCCTAATGTCATTTTGTATTGGGGAGCCTAGAACGGCACACAGTACTCCAGGTGGGGCCTGTCTAGAGCCTTGTAAAGTAGAAAAAGAAAAATCAGTATTCATATAGCACTTTTCATACACGCTATATCCCAAAGCACTTTACAAGCAAAGCTATTAACTGGTAGTGAAGTGACTGAACGTGTAGTGGCAGCCATTTCACACATCAACACCCACACCCAGCCTTGGACAATTGCATGAACCGGTTTCATGGAAGGGGAATGTTGTCCAGGGCACCGGAAAAAATTTGCTACTCTTGTAAAAAGTGCCTTGGATTTTTTACTTCCACCCGGAGACCATTAGAGATGGGCTGAAGGGACTTTGGTTTAACATCTCATCTGAAGGATGGCACATCACGACAGTACAACACCCTCCTTGTACTGCATTAGGTACCAGCATTAATGGTATGAGCCCAGTCCCGGAGTGTGACAAGAACTACGACCTTGTGGCCCAGAGGCAGATGTTCTACCAACTGGGCCATGCTGAGGATTACTTCTCCTGCTTTGCTGGTCACCCCATTGGATGCATCCCAGCATTTTTCCAGCCTTCTTGACAGCAGCTGTGCACTGCTTGTCATGCATTTGCCCCCTTGTCGATTACGACCCCAGGTCATTTTCTTCTCCACTGCAGCCAGTGGAGCACCACACAGTGTGAAGGTCCTACCTCTGTTTCTTCTCTTCAAGTGTAGCACCCTGCATTCAGCCACACTGAATCCGAAGACTCTAGGAGTCCAACCAGTTGCCCAGCTTGCTCAAGTCCTCCTGAAGTCTGTCCCCCCCCTTCCTCAGGGGAGCCCACCACCCTGACCAGCTTGCTGTCAGCAGCAAATAAGCAGCCTGCTGGAGATCGCCAATGGAAAGCAGTGGCCCCAGCACCGAATGCTGAATGCCATGGCACAGTGACCCCATCCTCACTTGGAGTAGTGTACGTCGACCACAACCCACTGTTTCCTGCTCCCCAGCCAGTTAGCAGCCCACAGTGCGCGTGGCTCGTGTAAATTGCACTAACGCACGTTGAACAGATGCTTGTCATGGGACGGTATCCTGTGATGTCGGTAGCTGCAAGTGGGCACCTACCAAACGGCACCCACTTCAAGGGCGCATGTAGAGCAGAAGTAGGTGTGAGGAAGTTGACAGGATGGGGGCTGCTCGCGCATGTAGCAACAGGACATCGCTATATGTATACGAGCATGGAGGGGGGAGCGAGCATGATGGGAGGGAGGGTTGGCCTGGTGTGGTTGGCATGGGGCTGCCAAGCTGGCCCTGTAGAGTGGTGGGTGGGTAGCAGCCTAAAGCTGCGAGGGTTCTGGGTTCAGGAGTGCCTACATTTTTGTGTGCCCAACCCAAAATGTATTTTTTCCAGAATTTACCCCCCCCAGACATGCACTCCCCTAAAGTTAAGAATCCTTTAGTTGGGGGGGGGGTGCGGGTCCCCTGCATTGAAGATTAAAATCTAAGTCCCCGGCACTGTTTTCCTGTGCGCCAGAGGTGTACATCACCGAAATTTAATTTTGGTGATGTGCCCTTGCCAAAATGATGGTTGCCTTTCAGCAATCACCATTATGACATAGAACCTCATGGGCCACGGGGTCGAAGACCTTGTTAAAGTCCAAACAGGCTATGTATGTCTAGAGCCCTGCTGATGCCTTCCTCCCTGGTCATCCATTCGAAGGTTAGCTTGGTATGATCTGCCACTCATGAAGCCATGCTAAGAGGGGCCGAGACCCTTGGCCTCAATCAAGTAATCCATTATTCTGTACTTGATAATGGATTCTGGGACCTTACCTAGCACTGAGGTACAGTACTGATGTCCAACCTTTTCCCCTGATGCCCAAAACCAAAATAGAAGCAGTAGGATCTTTTTTTTGGGGGGGTCAAAGTTTTTTTTTAATTATCTTCCCCACCCCAGTGTCCCCAATCATCCCCCCATTCCCCACCCCAATAACTGTGAACACTATGGCTGAAACCTACCTCCTGCCAGGAGGGCGAGTGAGTGGCTCCCTTCACAGCCGATGCCAATGCTACTCCTTGATTGATGGGCAGCATTTGCACGAAAGCCAGCCAGCATACTCCGTTCCATCCCTTAGAATGGTGGGATTCACCACAGTGACACACAAAGCACCCCCCCCCATGCCAAGTTGGACTCAGTGTAGGATTCAAGTGCTCAAACAGGAAATCTAGTCTCCTGGATGGCAGGGTGATGAGATGCTGGCGTATCTGTGGTGCAGGCCAGAAATCTTTTTTGTCTCAGGTTTTCCACCCTCTGTGCCCCATATTTCTTCTTTTATCACTGTATTTTTAGTGCTCCTTGCTCTCAACAGACCTCTCTGAAAAGATGCCACCAGGTCAGTCGCCAACTATCTCTGGGACTTACCCAGAGAAACCCTATGACTTACCACTTGTGGAGGGGTCAGAAGGACTCCTCCCTCCCCCCCAAGCAGGATACAGTTGTGGGGTGCCCAGTTGTTGGTGCCTGGCCTACGGAAGACCATCCTTTATCCCTCTCTGTCATTTTTTTTCCTCTGGTTTCTGCCTCTGGAACATCTGACTTGCAGTGATGTAGTATGTGCCCGTCAGCTTTCCTCCCACTTGCTGGGCCTCCCACCCTCCATGACACCCAGCCTCTGCAGAATGCTTGGCACTCTCTGAAAGCCACATCCCTCCCCATTGATGGGAGGAGAGCAGTTCCTTGGACACTTGATTCTCCCACACCCCAGCCTACCCCAATGACTTAAGTTCACTACCAGACTGGGGTGCCAGTGTAGTGAGTAGAAGCGCCACTGCTATGCTACTGAGCCAGCCTCGTGTCCCACATTTCTGACCTTCTGGGTCACATTTAACAGACAGACGTAATCTACTATCACTGGGTGGTACAAGGTGGGGGTAAGGGAACGAGTACCACCGCAGACTTGTATAACCCCTCCCCCACACCCACACACACTGTTTCAGTGAGCTTGTCCTACCAAGAAAGCGCACAATTCTGCGTAGAAGTGGGCTAAAGTAGCAGCACTCTCCCGTGATGATCGTCTTCTCATGACTGCGTCCTGATTGGAAGAGAAAGGATGACAACTCCCCAATGAGAATCTGGGGGAGACAAAAGGAAATGATCTGAGTTCAGAAACCACTGGAACCATTTAAAGAGACAGTTCACCTTAGTTACTGGGTACTTTTTCAATGAAATAATAAATCAGTGGCGACTGATTGGCAAGAGCGCACCCTAAATATGGGGAAAGAAGTGATGTGACATTTTTCAGAATCCTCTCCAATCATGGAAACAAGCCCTGAAGATACTGTGCATTACTGTTCCTGTGCATACAAATGTTGCTTTACATGGGAGACATAATCGTGTATACATCAGCCTTACCTCACATACTCCTCAGATGCAATGTTTCTACGGGTTTTTGTATGAAAACTGCAGGTGACTGCGCCTTCTCTACTGCATCACTATCTTGGTGTACCTCTCTTCCATTTGAAGAAGTAGTTCATGTTAAACAGGTTTGATTTTTTTTTTTTTTTATCTTCCTCCTGGGCAGCCCTGGGCGACTATTCCCTCCTGCACTGCCTTCTGCAGGTCCGCTGCCCCCCTGTCCTGGGGAACCCCCATGTTCCCCCACAGATTCCCCCTCATGGTGGGGCTGGGAAGGGAAGGTCTACACTCCCCCCACCCAGAGCACAATCCAGAACGGTGGGCCCGACCGGTGTCGGAAACACGGTGGATTGTGACAGCCGGGAGCTCATGGAGCCCACGGTCACCATGTCATTTTCTGTTTTCACCCCGCCCACCTCCCACACAGCATGAGCGTGCCACGTACCCACGCTCCTATGCCTTCCTAATTCTGGCACTGTCCCTGATCTCCACCAGGAGGCAGCCGCAGAGCAGGATGACAACTCTTCCTCCCTCAGGAGAAGAGAACAATCTGTCAGATGGTCAATCCTCTCCCTCCCCTGCTGACCCCCGGTAACCCGAGGTCGCTCCTGACCCTGGGTCACCGGCTTGGTGCAAGATGCTGCATCCAGTGCCTCAACCCTTAGCCCCACTGGGCCGGTTCATTGGTTCATTAAATGGGTATTTAAAGAGCAGCTGATGCCTTTGGGAAAATTTTGGAAAACATAATATTTAGAGATAATTCAGCATGTATTTCATATATCTCATATAGACTGCCCCTCCCCATTATGTGTTACTGAAGAAATTCCCACAAAAAACAAGATATTTATCCCTTAGAGTTCACCTACCTCTAGGGCATATTCCCTATTTGAAACTATAATGCTCTGTTGTGACACCATAGTCTGCTGTCATGGGAATAACTGTGATGTCACAAGCAGAGTGTTACGACATCAGGCTGGGAAGAAGTAATAGGAGCTAATGAACCCTCAAGGAACAGTTATCTTGTTTTCATGCATATGAGCTCAGAAATTAATGCTAGGCGTAAGAAATACAGAGCTAATGGGAAGTATACACTGCTTTATGTCCAAAAATTATGTTTTTCAAAGTTCGTTTTGAGGTGTCGGTGGCTCTTTAATGGCTACCACAATGGTTCAGCGGTACTGAATCGCGCTACCATCAGGTCTAGAAGCAAGCCTGTGTTTCTGCTTGTCTGGGGGCCTGTGGCCATAAGAGAGGGAGGAGCCATCTCAGTTCCCACAGAGACCACTGCGGCAGACCAAGGAGAACTTGGAAGGCATGCGACTCTGCCTCCTCCACTGGTGTGCTGTGGGTTCATGTGCGGCCACAACGATGGCTCCTATGCGCTACAGTCCTGTGCCTCAAGATAAGCTGAGTAAGCAGGAGGGTAAACACAGAAATCATGTGAATGTAGGGCAAAAGCCATTGAGGCGCGGCAAGTTTATTTTTATGGTACCCTATCCACACGGCTCAATTCTGCTTACATGGGAAAAAAAACATAATGCATTCATGAACAAAGTAAACCATTCAAGAAAATTATATTTATAAGCAGTTACTGTAACCCAATGTAAACAAATGAAACTTGAGTGTCTTCTTAAAGAGCTATTAGAACCAAAATAGCAGACGCAAATATATTACGAAATTTTAGGAAGCGAGTTGTGACATTTTATTTCTGAAGTCGTTTTCTTATTCCTTTTTCTCATTAGAAGCTTTCCTATATTATAATATAATGCTGAATTTGTGGAATAGCACTGTGCCTGGTAGATGGCATAGCTTTTTCTGTTCTTCCCACTATATCATGAGTCCTGCGACCTCACAGACAATGACATCACAGGTGACTGACCTGGCAACTACTGAGTGGCTCTTCCTAAGCAGCTGTGATGTCACAGTAAGTGAGGTCACATGCTGATGAAGTAATGGGAGGAACAGAGCTAGCTATGTCAGCTGCCGGGCAGAGTGCTGTTGTTCACATCACATCTAGAAATATCAGGTAAAATAATCTTCTAAAATAACC
Source organism: Neoceratodus forsteri (assembly GCA_016271365.2). Classification (NCBI taxonomy): domain Eukaryota; kingdom Metazoa; phylum Chordata; order Ceratodontiformes; family Ceratodontidae; genus Neoceratodus; species Neoceratodus forsteri. Next base: position 83,985,940 of record JADMNL010000033.1, read on the forward strand.
AAAGGGAAAAGAGAAAGCACCTCAGATATAAAAGGTAATAGTAGCCTGCTTTTAAAAACTGACATTAGTTTTAGGTAGTAAACTTGCTCTTTAAAGGCTTCCACCACAGGGACATTATGAACACAGACATATTCCAAACCAAAGGAGCCACCACCCCAAAAAGCTCCACCGTGACAGCTGAAGCCTTGAGCGTGGCGCTGAAAACGAACCCAGCTCAGCGGAGCGAGAGGGAGGACAGGGGTGTGTACAAACAGGAGATATTCCAGGTAGTTAGGCCCCAACAGGACCTTGTATGTCAACAAGCATATCTTGAACTCAGCACTGAATAGGTAACCAGTGCAATTAACCATAAGGAGGGAGGCTGGCTAAATCAGTGGTCCAACGCTGCCTCGCTACATCTGTACATCCAAGCACGTCTTGCATAACGTCTGATGGGAGAGGTGCAGTATAGCAAGGTGAGAGTAAACAGAAATGGAGGAAGCTGTGTGCAAGATGACAGGATAGGTAAAAGCTGCTGCCCTCCATGCCAGAGTTCTCTGGTCCTCGGTATTGTTTCGGCCCCACCCCATACCCTTACTCCAGGGAATATGACCCTTAGCAGGGACTGAGGCAATGAGGGATACAAGGGAAAGCGCCCCCCCCCACTCAGACACAAGCAAATGCAACAGAGAAACAGCTATATCATGCATACTCTACCTAGTATGCCACTGTCAAATTAAACTGAAACTGGCAAATGAAATCTGGTAACCACCTAAGAACACCACAATAACATGCATTCTTAGGCTGCCAACCCAAATAAATATTCCACCACCTGCCAAATACGAAATGCGTCCATTTGCAGAAACAAACTTTTTAGGGTGCAAGTTTATATTAATTACTATACAGTATATTGTATTTTAATTTATAAAACATTTTATAGAAACAGAGTTTGTTTTATGCATCAGTATATCTCTGGAACCCTGGAGTAATGATTCATACATAGTATTAATATTTCTACAGTTGCTATACCATATTGTATTTCACATTACATATTTAGGAAATATGCATTTTTGGGATTATCCCTTACCATCACTGTCGGTATGGCCGTCACTAATGAGTACACCAGGGCAGGCGGCGCCCTGCTGAGGTCCTCCGGCCCGGGGTATGGCTTGCTGTACGCGCTGTCATAGCAGAAGAAGCCCTGGACGTGGACGGGGAAGGTGTTGGTGTATTCAAAGTGATAAGCCAGCAGCACGGTCCCTGCCATGATGACCAGCTGAAAGTAAAACATTGCGATCAGAGACAGACAGCAAAGCGAGCGAGAAAGAAGGGGAGCAAGGGACAAAGGAAAGCAGCTCCTGGAGCGCGCAAATTGCTCATTAGATTCCGGCACACTCTCGGCCCACTGTTCTCGGCAGTCTTTCTCATGTTTTTCACGCTTTGTTGCACTCTGTAGCTATAAATCACATAAGGCATGGCTTCCAACATGGCGCTCCACTGTCCCAGAAATGAGTGCACTCAGGCAGCTAATATGGGCTCTTAAACTACTGTAGGCTGTATTTCTATTTGATTGTAGGTAAATATAGTAATTATTATGTTTATATGTGTACATATTAGTGCGATATAATGTCCTTTATTCTGTATTACTGCCTCTCCTCCCCCAGGCCACATCTATAAACAAGTCCTTTCTTAAATTCTGTTTGCCTTCCTGGTAAAACACACTTAAAATCAAAATAATGGGTAATAAGTGAATGAAAGCTATGTCCCCCCCCCAAATAAGCAATAACTGGGAACAGCGTTCCTTCTAGCCTGTACCTCTCAGCCCTCAGACAGCAAAATCCAGGACAGCGCAAAATCAAATGAGGGGCAATTAGCCAAAATTAGGGACACTCTGTCAAAAAGGATTAACAGAGGCATTGAAAGCTTCAGAACACAAGTAGCTGGGAGACAGTATGGCCTAGAGGTTAGAGCACTGTACTATAAACCAGGACACCCAACAAGCCTGGGTTAGAATTCTACAGTCTCCACTTGCATACTGTGTGATCCTGAGCAAGTCACTTAACCTCCCTGGGCACCTGGGATGCACATGAAAACAAATTTTAGCACAGTGTGCATTTCCCTTCCAAAACCAAAAAATAAATAAAAAGTGGTATAACGCGAAACGTTGTCTGCAAGGCATAACTTACTATGTTTACCTTTCAATTCTGCTTTGAAACACCCTCTCATACCAAAGGGGAAACCACTGTTTAAAGGTTAAACACCAACATATTTTCTGTCTACTGTTTCTAATGACATAAATATGAACAGCTGAGTTCAATTTGTGCATCATCTCCGCGAGGCACGTGGTGCCCCAGAACTCAGGGTTTGATCCACAGAGGTGGCCACAATATACACAATATGGATGCTCATACACAACCAGCCTGTGGTTCCATCGAGGGGTTGAGATACCAGTGTATGAACCTCGACAGCAAAGCACAATCTAAACCCCCAAGATGGAAACTCAGGGTGAGTTGTGTATGGGCGCCCATATTTTATCTGTTATACTGTATGTTTTTTTTTTTAAAAAGTGGCTGTCATATCCTTTTAAAAAAAAGTGGCTGACTTTTTTTATTTTAAACCGTGGTTATGATAACACTGAAGTATAGTGAGTAGGGAAAGTGAAACCAGGCAGCAGGAGTCAGCGCAGGGGGATCACAGCTGCAGTTAATGATAGCACATGCAGAATAAGTTTTTTAAAAAGTGCATAAAAATTTAGAACGGGCACAATAACTTTAGAATGTGCACAACAACTTTAGAACATGCACAACAAGGGTTTGAGCTACTTGAATTCCATGCACAGTAAGCCCTAACCATACACTATAAAGTAAGTAATACATGGGCGGAGCTCCGTGTACTCAGCATACTGCACACCATGTGAAAGTCAAAAACTACAGGCTAATGGGAAGGAAGGAAGCACAGCTAGGCACTCAGAGCTCTGCATGTAGGGAATGTACCAACCCCCTGGTTACATGCAACATGCCCATGACATGCCTATGGATCGCAGCATAAAAGGTGATTAAATGTCCCACATGTAAACAACCTAGAAGGGGATCTGTGAAGCTGGGCAGACAATCAGGGGAGGCAGAGAGTAGTAGTGGCATTAGAGTGCACTGTATTGACACCAGTGATCCTCACTGCATTGGTAGGGCCTGGGAACAGCATGCCCATGGCACAGTGAAACAACCACAGATACCAAACTTTACCAAAGAGGAGGTTGCAACAGTGGTCACAGAAGACCACTGCCAAAACCACCACGGACACCAAACTTCCAGGGGGTAGTCAAGCACTGGCCGCTCCCCCCCCCTCGAAGGAGGACAGCAGTCTGCGGGATGCTCAATCCTCCTCCTCCTCCTCCTCCCCGGCACCTGGGATCGCTTCCAGACCCAGGTCGTCAGCTTTGCAAGTGGAGACACAACCATTGCGCAAGTGGCCCGGCCCGCTGTTCGTTGTTTTGTGTCATTAAAACTATTTTTGAATCTGAAATTTATATTGCTATATTTAGAATATTTTTCAAGTTAGGTTTCCAGTCTCCTTTCCTCTTTAGCTCAAAGTACTACCACTGGAATGCTGGAAGGCTTGAGACTTGCCAAGTGAGACAGGGCATCTTTGAAAAAAACATTATAAGTTCTATGGCACCATGTACCTCAAGGAAATGATCTGCAAATCTGACTGACTATTTATACATTTATGTATTTATGTATTTTTTGCAGTTTTTGGCTGGGAAAGGCACTCTGAGCCTTTTGGATGGGAAAGGCACACCGAGGCAAAACTTATTTCTGGATGCATCCTGGGAGCACAGCGAGGTTAAGTGAATTGCTCAGGGTCGCACAGTATGCAAGTGGAGGCTGTGGAAATGAAACCCAGGTCTGTTGGAGGTACCAAGCTCACTCACAGCTCACTGCACTAACCTCTAGACTATACTACCAGCCCTAATCTACTAGAAGAAAAGCTGTAACTATCAAGCAAAACAAAATGGTTATATTAAATGCACGCTGAAAATAGAAAATAGAGTTAAGCTTTAACTTTTCCATCTAGGTTGGTTTCGATTATACTACAGTAGCTGCTGTACTTGTGTTCGGCTTTGTGTTGTAATTGTCGATTCTGTCAACTGTGATCATGTTACCTTGTTCTGTATTGTCATATTACCATTGTTTTTTATTTTCATGTTATCACTGTTTTTATTGTACTGTACTCTTCCAGGTCAATCCTGAAAACAGGCCTCTTTATGGCTCATGCACTTACCTGACAAAAACAAACAGCAAAGAAATCATAGTTGGTATAGCAGCACTCAATATCCACCCCTCCATCCACAAAAAAGTGAATTTCCAGCAGTTCTATGCTCCATTACTAAATGTATTTGAGGTAATGTGGTGCAGTAGAGTACCATTTTTTTAACCAAGGAGACCCAGGTTCAAATCCCACCAGAGACACCTACTTCCTATGTGACACTAGGGAAGACACTCTTATACTCTCAATTTTTCAGTCCTCCTGGCAGTAAAACAGGGTAAAAAAAGCAGGACCTCACTGTAAACAGGATGTTGAAATATGCTTTGAGCTATCCTAACAAAAACTATAAATTACAGAGGGTATGTACATGAAAACAGTGCTTCGTCCATTACAGTTCATCTACAGCGTAGGTTTATTCGGGAGTTGAAGTCATAATGCTCTGTATGCCATTACGTGTGTGAATCTGCTCTTGGGATTCAAATTCCCTTTACCCCTAGACTGCTTGTTCTTGAGATAAAGGAAGAAACTGTAATTCAAAACAATCATCAAGACTCCATTATCAGCAGCCCTGACTCTTAAACAGATTTTACTCGCTCACTGGAAAGCCTCTACACCGCCTAGTTTTAGTGAATAATGTAATAAACTGAGTGAGGTTATCAATCATGAAAGACTGGCTTTACAAGTTATTGGTAAACCTGAACTAGTAGAATCTAGGCCCCCTTTCTGAATTATCTTGTCATCTCATAGTACAAGGCAATATCCAATGTTTCTAAAATCTTGCATTTATGGTTTACTGATTAAGATATTAGCTATAAGCGATTCCCTTACCTATTTAGTGACCACTTTGACTAATTTATATACCTGTATATATATATTCTATGGAACCTAACGAAATTCATGTATTTAACAAGTTATTTAATTATACTTAATACTGTATGGTACAGTTGTGTTGTACACTGTGTTTTTTGAAAATTAATAAAATCTTTAAAGCAAAAAATAATGCTCTGTATGCGACATCAGTCTTTTGCATGTCAACAGACTGTGATTTCACAAGCAGGGGAATTATGACTTCAGCTCCAGGCTCCGCCTTAGCTGCAGGTGAACTGTGAGAGACGGAGATCCAGGTTTTCATGTCAATGTCCTTAATAGTAAAGAACAGAATAGGGACTGCCTATGGTTTGTGGCTCATCAGAATCACCTCCCCCTCATCAACCTGACCCCCTCCCCTCGCCACCCCCACCTCCTCATTGTCACCCCCACTACTGTTTCACTACTACTACTGTTAAACCCTAAACCCTGACAGTGAAATCCTGTTATTACTTGGTGACATTAGACGAATGAGTTAGCATCATGGTGGTACACAATCACTGCGTTAGATTCTAGAGAGTACCCCAGAGTGGTTTGAAATTCAAGATTTTTTTTCATGTTGTATAACTGGAGTTCTTATGATGCTAGCTGTGATTTGTTCTGTTAGAGACCTAACCCGACTATTTGTTTTTATAAAGGGCTTTTTGCTCCCCGGACCACCAACTCTGCCTTTCTTCTTGCCTTGTGCCAGTGACCTCCCAGCCCCATCTGCTGCTCCCCCACTGTCAGAGCCTGTGGGGTTCACAGTGTGGGGCCTGAGTGAGCCATCAGACATCATACAACCTCAGACTAGCATCTGTGTCCAGACATGCCAAACCACCTTTAAGATGTGGTCTAATGTGTGTTTATCCATCTGATCTGCAGATGAATTTGTGTCTAAAAAATTGTCACAAATCGGATCTGCGTTTTGTTTTACCCAAACATCAACTTTTTGTCATAAACAGATATTTCTTTTGAAAATTGGGCAGGGAACTGACAGACAGATTATGCTGTTGTGTCTGTCTGGTCGCTCTGAAACTCTGACTCACTGTATACCAAAATGCTTTAAATTCCAGGAGAGGTATGAGAGAGAATGCTGTCCCCATCTCTGACCCATAGTGAGACTTAAACAGTATAATGACAGGTTACAGAGAAAGTACAAACAGGTTAAACATAGACACACAGAATTAAACAGGCTGAAAAAAACCCTTGGTCTACAGAATTTTCTCAGTCACTGCCTTAATCCCCATCCGTCTACCATTGGTAGCGCCTACACAGCACACTCAACTTGTAGCTCCGCTTTGATAGCCGAGGTTCCCCCCCCACTTAATCCTCTGCCCCCCTGTCATTTTAATCATAACCATATGTCTATCCCACCCTCTCTTGAAACCTGTAACCTTCACAACAGCCAACTCCCCAGGAAGATGGCCCCACCTATTCACAACCCTCTTCGTGAAGGAGTATTTCCTCTCATCTCTCCCGCCACCAGTTTATCATTATGCACTCTTGTCACAGGCCCCTTACATTTCCTGAACAACTGTGGACAATCTACCTTGTTTATGCCCTTCAAACATTTGAAAGTTTCAGTCCTATTCCCCCTTGTCCTTCTGGCCTCCAGGGAATACTGACATTCAGGTCAGCCAGAGGTGTTTCCCTGTTGTCTGTGTTAAGCACAGAGAAGCTAAGTGACTTGCAGAACCTAGTCTAACTCACACAACCACTTCTTACTGTGGGACCCTGAGCATGCCACTTAACCTCCCTAGGCGTAACCTCCATCTGAACCCCAGCCTCCCAGCAATGCCCTGCCGCCGTGTCACTGTTTCAGCCTAGCTCCTGGTGGCTGTGTGTTTTTTTTAATTTATTCTTTACGTACCAAGCTCCCCATTGGTGGCATCTGCCCTGCCAAGTATCCCCCTTCTATAGTGTTTATATCCTCTTTAATCCCTACGGCTTACTTCCCGCGGCGGGCCCCTACTGACTGGGGCAAGTGTTGGGAGAGAAGATAGTCACTCTACACATAGGGACCGCTAAAGTAGTGGAATGGCTAATCACTGGAGCCCAGGTCTGACCATGCCCTGTCATCCAGTCATCCTGGGGTGTTTCCATGTTCTTGTTCCTCCCCTCCCAATACTGAAACAGTGTACGATGAGCATGAATCGCATGCGCACAGCTGCACCACAGTCGGACGCCGACAGTCCCACCCTCTGAGGTGTCCCCTGTGGCACTACAGCGTGTGATCACCAGGTGGCAGTGTGGGAGCAAGGACTGTGACTCTCCCACCCTGAGGAAACAGAGCACATCCTGCAGGATACTCGAGCCTGCCTGCCCTGCCAACAACATGGGGCTCATTCCTGAACCTGGGTTGCTAGCATCGTGAGCAGCAGTGCTTCCGCAGCACCTCTAGCATGGCTGTGGTTTTCATGGGGGGGGGTTCTTACAGTGGTTTTAAGGGGGTCATCACATACAAGTAAATCTTAATGCTGCTTCTAAGTAGTTGAACCTGCACCAATGATCTATAATAAAGAGTATGTGGGTCACTTAATCCCACTACTGCATTGCAGATAACACCAGTGCAAAAGCAACCTTACTGCAAAAAAAAAAAAAAAAAAGCAGCATCAAATATTTCATAAGCACCACTACCACTCACCCGGGCCTAACGGAGGGGGGGGGGGTGCTCAATGTGAAACCAAGTGGCAGCTCACCTCAACAAACACGAAACAAGGGATGATGGAGAAGCTTCTCTTCACTTCCTGCTCGCCCCCAGCCATCTTGATCTTCCAGGTCGAAAGCTTTACAGAGACACAAGAACACATTAGAGAAGCCAGTCTGTCATTCTAGCACTCTTTTCACAGAGAGTTTATACATTACATACCTATGACAGTCACTAGGGCCGTGATGGGGCTCCAACTGAAGAAATGAGCAGCTCCCCTCTCCCCATACACTGTTTGAAGGGGTTCCAATGAATCACAATACACATGATTTGCATGATGTGTATGGACTACATCTTTCTTTGATGGCCTTTAGACAAGGCCCTCAAAATTCCATGGTTCGGCAGTCACAGAACTTGTGTCATGAGCAGAACACACGTGCTGTCGCGGATTTCAGCATTTGGGGGATTTTCTTTCCAGAATGACTAATCGTCTGCTGTTCTGGCTCTTTTCCACAGTCCCAAAGCCCCTCCCCATATTTAACATCTGATGTCATCAATGACATCTCATAAAATGGTAGCCAATGACGGGACAGAAGTTTGCCTTGAAACTAAGTAATTTTTGTCACAGACATAAACAAAAGCAATCGCAGAAAGAAACGGTACTTACCATAATTCTAGATCTTCAAAAATATCTTCTCCATAGGGCCACACTCTTTGGACTTAGGGATGGTGGCGCTGGGACCTCGCGGAGGAAAAATATTGGCTAGAGCACTGACAATGGTGTCAACACCAGTATATGCATGTCACCATGCCCCAGGACAAGTAACTGTCATCGACACCCTAGCTGCCTCAGTTCTGTTTGCAAGCAGCATGGAAAACAAGTACAGTGCTTGTGGCAAGATAAAGAAAAGAAAACAGATATCAACAAAGCAAAGAAGTAACTAAACATGAAATGATTAACAACCTAACAGGAGGGAAGGGAAGAGCTTCCCTCCCCTAGAATACTGGCCCCTTAAGGGCAGGCAGGTTGTACATGAACCAAAAACCTAGGAACTCCAGAGCCAGAACTATCGCCCACAGAGCCCCGGGGGAAGGTAGAAATAAATAAGGCAACGAGTTCATCAGCTGTCCTCTCAGTGCAGTCGGCAGCACGTACTGTCCCCGAAGAAACAGAACAACGGCCCCAGGGTGCCATGGGTAATCTGTCTGCGGCAAGCAACAAGACAGTCAGTGTGTAGGTGCTGCCCCTTATAGATGTGGGACATCTGGCTGGTGGAAAGTAAGAACAAGCGCAACCCGACTGGTCCATGCCAACATGAGAGAAATATGTGAGGGCTTATAGCACCAAGAGATTCTGCTAGACACCAGATGCCTTGGTGACACACAGAAAAATATTTGGTAGCTTGTCTCGGCAGCTGATGCCTAAGTTACAGGGTCAGGGTACAAAAGGATGCTAACCAATTGAACACCCCACCAAAGGGGAAGACCAAAATGCAACCCAGAACACTGAACTGAGAGAAAGGGGAACAAGAAAAAAACACAGGGGTGCAAACCGTGGTTATCATGAAGTGCACAAAAATGAGACCAACAAGAGCAAAGTAGGGCACAAAACAAATAAATCCAGTGCACACAGGCAAGATGTGCCACAGCTCAAGCAGGGGACACAAAAACAAAACAAAAACAAAGTAAGCCGCACACAAGAACAGAGCTCAGACACGACTGTACCTAATGTAAAGCAGTGTTTGGTGTGTCAGGGGCCAAGGGAAGAACCACCAGGTTCGAAGTGACGAGGTGATCTGTATTCTTCTCTCATTTGTATTTGGACACACTAGACACTGTTTTGGTGCCTGAGCCCTGTTCTTGTGCACGGCTTACTTCGTTTTTTTTTAAAAAAAGGCAAGGCTGGAATTAGACTGATTTGGGTTCCACGCCCATAATAATAAGGCATAAAATCTCATTTTGGTCCATCCATTGGCATTTTGCCTTGATTACCCAGATGAGAGAATCTTAACAACGTACTTAAAAGTAAAAAAAAAAAGCACGACACAGACAAAACTGTATTTTGCAGGATGTAGCATGATACACTTTTTATACCGAAATTAGAATATTAGTAATCCACCTGGGACACCTAAGTGAAAACTTAGGTTTAGCCCTGAATGGGGAAAAAAAACAGATATGAGAAACAGCATCCTTGAGAAATAGGGTCTCGGACAGTGATGGCAAGAAAAAAAAAATACCGAGTGTGCATTGCCATAAGGCGATACTGATGTTTCCGTGAACTGGCGACAGCAATGGTGTTAGTCCCATCGACCACACTGGGAGTCTAATGTGGACTGGAGATCAAATAGAGATGAGACAGAAAGTTGTATGAGAAATGAGGATGTACCCCACTGGGACAGAGATAAGAGGAGGTAACTCTTTCATAACGAGTATAAAGACAGAATAAAGACGGTCCAGAGGGACAGAAGTTTACAGCTCACCTCTAAACCTCAAAATATCATTTTTGACCTTTGTTTTATTATTAGCACCCATGTGGGCAAACACATGACCAATGGGTCAAATGAGAACAGAGCCCCTGAAAGCCATCTGCCTTAGGCCACAGAATAAGAAAAATTGCGTACACCATTTACCAGGATAACATCCTGCTTTTTGCTATTTCCCATGACAATACCATGATTTTTCCCATTTCTCATGCCAATACCAGGACTTTTTTGCATTTGCCAAGAACACACCATAGTTAATGATGTTTTCAAATGACAGACCCATAGCTGTGCGCCTGGCATTTGCAATATGCTTGGTCCCCTGCGAGCCCCAGTGTGGGATTCTGGGGCTTGTACCTGAGCCCCAGTCTCTCAGATGGCATCACAATGCGCTGTCTACTGCCACTGGGTCAGCTTGTGAATCTCGATTTAAAAGCATTTAACATTTTTGCTGATGTGCTTGAACAAAAAAAATTGCAAAAACAGAAGTTCATTAACACCCAACCAGTCTGCGACCTTTCGCGACATTTACTTTGATTTTCATAACCTGTGTCATTTCGATTTTGAAAATACCATGATTTTTCTCCATGTCCCATGGCAAAACTAAAGTCCTATTTATTACTAAACGGATTCACATAAACACAGGGGGCAGTATTTTCAGACAGCCACGTCCATTTTACAGATGCAGCTGCCCAACATCCGCCCAGGTAGTTAGACCACCTACAAGGTGATCTAACTTCTGAGCACAATCACCCTGACTTGCATCCTGAAAATGACGCATTGGTCTAAATTAGATGCATGCACCACTTTTCTTGCTAGAAAAAACAACACATGTCACAAATGCGTCGGGAGGTTTGTAAATATACCGGAAGCACCCCAACACATTTGTCTGGACACAGCACATGTTTGAAATATGGACATGAGGGCTGCGTATGCATCTATGAAAATCCCTCCCAGGATCTTTTGCCCTGTGCTTCTTCTGTTCCTCCTGCTGCTTGCACCTGCTTTGGACACCATAACTGCAAACCAATCTATAAAATGGGGAGGTAAAATGGCGGGGGGCTGCCTGACGGCCCAGTGGGTAATACAATGCACCCCCATGCTAGCAACCCAAGTTCGGGAGCATACCTGGGAGCCAGCTGGAGGGCTGTGGAGGCACTGCCACCTGGCAGCGTTCCCTGTCAGGAAGGGATGGACACCAGGTTCCGCTTCACTAGCGACCCCTGCAGTGGGCTGGGGAGCTTGCCTCCTCCATGGGGGTGTGCTGTGTGGTTGGGGCACTTCCAGGCATCAGGGCAGACAAGGGGCAAGGAAAGGGGAGAAAAGGAAAAAAATCTGAATAAGCAATGGCCACCATAAATGATGGCATCAGGTACCCTTGGATCCCATCCAGTGTAGCATCCCACTGGCGTGACAAGTGGGGGAGAGGCGAATGAGACTGAGGGAACAGGAGAGTGGCCTGAAGCAGGCATGTGTTGGTGTCCAGTGACCAAAAATCTGGATGAAACCCCCAAAAAATCAGCAAGGTATGACTGCCCGAGACTCATCACATGATCGCGCATCGATATTGCTTAATGCACAGTCACATGTTTTGGTTTCTTTTTCCATCTTTCCTTTGGCAATGATCCATTTTATAAGTGCAGTGATACCCGCCGGGATGTGCACTGCAGTTGCCCTATCAGTGCAGCTGCAAGTCTGCTGCTCCTGAAGCCAGTGACCTCGGGTCAGGAACAAGCTTGTCACATTGGAGGGGCGGCCCTGGGAGGAAGATTAAGCGTTCCACAGGACACTCATCTTCTCCTCCAGGGAGGCAGGCTGTCTAGCTCTGTCATATGAGCACTGTCTGGGTAGTAACAGGTGCTACTGCAGGCAGGGAGGCTGGGATGTGGAGATGGCGGTTGGTTCCGTATGTAAGCATGTTTGCATGCATGTTCATGTAAACCCTCATTGCCCTCATCCCAAGGGATGGAGGAAAAAAGGGAAATGTTTGTGGCCTAAGAATGATGCCAGTGGTACTATCAGGTCCTGCACTGACTGCCTGCCCTTTGGAATGCTGGATGCAGTTCTCGCAGGGGTATGGGAAGCTCTGACAACCTCACCCTGTGGAGGGGGGGTAATCCGTGGGGGTAGGTTCCATAGATAGGTGGGAACAGAGGCAGGGCTGGGAGGTAGCCGAGGGCTGATGAGGTAGTTACAGAGAAAGGGGCATAAACAAAAATTGAAAAAACCTCCAGGGTATGCAGTTAGGCAATAATCCATGACAGGGTGTGGGTTATGTTGGGATTTACTCACACCTGTTCTGATGTGTCATGAGGCCGCAGGCCGAGCAATCAAGCCACACCTGAAGTGGGTAAATCCCACCATAACCCACACCCTGGAATGGATTACTGTGATTATACAGTTGGTGGTAATTAAAGATTTAAGTAAAAATGATTAAAACGCTTTTATTAAAAAAACCTTTTTTTTTGTATTTTTGGTGTAATATCCTTCTCTGTCTGTTAGATAATTCCTTGTTGCTAGATAGAATACTGTTGTAAGGAAACATCACACCCCCACCCCCCCAAGTCAACCAGACATGTATGCCTGGAGGATTTTTTTTTTAAGGGAGAGACAGACATTGTGGAGGAGAGCTGTCACTAAAAAAGCGTGTCTGTTGTGAGTCTGCTATGAGGTGTGAGCAGCTGCCATCCTTCATGCTGACAGAGCATGGTGCAAGCAGTGAATGGCATGCTTGCCATTTGTACGAAAAATGAAAGTTTGATCCACTGTAGTTGGTGCACAGCATTGCATGATCAGAGTACGAGTGAGGGGCTGTGATTAGGTCAGGTGGTTTCCGTGTCTATAGCTGAGTACCTGGAGAAAAAAGGGCTGCAGGACAGGAGGCGGCATGGCTTCACGGGGGAGGTCATGTCAAATTAACTTCAGAGATTTCTTTGACTGGGTGACTAGGGAGGTGGACCAGGGAAGGACAGTGGATCTGACTTATCTGGACTTCAGTAAGGCCTTCGACAGGAGGCTAGTGAAGAAACTAAGCAGCCTGGTGGTAGAAGAGAAGGTGGTAAGCTGGGCATCAAACTGAAGGACAGGAGGTAGAGGGAGGTGGTAAACGGCAAGTACTTGGGGGACAGAGAAGTGACTAGCGGGGTGTCACAGGGATCAGTACTGGGACTGGTCTTCTTTAGCGTCTCCATAAGAGAAATTGCAGAGGAGCTAGAAGAGAAGGTGTTTCTCTTTGCAAAAGAAATAAAAATCTGCAACAGAGTGGACACTCAGGAGAGGGTGCAGAAAATGCACAGGGGTCAGGGGAGGCTGGAGAAGTTGTCTGAGGGGTGGCAACTGGGTCTCAATGCCATGAAGTGCAAGATCGTGCACCTCGGGTGGAGAAACCCAGGAACTGTACTGTGTATAGGATGGTGGGGCGGGTATTTATGGTCACCAAACAAGAAAGGGACCTTGAGGTCAATGCCATGAAGTGCAAGGTCATGCACCTCGGGTGGAGAAACCCAGGAACTGTACTGTGTATAGGATGGTGGGGGGGGGAGGTATTTATGGTCACCAAGCAAGAAAGGGACCTTGAGGTCAATGCCATGAAGTGCAAGGTCATGCACCTCGGGCGGAGAAACCCAGGAACTGTACTGTGTATAGGATGGTGGGGGGGAGGTATTTACGGTCACCAAGCAAGAAAGAGACCTTGAGGTCATCATATCTGATGACCTCAAGGTAGCAGATCAGTATGACAAGGCAGCTGGAAAAGCTAGTGTGATACTGCGGTGCACGGGATGGGGGATTTCTAGCAGGAGGAGAGAGGAGGTGTTACCACTATATCACCTGAGTACGCTGTCCAGTTCTGGAGGCTGCACCTCTGAAAAAGACAAAGACAGGGTGGAAGTGGCACAGAGAAGGGCCACCGAAATCGTACGGGGACTGCACGAGAAGTTGTGAGAAAATGCTTTGGAATCTCAACATGTACTCCCTGGAATAAAGGAGAGTGAGAGGGGACATGACTGAGACCTATAAATACATCACGGGGTGAGCAAGGTGCAGGTGGGCTGTCTCTTTCAGAGAAAAGGAAGGCAGCAGGACAAGGGGGCATGCAATGAAGCTGGGGGGGGGGGTTTAAAAAGGTATGTCAGGAAATACTTCTTCACAAAGAGAGTCATGGCTAACTGGAATGGCCTACCAGCAGAAGCTGTGGGGATTAAGACTGTAGGAAGCTTGAAGCATGTGTGAGACAGGCACAGGGGAAAACTAGTCAGTGGAAAGGGAGGAGGGACAGACACCAGTGACCAAGAAGGTTTGAGGTGTCAGAATATGTAGGGAAAACTGGGACAGACTTGACGGGCCAGCTGGTCCTTTTCTGCCGGCAAAATCTATGTTGCTGTAGGAGTGGAGTGTGGACAAGCGGTGATCAGTAGGAGGCCTGGAGTGAAGAAAGAGTCATGGCCTGAATGTAGCCCGGATTCTGTTTTCGAGGTAGTCGTGTCTGTGTCTAACAAAGCAGCATGTAAGATCTATTGTCATCTGCTTTGTGGGCTTTAACTACTAAGTTTTATATATATATATATATATATATATATATATATATATCTAGTGGGTTTTTTTTTATTTTTAAAAATGTTGGTTTCAGTTTGTTTAGCAAGAAGCAAGATGACAGAAGAAGCAAAACCAGTAGGGGATACAGACTGTACTGAATTTTTTTGGTCTGCTGACACTTTACCCAGGATTATGGTGGGATTTGCCCACAAGTAGAGATATCAGTTGACCAATCAGGTTACTAGATTTTCAGATCCCATTGTATAATAAAATACAATTGCCATAGTTCCCAGGTGGTTGAAGGCACCTGGACTACCTCAATACACTTGGGGCGTGCGTGGATATAGCTTAATGCACATCCTGTTGTGTATTATTGTGTAAATATTGTTTCACCTGTGCTGTCTAAATGTTACAATTTCCTTTTTCCCATATAGATTTTTTTGCCCCATCCCTGCCATCGCCCAGGGGGTATACTCTCGTGTTCAGGGATATATCCTGTTCAGGCAATTCACTGTCATTCGGACAGCAGGGAATTTTTCTTCCTATGTTTTCTCCTCCCCAGATGTGGGGTGTGCCGTCAGCCTCTGTGATGCAGCAAGCCCCTGTGGAAGGACCAAGCTCCCTGGCCCACCCACAGGGGTTGTTGCTAGCCAGAACCTGCCACCCACCCTCCCTAGCCAAGGCATGCTGCTCTCTGGCAGCTGTCTGCAGCCTGCCCTGCTTCCCAATGTGGTGACCGGAGTCTGCTCCTGTACTCCGATCAGCTGTATAGCAGCACAACAAGCTCCTTCTGAGCTTTTGGAGTGGCTCAAATGTTATGATTTTCCTTTTTTTTTTATTGCAGATATTTTCCCCTGAGGCTGTCCCAGGATCAGTGGTGATGTACCGCCTATACGCATCACCCATCCCCCCCCATGCGGGGGATCATGCTGTATGGCTGTGGGGTAGGTTTTTTTTTTTTGGCATGGTTGTTGTAGTGATTATGTAAGGCCCTCAACCCAACCCCCGAGGGCACCGACATGAAGGATCAAAGTCCAGGCAGGGAGAGCGATGCAGAGACACTGCTTCCACCAAGTGCCTAATGGCGTCCTCCCTTCCTGACACTGCCCACTAGTCAGGACAGTGCCCAGCCCTCCCCAGGAGTGGAAAGCTGCCCAGTGGCAGCTCAATCCTGCTCCTCCTTCCCCCCTCCCACCAACCCTGACAACCCGGACTCGTTTCTGAACATGGGTCACCGGTGTAGCGCGAGGTGTGATGTCCAGCGCCTCAACCCTCAGCGCCACTGGGCCAGCGGCCAAATGTTATGATTTTCTATGTGATACCTGAGGCATCAGCTACTGTTTCTTTTTCCCAATAAAGGTGTTCATTCTCCTTTGCTGACCAGCCCCTACTGGGCTTCGGTAAAGCAAGCCATGTCACCCCATGATCTCTAAAGCTTACCTCTTCTCTGACAATCCACTATGATATGCCCCTCATGATAGGGCCACTGGCCTGGCCAGGCCCCTCCAGAGCACAACACAGACTGCCCCGGAGGAGGTGCCTAGTCTGTGGGAGTGGGGTCTGCAGTGGACCGAGCCATCCTCCTGCTCAGTCAGGTTTTTCCTGCTACTTCCAATCCCCTGGTCATCAGTTATGCAATGATGTCAGCACATGCACGCCACGTGGAGGCACACCTGGACTTCACGTCTGCCAGCAGTCCTCCTCCTTGTGTTGTTCCGCTGCCCTGCTATCAGTCCTTTGCTTGGTGGCAGCTGGTCAGTGGTGCAGCCAGACCCCCTTCCCGGGAGATAAGAGCAATCCACGGGGCACTCAATCCCCTCCTCCTTACTGCTCCTGTGTGACCCGAGGCCGCTCCCAAACTCAGCACGGCAGGAGGCAGTGCCACCCCCAAGCCATTGGGCCAGCTCAGTTGCTGTTTAACATCACCTAGTAATATGATCAGTTGGATGATTAAACGTGTAGAAGCCAATACTGGTAGGTAAGTCAACACTGGTAAGATGACAGTCATAATGTGCCCTAAAGACGCAGGGTCCAAATGCATTTATGTTTTTAAGAGAGAACAGACTGTGTACTAGGAAGGAAATCATAAAGCTTACTAAATAATAATAAAAGCGTCCATCAGAAAAGGGTCCAAAACAGATTCAATGTGACAGAGGCTTATCTGTCCCAGAAAATTCACATCTGCCTGCATCAGTACGCATACACACACACACAGACAACGGACCTTTGACCTGGTTAGTTCACCAGTAGTATGCTGGTGTACTGAACCAGTTTTCCAAACACTGCAGCAGCAGGTACTACAGTACTGGCACTAAGAGTCCGGCAGTCCCAGGGAGCTCAGACACCATAAAGGGAGGAGGGATGTCGTCGAAAGCAAAAAGCAGTCATATTTTAATATCCTGACTACATGCTAAACCAGCCTTCTTAGCTGCTTTATCGATATCACGAGAAACCTTCATAAAAAGCTTAACTGACGGTGGGTTTCGGGGACAGCAGGAATAATGACAACTCTTATTTTTGATACATTTAAAGTAAAAAAAAAAACTGGGAGATCCACACAAAGTCTGGCGGCATGACAGCAGAGCATGGCATGCCCACTTGGTAGACCCCCGTTTTCCATTTGGATAGACAGGTATGGGGGCTGGGCATATTATGGAGGTTAGGCCTTCAGCTTCCATGAAGCACGGACTGTCTGAGATTTGTGCCCCCAACCCCCTACCAACAATGGGAGCAGCACTGGTACTGGCTGTAAAGGTAGCCCCCTCAGCCTACCTCTGTCCTGGCTGGAGTACATTTTGCAGCCATGACGCCCTGAACATCAGGACAAGGAACAGGGAAGGGAGAGTACACAGCAGACTCCCTACACGACTATTTATGAGAACCACGCACCTTGACTGTTTTAACAAAGGTGGCTATGATGAGTTTTCATGGAATGAGTTCTTTGAGCATTCCAACCCAGAGTAAGATAGCATCTGTAGGGCTGAACAAAGATCTGTGATTGTTTATCCCCACCCCCAAGCTCCCCACACACACACACACACTGTATTCATTGGTATAAACTGAGAAAAATGACATAATAAAAAGACATAGGATCTGAGCAGTCCTGTTCACATCAGGGGTTCTCCCTTTAAACACAAAGAACAGTACAGAGATGAATGCCCATCAATATATGACTGCAGTCAGAGACGCAAGAATCCAAGGAACAAAACACAGGGATGGTGGGAAACACACACACACACACACCGACATGAGGAAGAAAATAGCAGGTTTCTCTAATCTTTCTCACCTCTGTTACAGAACAACCATTTTTGGGGGGTGGGTAGTTTGTGAAGATCTAACACCTCTCATTGTTAAAGCCTCTCCGATCCCCGATGCTGCCTGAACTGTATCTTTAGATATGGAGGAATATTTGTGCTCTGAGGGCGGAATACGGAGCCTCTGTCATTCTGATCACAGCAATTTTCCAATTAATTCCTGCCGGCTCCTGCATTAAATCGTTCATATTACCGATCCAAACCTTCCCAGAGAGAGAGAGACAGAGAGAGAGAGAGAGAGAGAGAGAGAGAGTGACAGAGTGTGAGAAACAGGAGAGAGAGAGACACACACACAAACACAGCCCAGTTCTAATTAAAATTCTGAACACGTCCAAAGCCTTGTAAAACATACAGCAAAAACAGCTGTATACTCTGCACATCGTAATACAAAAATGAGCCAGGTCCTTTTGCAGTAAGATGGTATCTTAAGAAAATAATTTCAAAATTCAAATTGGCTTACATAAATACAGCAGTGGAATAATGTCACGTTTAGTGTGGAATATGCTGTGTCCTGGAGCTGACAGCATTACTGAGTACCTTGCTACTGCCTGGCATCCTCTGTCAAAAAAGATTTTAATCTCAATGGGATCTCTCCAGCTGAAGAAAGGATAAATGAGTAAAAACAAATGATTATATCAGCAAACTTACATGATATATTTCTAAATGGGAGTTTTTGTGCAAAGTAACACCATAGGCATGACAGAAAAACAGGGAATGGCACATCGGCTGTGACCCAATTCTGTTTCTGACTGATCTTTTTCAAAAGGTTCAGATTTTCTCCAACTGAATCAACCCAGAAATGTATATTTCCTCAATGGGATCAGAACTGGGTCAATGGTGGATCTGGACAAGGCCAAATGGCAGAACCAGGTGGCCCATACTTCCCCCTTAAAATGCTTTTCTCTATGTCATCTAATGTTTAAAATAGTTATTTTATGTTTTTCCCCACTAGTTGCCTAATTTCTCAGCTTTGTTTTTGGCCCGGACAATGGGTGGAGGATGTCCCCCCTCATCAGCGCCTGGACCTGACCTCTCGGCATCTTCCCCAGACCGCATGGCCTGGGTGGCCCATAGCTTGCCCCTTACGGCGGGGCTCCCCGAAGGGAGAGATCGTGATTCACCAAAGGCACCAGCCGAGGCTTTTGCCTGGGGGGTGATTCAGGAGGTGGTCCAGGGGCTTCATGATGCTTCTGTGCCATGGGGTTTTCTCCTTGGGTTTCCCCAGGAGACACGGACGTGCAATGATGTCAGTGCAGATTGTGCGCGCTCCTGCACATGACCCACAGATGTCCACCGCTGCCTCTGCTCATTGCTTTGTGGTGCCAGCTGTTGCACATCCAGTCTCCAGTAAGTGTTGCTGACATGCCGGGACACCACAACCCTCACCCCAGAGGAGAACAGCTGTCCATGGGACACTCATCCAACTCCCCCCCATCTGACCCTCTGATGCACATGCTCACTTCCGAACATGGGTGTCTGTGCTGCAGGCAGTAGTGCTACTGCTGTGCCAGCGGGCCAGCCTAGTTGCCTAATTCTTAACACAAAGAAAGCTCCCAAATCACTTACACTGATTGCACTTGGTCAGAACCAGGTTATGAGTGGAACCAAACCAGGTCAGTGAAATGACTGGATGAAATTAGGGTCGAATCACAAATGACTTTAACTTTAAGAGGCAAGACGGGTTGGTCTGGTTGGGGGAGCAGTTCCGATCTGCCATGGAGCTGATCTGCCGAACCCTACCCCAAAAAAAAGATTCTGAAAAATAAACATTCATAGAAACACAGAAACATAGACTTTGACGGCAGATAATGACCGTTTGACCCACCTAGTCTGCCAATTTCCCTACCTACTGGATAAGCTGCAGATCCTAGTTAACCAACAGCCTATTTCTTCCTACCACCCCACCCCCGCCAAGAATCGCCTTAATTCAGCCTAGAAATCCGACTTACAAATTGATCAGCAGCAGCAGTCCTGGCCTAGACCAATGGCACCATGGCAGCACATCATGCTGTCGTCTGGGACACTAGCATTCTTGTTCGAGCCCTGGAATCTGTGCTGGAGCTACTTGGTAGTGGCACATATAATGAAGGTTAGAGCTTCAGCTCCTTGGAACAGAAGAAGTAGGCTGCTTGGCATTCACACACAGCCACTGGCTGACCAAAGAGCGGCACTAGGGTCAGCTGTGAAGGCAACCGCTTGTCTGCCTTGGGCAGGATGAAGGGTGCAGCTGTGGCAGCTGCGGGAATCAGGATAAAGGACATGGGCAACCACGGAGGCAAAGAATGAAGTTGGAAAAAAAGGAGAACAGGCCACCCAATGACCCAGTGGAAGTGCAATGGTCTTCTGTGCCAACAACCCGGGTTCAAGGGTGAGCCTGGGGAGCTGGATGGGTGTGGTCCTGTGCTGGAAAGTGCTGCCGAAGGCAGCATGAGCCAGCCCAGGGAGGAGGCACCCAATATGTTGCAATGCAGTGACTCTTAGCGGGGGCCTGCAGAGTCTGCTCTTCCATGAGGGGGTGACACATGCCCCTGAGTGTGCTACGTCAAGCGAGGCCAACAGTGGGCTGCATGGGTACCAAAGGAAGGCAAGAGGCTTCTGGAAATGGGGGTATAAATAAAAAATGCAAACTCAGCACCGGCCCACCAGAATGATGGCAGCAGCACTCTCAGATCCTGCCCCATTTGGCTCCATGTCAGCCTCAATGCCGGAAGGAGTGGGGGATGGGTCTGGGAGGTTGCGGGTGATGCCTGAATAGAAGGCAGAGAAGGAGGAGGAGGATCAGGGGCCAAACAGCTAAGTAAAAAATAAAAGATGAACAGCAGGCCCATCTGCACAGCAGTAAAACTACCACTAGCCTCATAGGTGACCTGGATTTGGGAATAAGCCTAGGCTGGAGGGGTAGCTGGAGAGGAGGACTGAGCATCCCAGAGGGCTCTCCTCCTCTAGGGAGGGAGGGAGGGTCATTGCCTCCACTGAAGTGCTGCCACCTAGGGAACCACAGGTGGTAGCGCAGCGAGAGGTAGAGTGGGAGGCTGGATGTCAGTTGGAAATGCGACTAGCGTGCTGTTAAATGCGCCTTTCCATTGACCCCATGCATGCTGACATCCAAAGAGGCAAGGAGAAACTCTGATAAAGGCTCCAACGCTGTGATGATGGACCCCGTTACATCTGGGACCTGTACCGCCACCAGCAGTGCCTCCTGACGCTACAGACGAGACTTGGGAATAAATTCACACACCACCACCCATCCCTGCCTGGTGGGGTGTAGAACCAAAGCTCAGCTGAGGATGGCCTTGCAGGCAGGATTGTCGGGTTAGCGGTTGGGTGTGCCTACGAGATACAGATGCTGAAGAGCAGAAGGGGACATGAATAGAAAGTTACGAAAAAAGTAAACAAAAAAAAGTTAACTGTTTTCCCATTTGCTTGGCTATGTAAGTGCAGCAGCAGCATCCAGTCACACAGAAAGCAGCTCATCCACTAAGCGTCACCACCCTGCATAATTCTGTTTTTTTTTTACAATTTTTGGCCAGGAAAGACATATTAAGCTAAGGCTTGTTTCTAGGTGCATCCTGGAAGCACAGGGAAGTTAAGTGACTTGCTCATGGTCACAGAGTATGGAAGTGGTGGCTGTGGGATTCAAATGCAGTTCTCCAGGTTTGCAGCTCGGTGCTCGTGACCACTGTGCTGTACTGCCTCGCTAAACTGCCACATCCCAGTAAACACCGCCCCTTACTGGAGAAAGGTTTAAGTGTGTAGCCCAGCTGCCATGCAGTCAAGTTTGACCTCCGCCCTCAAGACCGATGGAATGGCGCGGCATATCCCTGTACTCTGGGCTCATCTTTTGTGTTCCTGTCCTGATGATGCCTGTGCACTTGGTCAACAAATGGGAGTGGCTTTCCCAGGGAAGGTGGTGTCTGCTACAGCTGGCCATGGTTCATAAAGTTTTATTAACAAGGCCTCAGCGCAGGGATGTGTACATTACTAAGGAAGTGGAAGGGATCAGCTGGCCACCTTGTCGGATCCAAGCTATGATCCCTTCCAACTAAATACAGGTTCAAAATAAAATTTCAAAAATACCAAAAAAGGACTATCGCTGGCATAAGGTACCATATGCTGAAAATAAATAAAGAATTCCACAAGGACATAGACAGGAAGGAGGCTGTCCAGAGGAGGGCAACTAAAATGGTGCAGGGTCTGCACCAGAAGACATTCAAAGAGAAATTAAAGGAGCTTAATATGTATACCCTTGAGGAAAGGAGGGAGAGGGGGGACATGATAGAAATTTTCAAGTACCTCAAGAGAATTAACAAAGCCCAAGAGGGTAGCATCTTTCAGAAAAATAGATGTGCAAGAACAAGGGGGTACAGTTTGAAGATAGAGGGGGACGACTCAGAGGTAATGTGAGGAAGTATTTTTTCACAGAGAGGACTGTGGATGCATGAAACAGCCTTCCTGAGGGGGTTGTGGAGTCAAAAGCAGTGGGGGAATTCAAGAATGCATGGGACAGACATAAGGCAATTCTAGTGAGGGGTAGGAGGAAGTAAGCTGTGGTTAACTAGGATCTGCAGCTTATCCGTTAGGTAGGGACATGGGCAGACTAGGTGGGCCAAGCAGTCCTTATCTGCCGTCAAATTCTATGTTTCTATGTTTCTATTCAAGAAAAGGTGAAAAAATCATTTTAAAGAGCCAGGGCATGAAACACATTGACTCTATTTTTTTTATTCTTTTGGTAACTGGGTAAGGCCCACTAGGTACAAGTGCCTGTTTTCAGGGGTGACCCAGGAACACTGGGGTGATTATGTGACTTGCTCAGAGTCGCACAGTACAGTATAAAAGTGGAGGTTGTGGGAATCAAACCCATATCAGCTGGATGTACCAAGCTCATTCATAGCTCATTACTCTAACATCTAGGCTGCACTGCTAGCCTTACTGCTATGAGTACCTGGAATGTTCAGAAGTAAACAATTCTGATCAGCTAAAAATGTCATGACATTTATAATAATCGTTTTACGGTCATGAAAAATAAATACGTTGATCTTTGCATTTTTTTTCTGGAGAGTTTCCTAGAGCTTTAAGCAAAATTGAAAAAAAATTATTTTTTACACACAATAACAAAACCAACTTGCAGTTTATGTCCTAGGGAATACTTTGTCAGAAACTCCATGTTGCTCTCCTGTGATGTTTTAATCTTGTAAATATTCATATAACACACAATCAAGGCAAATTCTAGGGATCAACATATATATACAGTATATATATATATATATATATATATATATATATATATAGATACACATATACACATATACACATATACACATATATATATGTATATATATTTTATTCTCTTGGCTAACACTAGGCTTTTACCACAACTATGTCATGAAAACCAGCAGGGAGGCAAAATACATAGTGACATCAATATGATGCCATAAATGACTGTCCCTCCTTATATGGGAGCTATACAGCTCAGTCCGAGCAATTTCACATAAAAGCAGCTAATGAAAAATTCTAGTTCAGCAGCGGGGACCACAGAGGCATGATGCATTCCAGTTAAAAACTGAGCGGTTCCCATGCTTCTGCGAAGGCTTGCACGATTAGCTTTGGGAAGAAGAAGATGCCCTGATTCTCGCTGTGATCTAGATAAGTAGCCTGAGACATGCAGGGGCAGAATTTGTCTCAGGTGGTCAAAGCTGTGGGCAGTCCTCAATATGTATCAGCGAATGAAGTGAAGAATGACACCAATGTACCAGTCTCTCTGGTGGCTGTAGAGTTGTCTCCTGGGATCAGCTTTGAGGCTCTTGAATGGCTGCAGTCCAAAATCCAAGCGAAAAAGCTCCAGGGTGGTGCAGAACTGCAGCTCCAGGTTGTGCATGTCTCACACAGCAGGGGGACAATCTTATTGCTCAGGGCTGACTCAGAGAGACTGCTTCACGGAGCAGAAGAGCTAGAACTGTTAAAACAGCACAAGGATGGGATCATGCGACCATTTGTATACCGTGACAGGTACAACTTCTATCGGTTTGAGGAGTCAGGTGACCATTTTCTCACTTCTGCCGAACATCTGTGCATCATCAAACATGGGCTGGACAATCTAAGAGTGAAGAATGAAGACATCATTCCGGGAGAACTGAAGTTACTGCCTGGACATGCCGTCTTTAGCGTCTGGCACTCCGACAACCTTGTGGTCAAGGTGTATCCCCTTCATAACCTCAAAGAGCTAGAAAAACTGAAAAAGAAATGGTACATGAAATTCCAACTGCTTTGCCAACCTTTGCAGAGCATTAGGGATTATTTTGGAGAGTCTGTTGCTTTATATTTTAGCTTTCTAGACTTTTTTACGTGGGGTATTTTTTTCAGGACTGTTTTTGCTTTATTTTATCACTTCCTCGGAAGTAAAGGTGTCGGCGACTATGCTTTCTTTGCTTTTTACAACATTGTGTGGGCCACTGTTCTCCTGGAAGTCTGGAAACGACAAAGCAACATACTAACATTCAAGTGGGGAACCCTCCAGAAAATAGAATACTTTGATGAACCCAGGTTGGGATTCAAAGGTTCACCAGGTGTTAACCCAATTACTGGGCACAAAGAACCCACCTTTCCATCAAATCAAAGGTATTTAAGGCTCTTTCTTGTATCTGTGCCATTTGTTGGAATCAGCCTGCTCATATCTTGCATGGTGATGGGAGTTTATCTTTGGGTGGAGCAAATGGCTGAAGGAAATAATAAGGAACAGCAAACTACCCTGAGTTATGTCATGACTTACATGCCAGAGGTTGGGTACACAATTGCAATAGAGGTTCTGAACAAGGTCTATCTGAAGCTGGTCCATGATTTGACAGAATGGGAGAACCACCGGGAAGCATCGACACATGAGAATTATTTAATGACCAAAATAATCATCTTCTACTTCATCAACAACTTTGGCATCCACTTTTACACTGCCTTCTGGCTGAATGATTTCCAGGAGCTCAGAGAAAACCTTGCCACCCAGCTTATCACCTACCAGATCATCTCTCAAATTCTGGAGAGTGTCCTTCCTTACTGGTTGGCAACGCGAAACGTGAGATCCTTAAGAAGTCTGTATTCCCAGGAAGTGCCGGCCCTCCAGCAGATTTTTGTAGAAGGCAACCTTGAGACTTTTGAAAGCTTGTCAGATGACTACCTGGAACTGTTCCTAATGTTTGGCTACATGACACTCTTCTCAAGCATCTACCCTCTGGCAGCACTCTGGTGCTTCCTAAATAACTTGACCGAAATCCCACTTGATGCCTTAAAGTTATGCAACAATTTTCAAAGGCCCTTCCCAGTTCGTTCATCCAGTATTGGTGTTTGGCAGCTGGCCTTTCAGTGCTTTGGGACCCTGGCAATTATAACTAACTGTGCAATCCTAGGTATGTCACCAGAGTTCAGGGCTCTGTTTAAGGATCTTTCAGAAGTCCAGTTCCTCCTCCTCCTGGTTGCAACTGAGCATGTTATCGTGGCTATTAAAGAGCTAATTGCTTACATAATTCCAGATGTACCTGAAACTATTCAAATACAGCTCATGAAATTGGAGTACCAGGCCAGGCAAGCTCTGAAAAAGAAGAAAGTGAGAAACATCTATGCCAAGGATGAGGAGAAGAAGACATCATAATGTGCAAAATCATCCTGCCAAATCTTCCTATTTAATGCTTGGTTGTAGGGCACTCCCTTGATTAAATGCACCAACTAATATGAGTTTTATGTTTTTTAGTGTTTTCTCCCATTTTCAGTTTCTTCTCCTTACGCACCCTCGTCCCTGTGGCCACCAACCTTCTCATGGGCATTCTGGTTATCCAGCACTTGCACAAGACCACACATGGTTGAGGGTAACCTGCCACTACATTGGTTGTGCGGTGCCAGTGAGGGGTGCGGAATAGGGCCAGGGCATTTTCCTCCATTCTTCTTCTAGGGTGTTGGCATGCAACAATGCATATGTGTGCCGGTATCTGTCAGTAGCCTGTACCCTTCCAGTGTGTTTGCGTGCACTACCACCTAGACTCCGCCAGTGAGATCCAGAGTCCTCCTACCCTGAGAGAGGAGAGGTGTCCCTGGGATGCTCGACCCTCCCTCCCTCTCCCAGCATGCCCCCGCTTATCCATGCTCATCCTTGAACCCAGGTCCCCAGCATCACGAGCAGTAGCCATAATGCTGCACCAATAGGCTGGCTGAGTTATCTTTAGATGCTTCTGCAGGCATATGCAAACGCAAGGAGCAGTATAGCTTGCTAGAAGGGAGAGTGAAATGTGTGTGACATGATTAAATGTATATGACGAAGGCATAGGAGGTTAAAAACGGCCCAGTTCCCCACAAGATAGGCTGAAATGGAGCCAAACATCAGAGGAAGTTTAAACATTTCTAATTTTATTTTTTTAAATGTGTTACGTTTTTGTGGCAGATGTAATAATATGACATACTGGTGATCTAGAGGCCCCCCACCCCTGCGTCCCATGCCCATACAACACTACCAACTGTGTGCCCCACCCATGCAGCACTGAGATGGCCGCTGGCACTTATCCACCACTCCGCCACTGCCGCACACAGCCTTTGCTATAGAAACTATTTCTGAATGCAGACATACTGTGCGTGGCTCAGACATAGGAATTATTGCCATGCACCAGTGTACTAGCCATACCTTTATTATCATGTTCCAGTATGGCACCAGACTTGAGGGGTATATATTAGCTGCCACCCTCCAACATGAACACATAAGTTGGACCCCTGAACAGCAACCCAAAATATTGTTTTGCGGGGGGAGAGCACCTGGTCACCTCCAGAAGTCTCATTTCAGATGAATGGTCAGGGCTCCCACTTACATGTTCATTGGGGGAATCTATGATGGGTCTATGTGATAACGGTAAACACCTGAAGGCGATCAACGTTATCGCTCAGTCAGAGTGCTGAAAACATTTTCAGCACTTTGACAACCCTGGCGCATCAGGACAATGGCGCCAGGACAGTTTTTTTACTGCTTTCTGTGGGGGGGGGCTGTGCCCACCACACACACCCTCGCGGTGGGCTTTTCCCCCCGCACCCCCCTACTTAAGGATTCTTAACTTCAGAGGGGGGCATTTTGGTGGGGTGAAAGCAGTGAAAAATAAAGTTTTTGGGCCGGGCGCAATAAAATCGCACCAGCGCCCGAACCCGTACCTCACCCACCCCAACCTATCTAACCCTGGCGCCATAGCGCCAGCTCGACCTTCCCGCGAGTGCCACATTTTAGCCTCTCACCCACTCCCAGCCCACGCGCTCACTCCCCAGCAGCAGACGAGCGCGACATCCTGTCACCCAGTTCGCCCACAGCCTCATCCGTCGCCTCTACCTCCCATCGCTGTGAGGGATTGCGCCAGGAAGGAGACGCCATTATGGATGGCGCCCTTCCTCCAATGCCCACCTCACGGATTACCATCTATGATACCCCTCAAGTTTGGTACAATTCCAGAATATGGTAATAAAGATATGACAGGTACACTGGTGTACAGCAGTAATTGATAAGTCTTTTTGCATGCACTCTGTGTCTGCATTCGGAAATAGTTTGTATCACAAAGTATATGTGAAGCAGACTGCGGCTAGCAGTGGTGGTGAGAGGCAGTAGTAGTAGTAGTAGAAAAAATGTTATTCTGATATTCAGAAAGGGGTAACCCAACTGAGCCAAGGATCATTTACAGTGGGGCCCCATGAGCATAGAAATAACAAACAGAGGTAGATAAGTGCCAGCCACCATCTCAGTGCCATCCGGAGGGGGCAGCACGGGGATGGGAATCAGGGGTGGGGGACACCAGGGTACAAGCATGTGATCGTGGCATTGTTACATTAAAGAAAACAGACTTCAGTATCATAACAGGCATGGCTGGGGAGGGCACTAGATCACTAGTGTATGTCTAAGTGTTGACAGCATTGTTACCTTATAGATAATTGACTTCTACACCATACCAGCCATGGGGGGCACTAGATCCCCAGGGTATGTGTGCATGTTCACAGCATTGTTACATTATGGACAACTTGACTTCCATACCATGGCAGGCATGGGGCAGGGGAGTAGATCGCCAGGGTATGTGTATGTGTATGTGTTCATGCAATTGTCACATTATGGACAATGGACTTCTATACCATACAAGGCATGGGGGGGGGACTAAATCACCACAGCATGCACTGTTACGTTATGGACAATAAACTTCTATACTATGGCAGGCATGGAGGGACTAGATCACTAGCATGTGTATTTACGGCATGATTATACTATGGACAATAGACTTCTATCATACCAAGCATGGGGGGTCACTGGTTGATGTGGGTGCTTAGTGTCTGCCACACACTGTTTGGGAGGGGGTGGTGTCAGGATTATATCTGGATACTGCTCCTCTCATTGCCAGGGACAGGGTGAAAAATCTGTGTCACATCATGGACCAAATGCTGATGCTAGAACACCGGGTGCCAGCAGTGGCCTGTAGTGGTGTTTTCCACCTAAGAAATATCGCCTGGATTGAGCCCTGCCTGAATCCCCAGGACCTAAAGACACTGGCGCATACTATCATGTAAGATGAACTAAAACCAGAAACACAAAAACTGAGTAACCTCTCTGCCTTTGCAATAGGGGTTTTTCTGAAACTTCAAAACAGATAATCATGGCCTGCATACAAAAATAAGAACTCAATTCTTCAATTGCGTTCAGGCAACTGGATGAGATGTATGCTTGTGTGACTTTGATACATTGTGGCTATTCACCTCTCTATCTGTGGGATATATCACCCTGTAGGGGTACGACGCAAGGAACCCTAGAGGAGGGTTCCCCCCCATAGGGCCGCAGGAATAATTCCCTTGGCTAAAGGTAGCTTAGGAAGAAGCCCATGGGAAAGAGAGACGAGCCACTGGAGGCGGAGGGGTGGATGGTGAGGCAATGAAGAGATGAATCCTGGAACGTCCAGGAGGAGTGGCCTTTTAAGGCCTGATGGGGGAGTGACGTAGTTGCTCCACCCATTGAATCTCGGGCTTAAAGACTTCCCATTCAATTGTACTTACGCAACTAGATGAGATGTATGCTTGTGTGACTTCGATACATTTTGGCTATTTGCCTCTCTATCCCTGGGATACACCACCCTGTAGGGGTACGACACAAGGAACCCTAGAGGAGGGTCCCCCCCCAATAGGTGCCACAGGAATAATTCCCTTGGCTAAAGGCAGCTTAGGAAGAAGCCCAATAAGAATGCCCAAAAGGGTGCTGAGCATTGAAGAGGCGAGAAATCAGAAGATACCTAGACCAGAAATAAATGTGATAGACACAGATAGGAAGGACAGGAGAAGAACGATAAAAGGCATGGACAATGAATGAAAGGAATCTGGTGAGATGCAGAAAGGCGGACTTCCTAAGGAGAGAAGGAACAGCTGGGGCCACCATCCGACTCCATCCAACAGTGGAACCTAACTAATGAACCTATGAAAGCACTAACCCTGACTAGTATTATGACCACTGGCATGGAGGAAAGGAAAAAAACCCTTTGAGGAGGAAACCTCTGGGGATCCAATGCCTAGGTCACCTTCCCTCCAGGCTGAAGGATGTTTTGATTAGGGATGGTTCAGCTACAGCAATTTAAGGCAGAGATCAAGGAAGGAGGATAAGTCCAATTTTAGAGGAAGCTCTCGCTCTGTCCTTCTAAATGGACAGCTGTTGAGGGATGTGAGCAATGTCTGCAACTAGATGTTCAAAAGCAAGAGAGGAAGTACAATGATGGAAAGACGCCTTGAAGGCCTGAATGGTTTAAGGTGAGATATGAATGAAAGATGATGGAGAGAAGTCTGCCAGCCCCAAGCAAAGGGGTAAAAGACATGAAGGCATGTCTTCGAGTGGAGAGCAGCTTGAGTCGAGGTAGCAGGGACCCAACAGGGTTATGCTCGAGTAGTAGATGTGAAGGAGTAGACCCACTTAGAGGTTGGATAAGCAAGGGATACCCAGATGTGGGCATCAGAAGACTGATGGTAATAATAACTGTAGGAATGCGGCAGTTCGATGAGGTAGCATAGGATCCAATCAGAGGTATGCTTGATTGAGTGATGTAAATGAGTAGACCCTGAGGTCAGACTGAGCAAAGGAGAACTGGATTCAGCCACCTGAATACCAGATGGACTAGAGTAAAAGGAGGATACGAATAGGGAAAGTGATGGCAGAACAGCAGAAACCCCAAAAGAAAGCAAAGGTCAGAGGAGGAGCGGAACGGAGGGTGGAGGGAATGGGAGGAGGAGGAGGAGGAGGGCAACTAGGTGAGGCGACAGCAGTACACCCCCTGCCCCGGAAACAGGCAGTGATGTGAACCGAGAGATCCACTAGACAGGTCGTCCAGGAAGATGGAGCACCATGAACCAGGCACCAGACAGCAATGAAACAGCTAGAGAAATGAAGGGCGGTAAGGTGCAAAACAGGACGTGAGAGAAACCAAAACCAGGCCAGCAGTAAGGGGAAGAGAAGAGCAAAATTGAAATAAAACACAACAATGGATACCGCGCCCCAAACAAACTAGAGAGGTGCAGCATGGGGTGCTACCCAATTTGAGAACAATGAAAGCAGACAGGCAGCAGTCCAGGAGGAGCATATGGAGCATACAACTACTGCAATGAATGGGGCAACCAAGTGCACTGATCTGGCAACCTAGGTCACTGATCCAACAGCCGGTGACTCCAGAGACAGCCATAATCTTATGAGGAACATCAGGAAACTGATGTGGACCAAGGCAAAATGGAGTGCAAAATCAAAGCACTACGCGAAAGCCATACCAGGGGGAGGTAAGCGACAGACGGCCCCAGGCCAATGCCGAGGCAATGGAGATTAGAGAAAACAGAAACATGAACTAGGCATGAGGACACTAGATAGCCAAGAAAACATCAAGATATACAAAATGAGTTAGGAAAACTGGGAGGTAAAGTAAATGGAGGTAATGCCAGTGCTGTAGCTCGGGTTAACCTACTGTGGAGATAATGTATGATTATATGAATAGAGGTCCTTCTCGTAGGACGAGAATGAAGGAAAATAGCAGAACAGGCACATGGAGACAGGATAAAGGAGAAAATGAGATGTGAGTCCGAAATGAAGAGTTGGTTGATGCAGAAGTGAGTAGGCAAAATGAAGGAATAGGATAGGAATCCCCAAAGAAAGCCAAGAACGATGGCGGGCCTTCAGCAGGAGCCACAGTAGATGGCGAAAATGGGCAAAAAAGAGAAAGCATAGAGAATCGGTCTGGAGGGAGTCAAAAATAGGCAAGCTGATGGAGACCGAAGAAGCCAAGGCTCAACATGCAGGAGCAAGACAGTAGTGAAGCGCTGGGAACATTGGCACCGGGAGTCCTGTGAGCTGAATGAATCAGGGCTCCGGACGGAAGCAGGATGGACCAGATGGGTGGAGGAATGCCCCAGCTGACCAGCAGCATGGAGAGCAGTCCAAGAAAGCGCCACCAGTAACGAGCTGCACCCTGGACGAGGTGAGAGCTGGGAGCAGCAGAGAGCACAGGGGCAGGGTAGAGCGGGGGGAGGGGGAGCACAAACAGGCATCGTCATGCAGGCGCGAAAGCTGCCACCCCTGGAGAAGCTGACTCAGAAAGCCACAGAGAGGGAGGGGGAGAACACGGAGGGGAAGATACAGTGGCGAGCGGCAGGAAGAAGGAAAGAGCAGGGGGAGTGAAAGACGATGGGGAGGTAAGACAACGGCTGCCGAATGGAGCAGCAGGGGAGGGAGGGGAGCTGCAAACAAGCGGGCAGCTGAGGGGAAAGAACGTAGCAGCAGTGGCAGAACACCGCAGAAAGAACAAAGAAAGCGATGGAACGCAAATGGGAGAGTGAGCTGGCAGCTGGAGGTGACTGCAGGGAAAAAAAAATGGGAGAAGCAGGGAGCATGGAAGAGCAGCACCTCCGGCTGCAACGAAGAGTCAAATCCTAGAACATCCAGTAACAGTGGCCTTTTAAGGCCTGATGGGGGAGTGACATAGCTGCTCCGCCCACTGAACCTCAGGCTTAAAGCCTTCCCATTGTTGGATTACTTAAAAATTTACGAAGACTCAAATTATGATCTAGTCTTTATTTTACTTCATCCTCAATTTGAAACAGACACAGAGTTACTAGCAAATTTCCTTGCTTCAGTAGTCAAACTTAAAAGGAAAAATTATCGGGCACTGAAGCACAAAAACTTGGGAGCTCAATGAGACATGACATCGATAAATAATCGCTGATTAACATCACTAACCATATGTGAATAATCATTGCATTTTATATAAATTATCGTCTTTGCAGTACAATTTACAATCTCTATCCTGCTGTTTTTAAAGCTGTCTGTTTAAAAGTTGACGCTTAGTTTATCGCCAGAAATAGTCGTATATTTCTGTAAAAAACATGATACTTGCCCTATCCTGGTTGATCAAATAAACTGAATTGAATTGACACTGGTGCATGCCTTTGTGACATTTAGACTGGGCTACTGTAAAGCTCCATATCTTGCACTATCTGGAGGTTTGACGCGTCGCTTGCAGCTAGTGCAGAATGCCACAGCTAGATTGGTTGCTGCCGTTTCTCACTCCAAACATATCTCTCCAGAACTGCAGACGTTAAACTGGCTACATGTGAGGTGGCGTGTCTTCTTCAAGAAAAGTGTGTTGACATACAAAGCCCTACACTATTTGGTACCCAGTTACAGTAACTGAAAGAGCTACTCTGTCCCAAAGCTCCTGACCGTGGTCCTCTCTGCTTCTCTGACGTGAGCACTGTAGGGGCCCACAGGTCCAGGTAAAAGCTGTCTGGGGATCAGGCATTTGCTGTTGCAGTGCCTATAGTGTGGAACCAGCTACCTCGTGGTCTTAGGGAGACTCCCCCTCTCCTTGAAGTATTTAAAAGGAGGCTGAAACACCATCTCATCTCCATGGCTTTTTCTTATCAGTGATCTTGTCGGCACTGTGCCAACTACTGTATTTATTATAACTGTACGTATTGTAAATTTGCTGGGTTAATGTAGTTGTATCTCTGTGCTGTTGTTTTTGTATTATTGTTGCAAGGTGCCCAGAGCTTGCCAGATTGGGTGCCAAATAAAATAAATACTACTTACTACTCAGAGTTGGACTGGCCCACCAGGATACTTGGGAATTTCAGGTGCCCCCCGTTGGGTACCTGGCCAACTTCTACAGTCTGAGAAATATTTGGTTTTATCATCTATTTTCTAATTAAAGGGGGGATTTTGGACCCTACAAGTAAATGTAAGATGCAAGCACAGAGCTAGTGTTATCAAGCTGAAATGGAATACTGATATGAGTGTGTCACCCCAGGCTCTCCCCTATTGATTTCCAAGGTTGGCCCCGTGTCAAATTTTCAGGTGGGCCCCCTGTACTCCCGTCCGACCCTGCTACTACTACTATTACTAGATCTCTGGTGTATGTGTTCTCGGCAGTTATACATTATGGACAACGGACATCTATATCATACCAGGTATGAGGAGGGCCCCTCAGTATGTGTGCTTATGTCATGGCACTGGTAGTGGGGGAGTGTTATCCACAGCGCAACTGTTTGCTCCTCACCCTATAATGGGCCCATAGTGAGATGAAAATGCCCCACAGCACCTTGTCTCTGCTGTCAGAGTATTTGCATGGGGCTGATCAAATACAGCATTTTGCTCCTTGGATCCCTATTGCTCCCAGTTGTTCACATACCTCATGTGGCCAGTAGAGAGCTGTGGTTTGCAAGGTGCAAAAGGGTTAGTGCTTGCATCTGTCAGACGATATACAGGAATATGCTTCTGGCACTCGCATTGTGCCTCTAGCACGTTCCAGCGTACTTGATGTTTGCTCCAGTCACTTGTTGCTCCTAGGTCCAGGCATACCTCTCAACTATCCCTAATTTTCAGGGATGTCCCTGATTTCGATTTAAAAATTTCCTCTGTCCCACCTACATTTCTCATCTTTGTTGTTGACTCATAAAACGATGTCAGACATTTGTGTTACAGATTTACTCGCCTTCAGAAAATGCTCTTATCGCTGAGACACATATCTGTAACAGCTGCTTGAGCTAATACAACCGTTTTTTTAAGATGTGCTCCTCATTTTGATCCTGTGTCCATGACTTTTTCATTCTGGGGCACAGGGTTGAGAGGAATGGTGCCAGGGTTTAGTGTGTGCTTTTTCAGGGCTTCCAATATCCCAGCCCTGATCTCCCTAAAAAGTGTAATCCAGTGGTTAGATTTCAGAGCCCTGCAGCGGAGACTTGGTTCGGAATCAAAGAAGTTGACGGCAGATAAGGACCGCAAGGCCCATCCAGTCTGACCATTTGTTTTTCTACCTTATAAATGTGCCATCGGCCTTTGCTCTATCAATGGCCTATCTATTCATAGTCATTTGTATTGCTCCCTTATGCCTATCCCATGCCTGTTTGAAGCCCTGCACTGTATTCATAGCCATCACTTCTTGTGGTAAGCCATTCCATGCATCCACCACCCTTTCTGTGAAAAAGAATTTCCTCATTCCCCTTAATCGCCCCCTCTAATCTCATGCTGTGTCCTCTTGTCCTGCTATTTTCTTATATTTAAACATGTTAGACTCTTTCACCTTGTTAATGCCCTTAAGGTGCTTGAATGCCTCGATCATATCCTCTCTCCCTCCTTTGCTCAAGGGTATACATATTGAGCTCTGTTAATCTGTCCTCATATGTTCTGATGCAGTCCCTGCACCATTTTGGTTGCCCTTCTCTGGACTGCCTCAATTTGGTTAATGTTCTTGTGAAGGTGTGGCCTCCAATACTGCACGCAGTACTCCAGATGGGCCTAACCAGTGTCTTGTAAGAGGGATTATTACGCCCCTCTACTTGTGATACCCCTACTAATACACCCTAACACCCCCTAGCCTTACCTACTGCTTTAGAGGTCTGCTTGGATGATTTCAGGTCATCAGTGATGATGATACCCAAGTCTCTTTCTTCCTTTGTGACTGCTAGCAACTCCCCTCCCAGCCTATAGGTGGCTTCAGGGTTTCTCTTCCCTATGTGCATGATTTTGCACTTCTTTGCATTAAATCCCAGTTGCCACTCTTCTGACCATTTTGTCAGTTTATCCAGATCTCTTCTCATTCTGCCCACCCATCTGGATCATCTACTCTGTTGCAGATCTTGGTGTCATCTGCAAACAGACAAACCTTACCTCTAGTCCATCTGCAAGGTCACTAATGAAGATGTTGAAGAGGACTGGCCCAGGACTGATCCTGAGGTACCCCACTTTTGACTTGCATCTCTTCTGACTGTATACCATTTACCACCACTCTCTGTTTTCTGCCCGTCAACCAGTTTGCCACCCAGTTGACCAACTTCTGACCCACCCCGAGCCTACCAGCTTATTTATCAATCTTCTATGTGGAACAGTGTCAAAGCTTTGCTGAAGTCAAGGTAGGCGACATCAACTGCCCCTTGGTCCACCACTCTGGTTACCCAGTCAAAGAAATCGATGAGATTAGTTTGACAGGACTTTCCTTTGTAAACCCATGCTGTCTTGGATCCTGTGCCCTATGGATTCCAGGTGTTGCACTATCCTTTCCTTAAGGGTGCCTCCATAATCTTGCCCACTACTGAGGTAAGACTGACTGGTCTGTAGTTTCCTACTCCTCCCTGCTACCACTCTTGTGGAGCAGGATCACATCAAACCCTTCTCCAGTCTTCTGGGACCTCTCCTGTGCTCAGAGACTCACTAAACAGTTCTGCTAATGGCTCTGCTAGTTCCACCTTTAGCTCCTTAAGTACCCTGGGATGTATGCCATCAGGTCCCATTGCCTTATCCACCCTGAGCTTAGCGAGCTCTTGTAGGACCCTTTCTTTGTGAAGGTAGTAGTGCTCACCTCCTCCCCGTGTCCATGATGCTGAGGCTGTGGGCCTGCCCTACTTTCTCTTCAGTAAATACTGAGCAAAGTATCTATTTAGGATAGATGGCTTTACAGGGTCCTCCTCCTCACATGCTCCTTTTCTCCATTAAGCTTAGCAATACACCCTCTGGACTTTCTCCTTTCACTAATGTATCTATAGAAAGTCTTGTCACCTTCTTTACTGTTCATGCTAGTGTTTTCTCAGTTTGGGACTTTGCCTGCCTTACTGCCTTCCCTGCTTCCCTTAGGGCAGTTTGGTATGCCTCCCTATCTTCATCCCGCTGTGTTCCCTTATATTTCCTGAAGGCCAGCCTTTTGGCTCTGACCTTTTCTGCTACTGTATTTGAGAACCAAAGTGGTTTCCTTCTTCTTTTGCACTTCCTTTTCTGTCTAACACAATGGGATGTTGCTTCAAGTATTGCATCCTTAATGCTTGCCCACTTTGCCTGTGCCCCCTCATCTGTGTCCTACCACTGCCACTTACTGGCTGAGCGAGCTTAAAGAGATGCTGACAGCTTTCCTCTAATTTGTCAGCTGCATAATGGCAGCTGTCCTATTGACATTGCAGTGAATAAAAAGTACATTCATGCCAAAAGGACAGCTGGTACTATGCAGATGGAAAATCAAAGAAAAAACAGACGGTGTCCCTTTAAAGGAGAACTGCGCGGAACCTATAAGTAATTTTTCCCAGCAGATGCTTTTTTCATATATTTGATCCATTTCTGTCACTGTTCCATCATTGCTGGACTTGTTGTAAACACAGCAAGTGTTTCTGATTAACACACTGCTGGTAAGTGCCATTTTAGAACTGTATGATGTAGTGTATGTCCCCTTTGGACCACAGAGTTCCACAGTAGAACACGAATGCATTATGAAAACAATGTAAGTTCTTTAACAAGGACGTAAAGTACATCACAAAGTTCTTAAATGGTACTGCCCACCAGAGTGTAAAGCAGAAACATCCAGTGAATCTACTTGAAGGCCAATGCAGGTGGAATAATACAAAGTGTGAACCAGTATTAGAAACACAGCTCCCACAGAAAACACAGGCTTGCAGATTCAAGGCAGTTCTCCTTTAAGTAAGTCACGTAACCTGTCTGTGTTGGACTTCCTGCTCGCTGTCTCATTCTTTGTACATAAAAGCTTTTTTTCCCCCCTACGTTCCCAGGTAAATGTTTTAAAATGTAATATCCAAAGACATTTCTGTGTTTATCTCATTCATTTTCTTTATTTGGCTACCGACATTCCTTGCTACTAAAGATATTCACAGGAAAACAGGATCTTTGTTTCTCGGACTTCATCCTATCATCCCATTGCACCCACCCCACACTTTGCTGAGGTCATAATGCTCTGTGAGATTAGAATACTTTCTACAACAACAGAGCATGATGTCATAAAAACAGAATTATGAGTCCAATGGGTGGGGAAGGGGAGGGGATACAACAGGACTACAATATGAAGTCTTGGAGACAAAGATTTTTCATGCAGATGTCCCTAAGTAAGCCGTCCTTCAGATGGGACATTAAACTGAAGTCCCTTCTGCTGACCTCTGATCACTACCCAGGTGGAAGTTAAAGATCCCATAGCACTCATGGAAGAAGAATAAGAGAGGTTTCCCGATGTCATGGCCAACATTCCCCCTGTCTATAAAACACGTCCATGCAATCCATCCCCTAGGGCACACCTAGAAACAAGCTATCCCACCTTAGTATGCACTGCCTGGTCAAAACTAATAAACAGATAATAAGGAATGAGAGGTCATAAATGAAATCTAAGAACTTTGTCAGCATATTTTAAAACATTTTCCTGGATACTAAAAAATGATTTAACCTCCCTAAACTTTCCCCAGCTTCTCTCTGTGCATGCTTTAAAGTGATCTGGCAACTTTCTGTAAAAAATATATATATATGTGTGTGTGTATGTGTATATATATATATATATATATATATATATATATTCCTGAGGCCACCCTATGGCCCAGTAGGTATGAGCCATGTTCCTACACTGATGACCGAGTTCAACAGCAGACCCGGAGCTAGCCAGGCTGTGGGGGGTGAGGTGGAAATGCTGCCATGTGCAGCGCTCTAAGCCAGGGAGAAGCCAATCAGGTTTCACCACACTAGCACACAGTGGGTTGGGCGAGCTACATGTTTGGTGAGCCTGGGTAGGGCTCTGCTCACCGGGTGGTTAATAGATAGCTAAAAGGGTGAAAACGCAGAACAGCCTATAGCACTGGCTGCCAAACATGATGATGCTAGTCTCAGATCTGACTCCATGTGGATCCCAGCTGACATGACAGTGATCCGAGTGGCAGATGGGATTGGGAGGCTGGAGAACACCTGAAGCAAACATGAGGTGGCAGCTGAGGCAAAAAAAGATGAATAAAAAAAAAATACTATAAGCACTGGCAGTGTAACCCCCCTACAAATGGGGGTTCCCAAAAAGTCTTCCTTGGGCTTGCCTAAATGCTCACTGCCAGGCTGGTGTTCTGTGTCTTAGCGCTTTAAAAGTGTTTGTGTGAGAGTGCCTGTATAGCCTCTGTGTATTGTCTCTTTAAGAGCTGCCTATATCGTAGTTATAATTAATCTGGGAGGGGACTAAGTGTTTCTATGCTCGAGTCCTGCCCGGGCTGCCAGATAATCGTTCCGTTCTGCCATCGCTAATTGCGCAGAGGGAGCTCTGTTAGAAGCTATACTTATTTGCTGATTATCTATTGTAATTGTAATAGTAATGATATTGTAATTTGTCTAACCTGCTTTCTTTGCAGCATGGACAGTTCCGTTTATCACCACCATCTTGGTCCTGGACTGCCAGAATTGGCCAATCAGTACCTTTGGGACTCTGAAATGGAGCCTGCCCCCAGGGATCTTGTCGGAGGAAAAATCTGTAGGAATTGTAGTTTTGCAACTTTGGCGCCCAAATGGACCTGGAGGGGGAGCTCTTGTTATGACTGACAAACAGATCAGCCAACCAAACCTTTTGGATCCTGGAGAAAGTCCCAGACTGCTTGCAGCTACAGTTAGTCTGAGTTGGGAAGTGAAAGAGTGAACAGCTCGAGATAGTCGAGCAGCAGTCCTGCATAGTTTCGCACGAGAGAACTGTGGAAGGACTTGAGTTTTGGTCTGCTTGCTTGCCTGCTGTCCCTGAGAGGGAACTTGTGAGCTTACCGGACTGAATCTGAGTTGTGAGAATGATTTAAGCCACTGAACTGTGACCAGGCTTCAAACCTAAAGAAGACCGAAGATTTGCTGAATGCGATCGGCCTGTCAGGACCTCCAGCCATCTCTGAACTCCTGATTTGGTGCAGAGACCCTGTAATTCCGATCAGAGAGCCATCTGCCTGGTACAGTGAAATTTCTTTACATGTAAATGTGCTGTGTGCTGTTAGTGGGTCGTGATTTGGTTCCCCACTGTGTGCTGAACTGTGTTCTGCTTGCTGGATGCTGCATCCAGCTCCAACGGACTGAATCCGTATTCATCTCCATTTGGCCTGGGCCTTGCCACACTGGCCCAGCCAGATTACCCGCTACACAGAGAAAGTCATCGACGAGAGACTTGCCTGGGGATCTGCCCCCTGCTTAATGCTTTGAACAGGAACGATGCCTCAGTGATTCGTGTGGGCTCACCTTCTCCTGGCACTCCAGCTCAACAACCTGCAGTCTCAATTTTGTCCCATCTGCGTCCTGTATTGGGTATCATGAGTAAACATCAGGGTAGCTCCCTGCAACAACAGCTAAATCTAAAGTGTTGTCATCTGATTGCCTTGTTATCTTTTCTTTCACTAACTGAGCCCTCCGGCTCCGGATTACAGATAGTGTACGTTGTGCATGTTGCTTTCTTCCATCACAGGGCCCCAACCAGCTGCGACACGGGCCTACTCCGGGCAACATTCCTGACTAATCCACCTCTTCCCCACCTCGGTACACAGAGTATATGACTGTGTAGGGACCCTGAAGCGCATGCACGACTGTTTGATTGATATAGCCTTTAAGCAAATCAACCTGATTACGCCTCTCCCTTGTTCAAGTCCCCTGAATAAATCAGATCTAACTCTTTTTGCATTTAAGCTGACTGTAGTTCCAGTTTGTGTCAAAAGTACTGTTGCTGTTTGCTGTGCATAACCTTGTTTTACAGGGGGTCTCCAGGGTCGAGCCAGAGGAACCAGCCCAGGTGGCAAGTGCTAACAGTGTGCGTAATTGCATAGTGAATAAGAGTCATTGCATAAGTGATTACTGTATATTGTTCAGGCCACTAGAAGGGAAAGAGGGGGGTTACAGCGTCCCGGAGGGCTGTACCCAGGTTAGCCTGACCACTAATAACCCTGACCTCCGGGTGGAGGCACCCGTTTCAGTACCCAGGCCCCTTAACCTGCTACTAGCCAAGCAGGCCGGGGTAGTAGCCCTTGGGATAGCGCCACCTAGGGGTTACAGCAGGATTAAAACTCTTATAATAGCCCAACCCAAACTGATTTTCTGGACATTCGATTCTTTATTCTTGAAGACATTTGCATGAAAACAGGCTCTTTGACCCTTAGGCATCATCTGCTTCTGCATTTCCTGATCTGAAGAGATAATCCGCTGCATGTGACATCAGAATCATTTCCAACGCAACATGTTATGATGTCATAAGCAGAGCATTACTGCTTCAAGGCAGGAATACACAACACTAACAGATGCAGTCTAAGGAAAAGTTATAAAATGGGCAGGGACAATCCTGTGTCCTGATTGGTCCATTGCTGTCCAGACCCATGCAGTAATTGACCGCTAACTTCACGAGTCAGTAAACTCCTGGCAAAGAGATACTGTGGTGCGCAACTTTCCAGTTAGGCTATCAAGTAACGTCCGAAAGCATCACAGTGCACCGTCAAACATAATGCAATAACACAGCTTTCAAACACAGTGATCCCAAAACCAGCAAACTTCCACTTGATGAATTATTCATCTATTTTTTTCGAGTCTTCCTCAGTCCTGAAGTAGGACTAACAATCACCATGAAGACTGTGTGCTACAACACAGGATCTCCACACAAACACAACGGTCAGTAATGTAAGGAATTAATGAATTACATTAAAAACATTTCAGTCTTTTAACAAGTTTGAATTGTAAACCATTTTATAAAAGAAATAATCCACTCCAGAGCATGCGGTTACTGTGTACGTTTTATTTATTTATTGCATATTCGGAAAATACCTTTGAGTCCAAGACTCATTTACAAAGGCTTCACATCACATAAAGTGAAAAATTGCAGCGGTGATCACAAATTCAAGGGCAGGATTCATGCAAGCTAATACTCCCCGTTAAAGGCACTCAGCTGGCGTCTTGTGCTTCCAGCCGGGGGCATGTGGTACTTGCACGGTAATCGCATGTCCTATCATGTATTATTTCTTACATATCCCATTTTAATGAGAATGTCTTCAGCAATAGAAGGTGAAAGGTCCTGAAATTCAAATTTTAGGTGAATATTGTATAGCTGAGATCTACCAATGTCAACTGATTTGTTTGATGGAATGTGTCAAATCTTGTTTATCCATATACGTTTTTTCTCACCTTGCTCTTCCTCCCCTGAGCGGGGGCTTACAGGTTAACCACCTAGGTGGCCTGCCCTATAATGCCATACGGTGCCTGCAAGGGACACTGGGTGAGCTGGGGGTGGGGTATTCTCCTCTGGTTGCTTGCTCTAGGGCATAGTGCGCACAGTGATGCAAGCAAATGTGCTGCATCTGCTGACACCCTCCCCAGTCCAACAGCCCCCCTCCATTGCTGCCATCTAGACTCCACTAGATGGCAGTCAGGAGGCGGAACCCAGGAACCCCACCCCCACCCCAAAGGGAGGACAGCTGTCATAAGATGCTTAATCCTTCCATCTCATGACTGGCCCCCAAGGAACCCTGGTCCATCCCTGAACCCAGGTGTGGTGTCCAGTGTCTCCACCCACCATGTCACTGGCCCAATACTGTCAAATCTCTTTGACGTGATTTTGTCCACTTTTTATTAAGCTTATGTTTCTGCATCTTCTGTATTTCTGTTCCTTTTATTCCCCATTACTAGGTTCAATTACAGAGAAACATGATCCATGCCCCCTACAGTTGATCTGTTCCTGCTGCAGAATCCTTTATTGAAGTCCCGGTCTTGTTTGTGATCTCATTTCCACAGCAACAAAATGTGATGTTAACAAACAACATGGAAAAACACATAGTGACATCAGTCACTGGCTCCGTTAGCACCCCGCACCCTCACTCTGTCCCTGTGTCAAGCACTCCCTGGTGTCCCGTGCCACCTCCTCCCTCACCCAGTCCCTGTGCCAAGAACATCCTACTGTCCAGCAGTAAACCCTGAATTTGCTCTATGGCAGTTTAATTATGAACAATGATTTGCAATCAAGTTTATAAACAACTCCAGTGGGGGAATGTTACAGTATTACGTCCCAGAGTAGATGCCTGGGACCTCCAGCACCTCACTGGCACTTAGAACGAGGACAAGAATTTTAAGGGACAAACTGCTAAGGACATATTTGCACTGTGATACTGTTTATTTTCAGAAACAATGCTGATGTTACCATCTGGGTGTCAGGGGAGGCGTCAGCTGCACCAGGAGCCTTAGTACTCCCCTCACCTTCAAGAGCCAGGACCAGTGAAGGGAAATGGAGAGAAGTTTTATTTTTATATAGAGCATGGAGCCTGGGGGAGGTCAGCTGCACAAGGAGCCTCAGTACTCCCCTCGCCGATGGGAGCCAGGACCGGCAAAGGGAAATGGAGTGTGGAGTGGGCCAGGAGTGTGGACTTATTTATTTATTTAAAAGTTGGTGACTTGGATAGGCACAGTGAGGTCATTATTGCTTTTTTTTAAGTACAACCTGGGGGAGGGAATACAACAGAGAGTGAAACAGCAGTACCAAAGTGACATCAACAGGTGCATGAACATTATACATGGCACTGTACTTGGTATTTTAGACAGGCAGAAGGCAACTGCCCATTATGACTGTCTCCTGCATGATCAGCCATTTGAAGCCATTTCTAGATAGTAGATGATTATCTAACCTATTTTTTGTTTATACTTTTTCTCCTTCTCCAGTCGGCCCACATCCGCCGCCATCCTGATGCACCCGCTCCAATTCAAGGCTCTCACCCCAGCTGGACCCCAATGGTTTGCCCCCGGGTGGCAGGGGGGGCAGCAAGCCCCTTACTTAATGCCCAAATGAATCCAGTGTGCTGGGGTGACCCCTCGGAGCCAGCGGGTGCTACCCAGGAAGGCCATCAAGCCGCATGACCGAGGCTTTTTCCTTGCTCTTTTTGTTCAGAGGTGGGGCGTGCAATGACACCAGCGGAGGCAACACGCACACTCCCATACACGCTTCTCCAGGTGTCTGCCCCATCCCTGCTCCTTGAATGTCAGTGTCGGCACCATGCCCCCCAGCCTCCGCTAGGGGGGCAGGCAATTACCGACTACTGGAACCCCCCTTCCCCAGAGATGGACAGCGGCCCTTAGGATGCTCGAGCCTTCTCCTTCTCTGCTGACCCCCTAGTGGCCCATGCTCATTCCCGAACACGGGTCACCTGCATGGCGCGAGGTGTAGCGTCCAGCGCCTCAACCCTCACAGCCACTAGGCTGGCATCTAGCCTATTTTTAACAGTAGAAAAGGAGCCTGAATTTACAACTTCCCTTGGTAAACTGTTGCACAGTAGTATGGCCCTTTGTGTGTAAAAGTACCTCCTGGTATTCTTCCTCGGGATTGTTAGTTTTAGTTGCTATTCATGGCTCCTCAAATTAATACTTCTGTTACTAAGTTCTAAACTCAAAGTATCCATCAACTATCTATCCTTTAATATTTTCTACATTTCCAATAAATCTCCCCTTATATGCCTTAATTCCAGCGGGTACAGATCTAGCTGGTACATTCTTGATTCATAGGGCTCATCCTCAGGCCATGACTAATCCTTGTCATTCTCCGCTGCACCCTGTCCAAGTTATTAAGCAATGATGACCTCAAAGCTGATCCATTTTCTTTCGATTAACGACTGGCTGGGGGAAGGATGGCCGAGGTGCAGCTGAGGCCACTTACCCAGTCATCGTTATCGAAAAGAAAATGACTGTCTTGAGGTCATTATTGTGATTATAAGTCTAATCACAATAATGATTTATTTCATTTGTGTTTAAATTACATTTTTGTGGTGGCGTGAGCGCGTTTTTTCTGTGTTGCAGTGGTTAGCGGGAAGAGCTGAGTGGCTGCGCACTGGTCACTTCTAAGAGATTTCAGACCATTGCAGCAGCCAATCAGCGATGTCGGTAGCATCATGAATAATTAATCAGACTTATAATGTCCCTTCTCAAATAAGAGCTCCACAAGGGAGTGCAATAGTACTGCTGGGGTCTAATGAAGGCTCTGTAGAGCG
Organism: Neoceratodus forsteri; assembly: GCA_016271365.2. Taxonomy (NCBI): domain Eukaryota; kingdom Metazoa; phylum Chordata; order Ceratodontiformes; family Ceratodontidae; genus Neoceratodus; species Neoceratodus forsteri. The sequence continues at coordinate 84,030,282 of JADMNL010000033.1, forward strand.
GGACTATACAGCCTCTGTTTCTTTATATAAATGCCTTTGTTATACACCCAATGATCTTGTTGGAGTTCTTAATTATCTTATTACAATGCAGACTGAAACGAAGGTCATTGTTGACCAGAATCCCCAAGTATCTTTCATTCTCCACTGCCCTTAACTGTACATCATTCTGTCATGTACAACAATAAGAAAAAAAGTCAGAGTTCAACAAATGAATTTCGGAGAAAGATAAAAACAGTGTAAAAAATTGTGCACGTGCATTGGTTATGGGGTAGTCAGGCTGAGAGTTATAGGACTGTGATGCCAGTGTCGGGTGAGACATTTGTACAGGACCAGTGCGGCCTAAAATTCAGTTTACAGAGTACATTAAATTGTAAAGTATACAACTGAGTAGTCAAAAATGCGTAAAACATGTAAACTAGCAGAGGGGGATGGATAGGACATAGGGTGCTGTAATGTGGAAGAGGAGGAAGAAGCCTCGCTGCAGGTGCTTTCTTTAGTAAAGTGTGACAGTAAGACTGGTTTCAGAAAGTGGCAGGAGGAAGACAGAAGACTGATTGGGAGAGGATGGCTGTTAAAAAATGTAGGCAGTCGGACAGAGAAAGCAGACTGGCCTGCTACAGATTTACTGTGAGTGATGTGAAAGGAATGAGCAGTGGATGATCAGAGAGGAGCTGGAGGACAGGATGGCAGGGTTAAGCAGAGAGAGAGGTAAGTGGGAATAGTGACAAGCCGATATTTAGTCATAAAGGAGAGACAGTGTGAGAGACACTGGGCCTCAAGAAAGGAGAAAGACAGATTAGCAATAGAGGACAGTGATGGGTGAGAGATGGAGCACTAAAAGCAAACCGGTAGAAGGAATGAAAAGGGGGGGCAGTCTGGCAAGTGTACACTTTGGGACAGTGCTTTAGGCTACATCTGCATAGTCAAACACAGGCAAGGTCATCTTAAGGATGATCTCATGCTGGACTGGGAAAGAAGGGCATGATTTGTTTTGGTACAGCACACCAAGCTGGTATCCTGTGATGACGGCAACTGCTACTGATCGCTTTCAAACAGGGTGACTCAATAACGGCGCCTATTCACAGCACTACTGGACAGGGAGGGCAACCGGATTGGGGGGCTGACGAATACAGCAACAGGATATCGCTATATGTACACACGCAGTGAGGGAAGGGACCAAGCATGCCATGCAACAGGCGGAAGGGAAGGTTTGCGACATGTAGCGCAGTGGTGGGCTGCCGAGCTGGCCGTGTGGCGTGGTGGGCTGGTGGTAGGCTAGGGTTGGGAGGGTGCCAGGTTTGATTCTGGGCACGTTAGTTTTTTTGCGCTGGTCCGGGATTTTCTTTTTTTGTTTTTGTTTTGCACCCCCGACATGCACCCCCTGGAGTTGAGAATCGTTTAGTAGGGGGTGCACAGTCCCCTGTATAAAAAAAAATCTATGTCTCTGGTGCCTCTTTTTGCTCTGGCACACGAAAGTGTACATTGCTTAAACTGATTTTCGGTGATGTACACTTAACAGCGATCGCTTCTTCCGCGATCACTGCTATGACATGGAACCCACCAAGCTGAGGGCAAAGTTTGTGCTGATATCAACATGGGTGTAAAAGCTGAGATTCTGATCCAGCCACACCCCTAAATACTTGAAATGGGGTACCTGTCCAATCAGGTTGCCATTGAGAGTTGAGAACATTGGTGTATGTTGGAGCTTTATTAATCTCTGTCTAGTACAAATGTAAGGGAGACAGGTTTGGGGGCATTTATTAAGATCTGCACAGACCAGGTGGGCCAAATGGTCCTTTTCTGCTAACAAATTTTATGTTCCTACAGGCCTGTTTACACAACCTGATCTGCGCCATTGCGAGCGGTACAGATACGAACATATGAAATTTGCCAGCAGATAAAGGCCTAGTGGTCTATCAAGTCTGCTCGAAGGTGCAGCTAGCACCCCTTATTCTGCAACTGCCCTTCCCTCCAACCCTTCCCTCCCTTGACCCTCCCCTTGCCCTGTCCCAGCCCCTTTGAAGCAGTCCACTTTTCTATTGGATACTTCTGCTGGTAACGATTCCACCCAGCTACCACCCTCTCTGTCCTCATCTCCTCCTGAACCTTCCTCCTCCAGTCTCATATCATGGCCCCGGTATCCCTCCCTTCCCTTACTTTGAACAGCCCTGCCATACCTGTCTTGTTTATTCCTTTCATGTACTTAAAGGTTTCAATCATATCCCCGTCCCTCCTTTCCTCCAGCGAGTACATGTTCAACTCCCTCAGCCTCCTCTCGTATTATAAGTCCCCCAGCCCCTACATCATCTGTTGCCCTGCGCTGCACCCCCTCCGGTAACTTAATGTGCCTCTTCAGATACTGAGCTATACAGTGGCAGAATCACCTCCTCCTTCCTCGAGGATATACCCCTTGCAATGCAACCCAGCATTTTGTTGTTCTTTGCAGCTGCCTTCCTACATTGTGCCGAGTTGTTCATTGACCCCGTAATGAGAACGCCCAGATCCTTCCTATCTTGGCTCGCTGCCTCCCCCAGCTGGTAACTCCTCTTTGGGTTTTGTGCCCCAAAATGCAGCACCTTGCACTTTCATTGAACCCCATTTGCCAGGAGTCCAACCAGGTTTCCAGCTTTGCCAGATCATCCTGCAACCCTGCCATCCCCTAGGACGTCCCACCACTGCTCCCATCTTGGTGTCGCCGGCAAACAGACTGATCTTGCTCTTAATGCCCAGTCATATGTCTGCAATGAGTATTCCAAAGAACACTGGCCCAACACCGAGCCCTGCGGAACACCGCTGATCACTACCCTTGGGGATGAGATCTCCCCACCCACCACCACCCTCTGTTGCCTTCCCTGAAGCCAGTTTACTACCCATCTCACCAGCGTTCCACCTGCCCCTGTGCCTTCTAACTTACTTCCCAGCCTCCCATGCAGCACTGAGTCGAATGCCTTACTGAAGTCCAGGAACAGGACATCCACTGCATGGCCACTGTCCAGCTGCCTAGTTACCAAGTCATAGAACTCCACCAGTTTGGTTTGGCAGGATCTGCCACTTACGAAGCCATGCTGTCTGCTGTCCTGTAGTCCTTTGGCCTCTAGGAGGGCCACCAGCCTCTCCTTCAGGATAGTCTCCATCAGCTTACCCACAATGGATGTGAAGCTCACAGGTCTATAGTTCCCCAATTCATCTTTGGGGTTGCTCTTGTGGAGGGGCACCGCATGAGCCATCCTCCAGTCCTGAGATACACACCCTGAGTGAAGTGAGGCATTAAATAAGTTTGCTAAAGTTCCCGCCAGGACCTCTGCCAGCTCCTTCAGTACCATGGTGTGGATGTCATCTGGTCCTGGTGCCTTGTCCAACCTCAGTGCCCTCAAACCCTCCAGAATCCTGCCCTCTGTGATTTCCCCGTCTGTCACCTTCCCCCGTTTCTGCCCTTCCTCCCCCCTTGGGTATCACCCCTCTTCTCCCTAGTAAATACCAAGCAGAAGTAATCATTTAGTGCTTCTGCCTCATCACCCCCTGCTTCCAGATGAGTTGTACCGCTGCAGATCAGATCGTGTGAACAACTGGTGAAGCACTGCTGTAGGCCAGTGCATTGTGACACACTGCAATCCCTGTTTTGGTGGGACCGTGTACTGCTGCAGAAATTTTCTGCTAGCGTGTGAACATGCTGCTCCACCTGCACTAGTGCACCCCTGAAGCACCCTGCAGCAAGCACCTGTCAGGCTCAGCATCCCCCTTAAATAATTTATCGCACATTCCGATTGGTGGTGAGACCATTATATCCTGACCCACAACTCAGCCAAATATATCGCACAAGTAAATAACACTCAACAGGGCTGTACATCCTCTAAGGCTATACCACTTAGTGTAATGACATGCACATATATACCAGCTAACAATGCTGGCAATCCGTTTAATGTTGAACTGATATACCTTCCTTCCCACAAATAAAGCATTATAAAATGACTGCTAAGTACACAGTACAGGCTGCATAATACAGGAAGTGGCTTCCTCAGCAAGTCGACCATGTGTGTTTCTACATCACCTCGGTGTCCCGTTTACATGCCACCCATCTGCTTTGGTGCAGATTCTGGCAGTGTTTCACATCAGCATTGCTAATCTGCAGATGGGTGGCGTGTAAACACCCGGCTGGAGCGCAGCAGGAGCGGTAAAGAAGTGCAAACTGCATCAGTTCTCGTAAGGTAGTGTAAACGTGTTACGTTTCTGGCCGGTTTGCATGGAACCAATACTGGACACTATCAAAGTTACACTCAGCGAAGACTCCAGCTCAGGGACGAGACACCTGAAGCAAACAGAACTGTCATCTGTATACGTGTGTATGTGGGAATGTGGGAAGAGACACAGGTGGAGGAAGGTCATTTAAGAGGATCCAGATGAGGACTGGCCATGAATGGAGCCCTGGGGATACCAGACTTGATGGGCGGGGAATAGGGCATTACCAACTTGGACCGAATGGGGCCAATCTGAAAGGTAAGTGGAACCATCTGACTGCCAAGTCAGATAGACCTGCAGCACCTAACTTGTCTAAAAGAAGAGACTTGGAGAGGGCATGGGTATGGGCATAAGGGAGCAATACAGATGAGTATGACTAGATAGGACATTGACAGAGTAAAGACCTATGGCACATTCATAAGGTAGAAAAAATGGGCAGATTGGATGGGCCTTTGAGTCTTATCTGCTGTCAACTTCTGTGTTTCTATATTTCTATGTAGGGCAGGAAGGCTTTCAAGGGTGCGGAGGGTGCAGGCTAGAAAGGGGAGGAGTGGTAGTGTGAACACCAAACCCCTGGCTAAATGTGTATCTTTTTTGCCAGACAGTATCCTGCTCATTCAGTAGTCTACGCGCTGCTGCCTCCACACTACCACAGCTATGCTACTGGTAGCTTCAGGGTTGCAGATGTCCTGTTTGCAATGAGGAGTGCAGCATGGAAGTCTGCTGGAAGCTCCAGAATATTGAGGGGCTGGAGCATTCAGACATTCTGAGAGGTGGCGGCTTTAGACACAGAGCTGCAACTGCTGCACTGTTACAGCTCCCCATGTTCCCACCTCACCTCTAGTTACATATGAATCCGGCAGCAGATAAAGGCCTTACGGTCCATCCAGCCTGTTCAAGTGACACCCAGTATATTTACACAGGCAACTGACCCACTCCTTGTTTCTCTTCTACCCCCTCTCAACTTCCCTCTCTTCCCCAACTACCCGTAACTTTTCCTTTATCCTGACCCACCCTCCTTGAAGCAGTCCACCATTTTCAGGGATACTACCTCCTCTAGCAGCTCATCCCACTTGGCCACCACCCTACTAAGGTTCATACTAAGGTCAGTTAAGGGAGCTAGAAGGCCAAGACCCATAATGCTCCCATACTAAGCCAGTGAAAAATAAGTCAATTTGTAACCGGAGTTTATCAATACATCTAATCGATGTTTGAACATATTCTTTGTTTCACTAATAACCACATAGAGCGGCAATTTGTTCCAAGGGCTGATTACCCTTACAGTATAAAAATATTTTCTATTATTGTGATTAAATGATTTCTGGATGAACTGTAATGGATGTCCTCTGAACTGATAGGAATGATCCTTAAATTCGAGACCCATTTCGCACGAGATATGGATCTTTAATGATGTCATACAAAATTAAAAGATCACCTCCGAAGGCTGACGAGTTAGAAAGTGACATAAGCTTTAAAAGTGTCAATCACGTTCACAATATGGAATTTTCAAAACCAGATATTTTTTGTGAATTTCCTCTGTACACCCTCCAGCATTTGATATTCTGATTTTTGTATGGATTCCAAAGCTGAGAGGCATATTCCAAGTGTGGCCTAACATATGCTCTGAATAAAGGAGCAATACAGTCTGATCTCTGGATCTAATATTTCAAAAATAGACCAAATGATCTTATTAGAGCTATTAATGATTTCATGTATATATTTATTATATGATAAATCATCAGAGATCATAATTCTAAATCCCTTTCATCTGATGTTTGAGTCAAGGTTGTGCTGCCCAGAATATATTGATTATGTAAATTTGAAAGCCCCAAGGCCCAGATATTCAAAAGGGCTCGCGTGGTGCAACAGTGTTCGCCATCGCAACTCACTGTCGCCCTGGCGGATATTCAAAAGGAAAAGGAGCGCACAACCCACAGCCGCACGCATCAGTAATGTACATGCAGGCACAGGTGGGGGGGGCGTGCCCATGCATAACCTGCACAGCCCGATATTCAGCCCGGGATGTGCAGAGCCATGCATGCGCAACCCCTACCTGCGCCAGCAAAAAATTACGACAAAAAAAAGGAACAACTGATGGCCACCCACAGGTGAGCTGCTGCACTGCAGGGTGCAAAACGGCAGCTGCCACCTGTGGGTGGCTACCCGTGCTCCCGCTGCACCTGGCAGCCTCCCCCATGCCCGATCGCGGGCATCTGTATAAAACAGTAGAATTCTGTCCCATATCCCTGGTGGTCCAGTGGACCGCTGTCTGCCAGATCGCGGGCATCTGTATAAAACAGTAGAATTCCATCCCATATCCCTGGTGGTCCAGTGGACCGCTGACTGCCCAATCGTGGGCATTTGTATTAAAATAACAATTTCCAGTATCCCTGGTGGTCCAGTGGACCGCTGTCTGCCCGACCGCGGGCATCTGTATAAAAGAAATTAAAAGTTCCAATATCCCTGGTGGTCCAGTGGACCACTGTCTGCCCGATCGCAGGCATAAGTATGAAGAAAAAATAATTCCAATATCCCTGGTGGTCTGCAGTACCCTCCTCCCCACCCGCCCACTGAGCCCCACCGCCCTGCCCCCGGTCAGTCGGCGGTGGCAGCACCACCCACCTGCTGCCCACCAGCTGACACAGCCGGTAGGGCTGTCGCCCACTGGTCCACAGCACGAGCCAATGGGTGTGCAGCCGTACACATCCAGATGTGTAGTATGGTACGGGCTGCATGCCCATTGGCTTACGCTGTGGACCAATGGGAGCACAGCCCATCGACGGTAGTCAGTCGGCAGGGTGGCAGGCGGGTGGGGTGCCACCCGCCGGGCTGACTGGGGGTGGGGCTCAGTGGGCGGTGGGAAGGGGGACCGCTTGACCACCAGGGATATTGGAATTATTTTTCTTCATACATATGCCCGCGATCGGGCAGACAGTAGTCCACTGACCACCAGGGATATTGAATTTTAATTTCTTTATACAGATGCCCGATCGGGCAGACAGCAGTCCACTGGACCACCAGGAATATTTGAAATAGTTATTTTATTTAATACAAATGCCTCGCGATCGAGCAGTCAGCGGTCCACTGACCACCAGGGATATGGGATGGAATTCTACTGTTTTATACAGATGCCCCCGATCGGGCAGGCAGTGGTCCACTGGACCACCAGGGATATTGGAACTTTTCATTTTTTTATACATATGCCCGCGATCGGGCAGACAGTGGTCCACTGGACCACCAGGGATATTGGACAGAATAGTTATTTTTTTTTAATACAAATGCCCGCGATCGGGCTGCAGGGGGTGTCGGTCCCCGACGGCTGCTGCCTGGCAGGGCGCCAGGCACAAGTCGTCGGGGATCAGCGCACCTGCATGCAAATGGAGCCATAATGACATGCAAATGGCCCCATGTGCGCCTTGCATACATTATGGCTCCATTTGCATGTGAAGTTTTGAATATCGCGGTTGCTGTGCATAGCGCAATGGAACTTGCGCTAGCGCATCCCCATGCTCCACTCTGGCCACTTGCGCTGGCGCAGTGCCACTGTGCCATGCACACTGCGGGTGGCAAGGGTGCGATATTCAACGATGCTGTGCCATGGCGCAGCTCCGTTGAATATCGCCCAGTCCACCCTGCACAGCCAAGTTGAGCTGCGCGCTTGCGCCACAGCCTGGTGCAGTTTGAATATCTGGGCCCCAGTGCATAACTTTACACTTGGACGTATTCAATTTCATACCCCATTTGTTAACCCATTCTGTGATATAATTTAAATCATTCTGAATAATTTGCACATCTGAAGCTGATGTACAGACACTCCCAATTTTAATATCATCCACATACTTAATATTAACCAATGAACATTCCTTAATAACATCTGAAATAAATATTTGAAAAAGGCAAGGTCCCAAGGCGGATCCTTGCGGCACACCACTGGAGATAGAACAGCTATCTGATTTTATTCCATTAATAATAACTTGTTGAGTCCTGAAATGTAACCAGTTCAATATCCATTTTATCAAAGAGGTATTGATGTTCAATTTACAGAGTTTCTGAGATAGAGCCCAATGTGGCATTACATCAAATGCCTTACTAAAGTCTATAAATATAATATCACAGGAGTCTTATTATCCATGAGAACGAATGCTTTCATAGAAACACTTCAAATTAGTGATGCAGCTATGTCCACTTCTAAACCCGCGTTGTTCAGAGTCACAAACACTTAAAACAGGTTCAATCATGTCTTTATTATACTCTTAAGGATTTTACAGACTGAGGGCGTAAAGGCTTATGGGACGATAATTTTCCACCTATTTTTGGCCCTTTTATGTTGGCTTGCTGCTTGCATGCAAGTCAACATATTAGAAGAATGCAGCTTTAGGTAGGGCTGCTGTTGGGCGAATGCAGGGCGCATCAGTAGGTGTGTCCCTCATTCCCCAATAAGCCAGCATGCTAGCGCTGACACCAACATTATGTAAAGTGGACATAACTACAAACAAAGTGCCGCTGCAATCAGAGACAAGCTCGTCATGCAGCGCACAGATGTCACCTCCGTGCGTGCCGTCCCCCGAGTACAGGGTACCACGCTGGGAGCCCACCCCAGCATGGCAACTGATGCCATGGCTGACAGGGTGCCCAATCCCCGTCATCTCCACTGTCCAACCCCAGTACAGGGTGCCATGCTGGGAGCCCACCCAGCGTGGCAACTGATGCTCATGTCCGGCGGGGTGCCCAATCCCCGTCAGCTCCACTGTCCTCCCCGGTACAGGGTGCCACGCTGGGAGCCCATCCCAGCATGGCAACTGATACCATAGCCAGCGGGTGCCCAAATCCTGTCGGCTCCATGCCCCCCTAGCCGTCATTCTGCCACGCTGGGAGCCACCCCAGGGTGGCAAAATCCCCTCGTCGTCTTTTTTTAAACCTGTAAATTAAAACAGTCCCACGGCACTTCTCCCTCCCCCCACAACCGCACCCACCACTCGCACCCTGCCTCCCCACCTCCCCTCACCCCATACTCACCTCTGGACTCCGGTATAGCGATCTTCTGTGGACCGGGAACACGTCTGCACTCTTCAAAGCCGACCCGCGAACTGAGGAGATGCTGGTAAGCTGTATAATGGCCTGGACAGGTTTTTCAACTTTGTTGCATATCTCAGGCATTTTGGAATTTTGCACCAAATTTTCAACATGGGGTTTTTGGGGTCCCTCCTCATGAATTCTGTCACTGTCATGGCATTTATTGGCCTCGAAGGTGATTTCACAGTCACTCACGAAAAATCGCCTTCGAGGACTGATGCTGAAATGACGGTGGTGGTGTTCATGGGGTGCCCTAAAGCGAGTTCCAAATTTGGTGGAAAATCCAACAAATGCCTGTTTTACGAGCATGCGTTGCACAGTTGCTACGCAGGCTCGTAACTTCGCGCATTCACAATATTTTATTGCCGGATTTTCAACATTGTCATTTTTGTACACCTCCTTGTGAACAGTACAGCTGTCATTTTCCACATCCTGCCCGAAATGTGTTTCCGCACTTCCGGCGCACAATAGTGCAATCGCTGTGGGAAATCAGTGTTTGAGCCAGATTAGAAAATGACAGTGACACAGTTCATGAGCAGAGGACCTAAAATGCCTATGTTGAAAATTTGGTGATGATACCTGTATTGGTTCAGCATGCAGCATGCGCTGGCAGATTGCACGCACTGCACTGGCCATTTATTTGTGATATTTTCAGTCTGGATTTTCACCATTGCCATTTTTCCACACCTCTTGATGAACAGTACAGCCATCATTTGACATATTGTGCCCAAAATGTGTTTTCGCACTTCCGGCGCAGAATAGCGTGGTCGCTGTGCGAAATCACTTCTTGGGACACTTTGAGGAAATAACAGTGACACTGTACATGAGCAGAGGTGCTAAAATGCCTATGTTGAAAATTTGGTGCCGAAATCCCCATAAAATGGCAGTGTTGCAAGCGTGCATTGCATATTTCCCACACCCTAGTAACTCATAAATTTGGTATATTTACACGCCACATTTTCAACACTGGCATTTTTTACACCTCCTATGAACTGTGCAGCTGTCATTTCTCACATCCTGCCCGACATGTTTTCCGCACTGCACTACCAAACACCCAAGGGACACCTAATGCTTGTCACTCTCTGCAGGGTGGGGGTGGGTTGGCATCAGTTCAATACTTCACTGCCATTCCTATGATGCATCTGTCTAACTCCTGCACTACCAATGCCAATGCCAGCAAGCCAACATTCAGCATTGACAAATGCTTGTTTCTGTATTGGGACAACATAAGCATCCTTCCAATCTTGTGGGACGTAACATTCAGCAAGAAAAAAAATCAAAAATTAATTTCAAGGGTTCAGCCAAAATGTCTGCCAATAAAAATAACAGATGGCCAGGTACATTGTCAGGACCTGGGCTATATTTACCTTTTTGAGTTAACAATTTTTGTGAATGGTATCTTTAGAAAAACTAATTAGTGTTATCACTTACAGAATCAGACAAAGTCGAGACTGAATTATCTTAATAAATCAGTAAAGTTTTACAAAATTGGGTATTAAGTAAATCCACCATTGTTTTGGAGTCATAGACAATAATGTTATTATTGTCTAATAATGTACAAACTTGACTTAGTTTTTTTAATGAATTTATACAAGAAAAAAATTCCTTATTATTTGTTTTGTTTGCATTACATGCCAAATTATATTCCCACCTAGATTTAGCTTTTCTAATCATATTTTTGCTTTTTTTTGGAAGAATTCTGTAAGAATTCCAGCGTACTGATGATTTATTTTTTAAAAAAGCATTGTACTTTCTTTTTTTTTTAATTAATCTTTTAATAGTTTGATTCATCCATTTGGCACTTTTTGTGATTGGGGATTTTATTTTGCATGGAATATACTGATCTCTTAGAAAATAATTTTTTTTTTTTTTTGCCTCCCTTCTTCCTGGCTGCCCTCCTTCAGGTCTCCATTGTCCCTCCCGACTGCCTGCCGGGCTCCCACACGGCTACCAACCTCATATGGCGGGCCCCGGGTGACCAGGCATCCCTTCGCTGGAAGGGTCCCCTCCAAGGGGTGAAGGCACCAGCTACTCATTGGCCCAGGGTACCCGCTTGAGGTGTGTTGGTCATGGGATCGGCGTGCAGCGGAGGACAGAGAGACCATCATCCAGCCAGCCAGGAAGCGTTTCCTGGTTTTTCTGTGGGGAATGGCGTCCTGACGTCAAGGCATCGCTGACATCTGTCACTCCCTTCAACACCAAGCCTGGCGTCACTGCTGTGCTCCAGCCTCCGCCAGGATCAGCATCGCGCGGTGTGCATCCCCTCCCCAGAGAAGGAGAGCCGTCCCTAGATGCTCCATCCCTCTCCCCCCAGCCAGCCCTCCAGTGACCCGAGTCCGTTCCCGAACCCAGGTCACAGATGGAAATCCAACCGCTGCACCGACGGGCCGGCCGCCCTAAATGATTTTCTTAAAAGATTCCCAACATTGCTGTGGGGAAGAGAGTAATAATGTTGATTCCCAATTTAGTTCTCTAACATCTTGTTTAATACCAATAAGATCAGCTTTGTCATATAAATATATGACTGTTGTATTCGGAGTATAAACAAAGTCCTTTTTAATACTAAATGTAATTGTATTATGATCACTGTTTCCAATTGGCTCAGTAATTTTAATATTATCAATTATTAGATCATCATCTGCTAGAACAAGATCTAATGCATTATTTCCTCTCGTAGGAGTTGTTATACATTGCTTAATTCCTAATTGGGTACATGTATTTAATAATCTATTCCTCAAGCTATTGTTTGCTGAGAAGTTAGTCCAATTAATATCTGCCATATTAAAGTCCCCAGTAATCACAACATTTCCCAGTGATTTGGCCAATTCCATTTCATGCAATATAGCCTCTAAAATGTCACAGTTGAATTAGGAGGCGATAACAGTATCAAGAATAATAAAATCAAAGTAGAAAAGAACACCTTTAGCCAAACAGTTTCAGTTTGCATATCAGGATCTTGGTGAAAAGTACTTAATCTCCCTCCTGAACCTCCCCACCCAGCTTTTAGGCTGTGCCTCCTAGTGGTCCTGTTCCCACTAATGCTGAAGAGGCCTTCAGTGCTCACCCTGCCCTCAGTGCTTACCCTTAAGGTACCTGAAGGTCTCAATCATCTCCCTCTCTCTCTCTTCTTTCCTCAAGAGAACACATGTTGAGCCCCTGAGCCTCTCCTCGTAGGTTTTGTCCTGCTGACCCTGGAACACCTTGCTGTCCTTCTCTGGACCATCTCCAGCAAGTTGATATCCTTCTCAAGATGTGGACACCAAAACTGCACGTTGTTCTCCAGGTGTGGTCTTACCATGATCTGTACTGTGGCAGAATGACCTCTGCCTTGCTTTGGCTGCTGCTCTCCTGCAGTGCAGTGTTTCAAGCCACTTGTGATTATTACTCCCAGGTCCTTTTCCTCCTATGACCTGGTTACCTGCATGCCATCCAACCAGTATTTGGTCCCTGGATTCTTTGCCCTCAAGTGCAAAACTTTGCATTTTTTAGTGCTGAACCCCAGCTGCCAAATACCAGAGCACTTTTCTAGCTTAGCTAGGTACTCCCTGAGTTCCTACCTTCTCTTCTCCCTGTCCACCCTTCCACAGAGCTCGGTGTCATCCATGAACAGGCAGATTTTACCCTTGCTCCCATTCACAGTGTCACTTAAAAAGATGTTAAATACTGGACCGTGCACGAGCCCTGCGGGACCCCACTAGTCACAGGCCTCACTTCTGAGAATTCTCCCCCAACTACCACCTTTTGGATTCTGTCCTGCAACCAGCTTCTGACCCATCCCACCAGCTTAGCCCCCACCCCAGGTCCTCCAGCTTCCTGACCAGCCTATGAGGCACAGAACTGAAAGCCATTCTAAATCCAGATACAGGACATCAACCATCTGGCCTTGTCCATTGTCCTAGTGACCCAATCGTTTGTCAGGACCTCCCAACCCAAACCCATACTGCCTCACATCCTGAAGTCCATTTTCCTCCAGAAAGCACTGACTAATCTGGAACAGCGAGCCTCAAAATATAAGCTGGAATTTAACACAGATAAATGCTCAGTGATGCATTTACGTAAGAAGAACACCAAAGCAAACTACCTATTAAGGGGCCAGATTTTGAGGAAGTGACGGAGGAAAAGATCTGGGTGTAATTGTATCTAAGGACCTTAGCTTCAGAAAGCGTTGTCACATGATTGCTAGGAGGACTAATGGAATTTTGAGCAGCACTGGTAGGCACAATGCGAGTAGAGACAAGGAAGTTGTAGTTCCCTTATACGTCTCATTCATTAGGCCGCACCTAGAGTAGTGTGGTCAGTTCTGGGCGCCTTATACAAAAACCTGAGATCAGAAAACTGGAGGGGTCCAGCAAAGGGCCACCAGGATGATAAGTGATCTTAAGGGCCTGAGTTATGAGGAAAGACTGAACACCTTGGGGACATTCTCTCTAGAGTATAGTGCTTTTACTAATCATGACCTTTGGGACTGCCTAGGTTTGGAATTGAAAAACCAGCAATATAATACTAGGTCCCATGTTTTACAGTTATAGGAGGAACTTAAGCCATCCAATGAAGAGGGCACCTTGGTATAACCAAAGGGTAGTGGCACTGTGGCATTCACTTCCATTAGAAGTGGTAGATAGTAAGAGCATGAGTGAATTTAAGGCAAATCTGAATGATTTCTGTATTAAAAATAAAATAACAGGGTATTTTCCTTGAAAAATGGTGAGCTTAATGGACATTTTGTCTCTTCTTGCTCGTAACTAACCTATGTCTCCATCACCTTACCCACTACTGAGGTCAGGCTGACTAGCCTATGTAGTTCCCAGGTTCAGCTCTCGGCATACTTTTGTGGTGGGGCACCACATGCACCGTTCTCCAGTCCTGGGGCACATTTCCAGACTCCAGAGGTGTTAAAGAGACTTACCAAGGTAAAATATTAGACATCTGCACGCCTACATCATAAAATGCTGGCTATGTATATCTCCCAGAAATATGTATCGCAGTAGTTTAGCAGGGATTTCACTCATAATCTTTTGCATACCAGGTTACTGTCACTTCCTGGTCTTTAGATCTGCCCTCACACCGCCTCCGCGCTCGGCAAAATTATGATGTGATCCCAGGGAGAGTGCAGGGATGAGCACCATTATAGTCTATGGGGCGCAATTTTACGAACTTTTTTCTGTATCACAGTGACTATTTGGGGATTAATCAAGGGCACCAGGCGACTAACAAGCCCCTATGCTAGCTGTACCTCTCTCGTAGCCTTTGCCTTTCTTACCGCCCTGCTTGCCTCCTTGATTTAGAGACACAGTCCATCATATCCTCCTCCTCCTTCTAAGTGCGCTTGTACTTTCTGAAGTTCTGAAGGCTACCTCTTGTTCCCTACCTCATGGGCTTGTTGGCCTTAGCTCTTACTTTCAATTTTGGCACACTGACTAGTGACCTCCATCAATCCTTTCTTTATTATGGCCCATTTCTGTTCCACATCCATCCCCAATCTGATCCCAGCAAGGTGTCTTTTCAGAACTTCTCCCATCCTACCAAAGTCAGCCCTCCGAAAGTCCAAGACCCTCGTCTTAGTCCTGTCCTAATATATTTCATATAATATTGTTTGATATTTATGCTCATTTTACTATGAAGTGCTGTCAGTATGGCCTAGAGGTTAGAGTAACAAGCTGTGAAGGAACTTGGTACATCCAACAAGTTTGAGTCCCACAACCTCCACTTGCATATTGTGTAACCCTGAGCAAGTCACTTAACCTTCCCAGTGCTCCTGGGTCACCCATGAAAACAGGCATTGTGCTTAGAGGGTCCTATCTGGTCACCAAAGAATAAAAAAGTGGACCATCAACAATATACTTGGTCAAATCTCGGTTGTGTTAACAGTTGGAGCCTTTTACTAGAAGCTGCCTTAGAATACAAGCCACGCTTGAATATAAGCAGCAGGTCAAAATACAAAATCTTAATAGAAATCACAGCTTCTATTCAGATATCGGGTATGTATAAAATATAAGATGCGCCCACTATCTAAATATTTTGGCACGGCTTCTCAGTTGCAGTTCTGTGGGTCGCCAAATGGAGTTTCAGGAGACAATCCTTTGTGACAACCCATAAAATTATTTATTCTCAAAACAGAAGATCCCTGGGGAAAAAGTCGGAATGCAAATGAGGCATTCTGCATCATAAGCTAAGAAGTCATGCACAGACATGCATTTGAGGTCTGACAGGCAAACTCACCTCCCCCACCAGTATCTTTGGTCTGCTTGTGGGCCGAGCCAACACCACTATTTTCAATCCCTCACTGTCTTTCCTGGTATTCCAGCTGTCTTTTCTGTGACTGTACTTAGCCAGGGAGGACAGTAGGACCAGTGGAGCTTAGAAAACTCTAGCATGCACTGCAGGCTATTGAATTTCCACTGCTGCAGCCCTGCTCTGATGTCAGTTGTAGAAGATTCTGGGATTTGTAGTTACAGAAAACGTCAGTTTGGAAGCCAACAGAATTAGCCTGATACAATCTACTATACTGCAATAAACAGTATGCAAAAAAAAAAAAGTTTTTGCATAAAGTCAAATTTGGACCAGCCCCACACTTGGTTGCAAGGATCTTAGTGCTGACTGTTCCCTTTAAGCAATAAGGCCAGAGGAAAAGGGCTTAGCCTGACCATTCAGAACACAGTTCATAGTAGATGACACTAACAAAATGTTTGTAATGTTTTCCGCATCACCTCTAGTCCTTTCAGGCAGAAAATCAAATTCACAAACAGAGAAAAAACATAAGTAATAGTCAGGGCCCTCGTGCTCAAGTGCACCTTGTTCCGATTTCTGCAGCAGGGTTCCTTCTATGGCAGTATTTTCTGATTTCTGATTTCTATGGCATGATTTATTCATTTCTGTGTGAAAATGCAGTTCCACCATTGGCTGAAATATAATGTGATGTCATCACTGACATCACATGCTGGTATCGAGGGCATCTTCAGGATAAACAAGATTGGGAAGGGAGATGGGCACTATGGCAAAAACATAGCTTTGAATGAAAATTTATCAAGAACAATTAATACTGCAGTGCTATATGAATTCTGTGGCATGGTATAAATTCTGTGGAAAATTCCATGGCCATTGAATTGCAGAATTCCAGGGACCTTGGTAACAGCTGACTACTTTTAAAATGTAATATTCATTTCAGGAAGTTTACTAGTTTTATAATGGCTGCTGACAACCATTTAAATTGCAGGGGCTTTTATACAGATGTATGAAAAGTGCTTCAAAAACATCCTAAAAGATGCCCTTCCCCCAAAAACAAACACGTGTCATGCTGACTTGGCATGCGTTATGTAGAGGAGGAAGTTCCTCGTCTACATAACACTTGCCTTCCTTCCACATGACATTTCCTCCAAAGGAAGGGAAATGGTGTTTTGAGGAAGGAAGTGTTGTAAGGAAGTATAGAGACACACAGGAAATCCCCCAACCCCTCCCAAAATGTAGCCTGCTCCACAGAGTTATGTGATTGGGTCTTTTTTTTTCCAAGAACATGATGAGACAAAGCTTATGTTTACAGCACAGTACATACCTGTTATGCCATTAGACTCATCGATAAACAATGTGACTTAGATCAAAAATACTGCAGAATAGGAACTTTTTTTGCAGAAAACGTTTGCTTCACTCATGCAAGTCTTGGTCCCCTCAAATTTAAATGTATCCCCTTTAAATGCTCACAATGATTCGTTAGCAATCTGGAATTCTCCTATCTCTACAGCCTGACCCCAGTATTTGTAACCCAACCCGCGTATCATCCTATCTGACGTAGTAATGCTATGCATCTGACTATCCACGCTTAAGTCATATTCTGCTCCTATATCCCTTTACCTTATAGGTTATGTTCTATAACCAGTAATGTGATAATCTGTATACCCTAGATGCCTCGTCCATTGTTGCAACAGTTTTTGCAACTGGCCTGTATAATCCGTTTTTGCATACTTGCATCCTAATGTCTGTACACTGTATATACTGTATTTTGGCCTGTAATTGATTCCTGGTCACCCCTGAAAACAGGACTATTAGTTACTGTGGGCATACCCAGCTACTAAAACAGAACAATAAATAAACCATCACAGAGCAGCTGTAAAGTTTTCTTTTTTATTTATTTTATTTATTTAGTTTTTTGTTGAGTGGTAATTTTGTGAAGACAAAATAACTTTCAAAAAGTCATTTTGGCCCTAAGTTTATTTTAACAAGGAAAATGACAACGTGCAGCTTAAATGGCTTTAAAAACATTTAACTGCAGAATATGCTTGCACTGTACTTGCAACACTAAAGAAACAGATACTGGTGCAATCCATACTGCTTTGACAATAAAACTACTTGAGTTTACCCACAAACCTGTCTAAGCGGTCAACAGTATAAAATATTTGCACCTCAAACCTTTCCTTTTGTAGAGCACTGAGTTGTGGTGTCCTATAATTATGAAAAACAGGCAGTTTTCAAACTGTAACATCATGAAGCTTTTGAGAAAAATCTTTGCCTTTTCATGTGACAAAAATGCGAAAAACAGACAATTTTGCCCTCAGCATTTCAACAACTACTCGGCCAATTTAGGCACATTTGCCAAACTGGAAGATAGTGGGACCAAGAATGAACACAAAAACAGGTCAAGTCCCTACTGCTAAAGATCGTTGAGTTATAAGCAAGATAAAACTGACTTTCAATGTTACCTACCTCCTGAGCACCAAAAATAACTATATATGAGAGAGAGAGAGACATTTTTTCAGCATCTCTTACTGTTTTATCAGACTACCTTCTTGAGTTGTTTGGTTGAGAAAATTGTGAAGCAAAGTTATGCAGATCTGGAACACAAAGGACTTGAAAAGAGCACTCCTGTAGCCATATTATATGTCATGTTACAGACTTACTTTTTTTAATTGAACTTTAATTTAATGAGCAAATGCTTAGTAAATATATATCTTAGAGAATGAAGATTTGGGTCATTTAGATGCCTCTGTGATCATTTGTTTGCCTTTATGTGTTTCTTTAATTGTCTTTTCATCATTTTATTTGTATTTTGCAAGCTACTAGTAACACATAATCCAACGCAATCCTTGTATTATGACATCAGAAAAGCTATACTGGCAAGAATGGCAGTGTATTTCAATGGGAAACTGCAAACCTGCTTTCAAATTTTTATAGAAAAATACTTTCTACCACCAAAACATTATAAATTTAGTAGAGATGTGATTTTTGATAACCCGTGATCTTTTGTTATAATTTAGCATGTGGCATGTTCTTCATAACCAGATTTTATATGGGAAGAAGAAAAGAGAAGACGATTATGGTTTTAAAAATTGTGAAACCATACAGATGCACCACAATACTTCAAACATGCACAAGACAAAGTCTGTTGCTGAAGAAGTAGCCATTTATTTTGAAAAAGATGGACAAATATATTTAGTTTCTCACTGAAATGCACAGGGCTCCTAAGTAGTTGGCAGTTTCTGACATCGCAATACCAGAATTCTACTGACGGCTTTTTTTAACAGTGTTAAAAGCAAAGTTGAAAAGCCACTTTTTTTACTGCAAATATTTTATTATAAAAGTAGAAAGCCATTACAAACACATCAAAATACACTAAATAAAATATTCAGTTGTCTATTTATTAGAAGTAAACTCCTGCTCTTCAAAATTATAATGGATTACTTTGTAGAAACTAAAAGAAACTTCCATGTGGAAATGAACACCTGAACTTAAAATTTCAGAATTTTGAAACTATATAAGAGACCCTCTCATCTCTAAGTGTCTGGAATATTTAGAAATAAACAATCATGACTGGCAAAAACTTATCATGATGTATACTTTGCTGTACATTTACCATTAAGGTGCTGAGGATGGAACTTTTTTTATTTTACCAGGAAAGACACACTAAGCTGAAAGCATGTTTACAGGTGTGACCTGGGAGCACAAGGAAGTTGTGACTTGCTCAGCGTCACACAGTATGCAAGTGGGGGCTGTGGGATTCAAATCCAGGTCTTCAGGTTTGCAGCTCAGAGCCTTAAACCACTGTTCTATACTGCCTCCTACCTGCTTTCTTCAATATTAATAATTATTAACCAAATTTACAACAGAAAAATATGTAATTACTGTACCATGGTTAATGGAAAAAAATCTGAACAAAGTTCTTGGTATGTTCACATGCCCATGCTCCCATGTTACCTTTGTACTACATTCTGGGTAAATGGGGAGGGTGTATAAGATAATATGTGTCCTGGGATACTGTAAGGGTGTTGCTGGTGCCCTGGGGTTAGTGCAGCTGTTCCAAGGGTTAAAAAGTTAGGACCCCACTGGGCTGCAGGCCCTAGTCTCTCCGGTTCAGGAGAAGCAGCCCCCCCTAAAATCCGTTCGATGCTGAAGGAAGATGAAACCCTTTGCCTAGGGGTAGGATTGCTGGCAACAGGCACTGGTAATCCATGGCTCACATAGAATCCATCTTTCAGAATTGATTGGAACCGTACTCCATGATGTGGTCCCGCTGGTATGCTCGGGTGGAACAGCGACACTCCAGGAACGATCCCAAAGGAGTAAGGGCTGCTTAAACCATATGCCCCAACAAATGCAGTTTGGGGGTGCAAGGGGATCTCGAGATGTTCTCTCTTAAACCTTTTCTTCCTTCTGAGGAAACTGCCGCTGTCAAACATGTGCTCAGATGCGGGATCCAGGGTCCAGTAGTTGCCTTTACCCGGGTTTCCTGGTTGCCGGGCAACCTTCACAAAGCAGTCGTTGAGTGACAGGTTGTGCCTGATGGAGTTCTGCCAAGCTGGGAACCTCTCTCTGTAGTACGGGAACTTGTCACAGATGAAGTCGCATATCTCGGTCAGTGTCAGTTTCTTCTGCGGGCTCTGCAGTATGGCCATGGTGATCAAGGCAATATATGAATATGGTGGCTTCACACCACTTATTTTGGGATCAGTGGTAGAAATGCTTTGGTCCTGCTGCTGTTCCCGATCAGCTGAGGGGCTGAAAGAAACCAATACACCACCTGCACCCTTATCTGGACACGGACGATCCCTGCCCTCGCCAGACTCCACGGAAGAATCCACAAGCCCTTCATTACTCAAACAGTCCAATCCAACAACATCGATTTCTTCTTCATGTCCTGACATTTTTATCACAGGATGTCATAAGGCAGCAGCCAGGCTGAAATGTGTTTTTCCTCTGTCACAGCCTCTTAATTTCTTAGCGTTACTTCAGAAAGCGTTTTAGCGTAGTCTAGAAGTAAAAGAGTGCTTTTGGGGAAAGTCAGATCCAGCACTGCTTTCTTCATGTCCACATGTCCAGTGCAGTAATATTTCCCCCAGTCTTCTATTACCAAAGGTTGCATGAAACAAAAGTTATATCCTTGCGGAAAAAAACCCAAAGAATGGGAAAGGACTAGAAGCTTGACAAAGTCCATCTATAAGCTCACTTCTCTAGTTCTCAAGATGCCAGTGTTTTCTTCTTTACTTCCTTACTCCCAAGAAGATGCTTCATCTCCAGAGTTTTTCTCTTCTGTTTAAGAATTCCCTTCTGCTGATGATAGTCAAGTTGAAAGTAATTACTTGGGATAGGAGGTGGGAGTGGGGGGGGGGCACCTTTTCTAAACAGTTGTTTTCTGTAGAATTACTTACAGTTGGAATCAGCAGGAAAGGATGTTTGCAAAACACCTTGGCCATTTAGGGACTTAAGCACCAGCAATTGGAAGTGATTACAGAGTGATAAAACAGGACATTTCAGCAGATGATCAGCTCACACTACCTCACAATAGCCATGCTAATGACTTCCCACCTCTGCATTCTGCTGCCACATCTGTTTGTTTCTTGGATTTTAATTTTGTCACTTTGTTTTAATTCCTCAGGACCTTGTGCTCCTAGTTCACATCCTGGTTTCCCATTAGAATATCTTTTCTAGAAAATGATTACCCAGTGTGTGTGTGTGGGGGGGGGGGGCTGCTTTCATAATGGCTCCTCCTATCCTGTTCCTTTGACTAAAATCTTATGAAAACAAGGTCCACGAACACAGGAAATTAGAATTTCAAATGCTGTTGGAGCTTGCCTGCTGCATGTAAATATCATATCTCGCCGGCCCAGTGGTGCCGAGGGTTGAGGCGCTGGATGCCACACCTCGTGCCACGCTGACAATCCAGATTCAGGAACGAGCTTGGGCCGCCAGGGGTCAGCAGTGGTGAGAGAGGACCGAATGTCCAGAAGACTGCTCTCCTCCCTCGGGGGAGGGAGACTTGTCGTCCCACTCGTTGCTGCTCTCTGGTGGTGGCTGAAAGGCAGTACAGGTAGGGAGGCACATGCTGAGCAGGGAGGGGGATGGGAGAAAAGTGGAAAACAGAGCCTGGAAAGTTCCGTGATGGCTCCTGCATCGGCAGGGGTCAGCCGGTGTATCCGGATTGGGTCTCGGGGAGAGTGCAGTGCCCTCCCTCCTGGCCCTGCCATGGGGAGGGGTCATCTGTAGGGGACTGACTGGGTTGACAACATGGGAACACAGGGAAGCTGGAGGGGGAGTCTCTCTGGAAGGAGAGACCGCAGCCACCTGCCAGGGCTCTGAGGAGGACAAAAAAGCTGTATAGCAAAAAATATACATATCACATCTCAATTTTTTGTATTTTACCACATTCAGGCCCTTGCATCATGTGACACCTCTGCCCACCAGACTCACTCACCTTGGTGTCATCTACAGACTGAACCCAGCATATCCTTGTGGTGCCTGTGTTGGTTCAATCCCTCCCCAGGCCCCCTCCCCTCTGTGGTGTAGGATGAGCTGGAGTACATGTCACCGAAGCAACGGCCAGGCAACCAGAGCTAGGTAGTGGTACGCTGCTGCTGAGGGTCTGCTGGCATGGGGAGCTCATCACCCGAGACTGCCTTGGCGGGCATTTTCTTTGGTTCTCCTGGCTCATATCTGCCTCTGAATAATAAAAATAAGACAGACAATCCTGAAATTCAAATCTGGGGAATTTTTTGTTGTTGTTGCTGGAAACAGAATATCTTGATAAAAGAATTAACTGAATATAGACGTCCATCTAGATTGGTGATCTAATTTTCAATGGTCTGGGTGCATGTAGAGTATTTACAAGAAATAATACCTTTGAATTTTGGTGCTGTCTTTGAAAATAGTGTGCAAGGTGCAGTCTTTCTTGAAAATCCCGGCCCAAACATATTCAGAGCAGAAGAAGGCTGAATAAACCCTTAGGGCCCACCCCTTCTTTTTTTGTTTGTCGTCTCTCATGCCTCTCTCCTTCCAGGCTCTCACTGCCTGTTAATGCCCACCGATCAAACTTCTTGCTTCCAAGGCCCACACCTCCAGGTTCCTCTGATTGGTCCTTCCTTCCCCTGCCATGGGGCACTCTCTGATGCCACCAGAGGTATGCTCCCGTTAAAAAGCATCTCAATCTCTGGAACATCGTTGGAGGGGGAGGGGGGAGTCAAGGAGGCCTTCATCCAACATGCCTTTAATTTGGCCTTTTTCTGTAATTAGTCCCACCAATCTGCCACCCACCTCCCATAAGTGTGCACATATCAAGACATAGGGGACCCACGGCACTGTGTGGACACTCACAATGCCAAGCATGCCTTCACTGGGCCATCACCAGAAGCTTCTCTAAGGGTAATGCATAGCATCCCCTCCCACCCATAAGGCATTATTGGCTGAGTTATTAGTGATGCAAGGCTTCTCATGTGGCCTTCAGGGCCCTGCACAAAGAAATCACGATGGATCTGCTTCTCATGTGGCCTTCAGGGCCCTGCACAAAGAAATCACGATGGATCTGCTTCTCATATGGCCTTCAGGGCCCTGCACAAAGAAAGTCACGATGGATCTCATGCTCAATGCAGGGTCTTGATTGCAGAAAGTTATGCTCATTCTCCTGCACGAAGAAAAGTATGAGTGATCTTGTGTTTTCCGCAGGGTCCTGGGGCAAAGAAAGTTATGACTGATGCTGTGGGACCTATGTGAGGCCGTAGACTTTTGGGACATGGCTCTGGACCTGTAACTTGAAGCATTAGACCCATGGGTCATGGACCTAGACCTGTAACTTGGCCTTGGGTCAGGAGACTAGAGGCTGGGGAGCAGGGTGGTCATCATGGTTGCAAAATCCCTAACACCACATTCCCCCCCTTTTTTTGTTTTGGAACCCTACCACTGCATCAACATAGTTTTTTTGCAATGAATATATATTCGTCAGGCAATGTTAGGGTTTAGTCAGTTTTTGACAGCTTGAATCTGGATGATCTTAGCCCGAGGACCATGGCATTTGCTAAGCAGCTTCACAGTCCTAGGAGCCAAGTCTTTAGCAAGGTTGATGCAATTGGTTTGGCAGTTTAAAAGTTTATCATTAGTAATAATTAAGTGTCAGTCTGGCTTAGCTGGTATCACATCCACCTCTGGGCCAGAAGGTCATGGGTTCTAGTCCCACGATGGGATTGGGCTTATACCTAAATGCTGGCACCCAAGTGCACTATTAGGGGGGTGCTGTTGGTGTGTGCCATCCTGCAGATGAGACATTAAACCGAGGTCCATTCTACCCATCCCGGTGCTGTCCTTGTGGGTGTCCAGGTGGAAGTAAAAGAACCCAAGGCACTCTTTGCAAAGAGTAGGGGACATTCCCGGTGTCCTGGCCAACATTCCCCTTCCCATAAAACCCATTCATGCAATTGCCCAAGGCTGTGTGTAGGTTGTTGATGTGCGATATGGCTGCCACTACATATTCAGTCACTTCACTACCAGTCTAGCACTGCTTGTTAAGTGCTTGGGATACAGTCTGTTTGAAAAGTGCTATATAAATGCTGATTATTCTTCTTTAAAATTACATAAAATAAAATAAATGTATTCATTTTCTTTGCCATTGGAAAAAGCAAACACTAATTTAAATTATGAAACTTGGCAGGTTCGGTGAATTGCATGCCAGAATATGGCCTTTTCATGGTTTGAAAACAAAATATTTTTCATTTTTTAGTTATAAGGTTTTAATGTTTTAAAACTGGGCGCATTCGCAGTTCACTGTACCAAGAAAAAAAAAAAAAAGCTAAAAACAGCTGGCCCATCGGAACTGCTGCTGCTCGCAATGCCCATGGCCCCGTTTAGGAGCGAGCTCGGGTCATCAGAGGCCGGCCAGGGGAGCAGGATCGAGTGTCCCAGAGGACACTCTCCACTTTGGGGAGGGAGGATGGCTGCCTGCACTGCAATGCTGCCACCATGGTGGCCATGGGTGGCAGCGCAGTGGAGATTAGAAGGCTAGGACTGGCTGTCAGTTTGAGGTCGCGTACAGCACAGCATCATGCGTGCATATGCTTCAGCTCCCATGTACGCTGACAGCTGAGGGGAGAAACTACTAGAAAATAGATGGCCCTGGCTCCCAAGCAGACGAGACCCACTAGTACATCTGGGACCTCCTGCATCTGTCAGGGCTGTCCCTCATGAAACCTGGGAGAACTGAGGACATCCCCCTACTCCAGGCCCACTGAAGGGGGGGCAGAACCAAGGCTTCATGGAGAGAGCAGCTCTTGGCATAGAGACATGACATATAGCCAGCCTGTGCCATGGACTTCCTGAGAGAATGGGGGCGGGAGTGACTGAAGAGGCATAAACTGTAAGTAAATAAAAGCTGGAAAAAAAAACCCCATAAACCTTTCTTCCAGATTAAAACTGGGACCAAAAAATTAGAAATTTGTTTTTTAAATGTCTTTTTCCTCCTGGTTGTAGGCAGAACCTCCTTCCTCCTACTGCTAGATGTCAGATTCCTGTGTGGGTGAGACTCCACCACCTATCCTCCTGGGACTATCAGCACACCCATAACACACTGCTGTGCTGCCACCAACCCGGGCTGTGTATGTTTTCAGCCCCACAGCATTTCTTCCCAGCATCAATCTGGCCACCCACAGTGGAGGCAAAGACTGATGGTGTCCCCGGGGGATGGTGGCATGAATGCAGTGTGGGACGTGATGGGCCAATGGAGGTTTTGTCCTCCCAGTCCTGCACCATTTCCTGCTGTTCTCCCCACCCCCCATCAGGGCGCATGCAAGGCCTGGCTGAGCCGCATTACACTCTCCAAGGTCCCCTCCACCAGTAAAGCTTATGCCCTGCACCACCAGTTGGACACTCAATCCTCTCCCACCCCGCCAACCCCTGCTTGTATCCAAACATGGGTCGCTGGCATTGCAGGAAGTAAGGCGTTCAACGCCTCAGCCCTCCTCACTATTGAGCTAGCTAGACATGTTGAATTTTTCAAATGGTAAAGGCAACTACTAACTTCATTCTATCTGGCACAGGACTTGGCCAAAGCCTGCAACACTGCTGTCCTCCCACTTCTCCTGGACAATCTCGAGGCAGCAGGGCTGTCTGACTTCTCAGTTGGGTGGTTCCTCTCCTATCTTGAGGGCAGGTCTCAAACTGGCCAAACTGGAGAGTACATCTTCCTCCCATTCCGTCAGCTTGTGTGCCGCAAGGGTCCATCCTTGGCCCCTTACTCTGCTCCCTCTTCCTAAATGATCTCCGCACTGCCTGCTCCCCTGCATCAATCCATGTGTACTCAGATGCAAGAGTGCAGGCAGGCATACTCGCTGTACACCTTTTCAAGTACCTGTCCCAAACCATATGCCTTTTTGCTACTGTTGTCATTCTTGTCTGGAGTGTCTGGGTTAGTGTAGACCACTGAGTATAGTAGTTTTCATGTCTGTTTAAATATTTATTGTTTATGACATAGATAAACCTGTGTTGACACGGTACTCTTTGTCCCTGGCTCCTCTGTCCCTGACCTCACTACCAGACTCCAGCTGGACTTTACTAACATCCAGCACTGGTTCCTGGCAAATCAGCTGCCCCTTAGTGCCAAGAAAATAGTCTCTTTGAGCACTGGCACTCGGCAGAGGCTCGCTAGGCTCACTCCCTCTTTCCATATCCTTGATGGTGCAGCGATTGAGGATGTCTCCTCATTTAAGTACCTCAGATCTGCCTTGGCAGGCACCTCAGTTTCTCTGCACATGTGGATGCCATCAATCAGAAGCTTTATCCTAAACTGGTGCGCCTTACAGGAATAAAGAATATATCACACCTCTGCTCCTAGAGAGAGAGAGATCGTTTTGAAGATGTTACGCCCCATATTTGACTATGGTGACACAGTATACAGTATTGCTCCCAAGTCCACCCTGGCCAGACTGGATCCCCTCTTTAGCCCCTTTTGCCACTTTGCCCAAGACTGCCCCCCCCCCGCACCACCACTGCTCCCTGTACTCCTCTCTTTCCTTCCCCTCTCGAGTCCAGATACCTTGCCCATTGCACTGTTTTTTTATCTCTAAATAGTAGCTTGGTTCCCTCTCCTTCTGTCTTATTTTCCCCCTCACCCCACTCTCCATTTCCTACACCCTTAGCAACTCTAGCTCTCACTCTCTTGCATTAGCCTCAAGGAAATCCACTGTTGGTCAAGCTGCCTTCTACTTCTGGCCCCCCCAAACCTTGGGGTTCTTTTCCCCCTGCTATCTGGTCTTCCCCTTCCCACCACCTACTGACCTCTCCTCTATAACTTCACTACTCACTCCTGCATTTGCCCTGATACAGGACCCCCGGGCTGCTACCCCCCATCCTCCTACCCCTGCCCCCCACGTTGCTCCCCCTTTTGCCCTGCACCTACATTAGTGCAATCCCCTTGTCCACCCTCCCTTTCCACACAACCTTCGTCCCCCTCCCCAAACTCAATATTGCCATCTGCACATTGAAAACGTTACTGTCCAACACTTATTGTAGTGTATTTTACTTACACAGAATCTGTGCTCTTTCAAAATTGTTATTGATAATGCTTACATACCTATTTGCATTAACTGTCTTTAATTGTATTTACTATTCTTAGTGTAGATCTGTTCCCCCAACCCCCAGACACATCTGAAACAAACTGTTGCCAACTCAGTATGCCTTTCCCGGAAATAAATATATTGGGCTGATGCTTTGTAAATTTTATAGTCTATAGCTCTGTCCCTCCCTCTTCTCTTGCCAGACTGGATACCCTCTGTAATGCTTTCTGTCGCTTTACCTCCAACTCTCCTCCCCGCACCCACCATTGCTCCCTCTACTCCTCCCTCTCCATCCCTCCGCTACCCTTATGTCACCAGTCTCCACTGCTCCATTTTCATTGCCAAATATTGGTTTGACTGTCTTCCCTCCTCTACCCCGCCGCCCTTCCCTTACGCTCTACACTCAAAGGATACCCACGCTTTCTCTAGTCCTCATCCTCACTCATGCAACGGGTCAAGTGTTTTCTTCTACCACCTTCCCTCCCTTTGGAACCTGCTCTGCTCTTGTCTATCCCCCTCCCTTCAAACATTAAAATGCCTACTATACCTCTCTCTCTCTTATCCCCCCCTGTTTTCCTGCCACCCCCCTTCCTGATTCCTCTGTTCCCTTTCTCATCACTGTTCCTACTCTCCCACCTAGCCAATGACTCCTCTTTTCTGGTGTTCCCTGAACTCCTGGCCCTCAGTCAGCTCTTTCTTGAGGGTTAAACTCACTGATTTTCATCTACTAGATTTTGTACTGCCTACCCGTGTATAGTGTGAGCATCTTAGCTCATCTGCAACCTAGTATATCCTCTGGTCTGTGTTGTTGCCTACTGGGTTTTTGCACTTGCATTTGCCCTTATTGCACTTCTGATACCTGTAATTGCCTGTATGCCTACTCCCATTCCCCCCCATCACCCAGCTCGCAGCTGGAAATGAGCCTCAGCTTAGTATGCCTTACCCAGTTATCAATCGTTTAAATAAATAAAATAATAGATAAAATGCTGTCTGTACTCCCCTTCCTCACTCCTCCAGGGCACACCTGGAAACGAGCCTTAGCTCAGTGTACAGTATAGGCGCAGTGGGTCAAGGCTCTGAGTTGCACTTCTGGAGACCTGGGTTTGAGTCCCACAGCTGCTTAGGTGCGTACTTTGTGATCCTGAGCAAGTCACTTAACTTCCTTGTGCTCCCAGGTCGCATCTGGAAACAAGCTTCGGCTTAGTGTGCCACTCCTGGTTAAACAATGTTCCCTTTCCCTTCCCAGTTACTAATTTTTAAACAAATCAATAAATAAATTATTCTAAACACCACAGTATACTGTTACGACAGTGAACCCCCCCACAGCGAATCCATTACATCGACAACAACACATCTGACATCCATAGTGTCGAGCAGGTTGTTGCAGCGATGAATGGATACAGCGACTTCACTGTAAGTCGCTCTCCCCCATAAGCCACTGCCCCCCCCCCCCAAGGTAGTTGGCAATCATTAATGTCGGGGGGTGCAGGAGCAGCCTGTGTGTGCCAGGTGTGGGACAGCTATATAGATTTCTTTCTTTTTCAACATAACAGCCTGTGTGTGCCAGGTGTGGAGTGATCTCACTGCTGATGAGAAGGTTCTGAGGGATGGAAAGTAGTGCAGACATGCGGTTGTAGTGGGAGGTGTGCGGTCATTATGGGATAATGCAGAAGTCATGTGGTGTGTTTTATCCAATCAGGGAACCTGATTTCACTGTTTTTTCCTACCCATATGTATCTATGTATGTGTCTGAAGAAATCATGGTACTGATCTAACTGGGTGCCACAATATTTGAAGGAGGGCACGTCCTCAAAGAAAGGGCCATGCAAGGTCCTAAAAACTGCGATGTTGGGAACCCTGGCCAACCTCTGTCTCCTCCTAAAGGTCATGGAGAGCACTTTCTTGGCATTCAGGGTAAACTGGTTCGAGCAGAACCTGTGATGGACGATGATGAAGATCCACTTCCAGCTCAGAGGCTAAGAATGCGCCGAGGAAGAGCACTGCATCATATGCACACATGAACATGTGAAGAGGAGAATTAGTTTAAGTGACCATTCAGGAAGATGGAAAACAAGATAGCGGAGTGATGAACGGTAAAATGAGGAATGTCTGTCCTAATGTGGGACACTTGATAGGTATACTTTCTTCCAACCTCACTTCATTGAGTTTTTGTGCTGATTTCTTCCTGTCTCCAACTTCCCCGACACTTTTCCCTGTTTTAGCACCGTAAAACTTTTGATGAATTCTGAAGTATTCTGCACCATTGAAAAAAAGATGTGATCCTGCCTGTCAGCACAGCGGTACAGCTACCGTATGCAGCACCACTGGACTGTGTTCTGGAACAAGCCAACCAGGGATAGGAAAGCTGAGCATCCCATGCCTTTCCTTCGGGAGGAAGTGCATCAGATCCTAACTGTGAAACAACCCCCTGGGTGATCACAAGAGGAGGTGCAGTGAGAAGTTGCAGGAAGGGGACAAAACTGCCGACATTGACGGGCGCACACTTAGTGCACTTGCATTATGACATCCTAGTGAACAGCATCCTCATGGCGAGAAACTGGAAGACAAATCCCCCGGATGAAGCAGCCTGACAGCCATGCTGTACTTGCTGGCCCCACACCCGCCAACCTAAGCACTTTCCTTTGATAACTGGTAAAAATAACTGGCTGTTACCAACCTCAGCTCTGTTCTTCCACCTGATTTCTTCCTGGTCAATGACACCCCCTCAGGCACTCCCTGTGCTCCATCCAATCAGTCTCGCTTCTACTTCAGGGAGATTAAGATGAGTGAAGCCCGCCATCACATTGCCTCGGCCACCTCTAAATCTAGAACCAGCAGTGATACCCTAGACCTCAAGCTACTATCACTTTCACTGGATGTGGTCCTTTGTCCCCTTACTAAAATTCTTAACCTCTCCCTAAACAGTAGTACATTCCCAGAAATCTGGAAAACTGCCACAGTGACCCCTGTCCACAAAAATGGGAATAAGACCAACCACGCACCATCGCCCGATCTTCATATTGCCACCTCTCTCCAAGACCCTTGAGCGTATTGTTGCAGACCAGCTCTCTGACTACTTGGTCAAATACAAAATTCTATGCCCCCAGTAGCATGGTTTTAGAAAAGGGCATAGTACCACCACTGCCCTACTCGAATTTACTGGCAAAGTGCACAGCTCCCTTGATAAAGGTCTTCTCACTGGGGCTGTCTTCATTGACCTATAGAAGGCTTTCAACATGGTCCCTCATCAGCTACTGTTTGACCAGCTACTCACTACCGGCCTTGCACCTGACTCAGCCCTCTGGTTCAGAAGTTACCCTTGGAAACCGCTCTCAAAAGAGTAAAAATCGCCAATGTTCTGTCCCATACCTTGCCTGTACGCTCTGGAGTTCCTCAGGGATCCATACTTGGCCCACTCCTTTTCAGCCTGTTCTTAAACTCCCTACCTCAATCCGGCTCGGAACAAATCATCCTGTACGTGGATGATGCTGTTGTCTTCTCCATGCATCAGGACCCGGCACCACTCCAACTCAGCCTACAGCTTGGATTCAGTGCCACTGAAACTTGGTTCACCAATCATAAACTGGTCCTAAATCACAGGAAAACCAAGACCATGCTATTCTGTAGTTCTCATAACCGTCACAGGCATCACCCCCTCGCCATCTCCACCAAACAGGGATCCGTCCTTGAACAAGTATCCTCCTTCAAATATCTAGATATTTTGCTTGACCCCAAGCTCTCCTACTCTGCTCACATCGACAGCGTGGCCAAAGCTGCCTACACACGCCTTGGATTGCTCTACAAGCACAGGCAACATCTCACCCTAGAGGCCCTGAAGATTGCCATCCAGAGTTCGGTGGTGTCAGTTATTGATTATGGCCTCATTATCTATGTTTCTGTCTCAACATCCACCCTCCATCGCATAACAATTGCCCTAAACAAAGCTTGCCGACTCACAACTGGTGCCCACCGCCTCACCCACTCCTGTTCCCTCTATGCACAAACCGGTTGGCTCCAACTCTCCAACCGGAAAAAGTATCTCACCTGTGCCATGATGAGAAAAATCAACCTTGGCTTAACTCCTCCTGCTGTCTCTGCCTTACTACATCAGACCACTAACCAGTGGAACACCAGGAGTTCAATAACTCAGAACCTACAAGTCCCTCACTGTCGTACTACTCGGGGACAACACTCCTTCGCCTACAGGGCCCCTCTATGGCTGAATGGCCTTAGCGACACCATTACCTCAGCTACTACTCTAGGTCTGTTTAAAACCAGACTCCAGGCTCATCTCATTGCCTCTCGCTCCTGTGACTGCCTTACCTAGCTCAAGACCCACACAGCTCCAGCCTACTGCAAAGCCACTAGGCCCCCTCCCAGTCTCCTTCCCAAATACTCCTGAGGCGACAACATAAATACCGAGGTCTTCTTACCATCTTTTTAGACTCTCCATGCCCTATCCTGCCGCACTTATTCTACCCCCTCACCCCACCCCCTCTTCTCCATCTCTCCTTTCCACTCTTCGACAAATGCCTCTGGCTGCATCTACCCTCCGCCCTCGCTCCTCTTCACAGACAGACAATAGCACTGCTGTACAAGAACGGCCTTTCTGCTAATTCAATGTTGTAACCTTGCTGTATGTCTATCCTTGACGTGGAACCTTTGTAAAAGAGCCTTGGCTCAAAGGTATTTGTAATCCTAGATACAATAAAAAAAAAATAAAAAAAGGCCTTCTCGAGGGTCCTGGCCCAAACCCAAGGGCCTCACCATGGGGGGGGGGAGGCAAGCCAAATGGGGTAACATGAGGACAGGTAAGCCCTAGGAGAAGCCAGGATACTGGGGCTGGGAATTCTAGAGGGCTTGAAAGAAGGCCAAGTGCCAGACGTGTGTAACGAGATAGAAAGAAAAAACATGTATTTTCTGCTCTTTTTTGATATGGTACATAAAAACAGAAAACTGACATGATTTGGTTTGTTTAAAATCTGGTAATAATAATAATTAAAAAAAGACCATGAGCAAAACCTGCCCGTTTCTGTGGCAACCAGATACATGAAAAAACAGTACTAAAGTACAAAAACTCAATTCACTCCATACAAGAGATATAACTAAATACATAGGCACTCAAGACATAATAGTGCAATATATTTATTTTTATTTAGTTTCCAGGTAGGGTGCACTAGGCAGACACTTCCGTATTTTCAGGCACGACCCAGGAGGTTACAAAGCAGGACAGTACAAGGTCCGTAAGAGAGAGGATACCAAAATCAAACGATTAGAATAAAGCACAGTATACAGGATTGAATAAATCTAACAAGTAACAAACAGTACAGGGATTCAGATTATGCATTACATCATTACAATGAGCATTCTAAGCTTCTAAAGTCTAGAGAGGCGGGGGCTTAAATACTAGGGTGTAGGGTGGTTTACAGGGGAGACGTGTAGACATGTGGTCTTAAAAGCATAATAGTGAGGAGGGGAGGAGTATATCCAAGTAGGTAGCTATTTAGGAGCAAGCACATTTAGAATATTGAATCAGGAAGGAGCAGAATGAACTTCTAAAGGTGGCAGACAATTGACAATATCAAATAGAAGGTGGGAGGTTCCACCATGCCGTGGCAACACAGAAAACAGTGACCATCAGAACAGCAATGGCACAACACCGCCAACTGCTGTTGCGCCATTGCTGGAGAAAAGTGCGTTTTCTGTGGGGGCTTCTGCCCCACACACCCACAGCATGGCTCACCCCCGCATTTAGGATTACCAACTCCAAGTAGGAGTTGGTTCAGGAGGTGGTGAACACCCTGAGGCAGCAGCATCAGGAACCTAGCAGACCATCACAGCGAACTGCCGAAAATGTCGCTGTGATGGTGTTCACTGTATTCCCATTACTGTTGTGACATGATACCAAGGTGGGATGCTATTCCATTGTTTAGGAGTGATGGAGGAGAAGACAAACTCTCCATATTTAGTACGAGACCTTGGGATGGATAGCTGCTCAGAGTCTAAAGACCTGAAAGAGTAGTGATTAGTGCAGGTTACTAGGTCAGAGACTAAGGAGCGGGGCCTCTGACCGAGTAATCTGCTGATGATTCTTCCAAGTGAAAAGTCAAATAGGGCTGAGGGGGAAGGCCGTCCCAACTTACTGTATAGGAGGCAGTGGTGAGGCGATTACATGTGACAGCGAAATGTTAGATGATGTTGTTGTACCCTACTACCCATTTTTGCAGCAAAGTACTGGAGGAGTAGACAAAGACTAGTAGGCCGTAGGTTAATTTTGGGAGGAGTAGACTGCGGTCGATAGTGATTCGTGCTGCCGGATATATAAAAGAGATCAACTACATTTACAACCATCAGAAGCAAGTAACAATTTTTTGTAAGATTAGATTTAAAAACAGTTAAACTCGACATATGAACAGTAAGGCTTTGGGGTAATAAGTTGTAAAATTTAGGTAGCTGAAACAACAAAGATCTCTGCCCTAAGCTAGTTTTAACATTAGAAACAGCAAAATACGAAGATAAGTGAGCTCTTGTACTAATCCTTGAGATCTTTGGTTGGAAGAATTGTAGCAGAGTTACTGGGACCTGCCTTAATGGGAATAAGGTCAAAACCGCGCAGACTGAAAGAGCGACACCGGGAGTTCAACCAGTGATCGTTCTACAATTTCTGTACAAACTTGCAACGTTTAATACAGAATTCATTTCTGGAGGATGTTTCCTAATGAATACTGTATTGAACAATACAAAATTCTCCACCGCAGAGTTTTATTTCTTAATTCGTGTGGAGTACACCAGAGGACTTAGAGCACGCTGTCCACGCACAACCTCAGACTCCACATAAATTACTTATTTTAACTCCACGGGGGACGAATCTCTGAAGACGGTGCACATTCATTAGGAGACGTCCCCCTGAATGGAATTCTTGTATTAAACGTTACAAGTTTGTACAGATATTGCAGAGCGATTACCGGTTGAACTCCCAGTGTCGCTGTTTTAGTCCATACGGTTTTGACCACCTACCTTCTTAATGACACCTTTTTAGCTAACAAACCAAGGTGCAATTTATGGTGCACCACTGAAATGAATTTAAAAGAACACAATGATGCGTGCGGGCAGGTATCTGAGTGGCAAATCTTGCAGTTTGATTATACAAGGTCTTTACTCTAGAAACGTCAGCCTCACAGGCTGCACAATATAACAACATTCCATAGTTTACTATTGGAAGCAAAACGCTTTGTGACAAAAGAAGCCTAGTGGATGATATTAAAAATGAATTAAGTCTATACAGGGCTCCCAATCTCTGATGAAGGATCTTAGTAACACATGAAATATGAAAATTATACATAAGCGAGCTGTCAATAAATAAACCAGGAGCCCTCAGGATGGGGGGGTAAGGGGGCATGTTGGAGGGTGGTCCTGATTAATGCCAGGAGCATGCGGAACAAGATGCCAGAGCTTAAGGCACTGTTAGTGGAAGGTGGGGTGGATGTGGCGGCTGTCACAGAGACTTGGGCCACTTCCAGGCATGACTGGGACCTAAACCTACCAGGGTACACCACGTGCAGAAAGGATAGAGTGGAGGGAAGGGGGGTAGCATTTATCATTAGGAATGGCACAGTGATAAGCAAGGTTCAGGAAGTGGGAGTTCAGGTGGAGGCATTATGGGTCACCCTGCAGGCTCCAGGGGGTAAGCAGGTGAAGATGGGGATAGTTTATAGACCACCCAGGCAGGGGGAGGAACAGGAGGAAGGCCTGGTGGCAAACCTTAGGGATAACTGTGGGAGGGGGAAGAGCAGAACTGTGGTGCTGGGAGACCTGAATATGCCAGGTGCAGACTGGGAGACTATGGCGTCCTCATCAGGCGGGGAGCAGTGCCTGCTGGACGTCTTCCAAGATGCGTTTCTTGTCCAGCTGGTGACTGAGCCAA
This sequence comes from Neoceratodus forsteri, assembly GCA_016271365.2. Lineage (NCBI taxonomy): Eukaryota > Metazoa > Chordata > Ceratodontiformes > Ceratodontidae > Neoceratodus > Neoceratodus forsteri. The sequence continues at coordinate 84,065,310 of JADMNL010000033.1, forward strand.
CGAGGAAGGGACACGTCCTGGATGTGGTCCTTACAGAGGGTGAGCTCATCAGGGACTTAGTTGTTGGGGACCCACTGGGGGGAAGTGATCATGCCACAGTCTGCTTCTCCCTTGACCTGGGGGGCGGGGTAGAACACACAAAAACATCAGTGATTCATTTTAGAGGTGCAGACTTTGGGGGGATGGAGCGGATCTTTAGGGGCTATCTAAATGAGATCAGGCCAAGCAAGGGCATGGAGGCATGGTGGGAAATTATTAAAAAGGGCCTCCTGAAGGCTACCAAGGCCTGCACAAGGGAGAGACGCAAGCGGGGCAAAGCTAAGAGGCCGGGCTGGTGGACAAGGGAGGTCCAGGATGCGGTGAGGGATAAAAAGGTTTCTTATAGCCAATACAAATGTTCTCAGGGGGACTATATCCAAGGGAGAGTATGATAAGATAGCCAGGAGGGTCACCAGGGTGGTGGGGTCAGCCAAGGCGGGACAGAGCTGAAACTGGCACAGGGATGGGGAGGTTCTTCAGGAAATCCTTAAAACAAGAAGAAGATTAGGGAGACAAACCAGTGGCTTAGGGAGTGGTGCGGGGAATTGGAGTATGGTCTGGTAGGGGACGGGGGGGGGGAGACCTGAGAGAATAAGAGGCTATACACTAAGGACAGGCTCTACCTAAATTTGGAGGGGAAGGAAATTCTAAAGCTCAAACTAGCTAGTTTCAACAATGAAAAGTGGGGTTTAAGTGCCGGCCCGGTGGTGCTGAGGGTTGAGGCGCTGGACGCCACACCTCACGCCACGCTGGCGACCCGGATTCGGGAATGAGCCCCAGTTGCTGAGGATCATCAGGGGAGGGAGAGGATTGAGCATCTGGAGGACAGCCTCGCCTCCCGGAAGGAGGGGATCTGCTCTGTGCTGCAAGCCTCTGGCGGAAGCCAGAGGCACAGCAAGCGCTGAAGCGTAGAGAAGGGGTGGGGAGTGACAGACATCGGTGGCAATGCCTTGACATCAGGACGCTAGTGACTCCCTAGAACAGGGGAAAATGCCCTTCCAGCTCAGGCAGAGATGGAGCACTGAAGCTTGCCCTCGATTTGCGGCGGCCCCTCTGCACCCTCCCGACCAACGCCACCAGAGAAGTTCGGGGTGTTGAGGCCCACCTCGTCCCTGCCTGGGGGGTAAACCGCAGCTACATGGGCAAAGGAGGGTTGCTCTAGGTGGAGCAGACCATAGAGGGAAGACTCGTAGGTGCTCACGAGGAGACCAGAGCTGGAGGGATGAGGAGGGAAAAATAGAAAGTACGAAAAAAAAAAAAAAAGAGGTGGGGTTTAAACTTGTGAACGGGGAGGGATCAAAAAAGGGGCAGTGCCAGCAGGTATGATAAAAGAGGGACAGGATCTCCACTCCTCTAGGGGGCTAGGGAGATATGGAAATAGATCACCAGGTAGGGTGCAGGAGCTGAAAAACAGAAGCTCAGAGGGGGGGTAAGGAGAGGAGGGAGAAGAGGTGGAGGGTGGTCCTGATAAATGCTCGGAGCTTAGGAAACAAGATGCCTGAGCTACAGGCAATGCTAGTTGAAGGGCTGGTGGATGTGGCAGCAGTCACTGAGACCTGGGCCACCCAAGGGCATGAGTGGGACCTAAATCTGGAGGGCTACACCATGTTCAGAAAATATGGGGGAAGGGAAGTGGGGTGTTATCGTACTGTTAGTCAGAAATGGCAATGGAAGGGTAGAGGAGGCGGGGGGAACACGGAGGCTATTTGGGTCATCCTGTTGACATGGGGGTAAGAGGGTAAAAGTCGGAGTGGTATACAGACCACCTGCACTGGCCGAGGCTCTGGAAGAAAGTTTGATGGCAAACTCGAGAGACACTGTAATTTGGGAAAGGGAAGGGTAGTGGTATTGGGGGACCTCAGCATGCCGGGAACAGACTGGGGGACTATGTTGTCAACAGTGGCCAGAGAGCAGCGGCTGCTGGATGTTTTCCAGGATGCATTCCTGACCCAGCAGGTAGGTTAGCCAACTAGGGAGGCATGGACACTGGACGTGGTCCTGGCGGACAGTGATCAGATTAGGGGCCTAGAGGTGAGGGACCCATTGGTGAGGAGTGAACATGCCCCAGTCTGGTTCTTCCTGGCCCTAGGGGGGAGGAACACCGAACAAGGATGGTACTAACCGACTTTAGGGGTGCAGACTTCAGGGAGATGGGAAGGTTCCTTAAAGAACATTTGGACAGGATAAGACTGGATATGGATGCTGACAGCAGGTGGGAGATCATTAGGAGGGGAATACAGGAGGTTACCAGATCCTGCGCAAGGGAAATGCCTAAGTTCGGTAAGGCCAAAAAACCCTGCTGGTGGACCTGGGAGGTTCAGGAAGTGCTGAGGGACAAGAAGGCGGCTTATAAGTGCTTCAAGTGCTCAAGGAGTGAAAGGGATCGGGGGAGTATGACTGGACAGCCAAAAGAGTCACCAGGGTGGTGAGAGCAGCTAAGGCAAAAAAGGAGCAGTCCTTGGCCAGGGGGATCCAGATGAGGGACAGTGGGTTCTTTAGATACATAGGGGAAAAAAGGAAAGTAAGGGGGCAGATCAGCAGGATAAGGATGGGGAGGGTTGGGCACAGGAGGTGGGGGAACAGGCAGAAATCCTAAATGAGTACTTTGCATCAGTTTTACCGGGGGATGGAGGGGCTATGTCTTGCGGGGGGAAACAGGAGGAAGAGATGCAACCAGTAGGGATCAGGGGCTCTGAAAAGTCTGGAGAAAGGGAGTGGCCACCATGGACAGGTGGGGTCCAGCAGTACAGAGAGCAATGGGGGAGGAGGTGGAGGCTGAAATCCCAGTAGAAAGAGTAAAGGAAGCCCTCAGGTCACTTCGGACAGAGAAAGCACCTTCGGCAGAAGAAATACATCCCAGGGTGCTGAGGGAACTGGCTGATGTCCTGGCTGTCCCCCTGGCGGAGCTCTTTAACAGCTCCCTGAGGACTGGATGGGTGCCCTAAGTCTGGAGGGTGGCCCATGTTGTGCCAATCCACAAGGGTGGTCAAGGGAGGAGGCGGGAAATTACAGACTCATTAGCCTGACGTTGGTGGTTGGCAAGGTGATGAAGGGTATCGTCAAGGATAGGTTAGGGGGGGTTACTGGAGCAAAATGGGTATTTGGACGATAGGCAGCATGGCTTTGTCCCAGGAAGATCATGTCAGACAAACTTTGTGGAGTTCTATGACTGGGTGACGAGGGCCCTGGACCTGGGTAGGCCAGTGGACATCCTCTTTCTGGACTTCGGCAAGGCATTTGATTTGGTACCCTACAATGGTCTGCTTGCTAAACTGAAGGAAATGGGAGTAAGGAGACAGTTGTTAAGATGGATAGGAAATTGGCTCTCTGAGCATACTCAGAGGGTGGTGGTTGGGGGTTAGACTCATCCCCAAGGTGGGTTACTAGTGGGGTGCCCCAGGGGTCAGTGCTGGGGCCACTCCTGTTCATCGCCTATGTCTCAGACATAAGGAAGGGGATCAGGAGTGAAATGAGTCTCTTTGCAGATGACTCAAAGCTGGGTGCAGTGGTGGATGAGGAGGAGGGAAGGGTGGCCTTGCAGGAGGATCTGGAAAGGTGGTCAGGAAAATGGAAACTGAAATTCAGTGTGGGGAAGTGCAAGGTTCTGCACCTGGGAGTCAGAAATCCAGGCCAGGGGTATACCCTGGGAGGAGACAAAATTCAAGTCACGGAGGGTGAGAGGGACTTGGGGTACTGGTAGATGTCCAAATGAACAACTCAGAGACCTGTAGGAGGGCAGCGCCAAAGGCAAATTGGATGCTGGCATGCATCGCCAGGGGGATTACCTCCAGAAAGGCGGAAGTGATCCTACCCCTGTACAACTGCTTGGTTAGGCCACACCTTGAGTATTGTATACAGTTTTGGAAACCGCATTTAAAGAGGGATGTTACACTCCTAGAGATGGTCCAAAGGAGGGCAACCAAAATGATCTGGGGCCTGAGGGAGAGGACTTATGACGAGAGGCTCAAGGAGCTTGACATGTACACCGTGGAGGAGAGGAGGGATGGGGGGACATGATAGAGGTCTTTAAGTACATAAAAGGGATCAATAAGGGGGGGCTCAGTCCAGAGCGTAGCAAATTTCCAGAGGGCCTGGGTGCAAGGGTATGTTATAGGGCCCCCCTGGTTTGAACAGACATCAAAATTTTGATTTGGGCCCCTCAAACCTCATGGGCCTGGGTGCGACTGCACCCCCTGCACCCTTGTAGCTACGCCTCTGGCCCAGTCAGGGTGCTTCAAAGGAAGGAGGAGGGAACAATGAGAGGGAATGGGTGTAAGCTGTAAGGGGGCAGGTTCAGAGGGGAGAGGAGGTGTTATTTCACTGAAAGGGTGGTGGCACCACGGAATGCACTGCCCAGGGAGCTGGTAGAGGAGGAGACTGTGGCTGGGTTTAAGAGGGGATGGGACAGGTATAGGGGGAGGGTCAATCTGACCAGGTCCATTGCAGGTGGCACACCTGCGACTGGGGCAGTATAACCCAAGGGGGAGAGGAGGACACCAAAGTCAGCCCTAAATGAGGGTGCTGAAAATTGAGCAGACTCGAAAGACCGTTAGGCCTATTCTGCTGGCATTTTAGTATGTTAGTATATTATTTATTCATTTATTAGAGTTTTGGTAACTGGGTAGGTCCACTGAGACAATGCAGTCCCTTTTTCAGGGACGACCCAGGTGACAATGGTGAACACAGTATAATAGATAAATACAATAATAATATACAGGAAACAGAGATTTAACAATGTTGCAAAAAATTATTACAGTGGAAAGCCAGGTAAGTAACTTAAAACAGATCAGGCATCAAGCATAAAATAAACAGGATAACTAATATTATACTATACATACACAGCAGAAACACGAGAGCAGGTGGATTACAAGATACATCTATCAGAGTAACATAGACTAGGCATGTTAGTAAAGGTATATCAAAGAAAGAAGAAAAGGGAAGGGGCAGATTAGTAGGCTGAGGAAGCGGGAATGGGTGGGTGGGTGGGTGGAGGAGGCATGGGAGCAGGCGGAGGTACTAAATGACTTTTTTGCCTCGGCCTTTACCAAGGAAGATGGGGGAAGGGGGCCGGCACTGCAAGGAGAGGGGGAAGGGGAACCGGCAGTTGAAGTGGGGGAAATGGATCTTGAAATCCCCATTGGGACGGTGTGGGACACCATCAAAGCCCCAAGAGCAGATAAAGCACCGGGCCCTGATGGGATCCATCCCAGGGTGCTTAAGGAACCGGCTGATACCCTGGCCGCACCCCTAGTGGACCTTTTTAACTCCTCCCTTCAGTCGGGGTAGGAACCTCATGACTGGAGGATGGCCCAGATCGTGCCTATACACAAGGGCGGCTCGCAGAAGGAGCCAGGAAACTATAGGCCGGTTAGCCTGATGTCGGTGGTGGGCAAAGTGATAGAGGTCATCTTGAAGGAGAGGCTGGAGGGGGTTCTGAAGGTGCGGGGACACCTTGATGATTGCCAGCATGGCTTTGTTAAGGGCAGATCATGTCAGACCAACCTGGTGGAGTTCTATGAAGGGGTGATGAATGCCCTGGATCAGGGCAAGCCAGTGGATGTCCTCTTTCTAGACTTCAGCAGGGAGTTTGACTCAGTGCAACATCCGGGTTGTTGGGAAAGCTGGGGGATATGGGGGTGGGGGGCAGACGGTCAGGTGGATAGGAAACTGGCTAGTGGGGTGTGTACAGAAGGTGAGGGTTGAGGAGGAAGACTCATCCCCCAGAAGAGTCATTAGCAGAGTCCCACAGGGATCGGTACTGGGTCCACTCATGTTTAATGCCTCTATCTCAGACATCAGAAGCGGTATCAGGAGCGGGATGAGCTTCTTTGCTGATGACTCATAGCTGTGGGCGGTGGTGGATGGGCAGGAGGGTAAACTGGCTCTCCAGGAGGACTTGGGAGACCTTGGGGAGGTGGTCACGCACCTGGAAACTAAAGTTTAACACTGGGAAATGCAGGGTTCTTCACATGGGGGCCACAAACCCAGCTCATGTATACACCTTGGGGAGGGCACTGCAGGATTCAAGGGGAGAGAAGGACCTCGGGGTGGTGGTGGATGCCAAAATGAATAACTCAGAGCACTGTAGAAGGCCTGCGGCCCAAGCAAATAAAATGCTGGGGTGTATAGCCCGGGGGAATAACTTCAAGGAGTAGAGAGGTGCTCCTTTCGCTGTATAATTGCCTGGTTAGACCACACCTTGAGTACTTTGTGCAATTTTGGTGTCCTTACTTAAAAAGGGACATTGCTCTTCTGGAGAGGGTCCAGAGCAGGGTGACCAGGATGATGCGGGGACTAGGAGAAAAGCCCTATGGGGAGAGACTGGAAGAGCTCAAGCTGTACTCGCTGGAGGAGAGAAGGGACAGAGAGAATATGACTGAGGTCTTCAAGTATCTCAAGGGAATGAATAGGATAAGCCTTGAAGGGGTTCTTCAGCTAAGGGAGGTAGGGGCCACCAGGGGACACTCAATGAGGTTGGACGGGGGAGACTAAGGGAGGAAACAAGGAGACGCTACTTCACTAAGAGGGTGGTGGAGCCCTGGAATGCACTGCCCACGGAGTTGGTGGCTACTACAACTGTGGAGGGGTTCAAGAAGGGCCGGGATAGGTATAGGGGGAGGGTGTGCATCCCAGAACCTCGCTGGGGATTGGGGACCTTGTAGGGAGGGAGGGAGAGGTTATAACGGTGCCCTAGGGAGGCACTTATCCCCGAGCAGACTCGATAGACCATAGGGCCTAATCTGCTGTTTTTTGGTATGTTAGAACAAAAACAAGGTGCTGCGTCAGCATGTGGTCTGAAAGCAAAACAAAATGGTAATGATAAATGCACGCTGAAAATAGAAAATGAAGTTAAAAATCTGCGTTTCGACCTTAGTTCTTTTTCTGTTAGTATGTCAGTATATCTGAAAACTTAAACATGCTGTAAACTAATACCATTTAGTGTTTTTATATCAAGATCAATTTACACTGGCAATTTTCTCCTTGAATTAAGGAAAACCATACAGTTTTTGTAGCGTTTTTCTGGAAAGCTAGTCTTAAAAATACCTTTGTTAGTCCAATAAAAGGTATCACCTGCAACATATTTGTTGTTTTTTTTTCTCTACATTTTGGCGTTTGGTACAAATTTACTGGATAGAAGCCATTACTGCATTAGACCAAAGTCATGTTGGGTTTTGTCCTTTTGTTCTGTTAGACTATCCCCGCTTGAGAAGATCACCACATCATCTGTGTATAATAAGATATTGTTTTTTTATACAAACCATTGGACGAGCATTCAAAAACAAACTAAAAAATAATGGGCCCAGGGTGGATACCTGGGGAACCCCTACCGTAACAGGTGCCAATGAAGAAAAAAAAGAGTTTGAAATCTTGGTAATCTGGAAACGCCCTCCAAGGTAGTTCCTGCACCAGCCCAAGCGTGGCTGACATGAATGATATATGTATCATGAACTGTGTGGCTTCACACTAATAAATAAATATTCCAATATACTTTTTTGTAATTCAGTTTGATTAGCTATAATATTTATGTTGACTTTTGTCTTAACCATCATTTGGGCAAGATGAAATGCTCATAAGATATTTTTATTAAATGTATGTTTACTCATATTGACCCAAAAGACATGCATCATGCTTTCAGTGGGGGGGGCAGGGTCTGAGGCACAGTAAATAACTGTGGGAAGCTACTTGCAAATTGCATACATTTCCACACACTGCATTAACCCCTTAATTTACATAACAGCACATCACAAGACCATTAGAGCCCTGATGGCAAGAGCAAACACTTGACCAGTTAATCAGGCTGCAGCTTCACATGACAAAGGAAAGGAAAGGGAGCCATGATGGGACGACATGAGGTGCCAATAGCTGTTACCATCTGAAAGAATAAGAAGGAAACAGGCAATTAGGAGGGAATAAGTGCAGGGGATGTGTGTGTGGGGTGTGTGTGTGTTTGCGTGTGTGTGTGTGTGTGTGTAAGTCAGTTCTTCAATCTACAATATTTCTCTTACTGACACTTTGACTTAAGAAAACATTTGCTCACAACCTGAAAGCATAGTTTGGACAGATGCCCCCACACATTAAACACTGCACTACTGAAATATAACATCCAGATCCATTCGGTCCCAAGTAATAAGTAAAATAAAACTGTTTGAAAGACGCACTACCCAGATGCTTTGTTGCTATAAAAAGGGAGCCCTCTGCCCAGCATTCCTCAGATGATGTCGTCAAAGCAAAGGTTTTTTAGCTGTCACAGATATATTAACATACTAAGAAGCCAGCAGATTAGGCCCTATGGTCTATCGAGTCTGCTCGATGATCAGTGCCTTCTCAGGGCACTGTTTATAGTCACCCATCCCCCCAGCAGGGCTCTGGGATTCACCTTCCCCCTATACCTATGCCAGCATTTCTTTAACCCCTCCACAGTTGTAGCAGCCACCAACTCCCCAGGCAGTGCATTCTAGGGCTCCACCACCCTCTCAGTGAAGTAGTGTCTACTTGTTTCCCCCTCATTCCCCCCCCCGTCCAACTTCATTAAGTGGCCCCTGGTGACCAATACCTCCCTCAGCTGAAGCACCCCCTCAAAGCCTACCCTATTCATTCCTTTGAGATATTTGAAGACCTCTATCATATCCCCCCTGTCCTTCTTTCCTCCAGCGAGTACAGGTTGAACTCCTCTAGCCTCTCCTCATAGGGCCTTTCCCCAAAGCCCAGTATCATCCTGGTTGCCCTCCTCTGGAACCTCTCCAGAAGAGCAATGTCCCTCTTTAAGTAGGGACACCAAAACTGCACGCAGTATTCAAGGTGTGGTCTAACCAGACAATTGTACAGCGGAAGGAGCACCTCACTACTCCTTGAGGTTATCCCCCTGGCTGTGCACCCCAGCATTTCATTTGCTTGGGCCGCAGCCCTTCTACACTGCTCAAAGTTATTCAATATATGGGGCAGTGCCACTCGCAGAAATCCAGCTACGTTTCATTTTTCATTTGACTGCTTTTTTTTTTAGGGCAGCAGTATTTGCTAGTTACCATGTAATTTTTTTCCAGAAGTAATGTTTTTCTTTTTTTGGCAAATATGTCGATATACTCGCTTTCCTTTTTGTTTTCTTTCATTCCTGGGCTAAGATACAGGATTTTGTAGTTGTTAAAAAAAATCCCACTCCCTTGACATTCCTGCCATGAAAAAAATAAATATCTTGATGTGATGTAGTGCGATTAAACGTCAAAAAAATATGGTAACACAATCCAACAGATCGACAGTATGAAAGCAGTATGTACATTCAACAGGTAACCTCAGTGCAAGAGATTTTAAAAAATTTCGAGTGGCGTCCAGATTTAATGACGTTCGTAATTAAATATAAAATTAGCTATAAATGGGTGTTTACAAATATCTAAAAAAATGAAAAATGCTGGGAGGAGTTTCCAGCCCAGTGGCGCAGAGGGTCGAAGCGCTTAGCAGACTTTACCTCTCCCATGTTGATAACCCGTGTTCGGGAATGAATGTGAGTTGTTGAAGGTTGGCGGGGAGAGGGCCAGGAGTAGGATCGAGCAGCCGCTAGGCAGCTCTTCTCTCCCGGGTAGGGGAGACTGGTCTTCCCAGCGCTTGGCTGCCTCCGAGTGGCAGCTCGGTGCCACACAAATGGGGGACCAGCATTAGGCCTATGGGTGGGCACAGCAGGGAACGCTGGATCCAGCATGTGCACGCGCCTCCATGTGTGTGCGTGACCATGATTCTGCATCCGCCAGAGAGCTAAAGGGGGAGAAAAACTGGAGGAAAACAGGACAGGCATGGCGAGGGCGTATGACACCTCCACCTGCCACATCACTAGGGAGATGTTGGATGGTGGAAGGGTGTGGTGCAGCTGGCTGATGGAAGCTTCCCTTACCATGGCCCAGGTGCATAAATTGTATATTACAAAAAAAAAAAATAAGCCGACGACCCGTGTTCGGAAATGAGCATGGGATGCCGGGGGCCGGCCGGGGGGTCTGGGAAAAGATGGAGCTGCCGCCAGGCAGCTCTCTTCTCCCAGGTTGGGGCAGTAGGACTCCCTAGTTCTTGACTGATACTAAGTGGAGATTCAATGGCAGCACCAGGCATTGGGGAGGGACGGTGCTAGGCAGGATTGGAGCTGTCTTCGGTGGCGGTGCACATGCGTGCCTCCACACACATGTGCAGCCATGGATGGCCGAAGCTCCGGGGTTAGTAAGGGGAGAAAAAGCAGAAGAAAAACCCCAGAGGCTAGATGAAGACAGACCACCCTGCAGGCTCTGCAATGGTGGCTGGGCATACAATGCAAAATCCTGTGGCAGAGGACTTCCGGCTTAGGGTAAGTCCCAGGGGAGCCGGGTGACGGGGCTGGGGATTGACTGGAAGGGGGCAGCCGGGAAAGGAGCACAAAGTATATATATTAAAAAAAAAAAAAAAAACAGGAAGAATAAATGTAAGGATGCCAGAAATAAACAGGTTACTCACCTGTAACAGTAGTTCTAGGAGTGGTATATATTGTTCGTCCACACTTATTGGCATGTCCCTTTCCCCTTTAAATCTTGCCGTAAGTCTTCAAGCTGGCTTCTCCCACCCACCCGGGTGGTAAATACCGCGGCTCCGCCCCATGACGCCAGATCTTAGCCCACTGGAAGTCAGGTTGTGTGCGTCTGCAGCCGGGAAGGTCAGGTGGGTCAATGTGGATGAACAACATATACCACTATTAGAACTACTGTTACAGGTGAGTAACCCGTTTTTCTAGGATTGTGGCTATGTTGTTCATCCACACTTATTAGCAGCCTCCTAGCAGGGATGCTGAAAAGGAGCTGTATTCGTTTGCTTTGTTCAGGGGAAGCGAGGAGCATGGAGTGGAGACCTCCCGCCAGCTCATACTTGAGCGGGCCAGGGCAGCAGGAGAAGAGCTCAACAGGAAACGCAGGAGCCAGGACGGAGCAGGAGTTCCCGGTGGCTGCAGTCAGTGGCAGACCAGGGCAAAGGAAAGCGGCCAATCTGGAGAGAGGGCGTGAAGTTTTGAATCACGGCAAGGGGATATAAGGAGGGCCCAGCCGCTCACAGAAAGACACCGAAAAGGAGCTGTATTCGTTTGCTTTGTTCGGGGGAAGCGAGGAGCGTGGAGCGGAGACCTCCCGGCGGCTCATACTTGAGCGGGCCAGGGCAGCAGGAGAAGAGTGCAACGAGGGACAGAGGAGCCAGTATGGAGCAGGAGTTCCCGGTGGCTGCAGTCGGCGGCAGACCAGGTCAAAGGAAAGCGGCCAATCCGGAGAGAGGGCGCAAAGTTTTGAATCGCGGCAAGGGGATATAAGGAGGGCCCAGCCGCTCACAGAAGGACACTGAAAAGGAGCTGTATGTTCTTCCCATACCACCCACCCTGGCCAAGACCTCTATTAAATAGGCAGTGGAGGTGGAGCCTAGGAGGAGGAGTGGCCTGACTGTAGTGTTTTTTTGTTTTTTTTAAAGAACATGGAGAGGATTTTTTGAACCTGACTTTAAGGAGTACCTGATTGCGGTTATTGGACCTGACTTTAGTGGATTTTATTTTTTGTGTGGTGTGTGCTTGTCTGTAAAGGCTAGGAGGAAGGGAACTACCTATGGTATGTGCAAAAGTACTAGTACAGTGTTTTTATAAGGGAGAGTGACACAGGACACAAGTCAGAATAGGAATGCGGCCTCAAGTTGCTAGAGCTGGCATCTGTGGGAGGGTGGTTGGATGCACGGGGTGTGGAGCAGCCATGGTACTAGACTCGGCTTGGAAATTTGGAGGCTGCCCAGTATGCCGCCTGCTGGCAAAGCTCAGGGAGGAAGTGAAAGGAGTTCGGAGACAGCTGGTAGAGTGGAAAAGGAAGGGGCATGGGGGGCCTGCAAACATATACAGGGGGTTGAAGCCTCAAGCACAAGGAGAGGAACTGGAGGTGGGCTGGGGGTACAGGGGCAGCCTGGCAGGAGGGGCCCAGAATCTTGAGTGCCCGTAACCTAGAAAAGCGGGGGGTGTCACAGGAGACCAGAGAGAGAGGGAGTAGTGGGAGGACTGTAGCAGGGGAGTGGGAACCCAGGATTAGCAGTAGGGGGACCAGGGAGTGAAGAGCGTGAACAGTTAAGAAAGGGAAAGGAGGAAGTGGGGTGGCAGAAAACCAGGCAGGAAGCGGAAAAGGGGGGTTCGGCAGGAAGGGAAATGGAGCAGTGTCAGGCAGTAAAGGTTGGGGTACAAGGAAAAGAGAGAAAAGCATGGGAGGGGGGAGATCAAAGGGAGCAAGGCACAAGGAAGGGTAGTGCAATAGAAGTGCCAGAAAACCAAGAGTTGGGTGAGGGAGAAGAGCAGGTTGGAGAAGGAGAGGATCAAGGAGCTTCAGAGGAGGGTAAGGGCAGCACAAAGAAACCAGAAATACAGGAAGGGGCCCAGGGAAGGGTACAGATGGAGGATGAGGGGATAAAGGCTCAGGTAGATTTGGGGGGGGGGAGAAAGCAAGGGGATGGAGGAGAAGAAATTTGAAAAAAGGAGAATGGCAGCAGGGAGGGGTGTCCAGGAGGAAAAAGGGGATAGAGTCTTAATAGTGGAGGACTCTATTATAAAAGGAGTTACATGGGGGAGAAGAGAAGAGAGAGGAAATAAAATATGCGTGGAGTGCCTGCCAGGTTTGATGGCTGCCAAAGTTATCCAGTGGATCCCCTTGAGGGGAAGGGAAATGGATAAAAAAACACATCTGATCTTCCACCTAGGCACAAACGACCTAGCAAAGAGCAGCGGGATGGAGGTGCAAGTCAGGTTTATGGCGCTGGCCAGGTTCTGCAGCAATTCGGACTTCAAATCCCTGTCCTTCTCAGAGGTGCTACCTGTACCAAGGGCCAGCATGGAGGCAAGGCAAAATATTGAGGAATTCAATGATTGGCTTGTAGGTTGGTGCGCCCAGAAGGGGTATGGTGTGATAGGAGATTGGGGGTCAACATGGAGTGACACAAGCCTATATGCCCCGGATAGGCTGCACCTAAACGGGGAGGGGAAGCAGTGCTCAAATGTAAACTGGATGATTATGTGGACAGAAGCTACCATTTAAACTAAATGGGGGGGGAGGGCAGGGAAAAGCCCGACTGTTGAGGCAGCAGGCGGGGGGGGCATAAAGCCCTACACACACAGCAAAAGGGTAAAGGAGACAAATGTATAGGGAAGGAGGAGAGGGGCATGGAGGGTTATGTGCATGAATGCCAGAAGTCTGGGTAGAAAGATCCCTGATTTAATGGCAATAATGGCAGAGGAGGGCCTTGACATAGTGGGGGTAACAGAAACGTGGTGCCACCAGGAGCAGGGATGGGAAATGGAGATACCAGGGTACAAATTATTCAGGAAGAACAGGGAGGGAAGGGGGGTTCACTCTATGTAAAGGAAGGTACCAGGGCATCAGTATTGCAGGGTAAGTGGGGAGAGGCAGAAGGACTCTGGGTCTCGTTGGCAGTGGGGAAAGGGGCGTCAGTGCAAATGGGGGTGGTGTACAGACCCCCAGCACAGCACGAATCTGTGGATAGAAGTATGGCTGACGTGTTCGTGAGAATGGCGGCAAGGGGGGAGGTGGTGCTGATGGGGGACCTGAATCTGCCGGACATGAACTGGAACACCCTTTCGGCTGCTTCAACCAGCAGCAGGGAAATGTTGGACTCCCTGCAGTTGGCCCTCCTAAATCAACTGGTCAGGCGTGCACCTCGGTGGTGCGTTGGGCCCGGTTGCACATGCACCCCTTCCAATGGGAGCTAGCCACCCAGTGGATTCAGCGAGATGGTCATTTCGTCCAGCTGATCACTGTAACCCAGAAGATGTGGGATGCTCTCCAATGGTGGACTGCCCCAGAACGGTTGCAAGAAGGGATCCTGTTTGTCCACCCCAAGCCGACAGTTGTACTTACGACCGATGCGTCTCTCATAAGCTGGGGAGCCCACATGAGGGACAACAGGGCCCACGGGTTCTGGACCCCCGAGGAGTACCGTTGTGGTATACGAGGGTAGTAGCAAAACAGGTAAGGACAAAAAGGAAAGCCTTTAGTAGGTTCAAGACAACTCAGACGGAAGCGAACTGGGTAAAATATCAGGTGAGCCAGAGGGAAGCCGGGGTAGAGGTAAGGAGGGCAAAGGCACAGACAGAGGAGCGAATAGCGAGAGGGGTCAAAAAAGGGGATAAGACTTTCTTTCGATATGTGAATGAAAAAAGGAAGACTAGGCAGGGGATTCTCCAGTTACGAACAAAAGAGGGGGTGGCGATACGAGGAGACAGAGAAAAGGAAGACCCACTAAACACCTACTTTTGCTCAGTGTTCAAGGGGGGGGTGGAAGAAGGAGAAGAAGGCAGCAGAGCAGGTAATGAAATGGCTGGGGAAGAGGGGGTGGAGATGAGGTCATTTCTCGTAGAGGAAATACTGGAAGAACTGGGCTGCATGAAGGTGGACAGGGCAATGGGGCCAGACAGTGTGCACCCAAGGGTGTTAAGGGAGCTAAAGGAGGTATTGGCAGGACCCTTGACTGCACTCTTCAATCGGTCCCTGAAAACGGGGTGGTGCCGGAAGACTGGAGGCAGGCAAGTGTGGTCCCTCTGCATAAGGGGGGGAGGGAGGAAGTGGGAAGTTACAGACCCGTGAGCTTGACATCAGTGGTAGGCAAGCTCACGGAAAAGCTAGTAAAGGCAGGATCAACAGCTACCTGGAGACAAAGGGCCTGATGAATCCAAGACAACATGGTTTTACTAGGGGCAGATCCTGTCAAACAAATTTGATAGAGTTTTTTGACGGGGTCACCAAGGAAATAGATCAAGGTAGAGCGGTAGATGTAGCTTATTTGGATTTCAGAAAGGCATTTGACTCAATGCCTCATGGGGGGCTGCTGTGTAAAATGGCAGGACTGGGGATGGGGTGGGGGGCAGTCAAATAGGTGGGGAACTGGCTGGAGAAAAGGAGACAGAGGGTCATAATAAATGGGGTGGCATCCAGGGAAGGCAAGGTCACGAGCGGGGTCCCCCAGGGAACAGTGCTGGGGCCCCTACTGTTCAATATATTCGTAGGAGACATCATGGAGAGCCTTGAGGGGGGTGTCAGTATGTTTGCGGATGATATCAAAATCTACAATAGGGTGGACACGGAGGAAGGGGTGGAACAAATGCAGAGAGATTTGGGGAGACTTGAGGCATGGTCAAAAAGGTGGCAGCTTGAATTCAATGCAGAAAAATGTAAAATCATGCATCTGGGCTACAGAAATCAGAAGGCAGGATACCGTATGGGGGGCAGAGAGCTGGAGGAGATGGAGCAAGAAAGGGACCCGGGCATCATTATATCCGGGGACCTGAAGGTGGAAGGGCAGGAGGGCAGTGGCCAGAGGGAGTGGAATGCAACGGAAGGGGGATAACCAGTAGGAATAGGGTGGTCATAGTACCCTTGTACACCCATTTGGTTAGACCACACTTGGAGTACGGAGTCCAGTTCTGGAGGCCATACCTCAGGAAGGATGTGGGGAGGATAGAGAGGGTTCAGAGGAGAGCGACAAAAATGGTAAAAGGGTTAAGCCACCTATCCTATGAAGAAAGGTAGAGAGATTTGAACATGTACTCCCTGGAGCAGAGGAGGGAGAGGGGAGACATGATCGAGACCTTCAAGTACCTTAAGGGTATAAACAGGGTGCCGGGGGGAGCATCTTCAAGATGAAAGGAAGTCAGAGGACGAGGGGGCATGGCCCACAAGTGGAGGGAGGACAGTTCAGGGGTAACATTAGAAAATACTATTACTCAGAGAGAGTCATGGAAAAGTGGAACAGACTCCCAGAAGCAGTCGTTAGAGAGGAAACAGTGGAGGGATTCAAAAGGGCATGGGACAACCACATGGGAGTGTTAAAGGGGGGAGGCACAGGTCCAAGCAGATAGCTGGGCAAATGGGCAGACTTGGTGGGCCTAGTTCGGTCCTTTTCTGCCGTCACACTTCTATGAATCTATGAGTTCTCCGGGAGGAGGGAGGCAAGGCGCACCCCCCCACTGATATTCACTTGGGAAATAGAGATTGGAGAACTGAGGCCCCAAAACCAGCATCCCGGCGTGACTCAAGACCAATGTGGTAATGGGTAATGAAGGGGTTTGCTGACTTCAAGGTAGCAGCCCGACAGATTTCCTGGATAGGGATGTCCCTGGAAGCAGCCACCGATGCAGCAGTATGGTGGGTAGAATGAGACGCTTATCCATCTAGGAGGGTCCTTGCCCGCCAAGTCGTAGCACAGACCTATGCATGATGTGATCCATCTTGCAATAGTCTGCTTCGCTGCAGGTCTGCCAAAAGTGGCTTCAGCGTAGGTGACAAACAGCTGGCGAACCTCTCCACGAATTTCCGCCGTCCTCTCTTTATAATAGGAGAGAGCACATCTCAGGTCCAAAGTATGGAGCCTGTACTCAGCATCCGAGGTGTAATTAGGGTAGTATACCATCAGAGTTAACACCTGGTTAAGATGAAACTCTGGCACCACCTTCGGAAGGAATCGTCTTAGATTGATGGACCATTATCAAGTCTATCAATCCACAATCACCCATAAGAAGGCAGAGTTCCTGTCCAGGGAGATCGTGGCAGCTCAGAACTGACCAGCCCAGCTATTCCGTACTGTGGACAGACTGTGCAACCCAGCCTGTCTCCAGGTTCGGAAAGCGTTTCGCAAATAGAGTGCGATGAGCTTGCTCGGTTCTTTGCTGATAAGGTGGCCGACATCAGGGCAGGGCTCCAACCAGTGCATTCTTTGGGTGTTGCTTGTGATCAGCATGAGGTCACTGTCCCTCAGTTTTCCTGGAGTACCTTCAGCTACCCTGACTTCATGGATGTCATGCGGATCATCCAGGATGTGCACCCTACATGCTACAGTATGGATCCTGGACCAACTTCCCTGATATTGGGTTGTCTTGATGTTATCAGTCCATTCCTAACGCGGACAGTTTGGTGCTCCTTGGAATCTGGGGAGTTTCCTAACTCTCTGAAAGAGGCGGTAGTGATACCACTCTTGAAGAAAGCTACTTTGGACTCAAACTGCCACGCCAACTACAGGCCGATCTCGAACCTCCCTTTTTAAGGGAAGATGATTGAGAAAGTACTGGCAACACAACTGGAGAAACATTTAACCATCCATGACATCTATGAGCCACTCCAGTCCGGTTTTCGGAAGAGACATAGTACCGAGACAGCGCTGGTTCGGGTGCTCAATGATCTCCTGATGGCGAGAGATCAGAAGAACAGCTCCATCTTGGTTCTTGTGGATTTATCATTAGCATTTGACACCGCGGACCATGGGTTGTTAACTTAGCGGTCTGAGGTACATCTGTGGAATAACTGGATCTGTCCTCAGGTGGTTTACATCGTTCCTCACTGGAAGAACTCAAGAGAGTGGTATCTGGAGTATTTTCTTCAGATCCAATGTCTCTGCTTTGTGGGTCCCTCAGGGTTCGGTTTTGTCACCCATTTTGTTTGTGGTGTACATGCTACCCCTCGGAGACATTGTAAGAAAGTATGGGCTGAGGTTTCATTGTTATGCCGATGATACCCAGCTCTACCTGTCTTTTGCACCTGACCAGGGTAGTGTTCTCTCGGTCTTTAACAACTGTCTCAAAGAAATCCAGGAGTGGATGGACATGAGTTGGCTGAAGCTGAACTCGGATAAGACTGAGGTGATGGTTGTGGAACCTGGTCGCTGGACAGGAGGTCTGGGTAGTGGGTCAACCTCTGGATTGTTTCTTGGAGGAGTCCCTCTCCCGACCTCTAACCAGGTGTGAAACCTGGGGGTGATTTTTGATGAAGGGCTGACTCTGCAATCGCAGATGTCGGCTGTCATCAAATCCTCCTTTTATTATCTAAGGAATATCTCCAGGATTGAGCACCTGGTTCCATCAAGCGACCTTCCTGTCTTGGTTCACGCCTTTGTGTCCACTCACTTAGATTACTGCAACTCCCTATATCTAGGGCTTTCAGGGGTTGAAATCCGCCACCTGCAGCTGGTGCAGAACGCAGCAGCCTGGCTTTTGACGGGATCATCTCGAGTTATATTACGCCAGTGCTGCGCAACCTGCACTGGCTGCCAGTTCGGTGTCAGATCACCTTTAGAGTTGGCATGCTGACTTTTAAGGCCCTACACGGACTGGGCCCAGACTATCTGAAAGAGCTGCTGGTTTCCTACTGCCCTGGGTGATTGCTTCGCTCGGCCGGCGAGGACTTGCTAGAGATACCTAAGGTGCATTTGAAATCTTCGGGAGCCAGAACTTTTATGTTCATGGCTCCCACATTATGGAATTCTCCACCTCGTCGGTTATGGGAGTGCACGACTGTGGAAAGTTTTAAATCAGCCTTAAAGACTTATTTATGGCACCATGCTTATGGAAGGGATTAGTTGGCCTGTATTAGTATATCGATGTTTGCTTGGTTTTAAATGTTTCATTTAATTTGTTTGACCTTATTATGTATGGCGCCTTGATTTTCTGAAAGGCGCCTTAAAAATAAAGATGATATTATTATTATTAATCATGAAATATCAACTAATTATTGACGGGGGGCAATTACAAGAACATCATTAACAAACAGCATTATTCCCAACACAGGCATATAGTTCTATCTGACACTGCTCTTCGTGCTGGGGATGCTGCACTTGCATTTCTGCAGGTTACCGTAAGTAACCTATTAAGCGCCAACGGTCCAATGTCCTCCACAAACGCCCCCTCTTCTTCAGCTACACTATTCCTTCCTTAACTTTACGCTTCTCCTGGATGCATCAGAAGAATATCTTGTCCCCCCAGCTATGCACCTTCTGCAGTTCTTAGCTCCACATTTCCTTTTGCATTTCTGACCACCCTGTTGGTCTACCCCTACAACAAAACTGCTACCCCTTGTAAAAATTCTATCTCCTCCAGGAGTGATGGCATCAATTCAGAAAGAAAGGTTTTTTATGATGTCACTGTACACAGTGAGATATTTCACTAAGTACCGGAGTACTGTGGGCAGTTTTGGAGTCCACATGTAAAGAAGGACAGGGTCAGAGTGGAGAGAGTGCAGAGGAGGAAAACCAAGATGATCCAGGGACAGCATGAAAGGATGCAGGAAGAGAGGTTGGCAGATCTGAACATGTACACACTTGAAGGGAGAAGGCAGAGAAAGGACATGGCTGAAACTTACAAATACCCCTGTGGGGAAAATACAGTGGACAATAGGAAATTGTTTAGACTGAGTGGAAACACAAATACCAGAAGCCATGAAGCTGGGGGGAGTGGGGGAGGGGCACATTTAAGAGAGATACCAGGAATTAAGAATGATACCAGGAAGTATGTTGTCACGGAAAGGGTAGTAGTGGTGGGGTAGAATAGGCTGTTGAAGGAGGTGGTCAGTGCAAAATCAGTGGGGGGGATTCAAGCAAGGCTAGGACAGACACAAGAGCTTGGTAAAGACTGCACAAGAAAGGGGGGAGGGAGGGATGGACAAAGGGAGAGTGACAAGCCACTCCGGCTCTCTCATTCAACATTGGTCAGGTAGACTTAGTGGGAAGATATGATGGACCAAGGGAACTTTTCCTGCTGGTAGACTGTATGTTTCTATTAATGACTACATTTTCAGAGATAAACATAATCCTTGACATACACTTTCTAAATCTGCTTCCCTGTCCCAGTGCCAAGTTGTCAGTCTTTTATTTTAGGCTTACTGAGTGATCTGTCATCCCTAGATTCTGATTTGTCCCTCTCTCTCCTCCCCCAACCCTGCTGCCACCAGGGTACTGAGCGTGTCCTGACATCGGGATAACAGTCGGCATGGTGGGTGTGGTACAGCCCAAGAAAGACACACAGGGTGCACAGCAAGGCAGTAAAGCAAACAATGGCTATACCGAAGGAAAGCAGCATGCAAACATGAGCAATGGCGTACAAAAGCGGACACCTCGCAAACTCCAGTACTTTGTGTCTACAGGAAGACACTTCATCGGAGGGGCACTGCACTGAGGAGTCAGGTGGTATGGGAGGGTACTAACCCTCCCTCCACTAACAATGCTGTGCATGCTATGGAGGCCAGGGGTGCATGGCATCATATGCTCACTCACACCACCAAGCGCACCACTAAGAACAATTCCTAGAGTGATGCATCACCGAACCCACTCCCAGAAATAAAGCATTCATTTAAAGACTTCATGCCAGCTACTGCTCCTCCCACTCTCTGAGTCGGGGGGGGGTGAACCCATGCTACCCATCATACCAACCAGATGCTCTACCACAGGGTGCTATGGAGCCGGCTTCAGGTGCTCTTTCAAAAGCCACATTTAACTCACCGAGGTTCAGCTGATAGCACAGTCACCTCCAGGTTAGAAGGTTGCAGCTTCTGGCCGACCTGTCAGCGCAGCGGTTGGATTTCCGCTTGCAACGCTGACGACCTGGGTTCAGGAGCAGACCCGGGAGTCAGAGGGCCGGACAGGGGGAGGATGTCAGACCATTCGATGTACTGCTCAACTCCTCCGGAAGGAGGGGGGCACACTGGCTTGGGGGTGGCCTGACCTCTGGCGACAACCAGCTGTATCGCAGCCCTGCCGCAAGCCTTGACGCCATGGCACGCCACACTCTGGGAGGGCGTACATGAAAAAATGCCTCTCCCAGCATGATACCAACACGAGGGACTGACAGTGGGTCCTCACCTGCCTGTGGCTGCAGTACCGCCTGGATCGACGATGACTTGGTTCCTCTGGGGAGGGGGTTCAGGGTCCCTTCCCCACCTGGGGGGTAAGCCAGGGCTCCATGGCTGGGAGTCCTCGATGGGAAGAGGCGGCCAACAGGTGAGGCAGTCAGACAACAGTGCTGGGTTGGGCCGGGAATAAAAAAAAAAAAAAAAGGGTTACAGGTTCTAATCCCACACCACAGCTCTGGCTCATACCTTAAATGTTGGCACTATAGTATAGTAGTAAGAGTGTGCTGTACTGTTGGGGTGTGCCCAACTCTAGTGCAGTACTGGTTGGTGTCCAGGTGGAAGTCAAAGAGCCCAAGTCAGTCTTTGCAAGAATAGGGTATGTTTCCCATTCTCCTGACAACATGTCCCTGCTAATAAAACTGGTTCAGGCAATGTCCATGGCTGTGTGTGGGTGATGACGCCAGGAATGGTTGCCACTATACAGTAATAGTCACTTCACTGCCAGTCTCTCTCTTACTGCTTGTAAAGTGCCATGGGACACTGTGTGTATGAAAAATGATGTATAAATGTAACGTTTTCTTCTAATAACAGCTAACTAAACAGTTATGGTTCAACATCCCTGATGGCCCCGCAGTAGCGCATCACACTGCTGTGAAGACCACAAGAGTTTTGGAGTGGACTATGGTCACCACGTTGGGAGGCAGGCCAGCTGCCCGAGGCCGGCCCGACTTGGCCAGGGAGGGCTGTCTGTAGGTTCCGCCTTACAGCTACCCCTGTAAGTAGGCCAAGGAGCTTCCTCTTTCTGCAGTGGCACACAGTCATGTCAAGGTTGACAGGCATGGCCTACACAAGGGGGAGAAGGGAGGCCACAATGGAGAAAAATCAGGGGGGCAGGGGGATCCTTTGCCGTCCAAATAATGGCAAAAATCCTGGCCTGAACACAGTATATCCCTGTTCAACAGGAAATATCCCTGGGCAGCAGTGGGGGATCTGAAAGGAAAAAATTAGTAGTTGTGGTTCCCTCAGCTCTGTCTCTCATCCATAATCATACTGCACAGTTTATTTAATAACATTTTATAACATTCTGCCTATAAACTTTGGGGAGGCAGTGTGATGTATTAAGAGCAATGAAGGACAGGAGATGAACTGGGTTATATACAGCATCCTTCAAACACAGAAACGTAGAATTTGATGGCAGATAAGGACCGCTTGGCCCACCTAGTCTGTCCCTGCTATACTGTCACCACAGAACCTACCTGATCTACGGCTACTCCTCTCCCCCCCCCCCCAATTTTCTACCAAGATTCCTTTGTGCCCATTTCATGTATGCTTGAAGCCCACCGTTTTCACTCCCACCACCTCTGCTGGCAGACTGTTCCAGGCATCCAACACTTTTTCAGTGAAGAAAAACTTCCTCACATTCCTCCCAAACTTTCCCCCTTGCTAACATACTAAGAAGCCAGCAGATTAGGCCCTATGGTCTATCGAGTCCAGCTTCACTGCATACCCTTGTGTCCTGGAGCACCTTCTCCTCTGAAAAATACTCCCCTCCTGTACCTTGGACCCCCCCACTGTGAGATACTTATGTAACCCCTTGTTACCCGGGGTTACTAGAATCCCAGTAAGACCTAGTGGTAGGCAGGGAAGGCAGCTTGTGAAACTCCAGTTAAATGGGTTTCACACTGTCTCACTCTATTCTCAGTCTCAGCTGAGACTGAGGGATGACATCACCAATAGAACTTTCGCAGCTGCATAAGCCACATTGGAATCTGCAGCAGAGGGAGTTAGATAGAACGTTGGGAGTTTTCAAAGGGAAGGTCGAGTCTCCTGTTTGCCTTCAAGCAAGAAGGTTCAATCTGCAGTTTTGGTTTGAAGAGTGAAGGAGTCAGTTCAAGTGGTGGAGACCGCTGTTCGGGTCTCAGTGCCCCTCCCTCTTGGGGGGGGGGGGATGTACAGATCCCTATGCAGATTCCTGGGGCAATCCCTTAAATTCTGCACGGAGAAGGAAAAAGCTGCCTATTTCAGTTCAGCCTGTGTTTGGAAAGTTGGAAGAGTTGTGATTCACCTGTGGGGTACCTGCAACAAAAGGGTGAGTGTTTGCTCTAACATGAGAGGGCAAAAAATGTGTTTCTTCAGCCTGGGATATGTGAAGAAATCTAGGAATTGAGCTACTATTTGGGACGCCTATAGGACTAGGTCAAACAAATGGAGTAGTGTCAAATGCTAGAGTGCTGTGTGAATTCAAGTAATATTGTAGAGGGGATGCGACAGTTAATCTACCATTTAATCTACATTCAGAAGTTCCAGTTTTCCCAGAGAAATGGCCGGGTATGGGTTGTGGAAGCTGGAGGTGGGAACACCCCCCATCTTTAGTAACCAGGTCCACCTCTACGGATTTCTGCTGTGATTGCTATTTTGCCTCATGCACTTGGCCAGTGATGAGGGAAGTACCCAGACGTGGGGTTGCAAATGGGAAAATCTCTCTAGGAGTCGCCGACTCTAAGTGGTGCGGGGAGCCACAACAAGTGTAAAGAAAATTCTCTTTGTGAGATGGGAGTCAGAAGAAGTAACGAGAAAATCTCTCTAGGAGTCGCAGACTCTAAGTGGTGTGGGAAGCCACAACAAGATAATGGGTTCATTCTTCAAATGGACCGCCGATCAAGTGGCTGGCAGGGGAGCCAGGCCAATCGGGCTGTGTACCCAAAGCACGTGCAAGTCCGGGTTGTGTGCCTGGTGGGTCCAGAGCCTGAAAGCAGTATAATTGGTTCATTCTTCCAGTGGACCGCATTCTAGTCTCTAATCTGCATTACCAATAAATGTAGCCCCATGGGGGTCCATCTATGCTTTGTTGTGTTCAGCTAGTTGTGAATAAAAGCCACACTGCAGAATCCCATTCCTGGTTCTGGACATTACAGTTATTGCTTCCTGTGTTCGGATTTACTTGGGTGCCCCTGTGCAGAGTAGCCAAACCTAGGTCCCTCTGTGCCAAGTAACCTCATCTTCCCTGAACCCAGGTCCCCACCAGGTACTGCTGTCAGTGCCAACAGCATGCCACCTGTCGTTTTGGCAAAAAGGCAGGGGTGAGGGGTTACACTTATAGGTCTCCGTCATGTCCCCACCTCCTCCCCTTTTTAGGGTGTTCAGAATGGGTCTGGCAGTATAGCCTATAGGTTAGAGTAACGAGCTGTGAATGAGCTTGGTACATCCAGCAGACCTGGGTTTAACTTCCACAACCTCCACTTGACTGTGTAACCCTGATCAAGTCATTTAACCTCCCTGCTGCATCTAGGTAGCCCCTGAAAACAGGCACTGTGCCTAGTGGGCCTTACCCAGTTACCAAAGAATACTGAGATCCCTCAGTCTGTCCCTATAGGGCTTCTGATGGAATCCCTGAACCATTTTAGTTGCCCACCTATGGACAGCCTCTACCTTGTCTATGTCCTTTCTGAGACGGGGTCTCCAGAACAGTAAACTGTACTCCAGGTGGGATCTCAGCAACGACTGATACAGTGGCAACACCACCTCTCTCCTTGTGATGGTGATTCCCCTCGATGCACCCCAGCAACCTCAGCCCTGCCTACTGCCTTGCTGAACTGTCCGTCACTTTGAGGTCATCAGATATGAAAACCCCAAGGTCTCTTTTCTGCTTTGTGACCATCAATAACCCCCCCCCCACCCCATTTTATATACCACCTCTGGGTTTCTGTGCTCTATGTGCATGACTTTGTATTTTTTCATTAAAACACAGCTGCCATACCCTTGACCATTCCCAGAGTTTTCTCAGATCTCTACTCAGTTTCTTCACCCCCTCTGGCGTATCTATCCTTACTGCAGATTTCGGTGTCATCTGCAAAGAGCCATACCGTCCCTTTCGGCTCTTCTGTAGTGGTGCTTATGAATACACTGAACTGGACTGGTCCCAGCACTGAGCCCTAAGGTACCCCATTGGTCACTCCCCACTCATTACAGTGAGTGCCATTTTACCACCACCCTCTGTTTTCTATCCATCAACCAGTTCCTTACGCAGTTTACCACCTTGGGTCCTACTCCTGAATTGCCCAGTTTCCTTATAAGCCTCCTATGCGGTATGGTGTTGAAGGCCTTGCTGAAATCTAAGTAGGCCATGCCCACCGCCCCACCCTGATCTATTTCCATGGTCATCCGATCAAAGAAATCAATCAGGTTCATCTGACATGACCTCCCTCCCATGAATCCATGCTTCCTTGGGTCTTGTAACATGCTGTATCCCAAAGTACTTTAAAGTCCAGGCATGGTGGTGGGGGGATGTTTCTGCCATTTAAAATGCACATGTAGTTTCAATTAGCAGAGAGACAACAGGTACAGGGAGGTTAAGGGACTTGCTAAGGGACCTCACGTCCAATCATAGGTAGAGTCAGGTAAACAGGATGGGCTGCATGTCCTTTTTCTGAAGTCAGCTTCTATGTTTCTGCATTGCTC
Organism: Neoceratodus forsteri; assembly: GCA_016271365.2. Classification (NCBI taxonomy): domain Eukaryota; kingdom Metazoa; phylum Chordata; order Ceratodontiformes; family Ceratodontidae; genus Neoceratodus; species Neoceratodus forsteri. Next base: position 84,090,446 of record JADMNL010000033.1, read on the forward strand.
AGTATCACACAGTAAGTGGCAGTTGTGGGATTCAATCTTGAGTCTCGGCCGGCCCAGTGGCGCTGAGGGTTGAGGCGCTGGATGCCACACCGGCGACCTGGGGGGAGAAGGATTGAGTGCCCGATGGCTTGCTCTCCTTCTCCAGGGAGGGGTGGGTGCTAGCCCTGCCGCGATACTGCCATCTCCTGGGTGACCACAGGTATTGGCAGTGCAGTTGGGGAAGCAGAGAACAAGGGAGGGGTTGACGTCGACCGAGGACCTGAGTGGAGGTGCATCTCAGCGCGCCTCTGTCTCATTGGCCCTCCCGCGCTCTGACATCAGCAGAGGGGCGGGAGCAGAAACAAAGGAAAAACACCCCAGTTGGTCCTGGCAACGAGCTCTCCACACTATGCATCCACGGAGGAACTGGGGCAGACTCCACTGTACACACTCCCCTGAAGTTTGAGGGAGGTAAGTGAGGAACCTTCTTCTCCCCGCCCAGGGGGGTTAACCGGGGGCTCTGGAAACAACGGAGTGGTGCACTCTAGGAGCAGACTCCTAGGTCCTCGCGGTGGAATGCAATGGTGCTTGGGGGCTCTAAGAGAGAGGCCAGACTGGGGCAAGTGTCCATATTCACCGCTCTGTGCCCACTGAACTATGAACCAGAAGGCTCCAGCAGGCTTGAATACTATCCTGCCACAGCCATTCATTCACTGTGTGACCCTGAGTATAGAAACATACATTTTTTCAGCAGAAAAGGGCCGCAAAGCCCATCCAGCCTGCCCAAAGCCTATCTATCTAATGTAGCTGCAAGGGGCCCTATGCAGCCCCCACGTCCTCTCTGCGTGAATCTTCCTTTTAATACCTATGTGCCTGTCCCATGCACACTTGAATCCCATAACTGTCTCCCCCACCATCACCTCCCTAGGCAACCTTTTCCCATTTATCCATCACTCCTACTGTGAAGAAATGCTTCCTTACCTCCCTCTTGAAACGTCTTCCCATTAACACCGTGTTCCCTCTTGTAATCCGTTTCTGCTCAACCTAAAAAGCTTCCCACAGCTCACAGTTTATTCCCCAGGAGGTGCTGTATTTAAAGGCAGTAGAAGCAACTTTTATTTATAATTGGGCTCTTCCCGTGAGGCTCAGGATGCCATTACAATAAAGTGCTCAAGTAGAAAACATAAGTCACAATAAGTACATAATGAAATAATTACATCACCAAATAAATAATTTATATAAAAAATTTCTACAACACTAAAACCAAATAAATAAATTGGATGTCAGTATGATAAAATGGGGGGATAATTATTCCCTAATTGCTTGAAAAACAAGGTTTTAAGACCCTTCTTAAAGGACTCCACTGAGGGGGCCTCCACCAGAAGTAAATTCCAAAGGACCAGGTCAGCTACCTTAAAGGCCCGGTCCCCCAAGGTTTTTAACCTAGCCCTGGGTACCACAAGGAGGCCCTCCTCCATGGAGCTGAGAGGGCGTGAGGACACGTAAGGGTGCAAAAGAACCAGCAGGTAGCCCGGGCCCAACCTGTGTAGGGCCTTGTAGGTTCTCAAGGTGACTTGAAAGGAGAGTTGCCACTTTACACACAGCGCCGGGGAGACATGACACGACCTCAAAAGGCCGATCAGCAACCTTGTAGTTGCATTCTGCACTAACTGCAAGCGCCATAGCATGCCTCCACTGACACTGAGGTAGTGCGTGCACCAGCGTCACCAGGGGTATAAGGGATTTAATCCGGCTAACATTCCTTAGATGCTAAATGCCAGTGCAAACTACTGATGACACCAGAGCCTCAACAGTCAGCCCCTCCTCCAGATTTTTCACCTTCGTGGGAGCCAAAGGCCCAGAGGAAGTGAGTCAAAGCTCTGTCTCCCTCTCGGTAGGTGCCACTCCCCCCCAACCCAACTAAATGTTCTTCTGCCACTTGACTTCAGTTTTGTCAGGGTTAGATCTTAACCAGCTCGATGGCATCCAGTGTGTTGGAGCTCGACCAGACATCTATTCAGCACACTGACTGTACTCGTCACCCCAGGTGCAAAGGACAGACAGAACTGGGTATTATCCGCTTTAGCAACGAAACCCAAGTTCATACTGTCTAATGATCCTCCCCAAGGACATCACGTACACCACAAACAACATAGGCAAAAGGACTGAACCCTGGGGTACACCACACGGCAGAGCCATCAGGGGTGCACAGAACCTTCCCAACACTACCCTCTGTGTCCTGCCTTTGAGACAGGACTCAAATCAGCAGATGACTTAGCCGGTGAGTCCTACATACTCTCTGAGCCAGTCTAATAACAGCTCACAGTCCACGGTGTCAAAAGCTGAGGAGAGATAGAAGAAAATGAGAACTGACCGCTCTTCTCTGTCTCTTGCCCAAAGCATGTCATTATGCACCCTCACCAGCGCAGTTTCTATGCTATGCCTAGACCTAAAACCATATTGGAAAGGCTCATAGATGTCAAAGGCAGTGAAGAAGACCTGTCTGTTGTGCAACCACTTTCTCAATAGCCTTACCAAGGAAGGGCAGGTTAAAGAAAGGTCTATAGTTCGTCAGGATGTCCGGGGCCAGAGATGTTTTTTCAGAAGGGGCTTCATCAATGCATCTTTCAATGCAACTGGGAAAAAAAACTCCAATAAGGAGCACTAGACAATCTCAGTGAACACCAGGCCCAGCTGACTAACACAGCTCACTAGTAGACATGTCAGGCCTGGATCCAGTCCACAAAACGTTGGCCGCAACTCAGAGATCACCCACTCACCTTATGCATTGTCAATAATCTGAACTTCCCCATGACCAGTGAATGTGTCTTGGACCCACTGGCTCAGCCCTGCTGGGCTGTGATGGCCTACTTGGCAAGATCCTGGCCCGAACAGAGGACACCCTGTCATGAGGAATCAAGCAAACTCCTCACATTTTGCAGGTTCCAGATAGGCTGGATGAAGAAGACTGTCCACCATCGAAAAGAGCTGTGCAAGTCAATTCCTGCGAGCACTGATTTCCCTAGAAGAGGCCCTGTCTTCTTTTGAGTGATTGTCCTTTGATACTCACCATGGTGAGTAATCAAAGTCAGTCTGTCCTCTTGGGCACTGGACCTCCAACAATTCTCCAGACTTTGCCCCTTTGCCTTCATCCCCCTCACCCCACCGTCATACCACAGCGAGCCAAGGCACAAAACCAACAGACATACACGAGCAGGTGCCACAAGATCTATTATGAGCCACCACGGCTTCCTCTGGTCCCATGGCGCATGCTGACATTGCATCCAAGGTGTCCAGCACCCACTAGAAGTCCTTCTGGCTGTAGCTTTCGTAAAGGGTGGTACTGGACCATATCCATAGGGAGAGGACTACAAAGTGGGACCCTGAAAAAGAACCTGATGGTTCAAAGATCCAACCTACTGACCAGATCAATGTTGAGATCCTTGACCTCGGGCCCAGGAGAAAATGTCATGTCCAAGGCATGGCCATCTTGATGGATCACAGAAGTAACAACTTGGGCAAGGACCAGGGATTTCATACCCTGACAGTAATCTTGACCAAAATGCAAGTGTTCGTCATCGACTAAAGCATTGAAATCACCCAGAATAATCCACCTAGGTGACTCCAACACTCTGTCGGTGACAAAGTCCAATGGTATTCTGCAGAAAATCCCCTTCCCACCCCGGAGGCCAGTATATGAGAAGAATTCTGCAGCCTGCATCTGGACCCCCCCACACAGCCATGCAATTAAACGATGAGGTATCCCTCACCGAGTGCATCACCAAGTTCAGTTCAGATCTAAACCAGATGGCCACCCCACCCCACCCACAGTTCTTCCTTGGGCAGTACACCACGGAGGATGTGGCTGGGATGGCTGACTCCAATACAGGGTCAGCACCATCGCCAAGCCAGCTCTCCGTGAGGCAAACCACATCGACAGAGGAATCGTCTCAGTCACGTCGCCCCCCCCCCTCCAAGGTTTACATGTTGAGGTCTTTCAGCCTTTCCTCGTAGGGCTTTTCTTGCCGCCCCTGTAGAAAAAGGAACAGTGCATTATCTGGAAATCAAACAAAGACCTCCTGTGTGGAAGGCAAAAGCTCTACCACTGATCCACCAATACATTTCTTACCAGCAGCAAACTAGTGGCTCATGTGATCATGGAGGGGAGCAGGTGCAATTGGATGTATTATCTCCGGACCCCAGCAGAGGAAAATGCAAAGGAAGCAACAATATACTGTAAAATAAGTTAATTTATTCCACTGGGTATGGAGAGACACAGCATGAACACCCCACCACTTTGACTCTTATCAATAAGGCTTTATCAGCAAGCTCCCTGATGAAGCCTCATTGTCTGGAAAACGTACATGTTTGGCAACTACATGGTTGCCTCCTTTCTAATTGTTTTAGCTGTGAATGCATCAGTTTTCATCGATTGTGCTAAACCATGGCTTACAAGCTGAGTTGGAGGAGGGATGGAGGCATTCAGGGCCTGGTCATTGATTCTGGTTTCTCCCACTGCCAGATCCCCACCTCCTACTTATGTTATAACATAACTGTTGTGCCCTGTTTGTTTGACCACAACACAATGCTAAACGCATAAAACCAAGTTCTGTTATTTGTCTGTTCTTAGGATGCATTTTCTGAAGTGCAACATGGGGCATACAGTTGGGCAGGTCAACAAATACAGTTATGTATGCAACTGAGGGGGAGGCATTGATCGCCAAAGAAGAACCAAGGAGGATTCTGGCTTACAAATGTTATGTTCCTTGCTTCATCATGGACCCTGAGGAATTTACTTGAGTTCCTTGTGGATCAGTGCCTCCCAGCTGTAAAAGTGAACAGAAGCAGGACCCCACTGCAAAACGAGATGTTGCATCCTAGTTGATCCCTCCTGAGTATATAAACTGTAAGAAGTTAATGGAGAGCAAATAAGAAAAATTACTTGAGAGCCCAGATCCGATAATACAGACATACAGGGTTGCCACTTTTGAATGAGGAAAAAAACAGATGAGAAATCAAGGAAAACATCTGACTCCTTCCTGGTAGTCCACCCCTTTTCTAGACTGATAAGTACACTCTCCTTTCCCTGTAGTCATTTGTTATATCAAAGGAGACATTTATTGATCATTAAAAGACAGTACTGTTTTTCAACACAGCTTTTCTCCACTGTCATAGCCTGACCCTCCTCTGGCCTGGGACATACACCAGTGGCTTACCACTAGCCTCTCTGCTTTCACTGGCCAGGATCCACTTGGCATAGGTCCCAAAGGCACCTCCAGCCATCACCCCAGTGACAACAGAATCTTTACCCGTTTCCACTCCTCCCACTTCCCCTGACATCGGCCAATGCCTCCAGGGGCCTCGGATGTCATGGCATGCTCTGGGCTGACGTCACCCCTTACAGGGAACAGGCTCCCCAGCCCACAATAAGGGGCTTCTGTGATGCTGGAGACCAGACTTCTCCCAGTTCTGTGCTTGCTCATGGTGCACTCCACAGCACTCCTGAGCCTAGGCCACTCCATTGCAAGTTCCTTCAACCCAGTCCCAATCCCAGGTCCGCAGCACAAATGCACACCAGGCGGCCCTAATAAAAGTAAGTACTTAAAATGCAGGGTGGCCAAGATTAGCTTACTATACCCTTAAGTCCATTCACATCCATACTTTTTACCTCCCCGACTGGCTGGTTTAATAAGGAAATGGCTGCACGACATCAGACACTAGTGTGCTGCCCTGACATCAGGCCAAACCAAAGAATGATTTGACCGCATCTGTTCTGAAAGAATTAAGCCACTGCAAATACAACTCAAAAAACCAGAGTACTTCTGGGATAAACCAGGCACCACAAAAAGACCCAATCTGGCCCTAAAGTGGACAGGTGCCACCCCCCCCCCCAACTGACATTTCTAACACTAGTTCAAGAGCAGTAATCAGTGAGAGACACCATGGATGGCTCCAGAACCTTTTTTTTTTTACTTCATTAATGTTTCTTGATTATATCTAAATGTACACAATACAATAACATACTTACATACTAAAATGCCAGCAGAATAGGCCTAACAGTCTTTTGAGTCTGCTCGATTTTCAGCACCTGCACTAAGGGCAGATTTTGGTGTCCTCCCCTCCCCCTTGGCTTATACTGTCCACAGTCGCAGATGTACCAGCTTCACTGGACCCGGTCAGAGTTACCCTCCCCCCTGTACCTGTCCCATCCCCTCTTAAACCTGGCCACAGTCTCCGCCTTTACCAGCTACCTGGGCAGCGCATTCCATGGTTCCACCACCCTTTCAGTGAAAAAAAAAAATGTCCGCCTCTCCCCTTGGAGCCTGCCCCCTTCCAGCTTACACGTTTCCTCTCGTTGTCCCCCCCCCCTTCCTTTGGAGCACCCTGACTGGGCCCAACTTATTGATCCCTTTTATGTACTTAAAGACCTCTATCATGTCCCCCCATCCCTCTTTTCCTCCAGGGTGTACATGTCGAGCTCCCTGAGCCTCTTCTCATAGGTCCTCTCCCCCAGGCCCCAGATTATTTTGGTTCCCCTCCTTTGGACCCTCTCTAGGAGTGTAGCATCCCTCTTTAAATGTCATCTCCAAAACTGCACACAATACTCGAGATGTGGCCTAACCAAGCAGTTGTACAGGGGTAGGATCACTTCTGCCTTTCTGGAGGTAATACCCCTAGTGATGCATCCCAGCATTCAATTTGTTCTTGCCGCTGCCCTCCTACAGGTCTCTGAGTTGTTCATTTTGACATCTACCACTACCCCCAAGTCCCTCTCACCCTCTGTGACTTGAATTTTGTCTCCTCCCAAGGTATACCCCTGGCCTGGATTTAGGACTCCCAGGCGCAGAACCTTGCACTTCCCCACACTGAATTTTAGTTTCCATTTTCCTGACCACCTTTCCAGATCCTCCTGCAAGGCCACCCTCCCCTCCTCCCCATCCACCACTGCACCCAGCTTTGAGTCGTCTGCAAAGAGACTCATTTCACTCCTGATCCCCTTCCTTATGTCTGAGACATAGGCGATGAACAGGAGTGGCCCCAGCACTGACCCCTGGGGCACCCCACTAGTAACCCACCTTGGGGATGAGGCTACCCCCCCAACCAACACCCTCTGAGTAAGCTCAGAGAGCCAATTTCCTATCCATCTTAACAACAGTCTCCCTACTCCCATTTCCTTCAGTTTAGCCAGCAGGCCATTGTGAGGTACCGAATCAAATGCCTTGCTGAAGTCCAGAAAGAGGACGTCCACTGGCCTACCCCAGTCCAGGGCCCTTGTCACCCAGTCATATAACTCCACAAAGTTCGTCTGACACGATCTGCCCGGGACAAAGCCATGCTGCCTATCGTCCAAATACCCATTTTGCTCCAGTAACCTCCCTAGCCTATCCTTGACGATACCCTCCATCACCTTGCCAACCACCAACGTCAGGCTAACGGGTCTGTAATTTCCCACCTCCTCCCTTGACCACCCTTGTGGAGCGGCCACCCTCCAGTCCTTGGGGCACCTATCCAGTCCTCAGAGAGATGTTGAAGAGCTCCGCCAGAGGGACTGCCAGGACATCCGCCAGTTCCCTCAGCACCCTGGGATGTATTTCATCTGGCCCAGGTGCTTTCTCCACCTGAAGGGACCTGAGGGCTTCCTTTACTCTCACTACCGGGATTTCAGCCTCCATCTCCTTCCCCACTGCACCCTGTACTGCTGGCCCCCCACCTGTCTGAGGTGGCCACTCCCTGTCCCCAGACCCGTCAGGGCCCCTGATCTCTACCGGTCCCATCCTTTCCTCTGGTTTGCCCCTGGTCCCCCCGCAAGACATAACCTCTCCATCCCCCTTGGTAAAAACTGATGCAAAGTACTCATTTAGGAACTCTGCCTGTTCCCCTGCCACCTGTGCCCAACCCTCCCCTATTCTTATCCTGCTGATCTGCCCTCTTACTTTCCTTTTTTCCCCTATGTATCTAAAGAACCCCTTGTTCCCCCTCCGGAGCCCACTGGCCAAGGACTGCTCCTTCTTCGCCTTAGCTGCTCTCACCACCCTGGTGACTCTTTTGGCTGTCCACTCATACTCCCCCTGATCCCTTTCACTCCTTGAGCACTTGAAGCGCCTATAGGCTGCCTTCTTGTCCCTCACAACTTCCTGAACCTCCCAGGTCCACCAGCAGGGTTTTCTGACCTTACCGAACTTGTGCCTTTCCCTTGCGCAGGATCTGGTAACCTCCTATATTCCCCTCCTAATGATCTCCCACCTGCTATCAGCATCCATATCCGGCCTTATCCTGTCCAAATGATCTTTAAGGATCCTTCCCATCTCCCTGAGGTCTGCACCCCTAAAGTTGGTTACTACCGTCCTTGTTTGGCTTCCCCCTGCCCCCCAGGTCCAGGAAGAACCAGACTGTGGCATGATCACTCACCGCCAATGGATTCCTCACCTCTAGGCCCCTAATCTGATCACTGTCCACCAGAATCACGTTCCGGTGTCCGGGCCTCCCTAGTTGATGCACCCATCTGCTGGGTCAGGAACGCGTCCTGGAAAACATCCTGCAGCCTCTGTTCCCTGGCCACTGGTGGCGGCATAGTCTCAGTTTGTTCCCGGCATGCTGAGGTCCCCCAATACCACAACCCTTCCCTTTCCCAAACTACAGCGTCCCTCGAGATTTGCCACCAAACTTTCTTCCAGAGCCTCTGCCAGTGCAGGTGGTCTGTATATCACTCCGACTGTTACTCTCTTACCCCCCTGCATCAGCATAGTGACCCAAATAGCCTCCGCATTCCCCCAGCCTCCTCTACCCCTCCAATACCAATGCCATTTCTGACTAACAGTGCTACACCACCCCCTTCCCTCCCCCTGTCCTTTCTAAACATAGAGTAGCCCTCCAGATTTAGGTCCCACTTGTGCCCTTGGGTGGCCCAGGTCTCAGTGACTGCTGCCACATCCACCACCCCCTCAACTAGCATTGCCTGGAGCTCAGACATCTTGTTTCATAAGCTCCTGGTATTTATCAGGACCACCCTCCACTCCTTCTCCCTCCTCTCCTTTCCTCCCCTTGAGTTTCCGTTTATCAGCTCCTGCACCCTACCTAGTGATCTATTTCCATATCTCCCTAGCCCCCTAGAAGGGTGGAAACCTTGTCCCTCTTTTATCACACCTGCTGGCACTGACCCCTTTTTTGATCCCTCCTTCCCTCCTTCACAAGTTTAAACCCCACCTTTCATTGATGAAAGCAGCTAGTTATTTACGTGGGGCCCTGTCCTTAGTGTACAGCCCCTTCTCCTCCCAGGTCTCCCCCCAGTCCCCCACCAGACCATACCCCAATTCCCCACACCACTCCCTAAGCCACGATTTGTCTCCCTAATCTTCTTCTTGTTTTCCCCACTAGCCCATGGTACCGGCAGGATTTCCGAAAAGGAGATCGTACAGCCTATGGAAAGGCCTACCCTGGCCAACTCCCGGAACCTTGCCTGAATTTCTAATTCACTATTTCCATTTATGTCATTTGTCCCCAAGTGCACTAATATGTCCGGGGTCCCCCCGCATTCCCTTACCAGTGAATATAACTCATGTTTGGCCTTGTGCACCGTCAGGCCTGGGTGGCATTTGGTTCTGAACATACAAGTTTTACCCTCCCCTGCCCCTCCCACTGGATGCCTCTGATCATGGAGTCCCCCAATAGCAGTACTCTAGCCTCCCCCTTGCCTACATGTTCACCCCTCGGGTTTCCCCTCCTTACATACCCCCCTCATCCATTTATAGTTAATATTTCTCCACAAAGCAATAATTCTGTCAGAAACAATAAAACCTACTAGACTCTGTGTATTGATACCTCCCCTTTGTATTCCAGCTCTGTAACTGACAAGGCTTCTTAATGCTGCTACGTGCAACACTAGTTGATTCTTTATGTAACTACTGCACTGATGAGGAACCTTTGTAAATGAGCTTCTTAGCTCAAAGATGTATATCCGATTGTATAAATAAATACTTTATGTAGTTTGGGACATTCCCATACCATATGCAGTGAAGATGTATGTCCCTGGTTACACCTCCAACATCTGCCTTCAGCGTATTTTTCCCATTTTTTCCAACTTGACAGGGGCACAGTAGCAGCAATGCAGAATTTGATATTGTACAAGACGTCCTTGTATGTCTTTACATGCCTGATATACATTCTTCCAAATCAGTTCCCAAGACTCGTGGGGAATCTGCCTGTCTAGGTCTTTTTACCATTTCTGTTTAATGAGTGAGGTGATCTCTTTGTTATCATCAAGAATTAATTTATATACTCGGCCTGCACTACCCTTCCCTGTGGCTATTCTGAGGAATGATTCCCATTGTTTAGAAGTTTCAGTTTGATAGGTTGGTTCCATAATTGCAATTGAAGCTCCCTGTACCTGTAGATATTTATGAAATTGCGTAACTCGCCGGCCCGGTGGCGCTGATGGCTGGCTGTCGCGCCTGCCACTAGTGACCCAGGTTCGAACAACTCTCGGGTCACCGGGAGCCGGCTTGGGGTGGGGTTGGAGCAGGATTGAGGGTGGCTGCCCGCTTCCTTCAGTTCCGGGCCTCCCACCGGGTGGAGGTCCAGTGGGAGCACGGTAAGAAGAAGCAGCGATGCAGGTCTGGGCGGGCAGAAGGCTGTTGATCCTGGGTACATGCGTGTTTCCACACGCATGCACACATGTGTACACTGCAGTCCTGGGGGTTGAAAATACAAAAATAAAGTATGGAAGAAAAAAAGATAAAGAAATTGCGTAACTGGTAGGCCGAATATTACTTTCATATCTGTGAATGAGTATAAAGTTCCAGAGTTTGGGTCTACTACATCTTTCAATACTTTAATGCCTTTTTTCCTCAGACCTTTTTTTAAGGGATAGTAATTTTGTCCAGGGGTGTAACAGCAATTTACTCACTAAAATGTCTAATGTTCCATTTGTAAAACTTGGGTTAGACTAAAGCAGCAGTTAATTGGCCTAACAGTAGCGGGTGCTGATCCACTACATAGCTGAATCCGTTAGTGCAATGGACAAGTTAAATCAATGTTTTCCGTTGCTACAGATACCAAATTTAGGTCCGAGGAAGAGGAACATTTTGTTTAATGCTGCTTTGCCCTCTCAAAAAAAGCTCAGGAAATAAAAACGATCAGAGGATTAATATTTTTGTTGATTCAGGCCCACGTTTCACTCTCAGATAACCAGATCTTCCCGATCTCCTATTTCTGTATTCTTCAATCTGGTTAAGAAAAAGACAACAAAATATAAATCCTTTTTGTCCTTGCTGGATCAGTTCAATTCAGTGTTTCAGTCAAGCTTTTTCTTCTTACACTGCCACGTACCCTCATTGCCCTCTTTGGGCCTTGACCAGCAACCTCCTGGCCCCAGATACCACTGCCCAAGTACAACAGTGGCGCAAGTCCCAAGAGTATTGGCAGCCATCAATTACATGGTGCAGTGTGTTTTTTTCCCCATGCTTTCTATCTTCCACCTCCCTCCCAGTGCCCTGGCACAATCCTTAGAGCTGCAGTGACATTCTGTGTAGGAGGTAATGAACCACATCAACAGCCTACCACGGGGGTCACTAGAGGAGTAGAACCTGGGTGCTCCACCCCCACCAAGGGGCACTGCTACTGGCCATAACTCTGACCTGGAGCCAGGTGACTGTGGAAACCCGAGCTCGTTCCCAAACCCAGGTTACCCACACGATAAGGATGTGCAACTGCTAGGGCGATCAGGGCACCCTCCAGTTCAACACAGTTTCTTTTTATATTGTGTCTTTTATTCTTCTCCCTTCAGAGGCCACCTGACCATACGATTTGGAGGCCAAAACTGACATTACTAACACCATAATAAGGAACAGAGATGCATGAAATTAGAAATACCTTCAATGTTACCGGCGTTTGGCCACTGAATTTTTTTTTCTTTATTTTGGTGGCAAACTGTAATTTTTAGGTGGCCAAAAAGATACTAATTTTTTACACCCTTGAAAAACATGATCCTGGCAGCAAGAGCCCCTGAGAGTCACACCTCCACAATGCATCTGCTCCATGGCCATTTCTAATATGGGATTCAAGGACTCTCATATAAACCTCTGTCTCCCACCTTGCTGTCACGTTACTGAGTCAGGGCTGAAAAGGACTGTATACAAAGGATTTATAAATACATTTCTTAGGTTTATAACCTTTTTTATAGTAATGACCTCACTGAGTTATTTTGTGGTGGCCTCTCAATCCACAAGGCTAGTCATTGGTGCTGGATCTGTACCGCCCAGCAGAAGAGCATCCGCAGCATGCTGCGACCCAGATTTGCATCACGCACCCAGGGCGACTGGAGGGAAGACAGTCAGGGAGGATGGTGGTGTCCACATGGATGCCCTCCTTCCCAGGTGGAAAGGAAGAAATGATTACTCACTGTAGTAATGATGTTTCTTCCAAGGAATCCAGCAATAAATCATACAAAAATACATCATCTCCATCCTGAAATGTTACCCCGGAGATAGAACGAATGCTAATGGAACTGTTCAAACCCTGCAGTGTTATCATGTTCCCCTGCTGTTCTAATGTCAGATTTGCTTCCTGTAGCAAAGGAAGCAGTAACAACAAGAGAGGCAGTATATTGCAGTGGTTTAAGGCTCTGAGCTGCAAATCTAGAGACCTGGGTTTGAATCCCACAGCCCCCACTTGCATACTGTGTGGCCCTGAGCAAGTCACTTAATTGTCCTGTGCTCCCAGGTTGCACCTGTAAACTAGCTTTCAGCTTAATGTGTCTCACCTGGTTAAACAATTGAGGGAAAAAAAAAAAAAAACAACAACAGTAACTATTCTATAGTGTATGGTGGAACGTTGTTGGAGATGGAAATCCATCCCTCGAATAACACGGTTTTGCTGCACTAGCTACGTTAGCTAGTTTGTTATGATGCACTAGCTATGAAGCGAGTGCAGCACAACTTGAAACAGGTTTGCGCATGGGTGTTACTCAAACCTCCGTTTTTCTACAGAGGGCTGCGGCGGTGAATACTGGACCCAGAAGAGAGTGGCGGTGAAAAACGAGCGACAAAGTAAGGACACTGCACTGCTTCTTAAGGAAAAGGGACTCTTTTTTTTGTTGTGGTTGTGGACCATGCTATAAAGACAGTGTGGTCCCACTATCACAACAAGAGTGAGTAGCCATCTCGAGGTTGCCATGGTGTCCAAAACCTCTTGAGCTTCGCTCTTGAGGTTTAAACGGTCACCATGACAAACCTCTCAATGGCTACACATGCTTGTTGTGGATAGTGGACCATACACTATCCTCTATATCTGATACTAAAATAACACAAAAAGTACAATTAAAAACAGCACACTAAAGTCTGTTTTTAATTTGGGGAATAGCAACCAATTTTAAAACCTGCTGTGAAAACCCCAAAAGGTTATGTAACAAATGCTCAAGCACAAAAGATACAAACAGACGGATTCCTGAGAGAACCATTTTTTCAGGTTCTGGGGGGGTGGGGCAGGGATTGTATGAATTATTGCTGGATCCCTTAGAAGAAACATCACTACTACGGTGAGTAATCATTTCATCTAACACCAGGAATCCAGCAATAATGTCATACAAAATGCAGACTCTATGGCAGTACCTTGGGAGGCTGGGTCTACAACCTATTTAGGAAAAAAGGTTCTTCAAGACAGCAGTCCCAAACTTAACACATCTCCTGGATTGGCCATCCAGACAATGGTAGTTGCTTTACAGGGTCTTGCAGAGGGATGCCTAGGGTGTGCCCTTAGGCCTCTTGCGGATTTCTTGCCAGCTTTCTCAAAAGAAAACTCGATACAGGATACTATCCACTGAGATATAGTCCTTCTGGTTGCTGGCATACCTTTACCAGCCTCTCCAGAAGTGACAAACTGTGTGCTGTAAGTTCTGGTGTCTTTTGTTCTGTATAGGTAATAACTCAGTGCCCTTTTTATATCTAGGCTGTGTAGCTTATGCTCATCTGCAGTGGTGTGAGTGAAGGAAGATACAGGTAGAGTAACAGACTGATTTAAATGAAATTCTGACATCACCTTGGAGAGGAATTTTTCTGTTCTCAGGACCACCTTGTCTCTGTGATAGATTACAGAAACACAGAATTTGATGGCAGAGAGCCAGCCCGGTGGCGCTGGATGCCCCACCGCCGACCCAGGTTCAGGAACGAGCCCAGGCTGCCACAGGTCAGCAGGGGAGAGAGAGAAGATTGAGTGTCCAAAGGACTGTTCTCCTCTCTCAGGGAGGGAGGGATTGCCATCCCGCTCGTCGATTTCCCTCTGGCGGTGGCTGGAAGAGATGCGAGTTGGGAGGCACGTTGCCGACGTACGACGTCGGCGGGGGGGGCGGAGAAAATGGAGCTGGCAGGCTCTGAGATGGCTCACCAGCGCCCGTCCTGGCTCCCCGAACATCTGGATTTCTCTCCGGGGCTTGGGGAAAGCTGGCACCCCTTCGTCTTGGCCCATATGGGATCGAAGGGGATGTTGGGCAGAGGAATGGTGAGCCAGAGACCGAGTCCCTCCGAGGAAGGGACCTGAGCACCATGCCAGGCTCCCAGGAAGATAAACAAATAACAGAAAAAAAGAATTTGACGGCAGATAAGGACAACTTGGCCCATCCAGTCTGCCCATTTCTCCCTACCTACACTATTACCACAGACTGTGCATAATCTACAGCTCTTTCTCCCTCCCTCCTTCCTTCTTTTCCACTATGATTCCCTTGTGCTTATTCCATACATTCTTGAACCCCACCACGGTTTCCACCCCCACCACCTCCACTGGAAGGCTGTTCCAGGAATCCGCCACTCTTTCTGTGAAGAAGTACTTCCTCACATCTCTCCTCAATCTACCCCCCCCAGCTTCACAGCATGTCCCCTTGTTCTTGAGCACCTTTTCTTCTGAAAAATACTCTCCTCCTGTACCTTATTTACCCCCGTTAAGTATTTAAAGGTCTCTTTCATATCCTCTCTCTCCTGCCTGTTCCAGGGTGTACATATTGAGGTCCTTTAGCCTCTCCTCATAGGGCTTTTGATGCAGACTTGGCACCATTTTTGTTTTCCCTTCTCTGGACTGCCTCCACTCCATGTCCTTCTAGAGATGTGGTCTCCAGAACTGTACACAATACTCTAGGTGGGGTCTTACCAGCGATCTATACAGAGGCAGCACCGCCTCCCTCGTTCTGCTGGTGATACCCCTCCGTATGCACCCCAACTATCCCACTCGCCCTCCCTACTGCTTTGTCGTCTGCCAGGCCACTTTTAGGTCATCCGATATAATTACCCCAGGGCTCTTTCCTGCTTTGTGGTTGTCAATACCACTCCACCCATTTTGTACTCCGCCCCTGTGTTTCTGTGCCCTAAGTACTATACTTGGTAGCTAGACAGAAGAAGGTTGAAGCCCATTGGGTCTGTCTCCTGCCTTAGCAAGGCCACTTTGCAGAGTCTTTATATAACAGATAGTCATCTAATTTATTTTTAAATGTGTCAAATGAAACAGCAGACACAACTTCTCTGGGCAATGCGGTCCACAGCTTTACCGCTCTCTGTGTAAATAAACACATCCTAGTGTTACTCTTAGAAAGTACTACTATAAAGGGGAACTGCCAGCAATAAGAGCCTCACACCCAAGTGTGAGGCTGATCCTAATTAACCCTTTGTGTGCAGCAGCACTTGTATTTACTTACTGATCACTGCAGCGTAATAAATACATCAGGCTCATTCCATTGACTCGTAAGATGTCATTTCATGTAACCAGACACCCCAGAATCCCCTGCTTCTGACATCAGAGGAGAACTGCAGAGCTGGGAGATTCAATTGCCTTCAATACCCTTCACTGAATGTCAGAGTTTTCTGCAAGCTGTAATCTTCAGTTTGCTGGACTGCTGTTCTCCTGGGGCTAGGTACAGTCATAGAGGACTGTACTAAGCCCCATGAGCACAGCAGGACCAGCAAACATCCAATTTTAGCTTACAAAATCTTTAACATGTATGCTGCAGGCTACTGAAGGCTATTGAACCTCCCAGCTCCTCCTCTGATGTCAGCAGCAGGAGATTCTGGGATGTCTGATTACACGAAATGGCATCTAAAAATCAGCAAAATTAGCCTAGTGCGTTCTACTATGCTGCAGTAAACAGTAAGGTAAAAAAAGGTTTTTGTACACCATGGCCCAGATATTCAAACTGTGCCAGGCTGTGGCGCAAGCTTGGGCGCAGCTCAGCTTGGCTGCGCAGGGGTGTGGACTGGGTGATACTCAACGGAGCTGCACCATGGCTCAGCAGCGTTGAATATCGCACCCTGGCCACCTGCAGTGTGCATGACGCAGTGGCCAGAGTGGAGCATGGGGATGCGCTAGTGCAAGTTCCATTGCGCCATGCACAGCACCTGTGATATTCAAAACTTGACATGCAAATGGGGCCATCATGTATGCAAGGTGCAAATGGGGCCATTTGCATGTCATCATGGCCCCATTTGCATGCAGATGCGCT
Source organism: Neoceratodus forsteri (assembly GCA_016271365.2). Taxonomy (NCBI): domain Eukaryota; kingdom Metazoa; phylum Chordata; order Ceratodontiformes; family Ceratodontidae; genus Neoceratodus; species Neoceratodus forsteri. Next base: position 84,106,899 of record JADMNL010000033.1, read on the forward strand.
GATCCCCGACGACTTGCGCCTGGCGCCCTGCCAGGCAGCAGCCGTCGGGGACCGATGCCCCCTGCAGCCGGCAATGTGCTCCACAGCCCGATTGTGGGCAGCTGTATTAAAAAATAGAAACTATGTCCAATATCCCTGGTGGTCCAGTGGACTGCTGTCTGCCCAATTGCGGGCATTTGTATAAATAAATAAATACTTCCAATATCCCTGGTGGTTCGGTGGACCGCTGACTGCCCGATCGCGGGCATCTGTGGAAATAAATAAATAAATCCAATATCCCTGGTGGTCCAGTGGATCGCTGTCTGTCCGATTGCGGGCATTTGTATTAAACAAAGACCTATGTCCAATATCCCTGGTGGTCCAGTGGACTGCTGACTGCCCGATCGCGGGCATTTGTATTAAAAAAAAGTAATACTACCAATCTCCTGGTGGTCTAGGTGCCCCTCCCACCCACCCACTGAGCCCACCGCCGCTCCCGGTCAGCCGGCAGCACCCCACCCGCCTGCCAACTGACACCGTCGGTAGGGCTGTATGCCCACTGGTCCCACGACGTGAGCCAATGGGCGAGAGCAGCTCGTGATAGACATACATTTCTCCAGATATGCATCCACATATCTGAATGTGTAGGACGGAGTTGTACGCCCATTGGCTCACGCTTGTGGACCATCGGGCGACAGCCCCTCACGACGGTGTCAGTCGGCGGCGGCAGGCGGGTGTTGTCGCCCGGGCTGACCGGGGTAGAGCGGGCGATGGGGGCCTTGTGGGCGGTGGGGAGGGGGTACTTAGTCCACCACGGAGATTGGCAGTATTACTTTTTTTTTAATATAAATGCCCGCGATCGGACAGTCAGCGGTCCACTGGACCACCAGGGATATTGGACATAGGTCTTTGTTTAATACAAATGCCCGTGATTGGGCAGACAGCGGTCCATTGGACCACCAGGGATTTCGGGGATCTGATTTTATTACTTAGCCCTCGATCGGGCGGGCAGGTCCACTGGACCACCAGGGATTTCGGGGATCTAATTTTATTACTTAGCCCGCGATTGGACGGGCAGCGGTCCACTGGACCACCAGGGATATTGGACAGATTTTTTTTTTTTTTACAAATGCCCGTGATCGGGCATGGGGGGGCGCCGCCAGGTGCAGCTGGAGCTCGGGTGGCCACCCACAGGTGGCAGCTGCCGTGTTGCGCCCTGCAATGCGGCAGCTCACCTGTGGGTGGCCATCAGTTGTTCCTTTTTGGGATCACTTTGTGCTGGCGCAGGTAGGGGTTGTGCATGCATGGGCACGCCCCACCTGCGCCTGCATATATTACTGATGCACTCCGCGCATCGAATTTGTGCCACGCATTTTTCCCTTTTTGAATATCGTGCCGGGGTACTATCAGTGGTTGCGCATGGCCAACACTGTTGGGCGCCTAAGCGCAAACTCCATTAGAATATCTGGGCCCAAGTGTAATTAGATCAGCCTCACACTTTGTGTGAGGCTTTTATTGCTAACAGTTGCCCTTTAATCTGCTTACTGCAGCATCTCAGATTAATATCTCTTACGCAGTATAGTAATTCTAGACTATCCACGAGCTCCTTGACCCTTATGATTTTAAACACGTGCTGTATATCTCCCCTTTTCCTCCTCACCTCCAAGGTATACAGCCCCCAGCTCCTGCAGTCTCAGATCACAGAGCTCTGCCCTACGTCTTCTGATCATTTTAGTTGCTCTATGTTGAAATTTCTCTATGTTGTTGAAGTCCCTCTGCAAGTATGGGTTCCACAATGGAGCACAGTAGTCCAAATGTGGTCTAATACAGGTTTTATACAATGGAAGTACACAGTTTTCATTCCTGCAAACAAAAGCCCTTCTGATACAACCCATAATGTTATTTGCTGTATTGATGCCCTTACTACAGTATTTACTGAAGTTAAGGTCACTGCATTATTATGCCAACATCTCTTTCGATATCTACCGTCCTTAGTATACTGCCATTTAATTTATATATGTTATTTGTATTATTTGATTCTAAATGCATGACCTCACACTTATCTGTATTGAAGGTCATACCATTTATTTCTGCCACTTCGTTAAGTTTCAGATCTTTTTCTAGATTGCCTATTTGTTCATCTGTGCTCACTGAGGCCCCCAGTTCTGTGTTGTCTGCAAATTTTACTATCCATTTTTTAACCAGGTTGTTCATATCTGCTACAAACAGACTTGAAAAAAGCAGGCCTCAAAACCGACCCCCTGGGGAACCCCACTCGACACCCTCCAGGTTCTGACAAGGTACTTCTTACCCTCACACTCTGGGTCCTCCTGGCAATCCACCTGGAGATCCATGTTAACGGTTTACAATCGATCCCCACGTCAAAGAGTTTCTTAATAACTTATTGTGTGGAACTTTATCAAATGCTGTCTCAAAGTCAAGATATATTATGTCCACAGGGGAATTTTTATCCAATGCCTGGCTCACCTTTTCATAAAAAAACAATGTATCGGTTACGCAAGGCCTGTTCTTCCTAAAACCATGCCGTTATCTATTAAGTTTTTTGATATCATATCAGCGCCAAGCTTTTCCTTAATTATGGTTTCCATTTTCTTGCCCAGACTCGACATCAGGCTTACAGACCTATAGTTTGAAGTTTCTGCCCTGTTTCCCTTTTTGAAGACAGGCACGACTATTGCCCTTCTCCAATCCTCCAGCACCTCACCCGTATCAAGGGACTTACTGAACAAAACTGTCAATGGTCCTGCTAGCCACTCTCCAATTTCCTTAAGCAACCTAGGATTTATCTTGCCTGGGCCAGATGACTTAATAATGTTTGTTTTATTTAGATGTTCCTTTATCTCCATTTCAGTTCTAACATGGTCTACAGATCTAAATGTGGTCTCTGGTATATTTTCCACCACTTGAATGTTTCCTACTTGTGTACCGCAAGGTGTACTGTGAACTGAACAAAAGTATCTGTTAAAGCCTCAGCCATTAAGCTTGGCTCTGTAATTTCATTTAATCCATTATTTAGTTGGCCGACAAATCTGTCAGTAGATTTGTTATTAACATATGCAGAAAAAGATGCCCCATTGTCCTTTGTGTGTGCTATTTTGAATTCAAGTTTTTTTTTCGCTCTCATCTGATCATAGTTTTACTGATTTTTAATTCTTTCTTATAGTTCTCTCTGTTGTATCGACTATTTTCTTGTTTCATTGCTTTATATGCTGATCTTTTCTTGTTCCACTGTTTCTTGATCTTATTTGCAAACCACCGTGGTACGTTTCCCCTGCAATTGTGTAAAGGTTTGTCAGGTATATATTTGTTTTCCAACTCCAGTAATTTATTCTTAATTTTTGTCCACAAGTGTTCTACACAGAGGGTAATACTTATTCTTTTCCAGTTCCACTCATTTAATGCCTTCATAATGGCTTTAATATCTGCCTTGTGATAGTTTTTTGTAATACTGCAGTCGTACCTGTCACTCTTTTTGTTTGTATTGCAAGGTTATACAGTACCATGTTACGATCACTATTACTGTAAGTTGACTCCACACGTACAAAAACGGAAAACCTAAACCATTCCCATACACACCGATATTAGTTGTACCTGTTTATGCGGATGTTGCCTGCTGTCAACTGCTGGGGGTGATTAATGCTAAGTGAGCCATTCAACCCTCTGTATTCAGCGCCTGGCGGTGATAAGTGATTAATTTAATAAGTTGTGAAAGTGCGAATCCCGGCTACTAAACGAACATTACTTAAGCACGTCAACATTTAGCTAGTTCACTCACCTGCAGACAGTTGCTGTTCGGTGTGCTCTGTCTGTGCTTCTACTGCTCTCGGCATGTCCAAAAAGCACGATGAAAACAAAACAAAAAAATCACATCTCACTACACAACTCAATAAAATGTCCTGTGCTGTGACTGTGCTGTTGCACTGTAGCAAAAGTTTCCACCTGCTCTATGCTGTAGCACTCTAGCATAGTTTCTCTTGTTCCCCGGTACAGAACCGTACCCACCATACACTGCCAAGACACACATATAGGACTGTACTGTTCCATGCTGCATCTTCGTGGTACAGATTAGCTACCAGCTTCTTAAGAGTTTTCAATGCGGTTTTGGTACAGTGGTTTAGCGGTTTAGCCCTGAATACCGCGAGCAGCATTTTGTTAGGCAATGCTGCCCCCTGCCAGCAACTACAGACATTGCTTTAGGTGGACAAAATGAAGCTGCACAAAACAGCTGCCTACACTGTATTTTGCATGTTTTTCGCACTGAAATCCAGCTGCCCTCCCCTTCACCACTTCTCTAGTTTTCTCGGGTCTCTCCTCATCATTTCAACCCCCCCCAAAAATGTCCACTCTATTGCAGAGTTTGGTGTCATCTGCAATGAGACAGACCTTCCCTTCCAGCTCCTCTGCAGTGTCACTTATAAAGACATTAAAGAGGACTGGTCCCAGCACTGATCCAAGGCACCCCACTGGTCACCCTCTCTTCCCTGAAGTGAACTCCGAAATCCACATCCATCACTGTACTTAGGATTTCGGATTTTCAGACATGAAGTCCGAAAATCCTAAAAAACAGAACAGAGTCTGAAGATTCCAAATTTGACATCCGAAATCTGGGCAACCCTACTGTGTATCCTGGGTCAGAAGGGTTGTCCTTAACCAGGCAAATTTCCTTAAAGCAACTGAATGTGCCAGGACCCCAGAAGCAGTGTCACTGGTATCAACAGCCATGGACCTGACATTTTCTGGCTTCTAAAGCAGCTATTGCTTCAGCAGCCAGATCAGCCCCCTCATCAGATTCCACTTTTTTCTGCTTTAAGCGATTACAGCATTCCATAATGCTTTCTGATATTTTGAAGTGTAAGCCGCGTAGGCTGCCTGTCTCGATTGTGCAGGGTGGCTGCAGTATAAATCTTCCTAGACATGCTCTCCAGATTTCTGGAGGCCTTGTCAGGAGGCTGTGTGGCTAGAGGGACTTTGCTGAGGGTCAGACTGAGGTACAGGGGGCCCACTTGGAAAGTGGATACAGGGGCCCACCTACAAAATCAAAAGGGGAGGGCCCAGGGTGACACACTCATATCCGTATTCCACTTAAATTTAATACACTTGCTCTGTTTGTGCATCTTACTATTACCTTCAGTACCCCACCCCATTAAATTAGTGAAAAGATAATAAATGTAGAGATTTTCAGTGTTTAGAAGGTGGCCAGGTACCCAACAGAGGGGGACCCACCGGGAAATTTCCTTGTATCCTGGTGGTAAGTGCAACTCTGACTTTGGTCTTTCCCAAGCAGCTGCTTGTATCACACTTTCATGATCTGGTGGGCATACAGGAATTCCACTCACTGCTTGTCCACCTGAAATTTCTTTTCAATCTTTTATCAATGCCAATAGTTGTGTAAAAGGTACTGATATGCTGGCCCAGTGGCACTGGGGGTTGAGGCGCTGGACGCCACACCCCGCACTACACCTGTGACCAGGGTTCGGGAACAAGCCTGAGCTGTCGGGGGGGGGGGGGCATTGCTCCCACTGTCCAGCTACCCCCAAGTGGAGGCCTGAGGGTAGTGCAGGCAGAAAGCTGCAAGAATAGGGAGGGTACTGCAGATCACACCGTGCTCGTGCCTCCACACACGTGCACGCAACCGCAGCAGGGGAATGGAGAAAATATGGAGCTGGCAGGCCAGAGGTGAGGTCCCCCCAAGTGTGAGGAGCCAGAGCCAGTCAGCTGCCAGCTCCCAGAAACGGGGGTCATAAAATGTTGATTAAAAAAAAAGTGCTGACATAATTTTTGCAGTGGCTTTTCTTAGTGACTTATGAACAAGTAGTGACAAGTCTCTTAGTGGATGTCAGACCCGACATGCTCATAAAGTCAGCCTCTCACTATCCTCCTCTGTTTCTTCTGAAGGGATAGTGGCAGAGTCCATCATCTGCCTTACAAATAGGGAGTAGGATAGCATCTCTTGGGGTGGTGGGTTAGAGTGGAGAGTGGTTGGACTCATACTTGACAAATAGGAGCCAGAAGGTTTCATTGGGTGGATGGGAGTCATGCTTTTTGCCTGTTGGATCGGGGGTCCCACAGGGCTCCATCCTAGGGCCACTGCTGTTCAGCGTGTACGTAAATGGCCTGTCTTTTCGGGATTCTGAAATAAAGTACCATCTTTATGCCGATGATACTATCATTTATACATCAGTTGAATCTATTGAAGTGATACAAAAAAGGCTTCAGTTAGCCTTTGATGAATTACAGATTTTCTTAAGGGACAGTAGGCTGGTTCTGAATGTGAAGAAAACACAGGCCATGCTGCTACATCGAAAAAGTGACACGCTGGATGGCTTGGCCCTGGGATTGGTTGCCCTTGGGGCGCCCCGATCCAACAGATATATGTACAAATATTTGGGTCTTTGGATTGACAGTTCATTGTGTTGGGATATACACATTGGTAATTTGACAAGGAATGTGAACAAAAGAATAGAGGCTCTTTATAGGGTTAGATTGGCGATGAGTATGGATGTAAGGGAAAGAGTGGTGAATACAATGATCATCCCTATGTTTGATTACGGGGATATATTTTATTCCTGTGGGAGAAAACAGGACCTAAAAAAGTTAGAAGCTAGTTATAACTGCTTGGCTAGATTTATTCTAGGGGCCCCTAGGTTAACTCACAGGTGCCAGCTTTATGACCGTTTAGGTTGGTATACGCTGTATGAGCGTAACCACGAACATTTGCTGGCTTTTGTGTATAAAGGCCTGAAGGGGCAATATCCAGGGTATGTTGTAAATAAATTGACCTACAGAAATAAATTGGCCTCCCTGAGAAATTGTCGAATGCCAAGCCTGAGGTTGCCTAGTTGTAATCTGGATGTCGGACGACAATCCATATACTATAGAGGGGTGTTGGGCTAGAATGCAATCCCTGCGACATTGTTTTTGGACAATGTAAATAACATTTGGCCCCTTATCCAACATTGGCATCGGATTTGTTCACGCCAAAAAAGGCAATGTATTATAGATATATAAAAGGCATCTGCAAATGTATAGTGCCTATTAGTAAGAGTGATTAGCACTATAGGGATTTATTTAATTGAAATGGATTAGGATTAACTAAAATTGTATACAATGGTTTTGTTGCTGCGTGAGAATTTGATTTAAAATACGCTTTTCTTAGAGTATGTTTTGGTATGTTATTTATTCAGTTACACCTTATTGTTAGTTATATTTTATGTGATTGTAACATTTTGTATTGTATGTGGTTGAGACTATTGCATGGGACCTCATTGAAAATGAGCTTTACTCAATCGAGTTTATCCCTTATTCACATGAACTTCGTTGAATAAAAATATTTTACTACTACTACATCCTCACTCACATTAGGAGAAGAATTGGAGTCCTGGTCAGGGGTCTCTTCTTGCTCAGTCCTGTCCCCATGCTACTCTTCCAGGCAGGTGACCTGAGGGGGATGAAGCTAGGCAGGAGCAGTGATAAGATTCCCCATAGCTGGAAGCCAGTAGCTCGCAGGGGACATAGCTCTCGGGTCAACTGCCTACTCCGTCTCCCCTGCAGGTAGAGTGGAAGGAACAAACACGTTTTTTCTTTTTGTTTTGTTTTACCAGTCACTGCAGGCAGCAGCTGGTCAGACGCTCTTTTATACCCTTGTCATCACTCGCTTCAGGGCTCCCCCTTTTGGATGTCCTGTGCTTCACTGTGTTTTGAGGATGGCTTAGCAGCTTTTTCAGTCCCTTTGGCAGAGACTGCTGCTTATGTTGTGTTTTGGTGACACTGAAGCAGACAGGAGATGAAGATGCTTCTCATTTGACAGCCCTTTCTTTTGTGCTTTTGGGAAGAACCCATTACAATAATTGCAATGTTCAAAATCATTACCATGGCCCAATCAAAACACAGGTTGTGGCCTTGCTTTAGCCAAGAGCCGGTGGTGGGATTTACAGATTTTAAATCCTGAATGCCCCTTTTTCTTTTTGAGACTTCTCAGTCATGTGAAAAGATTACTTCACTTCCTGCAGTAAAATAACAACCACTAGAAAAATAAGGCAGTTTAAATACAAACAACGTAATTTTAACAAAAACAATTGGTTCCTCTCTATGCAGGAACCGCATTAAACCGTGTTTTCTCTGATTTCTGGAACCTAGAGGGAACAAGAGAAAAGTGCTAAATTTAGTAAAAATAATACTGTGCCCTAAACTAACGCAATGTTTCAAGAACTAAATATAATGCTCTTTTACAGTATAAATAAATGAAAGTTTGACCCATAGGACTAGAGAAATACTCAGGGGCAACTGCTCTCTCCAGTGGAGAAACAAATCTGACATTAGAACAGCAGGAGGAACATAACCACGTCACAGAGTTTGAATAGAATTCTAAGTTCCATTAACATTGGTTCTATCTCCGAGGCAAACATCACAGGATGGAGATGATGCATTTTTATATGACATTATTGTTGGGATTCCTGTCGTTAGAAAGGCATGCACTGCTCCTCGAGCAGTTCCTGATGGTGGTCCACTAAAGAAGCACTTAATGGCATGGGTGACCACATGCTGCTCTGTGCCCCTTCCCCTCTGGATGTTCTGACTTGTGGCCATACTGTTGGAGTTAGGCAGAGGAATGGGAGAAAAAAGGAAAAGCCCCCCTCTGATCCATATGATTATGACCCTCTGTGTTCCATCCACACCACCTGAATGTTCAGTGCATCGTCCCCACCCACCGAACACTGTCCCTCAAATCCCAAGGCACTTCCTCCCTGGTGACAGTAAGGAGGACCTCACCAAGGTTATGCCACAAACTGAAGGAATGATGCAGGATCTTGGGGATGCTGAAGATGACCAATGGCGGGGGGGGGGGGCTGAGTACAGCAGACAGAGAGGGACACTTGAGGGGCTGGATAGAAGTGCTGATTGTGTATGTGATGGGGCAAAAAAAAAAAAAAAAAAGACCAAGAGTCCTCTTGCACCTTACCCATCTCCCCGACTTGTACTTTGGCAAAAAAAAAAAGTTCACTTGTTTTGCTGTGCTAATTTTTTTTTTTTGAAGAAAGTACAGCATTATAGTACTATATAGCAAATATATTGCAATTAGACATGCACCGGCTATCCCAGAGACCACCAGTCTGTAGCCGGGTATGTAACACAGTGGCACCTGCTGCCCCTTCAGGCCAACAAGCCAGCCACGTTAGCCTAATCTATGTTTTAAAACGGAACACTTGTACACATGTTTTTATGTGAAACATTATTACCTCCTTAAAACAAATTCTGAATCTATCTGTTGCCAGGACACCTCACTGGCACTGTTTCAACAGGTCAGCACAAGTGAAACCCTGTAAAACGTCATCCAAACCTTCTGGTACTGAGGCCAGGCATTGGTGTATCATGGAGGAGAGTTGCTTTCTCAGTTAAGGGAGGGCATGAGCTCCCAGATTTTGCAACACTAACTGCTGGCCAACTAAGGAATTACAGCACTGGCATCAGCTGAAAACTGAAACGGTACACGAGCTGCGACGGGACAGCCCAGCAGGGCAGAGGATAAACTGGATGGATCGTTGGTCCGATTCTTACAACTCCACTGCCCTTGATTTTCGGGGATATCCCTAATATTACCTCACAAATTTCTTCTGCCACGAGACAGTACAGATTTGAATCATAAAAAAAAGGAATTATAATATATGGCAATGGATTGCAGTTAATCAGTCAGTGAGGAGAATGGCTGTACCTCCTATTTCATGTACAGCCTTCTCGCCGCACTGCATGTTGGACGTGCTCATCACCAACATTTTCATTTTGTGAAATACTATGGTCTCCACATCCGTGTCGCTGCCAAAACTAACCAAAACGGAGACAGACTCTCCTCAAAAAACACACTAAAAAGTTACATTTGGCAAGTTTCCTACCATGCAGCAGTATTAATCCTATAGCCTCCACACCGCTGTGCCAAGCTGTAATGAACTCCACAGGATCGTGCACAGATCCACAACGTCTTGTCTGGCAAACTACTCAAACACGGGGGGGGGGGCAGGAGGCACGGAAATTAAATATTTAAAACCTTGGGGAAAAATGTATACACAACCATAATCATATTATGAAACAAATCATTGCCATATAATGTGATTATGGACATAGTAATGTGTGTTTCTTACTGTTTCTCAAGGGTCTCTCACACTGATTGGCCAGATAGAATCGCTCAGTTTTCCTTCGCTGCCCTCTCGCTCAACTAGCGTGACAGACCTTTGTGAAACAGTAAGAAACACACATTACTATACCCATAATAGTACATGTCCGCCACTAACATTACAGTCTAGTTCTCGAAAAAATGCATGTCCACTCTAATTATGAAATAGCTATAAAAATCCAGAAACCTGACTGGATGAGGAGGTTGGAGCCCAGTACTGATATCTCAGCACAGCAGCACAGGGAAAAGATTTGTGACCGCACTGACATGCTTATATTAGGTGGGCACAGTTGTAGCAATACACATCAATTCACTTGCCCGTAGTAAAAATGCAGCATTTGCCATCTACTGGCCAAACAGCAAAATGAAAATGGCTAAATTGGTCTACTTTTCACAACTTTTGTTACCTTTTTTCCAATTTTTGCTTCTTTAAATTAACATGTTTTAATTATTTCTTTACTAATCCTAACAGACCCATTTCACAATTGTGATAAGGCACTCCAGGGTGTGCTTTGTGTTGGGATAACGGGTAGCATTTCTTGGGTGCTGGAAGCACTTGGCCTTTGGCCTTGTGCTTCAACCCACCCAAGGCGTGCCATTATCCCAGCACAAAGCACACCCTGGCATGCCTTACTGTTTAAGTAGCATGCAGCATACGGTAACAGCATCTTGAGCTGATATTACTAGTTTTAAGATGTGTCCCCGATTTCTGTCATTTGTCTCTCTTTTTACTTTAGCTTTGCTCCTGATATGTATCTGGTTTTAAAGTGACAGTCTCATTTTATCTCACATTTTGATTTCCTATGCTACTTTGTTCCTGCAGCTGTAAGAAGCTCACCTCTTTGTGAGCTGTGAGCCCACTCAAAATATTTCCATAATTTTTTATCCTGTGGGGTTTAGGACGCATATCATAATCTGACCTGAAGACGTGGGCAGACGATCCCTTCCGGTTCTCTGTGTGCCTGCCCCCCCCCACACACACACATTTTGTGATGTCTGACAAAAACAGCTTGGGGATGCCCTCCGCAGAATTCTATGGGGCCATTTGTCATTATGTTTTTAAAATGTTAAGCCATTGTTTTGTTTTGTTTTTCAAATCAGAGCTACCACACAACTAACAATGTAACACTCTCTAGATACCGAACAAAACAAAAGGGACGGCAAAAGGTAAGGTAAAGAGTTAATAACCTGGCGGGTCCTTGAGATCTGCATTCACTCCCACATTCGGAGGAGCTGACATCTGAACTGGCATCTCCTAAACTGAAGGTCTCATAGACATCTGAATCCGAAGTGACAGCCTCCCTCTCCACAGGCTGATGATCTACCTGCTTCCGACGTCGAAGTTTCTTTCCTGTTTGGAAGGGAATGAGTAAACTGATCATCCCAAGGCACAGAAAGTTTATAAAATGATTAGGGAAATGCCCGTAATCTGATTGGCTAATGGCCATGCCTTAACACAGCACAAGCAATATAGCCTCATGCCTAACTCCCCCCCTCCCCAACAAATATGTGTTTAAACCAGAACAACCAACACCATGCTGCATGTTATAGCTCTTACAACTTATGGAACACAGCATCAGAATCACCATGAGGTCTAATGTTGTTGACAGCTGGCCCTTTACAGGAGAACTGCCCTGAGGTATCATCGTGGTTCAGTTGGTAAAGCTGGCACCCACCAGCCCAGTGGCATGGAAGGCTGAAGCATCGTGTCTTACCTCCTGCCACACCTGCGACCCGCATTCAGTGGCGAATGCGGGTTGCTGGGGGGTCAGCCGGGGAGGGAGAGGACTGAGCATCTGGAGGACAGCTTTCCTCTCCCAGGGAGGGTGGTCTGGTAGTCCCGCCGAATGATTACCCCCAGGTGGAGGTCTAAGAGTAGTCTGGGTCGGGGACGCCAACAAAGGGAGGGTGCTGCGAGGCCCTGCAGCATGCACACGCTGACATGTATACCTCAGCACTGAGGGACGGCAAGAAAAGGGAAAATTAGGGGAGTGCTGGCAGCTACATTAAGCCCGAGCCACACTCTCAACCCACATCCCTGACCGGCAAAACAGGATTTGTGTGCATGGGGGGGGGGGCGGGGCAGCCCTCCCCCCTGGCCTCACCACAGGTGGGAATCCGTGAAGGATTTGCTGGTATCGAGCTGGGGTCAAGAGAGAGTAACACAGCTAGCAGGGCAGATGTGAGCTCTCTCACGGAGAGAGAGAAGAAGCCCACCTGACAGCAGAAGCCCCAGGAGAAAGACAAGGAAAAAAAGTGCTGGCGCCCGAGTGCAGTGCTAGCGGATGTTGTACTATCAAGGTGTGCCTTCCTCCAGATGAGATGCTAAACTGAGGTCCCAGCTGCCTTTTCTACCGGTTGTTCAAGGTCGACATTAAAGATCCCATGGTACTTCTCAAGAAGAGTAGGGGAGTTTTACTTAAAGAAAAAAAAATTAGATCAAGCATATACAGTCAAAACAAAACAAATGTTCAAAATATAAACGAAAGGAAATAACAGAGCGACTTAGTCATACAGTTTGGATCCAAAACAGAAAATCTAAAACCAATCTGTTTTCACAAATAAGTAAAATTTATTCAATTGGCCTCTCAGCCAATCAGAGCTACTGTATAGTTATTCTGTCATAACCAGAAAGTGGGGACTCATAACTGGTGTCCTGTCTGCAGTAGCTCTCAGCACAGCCCTCCTCCTCATCTTCCTGCATTATTAGATCAGGGTTATTCCCATATTCGTCACTGACTCTATCATTGACGGAAATTAAAGATCGCACCATCGACGTCGGTGGTGGCTAAGGAGGTTTATTTGGGAAGGGAGTACCTTTTGGCATCAATTGGATATTTGTGGTAGTCCCTGTCAGCAGGCAGGCCAGGCAGTAGATGTCTTATCATGTCTGAAAATAAGATAAGCAATGCCTAAGTGTTGGCGCTACTTTGGTTAATAGGTGCGACTAAAGCAGTTGACATTAGAGGTAGGATCTCCGTCAATAATGGCGATGTATCAGCCATAGAAGGCCCTCAAGTCCCCATGCCAAGCCCCAACCTTGGCATCTGGTCGACAGTCGGGGGGGTGGGGTCTGGTCAGCATTGCAGCTGCAGTAGTCAATGTCAAAGCAGAGGTCAGACCTGCAGTCTGCAGAGGTGACCTGAAGTGTGCCAGGGAGGCCTCATCCTTGTCCTGATGCTTGTCTGTGACTCCCTGAACCTTTTTCCCGGGACTTCGATGACTGCAATTCGGTCGACAGGCTGGGCAGCATGGATTTTTCTTAAAGCTGCTTCTCCATTCTCTCACTGGTCTTTTGGAGATGGAATTTTTCCAAAGCTCCTATTCTGCATTGCCTAGTTACAGAGTTGAACCCCTGGCAGATCTCACAAGCTTTCACATTGTGAGAGAGGCCTAAGCAGCAGACACAGACATCGTGGGAGTCTCCTGGGGAAATCTTCTCTCCGCACTTGCAGCACCAGAAAAGTTTAGACGATTCTTTCAACGACAAACAGGTCACTGAAAATTACTATAAAAGTAATTACTTAGTTATATAGGTAAAAAAAATAAATAGAACAGCAACTACAAGCAGCAAAATGTGTGCCGATCTGAAGAGTCTGATCGGTGGAAAAAGAACTGAGAAGAGGAGGGGCCATCCATGTTTATGTATACACCAATGTCTGACGTTGCTGTGGGTGGCCACTGGCTGACTGCCTGCAAAAGTTTCCATGTGGTCCTAGTGCCTGGTGGCTATAGGTCCAAAGGTGTGGCCTGATGAAAGAGATATCCTTGAAGAAGATCATAGCGTACTGCTGATGCAGGGACTAAAGAACACTGCACGTCCTGGCATGAAAGTGGTTAGTGGCGCAGGACTCAAAATATTTTAAATATTCTGTTTATTAAGCCGGCCCGGTGGCGCTAAGGGTTGAGGTGCTGGACGCCACACCTCGTGCTCCGCTGGTGACCTGGGTTCGGAAACGGACTCAGGTTGCTCAGGCGGCAGCAGCAGTGCTGAAGGATCGAGCATCCATAGATGGCGCTCCTTCCTCGGAAGGGGGGGGGGACAGTGCAGTACACTGTTTGCATGCACACCACTAGAACGGGGAAGGGACCCCACATCCAGGGCATAAGCCCAGCCACTCTGCCCGTGATACGTTCATGGGCCCGGGGAGTAAAGTAGGAGGATAAATGGGAGCTGGCAGGCTCCATGATGGCCTGATGCACCGCCCCCCCCCCCCAAATAAGCCACCCGATTTCTGGATGCTTGGGGTGGGGAAGAAATCGGCCTCCTCTCCCCGGCCCTGCCGCAGGGGGCAATCCTTGGGGTAACTAGGGTCTGGTTGAGTGGGGGACGGTTGGGCTTGGAGGACGAGCCCCCTCCGAGGGAGGACCAGAGCCGCCTGCCAAGCTCCGCGAAGGCAGAAAAGTATAATAAAATATTCTGTTTATTCTGTTTCATGCAGGTCCCAAAGAGACCTGCACGAATGAAGATATGATTCCACTATAACAAAAATAAAGGAAACTCGTTACAAAAAGCTACATTAATGCAAACATTAGGGTTGAAGAATGCAAAGCACGCAAAGTAAGGAACTGAAAAAATTAGAGTTTGAGTCTCAGGAGTCTTGGCAAATCAGTGGTGTGGTGTTCCCTGGTGTTTTCACAGAAAACAGAAACATTTTTACACAAACAGCAGTTTTTAAAGCTACAACTAGTACACTGAGGTTGTATAAATCAAATACAGTATGCAATGATATAACTCAAAATATGCAGTTTCTCATCAACTGTGAAGGGGCAAGACCCCACGGAAAATAAGGTGTTGTATTTCAGCTGGGCTATCCTGTCTTAATAACTTGTTAAAAAAAACTGAATATACAATAGCCAGACTAAAAATATGCAGTTTAACATTACTTTTGAGGGGACAGAACTTTTAAACTCAATCGAGGCCCTATCACTTGTGAGGTTTTGTCCTGCCCCCTCACACGTGAAGATAAACTGCATATTTTGAGCCAGTCGATTGCAGATCCCCTATTTAACATACATACAATATTTTGCATATGTGTGAAATCTATTATTTTTGGAATGCAGCCCAGGAAGATAAATATAAAGGGAAAGGTCCCAGGAAACTAAAAGGGGCACGAATAAACCCTGACCCAGCCGTGGAACCACTTTGGGGAAGAGCAGGGACTGATTTATGCGGAGAATAAAACTGAATTAGAATTGTTTTTATATACCCTCTTGATATGTCCTTTCTCTATGCCGGCCTGGAAGCATGGGACCAAAAGCTCCATTCCTAATTGGCCTCGGCTAGCACCAGAGGGCTCCTTTTGATTCTCCTTAAGTATTTTGATCTGTCTTCTGTTAATGAGTTACTCACCTTGAGTCCTGAAGGATGGGCTAGTGTTAATTTTAGAGCAAAGACGGTGCTCGATCTTAGCTTGCAGCTCATTCACCACAACTCTGAAATGAAATTAATTGAAATACTAATTAATACAGACACAGTTGTCTGTGTCAAGGTAGTTCCGAACAGGCTGAATTGGCAAATGAAAAGAATTCAAGGAACTTGGAAGCAAACAGTTCTGCAAGTAAACTAAGCCCTTTCAACCTACTCACCACCCCCCCACCCCTCCCCGTTATCTTAGACATCACCATGATTATGCCAGCCTTACAGCAACCAGTGCAGCTCTGTGGCAGGTGTTAACTGCAACTGCTTCCAACGATCCTAGCTCTGGAATGTGCTACAGAAATCACTGAAACTGAGGACTCCTGTTAGTCTCACTGTGTTTGAGACCTTATACTCAAAATACATTACAGAAGCCTGCAACTGCTTCCAATGATCCTAGCTACCACCCCTTTCACATCCTCCTGCTTTTCCATCCTCCTTCCTTCTTGTATCAGTGCATTGTCCCTGAGCCACCTACTTGACCCTGTCGCCTAAATCTCACCCTCCTCACCCACCTATTCTTTATACCCACAGCATCTCATTCCTTCGTTCCTAGTATTATCCCAGTTCCAGACCCCCCACACTGGCTGCCCACTTCTCCCAACACGTCTCCCCCTTGATATGCCTGGGTCTTTTTAAACTGACTATGTATGTCTCTTTGCTTGTAGCATC
The DNA here is from genome assembly GCA_016271365.2 of Neoceratodus forsteri. NCBI lineage: Eukaryota > Metazoa > Chordata > Ceratodontiformes > Ceratodontidae > Neoceratodus > Neoceratodus forsteri. Next base: position 84,123,155 of record JADMNL010000033.1, read on the forward strand.
CACTTCAACTAATCTCTTCGCTGGACTATGATGCCTTTACCTTATAGGAATACTAAACCATGTATGTTGTTGTAGCTGGTATAAATTTTTGCTGACTTGCTACCCTATTGTTATGTATACCCTTACCGACTGTCTTTTACCTGAACCTAAATGTATTTTTACTTATCCTGTCTATTGCAGGCCTACCTGTACTGTTGTACTCTTGCATCTACTGTCTATTTGTCTGTATATAAATGCATTGTTACTTGACTTGTGTAATGCAGATCCACCTTGTAAATGAGCTTGCTCAATGGTGTTCATCTGGATAAATAAAGAATTTGATTGATTGATTAATGAGCTGCCTGAAAATTTTGCCCCCCAGTCTCAAAACATAGTGCTGTTTCCAATAACTGTTCTGTTTCCATCAGCTCAGGACCTGCCACTGTGTGGCCACCCCTTGGCAGGCCAGGACAGCAGTGGCATACCAACAGAATATTCTCTTCAGTTTGCCCCTGACCTCTATGCATGGGGTGCATTTGGCAGGAGGGTCACAGATGTGGTGCAGGGACACCATTAAGAGCAGGGGAGCTTCAGCATGGGACCTCAACTCCAGACTAAGTAGAGATCTCTTGATCTTGGCCGCACCATAAAGATGTTAATAATCATTTGTAACAGGGGCCTGGCATAAGCCCATCGGTAGGGGCAGACTGACGGATCTATAGTTGCCTGGATCTTCCCTATCCCCCTTTACGAAGAGGTACTATGTCATATGATCTCCCATCCACTTGCACCACTCTGCTCTGGACTTCAACGAGTTTTTGAATAGATAGGCTAAGGCCGACGTCAGTTCCCTCAGCACTCCAGGGTGAAAGCCATTTGGTCCAGTGCCCTGTCTACCTCAATAGTTAAGGCTATATTATATTGAAAAAGGTCCCTCTCAGCCAATCAGAGCTACTGTATGGTTATTCTGCCATAACCATGCAGTGGGGACTCATAACTGGCATTACAGATCAAGGGAGCACACTCAGCAAATCAGAGCACTCTGTTTCCCTGCACTCTGGGCAGTCCAGTGTGCCACTGCAGGCCACAGTAGGTGCCAACCCGCCACTCTACAGCACAAAGGAACTCCAGATTTACAGAAGAAACATGGCTCATTAAGGGAGGGCAACACTGGCGGGTTGATCCCGATATGGTTTTAAGACAGAAACTGGCAGCTCACTTAAAGAGTATGAAAAACAGTCCACCGTGAGCCCTGAGAAAGTGGCCCTGGGGCCACGAAACATTGGTAAAAATGAACTAGATGACTTCTATTAACTTGGTTAATAAAAATAATTGCTTTTCTTTTGCTTACTATTTTGGAGTGCGTGTGTCTCCCCCACTTGCTCATTCCGTTTATGGTTGTGCGCCACAGAGGCATACTCACCATTTTCCCCAAACTAATCCCAGACTAGGGATACGAGCATCCCGGCTCACCTACACCTACCTTGCTTAACCTAACTGTATTAGCAAATACAGTTTGTACAATCACTATTGCAAAAGATAGCAGCACCAAACACAGCTATCAGAAAATGTTATTCATTTTTAGAAGCAGTCGGTTGTTACTTTTTATTTTTGAAGTTTTTTTTCCATTTGCTTATTTTAAGCTTTTCTACCTGACAGCATTTTGTGTGATGTGACGAGCAGTACTTTATCCGGACACTGACATTTCCAGTTCTAGTCCTCTACCTACCTAATCAATCATGTGACCTCACTTACTCTGACAGCACAAGTGACCAGTCTTGAAGCAGGTGATGACTGGCTCCTCTTGCTCAGTTGTGATGTCATGGTCAGGGAGGTCACAGGGCTGATGATGTTATAAGGAGGACTAAAACAAGCTATGGCAGCCTCCAGGTACAATACTGCTCCACACAACACACCAAGTACTGTTAGGTAGAAAATCATATAATTAGCAAAAAGGAAAAAGAAAAAATGACTTTCGATATAAAAAAGGGACAGTTCACTATTTTAAAAATGTAGTATTACACTCAGGCAGTACTCTAGCTCTTTAACCTTTAAATTTCACCTGTATTTAACATTTCTTCATTAAGTTTTCTCAGATATTTATAAAGCAGTTTTTATTGCTAATTCTGTAATTAATGACTCAAGTCATTTAAGATGGCCACCACTCACAATTTTTAAAAGTCTCTTCTATTGAGGTTAGCTGCTCAGTGTATGCACTAGATGCATACAGTGGATGTATTAGGATGGTGCTCCCATATATATTTTTTTTGTCATTGTTGATTTATCTCCCCAGGCCGATCGGCCCCCATCCACCAGTCCCCCCATCCCTGTCACCTTGGCATCCTCTGGAACTTGATCCAGTTCGCCAGTACTTGTCCAGATAGCTGAGTGTAGGGTCTGCGGCAGACCGGTGTCATCCTACTGGTTAGCATTTTCCCTGTTTTCTCCCCAGCACAAAGGAAGTGGCATGCAATGACACAGATGGCTGTGCATGCTGCTGTAAGCAGCACACTGGGCGTCTGCCCCATCTCCACCCGCCCTTACATACTGTGTCAGTGTGCCAACCCCCAGCCATCGCTAGGGCCCAGGCTAACACTGGCCACTGGTTCCACCCCTCTCCAGAAGAGGATAGCAGTCCTTGGGATGCTCAATCCTCATCCCCGTCCCCCGGCCAACCCTCCAACTCCAGAGGTCGCTCCTGACCTCCAGTCGTCGGCACTGCGAGTGGTAGCGCTACCGCTGCATCAGCCACCAGCTGCCGCCACCACATGTTTATGATGGTAAACAGCGCAGCACTGTACCAAGATATTAAATGTTTTCATAGTGTGCATGGCACGGGAACAGGAACTTTTAAAAACTTAAAAACACACAAAAGATTAATAAACAAATTAGCCAGCCTGGGAGTGGGTCCCAGGGTGGTAGCTTGGGTAAAAAATTGGCTGGACAACAGGACACAGAGGGTAATAGTACAGAGTCCACTCTGAAGAAAGGTGGGTTACTAGCGGGGTACCAAAGGGTTCAGTACTGGGTCCGGTCCTTCTTAATGTCTTTATAAGTGACATTGCAGAGGGACTGGAAGGAAAAGTGTGCCTCTTTGCAGACGACACAAAGATCTGCAACAAGGTTGATACACAAGGGGAGGGGTGGAAAGGATGAGAAGGGACTTGGCAAGGTTGGAGGAATGGTCAAATGTATGGCAGCTTAGAGTCAATTAAAAGAAATGCAAAGTAATGCACCTGGGAAACAAAAACCCACGGGAAGAATACACAATGGGGGGAGGGGGGTATTAACAATAACAAAAATGGAAAGGGACCTGGGGGTAGTCATATCAGATGACCTAAAGGTAAGCAAACAATGTGAAAAGATAGTAAGGAGGGCTGGGAGGGATACTGGGATGTATAGGGAGAGGCATCACCAGTACAAAACAGGAAGTTGTTACCCTCTGTACAGACAATTGGTGAGACCCTGTCTGGAGTACTGCGTGCAGTTCAGGAGACCCCATCTCCACAAGGACATAGACAGGATGGAGGCATGCTGTCCAAAGGAGGGAAACTAAATGGTGCAGGGTCTGCAACAGAAGCCATAAGAAGAGAGACTAAAAGAGCTTAATATGTATACCCTTGAGGAAAGGAGGGAGAAGGGGGACATGATAGAATCTTTCAAGCACCTGAAGAGAATGAACAAAGTCCAAGAGGGTAGCATCTTTCAGAAAAAGAGATGTGCAAGAACAAGGGGGCAAAATCTGAAGATAGAGGGGGAACAGCTCAGGGGCAATGTGAGGAAGTATTTTTTCACAGAGAGGGCGGTGGACGCATGGAATGGCCTGCCTGAGGAGGTCGTGGGGTTAAAAACAGTGGGGGAATTCAAGAATGCATGGGACAGACATAAGGCAATTCTGGTGAGGGGTAGGAAAAAGTAGGCTGTTGGTTAGCTAGGAACTGCAGCTTATCCCATAGCTAGGGAAATGGGCAGACTTGGTGGGGGCAAGCAGTCCTTATCTGCTGTCAAAGTCCATGTTTCCTGACTGTAGCTACATTCAGGAATGAAAGAACAACAGAACAAGCATTTGTCAATGCCGAATGTCTGCTTGCTGGCATTGGCATTGGTAGTGTAGGAGTTAGAGAGATGCAGAATAGGAATAGCAGTGAAGTATTGAACTGAAGCCAACCCCACCACCACCCTGCAGAGAGTGACAGGCATTGGGGTGTGCCTTTGGGTCATCAGGCATAACAGCCATGCCATTTCACCACACCCCACCCTGCAGACACTGACAAGTGTCACGATGTGCCTTAGGGTCTTTGGGCGCCTCCCACCCCATTCCATAAGGAAATGCGATGAGATGGGTGCAGTATAGGAGAATGGGGTGAACTTTGGGGCCGAAGAGTCCAAGGTACACCTCGATGCCTGTCACTGGCTGCAGGGTGTGGGGAAGGGGGTGGAATGGTATGAGCATTACAGGCGACAATCCCAAGTCACACCCCTGATGCCTGTCAGTCTCTACAGGGTGAGGCATTATGGCCGGAAACCCTAACGGCGCAGGTGTTTATTTAAGCAATAAACCACGACAGGGTGTTGGTGATGCTGGTTTTACCCACGCCTGGTGTGGTTCGGTCACGAGGCCGCAGGCCGAGTGAATAAACCTCGCCAGGCGTGGGTAAAACCAGCATCACCAACACACTGGAGTGGTTTATTGCTATTATACAATGTCCCTATTAATTTTTTTTTCACAAAAAATGAAGAGAAAAATCATATTTTTTCATTTTTTCCACTTTTTATTTAATTTGTTGTTACGCTGAAAAAAATAGTCCCAGAGACTACAAAGGTTTGGACAGGAAATGAGAGATCAGTGGGGTGGAGCTCAAATCAGAGGTCAGTGGGGTGAAGCTTTGTTTCTTTTCCCTGAATGAAGGGAGAGAGCGCAGTGTGGAAATTAAATGTTATTGCTGTTACTTTAACACAGAAGGTAAGGTTTCAGGCTTCAGGTTTTTTTTTTTTAAAGTGTGCGTCTGTCAGCTTTACGAGCGTGTTGCAATCAGGTGGCACGCTGAAACAGGGAGAGAGCGGGGTGTCTTCAGCGCTGTGAGTACGGCGTCCAAGTAATACAGGGTCATTTCGTTGTTATCGCCGTTTTCGGCAGTTGGACATGCTGCGAGCAGGCTGGTTGTGAAGTTCAGGCTGGGCATGTGAGGCAGAGCAACGGGCGTTTCTGGCGGCTGTGCTGTTTCCGTTTCAATTTCACTATTATCGCCGTCTGGGATTGATTTGAATATTGCTTCCCGCTAGTCATTAGCGATCAAGTCGAAAGTTGTTTGGATGTTCATTTTTTTTGGTGAACGGCCAGGTTTTGTTTTTTTTCAGTAGCCGATGTACAATGGCGGTTTTTGTGATTTGTAAACGGGGTCAGAGTGTTTCTTAATGGGTTGAGCCTTGAGGTTGGCACAGCTGGCACTTTTTTCCTGTTGGTAATGCTATATTTTAGCGGGGTGATAAGTGCCAACTGCTTGTCGAATGTCCATTTTATGCATTGTATAATGGTATTTTCACTCCAATTTTCAACATGGGTTTTGTGACCCCACCTCATGAACAGTGGCAATATCAGTTAGTTAGCGAGCTGATTTTGCACAGCGACTACGCCATTTGGCACCACAGGTGCAAAAACACATTTTGAACAGGATGTGGAAAATGACAGCTGTACTGTTCATGAGGAGGTGTAAAAAATGGCAATGTTGAAAATCTGGAGTGAAAATATAAAAAAACCGGTGAAGTCACGAGCGTGCGTAGAAACTGCGCAATGCACACTCGTAATGTAATTAGTTTGGGGATTGTTTACAGCAGATTGTCAACACAAACATTTTGGGACCTCTGCTCATGAACAGTGTCACTGTGATTTTCTTAATGTGTCCCAAACACTGATTTCCCACAGCGACCACGCATTTCTGCGCCGGAAGTGCGAAAACACATTTTGGCCAGGGTGTGAAAAATGACAGCTGTATTTTTCATAAGGAGGTAAGAAAAAATGCCAATGTAGAAAATCTGGACTGAAAATATTACAAATTCGTGAACTTACGACGGTGCGTGGAAACTGAGCAATGCACGCTCGTAACACAGTCAGTTTATGGACTTTTGTCATCAAATTTTCAACACAGCCATTTTAAGACCTCCACTCATGAACAGTGTCACTGTGATTTTCTTAATCTGTCCCAAACATTGATTTCGCACACCGACCGTGCCATTGTGCGCTACTTGCGCAAAAACACATTTTGGGCAAGATGTGAAAAATGACAGCTATACTGCTCATAAGGAGGTGTGATAAAATGGCAATGTTGAAAATCTGGAGTGAAAATATCAAAAATTTGCGACGTTATGAGCCTGCGTAGGAACTGCGCAATGCACGCTCATAAAAGTCATTTTGGGGAATTTTTTCATCAAATTTTCAACATAGGGTTTTGGGGGCCTACCTCATAAACTGCAACACTGTCATTTTGTTACTTGGTCCCGAAAGGTGGTTCAGTGCAGTGACCACGAAATCACCTTTCGGGACCGAATAACAAAATGACAGTGCCAGAATTCATGAGGTGGGGTCCCAAGAACCCCATGTTGAAAATTTGGTGAAAAATTCTCAAAATCCTGAGATATGCATCAAAGTTGAAAAACCCTATTTATTCCATTATACAGCTTACCGGCATTTCCTCAGTTTGCGGTCGGCTTTGAAGAGTGCAGGCGATTTTCCAGTCCACGAAGATCGTCGCTACCCGGACTCCGGAGGTAAGTATGGGGTGAGGTATGTGTGTGGGGAGGCAGGGTGCGCAGAGGGTGGGCGCGGGTAGGGGGAGGGGGTCAAGACAGTCAGCGAAGGACCGTTCTTTCTTACAGGTCATTTTATTTTAAGACAACGCAGGACTTTTGCCACGCTGGGGTGGGCTCCCAGCGTTTAAACTGGAAGGTTATTTTTTGGGGGCACTGGTGCCGACGGGGATGGGGCAGCCCCGTCGACCATACAGATGTTTGCTAAGGTGGGCTCCCAGCATGGCAACTGGAAGTCGGGGTTCTTTGTGTGTGTGGGGGGGAGGGTACAGTGGAGCTGACGGGGGATTGGGCACCCCCGTTGCCATACGGACTTTTGCCATGCTGGGGTGGGCTCCCAGTGTGGCACCTGGAAATCTGTTGGGGAGGGCAGCGGAGCTGACAGGGGGATTGAGCACCCCCGTCGGTCATACAGTGTGTGGGGGGACTCGGGACTGTATGAGCAGCGCTGGGGTGGGTTTCCAGTGTACGCACGAGGTATGTGTGTGGGTTACACACACACCCACATAGCATGTTGGGAGTGTGGGGTGAACTGTCTGTGACAGTTCGGATGCAGTCAGGCGGCATGCGATGGCAATTTGCATACTGCCGACGGACGGCAGTATGCAAATTGCCTACACAAGCCACGGTGTTTTTCTTTTAACTGTACGCCACTGCATCTAACGGCTGTCATAGACAGCTCGGACATTCATTGGCGTGGTGCGGCTGCGCCTGCAAAAGGGAGCAGGGCATTGGAAGTGGGGGAGGCACACCTACGAAAACTTATATGGTGGCACTATGTTTCTTGCATATGCGTGCAAGCAAACATAAAAATGGGTCCATTGATGTTTTTGTCAAAAAAATATTATTGCTGAATCAAATGACATGGTGACTAACAAATACTGTTGTTTTAAATAAAAATGTTACTAGCCTGATACAAATTTTACCAGAATTTGGCCAGTGAGCTGGTGCCCATTTCTAACCTTGCTGGTGGGATTTGAATCTAGAACTCTCTGACTCACAATTCTGCTCTACAACAGAGTGCACTGTCCTGCAGTACAGAATCAGACATGCAGCACAGTGGGAAATGGACACAATACTGCAAACAAGAAAAAGAAAGGGTTGAACACCATACCGTACGGTTTCCAGTTCCTGTTCCGTAAGCGCTCCGTGTGCCGAGGGGCCATGACTTCCACAGTCACTGACTAGTCTGCATAAGATCTGTAGAACAAGAATGAGGGGAGAATTGAACTCTGGGATCCAAAATGAAATGGGAAGAAGACTTAAATTTTTTTCACAACAACAGACACTTGGGATTCTTTCTAAAGTGGCAGCTCTGGTAAACAGATGATTTTTTTTTTAAAGACAGAGAGAATGGAGGGGCTGCCTCTTTTTTTTTTTTTCCCCATCCTCTCTTTATACCTCTAGACTGTGACCCCAAGCCTTGTCACTGACCTTACCCCCAGTCGCTTTTTACTGCAACAGGTAAGTGGGTGCTTCAGTAGGCGGAGCGGGGCCTGCCGGGCCACCGTTATCATCCTGCTGCTGGAGGCACCTTTCCTCCTGTTTGCACCCAGCTCGCGACAGAATGAATGCCATGAGATGCATGCACTGCATAAAGATGCAATATGCCTCAGCGCATGTTGCAGTCCAACTAGGTGGGGACTACTGCTGCACCACCCAGCCTCCACTAGGTTGTGAGCAATCAGCGGTATATACCACCCCCCACCCCCACCGCCCCAAAGAAGGAGAGCAGTCTATGGACGCTTAGTCCTCCTTCCCCCAACCGGCCCTGGTCTGTTCCTGAACCCGAGTCATCAGTGTGGTACGTGATGAGGCAAACAGTTTCTCTGCCCACCACGCCACTGGGCTGGCTCTCTGTCTCTTTTACTGAGCCAAACTTCTGGGGGTAGGAAGTCCAGAGGGAAACATGTAGGGAAAGCAGCTCCTCTTTCCTGGGACAGCTTAATTAGGATGTTTCTTCTTCCCATGGTGTCCGAACTTAGCAGCTTTTAGAGGTTCTTTTGCATTTTTAGGGTCCCCCTCCCAAGAGGCTGTTTTAAAAGCCCCCCCCAAGGTTTGCAACACATCCTTTGTTATAAAGAGGAGCTCCAGCCACCAACAAAAATCATACTCAGCATCAAGCTGTCACTTTCAACCATTCCACTCTTCATTAATGGGCTGTTTACATGGAAAGCTTTGTCCCTCGCAGTTCAGCTACAGCTTAGGCTCAGACTGGAGCCCTGCTTTCATTTTATTTGTAATTTTTCAACAGGAGAGGCACACTGAACCATGACAGATCACTGCCAGGTGCGTTCTGGAGTAATATGGACCTGTTTTATTGACAGGGGGAATGCCGGCCATGACATCAGGTAAACTCCCCTACTCTTCATCATTAAGTGCCATGCAGTCTTTAAGTTCTCAGCTGGACAGTGATCAGGGGTGGGCAGAATAGAACTTGGTTTTAATGTCTCATCCAAAGGACGGCACCTCAACAGTGCAGCGCCCTCTAGTGCTGCACGGAAGTGCTAGTTATGGGTATTATCCCAAGGACCTAGTGTGGAGCTACAAACCATAATCTTTTGATCTCCTGGTCCTAGAGCCGAGCATGCTACCTACTGAGCCACTGACACTACTAGTTACATCATAGTTATTGCCATGGCAACAGACTGTGATGTCACACACTTACTGATTTTCACTTCAGCTACTGAATGAGTGACAGCAATATGTGACCTGCAAGTGACAAAGCTCCTCTCTGCCTGTAGATATCCTTAATAATAACGAACAGCAGAGCTGCCCAGATGGCCCAGTGGGTAGCGGGCAGTGTGCTGCGCTACTGTACCTGCAACCTGGGTTCGGGAGCAAACTTGGACACTGGGTTGGGTGGCTCAGAGCTATGGTGGTTCTGTCGGGCGGCAGCACTTCTAGACAGGGAGGATAGGCAAAGTACCCCTGTGGTGGGCCAAGGAGCCTACTTCCTCCACAGCATGTCACTGTGTGCAAGCAGGGCTCACAGATTGCAACTGTTCAGCACCAGGAGAGGCAAGAGGAACTTCGGGAGAAAGCACAGAAAAAAACGATGTCGCCCCACTCTACATAACCTGGTACTCTCGGGCATCACACCCTGGATCACTACAGGCCTCAATGGTGTGCGGAGTGGCAGATGGGGCTGGGACATCGCAAATAATGGCCTGTAGACATAAGCAGACAGCAATGAAGGATTCAAAAAGCTGGATAAAAAACATAAAAGAGAACAGAATGGTGGCCGCCCCAATGGCCCAGACGCGCTGCTGTGCAGACAAACCGGGTTCAGTAGCAAACCGGAGTCGCAGCGTTGGGAGGCAGGCCAGACTGAGGCAGCTGCTACGCGGCAGTGTGCCTGAGCCGGGAAGGTCTGATAGTGAGCTCCGGCACCACAGTGACCCCCAGTGGCTGGACCAGGGAGCTTGTTCCTGCCACAGTGGACGAGACGTGTGCGCATGAACATGACACAGGCTGCGCTCACCTCAGGGAGGTGGGGGGACAAGAAAACGGGCAAAAAACATATCTGTCAAAATGATAAGCTGGGCAGCACATCCCCCTGGGTCCTACGGCCTGCCGGCACTGGCTCCTACTCCATATAATGGACTGCCTCGGAGGGGGGGGAGGCCCTCCCCCAAAGCCCCTTCCTGGAGCAGAAAGCTGTGGGGGTAACTGACAGGTTGCTGGGCTGGGGAGAGACTGATGATACAGGCCTGAACAGGATGCATACCTGACAGCGGGGTATATGCTTGAAGGATGGACACGGCGTATATGCTTGAAGGATGGACACGGCCAGGGAGGAAAAACCTCTACGGAAAAAATAAAGAAAGAACAGACTGGTTTGAAATTCAGATTTTTGGGAATGGGGTGTAACTGAATTCTGATGATGCCAACTGTAATTTATTTTTTTATTGGTGACCTTAATCTAGCTTTTTAACTCAGTCCCTTCAAAGCAGCCTAAACAGGAAGCAAAAAGGAAATGCACAGAAAGAAAATCTTAATGAGTTCTGGAATTACGGCAGTCACTTTGATGTGTAGCCGGCAACCAATGTTCTTTGTGAGCAGGTGAACAAGCTGGCTCCCATTAGAAATGGAAAAGGGAGCAGGCTCACAGGTGCAGTAGTAGTGATACCGCTCACTACGCCGACAACCCAGGTTGAGGAACGAGCCTGGATCATCAGAGGACCGGCCGGGGGAAGAGGACTGAGCATCACACAGGACACTCTCCTCCTCCAGGGAGGGATTATTGTCACAGCGCGACCGGCACCTGGGTGATCAAGGGTGGCGGTGCAGATGAAGTACAGCAGCAGGGATTGGGGACCCTCGACTAGCTAGACATGCGTGCTCAAACAAGACATGAACGTGCCCATCAGCCAGGGTCCCTGATGGTTCCAGGGCAGCTTGCAGACCTGGCACCCCACTGACCCAGGCTCACTTCAGAGTAACCAAGAATGGCCCATCCGAGGGGCCTGGTCCAGCCTAAGGACCTCCACTACAGGGAAGGGATACCTCAGGCATACTCCTGGAGTCAACTCTTGGAGAAGGGGCGATAGTGGAGAATACCAGACCACCGCTACTTGCGTAGCGTAAAGTGTTTGTGAATACAAGCGCGGAGGCTTGTGCTTGTCAAGTTACGTTATTCTAAAAACTACATTTCAGTTATTTTGTATTAGTTTATTTGAGTTAGGGGCTTCACCCCCCACACCCCCCTTTAAAAAAAAAAAAAAGGAGAGGGGTGAACCCCCAACTCAAATAAACTAATACAAAAATAACAGAAATGTAGTTTTGAGAGAGTAGCTTAACTTGAACTCTACGCTAATAGCGCATGTCCTGCATAGTCCGCTATTCTCCACTATCGACGGAGAAGGCAGTGGTGACAGGGTTGGGGCTGCCCAGAGCTCTGAGAAGGACTGCCGCCAACTGAGGGGGAGGAAAAATAGAAAGTAAAAAAAAAAAAAGGAGAAGAAATATGTTGGACCAGCCCATTGGCAGTGCTGCCACTCGTGATGCCTACAATCGGTGTTCACGGATTAGCTGGTGCATCAGAGAGGGAAGACAGACCATGCACGCCATAGGATGCTCTCCGTTTTCATAGACAGAGGGCTGTAGCCTCTGCTACGACAGTGCCACCTTGGTGACCACTGGTGGCAGGAAAGTAGAGGTTCTGAAGGAGGGACGGGAAGACGCTGGCTGAGCTCCGTGGCAGCATGCTTTAGGTATACTGAATGTGCTTGGAGCTCATGAGCCTGCGTCCATATGGACAGTGCGAGGAAATGAACACAAGAAAGCACCAGGAGCACACAGGATGACAGGGCAGGCTCACACCTTGGACCAGATGATTGACCACCATCCACCTGGGAGGTCCTTGCATAACACCTTGCAACGCAGTGGCCAGGCCTGGTAGGCTACGTCTCTGGGGGAAAGCTGGTGGGGAGGGGAGGCAAAGGAGCAGTAAATGCAAGAGACATCAGGGTATGGGGCACGGACGGTTTCCACCAGAAGTGGGCTGCACTGGAAGGTGCATTAACGATTAAAAAAAACAAGACAGAAAGGTTTTAGTGCATACAATACAATACAGTTTATTACTAGGTCGCATTTTTTATGTAATGCGTAACACAACGCGCTTTATAGTGGAAAAAACAACAGTGCAGGCTTTGTGACATTTATACTGACATTTTGTACGGTATGTCCCTAATTCTGATCATTCATCCCTGATTTTTGAAGTAATGTCCCAGGACCCTGATTTGCAAGGTTGAGGCGAGAAATATGCAAATATATATATATTTATATATATCGGTGTATATATAAATAGATATATATATATATATATATATGGGGCTCTGAACACCAAGGTGACACAATGAATACTACAGTGTAGCACTGAGCTGATGGGATTCAAGGGGTGGGAGCGCGGTCAGGAAATTCACTTAACTTCTTCTCCTTCAGCTTGAAGTGTGGGAGGAAGCCCCCCCCCCTTCCCAACAACAGATTTGGCACCTGTGTCTGACTAGTCACCACCATGAGAAGCCAGAGTCATGCTGCTTAACGAACAGGATGTATTTAGAAATATTTCTGCCACTGCTGTCCAATGGTGCAGCCTCAGCATGCTGCTCTGCCATGAGTTGGGCAGCAGACTTGCAAGCCAGCCAAGTGGCTGGGTAGGGGCTGCCACGGAGTATCGTGCCCGGCCAGGGAGGAACAGCCCTGGGTTTCACCAACACAGTGACTCCTATAGTGGGCAAAGTAGCTTGCTTCTCCACACGGGAGACGATCGTTAACAGCACTCTCAGATCACACTCCACGAGGAGCCTTGTCAGATGTGGTCAGTAGTGGCAAATGGGGCAGACAGGCCACCAGGGAAGTATCCCCAACCAGAGGACATGGCAGACCGCACCTGAAAAGAAAAACCAATAAATACATATTTAAAAAAAAAAAAATCTTGCTGACCCATCTACCCCTCCACCCCGACCCAAGTTCGGGAACAAGCCTTGGTCATTGCAGGCCAGCTGGCAGAAGGAGGATTGAGCAGCCCATAACACACTTTCCTCCTCTGGGGACAGAGGGTAGCGTACTCGGCTGTGATACCCCCACCTGGTTGACCACAAATGGTGGTGCAAGCCGAAGCCACAATGGGTGAGCAGATGCCTACTAATGGCAGCAAAGGCACACTCTGCATGCATGCATGCACCACTGCCATTCCAGCCCACGAAGTGTCTGGGGAAACCAGGGAAGAAACGTCGAAAACACCACCTAACAGTAGCAGAATGAAGCGGTGATCCTCCGCAGGCTCCACACTGCCCAACGGGCACTCACCTCCAAGCAACCATGACATCCGAAGGTGCTTAGGGAAGCTAGCAGCCTGCCACTGGGGGAAAGCTGTGAAGGAATGTAGGTAAGGGAGCAAGCCCCAGAGGCAGCGGGGGATGGGGATGGGGGGATTGGCTCAAGGGGGGGCAGGTCGGGCGAAGGAGAGCAATGAAAGTAAAAAAAAAATACTTCTTCCCATTTCACATAATATTTTTGCATACATGATTGCACTGCTCCTGGCTTGTCCGCTCTTCCATAATCTTTGTCCATTTGTTCAATAAGTCTTCATCGAGAGCAACTGCAAAATAACAAAAAATAAGGTAAGTGTTCATCACCAAGGTGCCCACCCTCTCCCCTTCTCAAGAAATGTATTTTTTTGTTTTGCAGTTAATCATCTTTTATCCCACGCCCAAGGGGCCCTCCCATCATGCCAGCCACCCTAGCCCATCACCCCAACTTTCCACCAGGACTTACCTTCTCACATACACAGAGCGGCCTGGATACTCATCGGTTGCAGGGCCTGCAGTCGGCTGGAAGTCATCTAGATACCGGAGCTCCATTTTCTAGTTTTCCTCTCTGGGGAGGAGTGGGTGTGCAATGCCATCCAAGACCACCCTGTGCACAAACACAGCCTCCACCCCTTCCTTCCCCTTACATGACGGTCTCTGGTTGCCACGCCCACCTGCCACTGCTAGGTGTCAGGCTAGCACCGCTGAGATGACAGCAGTCCCTGGGAGGTAACAGCAGTCTTCTGGATGCTCTATCCTCTCCCTCCCCAGTCAACCCCCAACGACCCAGGTCTGCTCCCGAACCTGGGTCGCTGGCTTGATGGCAGGTGTAGTGCCCAGTGCTTCAACCCTCTGGCCACTGGGCTGGCAACAAAATGTATTTTTAATTTAGATCCATCGATGGAATTGGTTAAACTGGCAGACTGTGCTTTAACTGGCATGCTCTGCTGTCACTTCCTTACATTCAGTACTCAGTTCTGTGACATCTAAGTTTAGAGGGCACATGTGAACGCTCCACAGAAGTAAACAGTGTTGTTTTTTTTAAACTTACCTTTTTTATATTTTATACAGTCATTTGTTGAAAATCAAAGCCACCACTCAACTAAAAGACTAACACAAAAAATGCACATTAAAAATCACCCTTTTATTACTTCCACGCCAAACTTTTGTGACAAAACATCTGAGCACGGGGACGGGGTATCAGCCCAGGAAGTGGATGAGATCAGTCGGCTGAAATTGGGTCCCTTCCCTCCCTAAAATGTTGGATCTAAAAATGATAACTCGTGTCTGATAAAACTTCTAATATTTTGGGGGGCATTCTGTTGGGGGAAGCACAACTGGTACTTTTTAAAGCAGCAGCTAAAGCGCACATCTGCACTTCAGCATGTACTTTCATGAATATGATGTTTTAGCTAAAAAAAATGTACTAGAAAATATTTTTATTGCATTTTCAATGTTCCTTTCCAAGGTTTACAACACATCTTGGGAGTCTATGATAGTATTCTTTAACTGGATAACAAGGGTAGCGGATAAGGACCACACTGTGGATTTTACTCTACTTGGATTTGAGCAAGGCTTTCAACTCGGTGCCTCACAGAAGGTTGCTGAAGAAGCGAGACGATCTGGTTGCACTGAAGGGCCCAATTAGACAATGAGAAACTGGTTGGACAGGAGACAGCAAAGGGCTGTGGTTAATGTAGTCAAATCAAACAAAAGGGAGGTCACCAGTGGGGTGCCACAAGGATCGGTCCTGGGTCCAGTCCTTTTCAATATGTTAGTCAGCAACATGGGAGCAGGAATCCAGGGCAAGATGTGCCTCTTTGCAGATGACATTAAGCTCTGAGGGAGGGTGGACAGTGAGAAGTGGGTTACGGAAATATAAAGAGACTTGCAAAGGCTAGAGGGGTGAACTAAGGTTTGGCAGTTGGAATTCAATGCCAAAAAAGTGCAAGGCAATGCACCTAGGGAACAAGAACCCCAGGATAGAGTACTGGATGGGTGGGGTGAGGAGACTTACCACTATGGCTGAGGAATGGGACCTGGGAGTTATCATCAGTTACTCCCTCAGACAACTGAGTGTATGCAACGAGGGATACAGCAAAGTAGGATGCTGGGATGTATCAGGAGGGGTACTGATAGCAGAAGGGAAGATAGAATACTTCCCCTACATAGATCTTTAGTGAGGCCACACCTGGAGTACTGCGCCCAGTTCTGTAGTCCTCACCTTAGGAAGGACAGAGATAGGTAGGAGATGGTGCAGCACAGGGTAACAAAACTGATTCAAGGCCAACGGGGCAGGTCCTACGAGGAGCGCCTCAAGGCACTGAACATGTGCTCACTGGACACCAGCAGGGAGAGGGCAGCTATGATACAGACTTTCAAGTTCCTAAAAGGAATTAATAAGGTGAACCGCTGGGAAATATTTAGCTTGAATACTAGTTCACGGTCAGGTGGACACGAGTGGAACCTGACAGGAGGGAGGCTCAGAAGGGACATACGGAAGAATTATTTTACAGAAAGGGTGGTGGAGTCATGGAACAGTCTGCTTGTCTAAGTGATGGGTGCTAAAACTGTTGACAGGTTCAAGCATGACTGGGATAGAATGAAGGGTATAGTGGTTGCTTAGGGCAGCAGAAGTTGTGAGGGGAATGGGGGGAAGGGTGGTGAGGGCTCAGACCCTGGAAGGACAGTAGGTCCTAGGACTAAATAGGGAACTCGGGCAGACTGGCTGAACCGTTGGTCTTTTTCTGCCATCACCGTCTATGTTTCTATATTTCAATGTTTCCATATCAGTAACTCACTAAAACAATCAAGCCAGTGTCAAGGTCTAAAGCAAGGCAAACAGAATCCTGGGGTATACAGGTAGGGGTAGCGGCAGAAGGAAGGAGGTATTACTACCTCTCTATAGATCATTGGTGATGCCCCACCTGAAGTATTGTGCCCAGTTCTGGAGTCCTCACCTAAGCAAAGATAAAGACAGGCTGGAGACAGTGTAACACAGGGTGACCAAAATGATTCAGGGCCAGGCAGATCTTATGAGGATCGGCTCAAGGCACTGAACATGTACTCGTTGGAGGCCAGACGAGAGGGTAGATATCATACAGACCTTTAAATGAGGAAGGTAAACTGCGAGGAACTATTGAGCAAAGCAAAGCAAACCAAACTTTATTTAAACAGCGTTCATTCCGATTGGGCTCTGGGCACTGTACAGAATATCAAACAGTAAAAGAATTGAGACTAAAACAAACACCATTAAAAAATAATTAATAGAAACTAATCAATAATAATAAATAACAACTGAATACCACAATAAAAGATATACCGATAAAAGTATCAAATCATGTTCAAGTAGCTAGGAAAGGCCAAAAGCCTCTGTAAAGAGATGGGCTTTAGGCCCCCGGAGATCTGGGAAGTGAATTCCACAGGTGCAGCAACATCAGAGGCTTGCTGTAGTACAAGTATCGGATCAAGAACACAGGGCACGAATGGAAACTTGCTACACGTAAATACAAACTTCACCAACACTTGGTGCCCTGTGCTCTCTGTGACTGTAACACTTAAACATCTCTGCGCCCCAACTTCCTTATTAACCCGCTCTAACACTGTGCCTGCACCTACTCACACTGCATCAGTTTACGAATCCTGTGCTCTTCCACCTACATGCTCTCTCTCTCTACACAATGAAAAAACTACCCGACACCCTCCTTCCTCCCCCTCCTCCTCCTCTCACCGTTACCTCCCCGCTGTCCTCACTGGCCCAGCCCTCTTCTCATTTATCTCACTGGCTTCACTTATCTACTGTTCAGCCCCCACCCCCATTTCCCTTCCACTATCCCACTGCTCACCTAAAGTTACCTAACGCCCTATTAGCACTTACTTTTCCACTCACCACTCTGCCTTCTGCTCCAGGCATACACTGTACAACGTCTGGTATATTGTCCCTCCTCTTCCCTAGCTTAACCCATTTATCTACTGACAAAGCCACTGGTGGCTCCTGTTAGACTGTTATTTTTGTTGTACCTACATATGCCCTACTCTCTGTTTGCTCCTTGTAATCTGACGTGGAACCTTATTAAACGAGCCTTGGCTCAAAGGTATTGTCCAAAACATGAATAAATAAAAATAAATAAAACTGACATGAGGTGGGTCAAGAGAGGAAGTGAGAAAGCTTTATTTTACAGAAAGGGTGGTGAAGCCATTGAACAATCTGCCAGCTGACGTGGTGGGCGCCAAAACTATCAATGGTTGCAAATACGGCTGGAGCAGAGTGAAGGGCTTAGTGGTTGCTGAATGTGGTAGAAGTAGGGTGGGGAGTAGGGGGATGGATAGTGTGGGTTACAACAACAGGCCCTGGGTTTGTTAGGGTTTTATCAGCAAACTGGAGGGGCCAGTGGTCTTTTTCTGCCATCATGGTGCAAGTTTCTGTGCAAAAAATCTGTATAAAAATAATTTGCCTCTTCCCAGTTAATCTCTTGGTACTTTTGCTTACGACATCATAGTGCCCACTGGGTGTGATGTCAGTGCAGCAAAACCCCTAGATCGATGGCATTGTGGGCACTGCAACCCGATCAACGGTGATTCCGTTAATCGGGATTTTATAGTGCCCACCATCTTGCCGCCCAAGGGGTATCGTGCTGTTTCCCCCCTACACCTCCAACCTGGAGGTAATTATTTTATTTGTTAGGGGGTGCAATGGGCAAAGCCCTATGGAAACAGCCGGGATGTTCGCCGGTGCTTTGCCGCAGCTGGGCAGCACAATTGCCAGACGACATGGTCGTAGTCAGCATATTGTTGTCACGGTGGTGTCAGTCGACGTGTTTGATGTCAAACCGACTTGGTGGAACTGTGCTCACCGTAACAACAGACTGATGTCAGAATCAGCAATTGTGAGGTCAGCAGGGGAGAGTTACGTACCTTTTGAAAGACTCAGTGAAACAAGAACAGCATTATCTGCTATATTTAGTACACTAACAACATGGACAAGTACGAAAAAACAGCCCACTAAAGTTAAAGCATATCTGGTGTAAATCTAGAGGTTTTAAACTTCAATTATAGTACAGAGTTGCTCTTTAAGTCAAAAAATGTTTTTATCTGCTTAATGACGCATTCCATTTCAACGCTGTCACGTCAAGTCCATGAAAACAATACGAGGCAGGTAGGAAACAGTGTGGAGAAAACCGTGGAAGTCAAAACCACGCCTGTCAATAACACAGAGGAAAGAAACACAGCGTAAGTGAAAAGATTACACTGGAGTGGTGGTCCATGGTGGCACGGTGTTTTAATATTAAATCTACATTCACTGTGTTTTCTTTGCTGAACTGCAGGCGCGGTTTTCTCCACGCTGTTTTCTATCGTGCCAGATTGTTTTTGCGGACTTCACGTGGAACCTGTAACACCTATGTTGACCTCTGCCGTTCTTTTCCGTTTCCATAGCCACTTACGTGGTGCCACATTACATTGTATAAAATTCCACGTACCCAATGAAGCATACGCAAATCATGGGATATGTATGCAACTCAGTGCTTCTGTGCTGAGGTTCTCTGTCTTGTTAGCTTGCTTTTTTATGTTTGGCCCACCATGACCCAAAGCCGTACGATCACCTAAGGGCAGGTTAGTTTACCCTAGGCTGAGATACAGATGAGCAGTGGCATAGCTAGAAAAATAACACTTGTAAGCCAGAACCCTTTAGTGCCTCTTTGCTGCCCCCCTTCATTGTATAGACGGCCATATTGGTTACCCAGACCCCCTGTACACCCCATACTGTACTTTAGGAACTGCATGATAAGGGCAGAAAATTCAGCATTACTTAGTTTTATGCATTTAACATTAATTTATGTTTAATTCAAACGTAGCACAGAATTCATATTATAACACCAGTAGACATGGGTATCAGCCAGTAGGAGCAGTGTTGGAATTACAGGGGAGCCTGCCAGGGCTCAGCCCCCTTGCTCTGAAGTGAGCCCTGGTAGTTCATGCATCACTGCCATTGACTTATAATGGGAAGGGGGGGCTCTATTTAAGGATAGGGCCCTTATGGGCCCCCTAACTTCTAAAGCTCATAAAGTGTAATTCCAACACTGCGTGAGAGAAGGCAGCATGGGAAATGGAGCTCGAGCATACAGGCACCTTTATCCTGATGGCTGCAATTCTTTTACTGACTGTGTCAGCCTCCCACCTCCCCACTGTGCCCTGCCAGCTCCGCAGTACTGGCGCTGCGCCACTGTCATAGGCAGATGCCCTCACCCCATATGATAGCAAGCTCCTCAAACCAACATGGGGATCACCGAGCGGAATAATGCAGCATCCTAACCTACCAGGTTGGCTGCACCAGTACAAAGTGCTTCCTCTCAGTCACCGGACTGCCCTAGCATTTTATTTAGACATGAAGATGCTTTGTATATACCTTGAAGTCATTTAAACTGATGTACAGTACTATTTTCCATGCCCTGCAGTCATAACTGAGAAAGGGACCTATGTCTCAGTCCACTTTATCCAGTTATCAGTAAATAAATTAAAAAAATAATTTAAAGGAGTGCTCTTTTAATATCGACTGTCCCCCTGGTTCTCATCAATATTCACATCTGTTTTCAAAAACCCATTGTTTAATATCCCTTTTCTTGTGACTAAGATACACTATCATGCAACAGACACAGTTCTCTGATCTTTTGGGACAAGTGGGACCTCAGTTCTAACTCCAAGCTGCAAACACTCAAGCTCCCATTTTACTACAAATCTAAAGAAATCGCCAAATCAGACTCAAAATGGGAGATTAAACAGGCCCCTTATGAGAATGAAGAAAAGGGGTACAGATATACAATTATCACTATAACATGCATTGTTGATTTAAAAGAAGGCTTCCTGGCCTGGCGGTGCTGTGGTAACGCTATAGCTCACAATGCCGGTGACATAAATTTGGGAATGCACTCCAGACATCAGGGGCCATTCAGGGGAAGGAGCACTGAGCGTCCCATCTCCTTCGGGGGTGGGGGGGGGTGGATGCAATCCCCAGCTGCTATACTGCCACCTGGGGGACCACAGTGGGCAGTGCAGAGAAAAAGCACAGTGGGAGGGAAGACATGATCGGCAAACTCCACATGGCATGCTTGCATGTGTGTGCTTGGGTCTCCTTGCCAGTTGACATCCTGAGAGAGTGGGAAGAGACAGAAACAAGAATGAGCCCAGGAGTGAGTGGGATGATCCCAACTACATTTAGGCTCTGCTCTGCATTCAGCCACCCTCTCCACCTGAGGCTGTCCTGCCTCAATTCCCCCCTCCCTGAAGCAGGAAATGTGTGTCCGGCTCAGCCAGGCCCCACCACAAGGGGTAAGCTCCTAGGGTTAAAAGTCAAAGGGGTAAGTGCTAGGGACATAGAGGCAGGGATCACACCACTGAAAGAGCATTAAAAGTGCCATCCTCAGCCAGCTCCGTGGCACCTGGCGAAGGGATTCGCCTGGCATGCTGGTGACCCAGGTTCGCACCTGAGCCGGGGACAACAGGAGTGGAGACTGGCTGGCAGGGTTCAGAGCATCCGAAGGGACACTTACCTCCCTGGGGTAAGGTGTAAGCCAGCATCAGTCTTGAGTGGCTCCCACTGGCTGGCCTTCAGCGATGCACCTTGCAGTGTGGATGACCACATGCCATGGGTGCACTCGGCCAGGACGCTGCGGGCGTGTGGCACCAATAGGAAGGCAGGGTGGGCGGGGAGGAAAATGGAAAAAAATGGCTGCTGGATTGGCCAGATGATGACCGCCGGGCCCCCTCCACCAAGGAACCATGGTGGAATGACCTCCACCCACACCAGTGACCCACATTCAGAAATGGACCAGGGTCACTCAGGGGCTGGACAAGGGAAGGGAGTAAGGAGCATCCCAAGGACAGCTCTCCTCCCTCAGGGAGGGGGAACACCGAGTCCTGCTACCTTCCTGCCACCCAATGGAGGCTGGGCAGCAGCACAGCGGAACCAGGAAGTGTGATGATGTAGCCTGCAGGTGAGTCAACATGCATGTGCGTGGCTGCATCATATGCAGTTCCCAGTAAGCAAAATTGGAGGCAACCGCCCTGGCTCACTCAACATTCCCTGCAGGCCCCAAACGATCCCATAAGGAAGGCCACCAAACACGGCTCCAAATAAGTGGTGGTTAACCCAGAAGTCCAAGAGATGAATCCGTGGTGGGACTTCCTAATTTGTTTTTATCAACTGGGATCACTAAAGGGGACACTTACCAGCATGTGAAAAATCCAGTGGCCACTTGAGAATCATCAGACACCCGTACAAAACAAATGCGTTTGTGCAGTTGTGTGGTCTATAAGTTTGCAGTGTTTTTATGTGTACAATTGTATAGACTGCCCGCCCTCACAGGAGATCTGGCTATAGTGGTTTTTGGGCTGAAAGCCCCTGGAATCCAAACCTGTTTATTTTCCAGTCTGCTACTTACTCAGTTTTTGATTGACCTGTTGGATTTCCCCTCGAACGGATTCCAATTCCTCCCACAGGAACTTTTTGCTGTAAAACAGGATGGGACACATTAGAGAAAGTTATAGGCTATAACGGCCTGGCTGGGTGTTTAGGGATGCCTATTGACGGGGGATGGAGCTTCTGCGTCTTCCTCCACTGTTAAATGGGACATTAAACAGGAATGCCCATGTACAAAGAAATGTGTCAATATTTTTGCCAAGAGCTGGCCCGGTGGTGCTGAGGGTTGAGGCGCTGGACGCCACACCTTCGCCCACTTGGCTCCCAGTTCAAGGAGCAAGCTCGGTGCAGGGGTCGGCAGGGAGGACTGGATTGAGCACCTGTAGGGCTGCTCTCTTCTCCAGGGGGAGGGTACTGGGGATGTCCAGCGCTCCAGCAGCCCCTGGTGGAGACCAGGGGCACTGCAGAGCGTTGGACTGCCCGTTCTCAGCATGGCCCGATGCTGGCAGGGTTGCTGTGCGCCGAGAAGTCGGGGGTGTGCACCACGCATGGAGGAGGGGGGAAGAAGGCACATAAAAAAGGGGGAAAAAATCCCTCACCTGCCGGATAAGCGATGGCTCCTCCAGTGTCGCCACCACACGCCCAATGCTGGTTCCCCATCATTGCCCCTTCGATCTCCCTGGGGCTGTAGGGCCCCCGTCCCCAGGGAGTCGTAACGTCTTTGAAGATGACAGGGAACACAGTGGGCGGTAGAGCGGTTAGGCAAGCGGGGTAGCCACAGAGAGTTCCGGACAGGAGGGAGAGAAAAAAATCTACAAAATAAATATATATATATATATATATATATATTGTTGCCAAGAGAAATCTGTTTCAAATAAGCTCCTGGCAACACCTGTAATTCTTTTAGGTCCAGCAATATAGCGTGGTTAGTTCTACCTCCCCTTACAGCTGCAGGCCTCCATTTACTAAATCACTAGCACAGGAAATTACATCATAGCTGGGGAAAAGCAAGGTCAAATACAGTGCCGCCAGTAATTCCCAATGAAGAGTTCCTGATTCCCACAGCTGTCAGTGTCACTGTTGGTAACCTGCGATGATGGCATTTTCAGGCACTACCATTAAGTCACTGCTTCTTCTTTTCTTACTTACTCACTTATTTCTGTCCAGGAAGGTACACTAAGCTGTGATAGCTCATTTCCAGGTGTGCCCGGGGGGGAGGGCGTTACATGGACCTGTATTATTGACAGGGGAATGTGGGACATAACACCAGGGAAACCTCCCCACCCTTCATCGGTAAGTGCCATGGGATCTTTAACTTCCACTTGGACAGTTACCAGAGATGGGCAGAAGGGGCTTCAATTCCACCTGTCATCCACAGGATGGCACCTCAAACGTGATGTGCTCCTCTTCGTACTGCACTACTATGTCACTTATGGGTATTACCCCAAGTACCTGGTGTAGGGCAAGAACCTACGGCCTTCAGATCTTCCTGCCCAGAGGCAAGCGTGCTAAATACCGAGCTAATGACACTAGTTCACGGAACTATACTGCACCACTGGCTGTCAGTGCCAGCAGTTTCCAGAACATTTTGTGGTTCAACTGTATCAGCCATCGGGGATACAGACAGTACAGGAAGCATGGGGGAGAAGGGAATTTTGCTGTTGCAAGCTGGTGACATCATCAAGATGAAACTGTGGCTCATCATGATGATGTCGCTGTACACTGAGATTCCGTGGTTGCAACGAAGTGACATCATCACGGTGCAATAATAGTCTCACCATAATTGATTTTACCGTTTGTAAAAAAAGGAAGATGGCAGCTCTCTGGAGGCACAGTCCTGGCAGGGGTTAAAAAAAGGTGGCTGTGAAGTACGAACTTGCTGCATGTTTGGGACGCATGATGTAATAGCAGTGGATGCACAGCAGGTGGCCACAGGAGGTTTAAGCCATCCAGCAGTGCAAACGGGATTACTCACTATGGGAATCCTGAAAGAAATCTTTATGGGGACCCCCATACTGTAGGAAGGAACACCTCAGACAGGGGCCTAAGGCCAGGTTTCCCAGGATTGTATTTTCACTTTTTTTGGTGCATTTGGAAATACTTAGGTGTTAAATTTTACAAAGCAGCAACCCTTCCTCTTTGTTTGTTCCTGCAACTGACTTAGAATTTTATTTGCCACAACTGAAATTCCTGTAAGCTCCCACCCTTTCTCCCAACTGAAGCCATCCCAGAGTTTCAATAAGATGTGTTAAGTAAGCACACCAGTGGGCCAATATGCAAAAGGAAAAGGGGAAATTGTTTAACCAGGAAAGGAACACTAAGCTGGAGTTTGTTTCCAGGTGCAACCTGGGAGCACAAGAAAGTTAAGTAACTTGCTCAGGGTCACTCAGTATGCAAATGGAGGCTGATGGGATTCAAACCCAGGTCTCCAGGCTTGCAGCTCAGTGCCCTTAACCACTATGCTATACTGCCTCCAGCTTCACATCTGAGAGTCAGCAGTTCAAATCCAAGCACTGATGACCACAGCAAGGACCAAAGGCTTGAAGAGACCAACAAAAAACACACACAATGCATGTCACCTTTCATGGATTTCTTCAGCAAGGTCTTCGATGCAGTCACTCCGGCATGTCAGCGTGTCATCAGCTTTCTGCTCGATGTACTCCTGCAGGTTCCCCACCTCGATGGACACAGCCCTCCATACATCCTGGACCCTTCTGTCCACCAGCAGCTCCAACATTTCAGCCTTTACGCCTCCGTTACTCCTCCTAAAGTCATCTGAGGACAACAAACCCCAAAATTAAATAAATAAATAAATACAACAACCTTTCACCCTGAAATCCAGCCTCAGTGCTAAGGCTGTGCAAAACTGAAATTCCACTGGTGGAATTTCAGTGGAATTATTGTAACGACCAATAGTATCAAAAACGAGACACTGCAGTGAGATCAGATATAATGGAAGTCATAATTCTCTGTTTGTGACACCACCAATCTATCGACATGGAAATGATTTTGATAACACAGGCAGATGATTATTTCATGAAAGGTAATAGCAGGAAGAATCAATGTAGTCCAAGTCACAAAATAAGAGGGTTAGCATCAACTATATTGTGTCTTCTTTTGTTAATGTATCTGACGTGGAACCTCTCAACGAGCATCCGCTCACAGGTGTCATCCCAGATTTCAACAAGTAAAAGAAAAATAAATAAATAAATAAATAAATAAATACTCTGTGAACCAAAACACACTGTTTGCTAATCAAGGGCAGCCTTAATTAGCAAACACTGCTATTCAACTGATTTGCTGCATGACTGCAGTTAAAATGTCCGAATTGTGGCCATTTTTCTTGTAATCTGACATTTTCCCCCGCAATTGTAGTCTGCTTGTAGATAAAAATAAGCATTTAGTAAAACTGCTTCTCAGACCTGGCTGGCTGCTAATAAACATTCTCATGAATAACACAGACTGCTATAATCAAATTTCCAAAACAAATGTATTCCTTGTACTTTCAGGCAAAAGATTACAAAGGGGAGAAGATTTCAAAAGGCACAGGGACACATGCCGCAAACTGTATCCAAATTTCGGACGCTGCTTAGACCACCTGATTCTTCCCATATACATTTTAACGCCTGGTCTCCCCCGGCAGCCCCCTTCTAACTGACTCCCCCAGCTCAGTCACCAACTCCTCTGGGACTTCCCTTCACCAGCGTCTTCTGCCATAGGACTGTGGTTGTGCTCGGCCACCGGTGACGGGCCTGCAGAGGGTTTGTCTTCATCCTGCTGCCTGGGGTGGTTTTCCTCTGATTTTCTCCCTGGGCCCACGGACATGCAATGGGAGCAATGTCCCAGCTCTGCCTCCGTAGAGACGGCCCCGGCGTCTTGGATGTGGGATCCTTCCCTACATGGTGGCATGCATGTGCTGGCACCCAGCCACCGCTGGGTGTCAGGTAAGCAGTGCCCACACTAACCCCCCTCCCAAAGGAAGGACAGCTGCCTAGGGATGCTCAATTATTCATCTCCCCGCCGGCCCCCAAGCAATCCGAGTCCATTGCCCAACCTCCGCTCGCTGGTGTGGCAGGAGGCAAGGCGTCCAGCGTCTCAGCCCTTCACGCCACAGGTCGGTTTTGTATTTATTGACTGATTGATTTAGTTATTGTTGACTGGGGAAGGAGGGCTAGACAATACTTCAGCAATAACAACCGAGAAACGACCATTTCTGAGGTATTAACGACCAGATGGAGGGCCACCTCCCTCCAGCCGGTCATTAATCCAAGGAAATGGCCAACTTTGAGGCTGTTATTGCAATTATAAATCTAATCGCAATGGGCTGGCCCACCGGTACATCAGTAGCACTACCACTTGTGATGCCAGTGACCCGGGTTCGGTAGTGAGCATGGGCTGCTGGGGAGGATTGAGCGCCTTGTGGGCTGCTCTCCTTCTCCGGGGATGGAGGGAGGGCTGCAGTCCCACTGCCATACCGCCACCTGGGTGACCACAGGCGGCGGTGCAGATGGGAAGGCAGGAGGGAGGGGCAGACGTCGGCCAAGGGACCAGAGCAAAGGCACATCTCAGTGTTGCCTTCGTCTCCTTGGTCCTTCCTTGCATGCCAATTTCTGCAGGGGTTGGGGACCAGAAAAACGGAAATACCCCACATCGGCTCCTGGAGACGGGCCTTGGCGCCGGTGACCAGAGATCTGGGGAGAAGACCCTCAGTGTCCGCCCAACATTGGACATAGGATGGGAGGGTTTGTGGGTCGCCCTTCCACCCCACTCGGGGGGGGGGGGGTAATCCAAGGAACTGAAGGAGGGAGAACATACGGAGGAGCAGAAGTCCCCACAATCTCCGGTGCAGCCTGAGCGGTCACCAGGGGAGTCCCTGAGGGAGGGAGCAGTCGTGGTGAAGAGGGGTCATAAACAGTAAGTAAAATAATTAAATAAATCTAATCGCAATAACAATTTTCTTTTTTACCGTTTATTATGGTTTTAACTAGAGTGGCGCAAGCGATCAGCTGAGCGTCTCTGCCGTGCCGGGCATTTCTAAGAGATTTCAGACTGGTGTGGCAGCCAATTAATGAGCTACTTTAGCTCATGATTAACTTATAATTCCTTTTTTCAGTCTCTGCCCTGGGATACAGATGCAAGCCAAATGAAACTGAACCAGATTAAGCTACTGGCGGTATTTTAGTGAATAGGAGGATCTGGTCAGGACACCGGGGAAACTTCCTACTCTTCTCGAGAAGTGCCATTTTAACATTTATTGAGCAGCCACCAGAAATGACAGCTAGCGCCTCAGTTTTACAACTCGCATGAAGGGTGGCACACCCTAACAGTATAGCTTCCCCCCTAGCCACTCCAGTGGCAGCGTTCATGGTATGAACCCAATCCTGGTGTGGGACTAGAACCTATGACCTTCTGGCCCAACGGCAGATGAGCTACTGACCCAAGCTAACTCCCCAAAATACTATTTATGCTAATCAAATTTATTTTTAACTTTCAGTATATATTTTAGTCCATTTGTAAGGCACCCTGAGCCTTCGGGATAAGGGTGCAGGAAAAATTTAACTGTCTTGCTTTGCACGACCAACAGGGCAAGCCACCCACCACATCTGTGGTCCTGGCTAAGTGGTGGATATCCTCTAAGTCCCTGAGAGGGTCAGTGATTGAGCTGGAGGTGCCATCAGGAAAGGGGGTAGATGGAAACAGGACGCAAAGCTCTATGGGTGTGAAGTCACCTGTTTGTCACTTTTTTGTTGCATACTGCCACAAATTGTGGAAATTACTATAAAAACTATAAAGCCTTTGAAAATAAAACTCCCAAGTTTTGGCACGTCCAAATCCAGCTTAGTCTGGTTCAATTTCAGTTGATTAACATCTGTATCTCCCCCCCCTTCCCGATTGCCCCTGAAAAAGCGACTTCTAGTCTCAGTGAGCCTACCGGGTCCACAAAATTCAATAAATAAATGGATGCTGACAGAGACGCAAACAGCCTTTCCGTCAGCGTGAAACCTTCTGAATATAGTGCGCTATTTGTCATGCAAATGACTTCAGTGCTATACAGCCTGAAATTATTTGGGGGGGGGGGGGCGTGTTATAAGATTAAGTCTGCCAATAAAAATAACTGTCATAGTTTTTCAGGAAACTGGAAAATCTCACTGAAGTGATTTTCCAGTTGCTGGCAAAATAACTACAACTGGCATCGTCAAGGCTCGAATCTCAGAACATTCCCAAACATTTTACATTACAGGGACATTACATTCTTTATTGCATTAGACATCTAGATGAAAACAAGCTCTAGGCCCCTTATATTTTACATATTCCACAGTTCTGACCTGGAGTCATACTTTTTTGTTTGTGACATCAGAGCTATTTTCGTAGCAACCACTTTTTTTTTGTCTCCTTCTCCAGACAAGGCTCCACTTTGGTCTGAACCCAGATCCTTCTCCCATGGGCTAACTGTCATGCCTCCCATTCTGCCCCCACGGCTTACCCCGTGTCAGGACTGGCAGGTCCTTCTCTCTTCTGCTGTACACAGGATCCGGTTCTCAGGGACGGGCCATGATGCCGGTGCAGGGCCTGTGAGGGTCGGATCCTCATTTGGCCTCTCAAGCATGTATCCCCATTCTTGTCTCCCTCTCTGGATGCTGATTCGAGGGTGTGTGCAAGCTCACGCATGCCAAGCATGGCCCTTAGCGTCATCCCTACCTTTGAGCCGCTCCAAGCATACTACCACCTGTGGTCACCCAGGTGGCAGCAGAGAGCTAGCTGCCCTTCCTCACCGGAGGAGGAGAGCATTCTCTGGGATGCTCAATTTGCCTCCCCTCTGCCAGCCTTGTGAACCCGAGTCGTCAGCGTAGTAGCTCTACCACTGTGTCGAAGGCCCAGCCATCCGTGGCAACAGCTGTAACAGGCAGATAATAACGATCTCCGCTCATGGCAGGAATGAGCAATATGAGCAGATGAAGTCTAAGGAAAAAAGAGCCTGTCGTAATGAAAATGGCATCAGTAATAAAATATGGAAGGGTTATCCGAGTTCTGTGATGCAAACAGAATTTGTTTTGCTAGAAACCACAACAGCCGTTCATCAAAAAAGCAGTAAAGCAGACGAGTGGGTACAATTACTATTCAAGTACAGATTTCAGAATTAATGAACTAAAACTGACACTACACTATGAATAGTTTTAGTATTCCATTAGGGTACAGCAATACGGCTACAGCACTCTTGCTCTAAATGACATCAGGGCATGCGGGTGTCGCAGTATTAAGGCTGTTTCAGATGTGCTGACTTTGAACAGTAAAGCCTGTTAGTTCATATTTCTGCTTGCTGCAAAAAAATATATTAAATGTGTTCGAGCGATGTAAGCAGCATCTGCATTTGTATCCTACAGCACAGTACCACTGACCTGTTTTGCAATTTCCGGTTTTTAAAAAGAACCATTTTGGTGGTTTAGGCAATTCTTTAAAGGTGCACACACGTTTGAAAATTGTTTCCGGACACCATTATAGCTTATCTGATCAACCCACCCATGCTGTCCCCACCCACAAAATGCCCCAAATAACAAAAGACTCCGCTACCTTCCATGGCACGGAGCCTCCGCTGCTGCTGGCTGCCCTCCATCTGCAGCATCGTCAATGTCCGGTTAAGCGATTCTATAGCCTTTTAAATTCCCGTCCAAAATGAGAAAGGAAAGCATTAGTCACAAGTGCCTAAAACCCAAAACATTAATAAAAATCACTCACATTGATTTTTTTTTAAATAAATCTAGAGCCAATGATTTTCCATTTCCAGTGGAAAACACTGGAATAATTGAATTTGTAATTTTTAAACCAGCACTCGGAAGTCAATGTTTTATGTAAAAACTCTTATTTGCGCCACTTTATCATGCAAATAACTCCATTTTGCACCAGTTTTTTTATGCAAACCATACCATTATGCACATTTTTTATACAAACCATGCTGATTTGCACTCAATTTGTTTTCCATAGTGGTTCTTTTCTGCCCGGCACCACCATTCTTCCAGGGATATAACCCATTAGGCCCACAGCCTCCTTGCCCCCCGGACCCTGCAGCCCATCAGCTACCCCCACAGCCTGCACTCTGTGGCGGGGACTCCATGGGGGAGGGCCATCCTCCCCGAGACAGTCCACACACACGAGTGTGGAACAGCATCCAGCGCAGGTAGGTACTAGGATCCAGAAGCTGCCCAGGCGCAGACTGTCATTCAGACGGCTGTAGTGCTTTTTGTCCCTCTAGGAATCCCCTCCCTCCTCCCCTGATGCGAGCACAGCTCCTAGTGGCCTCGCATGCTCACAGATAACCCTGTGGCAGAAGCAAGCTCCCTGGCCCAGCCACGGGGGTCGCTGTGGCAGCAGAACTCGCTGCCAACCCTCCCCAGCTGACAGGCACTGCTTCGCGGCAGCTACCTTGGTCTGGTCTGCCACCCGATGTGGCAACCTGAGCTCGCTCTCAAACTCAGGTCGTCTGCACGGCAACGCATTCACATTCAATTTTGGGGTAAAACACAGATGTTAAGATTTCGCCAAACGGAACTGACCATTTCTGAAACTGGAAAATCACTGGCTGTATAAATCAAGCTTTGGGAGAAAAGAATCGACAGTAATAGTGATAAAACATTACAGAACAAAGACAGCTCACCCCCTGCAATCACGTGGCATTAAATGCACATTTATATAAATTTTAAGAACACCACCCACTATTATGAACTCATCAGCATTTCATGGAACACTTTACCCTTTCAGGGAGGGAGGCTGGTGTTGCCTACAGAATAGTTTAAAAGCAGACAGCCTTGCGCTTTGCCAAAAAGTAGGGGTGAAATGTAGATTTGGCAGGTACATTACTACTGGTATCAACTGCAGCTGTAACTAGCTTTTGGAAAAACATTTTTTGTTGCACCACAGCTTTAACAGTACAGTACCTTGTAATGCTGCAGCACATGTGGTATGCATACTTCAGCGACTCAAGTGAACATAGGAACAAGCCAGCAGAAGAAAGCCATGAGGTTAAAGTAATCTGCTCAATGTAGAGCTCCAGTTAAACTAATTTACAGTGGGACCAGCCCCTCCAGCAACAACTCTGACCCTCCCCTTTGACTTGTCCCACTCTGTCTTGAACCTAACAACTGTCTTTTCGCTGATGACCCCAGATGGGAGTTCATTCCACCCGGACACCACTCTCTCCATAAAGAAGCGTCCATGCTTGACCCTTCCCTCTGCCAGTCTGTAACAGTGCCCCCTTGTGGTCATGATTTCACTCATGCAGAGGTTCCCAATATCCACCTTGTTTATACCTTTAACTTTTTTTTTTTTATTACTATTTTTGTCGCCGGGCATCCCCTAGCCCCGTGAACGGGATCGCCAGGCTCTGGCAACTGGCCCCCTCATACTCAGGGCTGACCCCCCCCCAAGTGGGGCCACCAGTGGCGGAATTAGGTAGCCAGAGGAGACGACACTGGAGCTGGCTCATTAGCAGAGAGCCAGCATTTTTGATGCAGAGATTCCCTCAGGGGTGGGGATGTGCAATGACAGCCCACATCCACCCCACCCCCATACATGCTGGCGCCGATCACTGCGGTATCCCTGGCCTCTGCTAGGGGTCCGCACTGTGTCTGACACTCAACCCCACCTCCCCCCAGAGTAGAAGAGCAGTCCAGTGAACGCTCTATCCTACTCCCCCCGGCCAGCCCTCCGACTCCCGGATCCGTTCCTGAACCCACGTCGTCGGCGTCGCAGACGGCAGCCATGTCTCTGCGCCAGTGGGCCAGCTATACCTTTAACTTACTTGAAAGTTTCAATAATGTCCCCACTCTCCCTCCTCTTCTGGAGTGAGTACATACTGAGGTTATGCAGTCTGTCTTCATGTGTACTACCCAGATGGCCTCGAATCATCTTTGTCGCCCTCCTCTGCACTGCCCTGAGTTGGTCCACATCCTTCCTCAGGTAGGGACTCCAGTACTGCACACAGTAGTCCAGGTGCTGCCACACCCAGGATCTGTACAGTGGCAGGCTAACCTCCTCCCTTATATAATACTTGTGAAACCACTCGCTGTACATCCCCCAGCATCCTGTTAGCATTGGCTGCAGCCTTCTTGCACTGTGAAAACTGATTTAGGTTGCTGGTAATGGCTATCCCAAAGTCCCTTCCCTCATCAGATACAGTGACTCTCATCTTCAATGGGAATATGATTCCGTTACCTCAAGGTACCTTAAAGTGGAACACTGAGCAATAAGAGTGTAGCATGTCCCAATCTGCACTTTGTGTAGCGAAAAATATTTTTACCTACAATTTACTGCAGTATAGAAGACTGCATCTGGCTGATCCTGCTAACTCCCCACCCCCCGTAAAATTCTTTGCATCCTTCTCACTGCTTCAACCACTGAAACCTGGACCTGCCATTGCCTATTTCCTGCCCTCGCTGCACTGTTCCCCCTAATGGTTTATACCACACAACCTTGCATTCTGCGGCTTCTCGATTTTTATCAGTTATCCCTTCCTATCTCCGTCCTCCTCCCCCTCCCTACTTCCCTCCCCTCTCCTACACTTAGTTCATCTTCCAACTATGTTCCTTTGGAAGAGCCGGATGGAACATTCTGTATTTGTCCCTTATCTGCAACACTGTCTCTTTTGTACATATTGTTTGTATAATAATATTGTATTTTAACCTGCATATATGTTTGCATCTGTATTGCTTATGCCTTTGCTGTTCATGAAACTGTATTGTAACTATTGTTTTTAAAACTTTTCTTCTTGTACTTGTACACCCCAGGTCCACCTCGAAAATGAGCATTGCTCAATGGTGTTCGCCTGGTTAAATAAAGATTCTGATTGATAGACTGATTGAACTCCCAAGCTGACATCTGCTTTAACCAGAAATTGCACAATCCCTTGCGGCTAATGTCAGAGCTGGGCTGTAGCGGCAGGAGATGCAATAGCCTAAAGTGCATGTTAGGGCTTTTTTAAGTTCTAATCTGATGTTTTCCGGTCCCACCGTTCTTCTGGGGCAAAGTAGAGTCCTCTGTGACTGTACTTAGCCCTGGGAGGACAGCGGGACCAGCAAACAAAGGATCAGAGCATATAAATACTTTAACATGTACTTCAGGCAATCGCATCGTCCACAGCTGCAACCTAGCTCTGTTGTCAGCTGTAGGGGAGTCTAGGTTCCTGGTCACAGCAAAAGTCATCTATAACCTAATATACTCCAGTAAACAGTAAGGAAAAAGGAAATTGTGGACACAAACTGCAAATTGAGGTTCTTAAATCGGACTTTTCCCCTTTAAGGTATACCGCAGGTATACTGCAGTAGAAGTAAACTTTTTCATGACTACTGATAATCTGGGCCATCACACCTTATACACTTAGCAGTGAACTAAGCTATATGCAGTTTCTTTTCTACATCAAGACGGAGCCATCTGAGCTGCTGATACATTCGACACTGTCGTGGTGAGTAAAGTAGGAACACCCTAGGGCAAGCCTTGCAAGTTTGTTATACAGCGTCTAAACTATTCAAAACATAAACAGAGACTGAGTCATAAGTGCCTTTTGTGTACAGTGCATAGGCACACATATGACCTTATCCTGCTAAATGGGGTGAGGGACAAGGAGACACTCTCCTCAACATTTACCTCTTCCCAAATAGCACTGCGACCCTCTCACCACATCCGATCCCTACTGTTCCACGGAGCTACACTGACAGCTGATTGAAGTAGTGAGTCAAGAACAGGGCTGTCAACCAGGGCATTTGTCATGTCACATATCCGTGTCTATCTGGGGGCCAGTGGGATGCTAAATGTATGGTGGTCTCTTGAAAGGTGTGCCTCTCTGACAGACAACACAAAGATCTGCAACAGGGGCAACACACCAGGGAGGTGGCAAAAATGAGAAGGGACCTGGGCAAGCTGGAGGGGTGGTCAAAAGTATGGCAGCTGAGATTCAATGCAAAAAAGTGCAAAATTATGCACTTAGGACACAGGAACTCGAGGGACGAGTACTCAGTGGAAGGGGAGGTGCTGTCAGCCACCAAACAGGAGAAGAATCTAGAAGTGATCATATCTGAGGATCTAAAGGTGTCTGGACAGTGTGAGAAGGCGGTTAGAAGGGCCAGCGGGATGCTGGGGTGCACAGAGAGAGGCATCACCAGCAGAAAAAAGGACAATGGTGATACCGCTACAGAGATCACTGGTGAGACCTCATCTCAAGTATACTGTCCAGTTCTAAAGGCTGCATCTCAGAAAGGACATAGAGTAGAGGCAGTCCAAAGAAGGGCTACAAAAATGGTACAGGGGCTGCACCAGAAGTCGTATGAGGAGAGGCCTGAAAACCTCAATATGTATTTGTTGGAAATGAGAAGAGAATGAGGCGACATGATAGAGATGCTCAAATACCTTAAATGGATTAATAAGGTACAGGGGGTAGCATCTTTCAGAAAATAAGATGCACAAGAACTAGGGGACATGATATGAAGCTGGAGGGAGGTAGAATCAGGGGTAATGTGAGGAAGTACTTCTTTACAGAAAGGGTGGGGGGGGGGTTAAAACAGTAACGGAATTCAAAAATGGGTGGGACAGACACAAGGGAACCCTACAGACAGGGAGAAGCAGGAAGACGCAGAACTACAGTCTGCCGTGTAAGTACAAGGTAGGAAAAATGGACAGACTAGATGGGCCAGGCAGTCCTTATCTGTGAACAAAATCTATGTATTGTAGCTGAGACAGGGTAAATACACTGAACTGTATGGAGCTAATTAACAAGAAGAAAAAGGAAGGAGATGATCCACCAATTACCGTTTCAGTAGAGTGTAACCCTGCAGCCAGTAAAACTGGAGTAGTGCACAAATATTGGCCGATTCTGCAGGATGATCCAGTAGTGAGAAACAATGTAACAGCGTAAGAGTAAATTTCAGAAGATTCCCAGACCTCAGGGATAATCTAGTTCACAGCTGTTTTCAGACAAAGGGGACAAGTGCACACAATACTTGGCTACCAGTGTGGCCAGAGGGATTTTTCATCTGTGGTAATTGTAGCATCTGCAAATTCAGAAAACCTTGCAAAAACTCTGAGCATCCCAGTCTTGATATTAGCTATAACATTAGGGTATTCATATGCTGTGTGACGTTATTACTGTCTAATGTTCCCAAGTAATCCAGCTGTAATCTGCCCCACCCCACACACAGCTTTGCTGCGGCTCCTTGTGCTTTACTGCCTACCTTACTCCACTCTTATCTCGCATAAACTCCACCTTTAGCTCTAATGCTGTTACCTACTTTCTCCATCCATTGTAATTTCATGTATTAATGTATTACCTGCTTATATCATTTACTTATGTTGGCTGTATTATTGTTCTTCTGTTTTGTCTCCAGTTTTCTCCTTGATGTACCTATGGCCGGCTATTATTACTCTTATTACCATGGAACGTATAATACTACCTATGCTTTCCTGTTAGGATTATGTCTTACCATTTTAACTTGTTGCAATCTGTATACTTTGTTCTGCCACCCACATATGTAATGTTTGTTTCCTCCCTCGTTGGATATTGTTCTGTAAACTGTTTTCATCATGTTCTGTACTCTCCTGGGTCGTACCTGAAAATAGTCATGTTGTTGGCTAGTTCACCTACTCGGTAAACAAAAACTAAATAAATAAATAATCTGCTCTACGTAGGTCATACCATATGACCTATGAAGAAGCAGATACAGGAGAGCACATCCGTAGCATTACGAGGGGGAATTAAGATACCCCCACTGGTTTTCACTTTAAGAGACAACATCATGGAAATGTGAATGATCTTACGTTTGTAGGGTTAAAATGTATCAGACAACCCAAACGAGGTGGAGACTGTTTACATCTCCTACTCCAGAGGGAGTCTACTGGATTTTTCATTTTAAAACTTTAAAACCACAGGGCTTAAATATCGATTTTGATTTGAAGCCTTTTCTGTGAATACTATATAGACTATCATGGTTAAACACGAGGAGTTTTACAAGGGATACGTTTAATTAGATGTAAATTTTGGAACTAGAGAGGGGATGCAAACATGAATTCAGGGCGCTCTGGCTTGAGACTCGGGGCAACCGGCCCCTAATCACTCAGAATGTTTTTTCTGCAATTCTGAAACCCAGACAGACTCTACACACCTTAAGCTTGGTATGTGGGCAGTGGATACCGTCAACATTCTGACACTTAAAAGTGAACATCACTACACAGGTACTTACCCTCGCTTGAGCCATGAGGTGGCTTTGTAAGGAATCCAGTTCGTATCGTATGGCTTGATGGGATTCTAGGCTTAATGCGCATGGGACAGCTGTGGTCAAGAACCAATAAAAAACACTAAGGTCACTTTACATCGTTAAATAGAAAACCTGGTGCGGGGTGCTTCAAGAACAAAATAAGGATTACTTACCTTTAGTTTCACACATTTCAGACGGTAGAATCTGCTGTGTGTAGCAAAAAAAGGAAACAACCATCAGAGTACATACATACATATGAACATACAAATGTGCCAACAGAAACAGACCCCCCGATCTATCTAAGTCTGCTCGAGTGTGCAGCTAGCACCCCTAGTTTGCAGCTGCCCCACCCCCTTCCCTTTGTCATCCCACTGCCAGCCCCCACCTCCCCCACCCTCACTCTCCCCTGTTTATGAAGAGTAAGAGGGAAGGCTGCACTTTCTGAGATTTGTTTACCCCATTTTACAATAACACACATGCTGTCTCCCTCATTAGGCGTTCCCCAGTACCCTGAAACCCACCTGTTTGATATTCTGAGCCCCCTTCCCCATATCTGTTCCTGTGAGTGTGGGGCAGGAGCTACTTGTGCCAGTGTACTGGTAGTGGTACCAAGTCTCATAAAGCGCCAGCTGCAGGCCAGCCAGCCGTCCTTCTCAACAGGCCTGGGCCAGCAACTGACTTCACTGAGCTGGTGACGTCAACTGAATGTCCAGCGCTGCAGATGGGTGGAAACCCAACTCCTCTGCACTGGGTTACTGCTTTTGGTGCTTCCAACACACACCTCACTGCGGCACATAACCCTGGGATCAAGGTAATGGTGGATGAAACAGAGGACCCATCCGAGAAACAGGAGTTGAAATTAAAGCAACAGTGCAACAAAAAATGTTCTACCAAAAAGTGAATTTTAGCTACAATTAATAAAAATATTAGCACACCCGGCAAATCTACTTTTCTAGGTCCTCCTGTACCGTGCACCACAATGTTTTGTTTTGTTTTTATTTTCTCGATCCAAACCTGTGCCAGGTTTACAAAGTAATTTCCTAGCTAAATGTAGCAGCCATCTTTTTTGATCAGAAAAAAACTAAATTCAAACATTTATGAAATACTCAGACCTTGGGTGGAACTAAAACATTTTACCATCAAATAAAACTGAAAGATGTTTGGAATCTGTTATAGTGAAAAAAGGCAGGGTCACATTTTTGCCCAGTCTTGTTGCACTGCTGCTTTAACGTCTGTAACCTCTGGCTAGCAAGACTACGGTACCATGTAATAAGAGCAAATGAATAACGGCGCCGTCACAATACAGCAAACATAAAATAACAACCGGCATTACAGCAACCAGCACTACAGCTACTGAACTAACAGCGAAGTGTTTTATCTTATTTTCCATTGCAGGGGGCTTCGCCCCCCACACCCTTCCTAACTAAACTAACCTAACCATCTCCTTGAGGAGGAGGAGGACTACTTGGAGAATGGGAGAAACTCAGGAGGAGAGATATTCCCCAGTGGAAAAAATGTAAACACCAGCTGGAAACTGAATCCAGCTCTGCCTGCACGACCCAGCTACTTAATGGTGGTGACTGTAACCACCACACTAAGCGAGCAGCTCAGTTTGCAGCCCACAGGTGCAGCTCTAAATATCGCCTGTCCTCATTCCCCTCGTTGTTTCCCTACTTCCATATCCGCCATTATTTTTCCTCGTCGCTCTCTTCACCTACTCGCTATACCCCCAGGAGCTCAAACCGAGTCGCTCAAATTGAGTCACCCATATCAGGGGTCACCCAAGACTACAGGCTAAAGAAATGTCATGGCACAACAAACATTCCTCGGGCCCAGCTTATTAAAATGTTTCCACTGTAGGCCATCATGGCCAATTCAAATAAAGTTTTACTGGCCCAGCTTTTGGCTAGTGACCCAGGACCCATGTCAAACCCTGAACAGGTGTCACGATCAGCACTAAGAAAGTGTCCGTCTGCCAGCCCATCAGCTTGATGGCGTCACTACTGCTCGTAATGCCTGTGACCAGGGTTCATGCCCTGAGACTGGACGCAATGTCTGGCCAGCATGTGGAGGACTGAGCATCTCACAGGGTGCTCTGCTCCTCTGGGGAGGGAGGGCAGTGCCTCCTGCCGCTTTAATGCCACTTAGGTGACTGAAGGTGGCAGTGCAGTGTGGCTTCAGATGCAGTTTTAAGTAGGCGAGAGTGTGTTGACGTTGATGTTTCTCGGTAGGGCTGGAAAGGGGCAACCACTGACTGCACTGATGAAGTTCAACCCTGACCCCCCATGGCCACTTCATTCACCTGCCTCTAGGATGAATTGGGTGCCCCTGTCCCTAACTCCAGGAGCGGATACAGGACCAATGCTTCCTATGGTGCTGAAAGTCAGGACAACACCTCAGTTAGGGGGAAGTACAACGCAAAAAATTCTACAACATACAAGTTCAATGTAAATGTCACAGTAACCTGAACTAGTCAACTGTCTTGCTCCTTTTTTTCAACCCTGTGTATATCCACTTCACTGCCAACTTGTCACCATCTGGCCAGCCCGTCATCCATCTTCCTTAGGTACTCTTCCCCAGCCTCCAGTTCCTCAATGTCATGTCC
Source organism: Neoceratodus forsteri (assembly GCA_016271365.2). NCBI lineage: Eukaryota > Metazoa > Chordata > Ceratodontiformes > Ceratodontidae > Neoceratodus > Neoceratodus forsteri. The sequence continues at coordinate 84,162,005 of JADMNL010000033.1, forward strand.
CCCCATGGCGGTCCCGGGGACACAACTTCCCTACAGGGTCAGGCTGCAGTGTAGAAGCATGTGCCTAATCAGCAGCACGGGGCCTGCACGGGGGCGGGGGGGTTGCTGGATATCTTCTTTATAGTCTGGGTTAATCCAGCACATTTTTTCCACATTGAGGATTGCCAACAAGAAATGAAGCACCTGAACAATGGTGATTCCGGAGGCTGCCCTCTGGTGTGTCTCCACTGCGTCACCTCCCAGCTTTCACAAGATAGCAGATGAACAGCAGAGAACACAATCCCCCTCCCTGAAGGAGAAAAGCTGTCCGTGGGACACTTATCCTAATTTGCTCTAGCCAGAGGACAGCAACTCAAGGCCATTCCCGAACCTTGGTCACTAGAGTAGCAAGCAGAAACGCTTCCTCTCTGCTATCTAGCCGGTTATCTCACCTGTTTTAATACCAGAATACACTGTTCCTGCCATTGACGCCAATGTTCTGTAAGTGCAAACTTTTGTTCCCTCTTCTGTACCTGACACAGTACCTGTCAGTGCGAGCTACGGGTTCTTTCTCTACCTGCTATAGTAACTGTAACTGCAAGTTATGTTTATCTCCTGCAATTACTGAACTCTAGCCCTGGACATGATTTAAAACAGGAAAAGTTTCCTAGCCCCATTTTTACAAATATAAAAACTGTGAAGCAGGAAAGGGAATGGAATGGGCGGAGGTGGCAGTTACAATGGGATTAGCACATGATGTGGCTGCCAGCTACCCCAACAAGAAGGGTTGTCCTGGCCTCTGTTCCACCACTTAGTCCAGTAGAGCTGGCCTCTGCAGTTCTGACTTCAGTAGGTTTGAAGAGCTTGCCCAACCATCTGGGATCTTGGAGGGTAAATCCTCTGCTAACAAAGAGGGAGCGAGTAAGTGTGGGAGCCTCAAATGAGCAGCAGAGGAAAGGAAGTAAGTTGGACCCCAGGTTGTTTTTTTTTTTTTTTTTAACCAGGAGACAGACACTTAGCTGAAAACTTGTTTACAGGTGTGACCTCAGAGCACAAGAAAGTTAAGTAACTTGCTCAGGGTCACACAGGATGCAAGTGAGAGCTGTGGGTTCAACCCCAGTTCTCCAGGTTTGCAGCTCAGAGCCTTAAACCACTGCACTATACTGCTTCCTTATAGGTTGATACGAGACACTGTCTGGATGGTACCGTTACCTTGCCAGGTACCAGGCTTGAAGCTCCCACTTAAGAAGGTGGTGATGACCAGCCTTAAGAAGAGGAAAATATTAAGATAAAAATAAACTTTTTAACAATTTTCTGTTTTTTATCCAATTTCTTGTCCCTCTGGCCCACACGCATGTGCGCGCGCGCGCACACACACACACACACACACACACACACACACACACACAGAGTGGTTCACCATGGCTTCACTCTTCCTTCAGCCAGGAAACTGTCACAGAGCTAATGCCAAAGCTGCTCCAGTATGTCTGCAATGCACCTGCCCCATTACTGGCTCCTGGGTGGGACGCCCAGGCTTGCACTCACACCCCAGACTCTCAGATGGCAGAGCGCTGTACTACCACCTTCCCACTTGGTCAGTCCAAAGGCACTCAGCTTTTTCCTCGTGCCTGATTAGTACCTCATCACATCCCTCTTAAACTGCTCCCCAGCGTCATCCCATGCTCCCTGCTCCTCGTGCTCTTTCTCATTTAAAAGAAACTCCCCTCCTGGACCCTGTTCACCTCTGTGAGGTACTTGTAAGTCTCTATCATATCCCCTCTTGCTGTCCTCTCTTCCAGAATATACATATTGAGAACCTTTAGTCTCTCCTTATACGGCTTCTCATGCAACCCCTGCATCATTTCACTTGCCCTCCTCTGGAATACCCCCACCATGTCTATGTCTTTTCTGATGTGCAGCCTCCAAAACTGGACGCAGTACTCCAGATGAGGTCTCACCAATGATCGATACAGTGGCAATACCAGCTCCCTCCTCCTGCTGGAGATACCCCTCCCTATGCACCCCAGCACCCCACTAGACCTACCTACTGCTTTGTCACACTACCTTACCACTTTGAGGTAATCGGTTACGATAAACCCCAAGATCCCAATCCTACTTCCCTCTCCCCCTTTATACTCCGTTCCTGTGTTCCCCCAGCCTAGGCGCAAGATATTGCACCTTTTTGGCACTGAACCCCAACTGCCATACTCTTGACCACTCCTCGAGTTTCCCAAGATCTCTGCGCATTCTCTCTACTCCCTCCTGAGTGTCCACCTACTGCAGATTTTGGTATCATCTGGAAGGAACAGACCTTCTCTATCTTCATGCTGAAATTCTGGAACTCCCTTCCCCTTGAAATTTGAAGCCTTCCCTCACAGGGGCTCTACACAGGCATCTGCTGAGCTCAGCAACCTGTTACTGTGCTTAACAGTTCCCAGTATTTTGTTGTTCTTGTTAAAGTACCTCAATCTGGATTCCTGATCCCAGGTTTTACTTGCCATGTTAAGCTGTATGTTTACCTCTATGTACAGTTTAATATCCTATTTTGTTCTATTTGGCAGTTTACAATATATTCTATGAGAGTGGAAAAAATGACGGAAGATCTGAAAAAGCTGGAAGTCTGGTCTAGGATTTGGCAACTAGGCTTCAACAGCAAAAAGTGCAAAATTATGCACGTGAGACACAGAAATCTAAGGGCAAAGTATCATTTTGGGGGTTGGTGGTTACAACCACAAAACAGGAACGGGGCCTGGGGGTCATCATATCTGATGACCTGAAGGTAGCAAAGCAGTATGATAAGGAAGTGGGGAAGGCAAGTAAAATGCTGGGGTGCATGGGGGGGGGGTATCACCAGCAGAAAGAGGGAGGTAGTATTACCCCTATACAGATGGTGAGGCCCCATCTGGAGCACTGTGTCCAGTACTGGAGGCCACATCTTAGAAAATACCTATATCGGGTGGAGGCGGTACAGAGAAGGGTTAACATCCCATTGTGTTAGTGAGAAAAGGAAGTGCAAAAGAAGAAGGAAACCACGTTGGTTCTCAAACACAGTAGCAGAAAAGGCTGGCCTTCAGGAAATATAAGGGAATGCAGCAGGATGAAGATAGGGAGGCATACCAAACTTCCCTAAGAGAAGCAGGAAAGGCGGTAAGGCAGGCAAAGGCCCAAACCGAGGAAACACTAGCACGAACAGTAAAAGAAGGTGACAAGACTTTCTATAGATACATTAGTGAAAGGAGAAAGTCCAGAAGGGGTATTGCTAAGATTAAAGGGGATAAGGGGGCATGCGAGGAGGAGGACCATGTAAAAGCATCTATCCTAAATTCTTTGTCTTTTAATTTGTTTTTTGTTTTAATTGGGTTCACCACAACATAACCCAGATAGACCATCTTAGGGTAGCTGGTTCACTCCACTGGGGTGTCAAACAGACGAGGCATACTGATGAGTCCTGGTAGGATGAAACACATGTCTATGTTTTCTGTTAGCACCCTTTGCAAACTGTGTGAGAGGCCTTTCGGCACCATGCATTTCTGCTTAAAGTTGAACCAGCATAATATTCTGTGGTGATTTGCATATGTAGCCCATGATGCTTTGCATTGTGTGGGCTTGTGTGCTTTTGTTATCCTGAATAGATACTTCTGCTCAGTATTTACTGAAGAGACGACAGGACAGGGCCCACAGCTCTGTACTATGGACACAGGGGGGAGGGAGGTGTGCACTAGTCCCTTCACAAAAAAAGGGTCCTACAAGAGCTCAGTAAGCTCAGGGTGGACAAGGCAATGGGACCTGATGGCATACATCCCAGGGTACTAAAGGAGCTAAGGGTGGAACTAGCAGAGCCATTATCAGAACTGTTTAGTGAGTCTCTGAACACAGGAGAGGTCCCAAAAGAATGGAGAAGGGCTCATGTGATCCCACTCCACAAGAGTGGTAGCAGGGAGAAGGCAGGGAACTACAGACCAGTCAGTCTTACCTCAGTAGTGGGCAAGATTATGGAGACACTCCTTAAGGAAAGGATAGTGCAACACCTGGAATCCATAGAAGCACAAGATCCAAGACAGCATGGGTTTACAAAAGGAAGGTGCTGTCAAACTAATCTCATAGATTGCTTTGACTGGGTAACCAGAGTGGTGGACCAAGGGGGAGCAGTTGATGTTGCCTACCTGGACTTCAGCAAAGCTTTTGATACTGTTCCACATAGAAGATTGATTAATAAGCTGGGTAGGCTCGGGTTGGGTCAGACGCTGGTCAACTGGGTGGCAAACTGGTGACGGGCAGAAAACAGAGAGTGGTGGTAAACGGTATACAGTCAGAAGAGCTGCAAGTCACAAGTGGGGTACCTCAGAGATCAGTCCTGGGGCCAGTCCTTTTCAATATCTTCATCAGTGACATTGCAGATGGACTGGAAGGTAAGGTTTGTCTGTTTGCAGGTGAAACCAACATCTGCAACAGAGTAGATGATCCAGATGGTGTGGGCAGAATGAGAACAGATCTGGATAAACTAGCAAAATGGTCAGAAGAGTGACAACTGAGGTTTAACGCAAAGAAGTGCAAGATCATGCACACAGGGAAGAGAAACCCTGAAGCCACCTATAGGCTGGGAGGTGAGTTGCTGGCAGTCACAAGGGAAGAAAGAGACTTGGGCGTCATCATCACCGATGACGTGAAATCATCCAAGCAGACCTCTAAAGCAGTAGGTAAGGCTAGAGGGATGTTGGGGTGTATTAGTAGGGGTATCACAAGTCGGAAGAGGGAGGTAATAATCCCTCTTTACAAGACACTGGTTAGGCCCCATCTAGAGTACCGTGCAGTACTGGAGGCCACACCTTCACAAGGACATTAACCAAATTGAGGCAGTCCAGAGAAGGGCAACCAAAATGGTGCAGGGACTGCATCAGAAAACATATGAGGACAGATTAACTGAACTCAATATGTATACTCTAGAGCAAAGGAGGGAGAGAGGTGATATGATTGAAACACTCAAACACCTTAAGGGCATTAACAAGGTGAAAGTGTCTAACATGTTTCAATATAAGAAAAATAGCAGGACAAGAGGACACAGCATGAGATTAGAGGGAGGCCGATTAAGGGGTAATGTGAGGAAGTTCTTTTTCACAGAAAGAGTAGTAGATGCATGGAATGGCCTACCTCAAGAAGTGGTGGATATGAATACAGTACAGAGCTTCAAACAGGCATGGGATAGGCATAAGGGAGCAATACAGATGAGTATGAATAGATAGGCCACTGACAGAGCAAAGGCCTATGACACATTCATAAGGTAGAAAAAGAAATGGGCAGACTGGATGGTCCTTGCAGTTCTTTTCTGCTGTCAGCTTCTATGTTTCTATGGGTGCTCAAGGACAAGGGGGGCATGATATGAAGCTGGAAGGGGGGAGACTTTGAGGGAATATAAAGAAATATTTAATATTTCTTCATGGAAAGGGTGGTAGACGTCTGGAACCGTCTCCCAGCAGAGGTGGAGGGTACAGAAACAGTAGCAGGATTCAAACATGCATGGGACAGACACAGGGGGACCGTAGTAACGGGGGGAAGGGGTAAGGCTGGAGATTAAATAGGGTCTACGGTACCATAGTAGGTAGGGACTTTATTTTTTTATTCTTTGTAACCTAGTAGGGCCAACTAGGCACAGGTGCCTGTTTTCAGGGGGACCTGGAAGCACTGGAGAAGTTAAATGACTTGCTCAGAGTCACACAGTATGCAAGTAGAGATTGTGGGAATCAAACCCAGTCTGCTGGATGTACCAAGTTCATTCACAGCTCGTTACTCTAACCTCTAGGCTATACTACCAGCCCCACTATACTTTTGGGAAGACTGGGTGGGCCAAGAGGTCCTTTTCCTCCAACAGCTTCTGTTTCTATGTACTTTAGGCCAGTCCTGTTCCATGATTTCATTATTTATCAGAAATGAGATGTTAACTGACTGTTATCTTGCATTATGTATTCTTTTTGTGGTATTGTTTCCCTGTTGTGCTCTCCTGGGTCATACATGAAAAAAGGCCGAGATGACTGCATAAAGTGTAAACATTTAAGTGAAGCATTCCTGAGGTTACAGCTAGGAAAATAAAACTAAACAAATTAATAAAAAAGGCCTACCTTCCCTTCTACTTCTTCTGCAATGTCACTTATGAAGACACGAACACTGACCACTGGCACCGCACTGGACACTCTCCCATCTTTACAATGGGTACTTTTAACCACCACCCTCTGCCTCCTGTAAACCAGTTTTTAGCCCACTTCACCACTTTGGATCCCACCCCTCTATGCGGCTCAATTTCTTTATTATAACATAGAAACATAGAACTTTGCCGGCAGATAAGAGCCTTCGGCCCACCTAGTCTACCCCAATATCTCCAATAATGGGAGGCAGTATAGCACAGTGGTTTAAGGCTCTGAGCTGCAAACCTAGAGACCTGAGTTTGAATCCCACAGCCCCCACTTGTATACTGAGTGACCCTGAGCAAGTCACTTAACTTCCTTGTACTCCAAGCTTGCACCTGTAAATAAGCTTTCAGCTTAGTGTGTCTCTCTCGGTAAAAATAAATAAATAACTGTTGTCTTTTATGCTATGCCTGTATTAGACTGTACCCCTCCTCCCCTTACCAGTAGTCCCCTATGCGTATCCCAAGCATGTTTAAATCCGTTTATTGTTTCTGCCCCCACCACCTCAGCTAGCAGGCTATTTCACCTGTCCACTACCCTGCAGCTCCATCTCTGTACTTCCGTCTCAGTTGCCTGCTGCGACTGCTGCTGGGTGCCGCTGCTAAGCACACTCACAGAGGCTAACCCTGATGAGCACAACAAACTTGAACACGTCAGACAGGGTGCCCTCTGAAGAGAACACACTTCTGCCGTATATAGATCGGGAGCCCGCCTCCTATAATAGCTGTCGCTGGGGCTGCCTGCCTCGGGAAACGGGGAACAGTGACTGAGATAACACTGCACTTTTGTGTTATGCACAGCAGACAACTGTGAGCTCGTCAGACTCTTGATTCACTACTGAGGTGCACATGAACTGGGCTCACGCCTGGGGGTGGGGGCTGGTAACCGACTGTGTCTACTGCAGCAGCAATAATGGAAGCCTGACCCATATTTCAATGTATATCTACCGAGATTGATGGTTTTCCCCAGCCACAATAACTGTCAGATGTCAGTTCACTGACTGGGGTACGTTTTTCTCAGATCTCGGACAACACCTTCTGTATTACAACACGTGTCACCTAGCCAGATATTTTTACTTAGGCTGAAAATAAAGATATATTTACATTTCTAACACCCTGGAGGCTACTCTACTATCTGCTTGCTATACCACAAAACAACAATGGCTGCTGTGAGGAACGAGCACACTTCAAACTGTAGATCCCTGTAGTGTGCTCAGGTCTGCTCCACAGGTACAGAAAGTATGGAATAGGGAATTTAATCCAGAGACACCTGAAAGCTCTCCACCAATGTTATAACATGTTTTACCTAACCCATATTATAATTTTATTTAATTTTCAGATCCGGCCTTTGAGCTGAGAGCTCATTTACAAAAGGTTCAAGGTCAAGGAGAAAAATACAATGGCAGGGGACATTTTGGTGCACCTTGTGCCTTATACTAACATATTATGAAGCCAGCAGAATAGGCCCTATGGTCCAGCGAGTCTGCTCAATGGTCAGTGCCTACACAGGGCACCGATCTTAGCCCTCCCTCCTACCCTACAAGAACCCCTATTTCTCAGCAGGACTCCTGGATGTATCTTCCCCCTGCACCTGTCCCAACCCTTCTTGAACTCCTCCACAGTAGTAGTAGCAGCCACCAGTTCCCTGGGCAGTGCATTCCAGGGCTCCACCACTCTCTCTGTGAAGTACCGCCTCCTTGTTCCCCCCTACCTCCCTCCATCCAGCTTCATGGGGTGTCCCCTGGTTCCCTCTGCTGAAGGACCCCCTCAAGGCTTACCCTATTAATCCCCTTGAGATACTTGAAGATCTCTATCATATCCCCCCGTCTCTTCTCTCCTCTGAGTACAGGTTGAGCTCCCCCAGTCGCTCCTCATAGGGCCCTTCCCCTAGCCCCAGCACCATCCTGGTTGCTCTCCTCTGTACCCTCTCCAGTAATGCAATGTCCTTCTTTAAATAGGGACGCCAAAACTGCACGTAGTATTCAAGGTGTGGTCTAACCAGGCTATTGTGCAGCAGAAGGAGTACCTCACTATGCCTTGAGATTATCCCCCTGGCTATGCACGCCAGCATTTTATTTGCTTGTGCCACCACCCTTCTACACTGCTCCGAGTTGTTCATTTTGACATCCACCACCACCCCGAGGGCTTCCCCCCCGCAACCTGCAGCCGCCCCCAGGTGTATTTATGAGTCAGGTTTTGGGCCCCCAGGTACAGAACCCTGCATTTCACAGCATTAAACTTTAGTTTCCAGATTCATGACCACCTTCCTAGAGTCTCCAGGTCCTCCTGGAGATCCAACTTTCCCTCCTCCCCATCCACCACCGCCCACAGCTTAAAGTCATCCGCAAAGAGGCTCATCCCGCTCCTGATATCACTTCTGATGTTTGCGACATAGGCATTAAATAGGAGTGGGCTCAGCATCGACCCCTGTGGGACCCCGCATGTGACTAACCTTGAGGATGAGACCTCCCCCGCCACCCTCACCCTCTGTGCCCGCCCCGCCAGCCAGTTTCCTATCCACCTGCTCATCCCCTCACCCCCACCCCATACTCTCCAGTAGCCCATGATGGGCATGGAGTCAAAAGCCCTGCTGAAGTCCAGAAAGAGGACATCCACTGGCTTGCCCTGATCCAACACCCTTGTCACCTCTTCATAGAACGCCACCAGATTTGTCTGGCACGACCTGCCATTAACAAAGCCGTGCTGGTGAATGTCTATGTGACCCCATGCCCTCAGCACCCCTTCCCCCTCCATCCTTTCCTTCAGGATGCTCTCCATCACTTTGCTTACTACCATCAGGCTAAATGGCCTGTAGTTACCCGGGCTCCTCTTGCGGGACCCCCTTGTGGATAGGCACAATATGGGCCATCCTCTAGTCCTGAGGTACCCACCCAGACTGCAGGGAGGAGTTAAAAAGATCTGCTGGGGGGTGGCCAGGGTATCCGCCAGCTCCCTGAGCACCCGGGGTGGATCCCATCAGGGCCCGGTGCCTTGTCCCCTCTTAGGGCCTTGAGTGCATCCAACACCCTACCTCTGGGTATTTCATCATCCTTTTCCCCCACTTCATCCGCCGTATCCCCTGCCCCTTCTCCTACCGGTGCCACTCTCCCCCCATCTTGTTAAAGACAAAGGTAAAAAATTATTTAGTACCTCTGCCTTCTCTCCCGCCTCTTCCAGCCACCCACCCCCTAGCCTGAGCCGACTGATCTGCCCCTTCGCCTTTCTTCTTACCCTGAAATACCTAAAGAACCCTTCCCCCCTTCTAATCCCCTGTGCCAATCCCAGCTCCGCCCCTGCCTTAGCTGATCTCGCCACCCTGGTGACCCTCCTGGCTGCCATATCATGCTCCTCCTTGAATATAGCCCCCCGAGAGCGTTTATATCAGCTATAAGCAGCCTTTTTCCTCCCTCACCGCATCCTGGACCTCCTTCGTCCACCAACTCGGCCTCCTAGCGTTGCCCCCCTTATATCTTTCCCTCGTGCAGGCCTTGGTAGCCTCCAGGAGCCCCTTTTTTATAATTTCCCATCATGCCTCTGTGCCCATGTTTGGCTTGATCCCATCTAGATAACCCCTCAGGATCCGCTCCATCCCCCCAACGTCTGCCCCTCTGAAATCCACCACTGTCGTTCTTGTGTGTTCTACCCTGCCCCCTAGTTCTAGGGAAAACCAAACCGTGGCATGGTTGCTGCCCGCCAGTGGGCCCCCAACAACCAGGTCCCTGATGAGCTCCCCGTCTGACAGGGCAACATCCAGGATGCGCCCCTCCCTTGTCGGCTCCGTCACCAGCTGGGCAAGGAACGCATCCTGGAAGACGTCCAACAGGCGCTGCTCCTTGCTCGATGTGGACGCCATGGTTCCCCAATCTGCTCCTGGCATATTCAGGTCTCCCATCACCAGTGATGTCCTTACCTCCACCACAGTGGTCCTTAATGTTAGCCACCAGGCTTTCCTCCTGTTCCTCCTCCTGCCCAGGGGGTCTATATACCACCCCTATCTTCACCCGTTTTCCACCCGGAGCCTTCAGGGTGACCCAAAGAGCCTCTACCTGGTCTCCTGCTTCCTCCACCTTGCTCATCCCTATGCTATCCCTGATAAAAGATACCCCCTCCCCTCCCCCTATCCCTTCTGCATGTGGTGTGCCCAAGTATGTTTAGGTCCCAGTCGTGTCTGGACGTGGCCCACGTCTCTGTGACTGCCACCACATCCACCCCCCCTCCACCATCAGCGCCTGCAGCTCCGGCATCTTATTACTCATGCTTCTGGCATTTATCAGGACCACCCTCAAACCTGCCCCCTTGCCTTCCTCTCCCCTGCCCTGGGCCAACCTTGCCTTCGGACTACATGGACTAACACGTGCACTATCTGTTGCTCCTGCCCTGTGACCCCTCCCCTCCGCCTGTGGGAGAAGGCCAGGGCCCAACCTTTTCCCTCCCCCCCTCACAAGTTTAAACCCCACCTGGAATGGATGCACTCAGCTAGTCTCAGCTGCAGGACCTTTTTTCCCTCATTGCAAAGGTGGAGCCACTCCTTAGCGAACAGATCCTTGTCCTCCCAGGTTGCTCCCCATTCCCCTACACACCCATGTCCCCTGGTCTCGCACCATTTACAGAGCCATGCATTTATATCCTGTATCTTCTGCTTGTTTTCTACACTGGCCCTGGGCACCAGTAGAATCTCAGAGAAGGAGACCGAGCACCCCACATCCTGACAGACTCTGGCCAGCTCCCTAAACCTATCTTGTATCTCCAGCTCACTGTTCCCCTGTATATCATTAGTACCTAGGTGTATTAATATGTCAGGGGTACTACCACACTCCTGCGCTAGAGAATAGATGTGATGTTTTGCCTGATGCACTGTCAAACCAAGTATACTCCTTGACTTAACATCACAGGAAGCCCCCCCCCCTCATTCCCCTAGTCATGGAGTCACCCGACAGCAGCACTCTCACTGCCTCCTTATCCCTGTTTCTGCTCACTATCTCTGTTCCCCTTCCCCCTACATTATCATGCTTGTCACCTCCTCTCTCCCTTCTGCCCAAACCTTGTCCGTCCCCCCTGCTCCAACCCATATCTCTCTTTGACAAGACCTCCTTGGTTCCATTACATCCTGCTGAATCACTGTGGACAATGACAGTTTGTGCCCCTGGAGCAAGGCCCCCCCATCCCTAGATCTTCCTCATTGACCCGTCTACCCCAGTCTCTTTTGTTTTTCTGGTGATGCTTGGGACCACCCCAGTATCTCTCCCTGGAGCAACAGCCCCCAGCTCCTTTTCCCTCCGTCCCAGACTCCCACCATCTCTTTCCTCCTTTACTTGTGCCTCCCCAGGTGTGTCCCCTGTGTCCTCCCTTTGGGCAATTTCCCAGCTCCCAAGAGAACTTCCTCCTTGTCTCCCAGCTTCTGTGCCCCTGAGCCCACCTCCAAGGAAGTGTCTGCCATCCTCCTTGCTCCTACTCCTTCCTCCAATGGCTCCTCGCAGTCGCCTCCTTCCCATCAGTGTGACGAGGGGTGCATAACTTTTCCTGCTCAACCCCCATGCTTGTCTTTCCCATGTTTGTTGCACCCCCATCTGAATTTAGGCCCACAGTATCCGGCTTGTGCCTTCTTTTTCCTGAACCTACTATCTTCCACCCCTCCTGTGCCGTATCTGCCTCAATGCCGTCTGGCCTACTAGAAGTCCCCATCTCCTGTGTCATTTCTTCCTGCCTGGTTTGTACCTGCACAGCTCCATCAGTTCATTGTCTTAGTTGTTTCTGCACCATCTTTTCAGGTCCTGCCCTTTCTGCACCCATCTGTGCATTTTTGCGGAGTCCTGCTCCGGGGCCCCTGCTCCCCCCTTTTCCGCCTGCTGCCATTTCACATCTCCCAGTACTATCCCACCCTCTCAGGTCTCTCTGGCCAACCCCAGTCTCCTGCCTGCTTTTTTGGAAGTTCCCACCTTTTTGGCTCCCTTCACCCGGGTCTCTATGTCCCCCTAGTACCCCCACTTACTCTCTCCTTACGCCAGAGGTTTCCCACCTGGTGGGCTACGAGATGACCCCTGCCCCTACTTCCCACTCTCCCATCTGCCTTCTAATCCCCTCAACCTCCTCCCTAATCTGCGCCAGCTGCTGGCACACTGGGCAGCCCCCAAACTTCTAAACCCGGTCAAGTATCATGGTCGCCCCACATCCTGTGCACCCAACCACCCTCCCAAACATGCCCACTGTAGTGAGGCGAGGACCTTTCCTCATCATAGCAGGTACCTTTGGACAATGCCGATATATAAGCAGCACTTAATTTTATGTTAACATTATCTTGCGCTTTTTATGCATTGAACCTCAGTTGCCAATCCCTTGACCACTCCTCCAGCTTTTTTAGGCCCCCCTTCATTCTATCTACCCCCCCGTGTGTCCACCCTGTTGCAAAGCTTAGTGTCATCAGTAAACAAGCAGATCTTCCCTTCTTGACTCTCTGCAATGTCACTGATAAAGACACGGAAGAGGACTGGGCCCAGTACCGATCCCTGCAGTACCACACTGGTCACCTTACCCTCTTCAGAGTATATGCCATTTACCACCACCCTCTGTGTCCTATCACAGTCTTATTAGTCTCCTGAGCAGCACGGTGTTGAAGGCCTTGCTAAAATACAGACAGGCCATGTCCCCTGCGCTCCCCAATCTATTTTCCTGGTAACCCAGTCAAAGAAATCAATCAGAGTCATCTGGCTTGACCCCCCCCCCCAACTATGAATCCATGCTGCCTGTTGTGTTGCGGACCATTGGATTCAATGCACTCCACCAGTATTTCCATTAGCAGGGTTTCCATTAATTTCCCCACCACTGAAGTAAGACTAACCAGCCCGTAGTCGCTAGCCTCCTCCCTGCTGCCACTCTTATGTAGAGGGGCCACATCAGCTCTTCTCCAGTCCTCCAGAACCTCACCGGTTTGTAGTGAGCTGTTGAATAATGCTGACAGTGGGGTATCTAGCACCTCCCCGAGTTCTTTTTGTACCCTTGGTTGTATGCTGTCCAGTCAGGGGCGTAGCTACAAGGGTGCAGGGGTTGCAGTCGTACCCAGGCCCACGAGGTTTGAGGGGCCCAAATCATAATTTTGATGTTTATTCAAAACCAGGGAGGCTCTATAACATACCCTTGCACCCAGACCCTCTGGGAATTTGCTATGCTACTGTGTCCAGTTCAACAGCTTTGTCAACGTTCAGAGCTGGAAGTCCCTTCAGGACTCTTTCCTCTGAAAATGGACTTGTGTCAACCTCTCCCTCCATTCCTGTTACTCCCAGATGCCCCCCACTGTAAAGACTACCCACGGGATGCAGTTATTTCAACATAATGCATACGTTATCTGTGTTATTGCTATAAGTAGTGCCTGCTATTCCTATTTCAGTGAAAGATTAATTGGATGCCAAAACCACCCTGGCCCCTTTACCAGAGCTTCCTGTCTGGCCCCCATATCTTCATTTGAAGTGAGAGCTGGCTCTCCTAGGTCCATCCCTCAGCAGGAACAGTAGTACACCCGAACCCTTTCACTGAACTGGCTTCATCTGATATCTGTTAACATAAAAAAAACTGAAGATTAATTACGGAGTAATAAAATCAGATACACACATATTTACTCTTTTCTAAAAAAAAATCATTGTTTTTTTTCTTTGGACGAAAAGATTAACTCGTGCTTAAAAATATTTAGTTTAAAATGAAAAGAAAATGTCCCAAGTCAACTATTATGCTCAAAATACAGAAAATTGTCCCATACGATATGCCAAAGAATCATTAAAAATCACATTTCGCAAGAAATGTTACATTAATTCTGCTGTTACTAATAAATTTAAAAATGAAAAAAATGTGTCCATTTGCTTTGCCCTTTTATATTTAAATCTGAAAACTACACAGAGGTAACATCAGTAAGAGTTCAACTACTGTACTGTATAATATACAATTTTTGTGTTTGTTGCTTCTGTTACTTTTCCGCGCCCGTAGCCACATACCTTTAATCTTAAAATCGCTCGCAATTTGCGCGCCAAAGAGCAGGGTGTAATCTCGAAATCGCTTGCAATTTACGCGCCCAAGAGAAGGAGGCGTATAACGGAGCAAGTATGAACCTCGCCGGACACCGTTGAAAGTGGGTGTCAATGACGCCACAGAGAAAGACGTGCTGTATTCTCTTGACAACACCTCACTCGCAAACTACGGACTTGACTGGACCCTCGCCGCAAGGTTGCCAGGAGTTACCGCCCCCTGATTGGCAGTCTCCGAAGAGTCAGCTGATTGACAGGGGGCGAGGGGCGTGGTTATTGTTGGTTGCTCCGGGGACAGTTTGCCTTGACTGAGACTGGCAAAGTCGCAGGTGGGTGCGGCCTTTTTGGTGCAGCGAAGCTGGGTGGGGACCGGAGGGATTGTAGGGGTGGCGGGGGTAACAAGTGAGAAACTGAGCGGATTACGATGTAGGGCCAGCGTTAAGCCACCGGGGTGAGGCGAGTAGCCTGCAAGGTGGCGTCCGTGACTAACGCGAAAGCACATAATTTAAACAAAGGTAAAAAATGTGTCACATTTCTAAGGGGAACATGCTTGATTAAAGATGCTTATAGCTGTTCAGTACTACAGCAAACCACTCGACGGCCCCACTTTGGGAGAGATGGACCTTCATACTCTGTCGTGCCCTCTGCCCTCCCTTGTAAGTGTTGCCCAATTTACTTGGCAACCGTACCGCTCATTCCTGTATTTATTGAGTTAATTATTGAATACTTCAGAGAGTATCTGAGCACAGGTGCCCATTTACAAATGCTAAGTCACAAAAAACAACATTACTAGTGCAATAAGCAGTTCCAGAGGAAATGTAGGTAGGTCAGGCTCAATATCATGTAGTTCTCTAATTTTGTCTCTCAGAAACCCGCTCTGTCCCACATGGAAAAAACAATGTTCCACGTTGGCCAGTGAGGCTTCAAAGCAGGAATAGAATTTGATAAAAAATGGAATGCAGGACCGAATCTGTAAAGCTTGGACTGGGTGCAGCCAGTGTGAATATTGCTGGTACAGCCAGTGAGGCCAAACTTGTCTGGTCCAGCTTTTTTACTTGTCTGGTGGTTCAGTTTTCACCTTTATCTGGCCTCTCTGGTGCCAATGGGCCCGTTTTAGCTCCTGCTCAGGATGGGGTGAAAACCAGACTGCCTGCAGACCTGAGCGGGACCGTCTGGTTGGAGTGCGTGCGTGCATTAAATCCCAATAACCCCATGCCCTGTCATGGATTATTGCTTGCATATTCACTCATATTGTGCTGGGTTCATCCAGGCTATATTTTACTCATCTGAGTCCGACGGTCCATTTTTTACCCTTACTCAGGAGACATAATCTATCATGCTTCGTTATCAACAAACGTAAACATTAATGCTCTTAATGAACTGTTCTGAGCTTGCAATGTGATGTTTAATGATACAGCAACAAAACGTCAGACAGGTATCTACAAAAAAAGACGTAGTCCTTCACATCTGCTCATTTTCATGCCTAGGCTGAATGGACAGAAACAGTTGTCCTCTACTCTCTACACCGTTCCCTACCCTTGTTTTCATCAACCCCTAATAGTGGTCCCATGCTGTCCAGGAACCTGTCACCATATTGGCATTGACCACCTCTGTGGGCAGACCACCCCACCTGTCCACCACCCTTTCACTGAAGAAGTACTTTTTCACATCCTTCCTGAATCTAACCCCACCAATTTATACGCTTCCCCATAGTTGCTTATCCACTCACTGTACAGGAACATAGAATTTGAAGGCATATAAGGATCTCTCCCTCTTCGGTATACATATTGCGTTCCTCCAATCTCTCCTCATATGACTTTTGATGTAGGCCCTGCCCCGTTTTTGTTGCCCTTCTTTGAACTGCCTGCACCTTGCCTGCTGTGCCCTATCGGAGATGCAGCCTCCAGAACTGGACACAGTACTCCAAATGAAGTCTCACCAATGACCTGTACAGTGGTATCACCAGCTCTTTTCTTCTGCTGGTGATACCTCTCCCTATGCACCCCAGCATCCCACTGGCTCTCCCCACTGCCTTGGCACATTGTTTGACCACCTTTAGGTCATCAGATACAGTATGATTACCCCAAGATCTCTTTCCTGTTCTGTGGCCTCTAATAACTCTCCATCCATCATGTAATCCTCCCGAGTTCCTGCATCCCAAGTGATTAATTTTGCACATCTTCGCATTAAATTTTAGCTGCCACACTCTGGACCACTCCTCCAGTTTAGCTAGCTCACTTCTCATTTTATCAACCCCTCCCAGACAGTCTACCCTATTGCAGATCTTGGTGTCATTTGCATACCTTCCCTCCAGCCCCTCCACAATGTCACTGATGAAGATGTCCTCGCAGTGCCAAGGGTTAGAACCAAGGTGGGGGGTAAGTCGTTCGCCATCACAGCGCCCACCCTATGGAACTCCCTGCCCCCTGGTGTTCAGGATGCTACCTCTACCCACACCTTCTGCACAAGGCTGAAGGCTCATATGATGGTCACCTCCATATGCAACTGCTAAGAGAGGCTTCTAGTGGAAGCCCACCCTCTCCTCTCATGGAAATAGCTGACTATCACTGCACCCCATCTATATAGCACTGCACCCCATCTGTAGAGCTTACCCAGGAAATGTTAACTGCTAAAAAGCTACTTTGTCTTACCTCTTAAATGTAACTGCTGAAAAACTACTATGTATTATGTTCCTCGCTGTCTAGTGTAATGTACCTGTGCTGTATGCTACCCCATGTATTATTCCATGTAATTCCCCGGGTCGCCCCTGAAAAAGAGACCTTCGGGGCCCAGCGGGCTTACCCGGTTATCAAAATTTAATAAAAATATTAAACAGTACTGGCCCAAGAACTGATCCCTGTGGCACCCCGCTGGTTACCCTCCCTACCTCGGATTTAGTTCCGTTTACCACCACCCTCTGTGTTCTATCCCTCAACCAGTTCCCAGCTCAGTTCACCACCTTGTGACCTAGTCCCAGGCTACCCAGCTTATTCACAAGCCTTCTATGTGGAACAGTGCTGAACACCTTGCTGAAGTCAAGGTAGGCTACATCCACTGCTCCCCTCAATCCACCTCCCTGGTTACCCAGTCAAAGAAATCTATCAGATTTGTTTGATATGACTTTCCTGATGTGAATCTGTGTTGCCTCAAATCCTGTGCCCTCTTGGATTCCAGGTGCTCCACTAGCCTTTCTTTTAGCAGCAGTTCCATAAGTTTCTCTACCACCGAGGTCAGACGGATGGGTCTATAGTTACCAGACTCTTCCCTGCTCACACTTTTGTGAAGAGGGGCTACACTGGCCCTTCTCCAGTCCTCTGGAACCACCCCCATATCCAGTGACCTGTTCAACGGGGATGTCAGTGGTGCAGGCAGTACCTCCCTTAATTCCTTTAATATTCTAGGGTGTATCCTGCCTGGTCCCATTGCCTTGTCCACCTTCAGTTTTGTGAGCTCTTTTAGGACTCACTTTTGTAAATGGATTGTTGTCTGCCTCTCTTCCAATCCTGATTTTTAGCTGTGTACTATTCCCCCTTCCTCTGTGAAAACAACGCAGAAATATTTGTTCAGGATTGATGCTTTATCCCCCGTTCTTTCTCCTTTCTCTAATGTACCATGGAACAGGTTGTGACAAGCTACACTGTTTATCCCCCGTGGATGTCTTTTTTTTATTCTCTTTCCTTCACCTGACATACCTGGCATCCCCCCAGCCCCACCACCGACCCATCTTGTGGACTTAAAGAGTTAACCACCATTTACCCACAGTCATTACTGAAGCATTACTAGAAGCATGACCCACCACAGGCTCGCAGAACCTTTCTGCGGGACTAGCCATGGGCAGCATTCCTTTGCAGCTAGGGCAACTAACTGGCTGAATGACCTTCTTAACGTGCTCTATAATACGACTCAGTTGAGCCAGTCTAAAAAGCTTACTACATGTGCATCTAACTGAACATGCTGATTGTTCTTGCACCTGATGATTGTGACCCTGATCCTAAGCATGTAACTTGCGTGACATGGAACCTACTGTCTGGTTATACCATTGCATTGGTCAGCCTGGTCTCTGGTTATACCGTTGCATTTCTGTATCATAGAAACATCGAATTTGATAGCAGATAAGGACTGCTTGGAACACCCATGTTGACAATTTTTCTCTACCTACATTATCACTGCAGACCCTACTTAATCTACAGCTTTCTCCTCTGCCCCCCCCCCCTTCTTTTCCATTACAATCCCTTGTACCTGTCCATGCATTCTTGAACTCCACTGCTGTTTTTGCTCCCACCGCCTCCACTGGAAAGCTGTTTCAGGAATCCACTGCTCTTTCTTTGAAACATAGAATTTGACGACAGAGAAGAACCCCTTGACCCACCTATCTGCCCATGTTCTGTACCTGCCGTCGCATCGTAGACCTTACTTGATCTCCAGCTTTAACCCCCACCCTTGCTTCTAATGTTCCTTTATACTTATCCCATGCCTTCTTAAATCCCATTACAGTTTTGGCTCTCACCCCTCCTCAGGGAGGCTGTTCCAGGCATCCACCACACTGTGAAGAAGTGTTTCCTTACATTTCCCCTTGATTCTACCCCCCTCCAGCTTCATTGCAAGACCCCTTGTTCTTGTGCATTCTTTTCTCTGAAAAAGGCTTCCCTCTTGAACCTTGTTTATACCCTTGATGTATTCGAAGGTCTCTATCATATCCCCCACCTTCCTCCAGTCCATACATATTGAGATCCTTCAGTCTCTTCTCATAGGGGTTTTTATGCAGATCTCGCACCATTTTAGTCGCCCTCCTCTGGACTGCCTCAACTCTGTCTCTGTCTTTTTGGAGATGAGGACTCCAGAACTGGACAGAGTACTCTAGGTGGGGTCTCACCAGAGACTGATACAGAGGTATCGGTATCACCACTTCTCTCTTTCTGCTGGCGATGCCCCTCCCTGTATACCCTAGCATCCTACTGGCTCTCCCCACTGCCTTGTCATACTGTTAGGCCACCTTTAGGTAATCCGATATGATAGCACCTAGGTCTCTTTCCTGTTTGGTGGTCACCAGTACCACCCCTCCCATTTTGTACTCTGACCCTGGGTTTCTACGCCCCAAGTGCATGATTTTGGTTTTTATTTGCATTGAAACTTAGTTGCCACTTTCTAAACCACTCCTCAAGCTTACCTAGATCGCTGTTCATTTTTCTCCACCCCCCTCCCCTGGAGTGTCCACTCTTGCAGCTTTTTACATCCTCTCCAAAAAGACATACCTTTTCTTCTAGTCCCTTTGCAATGTCACTTATAATGATATTAAAGAGGACTGGTCCCAGTACTAATCCCTGCAGTACCCTGCTGGTCACCATCCCTTCCTCAGAGTGAGCTCCGTTAACCACTACCCTCTGTCACCTATCCTCCAATCAATTTCTTACCCAGTTTTCCACTTTTAGTTCCACTCTTAGGCTGTCCAGCTTGTTTATGAGTCTCCAATGTGGAACAGTATCGAAGGCCTTACTGAAGTCTAGGTAGGCTATATCCTATGCTCCACCTTGATCTACTTCCCTGGTTACCCAAATAAATCTTCAAGATTAGTTTGACATGACCTCCCCAAGTGAATCTATGCTGCCTTGGGTCTTGTAAGCCACTGCATTCAAGATATTCCACAGTCCTTTCTTTCCGTAGCAATTCTATTAATTTCCCCACCACTAAAGACAGCCTGGCCTTGACATCTCTTCTGAATCTACTCCCCCCCCCCCCCATCTTCATAGCATGTTCTCTTGTTCTTAAGCACATTTTCCCCTGAAAATATTTCCCTCCTGTACCTTATTTTCCCCATGAGGTATTTAAAGGGTTTCTGTCATATCCACCCTCTCCCTCTTCCAGGGTGTACATCTTGAGATCCTTCAATATCTCCTCGTAGGGCTTTTGATGTAGACTCAGTACCATTTTAGTTGCCCTCCTCTGGATCGCCTCCACTTTGTCCTTCCAGAGATGTGGCCTCCAGTACTGGACACAGTACTGTAAATGGGGTTTTACCAGTGATCTATACAAAGGCAACACCACCTGCCTCTTTCTGCTGGTGATACCTCTTCCTATGCACCCCAGCATTCCACTAGCCCTCCTGACTGCCTTATTGCATTGTCTGGACACCTTTAGGTCATCAGATATGATTACTTCCAGGTCTCTTTCCTGCTTGATGGTCACCAATACCATGCCACCCATTTTGAACTCCACTTTTGGCTTTCTGTGCCCTAAGTGCATTATTTTGCAGTTTTTCACACTGAAACCCAGCTGCCATATCCTTGACCGTTCCTCTAGTTTTCTCAGGTCTCTGCTCATCCTTTCCACTCCCCCCCCCCCCGAGTGTCCACCCTTTTGCAGATTTTTGTGTCATCTGCAAAGAAGCAGATCTTCCCTTCCAGCTGTTCCACAATGTCACTTGTTAGGACATTGAAGAGGACCAGTCCCAGCACTGATTCCCAAGGCACCTCCCTGGTCACCTTCCCTTCCTCAGAATGAACTCTGTCTAGCACCACCTTCTGTAGCCTATTCTCTAACCAATTTCCTATCCAGCTTACCATATTTGGACCCACTCATAAGTTACCCAGCTTGCTTACAAGTCTCCGATGTGGAACAGTGTTGAAAGCCTTACTGAAATCTAGGTAGGCCACGTCCACCACACCTCTCTGATCTAATTCCTTTGTCACCCAGTCAGAGGAATCTATGAGAATTTGTTTGACATGACCTCCCCATTCTGAATTCATGCTGCCTCAGGTCCTGGAACCTATTGCATACGAGATATTCCACAATCCTGTCCTTCTGCAGTGATTCCATGAACTTTCCCACCACTGATGCAGGGTTTTATTTAACTCTAAAAATTGATTAGCATTTTGCTTATAAAAGTGCTAAAATGTAAAAATGCATAGCAATTGCCTCACTGTGTTTAACAAATACAACACTTCAAGAAAATATGTGTAAATACTTTCATTACAGTTGGTATTGTCCCAAAAAAAAAAACTGCTAATCAATTATTTAAAACCCTGTGATGTGTGGCTGACTGGCCTATAATTACCAGCCTCCTCCCTGCTACCACTTTTGTGAAGTGGGACTACATCTGCCGTCCTCCAGAACCACTCTTTTTTTTCCAGTGAGCTGTTAAATAGGACTGTAGAGGTGAAGCCAGTACTTCTCTGAGGTGCACCCGTCTAGCCCCATTATGTTGTCCACCGTTAGACTGGCTAGATCTTTCAGGACTCTCCTGAAAAAGGATTGGTGTTCATCTCCCTCCTTCCAAAGCTCCTGTTACTTTTTTTGTGGCCCCTCTCCTTCTGTTTCCTCTGTGAACACTGAACAAAAGTATTCGTTCAGGATGTCTGCCTTTTCCTGGTCCCCCTCTGAACAGTTCTTCCCTTACCTTTTTAACCTTACAATCCCACCCTTGGTCTTCCTCCTTTCACTTACGTACCTAAAGAATGTCTTACCTGCTTTCATTACCTCCTGGGCTGTTCTCACTTCAGTTTGTGCCTTTGCTTTCTGTACTGCTTTCCCTGCTTCCCCCACTGATAACTTCTATGTCCTCATTCCTCTGCATTTCCTTATACTTTCTGAATGCTGCCTGTTTAACCATTACCTTTTCAGCCACCTCTTTCGAGAACCATAGTGGTCTCTTTTTTTTTTCCTCTTGGTTTTACTCACTTGTTTGATGCAGAGGTTTGTTGCCTTTACTATGCACCCTTTTAGCTTTGCTCACTGTTCATGCACCCCACCCAGGTCACGCCCCCTGCCGAGTCATCCCTGAGGCATTCATCCATCTTTATAAAATCTGCCCTCCTGAAGTCCTGGACCCTCACCCTTGTCTGGTTCGATTCTGCAGCCATCCTTATATTGAACCACTCCCACTTTGATGTCTACAGTACTGTCCCTGTTACTGAGTACCAGGTCCAGTACTGCCCCCATCACAAGTGGGTTCCCAGACTAGCTGCCTGAGGAATGCCCCCTGCAGAGAGTCCAGGATGACCCTGCTTCTAGCTGAAACCACTACAGGGAGGCTGCAGTCTACATCCAGCTTGTTGAAGTTCCTTACCAGGAGTACCTCCCCCTTTTCTACCATCCTGCCAGTGATGTCCACCAGTACCTTGTTTAATTCCTTCCCCGGTGTTAGAAGTCTGTAGATCACTCCAATGCGAATAGTGGCTCCATTCACAGTCTCCAGGGTGACCCACAGTACCTCTGCCTTCTTCTTTATTCCCTGTATCTCCGTCACTTTTATGCTTTCCCTCACATAAAGCACTAGACCCACTCCTCTCTTTCCTACCCTATCCTTCCTAAGCAGAGTATAGCCTGGTATGGCCAGTCCCAGTCATGGTTTTCAGTCCACAGTGACTTGGTAATGGCCACAATATCCAAGTCTGCCTCTGCCTTGATAGCCATTAGGTCTGGAATCTGATTTCCTAAACTTCTATGATTTGCACACATGGCCTTCCAGATTTTGTTTCCATTCTGCTTGTTACCCCCACTTTTTCCTTTTTACTGTCCCTCCTCCCCCTCTTTTTTTTGCTTATTCTTTTTATCCCCCCCCCCGCCCTCCAGGTCAACCACTCCCTCAGGTGGCCTAGGTCCACACCACCATCGTGCTCCACCCGTTGCCGTCCTGCTGTCTCCACATCTGCCGGCACCCTGTCAACCTGATGTATCCCTTCATGGGGGCCCCCTCCCATGGTCACAACTGGGAGGAGAGACTTGCCTACTGGTGCTCCATTCCTCACAGGACCTGGCAGGGATCAGCTCGGACATCCTCAGGGCTTTGCGGTGCACAGGGAGGCCAGCCACCATCATCCCGGTCCAATAGCGGCCATTTTCTTCTTTTACCGCCCTCCCAAATGCGGCCCATGCAGCTGCAATATCCTAGCTAAGCACACCTGCAGGCGTGGTCACCCACACCGCAAATGTGTGCCACCAGTGCAGGCTCAAACCCCACCCCCCCAAAGGAGGAGAGCATCCCAAGGATGCTCCAAACCGCCTCTGCTCCTGTCGTCCTGAGCTCGGGGTGCAAACCTGGGTCACCAGCATGCTGGGCAATCGCCCAGTGCCATGGAGCTGCGCCCCCCCCCCTTTTTAATGCTCCCATTCCCTTCCAACCTTCTTCTCTACCACGCTGCTTCCTTTATTATTTTGCTGCCCGGGGGATTCCTTTCACCTTGGGTTCTCCCTACTCTTTACTTCAGCCTGTTGCTGGGCAGTTTCTACTTTCCCGATGTCTTTTTATCACACATAGTCTATATAAACCCATATTTTGCACTTGCATGCTTTTTTGACCTCTGTAATGAATCATTGTAACTTGCTGTGCATTTTTGATATTCGCTGTAATGTCTCGTTATCTACCTGTCCTGCCACCATTATAATTTTCATGACACGAAACCTTTGAACAAGAACACCTGTGCACAAAGGTTTTCCTAGCAACAATGACATTTTAAAAAAAAGTTATTGGCCAGTGTCCTGCCATGTAGCGTTGCGTGGGGCCTGCATGGATGCCGAGTGACCCAGGGTGGTTTCCTCCATTTTCAACCCACTGGAAATTGCACTTGACAGTGCTGCCACCCAGTGGCAGGCAAGTAACAAGACTCTGTGCCCCCCCTCTGAGACAGGAGAGCTGTCCTTGTGCCTCTCAATCCTCCCTTCCCCAGCTAGCCACCAAGCGACCCTGGACCATTCGTTACCAACATGAGTGGAGGTAAGATGTACAGTGCCTCAGCCCCCCCCAGATATTTAAAGGTTTCTGTCATGCCCCCTCTCTGTCTTTCTGCTGGCCTCAGAATACATGTTTAGACTGGCCAGATATTGAGTATATGAGTTTCCTTGCTGACCATGTATCCATCTGTGTAGCTCGCCATTGGACAGATTCAGTATGGTCTTTTTCTTTTTTTCAGGCGTGGGCTCCAGAACTGGAAACAGTATTTCAGGTTTGACCTCATCAAGGACCCACAGGAGGGCAAGAGTACCTGTTGGAGAACCTTCTTACTTTACATCCTTATATCCTGCTTGTCTTCCTGATGGCCCCCAAGTTCTTTTCTTTAGTGGTGTGACTGATTGTTTCACCACCACCCCCACCAGTTACTTGTCTTTGAGTTTCACTTGCCTGGGTGCATAACTTTGTACTTAACAGCTGCTAGTTTGGAGCACCCCTCCAACTTTGCGAGACTCTCTTCATGTTCTTAATCCCCCTCCTCAGTGTCTTCCCTGCCACCAAGTTTAGAGTCATCTGCAAAGAGGCAGATTTTTCCTTTGATCCTTTCCCCAGTTGTAGATGAACACATGAAAACAATACTGCCCCTACCACCAACCCCTGTAGTACCCTACTTGTGACTTCCATGACCTCTGAATGCTCCCCGTTCACTGCCACCCTTTGGATCCCTACAGCCAATTCACTACCCACTTTGCTAACTTCGCACCAACCCCTAGATCTTCCCAGCTTCTTAAGCCTTCTATGAGATACCACATTGATTTGTTGCACATTTAGGTGATGAAAGGTTGAGCGGTATGCTCTCAGCTGTTACATATTACTATCATACCTTTTAATTGTCATAATTCTGAGGAACAGTTTCTAATTTTATCTCACAAAAACCCTTTGTCCAGCCTTTTGGCGCTTATGCACAAATGTAAATTGGGAATACACATCAGTCACTTGCCTGGCCCACGCACGTCTGCACCTGCAAACAGGCACGCATGGCGTGCCATTCACTGTAGCTGTCCACCTTTCCATTCCTGCATGCCTCCAGAGTGTTGGTGCATGGGGGGCGTGGACACAGGCATGCATCAGTTGGATGCCCGACTTGGCACCAAAGTGGATCCTTTTCTCCATATGTAGCAGGGAATTGTAAGACACCATGCATCCCAGAATGTCTTTTAAATCGGGTGAGTGGCTGAGTGGCTGGCTGCCCTCAGCCCATTCTGCATGACTGGAGGACTGGGACAGCATGGCAGGGGGTGTTCTACTTGGGTGTTTTATGCGGGGGGGTGCACAGTGGTTGCAGCAAGGTTCCTGCCCACGTGGCCAGGATCCCCCTCTCCCAGCACTCCGTGCCATGGTGAATGGTGTAGAGGGTGGGAACGCCCCCGGCCACTCCCCCAGTCCATCTGCACGTGCCCCTGCCATGAATGCAGCAGTAGTCCACAGGACCCCCAATGCGTGGCTGTGTGACTTAGAGTAGCCTACACACCACAGATGCATGGTGTGTAGGCTTTCCCCATATTTGTGCATAGACCCCATTGAGAGGGTTCTGTTCTACATTCTGCATTAGAAATTTTTTTTTTTTTTAACTTTCTTTATTTTAAAAGTTTTTTCTTGTGGGGACATACACGCATATACATCAACCATGTTGCATTCAAGAACCGTGTATATATCTTACATCATGTAGGTAGGCAAGGACAGTCAGGTTATTAAGCATATAAGACTCACATTTTCCCATTTTTCCATGAGAGATCATAAACAACTCATATGAGCCTAATTTAATTGGGAGCCCAACCACTTGCCCTTTTCCATTGGACCTGAGCCCGACTCCCTCCAGTTGTACTTTTAAATATTTCAACTTTCGTTACTAATTCTATTCCCTCTCCATTAATTCCATTATATGAAGAGTTTAGCGATTCTATGTGACTATGGAGTTTATTATGGTCCGACCCAGCCCCACTCATAATTAATCCCTGGTGGAGCCCCAGCAGGCCCAAGGTCCCATTGTCCCCCAAGTTAGGAGCGTTCCCTCAGGTTATATCTTTTTAGCTTATTTTTATTAATTTCAGCCTGTAGACAACATTAAGGAATGAAATCTGAAGATTCATTCGACATATAGATTACCCATCTCCTCCAGATTAATTCAAATTTACTATAATTCCTGTAAAGTGTTGCCGTCATGGCTTCCATCCTGTAAATAGAAATCATGATTTCCTGCCACCTCTGCAAGGTGACTTCTTTTTGCGATAGCGAATTCTATGTTGTTGCTTTTTGTGCAGCTAGGCAGGCTATTTTTAAAAACCTACTAGTATTGGGCTCTCTATGCCTTTTAGGATATTCCATAAAAAGATACAGCATTGGAGTTATTTGTGGGTCAAAACCCACAATGGTCTGTAGGGTCCGCTGCAGCCCCGCCAGAAAGTTTTGCAATTTTGGGCATTCCCAAAAGATGTGACCCATTGTTGCCGAGGAACATCCACAATCCCTCCAGCAAACTGAGGCCCCTTCCCCTTGATATTTCCCTTGTACTGCAGGCGTCTTAAAGAATCTAGTAAACGTCTTCCATGCAAATTCTTTCCAGTTTATGGCAGACATTCTCCACTGTATTCTCTGTGTCGCCCAGGACCATTCTGCATTAGAATTTTAACATAAAATCCAAACAAGGAATGTGAAAAATGTATGAACATTGTGTAAATCGGACAATCCCGTCTCTAATACCATTAATGTGATGCCAAAGTCATGGTGGTAGTATGAGTTTTGTTTACAGTTGCAGTTTATTTACCCTGGATAGCCCAGCTGAGAGTCAGCAGCTCATTTCCATTGGGATTCTACTTTTCTAGCCATTTCTGCAGCTGTTTGGAGTAGGGCACTGAGAGGTTAAGTGCCTTTCTCAAGGTCACTCAGTGAGCATTTGGCTCTAATGAGGTTTGAACCTGTAATCTCCAGGTTCCCAACAATGTTCTGTGACCACTAGAAAGCAGTGCCTCTGGATTTTTGTTGTTATTGATTCCATGTGGTAAAAATGAAGACCCATAGAAGCATAATGGATTGCAGTGGCTAACGCATCACATTTATCTCCAGCAGTGAATGGTAAGACCAGTAATTCAACGTAGCAAAGCTGAGATTTAGTTATGAAGGTGTTACCACTCTTGGGGATGAATGTGTCATTCCACTAGAATGCATCATTCCACAACAAACCAATATTTACTTTTTATCAACCATACTATTGGAAAGGATTTTTTTTAGTGTTGTATTTCCTCTTAAAACTGTTTTTAGACACACCCTCTCTTTAATGCTTTAATATACTCCTCTAGTTTAGCTCTCAAGATTTATGTAGTATTTACACACATTGGATGTGTATAAAATTCTGGTTAAACACCAACCTATGTATTATTATTAGGAGATTATACTGCCCTTGCACAGGTCACTGATAAGGCTGCATCTAGAGTATGGAGTTTAGTGCTGGTGCCCACACCTCGAAAAGGACATTAACCTGCTGGAGAAGTTCCAGAGGAGGGCGACAAAGATGATTACCGGTCAGCAGGGTAAGGTGTACGAGGAGAGGTTGAGGGCACTGAACATGTATTCCCTGGAAGACGAGAGAGAGAGGGGACATGATTGGGACCTTCACATTCTTGAAAGGGATAAATAAGGTTGATAAGGAGAGTCTCTTTAAGCTGAGTGGCAATCATAACACGAGGGGGCACAGTCTTAAGCTGGAGGGTGCGAGGTTTAGGAGGGCGATCAGGAAGCACTTCTTCACAGAGAGGGTGTTGGACATTTGGAATGCGCTGCCAGAAGAGGTAATCTCGTTGAAGACAGTGGGTAGCTTTAAGAGAGGCTGGGACAGGTATAGGAGGAGGGTAAGGGTCATGAGTAGGGAGATGGGAGAAGTGGGGAGGGAGGGCAGGGACATTAGCTCAAGCTGTGGACCCTGCAGTACCAGCAGACTTGATAGACCAAATGGCCTTCTTCGTACATTTGTATGTAATTTGGTGACTGGAAGGGAACACTGAGCTGAAGCTCATTTCCTATTGCTGCCTGGGAGAGCAGAGTATAACCACAGCCTGGAAAATGATCCTGCCAACAAACTCTTTGTGTACCTGTAATCCATTTGATACTAGCAGTTATGAAATGGATGGTCAAAATCCTCAAATCGGACTGTCCGAGCCCTTATTCATGCCTTGATGGTATCTCAGTGCATAATCACTGTGTAAAAGTAGGTCATGAGATCAGTCAACAGTTTCAAAATGGATCCATTTCATAATCTCAGTAATACCCCCCAGAGTGTGCAATATCATGGGATACCGTCCCGTCTCAGGTGGTTGAGGTCACTCGGTCTATGGCTCGTGCCTCACATCACACTGGAAGAGGGACAATATCACATGATATCACACATCATGTCAGGTATTATTGCTTAATAATACATTCCAGAATGTATTATCATTTGGCATAACGTCACTTCTGGGGTGGCTAAGGGCCCTCGGCAATGTCTCGTGCCTCACATTGCAACCAGGTTCTGGCAGTATCCCATGACGACACATACCCTGGTCATGTATTATTGCTTACGTCAGATAACGTAGTTACACTGTAATTTAAAGGTTGGAAGGGACTGTAGAGCCACCAAGTCTGCACCCTTTCCCTTACATAAGCAAATATGTTGTATAAATATGTATTAGTTTTGTTTTTCATTCCTCTGTTTCTCCCCTGACAACCCCCAAATGGACCAGTCCTCCCCAGCCACATCAGCCATTTTATACAGGTGTCCGTGCCACAGGACATGGTCGAAGGTGCCTAGTTGTCAGTGCAGGGCCTGCAGGGGACTGGGTCATCGTCCAGTGCCGCAGAGGTGTCTTCCTTCCCCCCATTTTCTCCCTGGGACTACATGGGTGCAGTGATGCAATCTGCATGTTCCGTCTCCGTGGAGATGCCCCTAGCATCCGGGTTCAGGGTCCGTTCTCATGCATCTGCTATCCCACTGCACTGCCACCCAGATTCATCTAGGTGGCAGCTGACTAGTGGGCAGATAGTCCTCCTTCCCCGGCTAGCCCCCGAGCAGTCCAAGTCATTCCTAAATCTGGGTCGCCAGCATAGTAGGCAGTATCTCTACTTCCGTGTTACTGGGCCAGCTCAACACATGCTAATTTAAAGGGATTCTTCTCCCTAACCAGGGTATAGTTGTAGACATTGTTTAGTGGGAAGTGTTAACAGAAAATTCTATGGACTTTGGTGCTATGGGGAGGAAACCCACCAGAGAAGGAAACCTCTTAGAACCCGAGGGAAAGTAACTCGCGTTTTCCTCCCAGGCATATGGATTTTGCTATGCGGTACACCCCTCACGTCCCTCCCTTCCCCTAGTGAATTAAATGAAGTACCCAAGCCAGCCCATCGGCGCAGCGGTTGGATTTCTGCTTGCGACGCTGGTGACCCAGGTTCAGGAGTAGACCTGGGAATCATAGGGCCGGCTGGGGGGAGGATGCATGAGTGTTCGATGGACCGCTCAGCTCCTCCAGGGGGAGGGGGGGCACACTGGCTCGGGGGTGGCCAGAGGTATCGTAGCCCTGATGCCTGCACCAAGAGGGAGAGCATGATGGATGCCAGTGTGGCCGTGGCACATCATGCTCTGGGAGGGCGTACATAGAAAAAAATGCCTCTTCGATGTGACACGATGTGAGGGCACGATAATGGGTCCTCACCTGCCCGTGCTGCAATGCCGCCTCGGATCCCGGCTGCTCACTTGATTCCTCTGGGGAGGGGGGTCGAGTGAGCCCCCCACATCATATCCTCACTGGGGTAAGCCAGGGCTCCATGGGGGGGGGTCCATAACAGGAAGTGGCGGCCAAGGTAAGATAGTTGGGTGATAGTGCTGGGTTGGGGCGCCAAAAAATTTAAAAAACTGAAGTACCCAGTAATGTTGTTCCCATTGTGACCAACTTGAGTTTACAAGATTCAGCTTTCCCCACTTGGACTGCTTCCTTTGGGAGGCAGTTCTATAGGTATACCACTCTCTGAGTGGCAGAATGTTTCCTCACATTACCATTAATTATATCTCTCTTAAAGTGAGGTTCTCACTTTTGAAAAAACACTTTGAAAACCATAATTTCTGTATTGCTTTATGTTGTCAATGGCGAGTTAATACATATGGGTAATGAGCAGCCCTACTGGGGGAAGTGGTACAGCCCAAAGCTGTGAATCAGCATAGAACCCTGGGCACAAGAACATTCCGAATGGCAAAGATTCCCCAGTCTTTGCCATGCCGCTGAGGGGGTAAACAGCATAGAAGATTATCTCTGCAGAAGATTTTGCCTTTTTTTTTTTTTGTCAGGATTGTGCAACTGTAGAGCAGGCTGGGGCTGCCTGGTGACAGGGAGCACCTCCAAATTTGGAAATCATGCCTGTTGAGCTGCAGCTTTCAGTGGATTGGGGACCATGTGCCACTGCCTGAATAGAGTGTTGTTAAGGTCTCTGATTTTACTACTCTGGTGCCTCAGGTAAGTGATTTAAAAAAACAGTTGTTTGTGGGAAGGGGGGCTTAGTTAGTCAGGAAAGACCCCTATAACCTTTTGCTTCCTTCCTCCCACAGGGCTTCTCTAGGGTGACGGACCCTCCTTCACTCCTTCCCTCAACTGAGGACCACAGTATAGTGACAGTAGTGTTTGCAGATTTTTGGTAGAGTACTGTGGGCTTGTCCTTTAGACTGGGCTGCCTGGGTTGATACAGTGGGCTGTCTTCTTCGTTCTGAGCCATTTTCTGGGTCAGGGATTTTTTTGTTGCTTTTTTATTGACAGGTCACTTTTCCAACTTTAATTTCACCCTTACAAAGTGTTTTTCGGAATACCACTGTAATACCACTCATTTGCCATTGCAATACCTCTGTGATTACCACTGTACTACCATTAAGGTTTTCATGGTATCACAGTGGTTTGTTTCAATTCCATTGTGATACCATTGTACCACTGTCCTACCACACCAACAAAAATAATCAAAATGTAAACTACCATAGTACAACCATGGTACCAGTGGGTAGTACCATTGCACATTTTGTAGCTCACCACTGTGTTGCCATTGTGTCACATTTGGTAAGGGCAGCTCTGTTGAGCCGTGCGGGGACTTGGCCATTGCTGGCAGTTAGCCAGCAGGGACTAGCACCTTTTTACATCTCCAGAGGTGCTTACCCACTTCTTTCCCACTTTGTTTCGTGCCCTTGGCTCTAGGCGCGCTCCCAGTGATGTGGTGACATCACACGCAGTGGCATGATTTCACCCAGATCACATGCACTAGTTCGCGCATTTTCAAGCTTTCTTCACTGCTGACCAACTCTGTTTTGAGAAAGAATCAACTCTGCAGAGGCAAGAATGTTTCTACGTGCCCAATTGGAATGTTCTGTTTTCTGCTTCCAGCGGGGAAGTGCTCTCTCCCATGCAGCCCCGCATAACTCAGTTTGTTTCTGTCATTGTTGGCTCAACAGGGAAGAATAAGGAAGCTAGGCAGAGTAATTCCTTCATATCTGGATAAGGCATTGAAGAGCCTTGTCTGTCTTTATCACTTTATTTTCTAAAGCTAGTGGCACCATGGCTTATCGGAGAACTAGGGTATTCAAGTGATGTAAGCCCTGCAGGAGGGGGATGAGACCCTCCCCTGTAGGCTCTTGTTGCCCTAATTGTGTAATGCAATCTAATATATCTGTTGTGCCCCAGTTGAACCCACAAGCTGTAGGGGTGCACCTGGGGTACTGTATAGCAGTGGCAAAACTTGAGTTACGCAAATCCTTTTGGTTGCTCTGAAATGAGCTACTGAGTTCTAGCCTTTATTTATTTATTGAAATGTTTCACCAGGAAGGCACACTGAGAAAAAAGTTGCTCATCTCCCAGTGCAACCTGGGGAGTAGGGAACAATGGGATAGAATACAGAGAAATGTTACAATGTTGGAATACAAATTGCTTACTTGCATACAATGAGAGCAGGAGGGATTACAGGTGGATAACATTGCCTAACAATGCAACAGCTAAGTATAGTAGATATGAAAACATAAATAGCAAATTGGCAACAGTTGGTAACACTGGAACACATATAATAACTGGGCATCCAACAGTATGTAGCACTAGATAGTACAGTGACCCAATAGTAATTGGTAGCTATTAGTGTAACATATTCAAGATTTACAGTGATTGGAGTAAAGAGAGGAAAATTGGAAGGAGGGAATGAAAAATTGCGGATGGTAGAATGGAACAAGGGAAAGGAAAGTTATGGAGAGACGCAGACAGAGCACAATTTTCAAGGGAAACAGACGACAGGGTGAACTAAAATGCATATAAGAGGGGTAGGTTATAAGTGCTTAATTGAGTGTAGGGGTAGGAGGAGAGGAGACAAGAGGTAGAGTGTGGCAGGGTGATGAGAGACCGGTATTGTAGGCGAGGGGGTATCGGGGGTGTTGTTGAAATTCAGCAGTGTCCTGTTATCCCTATCTGGGCAGGGCAGTGGACAGCCCTACTGGTAGGACACCAGTTATAGGCGATGAGAGTTATTTATATATAGTGATGCGAGAGAGGGGGGTGTTGGGGAAGGGATTTTGTGGGAGGGGGTAGCAGAGGTCAACTATAGTAGGACATAGTACCCCACCAGTGTGCTGGGTGACCCTGCCTGCACAAGGCAATGATCTAGCTGTGACTGAGGGGGTGCAGTAAAAGAAGAAATAGGGGAAAGGAGTAAAGTTGTTTGCCCACCGTGCGCTATTGATCCTGCCTGCACAAAGCAGTGATCGAGCTCACAGGAGGGAGATAGATTAAGGGTAGAGAAAGATGGGGGAGGAACACTTTAGGAGGAGGGAGAGTAGGGGGCAATGAGGATGTTCTGCAGGACATCCCCACTAACACACCCAAACCCAGGGTAGGCCCTCAGATCAGGGGCGCCCACACAGGCATGTCCAGGTGCGCCAGAGCAGGATATTGCTCTCCCAGATCCACCGGCAGACCCTGATTTTGACTATATAGAGGGTCAAGATGATGATACAGGTGGTCATACCTCTCAACCTTTTATCACTAGAAAGAGGGACATGAACGCTCAAAATGAGGGACACATCCTCAGAAACTGAGATACAAGTATAGAACATTGTGGAAACCATTGATTTTACATGTGAAAAGTTTATTTTTTATTTGTAATCTTTAAATATTATGAATATTTGCTGTACAGTGTGAATTTACAGCACACTCTCTGTGTAGGCAGCATCTTTTTCATGAGGAACAGAGCAATTTGTAGGGTTAAAATGAGGGACATCCCTCCTAATCAGGGACGGTTGAGAGGTATGCAGGGAGCCATGAGGATAATCCTGACCTGAACGTGCTTTTTGGTGAGGAGGAGGGTGAGTGGATGGAGCCTAAGAGATGGATTCCAGTCCCTCCCTTGTTTGATATAAAGTCTCTATCCTACCTCATAACAGAGGTTTTTAGGACATTACAGTTGAAGGAGGTGCAAGTCATGGAATCGGGACATGAATCTGAGTCTGTCCACATCCTCCTCTGCATTGAAGTGTTTTCCAGACTTTGTGCACTGCAACCAGATTATTGAACAGGAGTGGGCAGGCATGGATTAGCACAAACATCTGCCCAGGCCACGGATGAGATGTTATCCTTTATGGAGGAGAGCCCCCCCCAAACTGGCAGACAAGGCTGTGCATAATTCTGTTAAGCACACAACCATACCAATTGATAGGTCTCTGGCCCTAACCGATACGCACGATAAGCGAGTGAATGCAGCATGCAGAAGAGCCTGTGTCTTGAATGGAGTAAATCTTCGCACCTCCTATGCATCTTTTATCGTTTCCAGAGCCTTAAACTCCTGAATTACAACTCTGGGTAGTTTTGTTCCCCCAGACTCTGATGGGGAAAACATTTTACAGCTGGTGTTCATGGCTTCCACCTTTCTAGGGGATGTCACAGTGGACAGTTTACTGATGTCCGCAGTCTCCATTTATTACATTGTGTCAGCCATGCAGGGTGTATGGCTCTGGTATTGGGTCGCAGACCAGGCATCAAAGGCCAAACTGTTTAATTTGTCCTTTGGGGGAGGATTGTTATTTGGATCTGGCTTGGATGACATTTTAAAGGATGTCCAGGATAAGAAGGGACAACTTCCGGTGTCAAACGAGCAGCAGAAGACAAAATTTGATGCCAAGAGGTCGAGGTGGTGGTCGCCAGCAGCAGTCTCAAGGTGTTTTTTGTCCATTTTGGAAACCAAAGGAATAGGGGAGCCTATTCCGGATTTATGGGCGACAGTAACAGAGGATCCTTTGCCTGCAGACGTAACGGGGGTGCAGGACGAAGATGAGGTAACTCCCAATGAAGTTACATGGGCCCATCTCTGCCTGCCTTCCCTTGGTGGAAGACTGCAAAACTTTTATACAACATGAGCCCAAATGATGATACACAAGTGGGTACTAGAGCTTCTGGCCTTAAGTTACGCAATAGGATTTGTGACAGTACCCACAAAGCGGTATTTCCTGCAGTTCCCTGTTCTAAAAGATCCAGTGAAAAGGCAGGCAGTGTCTCAAACTTTAGCTTACCTAAGACAAAATGGGGCTGTTTTTCCAGTGCCCCCCAACGTGGAAGGTCTGGAATTATTCTCACTTTATTTTGTGGTTCCCAAGAAGTTGGGCGGTGGCGGGGTTCAGACCAATTCTGGATCTGAACGTACTGGGTCATAGTGTTGCACGCTTAATAGCGTACAGCATTATGGCGAAACCCGGACCTGTGCACTCCCCAAGTTGGACCTCCTGGAGTCGAGAATCCTTATAGAGGGGTTCAGTGTGTGCAAAGCCCCCACAGAACAAAAGACATGTGATACATTATGGCATTAATCACGCAGCGCAATAGTGCCGTACGGCATTATGTCTTGTGACATAATGACCCCGTGCCAGATCTGAAGCATCTAAACAAGTCTGTACGCCACATGACCTTCAAGATGGAGTTCCTAAGGTTAGTCACAAGGGCCGTCCAGCCAGGGTTTTATCTAGCATCCATAGACTTGACAGATGTATATCCCCACATCCCCATTTTGCCAGTCACACCATACATTTCTGAGATTCGCGAGTCAGAGACAGCACTTTCAGTATCATGCACTACCCTTTGGATTGGCAACAGCACCCAGGGTTTTCTTGAAAGTACTTATAGTTTTAGTGGTGCAGCTAAGACAGTAGGGGCACCACATTTATCCCTACGTGGGTGAGTTATTCATGCCAGAGTCATCTGCTGAGATGGCAAGTAGATTGTTGTCAAGGATCCTGGAAGTGCTGGAGGCACACGGTTGGGTCAACAGTCGAGAGAAGAGCTCCCTCACCCCATCACAGAGTCTGGAGTACTTGGGTGCTCAGAACAGGCGAGGGGAAAGTCTTTCTCTAATCAGCCAGAAAGGGTACCCTGAAAAGAGAAATCCACTGGTTGAGAAGCCAGTCGTTGACCTCTGCTCACAGACTGCTTTGGATTCTGGGACTGATGAGGGTAGTGATGGAACTCGTGCAATGGGTACGTTTGCACATGCGGCCCTTGCAGAACAGGGTGCTAGCAACCTGGAATCCAGCATCGGAAAACTACCAAGCCCAGATCGTACTCCCATGATCAGTCCGACAGTCACTGACTTGGTGGGAGAGTCCCAAGAACCTACGAAAGGGGTCTGTCTTAGAAGCCCCGCCAGAGTTGATCTTGATGACCAATGCCATCCTGTTGGGCTTGGGGCACTATCCTGGACCAAGTTCCGGTCCGGGGCATTTGGACTCCGCAGGAGCAACAGATTCAGATAAATGTAATTGAGATGACAGCAGTACGACTTGCTCTTCTTCTTTTTCACAGTCTGGTATGGTCAAAAAACATAAAAGCAAGGTCAGATAATGCAGCCACAGTGGTGTACATAAACAATCGAGGCACAAGAAGCAAGGAGATGTTAACAGAAAAAACTGAGGTGCTGCTGTGGGCAAAGGAGAACCTTCTATCTCTCTCAGCAGTTCATCTGGTGGGAGAACTGAACATCCAGGCCGATTGATTGAGTTGAGCGACTGTTCATACAAGGGGAATTAGGTGTTTGACCTTCTGTGCCGAAGGTTCGGTTATCCTCAGATCGACCTAGTCGCTTCAAGTTAAAATGCTGAGGTACCGATGTTCTACAGTCAGTACTGATGTACACAGGTGAAAGCGGTGGATACTCTATCTCCAGAGGTGGGATTTCTTCAGAGCATGTTTGTTCCCTCCTCTGCTGCAGCTCCCCAAGTCATTCACACAAAAGGTACACAAAAGGAAATTTTCTTGTGATAGCACCAGTGTGGCCAAGAAGGCTGTAGTTCTCAAATTTGGTGAATCTAACTCGGCATGCATTGCTCCAGCATCCAGTCCAGAGGAACGTTCTCTTCCAATGACCCATTCTGCATCCAAACTCGGAGGCAGTGCAGCTGATGGCT
Organism: Neoceratodus forsteri; assembly: GCA_016271365.2. Taxonomy (NCBI): domain Eukaryota; kingdom Metazoa; phylum Chordata; order Ceratodontiformes; family Ceratodontidae; genus Neoceratodus; species Neoceratodus forsteri. The sequence goes on from JADMNL010000033.1 coordinate 84,198,319, forward strand.
GCCAGGAAGTTCTCTATGTCCAAGTGTGTAACACTTTCTTGGCTTGGGCCAAAGAGAGAGGTCTCAGGCCTTCTAAAGCTATGGTTCTGCAGATTTTGGATTTTTTGCAGACGGGTAGAACAGTGGCTTGCATTGAGTACCCTGAGAGGTCAGGTGTCGTTGCTAAGAGAGGTTGTCCAGTTTCTAAGAGTACTTAGTAAAAGCAAACCACTGTTTTGATCTCTGATACCTCCATGGGATCTGAATCTGGTGTTGAATGCTCTTTGTAGAGCAACCTTCGAGCCTTTTTCATTGGTGCCACTGGACATTCTGTCATACAAGGTGTATTTTCTAATTGCAGTCTGCTCAGCTAGAAGGATTGGCGAACTTCAGGCCTTGTCACACAAAGAACCATACCTTATCATCCACGTAGAAAAGATGGTCCTGAGGACGGTTCCATCCTTTGTTCCTAAAATACATACAGCATTTCATGTAAATCAGAAAATCTGTCTGCCAGCCTTCTGTTCGAAGCCAGATGATGCTAAGGAACAACTATGAACCATGTGACCATATATGTATGTAACCTTTCACTTCTGTCCCTTCCCCTGTTTTCCCCGGGTCGCATCTGGAAACGAGTGGTTCTCCGCTCAGTATGCCTGCCTGGTTAAACTCTTAAATAAATAAATAAATGAGGTGCACAAGATAGATTTGTGCAGGGCAGTCAGGACATACCTCAAATGAGCCACATAGTTCAGAAAGTCTGTTCATTCTCTTCAGATCAGCAAGAAGGGGTCGAAAAGTCTCCAAAGCTACCATGGCCAGCTGGGTGAGGGGTTGCATCACCAAGGCCCATGTGGCAGAAAAAAAGAAAGCTCCAGTCCTCATCAAGGCTCACTCCACCAGGGCTCTAGCAGAGTGCCATCAGTGCAGCAAAACCCCTACAGCGACAGCGGTGTGGGCACTGCAGCTGACCAACCGTCATTCTGACAGTCAGGATTTTGCAGCGCCCGCTGTCATTGCCGTCCCATGGGTGTTGTGCTTTTCCCCATACCTCCGACTTGAGGTGATCATATATTTCTGGCAGGGGTTACGGGGAGCCCCCGCAAACAGCCAGAATGTGCACTGTGCATTGCGCCGCTAACAGCGATCGGGAGGCACAATTGCCGTGCGGCATGGTTGCCATCGGCATCATTGTAGTGTCGGTCGACCATACAGATGTCAAACCGACATGGTGGCACCAGCTCTGGCTGCCTTCTCGGCAGAGAGAGAGGGGAGGCAGCTGTATTAGAATTGTGCAAGGCGGCAGTGTGGTCCTCCATTCACACATTCACTAAGCACTGCAGATTGGATGTTCAAAGCTCTGCTGATGCAGTCTTTAGTCACTGAGGTTTGCATGCAGTGGTTAGCAGATAATTATTTTTCGCCCGTGTGGATTATATATGATACAGTATTCTCTCCAACCCAGTTGGGAGATGGGTATTACTTCTTAGAACCCGTATATATATTGGCTCCCCATTGACAATGTGGAGCGATACAGAAAGGAGAAATTCCTTCATACTTACCGTAATTTCTTTTTCTGTTAGCTCCAACATTGTCAGTGGGGCCTCTCCTGGGAGCCCCTGCCTCCTCCTGGAAAATATTGTCCGATATGTATCTAAAGATGTTGCATTCCCGAAATTATGGTTTGTAAATGTTACTGGTATTTTATTTAGCATTCTGTTAGTGTCTCATTTACATTTATCTGTTAACAAAAAAAGTTACATTTTATTGGATTACAGGCATGCAGGTTGACAGGTTAAATATTTCTGAACATGAGGTGGTGCCTTCCTGTTACAGGTTAGTGCTTATCCTGTTTCTACTTTTGTTATTAGTGTTACTACTGTTCCACATTTTTATGTTACCAGCCTTAATGGCGCACAAACACTGTCAGGAGACCAGTGGTAAGATCACATTAAAGCAAGGAAGGTGGGTACAAGCAGTAACCTTTTGTCATCCAACCCTCCAGGGTGAGGTAGGTCATCACTTTGTTGTTCTTAACATGACATTTTTTTTGTACATATGCTTTGTGGGTGTTACTGCAAGGAGAGAATAGGATATTTTGGGTGTTTTATAGTTTTTTGTTTACGTACAGCTGTATAGGTACTGCAAGAACAGAGGTGACCGGAGAGTCGTTACTATTCAGAATGTTTATGTGTTTAGGGTTCTGTGCTGATTCACAGCTTGGGGCTGTGCCATTCCCCTTTGTCGGGGTTCTCACTACCCATATGTATTAACTCCCCATTGACACCACTGGAGCTTACTGAAAAGGAAATTATGGTAAGTATGAGGGAGTTTCTCCTATTTAGACACAGTTCAGCTTATATTTTGTAGAATGCCTGCATTACTCTCCTCCTTATTCTTCATTACTAGGCTAAGTTACATGGAAACAGGATCCTTGTCCCCAGGAGTTCAGCTGTTTCTGCCACTCAGTCCTTTGCTGAAGTCAGAATCCTGATTTTCTGACATTTGATAGTTTGTTGCTGCGGAAATAATTATGTCACAAACGGAGGAGGATTGTGACCTCAGCAAAGAATTAAACAGCTGGAGCAGATCAACTGTAGGTGACACGGATCCTGTTTCCATGTAAATTAACCTAATAAAATGTAAATTAGAAATACAAAAAAATCTATAACATTCAAGCTGAATTGTGTCCAGATACAGCCTTGCCCATTCTCTATGAGAAAGGGAATGTTGACCAGGCTGGACACTTGTGTATCCCCTACTGTTTTCGAACAGTGTATTTAGAGTCTAACTTCAACAGCCTTTGACGAATCATGTACCTGTGGTGTGAAACATATCGGGCATTACTGAGTGGGGTATTGTACTGCTTTTTCTGGCTTATGTGGTTTTTGCACATTAGCACCTCAGCTACTCAATCTTGAGGTTTGGTGTGCCTTTTGGAATGCTTGTGTCAGTGGTTAGCTTAGTGCAGAATCCTTTTGCTTTTGTGGTTTCTAATTCTGGGTCTGCACTAGGGGACATGGGTGCTCTCTTTTTTGCCCAGCATAGTCTAACTTCCACCTGGTCCAGACCACCATTAGCAAAATCGGCATTATTCACATACAATGCAATATAACCACGAAACATCACTCTGTCCAGCACCAGTCATACAGGATCTCCACTTCTCCACCAGGCTCCTCACAGGCTCTCTGGAAGGATCTGTTCATGAGTAGTGAAAACAGTGTGACCAGAGGACATACGTAGGCAGAGCCTGGTATTTGGGGTTGGGGGATTCAAAAGGGATGTTAGAAGCTATTACTTTACCAGAGAGACTGTGGTGGATTGCTGGAGTAGTTTACCAAAGCTAGTGGTAGAAGCCACATCAGTGACCACTTGCAGACATGCATGGGATAAGCACATAAGGATAGCAAAACCTAAGGCAGGGGTGGATGGACAGCAAGAGGAAGGGGGCACCAGAATGGCAAGAGGACCAGTAACATCAGTCTGACTATAAGTTGAGCGGAGTCAGGTAAGAAATAGCAAGGCTAGATAGATGGATGAGTCTATCTGCCATCAAAAACTGTGTACAGTATATATATTTTTATAACAAGGTAAGAAAAAATCTAGAAATTTCATTGGGCGAGTGACATCACCTGACCATGCACTAAATCTCTGTAAATACAGTCAGGTACCAAATCTCATTTTCCTCCTCAAAAAAAAAAAACCTACTTGGGGCCATGTTATAAGTGGAATACGCCCCTCCAGAGTGTGCATCATAGAGGACACTCAGCCGTCGGCCTCGTGCCTTACTATACTCATAGGGTGTACTTTAAAATCCTATAATGCATACTCTGTTGTGGTTTATTACTTACATACAACATGTGTGTACTGATAAATCGCAAATTAAAAAGTGATGTATTGACCCAACATAGCAAGATGATAATATCTTGCAACGTTGGATATGTCACAAGGCATACTGAACCAATCAAAGAGCAGCTTTCACAATGCTGATGACATCATAATAGCCATGTAAAGCACTGAAACCAGCATTTGAAGCCAAAAAAGAAACTGTTGGAGCAGGCCCATCAGTGCAGTGGTAACACTACCACTTGGGGATGAGGATTAGGCATTCCAGTGGTTGCTGTACTCTGAGGAGAGAGGACTGTGTGCTCCACTGCAACATTGCCACCTGGCTGAACACGGGTGGCAGTGCAGGCGGAGCCATGATGGGTGGGCATGCGCCTCCTGACCAGGTCATCTGCACACCTGCTTGCGGACACCCACTTGGTCCTAGCCCATCAGGCGCTCAGGGAGAGGGACTAATGGGGAAGAGAACACCTCCCTGGCCTGCAGGATGCTGCCTCTCTCCACAGGCCTCACACTGCTCACGGGGCTCCTGACCACAACCCAGTTCTAACTCCTTCTGGGATTGGGGAACTCGGGAGGCTGTGTCGGAGGGGGACAAAGCATGTGGTACTGACATGGTCCGAAGGTAAGTCCTGGGTACAGCAGGTGATGGGCTGGGAGAGAGAGTGGCTGAAGTCAGCCAGGTAGGGAAGCAGAAAAGTACAGTACATTTAACACACACAAAAAAGATACCATTAAATCTTCATACAAGCAGCAGAATTAAAAGCTGTAAGTAACTAGTAAAATGATGTATAAACCAAATATGCAATGGTGTAACTCAGAATATTCGATTTGTCATCACTTGTGAAAGATCGGGACTCTCATAACTCACTTGTCTCTCTGCCATTTGTGAGTTTTGGTCCCGCCCCTAACATGTAAAGATAAGTTGCATACTTTGAGTCAGCCCATCGCATATCCCTATATTTAAATATATATGACATGGGTGAGAGTGAGATAGTAGAAATATCTTCACAAACTGTACTTGACCTCATGAGTGGCGAAGTCATGAGAGATCAGAAGAGGTCAAATATGATGAGTCAGCTGTCTCACTCCTACCCACGAATAGTGGCAGACCAACTCTCTGATTACCTGGACAAATACAATCTACTCTGTAATCAACAGCACGGCTTTAGGAAAGGACATAGTACAACAACAGCCTTACTTGATTTCTCTGGAGAAGTCCACTCAGCCCTGGACAAAGGGTGCCTAACAGGTGCAGTCTTTATCGATCTTACAAAAGCTTCGACACAGTCCATCATGGCCTACTTACCTCCCTACTTTCTAGCCTAGGCCTGGTCAAGGTCCTTGTGCTTGGGTAAAAGTTACCTGTCCAATCGGTCACAGGCTGTAAAATCTCTAATGAACTCTCCGACTTCAAACCAGTTCTCTGGTGTACCACAGGGATCAATTCTTGACCGCTCTCTTTAGCCTGTTCCTTAACTCCTCCCAGATATCTGCCAGGAGAAAATAATCTTATACGCTGATGATGCTGTAATTTCTCTTCCCACAAGGATCCAAACTCCCTACGAAAAAGCCTGCAACTTGCTTTTCTAGTGTTGAAAGGTGGTTCCTGGATAGTAAACTTGTGCTAAACCACAATAAAACAAAAGCCATGCTCTTCTCCAATCACCAAAACAAAATAGGCATACTCCACTCACCATACAAACCTCTGCGGGAATTACACTGGACCAAGTAAATACTTTCAAATACCTTGGCATCACTTTGGACCAAGGGCTCACCTTTGCAACTCCACATTGACAACACTGCGAAAACAGTGAACCAACGCTTTGGAATACTATTCCAGAATCATCAATTTCTAAATCAAGCGGCATTGAGAATAGCTATACAGAGTTCCATAATCTCAATCATTGACTATGGCCTTATTATTTATGGCTCAGCTACCTCCACTGCTCTAAGGCGATCTCAATCACTCTAAATAAGGCCTGCCGGTTCTCACGGGGCTCAAAGACTGACTCACACGTGATCTGTACTATGAATCAGGCTGGTTGAACCTATCAAATCGCTTTTATTTATCTCACCTGCACAATGGCAAAAAATCTATCTTGGGACTGACTCCATCATGTATTCAAAACCTACTCCGACTGAATCCTGGCTCACGACCCTCCACCAGATCTGAACGTAACCTTTCCTGGTTCCGAGATTCCGGACTGCACAGGGACAAAGATCTTTCGCATACAGGGCCCGACATGGTTCAGTGCGCTAGTCCACCTACTCTATCCTCAACCTCGCTTGAAGCTTTCAAATCCATGCCTATGCCCACCTCACCACCACTAGCAACTGTGATTGCGCTAGATAAAGACTACTACTCCTCATGTCCATCCTCACATCTGAGGCCTCTTCCTCCCTGACTAATGAACCCTCTGGTACCTCTACTACTTCCTGTCTCCCACCCAAACTCACCCCCCCCCCTTTTTTCCTGTCCACTCTCACTCTCCTGCTCACCACCTTTCCCTCCTCTCTAGCCTCCTTTGCGCCTAATGATCACCCTCCCTGGAAGTTTCTAACCTCGAAATTGTCTACCGCTTGAACCTGTTATAGCTGTTTTTCTATGAAACTTAAAAACGTTACTGCCTTAAACTGTTAATAGCAAATTTATGATGTAACTTTCCTGTCTGGTTTTACCTGTAATGTGTATCGTGCTTTGTTAAATGTTCTTTGTGACGTGGAACCTTTGTAAAAGAGCCCTGGCTCAAAGGTATTAATTCCTAGACTAATAAACTAAACTAAACTAAACCCATGTCATATTTGATTTGTACAACTGGTGTTTAGCTGGTTTTGTGATAAAAATTATAAAAAGTTACAAAAGGAAAAAAAGTACAAAATATAAACCATTCCACTCAAAGCATCTCACTAATGTCAATTAGATTTGCACAACAGATGTTTCAGTGGTTTTGCGATAGTAATGATAAAAAATTACAAAAGGGGAAAAAAGCGCAAAATTTAAACTGTGCCTTTCAAATCATCTCACATCTGCTGGCTGCAGTGTCGCACATGGCTATTGTGATGTCATCAGCGTTGTTAAAGCTGCTCTCTAATTGGTTCATTATTCCACTTAGACATATCAACTTGCAGGATAGCACTACTATCTTCACGATAGACAATGAGATATGCCTATTGTATAAGTAAGCAAAGAGGCACAGTGCATGCATGCCAATGGGCGTAGTGATGCACACCACCGCAGGTGCAGTACCTTCAGCCCTGGAAGTACTGTACATTGTACCAGCACAGTGCTCACCTCAGACTGTAGTTGCACTTATAAAATGGGTAAACTAGGAAAATAAAAAAAGCCAACTTTTTAATTAAAACCAGGTATTTTGTTAAATGTGACCAGTAAAAAGTAGTCCCTCCCCAGCTGCCAAGCACATATGTATCCACACATGCAATAAATGGAATGTTTGTTTGTCTCAGAATGCAGGAATTCAAACTAATGCATAATTCTACTGGCTGAATGTTCCCTCTCCCCACACAAACACATATAACAGAAGACCTCAGTAAACCCAGGAATTCAATTATCTGAAGCAGGGCAATCAGCAAAGATCTTCCTGGTAAGGATAGATTCTGGGGGTGACGGTTGCTCCTTGGTCAGAAAAGAAGCTCCAAAAAATCAGATCTTGTGTAGTACTTTATTTTGTGTATCTTTGTAAGGAGGTGAATATAAAGGAAAAGAACATTTAAAGGAGAACTGCACTGAATGTATAAATCATTTTTCCCTAGTAGAAGCTGCTTTTAAATATTTGTTTGAATTCTGTTATTGTTTTAGCTGTCGAGGCTTTTTAGTTATCCTTATAGGTGTTTCTGATTTACATGCTGCTGATAAGAACCATTTTATAATTGTATGATGTAGTTTATGTCCCTGTTCTACTCTTCTATTGTTGGCACAATATATCCATGTTCTACTGTAGAACTCTGTGACTGAGAGGGACATAAACTACATCATGTAGTTCTAAAATGGTACTTATCACCAGACTGTAAAGCAGAAACACCCAGTGAGGTTACTAAAAGGCATGCTTAGAAGGAATGATAACATAATTTTAACCAGTACTCAAAAACAGCTTCTACTGGGGAAAAATGACTTTCAGGTTCAGCACCATTCTCCTTTTTTTTTTTTGCATTATTTGTTTATCCCCTCCATGCTCCTGGTGACCCCCACTTCTTCAGGCCCCTTTTTTTTTTTTCCAAGTCCTCACCAACCCCACCAGCCTTACCTGAGCTCCTTCGTCTCAGAACGCAGTCGGTCCCTGGGCTATCCCGGACATAACCCTTCGCCGGGCAGGTCCCCCTCCTCCGAGGGGAAGGCACCAGTGGGAGAGTCCAGCGCACTCCTCTTCAGTAGGGCCCAGGGATGCTGCTGAGGGAAGGAGGCCCATCGAAGGCACGAGAGGAATTGGGGGACGGAGAACCGTCATCCGGCAGCCACCAGCGAGCGGTATTTCCGGTTTTTCTAGGTTCCCTCATTGTGCTACTCCTGCAGTGCCCGCAGTCTCCACTGGGGGCCACTGCTTGAGCGAGGCAGTCCCCAATCCCACCCCAGGATAGGCGAGCCATCCTTCAGATGCTCAATCCTATCCTCCCCCTGCTGACCCCTGGCGTCCCGAGTCCGTTCCCGAACCCGGGTCGCCGGCATGGTTCGAGGTAAGGTGCAAGTGCCTCAGCCCTCTGTACCACCGGGCCAGCAAGCCGTTCTCCTTTAATCAGTTTGTTTGTTCTTTTTATTTTGAGGGAATTTTAATTAAGGGTCTATGCAATTTTTTTTTTTTTTTTGTGATTAAAGGTGGCAGCCATGTTTTTAATGGCAGTCATGAATTTTGAAAAAGCATTGATATTGTTAGTGTGCTGTGTCCTGATTGTCAGCACTTTTTTTTTTTTTTTACCAGCCTTTAAAATTATTCCTGATCAGAGGCATTGTCCTGCTCCATTTTCTCCATAATAAAGTTATGGATTATTATTTTTGCTGTAAGTTCATACTGACAGGTTTGTATTTAAGAAAAGGGGGGGGGGTTGTTTCATAACAGCAGGTGTTGCTTGCTTATCCCTCCGTGCTGACTCGCCTAGATAAGATGTGTGTGTGTGCTACTGATGCACTCCAGTTTAAGTAGCCCTCCTTGTCTCCCCATTGTATTCCCTACCTAAGCCACAAGGTTCATATTAGCCAAAGACTTGTTCCAAAAATGAATACTCCATAATACCTGAACTACTCTTGAGAAACTGGCGTGCCAAAATTATCTAGGAGACCCTGCTCCCTCCAGGTACCAGAACTAGTCATATTACCAGAAAACCATCCAGTTTGCTTCTTTACCCACTCCTGTCCTCATAGTTACCACATTCAGCCAGTGGATCCAGTTCAAGATTATAACACACAAGCAGTAAGGTACGAGATTTACTCGGTGTGGGAGTTCAAAAATGTGTTTAAATTTTGAATTTCACTGTTTTTGTAAAAAATCTGCATAACTATTCAAGATTGGTAATTTTTTTTTTTGTTTTGTTTCTAGAAAATAATTCCTCTGAAGAAGCCCTATAAGGGTACAAGGTTAGGGCAGAAATTAAATAAAGTAACCAAATAGTGTAATATTTGTTTCAGGACAATTGTTATTTTTTTTAGCAAAAACAAAAAGGGTGAGCTCCCTATGCCCATTGATGTTGGATTAAAGTAGCCACAGGGGGTAGTAGCTTCCAAGGTTTGAAGAAGTCACGAGTGCCATTTCCCATGACACCCTGGACATATTGAAATTTAAAGCCGCCTGTCAGTCTGTCAGCCACACACCACCATCCAGTAATCAGCTGAGAAATGATTTGATAAAGCCAGCTGACAGGCGGGCTCTTAAGGTGCGCTGTGTGGCTACACAATGATTTAAGAAAGCTTACGGATTTCAGCATTACTGCATCACGGTATGTTGTGAAGTTTTGTACAGAACGTGTAAAATTTAATTTGCACTGAAAGTATGAGACCCAGAGCCAGCCTGGTAGCACAGCGGTACAGGCTACCACTCGCTGTGCTGGCAGGCAGGGTCCTAGAAAGGATTCTGGTTCCTCGGGGAAGGAAGGATTGTGCGTCCAGGTCAGGAGCAGCATCCCTCCCTTGAGGGAGGGGAGACTCAATGTCCTGCTGCATGACTGACTGCCACCTGCCGGAGGCCAGGTGACAATACATCCGGGGCAGACAGAAGGGGAGAGGGCAGACACAGAAATATAGACTTTGACGGCAGATAAGAAATGCTTATCCCACCTAGTCTGCCCATTTTCCCCACCTGTTTCGTATGCCACAGATCCTAAATGATCTGTGGCTTACCCTCTCTTTCCTATCGCTAGAGTTCCTTTTTGTCTGTCCCATGCATTTTTTAATTTCCCTACTGTTTTTGCCCCTACAACCTCTGCCAGGAGGCTGTTCCATGGATACACCACCCTTTCCGTGAAAAAATACGTTTTCACATTACTCCAAAGTCTACCCCCCTCTGTTTCCATATCATGGCCCCTTGTTCTTGAACATTTATTTATTTATTTATTTTGAAGATGCTACTTTTTTGTACCTTATTGTACGCTCTTGAGGTATTTGAAAGTCTCTGTCATATTTTTTTTTATTTAGTCTTTGGTAACCAGGTAAGGCCCACTAGGCACAAGTGCCTGTTTTCAGGGGCAACCTGGGAGCACTGGGCAGTTAAGTGACTTGCTCAGAGTCACACAGTATGCAAGTGGAGGTTGTGAGAATCAAACTCAGGTTTGGTCTGCTGGATGTATCAAGCTCGTTCACGCCTCGTTCCTCTAACCTCTAGGCTATACTGCCAGCCCCTCTCTCCCCCCCCCTTCCAGGGAATACACCAAGCATGCATGTGTGCCTCTGCACCCATGATTCACGTCACTGTATGCCAGCACTCTTGAGGAGAAAACCAGGAGCTGGAGGAAAAAGCCCTGATTTTTCATTGGACCTGCCCCCCCCCCGGCCCACACACGACCTACATGGCAGAACCCCCACCACTGTCGTCCTCGGCAAGCATTGATAATCAGTAAGTCCATGAGAATGTTGGTGACTGTGCTGGGTGGTTGCCGTCAGGCAGTTGGTGTGACGAGAAAAGCTTGATTAAAAAAGACAGGACACCAGGTTTTGAATCCCCCCATGGCCACTGGCTGACTCTGTGGCCTCGACCTTGGCAGAGTCACTTGGCCTCCCTGTGCTTTAGTCCTCTGAGCAGTAAAAGCAGAAGCAGGACCCCCACTGAAAGTGAGATGTTGCATCTCAGCCGGGCTGTGCAGAGTTGGTAAATTCTTCACTAAATAATTTTTCTTTCATTTAAATCCATAGAAGTTTCTCTCTGCTCATGCATGCACTTGTTTCATAGTGTGGTGTTTTTTTCTCTTTTGCCATACATCCTCTTATCTTTTGGCACCACTCGTACACCAAAGTAAACTCAAACTTGTCTGCTGTTTTCATGGCCAGACATGTGACTTAAAAAACAGAAACCCAGAAACATTGCCAAATGGGTTCCATAACTAGGATCAGTGAGAAATTCTAACTGGAACAGTCAAAAGCAGGAGACGGGGTAAGGGCTGGGATTCCTCCCTTTTTTATACAGTGTTTATTGCATGTAGAAAAATAGTTCCTCCAATGATAAGCAGTTCCATAAAGGGTACTTTTTTTAAAACAAACTGCTGTTTTAAGACGTTTAAACTTATAAGCTGCTAGCTGCCTGGTACATACAGTGCGTTGTTTCGGTGGCTTTATAAGTCGCAGGCTCTCTCACTGTGTAGGTAGAGACTTTGGGAAATTATGAACGCTTGCATTATCTTCTTATGATTTTTCTTGGCGAAGCCTGTGGAAGGTTACAAAGATTATGGGATCGGTTCAGGGGGAAATGGATTGCTTTTCCTAAGCAAATACACTACTTTAGAAAAGAGCAAACCCTTGGAAAACTCTGCCATTCCTATTTTCTTATGCTCTAACATAACTAAAAATCAGAAAGTTTTTAAAAATTATGTTTATTATTTTCCATGTCGCTCCACATTGTCATGGGGAATCTTTCCAGTCTTCTGTATCAGTGTGTTATGGGCGGCGGCTTTATGAGGAGTTCTCCACACAAATTCATTTCCTCGTCCCCTTTATTTATTTTTTTATAGTTTTCTTAAGCAGCTCAGCAGGTAGGGATTGTTTGTTCTACAGACAGCTTCTAGGAATTAAAATCGTGCCTTTTTTTAATTAAGAAAAATTGGTAAGCCTGTTTTTGTGTCACTACAGCTTCAGCCTTCCAGTTCGGGGTGAGTGTTACCACTACTAGAATTGTTTGGGTGTAAGGCATATTTAGGTTGTTGCCTTCCTTGCTATAGTTGGTTGGTCTGTCTTTCTTGCCTTTCTTTCTTTTATTCATTCTTTCTACTGTCTTTCTTTCTTGCCTCCCTGGCACCTGAGGTAGCTGATTTCTTTTTGGTCAGTACCCCTTCTCCCCTGTCGTCACTGTGTGTGCCCCCCCCCCACCTCTCATGTTATATTACAGTGGGCTTGTTTCTGGAGATTGCTGACTTTTCACTGTGCTGCAAAAGTCCATTTTGGTGTAACATTTTTTTCATTGTTAGTGCTGGTTTGTTTTCCTTCCCTGGCTGTTGTCAGCATGAGTGCAGTCTGTGCACTATTTTTCAACAAGCAAGAGGGACTCCATTTCACATGCACTGTGGTCCTGTGCTCTGTTTGCGTGAGCTCGTGTACGCTTGTTCTCTGGAGCGAGCAGCTCGCTGCACGTCGCAGTGACCATTGTCTGACATCATCACACAACCCTGCATGTGCAGCAGCCTGTAGATCTCTCCCCTGAGTGTGTCGGAGTAGTTTTTAAACTGCACAGCAGCACAGCCTCGTCCTCATTCTTCCTCCTTTTGAGTACTACAGGACGGAGGAGTATTTTAGGAAGCAAGTCTGTCTCTGTCTCTGTCTCGAGGTTAGTAGGGGCTCCTTAGCTGCAGTACTCAGGGCTAGATCTAATGGGGGGCAAAAGTGTGTTATTCTTCAGATGTTTTGGTGGCTAGAACCTGCAAAGAAAAGAACTTTAGTTAGGGGTTATTGACTGTTAAGGTGCAGTCCTTTATTACTTGGTAAAGTTAATAAACATAGGGGAGCAAAACACCCCCCCCCCCCGCAGTCATGCACCGTGGCTTTTTGCAAACCAGATTAGTTTAAAAAGTGCAAGGCCCAGGTGGCATGGAGGGGCGAGGCGTCAGATGTCTTGCCTCCTGCCACACCGACGACACATGTTTGGGATCGAGCATGGGTTGCTAGGAGTCAGCCGGGGGGGGGGGGTTGAGCATCTAATGGACTGCTCTCCTGCTCCGGGATTTAGTGGGATCAGCGCTTGGTGTTAGCCTAGCCTTTAGTGGCGGCCGGGGGCCAGACCGCTGGGACTGCACAGAGGGGGCAGAGAGGTGGCAGACATCTGGCGTGTTGTGTACAGCAGCATGCGCAGCTCAGCCATTGATGTCATTGTCCACCATCTCCTCCACACCATGGGAAGGGAGGAAAAGGGAAAAATCACCTTGCCTGCCATGCTGATTCTCCACCCCCTCCCAGGTACTGCACTCATGAGCAAGGCACAGCTCTGACCAGATCCTGTTCGGCAGGTTAAGCATAGCTGTCTTTCACCCCACCACAGAGAGTGTAAGCCATGGGGGAAACTGGAGCCAGTAAGTCTGAGAGATGCCAGGTAATGGGACTGGGGGAAAGGAGGGAAGACAGCCAGGAGTAACGAAAAAAGAAAAGTGTAAGGCCTGTAGGAGGACAGTGAGGCAGTTGCTGTATGGCTCATTCTGTCCATTTTGTACCATGCAAGCAAATACAATTTTTATGGCTCCCAAGCCCCAGGCCTCTGGTGGCACGGGGGTACATCTGGTGAGGCAAAAAGCAGTGGTGAATTGGACTTGTATATGTTCCTATTATTAAGAATTCTTAATGGCATTTTTCATGCTGAAGATCCTCAGGTTTCTCTTGCAAGGACACCCAAGATGGACCCCCCAGACCAAAGGGGGCTCACCACGGGCATGTCCCGACATACTGGAGCGTGACTGAAAGTATTACCATTGACAACATTGGAGGTAACAGAAGAACAAATTACAGTAAGTCTGACATATCAGGGCAGGGGGAGGGGTACCACTGGACAACCAGGGAGTTCTTTTGTAAGTTAACTGGAATCAGGATGGAAGGTGGTACCACGGGACTACCAGGATGTTTGTTGTTATTTTAACAAGGATAGGGGTAAGAGGGCGGGTACCACTAGATTGCCAGGGATATTTTTGCTAGGGCTAGGGTGGGGCAACGGCAGAGGCATTGCACAATGTCTCAACGTATTTTGTGCCAGTATCCCCCCCCCAGTTAAACCATTTCCCAGCACAGTCCCATTCCTTCTCTGTCACTTCTTTGCAGTGCCACAGTGCAGCTGCTGCCCTGTGGTGGTTTCTGTGGGGGTTGTTCAGCTGCCCCTTCTGGTCCTGTAGCGTGGAAGATGGAGTGGTCTTTTGAAAGGGTGGGGCCTGAGAGCGCCAGTTATCATCCTGTACACTTTGGGGAGGTTTCCACAGTTTTTGTCCCCCTTCTCTTTCAGAGGCTGTCAGTGAGGGCACCACATGTGCAGTGTTCGCACGTATGCATGGCTTTGTACAGTGCCAGACGGTATCTTTCCTCCCCCGCAAGCTGCTCCAGCTGCACAGTCACCCAGATGCTAGTAAAGCAGCGGAGCCTGTTGCCCCCTCCCCCAGAAGGAGGAGAGCATCCTCCAGAATGCTCAGTCCTCTTCCTGTAACGTTCTAGGATTGTTCCCGAACCCAGGTTGATATAATTACAAGCAGTAGCCCTACCGCTGCTCCGAGCCAGCCTGTACGGTGCCCTTTTTTTTTTTTTTAACTCGAGGCATTTTAAAAATGTTACATAAAATAAATAGAGTAAATTCAATGAAATGCACATAAATGAAATGAGAATGTAGCAGCTCATAAAAACAAGGAAATATAGTCAGGTGCACTTCAAACAGAATCCCAAGCATGACTCGAGTGATGGGTCAGGGTATACATTTACGAAAAGCCACTTATGAACCTTCATCTTCAAGTGGGATTTCAAGATCGTACAGCAGACAGTTGGTGGCAGTGATTTCCAGAAGACGGGGGATGCCAGAGAGAATGACCTGTCTATCACAGATTATAAAATGGAGATGAGAAACCCAAACCTGTGATTAATCACGTGACTTTGCGTTATTCCAGCACAGGTCAGAAATACTTAACTTTCAAACCTTATTACTCATTATTTAAAATAAAAATCAGATGAACCATTTTATAATCACAATAAGGCACTCTGTGGTGTGTATAATTACGGGATATCAATTCTTGGGTGCACATGGCGCTAGGTAACTCAACTTCCTGAGGCGTACCGTTATCCCACAATAACACACACCCTGTCATGCCTTGTTGCTTCATTTTAGCCTTAAATTGGGAGATACTTAGCAGCCCCAAGTCTCCAGACTAAAGGGCTCTAGGCGGGCGGAGACTAGGGATCAGCAGCTCATGGAGGTGGTGAGACCCAGACTGTCCTACCAGTACAGAGCAGATTTATTATTTATTTATTTGTTGAAAGAATCGGAATTACAACCTTTGAGTTAAGGACTCCTCTGCAAAGGCTCCACATCAAAAATGAAATAGCAGGGTACAAGAAAGACAAGAACAGAGCAATATTACAATGTTGAAAAGAGGACAAGTAACAAAATTCAAGGTCGGAGAGACAGCGAGCAGTAAACAACAGTAGTTACAGTATCAAAAGACAGAGCTCAATAAACTGCAGTCTGGTTACAATTTCTGCAGGGTAGGGGCAGGAGTGGTGTGACGGTAGAGCTCAAAGGTATGGTTCCACTGGTCACATCCTGTGACAAGTCTGCAGGCTTTATTTAGGGAGAACTTAATACGGTGTAGGGCGGTAGTCATCGGAGCTGTAGATGACAATCCTTTCTCTTTGTCCAGATGTGAATTAATTGATGTTGAAATAGTAATATGCTGGTGGGTTACTGAATGGGGGGGGGGGGTGGATTCGACAGTAACACCAAGGAAACTTCCCTGCTCTTGAAGAAGTGCAAGGGATCTTTAAACATTCACCTGAACAACCGTCAGAACAGCCAGATGGGGTTTAATATCTCATCCCTGTCTCTCAGACAGATGAATATAGACTGCTATCTCCCATGTAAGAATGGTCCAGTCATGTTTTCACTAAAGCAGTATCTAATGAAAGTGTACTCTCATGTTTTGTTTTTAAGTGGTTTGTCTAGGAGTGAAGACTAAGGTGTGCAGGATGCCGACCGAGGGTGAACCTACAGATCTGGTGAAAGTTTTCCACTTGGGGATCCTTGCCGCTGCCTGGGGGATGCAGCTCTGGGTGACCTTCGTTGCTGGTGAGTGCTGAGGATGCATAAGTTATTACCAAGGCCCCTGGAATTCTGTGGTTCTGCGGTTGCGGAATTTGCCGCAGAATTTGCATCATGCCGCAGAATATATATATAGTGCCGCAGAATTCATTGTTTTTGGTAAATTTTCGTACAAATATACTGTTTTTCCATAGTGTCAGGCTTTCTTTCCCACCTCGTTTATCCTGAAGCCCCTCCTCTATGCTCAGCATATGATGTCATCGATGACATCACATCATATTTAGCCAATGACAGGACTGCATTCTGCCAGAGAAATGAATAAATCATGCTGCAGAAATCAGAGAATGCTGCCGCAGAAGTCAAAGAGCCGTGCCGCAAAAATCAGAAAATTCTGCCGCAGAACACCAGGGGCCCTGGTTATTACCCATTCGAAGTAAGAGGCCTTGCTATTTATGTCAAGAACTCAAATGTCAAGGGTAAAATGTGTTCAAAGGATGAAAATTAAATACAGAATAATGTATAGGTGGATGTATGTTAAGTACCTTGTTAGTTTGAGCGGTGGCCTTGATTTGTTGAAATCGGCACACTAAAATGTTTTTAAAAAGTCCTTGAAAAAGGGACCCTATACAGCTCTGTGGCTGCATAGTATTACATTATGAAACATGAGCGTACGGGGAGCATCTCCAAATCAGGAAGTGGAAATGATTGGGCTCTTGGCTCCACAGAACCAAATTACAAAGCCTTCCATCCCAAATTCTGGCCACAGCAAAATTGTAATTTTGGCTCTGGTGGACTTTGGAACTGGTAAGGCTCCCGTAGAGTTTCTGTATTGATCACCATAAAAGGTGCTGTTTAACGTAAATTTTTTGTGATGTCATAGCAACAGGCTATGATGTCACAAACAGCAAAATTATGGTAGCAGGGAAGGATAGCAAGAAAAGAGAGAAATGAAGTCTGAGACACAGATCCTGTTTTTCTGTAAATGTTCTCAGTAATAAAAAAGAGAAAAGAAATATAGAATATTAATGAAATATAAGCTGGATAGTGTCCAAATATTTTTATTTATATTTTGTAGGTATTTTTCCCCGGTTTTCGCCCTTCCTGTCATGCGCACACATGTGGAGAAAAGGACACGCCGCGTTCCAGGATGCCCACCTTACTCATCTTCCCCTCATGCCTACGCTGCCACCGGACCTCCACCCAGTGGCAGTGGAACTAGGCAGGGGGGCGCGACAACCTCCCCAGGACAGGAGAACTACCGTTAGGCTGCACCATCCTGCTCTGTCTCCCCCCCCCCCCATGTGCCGGCTCCCTAACAGCCCAATGTAGTTCCCGAACCCAGGTCGCCAGCATGACACAAGATAAGGCATAGTGCCTCAGCCATCTGCACCACCGGGCCGGCTTGTCCGAATGCTGTTAAAAAGTTTTACTAGATGCTGCAAAATGGGTTCAGGAACAAGTCCCGAGCATCATAGGGCCGGCTAGGGGGGGGGGGAGGCACGATGAGCATCCAACGGACTGCTCTCTTTCTCCAGGCAAGTTGGGTTGTAGGGATTCAACGTCAGGGTGACTCCTAACGGAGGCTGGATGGAGTGGTCGGGTCCCGCATGTGCGAGGAGGGAGGTGCCAGCGGATGTCGGTATGCCTCACATAAGAACACACACGGTCACACCTGTGATGTCATTGCACCACTGTGTTTCCATGGGGAAACCATGAAAAAAACTTTCGGTGGCAGCAGGATGGTGCCCAGTGAAGTCCCTCCCCAACCCAACCGAATCACACCGAGTGTAAGTCTCAGCTGGGAGCCACGGTGGATACTGGTCTCTTACTCTGGAGCCCCACTGCAAGGGGCAAGTCGCAGGTTGCCCAGTTTTGGCAGCTTGGTGGATGCTACGAGGGCAGGGGTGTGTGACGATCATAGGCAGAGAAGGGTAAATCCCTGCCAGCAATGAAAGAGAATAAGCAAAGTTAACAAAAAAAAAAAATTTGTTGTTTAGGGTTGCTCGGTGGTCCAGAGGAAGCATGTCTTTCTTTCTTCTGTAGTGGACTCAAGGAGCAGTGAACAAGCATGGTCAGGGCTGGAGAGTGTTGCCAAGGGCAGCATGATGTAGCCAGGGAAGGGTGGTGTTGGGAGCCATGGGCACAGTGTCCCTTCAAAGTGGCCCGTGGAGCCTACTCCCTTGCGAGGGGTTGCACATGTGTACTTTGCACTGCATCTGGTGAGGCTGATGCCTGACACCATGGTAGTGAGAGTGAAGAACAAGCGGGTAAAAACTACATTCTCACTGGCATGACAGACAGCAGTATCCTCGGGCCCTGGGCTGTGTGGATCCCCTCTAGTTGGGCTAGTTGATGGGGCTGGTGTACCCGAGTAGGCCCTTCAGGCCTGAGTACAGGATGGCGACAGCGGAGGAGAAAAAGATTGGATTAAAAAAAAAAAATTCCTGTTTTAGCTGGCTTGGCGGATAATTGGTGGAAGGAGCTGCTTGCCACACTGGGGATTTTGGTGTACATCCCTAGCACAGGTCACAGACGCAGGTTGGTACAAGGAGGATTATCTTGGAGGAAGTTGTCCTCCAGGGAGGGGAAGGCAGGCAGGCAACTGCTTCTGCTGCAACACTACTGTATGAGTGACTGCAGGTGGCATTGCAGCTGGGGAGGATTTGAGGTCAAGTGGAGCAGAATGTACAGTGCGTTGAGCTCTCTGATGCACGTCCTGGCCACCACTTTCCTCTGAGTGGAGTAAGGGAGAAAACCTGACAGTGGGACAGGGAGTGACCAGGGGATGGCACCCATGTCCCACATCCCCCGTTGAGCAGACCAAAGCTCAGGGTCCTGGCCCAATTTCTCCAGCCCCCACCAGATACACAGGAGAGTCACTCCTGTGGGACCCAAAGGTGAGGGCTCACTGGAGGGACTAAACTCGAGATATTTTGTGGGAATCGAGAACTGGAGGTGGGGACAGAGTCCAAGGTTTCCCTCCAGTAGGAGAGCTGAGGGACATGCAGACAGCCTTGAAGGAGTCGCTCCCTCAGTAAGAGAGCACCATAAACACATTGGTGTCTGAGGGTAAAATGAGGTATGTCCCTCCTAATGTGATTGTTGCCACCCAAGGGGTCTGAGGGATAAAATATTGTACAATACTGTATTGCGTATACTTTGTACCAAGTTGTCCTACCAGGACCTCCTTGTAACTGAGCATGCTCAATGGAGTTTTCCTGCAAATTAACTTGAACTAAAATGAGAGACCCTTGTAATGTGGGACTGTTGAGGGGTATGGATAGAGGGGTTCTGAGTGGTAAAATGAGGGATGTCCATCCTAATGTGGGACTGTTGAAAGGTATGGAGAGAGAGATTCTGAGGGAAAAAATGAGAGATGTCCCTGCTAATTTGGGACTGTTGAGTGGCATGGACAAAGGGGGTCAGCGGTAAAATAAGTGATGCCCCTCCAAATGTAGGACAGCTGATCGCTTTGGAAGTCAGTCATAGCAATGATATATTGTGGAGGTAAAATTAATTTTAGTAGCGTGTCTACTTCAAAAGGCAGTCATTCATCTAAGGGATGAGGAGGGGGGTCATGTGGTAATAAGGTGCTGAATATACAGTATGACACTTCAGTAAAGATATAGAGAAAAAAGGAGTTTTTCATGTAGATGTTACTGTCCAGTCTTAACACAACTCCAATTCAGTGGCATCTTGCAACATTTATTTCACAAACTGGTTACCCCCTAACAATAGTATCAGAGTTCTCACTTAAGATCAGCACTTCATTCCAGGTCAAGCGTGATCAGATCTAGACTGCCCGACCTAGGTTCGAGAGCAGATTCCAGAGCTGAGACTGAGCAGGGCGGTCATTGAAGGTTGGGAGGCACAGCTGCATGGCAGTACCACCAGCCAGGGAAGGTAGATGCTGGCTTCCAGCACTGTAGCGACCCCTGTGGCGGGCCAGGGAACTTGCTTTGCCACAGGGAACATTTGTGTGCATGCAAGCCGACAGTTGGCATGGTGTCTGGTCAGAACCAGTTGGCACTACCAGATGTCCTGGGAAAGAGGAAGGGACAGAAAAAAACGTGACCGGTAAAAACAGTGGTGGTGTCAGGATGACAGCTGGTGAAGCTCTCAGGCCCCGCACTGTAAATCACCACAGGAGAGATCGATGGGGCTGGGAACTCCACCACAGGGTTATGCCCCCAGATCTGAGAACTGCGAGAACAACACTGGAGGGGAAAAAAAATGAAAATCAGAACAGGATCACTTTTTCCTTTTATTATGAATGAATAATCTTTCCATGCATGCAGTTACCACTCTGTGGGTTGACAGATCTTCCTGGACTAAGTCTCCATCACTCATTCACACTAGTGGGATAGCACCAGAGGCACTAGGACCAAGCGGGAGCCTAAAATTTTCTGAAGGGTCGGCGCCGAGACAGGACCACCCATGCGCGGCACCTCAAGACTAACTCGCACCTGTGGAGGTGTATCTGTGTCGACCCTCCACACGCTCAGTTCCTTTTCCGCCGTCGAGTGTGCTTGGATGTCGACGTCGCTCGTCTGCCAGAGTCTTAAGTTTTCGTCTATACGACAGCAGCTTTAATGTTTAATTTAATATTTTAAGTAGTAATTTCTTATTTTACGAACAAGAAGATGATTATGAAGAAGAAGAAAAATAAATTCTTTCCTGCCATCAATGGAGTAACAGTTGTCCTTAGACGGTAGCGGTGACGGCAGGAGGACTTCGTTTGAAAGTTTTTATGGCAGAGGAGCAGTGTCCGGTCCACCGCCTTAATTAGCGGGGGTCCGACTCACGGACAGTTCTGTGCTTGGGGGGAGGACAGTCCTCTGAAGCACAAATCTAGTGGTTCCGGGGATCTGGCTCCGCTTAACCTCGAGCTCTTCTTCCTCTTTGGGGGAAGAAGAATCGGTGCTGCTCGAGGTTGCCCATTGGTACGTCTGCACGAGGATTGTTCGTCGGGAGGGGCGTTGGGCCTGAACCGACTTTGGTGGGTTCCTCTTGGCCCTGCTCCTAATGGCTGCATTCTCTAATCTGAGCTCCATCTCTGTCCCCATTGGAGCTCCGGTGGGCTGTTTCACCTCAGGGCCGCTCCTATGGAGCAGGGGGTTTGACTTTCCAGTTTTCCTGGCTCTCTTCCTGATTTGAGTCCTCCGGGCCTCGGGCCGTTGGACGGAGCCAGGTCGTGGATCACGATAGGCGAGGTGCCCTCTTGGTGCCTTTGCCATCGTGTCGACCCCTCGTGCCCACCCCTTCTCCCTTTTCCATGCAGGGGCCGGCACGGGCACCACCTTTTTCCTTCTCCCCTTCTCAGGATTTCCATTGGCATTTTCCTTCGGCGCCATGGCTCGGTGCTTTTGTCGGCGCCATGCCTTAGTCGGCACCGTGGGTCAGCACCATTGCTGTGTGCGGTGCCATGGGTGCTCTTGTTGCTGCCGTTGGTTGTCAGTGCCGTCAGTGGTGCCGCGGGTGTCTGGGTGGCGCCGTGCACCCGTGGGTGGTGCTGCGGGCACCCACAGGTGCCAGGGGTGCCATGGATGGCGCTGTGAGTACCCACGGATGCCACAGGTGCCATGAGTACCATGGGTGGCACTGTGGAGCAACCATGGGTGCTGTGGGTGGCACCACAGGTGCCCTCAGGTGCCATTCCTGCCATGGTACCATGGGTGTCGGGGGTGCCCTCGGGTGCCATTGCTACATGGGTGCCGGGAGTGCCTGCGGGTACTGCCGCGGCTGCCCTCGGGTATCGCCCAGGTTGGCATAAGCACTGCTTGGTGCCCTCCTGTGCCACGAGTGATGCTGGTGCCGCACTGGTGCTAGTGGGCGCTGTATGGCAGAAGTAGTGACACATTTTTCCTTTTCGGACTTCCTTTCCACAGAACTTGTGGCGAGATGTTAACCGCAGAATGAACTCCTGTTCTGCAGATTATTTTTTCCACACATCTTAGTGAGTGGCGGTCTATGTGGGATCTTGTGTCATTCAGCGGTTTTCTGCTGATGGAACACTGCTGTACTGTTCTGCCAGCAGAATCTCATTCTGCTCAGCACTTTCTTGGCTCCCTACATGATACCAAGCTCCTCGACATCCTTCCTGATGGCGGAGTCTCTAGTGGCTCTGACCTAGACCTCTCTTGGAGGTCCTTCTAGGGTAGAAGTGCATCTAGATGGGTCTTTCCCATGCCTTCTGGTCAGTAATACAGCGGACGACTCATTTTATATACTGAAGGGCACGTCCTCTCTATCATCAGAGTCCATGATGGAAAATCTTTTCAGTCGTTCCTCAGTAATGGGGTCCACTATAGTATTTCACACTGCGTCTGTGGACCATACACTTCTGCGTCTAGACTTTTTCAATCGTCAAGACAGTTGCACTCCGTGGAACATTCTAATTTAATGGTCGGGAGCTGCTCTGGATCTTTCGCTCCTTTGATAGGGGTATATAGCCCCTTGTGATATTGCCCTTCGGTGGCTTCTTCGCACAGGTGGTTGACATCTCCAGCTGTGATTATTAATCCGTCATGATTTCAGTATGGACACTAGGCTTTTTCTGCACTCAGATGGAGAACATCTTCGTCATTTTGTATCAAGACAATCCTTGAAATAGCAGCCTGAAAGCCTTGTTAGGCTCGGACTAAAAAAAATTTTTTACATCACAGCACAGGACCTAGCGAAATTACCGGTACCCCCTTTTTTGGATCTGGTCAGGTTCGCCTCAGCCCCTAGAGGCGCTACCGTCTCAAATGCGATAAAGAGTACCTGACTTCTTCTTCCCCTTGGGAGTCCGATCCAGCAGCGGTATGGGTCATCTCTTTCTCTAAGAGAGATTTCTCTCATTCAGAGACATCTCCTAGACCTAGGCGACTGCCCAGTCTGTTAATTCCTCTTTCTTTTTATCAGGCTTTCTTCTCTTGAGCAGAGCCTTACAGCAGCAGAAGCAGCTCTCCACGGAGTCGGAACTCAGGTTCCTACTTCCTTGCTTGCTTGACTTAACAGGCAATTTTCTCCTTCTTGATGGAAGGTCAAGTAGGTCTTTTTTCTGAGGTAGCTTCTCAAATATTCACACCTTCAGTTCCTGCGCACTGATCCATGCCAGTCGCTCACGAAGCTATCCTCTTCAAGTGCGTGATGGAGTTATGATGTTTGTTTTTCAGCAAACACACTAGAATCCTTTCCTACTCCCTTCAGGGAGGCCAGAGTGGGTAGTGCCTCACCGCATTGAGTCACTGCCTCTTTCAGTCACTTCAACAAATGGGTTAGCCCTAACTTGGTCTTGCTGTGTCCCTCCTCGACGCACATCTGCCTCTATTTGCCTTAGAAATCCAGCCCCTGTTTTTTCTGTCAGAATGTTTTTTTCCGCAGTGGGCACTTCCTCCTGTACACTTTTTCCTTTCTTCCCTGAGTTCTGAGACTGCTACTACAGTTGTACACACAGGGGCAGGATGATTACTTTGGAATATGCAGTGGGTAGGATCTGGTTCTACTAGACCACTGCGAGAGGCTTCTAAGTCGTGCTTGGCCTTCCATCAGGAAGGTTCCCGTGACTAAGTGGAGACCATTCTCCTTGATGGGCTAACCCCACCTGGGCCCCCTTGCTCACCAAGTAAGGTGTTCAAGTGCTCCTGAACCTGCTGTTTACAGGTCAGCCATACTTGATAGTGGGGGTTTCCATCTGCACTTTCCGGTCTACCCTGAACCAGTAGACTTTACCTCCAGGCTCCGACTCTTTCAGTTCCTGAGGTCCCTTTATGTTACATGTACATGTCTTTGACACTATTAATTTTGGTCCTAGATCAAATTGTGAGGCCAGATTCTTGCCGCTCTCCTAGAGTGGTTGTGGCTTCCTGGCAGACTTTTATTTTGTGTCCATTGCAGTCGTCTGCAAAGTGGTGAGTTACAACTTGAGCGCTTATCTTGTAGGCACTATGTTCTAGTTGCTCTTTACAAGACAGCTCTTTTTATTAGCAGGACAGGCCTTGGCTGTCCTTTCTGAGTGAACCTTATCTCCTACCACCCTACTCAGGGTTGTTGGTTTTAGCTTGGTACTCTCCCACTAGTGTGAATTAGTCATGGAGACTTAGTCCAGGAAGAGATGGAAATTACGTACTTACCGTAATTATTGATCTTCTTGGACAGTCTCCATCACTCATTCACACTTCCACCCACCATCCCCTGGGTTCACTCGTTTTCTTTCCTGGTCTTCATGGTCCTATGGTTCAGACTCTGAGGACATTATTCTTTGACTTTTCTTGCAAAGGCCATCTGGGCCCTCTCAGGCCCAGAAACTCAGGATGAGTTATTCTCTTTAGTTACGCTGCACCTCCTCGGTCGAAAAGGTACTGAGGCGGTTAGAGAGTCGACGCCGAGATAGCCTACACCAGCGTGAGCTAGTCTTGCGGTGCTGCGCATGTGTGGTCCTGTCTCGGCGCTGACCCTTCAGAAAATTTTAGGCTCCCGCTTGGTCCTAGCACCTCCGTCGTTATCCCACTAGTGTGAATGAGCGATGGAGACTGTCCAAGAAGATCAGTAATTACGGTAAGTACGTAATTTCCATTTCTGAAGCATCCACTACCACCGTCCTGATAACAAACCGTGGTTCTGATTACTAGGAACTAAAAGCTATAACATTAGAAACACTAAGTAAACTAGATCTGCTATAGCGCTGGAGTTGTGACCACCCTCTCCTGATCCCAGCTTATTGAGAGTTAGCCCTGTCCACATGAACACGCCTTCACTGAATCCTCGCAGCACACTCACAAACACAAAACATGCTTTCAGCATCTTCATTGCTCATTCTGGAGACTTCTGACACTCACTCATGCGCCCTTCAGCACGGTCACCCTGATACCCGATCACTTGCAAGAGTGCTGTGATTGACAGTAGGAAAAAGCACTTCCATGTAATACCATTCATTTACGCGGGGTGATCAGTCAGAAATAGCCACATGCTTTTGCTGTGGGGACTGGTCATTGCCCACTCTTCTGTGGATCTCGGCAAATCTCAGCAGTTCCTATTGAAATCCACTCCTCTATGGCTCTCAATAAAAACTGGTCAGTTTTGCTGAACCAGCCCTAAAAAAATGTCGAATGTGCTTCTTTAGTAGAATATTTGTATGATGGCAGGATCTTAGTCCCTTCGAGTTCACAGTCTCCTGAAAATGATTCCTAAAGTACATAATCCACTGCTCGTGACATCACAATCATTGCTTGATCTCGTCGGAAGCAGACTATGGTGTCACAAGTAGTAGATTATGACATCACTCATGGAATTAGCATCAGGAGCGGATGTAAGTGAAGAGACAAAGATCCAGTTTTTTAGGCCAGTTCCATGAGTGTGTGTGTCTGTGTGCGCATGTGGGGGGGGTGTATCCTAACATGGTAAGATGCATAATAGCATAGTTATTTAACTTTGGAAGAAACTCTGATTCCATCAAGTTATCGCCCCTCCTCAGCTTCATAAGCAGGAACCAGCAAGTAATTAAGTAGTCCCTTATTACCTTCTGTCATGTTTTTCTTTTTTTATGTGCTTATTAGATGGTTGTCAGACCAGTAGTATTGGGTGTGATGTGAGAAGCAACATTTTTCATGGAAGCAAACATATCTTGTTCTGTTCTCTTCCTGCATCATCAGCATGTGACCTCACTCTTTGTTACATCACAAGCCCTGCTGCCTGATTGGTAACATGTTTCAAGAGTTACCAGTCAAGCAGCAGGTGATTGGTGGCAGTCCAGTGGCGTGGTGTGCTGAGACACTGGCTGCTTCTGTGCTTGCCACGCTGGCGACCTGGGTTCAGCAACGAATGTGGGTCGTTTGTGCAGGGGGAGGGAGAGTCAGCATCTCACAGACAGCTCTCCTCCCTCGGGGAGGGAGGGAATGCATGTCCCGTGAGTCTGCTGCCACCTGGAGGAAGTG
Organism: Neoceratodus forsteri; assembly: GCA_016271365.2. Lineage (NCBI taxonomy): Eukaryota > Metazoa > Chordata > Ceratodontiformes > Ceratodontidae > Neoceratodus > Neoceratodus forsteri. The sequence continues at coordinate 84,224,486 of JADMNL010000033.1, forward strand.
GGTGTTAATGCCATGGGACCACAACAAGGGAGGAAGACCCATGCCTGGATGCTGGGGGCAGCGCTGCAGAGGTAGAGCGTGCACATCACAACATTGCGCGTGCGTGGGCCCCAAGAAATAAAATGGAGGGAGAAAACCTCTGACTGCAGCGACAGCCTATTCCCTCGCAGGCCCCCACCAATGACTAGGCCCTTGGGTAAGTCCCGTGGCAGAGGACACTACGGAGACAGGTAAGCTTCATAGAAGTCATGTGATGGGTCCAGGGTACCAGTCTAGATGAGGGCCCTCAGAGAAACCATGTGGGCTAAAATACTAATTTTAAAAAAAGCTGTGGATGATTGGCTCTCCTTTTTAACTAGTGATGTCACAATCACTGAGTTCACAATACTGATGATGAATAGAGAGGAATAGAACTGGCTGTCACCAGCCACTTGCGACACTGTTGACCCGGGTTCGGGAACGTGCCTGGGGAGACAGAGGGCCGTCTGAGGGGAGGAGGCTTGAGCGTCCGAGGACCGCTTGCCTTCTTCAGGGAGGGAGCGGGGACAAGGCTCAGTGCTTGACTGGCTTCTGGCGGAAGCCAGAGGCACAGCAAGCACCAGGCCACACTGAGGGGGTAGGGGCGTGGTGGATGTTGGCGCTTGCGCCTTGATGTCTGGGCGCACGTCACGCCCACCACAGAAATGGAGGAAAAAGCTCCAAGTACTGGGAAGATGGAGCGCCTGGCACAGCCCCCCCCCCCCCCGAGCTCTCCCTGCCTGTCCCGTTTGGTGGCCCGATGAAACAAAGAAGCTCAGGGGTGTATGGACCTCACCTCATCCCTGTCTGAGGGGTAGAACCACGGCTCCATGGGGACCACCCACGGGCTCCAGGTAGGGGAGAGAAGGGGGCAGATGCCATAGGTGACTTCCAGTGGTGCGGGGCTCAGGGAGCAGGAGGAGAATAAAAGAGAAAGTAAAAAAAAAAAGAACTGACCATGTCAGCCTCCAGGTAGAGTTTTTTTCCATGCATCAAACCTAGTGCTGTCAGGTAGAAAATCTTCTAATTAGCAGAAAATGTATATACTGTATTTCTGTTTTATTCTTCGGTAACTGAGGCCCATGAGGCACGAGTGCCTGTTTCCAGGGGTGACCCAGGAGTATTGGGGAGGTTAAGTGACTTGCACAGTGGCACACAGTATGCAGGTGAAGGTTGTGGGAATCAAACCCAGGTTTGCTGGATGTACCAAGCTCATTCCCAGCTTGTTACTCTAACCTCTAGGCTATATAGCCAACCCAAGAGTAAAATACTTAAGATATAAGAAATAGTTGCTGGCTACTTCAAAAAGTAATGTAGAGTAATTAACCCCCCTCATTGAGAACAAGCAGACCCTCAATACCGAGTTGGCTCGGCGGCACGGGAGCAAGGCGTGAGAGGCTTTCTGAGGTCACCAGTCTGACAAGGGCATTGAGAGCTGGGGGTTTTCAACAAAGAGAAGTTTTGTTATTTATAGTGCGGTAGTACTAATTGTAATGTTCATGCCAAGAACAGAATTGGAGGGATTGTGTTTTAAACTGCCTGCTTTGAATTGGTGCACGGTGCTTTCCACAGTTCATGAAAGCTCGGCTCCTGCTTAAGTGACGCTGTATGGCGCGAGTCAGTTGATTGATAGGGATATCAAACCTTTTTCTTCACATTCCGAAATGTTAAGAACTACGGGTTCTGCATTCTGAAACGTGAAGAACAAGTTTTCAAAGTCGCAGGTAAAACAGGCTTAGAGTGTATTATACTATTAATTTGAGGCAGTACACTAACTGTTTAAAGCAGTATTGCAACAAAATTGGGCAAACAATTTGACCCTACCCTTTTTTCACTATAAAAGATTCCAGGCATCTTCCTGTTTCATTTGGTGGTACAATTTTCTAATTCCACCAGTATTTGAGTATTTTATAAAGGTTTTAATTTATTTTTTTGTGAAGAAAAAAAGATTGCCGTCACATTTTGCATAGAAGTAACATTGTAGACCTAGCAAGGGTTAGGACTGAAAAATTAAAAAAAAGACACCTGGTGCACAGAATAGGAGAAGTATATTCGACAGATATGCCAATATTTTTTTTAATTGTTGCTGAAGCTAGCTTTTTTGGAAAAACATTTTTCATTACACTGTTGCTTTAAATTGCATTTTCAAGATTTGGAATTCCGGGATTAAACCAGTGATTGCTTGTCTAATTTCCAGATTTAACCGGGATCTACAGTAAGTCTTTCAGTATGTGTATAAATAATCAGAACAAAAGAAGACTTAATATACAGCAGCAAAATAAATAAAAGCAAAACGAAAATAGTATAGGAAACAATTTACAGAAAAATACAAGTTCTGTAGATTCACTGATCTGGTATAAAATGCCAAATTCCATGAAACTGCTTGTCTTTACTGATGAGCAGGCAGTCCAAATTCCTGAAATTGTACCAGATTTTCCAGTAAAAAATGAAAACCAGTGGCCTTGCTTAAAGGCCTATACTGTCTTCACATCCGCCCTATCCTGGTAGGCTGTTCAGTAGGTTCACTGCCCTCTGAGAGAAGAAGGGTCTTCTTGTGCTACCCCTCCATTTACTGCCCTTGAGCTTCAGGGTGCATCGCTGCGTCCTGCTGGAGCACACCAGGTCAAACAGCTCCATTGTGATGAAATTAAAACACCACGTACAAACAGTTCTATGAGTTTTTTCCTTTGGTCAGTTAGAGCTTGTTGATTTAAACAAACCGCCCTGGGAGGCAGTATAGCCCAGTGGTTAAGAGCACTGAGCTGCAAACCTGGGGAACTGGGTTTGAATCCCACAGTTACCACTTGCATACTGTGCAACCACGAGCAAGTCACTTAACTTCCCTATGCTCCTAGGACGTGCCTGGAAACGAGCCTCGGCTAAGTGTGTCTTTTCTGGCCAAAAACTGTAAAAAAATAAAATGTAAACATTGCTTATTTTCAGGGTTTGTTCTCGCAGCCACTCTACCAAGGCACACTTTTGGGCTGGTTCAGAGTAAGCTGTTCCCATTCTATTTCTACTCCGTGCTGGGCTGTGCCTTCCTCAACCTGACTATCTACGCCATGTATCATCCCCGGGAGTTACTCAACACACAGGAAACCATACAGGTACTGGCTCTTTTTGTCTTATAATTCTGTGGGATTGCACCAATCTCGCTCACACACACACAAACACCACCCCATGGCCTCTCAGATAAGACAACCATTTGTTAGTGCTTTGGGTCCCGATGAAGTTATCTGTAGTGATGTCTTGTATACTCGGGGAACTGACCAGAGCTTTCTCTGTAGCTGATTCCTACCATAGTTGGCATGCAACCCTGTTACTCACTGTTTTCTTGTTCTGTAACTGCATTATTGTATTATTATTGTTGCTTGGTTTTGCGGTTCGCTATCTTGTCTGTTATATAGAGAATAATGCCTGTGCAGGTGTTTATTATGAGGATTTTTCACATACCCGAGGTGTGTGATAATGATAATCCATAAACCCTGAGAGCAAAGCTTGAGGGGTTTATGAGTTTATCACACACTGCGGGCATGTGAAAATCGCCATAAAACAGACTTTGCACAGGCATTATTTTTTATAACAGATAAGGTAAAATGTATTTATATGATGCAAAATCCCAGAGGCTCTGGGCGCCTTACACAGTCAGAAAACAGGCAAGGTAAGCAATAAGATAAAAGCTCTAAAGAGTTATACAAAGATTTAAAATGTGATCATAAATAAGCTAATAATGTATTGGTATCCCTTATTACCTACTGAAAGTAAGCTGTTTACAACCTTGTAATCCCACTGTTGTGATGTCAGAACCTTATAAACCCCTCTCATCTATGTCATAGCAGTGGGTTTACAAAATGGAATGCCAGTGTAATTCAGTATTCTAACTCCAGTAATTCTCAGAATATTCCTAATTTTATGCAGTAAGCCTGAGGGGTTGGACTGCCTGGAAAGATAGACCACATGCAAATGATGGAACATTTTGCACACGAGTATCTTTCAGACACTCTCTCTACTAACTGCCAGTGTTCTAACCTCTTCAGATTTTTCTCTCTGCCTGAAAAGTCTGGTCACTCGGAGTGCTGTTCGTCCACTTTTTCCTGCGTGAAGAAAACTTCAAATACTAAAATCTAAGTATATTTTGTTTTCATTTACTGCCTCTACTGGTTGTTTTGTATTATTAATCTAGTTACGTTTAAGTTATTTTTCGTAGTTCCTCTCGGTTCTGTATAACTGCGGGGGAACCGGGTTAGTTTTTGTTAAAATCGGGGTTCTCTGATTAAAGAACCACCTTAGTTAATCTCTTAAAACTTGACTTATTTAAAATTTTGTAACCGATAATTCTCATCATGTCTGAGAAACCCAAAAAGAGAACCAGTGACCCCAGATTTAAAAACTGTTCTCACTGTGGAGAAGAATTTGACCTTAAGGTTGGCAAGCAATGTGAGAAGGTGGTAGGGAGGGCTGGAGGGATACTGGGATGTATAGGGAGAGGCATCACCAGCAGAAATCAGGAAGTTGTTATCCCCCTGTACAGACAGTTGGTGAGACCCCATCTGGAGTACTGCGTCCAGTTCTAGAGAGCCCATCTCCGCAATGACATAAACAAGATGGAGGCAGTTCAGAGGAGGGCAACTAAAATGGTGCAGGGTCTGCAAGAGAAGCCATACGAGGAGAGGCTAAAGGAGCTTAATATGTAAACCCTTGAGGAAAGGAGGAAGGGGGGGACATGATAGAAACGTTTGAATACCTCAGTGGAATCAACAAAGTCTAGGGGGTAGCATCTTTAAGAAAAAGAGATGTGCAAGAACAAGGGGACACAGTTTGAAGCTAGAGGGGGGACGTCTCAGGGGCAATGTGAAGAAGTATTTTTTCACAGAGCGGGTGGTGGATGCATGGAACAGCCTTCCTGAGGAGGTTGTGGGGTCTAAAACTGTGGGAGAATTCAAGAATGCTTGAGACAGACATAAGGCAATTTTGGTGGGGGGGTAGAAAGAAATAGGCTGTTGGTTAAATAGGACCTGCAACTTATCCTCTAAGTAGGGAATTGGGCAGACTAGGTGGGCCAAGCAGTCCTTATCTGCCGTCAAAGTCTATGTTTCTATATAAATAAACACACTTTATGTGTGGTTTGTTTGGGTTTTGACCATCTGAAAGAGGAATGTGAAATGTGCAAAACATTCCCAGACAAAACGTTAGAAAAACTCCTTGAAAGGCTCAAGAAGAAATTCCCAAGAGGTCCCCTCTGGCTCTGACCAGCCGATACCCCAAGATATTGTGGCTGAACCCACATCTGCTTCTGTGCCTGCCCTGAAACAGGTGAAAAGGGCACTAAAAGGACAAATGAACTGGCTGACTCCATGGTTCCTTCTAAGAAAAGTAAAAAATTAAAGCATACAGAACCCTTGCCTGCCAAATCGGGGACTTCTGTACTTGCTATGCTTGTACCTACGGCCCAAGAAATTGCTCAGGCCTTCAAAATAATTTGAACCTTACAGGCAGTAGTTCCTCCTCAGCAGCCTCCTGCCCCTCCTCGGTCCCCAGGCTGGCAGCAATGTGCATCCACCCCCTCAAGACAGAGGGGATTAGTTTGGTGATGAAGATGATAATGATTATAGTGAAGAGGAGGGACCAATCGAACCAAAAGTGTCCCCTGAACAGGACTTTGGTTCTCCTCCAAGGGTGACTGAGGATTCTCCATCCCATTTTACTTTCATCAGGAAGATGGCAGATGCATTAGACATCTCCACTTCTGAGCAAATTGAGGATGAAGAGGAGGTGGAGTATTTGGAGATGATGGGGCTGACACCCACAAAGGCTCTCCTCCTTCCTGTGTACAAATTCTTTAAGAAGGATGCCTTAAAAATTTTACAGACAGCTAATTCCATTCCTCCCATAGATAGAAGGATGGATAGAAAGTACCAACTGGAGAGGGAGGGAGCTGATTTCCTCTTCTCCCATCCAGACCACCAGGGGGTTATTCAGCAAGCTTCTTGCAACAAAGCAAGGGTCCCTCTGTCCTCACAACCTCTGGACAAGGCTTCCAGAAAGATTGACAGTATGGCCAAAAAAGGGTACCTGTCAGCTTCTTTGGCCATGTGTCAGGCTACCTTCCAGGCATATGCTGCCCAGTATCAGAACTCACTGTGGCAGTCAGTCCTGGCTATGTCCCAAGAAGCTCCCTCGCCTTTGTCAGATGACCTGGCTGAAACTGCCAGGTTTGGGTTAGAGGCAGCTAAGTACCAATTTTAAATGGCTGCTGACACAAATGACACTGCAGCCAGATGAATGGTGAATATGGTGGCTCAGAGCCACAAACCTTACTCAGGATACCCAGTCCAAGGCTTTGGATTTTCCTTTGGAGGGAAATTCCCTTTTCGGGGAATCCACTGTGGCCTGTATGAAGAAGGTGGATGAGTATAAGGCCACTTGCTGAAGCAACTCTGCCAAAGAGAGAGCTTCTCCATCCACCAGGCTTTATGGGAGGGGAGGCTGGGGCAGGTCCTTTTATACAAGGCACTTCTTCCAGCCAGTGGCCTTACCCCAGTACCCACAGCAGGGATACTCCTGGGGCAGGGGTAGAAGGGACTCGAGGCGAGGATCCCAAACTCAGCCTCAGCCACAATCTAAACAGTCCCCCTGAGCCACAAGCTGCTTCCTCACTACCTGTGGGAGGCAGACTGTCTCACTTCCTCCATGCCTGGCTGAACATCACCACAGACAAGTGGGTTCTGGAGGTAGTGGGTCAGGGTCTGTCTCTGGAATTCAGATCCCCTGCTCGTCAAAAGATCAGAGTTTTCAGTTCTCCCTCCCTAGCAGAAAAAACACTGCTAGCGGCAGAGGTTCAAAATATGGTACAGCTAAGAGCAGTAGAACCAGTTCCAAAATCTCTGAGAAGTTTTTTTTTATTCCAGATACTTCCTAACAACAAAGAAAAGTGGGGCGTGGCGGCCTATATTGAATCTCAGAGCTTTAAACAAGCACCTGAAGAAACAAAAGTTTAGAATGGTAACTCTAGCTGTGATTTTGCCAATGCTCCAAAAGGGAGATTGGCTGACATCACTGGACTTAAAGGATGCCTATTTCCACATCCCCATAAGGGATTCTTACCGGAGATATCTCAGATTCAGATTCCCTTCAGGCCACTACCAGTTTTCAACCCTGCCTTTTGGCCTTTCTTCGGCCCCAATGGTATTCACAAAATGTCTTGCTGCTGTAGTAGCACATCTTCGGAGACAGGGAATCACTGTCTTCCCTTATCTGGACGACTGGTTAGTGGTGAGAAAATCCCCACTGCAAGTACGGCAAGATTTGAAAGTCACCCAGGACCTTCTAGAGTCTCTAGGGTTTCTGATCAATCACAAAACGTCTGTCTTCACTCCTGCACAGGTGTTGCAGTTCGTAGGAGCAGAAATAAATACCTTACAGGCCAGAGCCTATCTGCCTCTGGAAAGAGCAAAAAGTCTTCCGTCAGTAGCACATTCCTTCAGGTTACACAAACCAAGAACTGCAAGGCAGTTTCTTCAGCTACTGGGACACATGGCTGCTTCCATAGGCACAGTGCTGGGTTCCAGGTTCCACATGAGAGACATCCAGTTCCACCTCAGGTCTCAATGGTGTCAGAAAAAAGACCCTTTTTGAAAACTCATTCCAGGAACAAGGGCACTGCTACAGGCCCTCTTGTGGAGGAAAAAGGAATCCCAACTTAAGACAGGGAATTTATTTTCAGTAAGGGAACCCTTCAGTAGTTCTCACAACAGATGCATCCCTCTTGGGCTGGGGCACCCATCTAGGGAAGCACACCCCCCAGGGTACCTGGTCAATTGCAGGGTCCCTTCAGCACGTAAACTTGCTGCAACTCAGAGCAATTTTGCTAGCTCTAAGAGTTTTCTCTTCCCTAGTACAAGGCAAGGTGGTACAGATCAGAACAGACAATACCACCACAGTGTATTACATAAACAAGCAGGGAGGCACCAGTTCAGGCTTCTTTTGCACAGAAGCCATACGAATCTGGACTCTAGCTTACTCTTTGGGAATATCCCTGCAGGCAGTCCACTTGCCAGGGAAAGACAACATCCTGGCAGATGCCTTGAGTCGAATCAACCAGGCCCATCACAGATGGACCCTAAACAGACAGGTGGCACAGGTTATTTTCAGAAGGTGGGGTACTCCGCAGATAGACTTGTTCGCATCCCACCAGAACCACCACCTGCCTCAGTATTGTTGCAGACCACCAGACCAGGGCACAATCCCTCTGGACGCCCTGTCCCTGGATTGGTCAGGGAAGTTTCTATATGCATTCCCTCCTTTTCCTCTGGTTCACAGAGTACTGCTCAAGCTCAGATCCCATGCAGCATCACTGATCTTGATAGCTCCAGATTGGCCAAGGCAGCCATGGTACTCTCTTCTGCTCTCCATGTCTGTCACCAAAACAGTACACTTCCCTCGGAGGCACAACCTACTGACTTCCAGCCAGAGAACTCTGTTGTATCCGAAACTCAAGTCCCTCAACCTCAAGGTTTGGCTGTTGAGGACATAGAATATGCTAAATTGAACCTCTCTGAATCTATGTTAAGCATCTTAAGAACTAACAGAAAACCTTCTACTACGAAAACCTATTCTTCTAAATGGAAAAGATTTTCTATTTGGTGCTCAAGTAAATTTTTGATACCAGGCCAAGCTGGAGTTCCAGTTATCCTGAATTATCTCTCCCATTTACATTCCTCTGGTTTGCAACCCAGTCCCTTGAAGGTTCATCTGGAAGCTGTGTCTGCCTACCTTTCTGCTGGGGCAAGGGTAACCTTAGCTTCGTGATCCTGTTTTTAAAAGATTCTTCAAAGGCTTGAATCATTTGCATCCTCCTCACAAGGCACCAGTGCCAGCTTGGGATTTGAATGTGTATATAGCTAAACTCATGGGCTCTCCCTTTGAACCCATGGCTACAGCTCATCTAAAATATGTCACTTGGAAAATGTTTTTTCTTGTGGCAGTGACTTCTGCAAGAAGGATGAGTGAGCTTCAGGCTCTCTGTATAGATCAGGACTATATCTCCTTTCATAGGGATAAGGTAGTCCTGTGAACAAACAGAACATTTCTTCCCAAGGTGGTCTCGGACTTCCACTTAAACCTGTCCATCACTCTCCCTGTCTTTTGCACTGATCATACTACCTCTGGTGAAAGAAGACTCCACAGTTTGGGCTCTCAGTTACTACATGACAGCCACAAAGGGCCATAGGCAGGACAGAAAACAGTTGCTCTTGACCTGTGGGGATGTGGGAAAAGGTAATCCGGCCTCTAAAAGGTCCATTTCTCAGTGGATAGCCCAGTGTATCCAGTTCTGTTACACTAAAGCTGGTAAGGTCCCCCATCAGGATGGAGGGCCCATTCCACAAGAGGAACAACTGACACTTTAGCAGCTGCCAGGGATGTTCTGTTGGTGGATATCTGTAAAGCAGGTACCTGGAAAACAGTACACACTTTTACAAAATGCCACAACCTGGATATTCTGTCCAGGGGTGATGCTAGATTTGGCACAGCAGTCCTGCAAAGTCTGTTTCCAAAATGAAGCTATGTGCCCACCTCCAGTGGTACTGCTTGGTAGTCTGCATAAAGTTAGGAATATTCTGAGCATTACTGGGGTCAGAAGGAATAATTACTTACCATAGTAATCTTCTTTCTTCCCAGTGATGCTCAGATATTCATAACTTCCCTCCATACCTCCCCTTCCAGAACTTCAGCCTCTGCACTCCGCATGCTGGTGCCACCATATCATTATACACCCTTGGAGTGTTTTTTTTTTTTGCCCTGCACCTGTTAATAGTTAAGGTAAACAGGGTTCATTGTGTTATAACTTTTATGGTATTTTCTCTGGCATTTTTGTTCCAACTCTGTTGAATTGTTGGTTCCTCCAGTTGGAGGTTTGTTTTACAATTTTATATTCTTGGGAAACCCCAATTTTAATAATAAAATGATAGTATTATATTACTCTGGGCCTACTTTCCAGGCTTCTTTATAAAATCTGAAGAGGCTAGAACACAGGCAGTTAGTAGAGGCAGTGTTTGAAAGATGCTCACATGCAAAGTATTCCATCATTTGCATGTGTTCTATCTCTCCAGTCAGTCCAACCCCTTAGGCTTACAGCATAAAGTTATGAATGTATCAGCATCACTGGGAAGAAAGAAGATTACTATGGTAAGTAATTTTTTTCTTCTACACACCCAGAACACGATTGTTAGTCTCAATACAGTATTCAAATAGCATTCCACTTGTCACAGTTTACTGTTACTGAGTCTAGTGCTTATCACATGTGATAAGAGATTTTAACTCTGGTGCTATTTTGGCCCATGGTTGTTCAGTCTGTGTATTCTAATAAATTGTTTTCCCACACAATCATGTGGCTGTAGTGCAGATTCATTAATAGGCTAAATTACTTGTGTTGGGGGCTCTCGTGTCAAGTCCCGTACACCTTAATGACAGTGCCTGATGTACAGGTGATAACCACAGTGTGATCGCCTCTCGTGGTTGCTAGGGCAATGGTAAACCTCTCAAGCTGCGCTCTCGAGGTTTACTGATGCTCTAGCAACCACTTGAGGTGATTACACCGTTTTTGTCACCTGTACATTAGGCATTATCCTCTCTATTACAAATAATTAATACATAATAAAAGCAAGTTTTAAAACACTATATGCACTCCGAAAAGGCTTGCTTGAAGAGGTGAGTCTTCAGGCCCCTCTGGAATACCTCCACTGATGGGGCCTCCCTTACGGAACTTGGAAGTGAGTTCCAGAGGACCGGGCCAGCCACCTCGAAAGCTCAGTCACCGGAGGTTTTCAGCCTGGCCCTCGGAACTGCAAGGAGGCCCCTGGTGGAGGAGTGGAGGGAGAGGACCGGAGTGGCAGGGGTAAGGAGATCTGTCAGGTAGCCAGGGCCCAATCCATACAGGGCCTTGTAGGTGAGTAAGCCCTCCTTGACGATGATTCTCCACCTGACAGGCAGCCAGTGCAGATCTTGCAGGACCAGACTCATGTGACATGACCTAGATAGGCCCATCAGCAACCTGACCACTGTGTTCTCCACCAACTGCAGCCAGCGGAAGGTCCCTCCACAGACCCCAAAGTATAGAGCAATGCACTAGTCAAGCCTGGAAGTGACAAAGGCATGTACTAGTGATGGCAGGTCTTTGGGCAGAACTAGGGGTTTAATCCGGGCGACATTCCTTAACTGGTAAAAACCACTTTGGACAACAGATGATGCCTGAGCATCAAGTGTCAGTCTGTGATCCAGGAAGACACCCAGACTTCTCACCCTCGGAGAAGCCATCAATGGAGTGGTTCCCAGGACCAGTCCTGTTGCCACTCCAGAGGCGCTCCCATCACGCCCGTGACCAGACTTTGGCTGAGGCTTAATCCTGACAAGATGGAGGCCATCCAGTCCTGGATTTCGGCCAGGCAGTTGTTAAGGACTTCCATGGTGTAATTTGTTCCAGGGGCAAAAGACATGTACAGCTGGGTATCATCTGCATAGCAGTGAAAACCCAGACTGTACTGTCTAATGAGCTCTCCCAGGGGTAGCATGTACACCGTGAACAGCATTGGCGACAGGATCGACCCTTGAGGAACTCCACATGGCAGGAGCCTCGGGGAGGAGGAGAAATTCCCCGTCACCACCCGCTGCCTCCTGCCCAAGAGATAGGACTCAGACCAGTTGATGACAGTACCAGCGAGTCCACAATATTCTTTAAGGCGATCCAATAGCACAATGTGGTCCACGGTGTCAAATACTGAGGCGAGATCAAGGAGAACGAGAATTGGTTGGTCTCCTCTATCTCTCACCCTGAGGAGATTATTTTACACCCTGACCAACGCCATTTCAGTGCTATACCTAGCCTTGAAACTGGACTGGAATGGCTCATAGATGTCATAGGCTGTGAGGTGCACCTCGAGCTGCAGAGCCACTATTTTCTCAACTACCTTCCCTAAAAATGGGAGGTTGAAAATAGATTGATAATTCTCCAGGACATCAGGGTCAAGTGATGGTTTCTTTAGGAGGGGCCTCATCAATGCCTCCTTCAAGGCATCAGGGAGGACCACCTCCGAAAGCGAACAATGGATTATCCTGGCGAACACTGGATCAACGGTCCTGGCGCATCCCACTAAGAAATGGGTCGGGACCAGGTCCAGTTCACAAAAAGTGGGCCACAGCTTCGAGATCACCAACCTCAGCCACCTCCACTGACCCAGATTCATCCCAGACAGTAGGAGTGTCCATGCTCCCACCAGGCCAACCACCACAGGGCAAACCTTGCCCCACTGGGGAGATCCCAAACCGGGTAGGGGACACCCTGTCAAAGAACTGAGCAAACTCATTGCACATTGCAATTGAAAATGCTTTTTTTGGCTGCAAACAGACTGGATGGAGTAGTCTGTCCATAGTCTGAAAAAGCTGCGCTGGTCTCTCTTTGCAGAAATCTCCGTGGACAGGAACTCTGCCTTCTTATGGTTGATTGCCCCTTAGTATTCACGGTAGTGAGCTTGTAAGGCCAGTTTGTCCTCCTTGGAACGGGTCCTCCGCCAGTAATGCTCCAACTTCTGACCCTTGATCTTCTTCTCCTTGAGAGCCCCATCAAATGAGTTGTGTACGGACCGGTGCAATGACATCGGGCGTTTCAGATACAGCCTTATTATAGGCAGCCACCGCCTCACCTGCACCAATCGCACAAGCAGTATTTACACCAGATAGATCTACTACTGCCAAAAGTCCCTCTGGTGACAGTCCCATCCAAGGGCAGTAGCTGACCATCTCGACAGGGGAGGAACTGTCGGGGGCCCAAACGAGAACTCTACCATGCAATGATCAGACCAAGCAACCTGATTAGTCTTGAGGTTCATGACCTCAAGTCCCAGTGAGAACACCAAGTCCAAGGTGTGGCGGTGGTAATGGGTTGCGGAAGCAAGTGATCTCATCAACTGGAGGAGGTCGCATCTAAGATGTGAGGACTCGTCATCGGCCCAGGCATTGAAGTCCCCAGAATTAACCATCTGGGACTCAACACTTCGCTAGTGATGAAACCCACCTCTTCAGGAAATCTCCCCCCCCGGAGGGCTGTAAACAAGGCAAATCCTGCAACTCTCACCTGGCCCCCATGCACTGCCACACATTCGAAGGACAAGGTGGAACCCACTGGGTGCACGGCAAAGTTCAGGCTGGATCTAAAACAGATGACCACCCCACGTTCCCTGCTCGGGCAGTGCACCACAGAGTACCTGGCGGGACGGCCGCCTCCAAAACTGGCCCAGCATCATCTCCCAGCCAAGTCTCCATAATGCAGGCCGGATCGACAGAGGAAATCAAGTCCGCCATGATTGTGGTCCCGTTCCTCATTGATGTGGCATTGCACAGCACGGCCCGAAGGGGACTGGTGGAGACTACAGGCCCACTGTCTACCTGCCCACTTGGTCCGATGGGAACCTTGTAAATGGACACCAAACACGTTGGGCCTCTTTTATGACTCCATTTAGCCCCAGGATGTCTCCTGCTCCTAATCACCCCTATCCTGCTCACCTCTACTGTGCCCACAGCACCCCACCACCAGCCTCCACGGTCCCTAGTTATACTGACCTCCCGGCAGCGTGGTACCGCTGCTGCTGGAATAGGGAGATCAGTAAAGGGATGGAGGTTGTGCAGCTGGGGCACCATGTAAGCACTACGGAGGGGCCTGTAGCTCTGACACATCTTCCGGCACTAAACCAATAATTAAAACCTATTTAGAGCTAAAATATAAACAATATAAACTAAAACTCTATGACAACTTAAAAGATAATATAAAACACAACTAAAAGCAAGTGCCAGAAACCTATTCCTACAATCAGTCATTCAATCAAATTTTATGTAATATAGCGTACTTTCTCATTTCGAATCAGGGTGCTTTACAAGAGAGACAGACACAAATTAAAACAACGTATCAGCAATAAAACAGCAATCAAACAATAATAAAATTTATCCCAGAGCTAGCTTTAATCGGGTTGAAAAGCTTGGCTAAATAAAAAATGTTTTCAGCTGCTTCTTGAAAGATTCTATAGTAGTCAGCTCTCTAATCGGACGAGGGAGAGAGTTCCAGACGGTTGGTGCCATAGAGGAAATGGCATGAGCACCAGATGTTGCCAAACGATCCCTCAAAACCTCTAAAAATCCCTCGTCAGGTGAGCGAAGGGGGCAGATGGGTCAGTAGGGGCAGAGGAGGTCTTGCAGGTAGCCGGGTCCCTGACCGTATAGGGCTTTATAGGTCAGCAAGCCAACCTTGAAGGTGATCCGTCACCTAATAGGCAGCCAGTGCAGACAGCACATGCATCTCTTACACATTCATACCTTCCAGTACAAAAATTTCCTGTTCACACTCAAACCACTATCAAACACTAACTAACCCACACCCACCCCAACCAACCCAAACTGCAAATAAATTTAAAACAAAGAAACACAAAAAACAGGAGAATCCAAAAAGTGTTTCTAGGGACATGGATATGTTGTTCATCCACACTTATTGGCAGGTATCCTTGCCGCTTTAAATCTTGCTGGAAGGTCTTCAGGCTGGCTCCTCCCACCCACCCGGGTGGTAAAACTCTCGGCTGCGCCCCATGACGCCAGATCTTCCTTACCGCTTGGAAGCTCAGGTTCCCTCCTTAACGCTCTGCGTATAAGACTGGTTCCTATTTCTTCGGTTTACCCGAAATTACTTTTAAGGTTTTCAAGACTTCGGTCACTTATTTCCCTTGTGGCTGCAATGGACAAATCGACTCCCAGTTTCCGGAGGTGCCCATGTGGGCAGAAGATGTCTCGGACAGATCCGCACTCCATGTGCGTCTACTGCTTGGGCCCTGGGCACGACCCGCAGGCTTGCGACCTGTGCTCTTCTTTTTCGGCCTACGTCCTGGAAGACCGTGCTGCCCGTCTACAACTTGGGCGACCCAAAAAGACGTTATCCTCGGTAAAAGTGAAAGGGCGGTTTCAGCAGTGGCGGGCTTAGCGGGAACAGCTTGAGCAGATGATGGCCCTCGAGGAGGAGGCGGGCGCAGGCGCATCTCTTCTCAGCCGGCTTTATCCCACTCTCCTGGGATCCTCCTATTCAGCTTCTTTTAAGGAGCTCTGTCTCTCCCTCTCCACTAAGGGAGAGGGACCAACATCTTCAGGACCTTCCTCTCGGTCCAAGAAGAAGGACCACAAAGGTAAGTCCCTCTGTCGACGCTCTTGGGAGCGGGAGAGGTCCCTCTCTCCGAGTAGTCGACCATCGACTTCGGTTGATCCTTCGGCTTCGGCCACTGGCTTCACGGTGTCCCCGTCAGGTCAGTTGACCGAGACTCCCGTTGACGCAGTCGAGATTTTTCTCGACCCGTTGGACGGGTTGTCGACCGGTGAAGCCGAAAACCTTCACTCCCCGGTTCCCCCGGCGGTGGTTGAGGTGTCCATGGACTTACCCGTGCCTCCGGTTCAGGAGTCCACGGTTGAGCCCTCCGAGCCGAGGGGAGAGCAGGTTTCCCCCGCCCTACCTCCGTACCCTCCTCGGAAAAGTCGAGGTTCGCGGTCTCGGACTTCTTCTCGGTCCAGCTGATCCCGCCGCCACAGGCGGTCTCGGTCTCGGCACCTGGCAAGCGGCGCGCCTCGTCCCTCCTCCCTCAGACGAGGGAGGGCCGACTGTTAAGGCCGACGAGCACGAGGACCTATGTGGCAACAGCTTCTTCTGTCCGGGAGCAAGCCGACATCGTCGCCTTCCCCGGCTATCAAGTGGCTGTCACCGGAGCGGCCGAAGCAACCCCTCGCCTTAGCCGAGGCGCCTGCTTCCAGGCCTGTTGCTCGGCCGAAACCGGCTGCCCCACCGATTCCGGTGGAACCTCTGCCTCCACAGCCGTTGTTTGGGGCTCCGACCAAGAATTCTCGGTCGGCCCAAGGTCTGCCCCATAGGCTGTCTGTCACCCTCACTCCCGATCGCCCTCGGCAGGTGGAGGGTGGCTCAGGCCCAAGGCAGCTCTTTGCGGACTCCTCTGAGTCCGACGACGATTCCTCCCTGTTCTCCAGGCGGGTCGACTTGGAGTCCTCAGGAGGTCAGTCACTGGATGGTAGCCCTTCGTCCTTCATGGGTTTGCTTAGGCTCATCTCGGAGTCCACCGGGATGCAGCTCGAGCCCGTATCCAAGCGGGCCAAGTATCGCCTCACGGATATATTGGACCGAGGGGATTCTCCTACGGAGGCCTTTCCGGTGGCCGAGGCCATTGTAGGCCCGGCCTTGGAGCTCTGGCAGCGTCCTGCCTCCTGCCCTGCGCCTTCGGCAGTGATGGCAAGGAAGTATGTGGTCCCTACCGGTTCCCTGTCCTGTTTCTCGGAACACCTCTCAGCCGAGGGATTGGTTACCGACAGCGTCTTCCGGCGTGCCGGAAACGCCTGGGATGTAGACAAACCTCCCGACAAGGAGTCCAAGAAGTTGGACTACGCCGGGCGAAAAGTCTACGCTGTGTCCTCCCTTGGCCTTCGTCAGGCCAGCTCGGCCGTGCTGATGGCACATTTCTCTCACACCCTGTTGGGCTCCCTGGATGAGGTAGTCCCTCATCTCCCGGCTGACCTGCAGACCACGGTTAAGCAGGTGCGAGACCAGGGCAGGGCAGTGGCCAAGCAGCAACTTCAGACTGCTTTGGACATCGGTGACTCATGCACCAGGTCAGTAGTGGCCGCAGTGGCTATGCGCCGTCGGGCATGGCTGAGGATATCCACCTTCACAGCGGATACCCAGCACAAATTGGCGGATGTCCCCTTCCTGGGGACCGACCTCTTCGGCCCTGGAGTGGAAGGTCACCTCCAGAGGATCGAAAAGTCCAATGCCACTCTGGACTTGGTCTCATCTGCCCAGAGGGACAAGGGCCGCAGACCGCAACCCAAGCCCTTTTGTCCGTCTGCGCCCGCGGCACGTCCGGCCCAGCAGCATCAGGGCCAGCAGGCTCGCGCTTGGCGTCCCAAACCCAAGCCCGCGGCTTCCTCTTCCAGGAAGCAGGGAGGTAAAGGCCCAGGAGGTCCCTCGGCCGGTCCCTCCTCCAAGCCTGCCCAGTGACGGGTTGAGGGGTGTCGCCCCCAACCTCGTCACCCCACCCCAGGTTCCCCCCTTGGGGGGAGAGCTCCACTACTTCCTTTCTGCCTGGTCTGCTATAACCACAGACCGGTGGGTGTTGGAAGTGGTAGGAAAGGGCCTGCCTCTGGAGTTCGAGCAGGCCCCGCCCTTCCAAGCCGTCGCCCCCAGGGGGGCCTCGGGGTCCGCAGCCTCGCTGTCGGCTCGCCGAGCCGACATCGCTCTGCTCCTCGAGAAAGAGGTGGCGGACCCTCCCTCAGACCCGGGGTTTGTGTCCAGGTACTTCCCGGTCCCAAAACGGACGGGGGGCTGGCGCCCCATTCTCGACCTGCACGACCTAAACAAGTTCCTAAGGTCTCGGACCTTCAGGATGGTCACTCTGGCTCAGATAATACCATCCTTGGAACGCGGCGTGTGGTTCTGCTCTCTGGACCTGCAGGACGCGTTTTTTCACATCCCTATCCGTCCGTCTCACCAGAGATTCCTTCGCTTTCGAGCGGAAGGATCCCTTTTCGAGTTCCGAGCCATGCCCTTCAGCCTGTCTCTTGCACCCAGGGTCTTCACCAAATGCATGGCAGTGGTGACAGCATTCCTGCGGCGCCGAGGGGTCCGGGTGTACCCTTACCTGGACGATTGGCTGATAGCAGCCCCCTCCAGACAGGAGGTGGAGCGGTCCAGAGATCTGGCCCTCCAGGTTTGCTCTCAGGTCGGCCTCCTCATCAACGAGGCCAAGTCGGAACTCGAACCAAAGCAGGTGATTCTCATCGGGGCAGAGCTCAACTCTCTTCCAGCCAGAGCACGGCTCCCGGCGAACAGGGCAGAGGTTCTTTCCTCCTTTGCCCGATCATTTCTGGTTCGGCAATCGCGCCCTGCCCGGGACTTCCTGCGCCTCCTGGGTCTCAGGGCGGCCTGCACCATCGTGGTCTGTTGGGCCCGCTGGAACATGCGCCCCCTTCAATGGGGGCTGGCCAGCCAGTGGTGTCAACGCTGCGATCCATTGGACCAGCTAGTGACGGTGACCCAGGGGATGTGGAACGCTCTCCAGTGGTGGATCGTTCCAGCTCATCTGCAGGATGGCATCCCGTTTGTCCGCCCCAAGCCGACGGTCTCTCTATCGACCGACGCCTCTCTGATGGGTTGGGGTGCCCATCTGGGGGAGCACAGAGTGCACGGCCTCTGGTCCCCACGGGAGTCCCGATGCCATATCAACCTGCTGGAGCTCCGAGCGGTCCGCCTAGCTCTCACTGCATTCGCTCCGTTTCTATGGGATCAAGTGGTTCAGGTCCAGACGGACAATACCACGACCATGTACTACCTAAACCGCCAGGGCGGGACGCGCTCCATGCCTCTGTGCAAGGAAGCTCTCCGCATTTGGTCACTCATGCGCAGCCTGGAGGCGGATCTCCTAGCCATTCATGTGGCAGGAGCCTCCAACACCCTGGCCGATGCCCTAAGCCGGATAGGGGCTGTGTCCCACGAGTGGTCTCTCCTGCCGGAGGTAGTACAAGATCTGTTCTCCCATTGGGGCACACCTCAGGTGGATCTGTTTGCCTCAAGGGAGAACGCGAAGCTGAGGCTGTTCCATGCCCACCCCCCTCAGCAGGGCTCGCTGCAGGGGGATGCCTTCTCGAGGCCATGGACCCCGGGCCTCTTCTACGCCTTTCCCCCATTTCCCTTGATCCACAGGGTGCTTCTCAAGGCTAGGAGGGACAAGGCGCAGGTGATTCTGGTAGCCCCAGACTGGCCCCACCAATGCTGGTATCCAGATCTCCTCAGCCTCAGCTCCAGGCTCCCGAGGCAGCTTCCAACTTGCCCGGACCTGCTTTCAGTCAATCAGGGGAAGGTGTTCCATCCGGACCTTCAATCCCTGCATCTGACGGCCTGGTTCCTGAGCAGCTAGAGTTCCAGGCCTTGGGTCTTTCCAACGAGGTCCTCAATGTAGTTGAGGGCGTCCGTAGAGTCGACCAGGAATGCTATGCCTTCAAATGGAAAAGGTTTTCAGTTGGTGTCAGGGCAAGGGCCTGGACCCTTCCTCCTGTTCCTTGGCAAGCATCTTGGACTATTTATGGTCCCTTTCTCAGCAAGGGCTCAGGTCGGCGACCCTAAGGATGCACCTGGCAGCCATCTCTGCTTACCGGGCGCGGGCCGGGAAGCAGTCGTGGCGCAGGAGAAGGTGGTCTGGCGCTTTTTCAAAGGCCTTGATCACATTTCCCCCCCGGTGCGAGAACCTCCACCTCCGTGGGATCTACTGCTGGTACTGGCAAAGCTCATGGGCAAGCCATTCGAACCAATGCACAGGTGTGATCTCTCACCTGTCATGGAAGACTGTCTTCTTGGTGGCTGTTACGTCAGCTAGAAGGATGGGAGAGCTCCAGGCGCTTTCCATCAAGTCTCCTTACCTGGTCTTCCGCAGGGACAAGGTTGTCCTGCGCCCTCACCCGAAATTCCTTCCGAAGGTGGTGTCGGAGTTTCACCTTAACCAGGTGTTGACTCTGCCGGTGTTCTACCCCAATCACACCTCAGAGGCCGAATATAGGCTCCATACTCTGGACCCTAGAAGGGTGCTCGCTTACTATATGGAGCGCACGGCTGAAATTCGGGGAGAGGTTCGCCAGCTGTTTGTCACCTACGCTGAAGCCGCACCTGGCAGACCTGCAGCCAAGCGGACGATAAGCAGGTGGGTCACCTCCTGCATAGATCTCTGCTACAGGTTGGCGGGCATGGAGCCTCCCAGAGGGATAAGAGCTCATTCTACCTGCCATACCGCTGCATCGGTGGCTGCTTCCAGGGATGTCCCTATCCAGGAAATCTGCAGGGCTGCTACCTGGAAGTCAGCACACACCTTCATCACCCACTACCACATCGACCTTGAGTCACGCCGGGATGCTGGTTTTGGGGCCTCTGTTCTCCAGTCTCTTTTCCCTAAGTAGGGGTGTGCGTCTTGCCTCCCTTCTCCCGGAGAACTGCTAGGAGTCTGCCAATAAGTGTGGATGAACAACATATCCATGTCCCTAGAAATACAGGTTACTCACCTGTAACAGGAGTTCTAGGAATGGTATATGTTGTTCATCCACGACCCACCCGACCTCCCCGGCTTCGACGCACAACCTGAGCTTCCAGCGGGCCAGATCTGGCGTCATAGGGCGGAGCCGAGAGTTTTACCACCCGGGTGGGTGGGAGGAGCCAGCTTGAAGACCTTCCAGCAAGATTTAAAGCGGCAAGGATACCTGCCAATAAGTGTGGATGAACAACATATACCATTCCTAGAACTCCTGTTACAGGTGAGTAACCTGTATTTTGAGTCCAAGAGGACAACTGAAACCAGGACAGTCTATGTAAAGTAAAAAGCACATTGTCCAAGGCCAAATCAACACAGAGTCTCAGGATGGGGAAACCGAATACAGCAGTACTCTCACCACTCTCAAATGATTTCATAGGCCACCAATACAAGGTCCAAGTCCAGGCCAGAGAGAGACCAGATTACAGTTATGCTCTCACCATTTCTGAAAGGGAAAAATAACGCCAAAATCAGAGGGGGCACTCTCACTGCTCACTCTTTAAAAATAGGCAGGGTTTCAACAGAGAGAAAAACGAAGCTGTGTTTGTGTGAGCAAGCGTATCTCTGAACAAGTGCCATACTCGCACAAATACAGAGAAGTGAGAGCATGACAAGAAAAATGCCGTACTAACCTGCTATCGAGTTATTACAGAATTCAGTGGGTTATTTCAGTATTTTATCAGGAATGTACCAGGTTTTATTTTACTCTACTGTTTTATTGAGTTCTGCTAAGTCCTTATACCCTTCCCCTAGGACATGCCTGGAAACGAGCTCTTTACAGCCCAGCATGTTC
This sequence comes from Neoceratodus forsteri, assembly GCA_016271365.2. Classification (NCBI taxonomy): domain Eukaryota; kingdom Metazoa; phylum Chordata; order Ceratodontiformes; family Ceratodontidae; genus Neoceratodus; species Neoceratodus forsteri. The sequence goes on from JADMNL010000033.1 coordinate 84,245,453, forward strand.
TCCTGGAAAAAGGTGCATAAGGAATAAGGTACACCCAAGTGTACATAATAGGGCTATAACAACTGGTGAACCCATTTATAGACTGGACTGACACTACTTTCTAACACCATAATTACCGAGTGCCATTCTGTAATAACGGGACGGTTAATACAGTGTGGATGTCAGCCAGTCAGGAAAGTGAAAGCCATCACCATCTCATGTTCACAGAAACGAAATGCCACAGAAAGGACAACAGCCTTTTGGTTTTTTAACCACACAGCACTAAACCAACCAGCAATTATATAAAATAAATAATGGAGTGTGTTATTATTCATTTTTTACACACCCTCAGTGTGTAATACCATCACAAACCACTCATGCTTTGTACTCATGGTTTATGTTGTATATTACATACTTTGGGTGTGTGAAAAAAAAATTCATAATATACAGCACCCCAGCCGTTATTCTTTATGTGATGGCATTGTGGCTGGAAATAGAAGTGCTGTGGGTTCAGCTCACAGCAGCCTCAAGTAAGAAACTACAGATGGGGGTGGTCTGTAGACCACCAAAACAGGGGTTAGAGAGAGAGAGAGAGATGGGGAATTGGGGGCAGAAGTTGAGAGGGAGGGTGGCAAAGGGGGAGCTTGTGGTATTCGGGGATCTCAACCTACCAGATATTGATTGGGACAGTCCAGTAGCTGGAAGCACCAGAAGTCCGGCCCTGCTAGATGCATTGTGGGACTGCCTGCTGATGCAGCTGGTTAAGGAACTCACAAGGCAGGCTGCCATTCTTGACATGGTGCTCACCAACTTGGAATGGTAGGAGGAGTAATGGATGGGGAACCACTAGGATCCAGTGACCGTAACATCATATGGTTTGGGCTGGGCCTTGGGACCAGTGAGCCCTCGTCAGAGGCTAAAGCTCTGGATTTCAGAAGAGCAGACTTCAACTGGATGAGAGAGTTAGTCCAGGAGAGATCAGTTGGAGTGGAGGAAAGATGGGGAGAATTTAAGGGGGCAGTTCTGGAAGCAACAAAGTCATGCATGAGAACGGCAACCAAAAGAAACCGCTACGAGAGACCAGTATGGTTCTCTGGAAAGGTCAGGGAGGAGCTGGGGCCAAAAAGAAGGCCTGCACCAGGTGCAAGGAAAAACAATTGGGGGGGGGGGGAGTAGCAAGTAAGAACTACGAAAGCCAAGAGAACAGTCAGGGATGCCAAAACAGACACAGAGCTGTGTATTGCAGAGAGGGTCATGGGCGGGGAAAAACAGTTCTTCAGGTATATGGTGTGACCTAATGAAAGAGATATCCTTGAAGATCATCTGCTGTTACAGTAAGTTCTTATGTAACGGTTCTTTCTTCAGATATATTATGGAAGAAAGAAAGATGAGTGGGGGAATTGTTAAGCATGCAGAAGAAGGTAGGGTAATAGAGGAGACTGAGCAAGAAACAGCTGTTCATAACAACTACTTCTGATCTGTAGTCACAAGGGAGGACGGTGGGCCTCTGCCAGAGAGTAGCATAAAGGCAGCTGTAAGGGGGATCCCGGAGATGAGGCAGCAGGTATTAATAGTGACAGTGTTAATAAAGGGCTAGCAGCCCTAAAAATAGGTGAGGCCCCGGGTCAGATGGGACGCATCCAGGGGTGCTCGAGGAACTGGCATCCAGAACTAGTAGAATCCCTGGTAGGGCTATTCAGTAGCTCAGTTTGTAGGGGTAGTTCCGAAAAGACTGGAGGGTAGTGGACGTAGTTCCGCTGCACAAAGGGGGAGCAGGCAACCAGGTAGCCAAGCACCTGTCAGTCTTACCTCTATTGTAGGTAAACCGATGGAGATATTAGCCAAAGAGGACCTAGTGGACCATCTAGAGAGAAATGGACTCCAGGATAGTAAACAGCATGAGTCCGTGGCAGGGAGGTCTTCCGAGAAAAAACTGATAGTATTCTTTGACCGGATAATAGAGGGTAGTGGATAAGGGTTACTCTGTAGATTTACTCTACTTTGATTTTAGCAAGGCATTCGACTTGGTGCCTCGCAGAAGGTTGCTAAAGAAGCTAGAGAATCTGAGTGCAGCAAAAGACACACATGCATGAAAAATTGATTGGAAGGGAGAGGGTTGTGGTAAACTAAGTCAGATCCGAGGAGAGGAAGGTCACTAGTGGAGTACCACAGGGATCAGTCCTGGGTTCAGTCCTTTTTAATAATGTTTATCAGTGATGTAGTAGAAAGAAATTCAGGACTAGATGTGTCTCTCCACAGATGACACAAAGCTCTGTGGCAGGGTGGACAGCGAGGAGGGGGGATTAGGGAGATGCAGAGGGACATACAAAGGCTAGAGCGGTGGTCCAGTGTTTCGCAGTTGATATTCAGTACCAAAAAGTATAAGATGACGCACACAGGGAACAAGAACCCCATGACAGAGTTCTGGATGGGAGAGGTTAAGCTGGGCACTACTTGTGAGGAACGAGAACTAGAAGTCATCATAAGTGACTCTTGCAATCTAGCCAATATAACAATGTCTACAATAAAGCAAACAGAATGCTGGTGTGCATCAGGAGGAGTATTGACAACAGAGAAAAGAATGTATTACTGTCTCTCTATAGATCACTTGTGAGGCTGCACCTGGCACACTGTGTCCAGTTCTGGAGTCTAGATCCGAGGAAGGATAAGTACAGGCTGGAGACAGTGCAACGTAGGATTACCAAAATGATGAAGGGCCAGCGGGGCAGATCGTAAGAGGATCATCTTAAGGCACTGAACATGTACTTTCTGGAAGCCAGATGGAAGAGTGGAGATATGATGGAGACCTTCAAGTTCCTGAAAGGAATGAACAAGGTGAACTGCGAGGAAATGTTCAGTAGAAATAGCGGTTTAAGAACATAGGGAAATGAATGGAAACTGATGGGGGGTCAGAAGGGACGTGAAAAAGTTTTATTTTACAGAGAGGGTGGTGGAGTCATGGAACAGTCCGCCAGCTGGTGTGGTGAACACCAAAACCATAATAGTTTCAAGCATGGCTTGGAAATCTAAGAGCTTAGTAATTACTCAGCGTGGTAGCAGTAAAATGGGGAGCATGGAGGTGGACAGTGTGGGCTAAGCCCTGTATAGACAGAAGGCCTTGTGAAATGATAGGGTGTTATGGACAGACTGGATGGACCAGTGATCTCTGTCTGCCATCATTGTGTGTTTCTGTGTTTTGACTGAGGGATTTTGAAGGCATTTCTAAACTACGAGTGTGAAGCATGAGTGGTCCTTATTTGTCACAAGAGCCACAAGACACCATTGCAGTCTTATTTGTACACTTAGCCACAAGACGCCATTGCAGTCTTATTTGTACACTTAAGTTGTATTTTATCTTTTTTTTTTTTTTTTTTTTTTTAATTCCTGTCTTCCTATGTCTGCCCCAGTGGCAATAACTTTCCCTTTTGGTGATAGGGTGATGTATAAACTCACTGCCTACAGCCCTATTATCGGTGGGCTCCTACAGCATAGCTTTTTAACATAGAAACTCACTGATAATAAGACTGTAAACACCTGGAGTTTCGTTAAAAAATCTAAAATAAATATTTGCTCTATTACAGTGGATGGGACCAGACAGTCACAGCCGCTGACCCGTGGATGTTGGTTATAGGGCTGCCTTTGTCCCCAACATCTCTGATGCCATTGTTTGAGAGTGTCTTAGTGTACTGCTTACAGCTCAGTGTTGGGGGATGGATTTGATTTCGGGAACTTTTTTTTTTTTTTACTTTATGTTTTTGTCCTCCATTTTGCCTCACCGCTACCGGGACCTCTGGCAACCTACCCAAGCCCTTATACCTACACAGGATTCCTTCGGTGGTCCTACCCACCACCACCAACCTTTGATTGACAACCTTCCCCAGATACCCCCGACCATAGCCCACGGCTTATCCCCCACATGCAGGACCCCCATGGATCTCCCAAGCCAGGAAGAGACATTTCACTCAGTGATCGGGGCCCATGAGGAGGAGCTGGCAGGGCATGAGAAGAATCAGAGTGACCCTGCTGTAGCGTGGGATGGCTTCATCTGCCTTGTACTGCTGAGGGATATTTTATCCCCTGCTAAGTCCTTCCCTTATCCCACCCTAGAGTGTGGTTCTGAGCGATAACCTGGAATTTGCCTATTATGGCCATTGGAAGGACGGATAAGCCCCTCCCTACCTTCAGTACTCCCCTACATCACTCGCCAGATGAGTGGGTACGTGCAAGGTGAGATCACCACAGAGGGTACACTTATTCCTCCCCACACTACAACCCCCCTGGGTCACGGAGGGTAGTGCTGAGTGGAAGGAGGTGCCCTCCCTCCCGAGGTAGGAGGTGTCCATGGGACGCCCAACCCTGCCTGCGCCAGTCAGCACCAGATGTCCTGACTGGTGAACGGCGAAGCGGTAACTCTATCGCTGCACTAGCCGGGTTGCTTTCGGATGACTTTTAATTCAAAAAAATAAAAGTTAAAGATAAGTTATCAGTCTCACTGTTTTGGTGCCCATCGAGTGAGTTGTTGTAGCCTGAAGTTAGGACTTGGATCTCATGTTATTCTGCATGTATTGGCGAGTCAACAAGATTAACATCACAGCCCTCCATTTTTTAACATTTTTTTTCCTTCATCATGCCGATTCCTATCTGGATGCCCCCCCCAAGCCCATTCACCCACCATCTACGGGACTTGCTACTGTTCCCCTATGATTTACCTCTCATGGTAGTGTTGGAGGGGCTTGCCCTTGCCCCTCTGAAGAAGGATCCAAGCGGGTGCCCTGTTGGTTTTGCCAGGACTGTGTGGGGCCATCCTTCATCCTGACTGGCAAGGGATTTTCTTCTGAGATTTTTCTGCCCCTGGAAGATTGACATGCAGTGATGCGGAGCAAACGCCTTGACACACAACCTCTGCAAGATGTCAGGTCAGTTGTGGTAGGCACGACCCTTCCAACCCATGTGAGACTACCAGTTTTTCGGATGCTTGATCCTCGCACCCCTGGCTGAGCCCCAGTTACTCGAGTTCACTCTCAAACCACCAGTGTGCAGAGTGGTAGTTCTACTGCTGTGTTGTGCTGCGCTGATGGGTGGCTCAACCCTCCATTTTTGAGGAATTGTTTGGAGCGTTTGTTTTGTAATGCATGGTAGGCTGCCAGATTGTGGCCATTACCAAGATGAAGATTTGGATCCACACAGAGAGACGAGTTGTCAGGTCATCACCTAGGGCAGACACACACCACGTTTCCCAAGCCAAATTATATTTACCGTCCCCCTATTTTGCTCCTTGATGCCTCAAAAGTTATGGTTCAACATTCAGCTTATTGTGTGGTACATATGATGCATCCAGTGTTGGGTGCCAGCTTCCGTCACTGTGGGACGATGACTGGTCCAGGAACGCATGGGGGAATTGTGATTTGTAGGTCACCGAGTCAAGCGTATCAGTGAGCGTGTGGCATTTGGAAGTAGCAGCTTGTGGTGCTGTGCTGGGACCCAACTCTGGAGGTGAGTGAGAGACACTGTAGGATAAAAGGAAGGTGGGGTTTATAAGGTGCTGAAACACTGCGAAAAATAGAACAAAAAAAACATGACACTGGTTTAGAGGCTAGACAAAATAATGGCTCCCAATTAACACGTTTTTAGCAACACATTTATAAACATCTTGGCATCTAGTTGACGGACAAGGGCAACTGCTAGTAATGCAACACCATTCTTGAACTCGGATCAGCAGGAGGAGCTACGCAACACAGGCCCATGAGACATCTTATAAATGATATACCTCTGTGATCACTTGGATCTAGTCATCAGAGAAAGATCAGCATTAGTATTTTTTTCTTAAATTACTATTCAAACAACATGAAGTCTTGCTGTATTCTGACAAATTGCAGTGAGGTCCAACCTTCGAACTGCCCCAGAGATGAAAGAGTTAACTTTCCATGCCAGGCATGGAACGCTGAGCTCGAGCTCAGTTGAGACTCTGTGTGTTGCCGTTTGAACTCAAACCGTCAGATTCTTTACTCCGCCTCACTGAACAGTCGCTCCGGAGATTTCTCCTTTGCTCGGTTCAATTTGTCGGTTAAAGTACCGTTTTTCTCGGTTTCCGACCGAATTTAAACCGTAACCTATCAGTTCAGTCTCTGTCTGTGGTTTCGTGAGTACTAGATAGGCTTATTTTTGTTATTATTCTGTGTGGAACTTGTAAACGTGGGATCGGTTCGGTTTGAACCGATCAGGTTGTTTTAAAAACTTTATTCTGCTTTTAGAGTGTGGTAACCGGTTCTTATCGGTTCTAAAAAAAAAAAACGGACTTTATTACGTTTTCGCGACCAACACAGTCAGGAACCGATATGGTGTCTTGCCCATGGATTGCCAAAAAGGGGTAAGTTTTGTTAGACTCGGCATATCTGAGAAACCCAAAAGAAAAACTGGGCCCACTGGGTTTCAACACTGTAGTGTGTGTGGGGAAGTCTTTGCTAAGGCTGATCCCCACACCACCTGTGTTTATTGTCTGGGGTTTGGCCACCTCAATTCAGACTGCCAGATTTGTAAAAATTTTCCTGCAGCTACCCTGGAAAAAAGAATTGGTAGGCTCAGGGAAAGGGAGGCCAAGAAGTCCACTGACCCGGATGGCCAGCCCGGTTCGGTTCCAACCGAACCAGAAGGAGTGCCCTCTGACCAGGGCGAAACTTCTTTGGGCAAAAGGAGAACCGATTCCGAGGAGTTGGTTCCGGTTAAGAGAACAAGAAGGGATAAATCGGCCGGTGCGGATCCAAAAGTTCTTTCTCCGACTGCTGATGAAATAGCCAAAGCGATAAAAATTGTTCAGTTGCTATCCCCCAGTTCCGACTGAACCGGCACCATTAGGAAGGTGCTCGGTTCGGTCGGTTTCACCAGTTCCGGATTATGATTTAGAGGAATTTTATGAACCAGAGGAGGAGGAAAGAGAGTATGAGGAAAGTGAGTGTGATTATGAAAGTCTGGATGTGCCCATTGACCCGGACATCTCCCCAGACAGACCTTCAGGAGTGTCTCCTCCTAGGCTTTCTGAGTCCTCTTCCCATTTCATGTTTTACAAGAAAGTGGCTGAAACTCTTCAGCTTCCTATGGAAGAAGCTGTGGATGACCAGGAAGAGCCTGACTATGTTGAAATGATGGATATGCCAGAGTCCAGGAGGCTGTCTATTCCCCTTCATAAGTCCTTTGGGAAACAGACAATAAAAATTTTAAAGACTCCTAATTCTATACCTCCTGTGGATAAGAGAATGGACAAGAGGTATACTCTCTCAGGCTCAGATACGGAGTTCCTTACCCAGCAATGCAGCCGTGTTGGGGTAGTGCAGGCTGCAGCCTGTGATAAGGCAAATATACCCTTGGCTTCACACCCCCAGATAAGGACTCCAGGAGGATTGATGCCATGGCAAAGAAACAGTGCATGGCAGCATCCTTGGGACTCAGGCAGGCTAATTATATGGCCTATACAGCTAGATATCAGAAATCTAGATGGGACACTGTAATGGCTTTAGCTAAACAGGTCCCTAGCCAGCTTGCCAGGGAGTTGGAGCAGGTGGCTGCGGATGGTATTGAGGCATCCAAGCTGCAATTCCATGCTGCAGTGGACTCCAATGATGTTTCATCTAGAGTCATCCTACATCTGTGGCCCTTCGTAGGATGGCTTGGCTCAGATGTACTAGCCTGTCTCAGGATACCCAGACTAAGGCCATGGATTTTCCTGTTGTGGTAATTCTCTGTTTGGGGAGCAAACAGAGAACTACATGAAGAATGGATGAGTACAGGACCACCTACAGGAGTGCTCAGGCCAAGGAAAGGCAAGCCACTCCCTCAGAGCAGCATCAGGGGCAGGGGCAGGCCTTTTCTTAGGCCTTTCCTACCGAAGCCAGGCCTCCTCTTCTGCTTATGCTCATAGGGGTTCTTTAGAGGAGAGGCAGACGGGCACAAGCAGGCCTGCTTCACCCTCAGCCTCAAAGCCCCAGCCAAACAGGCACCCTGATGGGTTTGCCAGGGCCGATTCTCCACTACCTGTAGGGGGCAGGCTGGCTTACTTTGTCCAGGACTGGATGTCTTTAACATCAGACAAATGGGTCGTGGAAGTAGTAAGCCAGGGACTGGTTCTCAGCTTCAAAAAATTTCCAAAGATGAGAACTAGATCCTTTCCACCTGCAAATCCTTCAGAGGCACTTGCCCTAGAGGCAGAGGTCTCTTCCCTCTTGGCTCTCAAAGCTATAGAAAGGATTCCACCCCTACACAAAGGGAAAGGATTGTACTCCAGGTACTTCCTCACCCCCAAAAAGACAAGAGAATGGCGGCCCATCCTGGATCTCAGATATTTAAACAAGCACCTTTTAAAGCCAAAGTTCAAAATGGTGACTCTGGGAATAATTCTACCCTCTCTAAGGCCAGGGGACTGGCTAGTCTCCCTGGACCTCAAGGATACCTATTTCCATATTCTCATCAGAAGCTCCCATCGAAAATACCTCAGGTTCGAGCTGCCCTCAGGCCACTACCAATTCAGAGCAATGCCCTTCGGCCTAACCTCTGCTCCAAGGGTGTTCACAAAATGCCTGGCAGTAGTAGTTGCCTTCCTAAGAAGAAAAAGGATTTCCATCTTCCCATACCTGGACAACTGGCTCATTGTAGGCCAGTCCCCAGACCAAGTCAAGTTACATCTACAGATAACTCAGCAACTGCTTAACTTCTCTAGGTTTCCTTTTAAATCTTTCAAAATCAGTTCTAGAGCCTGTACAGCTCCTCACCTTCATAGGTGCAGAGCTAGATACAGTAAAGGCAAGAGCCTTCCTTCCCCTGGACAGGGCAAGGACCCTTATTTCACTGGCCTCTTCATTCACCCTCCAGGTGTCTCGACCAACAAGGCATTTTCTACAGCTCCTGGGGCACATGGCTGCTTCTACAGCAGTGGTGCAGGAGCAAGATTTCAGATGAGGGACATTCAGTTCCACTTGAGAGCCTTTGGTCTCAGAAAAGGACCTCTGACCAAACTGATTCCAGTGACTCGAACCCTGATCCAGGCATTACAGTGGTGGCAGGATCAGGACAATCTAAGACAGGGAGTTCCTTTTGTCACTCAGTCTCACTCTCTAATCCTTACTACAGATGCCTCCCTCTTGGGGTGGGGAGCCCACTTGGGAGACCTGACCACCCAAGGGTTGTGGTCTCCTCAGGAATCTCTGCTTCACATCAGTCTGTTAGAACTCAGAACAGTGTTTCTAGCACTTCAAGCTTTTTCCAAGTCTGTTCAGAACAAAGTAGTTCAGATCAGCACAGACAATACCACCACAATGTGGTATATCAACAAGCAAGGGGGCACTCGGTCCACGGCCTTGTGCACAGAGGCAATGACGTTATGGTCTCTGGCCTATTCCCTGAACACCTCTCTTACAGCAGTACACCTCCCAGGCAAGGACAATGTCCTGGCAGATGCTCTCAGCAGGATATCTCAGGGCCATCATGAATGGTCCCTGGATCCCCTGGTTTTGAAGGTGATCTTCTCCAGATGGGGCACCCCACAGATAGATCTTTTTGCAGCCCCAGACAATCACCAACTTCCTCTCTTTTGCTGCAGGCCCCCAGTGTTGGGCTCAGTCCCCCTGGATGCCCTAGTTCCCAATTGGGAAGGGAAGTTCCTGTATGCTTTTCCCCCCTTCCCTCTCCTGTTCAAGGTGTTAGTCAAAATCAGGTCTCAGCCCTGCAAGGTGATTCTGATTGCTCCAGACTGGGCCAGACAGCCCTGGTACCCTCTCCTGTTGTCCTTAGCAGTCCACCTTCCCCTGTCTCTTCCCAGGAATTACAACCTGTTAACATGCTCAGGGGAGGGTTTGGTATCCGAATCTCAAATCTCTCAATCTCAAGGCCTGGCTCTTGAAGAGTTTGATTTGCACCTCTCTCAAGGTGTTATGGATATCCTAAAGGCTTCTCGGAAGCCTTCCACCAGAAACACTTACAACTCCAAATGGAAAAGATTCTCTATATGGTGCTCTGGGAAGCATATTTCTCCAGAGTCTGCTGGCCTGCCCACAGTCCTTGACTATATGGTTCATCTTAATAGCTTGGGACTCAGACCAGCTACACTAAGAGTGCATCCGGCAGCTGTCTGTGCTTTCCTTTCAGCAGGTAAGCCTTCTTCCCTTTCAGCTCATCCTGTATTCTCAAAATTTTTCAAGGGATTGCTTCATACCAATCCTCCATTCAGGGACCCTGCCCTTGTTTGGGACCTTAATGTTTGCATTGCCCAGCTTATGCAACCCCCTTTGAGCCTTTGTCCTCAGCAGAGCTTAAGTACTTGACTTAGAAAACTGTTTTCTTGGTGGCCATCACTTCTGCCAGGCGCATAAGCGAGTTACAAGCCCTGTCAGTGGAGCCTGATTTTATCTCTTTCCATAGAGAAAAGGTGGTCCTCAGTACTAACAGAAAGTTTTTACCTAAGGTGGTTTCAGACTTCCACCTTAACCAGTCTATGTCTCTTCCTGTTTTCTTCACTGCCCACTCCTCCTCTGGGGAGAGGAGGCTGCACAGTTTGGATGTGAAAAGGGCCCTTAGCTACTACATAGAGTGTACCAAGGGTCACAGGTTTGACTCCCTCCAACTGTTCCTCACTTATGGTGAGGTTGGTAAGGGAAAACCTGCCACTAAGAGATCTGTTGCCAGGTGGATTGTCTCTTGCATTCAATTTTGCTATGAAAAACTAGGCAGGACTCCACCCTCAGGCCTGAGGGCTCACTCTACCAGAGGTACAGCTGCTTTCTTGGCTGCTGCCAGGGATATTCCTATCTTAGAGATATGTCAAGCAGCTACCTGGAAAACAGTCCATACATTCCCCAAGCATTACCCTCTGGATATCCAGGCTAGGAGTAATGCTCGGTTTGGCACAGCAGTGCTTCAGAGCCTATTCCCAAAGTAGGTTCGGTCCCTCCTCTATGGAGGTACTGCTTGGTAGTCTGCAATTTGTCAGAATACAGCAAGACTTCATGTTGTTTGAAGAAAAAATTACTCACCTTAGTAATGTTGTTTCTTCTAATGGAGTCTTGCTGTATTCTGACTTCCCCCCCCACCCCCGCCTCCCCTCTCAGAACCTTTGTTTTGGGATGTGGGTGGGCAGTAGCAGTGTTGGCACTCAAGAGGTTCCCCACCTTTATTTATCACCCTTTACTTGGTGAGTGGGTGTTGTGTTTGTTTCATTTTTTGGGTTTCCTGACTTGAGTCTTTGTTTTGGGACCAAAAAATCTGTTTATTACATTTAGTAGCCAGTTGGCTAGTGTAGGTTTACAGCTTCCACACAGGACACTCAGTGTGTATAGCTCGTAAAGATCTGATGGTTTGAGTTCAAACAGCAACAGACAGAGTTTCAACCAGGCTCGAGCTCAGCGTTCCATGCCTGGCATGGAAAGTTAACTCTTTCATCTCCGGGGCAGTTCGAAGGTTGGACCTCACTGCAATTTGTCAGAATACAGCAAGACTCCATTAGAAGAAACATTACTAAGGTGAGTAATTTTTCCTTTTTTCCCCTATATTTGGCCCATGGCTCCCCCATCCCTGTCACAGCTGTACCCCTCTCCCAATCAACTTTGATATTTTTGTGAAGCAGGTGATGGTTTTCAGTGCCGTGAAGTCACCACACACTGTCCACAGCGACACCTGCCTTTTAGGTGAAGGGCACCTGTACCCTTTAAGTACCACTAAGGTGCTGGCCCGGTGGCGCTGAGGGTTGAGGTGCTGGACGCCTTACCTCGCAGCACGCTGGCGACCTGGGTTTGAGGCCGAGTCCAGGTCGGCAGTGGGGGATGGAGCTGGATTGAGCGGCCGGCAGGCAGGCTCTCCTCTCCAGGGAGGTGATGTGGCATCCCTCGGCCAATGGCGGCCCCTAGTGGAGGCTAGGGGTGGCACCTGGCATAGGCCATGGGGTGGGGAAGAGGGGTCATGACCGGGGCTGTAGGTGCTCCCACGCGCATGCGCTCCTACTCCTGGGGCCCCAGGGAGAAAACCGGAGGAAGAAAAGTGCCGGCAGCAGGATGGAGACCGACTCCCCGCAGGCTCCGGCTCTACAGCTGGGCACAAGATAAGCGCCGCCTATTCCAGGTGGCGGGGCTGGGGGGGGGGGTCGATCAGATGGGGGCTGACCGGAGGGGCATAAAGAAATATAAAAAAAATACAAATAAATAAGTACCACTAAGGTTAGATCTTACTTCGAGAGGGTTCCTGCAGTAGGTCTTCACATATAGACTGCACCCCCTGGCGTCAGGACGCACAGCAAACTTGTGGCTAGTAATCGTCGGTGGGACCTCCCCCATCGTCCAGGTAGCGCGTCAGCCTGACTATAAAAGGGCAGTCTACGCACCTGCCAACCAAGGTCTTTCCCGCCCGTCGCTCAGTTAATTAAAACCAAGCGGTGAGAACAGCATTCCATCGCCCACCATGTTTAGCATTTACTTAGCGATTTTTTCAGAGTTCTCGGATATTTCTAGCCACCACCCGTTATGGTGTATGTCGTCTAGTCGGCCCAAAAAGAAGTGCTCCAAGTGCGGCACACAGATCCCGCACAGGGCCAATCACTCTTGGTGCATCCTCTGCCTGGGGCCTAGGCACAACTCGGCTGAATGTACCATCTGCCAAGGCTTTAACCAGGCCACGCACACCCGTCAAAAGAGGACCCTTGAAGCCCATCTGCTAACCCAGAGGCTGGCTTCCATGGAAAAGGAGCTTCAGGAGCTGAGAGAAAGATTGTCGTCACCAGCCCTGGAGAAGAAAAGCAAGAAAAAGGACAAGGAGAGACACCGGGAGTGGAGTCGTTCTCCTCGGGGGAAGACCAGCCAGACAACTGACGCCGACCATGGTGGGCCCTCCACCTCCATGAGTACCCCACCTGTAGGGCCTTTGTCTGCCCCGGTGGACTGGACGCCCTCACCCACACACACTTAGACACACACACCCGCCGAGGTGAGCGGGCAGTCAGGGGTTGCCTCATTGGAGGTTTCAGTTAGGTCTCCTGCTCAGAGCACCGCCAATGAGTCACCCTCTGGCTCTGCCGCCAGGCACCTGGCCCAGGCCGATCAGCCTAACCCGGGTACTTCTACTCTGGTTAGTCCGGCTGCATCTAGTAAGACAGTCGACAGCTCCTCCGCCAACCGCGTAGACGACTCTGCTCTCCCGTTGGACTCCCTTGTGGCCCCCGACTCGGGGACGAGCACGCTTGCAGGCCTAACTTCATCCCCGTGGGTTCCTTCCCCCAGGGATTTGCCACCAGTACCCGACTTTTCTCTCCAGTTAGATACCTTTCCTGACTTGTCGTTGGGGGGACTTGCCTGATCTCTCCCCCCCCCCAGGTTCTATTCCGCCACTGGATCTCCTCCTCACTGCGGATCCCTCACTGGGCAAGGCATGGACCTTCCTCCCACAGGACCTTCGGGCCCTCTGCCTAGGACTCCAAACAGCTGGACCAGTACAGTAGAAAAATGTACACCTCATCCACCTGTGCCATCAGGTCCTTGAACTATGTCTCACATATGGTGGTCTTTCAGAAGTCCTCCTTAGCAGAGCTGGAGAAAGACCTTCAGGAGATTCCTGATGAACAACTCAGGAATAAACTCCTGGAAAAAGTCAGGATGAACAAGTCATCCTGCCGCCATGGTTTCCATGCCACGTACGACTCTGTCGATTCGGTGGCTCGGGGAGCAGCTACTGGGATTTGTCTCAGATGCTTAGCCTGGCTTCGTCTGGCAGGGTTGGCACAAGATGTTCAGTCTTCTCTCCTGGACACTCCTTTCAGGGGTTCAGTTCTGTTTGGTGGCGACGCCAAAGATATTATAACTGGGCTGCAGGAGAGCGGCAAGTCCCTCCGGGATGTTCGTTCCATGTACCGTTCCAGACAGAAACAACGGCAGCAGCCTTTTCGCTGCCAATGGAAGTGGAACAGACAGAACCAGGGCAAACAACAAAACGTCGTGCCCCAGGTTCTGGCGCCCAAACTCCTCAGACCAAGTTAACAAACCTGCCTCCGGAGGAAAGGCGCCTCTTCCCTCCACGTCCTGACTCCCTACCCCTCCTTCCGCTCCCTCCGACTCTCAGAGGAACCGGTAGGGGGAAGGTTCAGCCTCCACCTGGACAGGTGAAAGGCCGTCACCACAGATGCATGGGTTTTCCAACTCATAGAAAGAGGTCACTCAGTAGAGTTTCTGGAGAGACTGCCTCCCAACCCTCCAGGAAAGTCCTTTTACCCGTCAGACCAACTCTAACTGGTCAGGCAGGAAATTTAGCTCTGCTGCAAAAGGCAGCTATAAAGCCCGTTCCTCTGGTACAGACAGGAAGGGGATTCTACTCCCACTTCTTCCTGGTTCCAAAGAAGACGGGGGATCTAAGACCCATCTTAGATCTCAGCATGCTCAGTCTCTTCGTGGAGTACAAGAGATTCTGCATGCTAACTCTTCGGGGACTGTTACCCCTGCTCCTATCAAACACATGGCTGTGCTCCCTGGACATGCAGGACGCTTACCTCCATATCCCCATTCTCCCGGCCAACTGCCACTTCCTCAGATTCTCCGTTCTGGAGGATCATTTCCAGATCTTACTTCGAGAGGGTTCCTTCAGTAGGTCATCACATATAGAACTAGCGCCACCTGGCGTCTGGCCGCACGGCAGACTTTTTCTAGCAATACCTGACGGGGGACAGCCCATCCGACGTCACGTGACCGACATAAGCGTGATGCTATATAGTGGATGGTCCCCACGCCCACCCTCCAGTTCTTTCCTGCTGTCGCCTCATGTCGGTCGCATTGCAGACTTCCCAAGCGATCATCGTTGAAAGTGCTTTTTTCTCGTCGGTTTTCACTGCGTTCTTTTCTTCAGATTTGCAAATTTTCTTCTATGTCTTCACTGAAGAAGAAGTGTTTATTTATTTAGTTTTTGTTGACCGGGTAAGTGCACTAGACAAATTCTGCCTATTTTCAGGCACAACCCGGGAAGGGGGATACAGATGAATGCCAACTGACCTTAATTCAGATTAAGCTGTTCCACCTGTGGCACGCAAATTCCACGTAAGGATGTCCACTTGAAGTGTGTGATCTGCTTAGGCCCAGACCACCCAGTCTTTTCTTGCCTGGACTGCCAGCCTTTTAACCAGGCCACCCACAAAAGGAGGCAGCAGGCTCTGGAGGCCCATCTTCTCAAGACCCGGCTGGCATCTTTAGAAAAGCAGATGGAGCAGATCCGGTCTTCTTCTTTGTCTCTTTCCAAAAAAGATTATAGGAAAGAGAAACATAGGGAGCGGGCGCACTCCCTGAAGGTGTCCCAGACCGAAGCCTCTCAACCAGCAAGGCTTCTTCCCAGCCGCCGCCCAAGGCAAAGCCGGCTTCGGATGGTAAGTCAGACAAATCCTCCTCTGTGGGTAAAGTCAGCCACTGGCTCCTCCGATGGCCACACTGCATCTGCTGCTGAGTCGGCCCCCGGCTCCTCCGGGGAGCGCCCAGCCGCTGGTAAGTCAGCTCCTCAGGCTTCGGGGACCCACACAGCACCAGTCGATAAGTCAGCAGGGGGCTCCTTCTGCCCAGCTTCATCTTGGCAGACGCCCGACCCAGGCAGGCCAGATTCAGCTGACTGCCTAAGCGTGCAAAACCCGACGTCCGAAGAGCACGGGGGAGACTGCCTCTCTCCCCACTTCCTCTTCGCCAGTAGCTTTCCCTGCTCAGGCTGCTATCTCAGGCGATGATAGTGCAGAACCCCTAGACGTCAACCACACCTCTGGGTCTGTTCCCCACTCTCCTGATGTGGTTACAGGGAAGGAGGCTCCCCGTCAGCCGTCCAGCCCTACTCTGAAGGCCCCTTCTATCCCTTCTGGTGGGATCACTCCCGACCCGACACCTGTCCTGGTCTAGATCCCTCCGCCAGATCTGGAAATGGTTCCTCCAACACTGGATCCCCCGACTGTGGTCTCTGAGCCTGGGCCCGGCCTTCTGCCCCAGCCTTTGGCTCCGGTGCCAGATGTGGTCCCTCCGTCAGGTCCCCTTCACCTGGCTCCGACGCCAACCCACATTCTGGCGTTGGATTGGGTGGTGCCGGTCCCGACGACGGTGGCTCCAACACCGGACCTACCAGCGATTTATACAACGGCAGGCCCTATGTGGGTTCCCCCTCTGTCAGATCTTCTGACATTGGGCCTCTACTCATGACCCAGGACTGTCCTGCATTACCCCTCGGGGTATCCTGGGGACCATCTCCTGGCTGATCCTCCTCCAGATTGGAGCGGCACGGGGCACTACTTCCCAGGATACGGTCAGTATCCGGGATATGGCTATTCAGGTTACCAGGGATACCATTATCTTTCTCCCCCCAGTAATTCCTCCACCTCCTTCCCCCCCCAACCTCAACCCCCTCCTCCGCCCCTTCCACAAGCCCCGGTTCAACCAGACTTCAAGACTCTTATCCAGTCTTGGTGGCAGGGCGCACGCTCAGAGCTGGTATCTGACCTGGAGAGTAGACTCCCTCCTCTGCGCTGTCCTAGGTCTTCGTCCCCAAGGAGCTCGTCCCACTCTATGGTCCACGTCCTGGGGACTTTCTGCAAGGAGATCACTCTTCCGGATCTCGGAGACCATCCGGACGTGGGGGATGATGATGATGATGAGGAGGATGGCGATGAGTCACCGGAGGAGCCCTCGGATCATGAGTCTTCGGTCCCTAAGGGCAAGGTTTCCCTCAAATCCCCTTCGGAGGACCCTGCCTTTTTGGACCTCTTGAGGTCCATGCAGAACTACTTCGAGTGGGAGTTGGAGGAACAGGATCCGATGCGGCACAGACTCGCTGAACATCCGGACCCGAAGTCTCTGTCCCTGATCCCTGTTCCCCCATGGATAGGACCTCACCAGGACCTCATCTCTACTGTCTGGCAGATGCCTCATTCCGTCCGGGCTGTTCCCAAGAGGGCAGACAGGGTTTACCGAGCACCCAAGGATGCTCCATTCCTCAGCGTTCATCCGAAGGTGGACTCCGTTATGATTTCAGCTGCTCATGACCGCTCTTCAGCACCTAAGCACATGAGCACCTCTCCCCCAGACAAGGAGTTGAGGCAGATGGACCAGTTCAGCAAGAAGGTCTATTCTTTGGCCACTTGTGCACTTCGGTCCCTTAATTATGTGGCCCACATGGTGTCACACCAAAAAGCCACCTTGGCCAGGCTTGAGGCACGAGTCCAATCTATGTCAAGTCAAGTCAAGTTTATTGTTCTTCCAAAAAATTAGAAAAATTTCTGGACATTACAATTTTTAAATTTAAAAATACAAAATGTGAAATAAATTAAAAATATGATTAAACAGACTCCTTATCTCATTAGAATAACTCTCATAAGAAAGTATGCTGGTTAAAATTCTTCAGATTGTATAAAAAACAATTCATTTATCTCTGAGCCACTTTCGGTATGCTTTTTTCTTAACACTTATTACAGATGTTATAAAATTCCCTACCAGTATTGCATCTTGAACAGTCATTGGGTGCATCTTAAAAATCCATCAAACCATACTAAAGTAAAATTAAATTATGCCCGGAAAGCATACAAAAAATTCTTAAAGATAAAAAAACATGAATTTACACAAAAAAGATGGGAATTTATCCATCAAACAATATTGAACAGTGATAGTAGGGCCTTTTGGAGTATGGTTGCAAGAGGGGTTAAATTATATCAATCTACACTACCATCTTATATCCCCAAAGAAGCATGGGTTACCTATTATACAGCTTTATTAAACAAAAACATTTTACAAAGAGATCAAATAAATTCCTTACAATGGTATCTCTGCTTCCTTACTCACTTATAATTTTCACTTCTGATGATGTTCAAATGGCAATCTTAAAATTAACAAACAATAAAGCTCCAGGCCCAGATAAAATCCCAGCCGAGATTTATAAAGACAATCTCAATTTTTGGATTCCTTTTTTACTCAACTTATTCAATATTTGTTTAAAAGAATGTACAATGCCATCGTCATGGCAAAAAAACATAATAATACCTATTCATAAAAAAGGTTCGTTATACAAACCAAGTAATTACCGCCCAATAAGTTTACTAGACATTGCAGGGAAAATATTCTCTCGTATATTGTTAAACAAACTACAAATCTGGATAGATACTAATAGCCCTCTTTCAAAATTTCAAGCTGGATTTCGTCATGGATTTTCCACAACAGATAATGTTTTTGTATTATTCCATCTCCTAGAGAAATACATATTATTTAGGAAAATGAGACTTTATGTTTTATTTGTTGATTTCTCTGCTGCGTTCGATTCATTAATAAGACAGACTTTATGGGAAATTCTTAGGATTCGAGGCCTCCCTTCGTCTTTACTCCTCCCGATGGTTTTACTTTATACTTATACGGCAGTGAGATTTGATCAAAGAGGAAATATCACAGAATATTTCCCAACCTCTAAAGGTATCAAACAGGGATGTTTACTAGCTCCCTATTATTCAATATATATATAGATACCTTATTAGATTATGACTTAAGTGATCGGTGGACTCTCAAAAATAAAAGATCAATACATACACAACCTAGCATATGCAGATGATCTAATTCTACTATCACTGACCCTAAAGGACTAGAATTAAAATTTAAATCTCTTGTGAATAAATGTAAAGAATTGGAATTGAGAATAAACCTAGACAAAACAAAAATAATGATCTTTGGAAATCGGTCATCAAAACCAAGGATTTTCTACAATGATGCCCTTATTGAAATAGTGACATCTTATAAATACCTTGGTATAACATTACACTCTAGAAACTTCTGGGCACATCATATTAAGGAACAGATTAATAAGGCAAAGTATGCAGCAAAAGCACTGCAAAGATTTAACCTTAAATATGGAGGTTTTACGGTAATACCTGCTATTAAAGCAGAGGAGGCAAAAATTACCCCACTACTATTATGTGGAGCGGAAATCTGGGGATATAATCATTATCCACAACTGGAAACCCCTCTTTTATATTATTATAAATATATTTTACAAGTTCCTACTTCAATGGCTAGATCAATAGTTAGAACAGAATTAGGTAGATTACCTTTGATTTCCCTTATTAACCTAAGAATAGTCACATATTGGTTGAGATCAATAAATAATATAAATAATGTTATGCCATTGAACTGTATAATGGAAAAGGAATCCTGGCATAAAGAAGGTTTTACCTCTCTATGGTTAAAATCCCTTTTTCAAATATTACACAGTATAGAGTCAACTCACCTATGGAATGATTGGCAAGCGGAAATAAAAATACACGAAAGCTATAAGGTTAATTTGAAAAAAAACAACTTTTTACAAAAGCCACACAAATTCAGATGAATCAAGTAAGGAGCCAAAGACGAGCCCTGTGGTTTGCTCAAAACAAAATTGATTCCAACATGGAAGAATACTTGCGACTTCCTTTATCACCATACATACGTAAAGCGATAACCTGGGCGAGATTTGAACTTATTACATCAAAATACATTTACTTTAATAAATTAAAATTAAATGAATCAGCTCAGGATAAATGTCCTTGCAATAGAGGATTCACTGAATCGTTAAAGCATGTATTAATTCAATGCCCTTTATTTAATTATATTCGTTTTAAATATTTGGGGAAAATTCTTAGTAAATATGCAATCTATGGAACCTTCAGATCTCAAGGAGGAGCTCGCCAGGGAACTCCGCCTGTCCCACTTTTCCTGCAGGCATGCATTGCGGGCTACATACAACTCTGTCGATTCAGTAGCTCACGCCTCGGTGACTGCCGTTGTTTTGAGACGATAGGCCTTGTTTTTGCATCTCTGGCCTCACCAACGAGGTCCAGTCTGCGATCCAAGATTCCCCCTTTCGGGGCTCGGGGCTCTTTGGTGGCGACACCAAAGATATCATCACCGATCTCTGGGATAAAGGTCAGGCCCCCATATTAGTGCAGTCCATGTACCGATCGGGTGCCCAACAACTGCAGCAGCTCTTTCGGAAAAGGACCTTGAGGCAGAGGAAGCAGGCCCCGGCTCGTCGTCAGGGCAAGTGTAAGTCCACAGGTTCCGCCACTCCTCCTGCCTCCAAGAATCAGAGACATTCAGGGGTCCCTCCCTCTGACCATCCTGCCACCTCCTGACTCCCTCGCCCCACCCCCTCCTCACCTTCTGTGCGAGGAGCCAGTGGGGAGGGAGATTCGCCTGCCACACGCAGGAGTGGCAGGGCATTACCTCCAATGCATGGGTCCTTCAGCTGGTGTCCACTGGACCCACCATAGAGTTTCTGGAGATTCCACAAGATTCTACACCAGTCTGGTCATCCTACTCTCGGGACCAGGCTCTTCTCGGCAGAGAAGAAATTGACTCTGTCTTGCTCAAGGAGGCTATAGAGAGCGTTCCCCTCCGGCAAAGGGGAAGAGGGTTCTACTGCCACTTCTTGCTGGTTCCAAAAAAGTCAGGCGAAATGAGACCCATTCTCGACCTGAGCAGTCTCAACCTGTACGTTGAGTACAAGGAATTCAGAATGCTGACCCTCCAAAGCCTTCTCCCACTCCTGCTGGAGAATCAGTGGCTTTGTGCTCTGGATATGCAGGATGCTTACCTGCACATTCCAATTTTCCCTGGCCACCGCTGGTTCCTATGGTTTTGTTTCCAGGGGGAGCATTTCCATTTCTGGGCCCTCCTCTTTGGTCTGTCTTCAGCACCTCGGGTCTTTACCAAATGCCTGGCAGTGGCGGCGGCCTTCCCGTGTCGCCAGGGCATAGCAGTGTTCCCTCACCTGGATGACTGGCTGATTTCCGCCCCTTCCAGAGATTCCCTTTCGGAAGCTCTGCATTTCATTCTGGACCTGTTCTCCAAGTTGGGAATTACTGTCAGTTTCCCCGAATCAGAGACTTTTTTTTTTTTTTTTTACCAGGAGAGCGACACTAAGCTGAAAGCTTGTTTACAGGTGCGACCTGGGAGCACAAGGAAGTTAAGTGACTTGCTCAGTGTCACACAGTATGCAAGTGGGGGCTGTGGGATTCAAATCCAGGTCTCCAGGTTTGCAGCTCAGAGCCTTAAACCATTGCGCTATACTGCTTCCTCCTGCTGGAGAACCAGTGACTTCAGTTCATCAGGGCAGTCTTGGACACCATCCAGAACAGGGCTTTCCTGCCTCCAGACAGGGTGGAAACCCTGGTCCGTCAGGCTTCAGTGGTGGCCTCATCCAGGTCCATTCCAACAAGGGAGGTCTTTTGCCTTCTCGGTCTGATGGCAGCCTCCATCACTACCATTCCCCTGGCGAGGCTCCATATGAGAATCACTCAGTGGTCCTTGCGGGTGCAGTGGGATCAGCTCCTGGACGACCTGGATCATCCAGTCCTGTTATCGTCAGCAGTCCAGAAAGATCTGCTTTGGTGGAGGGATCCCTGCAACCTTTCTTTGGGTCTCCCATTCAGGAGTCCTGTCCCCTTGGCATCTCTGACTACAGATGTATCAAATATGGGCTGGGGGGCGCATTTGGGGGAACACCATGCACAAGGACTTTGGTCCAGCTTGGAGGCGTTGTTACACATCAGCATTCTGGAGATGAGAGCAGTCTTGTACGCACTTCAGGCATTCTAGACTCTTCTCCCCAAGGGATCACTGTTCATCCAGATGGACAGTATGTCGGTAGTCTTGTATCTCAACAAACAAGGAGGAACTCGCTCGTACCCTCTCTGCAGGGAAGCGATGAGTGTGTGGAACTGGGCAGTCCAGCACGATCTGTCCTTAGTGGCTGTGCATGTTCCAGGTGTTCAGAACATTCTGGCGGACAGTCTCAGCAGGTCTTGAACCCTCAGTCACAAATGGAAACTAAGTCAGGAAGTGGCAGAGTCTCTCTTCCTAAGGTTGGGGCATCTGGAACGCGCCTTTTCGCCTCTCCATTCAATGCAAAACTTCACAGTTTTTGCTCGCTCGTTCCAGGGCATGGTGCTTTCTGGCAAGATGTATAGTCTCTCTCTCCTGGACAGGGACATTTTTATACACCTTCCCTCTGTTTCCCATTCTCCAGAGGGTTCTTCTCAAACTTCGAGCAGAGAGGGCTCGGATAATCCTTATCGCCCCCACTCTGGCTGAGACAGACTTGGTTCCCACTTCTGCAACAGTTAGTGGAGAAACCACCAGTTCCACTTCTGTGACTCACAGCCTCTTGACACAGAATCAAGACCAGCTCATCCATCCGGGGCTCAGGACCCTGCATCTTCATACGTGACTCCTGCAGACTTAGCAGTCTCTCGGTTTGGTGTCTCTTCTCAGGTCGCCCAGATAATTGTTGAGACTAGAAAGCTGTCTACTCGTTCCACCTATGCTATGAAGTGGAAAAGTTTTTACCATTTGGGCGGCTTCCAAAGATTGGAACCCTTTCTCTTGTTCTGCTCCACAAGTCATGGAATACCTCCTTCATCTTTCAGATTCGAGCCTGTCCTGTTCCTCTTTGAAGGTCCATCTTTCAGCTATTTCGGCGTACCACGAGCTGGTGGATGGTAAACCTGTGTCTCAGTTGGAAGTCTCGAAAACTTTTCTTAAAGGGATCCTCTATCTGAAACCCCCCCCATCCGCAGCCCCACACCACCTTGGGATTTAAACTTTGTGTTGGAGAAGCTC
Source organism: Neoceratodus forsteri (assembly GCA_016271365.2). Classification (NCBI taxonomy): domain Eukaryota; kingdom Metazoa; phylum Chordata; order Ceratodontiformes; family Ceratodontidae; genus Neoceratodus; species Neoceratodus forsteri. The sequence goes on from JADMNL010000033.1 coordinate 84,268,042, forward strand.
ACTCTCCTGCCTTTTGAACCAGCAGTGAGCTGTGATTTACGCTTTCTGTCCTGGTAAACGTTGTTTTTAGTTGCAGTTACCTCAGCTCAGAGAATTTCGGAGCTTCAGGCTCTGGTTTGCAAGGAGCCTTATTTAATTTTCCATAAGGACCAGGCGGTCCTCCGGACAAATCCTAAGTTTTGCCTAAGGTGGTTTCAGAGGTCACACTGAACCAATCAGTGGAGCTCCATGTTTATTTTCCATCCCCTGCAAATAGAGGTGAGGCACTCCTGCACACCATGGATGTGCATCGTGCTCTCCGTTGCTATACTCGTCGTACAAGAGTTCCGTAAGGATGATCAGCTGTTTGTCTCCTTTGCCCCCAGATCTTTGGGCAAAGCTGTTTCTTTTTTTTTTTTTTAAATATAGCTTTTTGTTTTATTTTGAGATAGAATATCACATACATAATCACATTTTATACAACGTGTTAGTTGTTGAGGTTCCTTGTTACAGCATATACAGGCAATTAATTTACAGGCATTTAATTTTTACACATAGGACTGTTTAACATATCCCTGTAGTAGTATCCTACTATCTTCCTCTGTTTGGTAAATAGATCAGAATAAGATCTCATAGACTATAGTCTTAAATAAATATTGTTCCCTAGCTTCCCCCTCCCATGTTTTCCAGATCAACATCCCTCTCAGTCTGGGTCTCCTCCCATTATCATCAAAAACTCCAAGATAATATACCATCTCAACTATGATTAAATTGAAAATCATAAGATATTCATCTTTTTGTGTCATGATACAAATTCCGGATAGGTCTCTAATTGATGTGCAACCCATAGTCCCCATCTAGTATTAAAGGTGTTTATCCTGTTGTTTATCTTATATGAGAGACGTTCCAAGTTATATACTTCATAGGTGAGGTTTCTCCAAGAGGCTTTATCAGGGGCTGTTTTAGTGAGCCATAGTCTGGTGATAACTGTTTTAGCTATTAAAATTAAAAGTGTGATAAGTTTATATTGAGACCAGTTGATCTGTATATCCTGTGGTGGCGTTGCTGTCAGGATAAATCCTGGGGTAAATAGATCAGGGTTGCCAAAAATGTTGTTAAGTTCCACTATGATATCCCTCCAATAATCAGATAGGAGAGGACAAGCCCATAATATGTGTTCTTGGCCTGCAGGAGAATATCCACATCCTCTCCAGCAAAGACTTCCGTCTGGTGCCCCTAATTTTACCTGGATATCTGGAGTTCTAAAAAAATCTAACCCTGGTCTTCCAGGCAGATTCTCTCCAATAAGATGTTGCTGAATTCTTAGAATAAAAGTAGGTGGATTGTAACCATCTGTCTGGGTCTAGTTCTAATTTAAGTTCCCTTACCCATCTAGCTCTCACTTGGTCATGTTCCTGTGCGGACATAGGGCGCATTGCCTGATATATATTACTAATAATGTATTCTTGTGATCTACCTTCTATGGCCTGGATAATCAAGTGTACCTTTTTAGATGGGGCTTTTGCTATTCCAGTTAAACAAAGCTGTTTCTAAGTAGTGCCCGTCCAATTGGTTGGGCAATTGTATTCACTTCTGCTACCAGAAGTATGACAAGCCTCTGCTGGGACCAGTCAGAGGTCATTCTACAAGGGGCATGGCTGCTTCTGCAGCTTTTCTGCGCAGCATTTCAGCAGCCAATATCTGCACAGCAGCAGCGTGGAGTTCTGTCCATACCTTTACCAAACACTACAATTTGGACATTGCTTCTAGGCGGAGGGCAGGTTTTGGCTTAGCTGTTCTGCAGGGCCTTCTGTCCTAGGCAGGCTCCACTCTGTGTTTTCCTTAGTTCCTGGAGTTTTTCCTTCTCCCTTGTTTCTCTCAGTCTCTGTACAGAGGGACTGCTTGGGATTCAGTCCTATATGTGATGGCCTACTAAAGGAACCCTCTCTAAGTAAGATAGTACAGTTATGTAGGAGCTTAACGTAACAGTAGATCTTCGAAAGAGGTTCCTTCAGTAGGTCATATTTTCTCCCACCCTCCTTCCCTCTTTTTTATTTAGGGACTCCAGACTCTGTTTCCTCGTGCTGTCAGGCCTATTCCAGGCTCCGGTGGGACAACTGGAGGGTGGGTGTGGGGACCGTCCACTATATAGCGTCACGCTGATGTCGGTCACGTGACGTCGGGTGGGCAGTCCCCTGTCAAGTATTGCTAGAAAAAGTCTGCCGTGCGTCCAGACACCAGGTGGTGCTAGTCCTGTATGTGATGACCTACTGAAGGAACCTCTCTTGAAAATCCACTGTTATGGTAAGTTCCTACGTAACTATACTTTCAGAGGCCTCCCGTTTGGCCTCTCCTCAGCACCTCGGGTCTTCACCAAGTGCTTAGCGGTGGTCGCAGCGTTTCTACGCCACAGGGGCATCTATGTGTTCCTGTACGTGGACAACTGGTTCTTTTCAGCCCCCCCCTCGCCAGACAGCCTGAAGGAATCCCTCTCCTTCACTCTGGGCCTCTTCTCCAGTCTGGGAATTTCTATCAATCCCCCCAAATCCCAGCTAATACCCTCCCAGCACCTTCAATTCATTGGAGCGGTGCTGGACATGGTCCAGAGCAGGGCCTTCCTTCCAGTCGACCGAGTGGAGACTTTAATTTCATAAGCCACATTTGTAGCTTCCTCTCGGTGGGCCATTGCTCGGTTAGTCCTTCGACTTCTGGGTCTGATGGCGGCTGCCATACCCACAGTTCCTTTGGCCAGGCTGCACATGAGGGTAACCCAGTGGGCTCTCCGAGTCCAATGGGATCAGCGCCTGGATGACATGGACCAGCGGGTCCTGGTCTCCAGCATCCTTCAAAGGGATCTCCTCTGGTGGAAGGATCCCGCCAATCTATTGGCGAGGGCCTCCTTTCACCCTCCATCTCCCTCTCAAATCCTCACTTCGGATGCCTCGAACTCAGGATGGGGAGCGCATCTGGGGGATCACAGAACCTAAGGCCTCTTGTCTCCCATGGAGGAGAACCTGCACATCAATATTCTGAAAATCAGAGCGGGCTCTCCAGGCATTCCAGTCACTTCTGACTCCAGGAACACTTCTCATTCAGACAGACAACATGGCCACTGTCTGTTATCTAAACAAACAGGGAGGCACCCGATCGTACCCTTTCTGCAGGGAGGTGATGCGGGTTTGGTACTGGGCAATTCAGCACAGCCTATCGTTGACAGCAGTCCACGTGCCAGGTGTTCTTAACATTCTGGTGGATAGTCTGAGCTGATCAGTTGCCAGGGCTCACTAGTGGGAACTAAAGCAGGAGGTAGTAGAAGATCTGTTTCTTCAATAGGGTCGACCAGACCTAGATCTGTTCACCTCCCCATCCAACGCAAAACTACCCAACTTTTGCTCGCTCGTTTCCCGGCATGGTGCTTTTTGGTGAGATGCACTGTCTCTATCCTGATTAGGGAAGTTTTGGTACGCTTTTCCTCCCTTTTCTCTATTACAGAAGGTTCTGCTGAAGCTCCAAGCAGAGGGGGCTCACATGATCCTCATTGCCCCTCTGTGGCCTCGGCAGATATGGTTCCCGCTGTTACAACACTGGCTTTGGAACCACCAGTACCTCTACCTCTCTCTCACGACCTTCCGTCCCAGTAGCAGGGCAGCCTGGTTCATCCGAGCCTCAAGTCTCTCCATCTTCATGCGTGGCACCTGTGGACATAGCGATTTCTCACAATGGAGCTTCTGCGGGGGTAGCTTAGGTCTTAGTGGAAGCTAGGAAGCTTTCCACTAGATCCACCTACACCATGAAATGGAAGAGATTTTCTATCTGGGCTTCTGCGAAAGGCTTAGGCCCTTTTTCTTGCTCGGACTCCCAGGTATTAGAGTACCTCTTGCGTCTTTCAGAGTTGGCCCTTAGTTACTCCTCACTGAAGGTCCATCTTTCTGCGGTGTTGGCCTACCACCTTCTGGTGAAGGCCAAACCCTAGCTCAGCTAAAGGTTTCTAAAACCTTTTTGAAGGGGATCCTTCATATAAAACCTCTGGTCTGGAATCCTCTTCCTCCCTGGGATCTCAATTTTATGTTGGAAAAGCTTACTTTGCCTCCTTTTGAACTAGCAGCAAGTTTCAATATGCGTTTTTTTTAGTGTGGAAAACGCTCTTTTTAGTTGCTATTATTTCAGCTCGAAGAGTTTCAGAGCTTCAGGCTCTAGTTTGCAGAGAGCCTTATTTAATTTTCCACAGGGACCAGGTGATCCTGCGGACTAATCCTTCATTCCTTCTGAAAGTGGTTTCGGAAATGACTCTAAATCAGAGTGTTGAGTTGTCAGTGTTTTTTCCAGAGCACTCCAACAGGGGGGAATATCTTCTGCACACCCTTGATGTGCACAGGATTTTGAGGTACTGTACTTCTCGGACTAAAGGGGTTTGAAAATCGAACCAGCTCTTTGTTGCCTTTGCCTCCCAGTGTCAGGGCAAGGAGATCACGAAACAGACTCTGTCTAGGAAGCTGGCTAACTGTATTCATTACACTTACCAGAAGTACGAAAACCCCCTTCCGGGGGCAGTCAAAGGCCACTCCACCAGGAATGTGGCTACCTCTACCGCTTTTTTCAGGAATGTGTCCACTGCGGACATCTGTGCAGCGGCCACTTAGTCTTCTGTCCACACTTTCACTAAGCATTACAGTCTGGACATTGCCTCTAGGCATTGAGCTGGCTTTGGCCTTGCAGTTTTGCAAGGTCTTCTGTCTTGAACAGACCCTTCGTTGGCAGACATCTTCCTCCTCCCGAAACCTCCTCTCTGACGCCTTATCTTATGTCAGACTGCTTGGTATTCAGTCCTGTATGTGAAGACCTACTGCAGGCACCCTCTTGAAGTAAGATATAGCAGTTACATAAGAACTTACCGTAACAGTAGATCTTCGAGAGAGGTTCCTGCAGTAGGTCTAGCTTCCCACCCCGCTCCTGAGTTTTTACCTTGTTCCATGCCCAGGACCCTGTCTGTTCTGGGGCTCAGGGTAACAGGAGTCTATTACTCCTCTTTTTTACTCTCTTTATTTAGGTTTCCAGTGGAAAAGAACTGGAGGGTGGGCGTGGGACCGCCCCTTTTATAGCCACGCTGACATCGCATCACCTGACGACTGGTTGTGGTCCCCGTCGACGACTGCTAGCTACAAGTTTGCTGTGCAGTCCCGACGCCAGGGGGCGCAGTCCTATATGTGAAGACCTACTGCAGAAACCTCTCTTGAAAATGTACTGTTATGGTAAGTTCTTACGTAACTGCTATTTCCATAGCACAAGTTCAGTACATCTTGAAACCTACCTCCCTAGAGGACTGATTATTTAGTGCTTGTCATAAACCAGGGGTGCACAACATGCGGCCTGGACAGCAGCTGTCTGTGGCCTCTGAGGACCTAGCAGCTTCCACTTGCAGTCTTTATTTTTTTGTTGTTGTTTTTAGTTTCAGTAACATATTGATAAATAAACATAAATAGATAAATGTATGTTTTGATTTTTTTTTTTTTTTTATGTGTATATTTAATAATGTCTTGCTGGACATTTGTCACCTTGGGCCATTTTACAGTGGCCCTTGGCCTTCGGCCTTGACTCAAGTCTTCAGTCTGACCCTCCACAAAAAAAAGTTGTTCACCATAAACACATCTTAAAAATACCTCCTAACTGGGCTAGCCAGTTAGTTTTCCGAAGTTTTTGGTTCGCAGAGATTCTAAACTGAAACCGGTGGAAGCCTATCAACAACGTCAAGGTGTAAACTCCCATAACTGAGTTCTTAATGCTTAATAAGTTGACAGGGCTTCCATTATTTAATAAAGTAATAAGGCATGACAGGCCGTGGGTTATTGGGGGATTCACCTATGCCTCGTGGTATGTCACAAGGCGCAGCCAAGTGACTTCACCATATAAGAAGTGGGTCATCCCCCCAATTACCCATGTCCTGTAAGATCTTTTCCACGTGTAAAATTTAGATGTGTTTTATTTATGGCTTTTATAAATACCCTTCCTCAGCCATGGTTTATTGTAGCTTTTACCCACGGGTGAAGGCCTTAGCTGACCATTCAGGTTACTGGATTTTTTATGTCCATTGTGTAATAGCTAAAGAACCTCAGTCTGGCAGCACTGACCTTGGCTGATGCAGTCCTAGTAACAATATCATGGTAATGAAAACAAAAATAAAAACAAACTCCCTGAACAAGGTCCCTTTCTCTTATCAAATCGAAAAGGCTGCTGTCATTTTATAACTAAAGAATGGTCCTTGATCTGAGAACAGTTCGTGACTCTGTATCAGGCCCAGTCAGTGCATCAAGGTGAATCTCCACAACTTGGTCCCTAGCTCTTATTTGGTTGGTTGATAACTTAATTGGTCGGTTGGTTAGGTTGTTCGTGCCAAAGCTCGTTTCCCGGTGCAGCCTGGGGGAAGGGAATAAGGGGGAAAGTGATGCAGTTTACAAAGTAATATTATAGGAATACAGTAATGTAAACACATATGGAAGGACCCTGCAGTATCTGTTGTGCATGACCCACAGAATTCCCTCTCCAGCCACGGGACAACTGCTCCCCCCCCCCCAACACCATGCTGCTTCAGCTCTCCAGTGAGGCAGGGATGGGTGGGGGGGCAGGCATTCAGGCACTCATCCAACAATTTGTAATTTCTGGACCTGCACCATCCCACACTCCCCTGCTCTATACGGAGCAGGGGATCCACTGCGGGAGCAGGATGTGCATCTGATTGAATGCCCGCCTGTGTCCACCGATCCACTGCCACACACCAGCATGCCTGGTGGGCAGGGCCGCAGACAGACACCCTGCGGTAGCAGGTGATCATAAATTTTGGCCACTGCAAACCTGTCCACGTGTGCAGAGCTGCATGAGCTGAGTACGTGCCTCACATGCATACCCTGCACCCATGGCCACTGGCCGGTATCACTGTATCTGAAGTCACAGCGATATAACAATAAAAGATTAAATATATACAAAAAGGTAGTATAAAAATCTGAGTTAGGGTCAGAACTCTTGATCCGAACCTGGTTGTACTTAAATCGCAATGTGTTATTTAAATAACAATGTATAGCCTGTCTCTGACTCCCTGTTACTGTTAGCTATGTGTTATAACCGACTAGTAATTGGATATATCCCGCTTTATGGCCTGCCTCATGTGTTCTGTGAAATATATAATGTACATCTGCAGTGCTTTGTGTTACCTGTAATTAACTCCTGGTCGCCCTTGAAGAAGGGACCTCTGGTCTCAGTGGGCCTACCCAGTTACCAAAATTGAATAAATAAATGATCTGGGTACTTTTACTGCACTGGGAAAGACAATGCCCTTTAGTACTGTTTTCCTTTAAAGAGGAATGTCCATGTAACCAGTCCACACCTACTGCGTGGGGCAGCCCCAGACTTGCACTTTCAGTGCATTTAAAAAAAAATGTGTACTCTTCTGTGTTTTAAAATCTTCTTTTTCTGGTTGATCCTGGCTGCTTCCCTGCCCACATCTTATGTCTGCTGCTATTCAGGCATCCTCCCAGAGTCTCCTGCAGCTGATGTCACGAATGGTGATCAGCCGTGGGAGACTGAATAAGGGGAAATCACTTTAGTGAGATTTAAAAGTAAGTCTCTGCATACTTCAGGCACAGCGCCCTCAGCACCTAGCTGCGGTTTCCTGTTGTGTTGGTGGGGGTGTGGGAGTCTGATCGTTTTTGTAATACTTTCAGGCAGTTTTTTATATGATGTAAAAATAAGTCCCTGCATCATTATAGCAAGCTTAGTTGCACCTGATCTGTATGGTGATATGTAAGCCAATCGAGCCTTTTCCTAAGGCCTGGTCAAGACTCTCCTCCCCCCCCACCCCCAACAATCATCAGAGCTTATTTATTTATTTAAATTTTGGTAACGGGTGAGCCTGCTTGGACCTTGACAGTCCCTTTTTCAGGGGCGACCCGGGATTAGATATGAGTTCCTAGAGGGAAAAATAAAAAGTTCAACACATGCAGTTAAGAATTATACCAAGTTGACAAGTACATGACAAAGTGCGTTAGCAGATACAGGATATAGGAGATAGGAGATAGAAGATATAGCAGATACAAGACATAGCAGATACAAAATATTTGCAGATAGAAGATATAGCAGATACAAGATATAGTAGATAAAAGATATAGCAGATACAAAATATTTGCAGATACAAGACATGGCAGATAGAAGATATAGCAGATACAAGATATGGTAGCTAAAAGATATAGCAGATACAAAATATTGCAGATACAAGACATAACAGATAGAAGATATAGCAGATACAAGATATAGAAGATATAGCAGATACAAGGTATAGTAGATAGAAGATATAGCAGATACAAGATATAGCCACAAGCACAAGGTTCGAATTCGAACTGAAGGGTAAATGTTTGCACTGTGGAGAAGAGATCGCTGGACTAGCTTTCCATTTTCCCAGCATTCACTTCTGCTTTATTGCTGCCTCACTGTATCCTTCTGAAGGATATGGCATTTTTTTATTTATTAGCACTTATCCTATGATTCCCTAAATGGCTTCTGTATTTGTGTAATTTATGTACTATATGCTGCTGTTTATTAATTGTATTTTGTTATGTAAGGCACCCGGAGCCTGTGGGATTGGGCAGCTAAGAAATATACTACCACTACTGTTTCTGTCATCCTACAGATTGCACTGTTTTTCACCTGCGTGGTGGTGGCAGCAGTCAACGCACAGTGGTTCTCCCTCACCACGACAGAGACCATGTTCAAGATGCAGGAAATTGAGAAAGAACACAACCTGGGGCAGCAGGTGGGGATCCGCACCAGCCGAGAGGCCTACAACCAGCTGAAGGAGCGTGACCCCAAGTACAAAAAGTTGAGACAGCGATTTCTGCGATACCATGGCCTCTCCTCCCTCTTTAACCTCATCTGCGTTGTCTGCAACGGGGTGAACCTCTACTTCACGGCAGTTAATCTAAACACTTTGTAGCCGAGTTGGCATAGCAGTCTTGATTTAAAGATGCAGTGTTCCTATTCATTCCAGGAGTGTCTTCTGCTAAAATAACACTCTTGATCATTAAGGAAGGCAGGATAGCCTAGTGATTTGAGTACTGAGATGTGAATCTGGAACCCCAGCAGGCCTGTTTGAACCCCACAGCCAACACTTGCATACAGTGTGACCCTGAGCAAGTCACTTAACCCCTCTGTGCTCCCAGGACACAGCTGGAAATGAGCTTTAGCTTGGTGTGCCTTTCCTGGTTAAACGTTCTAAAACAAAGTTTAAAAAAATCATATAGCACCAAACCCAGGTGAGCAGAACAGATGCATTATTTGCAGACTGTGAGAAAAATCGAGAGGGGGGTGGGGTCTCAGAATAAAGTGGGGGGTGGGATGAGATTTACAGTAGTCAGGTGGGGGGGGGGCTGACCAACAGTTTGTGCTACCATGGAGGACCTAGGTTTGTGGTTGAGACTGAGATTCTGACTTTCTACTGGCCCATGATTGGAGATGCTGCAGATAACAGCACTTCCTGGTCTGGGGGAGGGACGTGCTGGATTCCACTCTCTCAGTGATCCCGATGGTGGACAAATTGTCCCTGATTTTTGCAAGACAGGAGGTTGAGAGGTATGCCTTTTGGAGTCCATGCCACTTGATCCCCCACTGTTGTTGTGGCTTGGAGGTTGCCTGGAGGGGTCTAAAGGTTTTGTGACGGCATGGGATAAAATGCTAAATTGGAAAAGAACAACATTCCAGGTGTATGGTACCACAGCTCCTCCTTCTGCCATATGGAAGACTCAGGATTAGGATTGCTCCCGGGAGGTGCAGGCCATGTGCGCTGGGAAGTGATGACATCCACGCTTTGTTGACAAGAGGTTTGGGGGGAGTGTTCGACTGATGACACAGGAACATACTGTAGGAAATGCAAGATGAAACAAGGCCATGGGTCCATCATATTCATCTTCCACCCAGATAGCTGCAGCATTTAATATTACATAAAAAAGTTTGTGAAGTAGTATCACTCGCAACTTCAGCACCTCCTACTGGCTGGGCTTGGCATGGACTAGACTGTGTCAGTGCAGCGTCCCCAGTCTAGAAACCTACCACTTGCTCAGGGCTCTGTGTTAAAACAACCCGCTCTTTTTTCTTTATGCCTTTCCTGTGACTTGCTTTCTATAAAGGGATCTCTCGATTGCTGAAGGTAAAAAAATTCTTGGTTCCCTTCAATTTTGGATTGCAACTGTAAATACCATTACTCCCCACAAAATTGTGCTGGTACGTTTGTGGAACACTGCTCTAGCCGAACATGGGATCAGAGATGAAGAAAAATGCCTCACTGTACTGCTAAGATTGCTTTTTATCTTTATGATCACATGCAGTAGATTAGATCGCTAGATAGACAGACATGTATGTAGTACATGGGTATACTGTTTCCCCATAGGAAAGGTAGAAAGTTTCTAGCCCGTATATAACTTGCAATTAATCAGTTACAACATCACAGCTCTATAATAACTTCCTGATTAAACTTCATAAAACTATTATACTTACCAGAAATTACATTTAATTAAGTAATTCGCACCTAGCAAACACCAATTTCATTACTTAAGCAACTCCTGCCACAACTGACTGAACATGCATTCCTTAAAAAAAAGGTCAAATCACTACTTTCTTCAAAATTCCTAGCTCATCCCTTAAGGGAACATGCTCATAAAAGGCTTTTTTACAATATGCTACTATTACAACATGTTAGATTCCGACCCTCTCCCTGTGCAAACAGAAGAATATATTGGGTCAGAATGCCCACTGCTAATACTGCTTTCTCCTTGAATGAACCAGGTTGCACGCCATGCCTGTACATACTCGCTTATGCTTGGTTCTGCATTTTGAAACCCAAAAGGTTTAATACCAGACCATTTTATACATGCAGTAACTTACAACAGGGTACTACATTCATTGGGAAGTATCGGTGCTTCTCAGCGTATACTAAGGAGCAGACACAAGCAAAGCATCTGGATCTCCCAGCAAGCACATACCCTGTGTTGTGCTATTGCCCACATACTGTCAGTTCCACTTTGGCGCAGTTTTTAGATATATGCACATTTTTCTTCAGTTCCAAATAATTTCTTGCTGTGTGCCATTCATTTTTTTCTGGTTATGTGCTTTGCAGATTTTGGTTGTATGCAACTTTTTTTTTTTTTGCCTGTTTTCCTGGTATTCTGACCTGACTGAGGTGAGAATTGTCCAGGTTTGGGGTGAAATTAGGTACTAAATGCTGCTGTAGATGTAGCTTAACGGGTATGAGGAATCCTGTACACTCAGTATGCTACCTGACAATTGAGAAAACCAAGAGAACTGCTCTCCAGTGAGTATGCGGTACATATGCTTCACAAGCCTTCCCTGCCTGGTATGCAATAAGGCAGTTAATTACTGTACTAATAAACTTGCCTTCCTGCCGGCTTTTAAAATGCATATTTCATTTTCAGGATGTATGTGCAAATATTGCTGCACCCAACAATGCATTCAAGAGACATAGACCTGATAGAGGCCTACAGGTTCCTCACAGGGGTGACGGGCTCCAAAAGATCTCCAGAGCACTCATGAAGTATAAGACCCTGGGCCATGGCTTTTTAGATTGCTAGCGTCAGTTTTATTGAATTAACTATAGTGGGAACTGTTCACAACTTCTTTACAGCTGTTAACAGAGTAAAATAAATGCAGAATTGCAACTCAATCCAAACACCACTGTTTCTTAATCTCGTCCCGGTGCCTCAACCCTTCCTAGAGTCTTCCTCGGGGGCTTCTGTATTGATTTGTTTTATTCTGTGCTTTGAAGTGTTGAAGATGACCTTTTGGAGCCTATCGCTTTGTGTGGGGAAGGCACCCCATTATACCACAAGGTGTATTGCAGCCGCCAGCAGTGTGAGCCTCATAGGGGTGAACAGGGTGCAGGAGAGGAGTTGTTTCAAATGAGAAAGAGCACCAGGACCAAAGGGCATGTGATGAAGACTGGAGAGAGTAAGGGACCTCAGTATGTACTCGCTGGAAGAGAGGAGGGAAAGAGAGGACCTGACAGAAACATTTAGGTACCTCAAGGATATAAACAAGGTGCAGGGGTGAGACATTTTCCAATACAGGAGGAGCACAAGAACGAGGGGGCATGACATGAAATTGGAAGGTGGGAGGTTAAGCGGGAATGTGAGGAAGTTCTTCACAGAGAGGGTAGTGGAAGCATGGAATGGTCTGCCTCAGGAGGAGGTGGTGGGAGCGAGGACGGTGGATGGATTCAAGCATGCTTGGGACAGGCATAGGGGGACCATAGAGGTACAGCAGCGGGTGGGTCGGAAGCAGTAATCCAGTACAAGGGCTTATGGGCAGTCTAGATGGGTCATGCAGTCCTTATCTGCCAACAATTTCTATTTTTCTATGAAGCTTGGGGGGGTGGGGTTAAGAGGGATGTGAGGAAGTACTGCTTCACTGAAAGGGTGGTAGACGCCTAGAACAGACTATCAGTGGAAGTGTTGGGAGGCAAAAACAGTGAGTGGTATAGACATAGGGCAATACTGGTAAATAGGTAGGAAGGAGAGACGCCCGCCAGAGATCAGTTAGGGTCTGTGGAGAAGGACTAGGTAGGGAACATCTGGGAGACTGGGTGGGCTAAGTGGTTCTTTTCTGCTGACAAAAATCTGTGTTGAGAGGGATTGCCCGTATATATAATTTCAATAGTTAAAAAAAAAAAAGGTTTTGCTTGTGGCTGCTACTTTTTTCTGTTCCATCATCGTTACTTTTAAACTAGACCTGTTTTGGTAGACAGATGAGTCTTGACCCCTCATCCCCAGCTGTGCTCAGGAAAAATGTTCTTTATCGTGCGGAGCTTGCATGGCTTTTGATTCCCACCATCACCAGGCACTGGCAAAATGAATGCCAAAGTGTTCAATAACCCCCCCCCGTGATTACGGTAACTCGCATTTCTCTTATTTCCTGTATAGTATCATCTGGTTGTTTTGAATGTTTGAAGTGATTTTGTTTGTCACTGATCTATTTTTTTTTTTCCCCCTCCCTCAGATGCGGGACATGTTCTCAAACGTCATTAGTATTAATGTTCCAAGCAAAGTACATGACATTTAGGAACATGGGCGTCACAGCAGATGCAGGCCGCATAGACTTTGAGGGTGTCCCCGACTGCTCAGTGTTCATTCCATTTGGTCCCATTTCCCTCACGCGTATGCACCTTGTGTAAATTTAGCATCTCTGCCTTGACAACAGATATTGGCAGTCTGTTTTACTGCTCTTCGTTTGAAGAGATGTTTCCTTATTTTCTTTTTTTTTTTTACTTATATTTTAAAGCCTTCTGCCACACGTCAGACATAGAGATAAACATATGTGATACATCTAATGTAGATAGTAAACTGCTAATCTAACCAGTCTTGTTTTTGGATAGGAGGGTAGTACAGCAGTTCTTATGTCCAAATCATAAAATCCAGTATAGCTGCACCTTGCAGAACTAAGAGAACAAAACACACAGTGACCTGTGGAATCCTCAAAATGTTAAACCTCCTGCATAAAGCTGGGATGTGCTCTGTGTCCAAACGTTTAGTAATTGCAAACATGGGCAGCCTCCCTTTGTAGCTCTGCTCCTCCACACCCCACCCATTTCATCAGATTAAAAAATTATAACTGGTAATTTGAACGCGCTATCAAAAACTCGGGCAGGAACAAAGCACCTTTGCATTCAACAGTTCAATAAAGAAACTTTTTCACAGTGAAAGCGGACATCTCCCCAGATTCGAGGACACCCTTGAAAATAAAAAAAAGTCCAACATTTAATTGCTGAGGTGAACTTTAAACCATAATGTCTGTGCATTGCCTTGGGAATAGCAGCACTGTAGCAGCAAGGCCCCCAAAAGATCATTGTCCCAGTAAATCCGTGTATGCCATGAGGAGTCTGCCTTTTTGTCCAAGTGCATGCTCATATCAGACCCCTTATGGTAGCAGTGTTCTCGACGTGGCTATATATTTGGTCAGACACCCAAGAGGAATAAAATAAACCAAACGCCATATAGTGCTAATGTAGTGCTCAGTTAACCCCCTCACATAGCTTATAACTGCATTTGGTAGGTGTCCTTTCCCCACAAGGTCCGCCTCAAGACATGAGTAATAGCTGCAGTTCAGTACTTTACAGTTTGTTTCACCTTCTAAAACTTCTTCCCTGGTGCCAGCTGCGAATTTGACTCCACAGTCCACTTCCACTGCATCCTTAAACTGTTAGGTATGGCCACCATAATATACAGTATTCAGAGTCATGCTGGCATTAACAAGGAGTGTTTGATTCCGAGACTCTTAAAGGAAAACATTCTTGTACAGTGGCTGACATAGTTTGAAAACCCATGAAAAAGTTCTTTCATATGATGTGTTGGACTCTTCGGCAGCTGGAACACTCCAGAGATCTAGAGGACTGAGTTGCTTCAAAATTAATACTACATTGCAGCCATTGTTGGAACATTGTGATGTCATCGAGGAACAAGCTGTGCCTAACTACACTGAGTCTAGGCACAGCTTGTTCCTCGATGACATCACAACGTTCTACAAATGGCTGCAGTGCAGTCTTAATATTGAACAGACTCAATCATTTGTATCTCTGGAGTGCTTATAGCTACAGATGAGCCCAATACCTCATTTGAAAGAACTTTTAATGGGCTTTCAAGCTATGATGGCCACTGGGCATAAATGTGTCCCTTTAATTTGAGATCAGACTGCATCAGATTTTTCTTGTGCACATTGCAAAATACAGGTTAGGAAAAAGACATATAGTTTGGTCCCAAAAATGTAGTCTTTGTGAGTTACTGGAGAAGTGTATCTCGAATGACTGCAGAGGCCGTGAGTAGAAGCAGATTGCGGGGCTTGTGCTCCTGTTGGTCCGGTAATCTCGGCAAGATTCTGTATACCCTACATTTTCTGAGACAGTGTCTGGTAAAAGTCCCGGGGCCCCAGGCAACCAAGTTTTAAGGAATTGGGGAGCATTATCACCCTCACTCCTCTCGGGGAGCCCTATAAGCCTGACATTGGAAGCCCTTTGTGAGTTCTCTGGGGCTTTCAATTGATATTGAAGCTATGCATTTTTCGGAGCCATTTTGCTCGTAGCTGTTAATGCCTGAGTTACTACAGCTTCAGCTGATGTCGCTGTCCTGTTAGCAAGTTCAAGTTTGGCATCCTGTTCCCCAAGTCACTTAAGAATGGCTTAGACCTTACCATCTATTGCCTGCATGGACGCCATGAGGAACTTCCAGGGCAGCTCTGCTCCAGTGCTGAGAGTTAGCGTAGCTTTCTCGGCCTGCTGCTGCGGAGGTTGCTGCTGGTTCTTTGCTCCTCCATCTCTCAATTTACACTTAACTATGGTGCTTACTCCTTTCGAACTGCAGCTGTTTCTGTTTTGGGATTGCGTTTCGCTCATTTGTAATGTATTTTTTATATAGTTTATGCTCTTTTTGTAGGTTTTTTCCTCCCATTCCCAACCCCGAGGCCCTGGCACACGGCCATGCGTGTATCTAGAGGCATGCACGCACACCATGGCACCAGCTCAGCCCCTTCTGCCCACCCGTACGATGCTACCCCCTCCCACCTACGCTACCCACCAGACCTCTACCCAGTGGGAGCAGAACTATGGGGAGGGTGACAACCCACTACCCCGAGAAAGGAGAGCTGCCCACTGGCTTGCTCGAGCCTGCTCCCTCCCCTCCCATGCGCGGCACCCTGATGACCCAAGGTCATTCCCAAACCCGGGTAGCTGGCATAGTGCAAAGTGAGGCATCCAGCACCCCAACCCTCAGTGTTACCGGGCCAACTTAATGTATTTTTTTAAGGTAGAAAGTTGTTGAAGTGCAAAGCCACGCTAAGAGATGCCGTCTTAGCAAGTGTGCTCAACAGTACCCTTCTTGTTTTCTTTAAAGGTGAGAAGAAATCACGTTTATAGTGCTACATGCCGCCCTGTTTCCTTTTCGTATCAGTCATGTTTTTGGATATATTTGGCCATTATTTGCCAAGTTTATGAACTGGCTTTACTGTGCCCTCAGATCTACATGCTGTTCTCCTGTCCTGCGCAGTTGCTGCTCTTTCTTTTAATATTTCCAAGACATTCCATGCATGGCAATTCCAGCAGCACAAAGCTAGCTCATTAATTTATAAAAAATAAAATGATCAGAATATATCAGCATCAATTACACCATTCCATGCCATTCTCCAGAGGGATCTAAACGTGTACACCTTGGAAGAGAGGAGAGATATGGGGACATGATAAGAGACCTTTAAATGTCTCATGGGGGTGAATAAGGTACAGGAAGGGAGCATTTCTCATAAAAGAAAGTGTACAAGAATAGGGGCATACAGTGAAACTAGAAGGGGGAAGTTTAGGAGGGATGTGAGAACATATGTCTTCACTGAGAGGGTGGTGGATACCTGAAACAGTTTTCCAGCAGGGGTGGTGGTGGGTGAAAACAGTGATGGGCTTCAAGCATGCATGGGATAGGTATAAACGGAAACTAGTATCAAAGGGAAGGGGGGTGGAAACCAAAAGGGGTTTGGGGGTGGCAGAATAGGCAGAAAAAGAGAAGCAGACTAGGTGGGTCAGGAGGTCCTTATCTGCCTATAAATTCTGTGTTGGCTGATGCACTGTAACTAAAGTCACTGAACGTCTGGTCAGTGTGACACACACGGCAGTAGTGGCTGAGAAAAAATGTTGTTCAAGGAAATTATGAAGGCCAAAACATGTGATGATTAATTGAACAAAATAAGGTCAAAACATATTGAAATATAGGAAAGACACTAAAACAAAAACAGGAGGGCAGCTAGAGGTATTAAAACTGTTAACAAGTCCTCTAAATTTCTTTGCAGTGCAGTTTAATTTCCCTGTTATTCTAAATAAGGTTTAGGCTATCCATTAAGGTACCGTTTTCTAAATCCATATTTTGCAATGTGATGGAGTTTAAATTCAGTATTGAAATTAGTGATAGGCTTGGCAAACCTGGCAGGGGGAAATGTAGTATTAGATCTGATATTTCTCCATACCTTGGCATGTAGGATGGAAGGATGGGACCTAACACATTGCAGCCCCAAATTCCCGGTCTTAGGTTGCTTAATCACTGCAGATTCCCGTAGGGTATATGGACCAGTGACTCGGTATAAATCAGTGGCAGAAGTTTGCCCTACCTGTAAATATTGCTGGAGTCCAGCTGTTTCATTTTAAAGAGGGGAGTCCATGAGCCAGGCATCCTCACAGCTTGCATCAGCGGAACTCATTTACAGAACATCCCCCACACTCATAGTTTGAATTCTGTTCTTTGTTGCTGTGGACATTTGCATGAAAGCAGGAACTTTGACCCTGGAAATTCATCTTCTCTTGACAGTTGTTCCCCGATTGAGGTCATAATCCTCTATTTCTGACCCCACATTTATTTCCACAGCAACCGACTGATGTCACAATAGGGATTATTACCTCAGCTAGGGAACAAACATAAGAAACAGGCAAACTCTGTGCTGCAAAGATCCACTGTTCATTCAGATATTCTTTGTAAGTAAACCAATGCAAGACTTGAAATTCAGTTTTTTTTGTTATTCTGCCTAATTTAGTTATACAGCCCCGACTGTGACATTTTTGTTAACCTGTTCATCCCCTCCTCCCTGCCACTAATCGTTCTGTAGCTCTTAGGCCGATCAGCTGGTCATGCTCCTCTCTGACACAGTTCGGACCCCTTAGTAACACCAAGGCAGGCCCCCCTCAACCCTCCTGCCCCCCACAATGGTTTGCCCAAGTGGCATGGCCTTTTTGCATAGACTGTTGCATCTGGCCTAGTCAGTAGTTTGATCCAGTGAATGAGGATGGAGGTGGAGTCTGTGAAGGGGGGGGCAAGCAAGCTGTGGTCATCTTCAGTAAGGGTGGGTATACCCTCACACTTTGGGGCTCAGTGGGCCTACCCAGTCACCAAAATTAAATAAATACTTAGCCCCCTCACCACCACCACCCATGATTAGAGGCCACCTGTGACTTAATTCCTGTGGTTCGTGTTATGGCTTACATCACTTGGTTACCAGCAGCATCAATGCCATCTGTGCTTCAGCTGTAGGAGTTACTTCTGTAGCGGGCAGACCTTCTCCCCTTCACTGGAGTGTGAGCAGGCTGCCATCCCACAGTGGGCCCAGAGCATGGGAGTTGAACTAGTGAATTGAATTCAGTTCTCCCATAATGCACTGCCACTGGGCTCCCCTCTAAGAAAAATTACTAGAATGTAGTTGTTGTTACCCTGAAGCTCCTTCTCCCCCAAATGTCGTGTACCTTAGGTGATCATTTGTGCAGCTTACTGCTGAAGGAATGAGGCTGTGTTCTCTGACATATTCTTGATCATGTATTATCTTGCATATATAATGGTGCTTCTGTGTTTTTCATTATAACTGTAGAATCTGGGTATAAAATCATTGTACTGACACAACTTTGAAAACAAAATTGTCTGAATTTTGAAAATAAAAAATATGGAGACTGACTTTTTAGACTTCTGTCAAAGGGTGTAAAATTTCATTGTGATTTGGAGTTAAAACAATACATCCCCACCCCTTACAACCAAGGCAAGTTGTAAATATATTGTAGCAGTTTCACCATATTTATAAAAATGCTTCACCCCCTGCTGTAGTAATGAACCTTCCGCTCCAAAATCGGCTGCTCCCAGGACATTTCTTTTTACCTTGTAAAGAGGAGGCAGAGTTATGTGCAGCCATTAACATGATCGATTTTGCAGATAAATTTGCTTTCACACAAAAGGCCTTTCAAGTGCCTGTACTATTAGCACACAGGCACGCCATTCACAATGACTTGTTTGCATGCCACAAAGCATTACCCACCGCAGCAGGACTAAAATGACAACGTGCTGTCGTCCCTGTCCCCCTAAGTGTTGAACAGAGAAAAAAGTTAATCTAGCTTTGTTTTATCAAAAAAAAATCTATTTTACTACTTTTGAGCAAGAAATGAACTTTTTAAGAGTCTTGAAAGGACTCGTTCCTGCTTAAAAGCTGGAAAAATAGGTTTTCTTGATAAAACGGAGCTTATTACCTTTTCCCCCTATTAACCATACAGGGAGACATGGATAACGCTGCCGCATCATAATTTCTGCCCTCCAGTGGTTAGCTGTCCCCCACTGAATGACAGACCAAGTTCAAAGGTTATCTTTCTCAGCCCTACGACACCCTGCAAAAAGACCCTAACTTTTAAAGAGAAATTCACCTGAAGATTACTACAGGCCCAGTATATCATATATCTTAAAGTAGCAGTATAATGAAAAATGTTTTTCACAAAGACTAGTTGCAGCTACAGATAAAAATACCTGTCTGATCTACTTTTCTAGGTACCTCCTATGCTGCACACCATAGTTTTATTTTCTCAGTCTTAACTGTTGCCAGGTCTACTATGTTGTTTCTAAGCCAATCGGATATATTTCTTTCCTTGAGAAAAAAAACTAAATTAAAACAGTTTGTAAAATACTCAAATTTTGGTGGAAGTAGAAAATGTTGCCACCAGAAAAACTTGGACGATGCCTGTAATCTTTTATTGTGAAATAAAAAAGTCAAATTTTTTTTACCCAGTTTTGTTGCACTGCTGCTTTAAATTGTATACAAAACTTTTGAGGGTAAAAGATGAGCCTGCAACAAGCAGATTTTGAATTGGGGCAAAATGTGGGACAGAGAAGTAACATTAAAAGTAAAAAGTTCCATAACTTAGCTGAGAGCAGTGTCCCCGAGGTGACTGCAGTGAGACGCCTGCACAGTCTGATAAACTGCGTATCATCTGATAAACTCCTGCGTATCAGAACAGAAGGACTTAGCAGAACTGCCATGTCTAGATAAAGTCCCAGATAATGCTGTGAATGAATCAAAACAGTAAAAGCCCAACACTGCAGCCCTCGCAACATAGGATATCTGTATGAAATAAGATAATCTGTGTTCAGAACTGGGGACTGTCCATTTAATTTTACTCATTGTTCACCAAATAAAGTTACATAGTCCTCACCTGATTCACTGTTATTTTCTCCTTCCTTTTACATAACTTCTATTTCTTCTTTTTGTTACGTACTTTGCTTCTTCCTGGGGATCATTGAACAGCTTACCATTCAAAGAGAGACATAATTTTGCAGGTAAGGGGAGTTTTTGTGGCAGCCTCATGGCCCTCAAGTGGCTGCAAATCCCAGTATCAGTTGTTTTCATCAGAGGACCATTCTGAGTTCCTAGAGGGGCTTCAGGAGGTGTTCTCTTGCTCCTGCATGTAAACACCCGTTGAGTGAATTCCTCTGGGAGAGACTGGTCAGGAGCAGGTCTCCAGGTACTGCCTAGTGACCAAGAAGACCAGCATGTTATGTCCCAGTTTCAATTTATGTGATCAGAAGAAGCATCTTGGTCACTAGAAATTCAAGCTAACCACCCTGGAGCAAAACATCCCACTCCCTGAAATGGGGGGATTCCTTATGACCTGGATTATGTCCACCTGATGATGATGCACGTGTAACATCAGAACTTCTAACTCCAGGAATCCATCGGTATGTGTTCACAAAGTGCATTCATTCCACAGGATGGAGATACCCCGGAGATAGGACTTATGCTAATTATGAAACTTTAAAATTAGAATTTTTTTTATATATATATATTTTGAGTATTCGGAAAATACCTTTGAGTCAGAGACTCTTTTTCAAAGGTTCCACGTCAGTACAGGTAGATACAATAGGAGAAACGGTACAGATCAGATCGAAAGCAGAGACACAAGTAAGAAAGCACTATACTATACATAAACATCTGACATTTAGATACTGGTATTAAATTTGCTAGTCATGGTTCAGGTCATTTACAGAAGTAGTAATACTAACAGGCAAGTATCATACTGTAATACATTAAATCGGCTGATATTTAGATCCCGGAGATCCTATGTGCTAGCCACTGAGTCTAGGGAGCATTTGAAAACTCCAGTGCAGGTCTAACAATGAGGGATCCTGGAGTTTGTGTGACAGCTTATGTCCAGTCAGTGAAAAATGGGAGGAGGGCCAGTTCGGTGGCAGTCACAGAAATTCGTAGACTGTAGGAGGTTTCTAAGGTGGGTTTTGTAGGGGCCAAGTCTATTCATGTTAGTGAGGGCATTAGGCAGGCTATTGACCCAGGATGGGGCTTGGTAACTGAAGGACCTTTGGAATTGGAAGGTGCGGCATCGGGGGACCACGAGGAGTTGTTTGCTAGCACTACAGGTGTTCTGCTGGGGTGAGGCCCATTGTAGTATGGGGGAGAGACCACTGGGGCGAGACCAAGGGAAATCTTTTTGGCCACGAGGCAGGTGTGAAACCTGATTCTGTTATCAAGGTTAAGCCAGTTAGGGCCAGCCTGCCGGCGCAGGGGTAGGGTTACCGCTCGTGGCGCCAGCAACCTGGGTTCGGGAATGGACTCAGGCAGCTGGAGGGCCAGCGGGGAGGAGGACTGAACAGGTGCTGCCTCCTCCCTCCTCCTCCCTCCAGGTGGGTGGGATGCGGTCCTGCTACATACCGCCACCTGGGTGACCACGGGTGGAGGTGCAGTGAAGACTGCATGAAGCAGGAGGGAGGACGCCTGCCGGGAGCTGGAGCATTAGGCACGCCAGACGCAGGAGCCTAGCTCTCTAAGTATGCAGACGCCCCATGGGCTGGGCAAAACAGGAAAATCACTCCTCCGGGTGCTCCCTTTATAGACAGAGCTCAGTCTGATCCCAGGGCCCCTGCCAGCACGGGCGACGGATCCCTGACGAAACACAGACGCTCGGGGTTGAGAAGGGGAGCCCTGCCTGGGGACAAAAACCAAGGCAGCATGGGGATGACTCAACTGGCTGACAGACTAGCAGGGATGTGACAAGCATGTTGAAGACTCTGAAGGTGAGGAAGCACTGGGGTGAGAAGGAGGTGTAAAAAAGAGAATATTAAAAAAAAAAAAAGGTTAAGCTAGTTTGTAGCATTGTACAGGGAACGTGTAGGTTAGATGATCACAACCCAGGGCAAGGCGGCAGGTTTTGTTGAGGGAAATCCAAAGTCTGGATAAGGCTGTAGGGCTGGCAGCACTATAGATAAGAATGCCATAGTCAAGAAGGGAGAGGACCGAGGAGGAGATCGCTATGCGAATGGCATCTGGAGTGAGACAGTGTTTAAACCGATAAGAGGATGCTGAGCCGGATGTTGAGGGCTGTAGACAGTAGGTGAATGTGGTGGTTGAAACTGAGGGCTGGGTCAAGAGTGACGCCCAGGTATTTAAAGGAATCCACTTGTTCGAGTGGGGTCTAGCTGGCTGTTAATAGAGGTGGACATTGGCCCTTCTTGGAGCTTCGAGGGTGTGAGAAGTACATAACTTTAGTCTTTTTATAGTTTAGAATGAGGCGCTGTGAGGTGAACCATTTTTCGGCATCACTGAAAGAAGATTGGAGGGAGCGGTGGAGTTGAGAGGGGTCATGGTTGGAGGACTACAGGACAGCATCGTCCGCATAGAGTAGGATCTTACTTGAACAGGACTGGGGGAGGGAGTTGAGAAAGAGGCTGAATAATAAAGGTCCGAGGATAGACCCCTCTGGGACACCATAGCGGATAGGCAGTTTGCCGGATAAGGTGGTTCCGGTTTTTACTTGCTGTGAGCGGTCAGCCAGATAGTCAGTGAACCAGCTGAGAGCATCTTGAGACAGACCAAGTTTGGAAAGGGTAGTTAGTAGGAGGGAGTGGTTGACAGTGTCAAATGCTTTTGTGAGGCCAAGGAAGACTGCACCAGTGAGTTGACCTCTGTCTATGGCCATGTGGAGGTGGGTGATGAATTCTAGTAGGACGGTGGTCGTGCTATGTCCCTTGCGGAAGCCATGTTGTTGGTGGCAAAGTAATTTGTGTTTGCTCAGGTGGTCGGTGAGCTGATCAGAGACTATACACTCTAGGGCCTTAGATAGGGGGGAGAGGATAGATATTGGGCGATAATTGTTGGTGGATGTGCGATCACCGTTTTTAGATATGGGTGTGACAGAGGCCATTTTCCAGTGCGAGGGGAATTTCCTGAGATATAGGGATTGGTTAATAACATGTGTAAGGGGGGTGAGCACCATCTCTTTGGGTGAGTCGAAGAAGTCTCAGGTCTGAGGAGTCACTACTGTAAAAGCAGTGGCTAATGGCCTTTCTGAGGTAAGGCTCTGCTGACTTGGGGGAGATGCAACATAGATGAAAAGAAGGGTGTGCAGGGGGGAGGTGTAGGAGGTAGGGGGTGGGTCAAAGAAGTGGTGGGGGGAGGACATGGCTAAGGTCAGTGAAGGCATGGTTAAATGCAGAGGCAATCCGGGTAGGATCAGAAGTAAGTCCCTCCTCAACCAGGAATTGGGTGGGGGCAGGGTTGTTGGTTTTTCTGCAGATGTCCTTTATATTGTCCCAGAATTTGCAACCCTCGCCCCAGGTGGTGGTAAGGGTAGATTTGTATTGAAGTTGGCTTTGGATTTACGTAGTGCCCATGTACATTGGTTATGGGCTGCACGGTACTTATGTCTGTTGGTAGGCTGGCCAGTCTCATTGGCGAGATGCCATAGCGAATCCCTGGACTGTATCGGGGCCAGAAGGTGATCTGTTATCCATGGCACCGGGTTGTCTTTGACCATCTTTTTGGTCAGAGGGGCAAACATATCACAGACAGTGTTGTAGGAGTGAATGAAAAGGTCGAGGGCTCTATCCAGGTTAAGGGTGTTAGTTATAAATGACCAATCCATAGCACTAAGATGGGCTTTCAGGAAAGTGAGTTTTCCTGGGCCAAGTTTGTGTCTGTGGATCAGTTTCAGTGGAGATTTAGGTGCCTTACATGTCCATGAGCAGAGGACCGGGGAGTGGTCACTGATTGCGTTGGGGAGAATGGTAATGTTGGAGATTTTGTGTGTGGGGTTTGTGAAAATTAGATCAAGCAGACAGGTTGATCCAGTGTGTTGGTGTAGTCGGGTGGGAGAGTGAACTATTTGGGTGAGGTCGTGGGCTGAGGCTGCATCGATGTATGGGGCAGCCGCTTTGGAAAGCCAGTTGACATTGCAATCCCCCATTATAATTTTTTGTTTTGAGAGGGTAGGGTGTCAAGATAGGACAGAAGGGAATGGAAGGCCACTTTTTTGATCCCTAGGGGAATGTATATTGCAGTGATGAGTAAGGGGTTTGGGAGCGCCTATGGTAAGTTTGAGTGAGAGCCTGTTGTCCGGGGAGTTGGGGAGGGGAGGATGTGAACCTTTAGAGTGTCCTTGGTCTATATTACGCAACCCCCCTTA
Organism: Neoceratodus forsteri; assembly: GCA_016271365.2. Lineage (NCBI taxonomy): Eukaryota > Metazoa > Chordata > Ceratodontiformes > Ceratodontidae > Neoceratodus > Neoceratodus forsteri. Next base: position 84,292,310 of record JADMNL010000033.1, read on the forward strand.
CCCTGTCTGTCCCCCAGAAGACATTATACCCAGGGAGGGAGACCGAGGAGTCTAGGATATGGGAGGAGAGCCAAGTAATGTTCAAACTCTGCTTTGTCATCTTGCTTCCCCCAGCATCCTAACGTCAGATTTGTTTCTCCACTGAAGAGAGCAGTTGCCTCAAAGTACACCTCCACTCTTCTGGCCATTTTTTATTTTATTACTTATAGTAATTTTATTAGTTGGTTTAGATATTTCTCGACATTCTGCAATAGTTTTTTTTGTTGTTTTTCACTGTTATAATTAATTTAGCAGTTTCTCTGGCTCCCAATCATTTCCTCGGTTCCCAGGAACCAGAGAAGGCAGCTGAATAACGTGGCTCCTGCCTGCAAGGAACCACTATTTTTCTGTATTGTACTTAAAATCTACTCGATAACAACCAATTTTCTCTTCAGTCAAGTATTTTTTTTTCCCTGTAACTAAAGTTTGGTTATGTTTTTAGAGAACTGAGCCATTTTAATTTTTTGAGGTAAAACTTATTAGTGGTTTTAAAGGAACAGAACCACATTTCTAAATTTCTAAGCCTTTTTAAACACACATTAGACTTATTTTTACTAATTTGTCAAAATTTGGGATTCGATAATTATTTCTTTCGGTCTTCAGCATTTGGCATGGCTGACAGACCTAAAAAGAAAAGAACCAGACCAACAGGTTTTAAAAATTGTAAAATTGTTTTCAGGTCCTGGCAAGGGCAGACTGCCACGAGCTTTGCCTGAGTAAGGTACCCATGTCCTAACCATGATTTAAAAAATTGTGATCTCTGTAAAAGGTTTTGCCCTAAAACACAAAAGAAAGGGCTGAGAAAAGAAGACTTTATGGCTTCTCTGCCTGCCTGCCTTCATGTCACCCAATGGCTCAGATGAGGGTCCAGCCCACTCAAAATAAGTAGCAGCCCCTGTCAAAGGGGGCAGAAAAGAAAGATAAAGCTGCAAAAGTTGACACAAAACCCAGGGTGTCCAAAAGGGGGAGCCTTGAGTCCAGTAATGGGGAAAAGTAAAGGCAAAAGAGCCTCAGAGCAGGCACTGGAAACACTGTCTGCAAAGGAAAAACAAAAGGAGAAAAATGCTCCTAGGATCGTGGATATGTTGTTTTATCCTCACTGTTTGGCATGCCCTTTCCCTTTAAGATTCTTGCTGGAAGGTCTAAAAGCTGGCTCCTCCCACCCACCCGAGTGGTGTTTGCCTCGGCTCTGCCCCTTGATGCCAGATCTTCCTTTCCGCTGGCGGATTCAGGTCCCCTCCTTATCGCTCACACATTACTGTAGGCCCTGGTGAATAAATCTCCAGATTAACCAAAACTAAAACTCGTACGAGTTTCTCCTAATCTCCTCGCGACTGTGATGGAGGATAATTCCTTGCCCGGTTTCCGCCGCTGCCCATGCAGGCAAAAGATGTCTCACACTGACCGACATGCCTTGTGCGTTTGTTGCCTGGGTGTTGGCCACGACACCTAGGCGTGCGAAATGTGTCGCGCTTTTCATCCAGACGTTTTGGACGATCGCCTCGCATGACTGCAGCTGGGCAAACCGGAAAAACAGAACCCACTGGTCAAATCCAAGGAAGCCCGTTGGGCCATCTCTGTGACTGCTTGGTCCACCGAGCAGCTCGAACAGATGAAGATCTTCGAAGAGGAGGCAGCTCGCCGCGGATCGGTCCTCTTCCACGTCCATCTTCATCCCACTTAGTTTGGGCTCCACATTCTCAGGCTCCTTCCGGGAGTTGTGGCAGTCCCTTCCCACCAAGGGAGCGGGTCCCTCGGGCACTCATATCTCTCGGTCCCATAAAAAGGACAAGGAGCCTAAGGAAACTTCATCTCGCCGATGACGTTCCTGGAACCGTGAGAGACCTCAGTCCCAGGAATCTGCTGTCTCGACTTCGGTCGAGGTTGTGACCTCGGCCGCTGGCTTCATGGTACCCCCATCAGGTAGCTGGCTCAGACACAGGATGGCAGTTTGGTCGAGATTATTCTCGACCCGGTCAATCCGTCATCGCTTGATGAGGTGAACTCCTTATTCAGGAGCCAGCCCTGCCTGCCACCGAGGAGGAGACCCAGCTCACTGGGAATCCACTCGAGGTCCCAGTCCCTGACCAGGAAGAGCAGCAGTTCTCCCCGGCTCCTTCTGAATGACTCCTTCGATCCCCCCGATGGTCCAAGTCAAGGTCTCAGACCCCTTCGACCGACAGGCCAAAGAAGGCGCATAAGCACTCTAAGAAGCAGCGCCACTGCCACTCTTCTTCGTCGTCCTCAAATGAGGAGAGGCTTCAACAGAAACTCCGTCGACGCTATGAGGATTTAACGTGGCAACAGCTACTTTTGTCCAGCCAGAAGTCAGCCCCGGCTTCTGCCCCAGCCATTACTTGGCTGTTGCCTCCTAGGCCAGCGCCTACTCCTCAGGAGCCGGCCTGCACTGTTCCTCCGCCCACAGAGTCAGTTAAGACCATTCCAGCTCATCCAAAACTGGTCTCTCCACCAATTGTGGTGGAGCCACCACCAAAGCAGCCTCCTTCAGGGGCTCCTTCTAAGGAGTCTCGAACCATTAGAAAAAACAGGTGCGCTCTGTTGACAAAGGTCTGTCGGTACAAAAAAAGGGCAGCTTTACCCCAAACTCAACAACAGCAACAGAATTAATGCACTCGTAGGAAAGAAATAAACACAGGCAAATGAATGCTTTGCAAGAATTTAATCCAGCAACTTAGAGGATGCTAATAACAGCCCCAGCGCTTCAACCGTTAGTCTCAACCTGTTCCGGGCCTACCGCATAGGTTGTCCATTATTCTCATGCCTGATACTCCCAGGCGAGTTCTGGGCAACTCTGGTGGCTGGATGATTTATCCGGACTCTTCGGAGTTTCTCACCCCTTGGATGAGGAATCCGTCGGTAGTCTTTCTACAGAAGAAGGCCCTTCTTCCTTCATGGGCATCCTCCACCTCATCTCCAAATCTACGGGGATGCCTTTAGAATCCGTTCAGAAACTGGCCAAATACTCCCTCACTGATATCCTCAAATGAGGGGATTCATCGACGGAGGCCTTCCCAGTGGCTGAGGCCATTGTCGGCCTGGCTTTGAAGCTTTGGCAGCACCCTGCCTCATGCCCCGCACCTTCACCCACATGGTCTGCAAGTATGTGGTGACCATTGGGTCCCTTTCGGGTTTCACAGAACATCCCTCAGCTGAGGGACTGGTGACTGGGTCTGTGTTCAGGCGCTCGGTAATACAGGAGGCACCGATAGACCTCCAGACAAAGAATCCAAAAAATTGGACCACTCGGCCTGGAAAGTCTATGCCGCCTCTTCACTGGGCCTCCACCAGGCAAGCTCGGCTGTCGTCATGGCGCATTTTTCTCATGCTCTACTGGGCTGTCTCGATGAGGTTCTACCTCACCTCCCCACAAACCTCCAGACCACAATCAAGCGGTTCTACCTCACCTCCCCACAAACCTCCAGACCACAATCAAGCAGATCCACGACCAGGGTCGGGCGGCTGCGAAACAGCAACTCCAGACGGCCTTGGACCTCGTAGATTCCTGCGCCCACTCGGTGGCGGCTGCAGTTGCCATGCACCGCAGGGCTTGGTTGCAGGTTTCCACCTTCACAACGGACACCCAGCACAAGCTAATGGACATCCCTTTCCTGGGTACCGACCTGTTCGGCTGAGGTGTGGACGGTCACCTCCAATGCATCGAACAATCCAATGCCACCTTGGACTCTCTTACTTCTGCTCAGAAGGATTCCCAGGGTTCCAAAAAGCAGAAGAAGTCTTTTTGGCATCCTGGCCCTGCAGCCAAGCAACTCCATTTACAATCGGGGCAGCATCAGCAGCAGTCTCAACCTTGGCATCCTCGGCCCAAGTCCAGGCCCCCGGCGGCCCATAAACCCAAAGGACAGGGTTCAGGTGGTCCTCAAACTGGACCCTCCTCCTCCAAGCCTGCCCAGTGACGGGATGGGGTTGGCCACCCCCATACTTGTCACACCAGCACTGGGTCCTCCCGTGGGAGGCCAGCTCCACCATTTCCTTTCCGCCTGGTCTGCTGTTACAATGGACAGGTGGGTTTTAGAAGTGGTTGGCCAGGGACTGCCTCTGGAATTCATGCAGTACCCACCAAGCCGAGCCCGCGCCTCACAGGAGGAAATGGTGTCTGTACACACTCAGTCAGCTCTCCGAGATGACATCACCCAACTCCTCCACAAGGAGGTGGTGGCCAGAGTCATGGTCCACCCTGTCAACCTAGTGTTCTTTTCCAGGTACTTCCTGGTCCCAAAACAAACGGGGGGCTGGCACCCCATTCTAGATCTGCACGACCTGAACCAATTTCTCAGGTCCCGCATTTTCAGGATGGTAACTCTGTCTCAGATCATACCATCTCTCAAGCAGAACATGTGGTTCTGCTCTCTGGATCTTCAGAACACATTGTTTAATGTCCCAATCCGTTCATCTCACCAGTGGTTCCTCCACTTTCGAGCGGAGGGAGCCCTTTTTGAGTTCCGAGCCATGCCGTTCAGCCTGTCATCTCACCCCCCAGGTCTTCACCAAATGCATTGCAGTGGTGGCAGCCCATCTTCGGCATCGAGGGGTCAGAGTGTACCCTTATCTCGACGACTGGCTCATAGTGGGTTCCTCCAGACAGGAGATGGAGAGGTCCAGGGATCTGGCCCTCCAGACCTGCATCGATCTTGGTCTCCTGGTCAACAAGACCAAGTTGGAACTCATACCCTCACAGGTGATCTGCTTCATCGGGGCAGAGCTTGATGACTCCTGCCAAGCCAGTGCCAAGTTCCCAATGGACAGGGTGGAGGTCCTGTCCTCCTTCACCCAATCATTTCTGGTTGGGCACTTGTGCCCTGCCCGGGACTTCCTATGACTTCTGGGGTACATGGCAGCCTGCACTACTGTGGTCCGATGGGCCCGGTGACATATGCGCCCCCTTCAATGGGAGCTGGCCAGCCAGAGGACTCAGCGCCATGGTCATTTCGATCAGCTGGTCACAGTGACCCAGAAGATGTGGGATGCTCTCCAGTGGTGGATTGCCCTAGCACATTTGCAGGAAGGGATCCTGTTTGTCCGTCCTGAGCCGACAGTTGTCCTTACAACTGATGCGCCTCTCACGGGCTGGGGTGCCCACATGGAGAATCACAGAGTCCACGGGCTCTGGACCCCCGAGGAATCCCAATGTTATATCGACCTGCTGGAGCTCAGAGAAGTCAGACTGGCACTGTCAGCATTCACTCCGCTCCTTTGAGGTCAAGTGGTGCAAGTCCAGATGGACAATACCATGACCATGTACTGTCTCAACAAGCAGGGTGTCACGCACTCCCGGCCTCTGTGCAGGGAAGCACTCCGCATCTGGACCCTCGTGTGCTGACTAGAGGCAGATCTCCTAGCCATCCATGTGGCAGGAGCCTCAAACCAACTGGCGGATGCTCTCAGCCGTGTGGGCAAGATGTCCCACGAGTGGTAGCTCCATCCAGAGGTAGTATACAACCTGTTCTCCCACTGGGGCAAACCTCAGGTGGATCTGTTCACCTCCAAGAAGAACACAAAGCTGAGGCTGTTTCATGCTTGCCCCCCCTCAGCAAGGCTCGCTGCAGGGGGATGCCTTCTCGAGGCCATGGACCCTAGGCCTCTTCTACGCCTTCCTTCCACTTCCCTTGGTCCACAAGGTGCTCCTCAAGGTCAGAAGGGACAAGACAAGGATGATCCTGGTAGCCCCAGATTGGCCACGCCAGTTCTGGTACCCAGATCTCCTCAGCCTCAGCACCAGGCTCCCAAGGCATCTTCCAGCATGCCCGGACCTGATATCAGTCAGTCAGGGGAAGGTATTTCATTGGACCTTCAGTCCCTGCACCCGACAGCCTGGTTCCTGAGTGGCTAGAGTTCCAGGCTTTGGGTCTCTCTGAGGATGTACTCCCAGTAGTGGAAGCATCCAGAAAGGAGTCGACCAGGAGGTGCTGTGCCTTCAAGTGGAAAAGATTTTCCATTTGGTGTCAGGGCAAGGGTCTGGACCCTTTGTCCTGTCCAGTGGCTAGTATCCTCAGCTACCTCTGGTCTCTGTCCAAGGGGGGGGTCTTCAGTCCACGACCTTTAAGGTGCACCTGGTAGCCATCTCTGCTTACCGGGCACAGGCCAGTCAGCTGTTGGTGGCACAGGAGAAGGTGGTCTGGTGCTTCTTTAAAGGCCTCAACCATATTTCCCGTCCGGTGCGTGAACCACCACCATGGGATCTGCTGCTGGTACTGGCAAAGCTCATGGGCAAGCCATCCGAAGTGATGCACAGGCGTGAGATGTCACATCAATTGTGGAAGACCACCTTCTTGGTGGCTATCACATCAGCCAGAAGGACTGGGGAGTTACAGGCACTCTCTGTTGAGTCTCCTTACCTGGTCTTCCTCAGGGACAAGGTTGTCCTACGCCCCCACCCAAAATTCCTTCCGAAGATGGTGTTGCAGTTTCACCTTAACCAGGTGTTGACTCTGCCAGTGTACTACCCCAGTTACACTTCGGAGACTGAATACAGGGTCCATACCTTGGACCTGAGACGGGTGCTCTCTTAGTATAAGGAGCGGACAGCAGAAGTTTGGGGAGAGGTTCGCCAGCTGTTTGTCACCTATGCTGAAGCTGCACCTGGCAGACCTGCAGCCAAGTGGACAATTGGCAGATGGATCACATCATGCATTGATCTCTGCTATCGGTTGGTGGGCAAGGACCCTCCCATAGGGATAAGAGCTCACTCTACGTGCCATACTGCTGCGTCGGTGGCTGCTTCCAGGGATGTCCCTATCCAGGAACTCTGCAGGGCTGCTACCTGGAAGTCAGCAACACAACATATCCACGATCCTAGTAGAACAGGTTACTCACCTGTAACAGTTCTAGGAGTGGTATATGTTGTCCATTCACACAAACCCACCTAACCTCCCCGGCTTCGACGCACAACCTAAGCTTCCAGCGGGCAAGATCTGGCATCAAGAGGCAGAGCCGAGGCATATATCACCCAGCTGGGTGGGAGAAGCCAGCTTTTAGACCTTCCGGCAAGAATCTTAAAGGGAAAGGACATGCCAAACAGTGTGGATGAAAAACATATACCACTCCTAGAACTACTGTTACAGGTGAGTAACCTGTTCTTCTGTTACTCCATTTGAAGAAGGAAAGGAGCAGACAGTTGACTCAAAACAAATGCCCTCAGCAGAGGACATGACAAGGGTATGGCAATTTTTCCAGGCCTTCCAGACTATGGGAAATTTTATGATTATGTCTGCAGTGCTCCCCCCTCCCTCCCCACACACACAGTTCCATACCAAATGCCTGTTGAAGAGGAAAGAATGCATTACAGTATGAAGATGGAGGAAAGGAACCTCTGGCCAAAGCAGGCTTGGTTCCCATTGCCCTGCCCCACTGTCCACCACCTCCCCAGGCTTACCTTGACTGGGCTGGTACTCCCACAGATTCCCACTGTGGTGGGGTCAGGAGGGGGAAGGCCTTCCTCCCCTTCCCAAAGTCCCAATTTATGGCCAGCATGTATCCTGGTGGTGAAGCAGGTGGGGGCTTGGTGGGCAGAGCGTCATTGAGGCCTCCCTCGCTGTATTTTCTTCCTTCATTATCTCCCTCCCCTAAGCTGCATTGGCACGAGCTGTGCCTGTGTGTGGAGGCATGCATGCGATCCAGAACTGTGGCTTCCCCCAACTTACATCTGCCATTCACACTTGGGGCTTACCACCAGACTTCCACCTAGTGGCAGCCATGAGTCGAGATACTCAGTCACCTCATCCCAGGAGAGGAGAGGAGAGCTGCCCGGCAGCTCTGTGATCCACTCCCCACCCTCCTCCAGCCATCCCTGATGTCCTGAGCTCATTCCTGAACTTGGGTTGCCGGCATGGTGAGAGGTAAGGTGCACAGTGCTTCAGCCTTCTGCACCACCAGACCAGCTCAATATTACCATCTTTTGTTGCCCCGCTTGTCATCAGCGTATGAGGAAGCTACCAGGGTAATATTCTACAAGAATCCATGCAATCCTCACTTATTACTGTGCTCCCAAAACTGGATAGATCATCTTTCCAATGTTCCAGCTATAGGCCAGTTACTCTTATTAATATAGATAAGTCGTTGCTGGCTAGTGCTGTAGCCAAGAGATTGAAGGTTGTGGTTCTGAAATTGCTCCACAAAAATCAAGTGTGTTTTGTTAAAGAGCACCAAGCGGCATATAATTTCAGGTGGCCTTTAGCCCTTAGGCAAAGGATCCGGGCAAGTTTGTGTCACAGTTTCACCTAAACCAGTCCTTGAAGCATCTGTTCATTTTTTTCCCTAAACTCGAGAGCCCTAGTGTTTAATGGCTGCATAGGTTGGCCGTGAGGCCTGCAGTTCTGCACTGCACCCTGACCATCTCTCAATGAATCCTTTTCTGCACTCAAAGCTGCTGTGGCATGGTGCCCTGAAGGCCTTCAGGTTCTCTCTCTCTACGCAGTGAGACTTTTGGGGTAGCCAACTTGTCATCCCCTTGCACTTTCACAACTCATTATAGTCTCAGACTGCAAGCATGCAGGGATGCTGCTTTTGGTTCCTCTGCCCTGAAGTCTTTTATCATTTTTTATGATTTTATTCTTTGGTGACTGGGTAAAGACCAATAGGTGCAATGTCTGTTTTCAGGGGTGACATGGGAGCACTGGGGAGGATGGATAAGTGACTTGATCAGGGTCACACAATACGCAAGCGAAGGTTGTGGGAATCAAACCCAGGTCTGCTGGATGTCCCACGCTCACTCTCAGCTCATTACTCTAGGCTATACTGCCAGCCCCATGATGTTCCCATGTTGTGAGAGCTTAGCCCCCTCCATCCCAGGCATGCTAGGAAAGGAATCCAGATTGTCATAAGACTGTTGCTTTCTTCTAGCAGTAGTTTTTATTATTATTATTTATAATGTTAAAGATACACAGTTTAAAAAAATAAAGAGCAGTATCTGTTCATTTTCCAAAAATTAATAATCTCTGAGGTACATTTAAGCCTAGTTCATTAACCCTGGAACATTTGTCTATCCATAGAAAATGAGATGGAACTACAGTGAATTAGTATGGAATCAGAAAGCAACATCATCAAAAGGGAAAGAAAACCATTAGCATATTAAAAACTGAAGTAAGCAAAGAAGGCATTCTGTGATTGAATGTGATGCTTGCCTCACACCCAAGCTTCCTTTTAGACCTAGCTCTAAATAAACCTAGCCATCCCAGGAATTTTTGTGCTGACTTGGCAGCTCCTCACTTTACTTGAGTTCCAGTCAAAGATCTGGAGCACAAACGGATGAAGAAGATGTGAGAGGAGGGAAAGGAGGCTAAGTTCAAGCCAAATAGCTTTCGGAGGACTTTGTGCATGGTCAGTAGAGCAGTATTAGTGTGACTGTGGTAGGAATACCAGCAGTGGAATTACAGTGTACTTACGATGTGGTACAAGATACTTTCTGATGAAAATCTCTATACATACAGCATTGCTTTATAAGGGGCACAGTTCTCACATTCTTGCAGGTTTACCGCTCACATTCAGTGTGATCTTGGGCAGTCGACGGCCAGCACTTGAAAGGTCTGCCTGCATTCTGGCTGCAACCTTCCATCTCGGGGGGCTTCATTTTTGAATCCCCAAGTTGTTGTTTTTTCAGCAACTGTACAGGGCAGAAGCTTTCCTTATACCCTCTGAAGTAAACCTTGGTAATGCTGCCCATATTTCTCCTTTAAAGTGATATGTCCAGGTTTACACAAAGCAAATGTTGTTTGAATTGGCAAGACTCAAAGAAGTTTTTTGATTAAACAATAATACATGACAGGGTGTGGTATATCTTGGTATATCGTCATACCTTGGGTGCATTGTGAGGCATGAGGCTGCAGGCCGAGTGTCTCATGCACCAGAGAAATGATATCCCATGATATTTATTTATTAAATTTTGTTATCCGGGTAAGCCCACTGGGCCCCGAAGGTCCCTTTTTCAGGGGCGACCCAGAGTTAGTTACATAGAGCTGTGCAAGTACAATCAAAGAATACGGAGTAGGACATTGCGTACAGGAATATAATGACATTGTACAATAATCATTGGAGAGGGTGGTGACATACAACATGACAACAGTGGCAGCTATTAGGCTTAGGGCAGGTAGTACAATTAAATATACAAGCAGTACAGTATAGGACAGTAGGTTCTAGGGTTGCATTGGGAATGACCGGTTTTCATAGAAGAGAGCAACTATTTACAGGACAAATACACAAGATCAAGAGTAGCAGCTAGATGCCAATTAGGGCAATTAGAATTTCCATGGCCATACTACAGGGGGCGTGATTTAGCTAACCTTCAGGACAGACACAGGAGCTGAGATATACCACACTCTGAAGTGTATTATTGCTATTATGAACCTGGTTCATTTTAATATTAAAGGTTTTTTTTTTTTAAATGACATTTCTTTATAATGTTTGTTTTAATGAGTATGCGTACATCTTAAAAAATAAGTCCTGTAACTTTGTAAGCCCACTAGGTGTCAGTGTTGTGGCGGGAATTCAGTAGTAATACTGTACTGAGAGGCTGTTTTCCACTCTATGCCCCCCACAACTGGCATGGAAGTGTAGCGTGGAGAAACATGGAGTGAGCATTGCAGTAAGTTACAGCCTGTATAGTAGTCGCTTCAAAGTGGCTAACAGTTTCATTTTTTAGTGAAGCTGTGGGTTCAGGTTTACGTTTACCGCTTGCAGTGACTTCAAGAGGTGGTGCTGCACCAGTTTTGTTTTTTCTGAGGCTGTGGGTTTGGTTTTACTGTGTGCTCTAGAGAGAGAGACATCGGTACTGAGTCATCGTGGTTTAATTTTAATAGCCAAGGTTCTCAATGAAGTAGTGGCTTCAAAGTGGTGCCTAACAGTTTCATTTTCAGTGAAGCTGTGGGTTCGGGTTTACCACATGCAGCAGCATCAAGGTGGTTCTGTACCAGTTTTGTTTTTTGTGAAGCCGGGGGTTCAGTTTTAGTGTGTGCTTCCAGGGAGGGATGTTGGTCACTGAGTGATCAAGACATCCCGGTTCTGAGCTGGCCTGTAAGCACTGCGGTAGCGCTACCGCTTGTGACCCGAGGTCAGGAATGAGCTTGGAACGTCAGGAGCTGGCCGGGGGGGGAGGATCGAGCATCCCAGAAGATGCTGTCTTCCTCCGGGGAGAGAGGGCAGCCAGCTGTGCTGCAGTACTGCCACCTTGGTGACCTCAGGTGGCAGTGCAGTCAGGAGCAACTTGTGGGTGGAAGGACATCGGCTGGTGCCACAATGCACACGTTTGCATCTGTGTGTGCTTGTGCACCTATGCCGCTGATGTCCTAGGGGATAGGATGTCCAAGCGGAAAAGCCCTGGCCGGCAGGATAACACTGGCTGCTCACAGGCCCCACACTTGGCTACCCAGGCACCACCTCCACTAGACCGGATCTGTTCTGTGGTGGAGTTTGAGGCATTCTGTGCCACCCCTGCCAGAGGAGGTTAAGCTCTGGGGGAACTTCGGAGGTATGGGTAAAGTTCTGGAGGACGCCAGGTGGTGATGAGGCTGGGGCAGCCAAGTGGAAGGGACTAACCAGAAATGGGGGGGCATAAAACAGCAGTAGCTGCAAAAAACAAGACATCCCAGTTTTTAATCTTAATAGCCATAGCCTTGATCGCAACTTTTAATCGAGTGTCCAATTTTTGGTGGTGGCGCGAGGTAGCATGTTGCAGTCTGAGGCAGAATATCAGCTTAGTCTGATGCAGTACTGTATTTAATGAAGTAAAAAGGCTGTTGCCAGGAGCTTGCTTTTTAATGTAAGAATGTGGTCAGATTTTATCAGGGCTAAGAGTTGCTCTGAGCCAGTCAGATTTCTAGATTCTTCGTACCCAGTTCATAATTATATTTTACACAGCGGCTTTCATATGGCATATAACAAAAATGCTTTTGTGGCAAAGGGCAAAGTGAAAGCAAGAATAAATAAAAGATAAAGTAATATGTAATCGGATGACTCAGTTGTATTAGAGGATGTACACAAGTAAGATACATGACATATGCCAACAATTATAAGCCATGAAGTAACGATGGGTTTTTAGTAAAGACTTAAAATGGGAAAGAGAGTCAGCTAATTGAACAAAAATGGGCAAGTCCATTCTATATCGAAGTGCAATGTAGGAAAAAGCATGACCGCCGCCAGTAACTAGATTCACAACATGAATGGAAAGGAGGTCACTTCAAGCAGAATGAAGTGGATGTTTGAGTACGTAGGGTAGCATCAGGTCAGCAAGATGGGCTGGAGCCTCTCCGTGTAGGGCTTTAAAGCCAGCAGAGCAGTTTTGCAATAAATACATTACTTGACAGGAAACCAGTATAGATCTTGAGAGAGGGATGTGATAAAATTAATTGTATCAAATGGAAAAGTGTGGCTATCCCCTCTTTTGGAGAGCGGGTTGCCTATATGGGAAGATTAGCAGCTGATGAAAAGTTATATTGCAGTTGATAAAGGACCACAGATTACGCTCATATGGGCTCCTTTGCCTGACAGTTTAGAATCATTTGGTAATAATGTCAACAGGCATAGAAATGTTTTGCACAGTAATTTTAAGCAGATGAGTAGTGCTGTGTTAAAAAAAAGATTGTTATATTTTTGAAATAACATTTTCACTGTAATTAGTAGCCCCAATTTTTAAAATTTAGTAATGTTATTTAATATGTAAGCTTAATTTTTATTGTATCCTTACTGGTTGTATAGCATTGTTATTTAAGAAAAATGTTAATAAAACTTTAAAAGGAAAAAAAAAGGATGGGTGTGATGTGACCTTGTCCATGTTTCCTTACCAGGAGTTGTGCTACTGCATTTTAGACAGATTGGAGCTTATTGCTAGGGAGGAGAATGGTAAGCCAGTAAGGAAGGAGTTGCAATAGTCAATGCTGTATGTAACAAATGCATGTATGGCCGCCCAATGGCAAATAGGGGTGAAGCGTCCTGCGCCTTACCTTTTCCCATGCCAGCAATCCGGGTTCAGGACCGAGATCAGGTCACCGTGGGTTGGCTGGGGAGGAAAGGATTGAGCATCCCGAGGGCAGCTATCCTCTTCTGGGGAGAGATGGTTTGCCATCTCGGCCTTTGACTGCACCCAGGTGGAGGCCTGGGGGTAGTGCTGACAGTTTCAAGCAAAACAAAGGGAGGGGCCTCAGTTCTGTCAGTGTGCACGCCTCCACATACATGCCTACATGCTGCCGCAGCAGGGGACTTAGGGAGGAAAGAGAAAAAATGGTTGGTGCGGGCAAGGTGAAGCCCTGCCTGCCTACCTCCATCCCTGTACTGCTGGCCAGTTGCTGGCCCATCTGGATGAGTGTCACTGGGTGGGAGGAGGACGGTCCTCCCTTTCCTGGGCCTTCCACAGGGGGCAATCCATGGGGGATTCAGGCACGGTGGTCCAGTGAAGTGGGGTCCGGGCGAGAGGAGGCGTGGACAGGGTTGAGAGCCCGATCACGTCAGCTAGTAGGAGAACCAGCAGGAGGAAATTAACAAAAAACAAATGCAAATGTGTGAGTATTTGTTTTGAGGAGAGAGACTAAGGGAGGGCCTAATGCAAGGAATAGTATGCAGATAATAAAATGCTGTTTTGCAAGTGTAGTTAAAGGGACACTGTTGACCCCCTTAGGTCTCAAAGTGTCCCTGGTTTGAAAAACGCATTTTATGATTCCAAACATTCTGTAGAGACTATTGATGTAGCTGGTAGTTTGATTCTGATACTTTTTTCTTTTAAAAAGTGAAAAACAGACTGCCTACCATAATGGTGTTATGACACAAACACAGGTTTGTTTACATTCCTTGATCAGCTTCAACTGCATGTTTCCTGAACTTGGGAGCACCCCACAGCACGGTCTAGCCCCTAATGATGTAGTGGGAGTTTAGAGGGCTACTGCCTCATGAGTGACTGCACTGTTTGGGTGTGTTTCTGTTGCTCAGGAAGTATGCAGTAATAACAGATTCAGGATTGTAAACAAAACAAGACTGTTTATTAATATGCATTAGCATGTAGTTCAGTTCTACTAAACAAGGAGACAGACAAAACAAACAGTAACATCAATGAATTTTTGAGAAGGTAAGCAATCATAAAATATAGGAGTTTAACTAGAAATAATATGATGAAAAACAGGTTGACAGTTTCCCTTTAATGTTGGTCTCAGCGGATAGCTCAGAGGCCAGGTATACCCCATAATTTTTGTCAGTTTTGCTTAGGTCATGATTGGAACCTAGCAGGGGAAATGAAGAGAGGGGATTTCTGTGGAGGACATAATTCTTGCCTAGGTGGATAAACTCAGATTTATTGCAGTCAAATTACATAAGATTCCACCAATAATCTGAATTTCTGGACAACCCTGCCTTTATTACTGAAGACATTTGCAAGAAACCAGGCAATTTTCCCCTTACACTTCCTCTGTCCTTGATGTTTTTCCTGCTGTGAAGTAATAGGCCTCATCAGACTCCTATTCGTAACAGCCAGTTGTGATGTTGTAAGCAGAGGATTTTGATTTTGCAGGAGGAATAAACAATTGAAACAGATCACATCAAGGGAGAAAATATCCTGTTTTTATAAAAATGTGTTCAACAACAAAAATGAATAAAAAAATGAATATCTAGAGATTCGAATTTTGGGATAATTTTGTGTAACCGAGTATTGCTGACGCCAGCTGTGAATTTTTTTTTGCTGAAAATTGGAAAATCTCTTTAAGGTATATATTGTAATTGTAACATACACACTATGTCAATGTCATGTGGTTGACCTACAGATGGAAAATATTTCTGATGTTTTTGGCATGAGCTTTTATTTTTCTACAAAGCAGTTTATCTTCTTCAGCACCCTGACTAGCCCCCATCTGTACTGATCTCCCCAGCCTTGTCACCCAAACTCTCTGGGACTTACCTTCTCCGGTGGTCTAACCACAGGACCCTGGATCAGAGGTGCCCCATTGTCAGTGCAGGGCCTGTGAGAGACCAGGCCGTCACCATGCTATAGTCGGAGGGGTGTTTTCCTCCTATTTTCTCCCCTATTGGGCCCACGAACGTGCAGTGATGCATGTACATACTCTGCCTCTTCGGAGACGTCCCTGGCATCTAGCCATCAGGTCCCTTCCTATGCTGTCCCATGGTGCTGTCACCTAGATTCCTCTAGGTGGCAGACAAGCCACAGGACCTGCAAGGAGGAGAGTCATCCTACGGATGCTCGATCCTCCCTCCCTGGCCAGCCCTCCAGTAACCCTGGCCTATACCTGAACCCGAGTTGCTGGCGTGGTGAGAGATAAGGCGCCCAGTGTCTCACCCTTCACATCACTGGGCCGGCTCATCAGAATGATCCTGACATAGTCAGTCTGTTATAATGGCAAAATATCACTTTTTATTTTGCAGAATTTGTTTTCATTGTAGAAATGTCCTGTCCAAGGACATAAACAAGGTGGAGGCTATCTAGGGAAGGGCAGCAAAGATGCTGCAGGGCTTGCACGACAAAACATATAAGGAGAGACTAGGGGACCTCAATATGTACTCACTGGAAGAGAGGAGTGAGAGCAGGGTGGCATGATAGAAACTTTAAAATACCTCAAGGGCATAAACAAGGTGCAGGTGGGGGGCCTTTTACAAGGGAGAAAAAGTACTAGAACAAGGGGGCACAATATGAAATTGGAGGGGGGTAGATTAAGGGGTAATGTGAGGAAGTTTTTCTGCACAGAGAGAGCGGTCGATGCTTGGAATAGCCTGCCACAAGAGGTAGTGGGGGCAAGCACAGTGGAGGGGTTTAAGTATGCCTGGGACAGGCACAGGGAAACCTTGGGAGGGGAGGGAGTGATGAAAAGCCATTCATCACATAGGGTCAGTGGTCACATACACTGTATGGGGCCTACGGGCAGACTGGATGGGCCTAGCAGTCCTTAACTGCCAACAATTTCTATGGTTCTCTGTATAAAAAGTATCATGGAATAAAAGCAGCTGACATGCCTGGATTAATGTTTGTTTAGAGCTTGTTCTGAAACATCAGAATCTTTAAACCGAAAAAAAAAAATGATTTGCTTGTATTTAAAGTATTACTTGGAAATTCAAGTCTGCAACTTAGAGATGGAGTTTGCTGTCTTAGTTAAAATGTAATCCCACTCATTGCAGGGAGTTTGAGAGTTAATTTTGGAAGTTCGGCCAGTCCCACCCACTGCAGCCTCCAACTGGCCAACATGCTTCTCCTCAGTTACCTGCATTCAGATTGTATCAAACAAACAGGTTTCTACTGGTCTGACCAGGAGAAACACAAGCTTTGGGCACTAGGTGGCATCCTCTTCCCTAACGACAGTGGTAACTTAAAGTGGCAGTGTCCTAGTTTTGAAACCAGTGCTTTAAACATAAACCACAGCACCCACACTGGTTTTAAAAGCTAAAAAAACAATTATGTTTGAACATGCAATTCTGTAACAATGTTCCATGCAATATTATATCTGTTGTACTTTTTTGAATTTTCATTTTTATTAGGTAATCTGATAAAGCAGACAATATATAGGAAAGGTATATTACATATATCATGTACTGTATGCTAATATAATATCAATTCTAAACGTTAAGTACATGGGTACTATCATTAATTTAGAATTTGATGTACATCCCCTATTGATAACATCCATCTTTCTGTCTGGACAACATGTAATCTGTCTGATCAGAATCAGTTATCCAGGTGTCACAATACATCTGCAGGCTTCAAACTCATTTTAATACATAGCATAGTTGACATTCCCATAAGTACCAACAGTGCTGTTCTCACAGTAAAAATAAATTAAAGAAAAAGGCTTTAAACATAAACCACAGCACCCACACTGGTTTTAACAGCTAAAAAAACAATTATGTTTGAACATGCATTTGTGTAGCAATGTTCCACATAATATTATATCTGCTGTTCTATTGACTACGTGCATAATGAATGGCTTGTACATTATGCAGCACCATGTATCTTTGAATCTTTGCCTTTATGTAGATAGAATAGAATAGATACTGTCGATAGCCAGATACTGTCTGTTGATAGACAGATATACACTGTAGATAGACAGACAGACATACAATGTCAATAGATTTATTATTTTTATTTAGTTTTTGTTGATCGGGTAAGTGCACTAGACAAATTCTGCCTATTTTCAGGCAGGACCTGGGAGAGGGTGATACAGATGAATGCCAACTGACTTTGAACCAGATTAAGCTGTTGGCGGTATTTTTAGTGAAAGGGGAGAAATTTAACCAGGTCACCGGGGAAAATCCCCCTATTCGTTTTTTGAGACATGCCATGGGATCTTTAACATCCACCAGAACAGGAAGATGGGACCTCGGTTTAACGTCTCATCTGAAAGACGGCACCTCAGGAGTGCAGCACCCCCCTCATGCTGCACTACAGTGTCAGTACTCGGATATTAACCCAAGTGCCTGGTGTGGGGATAGAACCCACAGCCTTCTGATCTCCTAGCCTCAGAGGCAATTGTGTTACCTGCTGAGCCACTGACACTGCAGATACTGACAGATAGATAGATTAGACGTATAGAAATTGTCAACAGACAAAGGCCTACTGACCCCTCCAGTCTGCCTGCCCTACTGAACTACTCTGTTCTAGCTCTGGTGACCATCCCAATCCTCAGTCTCTGTCCCCGCATCTTCTGACAGCCCTTATACCTGTCCAATCCACCCTTGGAATTGCTTACCTATGTGGTCCATCTTCCAGTAGCTTGTTCCACTTGTCCACCACTGTTTCCATGAAAAAGTGTTTCTGGATATCTCTCTTGAATCTCCCCCCTTGCTAGTTTGAGCGAATTCCCCCTTGTCCCTGTATTTGAGCTCAAGGAAACCATTTCCTTGGCATTCACCTTGTCTAGCCTGTGAAAAGTACTTGCATGTTTCTGTCACATCACCCCTTTCCCTTCTGTTCTTAATGGTGTACATACCCAGGTTCTGCGCTCTGTCCTCATATGACATGCTCCCTAGTTCCTGGACCATCTTGGTTACCTGGCATCACACTGCTTCCTATTTGACCTTGTCTTTCCTTATGTGTGGACTCCTGTACCTTGTATACTACTCCAGATGTGGTATCACCAACAACCAGTACAGTGGGACAATTACATCCCAACATCTGCTGCTGATCCCCCTCCTTGTGCATTCCAACATCCTGTTTGCCATTCCCACAGCTCTGTCACAGTGTGCTGTGGATTTTACTTTTTTTTTTTCCATAAATGTATTTTTTTATTGGCCGACCAGGTGGCTAATCAGCCCTGTCCCTATGCACCATGACCATCCCATGCCCCTCTCCAGTTGGGAGTTTGGTTCCCCTTTAGATATTCCGCTGCTGCAGGGCTGGGAGGGCTGCTCCCACCCCCCACCCCCCCCAAGCACAAATATCCAGAATTCTTTCTGGACTGGAGCAATAGGGCAGGTTGCAGAGACGCAGACAAGGCTTCACAAAGCCCCTTCCCAGTTTTTCACTTTTTTGGTCCCTCCCTCATGCTGCGGCACTAGGACATGCTTGTGGAGGCGCACATATCCTGTGCTGCTGCAGCCTCTCCCTTTGAATCGCTTGAGCCTGCACCGTCACCAGACCTCCACCCAGTGGCAGTCAAGGGTCCCAGACAGCTGGCTCCCTTCCCTGGAAGAGGAGAGGAGAGCAGTCCCTGGGATGCTCAATCTTCTCCCACCCCGCTACCCCACCAGCAACCCATGCTCATTCCCAAATGCAGGTCGCTGGCATGGCAGGAGGTAAGAAATTCAGTGCCTTAGCCCTCCACGCTATGAGCCGGACTCTGGATTTTACATTTCTAACATCAAGACCCATAGGTCCTTTTCCTCTTTGGTGCACTCCAGCACCACCATCCTCATTTCATATTGCACCCTTGGGTTCCCTCCATGTCAGCCTTGGACAGATCTTTGTGTTATCTGCAAAGAGACAGACCTTGCCCTTGATGTCTTCTCCTGTGTCACAAATGAACACACTGAAAAGTACTGGTCTCAGCACCAATCCCTACGTTGTTCTGCTTGTAACCGCCCTTGTCTCAGAGAACTCCCCTTTTACTACAACTCTTTTGAGTTCTTCCCCACAACAAGCTTTCTATTTAAGTTGCTGACTTTTCTTCCACCCCCAAGTCCCATTGCTTCTTGACTAACCTCCTGTGAGAGACTGAGTCAAATTCCTTACTAAAATCTAAATATACTGTATTGACTGCCTCTTCCTTGTCAGCCACAGTGGTCACCCAGTTGAAGAAGTCAGTTAGATTCATCAGGCAAGACCTTCCTCTAGTGACCCCATGCAGCCTAGGGTTCTGTAATCCATTCCCTTCTAGAATGGGCACCAATTCTTCAATCAGTATGAACTCCATTACCTTCCTCACTGTAGATGTCAGGCATACTGGTCTGAAGTATCCTGGCACATCCTTCCTTCGAGTCTTTTGCAGAGGGACCACATATTGCTGCCCTTCAGTTTCTAGGGATAACTCTTGTGGCCAGTGAGCAGTTGACTGTGTCTGCAAATGGAGCCACTGCTACTTCTGCAGCCTCCTTGAGCATGCGAGAGTGTAAATCCCATGGACTTATTTACTTTGAACTCTTTTAACTTTTCCACCACCCTTTCCCCCATTATACTGCCAATGCCTCTAGTGCGCCTGCCCTTTTCCTTCCCTACTTACCCCCACATTCTGGCAGCATTCCCTGCTTTTCCCTACTAAATACTGAACACAGGTATTTGTTCAATATCTCTGCCTTACCTTTGTCTACCTCCTCCCAACCTTCTTCCCCCTTAAGCCTCACTGTGCCCCCTTTAGCTTTTTGCTTCTCCCGAATGTATCTGAAAAACGTTTTTTCAGCTTGTTGCACCCCCTTTGTTAGCCTGAGTTGTGTCTCCATCTTGGCCTCCCTAACCTTCCTACTAGCTTCCTTGTTTACCCTTAGGCATGCCTCCCTAGCCTCCTGCCTTTGACCATATACTTACATTATATGAATGCCCTCCTCTTGGCTCTTACCTTGTTCTTCATGCACCCTGTCCCCCTTGCATCCTTGTGAGTATGTAGGACTGTTAAAAGCTTTGTGTAATTTTGACCATGATTGTGTTCAAAAATGTAAATGGTTAAAGTCCTGTCGGGATCCCCAAGCAGCGTTTCTTCCCCCAGTGTGGCTCTGGGAGGGGGATCTCAGCCATAAGAACCTCCATGGAGCCTTTCCACCACCCAGTGTTGCTCAGGGAAGGGGATCCCAAACAGCATTTCTGCCACCTGTTACATCTCAGGAAGGGGGGTCACCATCATTGGGACCTCCAATGAGCATTTCCGCTGTCCACTGTGGTTCAGGAAGGGGAATCCCAGCCACTGGGACTCTCAATGAGTCTTTCTACCACTCAATGCAGCTCAGGGAGGGGGATTACCAATCATCAGGACTCCCAAAGAGCATTTCTGCCACCTGCTGCATCTCAGAGAGGGAGATCTCAGTCATGGGACCCCCAAGGAGCATTTCTGCTGCCCAGTGTGGCTCAGGAAGGGGGGATCCCTGTCATTGGGACCCTGAAGGAGCCTTTCTGCCACCCTGTGTGGCTCAGGAAGGGGGACCCCAAGGAGCGTTTCTGCCACCTGATGTGCTCAGAGAGTAGGATTCTGACCATCAGGACCCCTGGGGAGGAGTTTTGCCATCCAATGTGGCAGTGACATGCTGGAGCTGGATCCCATGAGCCTGTAGTTCTCACGTCAGTGCTGTTTGCTGGCAGGTCCAAATAGCCTGCCAAGAATCAGCACTTTATAAAACACTTCCATGCTATTTGTTGGCCGGTCCAAATAGCCAACCAAGAGCCAGCACTTTAAAAAAAATCTCCTTTTTTGTCCATCCTTGAGTGACTCATGGTGCTTGGGGGAGAGAGAGTTTTGGGTCATTGGCTCTGTGCTGCTGTGTGGGGTGTGGTGTGACGGCTAAGACTCATGGTGGGACATTTGGACTCGATCAGTCGACTCGGTCTGGTTGGTTACTCTGGTCACTCCTTATTTTGGCCAAAAGACCAGAACTTAGTCTCAGCCTGTCTTGTACTCACGAAGGTAAAGTACAGCAAGCAGCAGTAAGCAAACTGGGCAGAAAGAAAGCTGGTCAGCTGACAACTCGAGTCCTGACTCGTCACTCGTCGGGTGGTGAAGAAGTCAGTTTGCAGACACCCTGAGCCCTGCCTAGATCGATGGACTACTGGATCCTCTAGCAGCCTCAAGTACATCTTGATTTTTTTTAACCTAGAAATATGTTAGGAAATGTTGGGGGTGGGGGAGGCTTTGAGTTTATATAGAAACATAGAATTTGTCGGCAGATAAGGACTGCAAGGCCCATCCATTCTGCCCATTTTTTCTACCTTATGAATGTACAGTAGGCCTTTACTCTGTCAATGGCCTATCTAGCCATACTCATCTGATATTTCAGCAAAAACATGCTGTGGGGGAGGGGAGGATAGGAATGCCAACTTGTGTTTGTGAGCAGCAAAAAAAATATATACTGTATATATAAATATCGTTCAACACCCTGAAACAAATAGCTTGTTACTGTTACAGTCCTGGAGCAGCAACAATGTTTTCAAGTCTGTAACTCCCTGTTTTGCATTTAAGAATGTGCCACCTACATTGGGGATCTTTTATGTCAGTTAATAGATCGTTTTTAGTCCTTTAATCCGGTATTTTCCTGTACCCTGAAAGCTCGACAGACATATTGACACCAGCATCTTGCAAGCCAGCCAGATAATTGATTTCACTTGGGGGACAGCAGGGCAACAGGCCAGGCAGGGCTACCTCTGGCTTTTCACTTATCTGCACCAATATTTTGACCAAAATAAATACATTTTTATGCCATATGATATAAGCTATTTTCAACCCTGTTCAGCAGGACCAAACAGTTTTCAAAATCTGCACTAAAAAAAAAATATTTTTTTTGCTTCGACGGTGAGTGGCAGAGCAAGCTCTGCTGGGTCGGGAGCCAGGGCAGCCCACTCACTGCTGTTGGTGGCTGGGGAATTGGCCTCTGCCGTTGCGCTAGAGGCAGCTCAGTTTGGGCCTTGGGTGGCATCACTTACTTTGCTAGTCTAACCCTGACAAGCCAGTCCTCAACCTCGGATCTCCCACACATAAAGGATATTTTTGTATCCTTTTTTTTGTATTTTTGCATCATTAGTGTACACTTTTTGTGGAGGACTTGGGCATACTGGGTGTGCGGAGTGGAGGGAAACCTCTCCTTTGCTGTCCTCCCTCTAAAACATAATGCAGCTTATAGAAGAAGATGATGATTGGCAGCGATCTGATGATGGAATGGAAAGTATCCAAACCAGTATTTTTATTTGTTTTATCATGTGTGTTAAAAAAAAAAAAATAGAAACAGACAATGATGGCAGAAAAAGCCAAGTCCAGCTAGTTTTCCCAAAGTTCCCTATCTGCCCCAGGACCTATTGTCCATGCAGAGTTTTATCCCTCCTGGTCCAACCTCCTGCTCCCTTTCCCTTCTACTGACCTGAGCAACCACCAGACCCTTTACTCTGTTCCAACCATGCAGGAAGCCATTTACAGTCTTGGTGCCTACCATCTCTATTGGCAGACTCTTCCACAGCTTCACCACCCTTTCCGTAAAATAGAATTTCCTCACATCCCTCTTAAACCTTCCACTCACCAGTTTCCACTTGTGACCTCGGGTTCTTGACGCCATACTCCTCCTAAATAGTTGCTAACAGTTCATCTTGTTTATTCCCTTCAAGAACTTGATGGTCTCTATGATATCCCTTCCCCTCACGTGGTCTCTAGTGAGTACATGTTTAGTGCCTTGAGGCAATCTTCATAAGATCTGCCCTGTTGGCCGTGAATCATCTTAGTCACCCTGTGTTGCAATGTCTCCAGCCCGTCCCTGTCCTTCCTTAGGTGAGGTCTCCAGAACGGAGCACAGTATTCCAGATACAGCCTCACCAATGATCTATGTAGGATCAATAGTACTTCATTTTTCCTGTTTTCAGTACCCCTTCCAGTACATCCAGGCATCGTATTAACCTTAGTGTACGTCTTGTTGCAATGAATGGATTGATTGATTGAGGGAGTCAGTAATGATGACTGTCAGGTCCCTTTCCTCTGCCTTAGTGCTTAGTTTAACCCCCCCCCCCCCCATCCAGAACTCTGTGCTGTTTTTTCCCCCCAGGTGCATAACCTTTCATTTTTGGCATTGAATTTCAACTGCCAAACCACAAACCACCTTTCTAACCTCAGCAGCTCCCTAACCCCTTCATCACTATCTACCCTGGCAGCTCCCTGATCCCTTCATCACTATCTACCCTGGCAGCTCCCTGATCCCTTCATCACTATCT
This sequence comes from Neoceratodus forsteri, assembly GCA_016271365.2. NCBI lineage: Eukaryota > Metazoa > Chordata > Ceratodontiformes > Ceratodontidae > Neoceratodus > Neoceratodus forsteri. The sequence continues at coordinate 84,315,687 of JADMNL010000033.1, forward strand.
ACCCTGGCAGCCCCTGATCCTTCATCACTATCTACCCTGGCAGCTCCCTGATCCCTTCATCACTATCTACCCTGGCAGCTCCCTGATCCCTTCATCACTATCTACCCTGGCAGCTCCCTGATCCCTTCATCACTGTCTACCCTGGCAGCTCCCTGATCCCTTCATCACTATCTACCCTGGCAGCTCCCTGATCCCTTCATCACTGTCTACCCTGGCAGCTCCCTGATCCCTTCATCACTATCTACCCTGGCAGCTCCCTCATCCCTTCATCACTGTCTACCCTGGCAGCTCCCTGATCCCTTCATCACTGTCTACCCTGGCAGCTCCCTGATCCCTTCATCACTGTCTACCCTGGCAGCTCCCTGATCCCTTCATCACTATCTACCCTGGCAGCTCCCTGATCCCTTCATCACTATCTACCCTGGCAACTCCCTGATCCCTTCATCACTACCTACCCTGGCAACTCCCTGATCCCTTAATCACTACCTACCCTGGCAGCTCCCTGATCCCTTCATCACTATCTGCCCTGGCAGCTCCCTGATCCCTTCATCACTATCTACCCTGGCAGCTCCCTGATCCCTTCATCACTATCTACCCTGGCAGCTCCCTGATCCCTTCATCACTACCTACCCTGGCATCTCCCTGATCCCTTCATCACTGTCTGCCCTGGCATCTCCCTGATCCCTTCATCGCTACTCTACCCAGGCATCTCCCTGATCCCTTCATCACTGTCTACCCTGGCATCTCCCTGATCCCTTCATCACTATCTGCCCTGGCAGCTCCCTGATCCCTTCATCACTGTCTACCCTGGCAGCTCCCTGATCCCTTCATCACTACCTACCCTGGCAGCTCCCCGATCCCTTCATCACTATCTACCCTGGCAGCTCCTCATCCCTTCATCACTATCTGCCCTGGCAGCTCCCTGATCCCTTCATCACTACCTACCCTGGCAGCTCCCTGATCCCTTCATCACTATGTACCCTGGCAGCTCCCTGATCCCTTCATCACTATCTACCCTGGCAGCTCCCTGATCCCTTCATCACTGTCTACCCTGGCAGCTCCCTGATCCCTTCATCACTATCTACCCTGGCAGCTCCCTGATCCCTTCATCACTGTCTACCCTGGCAGCTCCCTCAATCCTTCATCACTGTCTACCCTGGCATCTCCCTGATCCCTTCATCACTGTCTACCCTGGCAGCTCCCCGATCCCTTCATCACTATCTACCCTGGCAGCTCCCTGATCCCTTCATCACTATCTGCCCTGGCAGCTCCCCGATCCCTTCATCACTATGTACCCTGGCAGCTCCCCGATCCCTTCATCACTATCTACCCTGGCAGCTCCCCGATCTCTTCATCACTGTCTACCCTGGTAGCTCCCTGATCCCTTCATCACTATCTACCCTGGCAGCTCCCCGATCTCTTCATCACTGTCTACCCTGGCAGCTCCCTGATCCCCTCATCACTATCTACCCTGGCAGCTCCCCGATCTCTTCATCACTGTCTACCCTGGCAGCTCCCTGATCCCCTCAACACTATCTACCCTGGCAGCTCCCTGATCCCTTCATCACTATCTACCCTGGCAGCTCCCTGATCCCTTCATCACTGTCTACCCTGGCAGCTCCCTGATCCCTTCATCACTATCTACCCTGGCAGCTCCCTGATCCCTTCATCACTGTCTACCCTGGCAGCTCCCTGATCCCTTCATCACTATCTACCCTGGCAGCTCCCTGATCCCTTCATCACTACCTACCCTGGCAGCTCCCTGATCCCTTCATCACTATCTACCCTGGCAGCTCCCTGATCCCTTCATAACTATCTACCCAGGCATCTCCCTGATCCCTACCCTGGCAGTTCCCTAATCCCTTCATCACTGTCTACCCTGGCATCTCCCTGATCCCTTCATCACTATCTGCCCTGGCAGCTCCCTGATCCCTTCATCACTACCTACCCAGGCAGCTCCCTGATCCCTTCATCACTGTCTACCCTGGCAGCTCCCTGATCCCGTCATCACTATCTGCCCTGGCAGCTCCCTGATCCCTTCATCACTATCTGCCCTGGCAGCTCCCTGATCCGTTCATCACTATCTGCCCTGGCATCTCCCTGATCCCTTCATCACTATCTACCCTGGCATCTCCCTGATCCCGTCATCACGATGTACCCTGGCATCTCCCTGATCCCTTCATCACTATCTGCCCTGGCAGCTCCCTGATCCCGTCATCACTATGTACCCTGGCAGCTCCCTAATCACTTCATCACTATCTACCCTGGCAGCTCCCTGATCCCTTCATCACTATCTACCCTGGCAGCTCCCTGATCCCTTCATCACTATCTACCCTGGCAGCTCCCTGATCCCTTCATCACTATCTACCCTGGCAGCTCCCTGATCCCTTCATCACTATCTACCCTGGCAGCTCCCTGATCCCTTCATCACTGTCTACCCTGGCAGCTCCCTGATCCCTTCATCACTGTCTACCCAGGCAGCTCCCTGATCCCTTCATCATTGTCTCACCCTGGCAGCCCCTGATCCTTCATCACTGTCTACCCTGGCAGCTCCCTGATCCTCTCATCACCATCTACCCTGGGCTCCCTGATCCCTTCCATCACTATCTACCTGGCAGCTCCTGATCCCTTCATCACTACCTACCCTGGCAGCCCCTGATCCCTTCTATCACTACTCACCCTGCAGCTCCTGATCCTTCATCACTACTCACCCTGGCAGCTCCCTGATCCGTTCATCACTACCTACCCTGGCAGCTCCCTGATCCCTTCATCACTACCTGCCCTGGCAGCTCCCTGATCCCTTCATCACTACCTACCCTGGCAGCTCCCTGATCCCTTCATCACTATCTGCCCTGGCAGCTCCCTGATCCCTTCATCACTATCTACCCTGGCAGCTCCCTGATCCCTTCATCACTATCTACCCTGGCAGCTCCCTGATCCCTTCATCACTACCTACCCTGGCAGCTCCCTGATCCCTTCATCACTGTCTGCCCTGGCATCTCCCTGATCCCTTCATCACTATCTGCCCTGGCATCTCCCTGATCCCTTCATCACTGTGTACCCTGGCAGCTCCCTGATCCCTTCATCACTATCTGCCCTGGCATCTCCCTGATCCCTTCATCACTGTCTACCCTGGCAGCTCCCTGATCCCTTCATCACTATCTGCTCAGGCAGCTCCCTGATCCCTTCATCACTATCTACCCTGGCAGCTCCCTGGTCCCTTCCATCGCTATCTAACCTGGCAGCTCCCTGATCCCTTCATCACTATCTGCCCTGGCAGCTCCCTGATCCCGTCATCACTATCTACCCTGGCAGCTCCCTGATCCCTTCATCACTATCTACCCTGGCAGCTCCCTGATCCCGTCATCACTATCTACTCTGGCAGCTCAGTGATCCCTTCATCACTATGTACCCAGGCAGCTCCCTGATCCCGTCATCACTATCTACCCTGGCAGCTCCCTGATCCCTTCATCACTATCTACCCTGGCAGCTCCCTGATCCCTTCATCACTATCTACCCTGGCAGCTCCCTGATCCCGTCATCACTATCTACCCTGGCAGCTCCCTGATCCCTTCATCACTGTCTACCCTGGCAGCTCCCTGATCCCTTCATCACTATCTACCCTGGCAGCTCCCTGATCCCTTCATCACTACTTACCCTGGCAGCTCCCTGATCCCTTCATCACTATCTACCCTGGCAGCTCCCTGATCCCTTCATCACTACTACCCTGGCAGCCCTGATCCCTTCATCACTATCTACCCTGGCAGCCCCTGATCCCTCTATAACTATCTACCCAGGCATCTCCTGATCCCTACCCTGGAAGTTCCTAACCCTTCATCACTGTCTACCCTGGCATCTCCCTGATCCTTCATCACTATCTGCCCCGGAGCTCCTGATCCCTTCATCACTACCTACCCAGGCAGCTCCTGATCCCTTCATCACTGTCTACTCCTGGCAGCTCCCTGATCCCGTCATCACCATCTGCCCTGGCAGCTCCTGATCCCATCATCACTGTTCACCCTGGCAGCTCCCCTGATCCTGTCACACCATCTACCCTGGCAGCCCCTGATCCTCTCATCACTATCTGCCCTGGCAGCTCCCTTGATCCATTCATCACTCATCTGCCTGGCATCTCCCTGATCCCTTCATCACTATCTACCCTGGCATCTCCCTGATCCCGTCATCACGATGTACCCTGGCATCTCCCTGATCCCTTCATCACTATCTGCCCTGGCAGCTCCCTGATCCCGTCATCACTATGTACCCTGGCAGCTCCCTAATCACTTCATCACTATCTACCCTGGCAGCTCCCTGATCCCTTCATCACTATCTACCCTGGCAGCTCCCTGATCCCTTCATCACTCATCTACCCTGGCAGCTCCCTGATCCCTTCATCACTATCTACCCTGGCAGCTCCCTGATCCCTTCATCACTATCTACCCTGGCAGCTCCCTGATCCCTTCATCACTGTCTACCCTGGCAGCTCCCTGATCCCTTCATCACTGTCTACCCAGGCAGCTCCCTGATCCCTTCATCATTGTCTACCCTGGCAGCTCCCTGATCCCTTCATCACTGTCTACCCTGGCAGCTCCCTGATCCCTTCATCACTATCTACCCTGGCAGCTCCCTGATCCCTTCATCACTATCTACTCTGGCAGCTCCCTGATCCCTTCATCACTACCTACCCTGGCAGCTCCCTGATCCCTTCATCACTACCTACCCTGGCAGCTCCCTGATCCCTTCATCACTACCTACCCTGGCAGCTCCCTGATCCCTTCATCACTACTACCCTGGCAGCTCCCTGATCCCTTCATCACTACCTGCCCTGGCAGCTCCCTGATCCCTTCATCACTACCTACCCTGGCAGCTCCCTGATCCTTCATCACTATCTGCCCTGGCAGCTCTGATCCTCCATCACCATCTACCCTGGCAGCTCCCTGATCCCTCATCACCATCTACCCTGGCAGCTCCCCTGATCCCTTCATCACTACTCACCCTGGCAGCTCTCTGATCCCTTCATCACTGTCTGCCCTGGCATCTCCCTGATCCCTTCATCACTATCTGCCCTGGCATCTCCCTGATCCCTTCATCACTGTCTACCCTGGCAGCTCCCTGATCCCTTCATCACTATCTGCCCTGGCAGCTCCCTGATCCCTTCATCACTATCTACCCTGGCAGCTCCCTGATCCCTTCATCACTACCTACCCTGGCAGCCCCTGATCCCTTCATCACCATCTACCCTGGCAGCCCCTGATCCCTTCCATCACTACCTACCCTGGCAGCCCTCTGATCCCTCTCCATCACTACCTACCCTGGCAGCTCCCTGATCCCTTCATCACTACCTACCCTGGCAGCTCCCTGATCCCTTCATCACTACCTACCCTGGCAGCTCCCTGATCCCTTCATCACTACCTGCCCTGGCAGCTCCCTGATCCCTTCATCACTACCTACCCTGGCAGCTCCCTGATCCCTTCATCACTATCTACCCTGGCAGCTCCCTGATCCCTTCTCTCACACCTACCCTGGCAGTCTCCCTGATCCCTTCATCACTGTCTGCCCTGGCATCTCCTGATCCTTCATCACCATCTGCCCTGGCATCTCCTGATCCCTCATCACTGTCTGCACCCTGCAGCTCCCTGATCCCTTCATCACTATCTGCCCTGGCATCTCCCTGATCCCTTCATCACTGTCTACCCTGGCAGCTCCCTGATCCCTTCATCACTATCTGCTCAGGCAGCTCCCTGATCCCTTCATCACTATCTACCCTGGCAGCTCCCTGGTCCCTTCCATCGCTATCTAACCTGGCAGCTCCCTGATCCCTTCATCACTATCTGCCCTGGCAGCTCCCTGATCCCGTCATCACTATCTACCCTGGCAGCTCCCTGATCCCTTCATCACTATCTACCCTGGCAGCTCCCTGATCCCGTCATCACTATCTACTCTGGCAGCTCAGTGATCCCTTCATCACTATGTGTACCCAGGCAGCTCCCTGATCCCGTCATCACTATCTACCCTGGCAGCCCCTCGATCCTTCATCACTATCTACCCTGGCAGCTCCTGATCCTTCTATCACTATTCACCCTGGCAGCCCCCGATCTCGTCATCACTATTCACCCGGCAGCTCCTGATCCCTCTCATCACTGTCTACCCCTGCAGCTCCCTGATCCCTTCATCACTATCTACCCTGGCAGCTCCCTGATCCCTTCATCACTGTCTACCCTGGCAGCTCCCTGATCCCTTCATCACTATCTACCCTGGCAGCTCCCTGATCCCTTCATCACTACCTACCCTGGCAGCTCCCTGATCCCTTCATCACTATCTACCCTGGCAGCTCCCTGATCCCTTCATAACTATCTACCCAGGCATCTCCCTGATCCCTACCCTGGCAGTTCCCTAATCCCTTCATCACTGTCTACCCTGGCATCTCCCTGATCCCTTCATCACTATCTGCCCTGGCAGCTCCCTGATCCCTTCATCACTACCTACCCAGGCAGCTCCCTGATCCCTTCATCACTGTCTAGCCTGGCAGCTCCCTGATCCCGTCATCACTATCTGCCCTGGCAGCTCCCTGATCCCATCACTGTGCTCACTCCTGGCAGCTCCTGATCCGCCATCACTCATCTGCCTCCTGGCAGCTCCTGATCCCTTCATCACTATCTTCACCCTGGCAGCTCCTGATCCATCTCATCACTATCTGCCCTGGCATCTCCCTGATCCCTTCCATCACTATCTACCCTGGCATCTCCTGATCCTGTCCATCACGATGTGCACCCTGGCATCTCCTGATCCCTTCATCACCATCTGCTCCTGGCATCTCCTCGATCCCTTCCATCACCATCTGCCTGAGCCCCCTCGATCCTCTTCATCACTGTCTACCCTGGCATCTCCCTGATCCCTTCATCACTATCTACCCTGGCAGCTCCCGATCTCTTCATCACCGTCTGTCCTGGCAGCTCCTCTGATCCCTCCATCACTATCTACCCTGGCAGCCCCTGATCTCTTTCATCACTGTCTACCCTGGCCCTGATCCTTCCATCACTTCTACCCTGGCAGTCTCCCTGATCCTTCTATCACCATCTACCCTGGCAGCTCCTGGATCCCTCTCATCACTGTCTGCCCTGGCAGTTCCTGATCCCTTCATCACTATCTCGCCTGGCAGCCCTCGATCCTTCATCACTGTCTACCCTGGCATCCCTGATCCCTTCATCACTATCTACCTGGCAGCTCCCCTGATCCCTTCATCACTATGTACCCTGGCTGCTCCTGATCCCTTCATCACTACTCACTCCTGGCAGCTCCCTTGATCCCTCTCATCACTACTCTACCCTGGCAGCTCCTCGATCCCTTCATCACTATCTACCCTGGCATCTCCCCGATCCCGTCATCACTTCCATCTGCCCTAGGCAGCTCCCCATCCCTTCATCACCATCTGCCCCTTGGCAGCTCCTCGATCCCATCATCACTATCTCCCTGGCAGCTCCCTGTCCCTCTTCATCACTATCTACCCTGGCATCTCCTTTATCCTGTCATCACTAGTCTGCCCATGGCAGCTCCTGATCCCTTCATCACTGTCTACCCTGGCAGCTCCTGATCCCTTCATCACTAGTCTACCCTGGCAGCCCCTGATCCTCTTCCATCACTGTCTACCCTGGCCTCGCTCCCTAATCTTCATCACTGTCTACCCTGGCATCTCCCTGATCCCTTCATCACTATCTACCCTGGCAGCCCCTGATCCCTTCATCATCGTGTACCCTGGCAGCTCCTGATCCTTCATCACTGTCTACCCTGGCAGCTCCCTGATCCCTCTGCATCACTACCTACCCTGGCAGCTCCCTGATCCCTTCATCACTGCATCTACCCTGGCAGCTCCCTGATCCCTTCATAACTATCTCTACCCAGGCATGCTCCCTGATCCCTACCCCTGGCAGTTCCCCTACTCTCTCTATCCTTGTCTACCCTGGCATCCCCTGATCCTCATCATCATCTGCCCTGGCAGCTCCTGATCCTTTATCACTACCTACCCAGGCAGCTCCCTGATCCTTCATCACTGTCTACCTTGCAGCTCCTGATCCTGCATCACTATCTGCCCTGGCAGCTCCCTGATCCTTCATCATCATCAGTCTACCCTGGCAGCTCCCTGATCCTGCATCACTATCTACCCTGGCAGCCCCTGATCCCTTCATCACTATCTGCCCTGGCAGCTCCTTGATCCGCTCATCACTATCTGCCCTGGCATCTCCCTGATCCCTTCATCACTATCTACCCCGGCAGTCTCCTGATCCCGCTCATCATTATGTACCCTGCATCTCCCTTGATCCCTTCCATCACTATCTGCCCTGGTAGTTCTGATCCCGTCATCACGTTATGTACCTGGCAGCTCCCTAGTTCCTTCATCACCATTCACCCTGAGCAGCTCCCTGATCCCTTCCATCACCACCTACCCTGGCAGCCCTGATCCCTTCATCACCACTCTACCCTGTCAGTTCCCTGATCCCTTCTCATGACTACGTACCCTGGCAGCTCCCTGATCCTTCATCACTACTCCGCCCTGGCAGCTCCCTGATCCTTCCATCACCACTCACCCCTGGCAGCCCCTGATCCTCTTCATCACTATCTGCCCTGGCAGCCCTGATCCTTCATCACTATCTGCCCTGGCAGCTCCCTGATCCCTTCATCACTCATCTACCCTGGCAGCTCCCTGATCCCTTCATCACTATCTACCCTGGCAGCCCCTGATCCCTTCATCACTGTCTGCCCTGGCAGCTCTCTGATCCCTTCCATCACCATCTGCCCTGGCATCTTCCCTGATCCCTCTCATCACCATCACCCTGGCAGCTCCTGATCCCTTCATCACTATCTCGCTCCTGCATCTCCCTGATCCCTTCATCACTGTCTATCCTGGCAGCTCCTGATCCCTTCATCACTATCTGCCCAGGCAGCTCCCTGATCCCTTCATCACTATCTACCCTGGCAGCTCCCTGATCCTTCCATCGCTATCTGCAACTCTGGCATCTCCCTGATCCCTTCATCACTATCTGCCCCTGGCAGCCCCTGATCCCGCCATCACTCATCTACCCTGGCAGCCCTGATCCTTCATCACTATCTCACCTGTCAGCCCCTGATCCCGCCATCACTATCTACCTGGCAGCTCCAGTGATCCTTCCATCATTATGTACCCAGGCAGCCCCTGATCCTGCCATCACCATCTACCCTGGCAGCTCCCTTGATCCTTCCATCACTATCTACACCTGGCAGTTCCCCTGATCCCTTCATCACCATCTTCTCACCCTGGCAGCTCCCTGATCCTGCATCACTATCTACCCTGGCAGCTCCCTGATCCTTCCATCACTGTCTCACCCTGGCAGCTCCCTGATCCCTTCATCACTATCTACCCCGGCATCCCTGATCCTTCATCACTGCTCTACCCTGGCAGCCCCTGATCCCTTCATCACTGTTCACCTGGCAGTCCCCTGATCCTCATCTCCATCCCACCCTGGCAGCCCCTGATCCCTTCCATCACTATCACCCTGGCAGCTCCTGATCCCTTCATAACTGTCTACCCTGGCCTATCTCCTCGATCCCTACCCTGGCAGTTCCTGATCCTCTCATCACTGTCTACCCTGGCATCTCCCTCGATCCTTTCATCACTATTCATGCCCTGGCAGCTCCTGATCCTGGCCATCACTACCTACCCAGGCAGCTCCCTGATCCCTTCATCACTGTCTACCTGGCAGTCCCTGATCCTGTCATCACTATCTGCCCTGGCAGCCCCTGATCCCATCATCACTGTTTCACCCTGGCAGCTCCTGATCCCGCATCACCATCTACCCTGGCAGCCCCTGATCCTCATCACCATCTGTCTCTGGCAGCTCCCTGATCCATTCATCACCATCTACCCCAGACATCTCCTGATCCCTTCATCACTATCTACCCTGGCAGCTCTCTGATCCCGCATCACGATGTACCCTGGCATCTCCTGATCCCTTCATCACTATCTGCCCGGCAGCCCCTGATCCCTTCATCACTATGTACCCTGGCAGCTCCCTGATCACTTCATCACTATCTACCCTGGCAGCTCCCTGATCCTCTTCATCACTATCTCCACCCGGCAGCTCCCTGATCCCTTCCATCACTCTCTACCCCGCAGCTCCCTGATCCCTTCATCACTACTCTACCCTGGCAGCTCCCTGATCCCTTCATCACTATCACCCTGGCAGCTCCCTGATCCCTTCATCACTGTCTCACCCTGGCAGCTCCTTGATCCCTTCATCACTGTCTGCCCTCAGGCCTCCCTGATCCTTCCATCATTGTCTAACCTGGCAGCTCCTGATCCCTTCATCACTGTCTACTCCTGGCAGCCCCTGATCCTCTCATCACTATCTACCCTGGCAGCTCCTGATCCCTCCATCACCATCTACTCTGGGTAGCCCCTGATCCCTTCATCACTACCTACCCTGGCAGCTCCCTGATCCTCTCCATCACCACCTCACCCTGGCAGCCCCTGATCCTCTCATCACTACTCCACCCTGGCAGCCCCTGATCCTCATCACCACGCACTCCTGGCAGCCCTGATCCTCTTCATCACTCCCTGCCCTGGTAGCCCCTGATCCCTTCACTACCCACCCTGGCAGCCCCTGATCCCTCTCATCACTATCTGCCCCGCAGCTCCTGATCCTTCATCACCATCTACCTGGCAGCCCCTGATCCCTTCATCACCATCTGCCCTGGCACTCCCTGATCCTTCATCACTGCTCACCCTGGCAGCCCTCGATCCCTTCATCACCATCTGCCTGGCAGCCCTGATCCCTTCATCACTGTCTCCCTTGCAGCTCCATGATCCCTTCATCACTCATCTGCCCAGGCAGCCCTGATCCCTCTTATCACTCATCTACCCTGGCAGCTCCCCTGATCCCTTCCATCAGCTATCTACCCTGGCAGCTCCCTGATCCTCTCATCACTATCTGCCCTGGCAGCTCCCTGATCCTTCCATCACTCATCTACCCTGGCAGCTCCCTGATCCCTTCATCACTATCTACCCTGGCAGCTCCCTGATCCCGTCATCACTATCTACCTGGCAGCCCTGATCCTTCATCACTATGTACCCAGGCAGCCCCTGATCCCTCATCACCATCTACCCTGGCAGCCCCTGATCCCTTCCATCACCATCTACCCTGGCAGCTCCCTGATCCCTCATCACTATCTACCCCTGGCAGCTCCCTGATCCCCGGCCATCACCATCTAGCCCTGGCAGCCCCCTGATCCCTTCATCACTATCTACCCTGGCAGCCCCTGATCCTGCCATCACTATCTGCCCTGGCAGCTCCCTGATCCCTTCATCACTATGTACCCAGGCAGCTCCCTGATCCCTTCATCACTATCTACCCTGGCAGCTCCCTGATCCCTTCATCACTATCTACCCTGGCAGCTCCCTGATCCCTTCATCACTATCTACCCTGGCAGCTCCCTGATCCCTTCATCACTATCTGCCCTGGCAGCTCCCTGATCCCTTCATCACTATCTACCCTGGCAGCTCCCTGATCCCTTCATCACTATCTACCCTGGCAGCTCCCTGATCCCTTCATCACTATCTACCCAGGCAGCTCCCTGATCCCTTCATCATTATCTACCCTGGCAGCTCCCTAATCCCTTCATCACTATCTACCCTGGTCCCTTCATCACTATCTACCCTGACAGCTCCCTGATCCCTTCATCACTATCTACCCTGGCAGCTCCCTGATCCCTTAATCACTATCTACCCTGGCAGCTCCCTGATCCCTTCATCACTACCTACCCAGGCAGCTCCCTGATCCCTTCATCACTGTCTACCCTGTCATCTCCCTGATCCCATCATCACTGTCTACCCTGGCATCTCCCTGATCCCTTCATCACTACTGCCCTGGCATCTCCCTGATCCCTTCATCACTGTCTACCCTGGCATCTCCCTGATCCCATCATCACTATCTACCCTGGCATCTCCCTGATCCCTTCATCACTATCTACCCTGGCATCTCCCTGATCCCGTCATCACTATCTACCCTGGCATCTCCCTGATCCCTTCATCACTATCTGCCCTGGCAGCTCCCTGATCCCTTCATCACTATCTACCCTGGCATCTCCCTGATCCCTTCATCACTATCTACCCTAGCAGCTCCCTGATCCCTTCATCACTATCTACCCTGGCATCTCCCAGATCCCTTCATCACTATCTGCCCTGGCAGCTCCCTGATCCCTTCATCACTATCTACCCTGGCATCTCCCTGATCCCGTCATCACTATCTACCCTGGCATCTCCCTGATCCCTTCATCACTATCTGCCCAGGCATCTCCCTGATCCCTTCATCACTATCTACCCTGGCATCTCCCTGATCCCGTCATCACTATCTGCCCTGGCAGCTCCCTGATCCCTTCATCACTATCTGCCCTGGCAGCTCCCTGATCCCTTCATCACTATCTGCCCTGGCAGCTCCTGATCCTTCATCACTATCTGCCCTGGCAGCTCCTGATCCTTCATCACTATCTGCCCTGGCAGCTCCCTGATCCTTCATCACTATCTGCCCTGGCAGCTCCCTGATCCTGCATCACCATCTGCCCTGGCAGCCCCTGATCCTCCTATCACTATCTACCTGGCAGCTCCCTGATCCTTTCATCACTATGTACCCTGGCAGCTCCCTGATCCTTCATCACTATCTACCCTGGCAGCTCCCTGATCCTTCTTCATCACTATCTGCCCTGGCAGCCCCTGATCCCTTCATCACTATCTACCCTGGCAGCTCCGATCCCTTCATCACTATCTAGCCTGGCAGCCCCTGATCCTTCATCACTCTCTGCCCTGGCAGCTCCCTAATCCTTTCATCACTATCTGCCCTGGCAGCTCCCTAATCCCTTCATCACTATCTAGCCTGGCAGCTCCCTGATCCCTTCATCACTATCTGCCCTGGCAGCTCCCTGATCCCTTCATCACTATCTAGCCTGGCAGCTCCCTGATCCCTTCATCACTATCTGCCCTGGCAGCTCCCTGATCCCTTCATCACTATGTACCCTGGCAGCTCCCTGATCCCGTCATCACTATCTGCCCTGGCAGCTCCCTGATCCCTTCATCACTATCTGCCCTGGCAGCTCCCTGATCCCATCATCACTATCTGCCCTGGCAGCTCCCTGATCCCTTCATCACTATCTGCCCTGGCAGCTCCCTGATCCCGTCATCACTATCTGCCCTGGCAGCTCCCTAATCCGTCATCACTATCTGCCCTGGCAGCTCCCTGATCCCTTCATCACTATCTACCCTGGCAGCTCCCTGATCCTTTCATCACTATCTACCCTGGCAGCTCCCTGATCCCTTCATCACTGTCTACCCTGGCAGCTCCCTGATCCCTTCATCACTATCTGCCCTGGCTGCTCCCTGATCCCTTCATCACTATCTACCCTGGCAGCTCCCTGATCCCTTCATCACTATCTAGCCTGGCAGCTCCCTGATCCTTTCATCACTGTCTGCCCTGGCAGCTCCCTAATCCTTTCATCACTATCTGCCCTGGCAGCTCCCTAATCCCTTCATCACTATCTAGCCTGGGAGCTACCTGATCCCTTCATCACTATCTGCCCTGGCAGCTCCCTGATCCCTTCATTACTATCTACCCTGGCAGCTCCCTGATCCCTTCATCACTACCTACCCTGGCAGCTCCCTGATCCCTTCATCACTATCTACCCTGGCAGCTCCCTCATCCCTTCATCACTATCTACCCTGACTACCACAGAGCTTTGTGTCATCTGTGAAGAAACACAGCTTGCTCTGGATGCCCTTTCCAATGTCAGTGATGAGCATACTGAAAAGGACGGAAACCAGGACAGATCCCTGTGGCACCCTACTTGAGGTCTCCCTGTCTTCTAATTTGATCCCATTTACCACCACTCTCTGCTGTCTCTCCTTCAGCTAGTTTCCTGTCCATCTGTGTCCCTAGTCATGCTCAGGGCCTCTAGCTTCTTAAGCAATATTCTGTGTGGCACCAAGTCGAAAGCCTTGCTGAACTCAAACTGGAGGAAATCCACATCATGGTCCCCATCTACTACCTTTGTTACCCAGTCAGAGAAAATGATCAAGTTGGACTGACAAGAGCTCCTTGCCACAGACCAATGCTGTTTACTACACTGTAGACCATAGCTCTCTAGGTAATTTTTTAATTTTTTTTTTCATAATCCACAAGGTCCTCTTTGATCAGTGATTTCATCAGTTTACCCACTACACAGGTAAGGCTGACAGGTCTGTGATTACCTGGTTGCTCATTATCACCTCCCTTGTGTAGCGGGAGTATGTCTGCTACCCTCCAATCTTTTGAAACTACCCCTGTCTGAACTGACCTATTGAATAGCCCTACTAAGGGTTCAGCCAGTCCCTGATGCCAGTTCCTTGTGCACCCTTGGATGCTTCCCATCCAGCCCTTGGGCTTTATTTATCTTTAGGGCTTCAAGCCACTTCTGGACCCTTTCTCTGGGAAATAATGAGCAGAAGAGTGCAGAATCCATAACTTAGCTTGACATTAGTTAACCCCTAAGTTTGCTAAACATGACAAGTTGAAACTTGGATTGTGTGTACAACACACGCCAACTATATAGTACAGCTGTGATATATGCTCATGTTCAAACTGCAGTTGTTTTGTGTGTTCATCTGTCTGTCTACCATTGGTGACAAATAGTTCTCCTAGAAATGTAGCCAGGCAGGGCAGGGGCCGGAATTGGAGGGATGGCTGATGCAAGAAGGGAGGGCAAGGGGCTGGGGCAAGTTATTAAAATTCAGTAGCACACCGCTGTGTTGCAGCTCAGAAAGGTGGGATCCCAACCACTGGGACCCTGAGAAGTGATTCTGCCACCTGGTGTGGCTGAGGTAGGGGGATCATGGCTATTGAGACCTCCAAGGAGCAGTTCTGCCACCAGCTGTAGCTCAGAGAGGGATCCTGGCAATCAGGACCCCCAAGGAGCAGTTTCACCACCCAGAGCAGCTCAGGGAGGTGGGAGCTCAACCACTGGGACCCTGAGAAGTGGTTCTGCCACCTAGTGTGGCTCAGGTAGGGGGATCATGGCTATCATATTCCCTCAAGGAACAGTTCTGCTACCAGCTGTAGCTCAGGGAAGGATCCTGGCCATCAGGACCCCCAAGAAGCAGTTTCTCTACCTAGTGCAGCTCAGGGAGGTGCGATCTCAACCATTGGGACCCCAGGAGGTGGTTCTGCTACCCAGTGCAGCTCTAGAAGGGGATCCCAGCCATCAGGACCCCCAAGAAGCAATGCTGCTGCCTGATAAAGCTCAGGGAGGGGGATCTCTGCCATTAGGCGCTCCAGAGGAGTGATTCAGCCACCAAATGCGACATGTGGCTCTTGGTCCCACAAAAGCTGCAGACCACTGCATTCTGTGCTCTGTAATCATTCACTGAGAGACCCACATGATTGGCAAGTCAAACATTTCATGTAT
This sequence comes from Neoceratodus forsteri, assembly GCA_016271365.2. NCBI lineage: Eukaryota > Metazoa > Chordata > Ceratodontiformes > Ceratodontidae > Neoceratodus > Neoceratodus forsteri. The sequence continues at coordinate 84,331,146 of JADMNL010000033.1, forward strand.
GTGCATTTCATCAGTTCTGTTGATCATCATCATTTGTCACTCATCAGAACAGGTAATTGCAAGGAATCCCTCAGTTTGCACTATAATTCTACAATATATCAATCAATCAAAAATTAAAAGTTTAACGTCATCTGTGTATTGCAGTTTAATCGTGAGATCATGTCCACAGATAAGTCCATTTCTTATTCCAGACCATTGGTTGATCAGTACGGAGCACTGTTCAGTGATGTGTTGTTTTTATAAAACACCAGCTTAAATTTGAAATATGGGACCTAAACTTGTGATATCTGATCTGTCCCTACTATTTCTAGTCTGCCGGATGCACAAATCCAGGAACTGTCTGTCTTGGCTGAATCATGTACGCTGTGTGTTCATAGCTTTGTTATCTGTAAAGTTATAGTTGTATAAATCTAAAGTAACGTTTTACTTGTATGAAGCTTGCCAGCAGAGTTATTCTATTTGAAATAAGAAGTGTGTCCCCCCCCCCACCAGTCATATAGGGGCTGCAATCTGTACTATCATGGGATCGTTGCAGTGGTACAACTAACATTGCACTGGATGGATTTATTAAACAAGTCTGGGATTTCTTTTGTCAGCCAACTTTTTGCGGTGGTGACAGTTACCAGGGAAATAAAGTAGTTTGGTGAAATCATGGATTCAGGCAAACACATGTGACTTTTTGTGCTCTTCATGTGTTTAACCCTTCTACGTCATACCCCATCCAAGCAGGTTAACAACAAATACATTTCTGTAGGAGTCTAGTGATTCGATTCAGATGTGGTAGAAACATGTCTTATTTATTTATTTTATTTGCTTCACAGAGAGTGTTCAATCAGTTACCTGCAGATGGGCCTAGGCCGCCTAGTAACCTCCCAGCCCTCCTAGACAAGCATCCAGGCTAATACACAAACATTGGTGGGATGAAAGAAAGCAAAGGCCTCCCTGAAATTGTGCCTCTGTTTAACTACGTTGCACAATCTGGCCAGTTCAGCAGCAATTACAAATTAATTTGGTGAGCAGTTCATATAATAGCAAGTCAATTGATCCAGGGAATGAAATTAAACTATGTAATTAATGAAAAAGAAAAATACTCTGGGCCGATTTTGCACCACCAAGGAATGGTGCAAGGGCACCTTGTGCCAGACTATGCACCATTCCCAATTTTCAGATGCCACCATGATGATGGGGATCCGCTCAATGAGCTCACATGTGCCGCACTTCATGTGACACATGGCAGCCACCTGGCGAGGTGGGCTTGTGCTCTGGTGGTGCTGGTACATCCCTTTTTGGGGATTCCAGAAGGCTGTAATGGGCGCAGGGCTCGCCGGGAGTTAGACCAGCCCAGATTTGGTCTAACATCCCATGTGCCGTCCATGGCACTGGTACGGCATGGGAGTTGAGCCCGTGCCCATTGAGGATGGCCCACAGTGGCAGCCATCATCCTGCCACAAGATGCAGGGATGGTGTTGAAACAGTGCATGTCCAGGACTAGTGCCCCTGCCACCTGTAGTCATACTGGACAGTCCCTAGCTAGTATTCCAGGCCACAATGGTGATCCTTGTGGCACCCCTCCCATGCCATACCTGTGCCTAGACACGTTTGTCCCGCCATGACTCCCAGCTATACACCATACCCCCTCCCAAGATCACAGCCAGACTCCCACCCCCCGGCCATCTTTGTTGCTGTCCCACATGTCCTGGTACTGGCATTGTCCCGGTCTGGCATGTCCTATGGACTGTGGTGTCCACTAACCCCCTCTGATCTCACTCCTGTGGGATCCCCCCCCCCATGGCTACTGGCAGTCACCAAAGCATGCAACCTTCGGACTTTGACACGGGCTGCCATGCCACAGGGCCATTCCACAGCTTGTGGCAGTGCCCTCTCATGCGCCTTTTGTGTGGCACACGGGAGCAAGTGCACCAACCTGCAGGACTTTGGCACCAGGACGTCACCTGCACTAAAAGCGCACCAGCGATTAACAGAAGCTGCTGTTTGCCACAGCTTATGTCGATCTATAGGGCTGTTTGAAAATTGAATCCTCTGTTTCTTTTCCCTTTAAAATATGAGAGAGATCATCCACAAAGTGCCTCTGTCCTGATGTAAGAGTCTTAATGAAATATCCATAAAATAAAAATGACAGAATAGTTGTCATATGATTTTGCTGATAACAGGCCTAGAGTAAGAGTATTTTGATACTTTTACTCTAGACTCATCATTAAGAAATATTTGCATCTTAGGCCTGTCACAATGGAATGCACAACCAATAGGAGAGCAGCTTTCACAATACTTGTTAATATCACAGAGACCATGTCTAAATTCAGAGTCCAGCAGTGAACTCTAACATAAACAGTTTACTCCTCATCGGTATTGCATAAACCAAATACGCCATGCCTCTTACAAAACTATACTGGATATTCTACTTGTGTTCGTCCCCTCCCTGTCACCTCACTCAAAGTTACACTCCTTTGCTCCACCTCTGGTGAAGTGGGGAAGAGAGATGCCAATCATAAAATATCCAGTGTATTTTTATAAGAGGCATGGTATATTTCCTGTAGTCTTCAAAGCAGGGGCAGCCAGAACTATCCTGGGTCAGAATTACTGCCGGTGTGTATCTGTATACCTTCCGGGTCTCAGTGAGTTCCCACTGTAAAGTAGACACGGAATTCATCTCTCTAGTTTTATGTCCACAAGTGTGACTGTATGCTGTACATATCCATAACTGTCCGTCTTCCTAACCGGACCAAATTGCAAAGACATATGTCTTAAAGCGTTTTTCCACTGTTCAGGAAAACTTTTTAAAAATATAGTATTCAGAGTCAATTTCTTTATTTATTCTCTGTATTTATCTCCCCTCTGTCTTTATTACCGATGAAATTCACATGGAAATGGGATCTTTCTGTCTCAGCACCTTCACTTCATCCTCATGCTTCCAACCCCCAGTCATAATCTTCTGTTTGTAATATCACTGTTGTTTCTACTGCAACAGATTGTGGTGTCACAAACAGGGAATTGTGAATTCAGCAGAGGGCAAAGCAGACGGTTGCACCAAAATCTGAGACACAAAGCCTTTGTTTTCATGAAAATATCCTTATTAATAAAGAGGAGTGATAAGTACAGAAAACAAATGTAATATATGCTTAACCCAGTAGGACCAGGAGGTCCCACTCTACAAAAATCACCAAGTTTGACATTTTGTTTTGCCAATAGACAATGGCAAACACTTTTTATTGGTATGATCCTGCCAACGCTTGACCACTATTCTGATCTGATCATTTCCAATCCTATAACCCAAGTGACTTACGTTATGGATAAGCCATCTTCATAAACGGAAAGTCTCGGCCGCCACAGAGCCATCCCATCTGCTGTCACTTAAGTACAGCAGCTGACAGCTTGTGTGATCAGACAAGGATCTAGCCTGACAGGCACAGTTAACCTCTTGTTTCATTTTTTTAAATAAATATGATATAGAAGAAGTCTGTATTTGTTTAAAGAACAAACTAAAATGAGGTAAACTGTGCCTGCTAGGTTAGTTCCTTATCTGCTCACACAGGTCCAATATACTGTAGCTACTTGATATGAGGCCGAAGTACGGAGGCTCTGGGGCTGTTCTAAGAGTTAGTTTTAAAGTAAACATAATTACAAAACCCTTCAGTACTTTGGCAGTCAAAATGTGTGTGACAGTTTTCTCTGTGGGCCTTCCTGGGTCAGGATCAGGTGTCAACAATACAAACTCGATGATCACCAAAAAGAAAAACAAATTCCAAAACAAACTCCACAATAGTGAAATCAAATCATGGGAGGATGTTAGCTGGACTCTGCATGCTACACTTGCATACATGTGCATGAGGCTTCACATGTTCCCGAGGAAGTGGGGAGCCAGAAAACTAAAAACATACCCAGGTGCATGCAGGCTGACCCGCTGCACACTTGGGCCACAGATCCTGCTAATAACCCCCCTCCACCATGGGCTTTGCTTGTCCCACAACCAAGTAGGGTAGACGATATTGCCTGGCTGTGGCCTTGCCACGCCTCAAGGGTAAGCCATGGGCGAGGAGGGGGAAAGTGGTACAGATGCAGGAAGATGGTGAGGAACCCAACCTGGGAAAGGAGGGGGGGCGCACCAGAGAGAGAAGGGGGCATAAAGAATAAATTAAAAGAAAAAAATGTTGAGTCAATGTGTCTGATCAACGTATTATACTTGATTTATGGAATCAGGTTGCAAATGGGTCCAGTTTTTGACTAACCTAAAAATGAATGCATATTTCACCAAAGGTTTTATTTACATAAATACAGAAAGCTCAGTTCCCTAATGTATTCTACCAAAATAGAGCTTGTCTGTGGCCCTCCTTTCTTCTTCAAATTCTATCCTTGGAGTTTTGTATTGCTCGGTCCCCCTCCAGCCACCATCCGATGGCCCATTGATGCTTTTTTGCCCATGTATGGACATGAAGCTACTCAGTCACCCCCGCTAGAGGGTCTTGAGCTCTCCTAAGTCCTGTATCTGACTACTGCTGACTGACCTGTGGACAGTGAGTCTTTCTTTTCTGAGAGCTTTAGTATTCACCTTGCTATCGTAACAATTTAAACAGCATCTTGTATGCAGAAGCAGAATGGGGGGGAGGGTTTGCATATCTTTATATTTTGGGTTATTGTTCTTCACAGTTTTACTTTTCTTTACATAAAAGTTTACAAGAGAGAGTAAGCAAGGGACAGCAAGCTAAGCAGCTATACAGAAAGTAACACTGCACTGCTTGTTTTTATGTTTGCTTACATACATGTGCGAGGCAAACGGTATACCACGTGTTTAGTGACCGTGATTGGGCACCTACCGAAACGGCGACTCAGTTGTGGTGCTTTTAACCATGGCAAGGAGGGAGACCAAAAGGGGGGGTGTGCGACTATAGCGACAGGATATCGCTACATGTATACATGTGCGGGGGCCGGGGCCGAGCATGCTGAGAGTGGGTGGACAGAGGGAGGGATTGTGAGGGGTGGCACTGCGGTGAGCTGCTGAGTCACTCCTGTGGTGTGTGGGTGGGTTCAGGGCTAGGGCATGTGTGATGCTGGGTTCGGGTCTGAGCGCGGGTGCCTTTTGTTGCGCCTGGCCCAAATTAATTTATTTCCTAGAATTGCACCCCTGACATACCTCCCAGTTGAGAATCCTTAAGTAGGGGTGGGGGCTGGCCCGCATTGCACAGTAAAATGTATGTCACCCTTGTGCTGTGCAAGGGGAGTCAAATGCCGAGGTGGTTCCTGGCACTCTGACTTCGCGATAAACACCAGTCGCCTTTAGGCTTTTGCCATTATCACATAAACCTGAGGTAAACATATTGTTAGTGGGCTTCAGAGGCATGTCACTGTCATATCCAATGCCACTCAGGCTGCAGGAGGCTTGACAGTGACAGGCCAATGATCAGCGAGGCTGACCATAATGCTGTTCTCTAAGTGATGGGCAGAAACTTTGTGGTAGTTGAAAGGATTGAGCCACACCTATCACAGTGTGGCTGGATCATTTCATTTACAAGATGCCACCCAGCAGCCAGCTGAGTGGCTTCATGACCAGCCTGCTTCTCGTCCTTTCCCTCCCCTCCACATTTCCCCCTGTTGACAGATTACGAGGAACTGACAGAATGCAGGGAAACAGCCTGGTATTGACATATTTTGGCAGCCTTGGTGAGTGTAGCTTTGAATAAACACTCCCTCCTCCTCGAGTCCTCCCTTTTCCATGTTAGAAATGCCACTCACTCCCTCCATCTGAGTGCTGCCACCCACCGACCCTCTGTCCTCGTCCACATTACAACAGCCAGCAGTGCCTCCTTCTGAGAGCTCCTGCCCACTAACCCTTCCTTTCTGGTTCATGTTACAAGATTCCCACTACTTCCCTCTGAACACTTGCGCCCACCAACCCTCTGTTCCCAGTCCATATTACAACAGCCACCTGCAGCCTTCCTCTGAGCGCTCCTGCCTACCAACCCTCCATTCCTGGTGCACTTTGCAACAGCCACCGGCTGCCTCACTCTGAGCTCTCCTGCCCACCAACCCTCTGTTCCTTGTCCACTTTACAACAGCTGCCTGCTGCCTCCCTCTGACCACTCCCGCCCACCAACCCTCTGTACCTGGTCTACATTACAACAGTCACCTGCTACCTCCCTCTGAGTGCTTCTGCCCATCAACACTCCATACCCAGTCCACATTACAACAGCCACCAGTTGCCTCCCTCTGAGCGTTTCTCCCCATCAACCCTCTGTTTCCAGTCCATGTTACAACACCCAACCGCTGCTTCCCTCTAAGTGCTACTACCCAATAACCCTTCATTCCCAGTCAACATTACAACAGCCATCGACTGCCTTCCTCTGAGTATTCCTGCCCATCAACCGTCTGTTCCAGGTCCACGTTACAGAAGCCACCCGCTGCCTCCCTCTGAGTGCCACCATCCACCATCTGTAGAAGGGCTCTATTGGGAGAGAGTGTGGCAGGGGCTGTTACCCCTGCTCATGCAAACAGCCTGTCCTGGGACCAGGATTTGTTTTGTGAGGTGCAAGTAGAATTCAAATGTTGATCTATAGGCTGTGTGCAACATGGACATGGTCAATGCTTATATTAAACAGAGTATGTAGGCCTTTTACTTGTTCGGCCCTAAGAATGATCACGTGCACCAGGAATTAAAAGTTACAATAAACTAGAAATTAAAAGACAGTTTTTACTTTGCATTATAAATAAGACAATGGGTCTCAGTACCCTTAAGAACAAAATAAGCGTAAGAGAGAGAGCGAGAGACACTGCCCACTCCCCATGAACCAAGGGAAGTGATTGGACAGTGTGTACTGGACAGATGTAGAAATGCAGGCCTTTACAATAGAGATACTCAAGCTGTCTACAGTGTGTTTTTATTAAATATGAACTATTGTTTAATTTCTGAATAAGTCCTGACGTCACAGATCTTCCTATGCTGGCTGCTCATGGATAGGTGAAGGAGAGGTAGTTCAAGGGCTCGCCTCTCCTGCCAGAAAGACTTAAATACTGTTTATATATGGAAGTTGGATTTGAACCTGGTACCGATTGGACCTCGATTCAGTCTCCCAGAGGGCTCATGAACTATGAAAAACAAGGAAGGTCTTGGTACATCAAATCTGAGATGGAAGCCATTTTCATGTCGTTCAGCTTATAATAGCCAGTGCAAGCTGAGACAAAGAAGCTGAACCTGAGGTGTGCCAGCCTTTGAGCTGTATGCCAGCTATGCTGTATACTGCACCTGCTTCCAGGGAAGGTGCAAGGAAACCGACAGAGCATTCTACTGCCAAAATCCATACACATTAACAGTGCAAAGACTTTTTAACTGCCAAAGTCAGTGATTTGATGCCCAAGCTGAGATCCTGCCTGCCATTGGGAGCTGGCTGATCATGGGGAGAATCTGCAGTAAAGGCATAACTGAGGCTGACCCAGTGGAGTGGGCAGTTGAGATTCCAATCTGCAACTTTGGTATGTACCTTTAGGCGTTGTGACTGTGGGAGTGCCTAAATCTTGATCTGGACTTTAGCTTGCCAACCAAGAAGAAGAAAGGAGAGAAGATACCAGGACTAATGCTAAAGACCATGGTGGCTGGAACACAGCTTTCTGAATCCCCCCGATCATGACAGCATGAGGAAGGAAGGGTATAATTTCAGGACTCCTTATGAATATTCGAAGAAGCCAGTAGAGGTAGGCCATTTGGTCTATTTAGTCTGCTCATATTATAGGGTCCACAGCTTGAGTTACTGACTCTGCCCCTCTCCCCACTCTTCCCTACCCATGATTGTTACCTTCCTCCTGTGCCTATCCCAGCCTCTCTTGAAGCTGCCCACTGTCTTCAACAAGACCACCTCTTCCATCAGTGCATTCCAAGTGTCCACAACCCTCTCCATGAAGAAGTGCTTCCTGACCTCCCAAACCTTATGCCCGAGCTTGAGACTGTGCCCCTCACCCCTCATATTATGGTTGCCACTCAGTTTAAAGAGACCCTCCTTATCTACCTTATTTATCCCTTTCAGGTACTTGAGGGTCTCAATCATGTCCCCTCTCTCTCTCTCTCTCTCTCCTATCCTCCAGGGAGTACATGTTCAGTGCCCTCAACCTCTCCTTGTATGCCTCACCCTGCTGACCAGCTATCATCTTTGTAGCCCTCTTCTGGACCTTCTCCAGCAGGTTAATGTACTTTTTGAGGTCTGGGTACCAGTACTGAACTCCATACTCTACATGAGGCCTCACCAGTGACCTGTACAAGGGTAGTATAATCTCCTCTCTCCTACTACTGATCCCCCTAGCTATGCATCCCAGCATCTTGTTTGCCTTTGCTGCTGCTATCTTGCACTGCGTGGAGTGCTTCAGATCACTAGTGATCATCACTTCCAGGTCCTTCTCCTTCTCCGATGCAGATACCTGGACTCCACCCACTCTTTGTATTAACTGTAATACTATGTAGTAAACTTCAATATCTCACTGTCTCTTTGTACTGTCAGTTTATTTTATTTAAAATTTGATTACTTGAGAGATCCATGCCTCAGTGTCATGTTTTTGTCCACTGTGTTTAATGAATTGCTAGTTGCTTGCCATTATTGATAAACTGTCCATGTTTAACCTTGGGGAAGGGGGGCCTATTGTCACATCTTTGTGAATCTCTACCTAAAAGTTAGCCAAGCAACCACAAAAGGGTCAACTTTACTTAAGGGGGGTTATAAGGGCTCTGTGGAGAAAGGGTGCAGGAGAGAGTGCAGAATGGGCCATTACCTCTTCTTGGGACACCTGCACATACAAGTAGCCTGCCCTAGCTCTGGGGACAGGCCTGGGTTTGATGGGCAGTAGAAGGGCTGTATGTGGAGAGGAAGCAGAAGAGGCCATTACCCCTGCTTATGCAGTCTACCTGTCCTGGCTCTGACTCCGGAGATGGATTTGGGGGGACTGGGGTAAAAGGACTTTGGGGAGAGAAGAAGCAGGAGGGGCTATTACATGTGCACATCCAAACAGTCTGCCCTGGCTCTGCAAAGATACCTGAAATTGGTGGGGTTGGGGGTTAGAAATGGCTCCTTGTGAAGAGGAAGTGGAAGGGGCTAGTACATCCGCACGCACAAACAACCTGCCCTGGCTCTGGGGACTGACCTTTACTTGTTGGGGAGTAGAAGGGCTCCGTATGGAGAGGAAACGAGATGGAATTAGCCCTGCTCATGCAAACAGCCTGCCCTGGGACCTGGTTTTGTTTGGGGTATAGAAAGACTCTGTAGGGGAAAGGTGCAAAAGGGGCAATTACCTCTGCTCTCAAACACAGTACCCTGTCTGATGTCTCTGGGAGCCAATTTGAATTTGGGGGGATAGAAGGACTCTGTTGGGATAGAAAGCCAGAGGGGCTATAACATGTGCGCATGTAAACAGCCTGCCCTGTCTCTGTAGAAAGACCTGAATTTGCTGCGGGAGGGGGGAGTTAGAAGGCCTTCATGTGGAAGGGAAGCATGAAGGCCCATTACCCTGCATACATAAACAACCTGCACTGGCTCTGGAGACAGATCTCAAATACTTTGGAGGAGGTGGAAGGCCTCCATGGTAAGAGGGTGTGGGACAGGCCATTACTCTTGTACATGCCAACAGCCTGCCCTGTATTGGGGGACATCATCTTCCAAACAGGATGCAGTACCACCAGGGTACCGACCCCCAGTTCTGCTAACCTACACACAAGACTGGGGTGCCCAGTCCACAGTGCCACTGTCTGCAATAAAGAAACATTGTCCTTCATTGTCCTCTTTGTTTATTGTTTTTCTTAAACTTGAAAAAAGAACAGTCCGTCAACATGTTTTGCTCTCATGCCCACCCCTGACCACCCTCTCAGCATCCCACACCTCACCAACACTTATCACGGTCCATAGCTAGACTCTCTTGGTCACCTGAACATCCTGCAGCTACCAATGCCCAAATGCAAACTGACCGAAAACAAGGTAAGTCTTGTTAATTACTTTTTTATACATTTTAAACTTTTACTTATAAGTTTATCATTCTGTAAGGTTTTCGTGCTCCTTTTTCCAATTGGTTCTGTTAATAAGCATTTTGATATGAGACAGTATATAAGGAGTTTTTGATACCCTACATGTTATTTAATATAGCTAAGTCTAAGGATCAATGTCATTAGGAGTATTTCAGTATTGTTTTTGGTGTTTGTTCTCTCAAATTTAGGTGTTTATTTAACATATTTAAGCACTAATGCACTTTATGTTGTATATTTACACTACTTTTGCACTGTAAATAAGGGTATTAATGTATTATCACTGGTACGGGTGCTATTTAATCATGTGATTAAAAATGTGTGCTATATAAGGAGATGAACACTAGGTGGCAGTATCTTTGAAAAAGCCTCATACGTAGGTGAAACGTCAGAGAGATTACTGGTGTCCAGAAATTGTCCTTTCTGCACTACAATTCTGGACTCTTGTTTTTTTTATCACCACTAATTCATCATACTGGTGAGTCCCATGACTGCTTCCTTCTAGTAGTAGCTTTAGTTATCACAGAGCACACTACTCTGCTCTGGTGCTGCTCTCTTTTTTTCATTCATGTCATTAAGCTGAGTTACGCACGAACAGAGGTAGAATTAGTGGAGGTCAGAAACAATTCATTGCCACTCAGTTCTTACCTAGGAGTTGACCAGGAGTGGAATATTTAAGCAATAAGGCACGACAAGGTGTGTGTTATCATGTAATAACGTCACTCCTGGGGTGGGTTTAAGCATGAGGCGAAGCCGAGTGCTTCCACTACCCCAGGAGTGATGTTATTACACAATAACACACACCTTGGAGTGCCTTATTGCCATTATACAATGGCTCGATACAAAATAAAAAAAAATGTTTTTAGTGTATTTTTAGTGAGGCAATATATCTTTGTTTCTTAAGAGAAGATGTGAAAAAAGAGAATATCATCAATATAGTGATGTTATTGTGTAATAACATCGCTGTCTCAGGCACACACTGACCAATCAGAATACAGGAAATTTCCTCGCCATTGTATAATAGCTGTTTTGCTGTTTTGCAATGGGGAAGAAGCCAGAGGATCCATAAATGTCCATGGTAGTACCTGGACTCAGTACAGATGCAGTCCAAGGAACCGCAGGAGAAAGGAGAACACAAGGTCTAATGGACAGCTTATTTGGAAACCTAAGAATTGAGGACTCTTTTTGCCTAGAGGTGCCTGTGAGTGGGACTGGTTTCACTGCTACACCGGCTGCTAGACAGGAAGAGATGGCTGCAACCAGTGCAACTAACATTAGGACAACTTTTTTGCCTATAAGCGAGCTGCACTAAAAACAAGAAGAAATGTATGGCAAACAAAGTCTATGGAAGCATATCTAAATGCTACTCATGCCCTGAGAGGGCTAAGAATCACAAAGGAGACCACATTTGGGCAGGACGATGTGGAGTTCATTTCTGCTTGGAGCGCAATATCAGAACAGGCCACGATGAAATGGATGCAGCTAAATGTAAAAAAGTCTAAGAAGGATCAAGTGGCACTAGAGCGGAGACTTCAGGAGCAGGAGGAAGACTGGAGGTATTTACATCACATTCTTGTTTTGAGAAATTCAAAGGTGAACTGCAACTATGACAGAACCTTTAGCGAGGTTCGTGGATGACCACATCATGGGATTTGTAGCTCATCTGCCATCATATTTAAGAGATACTGGTGATGTTCTCAATAAATTGAAATAAGTTAAATGGAGGTGAGGTACTAGTCACCCTAGATATAGAATTGTTATATTTTAACATTCCACATGATGGGGGACTATGGGCAGTGAGATACGATTTGGAGAAAAGAGAATATGGTTCTAGATCTGATACTGAGTTACTGGTGGACATGATCAGGTTTGTCTTGGAAGGTAACTATTTTTGCTTTGAGAAAAGGTTTTTCCACCAACAAAAGGGGACAGCCATGGGGGCCAACCTAGCACTGAATTATGTCAGTTTGTATCTTGGGCATTGGGAAGAAGGTGCAATCTGGGACAGACTAGGAAATCTCTTTTGGAAAAATATCCTAATCTGGCAGCGTTTTATTGATGATATATTCATGATGTGGCGGGGCAGGAAGAGGAATTAGTGTTATTCTTGGACTACCTACATAAAACAAACAAAAACCTGCAATTTATCAGCACTGTTAGTGGAAAAGAGGTAGCGTTCCTTGACCTTATGGTGAGCATACCTCTCACCTGTCCCTGATTTTCAGGGATGTCCCTGATTTTGCCTCAAAATTTTCCTCTGTCCCTCATAAAATTTGTGTTTTTGTGACAGAACAGCGGAGATTAAAAGCACAAAATAATGTCAAACATTAAAGTAACATACTTGCTCTTCTTCAAAAAATGCATCTTAAGACAAATCCCTTTATTCTGTCAGCTTTCTGAGTGAATAACACCAGTTTTTAAGATGTGTCCCTGATTTGGGGCCTTTGTCCCCGATTTATTTAAGCCTTGTCCCTGATTTATGAGGAAACAGGTTGAGAGGTATGATGGTGAGGGTAGAAGAAGATGATACTTTAGGTACCAGAATGTATAGAAAGCCCAGAAACCGTAACACTGTTCTACTAGCTATAGTTGCCACCCCCATCACACCATGGAGAATATCCCAAAAAGTCAGTTTCTACGAGTGAAAAGAAATTGCAGTTACCCAGATGAAATGAAATCAGAATTTGATGATTTGGATAGTCGCTTTAAAGCAAGGGGCTATTTAGGGTTTACTATAGACAATGCCAGATCAGCAGCGGAAAGCATTGAGAGAGAGTAAATTTTAACAAAAGAGTTGAGCCAGTCAGAAGAAGAAAAAAAAACCTCTGAGACTACAATTAATTTTGTTAGTACCTATTGCATTAGGTCTAACAAGGTTAAGAACATAATACTGAAGCACTGGTATGTCATGGGGGCTGATCCATGTCTGACAGAGGCTGCAAAGAAACCACCTAGGATGGCTTATAGAAGGGCAGACAATCTAAATGATGTCTTGGTTCATTCAGCCTACATTAAGGAAAAGACTAAGAACTTAAATTGGTTACCCCCACAAAAAAAGGCTGTACAAAATGTGACCAATGTAAGTATCGTCCAGTGGTAAAAGAATGTGGGATGTTTAAATGTTTAGTATGATGTACAACATTCTAAGCCTAGTTCCATGTGACACAACCTATGCAGTAGTTCTGTCAATTTGCAAATGTGGGTCATACTCTATAGGAAAACCAAAAAGAAAATTTAAGGAGAGTAGGGGAACACACCAGGGCAATAACAAATCACAATATGGATTATGTGTGGGCAGAACACATGGTAAATGCCGAAAGGGCAGAGGAACATGAAATCATGTTCATAGGTATTGAACATGTGATGTTAGGCCCTAGAGGTGGGGATAGAGAAGGGTTATTAGGAAAAAGGGGAACTATATTGGATTTATACCTTAGATGTATACAAAGGTAAAAGTCTAAATGAGCAGACTGAAATAAAATAATTCTTAAAAGATATGTATTGATGATTACAGATTGAGAAGGGGAGAGAATGAACATGCCACTGTGGGGTAGCTTATTCTTCCTTGTCCCTACCAAGCTGGTTGGTGTGAGTAGTTCAAAAGAAATTGATATCTTTTGATAAGAACCTTAACAAAAAATGAAAAACATAAACGTTTTTTGCACATTATGCTCCAGCAACTCAGGCTTATAGAGAACCCTTGGAGCCACCCCCCCCACCCACAATCTTCTCCTTACTCCTCCAGACATTGCTTTACACACCCGACATCCCAACCCAGTCTCTTACTCTTTCATCCTGTTCCTTTTCCTTTATGCTCTGCTTCACTGGCCCTTTTAGATATAGTGTGATTCATATACATAAAATGGCTCCTTTTTCTCTTTAAAGTCAACTTGCAAGTGGTTTTCAAAAAGTGTTTTTATTTTTCTGTGAGTTTCTGTCTTTGCTCTCCATTCACACTCCTTTTTCCTATTGGTTCTATTAATAAGCAATTTAAAACGAGACAGTATATAAGGAGTTTTTGATACCCTACATGTTATTTAACATAGCTAAGTCTAAGGACCAATGGCATTAGGAGCATTGTAATACTGTTTTTGGTGTTTGTTCTGTCAAATCTAGGTGTTTATTTAACATATTTAAGCACAAATGCACTTTATGTTGTATATTTACACTACTTTTGCACTATAAATAAGGGCATTAATGTATTATCAATGGTATGTGTGCTATTTAATCATGTGATTAAAAATTTTTGCTAGAGGCAGTATCTTTGAAAAAGCCTCATACGTAGGTGAAATGTCAGGGAGATTATTGGTGTCCTTCAGGCCCACAGGGTCTTCGTGAACTGATGTGGAAATGAAATAAATGAAAGAAATTGTCCTTTCTGCACTGCAATTCTGGATGCTTTGTTTTTTTTTACCACCACTAATTCATTGTACTGGTGAGTGCCATGACTGATTCCTTCTAGTATCACCCAGTAAATGTCATATGGAGTGCCTTTCTGACCACAGCCCCGCCAACATCTGTTAGATTTGTTGGCTGCATAATGCTTGGTACATGAGGGGGTGAGGAAAAAATGCATTAGCATTTTCTATCAAAATTCCCTATATCCTGGGGATGCGGTTGTCTTATTGCACACCCGAATAGCTCATTCCCAGATTTGGTCATTAATCTGCTTGTTTACTTCCCACTGTCACACATCCCTTACTGCTTGTGAGAGCCAAGGTTCTGGATTTGCAGGATCTTAACTATTCTGGTTATGGGTTTAACTATGGTACCAAGCTTCCTAGTGCTGCCCACAAACATCTCCTGAGGTGTAAGAGGTCGTATAATATGTGGTTCGGATGAGAAGCGTTTTAGCTACAGATACCTAAAAAAAAATTTCTGCATTCCAGGCCATATTTTCCCTGTAGTCGAGGAAATGTTTCCAAGGAGGATGTGCTGGGTGTTTTCAGGTGATGCAATGAGGTATTACCCCAAGATTCCAACCCCCTGTAGCCAAGGTCATTGTTCCCACTGTGCAATCCAGGGAGTTCATTAGGCCCACCAGGGGATTGACTGCATTTGCTAGGCCTAGATGTTTTTGCAAGCTATCGCACCATTTGAGAGAATGATTCACCCATGGGTTCTGTGTATGTTTGACAACTGCACTGTATAAACTGGAAAGGAGTAAAGATGTCAACCATCCCTCTGGAAGGCATGTGGCTCCATGTTCTATCCAACCCGTTTCTCTTTGCCTAGTGAGTCACTGGATAACTGGAGCTGACTGGGCTGCCCAACAGTAATATAGTATTTAAGACTGAGCCAGGAGACCCAGACCTCCTTTATGTTTGTGCTGTCTGGAACGTGCGAAGTGCAGTCTTGGGTGTCCATATGAACTTACTAGTCGCTTTGTCAAGCTGCATCCAGACCATTGATGGGATCCTGATTGGGAGCATACAGAAGCAGCAAAACAACCTTTTTAGGATGTTCATCCTGATTGTTTGAACTCTCTTACCCACCAAAAAAGGGAGGTGTGCCCATCTCTTGTAATTGGCGTCTCTCTCTCTCGCAGAAGAGGCTTATAATTAGCTTTGGATGGACTTGTTTTTTTTCCTAATATGTATGCCCAAGAACTGAAACCCCTTAGGGGCCCATTTAAAATGCATTGCTGCTTTTACTTGTGCTGAGAGTGCCCCACTCATCATGACTGATCTGAAAACCACTCTTACATACCTTTCTAGAATATCCAGCAGTGAAGGTATGGAATTCATGGGGTCACTGACAAATAGTAGTTTGTCATCTGTGTAGAGAGAGATAAATTTTGACCCTGGGTCTGTGGAAGCTCCTAAGATACTGAGGTTGTTTCATATCACAATTGCCAGGGGTTCGATCCCCAGGGCAAAGAGAAGCAGGGACAACAGGCATCCCTATCATGTGTTCCTCTGTAGGTTTAAGGAGAATATTATTTCGTTGACCAAGAAACTTTGGATGAGGTGGCAGTGTATTGAGCATCCACCCAAGACAAACATTGTGGGCCCATTCAAACCAATGTAATGTCAATAACAGGTACTGCCAATTAAGGTGATCAAACACCTTCCCTGCGTCTAAGGAAATGGTGAAAGTAACTGTTTTGGAGTGTTTGACCGCATGGGTTATGTTTAGGAACAGTTGCACATAATCAAAGGATTGGTGTTTAGGTAGATATAAAACAAGTCTGGTTCAAGTGTATGAGTTTTCTGATAACCTTCTGAAGGCGGTCAGCCAGTACAGAGGTCATGACTAGGGATGTAAGTTTGTCACGGCAGTCATACACATCATTGATTCCATGACGTTTGATCTTTATTCAGGACTTCCATGACTTTCACTAGTGTCATCAGAATATAGCAATGATGACAGTGCCACAACATTTACTACTGTTTACTAATGATTTCATGAACAAACAATGAGTCATTAAAACCTCATCCATGACAAAATTATATCCCTAGTCATGAGTTTTTGGTCATATTGATGAATGCTTTTGGTTGATAAGATCTACAGCATATCAGGTTTTTACCTGGCTTTATAGTAACTGTAATGACTGCCTCTTTCCACTCATTAGGAAAATCTTGTTTGTCAGTCCCCAGTCAATTAGCTCTGGTCAGTGGGGTAAGAATATGTTCTCTGCAGGTTTTATAGAATTCTCCGGGGACCTGTTGGGCCCCAGAAATTTCATGTTTTTCAGTTTTAGTAAGGTTTGAGTGACCTCTTCCTGAGTGATCAAACTATCCATAAGGGCTCTGTCCTGATTATTAAGTTGTGGTTGATGAAAGTTTGCAAAAATGTCCTTCGGCTTTCTTGTGTGATGGAGTGAGGAGCGATATATATAGGCTATGGTATAATGTTTCGAAGGCACTCGCTATGTCTTGGGGAAGGGTCATAATGGGGTGAGCCCTGGGTTCCAACTGCTGCTCCTGTGCTATAATTTGAGACTTACTCCTAACAGCTTTTCCTCCCCTTGGCACTTACTGTTTCCTTTCTTGTTTCTAAAATCAGCATGTTCCTACTTCCATCATGAATCCTAATGTTATAAAAGCTACTTATCTGAAATTTGTTTGCTGTATATAGTTCAGTTAGTCATTGGTGTATCATCTAGCGAAATTAATTAATGTAATGTTATTTGTTTTTTCTTAGTTGTCACTGATAAGGACTGTACTTGTCAGTAAACTGTCAAATGCTTTGTTCTCACTTCATGCTGCATCATGAAATACTGCCAGATTCTTGTATACTGTTTGACTCTGTTCTCTTCTGGCTGTACTCTCCCAGGTCGTGCCTGAATATAGGCAATACTCTTGTCTAGTGTACTTACCCAGTAAACAAAAACCAAATAAATAAATAAATAGATCATTCTAAGGCTACTACATGCTGGTCTGCTTGCTGCTTCCAAAGCTGGATAGCTATAAGACAACCTGCCCGTTTCCCTGTGCGTACTTCTCCTTCACTTGTTACATTTGGTTACTACTACGCCAACCCAGTGGCATGGAGGGCTGAGGCATTATGTCTTACCTTCTAGCATGCCTGCGACACGTGTTCACAGTGCGAGTGGGCCGCCAGCGGTTGGCTGGGGAGAGAGAGAGGATTGAGCATCCGAAGGACAGCTCTCCTCTCCCGGGAAGGGGTGGGAATGGAGTCCACTGCCTACATGACCCCTAGCGGTGTCTGGGGGCTGGCACAGCAGGCCCACACATAGGGGGCAGTTGTGGGGCAGACACCCAGTGTGCTACGTATGGAAGCGTGCATCACTCGGCCATTGGTGTCATTGCATGCCACCACACCATGCTCGGGGGGCAGGTGTAAAATGGAGGAAGAAAATAACATCGGGCCAGCAGGATGAAAGCTGGCCCCTCACAGGCTCCGCACCCGGCTAGTTGGCACCTCACTAATGTAAGAGGTAAGCCCAGTGGATGCCGGGGTGATGGGGCTGGGCCGGGTGCAGAAGCATAAAGAAATTAACAAAAAAATGAATACATTTGGTTACTACTTAACAAAATAAATATTCCTTATGATCTACTGATCTTCCTCAGTTTTTGGCATTCAGGTATAAAAACAGATTTGGTAGCTACAGACTTGCTATTACCTACTAACTTCATGGGTCACAGCACAAAAAAATTAAAATTGACTTCTTTAATATCAATACTGCATTTTAAACATAGCATTTTTAAATTTATGACACATGAATGCAGTTGTTTTTCTTAAATATAGTGTACGTTTATTTGTCTGATTTGTTATAATATTCCTATGTATCACTATAATGTGTGTATAGTGTGTGTAGTTATTTGTACTCCATTGTCTGATTATGTCTGTCTTTATATTAATTGTTTAATGGATGCAATTGTAAAAGAGAGCTTGCTCTCAATTTTGCTTTCCAATAAATCAAATTGAATTGAATAACACTTTTGTCGTATGTATGTCAGAGTGCCCTCTGCCCTGCCTGGCTGCAGTGAGTTGCTGGAAGATCTAAGTGTCAGTCGCCTGCTTCTTGTGGAGTTTTTGTAAGTCCGTAATCTGGGTTTCTAGTGCCAGGCATTCTCTCACAACCGTTTTCTCTGAGTACTGGTTAGTGAGATTAATGTGCTCCTTAACACTGTCTTCACTGCGTGCCACTGACTCATAGAAGTTGTTTCTTCTCCCCCAGTGTGACTGAGGTGTGTCTGGATTTCCTGTTTAAATCTGATAGAGTTAGCTTCATCTATCAAGAAGCCTCCATTCATTCTCTAAAGCTTGTGGGTAACCACGGGGCGTATTTCTACTGAAAGGGATAAGAAGGCATGGTCAGGTTGGGTAATGTTGTGTATGCAGCAGTCAGTCATCTCATGCAGCCAGTTACCCAGCATAAAGCAGAGATCTGTGTGCGAGTAGCTTCTATGTGGGCATCAGCAAAAAGTGAGATCTCTGCTGGCTCAGTGTAAAAACTTCCAAACATCCATGAGACCCATCTCTTCTGACATACTGATCAAAGGTTTAGCCATGCCCAGTTATGGTTGATTGGTAGGGGGGAGTTATCTACTCTGGGGCTCAATACACAGTTGAAGTCCTCAATCAGAAAACAGAGCTCCTTTGCTTTATGCAGCTCCATTTGATGGACGGCTTTAATGAATGATGGGGAGTTAGAGTTGGGAGTGTATACATTAAGGAAGGATAGCAACTGATTCTGGTATGTCGCATTCATTAAACAATAGCGCACCTCTGGATTTGAGTAATGAGTTGTAATGGTGCGGGGCAGTGAGCAGTGGATAAGGATGGCTACTTTGCATTTTTTTCTGAATAGGGTGGGAGGCTGCAAGGACTTGGCTCACTAAGCAGAGAGCATATGGGTTTCTTGTACAGCAGCCACCATACGGTCTAAATGCTTCAGTTGTGATAGAATTCATGTTCATTTTACGGGGTTGTTTATCCCCTTAAACACTGCAAGACAGTTTTCAAGCATGCCATGAGATGGCATCAAGAAGGGCATGGCTATAACATTTGTGAAACTCATGTGCAAACCAGAGATTCCGATACCAGTATGAAGTACATCACATATGAACAAAACAACCAAAAACAAAACAGACTCCAACAGGGAGTAACACTGAAATCAATGGATGCGCACCATCTAGCCAGGCTGTGCAGGATCTGTGGTGCAGTTGGCTGTCCTGTCCACATGGGACAATACGCCCCTGGACCCATGTGTGTAGATCAGGAAGCCAACCAATTGCCAGTGCCATTGAACCACTCTCATAGCTCTGTCCAGGACTAGATGTTGCATCAGTGGTGGTCAAATATGGCTGGAGCCACACAAGTGACCCCTCCCCCCCAAGAAGGGAAAGAGTGAGACGGGGGAGTGGTACAGTAATATCTGAGACGGGAGGAGATATATGTATACACATATATATATATAAATAAAATAACCCTTACCCATTAACAGGTATGCCAAATACACTCACCTCCTGTCAGAGGTGTCTTCCCTTAGGAGTGGTGTCAGATTTTGAATTCAGCACCTTGGTTTGGATCACAGTCCTAGGGTGAGGAAGGGAATGCTGATATCAAGAAACACAGAAAAGGTGGTGGGGAATGGGTACCTATACTCTATTGGCTGCTATCTCTGTGTATGAGGCGAAGTTTGTTCCTCGCCCCCCCCATTGTAAGTCAGGTTAGTAAAGAGTAAAGAATAAAGACATCAGTTGGTTAACTAAATACTTATCAAATAAGCCATCTTAATGATTCTGCAAGTCATTCAATTGTGTGTAACAGTCTTCGGTCAGTCGCCATTCTTGAACATTACTGGAAGTCTGAAAAAAGTTATTGCCTTTACTTACCGAGCCATAGTTCAAAGCCCTCTAGTGTTGTCTCTGGAGTGGGCAGTCCCAGGATGTGTAATGACTCTCCACTTAAGCAGACCCTGACTAGGGGGTGGAGGACACTTGCGTGGTGCAATACGGCACAGAACCTTTCGGGTGACCTAAAAAACGTACATAGTTCAGACAAGTCCAGAGTAGCCTTACTCTCAGGGGAGCTCACATAGGTCCCAAAATTTAAGGACATCTAGTCAAATGATTTCAGAGGGTGGCTTATAGTGAACATCTTCAGAATGAGGAGAGGCAGTCTTTGCTCGCAGTGATGGCAAACCTTGGAAATAAAATCCTGCATCTGTAGGTGTACCTGTGGGGAAGTGAGGTTAAACAAAGTCATGTGTTACTTACTGAGATGCCCTTCACTAGGTGTCTATCCAGGGATCTGGTTCGAGTACAGCAGTAGCAACGAGCATGAAGTGCAACCTAACAGAGGAAAAATTGCAGGAACATTGTTGGCAGGAGGTCTAGTCCTCCAATTAATAATCAAGAATGCACATTTTCTCCCTTACTTGTCTACACCTGGGGTAGTTAGTTTTCTTTTAAGGAGTAGGTTTCCTTAGGATGTCCCTCCAGGCTCTAAGATCTGCGAGGGATGTGGTTTTGTCCCCCGGGAGTGGGAGATGGTTGTCATGATTACTCCCCGAGGCCTGGACCCACACTTCTTGCTGTAGAACTTTTTCTAGTGCTTCAATCTTCTTGTGTAGAACAGATATGCCTAGTTTTTTCGGTGCTGGTGTGGCCTCAGTGAGGTTTGCAAAACTCTGTGGCTTGTTCTCCATGTAGATAGTTCGCACTGTACAAAAGGCAAGGCAGCTCTTGATCTGTTTTTCTTTCACTTTCTGTATTTGGGATATTTATTTGTATTTTTTTTTAACTTCCAGCTCAGTGGACTAATCTGGCTCAAAGAATAGCCTGTGACCCCAAATCTGGCCTCCTTCCTGGCCCATGCAGTGGATGAAATAAACTGCTTTCTTGGGAACCTACTGACCATGGTCTCATTTCAGACGTGCTGGGTTTCTTCGCCGGGGTGGAATGTGCCCTCTCCATCTGGAGGTCTTGTTCAGCCGGGAGCTGTAGGTTGTCATGAAGCATTTCCTGCGAAAAGGGGATCATAGGCCCTTTTTCAGAATCTTCAGGCAGGCCATGAATTCTGATGTTTAGCCTCTTGTCTTGATTTTCCACATCTTCCTGCCTCTGATGCATCAGTTGTTTCCTGTGATATAAGAAGAAGAGGGCCCTGCCATGCAGGTTGGTAGTCTCCGAGGCCTCTGCTAGGCCTGTCTCCAATGAAGACGTGCGGTGCCCCGTCTTGAAGGTTTTTGTGGAAGCCCTCAATGTTCGTGTCCAGTTTTTGGACATTGCGCTTAAGCACTGTGAGCACTGTTCAAATCTGCTGCAGGCTAACATGCCCCCCCGTATCTGCTTGAGGAGGGAGATGGCGATCAGCTCAGCCATGCATCTGAGCAGCTGCAGGAGTGGCAGTCTTGGTGCCGTATAGAAAAACACTGTGGGGTCACTGCCCAGCACATTTGTGTGCTTGGCATATCTGGATGTTGCAGGTATGAAAAAGTACATGAATTAGCAGCTCTGTACTGCTGGATGGATCTTGTAGCTACCTGGCATGCATGTTTTAAGTCTATGCTGAAAATGTATTTCTTTTCTTTGACCTTCCCTAATGCGTTGATTAATTAATTGTTTTTTAAATATTTCATTATTTTAGTGATTTATATTGTATTTATATTTTTATATTCTGTATAGCGCCTCGACTATGAAAGGCGCTGTATAAATAAAGTTTGCTCGCTCGTTTGCTTGCTTGCTTGTTCAGTCTGGATGCTGCCATGTTGGTGGGCAGAACTGGAAGTCTGGAGTCATGTTGTTTTAAAGCAGAGAGCAAGTTGCAAATCCTGTTGTGTAAATCCAGCTTAATTAATCAATGGGTTATGCTGGGATTCACCCATATCTGGTATGGTTTGGTCACAAGGCTGCAGGCCGAGTGACCAAATCCATACCAGAAGTGTGTAAATACCAGCATAACCCACACACTGAAGTAGATTATTGTCATTATACAATTGGTTGGGAAAAAAGGTTTAAGAAAATAAATTTTTAAAAAGGTTATTTAAAAAAAATACTTTTTTTTATTAATTTTTAGTGTAAAAATCTTTCTTCTATATTTTAAATAGTCCCCATTGATAGGTAGAATAGGGTTGATGGAAATTAGTTAACCCCCCCGCCCCACACAGACATATAAAGGCACGATTGTTCCGTATTTGTTTTAGTTAGTTAAATGTCACTTGTTACAGGAGAAATGTTAGGAGCTGCACAGGAGCCTTGGAAATGCAGTCTGACTTGGGTAAGCAGGAATAACAGTTAAGAGAAATGCTGCTTTATTGATCCCTACCCCTCCACTCAGCAGCAGTAACAGTAGGCGAGCTCCTCACCTGAGTGTGAGCTGTGCAGGGCTAGTGGAACTCCTCTACCTTTTAGCAAAAAAGCAGCATTCTCAGCAGTTACAAGTATAAACAGGCACTGAATGTGTAGCGAGGTTGTGTGAAGAAGAGCATTTTTGGTGCCTGTGGTGCAACAAACTAGGGAGATAGCGGTGGGTCACCATAATGCAGAAAGAAGTGAGTGTCAGGGAAGACAGCAGTCACCAGAAAGGATGCGGGAGGGAGGGAGGGCGGAGGGAGTGTGACAGTACTGAGTGGTTAACATCGACCATTCAGGTTTTTGTGATTTAAACTTTTTTCTTTTTTTAGCTGTTTTGGGAGAGCAGTGTACTTTTTGATAGGTTGGGACTGCTCAGCAGGGAAACATGTTGGTGGGTGAAATGTTCACATTTCGGGCTGTTGGATTGATTTCACATTTGACTTTTGTTTTGTGAAGGGGCTAACTGGGTCTTTTTGCGTGAGTTATGCAGGGATTTACTCACACTGAAAAGACCCAGTTAGCCACTCAGAATCCTTATGTTTATCTCACCATGACATAATAAATACATGTTACACAGCTGAGCAGTTATAAAAGGAAGTAAACGTTTTACCTAAAGGGATTTATTTTTGTACAAGTCAAATTGTACTTGGAAAGTTGCCATTATGGCACGAGGTTTCAGTGCACCATTTTAAAAGTGATTTTCTGATTTGCATCAAAAAAAGTCATAATTTGCATCAGCAGGACTCAGTTACACAGAACTCTTCATAGATTTGAATTTTTGGATCTTCAGTTTTACAACTGAGGATATGTTGCATGAAAAGTGACTCCTTAGGCGTTCTTTTCCTGTTGCTGTTTCTGTCTTAAAGTTACAGTCCTCTGTGGCATCAGAATCATTTCCATGGTAAACAGGTTGTGATGTCATAGCAGAAGATTATGACTAAAGAACAGGAAAGCAGCAGGGACAGGCGAAGTCCTGGGGGGCCAAGAGCCTGATTTCCTGTGACTATCAATAATAAAAGCCAGAATATCCTAAAATTCAACATTTTTTTGGACTGTTTTGAGATTTGAGCCCTACTGATGCCAACTGACAGTGTTTTGCAGAAAACTGGAAAATGACCTCTGTCGTTACCGCTTGCAACGCCGGTGACTCGGGTTTGGGAATTTTATTTATTTATTTCAGATTTAGATTAATACCTTTGAGTCAGAGACTCTTTTACAAAGGCTCCAGGTCATACATAGAACATAGGAAGGACGAACTGAACATAGTTAACAATATGTTACCTGAGTATCATGGAAGGTACAATTGCTTAGCAAGATAAGATACATTACATTAGAATACTGAGCTCATTATAATACAAGAGTTCCAGTGACAAAAACTTAGTCCTAGGTCCCCAGGGTGCAGCAATGACTAGATTCAGAATCAGAACCTTTATGGGGAGAGCAATTTACAAAGCAGAGTAGTTTTCATAAAAGTCTTTCCAGGATAAGTGCAGTTTAGAGCCAGGGAATTCCAGAGTTAGCTTGGCGGGGAGCAGCCAAAGGAGGCTTTGTCAGAAAGGAATGAGCCCAAGGTGTCAGGGGGCTGGCCAGGGGGAGGATCACGCATCCATAGGACTGCTCTCCTCCTCCAGGGGGGAGGGTGGGCGAGAGCTCCAGGACTGACTGACCCCAGGTGGAAGCCAGGGGGTGTCACAAGCCTGAGCTACAGAGAAGGAGGGGGGAGATGTGGCAAGAATCAGATGTTGGTGTACATGCATTGACATCATGGCACATCACGTGTCCCACAGGAATACAGGGGAAAAATACTCTGGAACAATGACTGCCAGTCCCATGGACCCAACCCAGTTGCTGGGGCCGCTTCTGCATCTGGACCTGGTCACGAGCGGCATGAGGCATGGCCCACTGCCATCTGAAGGGGAGGCAGAGGAAACCGCAAGTGGTATGGAGGACAGGAGTCGAGGTAAGTCCATGGCACTGGGGGAGGGCGAAGCCGAGGCGGACTCACTGGAGGGGGGAGACACACCCTCCAAAACCAAGGGGAGCAAAGGCTACACTATTACTATCAAATATGGTTATTTTGTAGTTTAATGATAATTTTCCTTATTTCTTTAAAAAGATGTATTCCTTAATTAGGAAGTTTTTATGGGAAAACAAACCCCCATGGTAAACTCCAACACCTGAAAGACAAGGGCAGTTTTAGTTTACCAAATTTTTGCCTCAGACTTAGCTTGTTCATTGCAATACAATGTGTTAGATCATTATGGTTAGGCAATAAACATGACACACCAAGCGAGATCCATTTGTAAACAGCCTTGTTAAAAGGGCATCATCCCAGAATCATTTTATACTCAGGAATCCCATTATTCCTGAGTTCAAACTCTATCCTAAACCAAGTCAGTAAATCCTGGCAGGAAGTAGTTACGACACTAGAATGGGACCCAAATTCCTCTCCTCAATGTCCCATCTGAGGTAACGGGCTTTTTTTGATTGATGGCAGATGCTTGGATTGGACCACCTGAAAATCAAAGGGTATTCACTTTTTAGACAGTATCATTGCCCACCCCTTAGCCCCTCTGATGACATTCTCACAAATATCCCAGAAACTTCAGCTGCCTAGAACAGAGTTCCACAAATATCCTCAGCTCAGAGATATTCTTAGAACAGCTATTAATAAAGATGCGAGTTATCCCCCGGCACATATTTTAGGTAAAATCTGCACGACTAACAATGGCCACAAGAGCATCTACAAAATGTTTATTGAATCTAACCCTAACCCCGCGTACTCTCTGATATCCAAATGGCAAGTTGAATTAAAAATTACAATCACCCTTGATGAATGGAACCAATTCAATGGGGCAGCTACGGACACAGCACTAAAAAGATTAAGGCTAGCACTAAACAAAGCCTGTCGCCTAGTCACGGGGGCTCACTAACTGACACTTACTTGCAAGCTTTACTCTCGAGAGGGATGGCTTAACCTTCAATGTAGACTACAATACTAGGTATGCCTTTTCGCAAAGAAATCTTTACTAGGCCCTACGCCCCCTGGTGTTCAGAGCCTACTCCAACCAATTGAGAACCTCAGGGACACAAGAGGCAATAACAGCAGGAAGCTCAAAGTTCCCTACCACCGTACTTCACAAGGACAGCGTACATTCAAGTATCAGGGGACCAACCTGGCTAAACGTGCTCCAAAGTGACCTTCTAATGAATCATTTACAATCACTGTATCTCCTTTGTAAGCAACTCTCTGTATCTGCTGATTGCTCTCCAGTCACGTGTACAAATTACATTGTAATCTTTATTATTCAACTATTGCATCAACGTGGAACCTAAGCCTGTTTAGTGACATATGTTTGTTTATTGTGTTATTGTATTTGACGTGGAACCTAAGCTTCTTAGCTTCCTAATTTTCTGTTACACTCTTGTTTATCATCTTATTCAGTTTTCCTTGACATGGAACCTATGTAAACGAGCCTCCGGCTCACAGATGTTAATCCGAGATGTTAATAAATAAATAAAATAAATTATGGAACATGACCTTGAAGGCATGCAGGGAAGCTGAAGGTAGACTTATCCATTACAAAATTATACACAGATGACATCATACTCCGTGTAAATTAGTTGAACTGGGTCTTTCTGAAGATGAGTTATGCTAGAGATGTTTAGCTGAGAAAGGTACACTCTCTCATATATTATGGTCTTGCTCGTCTCTATTTGTAAAGACATTAAAAAAAAAGACGTCTAAAAAATGGTTTATTTGTTTTGCTAAATTTGCAGTCATAGGAATTTGTTCTGAATTGACAGACTTTACAGAATTCCAGAAAGTCTGGCTTGTGTCGGCCTTTATTACTGTGAAAAATGTGACACTTAGACATTGGAGCTGAGGAACACTGATCCTCCCTCAGTGAAAGAATGGATACAAGATCCTGCCGTTACAACTAGCTACAAAAGAGTGGCATATGCTAATATGAACAGGCTAGATACATTTTGTGACATCTGGGAACCTTATCTAAATTCTGAATTTTATTGATAGCTTAACTGTTTCTAAACAATACTGCAAACTTTTGTTCTTATATCAGACTTAGAGACACAGTAAGTTGGAGATGTTTTCCTGGTATTATCTGTGATATTTTAGTGTAATTGTAGAAAGCTCCACTGAATGACTGTTTTATTTTAATGGTTATATTGACTGATAATTTATTTTTCATTTATGTACTGCTTTAAAAACTCAATAAAATATTGATTATAAAAAAATATAATTTTCCTCTCTTGAGCCCTCCCTGTCAGCCATCCCCACCTCTACAGAGCATGCTTCCTCAGCTTACCCCCATGGTGGGGTCATTAGGGCTCCCCAGACACCTCCATTGTATGAATTCAGTGCTCTCCTGAGTCAGGTGATGGTGCAAGGATCCAGAGCACTGCCAGTTAAGCTATAAGCCCACAGATACCCCATTTTTTTGGTCCCTTCTTACAGGATGGTACTGAAGGTTCCAGGAGTGGAACCAGCTGAACCTCCCCCATGCCTCTCTAGCTGCAGTGCTGTATATCCCAGCCCATCGTGAACCCAGCTACAAGAGGTGGTGGAACTGAGTTCCTGTGGGCTACTGCCCAATTTAACCCCTGACCGTGAGGTATTTATAGGTCTCTATCATATCCCCCTCTCCCTTCTCTCTTCCAGGGTGTATATATTGAGGTCTTATAATCCATTTTCGCAGGGCCTCTGATGTACACCCTGCACCATTTTAGTTGCCCTCCTCTGGATTGCCTCCACTCTGTCTATATCCTTCATGAGATTTTGCCTCTAGAACTGGAGACAGTACTCCAGGTGTGGTCTCACCAGCAATCTATACACTGGCAACACCAGCTCCCTCCGGTACCGGGTCAATACAGTGTGAGAATAATAGCTCAAGCAAAGCTGCAAAGTTAAAATAGCTAAAAGCAAAATAGCTACAGGGATCTTACAGCACTTGTAATATTAGCACGCTCCCTGTAGCTATATTACATGTGAAGAGGATGAAGCCTCTGCTGAGTGGCATGCTGCAGAACAGCTGCTGTGGTGCAGAGGGTAGGGCCACAGGAAGAGAGAGCAGCAGATGTCACTGCACTGAGGTTTGATTCCTGGTCCTGGGGCACTTACTTTTTTTTTTCAGTTTTGTCTCCCCCCCCCCCCAGAGTATCTGTCTGCACCCCACCCTGTGCTCTTTGCCCCTCCCTCGGTTGTCCTGCTGGTTCTCCCTCCCCTCCACAACAATCCACCCCTTGAGGTTTCTCCCGGTCCCCGATCTCCCCCCTCCCAGAGGTAGTTATATTAATTTAGGGGGGGGTTCAGGGGTGCGAAGGGCAGATAGCCCTGCAAACAGTCATTTTGTCTGTGAGTGGTTTGTTAGCTATGTTAGCGCTCAGTGTTTTTACTAAGTGCTGTCTTTGGTTTAGCTGTTTTTCCTGTGCAGTATTTGACCACGCTGAATTTGCAGTAGCTGTCTTGACCCCATGCCCCTCCCTTCTTTTGATGGTAATACCTCCCTCTCTATGCACTCCAACATCCCGCTGGCCCTACCTACTGCCCTATTGCACTGTTTTGCCATATGAAATCATCAGATATGATTACTCCCATGTCCCTTTCCTGTTTGGTGACTTTTAGTACCTCTTCTCCCATGTTGTACTCTGCCTCTGCGTTTCTGTGCCCCCAGTGCATGCTTTTGCACTTTGTTGCATTGAAAACCAGCTTTCATACTCTTGATCAGTCCTTGACTTTCCTCAGAACTCTGCACATTCTTTCCACCCACTCTGGAGTATCCACCCTATTGCAGATGTTGGTGTCATCCACGAAGAGGCAGACCTTCCCTTCTAGCTCATCTGCAATGTTGTTTTTAAAGACATTACAGAGGGCTTGTCCCAGTACTGCACTGTGTGGTGCTCCACTGGTCACCCTGCCTTCCCCAGAGTGAACACCTTTTACCACCACCCTCTGTCGCCTACCACTTAATCAGTTTGTTTTCTTGTTTCCATTTGTCCTGCCTCCTTTTCCCCTCTCTCTTTTTTTACAGCTCATTTTCCCGTTCCCTTTTATTTCAACCATACTGCTTTTGTCTTTATTTTGCATCCCGGGGGATTTACTTCCCCTAGTCCTCCCTTCTCTCTGCTTCAGTCTTGGGGAGTTAAACTCGCTGAGTTCTGCCACCTGCTGGGCTAGTTGCAATGTTCATCAAGGAAATATTTAAACCATCCACTGAGGGCTGTGATTCCCTTTCCTGACAGATGCAGGCCATCATCCCTGTGTAGACCCTTATCCCTACATGCCCTCCCACAGTGTAGCTGAACCTCTCCTCTCTACACGATTCCTTCAACCCTAAACTGAAGTTCCTGCTGCAGAGATCACCTGGGGAGTACATGTCCAGACTCCAAAGCCTTTCCTCGTACAGTTTTCATTGATGCAGCTTAATCATCGTCATCACCTGCCACTAGACGGGGTATATACTCCACTACTTGGATATGCTTGCAGTGTTAGAATACTCTACCTGCTGCCTTACATAGAAGCACAGGAAGTGACGGCAAAAAAGGACCATTGGTCTTGAGAGAGGGTTGATCTGTACAACATGTGAGCACTAGCAAGTACTTAATGTGACACATTTTCCACTGTCACCAGTCCATCATGACACTGTAAAGTCCAAATTCTGATTTGTCTACAATATTGGAACACATTACCTGTCTACATCCTGACACAGTACAGCATGTAGCCTAATATTCTATACGTGTGTTGCTGTTATACTCTGCGCCTGTCTGCCGTTAGGCCTGGATAGTGCCTGAAATTGGGCCGACTCTATGCCCAGTGCACCCACGTGTTTATCACAATAAATACATAAAATAAAATGTAAGGCCATGTGCCTACATTTTAAGAGAAGCTATTTTGAACTATTGGTTAGCTGGTTTATTTCCCCACAGCATAACTTGCTTTAGCTAGACAGCATCTTCATTTCATGTCACTTTTTTTTATTTCACCAGGAAAAGGCTGCACTGAGCAAGCTCATTTTCAAGGAAGTCCTAGGTAGGACAGCATATGTAAGTTAGGAAACCATGATATATGGAATAGGGTAATACATAAGCACTACCCAATAGCATACAGAAACCCAGTCAGGGAAATAATAAAATACAATAATGATCACACAAGAATTACAAAAATACAGTATATAGCAAGCAAGACACAATAGTCAACAGCGTTCAGATATACTCCGTGTAAGCAACGATACATAAGCAGAAACAGATTTAAAAGGTAAGAGAAAAGTTTGTCATAGTTTGCCTCGAGATGGTCTCGGCATGTAGTTTTCTGATGAGGGCCTTCAAGGTACTGAGACTGACCACAGAGTTGCATTTCAAGGAGGACTGCACCAAGTTCCGTGCTGCAGGAGTAACAAAGCTGATTGCTGTTTTTCCAACCTGAGCCCTATGTTTAGAATTAGCCTCCTAGAAAAGGAGTTCCATCTTCCATTGTGTGACACACTGTGCCTTGTAATGCGGCACTAGAAGCCTCGCAAGTTTGTATCCAAACCTTTACATTACACAGGTGTCATTATCTGCTTATCAAAAACGTATTCTTTGGTTTTTATCATGCTTTCTGTTGGGCTAATACAACATATCCTGTTTGTTTCGTCGTGAAAATGGAAACATCCAATCCAAATCCAGAATGCTGGAAACATTTTGTTTTGTCATCTATGTGCATCAACAGTGTTGCTCTGTGCCCAACTCCCTGCTCCCAAAATTAAGTTAAAGCCCTGTTAATCCCATGATTGGTGTATGGGTGGAGGTGGGATATAACTATGAAAAGTACCTCCTAATGCATCCCATGATTGTCCACTTCAAATTCAGGTCACCATCCAAATTGCTCGCGTTTCTTGAGTTAGGCACATGAAATCTGTTAAGGGATCCACAGAGGATCCCGATGTTAATCTGGCTGAAACCTGCTTTCCCCTTGGCAATAAAGCTAAAACATTTGCTGATGTAGTCTACAGCACAGCCCCTCCTTCCACTCTCGAGAGTGGACCCCCTTCTATGATGCCTTCTGTCATTTTGCTGCTAACTCTCCTCCCCGTACACATTACTGCCCCCTTATTCCAGTCTCACTATCGCCCCCTTACCCTGACATCATCTTTCCCACTGCTCCTGCCTCATTGGTAAATACTGGTTCACCTCCTCCCCCACCTATCCTCTGTACTCCCCCGCTACTCCACTTATCCTCTTCGCTCCAGAGACTCCCATTCTTCTCAGTTCCACACTCTCACTCTAGTGCCGTCCTAGCAGGTTTCTCTTATTGTCTCCCCTTCCTCTGGAACTGATGCCCTCCTGTTCTTCACCATGCACCATCCCTATTATCCCTAAAATGTTTACCAAAGCCAACTCCCCCCCACCTGCTCCTGTCTCTCCCCCTAACCCCGACCCTTCTCCCACCTTCTCTATCCTTCCTGCTGCCCTACCCCTCCACTCTTCCCACTGTCATCCCACTCTTTACCTATTTGCTCCCTCACACTTCCTCCTTCTCCTCTCCCTCATCCGAGGGCCTTGTCTCACTACATTAACCCTCCTGATCCCCCCACACACCTTTTGGAAATCCTTATTTAACACTATATTTAGTACTACTACCTTTATACCCCTGAGTATTTATTCCACTATTTTTTTCCTTATGCCTCCACAATATTTTCTCTTCACCCCATTTTCCCTTTTTCCTCCCATCCCCTGTCTAGGCTGCCTGCGTGTGTGGAAGCACGCGCATGCCACGGTACCAGAACGCCATCCTGCTACTTTCTGCCACCCGCCCGTCTGCACTGCCCTTGGACTTCCATCCGGGGCAGTGGAACTATGGTGGGTGACAAGGCGCCACCCTGGGAGAGGACAGCTGCCTTTTGATTCAATCAATCAATCAATCAATCTTTATGTATCCAGGCAAAACACCATTGAGACATTTACAAGGTGGACCTGGTTCAGGTACAGGTGTATAACAGATGAAAGAAAGTAAATACAAGCATAAGATACAGAGCATAATAGGTGCAAACTTAAAATTAAATTACAGTTTATACAATATATACATATACATGGGATAATCCTCAGTCCTCAGTGCCACTGGGCCAGCACCTCCACAATATTTTAAAACTACTGATGTTCAGCCGGCACGGTAGCACGGAGGGTTGAGGCACTGGACACCACACCTCGTGCTATGCTGGTGACCCGGGTTCAGGAACGACCTCGGGTCGTCAGGGTGCTGGCATGGGGAGGGTGGGAGGAGCGGATTGAGCATGCCATCAGGCTGCCTCTCCTCGGGTGGGGTGGGGTGGGTTGTCGACCTTCCTGTAGTCCCGGAGGTGGAGGTCCGCAACGCATGGGCAGGGCGGCAGTACAGGTGGGAGGAAGGCTGTTGGTTAGTGTGTACACGTGCCTCCACGACAATGCATGGCTGTGTGCTGAGGCTCTTGGGGGTTACGCGAGAAAACCCAAGAAAAACTCATAAAAATCTAAAAAAAATGAAAAACCTGCAGTACTGATGTTGTTTCACTTCATTGTATTCTATTGTAACTTCTGTTGTTTTGTTCCAATTTTGCCCTTCCCCCTTGCATCTGGAAAGGAGCATTGTCTCAGTGTGCCTTTCCCAGTTACCAAACTTTTAAATAACTAAATAAATACATTTTATACAGTCATACAGAGTTCTAGCCAGACGTGTGTCACTGCGGCTGTGGATGCATGATGGACTTAATTAGCTAACTGGAGTGTAGCTCTGGCCAGGTGGGCCACATCAGCAGCCACCAGACCTGTTGCTCTGTGCTGGCCTATGGCATTGAGGCCCTCCACACACAACTATTATTACTGCCTCCACGCGCCAGTCATGTGTGTGTGTGTGTGTGTGTGTGTGTGTGTGTGTGTGTGTGACACCAGGGGGTGCTAGAGAGCCGGCTTCCAAAACAGACGTTTCCAATATCAGCTGTCACCTCAAGCTCAGCAGAACTACCACAAAAGTTTACAATATTTTGTATACCAGTCCTAACATTCTTAGAGTTAAACTCCTGAAGCCCTAAGGAACACAACAACACCTTTTTTGAAGATGGTGTGGCCAAAGTCTCAGCAGGGACAGCATAAACAGTCCCAGGCAGAGGGAAAATCAGCTGACACCAACACTGCCACATGGCCTAGCAGCAACAGGAAGACAAACCTCCTTGACAAGCCATAGTGGAAACCATGAAATCTATGGATGCTAAGACTGAAAAAAAACCTTATATAAACTGGTGGTTCACAAGTTTGCTGTTAAAACCCTGACTGGATCTGTGGCAGAGCGGAAAAAGTGAGCAACCTCGAAGCAAGTAGTAGCGGCTACTATGGCGCAAGAAAACACCCAGCTTTGTGGATGCCTCAAGACACTGCAGAATGAGGTTTAGGTGGGCAGTCTTCATCTAGTCAGTGTCCCCCCCACCACTGCACCTAAAGGACTGGCTAAAGAACTCCCATGCTGTTCCCTCTGATTTTCAGTGGGACTTCTTGAAACGGGCTTATCAGGTCAGTCCAAGAGTCCTACTGCAAAATGTCTCACAGCCCCAAACTGTTTTCTTAGAAGTTCAAGACGTGTTCTTCTTGGTGGCCAGAGAAGCATACCCCTCTACTCATCAATGCCTTGGGTGACAAAGTCTTCCGAGACTTATCACTCCAGATGAGGGCTCACCACAAGAAATTTGATGGAGTTTGGCAGCATTTAAGGATATTGAGTATTACCCACTTCTTTCTGCTTCCAACCTGGCTCCACATTACCTGTGTGTGTGTGTGTGGGGGTCTGATGGATGTGGGCCATTGGCTAGAAAAGACTGAGGCAGAATTTGCAGCCTGTGAGAGATCGAACCTACAGCAGGAGGAGGAGGAGGACAGGTTTGATCAGTGCTACATGTTAAGAGATTGCAGTGATGTTATTTATTTATTTATTTATTTATTTTAAATTCTTTTATCCACCTCTCTCAGCCCTGGACTCTCTCTGATGGGGGCACACAGCTTACCTCCATCCCGCCACGTCTGAGACTCAGTCCTGACAATCGGTGGGGGCAACTCTTACTTGCTCCAGGCATCCACACCTCACCATCACCACTCTTCATGAGGACATCCTTGGACCATGAAAGCTCCAAGGTCAGCCGACGTACACATCTGCTGGGCGTGGGGGTAGCTCACGGACTGCCTTGTCGCCTACCAAGGCTGGGCCCTTTCTCTTTTTCTGTTCCCCTTGGAGTGTGGTTATTTACATGGCAACCCTGTGCCGCAACTCCACCCCATGCGTCTGCTACGTCACCATGCTGGGCGCCTCCAATCACCACCAGAGGCTGCTCCAGGAGTGATTGCATCTCCCCAACCCTCCCTGGGACGAGAGAGCAGTCTGACGAACACTCGATCTCTTCTCCCTGCCGACCCCCAGTGACCCGGGCTCGTTCCCGAACCTAGGTCACCAGTGTGGCGTCCAGCGCCTCAACCCTCAGCACCAGATTTAATTAGTTAGTTATTTACTTTGTTTACAGGGTAAGTACACTGAGCCAAAGGCCCTTTTTCATTTCCTAAAATGGCCCCTGTAGCTGTCTGTTATGGTAGGGGACTATTTTCTTTTTCCTTTTCTGCTTCATTTGGATATTAACTCTTGAAACATTGCTCACTAACTTGAGACTTTCTGAGACTTGTTTTGGTCGGGGATTGTGAGCAGGCTGCCTTTCACCACTTTGTTATCTTAGGTTGGTTGGGGAGTAATCACAGGGGTTCTTGAAGTGCTGAAAGAGCTTCTTATGTCACAGAACTTGTTTTTTTTTTTTTAGCCAAGTCTGAATGATTAAGTTGTTCATCACTGTTCTACAATTTTTTTTTCAAGTTTATGTGGTTAACGTGCTGAGTTTGGGGAGGGGCTAAGATTTAGACAAATCTCCCTACTTTACTGTCTGTATAAGCGGTTACTAGCAAACTGTTTGTGTATAAATAATCCCTTGACATTTTCCCAAGAAGACAACTACCGAGCCTTTGAAGCGGCCAGCATTTCCTTTACAGTTCCCTTTTTTAGAGACTTTAATACCGGGTTCTCCCACGCCTGTTGTAAAAAAGTACAAAATCAAAAGTAATGTATTCCCACAGTTTTCTGGGTAATAGCATTTTGATGTACCAGTTATTACTCATCTAGAGCTTTGTACGAGGATCTGAATTGTTCTCTCAGTTCTTCAGAAAACAATACACATAAATTAAAAAAAATGTGGTGTGTGTGTGTATATGTGTGCGTGTGTGTGTGTCTCATAGGTCATCCTATATCTATGGGTCTGGTCCCGCCTAATAGGGCTACTATTAGCAATGCTCAGACAGTGCTTCTGTGGATCTGACTACCCTCCATCACATAGTGCTGGTATCCACCTCCGAATCTGACCCTAATCCTACCAAAGCTCGATTTTAGATCCATAGTCAAATACTTGTGGATAAGAGGTCAGATCCAACCTCATATATTTGGATCTGATGGTCAGATACTTTGATCCTGTGGTCCAGTCCATTCGATCCTGGTGGGATCCACAGACACCTCGGATACTTACTGTGAATCTTAAGAGGTTGCATCCTTGGGCGGATGTCTCTTCTATCTGAGGCCATCCAAAATCTGATCAAAATGATGGTATTTGATGGTGTCTAACCTGGTCAGATGCTACCTGAGCAACACTAGTTACTGCCTTTCAAGATGTCGAAATCCAGACATTTTATACTGAAACAACATTGTCAGCAGGACAATTTGTAACATTCCCGTATTTAACAGGCATTGTCTCTAGACAGTCAGTACCAAGGCCTCCTTACTTCAGTCATTTATTTGTTCGAGTTGGTTTTCATTAACTCACTTTGGCCGAAGCAGCCATTTTGAGTTAGGGTTAAGCAATGAGAATGTTACAACTTCTTAAAGCACTATTGGAAACTCATGCAGTCATATTTCATTTATTTAATGTATCTGCCTCTTTTTAATGAAATTAAGAAATGTTCTGGTCTGAAATCAAGGCATCTTCCATTTCTCCTGTTTTTTTTTGTTTTGTTTGTTTGTTTGTTTTGTGCGGGCTCTATAGTTGTGTTTAGACTGGGGCAGATGTCAGCTCTTCTGCTCCATGGAACCTGTAACTATAATAGTTCAGCTTTTTTCGCTCCTTCCTATCCTGTAATTTTTTTGGAAATTTTCTCTATGTGACCAGACATCTGTGTGTGTTATTGCACATGACCCCCTTAACCCTGATTTCTCATTGCTCCCTCTTCTTGTACTCTTGCTTGAGAGCCAGTTTCTGGATCCCTGTTCACTTTTTTCTTACCTTTTCAATTCTGTTTTTACCCTTGGCCTCTATCCACCCTGATCTGCTGACTGATTATGTGCAGACATTTTTACCTGATTGCATAAATTGTATATAGATATATGTTGGCCCTTTTTTGCACAATCCCCCATACCTACATGTTTTTTTTAATTTAATTTTTATTGAAAATATCATAAGAGACACATCATATATAAATCCAGCTTCAAACTGTAAGGATTCTGGTGCCAAAGCTCCAGTACAATGTGACACAAGGTTAAAAGACAGACACACATTAATTACAGTGTCAATACTATTTAGATAGAGGCACTCTGTATGACAACGATCCCTTCACCGTTTCTTTTACCATATATTATTATTCAAAGCTCAGCAGCAGGCTGTTTACATTCAAAGCCTTCCCTCTCCCTCAGCGTAAGCAGCGCCATCGACCGAGCCACAGGAAGGCCCCTAGGGAACAAAGTCGGAATCTATGGTATGTACCATATCCATTTTTGCCACCTGATTGTGAAAAGTTCTACTTTTCCATGCAAGACTGCTGTTAGTTTTTCCGTTTGGTAAATATTATTTACCGCGGCTCTCCAAGCTCTCACTGTAGGGCTGACTGGGGCCATCCATCGACGAGTGATTGCTCTCCTTGCCACCAGCAGGTATATAGGTAAAAGGGGCCCATGCCTACACGTTTGCTAGGTACAGTTTGACTGTTCATCTTTTTGCGCAGCCTTTTGACATATGTAACTTCCCCTTCAGGCGGTACAGTGACCGACCTGCAGTGATGCCCTGTAGGGAGGCAGGCATGGCCCAGAGTGGTCCTGTGTCTGGGGTATAGGTGTTATGCTCATCAGGAGCCCCTTGTACTCAACAGTTACAGGTTTTTTTAGTCTCTTGCAGGAGATGCTGGATGTGGGCACATTTCATGTGTTTTTCTTATCATTTAACAGTTTATGCTCCTCCTCCTGAGCGGAGCGGGCCACAATGACTGTGGTCGCCGGCATCCGCACCGCTGGACCAGGTCTGATGTACACAGAGATGCACACAGGGACCCGATGGAGTTAACGGGACACCCCCCCTCTAGGGGGCCTGTGACCAGGAACCAGGCGGCCACGCCTCTCGTGTTCAGGGGTGCGGGGCACGGCCATGAGCCACCGCAGTCACCCCACAATTTTCCACCATTGTGTTTCCCATGGGAGCCGGACGTGCAATGACATTGACTGCACCCATGTGCAGATGTCCGCCATGCTCCCTCCCCTTAATATGCTCGCTGACAGTGTGCTCAACCTCCGCTAGGTGCCACTGCAGTGCAACACATGCCCCCAGCCCACCCCAAAGGAAGGAGAGCAGTTGTAGGATGCTCAACCCTTCCTCTCCCCTGCCAGCCCCTGGTGGATCGAGTCCGTTCCCGCACCTGGGTCTCCAGTGTGGTGTGCGAGTTGAATCCATTCATTCATATATTAGGACTGTGTAGTACAGTACGGTCTGCATGCCCATTGGCCCATGCTGGGGACCAATTTGCATACGGCCATACCGTACACTGTCAGTCGGCGAGCAGCCGGGCAGCTTGCGGGCGGGGTGCTGCCACCTGCTGCTGACTAGGGGGGCATGGGGTGGCGGGACTGAGTGGGCAGGTTGGGAGGGGGGTACTGCTGGACCACCAGGGTTATTCCAATTACTGTAAGCCCGTGATCAGGCTGTTGGATTGGGTCCACTGGACCACCAGGGTTATTTTGATTACTGAAAGCCCGCGATCGGGCTGAGGGCTAGGATCCACTGGACCACCAGGGAGATTGATACATATTACAGCCTGCGATCGGGCTGGGGGTTTTGCCGTTAGCAGGGGCATCGTCCTCGATGGCTGCTGCCTGGGATCGCTGCACCTGCACGCAATTGGGGCCATGATGACATGCAAATGGCCCCATTTGCACCTTGCATGCATTATGGCTCCATTTGCATGTCCACCGCTGAATATCATGGTTGCTGCGCCTAGCGCAACAGCACTTGTGCTGACGAATTCCCCTGCTTCTCCCTGGCCACTTGTGCTGGCACAGTGCCACTGTGCCATGTGCAACGCAGGTGGCCATGGAGCGATGTTCAACGGTGCTGAGCCATGGTGCAGCACCATTGAATATCACCCTGTCAATGCCCTGGCACATCCCAGTTGTGCTGCCCCCAGGCTTGCGCCACAGCCTGGCGCAGTCTGAATACCCCACCCTCAGTCTCACTAGGGCAGCAGGGCTGGCGGGTAGCAAAACAGAGCCATTAATAGCTCCTGTATCAACTGGGGCTGAATGAATCTCCCATGGCTGATCCCTGGCTCTGTCAACTGTGGGGGATTTTGGGACGTGTCCGAGGGGCGTTACATTTAAATGTCAGGCAGGAGGGATGGCTGGTCAACCACATAAAACACAGCGCAATGAAAACTAGGTAAGGAAAAATGTAATAATACTACAAAATAGCTAATCGGGGAAGGGGGGCACCAGAGAGCCATCTTCCAGGTCGGTAGCACTCCAGAGAGCCCTCTCCTGGATGGTGGCAATTTACTGTAAAATAACGATTTTAAGAATTTTTTTGTGAAGAACAAAGCATTGCATACGATGCAATAAAGTATCCTCAATTGAAAGATACTAAGTTTGATATGGGGCACACAAAAGAATGTTTGCTGTTGTATGCATGTATGCATTTCCACTACCCTTTCCCCAGGACGCACTGTGAGATGAGCAACTTGTTGTTCAGTGTGTCTTTCCTGGCGAAATGTTTTAATAAATAAATACATTTGCAGCATCTTCTTTGTGTAGGCAGTTTATTTTCCATGTGGGACTGATTTGGGAAAGAATAATTGTAAGGGTTAAGATGAAGGACTTCCCTCGTAATGTGGGGCAGTTGGATACCTGAATCAGCAGGGCTGCAGTACGTGTTGGTCAATGCAGAGAAAGAGTTAATTTCCAGCTCCAAGTCACTGCCTGCCTGGCTTTGCTCAGTGTTGCTGTTATCAGGGAAAAGGCAGGCTGGGAGTCCCTCCTCATTGATTGCTCTGCAGGTGGTGGCTGGCTGCCGAGTTGGATGATGTGGCAGCTTGATTGCTGAGGTCTGTGGCTGAAGGCACACCTTCTCCCATCTCTTTGCTTCGCTTCCTTGACTTTTTTCTCTTTCTAAATTGCTCAGATCCGGGTGGAGAGTGAGAGAGAACGGGTGGGAGGGAGAAGGCAAGGCACAGAGAGAGACTTAACCAAGACAGAACAAGAGGACACCCTTCCACTTCAGCATCCCATTCCCAAATAAAGAAGATACCAGGCGCTGTCAAAGAAAGGTAAGGTCTGTGGCGTTGTGTTGCTAAGTTTGGTATTGTAGCTGTCAGATGCAATGAATCGTTCAAAACTGGTTGAACAAGACAGCTGTTAACATTGGAGGGCAGGGAACTCCCTTAGGGTGGGGGGAAGCCTCGGACCTTTACTCAGGAGGTACTTTTCACGTTAAAAGTTGAAAGATGGTAGGAAAATTGGGTTTTCAAAGGAAATGATGCGTCTTTGCTAGATTTTAGTGTGTATTGAATTGCTAAAGAAAAACTTTTTCAGGAGGGCAGGTGTGCGTTGTATAAAACAGTACAGTTGTTTTAAAATAGAAAGAGATAGAAAGACAGAGATAGACTTATTTCCAGTTGAAAGATTGTAACAGAAAAAAGAAAAAAACAACAATAGAGGCAATATGCCATTACCCAGGTAGTATCGTGCAAACAGAAGGGAGTGACTGACCCCACTGACAGGGCAGAGGGAATCATTGTAAAATGAACTATAGTGTATAGTAAAATTGTTCCTCATAAACTAGAAAAACATCTGTTTTTTTCCCATATTAAATGTTCCCTGTTGTGTGGAGAGAGAGATGAGATTTCCACATCCTTGTGTGTTTCTTGCTAAGCATTATGAGAGAGGGGGGAGAGAGAGAGAGAGAGAGAGAGAGAGATCAATATTAGAGAAATCACTTTGGGTGTTTAATAATTGATTTCGGTGACGGTCTCATAATTAGAAAAGGGAGAGAGAGCGAGTGTTTTTTCAAGGGTTTAATGGCCCAGGTTGGTGTCATGCAGTTGAAAGAAATATGTTTGAAGAATCTGAATCATGCAAGTCTCAGTTGTTGATACAAGGAGCAGTGTGTGCGTCTGCTGGGAGGGTCCTCGTGAAACTGACCAGCCCTTTCTGATGAAATTAACAGGTGGATTTTTACTCTACTTTTATTTGTCAAAATTAAGAGGACTTCAGCCACCATCAAAATTCACTACAGTCCAACCTAGGATTTCACAGTGGGGTGGGGTGGGTGCTGAGATGTTGTGCATACATGATATGTAATTTATTAAATGTTTTTTAATCTTTTATTATTGTCTGCTATTATCTTTTTCATTACATTTTTGACAGAAAATACAAAATAATCTATAGTTTTTAATTTCTGTTTTCTTACAATCAATAAATAAGTCTTCTTCAACAAATGGAAATGCAAGAAAGTTGCAATGGCAGGTGCAGTTGCCTCTTCGCCCCCTAGATCTGCCACTGAAATTCACAGCTGGCATCAAGACAACTCAGATACATAACATTTCAAAGCTATTTTGCCTTCTATCTTTATGCTCCTCCTGACGGCCCCCGCCATCCCACTCTTTCAGGCTTCAGATGCCACCCGCTCTACCTGCCAGATTCACCCTTGCATTTCCAGCCCTGTAGTCTGAACCAGCCATCTTGTCTCTGGGGCTGGCTTGTCCCTGCCAGGGGCCCCCTCTGATCGTCGTAGAGGGGAAAGACACCTGGAACGTGATTCCTTCTTCCAGTTGGCTAACTTGTCCCTGCCCAGGGCCTCCCCATGGTCTAGAGAAAGAACAAACTGTGCTAGGCAGAGGCTGAGGGGCTCCTTTGCTGGCATGCTGGGAATTGGTTGGCATGGGAAGGAAAACAAATCTGGTGCACTGATGTGGCAGTTTCTCCTCGCCCACCACAATGACACACGCATACAGCGATTGATCTTGAGGGGGGTGCCTGATGGCGCATGGTCACCCATGCCATCACCAGGAGCTCACTGCAGAGCACTGGAGCATCAACCCACAACTCAGGAGGAGATCATCCATTGGACACTCTGAGCCCTCCTTCTGACCTCCACTCCTGATGTCCTGGGCTCGGGGCACAAACCTAAGTCGCCAGCATGCCAGAGCGATCCCTTATTGCTTGGTGCCACAGAGTCGGCTGCTGTTTAATTTTTTAACTGAGGGGGGTGGAAGCTAAACCAAGTGGCTAAAGTGCACAGCTGTGAGCCTGGAGACCCAGGTTCAAATCCCACCTCTGCCACTTAGTCACTGCATGATCATGTTTAGGTCATGTAACCTTCCTGTACTTAACCTGTCTGTAATCACTCTCTCCCAACTCTCTCTCTGTCCTGTTTAGATTGCCCTGTGTGCCTGGCAGCATCATCCTCCTCTCCCTGTCTCTCCCCTGGATTGTAAAGTGCTTTAGGATTCAGTTTGTATGAAAGGTGCTGAATAAAACCAAAGTCCTTTCCTTTCCTTATTGCTTTGTGCATTTGCATGGAAAACAGGATCATTTGTTCTTTAGATTTCATCTGTGTCTGATGATTAAGCAATAATGCATGACAGGGTGTGGGTTGTGCTGGGATAACCTCATGCCTGGGTGGTTGGGCATGAGGCCGCAGGCTGAGTGCGTCCGTCTTAGAAGTGAGGTTATCCCGGCACAACCCACACCCTGGAGTGCATTATTACTAATATACAACGGCTCGTTGTTCTACGAAATAAAAAAAACATTAAGAAAATGATTTTAGTAGATTTTTAGTGTGGCAATATATCTCTGTTTCTTAAGAGAAGCTCCGAACAATCATCCAACAAATCAGTACAGTGAGGTTGTGTTGAGATAACCTCACTGTGCCAGGGACACACTGACCAATCAAAGTCCAGGAAATTTTCTTGCCATTGTATAATTGTTATTACCTAAGGTCATAATCTTCTGTGTTTGATATCACAGTCAGTTGCTGTGGAAATGAGAAGCAGGGCATGACAGTGGATGGCTTACCGTCCAGTAATGCCCCACCCTGTGCACCAATCACCATGAGGGTAGGATTATCAATTGATAACTCCCCACCCTCATGAGTTACCATACTGCTATTACAAAACTCATTAAAGCAGCAGCATTTGTTAGCGGTTACAATTTTGTTTTTTGGTTACTATTTTTGCCCATTTGAACCTACCAGCCCCCCCCAGGCTGTTACCAGTCTCCTCATGAACCTGCCCATTCTTTGATTCTTCTTTTCTTTTTTTTTTTTTTTGGTCATTTCTGTTTATGCACTGCCCTACAGGGAACTCTCTCCGGCAGCCTCCACCTCACCCCAAGCTCTACCTCCCACCTGAGACACCTCCCCTCCTCGCTCCAGCCCAACGG
Source organism: Neoceratodus forsteri (assembly GCA_016271365.2). Classification (NCBI taxonomy): domain Eukaryota; kingdom Metazoa; phylum Chordata; order Ceratodontiformes; family Ceratodontidae; genus Neoceratodus; species Neoceratodus forsteri. The sequence continues at coordinate 84,373,657 of JADMNL010000033.1, forward strand.
ACCCCCCCAGCTCAGAGCCCCCTGAGGTGGGGCCGCCCTTCCGCTCTATCTATAATTGGGTGTGCTGGATTGAGCGAGGGGACTGGAACAGAGAGTGCCCAGTGATTGCGAGTGTGGCCTGGTGGGGACCTAGGTGCCTTTGTCTATCCCTGAGGTCGGGGATTTTCTGTCTATAGTTTCCCCCGGAGTGCGGATGTGCAATGATGTCTGCATGATCAAGTCACTGATGTCTGCCGCCACTCCGCCCTCTTGTATGGCTTAGTGTCAACAGTACCCCTGGTCTCCACCACAGGTCACTGGTACACCGAGTAAACCCCCAGAACCCACCCGGGAGAGGAGAGCAGTCCTCTGGACACTCCATCCTTTCCCTCCCCTGCCAGCCCCCAGCCACCTGAGTCCATTCCTGAACCCAAGTCGCCGGTGTGGTGTGAGATGTGGCGTCCAGCACCTCAACCCTCAGCACCACCGGGCTGGCTTCTTTGGTTCTTCTTAGAGGTTGCTGTGTGGGCAACAGTCAAACCACAGTGGAAATCAAAATCAGGTGTGTAGAAGAGAGCCAGGTCAATGGCACAGGGCCTACAGGGGATTATCATTCATTCTGTGGTAGTCGGGTTTTATCCAGCATGCAGTTCTGCTCTCACAGGATGTCGGTGACTAAGGCTGCATATGCACAAGCACTTAAGCATGCTTGTTCGGCACTCACCCTACCTGCATATTGCTGCATGCATTACCAATTGCAGGCACCTAGGGGGTGCTCATGTGGCAGCCCCTGGTACCCAGCTCCACGGAGGAGAAGAGCATCCTCTGGGGTAATCGTTCCTACATCTCTCCAGCCGGCCCTCAAAAAACCCAGACTAGTTCCAAAACTAGACCCCTGAGTTGCCAGATTCATGAATGGTAGCACTACCACTACGCTGATGGGCTGGCTTCATGATATTTTTATTAATCATAATGTATTTCTGGCTGATCTGTTAGCACAGTGTGAGGGCTGTTGCTCATGATACCGAGTCTGCATCCCAAAACTGGGTTGTCATAATCCTGGTAGGAAGAGGACTGAGCATCCCGGAAGATGCCCTCCTCTGGGGGTCCAGGTTTCACTGCTTTACTGCCACCTTGATGACCACAAGCCTACCTCTCAAATGTCCCTGACTTTCAGTGATGTCCTAAATTGCCTCAAAAATTTTGTGAAATTCCACAAAATTCTGCTCTACCACAATTTGAAAATTCTGTACACCACTATTTATCATGTCTACTAAAATATTTACAGTCACACACTTGGGAATATGGTTCCCAAAATGCTCTCCTTGTTAGCGTTGCAAAGATGAGCTAGGTCATGACCCCAGACATGTCAGAACCTCAGGGACCCTCAAGAAAGATTGCACTTGTAACCCCCTCCTTGAGAGAGGGCTTATCTGGACCACCGCTGCCACTCTCCTGAGGTCCCTAGAACTTCTGCTAGTGCCGCTGGCTCCACCCTGCTCAACCGCATGTGTGGTGGGAAGAGAGACAGCATGACGGCAGGGACATCCTTGGTGCCATCTGCGCCCTTTTTTTTTTTTCATATAGGTATTTGTCGCCTTTACGTCCCTCACTGCCCACTTCTGTCCGACCCCCCCAAGCCCTGTCACCCCAGTATCACCAGGATTTACCCAGAGTTCTTGCCCAGTCGATGGGTGTGGAGCCTGCAGAGGGTCGGTCATCATCCGCAGCCGGGGGTTCTCTGTTTTTTTCCCTTCCCTGTTTCTGAGGTGCACACGCCAGATGTGCGTGTGTGGAGGCACATGCACATCCGTAAAAGTCCTGCAGCACCCTCCCTTCCTTGGCGCCCTGCAGACCTGCACTGCACTCGGGCCTTCCCCCGGGGGCAGACATTCAGCAGGACCACCAATCCTCCCTCCCCGGGAGAGGAAAGGAGAGCAGTCCTTCGGATGCTCGATCCTCTCCTTCCCCAGCCGACCCCCAGCAGTCCACTTGCACCATGAACACGGGTCACCAGCATGGCAGGAGGTAAGGCATCGATGCCTCAGCCCTCTACACCACTGTGCAGGCTCCTTCTGTGCCCTTTCAAACAGCAGCTGTGACTGTAAACTTCAGTTCTGGTCCCCTGGTTCTGGCAGAGGGGACCAAGAACATCAGGACCACAGCTTCTCTTTAGCACCGTCTGCACTATGCACCGCGAAGTCCAGCCACCATCATGAGGTGAAACGCATGCTACAGGGACTCCTCCCCAGTACTCCCAGATCCACCTACTCTGCCAGCATGCTGACTGCAAACCTGCCGCACCCATAGCCACTGCGGCTGAACCAGACAATACCCCAGTAGGGCTTGGATGTCTCAAAGGGGCCACACACCACAAGGAGGGCTAAGCAATATTAAAATAAGGACATTGGAGCACAAGGCTCCTTCAGAGTGTGGCTGTGGCCATTTTGATGACCCCTGACCCTATTAGCCATCCAGTCAGAGGGCTACAAATTTCTAGCAACCACAGCAAGGGATTGTGGGGAGATGATGCACTAATGACCCTCCCAAATGGACTGGCAGACTTAAGGAGCCAATCAGAGGACGGGGCAGAAGGATGAACAGCCCTTCTTGTGCAATGGGACACTGAATTGGAAAAATAAGTTTCTAGGCATTCAAGGAGCTTGTTGCAGTCTGAGAGAGACACTAAGGTTTTCAGTCCTGTTGATGGTGAGACCAAGTGAGAGGTCTAGCCAGGCCAGCCATCCTGTGAGCCCTCACCAGGGTTCATACGGTAAACTCCCTGGGAGAGAGCCTTATCCTGGGCTTATATTGTTCAGAGACTGTGCCAGACAAGCTACTGTGGGAAGAAACAGCTGAGAGTGTGAGCCTGTGGGGCACTGCTACAGACCAAACCTGTTAAGCAGTACCGAGCAGAGACTGAGACCTGCAACCTACCTAGGTTGCTCTGGTGCCAGTTAAGGGGCTTGCTAGCCCCGGTCTACTGGGGGTGGATTGGGGAACAGGGAGTCATGGGGTGCGTGCCCTCAGTTCGTGGGTACTCTCGATCCAGAGGGGAGTCAGACCGTGGGGGTCGCTTCTGGGGTCTGGGCTCCTTGAGAACTGGGAAACTGCAGGGTAGTGCTTCTGTGACTGAGAACTGAGCCGGAAGGGCTGTATCCTGAGAGGGGTGAGCCAGAAGGGCTGTGCTGCTGCAGAACATCCAAGAGAGTCCAAAGTGCTTTGTACCCTGGTTACTGGGGACTGTTCCTGATTGCTGCCTGACCTGCTGCTGTGTGCTGTTCCCCGCCTCGACTGAATTGCTGCATCTGTGGGTCACATGAGTGCTGGCATTGCTGACTGGGGCTGTTGGTACTTTAACAGTTTGGGATTATCATTATTGCATTTAGATTACAGCTGTGTTTCAAGCAGTTTCCTGTTGGATTGCAAGTTCTTTATATTGTGCTCGCAGACTGTGCCCTGTTTGGGCGAGGGGTTAAACTTCAAGCATGCTAATTTTTGTCAAGTGCACCACGGAAAAAAGCCCGGCAATGTAGCTACCAGGCCTGCACTGGGACTCTAGTGTGATTCCTGGGTACACAGAGTCATTGATATTAGTGTTATACTTGAAACTGTGGTTTTTACTGCTGGTACCAGTTCAAGAGCTTACCGCACCCTGTGTAGCATAATTCTTCTTTTTGTGCCCCTCGGTTGGTTGGGTGCTTTATAGGCTGTCTGGAATCTGAGAGGGTGGTAGTGCCCACAGTACAGTGGCTCCCAGGTGGCATTGCTCTAGGGTGGGAGTGTTAAAGGTGGCTTGTAAATATTTAACCCTTTCTTTTCTCCCAGTTGTCATATAAACGCACTGTTAATTTGCTGCATTACTCCTGTATATGCACCCGGTTTGTGTAACCTGATTTAGGTGTTTGTTGGTGAAGGTAACAGCTGTCTTTGTGGTCCCCACGGGGTGGTCCAGTCCAGTGTGTGGAGCTGGGGAGGTACTGCATCCCAGGAGGTGGTACTGCACACACTGTCTGGACCACTTATTCTCTCTGGGTGGGGGCACCGTGCTATTTATTATTTGTTCTGGGACTAACTCCCCCCACCACAGGAGAAAGAGCAAACCCAACCCCCTCAGCCAGGAGGGGCCCTGTACAGTCGCCAGGCAGGGGGGTGTGAACCCGGACATGGTGACCCGTGGTCACATACCCTTACTCTTCCTATTCCTTGAGAGTCACCATCAGTTGAGATTCTACCTCAGGACAGAGCCTTTCCTGCTCTGCCTTCTGAAATGAACAGCTCTCCCACCTCCTATGTGAGGGAGAAAGGCCATAACTCATAAGTGACAGAGCCCCGAGTGAGTTATGAAAGCCCTGCCCCTTCATAAGTGATGAGAAACAGTGCGTTTTAAGTCAGATCATTGCATATTCAGTTTATGCAACATTACTTTACTAGTTATAGCTTTATTTAAACTTGCTGATTGTATGACGATTTAAATATTTCTTTCTTTTTTCAATATAATTTTGATTTGATTTTTGAACATACATATAACAGTTACAGTTAAATGAACATCAATACATACATTCTAAAATCACAGATTATTACAAACAGGCTAAATCTACTGTAAGAGTAAAACTCCCCATAGGTGTAAATACATACCAGGGTTTTAAGAAAAAGGAAATGTCCTTAACTAACCTTTTCCATATAGCCACTAAATTACTTCTTAATTAAGGTAATTCACATTCTACCGAACTCTGTTCCAGCCAGTTCAAAAAGGTTTCCATGGTTTCTCAAGCGTTCTGGAAATGAAAGGGCTCACTCTCTCCTTCAAATCAGTTTCTGCATGAATTTAATCCAGTTCACTAGATTAGAAGCATAGACTTTGTCAGCAGAAAAGGATTAGTGGCACTTTCTCTTTCCGTTTATTCAAGAGTCTCTTTTTAAATCCAGAAGCTGGTAGTAGTAGCCATTTCCTTTCAGATTTATTCTGGAAAAGCAAAGAAGAGGTATCCACAGAATAAATACCCCAATGTCCAAGGGAATGTTTTGCTTTAATACCTGAATGCACACTGTATACATTTATGGGTCCAGTTAGAGGGCCTTTTATGGATATGAGTGTTGCCTCGTGTGTTCTTGGGACCAGAGAACTGCAAACTGAGAGTGAGGAGTTCTGTGGTCCTAGGGACGCAAGAGGTGACACTCTTAGAGCCATAGGAGGCTCTCTAAATGAATCCATAACAGTATTTTAGATCACTAACTTTCTTTAAAATTAAAAAAATAAAATGCTTTTTTTTTTTAATTTAAAACCTTGATGGTGTACGTGGTCATCGAGAAGCCCATTATAGTGGCTCAGCACATGACATACTAAAAGTACCTCCTGCTCAACTGAAGGAAGTGCTGTGATCGGTTAGACACTCCCATAATCTACAATCCATATTAAAGTCCAGTGTTTAGTAATCTTAGGGCAACCCCATAACATGTGTAGTAAATAAGCCTTGGGGCTATTGCATTTACAGCGACTCTCATTCTCAGTTAGATCTCAATAAAACAATTTTGTTGGTATATAGCACCAGTTATATTTTTCTTTAATTTCAACTGCTGACTTCACTGTGCATAGCTACAGTGACGTCATCAGCACTGTGAAACTGCCCCTTGATTGATTCTGTGTTCCATTGTGCTGTACCCAGCAGGGCAAGATATTATCTGTGACATACTGTACCCAACTCCACAAGATAGCATGAGAAATCACTTTTTATCTTGTCAATTGTATCTCCTCTGGTATGGCATAAAACCAAATTTACAGACCAAAATGGATTTGGGGTCCACAGTTGTATTTAGGATATGTTAGGGGCACATGTAATATTGATAACATACAGGGAGGGGGCAGGTAAGAGGTCAAGGAAAAATTAAATGCCAACAAACGCCTTTTTCTTTTTTTATTTTTACTGTTAATTTCTTTATCCACCTGGTCACTGGCAGCAGTGCATCCTGTCGGATTCCCCCAGGCCTGTCCCCTGCTCGTAGTCAACCCTTCCAGCTGCTCCACGTCTTGCCCCCCATGGTGGGGCGGTGGGGATCCCCCTCAGCCCACCTAACTCTGGATTCGGTGCTGGAAGGGTTACTGCTAGTCACGGGGGCGGAGCCTGCAGGGACCAACCCTCATTCTGCCATGCCAGTACCTTTTTTCCTCCTGTACTTTGGTTCCCTAGGACGAGACGCAGTGACGCCCCAAGAAGCAAGCTGCATCGCCCCGTATGCACCCTCCTCAATGTCTGCCTTTGTCTCCCCTCTGTAGCTTCAGTGCGCCCAGTCCCCTACCTCCGCCAGAGGCAAGTTGTGCACTCAACCGCTAGTGTCCCCCCCTCCCGGAGGAGAGCAGTCCTACAGATGCTCTATCCCTCTCCTCCCCAACACTCCACATGGCCGGGTCTGCTCCCGAACGCGGGTTGCTGGTGTAGCACGTTGCAGGTGAGCCAGCCAGCCCTCGGTGCCACTCGGCTGGCCAACAAACACCTTTTTCAACATTCTAAAATCGGTTATACATGGGTGTGACATAGCCCATGCACAATGGAATTTGTGATGTCATATCTGTGTATAATGAAACCTACGGTGTCTGAAAACTGGTTAGAAACTCATTAGCTTTTATTATTTTAATTATTTGTAATACATAAATTGTAATGAAAATCACGTTTTTAAAATAAAGTTTAAAACAGTGCTGTTTTGAAAGTGAATTTTTCTATTCTTTCAAACTCTGCATATGAGCTCCTTTCTATATTTGTTTAGTTTTTATTTACCAAGTAAGGTGCACTAGACTAACATTTGCCTGTTTTCAGTCACGACTTGAGAGAATTACAACCAAAAATAGTGCAGGTTGGTGACACTGACAATAAATTTATATAAAGAGGATATGCAATGGCCTGACTCAAAATATACATGTTATCTTCAAGTGTGAGGGGGCAGGACCAGAACTCACGAGTGGCAGAGCCACGAGTGGCTTATCAAAGTCTTGCTCCCTCACTCGTTATGATAAATTGTGTATTTCGACGCGAGCCATTGCTTGTTCAGTTTACCCGTTATAGCTTTTAAACTTGCTGTTTGTTTGTTTGAAGATTAAACTGTTTCTGTTTGATTTCAACTGCTTACTTCAGTGTTCCACTAGGCAACTGTGATGTCTTCAGCATTGAGCAGGCTGCTCTCTGATGGGTTCAGTAGGCCACTGTGATGAAACTAAACTTAAAGATATCAACTACAGCACTAACAACAAGACAACTTGATATCTTGAGGTTAGCTACAAATCAATCAATCAATATCTTTATTTATCCAGTCGGGCACCATTGAGCAACCTCATTTACAAGGTGGACCTGCGGTCCTACAGTAATAATACAGAAAGACAAGTTATAATAGTACAGACAGTAAAAATAGCTGCTATTATAGTAAAAATGCACATTTACAGGTAATATACATTGAACATAGAACTACAAGGAATCGTGGGTAATGAACTTGTGCTGGATCCAAGCCCAAAAACTGTGCATTTTGTAGTGGGAAATGTTAGGGAGAGGGTAGGCATACCAGATAGAAGATATCAGCGCATAATGTAGGGAGAGGTGGGAATAGGGGCATGCGAAGAGAACACAATTGTTAGAGCAGAGTGAGGGATTGGGAGGCGGATGCTGAACAAAAGCGGCAGAAGCAATTTTGCCCCAAAACGCGGTGACATATGGAGGAGAAAAGCTGCCGTTGTACTAAGTGCAAAAGGAGGGATATAGTAGCAGGAGCATAACTGGGAGGGTCCTGGAGGTTGGGACAGAGGGAGGTGTTGGATGGACGAGGGACTGAATATTTTTGGGAGCGAAAGACAATAATTATCCCTAGGTGCGGTAGCATGTGCTAGAATCAGGCTGCAGCTGTTCAGAGCGTCAAAGAATAAGATATGGGAGTTCGGCAATAAGTCCTGTGGATCCGTTGGTGGGCATGCTAGAGGCAGAGGCACACATTTCAGCTGGGGGGGCCGCCGTTTGAGGGAGGGAGGGTAGTTAGTGTCTAGTAAAGCAGTTGCAAATTTCTGTAATGCCATCACAGTAAAGCCTTTTGAACAAAAAGGTGCTTACTGGGGTTTTCAGCTGAAGCATTTTTTTGGTTCTATTCCATATTGATGGGAGTGAGAATCCAAAGGCGGTTCTCCCGACTCGTGTGAGTGCCCTGGATATATTTAGCAGGAGTTGTGAGGAGCTTCTAAGGGAATAATTCCTGGGCACAATCAGAGACAGACAGTTGATGATGTATTGAGGGAGTTTGCCTCTGAAGGCTCTAAGTGTCCAGAGTGCTGCATTAAAGTTGCGCCTATAATGAAGTGAGGTCCAGCCCGTGGTGGCATATAGTGCGCAATGATGGGTAGAGAAGGGGAGGTCAGTGATGAAGCATATAGCTTTGTGGTAGAGCATATCCAGTTTGCCAAGATAGGAAGCCGCACAGCTACTGTATATGAAGTCTGCGTAGTCAATTAAGGACAGGAACGTGGCTTGGACTAGTCGTTTCTTTGCGTCTGCTGTAAGAAGTCTTCTTATCCTGTAAAAAAGGCTAAGTCTTTGCCTTAATTTTTTCAGCAAGTCTTCCAGGTGGACAGTGAAGGAGAGTTTACAGTCAATCCAGACCCCAAGATATCTGAATTTCGGAACATACTCTAAGCACTCTCCCATCATCGTGGTTATTGGGGGAGGGAGTCAGTAACACTTGTGTAGTTTACGAGGGAAAATAACATGGCTTTAGTTTTTTTAGCATTTTAATAGCAGTTTTTTATTGATTAGTTGGAGTTGCAGGAGGTTGAAATCTTTTTGTAGGTCAGTACAAGCTTCTTTTGGTGTGGGACAACTCAGGTACAGCACTGTGTCATCCGCGAATAAGTGAATGCTTGCATCCCTGATTCCCTCATCAATGTTGTTGATATATATACTGCGAAGAGAAGGGGACCTAATATGGATCCCTGAGGGACACCTCTTTGTAAGAGTTTTAGGGCAGATAGTTCGCCATCTGCTTTCACCTGCTGGTATCTGTCTGTCAGACATTCAGAGAACCAGTTTAGAGAAGTAGCATCCAGTCCTAGTGTTTTTAGCGAGTCGAGGAGCAGGTCGTGGTCAACTGTGTCGAATGCTTTGCTGAGGTCAAGAAACACAGCACATACTAACTTTTTATGCTCCAACTCCAGTTGCCAGTCATTGGTTACTTTAGCTAATGCCAAGACTGTAGTGTGGTTGGCTCTGAATCCGTATTGAAGGGGGTTTAGTAATTTTTCTCTGTCGATGAAGGATCTTAGTTGGCCATTTACTACTTTTTTTCCAGTAGCTTTGAGAGCACGGGTAGGAGAGAAATTGGCCTATAGTTATTAAGGTCACAAGGGTCTCCAGATTTAAATAGCGGGATAACATGTGCGATCTTCCATATTTGAGGAAGGGTACCTTGTGTTAGGGACAGGTTGAATAAATGAGTAATAGGCACTGCCAATATGTGGCATGCTATCTTTAGGAAGTATGGTTCAAGTGCATCTGCGCTGGCACTTTTCTTAGTATCCAGGTGGAGAATCAAGTCTTCCACTTCCTTGAGGGAAACCAATGAGAATGAGAAATGTTGACTAACGGAGCCAACATTTGGTGGGGTCATGCCAAGTTGGGTGCGCAGGCTACATGCAGGCGAGTCACCAAAGGCTAAGCCTGCTGTGGCAAAGTGCGTGTTGAATGCCTGCAGTATCTCTCTATTGTCTTCGATTGCTGTATTGTCAGAGGTAATTTTTGTAGGGAGCGTATTTTGCGACATGGCTCCTGCCAATTCTTTGATTGTGGCCCAGAATTTTGAGGGACAATTGGCTTCAGTATCTAGTTCTGCTTGGTAATAGCAGGCTTTAGCTTCCCTAATCAGCTTGGTGCAGCGATTTCTGTCTGTTCTAAAGAGGCACCAATCTTCCTCTTTTTGGGATTTGGGGGCAGTTTTCCAGAGTTTATCTCTGGACAGTAGTGGAGCCTTGAGATCTTGAGTGAATCGACGGCATTTCCTAGCCTTTGAGTATTTTTGACAGAGGCGCATGTAGATTCATGGCGTAGGTAATGATTTCATGTAGTATAGAATATGCAGTTTCCACTGTTTTAGCAAGGTAAAAACTCTGTCACAAGGGGGAGATTTTTAGGTCAAGTAGGTATGCCTTTGGGTTGACCTACTGGTGGAAAATGTGGCTGTAGTTGGCCCTTTGTTGGCTGCCCAAACTCCAGCTATTAGGCAATGGTCACTAATATCCATGGCAAAGGTTCCAACATGGGAGAAGGAATGGGATTTATTCACACGCAGGACATCCAGAAGGGTACTTTTGGCTGTATTCTTTTTGTTGATACAGGTGGGCTCTTCGTTGAGTAGGGTGAAACCAAGGGAGTCTCGGAAAGATTTAAGCGGGTGGCCGGCTTCCGACAGCCAATCATAGTTTAGATCCCCGAGGATAATTGTTTCAAGGGGGCTAGTGTCCAACATAGTTGTAAGATAGGACAAGAGCTGAGTACTGGCAGATGGTGGTCTATAGCATCCTATGACACAGAGTGCTAACGATGGGGATAGGTCAATTTTTATGTCCAGGCACTCAAATCCCGCTACCAGTGAGTTAGAATTGAGTGTTGATGCCACAAATCTATCTTTGATGTAGATGGCGACCCCACCTCCTCTGGATTGACTATCTCATCTAAAGATCTGGTATTTAGGTATATTAATCAAGCTATTTGGCGTAGAGGGCTGTAGCCAGGATTCTGAGATAACGAGCACATCTGGCATTGTATGAGTGGTCCAAGCCTGGATAAAGGTGAATTTTTTCAGCAGGCTGCACACGTTAATGTGCATAAAACTAATACCGTTAAGAGATAGTGACTCGGAAGGGGAGGTAAGTTTATTTATGGGCTCTGGATTAAGCTGGACATTGCCAGAGCAGAGTAAGAGGAGGAGTAGCAATTTTTTCAGAGATTCAAGTGAAAGGCAGTGAGCTTGAGGCTTTTTCCGGCTTGGCATGGAGGAGGAACCGGGGTGCCAAGCTTTGTTTTTTAATTTATGCAAGCCTAAGGGACACTGAGGCTAATACTCTGGCTGCGAACGCCAGTGGAGTAACTCCTAATTAATTAGAGATAAGGAAGGAGGTGTCGACAAACCTGCAGTAGTTGCTCTTCGAGGAAGGTAGTCCACCTGGATCAGTTGGCAAGGAGCCTTGGCATAACATGTGATGTGTTGAGTCAGATTGGGCGAGCAGTCTTCAGGATGAGAATATGGTGTACCCCCAGTCTCAAATTTTTCGGATAATAAGCCAGTAAGGGGTATGATACACAGTGCAGTCAAGAGGAGGAATTGCCACGAGGCTGCCATAATTGCAGTTGTTGGGTAAATGAGGGAATTTTAATAACAAGGGTAGCTCTCCGGCTGCTGGAATAAATCATGTTTAATACGAACATACGAAGAAGCCAGCAGAAGAAGGCCATTTGGTCTATCAAGTCTGCTCGCATTACAGGGTCCACTGCTTGAGCTAATTTAATTTTTGTATTTTTTTATTTAATTTTAGTCATTGGTAATCGGGTAAGGCCCACTAGGCACAAGTGCCTGTTTTCAGGGGTGACCTGGGAGCACTGGGCGGTTAAGTAACTTGCTCAGAGTCACACAGTATGCAAGAGGAGGTTGTGAGAATCAAACCCAGGTCTGGTCTTCTGGATGTACCAAGCTCATTCACAGCTCATTACTCTAACCTTTAGGCTATACTGCCAACTAATGTCCCTGCCATCCCTCCCCACTCCTCCCATCCTCCCTTCCCATGATCCTTACTTTCCTCCTCTACCTATCCCAGCCTCTCTTAAAGCTGCCCACTGTCTTCAATGAGATGACCTCTTCTGGCAGTGCATTCCAAGTGTCCACCGCCCTCTCTGTGAAGAAGTGCTTCCTGACTTCCCTCCTAAACCTCCCACCCTCCAACTTAAGACTGTGCCCTCTAGTGTTATGGTTGCCACTCAGCTTAAAGAGACTCTCCTTATCAAACTTATTTATCCCTTTCAAGTATTTGAAGGTCCTAATCATGTCCCCTCCCTCCCTCTCTCTCTCTCTCTCTCTCTTGTCTTCCAGGGAGTACATGTTCAGTGCCCTCAGCCTCTCCTCATATGCCTTACCCTGCTGAACCACTATCATCTTGGTAGCCCTCCTCTGGACCTTCTCCAGCAGGTTAATGTCCTTTTTTGAGGTGTGGGCACCAGTACTGAACTCCATACTCTAGATGCGGCATTACCAGTGACCTGTACAAGGGCAGTATAACCTCCTACTACTGATCCCCCTAGATATGCATCCCAGCATCTTATTTCCCTTTGCTGCTGCTTCCTTGCACTGCATGAAGTGCTTCAGGTCACTAGTGATCATCACTCCTAGGTCCTTCTCCTCCTCCTCCTCCTCCTCCTCTGATGCAGCTACTCTGACTCCACCCAGGTAGTACTCTGTTCTGGGATTGTTGGCTCCAGTATGCATAACTTTGCATTTCTTGGCATTGACTCCAAGCTGCCAGATTCTGGACCACCTCCCCAGCTTTTCCAGATCTTCCTGTAGGTCTTGTACCCCTTCAGCTGTGTCCTCTCTCCCACAGAGCTTGGTGTCATTCATGAATAGGCACATTTTGCCCTTAATGCCATCCTGAATGTCACTGATGAAGACATTGAGCAACACCGGCCCTAGCACAGAGACCTATGGGACCCCACTGGTTACCTCTCTGGTACCAGATAACTCTCCCCCACAACTACCCTCTGGGTTCTGCCCCTCAGCCAGTTTTCTACCCATCTGGCCATCTTTTCCCCAACCGTAAGATCAACAAACTTCCTGATCAACGTTTTGTGGGGCACAGAGTCAAAGTCCTTGCTGAAATCAAGATAGAGGATGTCTACCATTTGGCCCCTGTCTACTGTCTCAGTGACACAGTCAAAGAAATCAATCAGATTCGTTTGACACAATCCCCCATGAACCCATGCTGCCTCGCATCCTGGAGACCATGCTCCTCTAGATATTCCACCAATCTTTCCTTTAGTATAGTCTCCATGAGCTTGCCCACAATGGAGGTCAGACTGACTGGTCTGCAATTCCCGGAGTCATCCTTGGGACCACTTTTGTGGGGGGGGGGCACGACATGTGCTGTTCTCCAGTCCTGCAGTACCAAGCCTGACTCTAGTGAACTATTAAATAGATCTGCCAGTGGCCCTGCCAGCTCTTCAGCCGGTTAATGGCTTAAATAATGTCATGATTTGTAATGATTATGAGAGGTCCTTACTCATAGCCTGATCTCAGCACAGATTTGTCAAATGGGTGCCAATGATTCATTGATCCAGAATAATCATTCACAGTAGATGAACTCTAAGTCACAGAGATCCTATTTTAATGCAGATGCACCTAGTTTAAAAAAAAAAAATGAAATGATATGACATTTGGATTTTTTTTTTTTTTAGGTGGGAAGCAATAGCTTTTGCCTATTGTCAGCATGTGTATTCTTTTGTGCAGATTTTCAAGACTATTGTCACATTTAGCGTGAGTGAGTTGGCTGTGGTGAGGCCTGGGTAGTAACATGTCAGACATTAGCACAAGAGAAATCATTTTCTAGTCAGCTTACCCCCCCCCCCCACACACACACATATTTGCATGTCCATGATGTGCTGTGTGGGGTTTGTGGCTTTTGAATGCATGGTTACAGAAACCACACAAATTATATATGGAATCAAATCCAGTTCAAAATCCGATCTGACCAGTTGTTAGGAGCTGGGATTTTCGGACTTCAAAAATCTGAAATCCTAAAAACAGAATGGAAAAAGGTTAATCCATTTCTGTTCATCATACCCTGAGCAGTTCTACTCCCTGAGGTTAGGTTAATGGTCAGTCAATGACTCTCTGAGGGCATGTGACACTCACTCATGCCACATTATGCCCCAGAGAGTGATTAATAAGACAGATAATACAATCCTGGCCATGCCTTGTTTTTTTTGGTGTATATATGTGTGTGTGTGTGTGTGTGTGTGTGTGTGTGTGTGTGTGTGTGTGTGTGTGCACCTTTAGCATTGTAGGTAACTGACAGATCCACTGTACCATGGGGCTGCCTGGGAGGTCAGGGTTCACATCTCAACCTCACAATCCCACAGCAATACCAGTGAGGGGTAATGGGGTGGGGGGGGGGCTGGGCGCACCGTGGAGGTGAGACACTTTGCTCCCAGACAGGACTGGCGCTGGCCGCCTGGTGATCAAACATCCCCTTCTGTGAATGACAGAGTGGCATTAGTGCCATGTATGAAGGCAGCCACTTACTCACCATCCTGGGCAGCTAATTGTACAGCCAGGTTACCCCCCCCCCCCATATATCATGGTGGGGGACGGGGGAGTGGTAGAAAACTAGAATGGTAAGTAAAGAATCTGAATAGCCCATGTTTTGGTACAGCAAAGGAGGGAGTCTGTTGGGCTGGAACAGCAGCATTCAGTACAAAGCTAAGGCCACAATAATGTGGATTAGAGATCCGAGACTGCACTTCCAGCCAATTAGAGTGCTTCTTTCCCCTTTGCGTGTGACACTTTTATTCTGTAATATGTGTCTCACATGCAGGTGTTCTGAAATCAGTATATTTGGGGGAGGGTTTTAAATTTATATTATGAAATAGAAAGAATCCTCAAATCTGATTTGCCAAGACCACTTCTAGCCGGGATGATATCTCGGTGCATAATCCCGGTCTGAAAGTAGGGTATCCCATCAGCCAACAAAATCAAAATGGATCCATTTCATTATCGCTATAATACACTCCAAGGTGTGGAATATCACAGAATATCATCCCTTCTCAGGGGGGTTTAAATCATTTGACCCGTGGCCTCTTGCCTCACAACACACCTGAGGTGGGATATCATCCCATGGTACTGCACACCTTGCCATGTGTTATTGCTTAAATATAATATTGCTCAACCTTGCTCAATTATATATCTTAATATGGATGCTGAAACCACTCCTATGGTTGTAAGAGTCTGCAACTTACATTTTTAGGGTACCAGAACCACTCGCCCTTTGTTTCCAGTTCTCATACCATAAATATGCGTGTTCGATTACAGCAGTATATATATAAATCCCCTCTCACGCTGATACTGTAAATATTGCTTCAGTCAGCTGTTTGTCCACCATAGCTGGAAAGAACTCATTAGTAAAATTTATCAGAGCTGAAGAAGTGCTGCAGCCTGCTCTAAACCCAAATTGGCAACCAGACAGGAGTTTGTTTGAATTTATAGGGTCTATAAATAATTTGACGACTAATTTCTCTTAGATCTTGCCTAGTGCTGATAATGGAAATCAACCTGTATTTTTTTTTTTTTTTTAACACTTTCAGGGTCACCAGACAGAGAGAGGTTGTCACTTATGAGAACTTTGAAAAATGTAATATCTAGGCACAGTGTAACTGATGGTTTCTATATCGTCTGCATTTTTCTTGTGTTCTTCATTAGCAGGTTAATTTGCTTGCTAACAGGATCCATGCTCCATACAGTTCATCTGCTTCTGCTACTGAATACATTGCTGCAGTCCTTATCCTGTGTGTGTGTGTGTGTGTGTGTGTGTGTGTGTGTGTAACACATTGGTTTGTTACTGTGGAAACACAGACACATGGATTATACTGGCAGAAAAGACCAGTAGGTCCATCTAGTCTGCCCTATTTTCTCTGCCTATTACTTCACCCTGGACCCTGCTTGGTCACAGGTGTTCCTCATGTCTACTTTACCTCCACTAGTATGCTTGTGTGTCTATCCCACACATGTTTGAAGCTCTCCAGTGTCTTCGCTCTCACCGCATTTTCTGACAGGCTGTTCCAGGTGTCCACCACCCTTTCTGTGAAGAGGTGTTTCTTCGCATCCCTCTTAAACTCCGCCCTCAAGCGTCATTGTATGCCCCGTTGTTCTAGTGCTCCTCCTTTTATGAAAGAGACTCCCCTCCTGCACCTTGTTCACCCCTGTGAAGTACTTCTTCATTTTCTCCTCTTGCATTCCTCTTCCTCAGTACTGCTCGTCGAGCTCCCACAGTCTCGCCTGCTCGTATGGAAATGATTATGATGTTACAAACCAAGGGCTGTGACTTCAGTAAAGGATTAACCAGAAGGAGCAGCTCAAACTGTAGGGGGCACAGATCCTGTCTCCATGTAAACGAACCTAGTAATTAGGAACAAAAGGAGAAGAAATTCAGAAATTCTATGAAATATAAGCTGAATATTTCCTAATTATTATGTTTATTGAAGTTTTCCCTAAAGTGAGAAAATCACTTTGAAGAGTGGGACTTGTAGGTCCTCCTTGCATTTTGATGGGATTGCACATGGTTAAAAAGATAGATTATAAATATTGGCCACTGTATGAGCAATCACCTCGGCTGTCGTTTTTAATAGTCTTGGTTCCTAATCATCTTTATCTGTACACATACCTCGGTGCAGAGTTGCTGATACTCAGCAAACAGACCAGTCTGAAAGCTTTAGGGAAGTTGCATGAGGCGATCCGATCCCACTCATCTGGGCAGTTACAGTGGTGGTGGTGGTGGTGAGTTGAAATGCTGCAGACATATTTGTTCCTTGTCTAAACCCTCCCCCAACACTAGAATGCTGTATCTCCCATGGGCCTCCTTTTATCCCATGAAGTGAAAGTGGTGGTGGTGTTGTTGTCCCCTTTCTTGTAATCGATGGAACCATTGGGATATACCCTTGAGTGAATGCATTGTAAAACTGCTGAAGCAGTGCACGCATCACCCTGGATGCAGAACACTGCACAACAGTGTTACTGTACATTGTAGATACCTTGAGAGGCATCCAGGTTCATATAAAGGTCTATGCGTGAGTGCCAAAATGGCCAACACTGCTTGTAAGTGTTTCTCTTGACTATGGACTTCAACTGCCTATATTTAGTGCTGTTGGTCAAATACCCTTCATTATTTACATTAGAATATATGTATTGTATGTAATATATGTGTTGTATGTATTGTACATGTCGCTTTTCTGCTGTCACTTTGGTAATACAGTGGATTCCATTTAAATGCATGACGCTTAAGTGCACATTCCTGTTTAATGCACACTTTTTTTCTCTTCCGTTTTTTTTCCTATACATTCAGTGTTAATAATTCCGGTTAAGTGCACACTGATTAAGTACACATTTTGGTTTAATACACATTTTATCAGTTCACCAGCACCTCTTCTCCCATGTAATTAACACCTCTTTAGTGCACAGGAGAACAGGATGAACAGGATTAGGTGTGAGAGCAATAATTAACAGCTAATCAGAGATGCAGGCATTTTGCACAATGGAGCGCAGGAAGATAACCCTTACACTGGGACAAAAAATAGCTTTGTTGCAGCAGTTGGAGCAGCCGGACACTAAACGAAAAGATGCAGCCAAACAGTTTGGTGTCGATGTATACACTGTCACCCGAATTGTGGCAAGTAAACATAGATTGTTCTCAGAGTGGGAGCGTTCGGACAATCAAGACCGAAAAAGGCGGCGTTGCAGGAAAAGCGGGGAGGTAGAAGCTGCACTCCTACGCTGGTTCTCCGCAGCTCGCAGTGTTGATGCCCCAATCAATGGCCCAATTCTACAAAAAAAGCAGAGGATTTAGCTGCAAATATGGGCATTTCTTTTTCCGCGACAAGCGGCTGGCTGAGCCGCTGGAAGGAGCGCAGTGGAATAATCTTCAAGCGCTGCCATGGAGAGAAAAAAGATACTGATGGTGAGAATGCAGACAATTGGCTATCCACTGTTCATCTGTGCTCAGGGGAAAAAAAGATTTAATGCTTTTCGAATTCAAGCATTATGTGACTCAGCTCGCTCTCACAAATCAGAAGCGGAGCAAGATAATTTATTTTTTTAGCGTCACAAACTCCATGGCAAATACTGACATTTAATGGGGTTTTTTTATACATACAGTACAGAAATTAAATCGGGTGTGCTAAAATTGTGTGTGTAGAGACTGAATAAAGTGACTCATTGTGAAATGCCACAGTCGTGTTTATTTTCGTTAATTCTTCTTTCATTTCAGGTCTGAAAAACGCCATTTCGTCTAAATGCACATTCCGCTTAAATGCACATTTTGCCTCTGCAAAACAGGAGTGCATTTAAGCGGAATCCACTGTTCTCGCTTTGTGAGTAGCCTGTGTCAAACATCTGTAACGTAAGTTTTATTCTTGTGTTGGCTGAAATATTTCACTGCATGTCCAACTGTATCTGCACTTGACCGTCTTTGGCCTGGGTCATGTCTGAAAATGGTCTCTGGGAGCAGTGCAGTGAGTGAGCGAGAGAGTGTGTGAGTCAGTCAAAGAATGAATAGTTGCTTGTAGACCTCCCCTGCAATGACATTGCTCAAGAAGAACCCCACAGATAGAGTTGAGTTGTTTTGAACCAGAGATGAATGACTGGACGAGGGTAGTATATTACATTTTGATTTGTAAATCGAGAGATTAGAAAATGCGAAAATGAGAGTGTCCACAATTTGCTTTGGTTGTGTTCGGTCTACATTTTCAAGAACAACTGTGGTTACATGGGAGTTTGTAGGTTAATTCACTGCTGTATATACTGATTTCCAGAATGTTGTTTTTGCTCTTCAGAGTGTTGCTACATCTCTAGTTTTGAGCAGGGGAAAAAGGCTCTATCTGGAGGCAGCTCCTCTGCTGTGTTACCCTTGATTCACTGCTTTACCAAAGGAGCACTTATAAATTGGTATAAAGTAACACAGAGCTGGCTTCATGGTGCTGAACGATGGGACATCGCTCTGGCATGCTGGCAACCTGGGATCGCGCCCGATCATAGACGTCGGGAGCGGAGGTTGGCAGGGAGGGAACTGAGAGCATCCCTCTGACTGTTCCCTCCAGGGGGGTGGGTGGCTGCATGCCACTTCAACAGCGGCTCCTGGCGTGGTCAGTGAGGTGACTGTGCAGCATGGGTGACCATTCACTTCCGAACACCCCTGCCCTCAAGATGCTGTGGCGGCTGCATGCAAGAGGAAGGTGGGTGAAACCCCAGAAGACAGGAAAATGTCTGCTTTGGAGCTTTGGATGACGATCTCGGGTAGGCCACTCTGTGCTGCCTGGTCACACAGCTCACCGTTCTTGCCCCTCCCCGACCGGTACCACCCAGGGGGTAGCTGGGTCAGGGGCATTCCTGATGGGTCAGTCAACTCAAGAGAGAGAGCTCTGATGGGCAATAAGCAGCAGTGGGGCTTGCCCAGAAGTTAGAGGAGGGCCAACATGAAAGCCCAAATGAGTGGAGCTGTGGAGAGCCAGGTAGGAGCAGAAAAAGGTCCAGAATGCAGTTCCTGCCTAGTATTTATTGACAGGGAGACCTGTCAATCAATTTCAGCAGCGCTAGGAACCCTAAACTATTAACTGACAGTTATTTTGGGAGTGGCCTTAGGAAACACAAAATTATATATACCCCAAGGGAAGCCATCATGGTTAATATTTGCAAATTACCACAAAGGAATTTAGGTTGTCTTCATTTTAAGCAGGACCATAAGGCACAAAAAGATCTCGCAAAAAAATCTGCAGGAAATCAAACACGTTTTCATCTTTGTTATAGGCTCTGTTTTAAGCCCAGTGAGACTAAAGTACTTCATAGTGATTTGCATACATTACCCACAATGCCTTGTACTGTATTACTGTTGCATGTGTAATTCTGTGTCTTCTAACACCATTGTACATGTAACGTAACCCTTGATTCACTGCTTTTGCACTGTGGTTCTTATTTCTATAAATTACTTTCCTGTTTTGGACTTATCATGACCTAAACCACTGTCATCATTTGGCTGGTTGACCCCACATCCCGGGTTGAAGCAACAGCAGTAACACACTGAGTTTTAACAATTGTGGAACCCATATTTGTGGTTTGTGGCATTACTTCACAGATTTAATGTGAGGATTTTTTGGCACCTTACAATCCTGCTTAAAGTCTATTGCCTGACAGTTTTATAGATGGGTGGGCACCAGAGGTTGCTTACAAAAGGCTGCGGTAGGCACTGTAAGGGAACCTGCACTGTAAGAATTGCCCTGTTGACCAGTTGCATAATGCCCTCCCCCTCCCCGCCTCCTTTTCTGCACAGTCACAAACTATTTTCTCACCATGCAGGCAAAGGGCTACAACCCCTGTTGCTGCTTGCAAAGTGTTGACTGGCTGCCTCCACTCTATGGAACATGCTCCAATTGTAGGCCCATTCCACTGGTTTCCTGGCCTCCTTATAAACATCTGAATAAGCATCCATCTGATGGCACGGGCCTTTAGCTAGTTGGACTGAGAGATCTGCCTCTGAACTTTGTTGGGAAGTTTTTGTCCTGGCCTGTTTATCTAGTTGTGCTTTATTGCTGCACTACTTCATTCTCATAGAATCATGCTGCAGAAAAGGACCCACTTGCCCATCTAGTCTGCCTGAAAAATGGCCCCCACTCCCACCCTCCTACCATTTACTTCTCTGTACTACCCCTCCTCTTCTGTTTAGGCCCATATAGCTGTCCCATGCTCTTTTGAACTTGTAAACTGTATCCTCCCCTACAACCTATTCGGATAATCTGTTCCATGGACCTGCTGCCCTCTCTGAGAAATAATGCCCCCTTACATCCTCCCAAAATCTACCCCCTTCCAGCTTGAATGCATGACCCCTGGTGGCTGTGTTTTCATTCAGCCTTAAGAGTCTACCTCCCCTCACTTTAAGTACTTCAGATACTTGAAGGTTTCCACCATATCCAACACATAAACATAGAAACTGTTGGCAGATAAGGACCACTTGGACCATCCAGTCTGCCCGTAGGCCCTAGAATGCCTCCCTTTCTCTTCTCATTTCCAATGTATACAAACCTAATTCTTCCAGCCTTTCCTCGTATGGCCTCCCCTGCATCCTCTGGACCATTTTGGTTGCACTCCTCTGGATCCTCTCCAGCCTATCCTTGTCTCCTTGCAAGTACGGCCTCCAGAACTGCATGTCATACCCCAGCTGTGGTCTGGCCAGCACTTTGTAGAGTGGCGTCATCACCTCCCTTTTCCTACTTGTGAAGCCCTTCCCTATGCACGCCAGCATTCTTGTCGCTTTTCCTGCCACCCAATCGCACTGATACCTAACCTTTAGGGTGTCCGAAATCCAAATCCCCAGGTTCTTTTCTAGCTCCATAACCTGCAGTGCCCCCCAAGCCAGTATGTAGCCCTGGGGTTATTGTGGCTTTTGTGCATTATCTTACATTTTTTTTGCATTGAATTGAAGCTGCCATCTTTCCGCCCACTCCTCCAGCTTGGCAAGACCTTGCCCCATTTTCTCCACCCCATCGCCACCCCGTAATGTCCATTTTGTTATAGACTTTTGTTCTGATCTGTATAGAGTGCTTGAAATAAGGAAAACTCTACTACTACTGCTACTACTGTTACTGCACTACTGCTGCTGTTACTACATCACTACTGCTACTACTGTTACTGTATTACTACTGCACTAGTACTGTACTGAACTGCTACTACTGTTAGTACTACTATTGTTACTGCACTACTGCTATTACTGTTAACTGTACTACTAATGTTACTACACTGATACACTGCTACTGTCACTGCGCTACTACTGCTGCTGTACTACTACTGTTCCTGCAGTACTACTGCTACAACTTTACTACTTACTACTGCTGTACTACTACTACTACAGTTACTAATACTGGTACAGTTACCAAACTACTACTATTACAACTACTGTTACTGTACTGTAACTACTGCCACTACTGATACTGCACTACTACTGCTACTACTAAAGTGGACACAGCTACCATGTTACAATACTCATTGCAACTGTGCGTAGAGCCCTAAAATTGTCTCTTAATCACATGTCCTTTCACTTTTGTTGAAAACTGCATTCAGTACAAAGAGAGAGAATGCCGCAGATACCAACCTTGGGACATAAACAGGTTTTCAGCTTTTGCTGCTTTTCTTGCCTCTGTGCGCCTAGGTATTCCTCATAATAAAATGGATAGAAAAAAATGCTGAAAGTCAATTGGTAGAGAGCCAGTTCATGCTTTTATCGTAGCACAACCTCACAGGTGAAACTGGTGTCCTCAAAACAGCCTGCTTAGGACCGTAAAACACATAAATGAAACCACTGTAAAATCGTGGTAAAGCACTTCAAGGCATGTGTCATTGGGATAATACCCACTCGGCTTGTAGCCTCCTGTCTCACAACATACCTGAGGCATGACGCATGCCCTGGTGTGCCTTGTTGCCTACACTGCCGATGGAGCCAAGACTGTTATGTGTACTGGGTTGATCAGAAAGCTCTACTCTCTGCAGAGTTTGCATTCGACAAGGAGGGTTTCAAAGCTGTTTTATCAGAAAGTGCAGGTACTGTATATGATAAAATGTTTCAACAGTTCCAGTCATGAAATGGAGGAAGAAGACCTGCAAAAACATGGTGCAGAAACTCCAAACTGAAAAAACTTTATAAAATACACAAAAAAGGCAGTATAGCGCAGTGGTTTAAGGCTCTGAGCTGCAAATCTGGAGACCTGGGTTTGAATCCCACAGCCCCCACTTGCATATACTGTGTGACCTTGAGCAAGTCACTTAACTTCGCTGTGCTCCCAGGTTGCACCTGTAAAAAAGCTTTCAGCTTAGTGTGTCTCACCTGGTTAAACAATTGGGAAAAAAAAATACCCTTATAAAAGAGACAGTCATCACAAGCACAGTAAGTGCTGTTGCCTTCTTGAAAGTAAAACATCTACTGAT
Organism: Neoceratodus forsteri; assembly: GCA_016271365.2. Classification (NCBI taxonomy): domain Eukaryota; kingdom Metazoa; phylum Chordata; order Ceratodontiformes; family Ceratodontidae; genus Neoceratodus; species Neoceratodus forsteri. The sequence continues at coordinate 84,396,379 of JADMNL010000033.1, forward strand.
ATACTTGAACAAATATATGTGTGTGAATACATTTAGAAGCACAAGCAAAAATGATGACTGCAGGCATGTGTAAACCCAAATGGCTACACAATTTTCATGATCTACATAGTCCACAAGTTTGGGTGACGACATTAAGGTGACATGATCGCCATCTACAATGTTCCAGGATACTCCTGAAATTTCTTCTGCTGTCCTGCATTTGTACCTGGTTACGGAGGTGCTTGTATTTGCAAACACATTCGGAATTGTGTGATGTTCCCAGGAAAATATTAAAGGGAACGTAAACAATGTTGTTTACATTTCAATAGAACTGTAAATTTGGACATGTGTGAAGTTTGTTTGTCTGTATGCAGTGTTACTGTATTTCGATTATAAGAGTGCATTCTCGAGTTCTTTGGGTGAGAGGACTGCAAACCACAGCTGAGCGTTCTAGGATGCAAAGGACTTGAGAAGAAACTCTGAAGAGTACCTGCAGTGTTTGGAAGTAATTCCGATTTCCTAAATAAATAAATAAATCTTGACTGGCTAAGAATGATGTCCATGATTTATAATAATCAACGTAGTGTATTTTTTTTTTTTTTCTTTGTAATGCACCAATTTTTAGGGTTGGTCTGTATAGCAGACAAGTTCTTATTGGGATAAAAGTCAGGAACTGTTTGGCAGCTGTCCCACTGAAATGCATTGGGGGACTGGGATCCACCTTTTTATGGCTGTCAGTGAGTAAGTGTACTAATGCTATTGCTTCTGCAGCTGTCTGTCATGCTTTGCTAACTTTCTGTTGGCTGCAAGGCCCTCCAGGTATGTGAACCTGTTGAGCAAGTGGTGCTACTCTCATGAACATGCAACTAAGGTGATACTCAAGAGGTCCTCGGGTTGTTTAGCGTAGTGCTCCCCCCTCCCACACTGTGATGACAATAATGAAAATGAGTGAGCTCAAAGAGGAAGTGCAAAAGGGGACAGAAAATCCTTCTAATTGGCAGCTGTTTATAAAGTTCGCATTTTCAGAAATGATATTCATTCCCCTAAATTATTCAGATGACACAAAGATCTGCAACAGAGTCGATGCACAGGGTGGGGTGGAAAGGATGAGAAGGGACTTGGCAAGGTTAGAGGAATGGTCAAATGTATGGCAGCTTAGATTTAATGCTAAGAAGTGCAAGGTAATGTACCTGGGAAACAAAAACCCAGGGGACGAGTACACAATGGGGGGTGAGATACTAACAACAACAAATGGAAAGGGACCTGGGGTAGTTATATCAGATGACCTAAAGGTGGGAAAGCAATGTGAGAGGGCAGCAAGGAGGGCTGAGGGATACTGGGATGCATAGGGAGAGGCATCACCAGTAGAAAACAGGAAGTTATTATCCCTCTGTACAGACAGCTGGTGAGACCCCATCTGGAGTACTGCGTGCAGTTCTGGAGACCCAATCTCCGCAAAGACATAGACAGGATAGAAGCTGTCCAGAGGAGGGCAACTAAAATGGTGCAGGGTCTGCACCGGAAGACATATGAAGAGAGACGAAAGGAGCTTAATATGTATAGCCTCGAGGAAAGGAGGGAGAGGGGGGACATGACAGAAACGTTCAAGTACCTCAAGGGAATCAACAAAGTCCAAGAGGGTAGCATCTTTCAAAAAAGGAGGTGTGCAAGAACAAGAGGGCACAATTTGAAGATAGAGATGGGGCGGCTGAGAGGTAATTTAAGGAAGTATTTTTTCACAGAGAGGGTTGTGGATGCATGGAACGGCCTTCCGGAGGAAGTTGTAGAGTCAAAAACAGTGGTGGAATTCAAGCATGCATGGGACAGTCATAAGGCCATTCTAGGGGTGGGGGTAGGAAGAAGTAGGCTGCTGGTTAACTAGGATCTGCAGCTTATCCAGTAGGTAGGGAAATGGGTAGACTGGGTGGGCCAAGCGGTCCTTATCTGCCGTCAAATTCTATGTTCCTATATTTAACTGTACCTAAATAAAAAGTGATGTGAAAAACTGTATTTTGCATTGTTTTGTTTTTATGGGCAGCATTCTGTTACAGTTCTCTTCATGGAACCTGTGGACTGGAGTTTTAACTACAGTATATCACGGTTTGTGCACAGAGCCATGAGCAAGGTTCTGATAGGGCAAAGCTAATAATTAGTATTCTGTGCACAAATTGTGACATAGTAAAAACACCAAACTACCAGTTCCATGAAAAGAACTGTGTTTCATGTTGCCCTTAAAAAGAAAACAATTGAAATCACACGTTTCACATCAGTATTTATTCAGTTACAGTTAAAGGGATACTGTTAGCTTTTCCCCCATTTTTAGTGCCCCCTGTAATACGTGTGCCTGTAAACAGAGCTGTGCTCAGTAATTACTCTGATTCTGTTTGAAGCACATGTGTGCCTTATTTAATGTATGTATTTTACCAAAAAGACTTTCGGTCATCTTGACCGGAATGCGTGGTCTGTTCTTTCCCGTATGTCTCCAACATAAAGAATGGCACTGCATGATGCCAAACTCGGGCGTTAACGAGTTCACCAATTTTGGAGGACTATAAACTACACAGATCGTTGAATAGTGCTAACTGTGCTGATGAACACAATATAAGTACATATGAACATACATACGAATATACGAAACTGCCAGCAGATACAGGCCTTTTGGTCTATCTAGTCTGCTCAAGTGTGCAGCATGTCATTTAAATTAAATTGCAGCTGCCCCCTTCCCCTTGCCCTACCTTCTAATTTAGTTTCCCCCATCCTCTGACTTCTCTCCCCTCACTTCTCCACAATTTTGACCCTCTCTTCGACCCTATCTCATCCCTTCTTGAAGCTGCCACCATCCCCAGCCAGTGCATTCTAACCTGCCACCACCCTTTCCATGAAATAGTGCCTCCTCATCTCCCTCTTGAACCTTCCTCTCTCCAATTTCAGACTGTGTCCCCTGGTGTCCCTTCCCCCTTTTAACTTAAACCCTCAGAATTAACTCTGTTATGCCCTTTAGATACTTGAACATCTCAATCATATCCCCTCTCTCCCGCTATTCTTGGGGGGGGCAGGGGTGTGTGTGTGTACATGTTGAGCTCCTGCAGTCTCTCCTCATATGTTTTCTCACCCATCCCCAGGATTATCTTCTTCGCCTTATGCTGGACCCCCTCCAATAGACTGATATCCCTTCTCGAATAGGGCCACTAAAACTGCACGCAGTATTCCAAGTGCAGTGTCACTGGGGACCTGTACAATGGCAAAATAACTTCCTCCCTCCTAGAGGTGATTCCCCTGGTGATGCATCCCAGCAAGTTGTTCACCTTTGCCACTGCCTTCCTGCACTGTGACAAGTGTTTTATGTCCCCTGTCACCAGCACCCCCAGGTCTTTCTCCTCAGTCAAAGTGGATAACTGCACTCCCCCCAACCAGTAGGTATTCCCTGAGTTTTTGGCCCCCAAATGCAATACCTTGCATTTTTTAGCGTTGTGTTTTTTTTTTTTTAACCGAGTGCTGTTTCCTATAATAATTATCTGAAATGTGAAATCCTCACTTTTCAAACAGTTACTATAGGAAATGGCCCTCGATTTTAGAAAAGAATTATATTGTGGACATCAGAACAGTAATCATTATTCAACTATCTGTTTAGTTTATATGTCTCCAAAATCAGCAAACTAATTTGTGCATGAGTTTGGGGTCATGCAGTGTTGTCCCGTATGTCTGGGACACACGGAAAGGAGCAGACCTCACGTTTAGGTCAGGATGACTGAACGTCTTATGGTAAAAAAATATACATTAAATAAGGCACATATGCTTTTCAAACAGAGTCAGAGCAATTACTGAGTACAGCTCCGTTATAGAATAGCATAGCCGTGGCACCTCCTGATGAGTATCGGAACTTGAAAGTATCCCTCCCAACCTCTGTGTGATGAAAGAACAGCTGACTTTCCAGTCTGTCCAAGTAGCCTGGCCATGGACTGGGAAAACCAAAGGCGGGGAGATCAGGCGCTGGAGAAAGAGGGGAGCCTGGGTGAGGTAGTGTGCAAAACAACATTTGACCAACATAAATTTTATACACACTGTATCCCAAAGTGTTGTTTCTCAAGGCACAAAGGGTCCATGCTGGCAGCACAAGAAATAGAGGACAGAATAGAATTTCCAGTAAGCAGCCTGACCCATCAAGGAAGAAAAAAATATCTGTCTCGACGGGTCCAGTGTCCAACCTAGTCAATTGGGAATAAAACAAATCTGTCCCCTTCCCCCAACAACCTGACAGACCAAGTGACCAACCTGACCCATGAGAGAATAAGAAACAAATCTGCCCCCCCCCCCAACTACCTGACTGGTCCAATACCCAATCCAGCCCATCAGGGAATAAAATAAATATGTTTCTCTCCCCCAAATTACCTCGTGGGTCCAGTATGCAACCCAGCCTGTCAGGAAATACAAAATGTGTCCCCCTCCCACCAATAACCTGATGATATGGTGCCCAGTGTGGGATGTCCTGGCATAAAAACATTTGTCTTCTTCTTCAAACTGCCTGACAGGCCAGTGCCCAACCTGGCCCATAAGGGAACAGGAAAAAGTCCCTCTCCCTTAATAAATGCTGATACTTCTTTCTTCTTCTTCTTCACCCGAGAGGTCCAATGCCCAAACTGGCCTGTCAGGAATTAAATAAATAAATAAATAAATTGGACCCCTCTAGCAACCTGACCAGTCCAGTGCCTAACCTCACCTGGCAGGGAATTAAAATAAATCAACATCTTACCAATCTGGTGTCCCATCTGGCCAATCAAAAATAAAATTAAAAAATCAGTTCCCTGCATCCAACTACTTACTGGGACATGTGCCCAACCTGGCCTGTGTATTAAGCCAAACGGAGAGCTGAAGGAGCAGCACCAAATCAGTAAGTGGACGGTGGAACAGGCAGGGTTGTAATATACTGCTATTTTCATCAAGGATATCTCCTCCATTGTGCCACACCTTTAGAACTGTAAGCCATCAGTGTCAGGACAACTTGAACATTTTTGCTAGCTGTATTGCAGAGGGACTTCAGCAGCTTAGAGGAGTGGTTCGCCAGGTCGGGGTTGGTGATAAATACAAAAAAGACAAAGGTACTTTACTTCAGAAATAGAGATAAACCAGCTTTGGGTTTGGTATCTTTGTCTAATGTATTGATAGACCAGGTAATGGAATATAGATATCTGGGAATACTTTTCGATGCTGAGCTAAATTTTCAAGAACATATTAAGGAACTGCTGACAAAAGTCAGTAAGAAATTAGGAGCCTTTAGATGAACATCAATATGTTTGGATTTAAAGACTAGGAAAACTATAGTGGAATAGATGGTGATGCCAACTGTTGATTATGGAAGTTTCATATATAGGGTTGCACCAAAATTAATGCGGGACAAATTGGACAAAATTTATTATAAAATAGCAAGGTTCATACTGGATAGTCATTATAGAACACATCATTGTATACTATTAATTTCTTTGGGATGGACTACTTTAGAACAAAGAAATGGAGAGAGATGGTTGAAATTATTGTACCATTTTTTCACAAAGCAACCTGCTCATTACATGTCAGTTAATGCACTGACGAACATGTCCGAGCCTACTCAGACTTTGACTAGATCTGTACATGTACATAAAATAAAAGAAATTTAGAACAAAATTTGGGGTAAAAACTTTAAAACATCAAGCGGGAAAATGGTGTAATATACTTCCTTACTCAGTGAGGATGGCATCCCCTAATTCATTTAGAATAGGTTTGAAATTAATGTTTCTAGTCGTGTGCAATTATTAACATTTTGGCTTATTTGTATTACTCAATGTAATGTACTGCACTTTAATATGTTTGCGTACCTGAGTCTGTTGGCAATCTGTGATGTTTTTTCTTTTTGATGTTTATTGTATTTGATTGTATGCTGCTTTGTATTTAGTATGAGGCATGAGATGCTTTGTATAAAGTTTTGTATCTGTAGATTTATAATGGATTTTTATACTTGTGATCTCTAACAGGACTTGTCTTGTAAACAGGGATTCATTCCTAACGACAATTGTTATCCTGTATAAAAATAACAATTGTACCTACCTACCTACCTGTAGGCCACCTATGATGACATGTAACCTCGGCACCAATATAATCATGGGTGGCCCCATTCCTTCTCAGTTCTTTATCCCACCATTGACCACTTGTCAGACCTATGGAGAAACAATGCAGTCATTTTCTTTGACTTCAGTATTTTCAAAACTTTACTTATTTACTTGTTTGATGTTGTCCTTTTTTATGCCACCATCGAAAGAATCTTTATTTAGGCTTTGCACCTGCAGTTACAACATCTACAAAGATGATGCATACACAGTTTGTGTTTGCTGTTTGGGCCTGTGACTGTCCCACAACATCAGGGCCTGCAGCATCTGCCAGGGATTCAACCAAACCACAAGAAGAGGCCAAAAGATGGCTCTAGAAATCTTCATCACTATTAAGGTCTTGGAAGCTGCTGTCAAGGCCAGGGGGCTTCAAGATGTTTTCTGTCTCTTGTTCAACCACCTCCGGGAAGGATACTCCCCAGCGTTGAGTGACAAAGACAAGTTGCTGAAGTCCTCTTCTTCCAGCCATCACTACAAGCATACAGATTATACTCATGCTTCACCGGTGAAGTCGAGGCCTTCACTGAAGGAGGGCAAGTCCTCGTCATCTTCTGCTATGGCAGTGATGACTGTCATAGATTCACTCAGCAGGTCAGGCCCTCTACTCCCAAAGTGCCAACCTCTGAGCACAATCTTGTGAACAGTGTAACAGACAAGGTAACCCTCTTGTCTGTTGTGTGAGTTCGGATCAACCTTTGGTCTCAAGTTCTGGAGAGGTTCAAACTGTTAACCTCTTGCTAGCATACCCAATGCACAGGCTTAGATATATCTGTCTTTGGGGGGCCAGATATCTTTGCCTACGGGCACCTAACCAGGTATTCAGAGATGAACCCTTAAAACTTTAATAAAGACCTCAGGTTTAAAACGCTTCTCTTTCCAGTTTGGTACCACCATACAAGCTTATGTCTGCTGTCTGCTATAACCATAAATATTTCTTAGCAAAAGAAAACAATTCAGAGACAGACCAGGTATGCTCTAAAATTAGAGTTTTTACTAAAATATATAATAATATGTCAAACTTACAATACAGAACTCTTATATTACAAGACATACATATCTTTAAACAAAACAAGGTTTAAAACAGTGCAATTCCTACAACAATATTTAGATTTTGTCTAGATTTCTAAATACCTGTTTTCAGTGCTCAGATGTTTTCTTGGTCAGTGTCAGATAAAAGTGTGTCTGTAGTGAAACAGAATAATCTTTAAAAGCTGGTTTTGCCCACCTCTTTTGCATGAGGTCATCTAGCTCCTCCCTGTCAAAATATCTAAAAAATATATATTTCTATACAACCACAGGATGTAATTTCCAAGTATTAATTCTGCAACCTTAGCATAACTCAATTTCAATGACACCTCTTTTGATTCACGCTGCATCCTCCTCACACAGGCTTCATATGAGCATTTACAACCTCTCACCTCTGTGTAATGACCTGTTTTCTCTTCAACGTCATAAACCTTTTTTATGATTTCCCTCTTAACAAAGTTAACTTAAACAACTCTGTAATTAACTCAGAGAAACAGGATCCTTGATTAAAGTCTTCCATGTAACACATTGTCTCTAAAAACTGAGTGTGTGTGATACATGCTGTCAGCATTTCTCTTGGCCTGCATCTGTCAGCTGAAATCTGGGGGGGGGGAGGGGATTAGTGAGGTCATTCCTAGAGCATTTGATTTTTCAGCAGAGACATTCAGTAATACTTTTTATATTAAAAAGAAATGATACAGCACTCAGAACTGGCTGTCTACATCACAATGACTACAGCCCCCCCCCGACCGAGTCACCATGGTTGGTGTTTAGCTGTAGCGCTGCCATACCTACTACAGATGGTATTCCACATACATCATTGGATTCTACCCCTTCAACGTCAGTAGTCCTGAGTCCTTTACAGGGTGCCGTTGACTCCCAGGTTCTGTTGGCATTGTTCTCAGAACTGTTTTACCCACTGTTACCACCACTCCCACTGACAGGGCTTCCGCTGTCTGCACCATCATTATCGATGGGATCCAAAAGCACACTTATTATTCCTTCTCAGCTGCCACTTCCATCTTTTACTCCTGTCATCATTCCAGACTACAATGAGGAATATAATCCTGACCTCCTTAATATGAAACAGGATGTGGAGGATGACGAAAGGGAATATGATCCCTATAAGGGGGGGCTTACCTTCCAGTTCTAACCTCTCCTCTTGCAGTGAGGACTCTGTGGTGCACACCCGTAGGTCTCCTCCTGAGGATACCTCTTTTCTGGCTTTTCTGAGACAAACCCTGGATACCCTGGGATTTGATCCTGAGGAGGAAGACTCCAGTAAGAGAAATTCAATGGAGTTTTTGGAGGTTCCTATTGCACCCTACATTGCCATCCCTCCTGTATATCCTGCTTTAGGAAATGCTACATTTGCTGCCTGGCATAGGCTTAATATGTTGTCTACAGTGTCTAGAAAGGCTGATCAGCAGTACCCTGTTCTATCTGTTAAGCATTATTACGATTCCCAGCCTGGAATGGATGCTGTCGTTATCATGGTTTCTTAAGTCATTCTAGGGCCCCTAGAGACATAAGTACTTTTGCCTCCTGATAAAGAATCCAGGAGGCTGGATGTTATGGGCAAAGGGACGTGTGCCTCTTTATCCTTAGGCCTTAGAATTGCTTCTACCAGGCCTGTATGATTAAATATCAGAATAGCCTATGGAAATCTGCTATGTCTGCTATTCAGGCTCTGCCTGACAGTCCTGCCAAGGCTGACTTGCTTAAAGCTGCTTCAGCCAGTGTAGATATTGGTAAGCATCTGTTACACTCTGCATATGATGCTTTTGATGTTTCTACCAGGGCTGCTGCCTCCAGCATATGCCTTCAGAAGTATTCCTGGCTTTGAATGGCTGGGTTTGCTACTGATGTACAACAGGCTGTGCTGAATCTTTAGAGGCTCCAGACTGTTTGAGGGTGATGTTGAAAATGCTTTATGTGAGCTTCAAAACTCCTGAATGGCTTTAATGTCACTCAACCCCTGAGCCTGCCAGGGGCATGGTAGAGGCTAATTTCATAAGCTGGCTGCCTGTGGTGGCTGTGCCACTGAAAAGTGGAGGTATACATGGTAAAGAACCAAAAAGTCCTATTAAATTTCTTTATATAAAAAATAAATAACAGTTAAAACTAATCCGCCTGCACTATGTGAAATGGTCACTATTACGTAAATGAAAAATGGAGAGGGGACACAGTGTGATAAATGATTTATCCATACTCTTGCTGTTTGACCTCTGACAACTTGCTCATGGCGTATGCCACTCTTGAAGTTACCCGAGGTTAACAGCACTTGTACAGATAAATAATTTATCACACAGGTCCCCTCTGCGTAGTCCTTATATATGTATATCTATATCTGTCTATGTCTGTCTGTCCATCCATCCACAGACTGTATCTATCCATCCATCTGTCCATCTATCCATCCATCCAATGGGATATGAGATGAGCCAATGTAAGATATCACAATTACAGTATCTTCTTGAGTTGTACTTGACCTATGACTTCATGAGTGGCAAAGCTATGAATTAGGTCACGAGGTCAAGTACAATGAAAAAAGCTATTTCTGATATAGTATATTAATTCATCTAATATTTGATATATATAGCAGGATCTGAACATTTTATTTATTTTTTTAAGATCTCAGATTAAACCTTTGAGTACAGACTCATTACATAGGTTCCACATCTGGGTCATACAGTAGAAGACGAACAACAGCTTACGGATATGCCATAAGAAAGTTAAACAACAATCAAGGTGATTTAAACAACAAGTTACATGGTAGTAAGAAGTAAGTAACACAATATACAAGTTACATGGCAGTGAGAAGTAAATAACACTGTATACAATGGGACCAGCTACTAAGAGTGAATAAAAAAGGGGGAGGAGAGGGTGAACAGAGGGAGGGGTTGGCTCAGGAGGAGGTGGGCAAGAGAGGAAAGACAGACTGCAGAGAGGGAAGTGATGCAGAATCAGCCCAGATAGTGGGCCTCGTCAAGGGAGAAGAAGGATACGTATACTATGCGTACTGGCAATACCAGTAGCAGGTGGGGGTTAAACAGAGGTGCAGGGTAATTGGAGGAGCAGGATCCGTACAGAATGCCTTTACAAGGGGAGGAGTGGGATTGGGAGGACAGGAAGGGGAGGAGAGAGGGAGAAGGGTGGGACAGTAAAGGGGGGAAGTAGTAGGGTAGTAGAGAGGCGGCCCGGCAGTGTATATGTATATGTATATCTATATCTATCTATCTATGTCTGTCTGTCTGTCTGTCTGTCTGTCTGTCTGTCTGTCTGTCTGTCTGTCTGTCTGTCTGTCTGTCTGTCCGTCCATCCACAGACTGTATCTATCCATCTATCCATCCATCCATGAATAAAGCTGTAAACAAGTGGTGTCCTTTCTCGTGCACTGTTTTATGCTCGTTTCTGTGAACGGAATGTCTCTAAAGAATGTGTGGAGTAACGGTTGTCAAAGTAATATTGTTATCAGGCAAGCCAGTATGTCCTGTTGCTAATGCTCAGTTATCAATCGGTCAATTGTGATGTATCTCAGTGGTGATACCTTGGTACTTAACATGTAATATCTTGATATCTTGAAACTTAACTCAAAAGATATCACTAGTTATCTTTATAAAGTTATACCCACACATGTTGTATACATAGATACATTTTTTTTTGCTTTCATTTGTCTTTATTTTCCTATCCTTTTTATTTCATTTTTTTATTTAGCCAACTGCTAGTAAAAAAAAAAAAATCTACCAAAATGCTTGTATTATGAAGTCAGAAACTTTATAGTGGCAGTGACAAGACTGCCAGTTTGTTTTAATGGTAAACTCCACATCTGTTAACAAGTGCCAATAAAGAAATAAAGCTGTCTTTCTCTAAAATATTATATATTTATTAGAAATATTAAATTTTTGATAATCTGAGCTTTTTATATAATTTAGCAGACGATATTGTCTTCCTGGCCCGATATTACTTAGGAAGAAGGAAACTGAAGCCAATTCCTGCTTTAAAAAACTACGCAGTCATACAAAATGGACCACAGTATTATAGTACATACATATAAAATGGTTTGTTTCTGACAAAAGTGTCATTTTCTTTTGAAAAATACAGAATTATGGGCTGGATTTTCAAAACAATTTGGGACTAAGTCCCACTCTGCAACTCTAGTTGCAGACCGACATCTCTGCAGCTGCGGAGATTTGTATTTTCAGTCCCCGTGGCTGCGAGATTGCACACCTAGTCCACTGGCTGTAACATTTTCGGCAGCTGCAGAGAACAACTGCAAGCTGCCGTATATCCATGGGCCGATGCATAAACCGGCTCCACTTTAATCTACTGTATCTGGGGGAAAAACTGCAGCTTTTGTGCCAGGTTTTTCCTGCTGCTGCGGGATTTTCAAGGGCTTTGAAAATCTGTCCCTATCTCGATTAGTTCTTTATTTATACATATTGGGCTCCTAAGCAGTTGACATTTCCTGATGTCAACATATCAGAATTTTATTGGATTCTTTTTACTAGTAGTTTCAAAAGTAAAGGTGAAAACCCACTTTTTTATTGCACAAATATTGTATTATCAAAGTAGAAAGTAACTACTCACACAATAAAACACAAGAAGAAGGCCAATTGTCTATCTATTGAAAGTGAACACGTGAGGCCCGATTCACAAAAGTCCCAAGACTGCTGCAAGTGTCAGGTTCTCCGACCATATGGCACACAGGGTTTGCAGTATTCCCCTGCCGGTGCACAGGATTCTTGATCATGTACACAGATTATTGCAAGTAAGACCAGTTTTTTTTCTGGGCTAGCTTGCAGCAATGTCGGGCACCCTTTTCACAGGGGTTGTGCCAAATATTTGATGCAAGCTGACATAAATCAGGTGGATTGTCATAAATTCACCCGATCTTCTAGAATCGGGCACAATGTGCTTTAAAGTGATTGGCGCAGCTGTGCCACCACGTGGGTTGGCTGTAGGGCTTGATGCAGCCCTGCGTCACCCTTCGTGAATTCAGCCCGTGCTCTGTAAGGCGGTCACCTTAAGTGAAATAGCCTCTACTTCTCAGTTGTCCCAGATTTGGCATCAGAAATGTCTTCTGTCACTCTTGAAACTGAAGTTTCTGTCACTAAAGTATATGGTTATTGTTGTTTTTGACTAAATTTATCTTCAAAGTATGTTGATCAACACAATAATTTGTAGGATTTGCAATTTTAGGAAAAAGAGGGCAAATCTGATAGGGGCAGGGTAAGGGAATCGGGAAGCTCCATTGTGTCTGGAGAATAACACAGTTCCAGAGCTGTAGAGATGAGAAAATGAGAACTGTTTATCACTGTGTGTCATGTTATTCAACTATTCATATTGTGTTTTTTGTTTTGTTTTGTTTTTTGCAATAATTAAATTATTGTAGGTGGGAAGTATTGTGATATAGCATACTGATTTATCAGCACATCCCTACATCCCTACTATGCTGCCCCAATTTGCCCATTCCTTGTTCCTGAGGAGTGGAAGGGTGTTGGTCTCCTCAAAGTCTACACCAAGTACCCCTCGAAACCTAGCCACAAGGAATGTGTTGTAAAGTGACATAATTCAGCCCTCTTTTTTTCTTTTCTTTTCTTCCTTACTATTTCTGCCCATCTGCTAGCCTTCTCGCCACCCCTTACTTATCATTATCAGTCTGCTGCTCAGCCCCTCCTGCTTGCCTCACATGATGTTCCTGGTCTCCAGCCAGACTGTGGGTCAGTCTGCACCCCGCAGGGAAAGCCACCCCCAGAAGGTGCCAGAGGAGGGAAGAGGCCTTTGGCCTTATACTAATTATTTTCCCTAGATGGTGCAAGCCAGTCTTATTCCTGTGACTGCTGGCTTTGGAAGCACACAGCGCCATCATCTGTGTAAGAGGCAGCCTTGCTTTCCTCCATTTTTCATCCCATCCTCCTCCTGCACTCGCGTGTAGGCTGCTCTGTGCACACAGCCAGCCCTGAGTGGGTGGGGCTGGTTTTCACAATGAACTTGGGTCATCCAAATGGGAGTGCAGTGCACTACACTGGTGCCACTGGGCTGGGCACTTCTGACACCCTCTTATGAGTATTATTACAGGTATTCTAGATTGTGATATCACTTTTAACTCATCAGGATTGGTTATTTCTAAATATTCCATTCACTTGTATGACCATAAGACGGTGTCTTATGCAAATAGTTCTACAACTCTAAAGTTCTACAGTTAGTATGATCCATTTCCCACCCAGGGTTTCTCAAATTTTCGACAAGTCAAACATTTTTGATTTTGAATTTAAAGGGGCACTGTCGCTTTGTCTCTCATTTGTCAAGTAAATGTAACCATTGTGCCTCTAGGCATATACATGTGAAGCAGTTACCATGGAATGCCCCTGTACAGCCCCCCAAAAAAACATTTTTTTTACGCAGTTCGTTGAATGTTTACATTAATTCCTTCTCTGTCGGTCCGCATGAAACTCCACCGTCCACCGGAAGCATATCCATAGGGAGAACGCGTGTCTGCTCGGGAGCATGGTCCCGAAGAGCAGTTTTTGACATGACCATCGAACAAAGCCATTTATGCAACATATCTGCCTGTAATGAAGCTTTCCTTGCCTCTGAATGAAAAAAAAGCAAGTGTTAGTAATGCCGCAAAATACATTTTAAAATGGGTGCTAAAATCGCATGCAAGTGGAACAGCTGCCAGAGCAAAAATCCCGCACATGTGCAAAAGTGGCACACTCTTGCGCATGTGTGGGATTTTGGTGCCAGCTCTTCTGCATGCGCACGATTTCGGCACCCATTTTAAAATGTATTTTGCTGCATTACTCTACCGCTCGTTTTTTTTTCATTCAGAGGTAAGGAAAGCTTCATTACAGGCAGATGTGTTGCATAAATGGCTTTGTTCAATGATCATGTCCAAAAGTGCACTTCGGGACCGCGTTCCAGAGCAGATGTGCGTTCTCCCTATGGATATGCTTCCGGTGGATGGCGGCATTTCATGAGGACCGACTGAGAAGGAATTGATGTTAATATTCAATGAACTGGGTAAAAAATGATTTGTTGGGCTGTACAGGGGCATTTCATTGTAATTGCTTCACATGTATGTGCCTAGAGGCAGAATGATTACATTTACTTGACAAATAAGAGACAAAGCTGACAGTGCCCCTTTAAGTTCCTTTTTTTTTTTTTTTTTAACAGAACTCTTTATCATGATTGATACTATGCTTATATGTACAGCTTCTGTGTCTCTTATGGTTATGAGTTTCTTCTCAAGTTCTTTGTGTACCACCACTGCTCCACTTTGCTTAGCTGTTCTCTCACATGAAGAACTTAGAAGGCACTTGTATTAATGAAAAGAGATTCAGTAACTGTATGTCAAAACATATAGAACGTATTGCTAACTGTGTACTATTTTGTCGTTAATGATTATAGACTAATGCAAGAGGTGGGCAAGAACTGATAATATAATCTTTATTAAACTGTACAGAGAGTCCTGAGGGGACGACAGCTGGGATGTGGATGTTTTCTTGGGCTCTTCACTCTTGTTAGAGGAGCCCTGTGACAGGGTTGGATGAGACCCTGTCTCATTTGTTATGCAGAGAGAGTTAAAAGCAAGGATCTGTTTGGTCCTTTCCTATTCTGTTACTTGTCTATCTCTTGCCTGTCTGACTGCACAATCAAATTTTCCTTGTGTGACTCAGAACTGGCCACTCTAATCCCAATCCCCCATTTCCCCTTCCTTTTGTTTCTGTTTTATTCTTTTTTTTCTCCACTTGCTTCACTGTAGTTAAAAATATATAAGTTTTATGTGAAACTGGGATTCCTTGGTTTGCAGATGTATATAGTTATATTGTTGAAATGATTGTAAAAAGCTATTTGGAACTCGGGGTGGGAGGTTAACCTTGAGATGCAGTTTGACTTCCACAAGCTCATTTGCAGAGCTGTCAACAGGAAATCAGTTCTGGGATTCGGTGTTCTATTTTGTTGCACCTGTGGGAAAGAAATTGACAAAGTTCTGATACTTTTTGTGAGAAACAGCAGATGTATCTTAACAAGCTTGGGATGCAGAAGTTAATTGCCAGGAAAAGACATTATATATTTTATTTTTTTATTTTTATTTATTTAGGGATTCTGATCATACCTTTGAGCTCAGAGCTCTTTTACAAAGGTTCCATGTCAAACAGTGACAATGACAACAATAACAAACAGTTTACATACAATACTCGAATAGCAGGTAGCTAGCATACAATAAGGTTACAATGTTATTCATAGTACCAATGGTGATAGTACAGCGTCAAGAGCATTCAACTAGGGTAAAGGACAGTGTTTATATGTAGCAAAGGAGATAAGAGGTGTGACACCTAATGTGAGAGTCTGAGGAGTCAAGGTGAGGGGAGGGAGGGGGGGAGGTGGGCGGCCAAAGTGGCTTTGTCTAGGAGGTTGGGAGGCAGTAGTAGTAGGTTGGTTTAAGGTTGATCCAGTTGAGGAAAAGGCACAGGGGGGAGAGGAAGACAGAGGGAGAGGGCAAAAGGGAAGAGTGGGGGTAAAAGGAAGGGGAAGGAGAGTGTGGATGAGTGGGCATTATGGGTGTTGGAGTCCTAGTGGTAGTCACAAACTGTCCAAGTAAGAAGGTGTTGCCTTAGGCCATTTTTGAATTGCGAGATGCATTGGGAGTTTAGAATGTGCACTGGGATTTCATTGAGCCATTGGGGGGGCCCTATAGCTGAACGCACGCTGTCCCTGCACAGTTCGAATGAAAGGTGTTGATAGGGCCCCCCTCATCCTGCCTCTGGTGGTATAGCTGGTAACACTTGGTGTTAGGATGCTAGAAATGCATGGGGCGATTTTACCCATTTACGTCTTTTTTCCAAGGAGACATGTTTGGAATATAATCCTGTTCTTTAGTGGCAGCCAATTGGTCTTCTCATATAAGGAGCAGGTGTGGGTATTTAAAAATAGCAATCTTTTGTTGGAGAGGGGAAGGTTTAGATTTAGATACAACCTCAGAGGAAGAACTTTGTTTTGTTTCAACTGCATGTAGAAGAGCTATCCTGCACAATTTTGTGTGTTGTATTGTTATCAATAATAATTAAATGTTACTTGCAAATTTTGTAACTTCTCCTGGTTTGCCTGTGCTTCCTGACCGATGCCTCAATGATAAGCCCCCAGTACAAAGGTTCATATGGGGCTCTGTTGATCACAAGGGCTGGCACTGGGTCATGGGTGTGGTGTGGTGGGGGTGGTGTGGTGGGGCGGGGTGTGGTAGGGTGTGGGGTGGGGTGTGGTGTGGTGTGGGGTCGGGGGTGGTGGAGTGGGGTGGGAGGTGGTGTGGTGTGGTGCAGAATGGAGTGGTGCGCTTGAGGGGAAGAGGACAGGAGATGTGCTGGGGGCAAGGACGTCATGGTGTGGCTTGAAGGGATTGGGAAAGCCATCCTCCACCATGCCGTGGTCCCTGGATAAGGAGTTGGACTGGGCAAACCTTTTTTGATCCTAGTTAGAGCCCCAAAAGATTCTCCTTTTTTTTTCTCTTTTCCAACCTTGTTGTTTGTATATATTTACATATGAACCCCATATGAGCCAGTTATATCCATCTCTATTAAGGGGTCCCTGCATCAGTTAGCGGCTTCCCTGAGCCATATGCCTCACCCAGGGCCAAGGTCGAGTGCCAGCACAAATAGAGCTGTAACTGGAAATGAAAATAAGATGCAAAACACACCGGCATCCTGCCAAACATGTCAAAACAAACAAAAAGAGTAGTTAAAGAGTTTCCTCTCCAGTTCCAGACCTGATCAAAGTCTGTGGTCCACAACAGAGAATGCAGAGCTGCAAATCCTAATGTATTTATAGATTAAATCTTGTAATTTGGGAGAAATGTCTGACAACAATGCCAATTTTTTTTCCCCAACAGAAGTTACATTAATTTATAATTATTATTTAAGAAAGCTATTTCCATGGGAGTTCTGGGATGGCAGCAGCGGCAGAAACAGAAGTGAATGATAGTTTCCATTAATGGAGACACTTGGATAATTATTGTTTATTTAAAAAAAATTTAGCTAGGAAATGCACACTGCATTGTAGATCAATTCCAGGACTGACCTAAGAGCAATGGGAGGTTAAGTGACTTGCTCAAGGTCACACAGTATGCAAGTGGTGGATGTGGGATTTACACGCAGGTTGGTTGAACCCCTGTGATGGAGCTCCCAGCTCTGCCCACTGCTAGCCCTACTGATCGCTCCGGTGGGGATCCACGGTGCAGAGCCAGAGCATTCCATGGACTGTCATCCTGACAACACAATGTTTTTTTTTTGTTTGTTTTTTTTAACCTCAATTTTTTTGTTTTGTTTTTACATGTCTCCTCCTCCCCGTGGTGCCTGTAGTGCTGTCAGCCCACACACACCTGAACAAATGTCCCCTTTGGTTGAGCAAGCTCGGTGGCCATGCACAGGGGTTGCTACAGCACCAGAACCCAGCATCTACCCTCCTTTTTTTTTTTTTACCTATTTTTTTCTCTCTGGTCGCGGTCTGCAGAGGGAGCCTCTCTCAGGCATCCTGCCTGTTCCTGCCCTGCCTGAAGTCTTCCTACCTGAGCCTCCTCTCTCCTCCCTCTCAACCCACACAGCCGGCACACCCAGCTTAACCCCTCCGGGGTGGGGTTGCCCCTCCTCTTGGGCACTCTGTACAGTCAGTCTCCGGCTTGTGGGTGAGAGCCCGGGTGAAGGACACTGGAAGGCCAGGCAGGATAGACCCGGTAGTGGGCATGGGGACAGGTGCCGTCGCCCACCCCGCAGGCTGGTGTTTTCCCTGTTCTGGTGTGCGCCCCATCTCCCATGTGTGGTGCACGTTCCTGATGCTACGGCACACAGCAACCCTGCCAAGCTTCAGCCACACTGTGTACGTACTGCCCTCTCCACCAGGAGCCACTGGCATGCTGAGCAATGCCCCTCCCCAGAAGGAGAGCAGCCCAGCGGGCGCTCAATCCTCACCCATCCTTCCGACCCCCAGTGCCCGAGCTCACTCCTGAACTTGGGTCGCTGGCATAGTCTGAGGTGTGGCATCCGGCGCCTCGACCCTCAGCGCCACCGGGCCGGCTCACATCTACCCTACTTGACAGGCAGCCCTGCCATGCAGCAGTGCCCCCTGGCCTCCTCTGGGCCATCTGGACAGCTGAGTCTACTGGCGCTTCCAAATCTGGATCACCACTAACATGGCTTCACATGGGCCATCAAACTGCTTCCTGTCCAGATTTTTTAATACCCAGAATGGGTAATCTGGTATCTCGAGCACATTATCTGGGATTATCAAGGCAAACTGATCAAAATCCAAATCTTTGAGGTATGGGAGTATCCCTGATATCGATAGGGAATTTCTCAGTGTCTCAGCTAAATTTCCCCATTCATTAACCTGCAGTACCAGTAGATTAACCTGGACATCTGACCATCTCCAGCCAGGGGTGATGGTCAGATGTCTCCCAAGTACATCAGCATGGAGAGACACTGACCGCATTGCTAAAATTGTTCACAAAGCAGGAGAAAACATTGATGTCCTAGTACACATAGGGACTAATGATCTCGCCAGCCGGTCAGTTATGGAGACCAAGGAACACCTGACTAGGCTGGGTGACAAACTATCATCTATTTCGTCCGGCATCTCCTTCTCTGAGATCCTGCCAGTCTGGGAGAGGGCAGATGGGCGGAAGGTCAGAGAGAAGGGAGATGGGGAGCTAAACCACGTGGCTCAAGGGCTGGTGCCAGGAAAAGGACACAGATTTGTAGGGAACTGGCAACAGTTCTGGGAGTGAAAGTTCTTTAAATTTGATGGACTGCATCTGACTAAAGAGGAGTCAGTGCATTGGGGCAGAAGTTTGGCGTCTTTGCAGAATATTTAAACTAGCAAATGGGAGAGGGTGCAGCACCCCATCGTCGAATGGGAAGAACACCCCTCCCCTCAGCTAGTGGTCAAACAGGAATTCAGCATGTTTGCCATTCATTTGCATCACCAGGTAAGAAAAAGGTTTGTCTCCCCACGACGCAGGGGTAATGCCAAACCTCACCCAACAACTAACACACAAAATCTGGCCAGTGGAAAATCATGTACACAAATGCTCACAGCCTGGGAAATAAGATCCCAGACCTGCAGGCAATAATGTCAGAGGCTAAACTGGACATAGTAGCAATTAGTGAGACGTGGTTTACCAGTAACCACACTTGGGAGACTTCAGTACCTGGCTATGTATTGTTCAGAAGAGACCGAGGTGCAAAAGGGGAGAGTGGCCCTGTATGTTAATGAAAACATCAAAGCTACAGAAATTCAGAATACACACAAGGAGCCAGAAGAACTGTGGGTCATCCTGGAAACAGGAAATGGGACAGCCATAAGAACTGGGGTTGTCTACAGGCCCCCAGACCAGAGGAGGACATAGACACATTACTGTTAGAAGATATACAGAACATGACAGCTAAAGGGAGGTTCTGATAATGGGAGACTTCAACATGCGGATACAGATTGGTCAATACCAGCAGGAACATCTGCCAGAACTAGACTCATAGTGGATTCCTGCAAGGGAGGGCCTCAAACAACTGGTACAGCAACCCACAAGAGACAGGGCTATCCTAGATCTAGTACTGACTAACAAAGAAGGGATCACAGATCTCCAGGTAGAAGGTCACCTGGGGCCAGTGACCATCACATGGTATGGTTCAATTTGGCTACTACATCTAAATCATCCCATTGAAGGCAAAAATATGGGACTTCAGAGGAGCTGACTTTGATAAGATGGCCAACAGAGTTAAGCTAGCCCTGGCAAAAGAAACAGGTGAGGGTACAGGCAAAGTGGGCAAGCATTAAGGATGCAATACTTGAAGCAACATCCATTGTGTTAGACAGAAAGGAAGTGCAAAGAAGAAGGAAACCACTTTGGTTCTCAAATACAGTAGCAGAAAAGGTCAGAGCCAAAGGCTGGCCTTCAGGAAATATAAGGGAACACAGCGGGATGAAGATGGGAGGCATACCAAACTGCCTAAGGGAAGCAGGTAAGGCAGTAAAGGCAAAGTCCCAAACTGAGGAAACACTAGCACAAACAGTAAAGAAGGTGACCAAGACTTTCTATAGATACATTAGTGAAAGGAGAAAGTCCAGAGGGGTATGCTAAGCTTAATGGAGAAAAGGGAGCATGTGAGGAGGAGGACCCTGTAAAGGCATCTATCCTAAATAGATACTTTTGCTCAGTATTTACTGAAGAGAAGGTAGGGCAGGGCCCACAGCTCAAGCATCATGGACACAGGGGGAGGTGAGCACTACTCCCTTCACAAAGAAAGGGTCCTACAAGAGCTTGCTGAGCTCAGGGTGGATAAGGCAATGGGACCTGATGGCATACATCCCAGGGTACTTAAGGAGCTAAAGGAGGAACTAGCAGAGCCATTAGCAGAATTGTTTAGTGAGTCTCTGAGCACAGGAGAGGTCCCAGAAGACTGGAGAAGGGCTCATGTGATCCCGCTCCACAAGAGTGGTAGCAGGGAGGAGGCGGGGAACTATAGACCGGTCAGTCTTACCTCAGTAGTGGGCAAGATTATGGAGGCACTCCTTAAGGAAAGGATAGTGCAACACCTGGAATCCATAGGGGCACAGGATCCAAGACAGCAGGGGTTTACAAAAGGAAGGTCCTGTCAAACTAATCTGATAGATTTCTTTGACTGGGTAACCAGAGTGGTGGACCAAGGGGGAGCAGTTGATGTCGCCTACCTTGACTTCAGCAAAGCTTTTGACACTGTTCACATAGAAGATTGATAAATAAGCTGGGTAGGCTCGGGGTGGGTCAGAAGTTGGTCAACTGGGTGGCAAACTGGTTGACGGGCAGAAAACAGAGAGTGGTGGTAAATGGTATACAGTCAGAAGAGATGCAAGTCACAAGTGGGGTACCTCAGGGATCAGTCCTGGGGCCAATCCTCTTCAACATCTTCATTAGTGACCTTGCAGATGGACTAGAGGGTAAGGCTTGTCTGTTTGCAGATGACACCAAGATCTGCAACAGAGTAGATGATCCAGATGGGGTGGGCAGAATGAAAAGAGATCTGGATAAACTAGCAGAATGGTCAGAAGAGTGGCAACTGGGATTTAATGCAAAGAAGTGCAAAATCATACACATAGGGAAGAGTAACCCTGAAGCCACCTATAGGCTGGGAGGGAAGTTGCTAGCAGTCACAAAGGAAGAAAGAGACTTGGGCATCATCATCACTGATGACCTAAAATCATCTAAGCAGACCTCTAAAGCAGTAGGTAAGGCTAGGGGGGTGTTGGGGTGTATTAGTAGGGGTATCACAAGTCGTAAGAGGAGGTAATAATCCCTCTGTACAAGACACTGGTTAGGCCCCATCTGGAGTACTCGTGCAGTATTGGAGCCACACCTTCACAAGGACATTAACCAAATTGAGGCAGTCCAGAGAAGGGCAGCCAAAATGGTGCAGGGACTGCATCAGAAGACATATGAGGACAGATTAGCGGAGCTCAATATGTATACCCTTGAGCAAAGGAGGGAGAGAGGTGATATGATCGAGGCATTCAAACACCTTAAGGGCATAAACAAGGTGAAAGAGTCTAACATGTTTAAATATAAGAAAAATAGCAGGACAAGAGGACACAGCATGAGATTAGAGGGGGCCGATTAAGGGGGAATGTGAGGAAATTCTTTTTCACAGAAAGGGTGGTGGATGCATGGAATGGCTTACCACAAGAAGTGGTGGCTATGAATACAGTGCAGTGCTTCAAACAGGCATGGGATAGGCATAAGGGAGCAATACAAATGACTATGAATAGATAGGCCACTGACAGAGCAAAAGCCGATGGCACATTTATAAGGTAGAAAAAGAAATGGGCAGACTGGATGGGCCTTGCGGTCCTTATCTGCCGTCAACTTCTATGTTTCTATGTTTTCTATGTGTATTATCATCTAGTTTACAGCTTAGCATGGAGAATAGAAAGCTGTTGTGTAGTGTGCTACCCCAAAATGGCTACCTCCTTCCACGCAAGAGGTGGTTGCATGTCAGTGACTGTTCAGGATTGTGTTTTGTGCTGCAGATTGCAAAGTGCTGATTATTATTTATAGAATGTAGTGATGCAATGCTTTTTTTTTTTTTTTTTTTTAGTATTCCTTATTTAGCGTAATTCTTTTCCCTGTTTTTCTTTTCATTGTACTTCCATTTTTTTTGATACCATGCTTTTTCCTCCTTTGGCCCAACCAGTTGGGCTTTCCTCCACCATCACCACTGGCCCTCTACCTCAACACAGAGTTCCTGTCCAGCTTCCTTCCCCTGCTGGCCTCCCTCTCCCCCAACCCTGTTACCACCCCCACCCAGATTTTCCCCTTGGGTAGGCAACATCTTGTGCCTAACAGTCACCCGAGGTGTACTGCCAGATGTTAACTGGAGCACCTTTGCTGCAGCCGCTTCCAAGACCAGGGCCATTCTAGATGTCCTACAGGTGGCATGCCTCAGACAGCTAGTGTTGGAGCCCGCTCGTGAGGGAGCAATCTTAGACCTCGTACTCTCAAATGGGGACAGTGAGAGGATCTCAGATCTAGAAATGGGTAGCCGTCTGGGAACAAGTGACCACCAAATAGTGTGGTTCATGACAAACTCAGCTACAGAGTCAAGCCATGCAAAAGTGAGGGTATTGGACTTCAGGAGGGCTGACTTTGGCAAGATGGGAGAGTGCCTTAGAAAAGCACTAGCAAACAGGCTAGAAGGAGGGGTAGAGCAACAATGGGGAAACATCAAAACTGCCATCACAGAGGCAACAAGCCTTTGTGTGAAGCAAATGAACAAATCAAAATGAAAGAAAAAGCCACTATGGTTCTCAAAAGAGGTGGCTGGGAAGGTTAGGGAGAAAAAGATAGCATTTAGGAAGTATAAGGAAACACAGAAGGAGCAGGACAGAGAACTGTACCAGTTAAGGCAGAAGGAAGCAGGGAGGTAAGTCAGAATAGCAAAGGCCCAAACTGAGGAAAAGATGGCCAACTCCATTAAGAAGGGGGATAAAACCTTTTATAGGTACATCAGGGAGTGTAGAAAGACAAAGGGAGGGATAGTGAGGCTGAATAGAATGGACGGTGGGTGGGCAGAGAGGGACAGTGAAAAAGAAGGGATACTGAACGAGTACAACTGCTCAGTATTCACAAAAGACGAGGAGGGGGAGGTGCCTAATCCAATTAACAGAAGCACTCTGGATAGGGGGGTCGATCCCAGTCCTTTCACAGAAGAAAGGGTTCTGAAAGAACTCCTAAAACTGAAGAGGTAGACAAAGCAATGGGGCTGTTGGAATTCACCCCAGAAATCTAAAAGAATTAAGGGGAGAACTAGTGACACCACTGACTACCCTTTTTAACAAATCATGGGAGGATGGTGTGGTACCGGAGGACTGGAGGAAGGCAGATGTGATTCCCCTTCACAAAAGTGGGAGCAAGACAGAGGCAGGAAACTACAGACCCGTCAGTTTGACCTCTGTGGTAGGGAAAGTGATGGAATCACTTCTGAAGGAAAGAATTGTTGAGTACCTAGAGGCCAGTGGGGCGCAGGACCCAAGGCAGCATGGGTTCACAGTGGGAAGGTCATGTCAGATGAATCTAATTGATTTGTCTGACTGGATGACCAAAGTAGTAGACCAGCGAGGGGCTGTGGACATGGCCTACCTAGACTTTAGCAAGGCATTTTAAACAGTCCCACACAAAAGATTATTAGTCAAATTAACCAGCCTGGGAGTGGGTCCCAGGGTGGTAGCCTAGGTAAAACATTGACTGGACAACAGGACACAGAAGGTAATTGTAAATGGGAGTCCACTCTGAAGAAAGAGGCGTTACTAGTACGGTACTGCAGGGTTCAGTACTGGGTCCAGTCCTTTTTAATGACTTTATAAGTGACATTGCAGAGGGACTGGAAGGAAAAGCATGTCTCTTTGCAGATGACACAAAGATCTGCAACAGGGTTGATACACAAGGGCGTGGAAATGATGAAAGGGACTTGGCAAGGCTGGAGGAATGGTCAGAAGTATGTCAGCTTGGATTCAATGCAAAGAAGTGCAAAATAATGCACCTGGGAAACAAAAACCCAGGAGAAGATTACACAATTGGGGGGAGGTAGTAACAACAACAAAAATAAAGGGACCTGGGGGTAATCATATCAGATGATCTTAAGGTTAGCAAGCAATGTGAGAAGGCAGTAGGGAGGGCTAGGGGGATACTGGGATGTATAGGGAGAGGCATCACCAGCAGAAAACAGGAAGTTGTTATCCCTCTGTACAGACTGATGGTGAGACCCCATCTGGAGTAATGCGTCCAGTTCTGGAGACCCCATCTCCGCGAGGACATAGGATGGAGGCAGTCCAGAGGAGGGCAACTAAAATGGTGCAGAGTCTACAAGAGAAACCATACAAAGAGAGACTAAAGGAGCTTAATATGTATACCCTTGAGGAAAGGAGGGAGAGGGGGGACATGATAGAAACTTTCAAGTATTTCAGTGGAATGAAAAAAGTCCAAGAGGGTAGCATCTTTCAGAAAAAGAGATGTGCAAGAACAAGGGGACACAATTTGAAGATAGAGGGGAGATGGCTCAGGGGCAATGTGAGGAAGTATTTTTTTCCACAGAGAGGGTGGTGGACGCATGGAACAACCTTTCTGAGGAGGTTGTGGGGTCTAAAACTATGGGAGAATTCAAGAATGCATGGGACAGACATAAGGCAATTCTTGTGGGGGGTAGGAGGAACTAGGCTGTTGGTTAACTAGGATCTACAGCTTATCCTGTAGGTAGGGAAATGGGCAGACTAGGTTGGCCAAGCGGTCTTTATCAGCCATTGAAGTCATTTATGTTACTTCATTCCCTTCTAACTGCACAGCCTGTCAGGTGTTATACCGTACGTATTGTAATGTACTGCACTGTAGTGTATTGTTCAACCACCAGATAAGGATATTGAAGCTCACTGGCCCATTGGTGAGGTAAGCTGAGGTGCTGTCCACTTCACTGGCTGCCTCACTGGTGACCCAGGTTGGGAAATGGACCAGGGTCACTCTGGGGCCAGTGGGAGAAGGAGGATCAGACATCTACAGACTGCTCTCCTCCTTCAGGGTGGGAGGATAGTGCACAACTTTGCACTACTGACACCTAGCGGAGGCTAGGTGTCAGTAGTAGCGGCCACCTGTCAGAAGGCTGGGCGCGGATGCTAAGTGTGTGCTATGTCTTCATGTCATGTGTCCGCATAAGTTCATGTGCGCAAGCCACAGGGCTCCAGGGTGAAAAACCAGGAGGAAGAAAAACGCCTCGACCGGCAGGTGAAGAATGCAAACCTGCAGGCTCTGTACCGCTGCCTGTGGCACACCCATCCAGAGTGTTCAATAAGAGAATGGGGTAGGTCCTGGCATGGCAGGTAACAGGTAATGGGGCTGAAGGTTGCTGTTGGAGGGGTTAAGGTGGACAAATACAAAATGACAAGAAAGAATATTCAAATCCCTGCTGATGATGTTATGGAGTGCAGGATGCACCGCCTGCATCTTCTTTATAGAACTTTTACCAGGAAAAGCCCACTGAGCTCTGATAGCTTGTTTGCAGGTGCATCCTGGAGGGATGGGGGGTATCGGTTACATGGATTGTGATGTTCACAGGGAGATTATTGGCTTTGACACTTGGGAAACTCCTCCCTCTTAAAATAAGTGCCATGAGATTTTTAACTTCCTTCTGGACAGCCACCAGAGATGGGCAGAAGAGACCTTGGTGTAATATCTCATCTAAAGGATGGCAAGGCGTCCCAACAGTGCAGTGTAGCCCCCAACTCTGCCCAGTGCAGCACTGCAATATCAGTATTGAGTTTTATCCCAAGTTCCTGGTGTGGGACTAGAACCCATGACCTTCCAATCTTTTAGCCCATGAGGAAAGCATACAATATTCTGAGCTACAGACATTGCAATATAGTGTATTAAAAAAAAAAAAAACCTACAAAAGACCCAAATAGTTAAGACGCACTGTAAATCAAAATAAATAAATAAAATATGAGGATGTATCTAGAGTGAGAGACTTAGACGGAGGTTTGCGGTGAGCTACAGTATGTATAGAGGGTTGATGAGCTATGGAGAGCAATTCCATGGTTTTTAGTTGCTGCTCTAGAAGACTATCTGTATAAGATAATTTTTTTTTTTTTAAGAAATTGTTTTATTTGGCTGAGTCATTATATTTGGCAAACAAACTGATGCAATACTTTAGAACATTTCAAAGGCAAATGCTGTACAGCTGTTTGGATTTGTCTGTCAGCTGCCTGTGTGTACCGGAACAGGACATTTCAGTTTGTGTAAGGTGCTGGAGGAGGAAGATGATAGCCTGACACGTGTGGGTGTGTCTGTGTATACAGGCCCTTCGTGATGTTGAGTATTGTTCAAGATGCTCTCCTGACTGATTTAATATTCCATTTATGATGGGGCTACAGTGAAGTAAAGGATATGCGACAGCGTGACTCAAAATATGCAATTGATCTTCATGTGTGAGGGGGCAGGACCATAACGCACGAGTGGCAGAGCCATGAGTGAGTTATGAAACTCCAGTTTGCAGGTGATAAACTGCGTATTTTAAGTCTGACTGTTACACATTCAATCTATACAACATTGGTTTAATAGTTATACATTTTGTGTCCTCCGTTTATATGAAGATGTGACTACTTCTGCTTCATTTCAGCTGCTGACTTTGTTATTGCACATGCCAATTGTGATGTCATCAGCATTGGGAAAGCTTCTCTGTGATTGGTTCAGTACTCCACTGTAATGTATCCAGCTTTGCTAGATATCAATTGTGATGTAAGCCAAAATGCAAGATATCAAGATACCTTGCAAAGTGGGTCCAAAGATATAATTTCTTTTCTGCATCATTTCTCCCCACACCTGCTGTATAAAGCCAGATAATTAAGCTTTTAGTAATGGGCCACAGGTAAAGGCCATCATTAGGGATATCCAAGATGGTCTGAAATGAAAAACCAAACTGAGGCCAGAAGAAATTGTATATAGTGTGTGGTGGAATGCGCTTGTGTATGGAAATCCACACACCACAAAAAGTCGTTCTGCTGCAGTAGTGATGTCCTCACTAGCGCAGAACGACTTTTCGTTCTGCGTTAGTGAGGACATCATAATGCAAGGGACTGCAGCAGATGGTGTGATTCATCCCTTGCTGTGTGAGAGTGGTGTGCATGGGTGCTGGCCAGTGGCACTGTTAATCAAGGGCGGTCGGCAGAAGTGATGTAAAATGTGGAAAAGTGAGGTTTTTTTTTTTTTTTTTTTGCTGTCACCATACACTATATAGAACAGTATATGGTTACCCATACACTACTCAGCTATTCTTTCACCTCATGGATACAATGCCGACTTGCCATCAGTCAGCATTGTATCCACTCGGTGACAGAATAGCCTTGTAGTGTATGGTTGCCCATACACTATCCTGTATGTTAAGACTTGTATTTTTCTGGGCAGTTTCCTAGAGTGGCAAGCAAACATTTTGTTTTTCCTACACAGGCTTAAATTTGTTAATTATAGTGATAAAAACAACTTGTATCTTTTGTCTATGGGGAATATTGAGGTCTAAAAGCCCATATTGACCTCCTGTGACAGGACACTCCACTAATACCTTGCTGATTGCTGTACCTTCATCTGTCTCTGAAATTGTTATTGCCTGTACCTTGTAATTCTCCCGGGTCGCACCTGAAAATAGGTATCTGACTGTCTAGCGTGCTTACCTGGTTAACAAGAGCTAAATAAATAAATAAACATTTAAACAATAGTATACAACAGGGTGTGTTACTTCACAAGATATTGTCACAACTTCAGTGTATTGAGAGTCACAAAGCCACAGGATGAGTGACTCATGCACCTGAAAAGTGCTGATAGATCAGCAATAAGTCACGATGGGGCGTGGGTTACTGTCCCTGAGCCGCATGCTCAGATACCTTGTGAGGCAGCAAGTGATTCCGCCAAGTGCTTTCAACCACCTGGAAGTGCGGTTCAGGAACAGTAACCCACACCCTGGAGTGTCTTACTGTGCTTACAAAATGGGTCAACTGTAAAGTTAAAAATAAATAAATGTAAGTGTAGCATTTTACCAGCAAAAAGCTGGCGTACCCACCACCCACCATGTTGCTAGCAGTATGCTTCATGTAATATCTTGTACCACTGTTCGATAAGTAGCTATGTATTTCTGCCTTTTGACAGTATCCTGAGAAAGTGGCTTTTTTAATCTCACTTTAGACTTTTTTATTATAAAAACTCATTTTAAACTAGATACAGTGAGTTAGCCATTTCTTGTGAAAGGAACAGAGCCAGCCGTAGACTTTGCGGGGCCCGGGGCAAAGGTAAAATACGGGGCCCCCTATAACCGGTAACTGGCAGTCTGATGATCGCTTACAAGAAAAGGGAACAGAGAAATACAGAGAATATGAAATAGTTATGTGTCTACATATTACTGTATGCTATCAAAAGTTTTACAAACAGCATCAGTTGCTCTTTTACAGATCTGGTGACTCAAAAGACCTTTTGCAGTGATTGAGTTAAGGATAAGATAATCTAATAATGCCAGCCACAATTTGACCTCGAAGAAGGCAAACCATAACGCAGTAGCAACATCAGAAGGAGATGGAGAACTACAGGCTCCTGGATGAGGAGGGAGGGAGGAGGGAGGTATAGGGCTTTGCTCTGTTGATGCGAGTTTCGCTGCCAGGCTGCTGCTCCTGGGCTGGCCGTATCACCATCATGTACCCTGGCATGCCCCCTGGTGGTCAGCAGAAGGAGCGTGCAGCTGCAGTGCTGTGGGTCATTTTACTGAGCAGCAGACTGCCTTGTTTTTAGAGGGCTGTGGGTTAGTGCTGACCATCTATTGTAGTCGCTGTTGTATGCTGGCCTGTCTATAACATGGAACTTCCAGTTTGGAAATGCTGGCTAATCTCTTTTGTCCTTCCACATCTGCTACCAGCCTATCAGACACTTCTCGGATGATGTAATTGCCTTATGTGCAGCGATTTCTTCTGTGTGCTCTGGGTGGACTGGCTTGGGGAAGCATCACTCTTCCTTTTCCCTATTGACTGTGCAGAGGAGCACACCAAGCCTTCCCCTTCCTCCTCCTCCTGTTCTCTCTCCCAAAAACATCCTGAGTACTCTCTTCCAACCCCTCTCCATCATTCCTAGCCACAGTAACAATTGCCTACCGACTCTTTCTCAGATGGCATGGGCTCATCATCCACCCCTGTCCCACTGGGTGTACACTTTTATTTTTTTATAGGAATCGGATTTTAATCCGACAGCACGCCTGCCCAGCAAAAACAAATGGCAGCCAGGATCGCACGCAGAATAAGGGGAAATTGTTTAACCAGGAAAGGCGGACTAAGCCGGAGCTTGTTTCCAGGTGCGACCTGGGAACATAAGGAAATTAAGTGACTTGCTCAGGGTCACACAGTATGCAAGTGGGGGCTGATGGGATTCAAACCCAGCTCTCCAGGTTTGCAGCTTGGTGCACTTAACCACTATGCTGTACTGCCTAATAAATATAAATAGCAAGTGCAGTGTGCTTAATGCATCCCCACATAGGTAGCCAGGTCATGGGCCAGCAACTTACCGGGTTTGTTTACTTTACAACCTAGGTCTCTGGACTCTGTCTTGACTCCCGTCTCCTTCTGTGACTTTCAGAGTGTCCGGACTCTGGACCATACTCCCAGTGACCTGTCTCCAGGTCTCAAAAAAAAAAAAAAAAAATCAGTGCAGTCAGCTTTCTTTGCTCCATGACGCCACACTGGTAGTCAGACTCTGATTCCCACTTAAGCTAATGTCCTTATATCCCTGTGGCATTCTGATGTGCTGCAGCTAATCATGTTAGCAGCAGCCTCTGGGAAAAGTGGGATACTGAGTCCACTACGTGGGCAGAAAATTTTATAAAAATCATCCTGTATTGAGTAAAGGGATGGGACAGACCGGCAAGCAAAGGCAATTTTTTAATAACATTTTTATTTATTTATTTATGACTTTGATAACCGGGTAGGTGCACCGATCCCAGGGACCGTTTTCAGGCACGACCCAGGCCACTTACAATGGCACAGGGTTAAAAGTACAGTACATAATAGCACACAGAATGCAGCTATAGAATATACATAGGTCAGGTATACATAATACATAATATATACATAAATATATGTGGCCAAGAACAGCAGGATAGCAAGCCGGGGGGGGGGGTTAAGGAGGCACGAGATACAGAAGGGGAATGAGCAGTCGAGCAAGGTGGGCTGCCCAGAGAAACAGTGGCAGGCGAAATTTACAAGGAGGCAAAGTTTAAGTCGGTATTTAAACCCACTGTGTGTGTCAGTGGAGCGGAATTAGGCAGGCAGCCGATTACTCAGTGTAGGGGCTGCTGCCAACAATGCTCTGGCTCCCATGTTAGTGGTTACCCAGGAAACGGTTAGGGGGGTGCTGTTAGAGTGGAGGTAGCGATGGAGAGTTTGGGTCCTGAGGAGGGCCATAAGGGGGAGTCCTGACCAGAATGGATGACAGTATCCACCAGGCAGATGAGAGTGAGGTCGAAGCGGCCCTGTAGCGGGAGCCAGCTGAGGGAATCCTGTAGGACGCAGTGGTGGGTCAAAATAGGGGCCAGCAAGGCAAAACAGCAGGCACTGTTGTAGGCAGTGGAGAGCTTAGCCATGGCAGTTGAGGATGTCCTGGCATAGATAGGGGAACAATAATCCAGGATTGGGAGTAGATTGCCCTGAACAATGGGTAGTCTGGCCTCAGGAGTGAAGTAATGTTGGAATCTATAGGCTGCACCTAATTTCTGATGAAACCTGCTAACAATTGAATTGACATGCTCAGAGAAGCTGAGGTAAGGGTCCAGTAAAACTCCTAGATATTTGAAAGTATTGATGTCCTCTAGGACAAGGCCATCGGAGGAAACGATGTTTAGGGCTAGTGAGTCCTGGCTTTGGCAAGGAAGGGTTTTGAGCCGAACAACATGGATTTTGTTTTTGTTAACTTTTACCAGGAGGAGATTATTTGTGAACCAGTTGTGGGCTGCAGCACAGTTTAGAGTGAGGGCCGAGGAAATGGTGGCGGTAGATTTTTCGCTGTAGAAGAGCACTAGGTCATCGACGTAGAGGAGAGAGTGACAACTGAGGCTGTCAGAGGGAAGTGAGTTAATAAATAGGGAGAATAGGAGGGGACCCAGAATGAAGCCCTGGGGAACCCCTATGGAGACAGGCTGGGTAGGGGAGCAAGCCTGGCCGATACAGATGAATTGGGAGCGGTCAGTAAGATAGCTCCGGAACCAGTTTGTTAGTTCCC
This sequence comes from Neoceratodus forsteri, assembly GCA_016271365.2. NCBI lineage: Eukaryota > Metazoa > Chordata > Ceratodontiformes > Ceratodontidae > Neoceratodus > Neoceratodus forsteri. The sequence continues at coordinate 84,427,825 of JADMNL010000033.1, forward strand.
GGGAACAGCCCAGGTAAGTTAGCTTGGAAAGGAGGAGGGCATGGTTGACCATGTCGAAGGCCTTGGAGAGGTCAATGAAAACTGCGCTGGTGGCTTTACCATTATCCATGTTCATGAGGATGTGGTCAATCAGGAGTGCTAGGGCAGTGGCAGTGGAATGGTTCCTGCGGAAACCATGCTGTTGGCTACACAGGAGATTGTAATTGCCTATGTGCTTAGCAAGCTGATTGTGGATGGCTTTCTCGAGCAGTTTGCTGAGGTGGGGGAGAATGGAGATTGGTCAATAGTTGTCAGAGGATTGGGAATCGCCGGCTTTGAAAATGGGGATCACCTTGGCAGTCTTCCGGGGGTCAGGCATGAAGGAGGTGGCAAGAGCTACATTAAAAATGAAGGTGAGTGGTTTGGTAATGGCTGGCGAGACCAACCTGAGGAAGACAAGAGATAGGCCATCAGCTCCAGGGGAGCCATGATTTGGGAGGCTTTTTTTTTTCCCCATCATAGTTTTTATTGGTTTTTCCACATATAAACATCAGAAATAAAATACAACAACAATAGTATCATAAAAAGCTATATATACATATGATATATATTAAATGTTAAAAATACTTTAGTACTTATTAACTAATCAAGAATGACATAAACTTGGAGACATGAAAAACATTACAATTCAGAGGAACGTTCCGTATAATCCTGAATAATTGAAAAAAAAAAAATATATATATATGTATGTATATGTGTGTGTGTGTATATACTGTATGTATGTATGTATGTGTGTGTGTGTGTGTGTGTGTATATATATGTATATATATATATATATATAAAAATAAATAAAACCACAATTTATACTAGATTCTGTACTAAGACACATGAGAACTAATTTGGTAATAGAGCTATTTAAGATACTTCGCACAAAGGCATGAAATACAGCTATTGTGTAGTATTCAGAAAGGGTTCCCAAATTCTATAGAATAGATCCATTTTACCTATAATATTGTAACTGATATGTTCATTGTTAGCTAAATAGGCCATGTTATCATACCACTCTTTGAGCAAAGAGATCTTATCAGATTTCCAATTTTTCAGCAAAATTCTTTTCAATGTCAGTGAGGCTAAGCAAACCCAGATACGTCATTAAGATCTAATACAGTGTCATCAGGAAAGATACCTAGTAGAAAAATGACTGAGGAAAATGCCATGGTAGTTCCTAAAACCCCTAGACATATATATTTATTTATTTTTTGCATCATTTGTTTATTGAATTTTTCCAATATGACTGACGTACACGACAAACGCAACCTACATAGACATAAATTCATAACTTATATACATCAAGATCCATTTCCACAATTAATCACAAAGCAAGAACCAATCATGATTTCCTGTAAACTATAAAAATCCAGGTGATCAGAGGGTCAGGGGCTATAGAGATCCCTAGCTCCCCACCATTAACAAAAACATTATCCACTGGAACAGCTTTAAAGCCAGCCTTGACCCAGCAATATGTTATCTGCAGCCGACAAGGAGGCCAAATATGGCTGCCATGCCCTCTGAAAGAGGTCCCCCCCTATCCTTTATAACATAAATCAGGCATTCGAGTGTGAGGGCTTGCAGTATCAGAGTTTTCCATTGGGGTATGGTCGGCTGCACAGCAGATACCCAAATATTGAGAACACAATGACAGGCCTTCTAATTACAAACTGTCCACTTTGCCATTTGCAGCTTATACTTGCTGACCACTAGGGGTTGCTGCAGTGCACTCCCAGGCACCACTCCATCTCTCTCCTCATCTCCACTCCCTACCTACAGCTACTATTGGCACTGGCCACCAGGAGTAGCTATAGCACCCTCCTAACTACTATTTCTTCCTCACCTACACCACTCTGCACCCTCCTAATCTCTACTCCCACCTTATCTACCATTGCCCCTTGTGGGTCTCAAACCCTCTACCACTAAGCCAGGCTATCGACTCTCTCTGATCCATAACTCATACCTTTTGGCCCCATACTTAGCTAAAAAATACCTTCTGCTGTCCCACTGCAAGTCTCAAACCCTGTACACTTGACACCTGAGTCAGCAGCTCTATCACTAGGCTAGCAAGCAGATATAAATTATTCTTGTTCCTTAAAGCTCTTATAGCTTCTTGGCACCATAATTTAGCTAGAAAAATACTCTCTGCTGTCCTCAAATCCTGCTCACCTGGCCCCAAAGTCAGCAGCTCTGCCTTTAAGCCACCAAGCCAAGATATACTTCTATTGGATACTAAAGCTTTTGCTCCTTAAATCTACCAAAATACTCTGTTGTCCTACCATAGGTTTCAAACCCAGTACCTTTGGGACTGAAGTCTACAGCTCTACTACCAGGCCACCAAGCCAAGATATAATTTTACTGGATCTTAAAGCTCTTGCTCCTTAATCAAAAAAAAAAAAAAAAAAAAAGGCACTCCACTGTCCCTCCCCAGGTCTCAAACCCAGCACCCTTGAGACTGAAGTCAGCAGTTCTATTCACCAAGCCAGCAAGCCAAAATAATCTTGGTTTGGTTCCTACAGCCCTTAAAGCTTTGGCTCCCCCCTCTTAGCCACTGTGCTCTAACTTCAAGGCTACCTGGCATCATGAGTACTAAATTCCACCTCATATGCATCATCTTCTTACACTTCCTGGAACCTATCTCCCACCAGCCAGACCTCAGCCCTTGCCCATGGTCTATGGCAGGGGTTCTAAAATGGTGAGGCCAGCCTCCTTGGGGAGGCCCCAACCAGTTCCAGGGGAGGCTCAAGCAAGTCTGAAAAGTACTGTATTTAAATTTTGAGTTTTATATATTTTGTGTTAAGAGATGAAGCAAACTGAAAGAGATAATAGTAGGTGAATTTTATGTATTTATTTACTATTAGGTGACAAGGGAAGGTGAATGAGGCAAGGCTCATTTCAGGTGTACCCAGGGAAGGGCAGGTAGTGAATACATTTCAAAAGATAACTGCAAAACAATTAAGAAATACACAGTGAACAATAGTGCAAACAAATTTGAACCATAAACTAATAATGAGTGGTGGTAATTGATCAATTTGTAGACTGATGGTAGAACAGCACAAATACAAGTGTTGAGCATAGAAGTACTAAAAGCAATAGCAGGAAGGAGCAAAGTAATCCCAGATAAGTTGCTTAGGAGCAGGGAAGGAGGTGGAAAGGCAGAGTATGTAGGAAGGTTATTTTGTATAGAGAGGAAACCAAGAAAGTAGTCTGATCCATGAAGGTACTATAACAAGAGGTAATAATGGTTCACGAATGAAAATAGTGGTGCAAGTAGGCTCACCTGTGGGGGGTGGGGGTTACAATAAACTGAATAATAATATTTGTTTATTTTATTTATTTATTATTCAGATTACACCTTTGAGCATAGGAGCTCTTTTTCAAAGGTTCCACGTTAGTATAAGACAAAGAACTGAATGTGATCCAAGTACTCAAAGGGGTTTTAATTTATTCATGGTGTATTGCGTAAAGTACAGTATGTTATTTTTCTTTGGGGAGGCCCAAGATTATTTCAGTTTTTGGGGAGGCTCAAAATCTTTTCTATGGATTTGGGGAGGCTCACTATGACAAAGTCTAAGAACTACTGGTCTATGGTACCCACATACCTTACCACTGTAGCCTGCCCACCCACCACCATGTCAATGCACCCCGGACCCCTGCATCCACCCCCGTGCTGCCCCCCAACCCCACCTCCGACCCTGGATCCCCCTGGCTCCACCACCTCTGTATCTTCCAGACCCTCCAAACCCTGCCCATTCCCTGTTCACCCACTGCCTGCCCAGCCCCTCAATGTACCCTCAAGAAACTAACAAACTGCCACCCCAGGGCTAGAGAATTAGTCATACTATTACTCCTCTCTGGTAACATCCACCCAAACCCAGGCCCTGCCCTACCAATCCACCGAATCCAAGGGACTCCGCATTGCCTCCATGAACGTATGCAGCCTGCTTAAAAAATTTGCTGCTGTTCAGTGCTGGGTTATATAACACCAACCAGACATCTTAGCCCTAATAGAAACCTGGCTAATAAAGTCCACCCCAGAATCCTTTGTCTCCCTCCCAGGCTACACCCTATATCGCGAGGATCGAGTAGGTAAATGTGGAGGCGGTTGTGCGTTCTATGTTCATGACACCATCGTAGGCCACACCCTCCCTACCCCCAAGCTTGTAGATGGTGCCCAGGCCCTTACCCTAAAACTCACCCCAGACCCATCCAAGAGCCCTCTCTATCTCACAGTCTCCTATATCCCCCCAAGGAATCAGACCCCTGCAATATCATCTCTCACCGAATATCTCTCCTCCCTCCCCCATAAGGCTGAACAAGTCCTACTAGGAGACCTCAATGTAAACTGGCTCAGTCCCACTGCCTCACCGATAAGAGACACATTCGCTGCATTGGACCTGACCCAACTTGTCTCGCAACTCACCAGACGTAACCAAAATTCAGGGACAAGCACCCTCCTAGATGTCATTGTCTCAAACTGCCCCCAGAAGATTCAAGATATTAAAGTCCTCCCAGATTCCTTAAGCGACCACTTCCCTCTCCTATTCCTCTGGTCTACCCCAACCCCCAAACCTGTAGCCCAAACCACTCACCGCATGTGCCTTCACCCAGGAGGACTGTTAAAACTCAGGCAGTTCCTCGCTCACATTGATTGGTCTCCCATCCGCCATGCGAGTGTTGACACTGCCCTCGACCTATTCTCACAAGCTTTTACCAAGGCCTGTGATCTTTTTGCTCCCTTCACCATGATCTGCTCCAAAAAACAAAATGCACCCTGGGTGATGCCAGCCCTACTCCAGCTACTCAGGGACAGGGATAACATTTGGCATATAGCCACTGAGACTGGTCGGGCTGCCGCCAGACAGGCATATAACGCTGCCTGGAACAGGTGCACATGGACCATCCACAAAGCCAAGGTTAACCACTACCAGGCCACCCTCGCCACTTCATGGGGCTGTGCCCAGAACTTCTGGGACAATATAAAAGAAGTAACTAGGAACTCATGCTCTGCCCTCCCCCCAGCCCACCTTACAGTCTATGGCACCACCAACACTGACCCCACAGACATTGCCAACTGCCTTAACTCCTCCTTTACTGATCTTAGCCCTGTCCTCCCGAGTAACTTTTTCGACCCTACTCATGACCCGCCGCCTTCAGATCCGCAGTGCCCCCGGTTCTACCTGTGCAAGGTATCTGTTCAGGAAGCCAAACCACTCCTGCTTAAAGCACTAAAAGGCACCAGTCCTAGCAGCAACTCCCTGGATCCAAAAATCCTCCGGCTGGTCCTGCATGAAGTCCTGGTCCCACTTACGGATCTACTGAACCGATCCCTCTGTCTGGGGCAATTCCCCACAGCATGGAAAACTGCGACAGTCACACCTATTCACAAAGGTGGTGACAGGTCCGCCCCAGCAACTATCGGCCAATTCCATTCCCCCAAAGCCTTAGAAAAGTGGTGGCCACCCAACTCACAAATATCTAGCAAAATATAACATCCTGTGTCCAAATAGCATGGCTTCATGGCTGGTCACAGTACAGGCACAACTTTAATGGAGTTCTCCAACTTCCTACCGCCTCTCTGGACCTCGGCTCCCTAGTTGGGGCAGTGTTCATTGACCTCTCTAAGGCCTTTGACACTGTCTCCCACCCACTCCTACTAAATGCCTTCAACCATACGGGTTTCTCTGCTGGCCCCCTCTCCTGGTGTGCAAGCTACCTATCGGCCCGCTCCCAGCATGTCAAAAACAATGGGGTGCTCTCAGAAACCCGTCCCATCTGCTCAGGGGTTCCCCAGGGCTCTATCCTGAGCCCACTACTCTAGCCTGTACCTAAACGCCCTTTCTAGCGCCTGTTCTGGCAATATTCTACTATATGCTGACGACGCCGTGATTTATGCAGCTCACAAAAATCTCACCTCCCTCCAAGACTCCCTCCAGCACTCTTTCAATGATGCTGAGAATTGGTTTAAGAAGAGCAGACTAGTAATTAACCTCAAAAAAACTAAGGCAATGCCCTTCGTCCTCCACCAGAACAAAGCCAGCAAAAGTCCCCTCCAAATCTTCCCCAGCACTTGTCAACCACTCGAACAAGTTTACTCGTACAAATACCTTGGAATCACATTTGACTTGGCCCTCACCTTTAATGCCCACATTACTGCCCTTGCTTCTGGCGCAAACGCGTGCCTTGGCATCCTCTACTGGCACAAGGACTGCCTCCCACCTGATGCCCTCAGGCTTGCCATCACATCCGCAGTAATGTCCCTTATTGATTACGGCCTCCCAGTATATGGTGCTGCTGACTTCACTGCCCTCAGCAAGATTAGACTCACACTAAATAAGGCTTGCAGGCTACTGACCAGTGCCCCTAGACTCACCCACACCTGTCGACTCTATGACATGGGGACATGGAACAGTCTGGGGCCTCCCTCGGGAGGCTGGCCTCACCATTTGAGAAACACTCTTCTAAAAGAAGCATGTTCGTGTAAGTCCTTACCTACCTTTGGAACCAGGCATATAATTGCCCAAGTGTGTGGCAATTCTCCTGAATCCTCTCTGGCCTCTTTAAACACGGCCTCCAAGTGTTCGATTGGATGGGCTTGCATCTCTTTATAATATTCGATCGGAAAACCATCCGGTCCACTTGTTTTCCCACGCTTAAGGGTTGCAATGGCCTTAGAAATTTCTTCCCTCTTTATCACAGAGCCTAGCCATATTCGCTGTGCCTCTGTAATCTGAGGCAGTGTGAGCTTGTCTAAGAACTCGAGCATTACCTGTTCTCCTTCTCCAATCTGGAATTGGTAGAGTTCCTGATAGAATCTTGTGAATCTATCCCCAATAGATTTTTTATCTTTCTGAAGCACACCGTCCTCCCCTTTGATGGCATGTATCAGATGGGCTCCCCACTTCCCCTGTATTAAATTTGCCAGCATGGTGCCCGGTCTATTCCCCCATTTGTAAAAGTGTTTCCGTACAAATAGGCAAGTTTTCTTCGCCTCTCCCAGCAATAAATTATTTAATGCTTCTCAGATTACTGTCAATAAATGGTGCACATTAGCTCCCCTCTCCCCCTCGAGCCGCCTTTGTCTCTAACACCCTAAGTCTATGTTCGAGGTTTGTCCTACATTCCCTGACTTTCTTTTTATGATAGGCTACATAGCTAATGATGGCCCCCCTCATAAATGCTTTTCCTGCATCCCAAAAGAGAGCTTTAGATGGAGCCGTCTCTAAATTAGCTTGCACATATTGTTTCCATTGCTCCTGCATGTGCTCCTTAAATTCCTTATTTGCTAACAGATAGTTAGGGAACCTCCATTCTATTTGTAGATATTGCTTCTCAGCTACCCTGTCCTGGGTAATTACAATTTAACAATGTGTCAAAGCAGGACACCACTGAAAATGAGATACTGCATTTCATCTGCTATAGCGTGGGTAAATAGTAAAAATGTGTACAAGCAAAACCCAGTACAACAGCAATACCCGCAGCGAACGTTCTGCATTGACAAATGCTTGTTTTAAAAATATGAGGCAGTGAATCCAGAGGATCACGTTTCTTTGTCACTGCCTAACTGTAAAATGGGCATCGAAAAAAAGTCCACTTCCTCGGCCAAGATGCATATCGTTACCACACAGGTCTTAGATGCGTGAGCCCTGAGGTTGATTTAAGCAGGGTGTGCACATTAATGAACTCAATTAAGTCTTTAAAAATTGTTTTTATAGACAAATAATGTTTTAAAATGCCTTACTGTGTTTCATAAATACAGAAAAGGTGATTCTGGGGGACTGGGTAACAGTCGTCATCTTACTCTCTTTCAGCTTGTGTGCTTTTGTGCGTTGGGGAGGGAGATTACCTCATGGTAGCCCTTCCTCCCAAAGTTGCATTTCCTCTCGGAGAACAATGTACTTGTGATTCTAACTCACACAGTTACAGTATGAAAAGTTTTCCAAAATCCAAAATATTTTTTTAATTTATACACCAGTGGGAAACATGTTCCCTGATAAAAACCTCTCTCTAACCTCTAGATAATTAAGGGATATTGCATAGGGTGATGGAAAATAAGCCATGTGTTTATAATAGATGGTTCCCTCAATGCTGTCTAGCAATAAGTGGCAGAGCAGTGCATTTATCACATGGTCTAACTTCCAGATTAATGTTTATCTGGAAGTTAGATGTATCACAGTGACTTTCCTCAACCTAAGAACCAATCGGAGAGCTGCTTTCACAATGCTGGTGACATCACAATAGCCTTGTCCTGCCCTGCAGTCAGCTGCTGAATTCAAAGAGAAACCATTAAATCTCGATTTTAAACAACTGATTTAAAAGGTATTCATTATAAACTGATGTTATATAAATCAAATACATAAAAGCTTGACTCAAAATATAGAATTTTTCAGGATTTTTGCAGGGGTAGAACTTTTAGAACTCTGTCTCGGTTCTGCCTCTTGTGAGTTAGGTTTTCATGAGTGAAAGGGCAGAACCCTGTGTTGCAACCCTACTTAAACCCAGACCTTTTTTTTTTTTTTCCTTCTTCTTTGTATGTTTCTACTCCTCGGGACTGACAGGCCAACTCCGGCCCCCTCTCAGGGGACTCATCTTTCTGAACCCAGTTGTCCTGATCTGACTCCACCCTGGCAGTTCCCCCACAGATGACCCCCTCATAGCGGGGCCAGGTGGAGGAGTGCCGCCCCCACCCCACCCAGAGCACAATCTAGATGCCAGGGCGAGTTGTGATCAGAATGTAGCCAGGCCATCATTAAGCCTGAAAGTCCCCTCCTTTTCCATTTTTTCCTCCCCGGTCCCCTCCTCCTCACACATGCCATGTTCCAGTGCTCTTGTCTCTCCTGGCTCTGGTGATGCCTTCCGGTCTCCACTAGGGGGCAGCCAAGAAGCAGGATAACAACCTTCCCCTCCCCAGGAGAGGAGAGCAGTCCATCGGATGCTCAATCCTCTCCCTCCCCTGCCGACTCCCGGCAACCGGAGGTCAATCCTGACCCTGGGTCGCCGGTATGGCGTCAGGTGTGGTGTCCAGTGCCGCAACTCTCAATGCCACAGGGCAGTGCAACCCAGACGATCTTTTAATATTGGTGCACACTTTTGTAATTTCTTGTCTTGACTACTGTAATGCTCTCTGACGGTGCCTTTCTGCAGATCAGATCAGAATGCTACACTTAGTCCAGAACACAACGGCTACACCTGTCATGTCAACTAGGAGGAATAAGCATATTACACCTGGTCTTCAGTCTCTGCACTGGCTTCCTGTTAGATGACGGATCACTTTTAAAGTCCTTCTTTTGACCTGCAAGGTCTTGAATAGAATGGGTAACTTGTAGGCCAACCTGCCAGCGCAGCGGTAGCCATACCACTTGCAACGCCATTGACCCAGGTTCTGGAACGTGCCCGGGGAGATGGAGGGCCAGCTGGAGGGAGGAGGTTCGAGTGTCCGAGGACTACTCGCCTTCTCCAGGGAGTGAGGGGGACGAGGCTTGGCACTTGACTGGCCTCTGGTGGAAGCCAGAGGCACAGCAAGCACCGAAGCGACTCCGAAGGGTTGGGGCATTATGGACGTCGGTGGTTGCACCTTAACGTCACGCCCCCAAGAACAGTGAAAAAAAATTGGCTCCCTGAACACCAGGAAGACGGAGCACCCGGTGCCAGCCCCACATCTACCGCCTGACTGTACTGCTGGGTGCCCGATGAAAACAAGAAGGACTTTGGAGTGTACAGGCCCCACCTCATACCCGCATGAGGGTATAACCACGGCTCCATGGGGATTCACCCACAGGTCTCAGGTAGGTGGACAGCACAGGGGCAGGCACCATAGGCGACTTCCGATGTTGCAGGGCTCAGAGAGCAGGAGGGAGTATAAAATGCAAGTAAAAAAAAAAAAGGTAACCTGTTTCTTAGTGAGCTTCTTGCAACCTGCACTGATATCCATGAGTTACGCTCCACTGGCCCTGGGCTCAGGGACCAGAAACTCAGCAAAAATAACCCCCGACTGTAGGATAATGCCATCCCTCCTCGCAGGCCCTGCACCCGTCTACTGGGCGTACTGACCTGCAGCTGAGCTAAACACCTCCTGGGTTTGCAGGGGGACTGGGGGGGGGCTGTGCCATGGGGGGAAAACCATAGGGCACTGCAAGGGTCAGCCAGGTAAGTCCAGCGAGGGGGCTGGGGCAGAGATGGCAGATCGGGGCAGGCAGAGCGACCCGAGGTATAAAGCACAGGAAATAAATTAAAAAAAAATATAGGAATTTTTTTCCCCCACAAAACTACAATTTGTTGCCTGGATTCTTTTTTTTATATTAGGTATAAAATAATTTAAAAAGCAGGTTGCCTGTTGTCTTCAGAGAATGTCTACTAGTGGAATTACACTTAAACTGATGCTGCTTCACTGATTGGCATGTGGGGGTCAAAACGCATTGGCTGACTCCCAAACTACAGAAGTGAGGGGTCTGCTGACGTCCCTGATTCCCTGGCTCCTCCGCCTATGAGCATCTGCCAAACACAGGGGCTCCATTGGCTTTCTGGGAGGTAGATAAGGCCTGCATCGGTCAACATTGGGTATGGGCCCAGTAAATTTGACCGGTCAGTGGCTATTTTTCCCAGCTTGCTTTTACCCACCCCTGAGTGTGCACATCACACCAGCAAGCCTGACGCCCTGATGTACATGTGCTGTTCCCACCCAAACATGCCTTGTCCTCCCACCAGATGCACTGCCACCTGTGAACAGTGCTTATGACGGCAGTCTGCAGAAGGACTCACAACTCTCTTCCCTTGAAGAAGGGGACAGTCCTCTTGCCGCTCTGCATAGTCCTCCCCCCCCCGGCCTTCAATCTGGGCTCATTTCTGAACCTGTGTTGCTTTCGTTGCAATTGGCAGTGCCGCAGCAATGTCAGTTGACTGGCCCTCTGTCCTGTTCCTTTAACATGAGCACCTGGGATTATAAAGCCACGTGCCCATCGTTTCAATGGTCGCATTGTACAGCAGGCTATATTCTTATCTCTCGCATGTTATCACAGCTGTAACTACCTACCATAAAATGTTTTTAGAAACAGAAGCTAAAAATGACTTGGAAAGCAGCCTGCTTTATGAGCACCTTCTCCAGAGCTGGGAACAATGCGGGCACTTTGTTTTTAATGAGATGCCTCTACTCCTTCCCTCAGAAGCGTCAACATCTGCTCCTGCCCCCCACACACACACACTCTTCAACCTCTGATGGGCTTGCAACCTTCTCCTATAGACTTCCACACATCTGGGAGACTCCACCCTCCCTAATATTCTTTTTTTTTTTTTCTCTGTTTCACACTGAAAGCCTGGCTCCATAAATTTACAACCCACTCCTAAACAAAGCCCATCCTCACTTCCTTGCATCCCCTTGAACCTCCCCATAGCAGCTGCCTAACTTAGGTTTTGATCTGTTACACTGCTTTACTTACCTACTAGCCACCTAGTTTTGCACTTTACATACAGTTGTCTACTGTTAATGGTTGGCAGTGCAGTAATAATGACTGCACTTGGTGTTCAGTTATCTACTGTACTCTCTAGTATGGAATTGTGGTACACTGTATTGGATGATTTTTTTTTTTTTTTAACGTCCATTCATGGCAGACTGTACCTCTGCCCACTATCACTGGTCTTCTGGTTCTGGCTCTTTCCTTTACTGGATGAGCCCCAGCCCTTCCACGGCCAACGGAGTGGTGAGAGAAGTGCTTTGGAGTCCTTGAGACCAGGGCTGAGGAGCGTGCGCACCACTGAACAAGGTCTACTGGCGTTGGGGCTCTGTTACATGGAGGCCATAATCTGGAGCAGCTGGGCTGGCCTGTTTTCCCTGTTCTGTGGGACCCGCCCACCTTTCAAAGCTGCATCTGCCACAGAATCCTGGAGCCATAGCACGCTCAACATGTTATCACCCATGTTACTTGCATTACCTCATGCCTACCACTGGGGATCACTCCAAGAGCAAACTGCGCTTAACCCTTCCTTGGGAGGGGAGCATCTGCAGGTGTGCTCTGTCGTCTTCTCTGCCAGCCTCTACTCCTGACATTCAGGGCCAGGGCTGAGAACCTGGGACACTGGTGTGCCAAAAGAATATATATATTTTTATTCCTTACAACTTTGTATTCACTTTGTCATATCTCTTGTCATATCCCCACCCCCCATTTCTCACTTGGAAACAAACTTTGGCTCAAATGCCTTCCTAGCCAAAATTTCTCAATAAATACACAAAAAAAATAAACAATATACCCATGCTGGTGTGGGCTATTGATTGCAGCTTACGGCTTTGCAGACAGAACCATTTCAGCAGCTTATCCGAGTTAAAGTTAATAGGAAACAATTGTCAATATCTGCACCTTTATTGATTCCCCCCCCACCTCGTTCATTACCCCCTTCATGATCGGGGTCATGACAGCTGCCCTCATTGTACCCCCCCATGGTTGGGGTCACCACAGCTGCCCACCTCCTCTTGATGCCAATACCGCTTGTTAGTCTGCCATCAGGGATAAACAAAGTCTGAGAGTATGCTGCCCTCCTCCGGGTGCGGAGGATTGCTGCCTTCGGTGCTGTACCGTCACCTGAGTGACCACAAGTTGTAGTGCAGGAATAGGCAGAGTAGAAGGGAGGGGATCAGTTGAGTGCACGCACCTCCACGATGCACTCTTTAATGCACAGACGTCCTAAAGGGTCTAAAACATGGAAAGTGGTCTTGGCGTCCATGAAGATGGCCCCCCACGTATATGCCCACCCCACCACACCACCTGAGATGCTGCCTGATGATGCTGTAAACTAGAGGAACGTCTCCTTCACCGCTTCCCCACCTGGGGAGAGTACAGCCAAGGCTCTGTGGAGGATGGCACTCAGGTAGGCACACAGCGGTCTTCTGAGGGTGCTTCTGAGGGAAGTAGGTGCTTGAGATAGGAATAGGGCATATAGAGAAAGTAAAAAAAAAAAAATAAAAAATTAATAATAATAACTAAGGTACAACAGTTAATTTTTTTACCTTTCCCATTTTCTGCAGATAAAAAAAAAAATGCATCAGACCCCCCCCCATCTAGGGGTATTTGATGGTAAAGCATTGAGGAAGGGGGCACTGACAGTCAGAAAACCAGTCCAGAAATACAATGACAAAACTTTAAAATACCCGGATTCCTCGGGTGGTTACGGGTGATGGATCTGCTCTATCGGGGGTGCAGTCTTTGCCATGGGGTGCAGTCGGCGGACACTGGGGGGCAAAACTTGTTATAAAAAATCCCAGTTTTTGCATTCATTTGTCCAGGTTGTAAACAACATAAAGTAGTCGATTGTCCAGGCAAATTATTTCAGAAAATCACTAGAGTTAATTTATAATTTGCAGTAAAATAGATCTGTCAATAAATGCACAAGCATGAAATGATGACTGCTCATGGTGCGGGTGTGTGTGTGTGTGTGTGTGTGTGTGTGTGTGTGTGTGTGTGTGTATGTGCACCAATTTATTTATTTATTAAATTTTGATGACCAGGTAGGCCCACTGAGCCCTGAAGGTCCCTTTTTCAGGGGCGACCTGGAGAGACATCATATGTAGCAGTACATGCAGAGAAGAGATTAGAGTATATACAGGCAAGTTGTAAATTAGTTATTCTTGGCATTTAATTCAGAGCATTTGGAATACCAGGTGAAAGTTGTTATGAAACCAGACAGAGACCCTAGTATGTTGGTTTCCCAGTGTGATTAGAGGTAATCTGAGACCAAGTTTATACAGGTACAGGTACAGGGGTTGAGTGAGGAAGGAGGGAATGTGACTTTCAGGTGTTCTGACGGTGATAGGTGCTGGCCTCAAGCATGTGGACCTTGAGCCTGGTTTGGAAGTTCCGGAGAGTGGATGCTTCCTGTACCATGGGAGGGGGGCTTGTTCCACAGATAGGGGGCTGTGGAGGCGAATGACTTGCCTCCCGCATTGGTCTGGATCCTGGGGGGTTTCTAGCAGTGTCCGCCCCGAGGTCCTCAGGTTCCGAGAGTTATTTTGGGGGGTAATAGTAGCTTTCAGGCTGGGTGGAGCGGCTGGGCGGAGTAGCTTATAGGCCAGGCAGAGGGGTGGGTACTGGAGGTGAGCATCAAAGGTAGACCACTGTAATTTGGCGAGTGTGTCACAGTGGTGGCTTCAGGGGTGATCCTGGGTAGCAAATTGTGCTGCCTTGTTGTACAGGATCTGCATTCTGGTGGTCTCCTGCTTGGCCATTCCCTGTATTACAGGGGCAGTGTAGGTCAGCGTGGGCAGCAGAATGCTGGTTGCTATGGATAGCCTAGCTTCTGAGATAAGCTGGTCCTTTATCTGATACAGGATACCCAGTTTGCGGTGGATGGACTTCGTCACTTGTTCCATGTGGTTCTTGTAGGTGAGACCTTGATCCAGCATGAGCCCTGGGTACTTCAGAGCGTCCACTACCTCAATGCTTGTCCCGTCAAGTGCAGTAAGCCGTAAGGTGTTGGTCCTGTCTTGTCCCAGGGATATGGGTCTGAACCAAATGGCTTTTGTCTTGCTTGCGTTCAGGACTATTCTGTTCTTCTTTAGCCAGGCCTCCAGGGACTTTAGATCAGTTTGGAGTGTGGGGCCAATCTCCGCAAGGTTGTCCGAGGAGCGGTAGATGACTGTGTCATCCGCATATTGTACTACCGAGGCCAATGAATTGATTGAGATAGCACACATTAGTGGCCAGGGCCATGGTACATCTCTCTATCGGTATTGGGAAAGGATAGTCCATGTGGTGGTCCTCCAGAGAGCAAGCAAGCTCCTACATGAACGTGATGGCAGCAACTCGAATACAATTCCTTCAAAACACCTGCTGCTAACTCCCATACCCAAGTGTTTAGCAAGGAAATCCGAGTCTTCTGCACTGACAGGTTCAACCTTTTCTCTGCTCCTCTAATGTGGCTTTTGGCACTTTCTGTACTCCGTTGCATGACAGTGCAAGCACCCCATGTTGCAGGTTCAGCAAGGACACCCCTGCATCCGGTGGTCCCACACTCAAAACAGCAGCAGCGTAGAGTTCCTCTCGGGGCTCTACACTGAAGATGACATTCACCTCTGGTGGACACAGCAGTGGGCAGCAGGGATCTGAGCTGCCACCCTGGACCCCCCCCCCAGATCAGTCTCTCACCTACTGGCCTGAGTCCCTGGCCATGGCAGCCACCAGCACTTCAATTCCCACCTGGCTACCTTGCCTGCCCCAGTACCAAGGATCCTGGTGCAGGCCTCCCGACAGGCTCTGTTCCTCCTCCATGGCAATGGTACCCCATGGGACAGCTGCGGGCTGCAGACAGTACCCTGAACTCTTCAGCCCCAAACTTCTTCAGGAGAGGGACTCGACTTTCCCTCGGGGACAAGGGTGGAAATTGTCCCACTCCAACCCTGGGCCTCCTCCCCTCGCTCCTCCTTGGACTCCCAACTCGAACTGTCCCCAAAAAAATTTGAACCCCCGCTTACTGCCAAAACTTCTCCCTTTATACCGGGTCTAGGTCCCCACTCTTCTGTATGGGTCCTGGCACCCATTTCTACACTGATGCCTTCTGGGCCTTGTAGTAAGCCCCTCGGTGGGCTTACACATATGTGCTAGCCCTCCTTGCCGATTCTAGACCAATTGCAATAGACATCATAATAAAGTATGGAAAAAATAAATTTTTTTGGTATGTAAACCCTGCACTTGAGTTGGGGCAGAGTGGCTAGAAGCAGCAATATTCTTACTTAAAATAAAGTGAAAACAAGCATTTAAAAATGAGCTCAGATTGCTCAAGACAGTTGTATTTCAGGTAAAACAAGGTGCTGCAGGTGTGTCGTCTTGAATGGTTAGCTGTTGCACTGTTTCCAAACCCAGACCACACAGGCATGTTTACTTTAGCAGCAAAAGCCTGTCACATACCTGCCTAATGAACACTGACCCAAACCGAAAGAGAGACTGAAATAAGAAACCGCACAGGGAGCCATTGAAGATGGAATGCAGGAAGTAGAGGATCTCCAGGCTCTAGCAGTCAACTATTAATATAGTGCCGTGAGTGGGTTAGACATCATGGAGTTATAGGTCAGCCCCCACCCCACCCTATGTGGAGTAAGTATTTTGAAATCTAAATGTAACTAAATTGAAAAGGTTTTAAAGATTCTACAAGTAGCACAATCCAGCAGGCAGCAGTGAAGGGGTCAGATCGTAATGCAATCCCTGTAGAACCCTTCACTGTACTGTTGCTTTAAATCATCTTATTAGGGCTGGACCAGTGGTATGGGGGGGTTTAGGCACTGGATACCACACCACCACCACTCATGCCAGTAATCCAGATTCGGGACTGGACCAGGTCATTCAGGGATGGCCGGATGAGGAAGGATCGAGTGTCCGAGGACAGCTCTCCCCCCTCCTTGGGGTGAGGGGTTCCTGGATCCTGCCACTGGACTGCCATCTTGTACTTTTTATTTTATCCCCCAGGAGCTTGGCCACCTTCCACCAACCCAAACCAACCCCACGATCCACCAATTGGATCCCCATGTAGCCGTGGCTGTACCCTCGCGGGCGGGGATGTGGTGGCAGGACCCCCAGCCTCTTTGTTTTGTTGGGTCCCCGTTGTGGCCTCGAGGGTCGGTCGGTGAGGGGCGCCTTCCTCTGTTGGTGGTGGTGATGCCTGGCTCCCAATTTTTCTCCTAGTCATTGGAGTGCCATCTAGTGGAGGCTGGATGGCCACAATGGCAGGGACACTGTGTGGGGAGGGGGCTGGTAGATGCAGCATGCTGTACTATGCGTCATTGCAGGCATGATGCCCCGGAGACCACAAGGAGGAAAAGCCTTGGCTCGTTTGGTGTACCTCTTAGATTCCACATGGCGTTATGGGGAGACCACCTACAGGTGGTTAACAGGGAGTCCACCGAGATGGGTCGTGATGGGGCTGGGGGGGAGTGCCACTGAGTCAGGGGTAGAAAAAAACCTGGTGGGAGAAAATGTATATGAGGACAGAATTTTGTCAAAGAGACTGGGGACAGTGACCCCAAATCGGGGACAGTGACCCCAAATCAGGGACAATCTGGAAAAACACCAACAACCCGTAGAAAGGGCTCCAGAAGGTAACCTCATGACCCAACAAAAGTGCATCTCACTTTCACACTGGCAACCCAGATTCTGGAGTGAGCTCTGGGAAGTTGGCACTTGGGTGGCCAGGTTGGGGAAATTTGCTGCTGATGGCATTGTGCCCCAGCCAAGGGAAGGGAGGTGGCATGGTCTGGTGCCACAGTGGCTCTTGCTGGTGGGCCGAAGAGTTTGCTGTCCCGGCAGGAGAGCACTGCATGCACCCAGGTAGATCCACCCCGTGCTGCGTATTCCATAATTGAAGAAGAGGTAAGGAAACGTTAGGAGGAATATGTTAGCCTCAGCAGGAAGATTGTCTGACTTCCACAGATCCTATTGTGAACTGGACCCAGTTCCAACTCGTTTCTTAATGAGATGTGTTGACTCCATTGGCTTGGTGTTTGCCTCGATTGTCCAGTGCTCCCTGTCAGAGGGGGTCTTTCCTGATGTCTTGAAGGAGGCATTGGTGAGACCTCTTCTGAAAAACAACATTGTTGGACCCTGAGATCAAGGCAAATTACTGTCCTATCTCCAATCTTCCATTCTTGGGTAAGATTGTGGAGAAAGTGGTGGTGCTTCAACTTGAGGAGCATCTCGTGGCCCATGATCTATATGAGCTGCTCCAGTCTGGGTTTCATGCAAGGCATAGCACAGAAACTGCGCTGGTTCAGGTGCATAATGACATCCTCAGGGCTAGAGATCGAGGAGAAGGGACAATTCTTGTTCTCCTTGATCTCTCTTCAGCATTTGATATGGTTGACCATCGAGTGCTGATTGACCACCTAAGGGAATTCTGTGGACTTGCCGGCATGGTCATCTGCTGGTTTGAGTCTTTTCTATCTAACAGGAGGCAGAGGGTAGTGATGGGGAATTTCTCCTTCTCCCCTGGCCACCTGTAATGCGGGGTTCCCCAGGGTTCGGTCTCAGGGTTCGGTCTTATCGCCGATGTTGTTCTCCGTATATATGCTGCCCCTGGGACAGATCATTAGGAAATACAGTCTGGATTTTCATTGCTATGCCAATGATACCCAACTGTATCTTTCCTTTGCCCCTGGAACATCGCGCGCAGTGGAAATGCTTAATAGCTGTCTTGCGGAAATCAATGACTGGATAGCCTCCAGCTGGTTGCGACTGAACCCCAAAAAGACTGAGGTACTGGTGGTGGAGTCGAACAGAGGGAGTGATAGGTTGGCCTCTGGTGCAAAGACAGGGCCTTTTTCTTGGCTCTATACCATTGAAGGCCTCCTCTAGGGTGCGGGATCTGGGCGTTATTCTCGACAGTGGATTGACACTGGCATATCAGTTGTCTTCCACTGTCCATACTAGTTTTTATCATCTGAGGAATATCGCCAGGATAAAGCCCCTAGTTCCACCGCTGGACCTCCCCACCTTGGTACATGCCTTCATGACATCCAGGCTGGATTACTGTAATGCACACTATCTCGGGGTCTCTGGAAGTACCCTGCGCCGACTGCAGCTGGTGCAGAATGCAGTGGCAAGGCTGCTTACAGGACAGTCTAAGTACTGTCACATTACCCCAGTGCTGTGTCAACTGCACTGGCTGCCAGTTAGGTGGAGGGTCCTCTTTAAGGTGGATTTACTCACCTTTAAGGCCCTACATGGCCTGGGCCCTGGTTACCTGAAGGACCTTCTCATTCCTGTTGTCTCGACCCGCTCCCTCCGCTCCTCCTCCTCCTCCTCTAGGGGCCTTCTTGCGATTCTCAGGATGAGGTTAAAAACAGCAGGCGACAGAGCATTTAGTGTCGCTGCTCCCGTCCTGTGGAATTCGCTTACTCCAGCTATTAGGGAGGCCACTTCTGTGGAGGTATTTAAGGCCCGCCTCAAGGCCTTCTTGTATAATCAGGCCTTCCCAGACTGAACTGTATAGTTCCTGCTGCTTTTTAGAATCTCTGTTTAGGTTAGTCCTGGCCTTTTAATATTTGTTGTCATTGTTTAAATGAATGTTTATAGAAATGTTGGTTGTTTTGTAGATGTTTTTTGTTCTGTTTGAGATATCATTATATATTATATTTTATTGTGTATAATATTGATCTTTAATTGTTCGGTGCCCAGAGCCTCTGGGATGGGCATCTTTTAAATAAAATTTGCCTTGCCTTACCTGAGGATGCGGCCAGGAGGCTGCAATCAGTATCTGGTAGATTTAAATCCCCCTTCAGCAGAACTTCCCCTTGTCTACCGTCTTTCTGGTGACTTACCCCACTTTCTTGTCTAGATCCTCCCCCTGTGCTGGAGGTCTGTAAATCACCCCAGTGCAAATCGAGGCTCCGGCTGCTGTCTCCAAGGCGACCCACAGTACCTCCAGCCCCTCCTTACCCCCCCTTAAATTTCTGTTGACCTGATATCTTTCCTGACATATAACACAGCCCCTCACCTTTCCTTCCCTCCCCACCCATCCTGAACTGTGTGTATCCTGGTGCAGCCATGTCCCAGCCATGGTTTTCTGTGCACCATGACTTGGTGATCGCCATTATGTCCAGGTCTGCCTCCGCCATTATAGCCTCAAGATCTGGAATTTTACTTCCCAAGACTTCTTGCATTTGCATGCATAGCTTTCCACATATTTCTTCCACGCTGCTTGCAACTCCCTGGCCCTGCCTCATCTTCTCCTCTCACATTACCATGTTTGTTCTTTGCCCCTTTGTCTCCAGTTCCCCTTCTTTTGCCTTGAACTTGTCCCCTGGGAGAGTTTTCTCCTCTCAGGTTCTACTTTCCTCCTGCTTCATTTTGTGTGAGTGTAGGTGGGTTGCAGTATATGCCTCCCTCTGTCCTTCTGCCACCCCCTCGGGTACTTTAAATGTTTATCAAAATAACATTTAAACTGTCCACTGAGGACTGCAGTTCCTCTCCTAGATGGATGCAGGCCATCACCTTTGTACAGGCCCACATCCTCCCAGGTTGGTCCCCAGTCTCCAGTGTAGCTAAAGCCCTCCTCTCTGCACCATTCCTTCAGCCACGAGACCCCCTCCTCTCTGCACCATTCCTTCAACCACGAGACCCCCTCCTCTCTGCACCATTCCTTTAACCACGAGTTGAAGCTCCTGATGTGGAGTTCCCTGTCCTTCCCTCAACCGCGGACAAGTAGCACCTCAATGAAGGCCACCGTGCATGCTCCCCATTTTAGGCCCCTCCGCAGATCTGTGAACTCCTGCTGAACAATCCCAGCTGCATCCCTAGCTAGGTTATTGATTCCAGGTGGACAATCACATCTAGCTCCCTCCCCTATCACCCTAGTAATACTTAGGAGCTGCTGACCATCCCTTTGAGTTGTGGCACCAGATAAGCATCTTGCCTCCCTCTCCACCTCCTCCCTGTTCCCAAATCTATCCCCTTAATGATAGAGTCCCTCACCAGAAGCTGCTTACCCTTATGTTAGGGTCCTCTGCCACCCACCTTGGGTTCCCCCCTTTGGGGGACCCCCGCATCCTCCCCTGCTACTACTGCAGGTGCCGCCACCCAGCAGCCTTGTCCAGCCAGAACGGCAAAGAGTTGCATAGAGGCACTGGTGGAGGAATGTGCCCCTGCTCTACCACCCACACCCTCCTGGAGCCAACATCATCTAGCCATTCCTCTTTCCCCCAGGTATCCTCTGGGGTAGCAGCAGTAAACTTGGTGGCCCCTGTGTGAGGGACGAGGCCATCTGGATCCTGGTCAGCTTGGCCTGGAGTCTAGTGAACTCCTCCCTCAATCCAGAGAGGTGTATACATATGGAACAACACCTCAGTTTCCAGAATATCTCCCTGAAGACTACTGCTCAATACCTACTGCACTGTACCACTTCCGTTGATGGCTGTATGTTCTTCCTCCTGCTCCTTACTGCACCCTGTCCCTCTGGTTCTACCCCCTTGAACCAACTAGCAGTCTTTTCTGTGTCCCCCTACTGCAAATAGTGTCTCCTGATTTTCCCTTTTACCCTTGCTTTCCTATTTACTGTACAACCTTCTTTAAATTCCTGCCTACTCCCCTCTGCCTCTTTACTACTTTTAGAACTTTCCCCGTAGTGCCCCACTAGAAACCTTACGTCCCCTCGCCCTAGATAGGGTGTTCCTCCTATTCTCACTAGTGGTCTGCCTTCTACCCTTTACCTGTAGTGAGTGTAACAACAGAAGTGACCAGATACCTTACCTTGGTCGACCGGCAGAGTCTCTTGCTCTCCTGTTTCCTCATGAGGATGGTTGCCGATGCCTAAGACATCAGTACCTGTTCCACTCCTTCACTGTTCCACTCATTCGCTGGGACAGCATGTGCTGGGTCACGTTGGACAATGGAGTTTTTTTTTTTTATATTGCACTTGTTAGAAGGCACTAAGCCTCTGTCAGCTCCACCCTCCAATTACATACCTGATTCACAGGGCTTCCTGAATCTACTCAGCCCTAAGATTAAACCCCTAAGCTAGTTTCTCCCCACTACCTGTTACAGTTTTAAACACAAGTCTCTAAGTGCCCCAAACACTACCTACAAATCTTTTTTTTTTCTCCACTTACCCTGCTACTTTCAGTATGAAGAGAAATATGCTCCAAACAGCGTCTCACTGAAGTAGTTACTATGAATCTACCTCTCTCCCGTCTCCGTTGTTTTATGTCTATCTACACTAAATGTGCTGTTATTAAGGTTTTCAGTATGGACACACTGACACAGAATCAGCCTTTCTTCTCTCTCTCTCTCTCCCTAGAATACAAACTGTACTGTGAACTGTGTATGTCCCTGTTTGATGCAGTTGTTACTGATGGCACTGCATACTAGGTACTTTCTTGCCAGTGTACGTCTTGATATATTGTATTTTTACTGTCTGTATTCTTGGTTGTACTCTCCCGGGTCGCACCTGAAAATAGGCATTCAGTTGCCTGGTGTGCCTACCTGGCAAACAAAAGCGAAATAAATAAATATAAAAATAACTTTTAAGGTGAAGCTAAGTGCAGTCACTCCTCTCGGTCAGCAAAGTCTGAGGTGTATTTATAACAGAGTACAGTAATCAATCTTTGTGAACTTATTTATTGTCTCTGAAAGCTGCAGTTCATGTTAAGAACAAGAATTAGCATTTATATATTGCATGTATTCCAAAGCACTACAAATAATGAGAGACTGGTAGGGAAGGAGCTGCGAATGTGTAGTGGGAGTCATTCCACACATCAAGACCCATGCACAGCCTTAAACAATTGCATGAACTGATTTTATGGGAAGGGGAATGTTGTCCAGGATATTGGGCAAAATTGCCTACTTTTGCCAAAAGCGTCTTGGGTTCTTTTACTTCCACCTGGACACCCACCCAGACAGCAGCAGTGATGGGCAGAAGGGACTTCAGTTTAACATCTCATCTGAGGGGCAGGCCAGCCCACCCTGACGGTACAGAACCACCCTAATACTACTGTACTTGGGAGCCATCATTGATGGTACAAGTCCAATCCTGGTATGGGACTAGAACCCATGATCTTCTGGCCCAGAGGTTGGATGTGCTATCAACTGATCCACACTGACATGTTAACGCTACAGTATGTTAAAAACAGCACAATGTAGCCAGCCACTTGGTATAGTGTTAGTGCTACTGCTCACGGTGCCGAGGACCTGCCTTTGGAAACGAGTGCTGGCCTTCAAGGGTTGGGCGGGGAGGAAGGTGCTGCTCTTGCTGCATGAGCCACCTGGTGGAGATCAGGTGGGAGCACAGCTGGGAACACCAGAAGTGGGTGGGGCTGCCGACGGATGCCCAGCATGCATGCATGCGTGCCCGCATCACTGCACGTCAGGAATCCTGCAGAGAAAAATGGAAGGATGGAAGAAAACCGCTGTCTGCTCCACGACGGCACCCTCTGCAGGTTCTTACATGACTGATATGGCTGGCCATCCACCTATATATAGGTCTGTATAGGTACTGGGTAACATTTGTTTAACCTGTCAGTCCAGGACAATGTCATTGATGATTTTGGGAGCATGTTATCAAGTGAAACCTGAATAAAAAAGCTCTTTTAAAAAAAATTAAAAAAAGGCAATTTTTTTTTTTTATTCAGTAAGGGAGCAACAAATCTTTCTTGCTGAACTGTACTACAGCAGGCTAAAAACAACGAATGTAATATTTTTACCTTAGTTCTTTTCTGTGGATTCTAAGAAATGATGACAGCTTTGGCATTCCCCCTCTGGTTCTAGACCAGATGCAGTAGATGTTTGAGATGGATATCTACTGCTGCTGATCTAGCACTGCCGTGTGTTGGCTGGAGCCATCTTTTCTGAGGCTCTGAAGAAAATAAAGCAAACAGTTATCTATCAGTTTATTTTTTTAATCGAGCTTTGTGGCCCCCAGCTGGCACTGTACACCTGCATCAGGTGTTCCCAGATCCCGAGTCCCATCCTTGACTCCTCCTCCCCCCAAGCTGTCACAGCGGCAGGGAGCCACACAGGATGGGACCCGAGAGAAACATAGAAACATAAACTTTGACAGCAGATAAGGACTGCTTGGCCCACCCAGTCTGCCCATTTCCCTACCTATTGGATAAGCTGCCGATCCTAGTTAACCAACAGTCTACTTCGTCCTACCCCCCCACAAGAATTGCCTTATGTCTGTCCCATGCATTCTTGAATTCCCCCACTGTTTTGACCCCAAACCTCCAGCACCATCATAAATTGTGGGTGGTGCACATGGATTTCCTTTGGTTTCTCAATTGACCTCATCCACCTCCCTCATGGTGCCAGGCAGTGCCCTGAAAAGCTGTGCAGTATGTTGCATGCCCCTGCAAAGGAGGCAAGCTCCCTGGCCCACAGCAGGGATGGCCACTGCTGCAGAATATGACACCATCCCCTCCCAGTGAGGAGTGCTACCACCCCCCCGGACCACCCGTCCAACTCCCTAGTCTGCTTCCAAACAGGTCTGCGCTACCCACTGGGCTATTGGGTGGCCCAAACCAGTTATTGTGACCTTACTGTAGGGCATTTCCATAAGGAATCCTTGCCTCTCCCATACTGAATAAGGAAAAGTTATTTTTTAACATGGTTAACATACATTTTGGCTTTAAGGTGAAGGAAAGCATTGCAGTATCCCCACTTTCTATCTGTATTCCCTGTTGTCTTTCTGTATACATCTCTCTTTGTTTTTGTTTTCTGTCCCCCGGTCTTTAAAAGCATTTCTGTATGCTGCCTCCTCTCCCCCCATGCACCATCATAGGTGCACCAACCAGGCAGTGAAATTCTCTGTTGTAGTCAGTCAAAGGTTCCTGATACAGACACACTTCTTCCATAGACTGCAGACACACTTCTTCCATAGACTGCGGACACACTACTTCCATAAACTGCAGACACAATACTTCCATAGACCACCGACACACTACTTCCATAGACTAGATGCACTACTTACATAAACTGCAGACACACTATTTACATAAACTGCAGAAGCACTAGTTACATAAACTGCAGATGCACTACTTCCATAGACCACCGACACACTGTTTCCATAGACTGCAGACACACTACTTACATAAACTATAGACATACCACTTACATAGACTGCGGACACACTACTTACATAAACTGCAGACACAATACTTCCATAGACCACCGACACACTACTTCCATAGACTAGACGCACTAGTTACATAAACTGCAGATACACTGCTACCATAGACTAGACGCGCTACTTACATAAACTGCAGACACACTACTTACATAAACTGCAGAAGCACTAGTTACATAAACTGCAGATACACTACTTCCATAAACTGCAGAAGCACTAGTTATATAAACTGCAGATACACTACTTCCATAGACCACCGACACACTTCTTCCATAGACTGCGGACACACTTCTTCCATAGACTGCGGACACACTACTTACATAGACGGCAGACACAATACTTCCATAGACCACCGACACACTACTTCCATAGACTAGACGCACTACTTACATAAACTGCAGACACACTACTTACAAAACTGCAGAAGCACTAGTTACATAAACTGCAGATACACTACTTCCATAGACCACCGACACACTACTTACATAGACTGCGGACACACTACTTACATAGACTGCGGACACACTACTTACATAGACTGCAGATGGCATCTTGCCTCCTTACCTTCACTCCCTCCTCTCCATCCCTTCCACCACCCACTACTCCCTTCATAACCCCTCCCCCATTAGGTCCTTCACCCTCCCTTCCCGCCCGGTCTTCTTCCTCAGGGAGAGCAGTATTCTCTTATCACTTTCCTTTCATTTGGAACTCTCTCCCATACCTCTCAACCTTTTGTCCCCCAAATGTGGAACACTGCCTCTCAAAATGTGGAACAAATGAGCAAATGTGAAACACTTAATCAAATCTTTACCTAGGAAGCTCAGAACACTTTAAATGTTTGCATTTATGTTCAGAAAGTCTGTTATTACTTGAATAATATCGTTTTTGCATAATTTACTATAGATTTTTGCTTTAAAATGTTAATACTGAATGTGGGACAAGTCCCCACAATGTGGAACAGGGAGCTTTTGTGAAGTAAAATGAGGAACGTTCCTCGTAATGTGGTACAGTTGAGAGGTACGCTCTCTCCCCGCAGATATCCGCTCTGCCTCATCCACCATTTCACTATTTCAACTTCTTTGGTGCATCATCTCCCCTGCACACACGTGCACCTGACCCTTCCACAGTCCTGTCTACCTTCCTTTTTCAGCCCACTTCTGCCAATTCCCCTTCCACCCTTTTAATTTCTTCTCCCTCTCATATGTCCCAACCCCTCCTCACCCCTTTTTGTTCACTGCTCCACATACTGTACCTTTTGCTATGCTATACTATACTTTCAGGTACTACCTTGAGCCCTCCTTCTTTTACTATGCTATACTATACTTTCAGGTACTACCTTGCGCCCTCCTTCTTTCACTATGCTATACTATACTTTCAGGTACTACCTTGCGCCCTCCTCCTTCTTTTACTATGCTATACTATACTTTCAGGTACTACCTTGCGCCCTCCTTCTTTTACTATGCTATGCTATACTTTCAGGTACTACCTTGCGCCCTCCTCCTTCTTTTACTATGCTATACTATACTTTCAGGTACTACCTTGTGCCCTCCTTCTTTTACTATGCTATACTATACTTTCAGGTACTACCTTGCGCCCTCCTTCTTTTGCTATGCTATACTGTACTTTCAGGTACTACCTTGCGCCCTCCTTCTTTTGCTATGCTATACTGTACTTTCAGGTACTACCTTACGCCCTCCTTCTTTTACTATGCTATACTATACTTTCAGTTACTACCTTGCGCCCTCCTTCTTGTACTATGCTATACTATACTTTCAGTTACTACCTTGCGCCCTCCTTCTTTTGCTATGCTATACTATACTTTCAGTTACTACCTTGCGCCCTCCTTCTTTTACTATGCTATACTATACTTTCAGTTACTACCTTGCGCCCTCCTTCTTTTGCTATGCTATACTATACTTTCAGTTACTACCTTGCGCCCTCCTTCTTTTGCTATGCTATACTATACTTTTAGTTACTACCTTACGCCCTCCTTTATCCTTGCTCCTCTCATTCCTTTCTATGTTTCCTCTTAAGTTCTACTTTGCTCCTCCCCTCCCTGACCCTATATTATCCCACCTATCATCCCCTTATGGGGCTTATGCCCTGGAGGGAGTAGGCACACCATGCTGTTTTTTCCTCCTTCCCCTTTGAGTATCCATTTACAATAGCACAGGCAAGTAAAAGATTCCCGCTTACATAAATAAAGTTAAGCAACTGTGTATTTTTGTAAAATCAGTGTATGTATATAGTTATATATGTTTTTGCAACTTTTGCCATAATACTGGTAACAGCCAGAATGAGTGCCTAAACAATGGCAAGGTCTCTGGGGGCGAGCCACAAAGTGCCGCTTCTGAAAGACTGAGCGCTCCTTACGACCAACACACAGTAAATGAGTGAAACTCACAGCAGCTCTGTAAGGTTGCCTCTGACAGCATCCCACAGCAGAACCACGAGCCCCAGCAGGCCCGGTGACAGAGGAGGTGCAACCGACTGTCTGCCACAGCAACACAGTGAGCACAGGATGGCTTGCACAGCAGGCCGTGGCAAGCAGTGGCAGGAGGAGGCAAAGGGTGAGCACCCAGGAGACACCACAGGCGGAAGTGTTGCCGCGGGGGGCACACATAGACAGGGACAGGGTAAACCAGCAGCAAACAGAACAGAGGGGCAGCAGTATGAGCCTGCACCACCTCGCAGCACCAGGGCCGGACAAGTCAAACAAACAGACGTAGTGTGAGACACCCCCCCCCGGGTCCCAAAGCTGACACACACACACACACACACACTTACTGCGTTGGGCACCACACGGCAGGAAGGCGCCACAGGGAATTGCACAGGCACAGGGAGCTGCACGGATGATAGTGGTGGATCGCGGGGAGTGTGTCACATAGGCATCACTGTCATGGGGAAGGGGGCGTGGCACAACACAACCTGATATGCAAGACAGACAGGAAGGAGGCATGGCATGGTGGACACTGGGCGGGGTGCACAGTGCCTATAACACTGCCAGCCGCACCTGCCCCAGAAGATGTGACAGCAACACAGAGATGGAGGTGTGTTATGTGCAAAGCCAGAAGGGCAAGCCCATGGCTGTCCACAATGGCTTCATGTACTGCAAGGATAAGGAGGGACCTGAAAAGATATACTGGAGGTGTGCCAAGGTGAGGAGATACCACTGCATGGTCTGCCTGCACACTGTCGATGACATAGTGGTGGCCACCATCAGGGAGCATAATCATGCCCCTGATGCAGTGGACATGGGTGTGCAGCGCGTCCTGGGAACACTGTGGGACAGGGCACGGCGGACCATGGACAGCACCTTACAAGTCATTGTGGTGAGCACGTCAGACATTCCTGTGGCCAGTCGCCTACTGGGAGTGCGTCTGCTGCATTGGACAGTGCAGCATGTGTGACATGTGGCTCGTAGCTGGCCAACCACCCCACAATCCATGGAGAGCCTCACCATCCCTGAGGAGTACACCCTTGCCTCAGATGGCATGCATTTCCTCCTTTATGACAGTGGGAGGGAGCATGACAGCACTGTTGTCTATGCCACAGACTATAGCCTGCAGCAGCTGGCTGGCTGCGCTGACTGGTTTATGGATGGCACATTTAGGGCATGCCCCACCCTGTTTGACCAGCTATATACCATACATGCCATCCAGTCTGGCACAGTCCTGCCCACCGTACATGCCCTGACATGCACCAGGTAGGCACAGACATACATCCGACTGCTGGGCCAGTTCAACCTGTACAACCCGGTCATAGCACCGGCCATGGTCCTGATGGACTTTGAGCATGTCAGCCGGCATGGGTTCACCACCATATTCCCAGAGGCATGGGTCAGGGGGTACTTCTTTCACTTCTCCCAGGCCCTGTGGTGCAAAGTGCAGCAGCTACCAGACGTCCTGGCACATTACACCACCGACGCTGACTTTGCGCTGCATGTGCAGATGCTGCTAGCGCTGGCATTCCTGCCACCTGCCAATGTGCCAGCAGTCTTCGAGGAATTCCGGGAGTGGGAATATGTGTCCACCAATGAGGATGTCCTCCAGCCCATGCTGGACTATGTGGAGGACAATTGGATTGGCCGCCCCACTGGGCGCCGACGTGCCCCATTTTCCATTGAGCAGTGGAACTGCTACAAGGCAACCCCCCAGGGCCTTGCGAGAACCAACAATGCGGTGGAGGGGTGGTACAGGGCCTTTAACATCCGGGTCAGTGCCTGCCACCCCAGCTTCTGGCACCTCCTCGAGTGCCTGAGGGAGGAGGAGCGTCTGACTGCCGTAAGATCCAAGATGCTGGTGTCAGGGGCGGAGCACCACAGCCCCAGCAATGCTATCGGGACCTTGAGGCTAGGATATGCATAATCATGGACGAATACGACACCAGGAGCCACTATGACTACCTTAGTGGCCTGGCACACAATTTCACATTCCACATGTGACCAGCCGCATAGTGGCCCCTGGCATGCACCAGCCCCTGTAGCCAATGTCCAGCTCTGGGCTGCATGGCCCTGTGCAGTGCCGCACGATGCACAGCGTGCAACCCTCCCACATTACCCAGCACAGGTGTGCCCTTCTGGGGGAGCCCACACGTCCACCGAATCCCCTGAAGTCACCCATTTGACACAGTGCACCTGCCAGGGCTTCCTCGCATGTGCCACATGCCGTCTGCCACTGCGGCCCCCTCCACCAGCCACCAGCCCCCCATGGTGGCCTTTTGCAGTCCACCAGGCAGGGCTGTGCCAGTGACTGTAAGGGCCCCCCTGCAAGGGATGTTGTGGGGCCCTACCTCCCCACCAAGACTTCAAAATAACCATTAGCACACATGCAGTGTTTAGAGTGTACCTCCTTACTTGCAGCAGTCCTGCAGAGTATCTGTAGTTTATCTATGATGCCCCCTTCCCCCTTGCAGGCACCATGATCAACGTACTGAACGATGTAATATTTCCTTGTTCCTTCTGAGTGTAACCCATAGGTGGCACTATCCCTTGGGCTACTACCCCTGCCTGCTTGGCTACTAACCAGTTAAGGGGCCTGAGTTCTAAAATGGGTGCCTCCACCCAAAGGTCTGGGTTGGTTGTGGCTAGTCTAACCAGGTCACAGCCTTCTGGGACACTGTGACCCCCCCCCCATTTCCTCCCATTAGTGGCCCACACAGTACACAACAGTAACTTTCCCAGTACCCCAGATATGCAAACCACATACACTTGTACTTGGCACTTACCCCAGGACTGGTTCCTTCAGCTTGACTCTGGGAACCCCCTGT
This sequence comes from Neoceratodus forsteri, assembly GCA_016271365.2. Taxonomy (NCBI): domain Eukaryota; kingdom Metazoa; phylum Chordata; order Ceratodontiformes; family Ceratodontidae; genus Neoceratodus; species Neoceratodus forsteri. The sequence continues at coordinate 84,457,705 of JADMNL010000033.1, forward strand.
AAATTAAGGTGATGCAGTATAACAGCAACAATGCAATACCTTTACCATAAATTGACACCACAGTCAATGTAAATTTGCAGAAACAAACAGATCTGATTTATTTAGAGGTCTGTAACAAGGAGGGGAAATAGCTTGAACACATTAATAATCACAGTACTGTGCATGCACTTAGAGTCCCACTCAGTCACACTCTCTGGGTACCCAGGATGGATAAAGGGGCTAGCCAGGTCTGTTGCAGCTGGTTGGGGCCATGTGATGGAAAAATAACATGCACACACACAACTTGTAATCCGGGGCCGGATGGCTCAGTTCGTGGAAAGAAAAGTACAAACAATCAGATGACACACTTTGATTAAACAAAAGTTGCAGGGAGCTTCCCTGATAATTACTCACGATACCCAGGCTAAACACAGGAGGGCTGATGGATGAACTCTCTGGATTGCCAGAGGAAGCTTGACCCCTCGACGAAGGATCTTTCTGTGCAGCAAGGCAGTGACGCAGGACCCTCGTGGCAGGGCCTATCTGCGCCAGGCAGCATGAATTCAGTCCAATTCTTGCTGGGAAAACTACTTCCAGCACTAACACACAGTTTACAGCAAATGGGGAAACCAGATCGCAATCCCCTTCCAGCACATAGCACATTTATATGTAAAAGAAAGTGTACTGTACCAGGCAGGTAACTCCTCGGTCCCGACTGCAAAAATCACTGCAATTACCCGGGAGCACTACAGTAGCTAAAGTCCTGACAGGCCAATCGCTTTCAGCAAAATCTTCGATCTTCTACAGGGTAAGCCTGGTCTCCCAACAGCAGCTGCTTGCTTTACTCTCTACAAATTCGGATTCAGTCCAAAAACGTCCTCTTCTCCCTCTCAGGGCAGATAGCAGGCCAGGGATCAGGCCTTCCACGACTCTCCTGCGCGACCTACGGTGCCACACGGCTGCTCGCACACACCTAGCTCCTTCTCTCTCCAGCTCCCAGCTTGAATCTGGTTTCTTCTTTTGCCTCTCTCAGGGCACATCCACAACTCTCCCACGCGAACTACAGCGCCACTCGGACACTCACACATTCATAACTGTTTTGGGGACGCAGTCCGATCTGAAGATTTCCTTTTTCTGTTTCTCTCTGCTCGTCATGCCCATAACTCGGGGCACAACAAAGTAATTTGGAGACATGGTCCAAAATAAAGCTGTCCTTTTTCTCTCTCTGCAGGAAAGCCAAGTGCAGGAAGGTCAGACTCAGCCTTCCCACCAAGCCCCCACGCTGCCCCATGGGGCAGGAGCTCCACGAGCTGCTCACTCTTCCAGCTCCATCTCTGTTCTGACTGCTGTGCTCAGGCTGCTGGGGAATTTCCCTCTGATCCAAAAGATTCGGTTGACTTATTCTGGTGTCAGTCACAGCAGGGCTCCCTCTATAGGTGCAAAAAAGTGCCAAGGATCCAAAACTACATTACCCAGAGGCACCTTCCATATAGCCCCCTTTCAACAAACTCTAGATGAGAGTCCCAGTCCTGACTGGCCCAAAGCAGGCTCCATTTTAGAGTCTCCACATACTGATTGGTCCCACTCGGCAGTCCGGGACCAAAATGGTGGAGCTAATCAGAAACAGTCCAGGCTGCAAGAAAGCAGGTTAGAGCAAACTGCATTTTTATTATCACTCTAAACAATTCCCAGTAATTAGTTACATATTTCAGTAGAGCTCCCTCTGCGCCCTTAGCAATGGCAGAAACGGAGCGTATAGCCAGCAGCTCGAGCGGGACATGAGCAGGGAAACACACATTCCCCCATTCAGATTAATTATACTGCAATTGGGCAGCTCTTAAAGAGACAGAACTTGGAGGCTTTAAAAGCACTCACTGGGAATCGCATATAAACGGCTTTATCGCCGAACACCAACCAGGCTGAGGGCATTTAGGCTAACCCAAGGAAGGCTTTTCGGTGACCCCCATTTGTAGGGGGGTTACATGAGGATACCAGTATCATGCATAAATGTTTTGAATAATGGCCCCTATAGCTTCTTTGTTCTGCACCCCCATGCTATAAAACTGGAGATGGAATCTGCAGCACAGACCCCACACAGTTCCAGTTGAATAAGTACTGTACAAATATACTTTAGTCTGTGACAATACGTTTTTTTAGTGCTGACCTCTGAAGCAGTGGGCCCCTTGAGAGTGTGGGCCCTACTGCTACCGTGGCTCTTGCACCCCCCGGTCACTGCTCTGCCCCCAGGCTGTGCCCTCTGGCATGCCACACATCTGCCCATGTCACTGCGCATGCCCATGTGCCGTGCGCCACCCGGTCCCTTCGTGACCGCCAGCTACCGCTGCCACTGCTGTGCATCGCTTGTTGTCATGCCCTGCCCTTCGCCATCCCTGGCAGTGCACCTGGCCACTCTCTCTGTGTGGCACCCTTCAGGGGCGGCCCATGCCATGGTGTACTCTGCCCCCTCTGCCTTGCTGGGCGCGCTGCGTGCCCGGAAACATTCCATCCACCTCCTGCTGCATTCATGCTCCTCACTGTCACCGCTTCTGCACAGCTCCACCTTGTGGTGTTCACCCTTTCCCTCGTGAGTTGTGGGCGGCGCTGTTTTGGATGTGCCCATATCACATAAAACAGTAATAACTCCCATATTTTGTCTGTATTTTATTTTTAGTACAGTTGTTTACTCACTGCTCGGTTTCAGTCTACTTCTGTATCTTTACTGTATCCTCCTTTCCCTTTTCCCTGGGACGCATCTGGGAACAAGGTATTACAGCTCTGTGTGCTTTTCCTGGTGAAACTTTTTTCAAATAAATAAATTATATTTTTTATTAAATCACATTTCATGCTGTCAGCTAGGAAATCTGACTGCATGAGCTCCAGAGAGCTGATTCCCAGCTCTAGAGTGGCAGCTGCAGTAGCTCTCATAACTCTGCCCAATGTGTTGGTAGGATGGGTGGGGGCAGTCTTGAGTGGCAGCTGCAGCAGGTTACTTAACTTTACTCAATGTGTTGTAAGGGCAGGGGGGTGAGGTTACAGTGCATGAGTGGTGGCTGCAGTAGTGGTCATAACCCCACCTAGTATGTTGTAAGGATGGGAGGGGGTGAAGTTTTGTGATTGACAACCACAGTAATTGGGTTGGCAGTATAGCCTAGTGGTTAGAGTAAGGAGCTGTGAATGAGCTTGGCACATCCAGTAGATCTGGGTTTGATTCCCACAGCCTCTACTTACATACTGGGTGACTCTGAACAAGTCACTTAACCTTCCCAGTGCTCCAGGGTCGCCCCTGAAAACAGGCACTTGGGCTTAGTGGGCCTCACCTGGTTACCAAAGACTAAAATAAATAAAATAATTGTTACACTAACTCTACCTGAAATGTTGCAAGGATGGGAGGGGGCAGAGTTATGTGAGTGGTGGCTGCTGTACAGTGACTGTCTTCATAACTCCACCCACGGGGTCATCAGGTAAGGCATGAGTCATCAGAGTGATGACTGCATGAGCTGTCATAACCCCACCCTGTGTGTGTGTGTGTGGTGGGGTGGGGGTGGGGACAGACTTTTAATTGACATCTAATAGAAGTGCAGCATATGGAAGTGCAAGGTACTATAGCTGAGGGCAAAGTCTGGGTCGCTCATGAACCTTTTGTGGCTCAACAGTGGGCAGCATAGCTGACAAAGCTCCAGGGGTAATTGCAGGCAGTGAGCTGAAGCCAGGTGAACAACGTGCTGCTGTAGTCAAGTGCACAGACACAATGTTGGGATGCAGCGGAGGGCAGGTTAAGGGAGATGATCCACCCTCGGCCCACCCCACCCCTCCCCAGTGCTGGCAGTAAGTACAACTCCAGTGCCCCCTCTCTTTCCCATAAACCAGCAGTTTGTGTGGTGGGGGTGGTGGGATCTGACAGGACAATGTGTGGGTAGGGGGGCCATAATGGAAGAGTGTGTGGGGAGAGGGGGCAGACAGCTACAACCACATCGCTATTTTCTCAGGCGTATGCATCAGATCATACATTTTAATCATTGTATCAATATATTTATGTGTAATTTTAAAAGAGCTTTGTAAATCTTTTTTAGTAGGGTCTGTTTTATAATTGGAATAATGTTCTCAAGGGTGTGTGTAGTTGTGGAATTCCCACTTCCCCACTTCTCATATGGTTTTCAGCACAAAGCTTGCAGCTTTGTGTTATACCACACAAGGCATGGGTAAATCCTGTAATAATACATGCCCTAGAGTGTATTATTCCTTAACCAAAACATCACTAAAGCTGCAACCTATTTGCTCCCTGGCGGTATAGTGTACTGCCACGCCGGAGACCTGGGTGTAGGCTGGTCAATGGGGGGGGCGGGGGCTTCAACTGGAGAGTTATTGCTTCTTGAGGTGATGTGTTTGCAGTTTGGGATGACATACAAGAATGCATTGCTCATTAGTGCCCCCTTCAGCTGGCCAAGTTATGAGAAGGACTTGTCATGTAGGAGACCACCACCCAAAACCCCCATCTTTGATGTAGTATGGCGCCACATTGCAATGTAAAAGTATTGTTGTGAGGAACTGGTGGATCTGGAGGCAAAATGAGGAAAATCAAAGGTGCTTCTCCTCCACACACACACACACACACACACACACACACACACACACACAAAACAAGCATTTGTCAATCCCAAACATTCACTTAATGCATCGTGGCTATTGTAGAAGCCTGGGGGGGGGTCAGAGGAGCAAGGATCAGGAACAGAGAGTGAGGTGCTGGGAGGGGGGGTGGAAAGAGCCACCAATAAGGAAAGCTGCACCGTGGCTAATGTAGAAGGTGGGGAGAGTCAAAGAGCAAGGACTGGGGAGAGAGAGTGCAGCGGGCGGCAGGAGCCACCAATAATGAAAGCCGCACCATGGCTAATGTAGAAGCCTGGGGGGGGTCAAAGAGCGAGGACCTTGTGGAGAGAGAGAGAGAGAGAGAGAGAGAGAGAGAGAGAGAGAGTGGCAGGTGGCAGGAGAAAGCTATAGCCGTAACTCCAGCCATGTGCATTAGTGTGAACTGTAAGCACTCTCTCATTGGAGCAATTCATTTCTTTCATGTACAGGACATGCCACATCAGCAAGAAAAACTACTGTTGTGACCAGAGTGCCTGTTCATTGGTGTACACTGCCAAGCCCATTGCAGTTTCAGCTATAATTGGCTCGGCAGTGATATACCTCCACAATGCCATCAGTACCAAGACGTTCCTTGCAGAAGTGAACGCAAAAATTATTCACTAAAATGGGACTGCCTAGCTGGTCTGACCTGCAAAAAGCTGCATCACTGCCTTTCCAGAACTGTAAAAAGGGTAGAGAGCAAACATAGACCCTGAACAAGGTACATTGGTGGTTATGGATGAAATGTACCTCATCCCCTTTGTTCCCCGCCCCCCCCCCCTTAGCATCATCCTGCATCAGCATGTGAGTGGGGATGTGGGAGGCTAACATGATCACTCATGTCTATAGCTGGACTTCTAACAACCAAACACTTTGGAGACTGTTGAATTAGGACTGATTTTAAAAAAGCTGTCTGGGACAGATTTATGGCCCTGAAGCAGAAGTTTAACAAATCAATAGAGCGCACCAGCTGCCTGGCCTGGCTGGTGGCACTGTTCATCACCCTAATGTGTAGCAGCCCTGAGTAATAGCTCCTGTGGGAACTGCAGACTAAGGAGCTGAGTGAAATGAAAGTGGGCGGCTGGCTACTGCTTGCAAGCTGAGTGAGTTTCAAACACACTTGGGATCTTATCAGCCACTACCAAGTTGAGTACTGTCCATACCTCTCAAGTGTCCCTCATTACGAGGGATATCCCTCATTTTGCCCCTTAAAATTGCTCTGTCCCTCGTGGAAAAGGTGCTGCCCACAGAAAGAATGTGCTGTATATTCAGATTTTAAAGCAGAAACTCTAAATATTCTGAAATACTAAATCCAAAATAAACCTTGTACAAGTAAACACTATGGTTTTCACAGTGCTCTGAACTTGTATCTCCATGTTTGAGGATGTGTCCCTCATTCTGAGTGTCTGTGTCCCTCATTGTCCCTCATTTTGAGTGTCCAAAAATGTCCATGTCCCTCATTTCAGTGACAAAAGGTTGAGGGGTATGGTACTGGCAGTGGGTTTGGTTGGGGAAGGGGCTAGCAAATGTCCTTGCTGAGCAACACCTCTGAGACCAAACAAAAGGGACTGAGAGGACTGCAGTTTCCTATCAAGGGCTCATGTTAATATACAAATATAAAAATTGAGAAACTGCTGGCAGAAAAACACCACAGATCCATCAAGTCTGCCCAAAAAAATCTCCTACCTTTCTGCATGACCTACTGTTTTAGAGGAGTATTTCGCCCTAATGCCTAGCAGGAGAGATTACAGAGAGGGTATTTATTTGTTTATTTAGAATTTTTGGCCGGGCAAGGCACACTGAGGTGCAGCTCATTTTCAGGTGCACCCTGGGAGTACAGGGACTAAGTGACTTGCTGTGGGTCACCAAGTATGCAAGTGGTGGTTGTGGGATTCAGCCCCCGGTTTGTTCATTCTCCAGGTTCACAGCCGAGTGCTGTATGTTCTGTCTAGTCTATACTAACAGCGCAGGGATGTTAAAGAACAGCTGATATTACTTATATTGCACAATGTACCTGTACTTTTCAATCTGTAAAAAAAAATTGTAAATAAAAAGAAAGCAGCGGTGCCGGCTCCAGGATGCTGAGCGATGGGTGTTCGCTCGTCACACTGGCGACCCGGGCCCAGATATTGGGAGCGGAGTCCGGCAGGGAGGGAGTTTACAGTGTCCATTGGGCACATCCCTCCTGGGGGGAGGGGTGGGTCCTGGACTGCTGTTTGACGACTCCTGGTGGTGGCTAGTGGCTGGCATTCTTGGCAGCATGTGGCCTCGATGTGCTGCTGAACACCCCCACCCCCAGGACACTGTTGTGGCTGGACCACTTCATAGGAGTTGGGGGGGGCGGGGGGCTGGGGAGAAAATGGGAAAACTAGCTGCCCTGCCGACCAGGTGATGGCAACTGGTCCCTGCTCACCACAAAGCCTGGAAAAGTCCATGTTGAGCCCTGCCACACTCAGAATACAGTTGGAATGCCCGTGGGTGATTCTCCTCTCCCAGATCCCCTCCATGGGGAAGGGGCCTCCTGAGGAAGGGATGCGTCTGGTTACCCGGGTTGCAGAAATGACAAGATGGCAAAGGGACATGGCATCGTGGGGGCCTGGGAAGCCTGAAGGAGTGGCTGGCCAAGGGCTTTGAAGGAGCAAAAAAAAAAAAAAAACAGCTGATAGCTTTTTAACCACCTATCCCAGGCCAGGCAACTTATACCAAGCAGCCCGAGGGACTAAATCTGTTAGTTTCTCTTTACTTCCAGGATTTAATCAAATATTTACCTAAATTGGCCAGGCTTGCAACATCCAGTTACAAGCTGAGCAGTTGCCAAGTGCTGCAGTTTCACCCCAAAATGTAGTGTTTGATTACATGAAAAGGGGAACAGGACAACAAGTCTCCTAATAGAATGTGAGTAGGATGGGGTGTGTTTAAAAGTTAAGATATGTAAACATCACAGGTCATCTTTGAAGTAGATCAGACACTTATTAAGTGGGGGTTGTGGGGTTTCAAACCTGGGTCTCCAAATTCACAGCTCTGCACTCTAGCCATTAGGTCAAACTGACTCCCAACTGCTTACATCTTTCGCTTTGCATTTGAAAGTATTTGGATCAGATATTCTCAATTTGTGCTATTATGTTTCTCATGTAAATCCTAAAACATTATTTTTATTATTTGTGGCAGAAAAAAGATTGTGCAGATTCTGTAGGGAAATAACAAAAATGTATAATTTCTGGAAATATGTCCCTAGAGATTACAAGCAAGTACTCTTCTACCCCCCCCCCCACAACCTGAACGGAAAAAAAAAAGACATTCTGTGGTTCTAATATAGTATTTTTGAATCTTGAGATGGTGAGGTCCAGACTTGAACTTGTGGCTTTTGGAGATGGAGAGGATCACAGATGTAGAAGTGGGTAGCCATCTGGGAACTAGCGACCATCGAACAGTATGGTTCACAATAAACACAGCAATAGAGTCAAGCCATACAAAGGCAAAGGTACTGGACTTTAGGAGGGCTGACTTTGCCAAAATGGGTAAGTGCCTAAGGAATGCACTAGCACATGGGCAGGAAGGAGGGGTGGAAGAACAATAGGGAATAATAAAACTGCCATCACAGAGGCAACAAGCCTTGTGTAAAGCAAATAAACAAAAACTAAACGATGTAAGAAACCACTATGGTTCTCAAAGGAAGTGGCAGTGAAGGTTCAAGAGAAAAAAAGCTTCAGGAAGTACAAGGAATCGCAGAAGGAGCAGGACAGAGAACTGTATCAGTTAAAGCAAAAGGAAGCTGGGAAGGCAGTCAGAACAGCAAAGGCCCAAACCGAGGAAAAGATAGCCAACTCAGTTAAGAAGGGATAAAACCTTATAGGTACATCAGGGAGCTAAGGAAGACCAAGGAGGGATAGTGAGGCTTAATAAAGGGGGTGGGCAGAGGGAGACTGTGAAAAGGCAGAGATACTAAACAAATATTTTTGCTCAGTATTTACAAAGGAAGAGGGGGTACCTAGAACAAACAGCAGAAACACACTGGATACAGAAGTTGATACCAGCCCATTTACAGAAGAAAGGGTTCAGAAAGAACTCTTAAAACTGAAGGTGGACAAAGCAATGGGGCCTGATGGGATTCATCCCAGAATTCTAAAAGAACTAAGGGTAGAATTAGTGACACCACTGACTACCCTGTTTAACAAATCATGGGAGGATGGGGTGGTACCCGAGGACTGGAGCAGGGCAGATGTGATTCCCCTTCACAAAAGTGGGAGCAAGGCAGAAGCAGGAAACTACAGACCTGTTAGTTTAACCTCAGTGGTAGGGAAAATGATGGAATCACTTCTGAAGGAAAGAATTGTCAAGTATCTAGAGGCCAGAGGGGCACAGGACCCAAGGCAGCATGGATTCACAGCAGGAAGGTCATGCCAGACAAATCTGATAGATTTCTTTGACTGGGTGACCAAAGTAGTAGATCAGGGAGGGGCTGTGGACATGGCCTACCTAGACTTTAGCAAGGCATTTGACACAGTCCCACACAAAAGATTAATATACAAGTTAGCTAGCCTGGGAGTGGGTCCCAAGATGACAGCCTGGGTAAAAAATTGGCTGGAAAATAGGACACAGAGAGTAATAGTAAATGGAGTCCACTCTGATGAAAGGGGGGTTACTAGTGGGGTACCGGAGGGTCTCGGTATTAGGACCTGTCTCTCTCTCAATGTCTTTATGTTTACATTGCAGAGGGACTGAAGGAAACGTATGTCTCTTTGCAGATGACAAAAGATCTGCAACAGAGTTGATGCACAAGGTGGGGTGGAAAGGGATGAAAAGGGACTTGGCAAGGTTAGAGGAATGGTCAAATGTATGGCAGCTTAGATTCAATGCTAAGAAGTGCAAGGTAATGCACCTGGGAAACAAAAACCCAGGGGAAGAGTACACAATGGGGTGAGATACTAACAACAACAAAAATGGAAAGGGACCTGGGGGTAGTCATATCAGATGACCTAAAGGTGGGCAAGCAATGTGAGAGGGCAGCAATGAGGGCTGGGGGATATTGGGATGCATGGGAGAGGCATCACCAGTAGAAAACAGGAAGTTATTATCCCTCTGTACAGACAGCTGGTCAGACCCCATCTGGAGTACTGCGTGCAGTTCTGGAGACCCAGTCTCTAAAGATATAGACAGGATGGAAGCTGTCCAGAGGAGGGCACTAAAATGGTGCAGGGTCTGCACTGGGAGACATATGAAGAGAGACTAAGAAGCTTAATATGTATAGCCTCGAGGAAAGGAGGGAGAGGGGGACATGATAGAAACTTTCAAGTACCTCAAGGAATCAACAAAGTCCAAGAGGGTAGCATCTTCAAAAAGAGGTGTGCAGAACAAGGAGGCACAATTTGAAGATAGAGGCGGCTGAGGTAATTTAAGAATGTTTTTCACAGAGAGGGTTGTGGATGCATGGAACAGCCTTCCGGAGGAGGTCGTGGAGTCAAAAGCAGTGGTGGAATTCAAGAATGCATGGGACAGTCATAAGGCAATTCTAGGGGATGGGGGTAGGAAAAAGTAGGCTGCTGGTTAACTAGGATCTGCAGCTTATCCAGTAGGAAGGGAAATGGGCAGACTGGGTGGGCCAAGCGGTCCTTATCTGCCGTCAAATTCTATGTTTCTATGTTTTTTAACAAAAGGTATCTCATAACCAGTCATACTTTGATTCATGGTAGATCACCCACAAATCACAGCCTGCATTGTTCTGTCTTTGCAGTGTAGCTGGCAGCATGAAGGGTGTGTGTGTGTGTGTGTGTGTGTGTGTGTGTGACCTATAATAGTTAAGGCAGGAAAAGGGAATCCTTCACAGATTTGTAAGAGGAATCTGACTGGACTCCCTGTGGTTTCTACCCCATTTTTCCCAAATTGGAGCTATGTTCTGATCCTCCGGTTCTTTCCCCTAACTTGAACCCCTCGGGTGTTCCAAGACAACTTCTAGTTCCCAGTTCCTTGCCTGTGGCTAGAATTAGTAAGGTATAGCTCATATGTGCATCACTTCACAAGGGAGTGGTGAACTTGAGGTACAGTACACACTGTGACTCATAGTCACTGCCTTCAAGCATTCCAGGAGCAGGGGCACTTCCAGATCGGTTAAACAGCAACAAATGCTATCTTCATTGCCGTGAGGCAGACAAGTCACACCAGGATGCTGCATGGTCCTTGGTCTAAATAAGCCAGCTTTAACTTTGTTGCCAAAGGGGCTGGCCTGGTGGTGCTGAGTGTAGAGGTGCTGGATGCCACACCGGCGACCCAGGTCCGGGAACAAGCCCGGGCCATCTGGGGTCAGCAGGAAGGGAGGGAGAGGATTGAGCATCTGGAGGACAGGTCTCCTCTCCCGGGAGGAAGGGGGGTTCAGGCTTGGCTCTTGACTGGCCTCTGGTGGAAGCCTGAGGCACAGCAAGTACCCTGCCATGTAAAGAGGGGATGAATACGTGGCGGACTTTGGTGGTTATGCCTTGACATCGGGGGCACACGCCACGCACAGAACAGCAGAAAAAAACTACTCCCTAGGCTCCTGGAAGACGGAATACCTCAGCACAGACCCAGTAAGCCCACTTGCCTGTCCCTGGTTGGTGCCCTGACAGGTGGAAGTTGTTCAGGGGTGTACAGGCCCCCACCTCTGTCCCTGCCTGGGGGGCAATCCAAGGCTACATGGAGGGACTACCGCGGGCCCAGATAAGGTGAGGCAGAGCAGACGCAATTGGTGATTCCTGAGGCAGCAGAGCTTAGGGGCAGGGGGGAGTATAAACAGAGAGTTAAAAAAAAATTGTTGCCAAAATATTAAATAAAATTTCAGACTTTTTATGTCTCACATCCCTGCACTGCTCTGGGGCCTCACACTGTACCTCTGTTTATTGGTATCTCTGTGTTCACCTGGACACCAAGCCAACTCCTACCCTCCTTACCTACTGAAATCCTTCTGGAATGGGGTCAGAGCCTATCCTAGCCAGAGACTGAGCACCATGTACTCCAAGCCGGGAGCTGGGTCTGGTGTCTGCACATCTGTACCCTCTCACCAATGGGCCACAGTTCCTGCCACCATTGGGAGTTGCAGACAGAACTAAAGAAGTTCTTCGCAGAATAGCTGCCATCACTGTTGGACACCAGGGTGATGCCATTCTACATAGAAACATAGAAACATAGAATCTGACGGCAGATAAGGACCGCTTGGCCCACCCAGTCTGCCCATTTCCCTATCTAATGGATAAGCTGCAGATCCTAGTTAACCAGCAGCCTACTTCTTTCTACCCCACCCCCTAGAATTGCCTTATGACTGTCCCATGCATGCTTGAATTCAACCACTGTTTTTGACTCCACAACCTCCTCTGGAAGGCCGTTCCATGCATCCACAACCCTCTCTGTGAAAAAATACTTCCTTACATTACCTCTGAGCCGCCCCACTATCTTCAAATTGTGCCCCCTTGTTCTTGCACACCTCTTTTTGTGAAAGATGCTACCCTCTTGGACTTTGTTGATTCCCTTGAGGTACTTGAAAGTTTCTATCATGTCCCCCCTTCCTCCTTTCCTCGAGCCTATACATATTAAGCTCCTTTTAGTCTCTCTTCATATGTCTTCTGGTGCAGACCCTGCACCATTTTAGTTGCCCGCCTCTGGACAGCTTCCATCTTGTCTATGTCCTTGCGGAGACTGGGTCTCCAGAACTGCACACAGTACTCCAGATGGGGTCTCACCAGCTGTCTGTACAGAGGGATAACAACTTAATGTTTTCTACTGGTGATGCCTGTCCCTATGCATCCCAGTATCCCCCCAGCCCTCCTTGCTGCCCTCTCACATTGCTTGCCCACCTTTAGGTCATCTGATATGACTACCCCCAGGTCCCTTTCCAATTTTGTTGTTGTTAGTATCTCAACCCCATTGTGTACTCTTCCCCTGGGTTTTTGTTTCCCAGGTGCATTACCTTGCACTTCTTAGCATTGAATCTAAGCTGCCATACATTTGACCATTCCTCTAACCTTGCCAAGTCCCTTCTCATCCTTTCCACCCCACCTAGTATCAACTCTGTTGCAGATCTTTGTGTCATCTGCAAAGAGACATACTTTTCCTTCCAGTCCCTCTGCAATGTTGTTTATAAAGACATTGAAGAGGACTGGTCCTAATACTGAACCCTGCTGTACCCCACTAGTAACCCCCCCTTTCTTCAGAGTGGACTCCATTTACTATTACTCTCTGTGTCCCATTCTCCAGCCAATTCTTTACCCAGGCTATCATCTTGGGACCCACTCCCAGGCTGGCTAACTTGTATATTAATCTTTTATGTGGGACGAGTCAAATGCCTTGCTAAAGTCTAGGTAGACCATGTCCACAGCCCCTCCCTGATCTACTACTTTGGTCACCCAGTCAAAGAAATCTATTAGATTCGTCTGGCATGACCTTCCCGCTGTGAATCCACCCTGCCTTGGGTCCTGTGCCCCTCTGGCCGCTAGGTACTCGACAGTTCTTTCCTTCATAGAAACATAGAAACATAGAAACATAGAAGTTGACGGCAGATAAGGACTGCAAGGCCCATCCAGTCTGCCCATTTGTTTTTCTACCTTATAAATGTGCCATCGGCCTTTGCTCTGTCAGTGGCCTATCTATTCATAGTCATTTGTATTGCTCCCTTATGCCTATCCCATGCCTGTTTGAAGCCCTGCACTGTATTCATAGCCACCACTTCTTGTGGTAAGCCATTCCATGCATCCACCACCCTTTCTGTGAAAAAGAATTTCCTCACATTCCCCCTTAATCGGCCCCCTTCTAATCTCATGCTGTGTCCTCTTGTCCTGCTATTTTTCTTATATTTAAACGTTAGACTCTTTCACCTTGTTAATGCCCTTAAGGTGCTTGAATGCCTTGATCATATCACCTCTCTCCCTCCTTTGTTCAAGGGTATACATATTGAGCTCTGTTAATCTGTCCTCATATGTCTTCTGATGCAGTCCCTGCACCATTTTGGTTGCCCTTCTCTGGACTGCCTCAATTTGGTTAATGTCCTTGTGAAGGTGTGGCCTCCAATACTGCATGCAGTACTCCAGATGGGGCCTAACCAGTGTCTTGTAAAGAGGGATTATTACCTCCCTCTTACGACTTGTGATACCCCTACTAATACACCCTAACACCCCCCTAGCCTTACCTACTGCTTTAGAGGTCTGCTTGGATGATTTCAGGTCATCAGTGATGATGATACCCAAGTCTCTTTCTTCCTTTGTGACTGCTAGCAACTCCCCTCCCAGCCTATAGGTGGCTTCAGGGTTTCTCTTCCCTATGTGCATGATTTTGCACTTCTTTATGTTAAATCCCAGTTGCCACTCTTCTGACCATTTTGTCAGTTTATCCAGATATCTTCTCATTCTGCCCACCCTATCTGGATCATCTACTCTGTTGCAGATCTTGGTGTCATCTGCAAACAGACAAGCCTACCCTCTAGTCCATCTGCAAGGTCACTAATGAAGATGTTGAAGAGGACTGGCCCCAGGACTGATCCTGAGGTACCCCACTTGTGACTTGCATCTCTTCTGACTGTATACCATTTACCACCACTCTGTTTTCTGCCCGTCAACCAGTTTTCCACCCAGTTGACCAACTTCTGACCCACCCCGAGCCTACCCAGTTTATTTATCAATCTTCCATGTGGAACAGTGTCAAAAGCTTTGCTGAAGTCAAGGTAGGTGACATCAACTGCTCCCCCTTGGTCCACCACTCTGGTTACCCAGTCAAAGAAATCTATGAGATTAGTTTGACAGGACCTTCCTTTTGTAAACCCATGCTGTCTTGGATCCTGTGCCCCTGTAGATTCCAGGTGTTGCACTATCTTTTACTTAAGGAGTGCCTCCATAATCTTGCCCACTACTGAGGTAAGACTGACTGGTCTGTAGTTTCCCGCCTCCTCCCTGCTACCACTCTTGTGGCTCGGGATCACATGAGCCCTTCTCCAGTCTTCTGGGACCTCGCCTGTGCTCAGAGACTCACTAAACAGTTCTGCTAATGACTCTGCTAGTTCCACCTTTAGCTCCTTAAGTACCCTGGGATGTATGCCATCAGGTCCCATTGCCTTATCCACCTTAGCTTAGCAAGCTCTTGTAGGACCCTTTCTTTTGTGAAGGAAGTAGTGCTCACCTCCCTCTCCCTGTGTCCATGATGCTGAGCTGTGGGCCCTGCCCTACCTTCTCTTCAGTAAATACTGAGCAAAAGTATCTATTTAGGATAGATGCCTTTACAGGGTCCTCCTCACATGCTCCCCTTTTCTCTATTAAGCTTAGCAATATCCCCTCTGGACTTTCTCCTTTCACTAATGTATCTATAGAAAGTCTTGTCACCTTCTTTTACTGTTCATGCTAGTGTTTCCTCAGTTTGGGACTTTGCCTGCCTTACTGCCTTCCCTGCTTCCCTTAGGGCAGTTTGGTATGCCTCCCTATCTTCATCCCGCTGTGTTCCCTTATATTTCCTGAAGGCCAGCCTTTTGGCTCTGACCTTTTCTGCTACTGTATTTGAGAACCAAAGTGGTTTCCTTCTTCTTTTGCACTTCCTTTTCTGTCTAACACAATGGGATGTTGCTTCAAGTATTGCATCCTTAATGCTTGCCCACTTTGCCTGTACCTCATCTGTGTTTCTTTTTGCCAAGGCTAGCTTAACTCTGTTGGCCATCTTATCAAAGTCAGCTCCTCTGAAGTCCCATATTTTGCCTTGGAATGGGATGATTTAGATGTAGTAGCCAAATTGAACCATACCATGTGATGGTCACTGGCCGCCAGGTGACCTTCTACCTGGAGATCTGTGATCCCTTCCTTGTTAGTCAGTACTAGATCTAGGATAGCCCTGTCTCTTGTGGGTTGCTGTACCAATTGTTTGAGGCCCTCCCCCTGCAGGGAAGTGATTCCATAATTTTCCCTATCACTGACGTTAAACTAACAGGTCTGTAGTTTCCTGCTTCTGCCCTGCTCCCACTTTTGTGAAGGGGAATCACATCTGCCCTCCTCCAGTCCTCAGGTACCACCCCATCCTCCCATGATTTGTTATAGGGTAGTCAGTGGTGTCACTAGTTCTACCCTTAGTGCTTTTAGAATTCTGGGATGAATCCCATCAGGCCCCATTGCTTTGTCCACCTTCAGTTTTAAGAGTTCTTTCAGAACCCTTTCTTCTGTAAATGGGCTGGTATCAACTTCTGTATCCAGAGTGTTTCTATTGTTTGTTTTAGGTACCCCTCTTCATTTGTAAATACTGAGCAAAAATATTTGTTTAGTATCTCTGCCTTTTCACCGTCACCTCTGCCCACCCCTCCCTTTATTAAGCCTCACTATCCTCCCTTAGTCTTCCTTCGCTCCCTGATGTACCTAAAAAGGTTTTATCCCCCTTCTTAACTGAGTTGGCTATCTTTTCCTCGGTTCGGGCCTTTGCTGTTCTGACTGCCTTCCCAGCTTCCTTCTGCTTTAACTGATACAGTTCTCTGTCCTGCTCCTTCTGTGATTCCTTGTACTTCCTGAATGCTTTCATTTTCTCTTGAACCTCCACTGCCACTTCCTTTGAGAACCATAGTGGTTTCTTACATCGTTTTGTTTTATTTATTTGCTTCACACAAAGGCTTGTTACCTCTGTGATGTGAGTTTTTATTATTCCCCATTGTTCTTCCACCCTTCCTTCCTGCCCATTTGCTAGTGCATTCCTTAGGCACTATCCCATTTTGGCAAAGTCAGCCCTCCTAAAGTCCTGTACTTTTGCCTTTGTATGGCTTGACTCTATTGCTGTGTTTATTGTGAACCATACTGTTCGATGGTCGCTAGTTCCCAGGTGGCTACCCACTTCTACCTCTGTGATCCTCTCTCCATCTCCATTTGAGAGAACCAGGTCTAAGATTGTTCCCTCTCGAGTGGGTTCCAGTACTAGTTGTCTAAGGCATGCCCCCCTGTAGGGCATCTAGAATAACTCCACTCTTAGAAGTGGCTGCTGCAACTGCACTCCAGTTAACATCTGGCATATTCAGATCACCCATCAGCAATATCTTCCCTTTATCTACCATTCTAAATATACTTTCTATCATTTCCTTGTCCATTTCCTCCCCCTGAGAGGGGGGTCTGTATACAACCCCTATGCGGATTGTGGTTCCATTGCCTGCCTCCAAATTGACCCACAGTGCTTCTTCTCCTCCTCCTCCTTGTTTACCCTTTTGTTCTGTTGCTTTGATTCCTTCCCTTACGTAGAGAGCTACTCCTCCTTCTCTTTTTACCTTCCGTATCCCTCCTGTAGATAGTGTATCCTGGCATGTTTACATCCCAGTCATGGTTCTGTGTGAACCATGTTTCTGTGACTGCCACGATATCCAGATGTTCCTCCTCCATCAAGGCCACTAATTCAGGAAGCTTGTTACCCAGACTACGGCATTGGTACTCATTGCTCTCCATTTTTTGATGGCTTTACCTTCTGTAGCAGCATCCCCCACTGACCTTTCTACCTTGGTCTTTTTCTCATTCAGTACCCTGTTTTGTAGGGTGAGGCTGGGATTTTCCTGCTGCTTATCAGTGCCTCCCCCCTTGAGAGCACCTTGGCGAGGAGGGTGTGTCGTTCTGATGCAGCCAGCTGGGATTGCAAGTCTAGAACAATATTCTGTGACCCCCTCCCCCCCAGTAAAAGGTACACTATCTGCTAGGGCACTGACGCAACTTCACCAAACTTAGAGTTACCCCGCCCTTGTCTGGGGTCACCTATGGGCTTCCAAGGGGCTCCAGTACTGCAGTCACAAATGCCACTGATTCAGCTATTCACCTGATTTCTGTTTGGACTTGCTGTAGTGGTGACCAGACAGCTTGGCTAGAGGGAGCATCTTTTGGTCATCGGTTCTTGCTAATGGGGCACACAGATGATTTTTGCCATTAAGTCATGCACCACAGGACTGAGGGGGCAGGTATGCTTTACCGAGGGACCACAGACTGCAAAACCATGACAGTGGCGCATTGTGTTTGCAGCCAGAGCTGCCTACAAGGGACCCGTTATAGACATGTACACAAACATGGCCATGGCTCCTGACCCCCTGGACAGATGGGAACTTTGGTCAGGGAACCTTCCTGATCAGGAACTGTTCAGCCAGTCAGGTTATAAGTACAAAGAAGAGAGGGCAGTGAACCAAAACTTTCATTCTCCCCATCGGCTTATCACAGCACGGCATTGGGCTTCAACTGTGAAAGTACAGAAAGTGTGTGGTCATTGAGGCCAAGAGCATGGAAGGGACAGGAGTGGAGCAGTGTCAACATTACCCCCTCCACATTCATATGGAACCCTTGGACATCGTCCAAGGCTTCAGAATAATTATTTACAGGAGTCTGTGCCCCAAACTGGCATGGTAAAATGTGCGTGTTGTAGTTGCAGAATCTAACAGCTCGGGGTAGTTGTTTTTATGTTTTTAATTTCTGCTGTAGACCGGTCCCCTTCCCCCCCATACTGCAGTGTCTGACGCCATCTCTGGCATCACATTTTTCATGGCATCTTAACAATTGGCTGAATAGAAGCCTGACTCACAAGTGGGAATCCTTCTTTCCACAGGCGTTTCGGAGCCCGTAGGACTATAGTGCCATAGAGTGCTTGGGGGATATGGATAGACACAGTCTGATCCTAAGCATATTCCTCCTGCTTAGAAGGAAGCCACTAGAGATATGTGAAGTCAGCAAATTTTGCTTCACAAATGAATTTGCAAAGTTTGGCAGATTCCAGGAGTGCTAAGTGCTGACCTCTTTTTCAAGCAAAGTCTTGCAAATTTACTGGCGAAATTGCAACTTTGCCTTGCCTTCACCTGACTTACTTCCTCAGGAAATTGTAAGAGACTACCCGAACATAAACCAGAGCCCAAATGTAAAATAGTGCAAGCTATAAGAAAAGTCGGGCTAACGTAAAAAACAAACAACTAAAAGCTCCGGTCGACATTAAAAAAAGGAGTTTATTATAAAAACTCACAAAAGTAGCACTCACTCTACCTGAAAAGCAGACCAATGTTTTGTGCTGTCACCTTGAAAAAGTACATGTGACAGCATGAAACATCGGTCTGTTTATTTTTTTGCTTACTTTTGAGATTTTATAATAAACTCTTTTTTAACACTGACTGAAGCTGTTAGTCATTTGGTTTTTCCATTAGCCTGACTTCTTCTGTTAGTTTACACTTCCCCAGGAAAACCCATTGTGAAGTGACGAAGTGAGCAATTAGCAAAGTTTTTTGCAAAGGCGAATTTCATAATTTCACCCGAACTTCATGAGGCCACCTTCTCAGTTAGGTTCTTAGTGGAGTGACATGCCTCCCTCACAAGGTGCCTATTTTGACAACTGCGTTCCACTAAAAATATAGGGTGGACTGAGAATAGGGTGTACCCAGCCGGACCTGTACCTGCAGCCTTCGAGTGAGATATCTTTCATGTGAGCTGTGTAAGCAGTCTTGCACCTAGTTTAGTTAGTCTGAGACTTTGGAATAAGGTTGGGTGGATAGCACACTATGGGATCTGTCAGGTCCTCCAGAGGTTGTGACAGTGAATGATTCAAACCTATCCAATCCGTTTAGCCCGAACAAAGGATTCACATAGTGCATTTTCTGATCTGGATCCACACACATGTTAACACCTTCCAAACTATCCAAATCTGAACAGATACTGTAAAAGAATAAAATAGTGCATTCGTTCTATTTTACACATTGTATTAATTGAGTGAAATAGTGCATATTTTATTTCCTTGTAAGCAGTTTCTGCCTAGTTCAGTGCAATTGTCGATGTGTAACTTTGGCCAGTTTGTGCTGTTTTATATTTGTGCAGTCATGAAAACTGCATAAAAATCTCTGTCATATGAATATTTCCTGTTTTATAAGTTTCTGCAAAACCCTACTCTTTACTTAGCCAGAAACAACAGATGGTACACTGGGCCACAAGGTCCTTATCTGCTGGCTACGTCTATGAATCTATAAAACAATGACCCTCTTCACAACTGATCCAGGTTTTAGTGCTGCCTATTTGTCCACCCTCATGGGCCATGCTGGTCTGGATTCTTCCAGGCATTTATCCCTTTCAGTTACCAGGAACAGGGACTTTATCCCCTTTTTATGGTTAATATTCATTATAACCTGTGTAAGAAAAATATGATGCTGCGACTGGCTGAGACATCAGTACTGCTGTGTAATTATGTGCCCATAATTACATGCCTGCACTTCTTGCAAGGTGTTGGCCTCTTTACAGCACAAGTGCCCATGCTCACGCTGTTCGAGCCAGCCAGCGAGCTGCTCCAGCACGTTGCTCTCGGTGAGTGAGGGAAGTGTTGGGGTTATTAAGGAAGCCACGCTGAGTAATTCTGAATTTCAAAAACAATAAATAAGTAAATTAAAACTGACAGTTGCCCCGTGACGGCTCGCTATCTCCTGGAGGAAAAGAGGGTCTGCGGCCGAGTGACAACCAACCTCTGGTGGAGGCCAGGGGTATGGCAGCATGTCAGGTCCCACTGTGTAGGGATCCCAGCAGCACCCGGGCCAAACAAGTTGCACTGGCTGGCCCTCCCAGTGCCTTCTCCTCGGGGGACCCATCCAACGGGTTATGTTGGGTTACCCGGTGGGGCTGACATGTGGGTGGTGGCTGGAGGCGGGGGTAGAGTGCCGGCAGGGGTCCTAGGTGACCCAAAGGAGTGGTTAGTCAGGGAGCGAGGGAGGAGCAAAAAAAAACCTGACAGTTGCATCTGCTCTGTCTCTCTCATGCCCCAGCACATCTTTCTTGGTGACAGAGGAAACAGGAAGTGTTAGGGACATCGAGAAAGCCACACTACGAGGAAGCTGCATGGTCCAGGACAGGAATTCTTTTTTCTTTTACTCTTGGTTCCTTATCCAGAAGACCTTTTACTTTATAGCATAAGTAAGAAAAGTTAGTTGCTATGATTTTTCTTACACATGTTATAAGTGCAATAAAACACTCCAGTGATGTGTGATTACGATCAATAATCACACTTCTCTCACGGGTGTTTAAAGGCACTATGTGCAAGCACGTCATGCCTACCAACACCCTCAAGGGGCGTATAATTACTGACACATAATCACCTACCCTGTCGTGCATTATTGCATGTGTGACTTAATCCTGTCCAGACGGTGACTTGTTGGGGCATGGGAACAGAGGCTGGTGCACTCTGCGTCAGTGCAACAACTATAGGGCACAAAGCCGCCTTCTGCAAATGAACCTTCTGACTGCTGCTTTTCCGACACGTGAGAACATTGCCCATGAGTAAAGGAGTGATCCAAGAATCAACAAAATTGTATTTTCACACTGCATCCCATTTGGTAAACACTTTGAGTGTTTGAGTTTAAGATTTCGATGCTGTAGTCAGAGCAGGGCTGCAGAGCTGCTGCTGACTCATTGTAGTTAAGGGAATGGTCTTTCCATTTTCATTCGCATCTTGGGAACTGAAGACCCAACTATAGCACCACTATTATCTAAGGGTTGGGGACGGGGAGTGGGGGAAGTGTCTGCTGTTCTTATCCGACTTCTTTTTGTATATATGTTTGTTAAACGTGTTCCAGGCTGCAGGTGAAGGGTTGCAGGCAGAGGGCGAGTGGTATAAACATGGCTCAAGGGTGGACTTTCAATAATGCTATTATTTGTTCTGCCATTATTGAGCCTTCCCCCATGTATTGCTTGTTTCATGGTTTCCACATCACTGTATTTACACTTTGTCTTGCTCTGTGTTACTTCTAGGCATTTGTAATTTGTTTCTTTTTCTTTTATTTTATACTTTTTGCCTGCCACCGAATGTCTGGTGTCTGTCTTGGTCACGGTGCCCCTGTACCTCCACCACCCATATTGTCTGCGCTCTTCCCAGTTACCTCTGACTTGCTCCTCAGAGGGCAGGGTCGCAGCACCGTAAGGGCACCAGCGCCGCAATCCTAGTATCTAGTCAGGAGAGCCAGCTAGGTGGCTAATTGAGGTCAGGGGCAGGAAGTCATGGAGACGTTTGGGGCAGCGTTTTTTCTCCCCTTTAAGATGGGGCAGTGATGTGCCATGACATCCTGTGTCTGTCCTGCCCCAGAAGTGTTTTTCGTGTGTTGGTGCATGGCGTCAACCTGGCCTCCGCCATATGTTGCTCCTGCACCGATCACAGTGCCCCCCTGGAGAAGGAGAGCAGTCCTGGGGATGCTCAATCCTTCTCCCCCTGCCGTCCCTCTGACAATCCAGATCCGTTTCTGAACCCAGGTCGCCAGCATTACAAGTGGAAATCCAACCACTGTGCTAACGGGCCAGCTTGTAATTTGTTTCAGTAATTTCATTCTTTGTGTTAACTCTATGAAATAGTATTGACCCTCTGCAACTTATGTACATTACTATGTCTAATCTTCAATGTTGTGATCTCCCAGGTCACGCCTGAAAATAGGCAATCTTTTGTCTAGTGCACCTACCTGATAAAAAAAAAAAAAAATAGATTGCAACTTGTTGCTGCTCTGCTATGTACAGACCCCAACCCAGAATCAAGTTGCCCACAAATGATTTAGCATCTGGTTCTTCATGAACATGCAGTGCACTTCTGGAGAGAGACGCTCTCTTCCGTCCATGCTCAAACATGGTAGTGAATGGCTGTCCCCATTGGCCTTGCAGGTGCCTATCCCAGGCCAACTGGAAATCGACCATGGTGCTAAGTATTGTTACATTTAGGTGGGATTCTGACTTCGAGGCATTCAGTCATAACCTATATATAATGGAGACCTTCAGGTTCCTGCTGGGAATGAACAAGGTAGACTGCTAGGAGCTGTTCATCAGGAGCAGAGAACACAAAACACACAGACATGAGAGGAAGCTGGGGGGGTGCTGAATGGGCATGAGAAAGTTTTATTTTACAGAGAGAGTGGTTGAGCCATGAAACAGTGTACCAGCAGACATGGTGAGTGAAACAAACATTAATGGTTTTAAACTCAGCTGGGAACGTGTAAAAGGCTTAATAGTTACTAAGGGGGATAGCAGTAAGGTGGGGGTACGGAGGGCGAGGGCACAAACCCTGGCTAGACAATAGGTCCCTGGGTAGGATAGGGCATAATAGGGCAGACAGGATGGACCAATGGGCCTTTTCAGCTGACATTCTCTATGTTTCTATGTTCCTAATCCCACAAATGGATGCTTTGCACCACTGAATCCTAAGACAAGTGCATAACGAAATGTGAGAGCCTGTGGTTCATCTCGCATTGAGCAGGATTTCTATTGCAACAGCACTTCATGTGTAGGGTAAAACTAACCTGTCTCATGATGCTAGTTGAGGAAGTCAATAGGGCCTCAGACTGGCAGAGGAGAAGATCAGATCCTGTTCAAGTGATGTCCTCAGCTGGGCTTTTAATGGCGAGTTTGGGAGGTGGTGGGGAAGAGGATGTACCTGCTGAAAATATAATTTTTTCTTTAGTATTATTTAGCTTCTCACCATGTACAGGCCTTCACGGTAAGCCCGGACTAATTTCTGCTACCTAGTGATGGGATACCCTGAGTAGCACAGTGGGTGGAAAATCTGTAAATTAATATATGTTTGTACAGCAGCATATTTTTTGGTAGTTTCTTATGAGGCTGAGAGGGAGGGGCCAGACCTGCTGGACCTACAGTCCCTTCCGACTTTAAATTGCTATGTTATTGTATTTGTGTTCCACCTGTTCCAACCCAGAAATCGGTAAATAATGTGTATATTTATGTCTGTGATTTTATTCATGTTTCCGTGATTATAGAAAATTGTGGGCTGTACACTTTTTTTTTTTTGTTTCGTAAATTATGTTTATTGATTTTATGAATATTACTTATAAGCTGGTTTACACAACTCACAGAGGACAAATTGTATAGACATTGACATCATTACTGTAGGATATGTAATCGAGGAGTCCAGGTTAATCCTTCATGTAGACATGAAGTTCCCTTCACATAATCAGCTGAGCGTCTGTTTACTGCAACATATTAAAATACAACATGCCAACACTTTGCTACCAAGGGAAAGGACCTTTTACATTATGGGAAAACCTATAGTCTTAGGCTTCGCATATAGCCATTTAGTCGTATAGTGTAGTACCTGTAAGAAAGGTAACATTTTCAACATTTCTTTTGTGTTCAAACATGCTGTAAATTTACAGCAACCAGTTAATAAAGGAATAATGCCGGACAGGGTGGGTGTTATGCTGGGATAACATCCCACCTCAGGTGGTTGGGCCTGAGGCCACCGGCCGAGGGCGTCCAACACCCGAGAAGGGATGTTATCCCAGCATAACACCCACCCTGGAGGGCATTATTCCTATTATACAATGGCTTGTCGTTTTTATAAAGAAAAAAATAATTTTACTTAGTGTTTTAAAATATTTTGTTAAGAAAAGATGCAGGCAATGTGCTCAATGATATCTGCAGGGATGTTATGCCAGGATAACATCCCTGCTGTGATGGCCAACTGACCAATCAGGAGCCAGGATTCTTTCTCGCCATTGTATAATGGGGTACAGCTCAGCGGCATGCTATGTGACAGTCGAGACCTGCACAGATCCTCCATCCAATCTGGTTGTAAACTAGGGAATTGGAACTGTTACCTGTTTGGGGGAAAAAGGTGCAACACTACCACTAAGAATTCCGAATCAGCCCAACTGTCCGTATACAAACATATAAAAGTAAATAACTGGTTTTAACGTCTTTAAACATTTGGTACTCCAGGGATCATGTAATCCAAGATTCAGCAGTCCACTTGGGTTAATTCGCCCATCGACTACAACTCTGGGAAGAAAAACATGGTCAATCGAACAACATAGAGGAAAGTCCCAACTCGGTTAAACAGACTTAGACACTGGGAGCGGGGGAGGGTACAGGAAGCTCCATAGGGTTGGCGCCATATTGCTACCATTATGATGCACATACTAAAAGCAAACAAAAACAAGGTATTTATGGTACAGATTACCATGGGGAGATATAGTCCCCTGTCAAAGGGCATATAGCCCTCCTCGAAGGCGCTGTTGTCTCCTGTTTGCCCTCCCCTGATCTCTACCCCCCTTTCACAAGTTATAATGGCTGACTTCAACATATTCTAGAAATCGGTCATCTTTTACTTTCCCTTATGCCTCTTGTGTTCCAAAGTTCCCTTTTATCCTGAGCAACATCTTAAGCTTACCTGCCTCCTGGGGGTCCTCGAAGATGTACTGCTACCCAAGTAAATGATTCTCAGGCAAGCTGGGAACTGCATATTATGGGTGACTCCTAAGTAGTGCAGTTCAGTCCAGACTGCGTCAAAGGACCTTCGATGGTCCCTGGTGGCATAACTGAGATCGGGGTAGTTGGATAGTTTTTTTTTTTTCCCCCTGTCAGCAGTCTCTAGCAGCCCGACCACTTGAGCCACCTCCAGGATCATGTCACGTTCATGCATGCCACCCAGAACCACCAAGAGTGTGCGAGCTGTATTCCTAGAGTCGAGTCTTTTACAGGGGAGTCACTCAATAGGCTCTAAACACCACAGTTTGAGACTGTGACCCAGCCATTGCCGCACAGTCTTTGGGGTCTTCGCCATCTGTGTTGTTGGGAAGTACTCAGATCCTGGCATTACTAGTGGAGGTGTAGTTTTCTAATGCCTCAAGCCAGTATCTCACAGCCCTAGCTTCCTTCATTCCTTCATGAGCCCAGCGGTGGTTGTTGTAGCTCACAGCACTGTACTAGCCACCTTTTTTGGCTCCGCTGGGGCCACGGAAGATTGTACCTCACATAGCTGCAGCCTCCCATTGAAGTCAAGTCACATTTTGGTTCAAAGCTATGATCCTTATTTCTAGGGCCTTCACAGCCTGCAGCACATATTTGTTGATAGTGCCTGTAGGTTCCTATGTTGCGCTGCTTCCAGGGCCGTTTCTTCCCTCCACCTTCATTCGCTGTTTTTCGAGGGTTGCCCACAGTAAACTGCTCCCCAAACCAGGTAGTACACAGTTGGGGAGATGGGTGGATAAGTCTGTGCACCAAAATTCCAAACAATATAACTAAAAAAAGGCTTTAAAATATAGAACTTAACAAAGTCAGTAGAGAACTAGTAGAAACCCATCTACTGTACTATCGTTGGCAGTTGGCTTCATCCCTGTGGGCCCTACTCTTGAACAATAAAGAGACTCTTCCCTCTATAAATCCCATCATTTCATTTTAAAGATACGAAAAGTTCCCCTCCCATGAACAAGTGAAACAATCCCTTTCTATAAGACTTGTGCTTGATGTCCTGTTGTTGTTTGAAGAGGTGATTATGTGCAAGTAATACTTCGTGCTAATTTATAGACCACTCGCAAGGAAATCTCAGTGCTATTTTATAGCTCAGCTGAGATCCAATATATTGTTTTCAGTGGAGTTCGCCTTTTACCTATTTTTATAGCTGAATGGACTTCTGGAGGGATTTGAACCTGGGTCCCCTTGTTACGAAGCCTGTTCTGTAACCACAAGACCACACTGCTTCTTGGAGACCACAGAAACATTGACTCTGTTAAGCAGTTGTGTTTTTTTTTTCTTTTCATAATGTCTGCACTTTGCAAATGCCGGTCCAGTAGCTCACTGTTTTCTGTTGGGATTTCCTGCACATCCTTGCTTATGGGCGGGAACCTACTTGTCATGTTGCCATGACAATATAATTGAAACACACTTACATTCCTAGCACTCCCCCCCAAAAAAATTTTAATGTCTAGCCTGGCTATTTGTTTTCCTCAGCTCTTCCTGTTTTGTGCTGTTCAGTGAATGAGGGTGACATGCTGTCTGTTCCCTTGTAATTGCATTCCCATGGCAACGCAGTTATAAACTGACAAGCAGCTAGGTTAAGATAAGGCTAACAAGCAGGGTAAAGATTAATCAGTCTTCATGAACAAACAGACCAGCTCAATGAGTAGTATAAACCTTGATTTTGACATGTTTTAATATTGGAAGATTTGGCATGTGTGAAGCCTGTTTAATGCATCTCCCTAGTGTGGGGTTAAGATGCATAGAATTTGTCAGCAGATTAAGACCCACCAGTCCATCCAGGCTGTCCATTAACTACCTGATTACACATCCGACCTAATATTAAACCATATTCAGTGAGTCGACAGCCCTGGTGGCATCTTGGTACCCACTCACCAGGCTATCTATACTCCCCAGCTGTCTATACTCCCCCCATAGACCACAAATGTCCCTCCTATCCATGATTGAACCTCATCACAGACTTTGCCTTAACCACCTGCTTGGGTATCCTCTTCAAGTTATCCAACACCCCTTCAATAACAAAAAAAAAAAAAGTTCTTGCGTCCCTTTTCAATCCCCCCCACCACCACCACCACCAACTTCCATAAATGCCCCCTGGTTACGGTGCTTTCATGCCTTGTCCCTATCATGACTCCCCCACTCCCGGGTTTCCAGAGGATATATGTTGAGACACTCCAGCTTCTACTTTTATCTCTCCTATCGTTGCCCCTGGATAATTTTTTAGCCCTCCTCTGGACCTTCTCCATGTGGTCCTCTTGTCTTTGTTTAGGTGCGGGGATTCCACAACTGCATAAACTATTCCTGGGGCGGCCTCACTAATGACCTGTAAAGGGGCAGTGTCACCTGTTTCCTTCTGCTAGAGTACCCCGGCATCCTGCTAGCCTTCCCATGTGCCTTATTGCTTTGGACTGTAGATTAGAGATTCACTGATAATGGTTTCCAGGTCCCATCTCTCAGAGGTTTGAATCACCCTCATTACCCCTCCTTGGCGGGGGGGGGGGGCTCCTTGGTGTAAATTGCCTGCCAAGGATAAGAGAGCTCTCAGCTGATCTTTAAATTTTTAAATTACATAAACATAGACGCTACCGGCTGATAAAGACTTAAGGGTCCATTCAGTCTGCCCATATACAGCTTCCTTCCTAACCATCTGACCTAATATCTTGAAGGGGGTTTCTATCCTAACCCCTTCTTCTAGTTCTTTAATCCCCAACCCCCTACCACTACCACCACCCTAGCTCCTTCTCCTGGAATTATCAGCCATTTAAACCTGTCTCAGCCTTGTTTGAACCCATTTATAGACCCTGCCCCACCACTTCTGCTGGTAATTTCTTCCATTGCTCCACCACCTCTCAGTGAAGTATAACTTCCTCCTCACATTCCTCCTTCAGTTACCACAGAGTAGCCTTCATTCAGACCCCAGGAATGCCTTCCTTATGATTAACAACTGCAGTCATTTACCTGGAATGAGCTGCCCTGGAGGCTAGAGTTTTATGCTAATTAGAGAATCTTAGAATGAAATTCAAAGCTCTGCTCTCTCTTGGCTGACTAGCAGTTCTGTAAGAACTGTTAAGCAGAACCAGATAAAGAGAAGGAAGTGGTGAATGATTGGGCCTGGATAGCTTAATTGGCAGAGTGCTGCTCTACAGAGGCAAAGGTCCAAAGACCAAGGTTCAGCTGCAGGTTTCCGGCAAGAGACTGTTTCAAGGGCCAGTCCTGAACACCGGGTTCAGCGGGTTACATGGACCTATTTTATTGACGGCTCCTCTAAGCATGCAAAATCAGAATTATACTCAGACAGTGGCATAAGCAAGTTGCTGTACAGTCTGGAGGGAACATGGGCTATAACTTGGAGCAGAGGGGGAGAACAGAGTCAATGAAGTATTACTTCATTCAGAGGGTGGTATGACTCTGGGGTGACTGCCCCAGGAGACCAATATAATCAAATTCAATTGGGTGCTTCAAGGGCAAACTGGTTGAGTTCCTGCAGAGGAATATCTTTGGAGGATACAGCTGCGCAGTCTGCAGTGGGATTGAGTGGATGGGCCTATTGTTCTTCTGCTTATTCCTACATTTGGTGGAGTACTGGTGGTGTATGTAAGCAGTAAAACCCGAAAGGGTGAGAGGTGTTGGGAGTACCCACCACCCATGGTGCCGCTCAGTATCAGAAAACAATTATTTTGCATGAAGAAGGTTAAATTGGAGTTTTAGTTTAGAAAGTTTGTGGAACTTTAACTATTGTCCAGCAGCTTATAAAAGTTCTATATTTATATAATTCTAATGTAGCTGTTATTATCTTTTTTTTTTTTTTTTTGGCATTATCTGTTTGTACCTCCTTCTACGTGCCCACTGTCGTCCTCTCCTTCGGGCAGCCAGGTCTTGCTGTTGCCTCCTCCAACCGATCCACCATCCAGCTGCTTGGATGCCCCCATTGTCCCAGTTGTATCCCTTCACGGGGGGGGGGGACTGTCCCATATCCCGCCGGGACCATTGGGAGGAGAGACTGGAGTGCACAAAGCACTCCCTTGCAGCTTCACCGGGGCGCAGAAATGCAGCTTGGAGGCATCATGGTTGGGAGACCCAGGGAAGTGGGCCGCCATCATCCGGATGGCATGCATGCATGCATTTTTTATGCTTTTCTTGTCCCCTCTTGTGTGCCACTCTTGTAACATTCCCGGTCTCCACCGGGGACA
Organism: Neoceratodus forsteri; assembly: GCA_016271365.2. Classification (NCBI taxonomy): domain Eukaryota; kingdom Metazoa; phylum Chordata; order Ceratodontiformes; family Ceratodontidae; genus Neoceratodus; species Neoceratodus forsteri. The sequence continues at coordinate 84,486,704 of JADMNL010000033.1, forward strand.
CTACAGAGAGAGGCTTCCAACCCAACCCACCCCAGGAGAGGAGAGCAGTCCTCCGAACGCTCAATCCTCTCCTTCTCCTGCAAGACCCCGGTGCCCCGAGTCCGTTCCCGAACCCAGGTCGCCGGGGTATTATCTTTTTAAAGAGTTTTTAACTAATTGGTGTACGTGCATCAATATTTTAATTGTTGTTACCAGGAAACTAACTACTATTTTTGAATACCTCAGTGTAAGTTTCTCTGTAAGAAACTGTTACACTTCTGCAAATTGATTCTGCTTTTAGACCTTGTATATTATATGTACAAGTATTTACTTTATGAATTAAGCCGAGACTCCTTTCTGGACTACCGAGCCAGTATCACTCAATTACAAACATCGATTAGAATGTAAGTACATTGTAAAAGTTGTAGGGAAGGGGAAATTGTTTAACCAGGAGAGGCACACTAAACCAAAGCTTGTTTCCAGGTGCAACCTGGGAGCACAAGGAAGTTAAGTGACTTGCTCAGGGTCACACAGTATGCAAGTGAGGAGCTGTGGAATTCTAACCCAGGTCTCCAGGTTTGCAGCTCAGAGCCTTAAACTACAGTGCTATACTACCTCCGATAATTTTACATTGTAAAAGTTGTAGTGTATGACACGGTCGCCTAGAAAGTAGCTTGCACTACATTCTTCTTGTGAAGCAACTAATTTGATTTTAAAATGTTGGGGAACAGATTATCACTAGCTATTTTGTATATCTCATTATTTGTAGCCTTAGACACTTAATACCATAAAATAAATTGGATGGAGCCAGAGGGAACTTATGATAACAAACTACAAACTGTCCTGATTTACGATACAAATATAGTTAAGATTGGGGTGTTGGGGGTGGGGATTTTGGGGAAAAAAAAAGATGTGTGGAATTTGGGACCATATCTAAATCCTGCGGAAATAACTAAGCATGTAGTCAAAATTGGACATAAGGATATGCTGCAGTCCGGTGATATTGAGATGAACCCGGGACCTGTTTGCAGCAATCCTGAGTCAGATTGGGCTAAATTCAGGGGCTTAAAGATAATACATCTAAACATAGGTAGCCTCGTTTCAAAAAAAACAAGAGCTAGAGGCATGGATGACCGTGTATGATCTAGATCTGATGTTAATTTCTGAATCATGGTTAAAATCTAGGATTGATGATGGCTTATTGAATATTCCTGGATACAAATTCATTAGAAAGGACAGGCAAGGTGAAAAAAAAAAAGGAGGAGGAGGTTTAATAATCTACATCAAAGAGTATCTAGTCGTCAAAGAAATAAAGACCACCGAATTGACAACAGGATGTGAAAGTCTTTTGTGGAATTATTAATAGGAGGCTCAAAAAAACTGATAATTGATTGTATATATAATCCTCCCAAAATAAAAAATTCTGGTTTAGAGGAACTAGTAAATTTAGTACAGGGCTTTAAAAATAAAGAAATAATATGTATGGGTGATTTGAATCTAAACTGGATGAGAAGAGATATTGAAAAGTTCAAAAATTAAGTAAATTTGGAACAACTAATTAACGAAGGTGAGAGACTTAACAATAAAAATAGAGAGTCGACCTTAATAGATTGGGTACTGGTTAATAAAAAAAATTGTTTACTCTCAGGTGTATTTTCAGACACAATAAACGACCATTTGCCATTTTTTTTGTATTTGGAGCAATAAGAGAAAAAAGGGTAAGGAGAAAGTAGTGGAGAGCGGGGTATTAAATGAAGAAACGGTAGGTAAAATAAAATTAGAGTTGATCACCCGCAACATATTTGTTGTTTTTTTTCTCTACATTGTTGACTGGACTAACACGGCTACCATATTTCTTTTTTTTAAAGATGAAAAGGAAGAAATGGATAATAAAGCTATGGCAGATTATTTGAATGAAAAATTTACAAATTTACAAGAGTGTTTGAACGTTTTCGACAGTAAGATTAATTATGGTATCTCTGAGTCGGATAAAGTAAATCCCAATTTCTACTTTCAAAAAAAAATTACCCACAGTGAAGTTTTTAACTGTTTAAAGAAGTTAGATGATTCAAAGGGACCTGGCCCAGACCTGGTAGATGGTAAAATCCTAAAACATGCTGCAAGTGAACTTTCATATCCACTTAGTATTATTTTTAATAAATCATTAAATGCCCAAATAGTTCCAGATATATGGAAAAAGGCTTGTTACCCCTAGTTTTAAAGGTGGGCAGTCAAATCTGCCAAGTAATTACAGACCAATATCCTTACTGTCTTTAATAGGTAAGGTACAAGAAAGATTACTACATAGACAAATGATGGATCATCTTGACAAATATATTTTGCTTACTAAAGCCCAGCACGGTTTTCTGGGGGAGGGGGTGTAGCACTTCGACAGCCTTGGTCAGGTTCACGAGCGATCTGTATGAGAATATGGATGCAGGAATGTATACGGGTGCGGTGTTTGTGGACCTGACCAAAGCCTTCAATCTTGTGTATCATCCCCTGCTGGAAAGAAAGCTTGCAGATATGGACTTTGGGGCCCCCGCGGTCAGGTGGTTCCATAGTTATTTGACCAACAGAGAACAACAAGTTCATATAAATGGGGTACTTTCTAAACCCTTAACCATAGACCACAGGGTTCTCCAGGGCTCTGTACTGGGGCCAGTACTTTTTGCAGTCTGTATAAATGAATTACCGCATACATGTATCAAGTCTCGCCTGATACTTTATGCAGACGGTGCAGTGGTATATTCAGCTGGTAGGGATGTAAAAACAGTACAACATAATCTGGAGTTGGATTTTGGTAATTTAACTAGGTGATTAGGGGAAAATAAATTAATTTTAAATAAAAAAAAAAACAAGGGGATGCTCTTTTGTACCAATCAGAAAATGAAAAGCTTGACAGAACCTTTTGAAATAAAAGATAGTGAGGAAGAAAAGGTAGAAGTAGTGCATACTTTTAAATATTTCAGGATTATTCTGGATAGTCATTTGAACTTTCAAGAACATTAAGATCATATTACTAAACAAGTACACATGAGATTGGGAGTTCTTTATTTAGTTAAAGATTATTTAACAGAAGAAACTAGAAAGGTGATTGCTCAAAAATGTTTGACACCAATATTAGATTATGGAAGTTTAGTTTGGGGCAGTGCATCTGAAAGAATGCGACAATGTAGGATATGCTTATATAATGCTATTTGTAAATTCGCATTGCATGCAAACATAAGGGAACACCATTGTGACCTTTATAAAAGACTTTGATGACTCCCAATCAAAATGAAAGATGCCCTACATCCCCCTAAGTTCCATGTTTAATGTGCTGCACTGCCCAGACCATATTCCTATGCAAGAATTCTTTATAAAAAGGTGTAGCACTCGTGACCTTAGATTGAATAATGTATTTGTATTAGAGCTCCCCTTGTGTAAGTTATCCAAGGCTCAACATTCCTTTAGATATAATGCCATTTACTTGTGGAATGGATTGTCTAGTGAATTACGTAATATGAAAACAGTTGGCTCCTTTAAATTAAATATTAAAAGGTCCCTAAACAAAAATCGAATTTATCTTTGTGCAATTTGATTATTAATATTAACCAATATGTTGCTGTTTTTTATGTCTTACTGTATGAATTGACTCCTATGGCCTTTCTATGGTTATCTTTTTTGTACAATGTATGTGATTATATTTTGTATATATTTTGTTTTATGCACTGGGGTATTGCCCCGGGTCAAGCCTGTAAAAGGGCCATGTGGCCCAGAGCTTTGTTTACCCGGTTAACGAATAAATGAATGAATAAATGGCATAGTAAGACCCGACACCGCAGGTGAATGACCTTACAGATGTTGAAAGGGCAGATATCCCCAACACCCCACACCCTGAAGGGTATTATGAGTCTTATAAAATGGGCTGTGTTGGCCCAACACACCCTGTTTTTTAAAAGCGACAAGACTGGGGTGTCTTGGGGGAAAATGCCACATGCCACAAGCAGAGTGATGGTATTGCTGTGCAAGCTGTGAGCAGAGAACTATGAGTTGCATACTGGCTCTTTTTTTTCACTAGATGGTGTTGCCTGATAAATGTATGGGTACAGAATGCTGTTAGCCAATCACAGGCCAGCATTTCTCTTACCCATTTTCTAATCTGATGGCAGTTGAGGACCGCTTGGCCCACCAAGTCTGCCCATTTTTCCCTACCTACAATATCACCACAGACCCTACTTAATCTTTGACTCTTTCTCCCTCCCTCCCCTTTACACGAATATTCCCTTATGGTTATCCCTTGCACTCTTGAATCCCACCACTGTTTTCACCCCTACCACCTCCTCTGCAAGGCCAGGATTCCACCACTCATTCTCTGAAGAAGTACTTCCTCACAGCTCTCTTGAATCTACCCCCCTCCAGTTTCATAGAATGCCCCCTTGTTCTTGAACACCTTTTTGTCTGAAAAACACTTCCCTTCTGTATCTTATTTACCCCCCCTGAGGTATTTGCAGGTCTCTATTGTATCCCCCTCCCTCCTCTCTTCCAGGGTGTACATATTGAGGTCCTTTAGTCTCTCCTCATAGGGCTTCTGATGCAGACCCTGGATAATTTTAGTTATCCTCCTCTGGACTGCCTCCACTCTATCTATGTCTTTCCAGAGATGTGGTCTCCAGAACTGGACACAATACTGTAGGTGGGGTCTTACCGGCGATCTATAGAGGCAGCACTACCTCCCTCTTTCTGCTGGCGTTACCCCTCCTCATGCACCCAGCATCCCACTGGCCCTCCCAACTGCCCTGTCAACACTGCCTGGCCACCTTAAGGTCATCAGATACGATTACCCCACGTCTCTTTCCTGCTTGGTGGTCATTAATACCACTCCACCCATTTTGTACTGTACTAAAGGTTTCTGTGCCCCAAGTGCATTATTTTGCACTTTCACATTAAAACCCAGCTACCATACCCTTGACCACGCCTTGACTTTTTCTCAGGTCTCTGCTCATCCTTTCCACCCCCCCCCCCCAGAATATCCACACTATTGCAGATTTTGGTGTCTTCTGCAAAGAGGCAGATCTTCCCTTCCAGTTCCTCTGCAGTGTCACTTATGAAGACATTAAAGAGGACTGGTCCCAGCACTGATCCATGAGGCACCCCACTGGTCACCCTCCCTTCCTCGTAGTGAACTCTGTTTACCACCACCCTCTGTCGCCTATCCCCTAACCAATTTCTTATCCAGTTTACCACCTCTGGGCTGACTCCTAAGCTACCCAGCTTGCCTACTAGTTTCCTACATGGAAAAGTATTGAATGCCCTACAGAAAGCTTAGGTAGGCAACATCCACCACTCCACCATGATATAATTCCTTGGTCACCCAGTCAAAGAAATTTATCAGATTCATTTGAGATCAAGGTTCTTTCTGTTAACTGGCAACATTTATAAAGGCCTAACTAAATTATTACCCACCTCTTTTCTAGTAATTCTGGAGAGATGGAACAAAGAACTAAATGTACATATAACAATGGAGGAGTGGATAAAATATGCTCTGATAAGTTACAGGCTAACCTCTTCCCTACAGTTGCGAGACTTTTTGTGGAAATGCCGCATGTGCTATTTCCATACCCCTACAATACAGGCAAAGTATATGGGCTTACACATGGGGGAACGCTGAAGAGGTTGAGGAAAGGCACTTGCCACTCACACTCCCATTTTTTGGACATGCCCCTTTTTGAATATGTTTGGACAAGGGGTTAGCGAGACCCTCTTAATGCCTTGTTTGTAGAGCAGGACTTGCTCACCCCTCGGCTGGCCCTTCTCTCTAGTCCGCCAAGGACAATTAAAGGGCACAGTTTGAAATTGCTGTTAATTTTAATACTGGCAGCAAAAAAACTTATTACTAAACTGTGGCTATGGAGACCCCCCCCCCCAAAAAAAAAAGAAAAGGCCAGCTGGGTAGCATTAGTTAATAACATTTATAGAATTGAAATCTTTATGGCTTCTGTACGTGATAAACTAGTCAAAGTTGAAGAATTCTGGAGGAGATGAGTGGTTTACCAGATAGATACTAATCCAGACTTTAGACCATGAAATTGTACAGGGTTATGAAGACTGTTTAATATTTCAAGATCTCTTTGAGGGGGAGCAGTAAATCAAGGAATCATTGTGCATACGCATGGTACTATGCAGAATTGTGCAAAGCTACCCTGTGAAATGCTCAAGACCTACCTTTTTGTACTTGAAAGTTGTGCAGCTGATGCATTACCTGTTACTATACTCCTATACCCTGCTGCTAATTGTTATTGTTCTGCTATCTGTTTTCCCTATTCTGGATTTTATACTGTGAGGTGTATGAAATTATGGCAATAAAATTCGGATTTAAAAAAAGATTCATTTGACATGACCTCCCCACCCCCCTAAGAATCCATGCTGCCTCGGGTCCTGTAACCCACTAGATTCAAAATATTGCACAATCCTTTCCTTCAGCAGCGATTCACTACACAACATGTGTGTACTGATGAATGGCAAGATAAAACATGTTATCTTGGTCGAACATAGCAAGATAATATCTTGTTTCAAGTTCTATATTGTCTGTGTCCAGTCACAGTGTCAGGGCTCCCATATCTACAGGGATTCCTGTATTTTACAGGGATTTGGAGTCATCTACAGGAAAACTCTTCCCATAGACTTGGATTCATTATACAGGAAAACAGGGCAATTCCACTTCCATAGGAAATAATGTAATCTACAGGAAAACACAGGAATATCACCCTGGAGTTACAGGGAAAATGCCAAATCAATATGGGAGCCCTGCAGTGTAATGATGTGATCTCTGTCTTCAAGCCCCTAAACCTACAATAAAGTTCTGTCAATCCCCACTACAAACCTTGATCTGAGTTATTAACCACTTGCCTGTGAATATTTGTAAAAGTGCATAGTCAAGGAATATTGTTTTTTTAAATTTTATTCTTTATTTTGGTCTCAGTTTACATTGAGTACTCACGCTCCCAGTTGACCCCCACACATACATTCTCCCATCCACACTTCTTCCCAGATCCACTCCTGTAGCCAATTCCTCTGGGACTTGCCCCAACAAAGAGCCCGTGCGATGCCAAGGACCAGCCGCAGTCAATGGCAAAGAAGTGATGAGTATAGGGCCTTCCATAGCATCCTGGGTGAACCTACATAAGTGTGTGTGCGCACGCACATACGTGTGTATGTGTGCACGTGTGTGCGCATGTGTGTGTGTGCATGTGTGTGTGTGTGTGCGTGTGCGTGTGTGTGTGTGCACATGCATGCGTGCTTGTGTCTTCAATCCTGTGCTCTAACCACTGGGCTATTTGCATGGCTGTATGGATGCAATGAGAATAAATTAAAGCAGTATGATTTGTTTGTTAGCAAAATAATTCTTCACACTAAGGCAAAAGTCTTAGATTTCAGAAGGACGGACTTTGTTAAGATGGGGGATGTATCAGAAAAGCTCTGGCAAGACAGTGGAAGGAGGGGGAGTTGAAGAGCAGTGGGAACACCTGGAAGGAGCCACAGAGGAGGTGACGAACCAATGTGTCAGGTTGGTAAACAAGGGCAAGAGAAGGAGGAAACCACTCTTGTTCTTGAAAGAGGTAGCAGACAAGGTTAGGACCAAAAGGGCAGGGTTCAGGAAATATAAGGAGACTCAAAAAGAGAGGAAGATAGGGCGGAGTACCTAAAACAGCTAAGGGAGATGGGGAAGGCTGTAAGGAGCGCAAAGGCATGGACTGAGGAAAGATTAGTGCAGACGGTAAAGAAAGGGGACAAGACATTCTATAGGTGCATCAGTGAAAGAATGAAAGCCGGGGGATTGTAAGGCCAGAGGGATGAAGGTGAGTGTAAGGAGGGAGACCTGAAAAAGGCAGAAATACTGAATAAATACTTCTGTTCAGTATTCACTACAGAGGGGGTGGGACAGGGACCACAGCTGAGCAACAGATACGAAGTGGGGGGGGGGTGAACACTAGTCCATTCACTGGAGGAGCTCACAAAACTGAAGGTGGACAAAGCTATGGGGCCAGATGGCATACACCTAAGGATATTAAGGGAACTAAGGAGGGAGCTAGCAGCGCTTCTGGAAACCATGTTCACATAGTCTCTAAACACAGGAGTAGTTCCAGAGGATTGGAGGAGGGCACATCAATCAATCAATTAATCAATCAATCAATCAAAATCTTTATTTATTCAGGCGAACATCATTGAGCAAAGCTCATTTACAAGATGGACCTGAGTGGTCATACAAATGAGGATACAAGTATTATTACATAGACAAGAATAGTATAAACAGCAATACAATGACATGAAATGATTATATACAACAATTTACATATATACAAGGAACAGTAGAACCATTTAGCCTGTAAGAAAAAAGGGGACAAAGGGTATAGCAGGCATAAAATACAAATTATAGGGTCTAACTAGTTTTTATGAGAATATAATAGGTGATTTGGAAGATAGAAATTGAATTAATATAATGGACGGAAAAAGGAAGGTGGGTCAGGTAGGGTAGGGGATTAGGCTTTATAAAAGCAATTGCAGAGCTCTGGAAAAAGGACGGAGAACAATCTTTTGAAAGATGCCAGAGGTAGTAGGCTATCTAGCTTCATGGATTTTTGGAGAGAGTTCCATGCAACTGCTAAGGTATAGCTGAAAGCAGCCCTCCCAAACCGGGTGCAGGCATTGGGGACCTTTAATATGATGAGTTTACTGATCCTTAAGGTGTATGGCCTAGTTGTAATTTGGGTAAAGCAATCAGTGATATAGGTAGGTAGTTTGCCTGTTAACGCTTTGAATATCCAGATAGCAGCATTCCTATTTCTTCTGTGTTGTAATGATGTCCAGTTGACTGCCATATAAAGGGAGCAATGATGGGTGCTGGAGGAAGGTCAGTAATAAATCTTATGGACCTGTGATACAGGGTGTCCAGTTTATGTAAGAGATGACGTGAACAATGGCAGTAGAGAAAATCAGCATAATCAATGAGGGATAGGAATGAAGCCTGAATTAACCTTTTTTTGGAATCACTGTTTAGGTAATGTTTTATTCTAAAAAATAGTCCAAGCCTCTGTCTTAGCTTATTAAGTAGCTCTTCAATATGGACAGAATAGTCAAGCCTGTTATCTATCCAGACTCCAAGGTATTTGAAGTTATCAACAAATTCCAGTTTCTCTCCAAGTAAGGTGGATAATTGTAGGGTGGTGGATGCTGGGGTAGTGGTAGAGCAACTCATTGTGGCAAAGAACATAGCTTTTGTTTTTGGCATTTAGAAGTAGTTTTTGTCAAGTAGATTGTGCTGCAGAATGAGAATTCGGATTGTAACAGTTCACAGGCTTTAGAAGGTGAGGGATTGCTGACATATAATACAGTATCATCAGCAAACAGATGAATGTTAGATTGAGTGAGGTTGGCGTCAATATTGTTTATATAAATGGCAAAGAGGATAGGGCCAAGAATAGAGCCTTGTGGTACACCCCTTAGCAGTGGTTTTGAGGTGGATAGGTAATTTCCATTTTTAACCAGTTGTGACCTATCTGAAAGGTAATCCTTAAACCAGTTGAGTGATAGGGAATCCAGGCCACATCCACATGTAGTCCTTCTACACAAAAGTGGGAGCAGGAAAGAGGCAGGGAACTATAGGCCAGTCAGCCTCACCTCAGTGGTGGGGAAGATCATAGAGACACTACTGAAAGAAAGAATAGCGGGGCACTTGGAATCCAGTGGTGGCCAGGATCTGAGGCAGCATAGATTCAATGCAGGGAGGTTGTGTCAAAGCGAATCTGATAGATTTTTTTGACTGGGTGACAAGGGAGGTAAATCGGGGGGGGGGGCGGTGGACATCGCTACCCGACTTCAGCAAGGCATTCGACATCATCCCACATAAAAGACTGATTAACAAGATGAGTAAACTGGACATGGGCCACAAGGTAGTAAACTATGTGAAGAACTAGTTAACAGACAGGAGGCAGAGGGTGGCAGTAAATGGGATCCAATCTGGGAGAGGGGGGTGACCAGTGGGGTACCTCAGGGGTCAGTCCTTGGGCCAGTCTTGTTTATGTCTTTATTAGTGACATAGCAGAAGGGCTAGAGGGAAAAGTCTTGCCTGTTTGCTGATGACACCAAGATCTGCAACAGGGTGGATACTTCTGAGGGGGTTCAGAAAATGAGGAAGGACCTGGGAAAGCTTGAAAAATGGTCTGAGGCATGGCAGCTGGGGTTCAATTCAAAGAGAGAGTTGCAGGATGGGGGGGGGGAGTTTCTGATGGTCACCAAGGAAGAAAGGGAGCCGGGGGTCATAATTTCAGATGACCTAAAGGTGTCAAAGCAGAGTGCAAAGGCTGCAAGGAAGGCCAGTGGCATGTTGGGGTGCGTAGGCAGAGGCATCACAAATAGAAGGAAGGAGGTGGCGATGCCATTGTGTAAAACATTGGTGAGGCTGCACCTAGAGTACCGAGTACAGCTCTGGAGGCCACATCTTCATAAGGACATTGGCAGGGTGGAGGTGGTCCAGAGAAGGGTGACAAAGATGGTACATGGCTTGCACCTGAAAACATATGAGGAGAGACTAAGGAACCTCAACATGTACTCACTGGAGGAGGGATCGGGGTGACATGATAGAAACATTCAAGTACCTTAAAGGCATAAACAAGATGCAGGGAGGTGACATATTTCACTATAGGAGTAGTACAAGAACAAGGGGGCATGATATGAAATTGGAGGGGGGCAGGTTAATGGGGAATGTGCAGAAGTTTTTCTTCACGGAGAGGGTGGTGGACATATGAAATAGTCTGCCACAGGAGGTGTTGGGGGCAAGAACAGTGGTGGGATTTAAACATGCATGGGACAGACATAAGGGAACCCTAAAAGTGGGAAGGAGAAGAGAAAACTGTTGACCCAGTAGGGTCTGAGGCTACAAGCAGGGGGCCTATGGATAGACTGGCTAGGCCTAGTGGTCCTTATCCGCCAACAATTTCTGTTCATCATCTGTGTATTTTTAATTTCCTCAGATATTTTTGAAATGGTTATTATAACTCCAGTCCCCAGCCACAGCGGCTTAAATGTGTACACGTTGAGGCACGCACACACTATGGAATCGTGGCCCCCACCCCTCCCACCCCTCCCACTAAGCCACTTGCACCTGCATTACCATTCGGTCTCCTCCATTCTGGTGGCAGTCAAAAACCAAGACAGCTTGCCACCTCTTCCCCGAGAGAGGAGAGCAGTCCTTGGGGCGCTCGATTCTCTCTCCCCAGCCCCACCCCACCCCTCCCCGTTCCCAAACTTGGGTCACTGACGTGATGGCAGGTGAAACACCAGTGCCACAGCTCTCCACTCCATGGGCCTGGCAGACATTAAATTGTTTTCATGCTAGGCATGGTATTGGAGCAGGAACCTTAAAGAATTCACAATCCTGTATCTCCATTCAGGAATGAAAGAAAATGAAATGGAAAAGGGGTATATTAATGTGCTTGCCAAAAATAGATCACTGTTGAAAAACAAACTGCTTGGTGACTAACAAATACTGTGTCTTTAAGTGTAGCACTGCTGTAGCTTTTTACTACATGGGATGAGAGATCCAGTTCTGACAGATTCAGAACTTTCCTGAACCATTGCCATTTTCTGAAAGAGCCCCATCAGAAACTGTCAGAAAATCCTGAAATGTGCTGATTATTTCTCTCCAACCCCTTTTTTCCCCTGCTACTTCCCCTGTCTCCCTTCCAGATGTTGGGAGCTGACACAGTTGCCCCTTCCTCTGTCCGGGAGGGCAGTTGAGCGACTGCCTACACAGCCAGTGCTAATTTTTGCTCCATGGTTGGTTGGTAGTGGGTGCAGAAACATGGAAACATAGAAGTTGACGGCAGATAAGGACCGCAAGGCCCATCCAGTCTGCCCATTTCTTTTTCTACCTTATGAATGTGCCATCGTCCTTTGCTCTGTCAGTGGTCTATCTATTCATACCCATCTGTATTGCTCCCTTATGCCTGTCCCATGCCTGTTTGAAGCCCTGCACTGTATTCATATCCACCACTTCCTGAGGTAGGCCATTCCATGCATCCACCGCCCTTTCTGTGAAAAAGAACTTCCTCACATTACCCCTTAATCAGCCTCCCTCTAATCTCATGCTGTGTCCTCTTGTCCTGCTATTTTTCTTATATTGAAACATGTTACACTTTTTCACCTTTTAATGCCCTTAAGGTGTTTGAATGTTTCAATCACATCACCTCTCTCCTCCTTTACTCTAGGGTATACATATTGAACTCAGTTAATCTGTCCTCATATGTTTTCTGATGCAGTCCCTGCACTGTTTTGGTTGCCCTTCTCTGGACTACCTCAATTTGGTTAATGTCCTTGTGAAGATGTGGCCTCCAGTACTGCACGCAGTACTCCAGATGGGGTCTAACCAGTGTCTTGTAAACAGGGATTATTACCTCCCTCTTCCGACTTGTGATACCCCTACTAATACACCCCAACATCCCTCTAGTCTTACCTACTGCTTTAGTGGTCTGCTTGGATGATTTGCATCCCCACAGCAGAGGTTGGTTGTGGAATTCAGGAACTGGAATGTGAGTCCTTGTCTCGCCATGCCACTGGGCAGACCCAGGTTCTGATTATTAAAAATAAAATTGGTTGAGGCCCCCAGTTGCCCAGCAGCAGTGCGTCATGCTGCCACGCCGATGACTCAAGTTCAGGAGCGAACTCACAGCCACGTCGGGGTGAGGTGATGAGCTGGAGCAGCTGTTGAGAAGCCGTGCGCTCTACCTGGGGAGGGCTAACAGGAAGTTCTGGCATCACAGCAATACCTTGTCACAAATAGCTGTTTGCCCACATCACATGGATGAGGAAGGATAGGAAGAAAGTAGGGAGAAAAACCCAAGCTACCATCTGCATGACAGTCAGCATGAGGACACCTGTGACACTACCATCTTCCAAACGTGGATTTGGACTGCTCAGTAAGGGGGAGATGGCCTTTCCCTGCACCCCTGTCATGAAGGGCAGAACAGTGCAGGATACTGGAGAAGCCAGGTAGGTGGAGGTTGGGTGATAGCCATTAGGACCAAACAAGGTAAACCCCTGAAGACCAAGGGCAGCCAGGCCAAGGATAAAAATCTCTGTGAAGAAAAACATTGGGTGAGGAGCTGTCTGATGACCCAATGACAAGCATGCTTGCTTACTGTGCTCATGATCTGACTTTGCTGCTTGGGCTTTGGGTATCATGCATCACACAGCAGAGGCAGCATTGAGCTTTCATTTCAGATGCCTCCTCTCTCAAGGAAGGTGTGCCTATTTTCTGGCATGATCTTGACATATAAATAGTACATCACAATACAATAACATAATGATGGCATGAGTACAGCATATTACTCAGTTATACCATGAACATATATTACATGAGTATGTGTGGTATATGTATGGTATGGTAAGCCCAACGATCTTTTAGCTTGCAGGCCCCTAGTTGGCTAAATGATCTCCCCCTTGACACTTTAGATGGGCCTAAGCTTGGTCCGTTCACGTTTCTCCTAAAATAACATCTGATTGCGTGCAGCTGCTGCGACTGCCCTGCATAACCCTCCTACTAACCTATCTGTCCCTCCCTCTTTCCTTTCCCCTTCTCTATCCTATTCCCACCCCCGCCCCACCTCTACCATGCCCCACCTCACTCATCTGAGTGCTGGCACACTCATTTTTTGGGTGGTACTAGCAACTGTTTCCTCTTACTGCTTTGACAAGGGCATCTGATTGCCCGCACTCCCAAACCCTTGGTCCACTTGACTACTGCACCTATCGCAGCAATGCCATTAACCTGAATGCTCATTCTTGGTATATATTGCCTGCCTTGTGATACTTGGGACTGCTTTAACCACATCCACTCAACAAGGCCATCCTCTACCCGTAGTTGACTGCTCTTCCAGCCTGTTGTCCACTGAGTCGCACATTTGAATACAACAGTGGCACCCCTGGCACTTGTAAATCATGTGTACTCTAAACTGTAACATCTTAACCCTCTAACTGCAACATGAATGCTAAGTAACTGTTATTTGTTCTCTGTATGCATTGTATTGTATTGTTCAATTTGTACGTGGGCATGTATGGTTCATAGCTTACAATACAGTACATGGGCATGTATGGTACATAGCTTGCATATAGTACATAAGGTATGTGGCATATAGCATCACATTACAGTATGTGGAGTAAATGTGGTATATAAGCATACATACAGTCTGATGGGTATGTGTGGTATATAACACACACAGTACGTGGGTATGTGTGGTATATAGCTTATGTACAGTACGTGGGTATGTGTGGTATATAGCTTACTTACAGTACATGAGTATGATATATAGCTTGTACAGTACGTGGGTATGTATATGTGTGTGTGTGTGTGTGTGTGTGTGTGTGTATATAAAATATAGCACTTTCACACCTACTGTATCCCTAAGCACTTTAGAAGAATTTGCATTTATATAGCACTCTTTATACACATTGATCACAAAACACTTTACATGTGATGCAAGACTGGTAGCTAAGTGATTGTAAATTTGTAGTGGCAGCCATTTCATACCCATACCCAGCCTTGGACAATTGCCTGAACCAGTTTCATGGGAAGGGGAATGTCAGCCATGACACCATGGAAAATCCCCTTATCTTACAAACAGGGTCAGCACTGCAGACATCACAGTGAGCGCTCCCTTAGGTTTCAGTGATCACCGTGTACTTTTTCAGTCCAGCAAAAAGGTGTGAGATGTGGCCTTTTTAGCTCTATATCTGCCGCTTTGGGCCAGGTATTTAGTAGGGATACTCTAAAGCAAGCTCTTTGTGCAGAAACTTTCTGGCTCAAGCATTTATTAGATACACAGAATGGGATTGAAGCCTTGCTCTCCTGTGGTGACCACATGAATTGATTTGAGTACCATGCTGTTTATTGCCTGTTGTGTTCCATGCTTTCTGTGCCCCTTTTCCTTTTTTAACTATTGATTTTTTGGTTTATTTTTGTCCTTTTCTTATTTTGTTTTACTTGTGTTTGAGCTTGCACAAGATGCAAAAGTCTGATCATTTTGTTTTGTTTTTTTTTACAATAAAAAATTCCCCTTATCTTACAAAAAGTGCCCTGGGTTCTTTTACTTCCACCTGAAAGGCACCAGAGATGGGCAGCAGATACCTTTGTTTACCATGTTAGTCAAAGGACAGTACACCGGTCCCTGATCGTACAGCATCCCCCTAGTGCTGCAGCTGGTTGCCAGCATTGCAGCAGCAAGGACTCATTTACTGGTGCTGCAGAGACTGTACAGAACCAAAGCGCGCTTGTAGTCATATTGCTTAGAACCTGTGTTATTGAGGGAGGAGAATGTTGGCCAGGACACTGCGGATAATGACCCATCTCTTATGAAAAGTGACATGAGTTCTTTAACTTCCATCTGGAGAGCCACAAGAGATGAGCAGAAGGGTATTTATTACTGCACGGTGATCATATTAATGTAGTTAGAAACACAGAAACTTAGACAATGATAGCAGAAAAAGACCAATGTTCCATCCAGTCTGCTTGTAACGCCATTTTTTTTTTTTTTTTATTCTTTGGTAACCGGGTATGGCCTGCTAGGCACAAGTGCTTGTTTTCAGTGGGGACCTGGGAGTACTGGGGAGGTTAAGTGACTTGCTCAGAGTCGCACAATATGCAAGTGGAGGTTGTGAGGATCAAAGCCAGGTCTGCTCGACTAACAGGGACCCTGTTAGTCGAGCGGCAGTTGCCCCCTCCAGTGCGACACCCCTGCAGCTAAACCCAAAAAAGGACCATTACAGTGACAGTCACTGTAATGGTCTGTTTTCAGGTGATGCTTTTCTCCCAGTGTTCTTGCCCCCTCCCTGGAACAACTCTGACCTAGAGTTGATTATATAGAAATCCGGGGTGTGTGGGGGGGCAGAGCCCCCTGCATAAAAACTTCATTTTGGGATGGCGCAATACTGATGTCATTATTGTGCCATCGCAGTGCGGGAGGTCGGCAAATTCACTGTCAACCTCCAGTGGTGCTTCTTAAAATCCCAATGCTAAACAATAATAATATGTATAAGAAAATAGTCCCTATTCAAATCAATGGAGCTTGCACATGTAGCCTTCATTTACTGACATCACAAAATGGGGCTGCGTGTGCTGGCGTGGGGGCGTGGCTCCAGTATAGGGAAGTGGCTCTGTTTTTATTGGCGTGGTCTGGGAATAAAATTACGAATAAAATAACTTTTTAAAATGGAAGAAGTTTACAGAAAGATTTCTGTCCAGCAACCCCTGGCCAGGTCAGTTATGATGTATGTTTGGGGGAGCGGCTACTAGGAAGCTGCTCTTTAAGAAGGGAAGGAGGGACTGCGCAGAGGGGGAACAGGAAAAGACCGACATCCTGAACAAATACTTTTTGTTCAGTCTTCACAGGGAAAAGAGACAGGGAGGGGCCACAAAATGTAACAGGAGCATTGGAGGGAGGGAGGGAGGGAGGTGGACACTAGTCCATTTTCAGAGGAGAGAGTCCTGAAGGGACTCGCAAATCTGAAAATGGAAAAGCAATGGAGCCAGATTGGGTCCACCCAAGGGTATTGAGGGAGCTCAGGGATGTACTAGTTGCACCCTTGATGGCCCTATTTAATACCTTGCTGGAAACAGGAGTGGTCCCGGAGGACTGGAGGAGACAGATGTAGTCCCACTTCACAAAAGTGGTAGCAGGGAAGAGGCTGTCAATTATAGGCCAGTCAGCCTGACTTTGGTGGTGAGAAAGTTAATGAAATCACTGCTGAAAGAAAGGATTGTGGAATATCTTGAATCCAATGGGTTACAAGACCTGAGGCAGCATGGATTCATGGGGTGGGGGGTAGTGTCAAACAAATCTGATAGAGTTCTGTGACTGGGTGACCAATGAACTAGATCAGGGTGGACTGGTGGACATAGCCTACCTAGATTTCAGTAAGACGTCGAACACTGTTCTACATGGGAGACTAGTGAGCAAGCTGGGTGGCTTAGGAGTGGGTCCAAAGGTGGCAAACTGGATAAGAAATTGGCTAAGGCATAGGCTGCAGAGGGTGGTGTTAACAGAGTTCACTCTGAGGAAGGGAGGGCCACCAGTGGGGTACCTTATGGATCTGTGCTGGGACTGATCCTCTTTAATGTCTTTATGAGTAACATTGCAGAGGAGCTGGAAGGGAAGGTCTGCCTCCTGGCAGATGACACCAAAATCTGCAATAGAGTAGATACTCCAGGGGTGTGTGTGTGTGTGTGTGTGTGTGTGTGTGAAAAGGATGAACAGTGACCAGAGAAGACTCCAGGCGTGGTCAAGGGTGTGGCAACTGGGTTTCAATGTGAAAGCAAAATAATAAATAATATAATAATGCACTTGGGGGGACAAGAAACCCCAGGGGTGGAGTACAAAATGGGGGGGGGGTGCAGGGTACTGACAACTACCAAGCAGGAAAGAGACCAGGGGTGATCATATCAGATGACCTAAAGATGGCCAGGTAGTGAAAAGGCAGTTGGGAGGGCAAGTGGGATGCTGGGGTGCACAGGGAAGGGTATCACCAGCAGAAAGAGGGGAGGTGATGCTGCTTCTTTATAGATCACGGGCCCCACCTAGAGTACTGTGTTCAGTTCTAGAGATGGTATCTCAGAAAGGACATAAACAGAGTGGAAGTGATCCAGAGGAGGGCAACTAAAATGGTGTAGAGTCAGCATTCGAAGCCCTACGAGGAGAGCTTAAAGGACCATAATATGTACACCTTGGAAGGGGGGGATATACAGAAACCTTTAAATACCTCATGGGGAGTAAACAAGGTACAAGAAGGAAGTATTTTTCAGAAACAGAGGTGCTCAAGGATAGGGGGGCATGATAGGAAGCTGCGGGGGGGGGTAGATTCAGGAGAGATGTGAAGAAGTACTTCTTTACAGAAAGAGTGGTGGATTCCTGGAACAGTTTTCCAGTGGAGGTGGTAGGGGCAAAAATAGTGGTGGGGTTCAAAAATGCATGGAATAGGCATAAGGGAATCTTGGGGGAAGGGAGGGACCGAATGGGCCAGAGATCAAATAGGATCTGCGGTGATACTATAGGCAGGGAAAAATGGGCAGACTAGTGGTCCAAGTGATCCTTATCTACCAGCAAATTCTATACTTCTATGTAAGCCCTCTCTGGCTTACCTCTTCCTGTTTTGTTTTTCCACTCCTGGTCTCCTTCAATCTATCCTCCACTGCCTGATTTATTTGCCCTTTCCTTTTGTCTTGTCACATTCCCTGCCTTCCTGTGCTTATTCCCAAGAGGTGTTTTCACCCCTCAGGCCCTCTCTCCCTGATGTTTTACCATCTCGGGGGGGGGCAACTTTTGCCTCGCTTGGATTCTCCATTCTCTTCTCCCCGCTAGTTTAAATGCTTGTCCAAGCAGCATCTAAACCTCCCACCAAGAACTGTGGTCCCCTTCTTAGAAGGATGCAGGCCGTTTCCCTTAGAGAGGCCCATATCCTCCCAGGCCGGTTCTCAGTCCCTGATGCAACCAAAGCCCTCCTCCATGTACCATGCCGTCAGTGAGTCACTAAAGGTCCTGGTGTGGAGTACACTTGCCACCATGCATGTCAGCTGCTTTATGGCCCCTCTCCGGCTCCCTGAAGTGTCCCTGTACTACTCCTACCATCTCCCTTGCCAAGTCATTTGTCCCAAGATGGATAATGATATCCAGCTCCTCCCAGCTCCTGCTACCCTAGCAATCCTCGGGATATGCTTTCCATCCTTTGAAGCTGAAGCACTTCTCAGGCACTCCACCGCCCCGTCCTTCCCCTCCCCAAATTCCAAGTCTAGCCCCCTCACTATAGATTCCTCCACCACAGCAAGTCCATTCCCCTCACTATAGGGCCCCCCCACCAGCAGCTGCTGCTTCTTAAGCTGGAGGCCTATGCAAAAGATTCCAAATGGTCTTATAAATTTCATATAACTACAGTATTAGAACTTTTCATGGCTTACAGGAACCTCATAACCTTTTGTGGTTCTTTTCTCCTATCGCTACCTATTACTGTTCCGATACTTTAGGCATATACATGTCAGTGGAGGGGATAGGGCACAGCAATGGATTTATCATGTGCAAAATATATTTCTAAATCCAGGAATCGCTCACTTATGTTACTCAACAGCATCCGGTCCACCCAATTGAGTGCCCCGGAGAATGGAACTTTATGCTAATCATAGAATGTTTGTCATGGAATTAGAATGAAGTTTAAAGCCTGCAGTGCTGGTCACATCTCCCCTAGCAACCAACGTCAGACTTATTTCTCCGCTTTCCTACATGTGTCTTTGCTTGATGCACATTCAGAGTGACACTGCACCATTAAACACTTGTTCCACCAGCGCATTTTATTTTTTTCAGATGGCCTCAGCAAATGACACCAGACATACACAGAACAAAGATGCCGCAGATCAGAACTTTGATTACATGTTCAAGTTGCTTATCATCGGAAACAGCAGCGTAGGCAAGACCTCATTCCTCTTCCGCTACGCCGACGACTCCTTCACCTCTGCCTTTGTCAGCACAGTGGGCATCGACTTTAAGGTGAAGACCGTCTACAGGAATGACAAGAGGATCAAACTACAGATCTGGGTGAGTAGAAAAAGAAAAACTTTAAGCTCCTTTTCTCCCAAGTTGTTGGCTTTCGTATTTCTGTCCACTTTGTTGTGAGGGTGTTCCTTTTTTTTTTTTTTTCTTTTTTTTTTGTTAGTTTGTTTATTTGGACAGAATTTGCTTTCAATAGGGTTATGGGTAACAACCGGCCCTCTGAACCAGACCACTTTGGTAAAATCCTGACTGGACAGTCCAGATAGACCAGCTGGACAAGGCACAACTTGTGCTAATATTGCTGGTCTGGTCACTCTGAATGGAGTGGTTTGGCTTTTAACTATGTGCCCTGGCTCCAGCAGTCTGGGTTTCACTGACCTATCTGGTCCAGTTTTCAACCCCTCCTGGGCAGAAGTGAAATCCAGACTACAGGGACCGAACTGGACCAGATAGGTGGGTGAAACCCCGATGGTCAGGACAGGACCAGACCACATAAGTAAAATCTGGACCACTCCATCTGTCTAGAATGGCTGGACCAGCACAACTTGCACCTGGTCTGGCTGGACCGGCCAGTTCATATTTTACTGATCTGTCTCAGTCCAGGTCCAGAGGTCTGGTTTTTACTAAGTCCCTTCGATTGGTGCTCTGCTGGGGGATGATCATGTAACAGGTAAAGACTAAGGGAACAGACTGCTTGGCTGACTCTTACATGACTGAGTTCACATGGGAAGCCAGCTGGGTATCGATCATGAATCTCAACCCCATTAGCAATACTACCTCATGAGGTCATTTTGTGCTGACGCAATAGTTACGGAGGCTCATATTTCCCAAGCCTGGTTCACTGGAGGGCTGGGGAAGGGGAGAGGAATGAGTGTCCCATTGGATGCTCCCCATCTCCCAAGTCAGTGGGTTACAGCTTGCTGCAATACTCCACCTGCATGACCACTGGTGGCAGTGTAGCACAGCCTCTCTTTCATGTCTGGACGGGGAGAGCATGGACCTTGTGAGTAATGGTAGAAACCGGGGGGAAAGGAAGGGACCTCCAGTCAGACAAATGAGACACTGCTGGCTCCACAGGAAATGCGGGTTCCAACGTCCAACCCCTTGGGCACCTCCAATTCTCAGCTGAGTGTCCCCGCATCTAGTGGCTGCAGCGCAGATAGAAGAATATGCACTAGAGGTGCTGACGTGACAGAGCTTAACCCCAGGCGGAGATGGGGGGGATACCAGGTTGCTGAGTGTAGTAGTCCCAGTGGATACCATACTTGGATAAGGGATTCCCAACACTCCACATCCGGGATAGGGGTTTTATGGTGATAACATAAGTATGTTTCATTTGGAATGGCCCTAAGAGTATGAAAGTATGTTAAAAAAAATTAGGCTCAGATTTCCTCCTGAAGCAGACACCCCTGTTGTATAAATACAGTATTTGAAGCACAGCTGTTGCACTCCTGGCTGTGACTTGGGAGACACAGGTAAGGAGGGAAAAACAGAAAGTAAAACAAACACAAAAGCCTGCTATCCAGCCATGAGGTAAACTCTCAGGATTGGTCGCAGCTGCCAGTTTCTGACATGGTAAATTAAACAACTGTCAGCATTTCTTGGCTAAGGTTTTTCAGGAAGCAATAGGACTGGAGTAGTTGTGCATCAATCTCAGGGTTCAGCCAGGGAAAGCAAGACCTTCCCATGTCTCAATGACGACGGGCAATGAGGGGGATACCTTCCCTTCCAGCTGTTCCTAACCTGTGATCAAGGTATGAGGAAGTCACAAAGGGCGGATGTGGGGAGTACACACCCTTACGGTACACAGAGGTGTTCAAACAACTATTTTTTTTCAGGTTCTTGCAGTCCTGCTTCAAACATGGCCATGTGATCTCACGTTCCTGACTAGCACAACTGGAAGGGAATCTGGTTCCAAGAAAGCTTTTTCATATTAAGTGTTTCCTGTTACTGCTGTCCCCCCCCCCGCCTGTTCTAGGCAGGAGGGTGGTAAAACCACAGTGCCTGCAGCTGATGTGTAAGGTGTGCTGTAGGAGATAGACTTTAAATAAAGATTATAAACAAATTGTTTAGCCTAGAGAAGTTTAGTGGAGGTGGTGTGCAGGGGAGGGAGCTTGATCACTGTGTTCTGAATACTAAAAGGGATGGACAAGGTGGAGCGTATCATTTCAGCTGGTGAATACAAGCAGCACTAGAGGGTATGCACTTAAACTTGAGGGGTTAAGATAAAGTGAAACATCTAAAAGCATTATTTCATACAGATGGTGGTCAACATGTGAAATAGCCTACCTGGTAAGGTAGTATAAACGAGGGTAAAGTGGGCCACGGGGTATGTGGGAGGGTGTTTGGACCACAGTTCTTTTACTGAAGCCCTTCCACGAGCAACAAGTTGGGGAAGGGGCACTTAAGTGTTGGGGAAGTTGCTGGGGAAATCTTTTGTCCAGCTATCCCTTACCACTCCGTGTTCTTTGGACAGGTATGGTGCAGTGCTGAAAACCCACTTACCTCTGCTCTGGCAACCCTCCTGCCTCAGTCCCTGGAACAAGAAATACTCTCCAGTCAGACTGGCATTGAAAACAGATAAACTGTGAATTTATTTTTCATTTTGATATCCTTTCCAGTCTCACTGTACCTTACGATTGTTTCAAGATACCATCCAGCCTCGTTCTCCACTAACACTGCTGCTGCCACAGTCCCCCACGGCTCTTTGCTGCATGGCAGGGGGGTCCAGGGGAGGGCTGTCCTTCCTGCAACATAGTTGTGGGCAACCAGGTGATTGCCTGGATGTACTGGTAGTCATTATCCTTTGTGGGTACTGGGAGTTTATGACCCTTTTTTTTTTTTAAGCATTCACTCCTCTGCTTGGCACAGGTGTGACCATTTGTTGGATTTTCACACTCACAGTGTGCCCTTGTAGGGGGAGCAAGCTCCCTGGCCTGGCCGCAGGGGTCGCTGTGGTGCCAGAATCTGTCACTGGTCCTCCCTGGCTGAGGTGCACTTCCAAGAAGCAAATGCCTGGCCTGCCTCCTGGTGTGAGTGACCCCAGTGCAGTCCTGAACCCAGATCATCTGCAGAGCAGTATGATGTGCTGAAGGGTAGCCCAGTTCTGCATTTACTGTATTTAACCACCAGGGGCTTCGTTTAGGACCAACCTGAAATGGAGGGACACTTACTGTTACCCAGCAAGTGTGCCCTGAAGAGGACATATAAGCACAATCCACTTAGCAACAGTTAGAAGTCCAGACATAATCAGTTTATGGCCACGGGTGCTTGCTACTCAGCCACTGAGTCCCCAGTTTATCCTGTACCCAGACATGGTTCTGATTTCAAGCATCCATTTAAAGGCACAAGGCTAGGGAATGTCCACAGCGCAATCCTTTATTTTCTCCTGGGAAAAGGGGAATGATGCTAGGCAACTCCTGTACCGCTATGACGTGAGAGATTAGCAACAGGAGGAACTCCCTGCCAGCAGCACTCTGTGCCACCACCATCGTCTGGTGGTGTCCTATTTTCCAAAGTCATTCAGAGTCCTGCTTCAAGACCAGAGCACCTAGCCCCATGTTTCACCTTTTGTTAATGCATTTCCCTAACAACAACCTGTACCAGATTGTGAGTCCAGTGTCCTCAGGTTCATAATTTTATTCCTGGAACTCAGTTCCCCCCATTGCTGCCTTTGAATAGATTAACGAAGTCTGAAAATCCTTATGCATAAAAACAAAGGTAGAAGGGGAGGTACTGAAGCCAGGGCGTAACAGGGTTTAACGCAGTGCGTCTTGACCTGTCATCACTGCCTCAGAATGTACCAAATGGGTGTGTATGCTGCTGCTGCTGTCGTGTGTAGATAGGAATGCTGAGTAACCCAACTTTGTTTGGTTAGGGCCTCTACCTGTGGTCAAGCCCCTGTCTTTATCTTTTCTGCATTCATACTGTGATCACAAAAAGTACACAACATTACAGAGGGAAAGCTCAGCGTACAGCTAAAGAGCCCTTATTCGCTTCAGTACATGCCTTTTATAAGTATAATGCTTCCACTATTACGATTTGTGTTGTGAATACTTTGTTTTTTTGTTTTTTTATTTAAATCTTCAGTTTTGCATCCCCGGTTTTAAGACACATCTCTGGTAGCCTATCCAGAAATTGTGCGTAAGAAGCATTTGACTGTCCCCAGCTGACCTCACAGAGCTCTTGCTTAGGACAGCTTGGTGCTTTCCATTGTGAGAGACTGTGGTGACCCAAACCCAGCAATCACGCAGTAAGTTAGGACAGTCCGTGGCTTTTGGAAAGACTCAGTGAAATAAGTACTGCGTTATTTAAAATATGTTTTAGATCAATAAAAGAAGAAAGTAAGAAAAAAAACTGACACCACAAAATGTAAGATAATTGCTGTGACTATAATAGTTGTAACTTGTAATTCTTTTACACCTTTTGTTTCAGTGGCTCTCCAACATTTATGGCAAAAGGGGCATTTTTTTCCTTTGGGAAGGGGGAGATGATCTGCATTTTCTCAGAAGAGATAGTCAAGTTAAAACGAGTCTATTTGGAATAAAAAATGAGGATGTGGGCTAAACCAGTGGCCAGAGGTAATGCACTGCACTACCACGTGGGTCTGTGTCACCATGCTTAGGGCATGAGCTCCGGTCTTCATGGTCATGCAGCTTCCAGGTCAGAAGTGCTAAGATTGATGACACTTCCTGATCGAGAGGAAGGGTGCCCCTGCAGTGGCCCCAGTAGTTGATTGAAGAAGTGGTTCTTTGTTTTTTTCTGTAGGGTGCTGTGTGGGTGAGGGATGAAGAAGAAAATGGAGCTGGGGGGGCATCTCCACAACCGGAGTTATGTCTGCTCGAGACCAGCTCAGTGGTGCGAGCAGAGCTCACTGCATTGACATGCAAGATACCCTGGTTTACACTGTGACCCAACTCCCATGTTCCCGAACTGATGGAGCTGTTCTAAGACCGGAGGTGTGGGGGAGGGGGAGAGGTTGCTGTCTGGCCACTGCAGCAGAACCTCCTGTGAGTTGTGAGGTGTGGCTTTGATGTTGTTGTGACCATGCAGCATCTGGGGGTGGGAGACCAACCATTCCCTGCTGCTCAAGCATTTCCTGGGGGTGGGAGGCCACCCGTCCCCCCCCCACCAGTTAAGCGTCTCCTGAGGGGGGGCAACCATTCCCTGCTCTTCAAGCACCTCCTGGGGGTGGGAGGTCAACCATTCCCCACTGCTCAAGCACCTTCTTGGGGTAGGAGGCCAGTGATTACCCACTGCTCAAGTGCATCTTGAGGGTGGGAGGCCAAATGTTCCCCGCTGCTCAAGCACCTCCTTGGGGTGGGAGACCAACCAATTCCAGCCGCTCAAGTGCCTCTTGAGGTACCCAGGAGGAGGTCACCAGTTAGGAATGGCAGTGGGAGGAGAGACTCAGTGGCTTTGCAATGTGCATACACATTGCGTAAGCACACGCCAAGTGTTTATAGCCTTGTGTGTGTCTCGACTTGGTGGGGGGGGGGAGATAAATGGAAATGTCCTCGACATGGCAGGATGATGTCAGCATGTTTGGGCTCCATGCCACCTGCCCGCCCTGTTTGAGGATCACCCTGCCACCAAATTTGTTGAGACTGGAGTAAGGAGTTCTGACCCCTCAAGGTTCTACCGTGGGAAGGGGGGAGTCCTGTAAGGCAGGTTAGGGTGCCACACCAGAACAGTAGCCTAGATGATAGGGGCTGGCCTGGCAGCGGAGAAACAATAAATAATAAAAAAGTAAATGAAAGAGAAGGTCACTCCGATGGTCTAGCTGCAACATGACACCCTGCTGTGCACTCCACCTGGGCTCAGAAGTAAGTTTGGAAGGACCTGGATAGATGGCTGAAACTCCCTCTCACTTTGATTGGTTGGTGCAATGCCATCAAAATGAATATATTGCCCCATCTATTGTTCCTACTTCAGGCACTACCAATACTTATCCTCGATAAATTTTTCAAAGACTTAGACCACTTGATCTCTCAGTTTATTTGGAAGGGGAAAAAACCCAGGCTGATTTTACAGAAACTCATGCTACCAAAAACGTAGGGCAGCTTAGTTCTTCCCAACTTTAAAAGTTATTATCTGGCTTCACAAATATCTTAAATTATAGATTGGTTCACTGGCGATCCTACTAGCAGCTTACACATTGAACAACACTTTCATAAATATCACGACCCAAAAGGTATTTTATATGCACAATATTATACCAAAGGCAAACCCATACGAACCAGGTTATTAGCATCTCATACCACCTGACCTAAAGTTAATTGTGATCTGTATGCATTGTATTGTCTAAATATTGTATGTTAATGAAATTGTATGTGTTATTTTCTGTAAATGCAACTTTACATACTACTACCACCAGGCATCGTTGGAAACAAATACATAAGATTATTGGATGGAAGGACCCGCTCTCATACTTTACTCCCATCTACCGTAATTTTTTGATTTCACCCATCAATTTCAGACCCAGCCTTTCGACTTTGGGAAGAACACGTAATTAAAAGCATACAGGACCTTTACAAGGACAAACACTTGTTACCTTTTAACCAAATCCAAAATAAATGTAATGTCCCAACCCGTCATTTTTTTAGATATTTGCAAATTCTAGACTATATCACAAAGTCTGGTTTTTCGCGGGACTACTCACCGCTGGAGAATATTTTGTTAACAAAAGGCCCCAACCTTTTTTATTTATTTATTTATTGAAATATTTCACCAGGAAGGCAAACTGAGCAGCAAGTTGCTCTTCTTCCGGTGCGATCCGGGTTGGGGGGGGGTAGGGAACAATGGGATAGAATACAGAGAAATGTTACAATGCTGGAATACAATTTGCTTACTTGCATCCAATGAGAGCAGAAGGGATTACAGGTGAATAACACTGGCTAACAATGCAACAGTTAAGTATAGTAGATATGAAGACACATATAGCAAATTGGCAACAATTGGTGACAGTTGGTAACACTGGAACACATATAATAACTTGACAACAGTATGTAGCACTAGATGGTAAGGTGACCCAATAGTAATTGGTAGCCATTAGTGTAACATAGATATTCAAGATTTACAGAGAGTGGGGTAAAGAGAGGAAGAATGGAAGGAGGGAATGAAAAATTGCGGAGGGCAAAATGGAAGAAGGGAAAGGAAATTTACAGAGAGACGCAGACAGAACACGATTTTCGAGGCAAACAGAGATGACAGGGTGGACTAAAGTACATATAAGAGGGGTACAGGTTTACACCCTTAAACCCTTATCACCTGTTTACAAATTGTTGCTCGATTCCTCATCATTTAATCTTGCTAGTTTGAAAACCAAGTGGGAATAACATCTGGGAATAGAAATAACTCGGGACGATTGGGATAAAATCATCTTATACCCTCACTTTGAAAGTCACTCAACTAAACTTCAGCAGATTCAGTTTAACATTTTCCATAGGATTTAGTTGACACCTGCCAGATTGCAAAAATGTAATCCTAATTTGGATGAAAAATCTCCAAAATGTCAGAGTAACCAGGGATCCCTTATACACATGTTTTTATCTTGTAAAAAATTAAAGTTCTGGGATTTTATTTTCGAGGTTTTAGAGCGAGCAACAGGTATTAAACCCAAAAAGGATTCTTCCAGTGCTCTTCTAGGCCATAACCTAAAACAGCATAATGCTTCAGATTTCCATTATAAACTATTTTCATTAGCATTCTTATTAGCTAAGAAATGCATTTTGATGATCTGGAAAGACAGCAGCTCACCTTCTTTTTTTTTCTTTCTTCTATGTACCTGTCTTTCCTCCTGGGAGCCCTGGCAGGTGACTGCGGTCGCTCCTTGCAGGGAGACTCATTCTCCAGCTTCTTCCCACGTCCCGTATCGCCGACCCTGGCCTATCCCCCACAGATTACTCCCCTGCTGGGGGGGGGCAGGGAGGAGGGCGTCGGTGTCCCCCCCGAGACCAAATCCAGACACACTGGGGCCGACCCTTGCAGATGCAGGAGGCACCACAGAACCTGCCAGGCTCCATTTTCCACTTTTCTCCCATTCCCCCTCCCCACTGACGTGGTGACATTGGCATGTGTCTCCTGACTCGTATTGCCCTCCAGTCACCACCAGAGGGCAATCAACGAGCAAGACTACAGGTCTGCCTCCCTCCGAGAGATGGAGAGCAGTCCTCTGGATGCTCTGTCCTCTCTTACCCCTGCCAACCCTGGTGGCCTGAGCTCGTTCCTGAACCCGGGTTGCCGGCGTGGCCCAAGGTGTGGCGTGCAGTACCTCAACCCTCAGTGCCACCAGGCTGGCCCAGCAACTCACCTTCTATAAGAACCTGGTTTAATTTAATGGTGGATTTATATAGTCTAGGGCGAAGTCACTATTTTATGAAGGGTAAAGCAGAAATTTTCCATGCTATTTGGGATCCCTTTTTGAAGATAGCTATGACATATAAATTTTCTTGACCCAGAGGTGCAGATCCTTAAGATATGTAGGATCCCATTTCTCAGACTCAGACCCTTAGAGCCATCAATAAATAGGCTCTCAATTGTTGTGTAACAGAATCTAGAAATTGTCTTGTATTGAAGTTATGAGTTTTGGTTATTTCTGAATTATTGATTATTCTTGCTGTTTGATGAGTGTATCTGACTTTGTGTTCCAATAAAAAAAATTTAAATAAAAAAAAAAAAAAGCAAGCTTGGGGTTCCATGTCAGGAGGCAGGCCAGATCGCAGTAGCTGCCACTCAACAGTGTACTGTGGTGGGGAAACACAGAAACATACAATTTGTTGGCAGAAAAGGATCGCTTGGCCCACTCAGTCTGCCCAGATTTTCCCTGCTTATTCTGTCTCTGCAGACCCTACCTGATCTCCGTCGACCCTCCCCCTCTTGCTTACATAGAAACTTAGAAACTGACAGCAGATAAGGGCCACTTGGCCCACCCAAGGTTCTAGGCAGGCATACTCACTGTACACATTTATGTACGTTTTGTTGAGTGCCTGTCGCAAACCATATACCTTTCTGTTAACATTTTCATTCTGATCTGTAGTATTTGGGTTAGTGTGGGCCACTGAGGAGTGTCTCTGTTTAATCTTCTGTTGTTAAGAGACAGATACATGTATAATCTCTTTAGAAATTAGAGGAATCATCTAACAACAATCTGACTTGTTTTGAAGGGGTGCCATATGGAGAGGATGTGTACATTTTTTAATGTGAGGGTGAACTTGTTGGAGATTATGTGTACAAAACGGAAATTTCTGGCTATACCCTTGGGCCCACCTACGTAGTCTGCCCATGATCTCCAGCACAGCCCTCCCTTCCCTATCCATTAAGGTTCCCTTTTGGCTATCCCGTGCTTTCTTGAATCCCGTTATTTAGCAATATTCCCTTAAGCCTACCCCACGTATGTTTGAAGCCCCCTAATGTTTTTGTTCCCACCACCTTTGCTGGAAGACTGTTCCAGGCATCCACTACTCTTTCAGTAACTTAGTACTTCTTCATATCCCTCTTAAACTTTCCCCCTTCCAGCTTCATTGCATCCCCTCTTGTTCTGGTGCACTTTCTCCCCCCTCCCCCCGTGAGGTACTTGTAGGTCTCTGTCATGTCTCTCCTCTCCCTCCTCTCTTCTAGGGTGTACATGTTGAGATCCCTCTGTCTCTCCTCATAGGGCTTTTGATGTAACCCCTTCACCATTTTAGTTGCTCTCCTCTGGACTGCCTTCACCCTGTCTATGTCCTTTCTAAGATGTAGCCTCAGAACTGGACACAGTACTCCTGGTGGGATCTCACCAGCAACCAATACAATGGTAACACATCCCTCCCTCCTCTTGCTGGTGATACCTCTCCCTTGGCACCTCAGCATCCCACTGGCCCTGCCCACTGCCTTGTCACACTTCTCTGCCACTTTGAGGTCACCAGATATGATAACCCCAAGGTCTTTTTCCTGTTTAATGATCATCAGTACCCCCCCCTCCCATTTTATACTCCACTTTTGGGTTGCTATGCCCTAGGTGCATGATTTTGCACTTTTTGGAATTGAATCCCAGATGCCATGCCCTCGACCACTCCTTGAGTTTTCTAAAGTCCTTACTCAGTCTCTCCACCCCCTCCTGGGTGTCCATCCTATTTTTGGTGTCATCTGCAAAAAGACATACCTTACCTTCCAGTTCTTCTGCAGTGTTACTTATGAAGACATTGAAAAGGACCAGCCCCAGTACTGAGCCCTGCAGCACCTCTGGGATCACTTTACCCTCATTAGAGTGAGTGCTGTTTACTACCACCCTCTGTTGCCTATCCATCAAACATTTTTTTTTACCCAGTTTACCACTTTGGATCCCACCCCTAGATTGCCCAATTTCTTTATTAGTTTCCAATGTGGCACAGTGTTGAAGGCCTTGCTGAAGTCCAAGTAGGCCACATCCGCTGCCCTTACTAGATCTATTTTTTAACCTTGTCACCCAGCCAAAGAACTCAGTCAGATTCATCTTGCGTGACCTCTGCCCCGTGAATCCATGCTGCGTTTGGTCTTGTAACCTGCTGGATTCAAGATACTCCACTAGCCTTTCCTTTAACATGGTTTCCATTAATTTCCCCACCACTGATGTGAGACTCGCTGACTCATAGTTGCTAGCCTCCTCACTGCTACTGCTGTTATGGAGCAGGACTACATCTGCTCTCCTCCAGTCTTTTTTTTTTTTTCTGGAATGGCTCACCTTCAGCCCTACCACCGCCCATACCCTGTCAGTGTTCCCGGGGGCTGACCCTCCCTGGCTTACCTCCCAGGGCAGGGCCTCTGGGACCACCCCTTACCCCATCGGATGCCACGTCTGGTGTCTGGGGAGGCAACACAGGTCAGCTGTGTGGAGTCGGGGTGAGGCGGGCAGCTTCGTGCTCATCTGGCATTTTTCCAGTGTGTTGTAGGAGAGGCGTGATGTGTAATTATGCCGGGGCGTTAGACTGCCATGTGCTTGTCACGCTTCTCAAGCGCAGCAAGCTCCAGCTGTTAGAATCCCAGCCTTCACCAGTGGTCAAGCAGGCACCGGCAGCCCCCCCCCCCCGAGGAGAGTAGTCTGTAGAATGCTCGATCTCCTCCCCCCAGCTGACCCTGCAATGCCTGGGCTTACTTCTGAACTCAGGTTGGCGTTATGAGCGGTAGTACTGCCGCTGCGCAGGTGGGCGGGCTCTCCTCCAGTCTTCTGGAACCACTCTGGTTTCCAGTGAGTTGTTAAATAAGGCCACCAGTAGTGCAGCAAGCACCTCCCTGAGTTCCCTTAACACCCTTGGGTATATCCAGTCTGGTCCTAGGGCCTTGTCCACTTTAAGATTTGCAAGACCCTTCAGGACTCTTTCCTCTGAAAATAGATTTGTGTCCACTTCCCCCACCTCCAGTATTCCTGCTGCTCCTTGGTGGTCAACCCCTCCACACACACACACACACAAACTCTAAAGACTGAGCAGAAGAACTTGTTCAGGATGTCTACTTTTCCTGATCCTACTCTGCACAGTCTCCCTCTGCCACCCTCCTTATCCTCAATATCCCTCCCCTTGCCCTCCTCATTTCACTTACATGTACCAGGGGAAAAAGTCTTGTCCCCTTTTGCTACCCGTTTGGCTATCCTTTGCTCTGTTTGCACCTTGGCCCCCCTCAGCACCCTCCCTGCTTGCCTCTGTTTTCTCTGGTAAACCAGGGGTGCGATGGTGTTGGGCTGCGGTGCTGCAGCAACCCCTGTGGTGGGCCAAGGGAGCCAGTTCCCTGTGCAGGACGCCACTACATACAGCTGAGGCCACCTGCTGGGTTAAGTTCATATGAGTGGAGGGGGGATGAAACAAGGAGAAAATTGGGGGAAAGAAGTACCATGACCATCTATAAGACAGCCTGAGCTCCAAAGATTCCCCTGAATCTTAGTGGCAGTCGACGCTGGATCCTTGTCACCAAGTGACTGTCTCCACGGAGGCGAGAACTGTGGGAGATATCGGAGGGGGCAGGGACGATGGGGGTTAACAGGTCTAAATAGATACATCCCTGACAAACATGGCTGGGAAGGGGAATAAATCAATAAAAAAAAAAAAGGGTGGCAATGCTGAAACAGTTATACAGTAACAGTCCGTCTGTTCTGACACCTGGGAGAGCAGAAATGAAAGAAGACCTGTGCTTCCTACTTTACGACCGATTGTTTCTGGGTCCGATCTGGCCAGAATAGGTAAAGAATTTTTAAAAAATATTGACAAGCACATCATTAGCATGAAATTAGTATGGAAATAGCTTCTACTCACTCGGTTTACATGGCAAGTCTAACTAATCTTTTTTGGGTGTTCAGTGGATTGAGCCAGAGAATCAGGTTGGCCAGGTTTTTTCCCTGTCCTGTTGGGTGGGTCAGACCAGTTTTTTTGCTGGTCCACAGTGATTTTGGCTGATTTTCTGCATCTCTCATCCTACTGGTAAAAAAACAAAACAAAAATAAAACACCCGCTTTCTCCTGTAAGGGCCAGGTTACCCTCCTGTGACTAGGTGTGTATGATGGCATCTTGTCCCGGAGAGTGCCGGTCTTATGCCATGACTACCAGTACTGCACCAACATCAGTCACCTTGCCATAATAGGGTTGGGGTAGTGAGGATCAGGGGCACCTTAAAACCATACCCTGGGACACCATTAGCATGAGACCACACAGCTGGCTCATCGGTGCAGCAGTAGCACTATTGCTTGTGACACCAATGAATTGGCTTCGGGAATAAGTCTGAGTTGTCAGGAGCCGGAGAGGGAGAGGAAGGTTAAGCGTCCCAGGGGTCACTGTCCTCCTACAGGGAGGAAGGGCTGTCATGCTGCTGGGAGGCAGTACAGCATAATGGTTAAGAGCACTGCAAACCTGGAGACCTGGGTTTGAATCCCACAGTCACCACTTCCATACTGTGTGACCATAAGCAAGTCACTTAACTTCACTGTGCTCCTAGGATGCACCTGGAAGCAAGCCTTGGCTTACTGTGTCTTTCTTGGCCAGGAATTGTAAAATAAACACTGCCACCTGTGGATGTATGCATGGCAGTGCAAGGACAGCGGTGTAGGGAGGGGGATGATGCCATTAGGCGCTTGGCTGAGACATGCGTCGACACGTCACCAGCCTGGACATTAGCCCTTTGTGCCGGCATCCTTGGCAGGAGAGGAGACAAGGGAGAAACTAAGTGATAAGTCCCCCAACGGCGAGCCCTCTGATGGTCCCGAGCTGGGGGGGGGGGCCAGATAAGCAGGTATATCTGCCACCAGCACCAACAACGAGATCAAAAACTCTGTTTAAAAAAAAAAAAAAAAAAAATGATACAAACTAGATTGTTCACAATGGAGGGGAGATCTAGCACGGTGGTATAAGTAGCTGGCAGATGGTACACAGCTCTCTGGGCACTCACTGGCCATAAATCTTCTTTTCATGATGGTATTTGCACACATTATATAGTACACTCTCTTCCTGAGCCATATGCTATGCATACATTCCATTACACTGTTCCCAGGGATTTTACATATCTCTCCCCACCATTAGTGTGCAGCCAGTTCTACAACTGCTGCTATGCATTGGATGGATGGTGCCCAGCTGCTTACGGGGCCTGTTTGCCAACCCCACGACTTCATAGGTTTCCAGGACAACCCCCTGAACTAAAGGGGCATAATTACACTCGGCATTAAATATTGGGTCTCTTTCAACCCTGAAAAAAACCTTAAAATCCCTTGCGGAGACCCTGAAGCCCTACCACTCCCAAGACCGTTTGAGCAGTAGCACACTCTTCAGGCAGGGCAAGCTGTGCCACCACGTGTGTCGGTGTGCCCAGTGGGACGACAGATGGAAAACTATATCATTATTATGACATCACTACTAATTGCATAAAGCATGGTTGGTCCAACTGTGCACGCCTCCCTTTGACACTACACTGATGGCCCCAGGGCCCCAAAACACAGACTGCCATGTTTGGCCCCTCACATAGGGACTTACTGACCCCAACCCTTGCCAGGGCCCCTCCTACCTGATGCCCATTCATTTGGCTACCTGCTAGAGGTTTAAATACGAACTGCCTAGGACTCTACAAAATCAGCACTATAATAAGCAAGGTGAACTTATAGTTTGCTCCGAACACAGATTTCTTCCATTTCTCTCTCTCTCCCTCTCTCCCTCTCTCCCTCTCTTTCTGTACTTCTACTGGAGTGAACCCACAAGGGGGGGTTCCAGTGACATCCCTTGAGGGGTGGCCCACCACTCTTCCAGTTGTGCCTTTCAGGGATGATGTTCTTTGCTCCTCTTGAGGTGAGTCACTGGAACCTCCATCCCTCCAGCCACTCTTGATGTTGTTCCTCTCTGGAGACTGGGCACAAGGGGACCAGTGCCACCTGTTTCCAGAGACCAGTGCACCATCCCTGGGACTGCAAGCCCCCAGGGCTGTCACAGCCAGAGAGGCTGGAATGCTCTTCTCTCTCAGGCTCTAACCCTGGCTGTCCATGCCAGTGCCCTGATACCTTCCATTATATAGAATCTCAGGGGAAGGGCATAAATATACATATTCATGCTTTAGTTTCCCACTCTTGGCTAAGCCAGTCCACTCAAGTATGAACATCCAGACATTCTGTCTCCGGGCAATCCCCACCCCACCCCAGAGGAACAGCTCTCAGGATCCAGCTTAAACCTTCGGGTGCTCGCTGGTAATCTGCCTCGAGTCGACTGAGGAGAGAGGCTGGTTACATGTCCTTGCTAAACCAACCCCTTACCTTAGTCACCATTATTCCCTAGCTCCCCCTTACAAAGGTGTGTAGGAGTATATGCTATTATCCTTTGCTGTCCCTTCTCATTGCATTTGTAAGGGGGGTGATCTATACTGTTGCTATCTGCCTCCCTCTTGAGTATCCCAGGATCTTTTTTTCAACCTTGTTTTCTGTCGGTCCTCCTGTTGCCCCACCCTGATGAGCCTCGTTCCTACAGCTGCACCTGTCTTTGGTTGGGAGGGAAGGTGACTGGCTGCCTTCACAACCTGTGCCATTTAGCACCCCTGGGCTAGTAAGAAGTGGGTACAAGAATGCCAGGCACAGCCCATGCCCTACATCTCCAGTAGCCCACAGCCTTATGTCCATGACCCACCTATTCACCCAGTCCTCTGCAGTGCAGGATTCTGGGGCTAAATCCTGAATCCTTGTCTCACAGGAAGTAACATGATTCTTGACTGCAGTTTTGCTGGATTGGCCAGCCAGGCCCCTTTCTTCATCTTCTGTTTCATCTCCATGGGACCTATCTCTTCCTCTGGGTTGTCTTTCCAGCTACACCCAGCTGCTTCCTCACCCATCAAGCCAGTGGAGATTCAGGAAGAGGAGCCCAGATGTGCCAGTGACCATAATCCTAACAACAGCTGAGCTGGGGGGTGGGCTTTGCTTTGCCCAACCCCTTCTCCCGTTCACTTAACACCCTTTTTCCTCCCCAGTGGCAGCACCCGTGACTCGCACAACAGGCCAACTCATGTGCATGCAGCTACAGGAAGAAAGCTCCAGGGCCTATCCGGGGCCACTGCAGCAGTGGGGTGTGCTGCTTATTCCTCCTGGGCAGTGGTAGGTAGGTAGGTAGGTAAAAATTGTATTGTTTTTGGTCAAAAGACCTTCTACAAATAAAAAAATATATAAAATACAAAATACATATAAATGCTTTAATACATATGTATATATACACATTTTTAAAATAAGGCAGGAGCTTAATTAATTTTTACATTATAGAGCAACTATTATAATTAATCAATCTATTTCAAATGTTCTTCTGATAGTTTCTAATCTTTGAGGCTGCTAGTAAATAAGCTGCTACTGCCTGTATTATAATTTCATCCTCTATTGTAAATAAGATCTTCAGAATCAATCCCTTACGTCTGTTGCATAGTATCCCACAATGGCTGAAGATATTGCACTCCTGGTTTTATGTACCAACTACAATTAAAAATAACATGCTATAAATTTTCTATTTGGGTTTGTCTGCAAGAGCAGTAACATGCTTTTTCATCATTATTCCCTTGCTTTCAAAACATTACTATAAAATAACCCCAGTCGATAACGAGTATATAATTTTCATTTTTTATCATCATCAAGAATATCTAAATAATATCTATAATGATGCGATATATCGTTCTGTATTAATCATCGTGAGATATGAAGTTTCATAATATTCTTCAAGTCGCATACTTTATAATATTCTATTAGTCTATCTGTGACAATTTTCTGATACTTTGAGTTTATGATAATACCTTTTTTATTATAGTATTCAAGAATACCCAAATCAGCCATTTTTAAAATCATTTGTACCTTTTGAAACCAATTGCCATTAGTCAAACCATTTTCTGCCCAATATTTTTTTCCAGTAGACACATGTAAGGGATACGATAATTTCCGTAGTTAAGCAGTCTAATCCAGTAATTTGCTTTTTTGGCATAAAAGTACCCTGCTAAGCCTGATAAGCCTAGCTCAGCTCTTATTAGAGCAATAGGTACAGATTTTCCCAAACCAAGACAAAGTCTAAGTAAAACCAAAATAGTGCAGGGACTGCATCAGAAGACATATGAGAACAGATTAACGGAGGCCAATATGTATACCCTAGAGCAAAGGAGGGAGAGAGGTGATATGATCGAAACATTCAAACACCTTAAGGGCATCAACAAGGTGAAAGAGTCTAACATGTTTCAATATAAGAAAAATAGTAGAACAAGAGGACACAGCATGAGATTAGAGAGAGGCCGATTAAGGGGCAATGTGAGGAAGTTCTTTTTCACAGAAAGGGTGGTGGATGCATGGAACGGCCTACCTCAGGAAGTGGTGGCTATGAATACAGGTCATGGCTTCAAACAGGCATGGGATAGGCATAAGGGAGCAATACAGATGACTATGAATAGATAGGCCACTGACAGAGCAAAGGCCGATGGCACATTTATAAGGTAGAAAAAGAAATAGGCAGACTGGATGGGCCTTGCGGTCCTTATCTGCCATCAACTTCTATGTTTCTATATTTCTATGTAATTTATTCATAGGTGTTTCTAAGGTTTCAAATTGTCTAATATCTCAGACTTAAGCATTAAAAAGTGCTTGTGCATTTTATTTAGCTTTTAGTGCAACTATAAGAGGTTTAAGGGTATTTCCTCCATACTTCCTATTAAACATACAAAGAGAAGTTACATTTTGATTTAATTTCACTTTCAGTAAATTAATGTGATTGGTCCAGCTTCCATTATTAGAGAATGTAAGACCTAAATATGTATATTGTTTAACCATAGTTAAACTTTTCTCTCCTATCTGACAATTTCTGTTTATATTTCTACCGTCAAATATCATAACCTTACTTTTTGTTTCATTAATTTTAAGTGAATGTTGCAAGGCATATGTGTTTAACAGTTCTAGTTTTTTTTTTGTAAACCAGACTGTGTAAGTACAAATAAAACTAAGTCATCCACATAAGCTAAGGCTGCACAACCTTTATTTAAAATTTTTGGAGAATCGGAGTTACTCTTCTCTAGTTGCTGTAACATGTTATTTATATAAATACTAAATAAAAATGGGGCTAACACACAACCTTGTCTGACTCCTTTGTTAGTGGGAAAGTTTGCGGATAACTGACCTAGTCGTCCTAGTCTAATCTGTGCCCATGTCCTTGCATATAATTCACTAACAATAGCTATAAGAGAATCAGAAACACCCCATTGTTTCATCTGTTTCCATAGAGTATTACGCATAATCATGTCGGATGCAGAAGTGAAATCTATGAAAGCTGAAAACAACTTTTGTTTTCTAACTTTAACATATTAGTTAATTAAGTGATCAAATATAAAACAGTTGTCAGTAGTGGAATAGCCTTTCCTAAATCCAGCTTGTAATTCTGATAGACCTCCTAACTTATTTACCTGTTCCTTAAGTCTATCTAAAATAATTTTTGTAAAGACTTTGCACATATTGTCCAGGAGTGAAATGGGTATATACATAGCAGGATTTTTCTTGTCTCCTTTCTTATATATGGAAATAATCAATGCCCCTTTCCAGGAAGGTAGAAATGATAATGTTATGCAGCAATTATTGAAAAAAAAGTACAAAAACTAAATAAATAAAATAAAAATAAAATTTTAGTCCATAAAGATGGAGCAGGCAAAAATACTTCAGCTGGAATTTGATCTGGTTCAGAGGCTTTTCCCCGTTTTAGAGTAGAGATTACAAAATAGACTTCAGCTGGCAGGATTTTTCTAAATTGTGTCATATCTGGTTTAACTAAGTTTGACTTCGTATCTATTGCTGAGTCATAGAAAATAGATGAATAGTACTCAACCCATTCCTGCATTGTAATATAGGAGTTAATCTCATATTTGAATCTATTAGTACCTTTGGCTACTAAAAGCCAATATGACTGATAATCATTCTTTTTTTATTGTCATAAGCATTTTATTCCGTTGCATCAGTTGGTATTTCTTTTGTTTTTTTCTCCAGAAATATCTTTTCTTCTTTTCTGGATTGATTAATTTTTTTACTTTTGTCTCCTAAATCACTATTTTTAATATTTTTGATAAACGTGTAAGTTTAGATTTTTCTAATCGACATTTAGCATGAAACCAACTATCCTGCTTATTATTAGTAATATCTTGTAGATTTATGTTTATCAATGATGTTCTTGTCTTTTCACAACACTTAGAAATCAAATAATTCAATTCCTCAGCTGTAGTATCATTATCTATTCCATCGTTTATATTTTGTACTTCCTGCTTAATTTTAACTTCCTGAGAGTCTTTCCATTGGGTCCTAATGTGTTCTCTTATTTCCATTTGTGGCAAAACAAGATCAAGACTATCCTGTATAGACTGTAATTTGGGCTTAATCTGTAATGGAAAGTGATCGCTTTCAGCACGCTTTAAAACTTTACATTTCTCCCAAAAGTGTATGTCCCCATTCCATAATAAATAGTCTATTACAGAAGGGCCACGAACAGAAATCTGAGTATAATATCCTGGCTTATCTCCTTCTATTCTCTCATTCATTGGTGTAAAAAAATGGGTAGTCATCAGCTTGATTAATTTTTGGCCTGCTACATTAACTTTTAAATCAAGTGAAACTCTATTATACATCTCAGCCCGATCGTCAAACCCATTATATAAAGTAATATCGCTATATCCATCGTAATTACCTATTCTAGCATTAAAATCTCCACAGAGGAGAACATGATCACAGATAGTTTCGACCCAGATTTT
This sequence comes from Neoceratodus forsteri, assembly GCA_016271365.2. Taxonomy (NCBI): domain Eukaryota; kingdom Metazoa; phylum Chordata; order Ceratodontiformes; family Ceratodontidae; genus Neoceratodus; species Neoceratodus forsteri. The sequence goes on from JADMNL010000033.1 coordinate 84,525,463, forward strand.
ATTCATTTGATCGTCCAGCAACTCCAAGATTTCTTCCGTATAAAGTCTGGAGTTTGATGGAGGAATATAGACATTTATAACATAAAATCTGTATTGATAAAACTTAACACGGATTAACAACATATTGAAATTAGCAAATATCAAATCCACCTCAATGTATTTGTCCAACTTAACCCAAACTGCCAGTCCCCCTGTGTATCTTCCCATTTTTGTTAATTTTTGACCTGGAACATTTATTTATTTAGTTTTTATTGACCGGGTAAGTGCACTAGACAGAGTCTGCCTATTTTCAGGCATGATCCGGGGAAGGGGGATACAGATGAATGCCAACTGACCTAGAACCTAGAACCAGATTAAGCTGTTGGTGGTATTTTTAGTGAATGAGGGAAATTTGGCCAGGACACTAGGGAAATTCCCCTACTCTTTTCGATAAGTGCCATAGGCTCTTTAACATCCACCTGAACTACCACCAATCCAGGCAGATAGGACCTCGATTTAACATCTCATCTGAAAGACGGCACCTCAGAAGTGCAGCACCCCTCTCATGCTGCACTACAGTGTCAGTACTGGGATATTAACCCAAGTGCCAGATGTGGGGACTGAACCCACAGCCCTCTGATCCCCCGGCCTCAGAGGCGAGTGTGCTACCTACTGAGCCACTGACACTAATGTGATAACATGATAACATTGATACCCATTTCTTGATATATCATTCTCAGGTGCATGCCAGGTTTCCTGAAAGCATATAATAGTATGTTTATCTATGAAAGCCAGCCAGTCTCTATCTGCAAATGTTGTGTATATACCTGCTATATTCCAAGTGAGAAATAAGCGGCCATTATCCTCTTTAAGATTATTTATTGCTTGTTTTGTTGACTGTCAATTATTGGTTAAATCCAAAATATCAAATCTGTTCGAAACAGTAACGTTAAACTGAGTTTCCACACAGGGACTATCTCCATTTTCCCTAGTTCTTTTTTTTCTAATAGACATACAGTCATAGACAGGGTCATTACACTGTATTTCATTCTGGACCAAGTGCAGGCCCACAACATCCAAAAGGCCTGCACTAGCCAGAATTTTGTTGAAGAGGCTCTGATAGTGAACCACTATCAAAATGTGATCAGACTCTAAGTTACATTCACTTCTAAGTACTGAAATGGCATTCCTATCTTCTATAGAGATATTAAGTAACTGTTCCATCAAATCTAACAGTACCTGTTTGAGTTTGTTATTATTTTCATTTTTAATCCTAGACATGCCATATAGCATAAACGTGTTTGTCGCTTCATCTTTGGTCTCAGCATTTGTGCTGCTTGTGATTTGAGATATTAGTACACTATCTACTATGTGAAGGCCAACTTTGTCCAATACAATTGCCTTTTGTAAGATCAAATTTGCTACTTCAGAATCTCCAACCTCTATATCTACTTGTCCGTTTTTTGATTTAGAGTCCCATCTATGCACTTTTGTAATCTCAATTTTAAATGGATCAATTTTCAACACTGTGTGAAGATATTACACAGCACTTTCTTAATTTTTTCAACATTTTCTTCCCTGGGCAGTGCTCGTTCCATCCTTGGCCACCTGACAGCCAGGCTTCCAAGTTCGCTGCTGTTCTAAGGTTGCTTCGGGGTCAGTGGAGGGAGCCTCTGTCGACTGCAGTTGGTGCAGAATGAAGTGGCCAGGTTGCTGATGGGCCTGCCCAGGTCCTGTCACGTGACCCTGGTTCTGCGAGACCTGCACTGGCTGTCTGTTAGATGGAGGATCATCTTCAAGGTGGGCTTGCTTACCTATAAGGCCCTATATGGCTAGGGCCCTGGCTATCTGAGTGACCTCCTGACCCCTACTCTCCCGGTGCACTCCCTCTGATCCTCCAAGCGGTTCTGAGGGCCAGGCTGAAAACCATAGGGGACTGTCCATTTGAGGTGGCGGGCCCAGTCCTCAGGAATTCTCTCCCCAGATCTCTGAGGGAGGCCCCATCTGTGGAGGTTTTTAAGAGGGGTCTGAAGGCTCATCTTTTTAAAGAAGCATTTCCTAATTAGCTGCAGCGCTGATTTTATTATTTATTTATTATTGATTTTAATTGTTTGTTTGTGTTATCTACCCTGCGTATATGTTGTTGTGCAACTCTGCTACATTCTTACACCTTTGTAAAGTCTCCGGGATTGGGCACTGACTAAATAATTACTTACTGTTGCGCTGCTGCTGGACTGTTGGGTGGCACATCCCATCCAGGCCTCTTTTAATATGAGTTAATTGGGCCTCTGCAGTATGTCTCTTATAGTATAAGAGACTCCAGACATGAGGTTTGGGCAAGTGGACTGCTGAGCTGATCTGGTGGCCCAAACCTCATGAGAGGAGTCTCTTATACCATAAGAGACACATCACAGAGGCCCTGTTAACTAATTATGAATCACTCAGGTTAGCTAGAATGATTTAGAATAAGTTTTAAGCCTTTTTTTTTCTAAATTTCAAAAGTTAAATGAAGCCACCCTTCCCATAGCTCTGAAGTTGAACACTCCTCTCCTAATATTGCCGCACGAGGGACCACTGTACACAGGATAAGGGGTACAGTGGCTCTGTGTGCTAACTGGCTGAAAGTATGTAAGTGATTTATAATGAGTGTAAAAGAAAGTGGAGCCACTCTTGCAGGGTCTAGGCAATGGCATACATTTCTCCTGTAATCTAGTGGCCAATTTTTAAATTCCAAGTCCAGGTCTTTCAGAGTGACTCCTGCGCCTTGTGAGGTTGCGTGGATGAATGGATGGATGGATGGCTTAATGGACAAAGAGGAGAAGTTGATTATGGGAGAACTGCATCATAATTTGAAGGAGATAAACCGGAAAGAGTATTGAAATTTTTAAGGTTAGAAACATGGAAACATTGATTGTGTCGGCAGAAAAAGACTCAGAGTTCCACCCGGTCTGCCCAGTTCCCTGGCCACCTCCATGCATGGCCTAATGCTGGACTGGATTTAGAGATCCAATAGCCCTAGTGGCTTGATTCTCATTCCCTTCCCCAGATAGTCCTTCCCCTTTTGTGTGTTTAGGTCCAACCTTTCCCTTATATTAGTCCCACCCAAGTTTAAATATGGGTTGTGTTATTTTCAGTGGTAGCATGCAATTTGTGTGATTTTTTTCACTTCCGAGATGTATTTGTAACAAAATATATTTTAATAAAAAAATTTTAATACAATATACATACATTTTTTAATTTTTTTTTTACTAAGATAAAAACACTCTAACAAAAGCACAGAACCCTAGCTAGCTAGTATTTTTTTTATCTTGAAAATGGGGTGTGTTATTTTATTTATTTAGGGTACATCAGTGGCACATGTTGTGGTTCAGTGCTGTGCCTCGCACTGTTGTAAACCACGAGTCAACATGAGCAGTTTACTCAGTGAACCACACGGTAGCTGCAGTTCTTTCAAAACCCTCATGCACTTTCAAAAAAACAACCAAAAGTACCAAACACAAATCACTTTCTCTAAGACCCACCACACCACAAAATACTTAAGTAAAACAAACTGCACACAGAGAATGGAGTCCTAAAGACCACTTTCAAATAAAAATCTGTCAAAACTTTTCCTTCTTGCAATCTTCACTCGTAGTGCTAATTATGTAGCATTAATTTCTGTTGTTTAAACTGCACGTGTGATCTATGTCTGAGAAGTCGAGTTTATCTTAATTTGAGGTCAGTGATCTCTTGCACCCTCACTCATAGCTTTGCCATTCATGAGGGTCAAGAAGTCACTGACCACTCACAAAGACAAATTTCATATCTCATAGATGCCATCACATATCTCTTATTTTATATAATATGCGTGGACACAAATCCAGTGCCGTAAAAAATGTTCTCCTTATATCCGTGATACATTTTAGAACCCAGAATTTATCACGCATATGTTGGATAAACACTACCCGTCAATCATCCCCCCCTCAAAAAAAACACACCAGCCTATTGTATAAACAGGATGTGCAATGGGGACCATGTGTGATGCATTCTCATCTACACTCAAGCAATTTGACCTCTGACACATTACTCGTGGTGTGCATCACTCATCAGGTTACCCAAGGTCAAGCTGCTCTTATGTAGATAAATAATGTATCACACAGTTCCCCAACTGGCCGGCCCGGTGGCACTGAGTGTTGAGGCGCTGGATGCCACACCTCACACTACATTGGCGACTCATGTTAGGGAATGAGCACGGATCACCGGGGGATGGCCAGGAGGAGGAAGAGGATCAAGCATCCCAGGGACAGCTCTTCTCCTCCGGGGAGGGTGGGGGTATGACTGCCAAGGTGCCAGCTCCTGGCAGTGGCTGGGAGCTATGCAGCTTCAGGGCCAACAAGGAAGGTACGGCGTTGGCAGCATCTGACATGCAACATACAGAAGCGTGCATTGCAGTATCATTGATACCATTGCATACCAGCACCGGGGGGAGGGGGCTACCTATCAGGGGGAAAAAAAATCCTCTGCAGCATGACAGCTGCCCTGATGATAAAACCTAAATTGTACCATACACTATAAAATATAATGTATGGTACATCAATGGGGATCCGTTTTGTTAACTTATCTTGAGGTTGCCATGGTGACCTAAACTTCTCGAGCTTCGCTCTCGAGGTTTACATGGTCACCCCGGCAACTTCTCGATGGTTAACAAACCGGTTAACCATCAATGACCATACATTATCCTCTATATCTTATAATTTTTTTTTTTTTACAATTTCTGTTTATGCCTCCGACTCTCCATCCCCTCCTATATTCCTCAGGTCCTTTAAGTAACCCCCTGAGCCTCCCCAGTCACAGTCACTGGCCCTCAGAGAGCTCTGGCTTCACCACATAGGTGGGGTCAGGGTGAGGGAGAACCTCCAAACTTACTGATTTCTTCAGGCCGGTGCTGCAATCAGGAGAGAGATAAAGGCCCTGGGAGCTCCTGTGGCCATCATTATGGAGGTGCCAGAGTAATTGTTTCCTGTTTTCTACCTACCTACCCCAAAGACATCACATGCTAGGATGGTAAGTCGACTCTGCCCACGCAATGCGTGTGTCTAGACACCAGCGTAGGCAACATCTCCTCCCTCCCATCTGCCTTTCCATCTGCACTGCCATCTGTACTTACCAAGGTGGCAGTATTGCGGTGGTAGATGGCGCCCTCCCACCCCGGAGCAGAAGGAGAGCATCCTCTGGGACCCTCAATCCTCCTCCCCATGCCAGCCCCCAACGAAACAATCTCATTCCCAAACACGGGTCGCCACTGTCGCATGTGGTAGCGCTACTGCTGCGCTGATGGGCCAGCCCTAATTCCTGAATGATGATTTTGTGTCTTATAACTTTTTAAAGAAATAAATATTGCGGGCCTGAGGGATCAGTAAAGTAGCAGCAAAAACGTACATTGGCACAGTTCGTGATACATCCAAAAAACATTTATTCAACACTGTGTATGTTTTATATTTCTAATGCTGTAGAACTAGAAATAAGTGTGTAAAGTTTATATCGTGCTTCGCAGGACAGTCACCTGATCGCGCCTATAAAATATCACACGGTGCTACCTTTCATCCCGATTGCTGTTGCAGTGTAGTTACTGTAATTACACTCCTCAGTTTCTTCCTACTAAACAGATAGCAGTTGCCTCTCTTCCTGATGAAAAAATAGGCTCCACTATGCTGTTTACCTGCCTGAAGTCCGATGGAGTGTATTTCCCATTCAAAACCCATTTCATTTTTCGCCGGTATCCAGGAAGTGAAACTAACTGATCACGTGGTTCCCATTGACGAATACAGTCAATGGGTTTAGTCGGTACCCCCACAGTACCCTTCATTGCAGGGGCAATCAATAAATGATAAATTTTAGTAAAGGGATTGAAGGGACAGTTTAGATTCTTTTGTAACAGACTGTATGAGGAGGTTTGAGGGAATCATAGATCTTGTTATAGGGGCTGGCGTGGTGTTGGGGTGGTGGCGTGGATGTGGCATTTCTTGTGAATTAACAAACATCAACCCAATGTTTAAGCAAGTATTAGCTGTTTTTTAAAATATGAATACACAGTAAATCGTCATTACTTTATGCCACCAAGACTGGAGGGGACCTGGTTCAGGCATGCCATGTTGAGCCAAGACACTGCTTGAGGCTTTCATCAAGTAAACTTCACTGTAAAAATATTTTCACTGAACAGCTCTGTCCAGCGAATATAGTGAAATTATTTTTACAGCAAAACTTTCTAGTTCTACAGTAATAGGAATTATATTTCCAATGATATAAGAATTACTCATTCACTTGAAATGCCTTCCAGATGTCAGTGGAATGAATGAATGAATGTATCTATCAATCAATCAATCAATCAACAAAGTAATTCAGTAGTTGAATGGTTCCTTTTAGGCATGACCACTTTGAAAGCTTAACATTTATTAAAGGAAAAAAAGAATAACATTCTCACGTTAAAGCCGAGTTAGAATTTTACTAAAACGGCATTCAACATAAGGGTTTTCTGAAATGAGATTTAAGTATTGATATGGAAGCAGTAGTATGAAGTGAGTTCCATAGGCGAGGAACAGAGATCACAAAAGCTTGGTTTCCCACTGTCTATCAATTTTGGAAAGGTATTGTGAGGAACTCTTCTTCCCCAGATGTCTGAGGGTCCGGTAGGGACCCAATGCAGCAGGAGGTCAGAAAGGTAGGATGTGATCACTCCGATTACCCAGCGGCAGAGTGTCACGCTGCAGTGCAGGTGACCCGGGGTCTAGCACAAACTCAAATTGCCATGTCTGGAGGTAGGCCAGGCTGAGGCAGCAGCTGCGTGGCATCATGCCTCGGTCGGGGAGGGTTAAAGGCAAGCTGCAGTGCCACAGCAACCCCTGCAGCTGGGCCAAGGAACTTGTTTCCGCTGCAGTGGACATGATATATGCGTGCAAGGTGACCATAAAGGCAGCACTCGCATCGGGGGAGGTGGTTGGGACCTAGAATGGAGAAAACTCCGTCTCCTTCTAAATGACAGTCTGGGTTTCTGGGATTCCCCTGGGTCCTAGTGACTACTGACACTGGATCCTTGCCCACACAGTAAACTGCCTGGATGAGGTGGCCAGCCCCCCCTCCCCAACACCCCTGCCATGGATGAGAGACTGGGGGTAACCAGTAGATTACTGGGGCTGGGGGACTTATTTCTGCTCCTCCACTGACTCAGCCCCCTTTCCTTGGGGTCAGTCCCAGATCCACCCTCCTGCATCTTACCCCTTTTGACCCCCCCCCCGGTGGGGTCTGACCATGCCAGATCCAGCTTCCTGCCTCTTCCCAGGAGTTCCCAGGGTATGGAGAAGAGTAGGCATTAGCGGGGGTTGAAGTCCGAGCGCATTCAGGATCCTCCCACATAAGCCAGGGTGCTTTCCATGTTCTTGGTTCTCAACCCCTGGGATGTCAGTATGCTAGGGGCTCCATGCTTGTGCACACATGATGTGCCTAAGTGGAGCCTGGCCAACTTCCCCCTCACCACTGTACTGCCGCTGCACAATTCCCTGGGGTCACTCACATGGCAGTTCCGTAACGGTGGCAGCTGACCATCCTCCCCAGAGGAAGATGGCATCTTCAGGGACACGTGAAATTTCTCCCCGATGGGTCAAGCTTGTCCCCAAACTTAGGTCACCAGCACCACAAGTGGTAGCCTCATCACTGTGCCAATGTGAGTGAAGCAAGGCAGATCATACTGCAGTAGTCTAGTCTGACTGTTACTGTAAGATCAGCACATAAAAACCTTCAGCACAGCCGCTGTGTTAGGGAACTGCAGCAGTGCAGCAAGTGCCAGACTATTGTGCGGTGGAGCATTTTGATTGATTAAAAAACAATTGATTAAGGAATGGCTTAGTCATTTAATCAAGATTAACATTGGAATCATGGGAAATCAGCATCAGGAACTTGAGGTGAAGGATCCTGTGTCTTAAGAATTACTCACACACTCAAAACGCCTGCCAGATGTCTGTATTCTCATACCTGCTGGTCCTAGAAAAAGCTCTCCACGTGGCAAAATAAATTAATGTCATTTGATTCTGACGAAAAAGAATGCGTTATGATTTCCCATTTTGTGATCAGAATACCTAAGGTACCCCTCCTAGACTGGGGGAGTTACTGCCCCTCTTCCCTGCTCTGCATTTACAGGGTTAAGTGACTCCCTGAGTTCTGTGCTCCTTTGCCATGTAACAGGGGCCTATTATGGGGGGGGGGTGGCGCTTTGCTCAGTAGGGGGAGGGGTGAGTGGAGGAGAAAAAGAGAAGAGGTAGGGAAGACAGACCAAGATAGAGTGTCTATCCAGAACATAGGGGCAGTCTAAAAGGCATTCATGGGCCCAAATCTGGTCTGAGGTGGATGTAGGTTTGTGCCCTATGGCGATGACAGACTGTGTGGCCTGAGACATAGGCAGTAATCCCCAGAGCAGGTAAGGGGTGCAGTCTTCAATCCTGCTGTGCTGCAGTGAAGTAAGGAGCGTTAGCAATGCCCTGCATTGATGAGCAGCTGTAGTCATCTGGCATTCTGCCCTTTAGGTGCATACGTTCCACTGCTGTGTTTCTCCTCATTGTCCAGGAAATGACAAGAAAGTATGTCCCGTAATGAGTACAAAGGTAGTAGCACTCCGGAGACAAACTTCAGGACTCAGAAGAGCAGAAAGTAACTTTTAATAAGGACTCCTTATTAAAAGTTACTGTTTTTCTAGAGTCCTGAAGTTTTTCTCTGGATTGCTGCTACCTTTGTACTGACCATGGTGAGGCCTAGCCAGCCTTGTTTGAGCACCCCCCCCCCCAACCTCCCTTGGTGCAACTGTGTTCTCTGGCTCTGATGTCCCATAATGAGTTGGGGATGAGGGTAGGGTATCATTGAGAGGGTCAGCTCACAGAGGGAGAGATAATAACATCATCATCTCTGTGGAGAGGTAGGGAGAGCTGAAAAGGACGAAGGTGACGAGTACTATGGGGTCCCTTTGCAGGTTTCCCTTCTATCACTCCAGTGTCCTTTAAACTGCTTTTCTTCTGTTGTAAGGGCTCCGCTTCCCAGGTGTCCATGGAATGGGTCACTGTATCACAGTCAGATTAATTGACATGACCACTCTTTACGTTAATGATTTGGTTTAATAATGACATCTGCTCATATGTTTGAAGTGGACAATGAATTTTAGAGTACCTTCGCCTCTGTCCATGATGCCCCACTTGGGAAATATGTACAGTTTCCACCAAAGTGAACTTGGGACCAGGCCCATTTGCTTAAGGATATCTCAACAAGAGTCCAGGTCGTACACTAATGCATATATAAAGTAACAATCCCTGTTTTTTTTCCCACCTATACACCAGCTTGAAATGTCCTGCTCGCACTATTTCACGAAGACTGGCCATCTCTTCCTCAGTCAGTACTGCCCTAGGAAACTATTATTCAGAAATGCTGTTCATTTTGAAATGACTTCCATGATTACCATAGAAACTCGTTCCACACATCCCAAGTCATAATGCATAAATCTATGTACAGAATGACTTTCACAAAGCACTAGCAAACCAAACTAATGATGGTGACCAGTTTCATCCCACAGCAGTCAGAGTGCTTTCTTCGTTTTTCTGCCTTGCCCCTGGGGTACTGGTGGCAAGGGTGTGCATGGCGCCAGTCGACGTGCCCCCCTTCCCTAAGCAGAACTGCCTGTGGATTTCTCCTGTGGTCACCCAGGTGGCGCTCATGTTGTGACATCTGACAGCTTCCCTCCCAGAGGAGGAGAGTGTTCTCTGAGACACTTGATCCTCCTCCTGGCAGCCGGCCCCCGGCATCTTGGTCTCATTCCGGGACCCAGGTTGCAGATGTTGTAAGCAGCAACTCTCACTGTACTGATGGGCCAGCTAGGGAGGCTTCCACTCATTACATTTGAGGAAACTAATGAAGAGTAGGTGGCAAGTTCAGGATAGAAACAGCACAGTGTTGTGTCAAGCTGAAAGTGAACCAATCAGCAACACTCTTTGAGGCAGTGTGGTCTTGAGGTTACAGCACTAGCTACGGAACCAGGAGATCTCATATTCAGAACCCCACTAGAGCTGAATAGTCATGGTGTGACCTTGAGCAAGTCACTTAACCTCCCAGTACATCCGTCCACCCAACTAAGGATACAAGTGAAAGCAGGGACCCCACTGGAAATGAGATGTTGCATCTCAGGTGGGCTATCCTAGGTAAATAAATTGTTTAAAAGAATTTTCTGATATAAGGTATTGGCCTTCATAGCCCAATACCTTATGCCAGCATGAGCTGATTTTGTTAAAAGTAATTTTTTTAACTAAGTCTCTGAAGTTTTAGAAGGGATCGTACCTGGCTCCGTAGCCACCGCCAGCTGATCCCTTTCAGCTTCCTGGTTCGTTTGCTCCACCCCCACACTCTGAGGTTTTGTGACGTTTCAGCAGAGAGAGCGCGGGGGCGTGCCCCATACAAGTCAATAGGGCAGGTTTTCAATGCCATTTTGTGAAACATTAAGCAATCTGAGAAGGACATGAAAGCCACCACTCTACTAATAGGGAGCGGTGGCTTTCATTCCCTCTCAGATTGTAAAAAAATTCACAAAACAACATTGAAAAATGCATAAGACTTGTATGGGGCGCACCCGTGCTCTCCTGCAGAAACATCACAAAACCTCGAAACGCGGGGGCAGAGCAAACAAACTAGGAAACTGTAAGGGATCAGCTGGTGGTGGCTATGGAGCCAGGTATGATCCCTTCATAGACTTAGTTAAAAAAATCATTTTTAACAAAAATCGACTCATGCTGGCATAAGGTATTGGGCTATAAAGCCCAATACCTTAACATTTGGTTGCAAATACACTTAAAAAAAATGGTAGAAAAATAGCTGCGATCTTATAATGTGATCTAACATATCTGTTGTAACTACTTTTTTTTATTGTCTTAACTGTTATTAGTCTTGTTTGTACCTTGTGCAGGGCATTCTTTGAAAACAGAGATTTATCCCATAATGTATGTAACTGGATGAAAATAAAACTTTTATCATCATCATATCCAGAGCTCATCATGAGATAATCACTTACAAGGATCACTAGATAAGTGATGATTGGCAGCTAGAAGGCAAAAGAGAGAGAAGGGGAGGGCAGTGCCAAGCTACAGAATGAAACTAGAGGGGGGGCAGTATCCTAACAGGCCCCTACAGAGTAGTAGTAAAATCAGGATAAATATCATCTGAGCTTACACTCCTTGACAATGATTTCCTTACATTATAGAAACTAACAATACTTGTTCCAGAGAAACACAAACTGTCATACAAGTAAGAACACAAGAAAAAAACAACAAAAAATCCTTCTTTGCAGTAATCCCGCAGTGCTTTTTTGTTTGGCAGTAGTAAAATACTATTTCGATAGAGATTTAAAAGTTGGAAAATGGGAGAGGGGTGTTATGTGTTTTCCATGAAACTGGGAGCACATTCCTTGCAGCGAGGATGCATACCTGGAGGGGGATGCAGCCTGTTGGAGAACAGAGATGTCTGGTGCAAGTGGGCAGCCTTACATCAGACATTTAAGCCTTAGTGTTCCAGATGAGACGTTAAACTGAGGTTCCATCGGCCTGTTCTGGTGTTTGTACAGGTGAATGTTAAAGATCCCAGAGCACCTCTCAAAAGGGGTAGGTGGTTTCCCAGTGTCCTGGCCAAGTTTGCTGTATTTCACCAATCTAACAACAGTGTTAGTTGGATTTCATTTGCTGTAGAGTTTTTTTTCCCCTGAACCTCTTGACCCTCAGGTTCTTACAGCAACTTCCAACCCCCGTCAGTTTCTCCCCACTGTCAGACCAGTGGGGACCCACATGGGTGGGACCCACAAGAACTGGTGGCTCACATACAGGCGACTGGGGAACATGGTGCTTTTCTTATTCTTTAATTCTGTCCTCAAATCCCGCCCACCTCTCACTGATGCTGGTCGGTGTTCCATCAGGCTTCGCATACATGCCCTTGTGGAGGAAAGGAGAGAAGAGAAGCTCTCTAGCTTGCTGCAGTGGTCGCTGCAGAATCCAATGCCATACTTCCCTGGCTGGAAGTTCCCATCAGCTGCTCAACCCAGCTCCCGGATCCACTCCCAAACCTGAGTCACAGGCACAAAAGCATGACTAGCTACCTGCTGGGCAGTCCGGTGGTGCAACAGATTATCAGTTAGCTGGCATCTGGACACTGACTGCTGTTGTGTAGTGTACTGGTGTAACCCCTAGATGGCTCTATCCCAAGGGAATTCTACCCCTGCCTGCATGACCAAGAGCAGGTTGACGAGCCTGGGTACTGAAAACAGATGCCTCCACCTGGAGGACAGGGTTAGTGGTAGTGTAGCTGACCTGGGTACAGCCCTCCGGGACACTATTACCCCCCTCTTTTCCCTCTAGTGGCCTAAATGATTCATAGAATACACAACTGCAGTTTACACCTGACAACAGTTTTAACCCCACACTTGTTGCACTTACCACCAGGGCTGGTTCAACTGGCTTGGCCCTGGAGACCCCCTGTAAAATAAGATTTAGCCCAACAACCAACAGTATTTCAATGCTGTTTGTATAGAGATACACCACAACCAGTTTAAATGCAAAAAGATTTAGATCTGATTTATTCAAGGGGCAGTAGCAAGAAAGGGACAAAATCTATTGGTTGATTCAAGATCTGAAAGGTTCAAGTTATAGGGCATGTACTCAAAGGTCCCTGTAATACAGTCACACACACACACACACACACTCTGGGTACCCAGTTGGAACTACGGCTAGCCTGAACCATTGCCCGGGGTAGGCCGGCGTTCCAGCTGGTTGTAGCCCTGTGATGGAAAGAACACATGCTTGCACTTTAACCCACAATTTGTAATCCGGGGCCGGATGGCTCAGTCCCAAAATGATTAGTAACAACAGTTAAATCAGTTGACACACTTTGATTTGAGCTTTGTTGCAGGAAGCTACCCTGGTGTTTACTCACGCTACCCAGTACAGGATGCAGGATGGAGGAAATGGAAACCTTAGGATGAAGTGCTGGATTGCCAGGAGAAGCAGGGCCCACACGAAGCACCGTGGTGCTGATCCTGTTCGTTGGTGTTGAGCAGGGAGCCGAATCCCCAGGCGGGTCTCTCGTCGGCTGTTTCTCTGTGGCATGAGTGGCTGTCTGGGCCGAGGTGGCAAGGCCCAGACCAGGTGAACAGTTCGGAGACAGTCTGGTAAATGCTGGATACAGCTTCCAGCTAGCGTGAGGAACCAAATCATGACCCACTATCAACATTCAGCACACTTAGAGTAAAAGCAAGGTAAATACCACAGTTCGGATGACAGTCCAGTTGCAATTCACAGTGTGTCTGTGCAAACCATACACTCTGCAGCAGTCTCAAGTCCTGACAGGCCGATCGCATCGAAGCAAAACTTCGGTCCACTTCAAGAGGATACAATTTGTCACAAATCAGGATCCGATCGCAACAGCTGCAAATTCAGAAGAAGTCCGTTATCAGGCTCAAGGTCTCTTCACTTATAAAGATGGTAGCAGGCAGGCCAAACACAGCCTTCCCGCCGATTTCCCCTGTGCACCATGCAAGAACAGCTGCTCGAATCACTCGAGCTGTTTACCCTTTCAACTCTAACTCTAGACTCACTCACTGCTGCGTGCAGCTTGGGACTTTTCCAGAGATCCAAAAGGTTCAATTCATTGATTCATCTGTCTGTCACAGCTACAGCTCCCCCTCCAGGTCCATTTAGGTGCCAAAGTGCAAAAACTACAATTCCTACAGAAATTCATTCCCACAAGACTCCTGGGGATAGACTCCATTTTAGGGTCCCCAAAGGTACTGATTGGTCCAAACTGGCAGTCCAGGACCAAGATGGTGGTGCATAGCAGAAATGTCCATGCTGCAAAGAAGGCAGGTTAGACAAAGTACAATATCATTAATAAAGCAGATAGGGGGCGCTGCTGAGCAGCCTAATAGGAAGCAGCAATCAGACCAGCTCCCAGGAGGAAATTCTTTTAAACTTCAAAATAATACTTTTAGACCCTGAAATTTTCTGTTAAGAAGTGATCGGAAAACTAACGTTACCCTGTTGTCCCCAAGGAGTGTGGCTATGGGCAAAAATAAGGGAGCGGCAACTGCAGCAGGCGACCTCTTCAGTCCAAGGAGAAACAATTGAGATGAGAGGCCTATGCAATGGGGAGCAGCAGTGGACGTGGCATCGGAAACTATGGAGGAGGCCTCCTTAACAAACATACTTTCTACCCTGCATCAGCTAGTTAAATCAGTGCAGGAACTCGATAAAAAATTTGATGCTCTCACACCCCGAGTATCAGCCTTGGAGAATCGGATGGATCAGTGTGAGGCTACTGTACAACGTTCGGAAACCTCAGTGTTAAAAACAGTGGAAGCTACTACTAAACTAATTACGGAAAATTCGCTTCTTCGTCAACGTTTAGACGCAGTAGAGAACCAAGTGAGGGAAAAGAACTTAAGGATCCTGGGACTGTCAGAAGGGGCTGAGGGTGAAGACCCCCTGTCTTTTGCCAGAATGGTGTTGCCAGGCATCCCAGGTTTTGAGGAGTCAGATCCTCCATTCCATCTGCAGGCCTACTAGATTACCCCCCTGCCGAGTGACAACAGACCATGCGGCCCCACGAACTTTCTTGCTTGTGTGCACCGGCATCGGAGATAGAGATAGAGCCCTACATGCAGCAAGGTGCCGGAGAGTGTTGAGGTACAGAGAAGACACTATTCAGATGTTCCTGAACCTATCCTATAGCACCCGACAACGACGCCAGGCCTTCGATGGACTCCAGGGTCGCTTACGGGGCTTAAAAATTCAGCATCAGCTACTGCTTCCAGCCAAACTCCGTGTTGCCTGGCAGGGGAAACAATATCTCTTCAACGAAGCAAGAGATGCTGAAAAACTGGTTGCTAAAATTGAATCAGAGCTGGCAGAGGAGGTAGAAGCCGATTCCTCAGATGCAGACTGAATTACAGTGCAGGTTTGGTAATTTAAGATCTGGCCTCCAAGGTTTGGCCTTGAGACTCGGGGGGACTTGATCGCCTAAAATAACTAAAAACCGAAATGATAAAATCTGGCCACCCTTGTGCAGTGCCTTGCAAGGACAGATGGAACTTGGTGCAGAACAGTAGTCTTAATATCTGGACTGTAAATTTATAAACCAGCTTTATATTGAGCAGTATACTCCTGGGAGGTTGTGTTATAAGATTTTCCTACTTTCTTTGTCTATGGTAGTATTGGGGGATTCACTCAGACTGGTACAGTCATTATGGTAATATGGCATTGTTTTTTCTTTTATCCTTCACATGAATCCCCTTGGGGCTTCCAGGCTGCATGCAATCTTTTTTATTTTTTTACTGTTTATAACCAGATATGTACTTCCTCCTATGATGTATCTTTAGAGGGGGTGTCTTGCATAAATCCTTTGTAAGAGGAAATATTCTTATTTTGTGTAATGCTATCCTCCTGTGTAAATGTGCTGTAATCTTTGCTTTCAAAAACAATAAAAAATTTAAATACAAAAAAAAAAAGCAGATAAACAGTTAACAGTCACAGATCCCTGTAGAACTCCCTCTGCGCAATTAGCGGTGGCAGAATGGAGCGATAACACTGCAGCCCGGGCAGGGCTCGAGCCTGAAACTACTCGGCCCCTACCAAGATCAATTATACACCACAAAATAGGCAGCTCTTAAAGAGACAGGCACAGAGGCTAACAAGGCACTTGCATGCAGACACTTTTAAATTGCTAGGACACATAACGCCGGCCTGGCAGTGGGCATTTAGGCAAGCCCAAGGAAGACTTTTGGGAACCCCCATTTGTAGGGGGGGTTGCACCGGCATGGAATAGCTGCCACGTTCCACCCCAGAGGTGGTTGCACATCAGTGACTGTTCACTGGAACTGAGTTGCGTGTAGATTATAAACCACTTTGCCATTTCCTCATGCAAGGCACTATGTCAATGCAGATAGTATGTGTGGTGTCGTCTATCTCCTTCCTCAAAGTTTTAGTGGAAAACTGGCATATAGAAATGAATATTCCAGCTAATCATTGAAGTTGTTGAGTGCATCGAGTGCCAGAATAGTTTTTTTTTTTTTTTTTTTTTTTAATTTACAGTTTTTCGGTCCTTCACACACTGTGTCTCAGATTAAGATGGTCACTCTGCTCTATTCCCCTCACCATGGCCCCCAGCTTGCCTTCCCCAGAAACCTTATGGTGCTGGGGTGTAGTTGGCTATGTGGAGAGCCCAGGCTTCTCCAGCGCCATGAAGGTGGTGTTGCGCTATTCCCCTCACCATGGCCCCCAGCTTGCCTTCCCCAGAAACCTTATGGTGCTGGGGTGTAGTTGGCTGTGTGGAGAGCCCAGGCTTCTCCAGCGCCATGGAGGTGATGTAGGGATTTTCCTCTTTAAACCCACCCGAGAAATGCTTGTGTGCATGCATTCCAGTCCACGTACATACATGTGATTGCGCGGCACCGTGCGGCGCCAGCAAGCATCCTCCCCACCCCATTGCCACTCCAGGACTGCAACTACACCTGTGGACACCCAGGCAGCAATGCAAGCTCGGAGCAAGGCAGGTCTCCCATCCCAGAGCGGGAGAGAATCTGCTGGGACGTTCCGTCCTTCTCCTCCCAGCCAGGCCTCTGACGATCCAGGAGCATTCCTGAACCTGGGTCATCGGCATCATAAGTGGCAACAATGCCATTGTGCCGGCGGGCCAGCTGTCTTAATAGCTGTTTTAGGCAACAGTACTTTGAATTGTTCTCTGACTTAGATTTCCCTTCTGCCGAATAGATGAGTCCTAAAGAGGACCAAACAGGTTTGTCTGTGATGGTCATCAGTTGTAAGATATAAGGCAGTTTCAGAGAGTGTTGGTCCTGCTGATGCGTTGTCTGCTTGCTCTTAAGTCAGCAGCTCCTCTTGTAATATTGCCATGAAAATGACTGATTTTTCACAAACAGGTAATTGTGACTTATACCAGTGAATTCTAACCAGCAAGGATCTGATTTCATGCAAATGGCCTTCATGGGAAGAACATGGGGAAAGAGAAATTCAGTCGGTGACTCAGTAGGTAGCACACTCACCTCTGGGCCAGAATATTGGAAGCTTTTGAGTGCTAGATTCACGCCAGGCACTTGGCATAATGCCCATGACTGACACTATAGTGCAGTATGAGGGAGGGTGCTGTACTGTGGAGGTGCCGTCCTTTGGATGAGACATTAAACGGAGGTCCGTTCTGCCCATCTCTAGCCACTGTCCAGATTTATGTAAGATTTTGTTAACCAAGTAAGAACCCAAGGACAAGAACTGGGGACCCGGGAAAGCAAATAAAACACAGTAGTAAAGCAAATTAAATAAGACAACAGTAAACAAAAATCAGGGAAACAACTACAAAAAACATTTACATAGTCTGTTGGCTATCAAGTGGTTCTTAATAAAGATGTTTGATTGATATGATTAGATGCTAAGGCGGTCCATTCTTTTGCCATTATCTAGTTTCCCTAGTTTTACAGCCAACATCCCCCTGTCAATAAAACAGTTCTGTGTAACCCACCCCCCAGGATGCACCTGTAAACAAGCTATCACAGCTTAGTATATCTTTCCTGGTGAAAAATTACAAAAAAAATAAGTAATGAAATCAGAAACTCTATGACCCATATTAAGCTGACCTACTGTAATTACTTTATTTCTCAGGTTTCCCCTGAAATGTTGGTTGGTTGCTCATTAAAGAGAGTGAACAGCAGACGGCAACTCAGGGAACTGAACAACCAGTGCCAGTTTTGTAAAAGTACCGGTTAGCAGCAAAAAGTAGGACTATAACATTCTCAGACCAAAGAAAGCTGAAACCTTGGCACTAGGTAAATTTAATAAGATTTATTAAAAATCCAATAGCAGCACTCGTTCACTCATTGTTGGTCTGCTGACGTTTCACACAACTGCACTGTGTGCTTTATCAAGGTGTGACATCACCAAGATTTTGTTTTTCTTTTGTCGAAGTCCGTTACAGCACTGCTTTTTGCTGCTAATCAAAGAGGATCCAGTTAGATAACCCAGTGGCACTGGTTGGTTATGTGCTGCAGTGCCACGCTTAGAGACCTGGGACAGAATCCTAATCCTGCCTCCCATTCTCCTGGCTCGAGACTCTGAGCATGCTGTAGAGACAGCATGTACATGCCCCAGGAAGGGAAGGGTACTCACTCAGCAGCAGTGCAGCACCGACTAAGGATTGTGAGGAGCCTTGACACCATGGGTGAACTCGCAACTGAGCAGCTGATGCTTGTCATCACACGGAGATGGGAGGGACTTTTCAGGACTAAAAATACTACCACCATAAGCCATCACTGACAGTGCCCCATCCCCATCTTCATAGGTCCAAGCCCCACTTGCTCCTCCCCCTCCACACTGGCACCAAGTGGACACATTCCCTGGCATTGTCACCTCCCAAACTTAAGTAGCCCCAGGGCATTCAAAATTAGTTGGGGGTTAAGGCTGGTAGGTAGCAGGTGAGTGGTGACCAGTCAGGAAAGTCAGAGTAGGAGTGGCTCAAACATGCCAGCAGGCTGTTCAGAACTAAGGTAGGTGGAATAAAGTGTACAGTAAAAACAAAAGTGTTCAGTTAGATTAACAGAAAGACATATGGGCTTAGCGCCGGCCCAGTGGCACTGAGGGTTGAGGCACTGGACACCACACCTTGCGCCATGCCGGTGACCTGGGTTCGGATGCAGATTCGGGTCATCGGGGGTCGGCCAGGGGAAGGAGGATTGAGCATCCCTGGGACTGCTCTCCTCCTCCGGGTTGGGTGGAGAGGGAATGCGGTGTGGGTGCTGGCTCCTGGCAGAGGCTAGGGGGTAGTGCAGTCCGTGGCACAATGTGAAGGTCGGCGCAGGTGGACATCTGACATGCGGCGTGTGAGAGTATGTGCCACAGCATCCTTGGTGTCCCTGCATGCCTGCGCCGAAGGAGGACCTAAGGGGAAAAAACCAAACTGAATCCTCCAGCGCTCATGATGATTTCCCTGCGGTGCTGCACCCTATGCTCCAGGAGCTTCCTCTGGCCCTGACCCTTGGTCTTCCGCATTCACAGTCCAGAAATGTGCCTAGAGAGGGTTAAGGAAGGAGGTTGTAGCTCAGGCATGGTGCCCGGTGCAGGAACTGCCAAGGAACCAGATTGGGGAACCACAAGGACAACCCCAGCCGAGGAGGTAAGACGAATAAAGAAAGTAAAAAAAAAAAAAAAGCCATATGGGCTGGCTCAGTGACATGGCAGCAGGTCAGCAGCACATTGCACTGACATCTTGGAGACTGGCGTTCATGAGTGACCCGTTATCCCGCACTAGGACTGGTTGGGGCTGAGCACATCACAGAGGTGAGACACTCCACTGCCAGGGAGGAAATCAGCTGCCTATCATTTTTGTGCCCCCTGCTAGTTGATGATGGAAAGGCTGGGAGAAACATATATCTACATTGGCCCCAATCAGCATGATGGTACTATCAAAGGAAACTGGAGGAGGGGTGGGGGACATAGTGGTTCATGTATAAAATACCCCATGTGAATGGCATTTATTTTCCTGTTTTTTTTTCTGTCCTGCACTGTGGCTCCTGAACCACCTTACCCACTTTTCCTTGGGTCTTGTTGTGTGCTGTGTGCAGCCCATCAGCCTTGACAGCTGCTCCCCCCATGGTCACAGCCAGTGGGGATCTACATTAAGTAGATCCTGAGGGTAATGACAGCTATCATATAGACCCCATGGCATGAGTAATGGCTTGTGTCGACATTAGTGTCACAGTATCTTGCGGCAAGAGGCAAGCTCCCTGACCTAGCTGCAGGGGTCACTGTGGTGCCTCAACTTGTTGCCAACCCTCCTTAACTGAGGCTCACTGTCAAGTGACAGCTACCACTGTCAGGTCCATCCCTCTCATGGCAACCTGAGTCTGCTCCCTATCCGGGGTCCCCTGTACAGTGGTGCGATGCCCTGCCGCTGGGTCATCGAGGCAGCCTCCTGATGCCAATCCATTTTTTTATTTATTCTTTATACTCGTCCACCCACAGCTGCCCCCATCAGTACCTATTCAGTGACCTACCAGTCCCACTCACGCCATCCCTGTCACTGACCCCAACCTCCATCACCTCGAACTTCCCCCTCAGAGGTGAAGTGGGGAGAGTGGGCAAGGATACCCACAGACATAGAAATATAGAATTTGTCAGCAGACAAGGACTGCTAGGGCCACACAGTCTGCCCATTTTTTTTCCTGCCTATACTGTCACCGCAGACCCTACTTAATCTCTGCCCCCTCCCCTTATTTTTCACTATGGATCACTCAGTAGCTGGAGGCAGGTGGACAGTCAATGCATCAGTGCATCACTGCCCAAGAGTACTGTGGTACCTCACCCTGCTGTGCTGAGGCCTTTGGTCTTGTTCTGTGTTTCCTTCCTACGGAGAAGCCGGGCCAGGCTCGATGGTGGGTGCACATGCAAGGCATAGTGACATTCCATTGAGCCATAAAGCAGTTCCCCTCCTCAAACACTCTTCCACCTGCAGCACCCCCTGCAGACATATAGGTGGTGGTCGCACGGCAGGAGAGGCTGCCCTCCCTCCCCAGAGGAGGAAAGTGTCCATTGGGAAGCTCACTCCTCCCTGGCCGGTCCTCCTCCAGCTTGGGCTCGTTCCTGAACCTGGATCGCCGGCGTTGCAAGTGGTAGTGCCACTGCTGCACTAACGGAGCAGCATACGTGATGCCATCTCTGAGTGAAAAACCACAAAGGAGACAGAAAGGGGACATAGTGACTCGTGTTTTGAACACCTCATGTGCTCACAATCTCATTTCTGATTGAAGCATCACAAAAGAGGTGGTCGGGGGTGGAAACAGTGGTTCATGTATAAAGCACTCCATGTGTTCTGAATGTCATTTCTGACTGAAGCATCACAATGCAGGCAGGGAGGGGGGACATAGCAATTCATGCATAAAATCCTCCATGTGCTTCCAATATCTTTTGTTTTCCCCACAAAGCTTTTAAATCTTATTGGGGCAAATATACAGGCTCTCAGCCCGTTCCCTGTCCCTCCTGACCTGTGTTTGCCTCCCTGTCTCACAAGGGGACTAAGTCCCCCATGGACTGTCCCCTGTGGTGGGACCAGGAGAGGGAGGGCAATTCTGCCCCCAACCCCCCGTGCACAAATCCAGGTGCCCCTCGTGGTCGGGAGGCAGCACAGAGAGAGAGGTTGGCAGAGCTTCATGAGGCCCACCTGTCCCACTATTCCGTTTTCAGATCCCCTTTCCCCTGCCACAGTAACATGCCAGAACATGTGCATGGAGGCGGGTGTGCACACCCTGCAGAGCCAGAGCTTCTTCCTTCGAGCTGCTTGATAACCTGCACTACTTCTGGGCCTCCACTAGGTGGCAGTCAGATGCTGAGACAGCTGGCCACCCCTCCCCAGAAGAGGAGAGCAGTCCAATGGACACTTGTACTTCTCCCACCCTGACTGACCCCCGGCAGCCCATGCTCGTTCCCGAACAGAGGTCACCAGCATGGCCATGAGCCAGTATCCAATGTGATTTTTTTTTTTTTTTTGCATTCACTGTACTTTCTTCTTCCTTGTGTTCAATAACCTGCACTACTGCTGGGCCTCCATTGGGTGGCATTCAGGTGCTGAGACAGCTGATCATCCCTCGCCGGAACAAGAGAGCAGACCATGGGACATTCGAGCCTCTCCCACTCTGGCTGACCCCCAGCAACCCGTGCTCGTTCCCAAACACAGGTCACCAGCATGGCAGGAGGTACTGCATTCAACATCACAGAGCCGGTGTCCAATGTCATTTTTCTTCTTAAATTTACTGTACTTCCTCCCTGACTGGCTAACCATGGGCTTTCTCTGTCTCCAAGCCCCATCACCCGCTATCCCTGGTATTCACCTTCTGATGAGATCAGTGTCCCACAGTTTACCCCCCATGGCATAGCCTCCCAGGTTCCCCAAGCCTGAGAGAAGTTAGAGCTGGGTTGTGGTCAGGAGCCTAGTGAGCAGTGCAGGGCCTGCAGAGAGAGGCAGGGTCATGCTGCTGCAGGCCAGGGGGGTTCCATCCCCATTTGTCCCCCCCCAAGTGCCTTGTGGGCTAGGACCAGGAGGTGCTCCACCCACCCATTGCAGCTTCACTGCACTGCCACCTGAGGTCACCCAGGTGGCAGTAGCATAGCTGAGCACACAGTCCTCCCTCCTCGGAGGAAAGCATCTGGGACCCTCGATCCTCCTCCTTCCTCAGGCCCCTGATAACCTGGGCTCGCTTCTGAACTTGGGTTACAGGCATTGCAAGCAGGCCACTACTGCTGCACTGAGGGCCAGCACCGGTGTCATTTTAATTGCAGCAATGCAGGCGGGGGATGTACCAGTTCATGTATAAAAACTTCATGTGCTCTTAATGTACTTTCTGATTGAAGCATCTCAAAGGTGGTGGGGAGGGCATACCAATATCCTCTCCATGACCACATACAGGTTGCTCTGCGGTAGCCTTCACTTAGGTGCTACCTGTATACGCTGTGAGGAGGACAGGGAACTCTGAATCAGGATCTTCAACTCATGGTTGAAGGAATGGTGCAGAAAGGAGGAGTTCGACTACACTGGGAACTGGGGAACAACTTGGGAAGATGTGGACTTGTACAAAGGTGACGGCCTGCATCCATCTAGGAGAGGAACTGCAGTCCTCAGTGGACGGTTTAAATGTTACTCTGATGAACAACTAGCTGAGGGAGTACTGCCCCCCCACAATAAAAGGAAGCAGGAGGGAAGGAGAACCTGAGGGGAGAAAACTCCCCCAGGGAACAGGTTAAAGGAAAAAGATGGGGAACTGGAGACAAAGGGGAAAGGAAGAAACATAGTAATACAAGCGGGGAAAGGTACAAAGCCAAAGGAAGGAAGGGTGGGAAAAAGATGTGGAAAGCCACGTGTGTAAATAAAATTCCCGATCTTGAGGCAGTCATGGCAGAGGCAGACCTGGACATAGTGGTCATCACTGAGTCATGGTGCCCAGGAAACCACGACTGGGACAAGGCTATCCCAGGATCCATGCAGTTTAGGAAGGACAGGGAAGTGAGGAAAGGTTGGGGGGGGGGTTGTGCTATATGTCAGGGAAGATATCAAGGCAACGGAAATGCAAGGGGTAATGAGGGGCTGGAGGTACTGTGGGTCACCCTGGAGGAAGCAGCCAGAGCCTCAATTAGCACTGGGATGGTGTAAAGACCTCCAGCACAGAGGGAGGACCTAGACAAGGAAATGGGGAAGCCAATAGCAAGATGGTAGAGCAGGGGTACATACTGCTGATGGGGTATTTCAGTCTACCAGGTATTGGTACAATTGGGAAATCTTAGATTTTTAGGACTCCCACAGTCACAAAACACTTTGATACCAGCTATTGGGACAATTGTTGGTGGCAGTGTGGGGGAGGTAGGGGTACATACCACCACATTTTCTGGGCCTGTCACGTGTTGAAACCATTCAGGACAGCTGTACAGCAAGAAATAAAAAATGATCTTGGGTCACAACATCCCTATGTCCTTCACAGACCTGGTGCTGGGATATCCTATCCTCCTAACAGGCAGTAGGTACGACCAAATACCGGGGCAGCTACTCAGAGTGGCTTAAAGTGCATCACTGTAAATGGGAGTATTATGAAAGACTGAAATATGGAATCCCAACATGCAGGATACTGAGTGCATGACACTGACAAGGTCAGATGATCAACGTGAAATATTCGGATTGTGTAAGTCCAACAGATGGAATGGATTTATTATCTGGATTTTTTTTTTTATTTTGTTTTATACGATACATTGCTTGCAGTGTGTCTTTGAATGTTTACTTTCTTTGCTCCATGTAGTTTGTGTTTTTTAGGAGTGAATGTAACTGCAGGGTTTATTTAATGCTTGCACCTGTTATGTGATGGGTCACCATGTTAATTCAGCAATTTGGAAACATGTCTGTCACCTGTGTGTGGAGTTTCAGGTGTTGATGTTCTGCCTGTTACCCCAGGGTGGCTTCCATGTGGGCGACTGGGAATATTCTGTGTCCACAAAGTCACCTTTCCATCAATGCATGCCGGTTTTGGAGAATGTATATATTTATAACAGAAGTGTGCAGAAATGACCCCTACCATTTAATATGCAGTGCTATGGAGACGGTGTCTGTATTGCCTTTATGTTATGCAGGTTTCATGTTTGTATCGTGTATGTCTGTAGTGTCAGGCTATGGTAGTACTGGGTTTTAGTATTTCAGGACATTTTTGTAGTCAACTTGGTGTGTTTCAGATAGTTGGTCTCGGTGTTGTGTAACTCGGGATGATGACTGTCGAGATTTTGTGGTATATCCCTGTAAACTGGCTTTCTACGCCCCCTCTGACTGTAGAGCAGTGGAAGTTGAAAGGTAATAAAATAGAAGGGATGGAAAGAATTACTAGCATGTTAAGGTTGGAAACTGAGAAATTCCTGGAGATGTGGCATCCTTGGCAAAACACAAACTCACAGGGGGGGGGTAGAGATTTGGAGGGTGTGGGGGATGAGGGATAGTGGGATCAACTCCTTGAATGCAGCTAAGATATGGGGACTTTGTTAGTCTTCTGAACTAATGCTATAGACATTGAGGAGAGGGGCATGTGCCGGTTATGTTTCTTAAAATTGTTGTTGGGTAATGTATTAATCTGTCTGGCAGAAATGAATACTTTAAATGTGAAGCCAATTGCTTATCACTCAAATTTATGTTAGCCAGCTAGACAGGCAATCAGCAAAAACTGTACTATGAATTATTTTGTTTCAGCACAATAAAATTATTATGAAGTTAAAAAAAAAAATCTACCAAATATTGATTGGAGCCTCCCGGTCATGGCCTCTGCTAAAAGCAGGGTCATCCTAGATTCCTTGCGGGAAGTGTTTCTGAGGCAGCTAGTCAAGGTACCCACTCATGATGGGGCAATACTGAATCTGGTACTTACGAACAAGAACAGTATTGCAGAAGTCAGGGTGGGATGCCACTTGGGGACCACTGATCACCGGACAGTGTGGTTTAACATAAGGATGGCAACAGAGGAAAACCACACAAGGATGAGGATCCTTGACTTCAGAATGGACATTTTTTTTAAATGGGTGAATGCTTCAGAGACACTCTGATGGGGGGGGGGATTACCCTGATGGGGTGGAGGGACAGTGGGCCAGATTAAGGGATAGAATAGTGAAAGCAACAAACCTCTGCACAACAGAGGTGAGCAAAAGCAGGAGGAAAAGGAGACCAGTATGTTTCTCAAGGAAGGGGGCAGCATTCAGAAGAGACAAGGAGACACAGACTGAAGAGGCTAGAGAGGTGTACCAGCAAAAATGGAGGGAAAGCAGGGGAGGTGGTAAGGGGCGCTAAGGCACAAACTGACAAAAGAATAGTCAGGGGGGTAACAAAGGGGAACGCAACCTTTTTAAGTATATAAGTGAAAAAACAAAGACAAGGCGAGGAATTGTGAGACTGAGGGGTGCAGAGGGAGACTGTACAGAGGATAATCAAGGAAAAGCAGATATCCTGTGTCACAAACCCACTCAGCAGGTCAGGCCCTCTACTCCCAAAGTGCCAACCTCCGAGCGCAGTCTTGTGAACAGTTTAACAGAACAAGGTAACCCTCTTGTCTGTTTTGTGAGTTCGGATCAACCTTTGGTCTCAAGTCTTGGAGGGATTCAAACTGTTAACCTCTTGCTTGCATACCCAATGTACAGGCTCAGATATTTCTGTCTTGGGGGGGCAGATATCTTTGCCTATGGGCACTTAACCAGGTATACAGAGATGAACCGTTAAAAACTTTAATAAAGACCTCAGATTTAAAACTCTTCTCTTTCCAGTTTGGTATCACCATTCAAGCTTATGTTTATTGTCTGCTTTAACCATATATACTTTTCTTACAACTAAAAGAAATTCAAAGACAGACCAAATATGTTCTAAAAAGAGTTTTACTAAAAATAAAAATATGTGAAGCACAAAATACAGAACTCTTATATCACAAGACATACAAATCTTTTAAAAGAGCAAGGTTTAAACAGTGCAAATTCCTACTTACAGTACTTAGATTTGATTCTCTCTAAATACCTGTTTAAAAGTGCTCACGATCTTTCCTTGTCAGAGTCTAGGTAAAAGTGTGTCTGTAAAACAGAATTATTTCTTAAAGTAAACTGTATTTGCCAACCCCTTTTGTGTGAGGTCATCTAGCTCCTCCTCTGTCAGATTATATATAAAAATATATCTAATAAAAAAAAAAACAGGATGTCTTTTCAAAGTATTAATTTTGCAATCCTCAGCATGACTCATATGTTCTTCAAATGACATCACTTTGATCTCATGATAAGCGTCTTCCTTCCAGGACATGAAAGCATCTTTATGATTTCGCACTTCTATGTAATAAGCTGGGTTTTCCCTCCAACATCATAAAATGGATATGATATTCCATCTTAGCAACTACAGCTGTAATTAACTCAGAACAAAATAGGAGGTCCTTGATTAAGACCTTCCATGTAACACATTGTCTCTAAAACCTGTGTGTGTGATCTCACATGCTGTTTTTAGCATTTTTCTCATGGCTTTCATCTTTCAGCTGAAACCTGGGGGGGGCAAGTGAGGTCATTCTAAGAGCACCAGATTTTTCATACGTTACCTATGAGTAGGGCTTGTTTTTAATATATTTTATCACTGTTCAGAAGCACTGGTGGTAGCGCATGACTAGAAGTTGGAGGAGAAGCTACTTCCAGACTCTGGGGAGGGGGGGGTTGAAAACAAGCCCCATAGTGAGCGGAAATTAGATACCAGCCAGTTGGAGTACATAGTTTCTGGGGAGAGACGGGTATTGCGCAAACAGTTGTATTGTGAGCCTGCAAACTGCAGAATATAACTCTGTGAGTGGTACTGGGGAAGGGTTCTCTCTAGCATCTGACTTACTGCCTGGGTATAGGGGATTCTGGGACACTGGTGGTGTCCATACCACATCAGCAAGACCCGTTTAAAATATCCACTTTGGGAAGCCTTGAATCTTATTGCACGTTGGTGGATGTTACAAGCCTCTCCGCATGATCAGGGCTTGTTTTTAATATATTTGATTACTGTTCAGAGGCACTGGTGGTAGCGCGAGACTGGAAATTGAAGGAGAAGCTACTTCCGGTCTCAGTTGAAAACAAGCCCCGTAGCAAGCATGCGCGTGGTGACACACGCAAAGACACGCACGGCGGCACATGTCAGCTGTGTCCGCAGGGTATACCGGGTACCAGGGCAACCAAATATTACCGTTATTAACATCAAGGTAGGTGTTGCTCAAGGGGAGACCACCCTGTATTAGGAAACATGACCTTAGAAGGAACTAATCAGGAAGAATGGAGGCACTGTATAGAGTGCTGTATGTATACTACAGGTGACCCATTAGTGGGGTTTGTATGTGACAGATGTAATCTAATTGAAGTGTTACAACAGGAAATAGTGAGCCTAAAGCAGAGGGTTCAGAATCAGTTTGAAATTAGTTCTTTAGAAAATGATATTGACACAGCAGCGGAACAGTTAATTGAGGATAAATGCATACCCCAGCCAGAACTAAAAGTACCCCCAATTGCAGAACCATCCACCAGAATAAAGAAGGGGGAGCACAGTGAGGACGTAGATGAATGGTGTTTAGTTCAAAAATCATGCAAAAAAAAAAAAAAAAGGAAGAAGGAATATTGGGAGCTCATCAAATATTCTAACATCAGATAGGTTCAGAGCTATAGCAGAAAATCAAGATCAGGAGAATATAAACTTGCAGACCAAGCAAACCCGCCACTTATCACCAAGTAGTAATAAGGTGGATATGCAGGATGAAGTATTTAGTTATGAGAATACCCAAAGGCTGATCCCAGCTCCTGGGGGGAATGAAACCCAAGATGTCTTGGTGATAGGGGACTCAATGTTGCGGTACACAGACCATACGCTACGTAAGGAGTGTAACAATTACACCACAGTCAGTGTACTACCTGGGGCTGGGATAGGAGATGTAAAGACACTACTGCCTGGGCTACTCTCAAATACTGTTAAACCAGTAACTGTATTACACCTGGGGTGAATGATATGGGGAAGAGAAGTACTAATGATATCCAGAGAGATTTCAAACAGGTAGGGGAGAACCTAAAGGATAAGGGTTGTGATCTTTTGATCTCAGGGATTCTTCTGGTCCCTAGATTCAGCCCAGTAAAAAAACAGAGATATAAAAACGATGAATGACTGGCTCAAAAGATGGTGATTTAGGGAAGGCCACAGTTTTATTGACCATTGGGATGATTATCAGACACAGGGAATATATGCCCAGGATGGATTGCACATTAACAACAGCCCCTGACCGCCAAAGAAGATATCCCTCCCGGGTGGACCTCAGGGGAGAAGACTGGCCCAACACTGTGGCTCCTCCCTGAGTCCCTGCAAGCTCCCAGGGGAGGTCACTGTGCTGAACTGAGTCCACTCAACCCTTCGGACTCCAAGAGGGCCCTCTTCCTCACCACCAGCTGAGGCAGCTGGCACCCCGCAGCCAACTCCAAGAAGACAGTTGGCAGTGGAGTGCCCTTCCCTGTCTGGGACACCCCAGCCCGCCCAGAAGTCAGGCTGGCCAGGACAATCACAGGAGGGGGTTATGTCCCCCAAGGAGACACAGGCTTCAGGCTGCACTGTGGTGCCCCCCGGGCATCCGTGGACTGGTCGGTACCACCGACCCTGGAACCAGTGGAATCTGCCTGCCCCCGAGAAGGGGGCTGAGTGGGGGCTGAAGCACTGGACATGGAGGAATTAGAGGATTCTGAGGAATCCAGGAGACAATCTGGGTCAGCCTCCGAATCATCTTCCTCCCCAGAGGAGGAGTAGGCCCGAACCCAGATTACTCTTCGATCCCTCCCAGTCCCAGAAACACAATCGGCGCTGCCCCCATCCCTGGCACCATGAACGGTACCAGAGTCAGGGGCTGCACTGCGAGCAGCACTGCAGACCAACTCCGTGCTGCCCACAGTGCCACCTCCGTTCCCAGCACCACAAACGGCACCAGAGTCAGAAGTAGTGCTGGAGGCCAGTCCACCCCTATTCCTGGCACCACAACACCAGAGTCAGGGACGGCACCAAGGATGATGCCGGCCCGAGCCCATGGGCTCCAGAGCACGATGCCCGGGGGAGCCTTCACCTCCAAAGAGGCGATTGCCAAGACAGTGCATCCCACCTGCACCATGGAAGGAGCTGCTGCTGAGGCAAGGCTAGAATGGGCGGGGGCACCCTCCTCCATGGTCCGTATAGGACCGGGAGGAAGGGCCAGGAACCCTGACCATGGCTTCCCGAGTGTGAGCCTGTCCTCCGAAAGTTGGTGGCGCTCGTCCGACTTTAAACACACGCAATTCCAAAACCCAGTGGTCCGTGGAAAAACAGGCATCACAACGATCTATGTCATAGTTAGGACACAAGCAGGTCAAGCACTGGTCATGCTGGTCCATGACAGAGAAAAGTCAGCCATAGGGACACTGCTGCATAGGAGGCCAACTCACCTTAGAAGTTTTCTTTTTGTCCCCTGAACGAGACATGACCGGACAAAAAACACAACAAATAAAACAAAGGCATTCAATGTCATCGAAAATAAAAGGAAAGATTTTACCGGGAGACGACACCGAGAATGGAGGCAAGCAGAACTTGAGCTGGAGCCAATGGACTAGGCCAGTGATGCAGTTTCAACTTTGAAGCTTCCACGCTAGGTCCTCTCTCGATGGCGGGAAAAGCAGAACTGTGGCTAAGGAGGTGTCGACGGCAGTTACTGGCCAACCCACGAGCGCCACGTAATACGTTGGCCTTGAGGGCAGCGCCATATCTGCATCAGCTCCTCCTCTTGCAAAAAAAATAAAAATGCTCCCACGGAGTCCTAATCCTCTGGCTTATACCCAGTAGTGATGAATGGTGAAGACTGACTCAGATAAGCTCTACAGGGTATGCAATGTAGCTAGAGGGTAGAAAGTTTATGAAGGATGTGAGAAAGTGTTTCTTCACTGTCAGGGGGTGGATGCCTGGAACAATCTTCCAGCGAGGGAGGGGATAATTGTGTCTTCAAGCATGTATGGGATAGGTATAAAGGTAAACTGATATACAAGTGGAGGGGGTGGAGGTGTCAGGAGACCAGGTAGGGTCTGTAGTAGCAGAATAGGCAGGGAAGAGAGGGGCAGACTGGGTGTGCTAAGCGGTCCTTATCTGCTGACAGATTCTATGTTTCTATGTAATTCATGTGTAGAACACTCCACGTGCTCCCAATGTCGTTTCTGATTGGAACATCACAGAGGAGGTGGGGGGGGTGAGAATTAGTGGTTCATGTATAAAACACTCCATGTGCTCCCACAGCTATTTCTGATTGCAGTGTCACAAAAGAGACAACAATCAGAACGTAGGCATACAGTACCTCATTCTACGTGCAGTAGTGACTGTGAATCTGTTAAGTGCGTAGCACTAAGATAACATGCGGAAGTGTCCTTAACACTGCTACTGGGCAGCAGCACCTTTCAGAGGTTTAACTAAAACTTGCTTTCAGAACTTTTTTAAAATTAAGATTTGTGTCCTCCCCAATCGATGCCATCTTCGGAGCCACCCCTCATCCAGGGGACTTTGCAGCCCTGACAGCGGTCACTGATCAAGCAGTGTGGTCCCCAAGAGTACCAGAGGGTCATCTTCTGGCAGTACGTGATGTTTTATATTCCTTTTACCATACCCTCTGACCTCCCTCTGGTACTGTGGACAAGGCTCAAGATCTGCAATATTCCTGCGGAAAACAGAGCTTGCCGGTGTACCACAGGGGTCACTGTGAGAACAGGATGCCATGACTGTCTCCCTCTGGCCAAAAAGCACTGCCATCAGCTGCATGCCTAACCACAGGCCTACCAGATAATGGAGATTCCAGGCTTCCTCTGGGAGTCTGGTTGTCACACATCAGCTCAACACTATCAGGGCAGCCCTATGTTTCATATTTTTTAAAGAATACTTTAATGTTTCATATCTTTGAGCCTCTCCCTTGATTGTCAGTGTGGCTCAGTTAGTAGTACATAGATACATAGATACATAGACAGTGTCGGCAGATAAGGGCCTATGGCCCACCTAGTCTGCCCATTTGAGCTTGTAAGTTCAGTTTGTTTTCCTAGAAGTCTATTTCCCCTTACCACTGACCTCTAGAATTCCTTTATGTCTATCCCATGCATTCTTAAATCCCGTGATTGTTTCAGCCCCCACCACTTCCTCTGGCAGGGTGTTCCACTTGTCCACCACCCGTTCTGTGAAGAAATTCTTTCTCATGTTTCCTCTGAATCGTCCTCCCTCCAACTTCATCACATGCCCTCTAGTCCTGAAACATCTTTTTTGCTTAAAAATAGTGTTTTCCTGCACCCTGTTCCTCCCTGTAAGATACTTGTATGTCTCTATCATATCCCCTCTCTCCCTCCTCTCCTCCAGGGAGTACATGTTCAGTTCCTTCAACCTGTCTTCATAGGACTTGTGATGCAACCCATGCACCATCTTTGTTGCCCTCCTCTGAACCTTCTCTACCCTGTCTATGTCCTTACGTAGGTATGGTCTCCAGAACTGTACACTGTACTCCAGGTGGGCCTCACTAGTGTCTTGTATAGCGGATTATGACCTCCCTTTTCCTGCTGGTGATGCCCCTGCCTATACATCCCAACATCCTATTTGCTTTACCTGATGCCTTGTCACACTGTTTCCCTACCTTGAGGTCATCGAGATGACAATCCCAAGATCCTTTCCTGCTTGGTGCATGCTATATCCTCACCCCCAACTGATATATTGTGCCAGGGTTTTTGTGCCCCATATGCATTATCTTGCACTTCTTTGCATTGAATTTCAACTGCCAAACCCTTGACCATTCTTCAAGTTTCTGCAGGTCCCTTCTCATTCTGTCTACACCCTCTGGTGTGTCTACTCTGTTACAGAGCTTTGTGTCATCAGCGAACAGTGAAATTCTGCCTTCTAGATCCTGTGCAATGTCACTGATGAAGATGTTGAATAGGACGGTCCCAGCACTGATCCCTGTGGTACCCCACTGGTCACTCTTCCCTCTGTGGAGTGACAGCCATTTACCACCACCCTCTGTGTCCTGCCACCCAGCCAGTTACCTACCCACCACACTACTGTCCTGCCCACACCCATATTCCCCAGTTTGTGTAATAGTCTTCTATGTGGCACAGTGTCAAAGGCCTTGCTGAAGTCCAGATAGGCCATGTCCACTGCCCTCCTGATCCACCTCCCTAGTCACCCAGTCAAAAAATTCAATGAGGTTGGTCTGACATGACCTCCCCCTGATGAAACCATGCTGCCTTGGGTCCTGTGGTCCATGACAACCAAATGTTCCACCAATCTCTCCTTCAGTAATTGCTTCCATGATCTTTCCCACTACCCGGTGAGGGCTGACTGCTCTGTAGTTCCCTGCTTCCTCTTTGTTCCCACTTTTGTATAAGGGACTACATCTGCTGTCCTCCAGTCTTTGGGTACCTCCCTGTTTCCAGTGATTGGCTGAACAGGATAGCCAGAGGTTCAGCCACCACCTCTCTTAGTTCTTTAAGGACCCTGGGTGCACCCCATCTGGCCCCACTGCTTTATCAGCTCTTATTACTTCCAGTTCCTTCAGGACCTTTCTCGTGTAAAGGACTTGTGTCCATTTCTGCACCATTCTCACCCTTGTACCCCTCCTCAGACCCATTACCCCCTCTTCCTTAGTAAAGACTGAGCAGAAATACCTGTTCAATATGTCAGCTTTACTGTTGTCATCCTCCAGCGGCTCCCATCCTCCCCTTCAGTCTCACTATCCCTCCCTTTGTCTTTCTTTTTCACTTATGTACCTGTAAAGGTTTTGTCCCTTTACCCACTGATTTTGCAATGTGTTCTTCTGTCTGAGCTTTGGCTTCCCTTACTGACTTCCCTGCCTCCCTTTGTTTCTCCTGGTACTTCTCCCTATCCCTTCTGCCTGTGTCTTTTGTATTGCCTGAATGCAATCTTTTGGCTTTCACTTTCTTTGCTACCTCTTTGGAAAACCATAATGGTCTCCTCTTCCTTTTCCTCTTGCTAACCTGCTTAATGCATAATTCTGTTGTTCTTATAATCCCCATTTTAAATACTGCCCACTGTTCCTCAACCCCTGATTCCTGTCCCATTCCCCTTAATGCCTCTTTCAAGTATCTCCCCATTTTCCCAAAGTCTGCCCCCCTAAAATCCAGGATACATGTTTTTGTGTGGTTTGGTTCTGCTCTTTCTGTGATTTCAAACCACAATGACTGGTGGTCACTGTTACCCAGGTGCTCCCCCACTGTTACCCCCATCACACTGTCCCTGTTTGTGAGCACAAGGTCCAGTATTGCCTTCTGCCGAGTTGGTTCCATGACCAGTTGCTTGAGGAAGGCACCCTGAAGGGAGTCCAGGATAAATCTGCTCTCAGTTGATGCTGCTGCTGGGATGCTCCAGTCCACGTCTGAAATATTGAAGTCTCCAACCAGTACTACCTCACCCTTGTCTGCCATCCTTTGGATGGCTAGCATCAGCTCCCTATCTGTTTCTTCCTCCTGGGCTGGTGGTCTATAGACCACACCTGTGCGGATGGCTGGCCCCATTTTCCTTTCCAGCTTAACCCACAGTATCTCTCCCCATTTTGTTCCTCCTGGATCTGTGTGGCCCTTATGTCATTTTTACATACAGTGCCACTCCTCCTCCTTCCTGCCTGCTCTGTCTCTTCTGAATATGTTGTAGCCAGGTATGGCCATCTCCCAGTCATGGTTATCATTACACCAGGTTTCAGTGATGGCCACAATGTCCAGGTCTGACTGTACCATGACAGCCTCCAGATCTTCCATCTTGTTGCTAAGGCTCCTGGCATTTGCACATAGCTTTCCATGATTTGACCTCCCTAGACTGCTACTGTTCTACCAGCCCATTTCCTTGGTTGTTATTATCCCTGGTTCTCCTTGCTGTCTGCCCTTCTGCTGAATTTTGCCCCTTTCTGCTTATCCACCTTTTGGACACTAATCTCCATCTTTTGCACACTGCTTTGCAGAGATAGCCCTCCTCTGGTTCACTGGTTCCACTACTAGCTGTGGGGGTGAGCAAGTAGGTACCGTCCTTGCTGGCCTGCACCCCTTTGCTAGTTTAAATGCTTGTCAATGTAGCATTTAAACTTATCATTGAGTGCTTGGATTCCCCTCCAGGATGGATGCAGGCCGTCAGGCTTGAACAAACCTCCATCCCTCCAGGTGGGTCCCCAGTCACCAATGAATCCAAACCCTTCCTCACAGCACCAGTTCTTCAACCATGAGTTAAAGTTCCTGGTGCATGCACTCCTGCTCTCCCTTGCCTCTCACAGGTAGAACTTCTGAGAAAGTGACAGAAGTAGCTACTTGCTTGAGACCCCTCCCCAGTTTCCTAAACTCTTCCTGAACTTCCTTTGGCTCCCCATTTGCCAAGTCATTAGTACCTAGGTGGATAATGACATCCAGCTCACCCTCCCGTCTTGCCTTCCCAGTGATCCCCAGTATCTTCCTTCCATCCCTCCATGCCGTGGCACCTGGTAGGCACCTCACCTCCCTGTCCTCCCCCTCCTGTGTTCCTAGCTGGATCCCTGTTACGATGGAGTCCCCCACCAGGATTCGCTTCCTCCTCCTCTGGGGTCCACTGCTTTCCCCACTGAGGTCACCTCCTTGCCTAACCTCCACATCCTTTCCTTCCACTTCCTGGGTACCTCTATTTGGTTGTCCTCATTTGCCAGTGTGGCATATGAGTTCTTGAAGGAATAGGATCTGGGATGTGCCTCTGCCTGACTGCTCTAACCCTCCCTGAGCCCACTGTCATCCAAGTGCTCCTCGTTCTCGGCATCCTTTTGAGGCAGCTGCATTGGACTGGGTGGTCCCTGGATAAGTGATGGTACTCCTGACCCAGTTTACTTCCGCCTGAGTCTGGCTACCTCATCCGCAGTCGAGAGATGCATGCAGATGGGGCAGCACCTCAGTGTCCAGAAGGTCTGCCTGAATATGGCTGCCCCACAGCCACTGCATTGCACCACTCCCCACATTATACTGCAATTCCACTACTTCTCTGCTACTGAAGCTCTCTTAGTTCTCTTTTTATTTATTTACAGTACTAAAAATCCTGTAACTGATCCTCAGATATATATTTTTTTTTAAGGAAAAAGAAACCAATAAATAAATAAATGAGTCAAAACACTTGTTGTGCTGAGGGTGGTCTTCTTCCCCCTTATGCCCCTCCTACTTCACACCTCTTACTATACCCTGTGTTTAGCTCCTGTCAATCAGATTTATCAGGGCATATAATTAAGAGTACATCCCCTTCCTCCTCAGAAGGTTGTGGGTTCTAGTCCCACACCAGGATTGGGTTCATACAATAAACGCTGGCACCCAAGTGTACCACTTTGGGGATGCTGTACTATCAGGGTGTGCCATCCTTCAGATAAGCTGTTAAATCAGGGTCCCACATGCCTTTTCTGGTGGCTGTTCAGGAATGTAAAACACTTCCTGAGGAGATTAGGGGACTTTTTTTATTAAAAGAAATCAAAGACAAATTACAGTAACAAAACTGATACCAAAACATAAACCCAACAAACCCACCCCCAAGACTAAACCAAAAGTAGATGAAAACCCTACTTACTGAAAGCAGCAAATAAATGGAACACAATAATCACTACTCAAAAAGAAAAACAGGAAAAGTTCCCTATCCAAAAACTCACACAGAATCATGTGACACAGGAAAGCTTGAATGGAAAGGGGTTAGCATAAGGATAAGAGAAAGGAGAAGCTGGGAAGTGAGACCATCACAAGGTACTGAAAGAAGTCACAGAAATGAAATCCAGGACTTTTTTTATAGCAAGTTCCAGCGTCTATTTGAGAATTGACCCCTTTCCCTGTTATGAACTGAAAACAGAGAATAAACTATGTTTTATTCCAATCTGGATACACTGATACATTGTTGCAATAGTAGCTCATGTCTTATCTGCCAGATAAAGAATTTGATAATACAGAACCACTATGTTAGGATACACTGATTATATTTCTGCCAGGCAGGTCTTACTGAAAGGAACACCAGTTCCTCATACCTTATAGAGAAAAATAAAGGCTCTCTCTCCACAGGGTCGCAACCCAGTGCCAGAAATCCTTTATGTATGTAAGGACAGTCCAAGAACAAGTGTTCCTGGGTCTCCAGATGCACCTCACACCCCTGTCTAGGACAGTATCTCTTGGCTATCCTTTTATGCTTTTTGTTGTTCCTGACCCCTAAATGCCTGCAGAAGCTTGGCCAGGAAACATCCCACGTACAGGTGGTGGTGGTGGTGGTGGTGGTGGTGGGGGGAGTCCTAAAGTCCACTAACATGTTTAAAGCTGATTTTGGGAGGGTGTTTGCCGATTCAGAAAAGGCAATAAATATAGTGTGGGAATACAGTTCTGTCCTGGAGACTGACGACATCACAGAATGTGTGATCTTTCATTTACGCAATTTAGAAACCACCACTTTGACATACTCCAGGTGATGCAAAGTATCCACTGGTCTAGGCCACTGAAATTTACCCTGGCGCCACTGGAAAAGAAATGGAGCACACCATTCTGATGACCAGGACACCTAGTGGACAGGTGACTCATGGACTATACCTCCAATATTAAATCATGCAAAAGTGCTATAAAAAAAACCATGGGATTCACCATTCCCAAACCACCTACCTTGACAAACAAATATGTCAAAGTTTTGTTTTATGGGATTAAACTGGTTTCCTCACAACATTTGATAAAAATCACTAAACAGCTTTGTTTCCAGTGATACTGGGATTGGGGGGAGGGTAATACATAACTCAAAAATAGAAATATTGGAAGAATAAAAGACTTAATCATATAAAACCTCCTCTTTTTCAACATCTGCCAAGATTTCCTTCTAGATACTTTCTGTGAACCCTCTTTCATCCTCATTTCTCAATTATACATAGCACCATTCTCCCTCCCATTATAGATTGAGGGAGTGCTCCCGACCAATTGGAGCGCTCCTTTCTCCTGCACGTGAGACACTGTTATTCTATGAAGAGCATGTCATGCGCAGATGCCCTGGAAACAGGCACGTTCTGGGTACAGTTTTTTATATTACTGATGGTACTCGATCAATAATATAATGTCCGTCCCTCATTGCCACTACGTTCCTGTATTAGGTGGTTTCACTACCTTCAGCTTGAGCCAGAACAACTCAAGCCGCTTTCTCTGTTCTCACTCCAGCTCACAGCACGAAACCACTCTTGTACAGCAAACGAAAGTGGCTCTGTGGGATGTATTAACATATAAAATAAAGGTCTAACATTTTTATGGGGTCTGATGTGATACACCCAGCTAAAACAGAAGATGGTCTGTCTTCCCCTCCCTGGCCCAGGTTATAACTAATACATTTAGAGGTGTTAATTCTAACCCCAGGAATCACTCGCTTAATGTTTAAGCATTATGCAGTCATCTCGGCCAAGAGTGACACCCGGAGATGGAACCTATGCAAGTTTTAGAATGTGAGTTCAAACTCTGCATCTGTGCTCCATTCTGGCCATTGCTCAGACTGGTTTCTCTGCCTGAAGAGAACAGTCACCCCATAGTGAACTCCAGGAACGGACGGTTCTCCATTTGGGTTTTTATTTTGTTGTTCTATCAAAACATGTACTTTAGTCACTTTTTTCTCAGTTACTGTACATTTAGATAGGGTTTTCTGTCAATTACAATTTCCCCGGTTCCCATGTGAGTCCCAGGAACAGGAGAATATCTTAATTGGTTATCCTATTTTTTCCAGTTAATCACTTTCCTTTTTTGCTACATTTTATTTATCCAATTTACAGAGAATAGAGTGTTTTCAATTTACATTTATGTCTGTGCCTGTACACCTTAAATTAATCAGTTCCTGTTACAGGAGACACAATTTGACTTTTGGCAAGTTCTTCAGTACAAGAGCTGTTTTTTGCTATTGGGCCCTTGTACTGAATCTTTTTTGTGACTCATTTTGATTATTTCAAGGTTCTCTGTTATTGGTATGTCAGAGAGACCATGTGGACCATCAAAAAATTGTACAAATTGTTTTCAGCTCCTGGCAAGAGCAAACCGTCATGAGCTTTGTTTAAAATGTTTAGGTCCACAATATGACTTTATTAATTGTAAGTCCTGTCATATTTCTTACCCAAAAACCTCATTTAAAAGGGTAAAAAATTTTAAAAGAAGCATGCCTTCTCAGTCTGCCTCTGTGTCACAAAAAAAATAATAAAGGTGCTAAGGGTGGTCCCAACGATGGTGGCAAGCACGCAGCTGAAGGGTCCATCTCCTCATGTACTGCAGCAAATAATACAAAAGGTGACGGCAAAAAAAGAAAAAGATAAAGCTGCACAGGCATCAGAAAGGTTTGGTAAACATGACTCAGATATCCGGGTGCCCAAGAGGGGATCCCTGAATCCATCAATGGCAAAATAAAAGAGCCTTAAAGCAGGCACTGGAAATGGTGTCTACCAGAAAAAAATTGAAAGAAAATAATCTCTGCCACTCCTCTTGTAGAGAGAAAGGATCAGGCAGATGGCATAGAAAAAAATACCCTCATCAGAGGGCATATTAAAATTGTGGTAATTTTTCCAGGTGTCCAGGCCTTGGACATTTTGAATAGGATACCTCCATCCCCCGCTCAGGCTCCAACCTGTCTGCCTGCATTGTGTGCAAATGGAGAAAGGTGACCCCATGGAGTTAGAGGGCACACCTGAGCAAGATTTGAACCTCCTCGAGGCAAATTGATGACATCTTCCTGGCTGTAATTCGGGGGCAACTGCAGGGATCTTTTTCCCCAAAACTCTGTTCTGAGCACCATCTGAGTTTGATGCTGTCATAGGAAGGGTTGACAGTATGTCTGGAGCAGCTGGTCCACTCTCCACCTGGTGTGAAAGTCCCTTCGGTGTACCAGCTGCCACAGTGAGGGCTGCATCATAGAAGGGCACTCCTTTCCTGAATCCCAGCCATCAAAACCTCATTGGTAGGTGTCTGCCTGTTCTCTATCTGAGCTGGGACGCCTCCATGAACCACAAGTATGACATCCATTTCTTCTGCTCCATCGTCTTGCATAACCCCATCTGTACTTAGAGCAACTGATGCTTCAGGCTTGGGAGTAGCACCCTCCAATTCCATACCAGCTGGCAAATCCCCAAGGCTGTCAGGCATTTCCATGGAACTCACAACCACCTTTTTGGAACCAGTAATACTCAGATTTCAAACAAACACTGGATATTATGGGTATAGCAGTCGAAGATATGGAGTACAAAAGTATCCATTTATGCAGACAATATTTAGCTCCATGTCACCCACCCCTCAACATCTCTGCCTTGGGTCCTACAGGTTACTGAATAATTTGGAGGGTTGTTGAACTATGAAGTGAACATGGGCAAGACAGAGGTTATGCCCCTTAACCTGGGAGTAGATAAGCAGGACAGAACAGCATTTGGATTGAAGTGGCAACAGAAAAAAAAAAGAAAAAGAATAACCTGAAATATTTAGTTGTTCTGGTTATCAAAAATCCTCCGGAAATTATCTCTGACATTAGGCCCCTTATTTAGGCAGCTTGAAGCAGATATGGATAGATGGGCACATCTTCCACTCACACCATGGGGGCACGTTAACATTATCAGGATAATCTCCTGCCCAGGTTGTTGTACCCATTAGGTATGATGAACATTGCCATTCCTAAAAAATGGTTTGACAAACTGTACAGTCATATTTCCAACTTTCTATGGGCTGGCAAGTCAGTTCGCTGGGCTTATCATTAACTGTTGGTGCCTCAACTGCTGAGGGGCCTTAGGGTACCTGATCTCTACCTCTGTCACTTAGCAGTTTCAGCCAGCAAGTACTTACAGTGTACAAAACCAAAAAAATTCAGCTGCACTCAAAGGAATAGTTGGGGGTGCTCTTACGGGGATGGCTACCCCAACTAATGATCAAATCCAAGAAAAAGGGGCGCTCTATCCACCTGAACAAACAGACTCGAACAAAGAAAATGCAGGTATCTTACTTTTAATAGTAAATAAAGTACTTACAGTGGCTTGCAGACCTGCCCCCTAGGCAAGAACCGAAATATACCCCTCTATGGCTTCAAACTTGAGATGGCAGTGTGCA
This sequence comes from Neoceratodus forsteri, assembly GCA_016271365.2. NCBI lineage: Eukaryota > Metazoa > Chordata > Ceratodontiformes > Ceratodontidae > Neoceratodus > Neoceratodus forsteri. The sequence continues at coordinate 84,565,650 of JADMNL010000033.1, forward strand.
GAAAAGCAGACAGTACCAAGGCCTTTTTTACACTAGAGTATGGAATTTTTCCTTGTGCTTTGTAAGACGTGCTCATTGCAGCATCCATAAAAACCCATGGACAGCTCTGCCAACTCCTTAGGCTGTATACTCTACGATAGGATGCAACCTTTTACTCATAATCCCAGTTTTTTCATAGATGGCGCACCGATTCACACTTCTGCCTGGTCTGATCTTAACATTACCAGAGTGAACCAGCTATACCTAGACAGTAAGATTATTAGCTCTAATACTTTTCAACAGTGATATACCAGGTTACGAACCAAGCAATAATTCTCTTTCTGCAGGTTTCTCATCTCCCTGCAGGATATTTCAGAGAACAGTAGAGACGCAAGGCATAGCGAAGCCATGCTCCCTCTGGTCAGCTGGACTGACCTGCTCCATCCAGTATATCACCTGAACCTGTGTTTGTACGACCTTACCATTACTAAGGTAGATGGCTCAGCACCATCCTCACACTCTGCACTGCCCACAGCACAGGAAGAACAGGATTGGGGACAGATATAGAAGGACTTTTTTAAGCATGTCGAATTTGTTTCTTATCTGCTTATGCATCTTATAATCATGCACAATATGCAATTCACACCCGTGAAGCTGCGCACAATGCAGAGACTTCCATTGGACATTTGTACCCGGTGTCAAGCTGTCCCAGGTACACTGCTTCCCATGTTATGGCAATGTCCTAAGGCACAACCTTTATGGCAAGCAATCCAAAATAAGCTTGACCCATTTTACTAGGGCTTGAGGTGATCTTCACGCCCTCAATATGTATCTTTGAAGATAACAAAGGCCAGCTCTTTAGAAACCAGAAATACCACATAGCCCTTATAGCAGCCTGTACAAAGAAGATGCTGCTTCACCACTGGTTAGATCAGGACATACCCACATACCAGGAATAGCATGCTGAGCTTTTGTTTGCTTTAAAGGTAGAAAAATCAATTGCAGGTATGAATATTAGGATGAAAGGGTACCAGACCAACTGGGAGAAAGTGTACATCCTAATGACATTGGACTAAGAATGTCTAGCACAAAAGTGGAGTACCTCTTCCTGAAATGTTATATTTGGGGTAGCTCATGCGTCTCCCTTTTTATTGTTGTTCGAATTAACTGTAAAAGTGGCTATAACATCTCAGTCACTATAGGTATTGGTCACAAGCATTGTCACTGTTTGCTAAACTGTATGTTTCAATATGTTGTTGTGTTCTTAGTACTGTCTGTATGTGTACTTCTTGTTCAATATTAATAAAGTACTATTAGATCAAAGAACTCACAAACACCATTGCAGGATCAGAAACAGTAATGGCAGCAGCTCCACCTCTACCACCTGCTCCAGGGTCCTCTATCTTGCTGGGTAGCAAGATGGACAATTGTTTCCCCTATTGGAAAAAGTAGGGGAGTTTCCCCAAAGTTGTGGCCAATATCCCCCTTTTCACTAAAATAGCACCAACAGCTTGATCTGGTTTAATTTCAGTTGGTATCGATCTGTACCCTCCTCTCCCAAAGAGGCTGCAAATAGTATAGTCTAGCTCTCCCTTCCTGGTTAGCAAAATTGAAATAAAAGATCCCCTCTCACTGACCCCATTGCAAGCTTGAGCTCCACATGCTCCCACATTCTTTACAGCAGTGATTGCAGGCAGTGCATGGCATGGCAACAAGCCAGTGAGAAGCAAGACCTTTGATAGGTGGTTGGGGGGGTGAGAAGCAAGACCCTTAATAGGTGGTTGGGGGGAGTGAGAAGCAAGACCCTTGATAGGTGGTTGGGGGGAGTGAGAAGCAAGACCCTTGATAGGTGGTTGGGGGGTCAGAACAGTGACTTCTGCAGTTTGCAGTGATTTGACTCTTGCTCTGCAGTACAGAAATCAATGCAAGAAACACTGCCAGTGCAAGGCAAACAGTTTTGTTATCGAAAAGTTTCCATTCACAGAATTAATTGTCGAGAGCTGTTACCTCTCCCTCCTGCTCCAGCTCCCTGTCATGCTGGGAGAGGGGACTCTTTAGTCGTGTTATTTATAATTCTGAGACTGCTCCTGTTCTACCCTGACCTCCCACGCTGATCCTGTTGCATGTTTACATGGCCCCTCTCAGTGCTGATGCAAGCCATGCCAGTGGGGAACCATGAGTCCAGGGGCCTGGAGGGGGGATGCTTCCTGAAAGACACAGGAGTGTCCAGTGTGTGCCAGAGCAAGTGGTGCAGTCTGTCCACATGGCTGCTTACTCTGCTCACTCTGGAACACGTTCCCTGAACTCCAGCAGGACAGGGAGCAGTTTACTTAATGCCCTACTGGGCCTACTGCAGTCCAGTAAAGCCACTTTTATTAGTTACCTGGAGCATTGTCATCTTGAATCAGCTTGCTCCGCTCCACTCACACTGCCTCCCTTTTCTTTTACATGGTGTAGTGCAGCGTTCCCAATGGCATTCCGGAGTTTTGGGGGTATTTCCAGTGGATGATTAGTGAATAGGAGTGCAGGCAAAGCAGTGTTTTGACACGCTTGCAAGAAACGCCTGCACTGATGCACTCCGCTCTGTGTACCCAACAAACTAGGGAATGCGTTTTGCCGCAACGAAGCGGCTTGCAACACTTTGGCAGCTCTTTACACTGCCGGATCTGCACCAGTGTAGCTCCAGTAGTGTAAAAGTGTCCATACAGCCGCATTTGCACGCAGTAGCTGGAGCGGTCGGATTGCTGCAGTGCAAAAGCGACCATGTGAACTAACCTTTTAGGTGGTGACTTCGCTTCATGTATAAGTACTATCATAACAACCATCTACTAAATCAGAACTCACTTTCCATTGGTTTGACTTAAATTGCCTCGAATGTGTACATGGGTGAGTGTATGTAAGAGTATCTGTTTGAATGTGCTCTGCGAGGATTCAGCATATCAGAACGTATATGCATCCAAGCACTCATCTCATCTCATCTCCCTTGCCTTCCACCCCTACCTTACTCATGATGTTTTGTTGGTGCCTTCTTTTCTAATCTTTTATTGTTCTGCCACCCATGACTTTGTTGCTTTTAATTTATTCTTAAACCTGTAAAGCATTTTGTTATGCAATTAGCAGGAAAGACCCTACAGAAAATAAAATTACATTGTAACACTTGGTCCAGGATGTTTAAACTGTTTAGTGAGTGGTAACAGGATTAGTGCCTTGCTAACTATTAGAAAGTAGGAAGTAATTAGGAACAAGTCCCTCTTCCCAGAGGAAGTCAGGCTGGAACTGGTACAGATCACGTTCCTCCCACTGCTGGACTACGCAGATGTGATATACGGTCATTGCTCAGATACCCTACTGCATTCACTCAACATACTCTACCTTAGAACAATACATTTCATCACTAATGCTCACCCTCACATTCATCATTGTGATTTATGCGCTTCTCTAGGCTGGTCCTCTCTTTCCGCTATTACACTCTCTTGTATGGCTGTACAAAGCCCTTCTGTTAAAACTTCCATCATATAAAGTGCATCCGTATCCACTATGGAGTAGCTCATACATCATGATGGACGTCCTTAACTCTTGCTACCATTTTGGCAAAATGGCCACCTTGGAACAAAGTACAGTCTATTTTCAAACAGAAAAATTTGGTACCTCTAAATATTGTTTAAAAATTGGCCTCCAACAAATCGCAAGACATATGCAAATGCCACCCCCATTAATAAACCAATTCTGACGACCTACTATTCCTCCCTCTCCTGGTTTTGTCTGTTTTAGTAGTCTGTCCATCGGGATTGTGGGCCTCACCCCACTCCTTCTGTGCCCTCACTCCTGCTTCCCTTCCATCCCACTCCACCTGTGCTTCACCCCTATTCTCCTGTCTGTCCCCCTCCTTCCCACTCCTCCCCTGTCTGCCCCAAGCTCCATCTCTGGGGTTATGAATTGCTGAAGAAATGCTTCCACTAACTTTTGAGATTGCGCTCAGTTTTTTGTTGACACTTTCTGTACCAATGGTTATTGTGCTTTGTACCTATGAAATGGTATTGTATATACTGTACACTTGCTTGCAAGGTCTTTTTGCTGTGTAATTCCATTGACCACATCCACATATTGCATCATCTCACTGTTGTTCTTCATAGAGTGATTTTCTTCATAGACTGATTTACCCTCGTGCCTCACAATGCATCACAGGCATGAATTAAATGCCTATAACCCCACACTCTGTCGTGGGTTATTGCTTACGTATTATATGTACTGTCTAAGCTCTTTTGACTGTTCTGTCATTATTAACCTTCATTGCACTGTATAACTGATCTGGTTATTGTTATTGTTGTGCTTCCTTTAGTTGTTTTGTACATTAGAGTCCCTCTCATGACCTCCTTGTAAATGAGCTTGCTCAATCGAGTTTTCCTGCTTAATAAACTTGAACTAACTGTGGTTTGTGCCTGGGAAGCAGAGGAACTGCTAAAAGTTCTGTATTGAAAGGCAAGCGAAGTCACTGCTAATGAATGCTAGCTGACTACAGAGATCGCTTGACTGCACCTTGCATACAGTAACTGTCATGCTCAGAGGTTTCAGGAAGCATTTACCAGCCATTAGTGCATGCTATTAAATGCCTCCACAAACCTGGTACTAATTACATGCACAGTAGTGTGCCCCCCCCCATTAGATCACTGCTCCCATCTATGAAATAACGTGCCCTGGTAGTCTAGTGGCCCAACCATTCCCATTTCAGTCTACCACCCCCACCCCACCCCGGTGCAGCACTGAAACAGCAGGGCTGGCACTCATCCACACTGGCACCATATTTTGGTTGGATTTTCAGGGGCCCCCAAGTCACTTGACTCCATCTCATCCACCCTCTCACTAAACTATGCCTCTGCTCATCATTGGTTCCTCTCCAGAAAACTCCTTATCAATATAACAATGACAAAAGCTATGCTCTTTGGCTCCAAACCTTTTCTTGCCAAGGTGGCTAAAGCCTCCTCCTCCCTCCTTGTATGCACCCCAGTTGGTCCCCCCTCGAAAATGTCTCCTCATTCAAATACCTTAGGGTTACCCTTGATCCCTCCCTTACCTTCTTCAAGCATGTCAACAGCACGGTGTGTAGAATCCACCAAAAATTGGGTGCCGCTTACCACAGCAATCAATTCCTGTCACCTGAAGTTCGTCTTGCCATTGCACAAGATAACCCATTGCCTCTCCTGGACTACTGCTCTTCTGTCTACTCCCTTGTGTCCTCCTCACTTAGTTCTCGACTAGCCACAACTTATAACTCTATCTGTCACTTTGTTCTTCAAGCCCCCTACTCCACCAACCACTGTGCTCTCTACAAATCCCTAGGATGACTATGTCTCCATGGCTGCCTTGATTATGCCATGGGCTGTGTTGTTGATAATGCACTCAGGTGCAGCAATATGTCCCCTTATTTCTCTTTGCTTAAGGACTGGGTGGCTTCCAGGAGCCTCAGGATATCCTCCATGCCTCCTCTGGAAGTGCTATGTATCTCCACTGTTATGGGAAGCAAGGCTTTCTCTGTCTCTGCCCCCTCCCTATGGAACAGGCTACCATCGTCTACCTGATTGTCCCTCTCCCACGTGTCCTTTAAAACAAACTTATGGGTCTGACTCCAATCTGAATCCACCTGTAACTGTTTCCAGGTCAATAAAAGGATGCGAAACCCACCTTGAGAAATGATGGATGTGTGTCTCTTTCCCTTACCACCCATCCCCGCCTCTCTATCCCCCCCTCCGTCCCCCTTACTCTCCGCATGTTTAGCAAACTCTTAGCACTGTCCAGACCTCCTTTACAGTCCTTACTCACCTTCCTGGTATTCAGCACTGTCTAAATGTCTGGAACACTAGATTTTGTAGCAATTTGTCTGGAACGCTAGTTTTTCCACCCCAAGTACCTTATTAGCTTGTTTAACATGTTATGACTGCTTTGTTGCACTAGTCATTTTATGCAATTATGCTCAGCTCCTGGTTATTTGTGTTTAAATTTGTACATGCACTTGGTGAACCTGTATCCCTACTGACCTCGTGTTGAGGTAATGTATCTTTTGCTTTTTTTTTTTTAAACTTTGTATTTATTAGTTTGCATATAGACATGTGCATTTACATCATACGTCTTGGAAATATTTTGAATTTTACATACAACAAGGAAATAGATAATTCCTATGAGATACAGGATTACAGTCTCTCCAAGCTAAGCCTATAATGGAGGGGGATAATCTAAAATGGAACAAGTACGCACTACAAGTCACAGATTCTGTGTAGCTGTAGCCCAAGAGCGGGTGGATATAATAATTAAAATAGCTCCTCAAGTTTTATCTAAATTACCTCGCTCACAGAGCTTAGGGTCCACTTCTATACCGAAAGAGAATTATAACTGCCTAAAAAGACTTCCAGATAGCAAAGAAAAAAACAGCTCACATCCCAATGCTAAAAGTTAAATTTAGACCTCAGGAGAGCACAGCTAAATTCTCCCGATTACTCGCAGGTTACTTTACTTTACTTAAGGCTACTGACGGGGCTCAATGGCCACAATCTCATTTAAAGCTACTTTACTATGAACATTGAAAAAAATATTGCAGATCAGCTATGGTTAACATTTTAAATGCTTATATTTCTGGGCATTTTACCACATTAAGATAACTGGCAGCAACAGTCCGACCCTAAACCATAGATGACAACTTAATGTCCCATGGTAAAAGGTAAATAGATATCATCAATTAGTCCCATTCAGGTTTCCTCAGAGGATTCATCTTCTGATGGGCGATCACGGGTCTTGGACTGCTGAGCTTCCACCTTAGTAGCCCATTTTCCAGCGTCGATCGGGTCAGTAAAAATTAACACCTTGTCCTGATGTACAATGCGGAGTTTGGCTGGAAAGAGAACCACATGGGGTATAGCAAGGTCCCTAAGCTTACGCCGAACTCCATCAAATTTTTATGGCGTTGCTGAGTGGAAAATGAAAGACCCGTAAATAAGTTTACAGTGTGATCTTGTACACTATGCGGGCCCAATCTTCTTGCAAGTCCCAGAACGGAGTCCCTTGTACCCATACTGTCCGCCACTACCATGAGTACACGCGGTGCCTCAGCTGCCTGCTTACCACGTGGATGGATTCTATAGGCCTTAATAAAACGCCAGTCCAAGAAGTCTCCATAACCCTTAAATTGTTCCTGAATCCAATCTTTGATAAAAAGCAAGGGGTGGTCTCCTTTTAACCCCTCCGGTAAGCCGATCATTCTAAGGTTAGCACTCCTCACTTGGTTCTCCAGTAGTTCAAGTCGGTTATTAAGGTGCTGTACCTCTTTCAGGCGACCCGCATTTAGAGCATTACATTTAGTCGCCTGCTGCTGCAAATCTTCCACTGTGCTGGATAACTGCTCGACTGATGTCTCCACCAAGGTAATCTTTCCTGCAAGGCTGTCCAATTTAGTGTTCATCGCGGTTACAGAGGAAATTAAAGATTGCAGCTTGTGGCCTAGCGTTTGAATGGTTTCCTCTCCTTCATGGCTGGTGGAAGGCGCCAACTTCGCCGAACTTGTGGTTGTAGCACCAGAGGTTCTGTGGACATGATCTTTCTTTTTAGGATTGCCCATTCTGATCCCAGATAGCTGAGCTGCCAACAGAGATCTTTTTTACTGCTTGATTTCGTTTGTAAAGTATATTAATTCGTTTGTTAAATTTTTATCGATGCAGAGCTGTGTTTCCTATGCCTGTCTCGCTCGGGCTCCACAGTGTCCCCCATATATTCTACTTCTAATGCCATTTCCTATGCTTAAACAGTGTTTTATGCCTCCATTTTCTGTATGATGTTACTACTGTATTCTCTGTACTTAAACTGTGTTGTACTATGTTGATGCCACCTTTGTGGCTTGGGTCATGACTGAAAATGGTCCTTCGGATCAGTTCACTTACCTGGTTAACTAAGACATAACTAAATAAATAAATGTGTCCATGGGGAGAGTGGTATCTAAGATACTCCCTCAGGGGCCATTTGTGCCATTCCAGCCTACAGTGCCAATGTTATGGCTAGTACAGCGAAGTAGTTGGTTAAATTCTGGATCTTCACACATGCACTGTAGAGTCAGCTTTTAGATGTAGTTTACATTTGAGATGGCCATGTGTGGTAGATGGCATCGGTGGTAAGTAGTGAGTGAATGCGAGCCACTGTCTTGGTGCCGTGCAGCACTAGATTACAAGAGCATATTACTGCATGGATCATTTATTTAGTTTTTGTTGACCGGGTAAGTGCACCAGACAAATTCTGCCTATTTTCAGGCACGACCCAGGGGAAGGGGATACAGATGAATGCCAACTGACTTTGAACAAGGTTAAGCTGTTGGTGGTATTTTAGTGAATGAGGGGAAATTTGGCCAGTGCACTGGGGAAATTCCCCTACTCTTTTCAAGAAAGTGCCATGGGATCTTTAACATCCACCTGAACTACCACCAGAACAGGCAGATGGGACCGCGGATTAACGTCTCATCCGAAAGACGGCACCTGAGGAGTGCAGCACCCCCCTCATGCTGCACTGCAGTGTCAGTATTGGTATAGTAACTCAAGTGCCTGGTGTGGGGCTAGAACCCACAGCCTTCTGATCTCCCGGCCTCAGAGGCGAGTGTGCTACCTGCTGAGCCACTGACACTGACAAGTGATCAGAACAGTGATCGAGCAGGTATGGAGCTAGTAGACTACGAGGGCATCTTATTGCATAGATTGGAACAGTGATCGGGCCGGGGAGCCACTAGCCGATCAGGGACTATTATTGCACAGACTGGAACAGTGATTGGGTGGGGGGGCCAATAGACTATCAGGGCGTATTATTGCATAGACTGGAACAGTGATTGGGCAGGGGGCCCAGTAGACTACTGGAGCATATTATTGCATAGACTGGAACAGTGATCAGGCAGGGGGCCTAGTAGACCACCAGGGCATTTTATCGCATAGACTGGAACAGTGATTGGGCCAGGGGGCCACTAGACTACCAGGGCATATTATTGCATAGATTGGAATTGTGATCGGGCAGGAGGCCCAGTAGTAGACTAGTAAGGCATATCATTGCATAGACTGGAACAGTGATTGGGCAGGGGGCCCAGTAGACTACTGGAGCATATTATTGCATAGACTGGAACAGTGATCAGGCAGGGGGCCTAGTAGACTACCAGGGCATTTTATCGCATAGACTGGAACAGTGATTGGGAATGGGAGTCAATGGACTACCAGGGCATATTACTGCATACACTGGAACAATGGTGGGCGGAGTCAATGGACTACCAGGGCATATTACATACACTGGAACAGTAATTGGGCCGGGGAGTCAATGGACTACCAGGGCATATTACTGCATACACTGGAACAGTAATTGGGCCGAGGAGTCAATGGACTACCAGGGCATATTACTGCATACACTGGAACAGTAATTGGGCCGGGGAGTCCACTAGACTACCAGGACAAAGTTTTGCATAGACTGGAACAGTGATCAGGCAGGGGGACCCAGTAGATTACCAGGGCAGATTATTGCATGCACTGGAAAAGTAAATGGGCAGTGGGGTCACTAGACTACCAGGGTGTATTATTACATAGACTGGAACAGTAATCAGGCAGGGTGGGACTATAAGGGCATATTATTTCACAGATCAGAACAGTGATGGAGTTGGGGGGGTACTATCCAGGGAGTGTCTGTTTGCTCTTAATCCTGTAATGAGATCCTAATGGGATGCAGATGACCCCAGAGTGCATTGCCTATATGATGGGGTCATTTGCAGAAGGAGGTTCGACTATGGCAGACTGCTCCATATAAGCAATCCCTTTTGTGAGCATCAACAGCTCCTTTGCTCCTCACATAGCTTCCAACTGGACATGTACCTCGTGTGACCAGTTAGGGCTTCTGGTTTGTGAGGAGCAAATGAGTTAGTGCCTGCCTCCTTTGGCTGGTGCACAGGAACATGCTTTTAGCACTCGCAGAAAGTGTTCCAAGTATGTCCCAATATACCTGTAGTTTGTGCCAGGCACTAATTTACTCTTGGAGCAAAGTTTTAGCGAGCACTATTCCCAGGCTACAAATATCCTGACCCAGGTGCACGAGCCACCCCCCCCACTTCAAAATTGGGGATTAATAGGTATGCTGTGCAAACATGTACTATATATTTATATGTCCCCTGGAGCCACTCGTTGCAGGATAAGAGTGGTTTCACGCGCGTCCTGCTTGAGAGAGAACAGCAAAGTGAAGCAGAGCTGTTCTGCTCAAGCAGAACGCAAATGAAACCAATCTTACCCGCAACGAGTGGCGGTGGAGGACATATAAATATATTATAGATCAAGGTTATTTATTTATTTATTTATTTATTTTAACTGTCCTGGAATGTGCCCCTTTCCAGGGCATCTGCACGTGAGATGCTCTTTGCAGAGTAAGTGTGTGTCACACGCAGAGAAAAGGAGAGCTCCGATTGGTCAGGGGAGCTCCCTCGATCTATAATAATTTATATAGATTTCCTTCCCACTCTGCTACCCAGATACAAACACAAAATTTTCCCCTCCTTGTCTTCACATGCTATCTTGTTCCTTGTACATATTGACCTAACCCCTTCAACCTCTAGTCTATTTATAAAGTTGCTCTTTTCCCTTCACCGTTGGTGTTTTTAGTATTAGAATTAGATTGGGGAACATGTAAAAGCAGTTTTATGTTTATTTATTTATTTATACTTTCTTGAAATTAGAATTATTTTTGTGGTTTATCACGGATGCACTATTGTATGTTGCTTCTTTGGGGCGCTATGCCATTAATGATCCAGTATAACATTAGGATGCAGTGTAGGTAGCCACACCACCGGACAAAGGGTCACGAGGATGACCCGAAGCAATGGGATATCTCTAGTTTGCGTCTGAAATAAACTATGATGCCATCACTTGCAATATTACAAGTAGACTTCTTTTTGACTTTTCAAACATAGCACAGTGTGCCTGTTTTGTGTTCATTCTTGATGTCCCCAGCTTTGGCTGCACCCGTTCCCCTTTGTGAGCGTGTGCTGTGTGTGTTTTTTTCTGTTCCTCTGGTACCCTGCAATCTTTTGGTAAGCAGACATTTGTCCTGGCTTACACTGAAGGTCTGTACTGTCTTCATGTCCACTATCTTCACTAATTGTAAATAAAATTGTATCATATCTGTTTGTGTGCCTGGATAAAATGGAACACTCACTTGGGGTTAGCTTTTGCTGGCTTGCCTTTGGACTTTGCCATCCAGTCTGAGATAGTCTGTATTTTGTCTAGTCCAGGAATGTAAAACAAAAAGAGGAATGCTGGTTAGACTCCATCCCAGGGCTGTAGTGACACAAAGCAATTATTGGATAGCTGTTTCCTAGCTTATGTAAAATGAGTTATGTGGGTTCTCTGTCCATTTCCTAGTGGACAATTGTGCACATTACAAAGCCACTATTGTAACTGGCACTAACTGGCACCCTTGTGTCAGGGCTAAGTGAAGTGTGGCAAAAATTTGAGCAGCTCGCACTTCAGCTGGTGGAGCATGTTTAGGCCAAACTGAACTTTTGTGCAAGTTTATAAATTAAAGTTCGACTTTATTTGAGCTGTGCAAACCAGGCCAAATTTTAAAATGTAAATTTGGTTTATGTTCCGGAAAAGAAAAAAGCTCTACCACTAACATTTACTGACGCTCCCCATAAGCAAACAAAAGACACTCTCCTCCCCCATCCTTTCGCTCCTCTTCCCCTAACCACCCCACTCCCTGTACCTTAAGGTTTGAGGAACTCCTGGGCACCCTTTCACTGCCTGCCCAAACAGAACACTCTGTCATGGCCCTTTCCCACCAGACCTCAGCCTGCACTGACAGGAATTTGCATGTCACTGTTAGGGGGCTTCCAATGGTCCCCCCCACCCATGTTAATCCTACCTGCCCCAATCTGACATAGTGTCATCTGGCAGGTTGGGTCTTCCTATTGCTGCCACCTCACAGCCTCTCCTTACTATACGACATCTCCATAGCAACAGCACCCATTGTTTTATCATGGCTGTCTTGCCGGATGCTGGGATTCATCTTCTAATCCCCTCTCCCCACACTGTTTACTATTGTCCCTTTCTGTTTCCTAGATAGCCTATGATGCCAGTTCTGCTGTTCCTTACTGCTTGATGAACCGCACAGAATGGCTGAACTGACATCACAAGATGACCAAAGAACAGAAATGCACAACAGTCAACAGTGAGGGCTCAAAAGCAGTGTCCAAGAGATGCTCTTGAGCCCTCCCTGCCAGCCTCTGCTCCTGACGTCCCAGGCACAGGGCGTGAATCCGGGTCGCCAGTGTACCAGAACGATCCTCCATCACTTGGTTCCACAGCGCTGGAAAAAAACATTTTTTTTACATGTAACTATACCAGAGTGTCTGCACACTCTTCAGCTGTTTCACCTCTTGCGTCCTTTGGGTGAAAGGGTCATAAACTGAAAGGAAGCTGTTCTCACACCCTAAGATGCAAGAGAAGACACTAACCTTGATATCCATATTAATATGTTATGAATTTTCTTTTTTAAAGAAATCAATTTTTTAAAGAATTGCCCCTGCCTCTTTGAAAAAATGGTAGTTTTCTTCTCAAAACATGAACATGAGGGCATCTCTTGGTTTCAAACAGTCCTCACCTGCAATTTAAATCTTTCCACTGATTGGTTAAAACAGTGCCAGAGATCTGTAAAGCAAAAATACAAGGAAGGGGTGATATATCAGCAGGGTGGATATCAGTGAAAGTGTTTTAAACAGTTGCCTACCCCCTTTAATTTTGCACTGTTTTCACTATATCGAGTTTGTCTAGCATGAAGTGTTTTGCACAAAGGGTTGTTTCTTTGTACTGCTGTGCCTCTCATGACCACTGGAAGGTCACACGCATGCACTCTGTGTCCCTGCCTGAATGCATCCCATGGCTTTGTGTGGTGTAGTTCACAACAAAAAAGACAGATTGTCTTTTCTTTCCAAATCATCAGTAAAAAAAAGGTCAGACGGAGGCTTTACATCCAAAACGGGTTAACATGGTGGGACCCGATAGCTGTAAATCTCTTCTCTTTCCCAGGTCGCACCTGGAAACAAGCTTCGGCTTAGTGTGCCTTTCCTGGAAGTGGTTTGTAGGGGGAACGTGGCTTAGAAAAATGGTCAATTGTTTAAAGTAGAGGGCTTTGACTGAGTCATATTTATAGCCCCTTGTTCTGGTGGTAGATTATCTTAAGATCACAAATACGAGAATCATTCCCTGACGTGTGTGTGTGTGTGTGTGTGTTTCTTTTAAATAGTGCTTATAATATTATCTGTTCCTGGTAGTCCGAGCTTGCCATTCAGTTGTCATGATGACGTACATTGGTGCAAAGAAAGAAGCAAACGAGGGAAGCAGATAAAGGGACTCTTGCTTCCTATCTCTTAGTCATCTGAACTACTGTCTCATCTCTTGGGCATCCTCTGTAAACAGCACCATTTTTATATCATCGTGATTGTATTTTTTATTTTAAAATAGTACACGCTGTTCTCTGTTCATAATGGATATTAGGTTTGAACGTCAATGAGACTGGATAAATGTTTGTTCTCCCGGCATCCAGAGATTCAAGGTTAGCACCACTTCAGTGCTGCTATAGTGCAACTGCACATGAACAGTGGTTCCCTGCCAGGTCTCCATACTGCCCCACCTCAACCCTACCCTTTCCCCAGAGATGCTCTTTTTGTTTCTTTATTTTTAAGTATATTTTTTGTCAATTGTGTGTCTCTCTGGTTCCCTTTGCCCACCCCCCCGAAGGCTGGAGTCAAAACTTCTGTCCCCTTCCTCCAGTCAGGATGGCAGGCAGCTACCCAGAGTCGTCCTTAGCTCAGTGTTCACTGTGCATCTGCACAAGGCCCCAGAAGCCAGGGGAGGATCTGGAACTGTTTCAAGGTGGCTGTTACGGGGATAGCACCCCCCCCCCAAAAAAAAAATGTAAAATGTCACTTTTTAAAGCTCAGATTAGGCTAAAACAGCAATTGTTGCTACAAAGTTGGATCCACTAGTGCCAGCAGCAGGGGAACCCCAAAAAGCTTCAACTGTCCAGTTAACCTCATTTCTTCCTGGTCCTCTCTGTCCCTGTCCAGTTTCCACCAGAATTTATTGATGATGTGTACATCGCCTCCTCTCTTCTAATTACATTTTAATTGGAGACTGCAAAAGCGACACTGAACTAGCTGAACCAGAAGATATGAGGAGGTCATCACAGGGATGAGGATGTTTCACAGTGCTCCCCACCCCTGACAAGGGGCCCCAATCAGTAAGGTTCACACAGGGCCCTGGAACTCCTAGGGCCAGTGCTGCAGCTGTCTTTACCACCAACACCAGTGCTTAGTGATCAGTGTCAGCGTGGCTCAGTTGGTAGCACATCCACCTCTGGACCAGAAGGTCGTGGGTTCTTGTCCCACACCGGGATTGGACTTGCACCTAATAATTGCTGGCATCCGAGTACAGTATTGGGGGGTGCTGTACTGCTGGGGTGTGCCGTCCTTCGGATGAGACGTTAAACCGAGGTCCCTTCTGCCCATCCTGGTGTTGTCCAGGTGGAAGTAAAAGAACCCAGGGCATACTTCACAAAGAGTAGGGAACATTCCCGGTGTCCTGGCCAACATTCCCCTTCCCATAATACTGGTTCATGCAATTATCAAGGCTGTATGTGGGTGATGATGTGTTATATGGCTGCCACCACACATTCAGTCACTTCGCTACCAGTCTAGCATTGCTTGTAGATTGCTTTGGATGTAAGAAAAGCACTATATATAAAAATGCTGATTCTTCTGCTGCTGCCCAGTGATTGCCCAGCAAGAGGGTGCATAGATGCTGCACAGTCAGCTGCCGCCCTCCTTGTGAGCCAAGTGCCTTACCTTTGTGATGTGCACCGACTCTAGCGTGTGAATCTGGGATTGCACACTCGAAGATGCTGTTTTCCTCTCTCTCTCTCTTCCTGTGGGATCTCTAGCAAAGAAATGGCGTCAATATGATTAAAATTAGCCTGATGGGGCTGTCTAGTGGCTTAATTGTACATGGTACAGCTTACCCTGCTGACGGCTTGGCTTTGTGTCCCATGAATACATTATTGCACATTATAAAATGGATGGTTAAAATCCTCAAATCTGATTGGCTGAGATCCCATTTTCACATTTGGCCAATATATCTCGATACATAATCCCAGTCTGAAAGTAGGTCATGCCATCAGTTGACAAAAATTGTAAAATACTTTTACAACTAATTTTTTTTTATTTATTCAAAAAGGAAACCATTTCATAATCACAATAATACACTCCAAGATGTGCAATATCATAGGATGTCATCCCTTCTCATGCAGTTGAAGTCACTCTGCATACAACCTTGTGCCTCACAAAGCACCTGAAGCCATAATATCCTATTATATCACACACCTTGTCATGTACTGTTTCCTTATTGAACTTCCAAGGTAGAGGTTCACATATGTTTCGGACACCTCCAGATTTTGGAGTGAGCATGACTCCTACCATCACACAACTGACCCCTGGTGGACCAGGGGAGGGAGGGAGTTGGGAGGGGGGCATACTAGTGAACAGTCCCTGATTTTTAGAGATGTCCCTGATTTTTTGCCTCAGACATTTCCTCAGTCCCTCCTAAATTTGGCATTTCTTTCACTGGAGAGTAGGGAACTGAAACATAAAATATTACCAGGCAATAATGTTACAGTCTAGTTCTCCTTGCTTTTCCACCAAAAGCCATACAACATAGAAGGCTTTTTCTCCCCATCATCCTTCTTTCCTCCAATGAGCCTTCACCCTGCTCAGCCCTAGCCTGCCTCAAACTGGTGACTGCCACCCCCAAGATTCACCTTTCAATCCCCCATGTGTTTCCCCAGTGGTGTGGCCAGGAGAGGGAGGACCAGTGATGAAAGTGAACAGGAATGCACAGGAACTCAGTTCCTGTAACTTTTTTGCAGCAGGAACGGAGTTCCTGTACTTCTTCCCACTGACACAGGAACTGAAATTCTTAAACCAGCAACATAATGACAGTTTCTGGCCCTGTGACCTGAAATTATGGTTTCCATAACAATATTTGACTTGTACAACAGTGCCATTTTGCTAGAAATACTTCAATATTGCTAACTGAATCTACTAGTGTCGAAACAGACAGACATGTCTTCAGACAGCTATCCTTCAGATTGAAGATCTTCATTCTGCATTTCATATTCACCAGTGCCTGAGTTCCTGTACTTCTTGTCTACCACTTGCATCACTGGGGAGGACCATACCCCCACCCCGTGACCACATCCAGACAAGGTGGTCCTGGCTGGCAGCGTGGGTCAGTAGGTGAGCCAGGCATCACCAGCTGGCTCCCTTGTTCTCCCCTGACTGACAGCATGCAGTGGCACAATCATATGTGTACATGGCAGCACACATGATCTATGCATTTGCCACCAGCCATCCCCTCCTAAGTCGCTTTCACTGCCTTTCAACGTGCCTTCATATGGTGGCAGTGTTTCAGTGGCCCAGCTTGTCCCTGCCTCCCCCCCCCCCAGAGAGGAAGGCAGTTGTCAGACACTCAGTCCTTACCCCCCTCCCAGCTGACCCCTAGCAAACTGAGTCTGCTTCCGAACCCAAGTCACCAGTATTGGTGATGGTGTGGCGTCCTGCACCTTTATGCAGTACATGATTGGGAAGGCTCAACACAGCAGACTTTTGAGCTGATATTTCCAATTTGTAATATGTGTCCCTGACTTTGAGCATTTCTCTTTGATTGTTTTAAGGCCTGTTCCAACTTGCAAGGTAGGAGGTTGAGAGATTTGGGGGGGGGTGAAGGTGAATCCTTATGCCAAGTTGCTGAAGTTGTGCAACTCCCTCATTTGTAACACCCCTTTTTATGTCAAGGTTCCATAAAATGGCTGCAGGTTTGATTGACTTAATGTGGGGCTGACTCAGACAGGGATGCAGCAGTGAAATATGTTTATTCAGGGACACAAACCAGTTGAGCTAGAACTTATCTTATTTTCATTGGTTTCCATTCAAAGCTCACTTCTGAGCGAGTGGCTGAGCTGTGGAACAGCCTATCAGCAGAGGCGGTGGGTGCTAAACCATTAATGGGTTCAAGCATGGCTGGGACAGAGTAAAGGACTTAACAGTTACTCGGGGGGGGGGGTTGCCATAATGCAGAGAGCGACGGGAGGAGGCAATGGCAAAACCCCCTCTAGACAATAGGTCACGGGGTAGAGTAAAACTGGATGGACAAGTGGTCTTTTATTCTGGTGACATTGTCTAAGATAAGTAGTTGCTGCAAAGGATTGTCTATAGTAAGCTGAAAGCTTTTTTACAGGTGCAACCTGGGAGCACAGGGAAGTTGTGACTTGCTCAGGGTCACACAGTATATGTAAGTGGGGGCTGTGGGATTCAAACCCAGGTATCCAGATTTACAGCTCAGAGCCTTAAACCACTGCACTATACTGCCTCCCTTACAAATGACACCTACAAATAAACCCAGTATCTCATTTGTAAGAGCTAGTCATAGGTGCTCAAACTATGCAGGAACCCGAACACCTTTGTTTCCTTCTTTGAGATTCAAATGTATGCAATTTGCTAGGATCAGGAACAACCTTTTGGAGTCTTTTAGGGTTCTAATTAGAACCACGATGCATTGTAGGCCCTCTAGTTTTTTTTTTCTTTTTTATAGACTTCTTGTTTACTGCCGTACTCACTCCAGCTCCCATTTGCTCTAGCCTGGCAACCTCCCAGCTCCATAGGCTGCCCTTCTCCCCAGAGACTCCCACCTTTGTCCACCATGGGCTTCTCCCCTGATGGGGCTTTTGAGGTGGCAGTCCCTCCAGAGCCCATGTCCAGTATGTAGGAGTCCCCCATACAGGGTGTGCAGGCAGCCCAGGACTCTGCAGTGAGGTTAATCCCGCTGGAGCCATCTGCTTTCCCCTTTTGTTCACTAACTCCCAACAGTGTTGGCATGGAATCGGCTGCTACATGCTCACAACAGTCATGTGTGTCGCCAGGTTAAACTTCAATCCCTCCCACTGCCATCCCCTTCTGTCCTGCACCACCCGTTGGCTTATGTAGAAATAAAAAGGGAACCTCGCACACCACCACCCCCCAAAGGTGCTACCAGTCAAACAAGAGGCTCAGTAAACTAAAATGAAGAAAACCAGTGCAAACACCATTGGCAATAAATAAAAACAACATTTCCTGTATTTGAATTAGGACAAAAGAAACACTGACCGCATTAGTAACACCCCTACGTATTCCCTCCAAAATGAGGTTTCATCAGGGCCCCTTTTTTTGATATTTCCATTTACCTCTGATGGTGTGTGCATCGGTTTCTTCATTTTAGACCACCTGTTGGCCCCAGGTGGTGCTGCTACAGCAAGGATAGGCCTCCCCTCGCCCCAAACAAAAGAAGACAAGCGTCCTCTGTGATGCTCAAACCACTTTCCTCCACTGGTCTGCTAGTGTCTCTGTTTGTTTCTGAGCCTGGGTTGCCAGCTTCATGAGTAGTACTGCTACCACAGGTGAGCAGTTCTGACACCCTAAGAATGTAAGGCAGATCACTCTTACACACTGCTAAGCGTGCCAGTGGGGACATATAACTATATTATCGAGTGAGGCTGAAAAGTAATATGTAAGTACATTTTCCCTAACACACTCATTTAAATTGCACTTGCAGGTGAGACACTCTACAGAATGAGTTTTTTTATCAATAATATTTTATTGAATTTTAAAAAAAATGAGAATAAAATTGCCAAATACAGGTAAATACAACTTAAACATTTCCTAACACGTATTTCATGTACTAACAAATCAAACGCAGATTGTACAGAAAATAAGCAGAATTAAAGAGCTTCTCAAGTGCAGAGGAAAGGAACACTCTGGTTGGGAGCACTCCTTCGCTCTATTACATATACAGTATATATAATCTTCCCAGTACAGTATTATATTACTGTAACAGGTGACTGAAAATGATTAAAAGACAGAAACCAGGAATCACTTGAACAGTCCAGCATTTTAAAATTGTCTCTAGTCACCTTTGAAGAATAAGAGAGAAACCATGACATTTCAGATGGTCCCTGCTTCGGAACTGTGACATCAGCCAGCTATTTTCAGTAAGCCTGGCTAGAATCCGGTTACTGGGAAACCAGAGATGAGCCACAGATAGTCACCATGGCAATGGAGATTTCACCAGCCTGGTTCCTACATAAGATGCCTATATGGAAAATTCTGCTAACATATCGCACGTCACAGTGTTCTTTAGTGAGTGGTGGGGGGTGTTATGTGTGTTTGTGTGTCTGTGGGGAAGGGGAGCTACTCTGTTAGGTGGTATGTTACAGACTGGTCATTTGCTAATTACTTTTGGAACTATAATAGGTTTTCTTAACAAAAAAAAGAAAGGCCATCCAAGTGAAAGGCTGCTGTGCAGGTGACCAGGGTTGCAAAGCAAACTCAAGTCGCTCGCAGGCCAGGCGGAGATAGTTGCTCTGCAGCAGTATGCCTTGGCAAAGGTGGATTGGCAGTGTGCAGAGACACAGAAAAGTACCACGCACGCCAAGGATACTGCAAATAAAAGTGCTTTATGCTGCACAAAAATCCATACAGGAGAATACCCCAGCACTTCAAGAGCACACTGCCTCTTCATCAGAGGGTGGAGTCAAAGAGCATACGTAACCCCTTTTATGCAGAACATGCATTTAAAGAGACAGTTCAACTTATTGCATGAACATACTCAATAATAAAAAATGCATTGATAGAATACATGTGCTCTTTGACTCCAGCCCCGATGAGGAGGTAGGGAGCCCTCGAAGCACTGGGGTAGTCTCCTGTATGGATTTTTGTGCAGAATAATGCACTTTATTTGCAGTATCCTCGGTATATGCAGTACGTTATCTGTGTATGTTGCTTGCCTTTTGGTACAGCTGCACCCAGACTTTCCACATATCATGCTGGTTTCTGTGTTTTGTCCATTAGGATTGGCAGAGTACCCTGGCACCACTGCGGCCTCTACAACTGGGCAGTGCTGTCTATGCATTATGCCAACAGTGGCTAAGCCTATACCAGGGGAATTGGGAGGAGTTGGGGTGGAATAAAGGGGAAGAAAACTCCCAGACACCACCCAGGGTAACAGCTACCAGCACATCTGGAACCCCACTGTGCAATTCCAATGCCCAAAATTGGATGTGGACTTGTGCCTGGGGGAGTTGGAAGATGCCCCAACCCCCCCAGAACCTCCTGCTATGGAGAAAGGGACTGTGGGGACTGCAACAGTTGCGAGGTTAGTGCCGGATGGGAATGACGGTTTCTGGTTACAGCCTAAAGGCAGGACAAAGCTCATTAGGCCTAAAAATCTCTTTAGAAATAAAAAATTAAAATGATTGGAGCCAGGGTTCATGAGGGAGCTGGGGTCTCCACAGTCATGCAGCTCCATGTTGGGGGTGCTTCTCATCAGGCAGTGCTTCCTGGCTGGGATGAGAAAGGTGACTTGGTTCCGCTCCTGCAGTGACCCCTGTCATGTGTCGAGGTAAATTTTCACCTGCTTCATAGGGGTGCTCTTGATGTGAATGTCACATTAGGGCCCCACGACAGTGGAGGTAAAAAGGTGGGGGGGTCAAAAATATGCAGTGCATACCTCATTACAGTAATTCAGCAGTCACAGGTTTCCATTCCAGCCCTGGTATTAAACAGCACAGTGTGCTAGCTGCATAGCAACTGCCTGCTGTGGCACTGTCTACATCTTCTTGCTCCCTGCAGTTCTGCTGCAGAGCAGGGTCTCTGATGCTCTCTGTCCCTTGTGTCTTACTATGCAAGGCGAATAGGTGGCCTACCTACAGTTCATGGGCAACATGGTATTTGGGGATTCCCTCTCTCCTTCTATGCTAAATCCTGGCTTCTGTGCCCCTTCCGTCTCATGGTATTACCTGCACATGTGGCCCAAAGACTTAGCATGCTGGCAAGACACCCAACATTATCAGGATCATGATGTACATTGTGAGCCAGCGCTGGCTTACTGGGTGTTGCCCACACCAGTTTCTCAGTGAGTACTGGGCGCACTCTATGACCCACCCTACTGGGATGGTGTTCAGCAGTGCAAGCCATGCATACTCCTACCATTGTTCAGGGACTCCCCCTCCCCACAGACTTCATGAAGATGAGTCTTCTACCTGGCTCCTGCTGTCTCAGTGCAGTACCTACTTCATCTGTTCCTTGGGTGCTCAATGGTTTCAGAAGGCAGATCTCTGGGGTGGCACCTCCACCAAGATACCAAATGACTTTGAGGGAACCTTCCTCGGGCTCAAAAGTCATCAGAAGATGTCTACTGAGGGGGTAGTCCCTGGGGTTCCTTCTTTCTCCTGGTGGTCCATCTAAACTTCTAAACTATATGCAAGTCTCCAGATCCCTAAGCCACAATCCCAGTGGCATCGGACATGTCCGTGGTGCCTGAGAGTCCTCCCTGGCAGCCCCAAGAGTTTCTTCTATTGGCATGGTGCCATCACCAAAGAGAGCTGTCAAGGACCTCATGGCCACTCTTAAGCTCTGAGAGTGACTGACACCTGCGCTTCCTGGTGGCAGCATACCTTGGGGGTCTCCCGTGCCCCTAGCATAAGACCTGTAGCCAGCCACATTGTGGACATGGTGTGTGCCCACCTCTACCTAGCATGCAGGAATATTCTTGACCCCACCCCAGCACTTTACTGATGGTGCCTGTAGCTTCTCTCTGACCAGCACCCATACTTTGGATGTTGTAGCTCGCCTCGTGTTGCAACTCTAGGGTGCCTACTCTGTGTGGGCACCTGGAGGGTTGATGCTCCCTTCCAGCTCCTTTCACATCTACACTACTAAGCCCTTCTTCCTGCCAAGTCCCTATAACCCTTGCACTTTGAGGGTATCCTGTCTAAGTACTACCTGAAGCACCTCCCCGTCAGCTTCATCCATACAGTATTGGTATCAGGGCACCATTCCTCAGCTAGACAAATAACAACCACCTCCCCATACTTTAAGGAGGGAGTTGTTAGAAATTTATGAACAACAGTATATAATGATTTTTTTACGCATTGGAGGTGTGTGATGACACATACACCAAGACAGTGAAGTTTGAGTCGTTTTTACTAGCTTATAACATGTAAAAAGAACCAAGTATTCTGACTGGCTATGGGGAAGTACAAGAGTGTAGTTATCTGGCCATAATTACACTCCTGTACTTCTTTAGCCTGTGCACCAGTTCAGCTATATAAGTCTCATACTGTTACCCAGTGTCAACAGATCTCGTATTTGCTAACAGTATGAGACAACTGTAATTTCCTGCAATCTTGCTCTTTTCTAACTACAAATGACAGCATTCTAAAACCTCTGGCCTTACACATTGTCACAAAAACAGAGTCGCAAGTGTCCTGTGATACAGTTTTAAAACCATGGCCCAATCCTTAACGTCACTCTGTCACGCTGCTCCAGCTCATGCTGCGCTGAAACTGCTGGCTCCAAAACTGCTGTGCAGCAAGGGACTTTTTTTCTTCTCCACAGGAAAACACTTTATTTTCCAGTTTAGAACCGTACACCACTCATTTTTTTTTTTTTTTTTTTTTTTAACATTTTTAGGTACGAAGCATGTTATAAGTGTGATAAGACACTTCAGAGATTTGTAATTATTGTGCATAATTGCACTTCGCTCTCGGGTGTTTAAAGGCACTCTGCGCAAGCACCTCATGCCTAACACCCTTGAGTCATGTAATTATTCGCCCATTACTATACACCCTGGCATGTCTCATTGCATACATCATACACCAACAGTGTAAAAAAAAATTTGATTAATTATGACGGCTGACCATATTTTATTTTTTGCAGTTACTGGCTATGCAAGAAAAGACTACATATAGCAGATAATTTTCAAACAAAATGATATTCAGTGAGTAGTCTTCAGCAGGAAACAAAACGCTTCAAAAGCTGTTGTTAATTAATAAATTTCAAAGCTTCAAGGGCATGCAAGAGAGAAAACAAGCTAACTGTCCCCAGCTGGCCTTTTTGCTGCCATGCTTGTTCCTGTGTCTTTGAGATCTTTGAGAGATGTTGAGTTACAAGTTGTTCCGAACTTGGCAGCAGTTACGATGAACAATTTCATGAGAACAGGCAAGCTGTGCAATGCAGCGCTATCTAGTGGTGGAATCTGTAAATGGATACAAAGCAGTGCTGAGTGGTTGCAAAAAAGAGACCTCATTGGCAGTCCATGGGACTGCAACTATGAAGGTCAGTGGAGCACCCTAGCCGCCCAACTATGAGGAATTTCCCTTCAGCTGAATAGCTGGAGCTGATGCCTTCATTACCCCGGGGGAGGGGAGTCTCCAGTTTGATTCCCAGCAAAGGTGTATCTGCCCAAATGGGAAGGGCAGACATGACAGAAGGTCATTCTCTTGGGGATACATGCTCTATGTCAGATACCAATGTTCTTGTTTACAGTGGGGGTGCAGAGTTACACTTTCAGCTAGGCCTTAAAGAACAACTGGCACCTCTAGATGAACATTGAGAAATATAACATTTAACTACAATACAGCTTATATTTCAAATCCTGTTAGCATTTCTCCTCTTGTTCTGTATTATTGAGAATATTTACATGACACCTGGGTCCTTGAGCCTCAGAGTTCATCTAGTCAAGCTGAGGATCGTTAGTGAGACAAAAGACAATTTGGCCAAGAGGGTTGAACTGCCACACTGTGAACCTAAAGACCCTGTAGACCAAGGTTTGAAACCCACAACTGCAACTTGCATACTGTGTGATCCTGAGCATGTCACTTAATCTCCCTGTGCTCCCGGGATGCACCTGGAAACAAACTTCAGCTCAGTGTGTCTTTTCCTGGCAAAAAAATTATAAAATAAAAAATAAACAAACCCCTTCCCTCCACACACACCTTTATTGAAGTTTTAACCCTCTGCTTGTGACATCACAGTTTTCTGCTGCAGAAATGATTATGATGTCACAAACACAAGTACAGAGCAACTATAGGGGACAAGGATCCTGTTTCCATGTAAATGAACCTAGTTATGAGAAATAAAAAGAATGGAAATATGGAAAATCTATTAAATAGAATTTAAACTGTGCCTGAATATGGTATGCCACCCTTACGGTGACACCAGCACAGCGAAATACACACCTGTTGGCAAAATCGACACTTTGCCAACAGGTCGCTGTGTTGGTGTGCCTGAGACAGGGGCATGCTGTCTCCCAGTCCTGCACCCCCACCCTGAATCAACTCCGACTGGAGCTGAGGAATCCTAAAGTGGGGTGGGGGGCAGAACCACCTGAATGGGGTTTTCGGGGCGAAGCCTCCGATAAAACAACAGGACTGGGGGAGACACACAGGAATCCTGTAGACCGCAACTTGCGGTCGACATGATTCTTGTTGGTGAGATGCAGGTTGACATAAAGGATGTCGAACTGGCATGTTAGAACCCCTAAATATTACGCTTTTCAAAGATTTCAATGTTAGGAACTCCCTTTAAGGAGGTAGCCTTTTCCAGTAGTTGGCGTGTCGAACTGTTGAGTCAGGTACTCTCCGTTGAAATTCCGCCTTTGTTCCAGGCTCTCTGGGTGTAACCTTGGGGTCAAGCCACCTGTACACAGCCAGCTCATTGGCGCAATGATAGGGTTACTGCTCGTCATGCTGGTGACCCGGCTTCAGGAACAAGCCGAGTCACTAGAGGGCCTGCCAAGGGGGAGAGAGTAAAAACCCCAGAGAAGGCTCACCCTCTGTGGGAAGGGAGGGTTGAGTGAGCCGTTGCATGGCCTCCTCCTGTGGGAGCACAAGAGGCACAGTTTGCATGGCTAGCAGGGAAGGGTGGAGTTGGCTGGCTCACGGACACCTGCTGTGTGCTTGCGTCCACATATTCACGCCCCTCCACTCCAGAGGGAGGAAGGGAAAAGGTTGAAAATGCTAGCAGGGCTTCAGGATTATGATGGTACCTCACAGGCCCCACACCTGCGGACAAGGCTCTACTCTCCCCCCCAATCATGGATTCAGTTTCTGATGGGGTTTGGTCAGCCCCGATGGCCTCACCATGGAAGCACACCATGGGGTTACTTATGGGGAAGGGAAGGGAAGAGGTAAGTCATGGGGATAGCGGAGTGATGGGGCTGGCTGAAGAGGGCACCAGCTGAAATTGGGGTGGGAGATAAAGAAAGAAAAAAAAAAGTCACCTGTATACCATGTGCTTTAATCCCCCCCCCCACCCCGCTGCCAGAAAAGTAGGTAGAAGTAGGACCACCACTGAAAGTGAGCTATTGTAATGCAGTTTGTTTACTCTGGGTGAATAGCATTTTTAAATAAAATAAAAATACATTTTGAAAATTAGAAAGTTTACTTGATTGGGAAGTTGGATGGAAGCACATAACAAAGTTAAGTGAGCGTGGCGGGTGCTGCTTCTAATTTTTTATTTTCCTTGGAGAAAAAGCCAGTCACCTTTTTTCTGATTTTTGTGAAAACAGGGGCAGCTGTTGACCACAGTTGCACACTCAGTTTATTTATTTCTACTTTCTCTTTTGTTGTTAAAGGACACGGCAGGACAGGAACGATATCGGACCATCACGACTGCCTACTACAGAGGGGCAATGGGCTTCTTGCTAATGTACGACATCACAAATCAAGACTCCTTCAATGCAGTGCAAGACTGGTAAGTCTTCCCACACTCTGCGTGATTTTTTGGGGGGGGGTTCCACCTACCTCTTTTCCTTTTGGCTTTTGTAAAATAGGTTTTGGGCTGTTGGTTTGAACCCATAGATGTACAGAGAAATTCATATCTTCTTCGAGAACATCTCCCTCCATACAGCCACATATATTGAACTGTAAGCCATTAACACCAAGAGTACTCAGAAAATTCTGCCTAGCTGGGGCCACCCACAATGACGTGCATCGTCAGCACCTATATAACGAAGGTTCCCCATACTGCCTCAGTTTCTTTTCTATCACCATTGACCACTCCTATCAGACTGAAGAGACACCTTCGTCAATTGTGTGCATTGTCCTCAGGCTTGTCCTCGGTGTCACAGGTCTTTATCAAATGCAGGAAGAGAAGGAGCCGCCTGCAGGGGAATAGGTTCAGTATGACACAAGAAGCCACAGGGGTGAAGTAAGTCACAGAACACTCACCAGCCCAAAATAACAAAATGTCCACACAAGTGAGTGCAATTCAGATATCTTACTTGCAGTTTGGAGAAAATGCAGGATAAAAACAGAATCCTTTCGATGAGAGGAACACCCCTTACTTAGGCTTGTCCTCGGTGTCACAGGTCTTTACCAAATGCTTTGCTGCAGTACCCTTAGCCCTGCACCAATAGACCCTATATGTATTCCCATGCCTGGATGATTGAGCACTCGAGGCCTCCTCCACGGAGTTAGCTATACAGACCCTAAACAGGACTAGTCAGTAGTTCGATCAACCAGGCATGCTGGTCAACAAACCCAAACCAGTTGTAACTCTGTGCCAACCTATGATATACAGCAAAATCCCAGTTTTCCAACCCTCAGTTATCCAAAACTATGGTGTGTCTCCCAGCGTAACAGACTTCATTGTAAAGTGCTCTCACTCATCTGAAACCCCATTTATCCAAACAGTTGCATTGTTCCCCCAGCACATTCAGATAAATGAGGTCATACTGTATATAGCAACACTGGCCACGGCATACATACCAAAGATCCGTGCTATTACCCATATCAAGCAGGCTTGCAGGGTAGCTTCCGGCAAGCGGTCACTGCTGGGACTATGCTCATGCTTATGGGACACATGGCTGCTGCCACTTTCCCCAACCTGCTGGCATGTCTTCAGATGCAGATTCCTCAGTGGGCACTCTGTGACCCATAGAGACCGAATATTTAAATATATACAGTATCTCCTATAAACTAAAGGGATGCACATGACTTTAAAGATATCATATATATATATATATATATATATATATATATATATATATTCGATTTTACTTGACAGGTATGTGAGTGAAAAGTAGAAAGCAAGGGTGGGATTCTGAGGATCAGGAGAATGGGGGGGACTGTGCAGAGGAAGACCAAAGAAAGCTAAAGTTTTACATGAGTACTTCTGCTCGGTCTTCACAGTGGAGGGAGAGGGGACAGACCAACATGCATCAGCAGGCATTGGGGGGGGGGAGGAAGTGGACACAAGTCCATTTTCGGAGGTGAGACTCTGAAGGTGTTGGAGCCAAATGGGATCTGCAGTGCTAGCTGCCCCTATGGCAACAATATTCAGCACCTCATTGGAGTTGGTGGTAGCACCGAAGGAGTGGAGAGGGCCAGTTTGATCTGTCTGCACAAGAGGGGCAGCAAGGAGGAGGCTAGCAATTACAGGCCAGTCAGTCTCACATCAGTAGTGGGGAAGTCATTGAATACCCTGCTGTAGGAGTGACTGATGGAGTACCTGGAGGCAAACTGGCTGCAAGATCAGTTCAGTTGTGCTTACGCAACTAGATGAGATGATGCTTGTGTAACTTGATTTACTTTGTGACTTTCTGCCTCTCTGTCCATGGGATATGCCACCCTGTAGGGATACGACGCAAGAAACCCTAAAGGAGGGCTCCCCCCTACAGGTACCACAGGAATGATTGCGTCAGCTAAAGGTAGCGTAGGAAGAAGCCCATGGGTAAGAGAGACGAGTCACTGGAGAGGAGGGGTGGATGGTGGGCAACAAGAAACAAATCCTGGAGAACCCCAGGATGAGTGACCTTACAAGCCTGATGGGGGAGTGACGTAGTTGCTCTGCCCATTGAACCTCTGGTTTAATGCCTTCCCATTGCAGTAGGTTTCACAAAAGGAGGTTATGTCAAACAAATCTAATGGATTTCTTTGACTGAGTGACTAAGGAGATAGATCAGAGAAGGTGATGGATATGGCCTATCTGGACTTTAGTAAGGCCTTTAACACTGTGGCATGCAGGAGGCTAATTAAGAAACTTAGCAACCTGAGGGTTGGGGAATAGGTGGTAAGCTGGGTATCAAACTGGTTGAAGGATAGGAGGCAGAGGGTGGTGGTAAATGGCAGTCACTCAGAGGATGGGATAGTGACCAGCAGAGTACCACAGGAATCAGTACTGGGTCCTGTCCTCTTCTATGTCTTGATAAGTTACATTACTGAGGAGCTGGGGGAAGGTGTTTTTTTTTTTTTTTTGCAGATGACACAAAAATCTGCAGCAAGGTGGACACATAGGAAGGGGTGGAGAGAATGCAAAGAGATCTGGGAAAACTTGAGGGGTAGTCTAGGGGATGGCAGCTGGGCTTCTGTGTCAAAAACTGCAGTCGTGCACCTGGGGCAGGAAAGCCCAGTGGCTGTGTATAAGATGGGGGCTTGCAGTCACCAAGGAAGAGAGCGACCTAGGGGTGATCATATCTGATGATCTCAAGGTGGCAGGGCAGTCCAACAAGCAGCAAGCAAGGCTAGCTGGATGCTGGGGTGCACAGGGAAGGCAATTTCTAGCAGGAGAAGGGAGGTCGTGATAACACTATATCATTCACTGGTGAGATCCCACCTAGAGAACTGTGTCCGGTTCTAGAGGCCACACCTCCGTAAAGATATTGGCAGGGTGGAAGCGATCCAGAAGAGGGTACCAAAATGGTGTGGGAGTTGCATAAGAAACCGTATGAGGAGAGGCTGTGGAAGCTCAACATGTACTCCCTGGAGGAGAGTGAGAGGAGACATGATTGAGATCTGCAAGTACCTCAGGGGGTGAACAAGGTGCAAGAGGGGAATCTCTTTCAGTGGTGGAGGAGTACCAGAACACAGGCACGTGCTATGAAGCTGGGGGTAAGAGGGATGTGAAGAATTGCTTCTCCACAGAAAGGGTGGTGGACACTGGAACAGCCTGCCTGAAGAGGGTGTGGGGACGAAAACAGTGGGGAGCGTCAAGCATGTGTGGGATAGACACATGGGCGTAATAGGTGGAGGAGGAGGAAGGGACACCTGTTACCAAATAGGGTCCAGGGTGTACAAACAAGTAGGGAAACAGGGCAGACTAGTTGGGCACAGAGGTCCTTTTCTGCCATCAAATTTCTATATTCCTATGTTTCTACTTTGGTGTTTCCCGTCTTTCACTTCTGTAATGCTAAAGGTAGGGAACACCTTGCATATGGCAACTGAGTAATCCAGAAATACTACATGATTTCCCTTCTTGTTTTACATTTATAGTATCCCTATAATGTGAACAGTAGACCCAGTCTCTTCAACTCTTGGAGCACGTGATCTGTGTCACATCTCCATGAAGGGTCAATTTTTGCTGGTGACAAGACCGCTCCTATCTGTTGCAGGGAAGCCCATTCCTCCACCCTTCCCCTCTGTTGATCCTCATCAGGGATGCTGCTGGGATGAGTTGGGATGCCCACATGACTAATGGCTTCCTTCTGGACCCAGGGTGTCTGGTCCCTGGCCAATTGCTCCCTCCACAGCAACATTCTGAAGATGAAGGTTGTGCTTCTTGGCCTCTAGGCTTTTGCCCCATACGTTAAGGATTGTCCTGTCCTGGTACAAGATAGTGACTGTTCAGAAGCAGACCACTAATCTTCCTGTGTTTTTCACTTCCCCACAGATCGCTGGAAAAATTATCCTGCATTTGCTCGATGACCATGGAGCATTATGCTTCTATCTGGATAACAGGAATGACTGCAGAAAGTCCTAGCAATGTTTTGTTTTGTTAGATCCTAGGATAGTGGGCACCCCTCTTTCTAAGCAATGCCTTTCCAAATGGTTGGCAGCTTGCATTTCTTTTTGTTACCAGAAGCATGGAAAAGAGTTTCCGGGCCCTCCCCATGGACATGACACTTGTGGTATGGCGGCTTCCTTAGCTTGCATCTGTTTCATTTCAGCAGCTGACATTACGTTCTGCTGCCACTTGCAGTTGGATCCATTTTTCACTAAATATTAAATTTTGGATCAGGTCTCCAGTAGACATGGTGGCTTTTCCTTGCTATCATCCATGGCCTCCTGCCTTAGGGAACCGAGTATACTCCCTACCTGTCCTTCCTCCAGCTATGCAGCATCTAACTAGTTGGGAATTAATTAATATATGCCACTCTGTGAAGGGAGATGTCCTTGAAAATGATAGTTCTGTTACTTACCAGAGACAGATCTTCGAGAGACTCTCCTCCATAAAGTCAGTTTTCCCTCGCACCTATTCCCTTCCATATTTCATGTGGTATACCATTGTAGACCTGCTGACTGCTACCCTCCTGGTCTTCTCCTTTCTATACTGGGGAGGCAGTATAGAATAAAGAGTTAAAGTACCATGCTGTAAACCATAAGACCCAGCAGACCTCGATTTTGAAACCCACAACTGCCACTTACAGATTATGTGAAAGTGAGCAAGACATGTAACCCAGCTGATGAGACACACCTGGAAATGAGCTTCAGCTCAGTGTGCCTTTCCTGGTTAAAAAAAAAAAACACTCGATGAGGTCTCTATCTTACCCACATCTTCTGAGGTCATTGGTGGGGGTTTTGGTCTCCCATTTCTGTTGGAATTGTACAACTTCAAGTCTCTTGCCAGTGGGACACTAAGAAGGTAAGGGGCCACCAACGTTATAGAGGTGTGGAGGATAGGTTCACCCATGCCACAGCAACAATCAAGTTGGTGGTGTAAATTATGGCGCAAGCAATCCACCGACACCGGCCACCGTGCTCTGACAATTTGCTGTCCGGCAGTAGGAGCAACCTCCATTATGGGGGACTACCCCCCAACAAACCCCAGCTAATAATATAACTAACTCCAGGTTGCACCCCGCTGTAAAACTGCAGCAACAATGGTAACACTCAAAAGGGAGAACACCAAGAAATCAAAGTCGCAATAGAAGCCTGCGACAACATTAAGTCTGCAGCTTTGGGGCGAGAATAATCAGTCGCCCTATTGACGGGATACGCGGAGGATGTACATCATCATCATGGGTGTCCCCAGCTAAGCAAACATTTCCCAGTGGTCCTGAAGCTGACTGTTTATAATTCAGTAAGAGTGGCTCAATGGAGCAGATTCTCTCAAAGATCTCCTGTAACTGGTAACTGAGCTTTATCAAACCTAATAATTTACATGCATATACATATTAGTTATATATGGAGTGCGCAGTGGTTTTTTTTCCCCAAACTGTATTTACCCTCTTATGGCAGGTCTCGTCATCCACCAACCTACCGGAACTCGGGGTCTTTCGGGGGTTTACAGCGCCTTGCGCACTCCGGCGGAACCCCAGAGTCCAGCCCGGAGGCTTCATCCTTGGGTGGCCCCTGTGTTATCCTCCGTTTTCTCCCTTAGGTGCCCTAATCCTGAGGCCTCCCGAAAGCAGTAACGCATGTGCGTGAAGGCGCACATGTGCACCACCGCTTCAGTGCCAGGTCTCTTCTGCCCTCCTTCGTCCTAGTGCCAGCACTCCTCAGAGTGATGCCACTACTCCAGCATCCATCCGTCCATGCTACAAGGAGATGAGTAACACCCTCCCAAGGCAGAGAGCTGCCAGCCGGCAGCCTACACACATCCTCTCCCTCCCCCCCGCCGACCTAAGATGACCCTGGCTTGTTCCCGAACCCGGATTGCTGGCATGGCGTGAGGTGTGGCATCCAGCGCCTCAACCCTCTGCACCACCGGGCTGGCTCTGGAGTGCATGCTAATGAATCATTTGCATTTAAAACCATTCAAACATATTGTACATTAACACTACCACCGGGACCACTCTTAACGGTTGTAAGAGTGGTCTGACATGTATTTCTTAGGGTATCAGAGCCACAAACCTAATTTTACATTGCCTGTCTATCTATCTATATGAGATATACAATGGTCTGAATCAAAAATACACAAAGCCATGAGTGAGTTATGTAAGTCCTGCTACCTCACAAGTGAAGATAAATTGTGTATTTTAAGTCAGGTCATTGTGTATTCAGTTTATACAACACCAGTTTAAAGTTATAACGTTTAAAGTCAGCTGTTTTTTGTGTAGATTTAGCTGTTTCTTTTAGCAATGTGGCAGCAACCCCATCAGGATAGGACCTAGCTAACTGTGTGATCACCAGTGTCCTGGTCCTCTCCTGAACCAAAGTCACCAACAACTGTTGGGCCATCTTGTGGTCCTTGCAAGTGCTAATTTTTAAACCTTTGCCATTTTATCTACCTGCCTATCAAGTTTCTCAAGAAAACTGGTATGAAGATTAACTCTTTTTCTTTTCCTTTTCATAGGGCAACACAGATTAAAACCTATTCCTGGGACAATGCCCAGGTGGTGCTGGTGGGGAATAAATGTGATCTTGAGGATGATCGAGTGGTCCTGACTGAAGATGGAAAGCGACTGGGTACTGAACTGGGTAAGTTACAGCACTTAAAAGGGAGGGGAAGTACTGAAACATTCCTAGTTTGGATCTACTTACTGTAAACCCTCTTCTCGTTCCATATGTGACTCTATTTTGTTTCTGCCTCTCTGTAGTCTTTAAAACCAGCTCTGTAGGTAGCACTCCCCCCCCCTTCTTGCACCACTCTTGCTGGTGTGGCAACTAGTGACATCATTGGCTGAAATCAGTCGGTGGCATCAGAAGCCAATACCATTAATTGTACAGGGGTGCTACTGGTACTGCTACATTGATGACAGTTGCACACATTGAGGGGATGCTGAATAATCATCAAAGTAGTGCCACTTTCTGAGTTCATATTTGCATACCCATTTTCTCTTGCACTCTATACCTCTCTTTCTGTGTTTCTGTCTCCTGGTCTTTAAACTAGCTCCGTATAGAGCCCTCCTTGTGCACCATTATCAATGCTTCAACCAGTGACCTCTTCAGTTACAAGCTGTCAGTGGCTTCTGATGATGATACTGCCACTTGCATGGGCTGTTCCAGCCAGTGACATAATCTGTTACAATCTGTCAGTGGCTCCTGATGCTGATAGCGCTATTTGAAAGGGCTGTTCTGACCAGTGACATCATCAGTTACAATCCGTCAGTGGCTCCTGATGCTGATAGCGCTATTTGAATGGGCTGTTCTGACCAGTGACATCATCGGTTACAATCCGTCAGTGGCTCCCGATGCTGATAGCGCTATTTGAATGGGCTGTTCTGACCAGTGACATCATCGGTTACAATCCGTCAGTGGCTCCCGATGCTGATAGCGCTATTTGAATGGGCTGTTCTGACCAGTGACATCATCGGTTACAATCCGCCAGTGGCTCCCGATGCTGATAGCGCTATTTGAATGGGCTGTTCTGACCAGTGACATCATCGGTTACAATCCGCCAGTGGCTCCCGATGCTGATAGCGTTATTTGAATGGGCTGTTCTGACCAGTGACATCATCGATTACAATCCGTCAGTGGCTCCCGATGCTGATAGCGCTACTTTCATGGGCTGTTCTGACCAGTGACATCATCGGTTACAATCCGTCAGTGGCTCCCGATGCTGATAGCGCTATTTGAATGGGCTGTTCTGACCAGTGACATCACCGGTTACAATCCTTCAGTGGCTCCCGATGCTGATAGTGCTATTTGAATGGACTGTCCAGCCAGTGACATCATCGGTTACAATCCGTCAGTGGCTCCTGATGCTGATAGCGCTATTTGAATGGGCTGTTATATGGATTAGAATGGAGCAGCTCCTCAACATGCTCAGTCATTGAAAAAATAACTTATACAAGTAGTACTATTGGCATCAGAAGACACAGACTGATTGTGTACGATGATGTCATTGGTTGGATGTTCTTGTTATCCCCACATGAGTGATAGTAACCATGACACGGTAATTTCAGGTTGGAATGGACTCTAGGTCCATTATGTCTGTGCCCCCATCCAACTTCATAAGCAGGGACCAAGCAGTACACAGTGCCAAACATGTATCACTTTACAGGAATTCCCAACGCATCATTCTACTTAAGGAACCATTATTCCGTTGGTAAGTAGAAGTTTATCCAGGCTAACCTTGAGGCACATGCTGTCTTCATGCCCATATCCTCTGCTGCTAGGCTGTCCCATAGGTTAACCAACTTCTGAGAGAAGCCATTCCTCCTTATGCTACCCCTAAATTTCCCACCTTTATGCTTTAGAACCTGTCCCCATGTCTTGCAAGAGCACACTAGATCAAACATCTCCCTCTGTTAAACCTTTTCATTACCCTTCAGTATGCAGAAGAATTAGATTATGTCCCCCTCATCTTCCTTCTCTCCAGAGTGAACATGTTAAAGGGGAATGGTCAGTTCCCCTGCCTTAATACTGTGAGATCTAGAGGTTCAGATTAAGCAAACAACCTAAAGAAATAATTTTTTAAACTACTGACAGGTTAGATATCTTACTTTTTAACTGGTTGATCCTGCACCCCTCCACCTGGCATGCTGCTGAACTAACAGTCCCACTGTCCCTCATAGCCAGCACTGTGATGATGTGAGCAAAAGGCTAAGCTACGGAGGATGTCTATGTGCCGGCACTTAGTGATGTATGCTAATACTCTGTATCATCGCATTTTCACACACCAGTCTACTGGTACTGATCACGCGAGTCTGCATGATCGGTACCAGTAGACTAAGCGTGAAAATTATTAGCATACATTACTAAGTGCCGGCACATAGACATCCCCTGTGGCGTAGCCCGTCGTTCACGTACTGACAGGCTGGCTAGAGTTCGGCAGCATGGCAGGCAAAGGGACACAGGATGAACCAGATAAAAAGTAAGATATCTAACCTGTCAGCTGTTTAAAAAAGTATTTTTTTAAGTTGTTTGATTAACCTGGACTGCTAGGTCCTATAGTATTAAGGCACTGGAGTTGAGGATTCTCCTTTAAGAGCCTCCAGTGTCTCATCATCACTTTTTCCCCCATGCCACTGATTATTTTGATGGTCTTTCTGTGTAACCTCTCGACTTTCTCAATATTCTTTTCGTATTTTGGAGCCTAGAACTGCACACAGTGCTGCAGGTGAGACATAACTAGGGCCTTTATACAGTTGCAGAATTATTTCACCTGCTCTGCTGGGTAACATCTCAGTGTAAAGACCTTCATAAGTAACCTGTGACTTCACCACTCCTTTTGTGACTAAGAGGTGTTACCGCTCCCTGGTGGAGAGAATTGTTAGTCTACTGCAGACCAAAAGTTATGAAGTGTGCAATGGAGTAAAAATAGTGTGATATAGTCGCAATGTGAAAGGGGTGTAATTGTGTCAAAAATGGTAAGGCTGCACCCTTTGATAAATAGATGATTGCAGATGTCTACAGGAGCAAAAGGAGCACTATTAATTCCCACCAACAGCTTAAACTGTTTCAAGGTCAGCTGGCATTCATCTGTATCCCCCTCCTCTGAGTTGTGCCTGAAAATAGGCAGGATTTGTCTAGTGCACTTACCCAGTCAACAAAAACTAAATAAATAAAAAAGAAATGGCTTTGTGTTACAGCCACTCATTAAAAGCAGCTGGCAAGCTTTCCAGCACAAAAATTGGCTTCACAGGACATCTAGTGGTTATCTTGGGATTTATTAATATTATTAGAATTTTGGTAACCGGGTAAGTCCACTGAGACCATGTAGTCCCTTTTTCAGTGATGACTCAGGTGTCAGTGGTGAACACAGTACAATAGATAAATACAATAATTATATACAGGATACAGAGAGATTTAACAATGTTGCAAAAATTATTACAGTGGAAAGCCAGGTAAGTAACTTAAAACAGATCAGGCATTAAGCATATATAAATAAACAGGATAACTAATATTATACAATATATACATAGCAGGAACACGAGAGCAGGTGGATTATAAGATACAGCTATCAGAGTAACACAGACTAGGCATTAACAATGCTATAAGGGTTATTTAAAGCAATTGCAGAGATGGGGGGTTAGTAGGAAAGAGGTAAGTTCTTTTTTGAAGGAGGATAGGTTGGGGTAGAAGAGTAAGTTGGGGGGAGGGAATTTCAAGCAGAGGGAGCTGAGAAGGCGAATGAGCGCTTACCTGATAGCTGTTGCGTCTTCTGGAGTGCTAATAAGGGTAAGGAAGTAGATCTAAGTGTGCGTGTGGGTGCTTTTTTGTAAACGATTACCCTTAGGCAAGGGGGATTAAAGAGCTTGGTAAGTTTGAATACAAGGCATGAGGTGTGAAACTGTAACCTTGAGTCATAGGTAAGCCATTGATAAGAATACAGGGCCTCACAGTGGTGTTTTCTGGAGTCCGTTCTAAGGTCTTTTCTGGTCTGCCTTGCAGTAGACCTGACTGGCCGTTGCACCCTTATCCATCTTTGCAAGTTCCACTACAGATTCTGCTTGCAGACTTGACTCGAGTCTTCAGCTTACTCTGTACCCATCATGCCCTTCTTTTACTGGCTCTACAGCTGCCTTTTGCTGGGCAGCCTGAACTGCACCTTTCTGGCTTCTGCCTCCTGTGGGCCATCATCCTCTTTCCCACATCTAGCCTCACTCACAGCAGACCATATCTCCTCCCGTTTGGTTCCCATTGTAAAAGTCTTTTCTTTTTTGTTTTAAAAGTTTTATTGAATTTTCAGACAAGTAAACATTATGCTTGATATACAAAGCCACCAGAGATCTGCTTCTTTTTGAAACTTTGGGTCTGATAAAGAACAATTCCCAGACCCTTACCCGTACACACAGTTTTAAACTTAGAGGAGTAAATTGTAAAACTCATAAAAGAAGTAAATGGTTCACTCAGAGGGTAGTGACTCAATGGAAAGCTTTGCCAAGGGAAGTAGTGGAGAGTGATAATATGGAATCATTTAAAAACAAATGGATAATTATATGGGAAGTAAAAAAACATTGTACCTCCAATAGTAACTATTCCACCATACCAGTGGCGAGCTCTTTAAGGGCATTTTGCCTCCTGAGCCCGTATCACACTATGAATCTATGAAACAATGAT
This sequence comes from Neoceratodus forsteri, assembly GCA_016271365.2. Taxonomy (NCBI): domain Eukaryota; kingdom Metazoa; phylum Chordata; order Ceratodontiformes; family Ceratodontidae; genus Neoceratodus; species Neoceratodus forsteri. Next base: position 84,602,487 of record JADMNL010000033.1, read on the forward strand.
ATAGCTACAGAATAATAATAGAAAACCTACATCCTTTTTATTATCCAAATGGATGAAGATATGCATGAATTGCCATGATAAGGTAGCGGAAGTTTGATAGAGGGATAATCTGATAATTTATAAGGCAGTAGCAATTGCAGTTCAACTTTGACCTACAGCAGTTGATGACATACGAAGCTGGGTTCCCGATACCAATTACTTTGTTTGAAGTGAAAGGCAAGATAGTATTTCTCCCAGTTAGGATGGCCAAAACCTCCATTCAACCTATGTGCCCTAAGTTTAAATAGCGAAAGTCTGGAAGATGCTATGCCCCATAAGAAGAGTCTGGTTATTTTATTTAGTTGATCAAAGATAGCTTTTCCAACTTTAAGAGGCAGAGTATGAAAAAGATAAAACATTTTGGGAGCCCAAAACCATTTTGATTGAGTTGACTTTACTCCAAATAGATAAACTGAGTCCTTGCCATTTTTTAAGGTCTGTCTCAGTGCCTCTAATTATTGGATATAGGTTCAGCTTTCCTAAGTTGTGAGTATCCTTAGGAATTTTTATACCCAGATATGCTAGATAAACTGAACATCTCAAACCTGACTGTATTGCCCCTAAAGAGTCTCCTGGACTCGTATGTGAGCCCAGATAAAGAACTTGAGTTTTCTTCCAGTTCAATCTGAGGCCAGAGAAGGAGGCAAAAGCATTGAATATTTTACTCAGGTATCCAATTGAGTCTCTGGGATTCGAGATAGTTACTAGCAGATCATCTGCATATGCAAATAATTTATTATTGATTTTCCCAGTTCTAATTCTGGTAGTATAGCCTAGAGGTTACAGTAACAAGCTGTGAACAAGCTTGGTACATCCAGCAGACCAGACCTGGGTTTGATTCTCGCAACCTCCACTTGCGTTCTCTGTGACTCTGAGCAAGTCACTTAACCACCCAGTGCTCCCAGATTGCTCCTGAAAACAACCACTTGTGCCTAGTGGGCCTTACCTGGTTACTGAAGACTAAAATAAAAAATAAAAATTCCTTTAACCTCCTTGCAACTCAAGATGATTCTTATTAGATTTTCAATAGTCAAAATAAAAAGCTAAGGAGACAGAGGGCAACTTTGTCTAGATCCATCTTTTAGATGAGACGTTAAACCGAGGTCCCATCTGCCTGGATTGATGGTAGTTCAGGTGGATGTTAAAGATCCCCATGGCACTTATCAAAAAGAGTAGGGGAATTTTTATTGAAAAAGAGGACTCCATTACAAAATAAACAGTAAATAATCAACATTCAGTACATAAGAACAACAAATACATGAACAAAAAGAAAAACATCATTTGTAAGACAGAGAAAAAAGAAAAAAGTTAAACAGTATCCACCCAATATGCACAATTAACCCACAGCTGTTTCCCCTTCTCCACACCAAAACGTTTATAATCCCCATACCTAATATTCTGCAATGTGAGCCTCACATTACCTACAATTTCATCAAATAAAATTTTCCTTTGTTGTGTTACCCACACACATCTGGATTGCCAAATATAATACCGCAGAACTGAAAAAACAAGGAACAAAGTATCAGCATGGAAGTTCACCCATTCATCCTTATGCACACCATACATTAATGTACAATAAGATAAAGATGCGAACAAGGGCTCATTCCATCTTGATGCCAAAAAACCCCAAACACTATGGACATAAGGACATTCCAAAAAGAGATGAGTCTGAGTTTCTAAAACAGCTATACAATGATCCCTAGTGCAGTACCTATCACTAAGCTGTTTATATTTGTTATTATTACCTACAGGTAATCTACCATAACTACTCAACCAAACACTATCCCAAGCAAAGTCAGGCAGTCTTTTATTAGAAAGACACTTGATGACCACACTAACGGAAGACACAGGGCAATCTGGAAAAAACAGTTCCTCTTTGAATTCTGAAAATACAATATGATTATACAATCTTTTCCTATCAAAAGTTTCCAAAAAAGAAACAGACCCCATATCATCAAGTTTTTAAAAGTTTCCAATTCATATTTCGGAAAACTGAAGTTTCGATAAAGGACCAGATTTACCACCTTTCCAAAAGGGCAACCCTCAAGAAAACCAAGCCCTCGCATAAGGATGCCATATCGTATCCCCAGACCTTAAAAGAAGACTCAAGTTGTAGGCTACAAATATACTAACATAAAAGGCTATTGGATGAACCATAGCTATACCACCCTCCTTAATGCTTCTATACGTATACTCACGTTTTATTGGGTTCAATCTACTACCCCAAAAAAGCCTGAAAGAAAATACTGAACAAAACCGTATATAAAGAAATCAGGGGTGGAAAGATATAACTAATATACAAAAAATTGGGACCAACAATGTTTTTATCAAAAAAACTCTTTTCTTTTTTGCAATCTGTCTCCCTTTCCACCTTGCCTTTCTACCTAAACCATTCGTCTTAACAAGTTCTTTATTCCAGTTAACATGAGCCATATCACCAGAACCAAACTCCACCCCCAAACTGGATAAAGACTCTCTACTTATGGCAATACCTGCTATATAGCCTTGCCTCAGTATAGGAGTGTCCCCTAAGGGGATACCCTTACTTTTAGTAAAATTGATCTTGGATCCTGAGCAGGAAGAGAATAAAGACAAAACATCTGTTACATACTTCCCTTCAGCAACATGTGATAGACAAAGTACCAAATCATCCACATAAGCCATAATTTTGACTGGTGGAGAATCATTACCTATATGAAGGCCTGCAATATGGTAATGATTAACTATCAATCTAATTAAAATGTCTGTGGAAAAAACATACAAGAGGGGGCTGAGTGGACAACCTTGCCGCACCCCTCTTTCAATCAATATAGAATTACCAAGCTATCCATTAACATTAGGAATGATTTTGGCTTTCTAGTACATAGTACATATCCATCCCCCAAAACCATCAGGTATACCATAAGCTTTCAACACAGTAAATAAAAAGTCATGCGCAACCTGATTGAAGGCTTTCTCCTGATCAAGGCCCAGAATAAACCCTTCCAAATTCCTAGCTCGAGCAACATGAAAGACTTCCCTCAGTACTATCAAATTATCATATTGAGATCTACCATGGATAGAGCAAGTTTGTTCCGGACTAATCAACTTATCCGCCACTTTAGATAATCTATTAAGTAATATCTTACTTAAAATCTTCAAGTCTGTATTCAACAGACTAAGCGTTCTCCAATTCTTTAAGTCCTCTTTAGGGCCCTTTTTATATAACAAGATAACCAAAGCCTGATTCATTGTCTCAGCTAAAGAAGAATTATAGAACATATCATTAATGACCCTCACAAAAACAGGAACAAGTAGATCCTGAAAAGACTGATAAAAAGCAGCCCCCAACCCGTCTGTCCCAGGTGCGGAGTCAGGGTTCAAGGAGGAAATGGCAATACGAACTTCATCTACCGAAACATCTTCTAATAACATTTTTTTATCTAAATCATTAATGGTAGGTAAATGTAGCCATTCATGATCAATAGCCGAATTGTCAAGTCCTAAATCTTTCTGAAAGAGAGACCCCAAGTATTGCTCTACCACATGTAACATTTCCGTGGAGAGGAAACCAGTCCCTGTCACCGTCTCCAACTGAGTAATCAGCCTATGACCAATTCTATCACTACAATCCTGAAAAGGATCTAAAGCACCCTTATGCAATTTCAATCCAAATCGTTGTTCCTGTTCTAAAGATTTAGGTCTATTATACTGAAAGTCAAACATTCGTCATTTGACATTCTTGAGCTGTTCACTATAATCCCTTTTCCCTGTTTCAGTCAGAGATATTAACTTCTGTAACTGGCCCCTCAGACTCAAATATTCAAGATACTGATCATTAGCAATGGTCCTAGACTGCTTCTGAAGAAAATGCCTCCAGTCAGTTTTAGTGTCCTCCCACCATGAGGTGAGATCATCATAGAAATCAAGTACAGAAAGCCTCGCCACCCACTCCCTGTGCCAATCTCTTCTCACATCCACATCCTCCAAAAGTTTGTTATTAAGCCTCCATTGATTTTTCTTGCTTCTTGGCACAATACCCCAAGCAATTTGAACAGTCACTGACCTATGATCAGTAAACTCCCAAGCCGTCAAGGATACAGAAGTGACAAGTAGAATAGTGGAAAGCAAAACAAAATCAATTCTAGTAGATAGTGAGGATTTAAAAAAAGTATTACCACCAGTTGAATACTTGAGTCTGTAGGCATCCACTAACTTTGCAGTATTAATAATATTAACAAGAGTATTTGAGTCACAAAATAATTTAGATGTCTTCAACCCTCTATCAGAGGCACCCAGGGTGCAATTAAAATCCCCCGCCCAAAGAACCATCCTAGAGGTGTGAAGAAAGGGCTGTATATCCTTCATCAATGCAACTCATCTTGCTTTTGTCTGCGGGGCATATAACATAATCAGTCTAAACCCGTCTTCTCTGTAATTAATATCCAATAATAAAGCCCTAACAGGAGAAATATCAACCAAGCTAGATATTTTGAAATTGGAATTTGCAAATAGAATCCCAACCCCATCACAAGTATCTTCTCCATTTGACCAGAAGGTGGCACCCTTAGTCCAAATAGTATCAACAAGCTTAATGTCAGAGATTGTTTTAAGTCTGGTATCCTGAATGCAAAAAATATCATATTTCTGCTGAGGCAAAAGGGTCAATGTGGTAACCATCTTTTTATGGCTCTTAATGCTATTTACATTAAGTATAGAAATTGTCAAAGAAGCCATAGATAAATAGTAGGGAGGAAAAGATTCACCAACCCAAATGTCATGAAACTTTAGCTACCCTCCTACGTCTAGATCTTCTCAGGGTAGACTCCTCACCCCCTCCCATCCCCTTCCTCCCCATCAGAAGTAATATCAGTAGTAGTAGAACCCTGGGAAGTGTTATCAGACTCTTCCGCTTCCGACTCATCCCTGGAAGTCAAAACTGCAAACTTATTCCCATGTTTCCAATTATCAGGGCTGTCCTTATCACCTTTAGGCAAAGGGGAAGCTTTAGACAAAATAGTCTTCTCAGACCTATTTTGCTTTTTTGTGAAAACTTTTTTAATTGGCTGCTGAGAATCCAGCGGGGGGAGGCATATCCGATGAACCGGAATCTCCACAAGCAGGAATGACAGAAGTAGACGCTACAGGAGAATCGGAAGGTACATCTAGAACCTGAGGGTTTTCAGCCTGTGTCTGACTATCAAGGTCCGGAGTTCCCAATCCCTGAGTTCCCAATCCCTGAGTTCCCAATCCCCTCCTCCATCTCTCCTACTACAGGTTTGTCTTGAATGGGAGGAACCGGGATCCCATGTAGACCAGCATCCATCAGGACAACTACCTTCTTAGCTTGTAATTGTTGAGCCATATTAATCAACCCCTCATGAGATGGACAATCATCCCTGTTATGGGATGCCCAAGGACATTTCCCATACCCATGCCCTGTTGTTTCACACAAATTACACTTAAATAGATTAAGGCAGTCAGCGGCAAGGTGACCAAACTCAAAACAATGATTACATCTAGGAGTATCACATGCTGTATTAGGATGAGTCTGTGACCTACACCTGAAACAAGCCTTAGGCTGACCAAAATAAAACAAACTCCCCCTGTCCTTCCCCAAAAAAAGCTGTTAGGAAGATGCACAGGACCCTTATTAGTGGAAAATAACTTCACTCTCAATTTCCTCCCTCCATTCCATATTTGTTCATTATACAGTATAGGCGTGGGTTTATCCAATACCTCACACCTCTGTCTCAACCAAAACAAAATGTCCTCAATATTAACTCCTTCATTACAAAACATGATAGTAATTAATTTAACTGCTGGTTTAGTTAAGGGAACCGCTAAAAATGGAACCCACAAAGGTGTATTTTTAACTTTCTGATATTGTGCCCGAAATCTGTCTAAATTCAAGACAGATTTAAAACTGACATCATAGTTTGAATTACCAATATGAATAAGGGCAAATATCTCTGAAGAAAAAAATTTCATAGATCCCTTCAGCAAGTGTCTAGCAACATACAATCTATCAGGCAGGTCTTCCAGTCCCCCTTTATATATTAATCGAACAGCATTCTTCCTGGGGGCTGTTTCTCCTTTGTTCTGGAATAAATCCGCCAATTTGAACATTGGGTTCAACCACGCAGATTGTTTCAGATCCTGTAACACCCGGTCCGAAGGCCCCATCCGAATACCATCAAACGATGAAGCATTGAGAGGATCGGCCCCAAGAATGGGCAACCCACCCGCCTGTTGGCCCTCCACCCCTTTGCTGTGCACCAGTACTTCCCCAGCCGTATCCACATCCAATAAGGAAGAAACATTCACAGCAGAAGACCCAGTACTCTTTCGTTCAGGTGTCGAGTGTTGAGCATAACATTTTACAGATTCATCCTGAGGGTCCGTAATCCAGTGCCCATCCGATTCTTGAAGCCACCCAGCTCCTTTAGTAGCACGCTTAGGAGACCAGCACCATGCCGCAAATCACCTTTATCCCTGCCACCAGGAGCCATATCTCTCCCCAATGGAGGCAGAATAGTGGTTGTCACCAGCCCCAGGACATTATCGGCCCAATCCTTCCCTCCAGCAGTAAGAGGAACGCCAGTCGTAACTGTAGCAACACTACCCATCAGCGTTTTAGAAGGCCCACGCATACCCAAATGCTGAGAAATAGACAAAGAGTCACACTTACATGTAGAATCACCACCCAAGTCTGGTTTTCGGCACACATCTTCCCAATGTTGAAAGCTGCCAGCCGCTACTGAACACTGCTTCTCGATCTCCATGCTCGTCTCCCCAACACAGAGGACGTCATCGTCAGGCGAGCCATCAGATGGAACCGACAAAGAAGCGGTTCTCAGGGCAGTGATATCGGCAACCAAAGCAGCCTTCTGAACTCTACAACATTCTTCATAAGTCAAAACGAGTTCCAACAAGCGTTCCTTCTCCAGCAAATCAATGCGGTTACCCTCCGAGGGCTCAGGCTGCAAATCTCCAGCGGTAACAGAATCCTTCTCAGTTTCCTCCATGTCAGCATCAAAAAATTCTTCCGGTAAGTCAGTCAGCACCAAATCATTCTGAAACTCCACAGCCTCTTGAGTTTCAGAGACAGAGGAGGAGGCTTGCTCCTCTGTCCCTCCGACATCCTTCTCTCCCGAGGTTTGCACAGAAGTGGCCATCCCAGCCAGATGGCCAAAGGATCCCCCTACAGACAGAGTAGGGTAATTTCCCCAGTGTCCTGGCCAAATTTCCATCATTCACTAAAAAAATATCACGGACAGCTTAATCTGGTTCAATTTCAGTTGCATACCATCTGTATCCTCCCCTCCCCCCCCAGTCGCCCCTGAAAAAGGGACTTCCAAGCCCAGTGGACTTACCGGGTCAACACAATTCAACAAAACAAACAAAACAAAACCTTTACTAAGGGAAAAAGAGTTTGAAATAAAATCATTGGTAATAATTCTTGCAGTGGGCTTCTTATAAAAAATTTGCATCCACTTGATAGTGTGTCTCCCAGTCTGAACTTATTAAGTGCTTGGAAAAGATACCCCCATTCTAGGGAGTCATGGGCTTTACGAAAATCAAAGGCTAGTATGGCAGTTGGAGTCTTTAATTTATTTGCCTTCCAGATTACATTTAAAAGCCTGTGCACATTTTCAGCTCCACTTCTACTGGGTATAAATCCAACTTGTTCCTCCCCCAATAACTTAGTTAAATGAATCCTAAGCACAGAAGCCAAAATTTGAGCAAGAATTTTGTAATCTGCATTAAGTAGGGAAATAGGCCTGTAGCTTTTGCAGTGGAGCGGGTCCTTACCCTCTTTTAGTATTAGAGTAATATATGCTTGCTACATGGAGTCAGGTAGAGACTCTGAGGAAAGGGCATTAGAGAGAGCCTTGGTTTTAACACTTAAGACTTTATAAAGTTCCCCTGGAAGACCATCTGGGCCAGTCATTTTATTGGGTAACAATGTTTGAATAGTGTTAGCAAACTCTACTTTAGAAAGGGGATAATTTAAAGCCAACCTACCTATTTCATTAAGTTCTGGGAGGGAAACTGCATCCAGAAAGATTTGGGGGTCCACAAAAGATTGAGAATTTAAACTGTTACAAAGACTTATATAATGTTTTCAAAACTTGTGCTTATTTCTTTATTTGAAACTGTGGTGATACCTAGGGTATTTGAAATACCCGGGATTAAATTTTGCCCCGCCTGTTTTTTAAGTCTATAAGCCAATAGTTTCCCAGTTTTTCCCCAGCTTCCCAAAACGTTTGCTTTGTTCTGTAAAGAGAGTATTCTACTTTGTCCAAGTATAATATTTATTTCATATTTAAGATTTAAAATGTTGTTTAATAGTGTTCTCTTCTTGTCACAAGGCTTTTTAAATTTAGATTCTAGATTAAGACGTTCTGATTCTTTTTGGGTTAAGACCTTGTGTCTTTTCTTTTTTTTAAAGGTCGAATAGCTAATGATCCTATCTCTCAAATAGGCTTTAAAAGTATCCCATGAGACATTCATTGAAACTTCCCCAGTCTTTTCTCACAAGTCAGAGACTGAGCTTCTACCTCTCCTCAGCACATCTTTTACTGGACCTTTTCCTTTTTGGGCAGCTGGACAAGAATCAGTCTTAGGGATCCCCCTCTTTTCTAAGCCTGGTCTTTACCAACAGTCACCCACCACCAAGTTCATCCCAAACATGGGCCTTATTCACAAAAGAGTTTCTGCCATTCTGTTCCTAAATATTTTGTGAGCAGGGCCCATGGCTGGATTCCTTACCACGCTACACCAGCACATGAAGCCCTTGCTGCAGAGCTAATTCTACAAAATGTATTTTCCTCTCTCTGTCTCACTCACTTTTTGCTATCTTGTTGCGTAGCCCTGCCTCCCAACAGTACCTAAAAAATACTTTCTGGTTGTTTCTTAGGTAAACCTTTCCTTATTGTTAGAACATCTTGAAACTCCCAAATGCTACTTGACCTAAAAGTGCAGATTAGGCATGTGGTAAAACTGAGCAGACTGGATGGGCCAGTGGTTTTTTTCTGCAGACATTGTCTGTGTCTCTGTTTCCTCCATGATCCCACCTTGCTCACACCATTACAGTGATGTGAGCAATGAAACAAGCTGATCCCTAGGAGCTAAAACAGTTTATGCCTTAATCTGGCTCTAGATTTCAAGAAATAAATTACTCACCGTAGTAATGATGTTCCTTCGAAAGGGTGCATGAGTAAGTCTTACAAAATTTCTTCATCTCAGCCATAAGTTGTTGCCCCAGAGATGAAAATTTAGAATGTTCAAAGAGAACTGCGCTGAATCTATAAGTTGTTTTTCCCCAGTAGTAGCTGTTTTTATGTACTGGTTCCAATTCTGTTATCATTCCATCTATATGGGCCTATTAGTAACCTCACTGGGTGTTTCTGCTTTACAGTCCGGTGGTAAGTACCATTTTAGAACTGCGTGATGTAGTTTATGTCCCTCTCAGTCACAGAGTTCTATAGTAGAACATGGATGCATTGTGCCAACAATAGAAGAGCAGAACAGGGACGTAAACTACATTATACAGTTCTAAAATGGTTCTCACCTGCATCATGGAAATCAGAATCACCCACTGGGATAACTAAAAAGCCTGTATATCCAGAAAAACAGCATAATTTGAACCAATATTTATAAAACAGCTTCTACTGGTAAAAAATTACTCTTGGATTCGGGTGCGGTTCTCCTTCAAACTCTGCAGTGTGGTCACAGATGGAGCCTCCATCAGCTAGGTAAGATGGATACTGAGGTGCCATGGGGAAATTGCTTCCCCTACAGGGGAATGTAGATGGTTGAGGCCTTTGCAAAAAAACTTTTAAAAACAGTTTGTAAGGCCAAGGCCAGGTCTTTGCCTGCTGATGTGTAGGCTGACACAGCTAGCAGGTGCACTTTCAGGGTTGAGGGTCTCCGACCTTAGGACTGTAGGTGTACCAGGTAACCAGAATTATAGGCAGCCCTGCCTGCATTGGGATTATCTTTCTGGAGGCACACCAGTATACGAGTATCTCTTCCACTTAGAGAAATATGCTTTTCTTGTTGCTGGTTTCCTGGAAACCTTCAAAACCTTTAGCACTTTTTCCTGACATAGTCATACTAGAAAATTCTAGCTCTTCAAGAACCATGCCCTTAGACACAGTGTTATGAGGTCTGGAAATGTTATGCTGCCCTAAGGTAGAGTCAACAAGTTGCATCTCAGTGGTAGGTTGATTGGAAGTCTGCTGGGCAGGGTCAGGAGCACTGAGTGCCAAACCTGTCTGGCCCAGTCCAGGACTATCAAGATCATCGCTGTTGACTTTCTCCTGAGCTTTATGAGCACACTCTGCGTGAGTGGGAATGCTAAGAAGGCATAAAGAACTTATCTGCCCAAACCAGGAACAGAGTGTCCTCTGGGACTGGGACCCTGACTGGTGGCCTGCAACGAAACTTTAGAAACTGGTTGTTCTCTCAAGAGGCAAAGAGGTCTATTTCTGGATAACCCATCTTCTGAAGACTGAAGCTAGCACTTGCTGGTTAAAGGTCCATTCATGGTTTCTCTGACTGCTTCTGCTTCATGAGTCTGTCAGCACACGGTCCTTGCCTGACAGTGTACTGCAGAAATCTTTGTGTCCCGGGAGTAAGCTAGATCCTCAATCCTCATAGCATCTGTGTACAGTTTTGAGGATCTTGTTCCTCCCTGTTTGTTTATGTAGTACTGTACGTTGTTGTGGTGTTGTCTGTCTGTCTGAATTTGAACTGACTGACCTTGTAGCTAGGAGGAAAAGGATTGCATTGCCAGTAATACTGCCCTCAACTCTAGTTGATTGATGTCATCCTGAGCCTCCTGTGGGCTTCCAGATGGCACCTACTATAAGATCCCTTAGGTGGGCACCCCACCTTAGGAGTGAGGCGTTTGTTGTGAGGACCCTTTTTGTGGATTGTTGAACGAAGGGAATGCCCTCTCTGATGTTGTTTTCCTCTTTCCACCACTCTAGTGTGTGTACAAAGCTTTTTGTAACCAGCTCTTGCTTGGACAGTGTGTCCGATGTTTGGAATCAATAGCCTCTTAGATGGTACTGGATGGCCCTCATTTGAGATCTGGCCCATGGCACCACAGCTGTAGATGAACTCATGTCACCCCTGGAGTACGGTGTCCAGTTCTGGAGACCACACCTTATTTATTTATTTATTTTTTCAATTGTTTAACCAGGAGCGGCACACTAAGCTGAAAACTTGTTTACAGGTGCGGCCTGGGAGCACAGGGAAGTTAAGTGACTTGCTCAGGGTCACACAATATGCAAGTAGGGGCTATGGGATTCAAACCCAGGTTTCCAGATTTGCAGCTCAGAGCCTTAAACCAAACCTTAGAAAGGATGCTGACAGACTAGAGACAGTGCAAAGGAGAGCTACAAAAATGATACAAAGTCTGCACACAAAAATATATGACTAACGACTGCGTGACTTTAACATGTATTCTCTGGAGCATCATAGAGAGAGAGAGAGAGAGGGGACATGATCGAAACCTTCAAGTTCCTAAAGGAAATAAACAAGATACAGGTCCAGAACCTGTTTCACATCAAGAGTCACACAAGAACTAGGGGTCACGATATGAAGATGGAGGGGGCAATTTCAGGAGCAATGTACATAAGTTCTTCTTTATCGAGAGGGTGGCCGATGCATGGAACTGCCTTCCACAGGGAGTGGTGGAGGCTATAATGGTTGGAACTTTCAAAAATGCGTGAGATAGGTACAAGGGCACCATAACACTGAATAGCAGTTAAGGGGGGGGGTAGGCTTAAGGGCACACTAAATAGACCTTATGGTCCCCTTCTGCCATCATGTTCTATGTTTCTATGTGGCCTAGTAGTTACATTCCTTGGATGGCTCAGTGTGAGAGAATCTGCACTGGCAGTCAGATTTAATACCCTTGCCTGTGGAAGAAAGGCTTTCCCCTGCAGAGTATCTAGCTTTACTCCTGTGAAGCTCAGGACCTGTACTGGTTCTGTTTGGGACTTCTGCAGATTTACTAGGAATCCCAGGTTCTCCAAGGAGCTTCTTGCCTGTTGTACAGAGAACACTGCCTCTTGTTTTTTCCTGAGACTAGCCAGTCGTCTAGGTAAGGAAAAACCACCATGCCTTGTTTTCTTAGGTGAGCCGCCACCATGGCTGGGCACTTTGTGAATACCCTTGGTGACTAGGTGAGACCAAAGGGAAGGGCTGCAAACTGATACTGGCCGATTCCCAGCCTGAACCAGAGATATTTTCTGTGGTTGGGTGTGACTGGAATATGGCAGTAGTCATTCTTGAGATCCGGTGACCCCAACCAATCTCCTGACTGTAGGGATAGTATTGCTGTGCCCAGTATGGCCACGTTGAACTTTTCTTTCTTGATACGTTTGTTCAGATATCTTTAAATCTAAAATAGGTTGCCATTCCTCATTTTTCTTGTGGGTCATGAAGTATCTTGTAAACAGTCACTTGCCCCACTGTTAGGCAGGGACCTTTTCTACTACTTTTGCCTGAAGTAGTTTTTTGTTTTTTTTACTTCAGATTCCAACAGACCCCATTGCTCTCTTATGCCCACCAGGGTTGCTCCACTCCCCCCATTTTAAATCTGATTTCCCGCCTCAGCCCCAGCATCAGTTAGCATGTGAGAGAAGTAATGGCGGCTTCCCTTCATGAATTATGGTGGCTCCCCTACATGACTTTTGTGGCTTGTGCATAAACTCAAGGGTAGGGACTTGTGCAGTCACCCACACCAGCCTGTCTCAGTTACATAAACAATTAGGCAAAGCCGGCTGCAACAGTAGTACCCTAGCCATTGAACAGTGAACTCCAAAGCGGGGCTGATAAGCAGTGCAGTAGTCACTGTTCACTTCCAGAAATGCTAGGTCAAAGTCAGCCCGGTGGTGCTGAGGGTTGAGGCGTTGGACGCCACACCTTGCGCCACACCAGCGACCCAGGTTCGGGAAAGAGCATGGGCTGCCGGGGGTCAGCAGGGAAGGGGAAGGATCAAGCATCTGGAGGACGGTTCTCTTTCTCTGGGGAGGGGGGATCCCAGTGTTCAGCATCTGGCTGCTACCTAGTGGTGGCTGGGGGGGGGCAGCAGCACATCGACACTGAAAGAACAAAGGGCAGGAGATGGGGCAAGATGCTTGGAGGAGCACGTGTGGACGCATGCATGCTTCCTCCTTCGGCGTCATTGCATGCCTCAACTCCAGGGAACACAATGGAGGAGAAAAGCATTGCATGAAGGAGGGCGCTTCACAGGCCCCACTCCCGGCTAGCCACGGTGCCGGCTCACTGGATCCAGTCTCCAGAGGGGGTTGGGGAACCGTGCCGGACCCTCTGGGGGGGCAAGTCCTGGGGGTGGAGGTTAGCACTGGCTGGTAGACGCTGGGGGATGGGGATGGGGACTCCCTCCAGGGACAGACCATGGCAACAGGAGTATAAACAGAGTAAAAAAAAAAAAAAAAGAAATGCTGGGTCATGCAAAACTGGGGATAGGTATAATAGTTTTCTTCAAACCCTTATACCACGAGCAGGCAGCGGAACATGAACTTTGCAGGATACGTGTAAGCCCAGACAGCGTGACATGTAGGATTTATAACATGCAGTCCATAAGGGGCAGGAGACGTGAACAGGGATACTGAGAGCATAAGGGCTGAATATCCTTGCAGCTGCAGACCAGCCTTCTAAAAAAGGAAGACTTTAGCAGGTCATGGACAGAGGGAACATTAACAAGTTGTCTGTTGTCATCTTTCTTTTCCTTACTCTTTGTATGCCTGTGGAGCACTCTACTTTAAACAGAGGTACTGAGCACAAAAGCAAGGGGGAGTAACCAAAGGATGGTAATATTGGGGGAGGGCAGCAGGTTTTCATGGAAGCTGTGTTGGGAAGAGGAAGGAGACAGTAAGGGATAAGGGAACAGGTACAAGATTTGGGTCAGTTGCCGTGGCAAGCAGCAGATGATGAGATGATACTGGGAAACTGTTCTTTCAACTGAAACTCTACGTGAAGGTCTGTGTGGAAAAACGTTTAATGCTCAGGGCAGGTCTGTTCAGGTGTCCTGGGAGTCACGCCACCTAGTGACTTTGGAGGGCTCCAAGCTACCGGCCTTTAGGCCTGGCAGAGGAGCATCTATACCGACTGACTCCAGAGAGGAGGGATTCTCTCCAAGGTTCTTCAGAACCGCTGTGCTCACATGCAGTGGTCTCGTCCTCTACAGCTTGGGGGGGGGGGGTTAGTGTTCACCTGAGACAGTTGAGTTGTGTTTGGGTTCTTATTGTTAAACCTGTTATTGTTATGGCAAGTTTAGCTGTGTTTCCTAAGTGTTGTGGCTATGTGTAGTTTGGTGCATCATATAACAGTCAGACATGAAGTACAATAGAGCAGTTACATGGTTTGTCAGGCTGGTAAAGGGATACAATTTGGGTTACTCGCTAAGAAGGGTGACCAGCTATTACAACACCAAGGTTCACAAGAGTACCCCACCCAACCCTCAGACAGCTAACCACATTAAGGTACACTGTTAGTCCCACCGTGGTGGGCAACTGCATTTGCATACTCAGATAAAAACAAACAATGGCTGATCAAAGTATCAACATACGCTGTGAAAGGACTGGGGGCACTGGTCAAAAGGGCAAGGATCCTTTGAGAGCTGAAAGCAGAAGGACATGAGGTGGGGCTTCTTCAAGAAACCGGACTCTCCACTCAAGAACATGTAAAACTATGACGGAGTTGGGTGGGGCAGGTTAAAGCTTCTTCACACCCAATGAGTAAAATGTGGGGTGACAATCTTGCCCACAAAAGGCCTCCCTTGGCAAGTACAGTCCTTTTCGGTTGATAGGAAGGGAAGAATAGTAATAGTCTCTTTAACTCAGGGGAGCAGTTTCTGCACACTATAAATGTACAAAGTCCTGCATCAGCAGAGCCAATTTTTTGTAGGGCCTCTTTAACAGGCTGGCAGTATTGCTGATGGTGGAGATTATTATGGGAAGAGACTGGAACACAGTCGTGCAGCCCCATCTTGACCAGTAGATGGGCGTGCCTATATCTAAAAGGGTAGCAGCAAAGACCCTACAGGCTCTCAGGAAAGAACTGGGTCTGTTAGACCTGTGGAGAGTTGACCACCCTCAAGAAAGGAATCATACTTTTTTTCCTGTTCCAAATAATAGCTGTTCTAGGTTAGATAGGTTTACATATTCAAAACCCTTTATGTGGCAGTCATGAGGCATGAAATAGGCCCCATTACTATTTTACACCATGCCCTGGCTCACATGGTGACCTGACTGGGCTACGGTAAAGAACGGCCCCCATGAAGATTTAATGCAGGTAGCCTCAGTGATTAACTGTTCTGTAGTAGCATAAGAGAAGGGATTTCCACCTTTGTAACATTTTATACAGAGACAGAGTTGATTATGAAAATGTTATGGAACAATATGAAAGCAGTTGTAAGGGGGCAAATAACCACATATGGGGCTTATAAAATTAAACAGACGGGAAAAAAAAAACAAGAAAAATTGACTCGGCAGCTTAAGGAAGGACAGTGTAAATGAACAGGGCAGCCAGCTATGCTAGAGCAAATAAAGTGAATAAGAGAAGAATTAAACCAACTCAACCTTAGGGTAGTAGAAACAAGACTTCGGTATGTCAATCAAAAATATTATAAGCACAGACGGTGAGCCAGTAGACTACTGGCATTCAGACTGTGCCAATCTCAGGATGAAAGATGCATTCAAATATTTAGAAAAGGTCCAGGGCAGAAAAATTCTGAAATGGATCCTAAGGTAATTGTATCTCACTTTGAGCATTTTTATTCAACCCTGTATGCACAGGAGAGAGGGGTAGGTCATGAACAATTGACATCCCAATTACTAGATAAAGCACTGCAACTCTTCCAAAGCTGACTGAGGAACACAAGGAATTTCTAGATGCCCCAATCACAATAGTAGAGACTTGAATCAGTAATAAAACAGCTTCCCTCAAACAAATCCCCGGACACAGACAGCTTTACAGGGGAATGGTAAAGGGTCTTTGTCAAGGACCTTATGCCACTGATGCACCGGGTATTTGCAACTGTTCAGAAGAAGGGAGATACCTCACTCACCTGGCAGGAGGAGGCTGTGATCTTGGTCATCCCTAAGCCAGGGAAAGATCCCACCATTTGAGGGTCATACAAACCCATCTCTGTTAATGAAGATGCTAAGATCTTTACTAAAGTTCTAGCAAGCAGGCTGCAAAAGGTTTCAGGCACAATAATTTACCCTCCTCAGATGGCCTTTATCCCAGACAGATACCTCCACAGGTTCCATATCGCCGCAGCAACAGGAAATTTGCCAACCATCAGTACAACGACCGCAAAAATGCTGCCAATTGCTGTCACTGTAGAAAAATATTTTTTTGTGGCGGGCTCTGCCCACACTTCCGCACTATAGATAACTAAGTCTGAGTCAAAGTTGGTTTGGGGAGGGGGCAGACTCCCCAGATACAGCAGCGTCGGGAACCGAGCCGACCATCACAACGAACTGTCGACATTGTCGCTGTGATGGTCTTCGCTGTTTTCCCATTGCTGCGGCGATGTGATACCCATCCACGGTAATGTAAGACAGGTGTTAAATATGTCAGCAGTAGAGGGAAGTCAGGACACCACAGCAGTCATTCTCATCGATGAAGAAAAGGCCTTTTATTGCCCAGATTGGTGTTTCCTGATTAAAACATTGGCAGCCTTATAAAGAAATTTGGGTAGGGTCCATCTATGATTCACCCACGGCAAGAGTGCGGGTTAATGGGGTGTTCTCTGCGCTGATTACAATATAACAGAGAAGGAGGCATGGGCGCCCTCTCTCACCCCTCTTCTTCATCCTTAGTATTGAGCCCCTGGTAGCAGGGATAAGAAGCTCCACAGGAGTGGAGGGAATAAAATTAAATGGGGAAAATGTGAGAATTACCCTCTACACCAATGACACACTAGTTTTTCTGAAAAAATCCATCAACAGGGATCCCAAACCTATTACAAATATTAGGGAATTATGGGAAGGTGTCTGGATTTAAAGCAAATCTGGACAAAACAGAGATACTGTTGCTCACTGGTCACAAAACCACAGAGCTTCAGAGAATTGGACCCTTTGTTTGGGTAGAATCAGTTCTGCTGCTTAGGAATTCAGATCCCTATCCAGTGTAAAATATTATTTGAAGTTAACTATACTCTCCCCCCTCAGATGTTGAAGACAGATTTAAAATGATGGGACACACGCCTCCTGTTCATTATGGATAGAGAAGAAGTACTAAGCATGAACGTCCTGCTACAATTATACTATATTTGTTTGCATCTCTCCCTGTTCAAATTACAGTAAAAACATGGGGACAAATTAAAAAAAGTGGTCAGCGTTTATATGTGCAGGAAAGAAACCCCACATCCCATGGAAACTGCTACTATTAGATAGACGAGAAGGGGGGTTAAGTGTCCCAAACTTCTTGCTCTACTGTTGGGCCTAGCAAACAAAGCGCATTCAGGCATTTCTTAGGATGAATAATACACTGGGCTAGGTGGCACTAGAGGGACCGGAGATAATTTGATAAAGTAGAGCTCAGAAATATATAGAATCCTTGGACACAGACTACACTGCTTGCATGGCAACGGTTGATCCATTTAGAAAGGATCGCATCAGTCAGGAGTCTGTAAACTAACCCCTATCAGATCAGCAGAAGGGTTTACATCGGGAAAGGTGGATCCTAATTATAAAAGACGGGAATGACGAGGGCTATCTCAGGCCAATTACTGAGGGAGGGTATGGTGAAATCATTTGATATGGTTAAAAACAACTATAACCTACCAGCCAGGGACTTTTATTGTTATTTACACATTAGACACTATATTACTCACAGTGCAGTGAAACTAGGGCTTAAAGACAAGCTGGTACCACTCAGGGAGTTTTTAGGTAGTTTTCAGACCTCATCAGAGCAGAAACATCTAAAACACTATATATGGGATTTGCTTCAATGGAACAGACAAAATCAGAGACAGTATACAGCAAAAGTGGGAGATGGAGGCAGGGTCACGATGAGGAGGAGGAGTGGAAATCTTGTTGGCAACAGACACAGAAGACCACTGCATTCAGTGGATGGTGTGAACATAGGTGGAAGATGTTCAGCAGGTACTTCCATGCCCCCAACTGCACATTTTGACTTCTCATACTCTGATAAATGTTGGAGGGACTGCCACCAGAGAATACATCACACATGTGTTCTGGGGATGCCCAAAATTGGCCCAATATTGGGAACATGTGGCCAATGGCCTAGTGGAGATTTTCCACATAGACTCCCCCACAACACATACAAAATACACCATTTGGTTTAGGGCCTCGCAACACAAGCTCTTCATAGCAGAGGCCATAGGTACTTTTTCTCTATGTTGGTGGCAGCTGCAACAAAGGCTATAACTCAGAAATGGCTAGTGGCACCCTTACCCATGAGAAACTGTTGGTCTGAAAATTGCAGAACCATTCTTTTAATGGAACAGATGACAGCCAAACTGAGACAAACCACTGACAATATGAAAGGGAGATGGCTCCCATACTTTTCGTATGTGGAAGCCATCCCTGGTCAGACAGTTTTGGATCAAGTAGCAAATTTGCCCTAAGTGTCGCAAAGCAGAGAGGGTCAAAGCTGAGGTACCTTTCCCCAGAGCTGCACTAGCTGTTACATAGGGCTGATGGAGGGATATTACAATATGTGTCAACATTACAGCTTATATCAATTTTGAGAATGAAGTGAGCTGTATTTTGGAGAATAATGTATACATTGCTGATGAGACTGAACCAGATGCACCATGGGCGGTTGTTTTTTTTTAACTGTTATTTAGTTTTGGGTACTTTTTTTTTGTCCTTTTCACATGTTTGGAGTGTATGTACTGTGAGACGTGTGTGTGTATTTGAAAAAGTTGAATAAACCTCATTTAGGGGAAAAAAAGAAAAGCAGTGGGAGCATGATCACAGTGCAGAGTTTGAACTTGTATTCTAAATTCTGAAATTTACATAAGGTTTTATCTCCAGGGCTGCACACTCCTGCGAACTGATGCTATTTGTAAGGCATCTCACTGATGGATTCCTGTTGTTTGAAAGGCAGAAATGTATTCCACAGTTGCTTGGAACAGACCTGGAAGCATGTTCAGTGCAGTGTGTGGGGGGGAGGGGGGTTCAGTGCACAGAGTGGCTACTCTATGACTCTAACCAGTCATCCAGCTTGTTCAGGTCCTTCTGAAGTTTGAAATTTGTCACCTAATATTTATTGCACCCTCAATCTATTCAGATTTATAGGGAAGTATATTAAATTCCAAACCCAATACGCCAGCCTGCTAGTGCAGCGGTAGAGCTACCGCTCACACTGCTAGTGTCCCGGGTTCTGGAATGAGCCCAAGTTGCTGGAGGGTCAGTTGGGGGAAGAGGTCTCAAGCATCCCAGTTGATGTCTGCATCCTCCAGGAGAGGTTGACTCTCTGAGCCACTGTTCAAGCACCTCCTGGTGTAGAATGGGTGGCATCATACAAGGACAGCAAGTGGGTGGGGGAGGCGACTGTCTTGCGCATATGCGCACCTGTTGCATGCATGCATGCATGCATTATCATGCTGCCAACTCCAAGGGATGGAATAACTGGGGGGGGGGACACCAGCAGGGTTGTAGGATTACTCTGGCACCCTGTAGGCCCCACACATGCCGATCAACTCTGGCACCCTGCAGGCCCCATACCTTGCGATCAACTCTGGCATTCCACAGGCCCCGTTCTTGCCAACCAACTCTGGCACTCTGCAGGCCCTGTACCTGCCGATCAACTCTGGCACCTCACAGACCCCACACCTGCTTATCAACTCTGGTGCCCTGCATACCCTGCACCTGCTTATCAACTCAGCCACCCTGTAGGCCTAGCACCTGCCAATCAACTCTGCCACCCCGCAGGCTGGCACCTGCCGATCAACTCTGGCACCCTACAGGCTGCACACCTGCAGATCAACTCTGGCAGCCCACAGGCTCTGCACTTGCCAATCAACTCTGGCACCCTGCAGGCCCTGCACCTGCCGATCAACTCTGGCACCCCACAGGCCCCAAACCTGCTGATCAACTCTGCCAGCCCACAGGCCCCGAACCTGCCAATCAACCCTGCCACCCCACAGTCCCCGCACATCAGTTCTGCCACCCCGCAGGCCCTGCATCTGTCAATCCTGCCACACTGCAGGCCCCACACCTGTTAATCAACTCTGCCACCCAGCAAGCCCCGCACCTGCCGATCAGCTCTGCCACCCCACAGGCCCTGCATCTGCCAATCAACTCTGCCACCCTGCAGGCTGGTACCTGCTGATCAACTCTGGTACCCTGCAGGCCCTGCACCTGTTGATCAACTCTGCAACCCCACAGGCCCTGCATCTGCCAATCAACTCTGCCACCCTGCAGGCTGGTACCTGCTGATCAACTCTGGAGCCCTGCAGGCCCCACACTTGCCAACCAGCTTTTGTTTTGATTGCAGTTCAGCCACTGTCACTGAATTGGTCCTGCCCCAATGGCCTTACCATGGGGGCATGCCATGGATTAACTGGGACAGGTAATTCCAGGAGCTGGCAGGGTGATGGGGTTGGGGGTGATGGCGGATGGGAGCTGGAAGATAAGTTACTGAAAAAAAAAAAGGTTCTAAACTCAGTACTTTAAAAAATAATCAGAATCATATCAGAATCCAAACAAGGGCTCTGAAAAGGTTATTTTACGGAAAACAGCACAGGTTCTGGAAGGTTCTCATTTTCAACTCATCCAATCTGATTCTACCTTCGTTAGACATAAGGGGGAAGGGGCAAGTATATAAGGGAAATCAATATGAAAAACCTTGGAGAGGGGAGACGGAGACCAATGTTTGATTTGGAAACAACCCTAATTTTATTTCTGTTTTACTTGTGGGTATTCACACAGGTTTCGATTTCTTTGAAGCCAGTGCCAAGGAAAACATCAACGTGAAGCAAACCTTTGAGCACCTGGTGGACACAATCTGTGAGAAGATGAATGAGAGTTTGGACGCCAACCCTTCCCTGGTCAGCAACAACAAGGGCGCCACCCTATCTGAAAACCCACCTCAACAGAAGAGTGGCTGTTCCTGCTAGAAATCTGACCCCCACAACTTTCACCTGTGACCTTTATTACCGCCTACAAAAACTGCATGGATATTGTAACCAAATCTGGGGAGGGACACATGGAAGAAGTGGGGAGAAGCATAAATCAGGCCAAGATGGCACTGCACCTAACACACATTGCTTCCAACAAAAATGTACTGGTGTTTGCCAAGAGGTCTTTTGGGTGATTGCAGTACCCACCTGTGAGGTTTAACAGGGTTAGGACATTAATGCAGTGAATGTATACACAGATACAATATGTGCAGTGTTCCCTCGGAGTATTACAGAGCCCAAGGCCTTTGGCCTGATTCAGCTTTCCTTTCATTATTACTTTTATGGTCCAGCTTGCAGCTCCTGGCATCCTTTCTTTCTACCAAGCCTTGCTTTAAAAAACAAAACAAAAAAACAAAACAAGAAATTGTCTAAGGAGCTTTTATGGGGCATGGGGTGAATGTCAAACCACACAGTATGACTACAATACCATTAGAGTATCAAAAGGGAATGCTTGCTAAGTGTGAGTGAAAAAGTAAATTGACAGCTTCAGTTTAGCTGTGGTTTAGTCCCCTGACTTTGGATATACACTTCAGCAAAAGACACTTTATGTCCATAGTATGGGATCTGACTGGTTAAAAATAGGGTAGAGAGGCACCCCTTACCCACCCCTCACAAACTCGAGAAGGTTTCAGCTTCTTCCACACTCACCCATTCCTCCCATCAGATTTAAAAACAAATGCTCAGTTAGCACCCGGCACCATACCAGGAGCAGGAAGTTTGTGTATGTAAACAAAAAATGTCTGGGGATAAGGAGGAAGAACCTGGAAAGTGGCTGGGTTGGGGAAATGAAGGGCTATTTGGCTAGTCCTGACTACCTGGGATAGGCTACAGTGTTGTTGTTTTTTTAAAATTATTTGTCTGAATGTTAAAGTGATCTCAGAGTGGTTCAAAAGTTCAGCTAGGCTGAATTCATGGTAAAAGTGCTGCATTTCAGCACATTCGCCAGATACAAACCTGCCACTGACACATCCTTAAAGCTTGCATTGGGCATAGGCTGGGAGGAATGTTTTTTTCACCCTTGGGTGTTTTTTGGCTTTACTTTGTCCTACAAAGTTCTCTTTGTACCTAGCCAGAAACATAGGGCTGGATTCACAACAGGCAAATCAGGATGCAAGGCAACTTGCGTCTTGCGTCCTGAGTTGTGTCCCGGTGGGATTCACAAAGGCAGCCTGCGACATTATAAACAGCTGACAGTTAGGCAGTGTATCACAAAGGGGAGAGGGGTTTCTGTGAGGTAGTCCCACCCCATGTGCCTTGGCTAATGTGGTTTGCCGTGGGTGTGGGGTTACTGATTGGTATCAACCCCCCCCCCAGTCACCTTGGTGCTCTTATGAAGCATGGTAAGGTATTTTAATAGCATTTTTACATTTTAGAGTGATTTTTTCAGTTTTCTGAAAAACAAAAGCAATTGTTATCAATAGGAATTCAATCTTACAACTTTCCAAAAACAGTTTGAACTTCAGGACATTGCATTCTTTGTTACGAAACATGCTTGCAAAAAATATACTTTGCTCCTTAAACTTTATCTATTCCTTTTCCTGAGTTGAAGTAATAGTCCTGTGCTGTGACATCACAGCCTGTTGTTGCAGAAATTATTCTGATGTCACAAACAGAGGATTGTGACTTCAAAGCAGGAAAATCAGCAGGAACAGATGAAGTTAAAAATGAAGAGCCTGTTTTCATGTAAATGTCATCAGTAATATAAAAATGGTATGCCAAAAAATTCAATTTGGGGAGGGAATTTTGTTTAGCTGAACTCTGCTGATGACAACGGGGACTTTTTTGTTGGAAATCAGTAAATTGCTATTAAATGAAACATTCTTAAAAAGCTTGTTGCCTTATTTTGTGCACATGCCCCTGCATCAGGTGATGGTGAGGTCTGAGGACAAGAAGGTCGAGGAACGTCAATGGCGGTGCATCCCAGCCAAGCAAGAGTGTGAGTGGCGCTTCACCTAGAGCTTGACTTCAGCCATCAACCTGAGGGCCAATGCAAAGGAGAAGCTACCAGGAGTACATTATAAACCACATGAGGTGGTGGAATGGCTTTTCCGAAGTGGAGCCAGTTGGGGACACCGACTGGTCCACATCCTCCTGAGAAAGGACTGCGGTCTAGAAGAGCAACTCCTTGTTGATCTCTTCCAACAACTGGTCAACAGGGTCAAGAAAAATCTCAACAACCTGACTGGCCAGTGTCGAGATTGGCGAGCCCAGTGGGGACACCATGGAGCTTGTGACCCAGTCTTTGACCATAGAAGGCTCAACGAAAGTCAAGTGCTCGACCCGAGTTGCACTGTCAGGGGAGTCAAGGGAGTGAGAGGATCATGATCTCTCTATCCAGTGACCAGTGGCAGCACTTTGTTTCTTGCCATGGTGGGCAGGACTCTCCCCAAAGGCCTTCAGGGCCTGACACATTTCCCAGAATTCACCAATGAAGGATGCTCTGATGCAAGCCCCAAACAGGAACAACGCCAAGGCCGACAAGGTACCTGCTGCAGCAGTAGCAGCCACCTCTTGCATGGCCGCAAACTGGGCCACACACCCCACCATAGCAGAGACCTTCTTGTGGACCTTTGGCCAAAGTTTTGGGTCCTGATCAGTCGGCCGGTCAAGAAGAAGCCAGGCTGTGTGATCCTCCAGAGGGGAAGGCAGCATCATCTGGCACACACTGCAGCCCGAAAAATCGCATGCAGCCTCCAAACAGTAGAGGCAAGACAACTGTGGTTCCATTTGCAACATCTGCTGGTGGCATGTGATGCAGAATTTGAAGCCAGGAGCAGGCTTCGCTTCCTTGTAGTCCATCTTCTATTGATAAGGCTGTAGCTGAACTGAGGAATTAAAAATATCAAAGAAAAAAGTTAGAAATCGTAAGTGGTGCAGTTGGTACCCTAAACGTGCAGAGCTGGGTTGGAGGAGACCGAACTCTTCTAGCGGAAAGGAAAATCTGATGTCATGGGGCAAAGCTGGAGGATATATCAGCCAGGTAGTGGGCGGAGCTTAGTTTAAAGATGTTCTGGCAAATCAGCACTTCCCGTGGAAATGGGGCAAAGCTGGAGGATATACCAGCCAGGTAGTGGGAGGAGCTTAGTTTAAAGATGTTCTGGCAAATCAGCACTTCCCGTGGAACTGCCAATCTGTAGGTAGTGAACTACATCCACGCCCTTAGAAGGCAAGATTTCTCACTCCAGTTTTAAAATGAAAAATAAAACGTCCTCTCCTCTTTAATTTAGAAAGGGTTGACGATGTGTCCAGAGAGATCTAATTTGAATACTGATAGGACTGTACCTTTGTCACGGAAGTCATGGGTTCCATGTTTTTTCTCTTTTTGGTTTTTGAAGATTTCATGGTTTTTGGCATTTCCCACGACAACACCATGATTGTTGTCATTTTCCATGAAAACGCAATAGATTTGGGTATCTGCAAATGACAGACCTCTGATTTTGTATCTCACTACCGCTATGTGCTTGGTCCCCAGCGTGGGATTCTGGGCTTGCAAGCATGCCTCGACCTTGGAGATAATAGCATAATGTTCTGCCACCTGTTACTAGTCCAGTCTTAATTTTTTTTTTTAAACATTACAGTCTTTGCTGATTTGCTTGCAGAACACATATACCAAAACGCAGGTAATTTGTTTAATACGCAATGGATCCATGACTTTTACTATGATTTCCAAGATTTCTGTCATTTACGAAGAAACTAGAAATGTGTCTGCAGAAGGCCTTGCTGTCTATCAAGTCTGTCCATTGGGGAGGTACATGCCCCGTAAGGTTCACGTCCATCCACTTCCCGTCCCCAGCCCTCTTACCAGCCCCATATGCCTGTCCTACCTACCTTGTGAAGCTCTGCACAAGCTTTGTGTTGACAAGCACCTCTGGGAGTTTATTCAGCCCTTGCACCATCCTTTCCAAAAAATAGTACTCCCTGGCATCCCTCCTCAGTCTACCTCAAATTGGCCATGACCATCAGGCTTTTCCTCAGCCGTTTTCCATGACAAAATTGCAGTGGCAAGTGCAGACAAGGCTTCTTCTTTACCTAAAATGAGAGTAGTCGGCTACCTAGCACCAAAGATAATATAACAGCATTTTTTTAAACAAATCAGTAAGTTAATAATGTATATTACCCTAGCAGCATTTTTTTCTGCTGTTTCTAAAAGGTTATCAACATTTGAATGTGAAGAACAACTTTCCACAGGCGCTGTTGATTAGCTCTCGAAGTTGTTCACAACTTTGAATGCTAAGCAGCAGCATCTGTGAGCAGGAGTGGCTCACGCTAGCAGCGTTAAAGTGAAACTGAAAACAGACAAGCACTATCCCATCTAGATGAAATACTGATATTTTGTTTAAATGGAATATTGACTGTGTTAGAGGAAACTGGTAAGTCTTCATTTGAAAAAGATGCTCACTCTGTATAAATAATAACAAAATCACCCACAGTGTGAATAAGAGGCTTGGTTCTCACACTGCAGGCAAAGTGCTATCAAAGAGCACCTCAAGCATCGCTTTTGTGCTTAATGACGTCACTTTATCTACTTGGTGTGAGAACCAACTTATTCTTCACACTTGGGAGTGCATTATTCTCTGTACTGTATATGGCCTGCCCGACAGCATGGTAACCATGCATTGTGGTCACATGAGAGCCCCAGAATCCTATGGTGTGGCTGGCTGGAGACATGCACATCGCACATCGCAGTGGTGAGCTGCTCAGCTCCCAGAAAGATGTTGAGGGCCACATGTCATTCGCGCACCCTCTGCTGGCAGACCTAGGAACTGCATT
Source organism: Neoceratodus forsteri (assembly GCA_016271365.2). Lineage (NCBI taxonomy): Eukaryota > Metazoa > Chordata > Ceratodontiformes > Ceratodontidae > Neoceratodus > Neoceratodus forsteri. The sequence continues at coordinate 84,628,483 of JADMNL010000033.1, forward strand.
AACATCGGCTGTGAAAGCTGCTACTCACCTGCTCTCACCGACCAATAAAGAGTGCAGTTGTGGAGACCATTATCACTGGTGTGGGGGACAGGGAAACAGAGAAACATACAGTGATGGCAGAAAAAGACCAAGGATCCATCTTGTCTGCTCGTAGTTTTCTATCTGCCGCAGGACCTATTGTCCATAAAGGGTTTAGAGAGCTTAAAGGGCAAAGACAGAGAAAACCAAAAATAATTGATAAAAATAGGTTGCTCTTACTTAGAACACACATAAAAAAGCATTCTCTGTATAATCCTAGCTTGGTTACCACTGGTCTTTCTGAGGCCTGTTTGGTGGAAATGGGGGTGGGAGGTACGGCTGGGATCCCATCGCTGTATGGGGGTGACTGTTAATGCTTTGCTGCTACAACCAAATTAGTGTCAGCTTTCCTCTGAACCTCCAAAGGGACTCCCAGAAAGGTGATATCCTTCTCCTGTGCCAGGTGCTTACTCAGTGTGTGTTTGAACTTCTGTTGCTCCATACCAGCTCCCTCTGAGTGACTGGGTTTCTTGTGTTTTTTTGTTGTTGTTATTTGTGCCTTCAATGCAGTGGCCTAGCATAACCTATACACACTGTGAAAATGGACTCTCCAGCCCTGGATGTCAGTTAGGAAGTGTACTTTTCACAAAGTTTTTTTTTCCTATAGAAAGGAGGAAATTTGCACTATATTTAAGAATTGAAAGCTGATGTGGTTTTTCTGTATACTACTTTACAGGCCTCTCCTGACTTCCTAGGGGAAACTGTGAAAAAATGTCCATGATTTTTACACACAATTCAGCTTATGTTACATATATTTTCTGTATCTAATGCCGTTTTTGTCATCATTGTAATTATATAATTCAGCAAGAAAAACAAGATCATTTTCCATTATACATCCTCTGCTTGACTGCTTGTCAGCACACGTCACCAGCTGTTTAGAACACCATAATTATCTCCCAAAAAAGAGCTAGTGATGTAGACAAAGGACTGTGATGAGAGGGGTTAGTAAGCAGCCTGAGTAGATGATGGGCAGTATATTAGAATGCTGTGCTAACTGCTGCACGATGGGCAAAGTACCTGTGCAACTTTGTGCAAGGCACATAGTGACATATATTGGGGACCTCATGCAAACGCTCTGGGCTGCGCAAACAGGTCTCTAATATACCTCCTGTGAGCACAATACTCAGCAAGGCATAAACTTCTGTGGGAGCACAAAACACTGCTGCCCCCTCACACAAACCACCAGATTGGGGTCGGCAGTGCAGGTTGGCTAGGCAGTCTGTGAGGCTCAAAGCTGAGCGTGCTGCCGGGCTAAAGCACCATATTGGAAGGTAGTGTGCAAATGACCCTCGCTCAACATGCACAGCACTAATAGCGGTTTACCATATCAATATCTGCCTTTATAATCTTATTATCCAGGCAGTTTGTTTCCTCACCATGGATGGGAGCTGGGGTGTGCGCAGTACTAAAATGCAATCCAGACACAAATGGTGATGGGGGAGGGGAGGAATCAGCACACCTTTGGCACCACTGATTCTGTCGATTAACAGCTGCAGGCAGGCCAGCAGGAATATTGTTGTGTGCTCGACTGTGGACCACTATAAATGGCTACCTTCATGTTACGGCCTCTTGCCCTCCTGTATGTCTCCTCAAAGTTGTGCTCCCTCCAAGGCCACAACTGCAGGGAGCCACTCCTCTGAGCTGTGTAGGTCCCCCTATGATGTCCATTGCAGCTGGGCTTGTTGTTAGGGCAACAATTATGCTTTCCCTATTGTCTGTGCTGTTTACGTGCTGTTAAAACATGCTGTTTGAAGGGGGTAACTTGTGCCGCGCAAAAAGGCTCTTAACACTTTCAGAATGCTTCCAACATGTCTCTGAGCAATGTATGCATGACTCAGTCTCATTTGCATGCAAACATGCAGTGCATTATTGCTGACACACTAACTACTTTTTGTGTGCAACATGAGGCTTCCAGTATAGCAAGTTCTGTGCTGACTCAAAAGCTTAAGAGCAGTTCTAAGTTTGCGTGGAGCTAATGCTTTGATCATGCTGCTTGAAGTCTATGGGGCAATGATCTTGTTTTCTTGTTAATATGTGCTATTCTCAAGTAAAAGGGTAAATCGAGTACAGAAGTATCTGCTGATATGTGTCTAAAAATGTTATTTTCAAAGTTTCACAATAGACTTGAGCACCTATGTACAAAAAGGAAGTGCTTTGTCTGTATCATCGCCCTAGCTCTTTATACTGTGTGCCAGTGCGTGTGTATCTGTATATGAGAGATATACAATTGTTAAACTCAGACTACGCCATTTATCTTAATTAGCGAGGTATCAGGACCATAAAATACTTGCCCCTTTATAAATGATGCATACCATATTCTGAGTCAGGCAATTGTGTTTCTGGTTTATACCACACATTTCCAAATGTAAACTTTTTTAATTTGCTCTTCTCTGAGGCTCTGTTTATTTTGATTTTGCTGCTCTGTTTCAGCTGCTTTCCCAATTGGTTAAGTATGGCATTATGACAAAATGTAACCTATTGTATCTTTGTGAAGTACAGTGTCTGTTATCTTATTTTGATAGTAGGTATGTCATCAATACGGATATGCAATAGGCTGACCTAAAATATGCTGTTTATCTTCAAGTGTTAGGTGTTAGGACCATAACTCATGAGTGCAGAGCTGCAAGAGAATCATGAAAGTCCTGCCCCCTCACAAGTGATGACAAACTTCACAAGCTGAGTCAGGCCTTTGCGTATTTGATTTATACAACATCTGTTTACTAGTTTTAACTTTTAAATCTGCAGTTTGTATGAAGATTTGACTGTTAGTCTTTGATTTCAACTGCAGGCTTCTGTGCTGCACATGGCTACTGTGATGTCATTAGCATTTTGAAAGCTGCTCTCTGGTTCAGTATTCCATTTTGACGTATCCAGCAGGGGAGAGGTCCTCTGTGACATACCCAACTCACAAGATAATATGATATAATGTGCATTGTTATAAGATGTCACTTTTTATCTTACCATGGTTATCTCCACTGGTGTTCTATAAACAAAAATAGCACCATTTAGCTGACGGAATTTATTTTTCTCTGAGTGGCATAACTATGTTTACGGTACATAAATATCATAAAAAGGAATGTAAAGTGCAGAGATCTGTATGGAAAGAATGTACGCCTTTGAACTGTGCTCCTGCAAGAAAAACACAAACCAAAATACGTGTTGACTTTATTTACCAAAAAGACCTTAAGCTACGTAAAAACATATTTTGCTGTCTGTGTCACCTTGATGTCTCTTCAGATGGAGGGTTATATACTGTACCAAAGCATCCAGGAATTCAGAACACTACTTTTTTTTTTTTTGTTTAAAGGGGCACTATTCACTATCCCCGCTCAGGCTTTTAAGGCACTTGGTAAAATAAAATACAGATCAGAACACCTGGAACACATAAAACATTCTGTTTGTTCTACCTAGGTAGAAAGATGATAGCATTTTTTAAATTATGACCTGTCATTGTTTACATCCCAGAATATACATATCCTTTTAAGTCCAATTTTCCTTCTTTAACCACAACGAAACCCTTCAGTCCACTCACCAGATTTTTTTTTTATTCAGTTTTTGTTGACTGAGAAAGGAGAGACAGGCAGTTCTGCCTATTTTCATATTTTCACCCTTGTCCCGGGTGGTGGTGAGGGAGATAAAGATGCCTGATATACTGAATCCAGTTAATGTTGGTGGTATTTTTGTGAATTTGGGGATTTGGCCAGGACACCGGAGAAATTCCCTTACTCATTTTGAGAAATGTAATTGGATCTGTAACGTCCACCTGAACAACAACCAGAACAGGTAGACGGGAACTCGATTAAATTGCTCATCCAAAAGGGGGCATCTCAGGAGTGCAGCATCCCCTTCAAGCTGCACAACAGTGTCAATATCGGAATTTGCCACAAGTTCCTGGTGTGGGGCTTCCAAGCTTTACTCCTGACCTCCCTAGAGACTCTGAACAGCTGTGTTGAACCTGTAAGTCTATCCTGTAAATGTTATTTTTTAAAGACTGGTTCTCATTCTTTTACTGCTGTGCTGCTACTGGCCTTTTAGTAAATTCGGCGGGCATTTCTGATCTACACACAATGGTAGTATCTTTTTAGAATTGTGTGATTTAGTTTATGCCCCTTTCAGCCACAGAATTCTATAGTACAGCACAGATGAATTGTGACATCCATGTAAGAGATTCACAGGGATATAAGCAACATTAAATAGTTCCAAAATGGTCATAACCAAAAACTGTGAAAATCTAAAACACCCACTGAATTTACTAAAAGGCCTGAATGTTGAACCGCTGGATGAAACAGTATTTGAAAATACAGCTTGTACAGAAAACAGACTTGCAGGTTACAAGCAGCTGCACTGTACCACCCACCCCCCCAAGCTCCATTCTGATTGCCCCAGATGGAGCCCACTATAACCCCAGAGCTTATCCTTCTGGTGGGACCACCAGGGAGGGACTGAGGGAGAAGCATGCAATCTGGTGGGAGGGTTGGCCAGGACATGTATAAGAAAGTCTCCCTCTAGATGGTCCAACCCTTTTTTCAACCTGTTCTACCTGCCCAGCTCTCTCCCAGACACGGTCCCTCAACCCCCTGCTCAACCCTAACCTCTGAGGACACCATTCAGCCTCTCAGCACCTTGTTTCGTGATACAGTAGCTAAGGCTTTCTCCCCTCACACACCCATCCAGAGGATGTGAGCATCATGTGGGAGGTGCAGGTCCCCCTTCTGAAGGCCAGCAGTGGCTTCTCAGGCTCTGGCATGCCATGAAATTCCCAGACACTGCTCTACTGAATCGGCCCAGACCCCCCCGCCCCGAGAATCCTGTTTAATCACTGGGCAGAGATTTCATGAATGTTTCTCTAGAGATGGGACAGTCTTACTATAAAGACTGATAAAGGTAGTGGCAAGATTTAATTTATCTTACCTGTGGCCTTCAGCTAAATTTACACCTTAGTCATTTTTTTGTCTTCTTCCCTTGCACTCTGGAAAAAAAAATCTGCTTCACTGAGAATGATGTGCACTCTACTAAAACTATGAGCAGGAATTGTGCACTATTTTTAAATTACTATCCCCCCCATCTCATTAGTTACCTCTGTCCCCCACTCCCAACAATTTCAGCTACTACTGCGACACCCTTTTCCTGTCTTGTAGGGTGGGTGAGAAGCTGCCTTCATAGCTGATATCAGTGCTGCTCCATGATTGGCTGAGGGGCGTGTGTATGATGGGGGGAGTTCTCGCCCTCCCTCTTTCACTTCTTGGAATCCAAGTGCCTCATTTTTGCAACATACCCAAGCAGCTTTAGCATAGGATTCAGGGGTTCAGACACGAACCCTGGTCTCCCAGGTGGCAGCCCAACATTCTGCTGTGCCACTGGGCTGATTATGCACTTAGTGAAAAGTGCCTTTAACCTGCAAACCTGTTTTTTTTTTCTTTTTCTTATAACTGTTTTGCCCCTGCCGCTGCCTTTCCCAGGTCCCCAACCCTGACCACCACTCCACCCACTATCGAGTCAACAGGGATCCACATGGGGCAGGGTCCAAGGGTGCAGGTGCCATCATCAATGGTGGTCACTTCCCATCATTTTTTCCCATCCCCCCCAAAACCCCACCTCAAATGTCAGAACGTGTCCCAGCAGATCTCGCATGCAGCCATCATGTCCCTATGGAGGAGCAAGCTCCCAGGCCCATTGTGGGGATTGCTGGTACGGTGAAACTGGGATGCTCATCCCTCCGAGCTGGGTGCACTGCCATGAGGCAGCGCTTCAGCAGTCCCCCCACCAGACCGCTCCTGAGTCCGCGCCCTAACTTGGGTTGCCAACATGAGCGTATGTACTGCTACCTACTTGGCCATCAGACAGCCCCCAAACCTGTGTTTTCTATAAGAACATGGACAATGACAGCAGAAAAAAAAAGCCTCACTACCCATCCAGTCTGTCTAATCCTACCTAGTATGTGTTGCTAGTACCTAGTGGTCACTTACACTCCTATCCCACGTGCCTTCCCCCACACCTACTTCTACTATCCCCATATGGGGCTGGCAGTGTAGCCTAGAGGTTAGAGGAAAGAGGAGTGAATGAGCTTGATACATCCAGCAGACCAGACCTAAGTTTGATTCTCACAACCTCCACTTGCATACTGTGTAACTCTGAGCAAGTCACTTAACCACTCAGTGCTCCCAGGTCACCCCTGAAAACAGGCACTTGTGCCTAGTGGGCCTTACCCAGTTACCAAAGACTAAAAAATAAAAATATGACTATCCCACCTGTGCTTCAATCCCACTACTGTTTTGTCACAGACCACTACTCCTGGCAGTCTGTTTCACTTCTCTACCACGCTCTCTGTAATACGCAAGACCTCCGGACATCATTTTTTTGTCTTCCGTTTTATAGAGTTGCCCCTTGTACCCATGTCTACACTCACTGTGGATAAATGTATCCTGTTTATCCCATGTGGAAGTCTCTGTCATGTCACCCTCTCTATCTCCTGGCCTCCAGGATGTACATGTCCAGGTTCATTGGCCTTTCCTTACAAGGCTTCCCTGTTGATCCTGAGTTATCTTGGTGGCCCTGCTCTGCACTGCCTCCACCAGATCCTTGTCTCTCCTCAAGTACAGATTCAAGAATTGCACACAGTACTCCAAATGTGGCCATACCAGGGATCTGTACAAGGGCAATATGACCTCTCGTCTCATGCCACTAATGCCCCTGCCGATGAACCCCAGCATCCTACTGAAACTGGTACAGATTCATGTTTGCATTGTTTCTGCTGTACTGACCCTCTAGTAAATCCAGTAGATGTTTATGATTTAGGCACAGCAGGTAAGGACCATTTTAGAAATGCATGATGTGGTTTTTGTCCTTGATAAGTTCTCATTTAAGCACTGAGGCATGACGGGGTGCAGTATGGTGTGGGGTAACGTCTCACCTTGAGTGGACTGAAGCACGAGGTGAAGCAGAGTTCTTCCGCCACCTGAGAAGGGCCGTTAGCCCAAAATAATACTCCCCCGGAGTGCCTTACTGCAGTTATGAAATGGGTCCTTAATAGCAAATTGGATGCATTTTTTTAAACGTATTTTTGTTGAACTGCTTTCAACCAGGCTGATGTGCAGGGGTAATGGCCAGGTGAAAGTACCTCTTTGCCAATCAGGAGCCAGCATTCTTTCTATCCATTTCATAATGTACAATGCGTCCTTATTGTATTATAGAATGGTGCAGCTGGGAGGAACATAAAATACATCATGCAGTTCTAAAATGGAAATTACCAGCAGTGTATCATTCGGAAACACCCACTGAATTAACTCAAAGGCCAGAAGAGGCAGAACGATAACAGAACTGGAATCAATATTACAAAAAAGAGAAACAAAATGATTCTACAGGGCAACATGACTTACAGGTTCAGTTCAACCCTGTACTTTACATTGAGGAGATCCGTTAAAGGGAAATATTCATGCATTGTGGCCATCATCGTTTAAACCCCTAAAAAGTTCTTTTAAACAAGGTATTGGACTCAGCTGTAGCTGGAAGCATCCCTGCAATATATATATATATATATATATATATATAAAACGAAGTCTGTTCAAGATTTATAACTGCATCACCACTATTTTATGAAACCTTGTGATGTCATGATGGAACAAGCTGTGTTTGACTATGTGTAGTTAGTTATGCATAGCTTGTTCCTGACATCGGAAGTTATGCACAGCTTGTTCCTCCATGGCATCACAACGTTTGAAAATGGTGGAAATGTAGTTTCAATGTTGAAAAGACTCTGTGATCTATATCTCAGAACTGCTTGCGGCTCCAGGCAAGTCCAATACCTTGTTAAAAGAACTGGGACTTTCAATTAACCCTTGCTGTGCCGCAGGCGTGTATACAGTACACGTCCCTAAAAACCTATATGTTCTAAATCTTCTGGCAGCCTAAGAGTTGAGCAGTAATAACTGAACAGCCAGTTGTTAATTCCCATGAAATGACAGGCTATAAGCTCATCACTGCGATTATAATATAATTTTATAAGTAAAGCGGAAAATTGCCCTTTTTTTTAATAGTTTACTCATGCACGCGCTGCTCTATGCTGTATCCTCATTTCCTAAGGGATTAACGCCCCTTTACAGCAGCCAGTCAGAGCATGTGTTTGCCTCATGAATAATTTATTAGATTTATAGTCTACAGTATGATAGCCACTGTGCATGAATGTTTCCCTTTGATCTGCTCTGACACATTTTTTGACCTTGCGCCATGTGGTTTTCCAGCTGCATTAAACAATATTCCACTTGACGTCTTGTGCCAGGATTGGGAATTTTAAAGAACTTGTGCCACTCACAGGTGGTAGAGATCTGACTTTTGTGGTCTGTCATCTGTACCACTTTTTACTCACCTGACAGAGAAGTGCTATAGAGTGGCAAAAAATGTAGCAGTTCTGCCCAAATTGGTTATATGTATTTATACCCCACCCCCCAAAAAAGTAATTATTCCCCCACAGTCTGAAGAGATGTTAAAGTTGTTTCAATTGTGGAAAAAGAGTAGGAAGATGGCTTTTCTGAATGTGCCTCTTGGTCATACCTCTCAACTATCCCTGATTTTTCAGGGCTATCCCCTCCCCGCCCAGACTGTAAACCTACACTTTTCTCCTTTCTGACTTAATCTGCTGCTGATCCTCACTGCTGAAGAAGGAGTTTCAAAGCTGATATTTCTTTTAAAATGTAATGAATTCTGGGTAGAGTTTGAACGTTTTCTGGGCTTCTTTTAGCTTACTGGCTTGGTGCCCCTGATTTGGGGGTAATTGTCCTGGATAAGCTTTTGGTATTTTTGTCCCCCAATTCTCTGTCCGAAGGTTGAGAGGTATGCATTTGGTAGGCCTGACTCTGTTTATTATGCTGTTTGCTGAAAAAAAAAAAAAACTTCACTGTCTTGTTTACATGTCTGAAGCTGGCCGGTGCGCCATTTGGCAAATAAAAGCAGACCTTGATCATGTTCTAGAAATTGTTTTCATTGTAACTGTTTATACTTGTAAAAAGAACCATATTTGACAGCATTGGGAGACTGAAGCTTTCTTGTTCATCCATCTGAATGCTACTGCACTGGTAGGTTTGCTGGCACTACCCTGTCAATTGCTTGAACTCTGCCCCACTTAGTAGATCAAGATAGTACTTGAGACTTGGAGATCAAGATTGGCTCAAGCGCTGATGCACAATGCACACTGGGAGTTGCACTGCGGCACTGCAGCATGCCAAAGATGACTGCCTGCCTAGGCAGGAGCATGCATAAAGCAGAACACTGATACAGGAGCAAATCCATTGCAAATGCCATGGATTGCTAGGAAGACTGCCCAGATTGGCTGGACACACAGGTCCAACACTGCACCCCTGACTTGTTACAGCGTCAACAGCTATGGTATGGTGCCTGTCTGCTGGTCTCTCCATTGCACTGCTGTCTCTACTAGGAAGGGCCTAGCTTTGTACCTGCACCCCTCCAACAAGGTCTGCTAGTTTCCCACTTTGAGCACCGCTACCCTGCTCCCAAAATAAAAATGCCAAACACTACTGAACGCTAATATTGTCTTGTAAATTATGTTGTTTTATTGAGTCAGTGGAAGTTAGGAACTTGATCGTTTTAAGATTTAAGAATATTACATTTCTTTAAAAAAAAATAAATATTCATAAAGCAAATCTATTCTCGTCTTTTTTTTCTCCCTAGTTCTGTGCTTCGCTCAAGTAAACATAGCATTTTCCTGAGAAAAAAAGTAAACACACAGAAAATGTAATTGGTAATCAAAAGTTTAAGATGTGAATATGGGTGCTGTGGCATCTCTATACTCTTAAGAATATCATCTTGCATGCCCTTTGGATGAGAGTACCGTGAACTGACGGTAAGTAGCTCTGGAACCAAAAGGACACAAGAGGAGAAGACCTTGAACTGCAGCAACATCACGATCTCTGTACTGATATTTTATAAATTATATATACTGTACACCTAAAAGAAGAATTTATTTCTCTTGGTTCCAATTTTGTCACTGTGTTGTTAGTGAATTAAAAAAATAAACACATTTCAGCTATTTAACAAACAATCACTGTTTTCAAAAATGAACATTACACACTTACTGTAATTGTTAATCTTTCAGAATATCTGCACCAGATTTCATACTATGGATCTAGGTCTGGAGGCACTAGGACCCTGCAGGGGCAAATTTTTTTTTTTGCAGGAAGGGAGGCAACGTTGGCTACTGTTGGTGCCTGTGCACCACATGTGTCAGCCAATAACCATCATCAGCTCCCTCACGCAGCTCAGTTCTGTTTGCTAGGAGAGGTACAAAGTGGAGAAAGAAAAAAAAAGTGAGGACTTGATACTTTCTAGCCCAAAGCAATAGGAAAAGGATATAGGAAGTACAATAACCAAATAAAACCTGACTACCAACTTAGAGCCTATGGGTTGGGCCTACCAAGTGGCACAGGGGTAGTAGGTTTAAAAAGAGTCGGAATGTGGGAAAGACATTGCCATCTGTCTGTGTTGCAGCATTTTTGCAGAGAGGACTTGGGGAGATTACATTCCATAGTAATGTTGTTTCTTCCAAAGGATCTCCCAGTATGATTAGACCTATGCAGTCAGCTCAGAATCTCTGACTGTCCTGGAGCTGTAGTGATGTAATGTATGCAAGTAGTGAAACTAGAACATTGTTCAAACTGCTGCCTCTAGGTGAGACTATGCTCCATCTAACAGATTCATTCAAGCCTCAGGAATCTCCCAGTATCTTCCCTTTTACTACCCACTGAACTACATATCTTTTTTTTTTTATTCACTATTTATCCCCCACTGACCGGCCCCCTATCCACAGGTCCCCCCATCACCGACACCGGGCAACATGCTCGCCATTGCCTCTCACCAATTTGAGGCGCCAGCTGACCTGGTGTGGTGGGGAGACTGGCTTCATACCGCCGGTTGGCTTCTTTTCTCCTCTGTTTTTTGTCCCGCCCCTAAGCGCGGAGCCAAGGCGTGCAATGATGCCAATGGCCGAGCCACGCACACTCCTGTACGCGGCATGCTGGGTGTCTTGCTCGGCTCTGCCTCCCTTGTGTGGGTTCGTTGCACTGGCTCCCAGCCACCACTAGGGGCCAGTCAAGCAGTGGACTCCATCTCCACCCTTCCCCAGGAGAGGAGAGCAGTCCTACGGATGCTCGATCCTCTCCCCCCCCAGCTGACCCCCAGCGGCCCGCTCGCACCATGAACACAGGTCACCGGCATGGCAAGAGGTAAGGCATTGCTGCCTCAACCCTCCACGCTACTGGGCCAGAAGAAAAAATTACTCACCTTAGTAATGTTGTTTCTTCTAATGGAGTCTTGCTATATTATGACTATTGCAGTTTGCCCCAGCCTTAGAACTGCTCCGGAGGTGAAAGAGTTAACTTCCATGCAGAGCATGGAGCTTAGAGCGCGAGCTCGGTTCAGAAGCTCTGTTTGGCTGGTTTCAAACCAAAACCGCTAGATCTTTACGAGCAAAAACTCACTAAGGTTCTGTGGGAAGCTGTAACTCAACTCAGCCAACTGGCTACTAATATATTAACACATTTTACTGGTCCCAACACAAAGACTCAAGTCAGTGGACCAGAAAATTAAGATAAAATAACTAAATAAACACAACACCCAAACATGAAAGAGGGCATCAATAAATGCCAACAGAGGACTACCCACCCCATACCCCAAAGTAGGAGTTCTGAGAGGGGCAGGCTGGGGGGGAGGTCATAATATAGCAAGACTCCATTAGAAGAAACAACATTACTAAGGTGAGTAATTTTTTCTTCAAACAACATGAAGTCTTGCTATATTATGACTATTGCAGACTACAGCAGTACCTCCATGGAGGAGGACAGAACCTACTTAGGAATAGGCTCTGAGCACGGTTGTGCTAAACCGAGCATCCCTCCTGGCCTGAATATCCAGGGAGTAATGCTTGGGAAAGTGTGTACTGTCTTCCAGTAGCTGCCTGACATATCTCCAAGATAGGGATGTCTCTAGCAGCAGCTAGAGATGCAGCTGTACCTCTGGTAGAGTGAGCCCTCAGGCCTGAGGGGGAACCTTACCCAGCTTTTGATAGCAAAATTAGAGACAAGAAACGATCCACCTGGCAATGGATCTTTTAGTGGCAGGTCTCCCTTTCCCAACCTCACCATAAGTGAGAAACAGTTGGAGGGAGTCAAACCTGTGACCCTTGGTACACTCTATGTAGTAACTTAGGGCCCTCTTAACATCTAAGTTGTGCAGCCTCTCTCACCAGAGGAGGAATGGTCAGTGAAGAACACTGGAAGTGAATAGACTGGTTAAGGTGGAAATCTGAAACCACCTTAGGCAAAAACTTCCTGTTAGTCCTGAGGACCACTTTATCCCTGTGAAAGGAAATAAAGTCAGTTTCTACTGATAAAGCCTGTAACTCACTTATACGCCTGGCAGAAGTGATGGCTACCAGAAATACAGTTTTCAAGTCAAATACTTGTGCTCTGCCGAAGACAGAGGCTCAGGGGTTGCATTAGCTGAGCAATGCATACATTAAGATCCCAAGCTGGCAGGGTCCCTGAATGGGGATTGGTGTGAAGTAACCTTTAAAAACTTGGAAAATACAGGATGAGCAAAGAGAAGAGGGCTTCCCTGTTGAAATGAAGGCAGAGACAGCAGACAAGTGCACTTTCAGGTGGCTGGTCTCAGTCCCAAAGAATTAAGATGGACCATGTAGTCCAATACAGTAGGTAGATCAGCAGATTCTGGGGAAACATGCTTCCCAGAACACCATATGGAAAACCTTTCCACTTGGAGTTATAGGTAGTTCTGGTGGAAGGCTTCCTAGCAGCCTTCAGGATTTCGAGAACACTTTGAGAAAGTTGCAAATCAGCAAACTCTAACTGCTCAAGAGCCAAGCCTTGAGGTTGAGGGATTTGAGATTCGGATACCAAACTCTCCCCTGAGCACAGGTTAACAGATTGTGGTTCCTGGGGAGACACAGGGGAAGATGGACTGCTAAGGACAGAAGCATACCTCTCAACCTCTTTACTCATAAATCAGGGACAAGGCTTAGAAAAATCAGGGACAAAGACCCCAAATCAGGGACACATCTTAAACATTGGTACTATTCACTCAGAAAGTAGATAGAATAAGGGGATCAGTGCAAGATGCATTTTCTGAAGAAGAAAAAGTCTGTAACTTTAATGTTTGGCATTATTTTATACTTTCAACCCCCACTGTTCTGTTACAAAAACACAAATTTTATGAGGGACAGAAGAACATTCTGAGTCAAAATCAGGGATGTCCCTGAAAATCAGGGACAGTTGAGAGGTATGGACAGAAGGAGTGGGTACCAGGGCTGCCTGGCCCAGTCTGGAGCAATCAGGATCATTTTGCAGGGCTGAGACCTGATTTTGACTAGTACTTTGAACAGGAGAGGGAAGGGGGGAAAGGCATAAAGAAACTTCCCTTCCCAATCGAGGAGAAAGGCATCCAGGGGAACTGAGCCCAACACTGGGGCCTGCAACAAAACAGTGGAAGTTGATAATTGTCTGGGGCTGCAAAAAGATCTATCTGAGGAGTGCCCCATCTGGCAAACACTATCCCTAGTACTAGGGGATCCAGTGACCATTCGTGATGGCCCTGGGAAATCCTGCTGAGGGTATCTGCCAAGACATTGTCCTTGCCTGGGAGGTGAACTGCTACAAGGGAAGTGTTCAGGGAGTAAGCCAGAGACCACAACTTCATCGCCTTGGTGCACAAGGCCGAAGACCGAGTGCCCTTGTTTGTTGATGTACCACATTGTAGTGGTGTCTGTTCTGATTCCTGTACCACCTTGTTCTGAACAGATGCAGAGAAAACCTGAAGTGCTAGAAAAACAGCTCTGAGTTCCAACAGATTGATGTGGAGCAGAGATTCCTGAGGGGACCATAATCCCTGGGTGGAGAGGTCGCCCATGTGAGCTCCCTATCCCAAGAGGGATGCATCTGTAGTAAGGGTCAAGGAATGGGACAGAGGGATGAAAGGCACCCCTGTCTCAGATTGCTCTGATCCTGCCACCACTGAAGGGCCTGGATCAGGGTTCGAGTCACTGGGATTAATTTGGATAGAGGATTTCTTCTTTGAGACCAGAAAGCTCTCAAATGGAACTGAATGTCCCTCATCTGAAATCTTGCTCCTTGCACCATGGCTGTGGAGGCAGCCATGTGCCCAAGGAGCTGCAGGAAATGCCTTGCTGGTCGAGAAACCTGCAGAGTGAAGGAGGCGGCCAGGACCACTAAGGTCCTTACCCTTTCCAAGGAAGGAAGGCTCTGGCCTGCTTTGTATCCAGTTCTGCGCCTATAAAGGTGAGTACCTGGACAGGTTCCAAAACTGACTTTGGAAGATTGAGAAGAAACCCCAGAGAGGAAGCAGCTGCTGGGTAACTAGCAGGTGTGATTTGACCTGGTCTGAGACTGACCCACAATGAGCCAGTCATCCAGGTAGGAAAATGGCAATCTTTTGCCTTCTTAGGTGAGCGACTGCTACTGCCAGACACTTTGTGAACACCCTTGGGGCAGAAGTAAGGCTGAAGGGCATTGCTCTGAACTGATAATGGCCTGAGGGCAGTTCGAATCTGAGGTACTTTCGATGGGAGCTTCTGATAAGAACATGGAAGTAGGCATCTTTGAGGTCCAGGGAGGCTAGCCAGTAAAATCATTCCCAGTGTCACCATTTTGAACTTTGGCTTTAAAAGGTGCTTGTTTAGATATCTTAGATCCAGGATAGGCCGCCACTCTCCTGTCTTTTTTGGGGTAAGGAAGTACCTGGAGTACAGACCCTTGCCCTGGTGAAGGGGAGAAACCTTTTCTATAGCTCTGAGAGCCAGGAGGGTTGAGACTTCTGTTTCCAAAGCAAGAGTCTCTAAAGGGTTTGTAGGTGGAAAAGATCTGGCTCTCATCTTTGGAAATTTCTTGAAGCTGAGAACCAGACCCTGGCTCACTACTTCCAGGACCCACCTGTCTCGAAGTTAAAGACTGCCAGTCCTGGACCTAAGTGAGCCAACCTGCCCCTACAGGTAGTGGAGAGCTGACCCTGGGCATCCCAGCAGGGTGCCTGTTTGGCAGGGGCTTTAGGCTGAGGGGTGGGAGCAGGCCTGCTCGAACCCCATCTGCCTCTCCCTCTGAAGAACCCCCTCTGTACATAGGCTGAAGAGGAGGGGGCCTGAGTCTGGTAAAAAGGCCTGTGAAAAGGCCTACCCCTACCCCTGGGGGGCTGCCTCTGAGGAGTGACTTGCCGTTCCTTGGCTTGTGCACTCCTGTAAGTGGTTCTATATTCATAGAAACATAGAAACATAGAATTTGACGGCAGATAAGGACCGCTTGGCCCACCCAGTCTGTCCATTTCCCTACCTACTGGATAAGCTGCAGATTCTAGTTAACCAGCAGCCTACTTCTTCCTACCCCAACCCCCCAGAATTGCCTTATGACTATCCCATGCATGCTTGAATTCCACCACTGATTTTGACTCCACAACCTCCTCCGGAAGGCCATTCCATGCATCCACAACCCTCTCGTGAAAAATACTTCTTGTTACCTCTGAGCCGCCCCTCTATCTTCAAATTGTGCCCTCTTGTTCTTGCACACCTCTTTTTGAAAGATGCTACCCTCTTGGACTTTGTTGATTCCCTGAGGTACTTGAAAGTTCTATCATGTCCCCCTCTCCCTCCTTTCCTCGAGGCTATACATATTAAGCTCCTTAAGTCTCTCTTCATATGTCCTCCGGTGCAGACCCTGCACCATTTTAGTTGCCCTCCTCTGGACAGCTTCCATCCTGTCTATGTCTTTGCGAATTGGGTCTCCAGAACTGCACACAGTACTCCAGATGGGGTCTCACCAGCTGTCTGTACAGAGGGATAATAACTTCCTGTTTTCTACTGGTGATGCCTCTCCTCATCCATTTTCTTCATATAATTCTCTGTCTGCTCCCAAACAGAGAATCTCCCACCACAGGAAAATCCATAGCCTTAGACTGGGTATCCTTGACAAAGTAGTACACCTGAGCCAGGCCAATCTGCGAAAAGCCACAGATGTAGCCATGACTCTAGAGGATACATCATTAGAATCCACTGCAGCATGGAATTGCACCTTAGATGCCTCAATACCATCAAGAGCCACCTGCTCCAGCTCCTTTGCGAGCTGGCCAGGGACCTGTTTGGCTAAGGCCATGACAGTATCCCATCTAGATTTCTGGTATCTTGCAACATAAGCCATATAGTTAGCTTGTCTGAGTCCCAAGGATGCTGCCATGTATTGTTTTTTGGCCATGGCATCAATCTTCCTGGAATCCTTGTCAGGAGGATGTGAAGCCAGTGGAATATTAGCTTTATCACAGGCTGCAGCCTGAACTACCCCAACATGACTGCATTGCTGTGAAAGAAAATCTGTATCAGGACCTGACAAAGTGTACCTCCTGTCCATCTTTTTATCCACAGGAGGCACAGAATTAGGAGCTTTTAAAATTTTTACTGTTTGTTTTCTAAAGGATTTATGTAAAGGGATGGACAACCTCCTGGACTCTGGGATATCCATCATCTCCACATAGTCAGGCTCCTCTTGCTCATCCAACGCCTCCTCTAAGGGAAGCTGGAGGGTCTCAGCAACTTTTTTATAAAACAAAAAATGAGAAGGTGACTCAGAAAGCCTAGGGGGAGACTCACCTGAAGGTCTGTCTGGGGAGATGTCCGGTTCAATGGGCACATCCAGACTTTCAAAATCACATTCACACTGATCATAATCCTCATCCCCCTCCTCTGGTTCATAGAACTCTTCTATATCATAATCCTGAACCACTGGAACCGACCAAACCGACCTTTTGCCAGACAGTGGCGGTTCGGAGGGAACCGGGGACAGGGACTAGACAATCTGTATTGCCCTGGCTATCTCAGCAGCAGTTGGAGAAGGAATTTTGGACTCCAAACCTGCTGATTTTTTAGATTTCTTTGCTGGAACTGGCTCCTCAGAGCCAGCTTTTCGTTTGCCCGAGGAAGTCTCGCCCTGGTCAGAGGGCACTCCCTCCGGTTCGGTTGGCACCGAACCGGGCTGGCCATCCGGGTCAGCGGACTTTTTGGCCTCTCGTTCCCTGAGCCTGCCCACTCTCTTGTCCAGGGTGGCTGCAGGGAAATTTTTACAAATCTGGCAGTCTGAATTGAGGTGGTCAAACCCCAGACAATAGACACATGTAGTGTGTGGGTCAGCCTTGGCAAAGGCTTCCCCACAGACACTACAGTGTTGAAACCCAGTGGGCCCGGTTTTTCTTTTGGGTTTCTCAGACATGATGCCAGCCTAACCAACCAACTTGCCCTTTTGATGGCAGTGCCAGGCAAGACACCCTTATCGGTTCCAAACCGTGTCACGGGTCCTGGAAAAAAACGTAATGAAATCCGCTTTTTTAGAAACCGATAAGAACCGGAACGACTTCTAAAAAGCCTTAAAAGGCTTTAAACTTATATTTAACATACTCGATCGGGTTCAACCGAACCGATAATACTTATAAGTTCCACACAGAAAAAACCCTATCTATTACTTACGATTACCATAGACAGAGCCTGAACCGATCGGTTTTGCGGTTAAAATAATGAATTGCGGTTAAATTAAACCGAGAAATAGCGGTTTAAACCGAAGAAATGAACCGAGCAACAGGAGGAATCTCCGGAGCGACTGTTCAGTGAGGCGGAGTAAAGAATCTGACGGTTTTGGTTTGAAACCAGCCAAACAGAGCTTCTGAACCGAGCTTGCGCTCTAAGCTCCATGCTCTGCATGGAAGTTAACTCTTTTACCTCCGGAGCAGTTCTAAGGCTGGGGCAAACTGCAATAGTCATAATATAGCAAGACTTCATGTTGTTTGAAGAACTACATATCTTTAAGTAAAATTAGAGATTTTGCACTGCACCATCTGAGTCCTGATCGAAGATGAGCCCACCAGGGAAAGGGCATAAAATCCATCTTGCCCCCTGCACCATTTTCTGTCACCTAACATAAAACTGCAGCTTTTCTGAGTAATTCTAAGTTTCACATTGCCATCCCCCTTCTAAAAAATTAATGATGTTAGCAAATAATTATGTAGGTCACAGTAATATACTAGGCCCATTGTACTTCTGGTATTTACAGAAAATAACACTCAACCTCCAACAGTAGGCAGAACAGGATATAGACTAATCTGATCTGGGACAATACGAGATACAGCTACACTAGAGACAGCGAACTCATTACACTAAAACTTTAAAGAGCAGCTGACACCTTCAGGATAACTTAAACAAAACATAATATTTAGACACAGTTCAGTTTACATTTCACATTAATTCTGTATTTTTCCCTTCTCATTATTTATTACTGAAGTCATGTGCATGAAAACTGGATCTCTGCTCTTGAAGAGTTAATCTAGTCATGTTGCTTTCTCTCTACTCGAGGCCGTAATGCACCGCTTTTGACATCACAGTTACTCCCATGACAACTGACTGTGATGTCACAACAGATGATTATGACATGAAGTAGGGAGTGAGTTATAGAGGCAGATGAACTCTAACAGATAAAGATCATGTATTTGTGCAAATTTCCTCAATAATAAATAATGGGGAGGAGAAATCTATAGAATATATTTGGAATGCAAGCTGAATTGTACTTTATTATGTTTTTCAAAGTTTTCTTTGAGGCATCAGCAGCTCTTTAAGAATCCGATTTTAAGTGTCATCTTCTAAGGAGTATTCCCTGCTCCCTGCTGTGGCTGCAGCTCAGTCTGTCTCCACTGACTTGGTCTCCTGTTCCAGCCTTTCTAGGAGCTTCATGATATCATTGGGTTCCGAGAAGGAATAGGGCTTATTCCAGATGGTGATGTGCAGTCTGGTTAGGGGTAATAATGCAAACAGGATTTGTTTGATTTTAAGCTCCCTTTTAACCCCATCATATGCTTTCCTCCGCTATCTTGTGGCGTAGGACCTGTCCTGAAAGAAAAGTACCCATCTTCCACCATGATTGTGGCTTATTTGGCAGCTAAGAGGACACTATCCTGGTTTCTCATTAATAAAAATGAGAGCAGTACAGATCAGGGATGTTCCATGCGGGTGACTGCCCTGATAGACTGATCCGATAGACTTCGTCAAGTCTTGGACTTTCATTGAGTTGCAGTTTCTTGTGAAGCCATTACCCCATAAGGTCTAAAATGTTCCCCTCAGTGCCCTCTGGTAGGCCCAACATTCGGATATTTTTTGCTCTGAGCAATTGTTTTTTTTTTTGGTATAATTAAGCAACAATACACGACAGGGTCTGGGTTGTGCTGGGATAACCTCATGCTTGGGGTGGTTGGGCACGAGGCTGCAGGCCGAGTGCGTCCAACATCCCAGGCATGAGGTTATCCCAGCACAACCCGCAACCTGGCATGCATTATTGCTATTAAACAATGGCTTTTAAAATATATCTTTGTGGCTTTTTTTAATAATTTTTGGTGCATGGAAGTATCTGCTTTTAAAAAAAGTGCAGTTTTTCTTTTGGCCACTTGGTGGTACTGTCAGTATGTGCTGCATCGTGTGTTCCTATCACATGGTGTGGCATGATACATGCTGGTCCTGTTTTTGTTTTTTGTTTCTTTTTATTCACATCTTTAAATGCTGCACTTTGGTATGTCAGAAAAGGAGAACGGACCGTGGAGCTGTGTCGGTACTGGTGGCTGTCTGAGGTAAGGAGCAGAGACAGACAGTGGAGTTGCCGGGGCACTGTTATGGAGGAAAGCTCAATTTTTAGGTACAGGTTTCTTTACTTCATACTGTATTTATTGAGTTTTATTTTGAATTTGTGTTTTTTTTTCCGGTTGTGGTGCACAGGCATGGGTGGGTGAGCAATCGAAGTACTGTTATGTGCATGCATTACAACGGACGTTCTTTCAGGAGAGTCAGAAGCCGCTAGTGGCTTTTCTGTAGAGGTAATTTTTAAGCAGCTTGGAGTGGGTGAAGGGGAAGGCATATATTTAAGGAGGACAACGTCTTTTAACTGAATATTGCGCTTGTCTCAGTTAAGCAAGCGGTGTTTTAATTGTGCGGGCGCTAGGTCATGCTCGCGGTACTGTCGGTCACCGA
The DNA here is from genome assembly GCA_016271365.2 of Neoceratodus forsteri. Lineage (NCBI taxonomy): Eukaryota > Metazoa > Chordata > Ceratodontiformes > Ceratodontidae > Neoceratodus > Neoceratodus forsteri. The sequence goes on from JADMNL010000033.1 coordinate 84,648,638, forward strand.
GAAGCCGATTATCGTGTCGGCTACATTTCACTTTATAATGCCAAACCACCACCCCCCACCCCCCAAAAAAAACACTGACATTTGAGGAAAAATGAAGTTGCCATAGTGAATACTGACAGGGAAAACGGTCACAAACTGATGGGGGAAAACATGGAGCTGATTGGGGAGCTCATTATAAAGCGGGATTACAAAGCAGGAATCTATGCGGGCTGCAGGGAGTGATTCTGATGACCATTGATGCAGTCATCTGTGTGCTGGGACTAGACCTGTGATGTTGTACTGGGGTAACATCACGGGTCCAGACCCAGACTGACCAATCAGAGGCAAGCATTCTTTGTTGCCATTTTATAATTTATATTTTCTAGCTCCCCGGTAGATGCTTCACACCTGGATAGCCCCTTCTACCCAGACACTGCACCACGGCAGGACTTCCGATTCCATGTTTACCCCTCATGGCAGCGCCATCCCAAATCACGGTAATGCCCAGGGTATCCCTGCAGCAGCAATGTATGGAGCCGGTAGCTGAGCCAGGAGATCCTTAGGCATGGGGAGATTTTTGCTTGGTACTAGGTTTCCCACAGGAAAGACGCAGCATGCAACGATGGCAAGATGTTGACCTGTTTACCACAAGCAGATGTCAGTGCCTGCATGCCACTCCACCTGGATCTCAGCAGGCTCAGGTGGCTCTTCCCCCAGCACACTGCTAGGGGCCATGTGTGCACCAAGCTCTCTACACCCCCCGGAGGAAACCAATCTTTTGGATGCTCTCTCTCCCCCCCAACCTGGCTCTCCAGCTTCCCGAGTCTGCATCCGAACCCAGGTCACCTGCTTTGCAAGTGGTTGCATGGTGGGTTGGCTCTAAGCAGGTTTTCAGCTGATTCCAACCTGATGTGGAAATGTGTGTTTTCCTTTATGAAGGGTATTAGTTACTATTATGGCCTGACCTGCTGCTTTGTTTGCATCTGCCACTGATCCTTTCATTGTGTCCATACTTTGCTCCACTGTGGTCAGCATAGAGATGATAGTGTCTAGTTTTTTGTCCATTGTAGCGATGGATGAGCACAGCTGAGGCACTGTCTTTTACTGGGCTTAAAAAGGTAGCCACCATCCAGTCGTTGCCACCACAGCCCAAGGCTTTTGCATTGTCTGGTGGGCTATCACGCGTCAGGAAGAAGTTTTGAGCATTTTGACTCTGTGACGCTTTTTGAGTATTTCCTATCTGAGGAGCCCAGCAAGTTTGGTATTAAAAATGTTACTCAGTGCTGGCTCTTGTCAGTAATGTCAAAGGATTTAACATTTTCTGCAGTTTTGAAGGTATAAAATTGTTTTGCAAACCCCAGGAATCTCCCAGTATTAGACCTATGCAGTCATCCCAGAATTTCTGACTGCCCCAGAGCTGTAATGATATAATGTGGCATAGAAACATAAAAGTTGATGGCAGATAAGGACCACAAGGCCCATCCAGTCTGCCCATTTTTTCTACCTTATGAATGTGCCATAGGCCTTTACTATTCATACTCATCTGTATTGCTCCCTTATGTCTATCCCATGCCTGTTTGAAGCCCTGCACTGTATTCATATCCACCGCTTCCTGAGGTAGGCCTTTCCATGCATCCACCACCCTTTCTGTGAAAAAGAACTTCCTCACATTATCCCTTAATCGGCCTCCCTCTAATCTCATGCTGTCCTCTTGTCCTGCTGTTTTTCTTATATTGAAATGTTAGACTCTTTCACCTTAGTAATGCCCTTAAGATGTTTGAATGTTTCGATCATATCGCCTCTCTCGCTCTCCCTCCTTTGCTCTAGTGTATATATATTGAGCTCCATTAATCTGTCCTCATGTTTTCTGATGCAGTCCCTGCACCATTTTGGTTGCCCTTCTCTGGACTGCCTCCATTTTGTTAATGTCCTTGTGCAGGTGCGGCCTCCAGTACTGCATGCAGTACTCCAGATGGGTCCTAACCAGTGTCTTGTAAAGAGAGATTATTACCTCCCTCTTACGACTTGTGATATGCCTACTAATACACTCTAACATCCCTCTAGCCTTACCTACTTCTTTAGTGGTCTGCTTGGATGATTTCAGGTCATCTGTGATGATGATGCCCAAGTCTCTTTCTTCCCTTGTGATTGCCAGCAACTCCCCTCCAAACCTATAGGTAGCTTCAGGGTTTTTCTTCCCTATGTGCATGATCTTGCACTTCTTTGCACTAAACCCCAGTTGCCACTCTTCCAAGCATTTTGCCAGTTTATCCAGATTTCTTTTCATTCTGCCCAACCCATCTGGATCATCTACCCTGTTGCAGATCTTGGTGTCAAGACCCTCAAGTCCATCTGCAATGTCACTGATGAAAATATTGAAGAGGACTGGCCCCAGGACTGATCCCCGAGGTGCCCCACTTGTGACTTTGCATCTCTTCTGACTACACTGTTTACCACCACTCTCTGTTTTCTGTCTGCCACCCAGTTGACCAACCTCTGACCCACCCCGAGCATACCCAGCTTATTAATCAATCTTCTCTGTGGAACAGTATTGAAAGCTTTGCTGAAGTCAAGGCAGGTGACATCAACTGCACTCCCTTGGTCCACCGCTCTGATTACCCAGTTAAAGAAATCTATGAGTTTAGTTTGACAGGATCTTCCTTTTGTAAAGCCATGCTGTCTTGGATCCTGTCTCCTATGGATTCCAGGTGTTGTACTATCCTTTCCTTAAGGAGTGCCTCCATAATCTTGCTCACTACTGAGGTAAGATTGACAGGTCTGTAGTTCCCTGCCGCCATTCTTGTGGAGTGGGATCACATGAGCCCTTCTCCAATCTTCTGGGACCTCTCCTGTGCTCATAGACTCACTAAACAGTTCTGCTAATTGCTCTGCTAGTTCCACCTTTAGCTTCTTTAGTACACTGGGATGTATGCCATCAGGTCCCATTGCCTTGTCCACTCTGAGCTTAGCGAGTTCATGTAGGACCCTTTCTTTTGTGAAGGGACTTGTGCACACTTCCCTCCCCAGTGTCCATGGTGCTGATCTGTGGGCCCTGAGCTACCTTCTCCTCAATAAATACCGAGCAGAAGTATCTATTTTGGATAGATGCTTTTCCTTGGTACTCCTCCACACACTCCACCTTATCCCCACTGATCTTAGCAATACCCCCTCTGGATTTTCTTCTTTCACTAGTGTATCTATAGAAAGTCTTGTCCCCTTCTTTTACAGTTTGTGCTAGTGTTTCCTCGGTTTGGGCCTTTGCCTGCCTTACTGCCTTCCATGCTTCCCTTAGGGAAGTTTGGTATGCCTCCCTATTTTTGTCCTGCTGCATTCCCTTATATTTCCTGAAGGCCAACCTTTTGGCTCTAATATTTTCTGCTACTGTTTCTGAGAACCAAAGTGGTTTCCTCCTTAACACAGTGGGATGTTGCTTCAAGTATTGCATCCTTAATGTTTGCCCACTTTGCCTGTACCCCCTCACTTGTATTTCTTCTTGCCAGGGCTAGCTTAACTCTGTTGGCCATCTTATCAAAGTCAGCTCCTCTAAAGTCCCATATTTTTGGCTTGGAATGGGATGATTTAGTTCTAGTGGCCAAACTGAATCATACCATGTAATGGTCACTGGCCCCCAGGTGACCTTCTACCTGGAGATGTGATCCTTTCCCAGTTAGTCAGTACTAGATCCAGGATAGCCATGTCTCTTGTGAGTTGTACCAGTTGTTTGAGGCTCTCCCCCTCCGGGAATCCACTATGTGTCTAGTTCTGGTGGATGTTCCTGCTGGTACTGACCAATCTGTATCTGGCATGTTGAAGTCTCCCATTATCAGAACCTCCCCTACAGCTGTCATATTTTGTACATCTTCTAACAGCAATGTGTCTATGTCTTCCCCCTGGCCTGGAGGCAACCCCAGTTTGTATGGCTGTCCCATTTCCTGTTTCCAGGGTGACCCACAGTTCTTCTGGCTCCTTATGTGTATTCTGAATTTCTGTAGCTTTAATATTTTCATTGACATAAAGGTCCACCCACCATTTTTTGCACCTCTATCTCTTCTGAACAGTACATAGCCGGGTACTGAAGTCTCCCAAGTGTGGTTACCAGTGAACCATGTCTCACTAAAGGCTACTATGTCCAGTTTAGCCTCTGTCATTGTTGCCTGCAGGTCTGGGATCTTGTTTCCCAGACTAAAGGCATTTGTGTACATGATTTCCCATTCTCCAGATTTCGGTGTGTTAGCTGTTGGGCGAGGTCTGGCGTTTCCCCTAGTGGAACTAGAACACTTTTAAAGCTGCTGCCTCTAGGTGGACTGTGTTCCAACTAACAGTCAGATTCATTTTCTTTGCTCAGACAACTAAGAAAACTGAAAAGGCCTCGGTTACTGGGAACCATCAGAACCAAGAGAAATCCCCCAAATAATGATAACTGTATAAAAACACTAACTAGAGGCAGAGAAATGAACAAAATACTCAAATTACCACTTTTTGAAAGAAATAAACGTGTAGGGAAGTTGCTGAACAAAGTTCTTTGGGGTGTCTAGTTGTCTGAGCTGAGGAAATGAATCTGACTGCTAGACAGAACACATACCACCTAGAGGCAGCAGTTTGAATTGTTCTAGTTCCACTGTTTGCATACATTCCATATTACATCACATCACATCACTACAGCTCTGGGGCAGTCAGAGATTCTGGACTGAATGCGTATGTATTTCCCTTGTGTAATTGTTCAGGTATCTCAAGTCTAAAATGGGCCACCATTCCCCACTTTTCTTGTGGGTCAGGAAGTATCTTCTGCTGTGACGTCCTCGCTTCGTTGGGTTGGCTGCCCTACAAATCAAAACTGAGGTATGTCACTTTAAAGAGCTCCTGACAACGTTTACAATTGTTTGGGGTTTCTGACACCCTGAGATCAGTTTTAACAAGGGTAGCCAGCATTAGTCTTTAAAGGATCATTTATACCCCCTTTTTACTGCAAACCTCATACCACCCACGATCTATATAGTTTTCCCACGTTTGCCAGATGCTGCCAGGCTAAACCATACATGACGTAAATTGTAGGGCTACACTGAGCCGCTGAGGAGAAGAGAATCTATGGCTTTCATCCCCGAACCCCCGGTTACTCACACTCTGTAATTGTTTTTCTTTTTAGATCATTATTGCTGCAGGTAGCAGTCGTTGTGTTCCTGCGATTGGGAAGCGTATAAAAAAAAAATCTGGTCGGAAACGGTGTTTGCTGAGCTGCTGTCTCAGCCTGTCTGCCCCTGTCGGCTGCCACTTTGTGAGAGTATGTGAAGTGAAGCAGCAGCCTGTTACAATTTTGCATGCGGTTGCAGGGGATTTTGTGTGAGGGAGTGCAGTTCCTTTATTTCAATAAAATGCGCTCATATGTTTGGTGCCATCCGCTGTCGGCTTTTCATGTCAGCTGGCGAGAAACAGGCACGTAAATAAACTTCTGTAGCAACAATAACATCCCTTCATTTGACAGCATTAGGTGTCACTGTCTTGCCAGCTGACATGAAAAGCTGACAGCGGATGGCACCAAACATATGAAATACATTTAATGAAATAAAAGAATTGTAGTCCCTCACACAAAATCCTCTGCAATCGGATGCAAATTGTAACAGGCTGCTGCTCAATCACATACCTCACAAGTGGCAGCCAACAGGGCAGACAGGTTGAGACAGCGTCAGCAAACACCGTTTCCGACCAGATTTTTTTTTTATACGCTTCCCAATCGCAGGAACACAACGACTGCTACCTGCAGCAATAATGATCTAAAAAGGAAGACAACTACAGAGTGTGAGTAACCGGGGGTCCGGGGATGAAAGCCACAGATTCTCTTCTCCTCAGCGGTTCAGTGTAGCCCAACAAATTACATCACGTATGCTTTAGCCTGGCAGCACCTGGCAAACGACAGAAAACTATATAGATTGTGGGTGGTATGAGGTTTTCAGTAAAAAGGGGGTATAAATGATCCTTTAAAGACTAATGGTGGCTACCCTTGTTAAAACTAATCTCAGGGTGTCAGAAACCCCAAACAAGGTAAACGTTGTCAGGAGCTCTTTAAGCTTCATGCATAAGGTGCTCCACAAATTCACACCTCCTTGCCTCAGTGAGACCATACACCTCAGACAAGCTCCTAGAGCTCTCAGATCTGCCTCTCTCTCCCTCCTCATAAAGCATTCACTATGATTAGCTACCGCCGATAGGTCCTTCTCTTTTGCAGCAGTGCCTGACTGGAACTCCCTTCCTCCCTCCGTTCCACTCTCCCCAAGTTCCAATCTTATCTGCTTGCCTCTCTTACAGCCTCTGTAACATGTTCATGCTTACGCTGATGCTCTTCTATTTCTTTCAACACTCTATTCGTTCTCCTCCTACCTACCCTCCTACCTTGCCCTTACCTGACCTTACCTTCATGTACAACCTTCTTTGTCTACCTCCTCTTCCCATCACATTCAACCTTGTCAACCCCACCTTCCCTTTACCTTTTGTTACTGGATTCTGCTGCCTGTAGTCTTATTTTGAACAAGACTTGCATTATGTTTTTTTTTTTTTTCACTAAAGTGTAAATACCTTTTTGAACTGTTATATTTATGCTGTATTGTATATTTATGCCTTGCCTCATGCTGTATATTCAGCCCTTGTTCTCTTCATCTGATTATATGTGTTATTGTACTGTTCAGTATTGCTTGTGGAAATCCTGAGTCAGACCCGAAAAAGGGACTGTAATTGTCTCAATGGACTTACCCAGTTACCAAAACTCAAATAATAATCTTTTTTTTTTTTTTATTCAACTTTTTTCTGCCTCCTGAGCCCTGGCAGGGGCTTCAGCGCTCTGGTTTACGACTCTCTCTCTTGGGTCCCACCGCTCCCGCACTTGCCGATCCTGATAATTCTCCCACGGCTTGCCTCCCCCCCCATGGTGGGGCCAGGGAGGTAGCACCCCCTCCCTGGAGACCCAATCCAGATGTCGGGGTTGGTCCTCAGATGCGGTGGACCATCATGGAGCCCTGTCAGGCTCCTTTTTCTCCCATCCCCCCTCCCTACTGACATGGTTATGTTGGAGCATGCCTTCCCACCTGTATTGCCCTCCAGCCACCGCCAGAGGGTGATCAATGGGCAGGACGACATGGAACCCTTCCCCGAGAGAGGGGAGCAGTCCTCCGGACACTCACTTCTCTCTCCCCCCTGCTGACCTGGACTCGTTCCTGAACCCGGGTCACCAGCATGGCGCGAGGTGTAGCAACCAGCGCCTCAACCTCCAGCGCCACTGGGTTGGCTAATAATAATAACCTTGAGTAGTTCTTCACTGGGGAGGGGACTTTTTCTATCATGCTTTGCTTTGTAGCACTTTTTACTCCTCAATCTCTAGCAAGAGTTTTTCTGCTGGAGTATAACGGTTGAAGGCTTTGTGACCATGCTGTTTCGAAAATTCTTTGAACTGCAAGAGCAGACATTGACTCACTATATCCAGGATCCACTTGTCTGTGGTTATTCTTTCCTACTTCTGGGAATAGTGAATTAACCCCCCCTTCCCTCAGCAATGGTTGGGCAACCTGTGCAGACCTGTCAGGGGTTTTGCTTTGCTTGGGCTTTGGGAGTTGGTGTTGCATCCGCATAGCTCGGACCTCTTCTGCCTCCACCCCTGAAGAAACCTCTCTGTTGGGAGTAGTCATCTGTGAGGTAAGCGTAGGGGATATATCCCCTTACCTCTACCTCCCCTTCCAGAAGGCCTGTAGGAAATGGAGGCCTTCTGCTTCTCAGCGTTGCTTTTGTACTGTAGGTGGTCTTGTATTCATCCACCTTTTTCATGTAAGCCTCTGTTTTGTCACCAAACAGGGAATTTCCCTCACAAGGACAATCCATTGCTTTTGAGTATCCTAGGAAAGGTTTGTGATTCTAAGCCAGGCAAACCTTCCTAGTGACAATGTATGTTCCATGACCCTGGATGTAGTGTCACTGGTGTCCACTGCCATGTGGAACTGGTACTTGGTGGTCTTTGCTGTGTCAGCTAAATACTGTGTGAGGTCACCAGTACCTTTCTCGCTAACTGCCAGACTGGAACTCCAGAGGGCTTTCTGGTACTGAGTTGTGTTGGCCAAGTATGCTGCCTGCCTGCCTTAAGAGCAGGGAAGCTGAGGTATAGGCTTTTTTTGCTTATACTATCCAGCTTCCTGGAATCTTTCTCATGGGACTGGGAGGAAAGGGGCACTTACAAAAATTTTATAAGTGCCATTTTTGAAGGACTTCTGGATGGATAATAGCAACCTTTTTTTGTGGGAGTTAAGCCCATCATATTCCAAAATTCAACCTCATCATCTTCAGCAGTCTCCTATGATGCGATGTTGAGGGTGTTTGCCATTTGCCTCACAAAAATATAGTGTGAGGTGTACTCATCGGGGGCGGGGGGAACCAAATTCTTGTTTAGAAGAACCATCAGGTTCTATGTGTTCTCTTTCCTCCTCCTTGTAGTAGAATTCAGCCCCGGCACTGAAATTGACACTGGAGCGGGGGTGGGGAGGCATATTCATGAAATTCCCCATAGCCTGGAAAGCCTGAAGAAATTGCCATGCCTTTGTCATGCCTGCTACTGAGGGCATTCTATTTTTGTCTACCAGCAGCTCCTTTCCTTCTTCAGGAGGTGGGACAGTGACATGGTTTTCATTTTGTTTTTTTCTTAGCAGGCACTGTCTCTGGTGTCTGCTCAGAGACTCTTTTATTTTTACTGGATTCAGGGTTCCTTCATTCAGAAATTTTTATTTCTGAACCATTTCTTGCGGCCTTTTCTTTGTTATGCTGCTTATTTAGAGGGGATGCACCCTCATCAGAACCTTTAGTTGACAAGAAGGCTGAATGAGAATCCATAATATCTACAAATTTTTAGCCCTTTTCTTTTGCATTTCAGGGCAAAACTTGAAAGTTCACAATTGACAAAAATCATAATCTTGAATCCAGGCACCTCAAATACAACTTGTGGCATTATGCCTTAGCTAGGACTTGAAAACAATTTGAACAATTTGTAAAACCTGTGGGTCCCATCTTCTTGGGCCCGTCAGTCATGCCAAATACTGACCACTCTGGGAAGACGTTTCGATTCCCAAAACCAAAAAAAATATATATATTTTTAAAGGAGAGCTGCACTGTACCGGAAGGTCATTTTTCCCAGTAGGAGCATTTTTTTAGCAACTGGTTCACATTCTGTTATTGTTCCATCTCTACTTGCCTCTTAGTGACCTTGGTGGTTGTTTCTGATTGACATTGTAGTGTTGAGTGCCATTTTAGAATTGTATGATGCAGTTTGTCCCTCTCCAACTAATGAGTTATATAGTAGAACATAAATGCATTGCTTCAACAATGGAAGAGCTGAGCAAGGGACATAAATTACATCATACAATTCTAAAATGGCACTTACTATCTGTGTGTAAATAAGAAAAACCCACTAGGATAACTAAAAAGCTAGTAGAGATGGAACAGTGAAAAAAAATGAACTAGTACTTAATCAAATTCTACCAGGAAAAAGGACGTGCAGATTCAGTGCAGTTCTCCTTTAAGTTAGAATACAAAAGGGAGGGGGAGGAGCCAAGACATGGCTGCAGGTAGCTGCTTCATGAGTAAGCTCTGTAACAAGGTCTGAAAAACTGCTGCTTCTACTATGCGTTTTTTGCCTCAACACATGGTAGATCAAAGAAAACTTAAATCTTCTGTCCCCTCTGAGGAGTATGAATCTCCTAGGATCAGACCTTTAGAAAAATATTACAGATCTGAAACTGGCCTGGCGGGCATGGGGAGAGCCGAAGTAGGAAGCGCCGAAAGCTGATCCACTGCAACCTGAGGAGCAGTACGCAGAGAAGCTACAGCTAGCTACAGACAGCAGCTCCCAGGTGCGTCAAAAATATTTTGACCATTGGCAAACCCAGCATATTCCATCTTATGTAGACAACAAAGCAAAAGCTTTTAACTTACCCTCACACAAAACAGAACTTACATTAACTAGAAAGTTCTTGTCACCAATTAGACAGCTTTCAGTGAAGCAAAGTGTGATCAAAGGGACTGACTTAAAAGACACAGCAGAGTCAGTAGAACCAGCAGAAAATCATGAACCACACACTGCAAGCACATTATTGGACTATGATAAGCTGTTAGAACACACCAAAATGGCTAAAGGTCACCACTCAATTGATTCTTTGGGTGAGGCTCTTGAAAAACTATTAACATGGACTCAGTCTTTTGAGTTAGAATTTCAAATGTTTTCTTAAAAGGTGGACTTTTTACAGCAAGATGCCAAACAAAATTGGGGGAACATCAAAAATATTTCAAATCAACTTAAAAGAAAGATGTTGAAAAAATAACAAATAACGCTACAGCAGTTGAAGCTACTACTGCCAACTTATTGAGGGATAATATTGTACTTACAAGGAAAATTGAACTGTTGGAGAATCAGAAAAGATATAAGAAGTTTCGCTTTGTCGGTTTGCCTCTTCTTTGGACCAAGAATTCGAAAATGTACGAGACCTTATCAAAGACATCTTGGTGACTGTATTTGAACTGGCACAAGATAATTTACCTTTCATTACTCGAGCGTATAGATTTCAATCAAAGCAAGAAAAGAACCATCCAGATCAGGATTCAGATCAAGTTCAGCAGCAGAAGCGCATGATCTTGGTGTCCTTTGCCTTTGATACATGCTGCGATCTGATTACTAGACTGCCAAGATTAAAGGCATCATTGGTATACAAAACATTTAAGTTCTCGGTCTATCCGGACCACTCCTTTGCAACCCAACAAAGACGAAGGTGATTTTTTGCGTTCAGGCAGCAACTCCCTGAGATGGGAGCAGAGTTCCAACTGTTAGCCCCTGCAAAGCTAAAGATAAAATACAAAGGGTGTACAGCGGATATTCTTTGAGATTGACCAGCTCTCTGATTTTATCAGAAAATATGATCAGGAAAGTGAGGGATGTAGAAACCAGCTCACCCACACTATCTGAAAAGATGATGAACCTTTGAAGTTGATGAATCTTTAAAGATAAATATTGACTCTGGGGTGTAATATGGGTCTAATAAAATTGGTCAAAACAAGTTGTAGCAGCTTTAAAGTTAAACACTGACTCTGGGGAGTATTATGGGTTTAATAAAATGGGTTAAAATAATGTAATCTTGTGACTGCACTGTAAGCGATTTAGAACTTAAAATCTAATTATTAGATAAATTCTACTGTCAGGTGGGCAGTGGGCTAGCTTTTTTTGTGTGTTCTTATAATATATCTGAACACAGAATAGTAATATTCTTAAGCTACTGTACCAGAATTACCTGGAAGTTAAATAAGTTAAGATTAATTTAATTTCTCTTTCCCCCACATGATGTGGTGCAGACATGCCTTATACATTAAGGAGTATAAAATTATATAGGGGAATAGTGTAATGGAAACATTTTAAAATGTGTATGTCTAATTGTATGAATTCAAAACTTGAAAAATTAATAGCTGACGGTATATCCTAGAGGTTAGAATAACGAGCTGTGAACGAGCTTGGAACACCCCGCAGACCAGACCTTGATTTGATGCTCACAATCTCCACTTGCATACTGTGCAACTCTGAGCAAGTCACTTAACTGCCCAGTGCTCCCAGGTCGCCCCTGAAAACAGGCACTTGTGCCTAGTGGGCCTTACCTAGTTACCAAAGACAAAAAAAAAAAATACAGAAATGTAGTCTGGTTCCTTTATAAACAGAACCACAACAAAACTGGAACACCAACTGCCGTCAAAACTGAATCAAGATGCAAACTGTCTTCTTGGTTCCCCAAACAAGGAACAGAGAATAAAACGCTGAAAAAATTGTAAAGTGATATAATTTAAACCATAGCATAAGGTTTTTTAAATAAAATTTGAAGCAGTTTCCAACGGCAGGATCCATGCTATAAAACAGCTTTCTCCAGTTCCTGGGGACCAATACAGAACTGGAGAAAAACACCAGAAAACACACAAATTCGCTCTAACTAAGGCACAGTATCGATAAAGAAACTAGCAAGTTAATCTCTGTAAAAATAATAAATAGTGATCGGCTCAGAAATGTACAGAAGAATTCAGGATGACTTACTTCTTCAGGCAGAGAAATAAATCTGCTGTTAGAATGTAGGGTTGAGTGTGCACCACACAGCAGATGTTTTAATTTCTTTCTAAGATTATTAGCATAACATTCTAGGCTTCAGGGCAGCTCATTCCAGGTGAGTGATTGCAGTTAAGCATAACAGAAGACTGGTAAATAAACTGGAGAGTTTGGGGGTGGGACAGAAAATAACAAGTTGGGTGGAGAACTGGCTGACGGGTAAAAGCCAGAGGGTGGTGGTAAACTGGGTGCATTCCGGGGAGGTAGGGGTGAGTGGGGTTCCCCCCAGGGGTCGGTGCTAGGGCTCATCCTATTTAACATCTACGTCAGCGACACAGAGGAAGGGTTACAGAGGAGGGACTGCCTTTTTGCAGATGATACGAAGATCTACAGCAGGGTGGACACCCCAGAGGGGCTGGAGGCTATGAGGGAAGATCTAAGGTTGCTGGAGAGGTGGTCAGAAACATGGCAGCTAAAATTTAATGCCAAAAAAATGCACAGTGATGCACATGGGGCAGAATAATCCTCAAGCCAAGTATAGTTTAGGAAATTGGGGAGGGGTCTCAAGCAAGTAGCTACTTCTGTCACTTTCTCAGAAGTACTTCCTGCGAGAGGCAAGGGAGAGCACAGGAGTGCATGCACCAGGAACTTTAACTCATGGTTGAAGAACTGGTGCTGTGAGGAAGGGTTTGGATTCATTGGTGACTGGGGACCCACCTGGAGGGATGGAGGTTTGTTCAAGCCTGACGGCCTGCATCCATCCTGGAGGGGAATCCAAGCACTCTATGATAAGTTTAAATGCTACATTGACAAGCATTTAAACTAGCAAAGGGGGGTGGCAGGCCAGCAAGGAGGGTACCTACTTGCTCACCCCCCACAGCTAGCAATGGAACCAGTGAACCAGAGGAGTGGTTATCTCTGCATAGCAGTGTGCAAAAGATGGAGATTAGTGCCCAAGAGGTGGATAGGCAGAAATGGGGCAAAATTCAGCAGAAGGGCAGACAGCAAGGAGAACCAGGGATAAAGGACAACCAAGGAAGGGGCTGGAGTAGAACAACGAAACAGTCTAGGAGGTCAAATCATGGAAAGCCATGTGTGCAAATGCCAGGAGCCTTAGCAACAAGATGGAAGATCTGGAGGCTGTCATGGTGCAGTCAGACCTGGACATTGTGGCCATCACTGAAACCTGGTGTAATGATAACCACGACTGGGAGATGGCTGTACCTGGCTACAACATATTCAGAAGAGACAGAGCAGGCAGGAAGGGAGGAGGAGTGGCACTGTATGTGAAAAATGACATAAGGGCCACAGAGATCCAGGAGGAACAAAATGGGGAGAGATACTGTGGGTTAAGCTGGAAAGGAAAATGGGGACAGCCATCCACACAGGTGTGGTCTATAGACCACCAGCCCAGGAGCAAGAAACAGATAGGGAGCTGATACTAGCCATCCAAAGGATGGCAGACGAGGGTGAGGTAGTACTGGTTGGAGACTTCAATATTCCAGACGTGGACTGGAGCATCCCAGCAGCAGCATCAACTAGGAGCAGATTTATCCTGGATATTCAGGGTGCCTTCCTCAAGCAACTGGTCATGGAACTAACTAGGCAGAAGGCAATACTGGACCTTGTGCTCACAAACAGGGACAGTGTGATGGGGTAACAGTGGGGGAGCACCTGGGGAACAGTGACCACCAGTCATTGTGGTTTGAAATCACAGAAAGAGCAGAACCAAACCACACAAAAACACGTATCCTGGATTTTAGGGGGGCAGACTTTGGGAAAATGAGGAGATATTTGAAAGAGGCATTAAGGGGAATGGGACAGGAATCAGGGGTTGAGGAACAGTGGGCAGTATTTAAAATGGGATTACAAGAACAACAGAATTATGCATTAGCAAGTTAGCAAGAGGAAAAGAAGAGAGACCATTGTGGTTTCCAAAGAGGTAGCAAAGAAAGTGAAAGCCAAAAAGATTGCATTCAGGCAATACAAAAGACACAGGCAGAAGGGGATAGGGATAAGTACCAGGAGAAGCAAGGGAGGCAGGGAGGTCAGTAAGGGAAGCCAAAGCTCAGACAGAAGAACACATTGCAAAATCAGTGGGTAGAGGGACAAACCCTTTACAGGTACATAAATGAAAAAAGAAAGACAAAGGGAGGGAAAGTGAGACTGAAGGGGAGGATGGGGACGTGGAGGATGACAGCAGTAAAGCTGACATATTGAACAGGTATTTCTGCTCAGTCTTTACTGAGGAAGAGGAGGGTAATGGGTCTGAAGGGTACAAGGGGTGAGAATGGTGGAGAATGGACACAAGTCCCTTTACGACGAAAGGGCCTGAAGGAACTGGAAGTAATAAGAGTTGATAAAGCAATGGGGCCAGATGGGGTGCACCCCAGGGTCCTTAAAGAACTAAGAGAGGTGGTGGCTGAACCTCTGGCTATCCTGTTTAGCTGATCACTGGAAACAGGGGAGGTACCCAAAGACAGGAGGACAGCAGATGTAGTCCCCTTATACAAAAGTGGGAACAAAGAGGAAGCAGGGAACTACAGACCAGTCAGCCTCACCTCGGTAGTGGGGAAGATCATGGAAGCACTACTGAAGGAGAGATTGGTGGAACATCTGGTTGTCAATGGACTACAGGACGCAAGGCAGCATGGTTTCACCAGGGGGAGGTCATGTCAGACCAACCTCGTTGAATTTTTTGACTGGGTGACTAGGGAGGTGGATCAGGGGAGGGCAGTGGACATGGCCTATCTGGACTTCAGCAAGGCCTTTGACACTGTGCCACATAGAAGACTATTACACAAACTGGGGAATATGGGTGGGCAGGACAGTAGTGTGGTAGGTAGGTAACTGGCTGGGTGGCAGGACACAGAGGGTGGTGGTAATGGCTGTCACTCCACAGAGGAAGAGTGACCAGTGGGGTACCACAGGGATCAGTGCTGGGACTGGTCCTATTCAACATCTTCGCAGTGACATTGCAGGGACCCAGGAAGGCAGAATTTCACTGTTCGCTGATGACACAAAGCTCTGTAACAGAGTAGACACACCAGAGGTGTAGACAGAATGAGAAGGGACCTGCAGAAACTTGAAGAATGGTCAGGGTTTGGCAGTTGAAATTCAATGCAAGGAAGTGCAAGATAATGCATATGGGGCACAAAAACCCTGGCACAATATATCAGTTGGGAGGTGAGGATATAGCATGCACCAAGCAGGAAAGGGATCTTGGGGTTATCATCTCTGATGACCCTCAAGGTAGGGAAACAGTGTGACAAGGCAGCAGTAAAGAAAATAGGATGCTGGGATGTATGGCAGGGGCATCACCAGCAGGAAAAGGGAGGTCATAATTCCGCCATATACAAGACACTAGTGAGGCCCCACCTGGAGTACAGTGTACAGTTCTGGAGACCATACCTGCGTAAGGACATAGACAGGGTAGAGAAGGTTCAGAGGAGGGCAACAAGATGGTGCATGAATTGCATCACAAGTCCTATGAAGACAGGTTGAAGGAACTGAACATGTACTCCCTGGAGGAGAGGAGGAGAGAGGGATATGATAGAGACATACAAGTATCTTACAGGAGGAACAGGGTGCAGGAATACACTATTTTTAAGCGAAAAAGATGTTCCAGGACTAGAGGGCAAGGGATGAAGTTGGAGGGAGGATGATTCAGAGGAAACATGAGGAAGAATTTCTTCACAGAACGGGTGGTGGACAAGTGGAACACCCTGCCAGAGGAAGTGTTGGGGGCTGAAACAATCACAGGATTTAAGAATGCATGGGATAGACATAAAGAAATTTTGGAGGTCAGGGGTAAGGGGCAACAGACTTCTAGGAAAACATAAACTGAACTTACAAGCTCAAATGGGCAGACTGGGTGGGCCATAGGCCCTTATCTGCCGACACTGTCTATGTATCTATGTATACACCAGGGGGGAGGGGGAAGGAAAGCAAGTGAGCAGGAGAAGGATCTAGGAATCATAATCACAAACAACCTCAAGGTTGCAGCAAGGCAGTGGGCAAAACTAGCTGAATGTTGGCATGCATTGCGAAAGGGATAAGTAGTAGAAGGCGGGAGGTGCTGATGCCACTCTACAAGTCCATGGTGAGGCCCCACTTGGAGTATGGGGTTCAGTTCTGGAGGCCTCATTTATGAAAAGATATAGATGGCATGGAAAGAGTACAGAGAAGGGCCACCAAGATGATGCATGGGCTAAGTGGGAAGCCATACAAAGCGAGGTTGAGGGTGTTAGATTTGTACCCACTGGGGATCGGGAGAGACGGGGGGACATTTAAGCATGTGAGGGAATTAATAAAATAGGGGGGAGCTTATTCTCAGGGAAGGTAGGCACTAGAACTAGAGGGCATGGACTGAGGGTGGAGGGGTGTTGGTTTAAGGGGAACGTGAGGGGGCGTTTCTTCACTGAGGATCATGGTGCCCTGGAACAGCATGCCAGAGGAAGTGGTGGGATCCAGAACTGTGGAGGGATTCAAAAGGGCATGGGACAAACACAAGGGGTTGATTAGGGAGCAGAGGGTGGAATCTATGGGAGAGGGAGGGAGGCAAGTAAAGAGGGGGGAATGGGCAGACTCGATGGGCCAAGTAGGTCCTTTTCTGCTGACACATATCTACGAACCATAAGTGAAAGAGCCCTCAGGTTTGAATTGGTTTGAAGTTGAAGAAAATACTTCGAGGTGACTGCTTTCTTGAGCTGGAGAAATAAATCTGATATTAGAATGTAGGGGTGAGCATGACCACACAGCAGTCTGAATTTCATTCCATGTTCTCTAATTAGCATAAAATTATAAAAGCTCCAGGGCAGCTCCCTCCAGGGGAATGACTGTAGTTGTTAAGCATACGAGAGGGACTCCTGGGGTTAGACTATCTGGTATACCTACAATCATTAGGCCTACAGGCCCAGATATTCAAAAGGGTTGTGCCATGCGCAATAGGGTTGCTCCAGCGCAAGTCCGAAAATGCGCCATTCTGTGATATTCAGTGGGAGGCAGATGCGCCCCCCCCAAATCACGCTGAGCAATAGCGCAATGATAATGAATGTATGCACAACTGAAGGGGGAGGAACCATGCATAAATGGCGCAGTGCGATATTCAACAACATGCGCCATGCGCAATAGGGGAGCAAGTGAAGTTGCGCGATAGCGGAAATGAGCCAAAATAAAAAGGAACAAAGGAGAGGCACAAGAACGCTACAGGGAAGGCACATGAGGCTGAACCATAGCTGCACAAAGAGGGCAGGAGGGACACACAGGGCAGGCCAGGGAAAGGGCACCTTGAACAGAGAGGCACAGGGAAGGTGTGGGGAGACACAGCCAGTGCAGAAGGGGGAAGTGCCACACAGCACAGAGGCCACCACATTTACTTGTTCCCAGTGCAGGGGAAGTAGCAGCCAGGATAGCAGGGGGAGCACAGAAACAGCTGCCAGGGTGGTGAACACAAGCCAGGGACATGGCCAGTGCCACCATCCAGATGGAGGCAGTAATGAGGGGGGTGAGAAGGCGGGAAGCAGGGGGGCGTGGCCGAGGAAGGGCCCGTCGGCAGTATGCCCCCAACAGGCAGTACCGAGCCCGCACCAGCTTCGAAAGCTGTACAGCGATACTGAGATCGTAATACCGCTTGAATCAGGCAATTCTGAGGTGACTCTGTGAGCTGTGCAGTGATGTGATGCAGGCACCCACACGACGGAGCCATGCTCTGTCAGTGGAGACTAAAGTGACAGCTTGCATGTGCTTGCTCACCATGGGTACCTTCCAGAGACCAACAGGGACACCACAGGCATAACCCAGTCGGGCTGGGCCACGCCCACCACCCAATTCCTCAAAACACTGCTGCCACATGCTGCGGAGTACATCCATTTCCCCAGCACACCGCGGAGCGCACAGCAAACATACAGGAGTTCCACAGGGTAGCACATATGCTTGGCATGCTAGGGGCAATAGACTGCACCCATGTGGTCATCCGCGACACCACCAGCCCCGAGGGGCCACATATATTAATCGGAAGGGCTATGCTAGCATCAACTGCCAGGTGGTGTGCGATGCCAGGGGCGATAATCAATGCCTGTGCCACGCACCTTGGGGGAGCACATGATGCCTTCATCTGGCACCAGTCGGCACTGTACCACAGATTCAAGAGTGGGGACATCCCCACTGGCCACTTAGTGGGTGAGTATGCAAACCACATGGACAAACTTAGGGCTTGGGAGGGGCATGGTCAGAGGTGACATGGGTAGTGGCCTACATGGCCCGGGGCAGGGCGATGCTGATCACCAAACTAACCTCCACCCTCTACACACAGGTGACAGTGGATACCCACTACGTCCCTGGCTGCTCACACCATACCGGTGGCCCCCGACCCCATCGCAGCAACGCTACAATGAGACACATGCCACCACACATAATGTCATTGAGCGGGTGTTCAGTATGCTGAAGGCACGTTTCCGTTGCCTGGACACCTCCAGCGGTGCCCTACAGTACAGCCCCTCAACATGGCCAAAGAATGGGGATAGCTGTACAGGTCGAAGAGGGGGACAGTGATGGGGATGCCGGTGACAATGGTGATGGGCAGCCCCCCCTTGGGCAACGGGACCCCCAACTGCTCAGGCTGGCACAGCTGCACTGGGACACCATCACGGAGGAGCACTTCAGCCAACCCAGGTAAGTCATGGGGCCATGTGCAACCACCAGTGGCAAAGGCACAACCCACAAACACGCATGGACACACACCAGGGGTGCATGCTGTCAAGGGAAGTGGCCGGGCATGGAACCACACACACTGCCAGGGAGGGGCGAGGTCTAACATGGCACACGGTCAGACACACACACACACGCACAAAGGGTAGGAGGCACGCCGACCCAGAACGCCACCCCTAGCCACACACATGTCCACAGACCACTATGCCTACTGCCTGTCACTGTGCGTGTGTCAGATGTTGGGCACCATTGCACAGT
Organism: Neoceratodus forsteri; assembly: GCA_016271365.2. Classification (NCBI taxonomy): domain Eukaryota; kingdom Metazoa; phylum Chordata; order Ceratodontiformes; family Ceratodontidae; genus Neoceratodus; species Neoceratodus forsteri. The sequence continues at coordinate 84,667,680 of JADMNL010000033.1, forward strand.
GGCGTACAGCACAATGCAGGCATCATCATGCACACGCAACTGTGGACAGCAGCCGGAAGGGTGTGCAGATGGACTGTGTGTGTGCATGCAGGGCCGGGTACCCACCCGTGCATTGCCCGCTGAATGACACAATGTACACAGGGCAGCATCAGACAGTAGCCACGCTGGGAGACAGGTCAGTCATGAGCCACAGTGCCACGGCTGCCACGGATGCGTGGGCAGCCCCACTGAGACCCGCCAGCAGTGATAGTCTGACCACTGGCCTCATGGGGTGGCACTGACGGTCCCCCAGTGGTTCCACTGTGTGAACGCGACCGTGCTTGCGCAGGGGTCTGCAGCACACCGAACATGCCTGCTGGCGTGCTCAGGATGCCCACAGCTGAACCCGGTGTCGACAAGGATGGTGTTGCACAATGCCGGGAACGGGGGGTGGACAGTGCACTGCATGGTGTCTGCGACGCATGGGCAAATAACTGTGTGCCCATTGTGGCCATGACAGCAGTGAATGCCTGTGTCTGCCTGTCAATGGCAGCGGTCACATCCTCCCGCAACCAGTCCATCCCTGTCAGGAGCAGAGCAGTGTCTCTGCTGCGACGCTCCTCTGCCTGGTGCAGAGCCGCACTCAGTGCATCCACCGCCGTCACAAGCTGCATCTGCTGATTGACTGATGCTTGCAGTATGCGGGTGTGCTCATCCAAGAGGTCATCTGCCTGTTCAGCATGCTGTCCCTCAGGGTGTTCGCGGCCCTGATGATCATCACCCCTTGAGGGTGGGCGCTGCACACGGGACAGGCCTGGGCATGTCCACAGGTGTTGCACTGACGCTGCCCCATGACACTGTACCCCCATGCCCATTGGCCGACTGCTGATCCTGCCCCTCTGGCTGCCGCTGCCCAGGGCTCAATGGTGCCACCACAGTGGCCGCAACAGTCCCACTGTCCTGTACACACACCAGTGCTGCCCCACCAGTGCTGACAGGCACAGGCTGGGACTGTGATGACATGCAGGCCTCCACGGCGGCACCACCCACAGCCATGGCTGCGATGTAACCTGCTGTGTGGTCATCCTGTGGCACACACATGTCACTGCCCATGACGTTAGCGACATCATCAACGGTGACCGATCCGGCACCAGCCCGAGTCTCAGCATGCTGGCATCCATGGACGCTGGCACACTGGGACACGGGCAAGGCCTCCTCCGCATCTGCTCCACCAACATCAGTCTGGACGTCCAGGCAGGCCCACTGTCGCCCTGACCCACGTATTCCTGTGGAGGTGGATGGGCTCTCCTCCATCTCCATGTGACCGGCCTCAGTGGAGAAGCCCACCACTGCTGACCCATGCAGACGCTCAGGAGCTGTAAGGGAAAACAAAGTGGCGCTATTACATGCTGACCTACCCTGTCCCCCCACCCCAATAGACAGACCATGACCCAACATGCAGTGACGGACTACCATCCGTCTGGAATCCACCACCTGGAACACCCTCAATGGCACAACGCTGCATGCTGCCAGGAACCCGCTCCTCCTGTGGGGTCAGACGTAGCACCTCCGGCTGTCCCCCACCTGTCGCAGACCGTGCTGCCCTGATGGCAGCCACCTTCTCCTTAATCCTCCGCCTGTCTGTGCCCATCTTCTTCTTGCACTCCTGCACGGAGTGCTGGTGGCTGCCATGCAGGTTTACAGCACGCACCACCTCCTCCCATGCAGCAGCACGGGCCTGTGGTGTTCCCTGACGTCCGCTGAGAAGTGGCTCCTGGTCTAGGTAGGCCTTGAACAGGGCATCTGTCTTGGCTTTAGTGAAATTCGGCCTCCTCTTCCTTCCACGACTCTGTTCCTCTTCCTCCACAACACGCTCGGTCATGATTCAGCCTGTGAGAATGACAGGTGTTACCTGTGACTGTGCAGTCCCATGCATGTCCCAAAATCCACAGTCCACACTCCCAAACAGCATGCAACTCACCGCAATAGACTGCAGTAACCGACTATGGCCAGTGCAGCCCAATGTCGTACTTTTATAGCACAACCCATGCAAATGAGGCGAGGCGCATCTTTAAGCGGATGCAAATGCAGTGACTGCGCCATTGAATGGCTGATTAGCTGATTTGCATATGCTGGCTGAATATCATGCTGTTGCGCTTTGCGCAATTGTGTTGAGCATGCTGAGCCAAGGGCGCAGTTCTGTGACATGCGCAGTACACACCTAACTGCGCATGCCCGGGTTGATGATGCAGGCACCTGCCACGCTGCTGACGTGCTGTGCACGGGAGGCAATGCAGGGCATGGCCACCATTGTGCCAGTGGCGCTGCAGCGCTGTTCACCTATATGGCGCTGTGGCACTGGGGCGTCGTAGGCGCAGTGGAGCAACAGTGCAGTAGGCCACTACAGGAGGTGATACACAGGCACCAAATCACGCTACATGCATTGGGTTCCAGTCGCGCTGTGGCTGTCCGTGTGCCAGAGACCCTTGACCCTGTGCCCGACCTTTTCCCCTTAGGCACCATGTGTCAGGCATGGGTGCACCACTATCACGCTGTTCGGTGACAGCGCGATAGGGAATGGCAGCGCTGTACCGCACAGCATCTGCACGTGGCAGGACCGCGCTGCAGAGTGCCATTTTGACTGAACTGAGCAGCAGAGATGGGGCGGAGGCATGCTGTGCAGTGGAGCCAGGTGGAGCTGACAAACCTTGTTGCCATTGTGGAGAAACATGGGCCTTTATTTGGGGAGGCACCCCTGGACAGGGCCAGGAGTCAGGTGTGGCAGAAGGTGGCCGACGCCCTGGAGGAGGCCACCGGTATGGGGCAGATGGCAGAGCAGTGCCGCCACCGATATGGGGACCTGAGGTGAAGGGACCCGGACCTGCTTGCCAGCCTGCGGGCTCATGCCAGGAGGGGCACGGTGCCACGGCCAGGTAGTTGCAACATCCATACACTTTTATCGTCCATACGGGTATCACGGTTGCATGTGTCCGGCACATGGGAGGGGGCTATCCGGTGTTGGCCATGGTGGTGTTATCGGGGTGTGGGGTGGCTAGGTCTGGCTGTGTGGGATTGCACACACATGGGGGTGGGGGGGAAATTGCTACAGGATTGTACTGATGTTCCTCTCCATGTTTTGCACCTTAGGGCCCGCAGAACACCAGCAGGCCATAGACCGGAGGTGCCGCCTGGAGGAGCAGCAAGCCAGGAGGGGTGATGGTGGTCAGCGGCGCATGGACCCCCTGATGATGGTGAGTGCCCACATCCCATGATTACTATTGTATGCTGTATAATTGGGCGGGCAGCGGGCATGGCCACCATCCATTGACACCACTGCCATACGCCAACTTGTTACAGTCAGCACTGTCCAGTGGCACTGCATGTCTGGGAGTGCGCCAATGGTGGTCCATACTGCACTGGGCACATGGCTGTGCCACTGCCTTCACACCACATAGCCAAGTCACTGTCGGCCATGGTGGTGCTGTGCAGGACATGGGCGGTGGGTGTGCAGTGGTCCACATGGCTGTGGCTGCCTGGAGTGCAGGTCTTGTGGACATGGTCACTGTGGGTGGTCGCACACCATCACAGGGGTGTGTCACATGGCTGTATGCCATGCACAATGGGTGGGCTGCAGGGGGCTGGACAGTCACACTTATTGACTCTTCTCCCTCGTCCTAGGTGGACGGCGATTCCAGGCACTGGAACGAAATGTGAGGAAGCTGCTCCAGGTGGCAAGGGCAACACTCAAGTTTTTGGAGTGCATCCACCGCCACGGGGTGAGGAGGAGGAGGAGCGTCAGACATAGGCGCCACGTGGAGGAGGACCGGGCACACACTAAACACTTCATGCCCTACTACCTTCCCCCTTTGACCCACCCTCACCCCTTCTTCCTCTCCATATGTTCACCCTGTCCTTACCTGCCCCGCCTGTTATGTGTCCCTTCCCCCCTTGTAAATATTTGTATATATGTTTTGTTACTTCTTTTAAATATAAGCATTTTGTTATGACAACTGTGGTGGTCTCTGATTTGCAGCGGGCTACAGGTGCTCAGCTGCAGTGGTGTGCATGGCGTCAGGGGTGGTTCACACATGGGCGTGTGTGTGTGTGTGTGTGTGTGTGTGTGTGTGTGTGCAGAGGTAAACCGCCTATGGTGTGGGCAGGGGGATCAGTCACTGTCTGTGGTTTGTGTGTTGTACTCTGTGCACTGGATGCCTGTGTGCAGTGGTCCATGGGGCCTGCACTGTGTGCATGGCACTCCTGTCAGACCGTCCATGGGCATCCCTGATTGCACTATGGCGCATCTGGACTGCTCAGCTGCACATCCCTTGTTGCGCCATGGCGCAGGTGGTGTGATATTCTGTTGTCGGCCGTAGGCGCATCTTGGCCTGCACAGTTTTTGAATATCGCGCTTCTTGCGCATGGGTGCAGTGGACTTATGCTTGCTCCTGCTGTTGAGCACTTTTTGGGTGCAGTTTGAATATCTGGGCCACAGCCTTCAACTGTTAAAGGAAAGCTGTCCTAAACTGTGGGGGAAATCACCAGGGCTGCAAAAACGCCCGATTAAAACAACCAATATAGTTTAAAATGAATGGCGCTAACCTTTTTATGAGTTATTTATTGTTGTAATGTTGCTCCTGGATGCGCCATTTCAAAAGTACCGCCGCACCGGAAGACAGAGTGTGACCCTGGCATCCGGTCCTGTGCCGGAATGCTCGTAAAAATGATGAGCGAGACACATTTACACGGGATAAAAAGAAACACTGTGCCATGTAGAGGTCTATTAACTGAACCTCTAGAAGCAATTCCTGCTGAAAACGGAGCAGTGTAAGGTATTTAAAATGCGTTCTTTAAGTTGGAGCTCAAGCTAAGTCGCGCACAGTAACATAGTGCTCCAAGTGCGGGCATGCGCAGTAGCGCTAGGTTCACTGGGCGCGGGCTTGGAGCTCAAGCGTTTTCATACCTGCACTGCGCACAGCAGTGTGTTATGGGGTGCTGATAGTCCCAGGAGGGATGGGTGGTGGAGTCTCACCCACACAGGAATCTGACATCTAGCAGTAGGAGGAAGGAGGTTCTGCCTACAACCAGGAGGAAAAGACATTTAAAAACAAATTTCTAATTTTTGGTCCCAGTTTTAATCTGGAAGAAAGGTTTATGGGTTTTTCCAGCTTTTATTTACTTACAGTTTATGCCTCTTCAGTCACTCCCGCCCCCATTCTCTCAGGAAGTCCATGGCACAGGCTGGCTATATGTCATGTCTCTATGCCAAGAGCTGCTCTCTCCATGAAGCCTTGGTTCTGCCCCCCCTTCAGTGGGCCTGGAGTAGGGGGATGTCCTCAGTTCTCCCAGGTTTCATGAGGGACAGCCCTGACAGATGCAGGAGGTCCCAGATGTACTAGTGGGTCTCGTCTGCTTGGGAGCCAGGGCCATCTATTTTCTAGTAGTTTCTCCCCTCAGCTGTCAGCGTACATGGGAGCTGAAGCATATGCACGCATGATGCTGTGCTGTACGCGACCTCAAACTGACAGCCAGTCCTAGCCTGCTAATCTCCACTGCGCTGCCACCCATGGCCACCATGGTGGCAGCATTGCAGTGCAGGCAGCCATCCTCCCTCCCCTAAAGTGGAGAGTGTCCTCTGGGACATCCGATCCTGCTCCCCTGGCCGGCCTCTGATGACCCGAGCTCGCTCCTAAACGGGGCCATGGGCATTGCGAGCAGCAGCAGTTCCGATGGGCCAGCTGTTTTTAGCTTTTTTTTTTTTTTCTTGGTACAGTGAACTGCGAATGCGCCCAGTTTTAAAACATTAAAACCTTATAACTAAAAAATGAAAAATATTTTGTTTTCAAACCATGAAAAGGCCATATTCTGGCATGCAATCTACCGAACCTGCCAAGTTTCATAATTTAAATTAGTGTTTGCTTTTTCCAATGGCAAAGAAAAATGAATACATTTATTTTATTTTATGTAATTTTAAAAGAAGAATAATCAGCATTTATATAGCACTTTTCAAACAGACTGTATCCCGAAGCACTTAACAAGCAGTGCTAGACTGGTAGTGAAGTGACTGAATATGTAGTGGCAGCCATATCGCACATCAACAACCTACACACAGCCTTGGGCAATTGCATGAATGGGTTTTATGGGAAGGGGAATGTTGGCCAGGACACCGGGAATGTCCCCTACTCTTTGCAAAGAGTGCCTTGGGTTCTTTTACTTCCACCTGGACACCCACAAGGACAGCACGGATGGGTAGAATGGACCTCGGTTTAATGTCTCATCTGCAGGATGGCACACACCAACAGCACCTAATAGTGCACTTGGGTGCCAGCATTTAGGTATAAGCCCAATCCCATCGTGGACTAGAACCCATGACCTTCTGGCCCAGAGGTGGATGTGATACCAGCTAAGCCAGACTGACACTTAATTATTACTAATGATAAACTTTAAACTGCCAAACCAATTGCATCAACCTTGCTAAAGACTTGGCTCCTAGGACTGTGAAGCTGCTTAGCAAATGCCATGGTCCTCGGCCAAGATCATCCAGATTCAAGCTGTCAAAACTGACTAAACCCTAACATTGCCTGACGAATATATATCATTGCAAAAAACTATGTTGATGCAGTGGTAGGGTTCCAAAACAAAAAGGGGTGTGGTGTTAGGATTTTGCAACCATGATGACCACCCTGCTCCCCAGCCTCTAGTCTCCTGACCCAAGGCCAAGTTACAGGTCTAGGTCCATGACCCATGGGTCTAATGCTTCAAGTTACAGGTCCAGAGCCATGTCCCAAAAGTCTACGGCCTCACATAGGTCCCACAGCATCAGTCATAACTTTCTTTGCCCCAGGACCCTGCGGAAAACACAAGATCACTCATACTTTTCTTCGTGCAGGAGAATGAGCATAACTTTCTGCAATCAAGACCCTGCATTGAGCATGAGATCCATCGTGACTTTCTTTGTGCAGGGCCCTGAAGGCCACATGAGAAGCAGATCCATCGTGACTTTCTTTGTGCAGGGCCCTGAAGGCCACATGAGAAGCAGATCCATCGTGACTTTCTTTGTGCAGGGCCCTGAAGGCCACATGAGAAGCCTTGCATCACTAATAACTCAGCCAATAATGCCTTATGGGTGGGAGGGATCGTTGCGCATTACCCTTAGAGAAGCTTCTGGTGATGGCCCAGTGAAGGCATGCTTGGCATTGTGAGTGTCCACACAGTGCCGTGGGTCCCCCTATGTCTTGATATGTGCACACTTATGGGAGGTGGGTGGCGAGATTGGTGGGACTAATTACAGAAAAAAGGCCAAATTAAAGGCATGTTGGATGAAGGCCTCCTTGACTCCCCCCTCCCCCTCCAACGATGTTCCAGAGATTGAGATGCTTTTTAACGGGAGCATACCTCTGGTGGCATCAGAGAGTTCCCCATGGCAGGGGAAGGAAGGACCAATCAGAGGAACCTGGAGGTGTGGGCCTTGGAAGCAAGAAGTTTGATCGGTGGGCATTAACAGGCAGTGAGAGCCTGGAAGGGAGAGGCATGAGAGACGACAAACAAAAAAAGAAGGGTGGGCCCTAAGGGTTTATTCAGCCTTCTTCTGCTCTGAATATGTTTGGGCAGGATTTTCAAGAAAGACTGCACCTTGCACACTATTTTCAAAGACAGCACCAAAATTCAAAGGTATTATTTCTTGTAAATACTCTACATGCACCCAGACCATTGAAAATTAGATCACCAATCTAGATGGACGTTCTATATTCAGTTAATTCTTTTTATCAAGATATTCTGTTTCCAGCAACAACAACAAAAAAATTCCCCCGAGATTTGAATTTCAGGATTGTCTGTCTTATTTTTATTATTCAGAGGCAGATATGAGCCAGGAGAACCAAAGAAAATGCCCGGCCAAGGCAGTCTCGGGTGATGAGCTCCCCCATGCCAGCAGACCCTCAGCAGCAGCGTACCCACTACCTAGCTCTGGTTGCCTGGCCGTTGGCTTCGGTGACATGTACTCCAGCTCATCCTACACCACAGAGGGGAGGGGGCCTGGGGAGGGATTGAACCAACACAGGCACCACAAGGATATGCTGGGTTCAGTCTGTAGATGACACCAAGGTGAGTGAGTCTGGTGGGCAGAGGTGTCACATGATGCAAGGGCCTGAATGTGGTAAAATACAAAAATTGAGATGTGATATGTATATTTTTGCTATACAGCTTTTTTGTCCTCCTCAGAGCCCTGGCAGGTGGCTGCGGTCTCTCCTTCCAGAGAGACTCCCCCTCCAGCTTCCCTGTGTTCCCATGTTGTCAACCCAGTCAGTCCCCTACAGATGACCCCTCCCCATGGCAGGGCCAGGAGGGAGGGCACTGGCACTCTCCCCCCCCCCCGAGACCCAATCCGGATACACCGGGCTGACCCCTGCCGATGCAGGAGCCATCACGGAACTTTCCAGGCTCTGTTTTCCACTTTCTCCCATCCCCTCCCTGCTCAGCATGTGCCTCCCTACCTGTACTGCCTTTCAGCCACCACCAGAGAGCAGCAACGAGTGGGACGACAAGTCTCCCTCCCCCGAGGGAGGAGAGCAGTCTTCTGGACATTCGGTCCTCTCTCACCACTGCTGACCCCTGGCGGCCCAAGCTCGTTCCTGAATCTGGATTGTCAGCGTGGCACGAGGTGTGGCATCCAGCGCCTCAACCCTCGGCACCACTGGGCCGGCGAGATATGATATTTACATGCAGCAGGCAAGCTCCAACAGCATTTGAAATTCTAATTTCCTGTGTTCGTGGACCTTGTTTTCATAAGATTTTAGTCAAAGGAACAGGATAGGAGGAGCCATTATGAAAGCAGCCCCCCACACACACACACTGGGTAATCATTTTCTAGAAAAGATATTCTAATGGGAAACCAGGATGTGAACTAGGAGCACAAGGTCCTGAGGAATTAAAACAAAGTGACAAAATTAAAATCCAAGAAACAAACAGATGTGGCAGCAGAATGCAGAGGTGGGAAGTCATTAGCATGGCTATTGTGAGGTAGTGTGAGCTGATCATCTGCTGAAATGTCCTGTTTTATCACTCTGTAATCACTTCCAATTGCTGGTGCTTAAGTCCCTAAATGGCCAAGGTGTTTTGCAAACATCCTTTCCTGCTGATTCCAACTGTAAGTATTCTACAGAAAACAACTGTTTAGAAAAGGTGCCCCCCACTCCCACCTCCTATCCCAAGTAATTACTTTCAACTTGACTATCATCAGCAGAAGGAATTCTTAAACAGAAGAGAAAAACTCTGGAGATGAAGCATCTTCTTGGGAGTAAGGAAGTAAAGAAGAAAACACTGGCATCTTGAGAACTAGAGAAGTGAGCTTATAGATGGACTTTGTCAAGCTTCTAGTCCTTTCCCATTCTTTGGGTTTTTTTCCGCAAGGATATAACTTTTGTTTCATGCAACCTTTGGTAATAGAAGACTGGGGGAAATATTACTGCACTGGACATGTGGACATGAAGAAAGCAGTGCTGGATCTGACTTTCCCCCCAAAAGCACTCTTTACTTCTCTAGACTACGCTAAAACGTTTTCTGAAGTAACGCTAAGAAATTAAGAGGCTGTGACAGAGGAAAAACACATTTCAGCCTGGCTGCTGCCTTATGACATCCTGTGATAAAAATGTCAGGACATGAAGAAGAAATCGATGTTGTTGGATTGGACTGTTTGAGTAATGAAGGGCTTGTGGATTCTTCCGTGAGTCTGGCGAGGGCAGGATCGTCCGTGTCCAGATAAGGGTGCAGGTGGTGTATTGGTTTCTTTCAGCCCCTCAGCTGATCGGGAACAGCAGCAGGACCAAAGCATTTCTACCACTGATCCCAAAATAAGTGGTGTGAAGCCACCATATTCATATATTGCCTTGATCACCATGGCCATACTGCAGAGCCCATGAGAAGAAACTGACACTGACCGAGATATGCGACTTCATCTGTGACAAGTTCCCGTACTACAGAGAGGTTCCCAGCTTGGCAGAACTCCATCAGGCACAACCTGTCACTCAACGACTGCTTTGTGAAGGTTGCCCGGCAACAGGAAACCGGGTAAAAGGCAACTACTGGACCCTGGATCCCGCATCTGAGCACATGTTTGACAGCGGCAGTTTCCTCAGAAGGAAGAAAAGGTTTAAGAGAACATCTCGAGATCCTTGCACCCCAAACTGCATTTGTTGGGGCATATGGTTTAACAGCCCTTACTCCTTTGGGATCGTTCCTGGAGTGTCGCTGTTCCACCCGAGCATACCAGGGACCACATCATGATACGGTTCCAATCAATTCTGAAAGATGGATTCTATGTGAGCCATGGATTACCAGTGCCTGTTGCCAGCAATCCTACCCCTAGGCAAAGGGTTTCATCTTCCTTCAGCATCGAGACAGTTTTAGGGGGGCTGCTTCTCCTGAACCGGAGACTAGGGCCTGCAGCCCAGTGGGTCCTAACTTTTAACCCTTGGAACAGCTGCACTAACCCCAGGGCACCAGCAACACCCTTACAGTATCCCAGGACACATATTATCTTATACACCCTCCCCATTTACCCAGAATGTAGTACAAAGGTAACATGGGAGCATGGGCATGTGAACATACCAAGAACTTTGTTCAGATTTTTTTCCATTAACCATGGTACAGTAATTACATATTTTTCTGTTGTAAATTTGGTTAATAATTATTAATATTGAAGAAAGCAGGTAGGAGGCAGTATAGAACAGTGGTTTAAGGCTCTGAGCTGCAAACCTGAAGACCTGGATTTGAATCCCACAGCCCCCACTTGCATACTGTGTGACGCTGAGCAAGTCACAACTTCCTTGTGCTCCCAGGTCACACCTGTAAACATGCTTTCAGCTTAGTGTGTCTTTCCTGGTAAAATAAAAAAAGTTCCATCCTCAGCACCTTAATGGTAAATGTACAGCAAAGTATACATCATGATAAGTTTTTGCCAGTCATGATTGTTTATTTCTAAATATTCCAGACACTTAGAGATGAGAGGGTCTCTTATATAGTTTCAAAATTCTGAAATTTTTAAGTTCAGGTGTTCATTTCCCACATGGAAGTTTCTTTTAGTTTCTACAAAGTAATCCATTATAATTTTGAAGAGCAGGAGTTTACTTCTAATAAATAGACAACTGAATATTTTATTTAGTGTATTTTGATGTGTTTGTAATGGCTTTCTACTTTTATAATAAAATATTTGCAGTAAAAAAAGTGGCTTTTCAACTTTGCTTTTAACACTGTTAAAAAAAGCCGTCAGTAAATTCTGGTATTGCGATGTCAGAAACTGCCAACTACTTAGGAGCCCTGTGCATTTCAGTGAGAAACTAAATATATTTGTCCATCTTTTTCAAAATAAATGGCTACTTCTTCAGCAACAGACTTTGTCTTGTGCATGTTTGAAAGTATTGTGGTGCATCTGTATGGTTTCACAATTTTAAAACCATAATCGTCTTCTCTTTTCTTCTTCCCATATAAAATCTGGTTATGAAGAACATGCCACATGCTAAATTATAACAAAAGATCACGGGTTATCAAAATCACATCTCTACTAAATTTATAATGTTTTGGTGGTAGAAAGTATTTTTCTATAAAAATTTGAAAGCAGGTTTGCAGTTTCCCATTGAAATACACTGCCATTCTTGCCAGTATAGCTTTTCTGATGTCATAATACAAGGATTGCGTTGGATTATGTGTTACTAGTAGCTTGCAAAATACAAATAAAATGATGAAAAGACAATTAAAGAAACACATAAAGGCAAACAAAATGATCACAGAGGCATCTAAATGACCCAAATCTTCATTCTCTAAGATATATATTTACTAAGCATTTGCTCATTAAATTAAAGTTCAATTAAAAAAAAAGTAAGTCTGTAACATGACATATAATATGGCTACAGGAGTGCCTTTTCAAGTCCTTTGTGTTCCAGATCTGCATAACTTTGCTTCACAATTTTCTCAACCAAACAACTCAAGAAGGTAGTCTGATAAAACAGTAAGAGATGCTGAAAAAATGTCTCTCTCTCTCTCATATATAGTTATTTTTGGTGCTCAGGAGGTAGGTAACATTGAAAGTCAGTTTTATCTTGCTTATAACTCAACGATCTTTAGCAGTAGGGACTTGACCTGTTTTTGTGTTCATTCTTGGTCCCACTATCTTCCAGTTTGGCAAATGTGCCTAAATTGGCGAGTAGTTGTTGAAATGCTGAGGCAAAATTGTCTGTTTTCAGCATTTTGTCACATGAAAAGGCAAAGATTTTTCTCAAAAGCTTCATGATGTTACAGTTTGAAAACTGCCTGTTTTTCATAATTATAGGACACCACAACTCAGTGCTCTACAAAAGGAAAGGTTTGAGGTGCAAATATTTTATACTGTTGACCGCTTAAGACAGGTTTGTGGGTAAACTCAAGTAGTTTTTATTGTCAAAGCAGTATGGATTGCACCAGTATCTGTTTCTTTAGTGTTGCAAGTACAGTGCAAGCATATTCTGCAGTTAAATGTTTTTTAAAGCCATTTAAGCTGTACGGTTGTCATTTCCTTGTTGCAAATAAACTTAGGGCCAAAATGACTTTTTTGAAAGTTATTTTGTCTGCGCAATTACCACTCAACAAAAAAACTAAATAAATAAAATAAATAAAAAAAGAAAACTTTACAGCTGCTCTGTGATGGTTTATTTATTGTTCTGTTTTTAGTAGCTGGGTATGCCCACAGTAACTAATAGTCCTGTTTTCAGGGGTGACCAGGAATCAATTACAGGCCAAAATACAGTATATACAGTGTACAGACATTAGGATGCAAGTATGCAAAAACGGATTATACAGGCCAGTTGCAAAAACTGTTGCAACAATGGACGAGGCATCTAGGGTATACAGATTATCACATTACTGGTTATAGAACATAACCTATAAGGTAAAGGGATATAGGACCAGAATATGACTTAAGCGTGGATAGTCGATGCATAGCATTACTACATCAGATAGGATGATCAGCGGGTTGGGTTACAAATACTGGGGTCAGGCTGTAGAGATAGGAGAATTCAGATTGCTAACGAATCATTGTGAGCATTTAAAGGGATACATTTAAATTTGAGGGACCAAGACTTGCATGAGTGAAGCAAACGTTTTCTGCAAAAAGTTCCTATTCTGCAGTATTTTTGATCTAAGTCACATTGTTTATCGATGAGTCTAATGGCATAACAGGTATGTACTGTGCTGTAAACATAAGCTTTGTCTCATCATGTTCTTGGAAAAAAAAAGACCCAATCACATAACTCTGTGGAGCAGGCTACATTTTGGGAGGGGTTGGGGGATTTCCTGTGTGTCTCTATACTTCCTTACAACACTTCCTTCCTCAAAACACCATTTCCCTTCCTTTGGAGGAAATGTCATGTGGAAGGAAGGCAAGTGTTATGTAGACGAGGAACTTCCTCCTCTACATAACGCATGCCAAGTCAGCATGACACGTGTTTGTTTTTGGGGGAGGGGCATCTTTTAGGATGTTTTTGAAGCACTTTTCATACATCTGTATAAAAGCCCCCTGCAATTCTAAATGGTTGTCAGCAGCCATTATAAAACTAGTAAACTTCCTGAAATGAATATTACATTTTAAAAGTAGTCAGCTGTTACCAAGGTCCCTGGAATTCTGCAATTCAATGGCCATGGAATTTTCCACAGAATTTATACCATGCCACAGAATTCATATAGCACTGCAGTATTAATTGTTCTTGATAAATTTTCATTCAAAGCTATAGTTTTTGCCATAGTGCCCATCTCCCTTCCCAATCTTGTTTATCCTGAAGATGCCCCTCGATGCTCAGCATGTGATGTCAGTGATGACATCACATTATATTTCAGCCAATGGTGGAACTGCATTTTCACACAGAAATGAATAAATCATGCCATAGAAATCAGAAATCAGAAAATACTGCCATAGAAGGAACCCTGCTGCAGAAATCGGAACAAGGTGCCGCAGAGCACGAGGGGCCCTGACTATTACTTATGTTTTTTCTCCTGTTTGTGAATTTGATTTTCTGCCTGAAAGGACTAGAGGTGATGCGGAAAACATTACAAACATTTTGTTAGTGTCATCTACTATGAACTGTGTTCTGAATGGTCAGGCTAAGCCCTTTTCCTCTGGCCTTATTGCTTAAAGGGGAACAGTCAGCACTAAGATCCTTGCAACCAAGTGTGGGGCTGGTCCAAATTTGACTTTGCGTGCAAAAACTTTTATTTTTTTTTGCATACTGTTTATTGCAGTATAGTAGATTGTATCAGGCTAATTCTGTTGGCTTCCAAACTGACGTTTTCTGTAACTACAAATCCCAGAATCTTCTACAACTGACATCAGAGCAGGGCTGCAGCAGTGGGAAATTCAATAGCCTGCAGTGCATGCTAGAGTTTTCTAAGCTCCACTGGTCCTACTGTCCTCCCTGGGCTAAGTACAGTCACAGAAAAGACAGCTGGAATACCAGGAAAGACAGTGAGGGATTGAAAATAGTGGTGTTGGCTCGGCCCACAAGCAGACCAAAGATACTGGTGGGGGGAGGTGAGTTTGCCTGCCGTACCTCAAATGCATGTCTGTGCATGACTTCTTAGCTTATGATGCAGAATGCCTCATTTGCATTCCGACTTTTTCCCCAGGGATCTTCTGTTTTGAGAATAAATAATTTTATGGGTTGTCACAAAGGATTGTCTCCTGAAACTCCATTTGGCGACCCACAGAACTGCAACTGAGAAGCCGTGCCAAAATATTTAGATAGTGGGCGCATCTTATATTTTATACATACCCGATATCTGAATAGAAGCTGTGATTTCTATTAAGATTTTGTATTTTGACCTGCTGCTTATATTCAAGCGTGGCTTGTATTCTAAGGCAGCTTCTAGTAAAAGGCTCCAACTGTTAACACAACCGAGATTTGACCAAGTATATTGTTGATGGTCCACTTTTTTTTAATTCTTTGGTGACCAGATAGGACCCTCTAAGCACAATGCCTGTTTTCATGGGTGACCCAGGAGCACTGGGAAGGTTAAGTGACTTGCTCAGGGTTACACAATATGCAAGTGGAGGTTGTGGGACTCAAACTTGTGATGTACCAAGTTCCTTCACAGCTTGTTACTCTAACCTCTAGGCCATACTGACAGCACTTCATAGTAAAATGAGCATAAATATCAAACAATATTATATGAAATATATTAGGACAGGACTAAGACGAGGGTCTGGACTTTCGAGGGGCTGACTTTGGTAGGATGGGAGAAGTTCTGAAAAGACACCTTGCTGGGATCAGATTGGGGATGGATGTGGAACAGAAATGGGCCATAATAAAGAAAGGATTGATGGAGGTCACTAGTCAGTGTGCCAAAATTGAAAGTAAGAAGCTAAGGCCAACAAGCCCATGAGGTAGGGAACAAGAGGGTAGCCTTCAGAACTTCAGAAAGTACAAGCGTACGCAGAAGGAGGAGGAGGATATGATGGACTGTGTCTCTAAATCAAGGGAGGCAAGCAGGGCGGTAAGAAAGGCAAAGGCTACGAGAGAGGTACAGCTAGCATAGGGGCTTGTTAGTCGCCTGGTGCCCTTGATTAATCCCCAAATAGTCACTGTGATACAGAAAAAAGTTCGAAAAATTGCGCCCCATAGACTATAATGGTGCTCATCCCTGCACTCTCCCTGGGATCACATCATAATTTTGCCGAGCGCGGAGGCGGTGTGAGGGCAGATCTAAAGACCAGGAAGTGACAGTAACCTGGTATGCAAAAGATTATGAGTGAAATCCCCGCTAAACTACTGCGATACATATTTCTGGGGAGATATACATAGCCAGCATTTTTATGATGTAAGGCGGTGCAGATGTCTAATATTTTACCTTGGTAAGTCTCTTTAACACCTCTGGAGTCTGGAAATGTGCCCCAGGACTGGAGAACGGTGCATGTGGTGCCCCACCACAAAAGTATGCCGAGAGCTGAACCCGGGAACTACAGGCTAGTCAGCCTGACCTCAGTAGTGGGTAAGGTGATGGAGACATAGGTTAGTTACGAGCAAGAAGAGACAAAATGTCCATTAAGCTCACCATTTTTCAAGGAAAATACCCTGTTATTTTATTTTTAATACAGAAATCATTCAGATTTGCCTTAAATTCACTCATGCTCTTACTATCTACCACTTCTAATGGAAGTGAATGCCACAGTGCCACTACCCTTTGGTTATACCAGGTGCCCTCTTCATTGGATGGCTTAAGTTCCTCCTATAACTGTAAAACATGGGACCTAGTATTATATTGCTGGTTTTCAATTCCAAACCTAGGCAGTCCCAAAGGTCATGATTAGTAAAGCACTATACTCTAGAGAGAATGTCCCCAAGGTGTTCAGTCTTTCCTCATAACTCAGGCCCTTAAGATCACTTATCATCCTGGTGGCCCTTTGCTGGACCCCTCCAGTTTTCTGATCTCAGGTTTTTGTATAAGGCGCCCAGAACTGACCACACTACTCTAGGTGCGGCCTAATGAATGAGACGTATAAGGGAACTACAACTTCCTTGTCTCTACTCGCATTGTGCCTACCAGTGCTGCTCAAAATTCCATTAGTCCTCCTAGCAATCATGTGACAACGCTTTCTGAAGCTAAGGTCCTTAGATACAATTACACCCAGATCTTTTTCCTCCGTCACTTCCCTCAAAATCTGGCCCCTTAATAGGTAGTTTGCTTTGGTGTTCTTCTTACGTAAATGCATCACTGAGCATTTATCTGTGTTAAATTCCAGCTTATATTTTGAGGCTCGCTGTTCCAGATTAGTCAGTGCTTTCTGGAGGAAAATGGACTTCAGGATGTGAGGCAGTATGGGTTTGGGTTGGGGAGGTCCTGACAAACGATTGGGTCACTAGGACAATGGACAAGGGCCAGATGGTTGATGTCCTGTATCTGGATTTAGCAAGGCTTTCAGTTCTGTGCCTCATAGGCTGGTCAGGAAGCTGGAGGACCTGGGGGTGGGGGCTAAGCTGGTGGGATGGGTCAGAAGCTGGTTGCAGGACAGAATCCAAAAGGTGGTAGTTGGGGGAGAATTCTCAGAAGTGAGGCCTGTGACTAGTGGGGTCCCGCAGGGCTCGTGCACGGTCCAGTATTTAACATCTTTTTAAGTGACACTGTGAATGGGAGCAAGGGTAAAATCTGCCTGTTCATGGATGACACCGAGCTCTGTGGAAGGGTGGACAGGGAGAAGAGAAGGTAGGAACTCAGGGAGTACCTAGCTAAGCTAGAAAAGTGCTCTGGTATTTGGCAGCTGGGGTTCAGCACTAAAAAATGCAAAGTTTTGCACTTGAGGGCAAAGAATCCAGGGACCAAATACTGGTTGGATGGCATGCAGGTAACCAGGTCATAGGAGGAAAAGGACCTGGGAGTAATAATCACAAGTGGCTTGAAACACTGCACTGCAGGAGAGCAGCAGCCAAAGCAAGGCAGAGGTCATTCTGCCACAGTACAGATCATGGTAAGACCACACCTGGAGAACAACGTGCAGTTTTGGTGTCCACATCTTGAGAAGGATATCAACTTGCTGGAGATGGTCCAGAGAAGGACAGCCAAGGTGTTCCAGGGTCAGCAGGACAAAACCTACGAGGAGAGGCTCAGGGGGCTCAACATGTGTTCTCTTGAGGAAAGAAGAGAGAGAGAGAGAGGGGAGACATGATTGAGACCTTCAGGTACCTTAAGGGTAAGCACTGAGGGCAGGGTGAGCACTGAAGGCCTCTTCAGCATTAGTGGGAACAGGACCACTAGGAGGCACAGCCTAAAAGCTGGGTGGGGAGGGTTCAGGAGGAGATTAAGTACTTTTCACCAAGATCCTGATATGCAAACTGAAACTGTTTGGCTAAAGGTGTTCTTTTCTACTTCTGATTTTATTATTCTTGGATACTGTTATCGCCCTCCTAATTCAACTGTGGACATTTTAGAGGCTATATTGCATGAAATGGAATTGGCCAAATCACTGGGAAATGTTGTGATTACTGGGGACTTTAATATGGCAGATATTAATTGGACTAACTTCTCAGCAAACAATAGCTTGAGGAATAGATTATTAAATACATGTACCCAATTAGGAATTAAGCAATGTATAACAACTCCTACGAGAGGAAATAATGCATTAGATCTTGTTCTAGCAGATGATGATCTAATAATTGATAATATTAAAATTACTGAGCCAATTGAAACAGTGATCATAATACAATTACATTTAGTATTAAAAGGACTTTGTTTATACTCCGAATACAACAGTCATATATTTATATGACAAAGCTGATCTTATTGGTATTAAACAAGATGTTAGAGAACTAAATTGGGAATCAACATTATTACTCTCTTCCCCACAGCAATGTTGGGAATCTTTAAGAAAATCATTGGGCGGCCGTCCCAGTTACCCAGCAGTTGGATTTCCATCTGTGACCTGGGTTCGGAACGGACTCGGGTCACTGGAGGGCTGGCTGGGGGGAGAGGGATGGAGCATCTAGGGACGGCTCTCCTTCTCTGGGGGGGAAGGGGATGCACACCGGCGCATGCTGACTCCTGGCGGAGGCTGGAGCACAGCAGTGACGGCCAGGCTTGGTGTTGAAGGGGAGTGACAGATGTCAGCGTATGCCTTGACGTCAGGACGTCATTCCCCACAGAAAAACCAGGAAACGCTTCCTGGCTGGCTGGATGATGGTCTCTCTGTCCTCCGCTGCCGCCGATCCCATGACCAACACACCTCAGCGGTACCCTGGGCCAATAGAGTAGCGCTGGTGCCTTCACCCTTGGAGGAGGGGGACCCTTCCAGCGAAGGGATACGCCGGGTCACCCGGGGGCCCGCCATATGAGGTTGGTAGCCGGTGTGGGAGTCACGGCAGGCAGTCGGGAGGGACAATGGAGACCTGAAGGAGTGGGCAGCCAGGAAGAAGGGGAGGCGCAAAAAAAAAAAAATTTATTTTCTAAGAGATCAGTATATTCCATGCAAAATAAAAATCCCCAATCACAAAAAAGTGCCAAAATGGATGAATCAAACTATTAAAAGATTAATTAAAAAAAAAAGAAAGTACAATGCTTTTTTAAAAAATAAATCATCAGTACGCTGGAATTCTTACAGAATTCTTCCAAAAAAAAGCAAAAATATGATTAGAAAAGCTAAATCTAGGTGGGAATATAATTTGGCATGTAATGCAAACAAAACAAATAATAAGGAATTTTTTTCTTGTATAAATTCATTAAAAAAAACTAAGTCAAGTTTGTACATTATTAGACAATAATAACATTATTGTCTATGACTCCAAAACAATGGTGGATTTACTTAATACCCAATTTTGTAAAAACTTTACTGATTTATTAAGTGATAATTCAGTCTCGACTTTGTCTGATTCTGTAAGTGATAACACTAATTAGTTTTTCTAAAGATACCATTCACAAAAATTGTTAACTCAAAAAGGTAAATATAGCCCAGGTCCTGACAATGTACCTGGCCATCTGTTATTTTATTGGCAGACATTTTGGCTGAACCCTTGAAATTAATTTTGATTTTTTCTTGCTGAATGTTACGTCCCACAAGATTGGAAGGATGCTTATGTTGTCCCAATACAGAAACAAGCATTTGTCAATGCTGAATGTTGGCTTGCTGGCATTGGCATTGGTAGTGCAGGAGTTAGACAGATGCATCATAGGAATGGCAGTGAAGTATTGAACTGATGCCAACCCACCCCCACCCTGCAGAGAGTGACAAGCATTAGGGTGTCCCTTTGGGTGTTTGGTAGTGCAGTGCGGGAAAACATGTCGGGCAGGATGTGAGAAATGACAGCTGCACAGTTCATAAGGAGGTGTAAAAAATGCCAGTGTTGAAAATGTGGCGTGTAAATATACCAAATTTATGACTACTAGGGTGTGTGGAAATAGCTTCACAATGCTGCAGCTTGCAACACTGCCATTTATGGCGTTCGGCACCAAATTTTCAACATAGGCATTTTAGCACCTCTGCTCATGTACAGTGTCACTGTTATTTCCTCAAAGTGTCCCAAGAAGTGATTTCACATAGCGACCACGCCTATTCTGCTACCGGAAGTGCGAAAACACATTTTGGGCACAATATGTCAAATGATGGCTGTACTGTTCATCAAGAGGTGTGAAAAATGGCAATGGTGAAAATCCAGACTGAAAATATCACAAATAAATGGCCAGTGCAGTGCGTGCAATCTGCCAGCGCATGCTGCATGCTGAACCAATATTAGGTATCATCACCAAATTTTCAACATAGGCATTTTAGGTCCTCTGCTCATGAACTGTGTCACTGTCATTTTCATAATCTGGCCCAAACACTGATTTCCCACAGCGATTGCACTATTGTGCGCCGGAAGTGCGGAAACACATTTCGGGCAGGATGTGGAAAATGACAGCTGTACTGTTCACAAGGAGGTGTACAAAAATGACAATGTTGAAAATCCGGCAATAAAATATTGTGAATGTGCGAAGTTACGAGCCTGCGTAGCAACTGTGCAACGCATGCGCTCGTAAAACAGGCATTTGTTGGATTTTTCCACCAAATTTGGAACTTCGGCTTTTAAGAGGGCACCTCATGAACACCACCACTGTCATTTCGAGATGTAGTCCGCGAAGGTGATTTTCTGAGTGACTGTGAAATCACCTTTCGAGGCCAATAAATGCCATGACAGTGACAGAATTCATGAGGAGGGACCCCAAAAACCCCATGTTGAAAATTTGGTGCAAAAATTCCAAAAAATGCCTGAGATATGCAACAAAGTTGAAAAAACCCTGTCCAGGCCATTATACAGCTTACCAGCATCTCCTCAGTTCGCGGTCGGCTTTGAAGAGTGCAGACGTGTTCCCGGTCCACAGAAGATCGTTGCGCCGGAGTCCAGAGGTGAGTATGGGGTGAGGGGGAGGTGTGGGGAGGCAGGGTGCGCAGTGGGTGGGTGCGGGTTGTGGGGGGGCAGGGAGAAGTGCCGTGGGACTGTTTTAATTTACAGGTTTAAAAAAAAACGACGAGGGACGTTTGCCACCCTGGGGTGGGCTCCCAGCGTGGCAGAATGACGGCTAGAGGGGGCATGGAGCCGACAGGGGATTGGGCACCCCGTTGGCCATGGCATCAGTTGCCATGCTGGGATGGGCTCCCAGCGTGGCACCCTGTACTCGGGGGGGAGGACAGTGGAGCTGACGAGGATTGGGCACCCCCGTCGGACATGGCATCAGTTGCCACGCTGGGGTGGGCTCCCAGCATGGCACCCTGTACTGGGGGTTGGACAGTGGAGATGACGGGGATTGGGCACCCTGTCAGCCATGGCATCAGTTGCCATGCTGGGGTGGGCTCCCAGCGTGGTACCCTGTACTTTCGGGGGCGGCCGCGTACGGGAGGTGTGTCATCTGTGCCGCTGCATGACGAGCTTGTCTCTGATTGCAGCGGCACTTTGTTTTAGAAGTTATGTCCACTTTACATAATGTTGGTGTCAGCGCTAGCATGCTGGCTTATTGGGGAATGAGGGACACACCTACTGATGCGTGCCCTGCATTCGCCCAACAGCAGCCGCGCCCCCAAAGCTGCACTCTCCCAATATGTTGACTTGCATGCAAGCGTAGCAAGCCAACATAAAAAGGGCCAAAAAATAGGTGGGAAAATTATCGTCCCATAAGCCTTACGTCCTCAGTCTGTAAAATCCTTAAGAGTATAATAAAAGACATGATTGAACCTGTTTTAAGTGTTTGTGACTCTGAACAACGCGGGTTTAGAAGTGGACATAGCTGCATCACTAATTTGAAGTGTTTCTATGAAAGCATTCGTTCTCTCATGGATAATAAGACTCCCCTGTGATATTATATTTATAGACTTTAGTAAGGCATTTGATGTAATGCCACATTGGGCTCTATCTCAGAAACTCTGTAAATTGAACATCAATACCTCTTTGATAAAATGGATATTGAACTGGTTACATTTCAGGACTCAACAAGTTATTATTAATGGAATAAAATCAGATAGCTGTTCTATCTCCAGTGGTGTGCCGCAAGGATCCGTCTTGGGACCTTGCCTTTTTCAAATATTTATTTCAGATGTTATTAAGGAATGTTCATTGGTTAATATTAAGTATGTGGATGATATTAAAATTGGGAGTGTCTGTACATCAGCTTCAGATGTGCAAATTATTCAGAATGATTTAAATTATATCACAGAATGGGTTAACAAATGGGGTATGAAATTGAATACGTCCAAGTGTAAAGTTATGCACTGGGGCCCAGATATTCAAACTGCACCAGGCTGTGGCGCAAGCGTGGGCGCAGCTCAACTTGGCTGTGCAGGGGTGTGGACTGGGCGATATTCAACGGAGCTGCGCCATGGCACAGCATCGTTGAATATCGCACCCTTGCCACCCGCAGTGTGCATGGCACAGTGGCACTGCGCCAGCGCAAGTGGCCAGAGTGGAGCATGGGGATGCGCTAGCGCAAGTTCCATTGCGCTATGCACAGCAACCGCGATATTCAAAACTTCACATGCAAATGGAGCCATAATATATGCAAGGCGCACATGGGGCCATTTGCATATCGATATAACTCCATTTGCATGATAGCGCTGATCCCCGACGACTTGTGCCTGGCGCCCCTGCCAGAGCAGCAGCCGTCGGGGACCGACACCCCCTGCAGCCCGATCGCGGGCATTTGTATTAAAAAAAAATAACTATTCTGTCCAATATCCCTGGTGGTCCAGTGGACCACTGTCTGCCCGATCGCGGGCATATGTATAAAAAAATGAAAAGTTCCAATATCCCTGGTGGTCCAGTGGACCACTGCCTGCCCGATCGGGGGCATCTGTATAAAACAGTAGAATTCCATCCCATATCCCTGGTGGTCCAGTGGACCGCTGACTGCCCGATCGCAGGCATTTGTATTAAATAAAATAACTATTTCAAATATTCCTGGTGGTCCAGTGGACTGCTGTCTGCCCGATCGCGGGCATCTGTATAAAAGAAATTAAAAATTCCAATATCCCTGGTGGTCCAGTGGACTACTGTCTGCCCGATCGCAGGCATATGTATGAAGAAAAATAATTCCAATATCCCTGGTGGTCAAGCGGTACCCCCCTTCCCACCCGCCCACTGAGCCCCACCCCCAGTCAGCCGGCGGGTGGCAGCACCCACCCGCCTGCCACCCTGCCGACTGACTTACGTCGACAGGGCTGTGCTCCCATTGGTCCACAGCGTAAGCCAATGGGCATGCAGCCCGTACCATACTACACATCTGGAATGTATGCGGGCTGCACACCCATTGGCTGCGTGCTGTGGACCAGTGGGCGTACAGCCCTACCGGCGGTGTCAGTTGGTGGGCAGCAGGTGGGAGGGTGCTGCCACCAGCCGACTGACGGGGGCAGGGCGGTGGGGGCTCAGTGGGGCTGGGTGGGGAGGAGGTACTGCTGGGCCACCCGGGGATATTGGGTATTTTTTCATCATACCTGCGTCGGAAGCAATCACTGAACCTCGAACAATAACAGAGCTTTAATTTCTTTGCACTGATGCCAGCTGATGGGCTGCTGATCACTGGACCACCAGCAGACAAATTGTTATTTTAACAAGCTCACCCATTGGGCAGTCAGCGGTCCACTGGACCACCAGAATATGGTGAATCTGTTTTATACAGATGCCCGCGATCTGGCACACTGCAGTCCACTGAAAGGATATGGGACAATTCTACTGTTTTATACAGATGCCCGCGATCGGCATGGGGAAGCTGCCAGGCAGCGGACAGGTAGCCACCCACAGGTGGCAGCTGCCGTTTTGCACCCTGCAGTGCAGCAGCTCACCTGTGGGTGGCCATCAGTTGTTCCTTTTTTTTTGGATCAACTTTGTGCTGGCGCAGGTTGGGGTTGCGCATGCATGGCTCTGCACATCCCGGGCTGAATATCGGGCTGTGCAGGGTATGCATGGGCGCCCCCCCCACCTGTGCCTGCATGTACATTACTGATGCGTGCGGCTGTGGGTTGTGCGCTCCTTTTCCTTTTGAATATCGCGCCAGGGCGCATCAGTGAGTTGGCGCATGGCGCAACACTGTTGCACCACGCGCAGCCCTTTTGAATATCTGGGCCTTGGGGCTTTCAAATTTACATAATCAATATATTCTGGGCAGCACAACCTTGACTCAAACATCAGATGAAAGGGATTTAGGAATTATGATCTCTGATGATTTATCATATAATAAACATATACATGAAATCATTAATAGCTCTAATAAGATCATTTGGTCTATTTTTTGAAATATTAGATCCAGAGATCAGACTGTATTGCTCCCTTTATTCAGAGCATATGTTAGGCCACACTTGGAATATGCCTCTCAGCTTTGGAATCCATACAAAAAAATCAGAATATCAAATGCTGGAGGGTGTACAGAGGAAATTCACAAAAAAAATATCTGGTTTTGAAAAAATTCCATATTGTGAACGTATTGACACTTTAAAGCTTATGTCACTTTCAACTCGCCGCCTTCGAGGTGATCTTTTAATTTTGTATGACATCATTAAAGATCCATATCTCGTGCGAAATGGGTCTCGAATTTAAGGATCATTCCTATCAGTTCAGAGGACATCCATTACAGTTCATCCAGAAATCATTTAATCACAATAATAGAAAATATTTTTATACTGTAAGGGTAATCAGCCCTTGGAACAAATTGCCGCTCTATGTGGTTATTAGTGAAACAAAGAATATGTTCAAACATCGATTAGATGTATTGATAAACTCCGGTTACAAATTGACTTATTTTTCACTGGCTTAGTATGGGAGCATTATGGGTCTTGGCCTTCTAGCTCCCTTAACTGACCTTAGTATGAACCTTAGTAGGGTGGTGGCCAAGTGGGATGAGCTGCTAGAGGAGGTAGTATCCCTGAAAATGGTGGACTGCTTCAAGGAGGGGTGGGTCAGGATAAAGGGAAAAGTTACGGGTAGTTGGGGGAAGAGAGGGAAGTTGAGAGGGGGTAGAAGAGAAACAAGGAGTGGGTCAGTTGCCTGTGTAAATATACTGGGTGTCACTTGAACAGGCTGGATGGACCGTAAGGCCTTTATCTGCTGCCGGATTCATATGTAACTAGAGGTGAGGTGGGAACATGGGGAGCTGTAACAGTGCAGCAGTTGCAGCTCTGTGTCTAAAGCCGCCACCTCTCAGAATGTCTGAATGCTCCAGCCCTCAATATTCTGGAGCTTCCAGCAGACTTCCATGCTGCACCCTCATTGCAAACAGGACATCTGCAACCCTGAAGCTACCAGTAGCATAGCTGTGGTAGTGTGGAGGCAGCAGCGCGTAGACTACTGAATGAGCAGGATACTGTCTGGCAAAAAAGATACACATTTAGCCAGGGGTTTGGTGTTCACACTACCACTCCTCCCCTTTCTAGCCTGCACCCTCCGCACCCTTGAAAGCCTTCCTGCCCTACATAGAAATATAGAAACACAGAAGTTGACAGCAGATAAAGACCGAAAGGCCCATCCAATCTGCCCATTTTTTTCTACCTTATGAATGTGCCATAGGTCTTTACTCTGTCAATGTCCTATCTAGTCATACTCATCTGTATTGCTCCCTTATGCCCATACCCATGCCCTCTCCAAGTCTCTTCTTTTAGACAAGTTAGGTGCTGCAGGTCTATCTGACTTGGCAGTCAGATGGTTCCACTTCTACCTTTCAGATTGGCCCCATTCGGTCCAAGTTGGTAATGCCCTATTCCCCCGCCCATCAAGTCTGGTATCCCCAGGGCTCCATTCATGGCCAGTCCTCATCTGGATCCTCTTAAATGACCTTCCCTCCACCTGTGTCTCTTCCCACATTCCCACATACACACGTATACAGATGACAGTTCTGTTTGCTTCAGGTGTCTCGGTCCCTGAGCTGGAGTCTTCGCTTGAGTGTAACTTTGATAGTGTCCAGTATTGGTTCCATGCAAACCGGCCAGAAACGTAACACGTTTACACTACCTTACGAGAACTGATGCAGTTTGCACTTCTTTACCGCTCCTGCTGCGCTCCAGCCGGGTGTTTACACGCCACCCATCTGCAGATTAGCAATGCTGATGTGAAACACTGCCAGAATCTGCACCAAAGCAGATGGGTGGCATGTAAACGGGACACCGAGGTGATGTAGAAACACACATGGTCGACTTGCTGAGGAAGCCACTTCCTGTATTATGCAGCCTGTACTGTGTACTTGCCAGCCATTTTATAATGCTTTATTTGTGGGAAGGGAAGGTATATCAGTTCAACATTAAAACGGATTTCGCCCAGCATTGTTAGCTGGTATATATGTGCATGTCATTACACTAAGTGGTATAGCCTTAGAGGATGTACAGCCCTGTTGAGTGTTATTTACTTGTGCGATATATTTGGCTGAGTTGTGGGTCAGGATATAATGGTCTCACCACCAATCGAATGTGCGATAAATTATTTAAGGGGATGCTGAGCCTGACAGGTGCTTGCTGCAGGGTGCTTCAGGGTGCACTAGTGCAGGTGGAGCAACATGTTCACACGCTAGCAGAAATTTCTGCAGCAGTACAGTCCCACCAAAACAGGGATTGCAGTGTGTCACAATGCACTGGCCTACAGCAGTGCTTCACCAGTTGTTCACACGATCTGATCTGCACCGGTACAACTCATCTGGAAGCAGGGGGTGATGAGGCAGAAGCACTAAATGATTACTTCTGCTTGGTATTTACTAGGGAGAAGAGGGGTGATACCCAAGGGGGGAGGAAGGGCAGAAACGGGGGAAGGTGACAGACGGGGAAATCACAGAGGGCAGGATTCTGGAGGGTTTGAGGGCACTGAGGTTGGACAAGGCACCAGGACCAGATGACATCCACACCATGGTACTGAAGGAGCTGGCAGAGGTCCTGGCGGGAACTTTAGCAAACTTATTTAATGCCTCACTTCACTCAGGGTGTGTATCTCAGGACTGGAGGATGGCTCATGCGGTGCCCCTCCACAAGAGCAACCCAAAGATGAATTGGGGAACTATAGACCTGTGAGCTTCATCCATTGTGGGTAGCTGATGGAGACTATCCTGAAGGAGGCTGGTGGCCCTCCTAGAGGCCAAAGGACTACAGGACAGCAGACAGCATGGCTTCGTAAGTGGCAGATCCTGCCAAACCAAACTGGTGGAGTTCTATGACTTGGTAACTAGGCAGCTGGACAGTGGCCATGCAGTGGATGTCCTGTTCCTGGACTTCAGCAGTGCTGCATGGGAGGCTGGGAAGTAAGTTAGAAGCACAGGGGCAGGTGGAAGCAGCTGGTGAGATGGGTAGTAAACTGGCTTCGGGAAGGCAACAGAGGGTGGTGGTGGGTGGGGAGATCTCATCCCCAAGGGTAGTGATCAGCGGTGTTCCGCAGGGCTCGGTGTTGGGCCAGTGTTCTTTGGAATACTCATTGCAGACATATGACTGGGCATTAAGAGCAAGATCAGTCTGTTTGCCGACGACACCAAGATGGGAGCAGTGGTGGACGTCCTAGGGGGATGGCAGGGGTTGCAGGATGATCTGGCAAAGCTGGAAACCTGGTTGGACTCCTGGCAAATGGGGTTCAATGAAAGTGCAAGGTGCTGCATTTTGGGGCACAAAACCCAAAGAGGAGTTACCAGCTGGGGGGAGGGCAGCGAGCCAAGATAGGAAGGATCTGGGCGTTCTCATTACGGGGTCAATGAACAACTCGGCACAATGTAGGAAGGCAGCTGCAAAGAACAACAAAATGCTGGGTTGCATTGCAAGGGGTATATCCTCGAGGAAGGAGGAGGTGATTCTGCCACTGTATAGCTCAGTATCTGAAGAGGCACATTAAGTTACCGGAGGGGGTGCAGCGCAGGGCAACAGATGATGTAGGGGCTGGGGGACTTATATATGAGAGGAGGCTGAGGAGTTGAACATGTACTCGCTGGAGGAAAGGAGGGACGGGGATATGATTGAAACCTTTAAGTACATGAAAGGAATAAACAAGACAGGTATGGCAGGGCTGTTCAAAGTAAGGGAAGGGAGGGATACCCGGGGCCATGATATGAGACTGGAGGGAGGAAGGTTCAGGAGGGAGATGAGGACAGAGAGGGTGGTAGCTGGGTGGAATGCGTTACCAGCAGAAGTATCCAATAGAAAAGTGGACTGCTTCAAAAGGGGCTGGGACAGGGCAAGGGGGAGGGTCAAGGGAGGGGAAGGGTTGGAGGGAAGGGCAGTTGCAGAATAAGGGGTGCTAGCTGCACCTTCGAGCAGACTTGATAGACCACTAGGCCTTTATCTGCTGGCAAATTTCATATGTTCGTATCTGTACCGCTCGCAATGGCGCAGATCAGGTTGTGTAAACAGGCCTGTAGGAACATAAAATTTGTTAGCAGAAAAGGACCATTTGGCCCACCTGGTCTGTGCAGATCTTAATAAATGCCCCCAAACCTGTCTCCCTTACATTTGTACTAGACAGAGATTAATAAAGCTCCAACATACACCAATGTTCTCAACTCTCAATGGCAACCTGATTGGACAGGTACCCCATTTCAAGTATTTAGGGGTGTGGCTGGATCAGAATCTCAGCTTTTACACCCATGTTGATATCAGCACAAACTTTGCCCTCAGCTTGGTGGGTTCCATGTCATAGCAGTTGATCGCGGAAGAAGCGATCGCTGTTAGAAGTGTACATCACCGAAAATCAGTTTGGCAATGTCACTTTCGTAGCGCCAGAGCAAAAAGGCACCAGAGACATAGATTTTTGTTTATACAGGGGACTGTGCACCCCCTACTAAACGATTCTCAACTCCAGGGGGTGCATTAACCGGGGGTGCAAAACAAAAACAAAAAAGAAAATCCGGACAGCGCCAAAAAAACTAACGTGCCCAGAATCAAACCCTGGCACCTCCCAACCCTAGCTACCACCAGCCCACCACGCCCACACGCCAGCTCGGCAGCCCACCACTGCGCTACATGTCGCAAACCTTCCCTTCCGCCTGTTGCATGGCATGCTTGGTCCCTTCCCTCACTGCGTGTGTACATATAGCGATATCCTGTTGCTGTATTCGTCAGCCCCCCAATCCGGTTGCCCTCCCTGTCCAGTAGTGCTGTGAATAGGCGCCGTTATTGAGTCACCCTGTTTGAAAGCGATCAGTAGCAGTTGCCGTCATCACAGGATACCAGCTTGGTGTGCTGTACCAAAACAAATCATGCCCTTCTTTCCCCAGTCCAGCATGAGATCATCCTTAAGATGACCTTGCCTGTGTTTGACTATGCAGATGTAGCCTAAAGCACTGTCCCAAAGTGTACACTTGCCAGACTGCCCCCCTTTTCATTCCTTCTACCGGTTTGCTTTTAGTGCTCCATCTCTCACCCATCACTGTCCTCTATTGCTAATCTGTCTTTCTCCTTTCTTGAGGCCCAGTGTCTCTCACACTGTCTCTCCTTTATGACTAAATATCGGCTTGTCACTATTCCCACTTACCTCTCCTCTCTGCTTAACCCTGCCATCCTGTCCTCCAGCTCCCTCTGATCATCCACTGCTCATTCCTTTCACATCACTCACAGTAAATCTGTAGCAGGCCAGTCTGCTTTCTCTGTCCGACTGCCTACATTTTTTTAACAGCCATCCTCTCCCAATCAGTCTTCTGTCTTCCTCCTGCCACTTTCTGAAACCAGTCTTACTGTCACACTTTACTAAAGAAAGCACCTGCAGCGAGGCTTCTTCCTCCTCTTCCACATTACAGCACCCTATGTCCTATCCATCCCCCTCTGCTAGTTTACATGTTTTACGCATTTTTGACTACTCAGTTGTATACTTTACAATTTAATGTACTCTGTAAACTGAATTTTAGGCCGCACTGGTCCTGTACAAATGTCTCACCGACACTGGCATCACAGTCCTATAACTCTCAGCCTGACTACCCCATAACCAATGCACGTGCACAATTTTTACACTGTTTTATCTTTCTCCGAAATTCATTTGTTGAACTCTGACTTTTTCTTATTGTTGTACATGACAGAATGATGTACAGTTAAGGGCAGTGGAGAATAGAAAGATACTTGGGATTCTGGTCAACAATGACCTTCGTTTCAGTCTGCATTGTAATAAGATAATTAAGAACTCCAACAAGATCATTGGGTGTATAACAAAGGCATTTATATAAAGAAACAGAGGCTGTATAGTCCGCTCTACAGAGCCTTCATTAGACCCCAGCAGTACTATTGCACTCCTTGTGGAGCTCTTATTTGAGAGGGACATTATAAGTCTGATTAATTATTCATGATGCTACCGACATGCTGATTGGCTGCTGCAATGGTCTGAAATCTCTTAGAAGTGACCAGTGCGCAGCCACTCAGCTCTTCCCGCTAACCACTGCAACACAGAAAAAACGCGCTCACGCCACCACAAAAAATGTAATTTAAACACAAATGAAATAAATCATTATTGTGATTAGACTTATAATCACAATAATGACCTCAGAGACGGTCATTTTCTTTCGATTAACGACTGACTGGGTGGGGGTGGCCCTCAGCTGCACCTCGGGCCATCCTTCCCCCCCAGCCAGTCGTTAATCGAAAGAAAATGATCAGCTTTGAGGTCATCATTGCTTAATAACTTGGACAGGGTGCAGCGGAGAATGACAAGGATTAGTCATGGCCTGAGGGATGAGCCCTATGAATCAAGAATGTACCAGCTAGATCTGTACCCGCTGGAATTAAGGCATATAAGGGGAGATTTATTGGAAATGTAGAAAATATTAAAGGATAGATAGTTGATGGATACTTTGAGTTTAGAACTTAGTAACAGAAGTATTAATTTGAGGAGCCATGAATAGCAACTAAAACTAACAATCCCGAGGAAGAATACCAGGAGGTACTTTTACACACAAAGGGCCATACTACTGTGCAACAGTTTACCAAGGGAAGTTGTAAATTCAGGCTCCTTTTCTACTGTTAAAAATAGGCTAGATGCCAGCCTAGTGGCTGTGAGGTTGGCGCTGGGCTACACCTCGCGCCATGCAGGTGACCCGTGTTGGGAATGAGCATGGGCCACTGGGGGGTCAGCAAGAAGGAGAAGGCTCGAGCATCCTAAGGGCGCTGTCCATCTCTGGGAGGGGGGGTTCCAGTAGTCGGATTGCCTGCTCTTAGCGGAGGCTGGGGCATGGTGTCAAGCACTGACATTCAAGGAGCAGGGATGGGGCAGACACCTGGAGAAGCGTGTATGGGAGTGTGCGTGTTGCCTCCGCTGGTGTCATTGCACGCCCCACCTCTGAACAAAAAGAGCAAGGAAAAAGCCTCGGTCATGCGGCTTGATGGCCTTCCTGGGTAGCACCCGCTGGCTCCGAGGGGTCACCCCAGCACACTGGATTCATTTGGGCATTAAGTAAGGGGAACTTGCTGCCCCCCTGCCACCGCGGGGGCAAACCATTGGGGTCCCGCTGGGGTGAGAGCCTTGAATTGGAGCGGTGGGTGCACCAGGATGGCGGCCGGATGTGGGCCGACTGGAGAAGGAGAAAAAAGTATAAACAAAAAAAATAGGTTAGATAATCATCTACTATCTAGAAATGGCTTCAAATGGCGCTGCTAATGCAGGAGACAGTCATAATGGGCAGTTGCCTTCTGCCTGTCTAAAATACCAAGTACAGTGCCATGTATAATGTTCATGCACCTGTTGATGTCACTTTGGTACTGCTGTTTCACTCTCTGTTGTATTCCCTCCCCCAGGTTGTACTTAAAAAAAAGCAATAATGACCTCACTGTGCCTATCCAAGTCACCAACTTTTAAATAAATAATGCATATCCTTGTTGCGCCATGGCGCAGGTGGTGTGATATTCTGGTTGTCGGCCGTAGGCGCATCTTGGCCTGCACAGTTTTTGAATATCGCGCTTTCTGCGCTATGGGTGCAGTGGACTTATAAGCCGTTCTGCTAAGCTGAGCACTTTTTGGGTGCAGTTTGAAATATCTGGGCCACAGCTCTTCAATCATTAGGAAAGTTGTTCTAACTGTGGGGAAACAATAGGTTGCAACTTCGAGTTGAAAACAACTAATATAATGAAAATGAATGAGCGCTAATTTTTATGAGTTATTTATTGTTGTAATGTTGCTTCCTGGATGCGCCATCAGTATTATCGAAGACAGAGTGCATTCCTGGCATCGTTCTGTGTTGAATGCTCGTAAATGATGAGCGGTATTATTTACATCGGGATAAAGAACATTGTAAAGATGTGTTCATATCCGAACTTCAGAAAGTACTTTCGTTGAAAACGGAGTGTATTTAAAATCGCTCCTTGCTGGAGCCCAAGCTTAGTCATGCGCAGTAACACTTAGTGCTCCAAGTTCGGGCATGCGCAGTAGCGCTAGGTTCTACTGGGCATGACCAAGCTTGGAGCTCCAAGAACGATTTTAAATACCCTACACTGCTCCGTTTTCAGCAGGAATTGCTTCTAGAGGTTCAGTTAATAGACTCCTACATGGCACAGTGTTTCTTTTTATCCGGTAATGTGCTCTGCCATTATTTTTACGAGTATTCCGTTATTAGACCGATGTCAGAGTCACACTTGTCTTCCGTGCAAAGTGGTACTTTGAAATGGCGATCTAGGAGCAACATTACAACAATAAATAACTCATAAAAAGGTAAGCTCCATTCATTTTAACTATATTGGTTGTTTTAATCAGGCGTTTTTGCAGCCGTGGTGATTGCCCCCACAGTTTAGGACAGCTTTCCTTTAAGATGCACCTTGCAGCAGTATCAGCATACATATCAGCTGGCAACAGAAAGCCTTTGGCCTCACAATCCATTTTTGAAAATGTTTTTTCAAAGGTCTTAGCAATTTGTACGCACCAATAAGAGACCCTGTCCCACCCTGGGACCTTAACATATGACTTTCCCAGTTTATGGAGACTCCCTATGAGACTACGGAAGCTGCTGACCTAAAGTATGTCACATGAAAAAACCATATTCCTGGTCACAATGACCTCTGCTAAGTGGGTAAATGAACTGCAAGCCTTCTACACAGAGCCAAATTACATACACCCCATAGGGATAAGGTAGTTCTTAGAACCAAAACAAAATTTCTTCCCAAGGTGGTACAGTGGCATCCACCAGGATGAAACCCACTTTTAAAGCACTCTGCAGTATGCTGCAGCAGACCTACTGAATAAAGCAATGTAATTTCAATGGCAGTTAGTCCCTTTTGTCATGCAGGAAACTGTGGCATTCACTTCATCCTGGCAGTGTCACATTTTCCTGAATGACAAAAGGGACTAATTGCCATCGAAATTACATTGCTTTATTCAGTAGGTCTGCTGCAGCATTCTGTGGAATGCTGCAGAATTGGGTTTCGTCCTGGAGGATGCCACTGTATCTGAATTTCACCTGAATCAGTCAATCAGAGCATTCCACTAGGTAAGGAAAAGTTGCATAGCCTGGATCTAAAGCAAGTTCTGACTTACCTACATAGACTGGACAAAAAGAGGTCAGGTTCCAGAGTACCTAGCTGTCTGTTACCTATGGTGAAGCTGGAACAGGCAAATCAGCTACAAAGAGACCTATCTCTCACTGGATAGTCTCTTCCATTTAGTTCTGCTTGAAAAAGCTGGAAAAATGTCACCAAGAGGCTTAAGGGCACACTCCACAAGAGGTACCTCTGCCTGTGTGACATCCTCAGGGGCATCCCATTTTTTTTTGTTACTCTTTCTCTTCTCCCAACTGACCCGCTTCCACCGCCCCCCCCCCGACCCATCACCTCAGCATCTACTGGACTTACCTCTGGCTTCCATGAGGTGCTGGCTCGCCGGGTGCGGCGCCTGCAAGGGGTCGGCATCATCTCACTGGTCGGGATGTTTTTCCATTTAATTTCCCAGCCCCGAGCATAAAGCGATGGCGTGCAATGACCCCAATGGCCGAGCAGTGCACGCTTCCGCGCGCAGCACACTGGGTGTCTGCCCCGCCTCCTACATTTGTGGGTCCATTGCGCCAGCCCCCAGGAGCTAGTCAAGCAGCGGACTCCATCCCCATCCCTCCCTGGGAGAGGAGAGCAGTCCTCTGGACGCTCGATCCTCTCCGTCCCCGGTCATACCCCAGCAGCTCGCTTGCACCGTGAACATGGGTCGCCGGCATGGCAGGAGGTAAGGCACGGATGCCTCAGCTCTCCATGCCACTGGGCTGGCTGGGGGCATCCCATTGTTAGACATGTGCAAAGCAGCTACCTGGAAAACAGTACACACCTTCACAAAGCATTACTGTTTGGACATACAGTCCAGAAGGTAGGCCAGCTTTGGAACTGCTGTCCTGCAGAACCTTTTTCCTAATGAGGTTTTGCACCCAGAACCTCATTACTACGGGAGTAATTTTTTCTTATTACCTCTCACCTGTTCTGTTCTACTTAAACTGTATAAAATCTGAGATGTCTACTGACGCCTAACAGATGGAGCAACCAAACTGTGTTTTGGTAATGCTCAGACCACCTATATAAGGAGCTACAGGGACTAGGTGCAATACTGCAGGGTAATATAATACTGTACTTCAAACAACATGAAGTCTTGCTGTATTCTGACATGTGCAGTTAGCCCCAGCACTTTAACTGCCCCATAGATGAAAGAGTTAACTCTATGCAGAAGCATAGAACGCTGAGCTCAAGCTCGGATTTCAAACCTGTCTGTGGTGCTTCAGAGTGTAACCGTCCTATTCTTTACTCCGCCTAACTGTGAAGTCGCTCTGGAGATTGCTGCTTCTCTCGGTTCGGTAAAGTTTCTTAAAAAGTGTCGTTTTTCACCAATTTATTTTTTCAGTTTCAAGTCTCTGTCTATGGTACAATAAGTGTGTAGATAGGTAGTGGACTGTTTTTTTTGTCTTTATTACTGTGGAAATTGTAATTCTTCGGTTCCCTAGCGGTCGGTCCAGTTGGGAACCAACTGTTTCTGTTTAAATTTAAATTCTGGGAATTTGCAAGTGGTGTGCTGGTTCCTATTGGTTTAAAAAAAAACTGACTTTTACCTGTTTCTTTCCACAGCCCGTAACACAGTTGGTTACCGATCGGAGAGTATTACCTGGCTTAAAAGCTATAGAGGGTAAATTTGTTAGTCTGCCCATGTCTGAGAAACCCAAGAAGAAAACTGGGCCCACTGGGTTTCAACACTGTAGTGAGTGTGGGGAAGCTTTTGCCAAGGCTGATCCTCACCTCATCTGTGTTTATTGTCTGAGGTTTGACCACCTCAAAACAGACTGCCAAATTTGTACGAATTTTTCCAAAGCCACTATGGATAAGAGATTGAGTAGGCTAAAGGAAAGGGATGCTGAGAAGTCCGCTGACCCGGATGGCCAGCCCGGTTCGGTTGCGGCCGAACCTGAGGAGGTGTCCGCTGACCTGGGTGATACCTCCTTGGGCAAAAGGAGATCAGACTCGGAGGGGTCAGTTCCATTGAAAAGAAAAAGGAAATCAACCAGTTCAGATCCAGACCCGCGTACTCCAACCGCTGATGAGATAGCCAAAGTGATAAGCATTGTTCAATCGCTTCGACCGGCTCCATCCGAGCCAGCACCGTCGGTTAGGCAGTCGGATACCACTCCATCGGATTATGATCCGGATGCCTATTATGAATTGGAGTGGGAGGGGGACGAAGACTTCCCAGAACAAGATGATAATGATATAGAAGGTCTGGATGTGCCCACTGAACTGGACATCTCCCCAGACAGACCCTCCATTGTCTCCCCTCCCAGGCTTTCTGAGTCCCCTTCCCACTACTTGTTCTACAAAAAGGCATCCCAGAGTCTAAAAGGTTGTCTATTCCCCTCCACAAATCTTTGGGGAGACAGACAAAGAAGATTCTTCAGACACCAAACTCTTTACCTCCAGTGGACAAGAGAATGGACAGGAGATACATGTTGTCAGGCTCAGGTATGCAGTTTTTGTACAATCATTGCAGCCATGTTGGGGTAGTGCAAGCTGCAGCCTGTGACAGGGCTAACATACCTTTGGCTTCACACCCCCAGATAAAGACTCCAGGAAGGTGGATGCCATGGCCAAAAAACAGTATTTGGCATCCTCCTTGGGACTCAGGCAGGCGAATTATATGGCCTATGTTGCCAGGTACCAGAAGTCCAGGTGGGATACTGTTCTGGAACTGGCCAAACAGGCTTCCTCCCAGCTGGTCAAAGAGCTGGAGGAGGTGGCTGCTGATGGGACTGAGGTGTCCAAAGTACAATTCTATGCTGCTGTGGACTCAAATGATGTGGCATCACGAGTCATGGCTATATCTGTGTCTCTTAGGAGATTTGCTTGGCTCAGATGTACTAGCCTTACGCGGGACACCCAGGCTAAGGCCATGGATTTCCCTGTAGTGGGTAACTCTCTGTTTGGGGAGCAGACAGAGGCTTACATGAAACAAATGGATGAATACAGGACTACTTACAGGAGTACTCAGGCCAAGGAAAGGCAAGTCACTCCTCAGAGGCAGCAGTCTAGGGGCAAGGGCAGGCCTTTTCACAGGCCTTTCTACCAAGCCCAGGCCTCCTCTCCCTTCCCACAGAGGGGGTTCTTCTGAGGGAGAGGCAGGAGGGGGATGAGCAGGGCTGCATACTCTTCCCAGTCTAAGGCTCCTGCCAAGCAGATACCCTGATGTATCAGCCCGGGTCGACTCTCCAATTCCAGTAAGAGGCAGGCTGGCTTACTACTTCCAGGCCTGGAAGTCTGTTACCTCAGACAAGTGGGTCCTGGAGGTAGTAAGTCAGGGACTGGTCCTCAGTTTCAAAAAATGAGAGTCAGGTCTTTTCCACCTGCAAACATCTCCGAAACCATTGTTTTAGAAGCAGAGGTTTCCTCTTTGCTGGCTCTCGGAGCCGTAGAGAGAGTTCCTACTCTACACAGGGACAAGGGTCGGTACTCCAGATATTTCCTTACCCCAAAAAAGACAGGGCAGTAGCGACCCATCCTAGACTTAAGGTATTTGAACAAGCACATCTTAAAACCAAAGTTCAAAATAGTGACTCTGGGAGTAATTCTTCCCTTTCTAAGGCCAGGAGACTGGTTAGCTTCCCTGGACCTCAAGGATGCCTATTTCCATATTCCCATCAGGTGCTCCCACAGAAAGTACCTCAGGTTGGAGTTGCCTTCAGGCCATTATCAGTTCAGAGCTATGCCTTTCGGCCTAACATCAGCTCCAAGGGTGTTTACAAAGTGCCTTGCAGTAGTAGTGGCCTTCCTAAGAAGGCAGGGCATTTCTCCATTTCCATATCTGGATGACTAGCTCATTATTGGACAGTCTTCCGACTAGGTCAAGTCAGCTCTACAGGTCACTCAGGATATGCTCCATTTCCTGGGGTTCCTTCTCAATCTGCCAAAGTCAGTTCTCGAACCAGTACAGGTTCTTAACTTTCATAGGGATAGAGTTAGATACTGTTCAAGCAAAGGCCTTCCTGCCAATGGCAAGAGTTCAGGCCCTTACAGATCTTGTTTCCTCTTTCCATTCTCTGGTTTCTCACCCAGCAAGATATTTTCTTCAGCTTAGGCCACAGGGCAGCTTCCACTGCAGTGGTGCAAGGGGCCAGGTTCCAGATGAGGGACATTCAATTCCACCTAAGGTCCTTTTGGTCTCAGAAGAAAGATTCACTTGCCAAGCTAATTCCAGTGACTCAGACTCTGGTCCAAGATCTCCAGTGGTGGCTGGACGTGAAGAAAAAATTACTTACCATAGTAATGTTGTTTCTTCTAATGGAGTCTTGCTATATTCTGACTAATGCAGTACGACCGACCGGTTCAGCTGCCCCGGAGAACAAAAAGTTAACCTCTGTGCAAATGCACAGAACGTTGAGCTCTAGCTCAGTTTTCAAACCACCATCCTCAGTGCGTTCTAGTAACTGATCAGATTCTTACGAAGCTAAAGTAAAGCTAATTATAGAAAAAAACTACTAACCAGACCTAAAAAGCCACCAGGGGCAACACAGTAAGAATGTGGGCAGAAAGAAGGCTCACGCCACTGATGCCCAAGAACACCAGCCCACTGGTGGGTAACAATGCTGAGAGCAACAACTAACATAAGACCCCCTGGGTTCTGTAGGGGAGGTTGGGAGGGAGGTCAGAATACAGCAAGACTCCATTAGAAGAAACAACATATGGTAAGTGATTTTTTTTTCAAACAACATGAAGTCTTGCTGTATTCTGACTAATGCAGACTCCCAAGCAGTGTCCCTTGTGAGGTGGGAACAGAACCTGCTTGAGAAATAGGCTCTGCAGCACAGCTGTGCCAAATCTGACATCACTCCTGGCCTGTGTATCCAGGCAATAGTGCTTGGTAAAGATGTGAACAGTTTTCTAGGTGGCTACTTTACAAAAATCCAGAAGGGGAATATCCCTGGCTGCTGCCACTGAGGCTGCAGTACTTCGAGTGGAATGAGCACTCAGTACTGAAGGGGCATCCTTTCCCAGTTTACCATAGCAGCACTAAATACAGGCCACGATCCATCTGGATAGGGTCCTTTTTGTGGAAGGCTTCCCTTTACCTACTTCCCCATAAGTAAGGAACAGCTGGGTAGAGCCCTGTCTGTGCTCTTTCGTTCTATCCATATTTTATTTTTATTTATTGAAATGTTTCACCAAGAGGGTACACTGAACAACAAGTTACTCGTCTCACGGTGTGACCTGGGGGGAGGGGCTACATAGGGTTGTGAAGGATGATCAGTTGCAATATTATGTGGGTAGTACAAACAATACAACATTGTAAGATTGTGCAACAGAACACAAGGTATTGTACAATAAACAGTAGTGGAACATTGGGTAAATTACATGTCCAAAATCATACAAAAGAACAAATGAACGTACGAAACAGTAATAATGCGATAGAACCATTTCTAGTGCATGAGTGTACCAGGAGCAGGCTCGAGGTCGCACGCAAGTGCTGTTGGAGTAGAAAGGATGGGGTTAGGCTGTGCACACTGGTGACCCACAATGGCAGGAGGAGGAGAAGAGAGGGGGGAGAGGCAAGAACTGAATATGAGGAGAAGGGGTAGTAATTTCCCGATTTCCTCCTTCAGGATGTTGAGCACCCTGTCGGGGGGGGGGTCATGGTAGGAAGGCAGAAACTGGGGATAGGTATTAAGGTGGGTTAAAGCAGGAACAGCTGAGGTAAAGGTAATTGTGTGGGCAGAGGTAAGGCAGTAGCTGGAGGAGGAGTGATGTATTTCGAGAGTTCAGATTTTAGGAAACGGGCAAAACCAGTCTGACTGATGAAGGTGGCGGCGAGGGACTGTCAAGGTGCAAACATCATTTGATCTGAGAGAGTGGGTGGGTGGGGGTGGAGTGTAGAGAGAGGATGAGAGATAGGAGAGGAGCCCCCCGAACCAGAATTTGGAGGTTAGTTTGGCACAGTGAGAGAGATGCATCTTTGAGATAGTGGAAGGAAGGTTAGAGAGCGATAGAGTTCACAGTGGTGGGAGCAGGAAGGGGAGTCAACAGCAAAATGGCAGAAGGAGTTCAACAGAGTGTTCGACTTGGTCAGGGAAGATTTGAGCGCAGCACCATAGACTATGTCACAGTAGTCAAAGATGGGGAGTATCATCTTCTGGACAATTTCGCGTCTCGCAGTCATTGGGATGCAACTACGATTGGGGCGCAGTTTCTTCAGGATAGCGTCGATATGCACAGAGAAGTTGAGGTGCTGGTCCAGCCAAACTCCCAGATATCGAAATGAGGAGGTGTCCTCCAAGATGGTCCCATCAAGGGTGTGGAAGGTGGGTAGGGCTGGGAGCCTAGAGAATCTCTGCCTGGTGCCAAAGGTCATTGAGACTGTCTTGGCGTTTAGAAAAAGCTGGTGAGAAGTAAACCAGAGCTGAACTTGGTTGAAGTCATGCTGTAAGCTGGTTTGCACAGCAGCAGGGTTTTTGCCGGAACTGTACAAAACAGTATCGTCAGCATACATGTGGATAGAAGAGGATGAGCAGGCTGTGGGAAGATCATTAAGGAAAAGCCACCAGACAGACCGGATCCTACCCTTGATCAGGCTCGCTGCTGGTGTGGCCACGGCTCTCCCAGCAAGCTGCCCTATCCTCCACTCCAGGACCTGCAAGAGCCACCAGACAGACCGGGTAAGCCTACAGCCCGGACTGGGGAAGCCGTGAGCAGCCGCGGTTGGCTCCTGCTCTGCGCTTTCTCCCCTGACTGGAGTCCCATTTTTTTTTTTTTTGCCACAGCTCCTGATTGGCCTTTCTGTACCCTGCACCTCAGTGCTTTCAGAGACCAGTCTCAGGCATAGCAAAGTGCCGAAATTTTACGCCCGGCCCCCCACCTTAATTAAATAGACCCAAGCACCACCCACCTTTCCCTAGACCCACCTTATTTCAACCCAATTGGGCCACCTCTGTGGTTACATCCTTCTCACTCCAGTTTCTTTCTTGCTTCTCCTCCCTTTGTCTTTTTATACCACTCCTCTGACCCGCCCTCTCTGCCTCTCCACCCACTCTGCTGCCACACTACCTGTGCCCTAGCACTGCCTCTTTCTCCTTCCCTCTTTAACCATGTATTTCTGTCCCAATCTTTTCATTCACCTCTCCATCCTTGCCTCACTGCTGCACCTCTTATACCTTCCTGAGTGCTGCTACCCCTCTCTCCCCCCC
Organism: Neoceratodus forsteri; assembly: GCA_016271365.2. Lineage (NCBI taxonomy): Eukaryota > Metazoa > Chordata > Ceratodontiformes > Ceratodontidae > Neoceratodus > Neoceratodus forsteri. The sequence goes on from JADMNL010000033.1 coordinate 84,708,231, forward strand.
GCCCACTTACCAACTACAATACCCCTATCGCCACCTAGGCACACTCCACTTTGAGCCCTGCTCCCTTGCACAGCTTGTCCCGGCCCCTGACTGGCATTTCCTGAGTTTCTCCAGAATCAGATACTGGGCACACCTGTCCCCACTATCATATATGCCAACTCTCTGGGACAAACACCTACCGCCCTGTCTAAGTCCTGACAAGCAAAGGACACAGAATTTATCCTATAAGAAACTCCGGTTGTGTACCCTGAAGCTCCTATTTCTCCTCCTGCTGATGTCTGGTAACGTGCACCCTAATCCAGGTCCCACCCCCTTAAGCTTGGACCGGCATGCTAAACCCTCTGGGAGTCTGATCATCACAAATATCAGCGCCTGCAGCCTCTTACCTAAGCTGGATGCCGTTTGAATCTTTGCTTATCAACACCAACCTAATATCCTCTCAGTTGTTGAAACTTGGCTGACACCGAAAATACCAGACATGGCAATCAACCTACCAGGATACAATGTGCACAGACTTGATCATGTCTCCAGAAGAGGAGGAGGTTGTGCAATATATGTCAAGGACTATCTTGTGGGCTGCCTCATCGATACTCCCACCCATGGCTCCACAGCCCAATTAAAATTCTCCTTGGGGCCCACAACATAGCCCTCACCATTGTCTCTGTCTACATCCCCCCAAAAGAACAAGGGAAAAGTCTCAACTCCACTCTAGAACTCTCCCAATGGGCTCTGAGACAATCATCCTTGGTGACTTTAATATTAACTGGCATGCATCCGATGCAGGTGCATATAGGGATACCATCTCGGCAGCAAATCTTTCACAAATAGTCCTCTCCCATACAAGAAAAAATTACAAAACTGGCACTAGTACCCTAATGGACTGGGTCCTGACCAGTCACCCTTCCCATATCATAAGCACGTCCGTGCTCCCAGACTCTTTCAGTGACCATTCCCCTGTTATTTGTGAATGGTCAAACAAATTCCAGAAGCCTCCGCCCAAATTCATCACCAGTTGAGCGCTTCCTTGTGGTTGGCTGAATCGCCTTAAATCTTGCATCAGCCAGTATGATTGGACCCCCGTCTATAAAGCCACGGATGTCAACACAGCTCTTAACTACTTTGTTTCATCCTTCAATGCTGCCTGCGACCTCTACGCCCCACACAAAAAGCGAAAAGTGAAGGCCCTAAACAACCCCTGGATAACCGGTGAGCTTCTGGCGCAGCTGAAATCAGTGGACCACCTCTGGGCTCTAGCTAGGGCCTCTGGTAATCTGACATTCAAAATTACAAACGTGCCCAGAACAACTGCACGAAATCCATCAGACTTAGAAAAAGCTTGTACTACAAAGAAGCTCTCTCCAATACCTGGGGAAATGGAAGTGAGTTCTGGAAGAACATTAAAGAAATCACAGGGAAGCAGCCCAAATCCTTGCCAACTATGCTAAAAGTTGATGGGTCCATCACCCATGATCCACTGGTCATTGCTAACACCTTCAACGATACTTTCACTGACCTAAGTAGTGTTCTCCCTCCAAATTTTTTCCATGCCTCTGTCTCCTCCACTCCCTGCAGCTTCCCAACCTCCAGTCACATAGCTATCCCACCCCATCTAATCACTCCCCCCATTCTATTTCAAAGCTATAAAGAAACATGAAGCCCGCAAATATATAATTAAAGCTATATACAAGTCTAGAACTAGTGGAGACTCGCTCGACCTCAAACTTCTATCTCTTACCCTTGAAGAGGTCCTATGTCCCCTTATTGATATTTTCAACCTCTCCCTTAGGCACAGCCAATTCCCAGACCTTTGGAAAGATGCTACTGTTACGCCAGTTCACAAAAACAGGGATAAGCCCAACCATGAAAACTATCACCCTATCTCCATACTCCCTCCTCTTTCGAAGGCCCTGGAATGCATAGTGGCCAACCAACTTACCGACTTCCTGGAAAAATACAATATCCTATGTCCCCAACAACATGGCTTTAGAGAAGGCCACAGTACAACATTGGCCTTACTGTAACTTACTGGAGAACTACATACTGTGCTGGATAAGGGCCATCTAACCTGGGCCATCTTTGTCGACCTGACAAAAGCGTTCAACACCGTTCATCATCGTCTACTGACAGAACAGCTCCGGTCCTCTGGGCTCTCACCTGACGCCACAGACTGGTTTAATAGCTACCTTGACGATTGGACACAAAGAGTAGAAATTTCTGGAGTTCTCTCTGACGCCAGATCAGTCCACTCTGGAGTTCCCCAGGGGTCTATCCTGGGGCCACTACTATTCTGCCTTTTCCTTAACACCCTTCCTCAATACTGCTCTGAACAAATCATTCTATATGCAGACAATGCAGTAATTTTCACCTCTCACAAGGAACCTGAACCACTTCAACACAATCTCCAGCAAGGATCTGCTACTGTAGAAAACTGGTTTAGTAGGCACAAGCTAGTCCTAAACCATAAAAAAACCAAGGCCATGCTCTTCAGCAGCCATCACAACCAGCACAAGCAACACCCCCTCAACATCACAACCAGCCTCGGAAATACCCTTGAGTAAGTTCAGTCATTGAAATATCTCAGGATATCGCTGGACCCATACCTAACATATGGCTCCCACATTGACTATGTAGCCAAAGCTGCAAACTCTCGACTAGGCCTGCTACACCGCCACAGAAGTCACCTTACTCTGGAAGCCTTGAGGATCGCTGTCCAGAGCTCGGTGGCCTCCATTATAGATTACGGCCTAATCATATACGGTTCTGCATCAGCCACCGTGCTCAGAGGAATATCAACATCTCTGAACAAGGCTTGTAGGCTTATCTCTTGTTACCCCCGCCTGACACATACCTGTGACCTTTATGCGCAAACCGGATGGCTTCAACTCTCCAACTGCATAAGGTACCTAACCTGCACTATGGTCAAGAAAGATTCCTTCGGCCTCGCACCACCCGGTGTCCAAGCACTATTGTGGCCAAGTCTGAATATTCAGAATACCAGACGATCTGAAATTCAACTCCTCCAAGTTCCCTACTGCCGCACCTCATTGGGCCAACGCTCCTTTGCCTATAGGGGGCCTAGCTCTCTGAATGATCTCAATCCTGACATCACCTCTATGACTACACTCGGCCCTTTCAAAGCCAAACTTCGCCTTCATCTCATTTCTGCCAGCTCATGTGACTGCTTTATATAACCGGTCCCCTTAACTTCTAATCAGCACCATGCACTTATCCCACTTCTTCACCCCACTCTGTTCATTCTATACCATACGCCACCCCCTGTCTGTATGTTTGACAACTGCCTTTGGCTGCTCTCCCCCCAATGTTATCCACCCTCCCCCATGTTTTCCCCTTCCACCCTCCACTTTGTCTTCCCCCTATGTAATATTCTCTATTGTACAGCTTCTCCTAACCTTGGCATTATTTTTTTTTTATCCATGTTGTAATTGTATGTATTGTAATTGACGTGGAACCTTTGTAAAAGAGCCTTGGCTCAAAGGTACTTGTAATCCTAGATTTAATAAATAAATAAATAAATAAATAAATGGAGAAGAGAAAAGTAGAGGACCAAGCAATGAGCCCTGAGGGACACCAGTGTTGATGGGGAGTGGAGGGGAGATGGAATCAAGGATTCTCACCGACTGGGTCCTGCCAGTGAGGTAGGATTTAAAGCAGTTGGTGCCTGACAGAGCAAGGCCAGCTGAGAAGAATGAATCAAGAAGCAGGGGATGTGAAACAGTGTCAAAAGCTCTGGCTAGGTCAACAAAGATGGCTGAGGTGATCAGGCCGTCGTCCATCCCTGAAAGGATGCAGTCAGTAAGCCTGAGGAGGGAAGTGGTTGTTGAGTGGCTCTTCCAAAAACCAGATTGGAAGGGGGTGAAGAAGGAGGAATCAGAGAGGAAGGGTGATAGTTGAGAGAGAACTAAATGTTCTTGAAGTTTGGCAAGAGTAGGAAGGAGGGAAATGGGGCGATAGTTGCCAGGAGTGGATGTGCCATCACCCTTGGGAAGAGGAAGGACTACAGCGTGTTTCCAGGATGAGGGTACTTGGGCAGAAATAAAGGACAGGTTAAGGATTAGGGAGATAGGATAAGCAATTGCAGGAGCAGAAAGGTAGAGAAGTTCAGGATCGAGCTCATCTGGTGAGGAGCCTTTAGACCGGTCAAGAGATAGGAGAGCATTAGAGCTTTGCCAGGGGAGATAGTATAAAAGGAAAATGGGGGAGGGGTAGGCACTGGCTGAGGCAAAGGGCTGAAGTTAGTAGGTGGCAATGGAGAGAGGGAATTTAGAAGAGACGTGGCGCATGAAGTGTAGTAGGCATTAAATTCACTGGCCGCAGAGCCAGGGTTGGAAACTAGGGAGTTATTTATTTTGAGAACTGGAGGGGGAGGGGGAGAGGGGGAGAGAATAGGGCTTGAACTACCCTCCAGAATTTAGATGGAGAGTTGGTGTTAGTCAGGAATGAGAAGTTGAAATCGTCAGACTTAGCCAGTTTAGTAGCTTTAGTACATGAATTGCATAGCATTCTGTACTTGGTATAGTCATTTGGATGTTTAGTAGATTTGTGTTTTCTCCAGGCCTGATCACGCTCCCTGAAGCAGGCCAGGAGTTCGGGGGTGATCCAGAGGAGGTGAAGCCCACGGACTCTGATCCGTCTGAAAGGAGCGAAGGCATTCCAGGTGGCAAAGAATTTGTCCTTAAAGTAGTCAAGTGCTTGGTCAACAGAAATGGCAGTGGAGACAGGGGCCCAGTCGGTGGAAACGAGTGCAGAGCTGATTGGGGTAAGGTCTAAGGATTTAAAGGACTGGAGCTGTATGATTTTAGAGGGAGGTTTGGGGTGATGAACCTTATGAACAATGAAAATGGGGTTGTGCCGGCCCAGTGGTGCTGAGGGTTGAGGCGCTGGACGCCACACCTCGCACCACGCTGGCGACCCGGGTTCGGGAATGAACTCGGGCCACCGGAGGTCGGCAGGGGGAAGGAGGATTGAGTGTCCCCACGGATGCTCTCCTCTTTCCGGGAGGGATACCAGGGGTGTGTTTAACACACCCGACGTCCGAGAGAGCCGATGGAAGCACTGACTCTCAGGGCAATGGCGGTTTCCATTGGGGGAGCCGGGGAGGGGAGGACACCATCAGGCACTTGGCAGGCGTGCGCATGCACGTTCCGCCTGAGCCAGACGTCCTCAGTGGGAGGGACAAGAAAAAAGTGGAAAAAACCCTCGGCGCTCCTGGGTGACAGCCGCTCCAGCCTTCCAGTCTGCATCATGGGCAGACCCCGCTGTGCAGGTGCTCCATGGAGGAGGAAGAAGTAGGTAGGAGCCACCAAGAGGCACTCTAGGGGCAGACTCTATGTGGGATGGGAGACATTGAGCAACCTGATTGAATGGAATGGCGAGGCTGACAGGAGGGAAAAATGTAATTTAAAAAAAAAAAAGGGGTTATGGTCACCAAGGGCATCGAGGAGGAGACCAGATTTAAAGATGCAGTGCGGGCGGGCTGTGAGTGCCCAGTCAAGCAGGGTGTGGTTTTGTGTTTTGGGATTAGGGCGTGTGGGCTCAAGTATAAGTTGAGTTGAGGTTTACAGCAGCGACATCATTGTGTAGCTTGTTTAACTTGGGAGACAACCAATTTAGATTCATGTCACCCATTATGAAAAGTTCACCAGATTGCGAAAGGGAGGTGATATTGGCAAAGAGTTCAGTTGTGACCGGGGGTTGAATGTTTGGGTGGCAAAAGATGCCAGCCACAAAGATTAAGAAATCTGGATTGAGAAAGGAAGGGTAATACAGGTTACAAAGGCTTCATAGGTAGCTGGGATGGATGTAGATACCCGATCGATCTTGTCTGGATATGGAATACCAAGGAATAGCAATGGCACTGTCGGGGTGCATTTTTTGACCCATGTCTCAGTAATAATTAGGATATCAGGGATGTGTGAAATCATAAGAGTTTGTAGGAGGTCGATTTTAGGTAGCAGGCTGCAGATGTTCAGGTGGAGGGGCTTCAACCCGTTAGGGAGGGTTGTAGTGGGAGTGGGGTTTGGAGACATGTTATTTGGGTAAGAAGCCTGGGTAGGAGAAGAAATAGGGCCAGGGTTGGGGTGAATGTTCCCTGATGAAAGAAGGAGGAGAGCAAGGATGAAATAGTGAAGTTTAGGACTTTTGTAACTGGAGTAGGAAATACGTAAGGGAGGGGAAGAGGGTGGAGAGAAGGAGATAAGGAAACGAAGAATGGCAAAGTGACTAGGAAGGGAAAACAGAGATGCTGGAGGGTAGTAGGGAAAGTGGGGTCTGCTTACAAGGCGGGGGCTGTAGGGGTGATTGACAGAATGAAGGAGGCATCTGGAAGGGAAAGGGAGAGAGAAGTGGAAATAGGTGTACAGGGGGAGACATGGATAAGGGTAAGAACCAGGAAGGATCTGAATAGGAGGGAGATAAAAACCATTCTGGATAGGGTAGTACAGGCTTAAAGATTCAGATCATACCACTGAATGTTAGGACGTTGATTATTTACTTTAGGTATGAATGACCCAGGAGTAGAAGTGTTAGGAGAGACTAGTGGGTAGAGGATTGCAGCCTACATGTGTTGTTGCCCTCTAGTGGCTTTACAGTATAATTTGCAAATGGAAAATTAGACAAAAACCCAACAACAAATCACTGACAGGCCAGTGCAGGTTACGCAAATGCTGCTCTGCACTGAACTGCTCACAGAAGTGTGCAACTAGGTGAATTGGCATGCAGAAAGATCAGGACTTCTCTACACAGCTGCTAAAAGGAAGAAATGTCAAAGGTCAGTGTTTCTCAGCAGTCTTATGCCCTAGTCCAATGATTTCAGCACTGGCTTCAGCGTTGGGCAGGAAACCAATGTCAGCGCTCTGGGCCATCTGGAACCTTTCAGTTCCCACTGGGAGGAAGGCTCAAAAATTCTCTTTCCCTTGTTCAGAGTCCAGGACCAGATGTTACCTTATGGGCCAAAGAGGAGCGTGGGCAGCTGGCGCCTTCTCAGCCTGTCTTAGGCAGGCGAGTTGCTTGTGGAGGGGACCGCATCAGAGGTACCAGCCAACTGGGCTCCGATCAGCCTGAGAGAGAGGAACAGGAGAGATGGCAGTTATAAGCCTTGATGGAGGTCAGGGGGAGGGCTCAGGGTAAGGAGGGATGAGAGAGAAAAAAAAATTTAACAGTTGAAAGGACTTGGGATGATGGGGAGGGGGTTCTGTTACAGACTCTGGCTAGGTGCTAGCAACAAATTGCAGCACAGAGTTCAAACAAAGGGTGTTAAATGGGGGCATGTATCTGATCCGAAATGTTTGGTGCAAGGTCCTATGGGGCAGGTCTAGTGGCCAGACAGATTAGAAATGCAGAAAAAAAGATAAACTTTAAAAGAAAAATTCAGAAATTACCATCAGCAATCTAATGCGCAATGTAACCACTGTACAACTTAAAATTATTTCTGAAAGTCAACTCTACAGTCCATTTAAGGAAACCTTAGTAGCAGGATTTGCCATAAATAATACAAAAAAAAAAATCAACAAATCACTGACAGGCCAGTACAGGTTACACAAATGCTGCCCTGCACTGAACTGCTCACAGAAGTTTGCAACTGAGTGAACTGGCATACAGAAAGATCAGGACTTCTCTACACAGCTGCTAAAAGGAAGAAACATCAAAGGTCAGTGTTTCTCAGCAGTTTTATGCCCTAGTCCAATGATTTCAGCACTGGCTTCAGTGCTGGGAAGGAAACCAATGTCAGCGCTCCAGGCCGGCTGGAACCTTTCAGTTCCCACTGGGAGGAAGGCTCAAAAATCCTGTTTCCCTTGTTCAGGGTCCAGGACCAGATGTTACCTTATGGGCCAAGGAGGAGCATGAGCAGCAGGTGCCTTCTCAGCCTGTCCTAGGCAGGCAGGTTGCTTGTGGAGGGACCGCATCAGCGGTACCAGCCCAGTGGGCTTATATCAGCCTTATGGGCCAAGTAGGAGTGTGGGCAGCAGGCGCCTTCTCAGCCAGTCCTAGGCAGGCGGGTTGCTTGTGGAAGGGACCGTCTCAGTGGTACTAGCCCAGTGGGCTTTGATCAACCTTATGGGCCAAGGAGGGGTGTGGGCAGCAGGCGCCTTCTCGGCCTGTCCTAGGCAGACGGGTTGCTTGTGGAGGGGAACCGTCTCAGCGGTACTAGCCCAGTGGGCTTTGATCAATCTTATGGGCCAAGGAGGAGCGTGGGCAGCAGGCGCCTTTTTGGCCTGTCCTAGGCAGGTGGATTGCTTGTGGAGGGGACCACGTCAGTGGTACCAGCCCAGTGGGCTCCGATCAGCCTGAGGTATATAGTAACATATGGCCCTCTTTAAATCCAGACTATACGACCTGCGTTCACCTGAGCTGGAATGGTCAGTGAAAAAGACTGGAAGGGTGGTAGACTGATTAAGGTGAAAGTAAGAGACCACCTTAAAAAGGAACTTTCTGTTTGTCCGAAGGACAATCATCCCTATGAGGGGTAATATAGTTGGGCTCCACTCACAAGGCTTGGAGCTCACTAATCCTCCTGGCAGAGTTGATGGCCACTAAAAACACTGTTTTCCAGGTCAGAAACTTGAGCTCTGCCAACAACATAGGTTTGAAAGGAGGTTGCATAAGCTGACCTATACAAAATGTTGAGATCCCAAGCTGGGGTGGGCTCCCTGTGAGAGAGACAGAGATGTGAAAGTCCCTTGAAGAACTTCTTAAAGATAGGGTAAGCAGCCAAAGAAGGGCCCTTACCTGCTGTTAAATAGGCAGAGACAGATGCCAAATGTACCTTTAAGGTGTAAGGTTGCAGATGAAGGAGCTGCAAATGCACCAAGTAATCCAGGAGGTCCGGAAGTCCAGCCTGTTGGGGATCCAGATTCCAGTGGGAGCACCAAATAGAGAATCTCTTCCTTTTAGAGGAATAGGTCTTCCTAGTGGAAAGCTTCCTGAAAACTCTGAGAATATCCAAGACCTCCTCTGAGAGATGCAGGCTTGCATACTGTAAGTCTTCAAGAGCCAGGCCCTGAGGCAGAGGGACTGTAGGCTGGGGTAAAGGATCCTCCCCTGGGCAGATGTCAGCAGGTTGTGCCTCCTGGGAAGATGAATGGGGCTGGCCACTGACAGAGACAGGAGCATTGGATACCACGGTTGTCTGGCCCAGTCCAGAGCTATGAGAATCATGGTTGCAGGCTGAGACCTGAGTTTGACCAGGACCCTGAGAATCAGGGGAAAGGGAGGAAAAGCATACAGAAACCTGCCTGTCCAATCCAGAAGCAGAGCCTCCAAGGGTACTGACCCCTGCACTGGAGGCCTGCAGCAATACAGAGGCAAATGATGATTGTCTGGGGCTGCAAAAAGATCTATCTTTGAAACCCCCCACCTCCTGAACACTGACAGGAGTACTTGTTTGTTGAGGGTCCATTTGTGATGGCCCTGGATGATTCTGCTGAGAGCATCTGCCAGAACATTATCCTTCCCTTGTAGGTGAACTGCTGACAGGGAAATGTCCAGGGAATAGGCCAGAGTCCAAATCTTCATGGATTCTGTATAAAGAAGGGAGGACCTTGCTTGCTGATATAGTACATCGTGGTGATGTTGTCTGTCCTGACTGGAACCACCTTTCCCTGTAGAAGGCTGGCACATTCCTGAATGGCTAGGAACACTGCCCTGAGTTCCAGGAGGTTGATGTGCGACAGAGACTCTTGAAGCAGCCAGTTCCCGTGAGCTGTGTGCTCCCCCAGGTGCACCCCCCCATCCTAAGAGGGAAGCATCTGTTGTTAGTACCAGGGAGGATACCTCTGGAAGAAAAGGTACTCCCACCCTCAGATTGTCTACATCCTGCCATCATTGAAGTGCTTGCAGGAAGAAGGGGGTCCCTGGGATAAGCTTGGACAGAGAATCCTTTTTCTTGGACCAAAAGGATCTTGGGTGGAACTGAATGTCTCTCATTTGGAACCGTGCCCCTGGGACCACAGTGGTGGTGGATGCCATGTGGCCCAAGAGCTGTAGAAAATGCCTTGTTGGACAAGGAACGCGAAGTTGGAATGAACCTGTCAACTGAATGAGTGCCCAAGCCCTTTCTGGAGGCAGGAAGGCCTTTGCCTAAATGGTGTCCAGCTCTGCCCCTATGAAGTCCAGAACCTGGACAGGAGTTAGCACTTACTTCTTGAGGTTTACTAAGAACTCCAGGGACTGCAGGGTTGCCTGAGTAAGCTCCAGAGATGGTTTTACATGCTGTGGAGAGTGGCCTACTAGCAGCCAGTCATCCAGATAGGGGTAGACAGAGACCCCTTGCTTTCTGAGAAATGCCAGTACCACTGCTGGGCACTTTGTGAAGACCCTTGGGACAGAGGATAGTCTGGAGGGCATGGCCCTGAATTGGTAATGGCCTGAAGGTGGTCGAAATCTGAGATACTTTCTGTGGGACTGCCTGATTGGTATGTGAAAGCAGGCATCCTTGAGGTCTAGGGATGCCAGCCAGTCCCCCTGCCTCAGGATAGGCAGGATGGTATCCAAAGCTGTCATTCTGAATTTTGGTTTTGAAAGGTGTCTGTTCAGGTATCTAAGATCTAGGATGGGCCACCACTCACCATTTTTCTTTAATGCGAGGAAGTGCCTGCAGTACAACCCTTTCCCCCTGTTTTGTAGTGGTGCTGGTTCCACTGCCTTTGAAAAAAGGAAAGTGGAAACCTCTGCTTCTAAAGGAGTGCAGGGTCTGAAAGGTTTTGCTCCCAGTTTGGGGAAGGATTTGAAATTGAGAGCAAGACCTTGGCCCACTATCTCCAGGTCCCACCTGTCTGAGGTGATGGAATGCCAGGCCTGAAGACAGAGGGTAAACCTGCCTCCTACAAGGATAGTGGAGGCGGCCCGAGCACACCCCTCAGGGTATCTGCTTAGCAGGAGTGGAGGGGTGTGAGGTGGGAGCCGCATGGCCTGCACCCCTCCTTCCCCATCCCCTGAAGAACACCCTGGGCTGAAAGGAAGGGAAAGCCATTGCCTGATAGAAGGGCCTATGGTAAGGTCTACCCCTGCCCCCTCTGGCCCGTTATCTCTGTGGGGTGGTAGCCCTCTCCTTGGCAGAGGCACTTTTACCACCCTGTAATCATTTATCTTTTTCATATATGCTTCTGTCTGTTACCCAAACAGTGAATTCTGTGTGAAGGAAAAGTCTAGAACATTGTTCTTAGGGTTGCCACCTGTCAGGTTTTTTACCTGGTGATCAGGTTTTCAGGGTCCCTATTAGGTAATCCTGTTTTGCTCTGTGCTGGTCAGGTTTTTGAGCCATTTTGAGTGCTCACATACTTTTGAAATATATTTTGTCATCTCATTCATGTTTCAGTTACGTCTAGCTTACAAACAAGTTCTGCTGTCAATATAGCCTTTTGTTTGTGAAAGCAGTCAACCTGAGAGGTGTAAAGTATGGCCATTAACACAATTAGCACTTACTTAACCTAATTTCTTCTACTGCATCTAAAAGTGGCATAGCAGCAAAGCTGCCCCACCTTTTGTTAACAGCAACGCAGTCAGTTGTCTTCCACTTTCATTTGCTGATAAACATTTTCATCTCTAACAGAATTTGGGCATTTTAAATATTTTAAATGATTTTTTTCTCAAGAAAAAAGTATGGTCACTTCTTTGGCTTTGAAATAGTATTGTGGACATGAAAAAGAAATTGAGCCACAAAGATATATAAATAACACATTCTAGGAAACAACTTCTTTATTTTGTACTATAATGTATGGTAAGTGCCTATTAACCACCATAATCAGCAGTTACACAGCTTTGTTATGCACTGTTTAGAATTATAAAAGTTGTTAACCACACTTCAGAACTTCCAAACAGTGGCAAAACAAAAAAGAATGCACCAGAGTTCCATAATTCTCACACATAGAATGCAAACAGTGTTTTTTTGACCATACACTATAAAAGATGATGGCTGGTGATTGGGTGACAACCACGCTGAAATCACCTCTCTTGGTTGCTAGGAGCAACCACTCGGGGTGATTACGGCGTGGTTATAACCTGATCTCCAGCCATTATTCTCTATATTATATACACCATGGGCCGGATATTCAAAAGGGTTGCGCCATGCGCAATAGGGTTGTGCATGCGCAAGTCCGAAAGTGTGCCATTCTGCGATATTCAGCAGGAGGCAGTTGCTCCACTGAAAACAGGCTGAGCAACAGCGCAATGCAAATGACGGCATGCGCAACGAGGGTGGATCACACATAAAGAGCGCAATGCAATATTCAAGGGTTGCGCAATGTGTAACAGCCGAACAACCGAGTTGCGCATACAGCGGAAATGAGCCAAAATAAAAAGGCTCAAGGAAGAGGTGCAAGAACGCTACAGAGATGCCAAGCGAGACAGACAGAGAGAGACAGACAGTGACAGTCCAGAGCAGGGCAGGCAAGGGAAGTTGTGTGGGCCATAGGCTGCAGAGGCCAGCGGGGGTACCTGGTGCAGTGGAGGTAGCAGTCAGGACAGCGGGGGTAACACAGCAACATCAGCCAGGGGGGGTCACAAGCCAGGGAGATGGACAGTGCCAGCTTCCACATGGAAGCTGTAATGAGGAGGGTGAGAATGCATGCTGCAGGGGGACGTGGCCGTGGAAGGGCCCGTCGGCGGTACGCCCCCAACAGGCAGTACCGTGCCTGCATCAGCTTTGAGCTGTACACAGATCTAGAGATCGTGGGCCGGTACCGCCTGAACAGGGCAATACTGAGACAGCTCTGTGAGCTGTGCAGTGATGTGATGCAGGCACCCTCACGACGGAGTCACGCTCTGTCGGTGGAGACCAAGGTGACAGCCTGCATGTGCCTGCTCACCACGGGCACCTTCCAGAGGCCGACAGGGGACACCAAAGGCATCACATAGTCAGCCACGTCACGCATCCTCGCCCAATTCCTCAGCGCACTGCTGCCACATGCTGCGGAGCACATCCAGTTCCCCAGCACCGCGGCAGAGCATACAGCAAACATGCAGGAGTTCCACAGGGTAGCACGTATGCCTGGCGTGCTAGGGGCCATAGACTGCACCCATGTGGCCATTCGCACGCCACCTGACCCCGATGGGGCTGCATACAGGAACAGGAAGGGCTATTCCAGTGTCAACTGCCAGGTGGTGTGTGATGCCACTGGGCGCATAATCAATGTCTGTGCCACACACCCTGGCGGAGCACATGATGCCTTTATATGGTATCAGTCCGCACTGTGCCATCGATTCGAGAGTGGGGACATCCCCACAGGCCATCTAGTGAGTGAGTACATATGAAAAAATTACTCACCTTAGTAATTGCTTTTCTTCTCATGGAGTCTTGCTATATTATGACTAAATGCAGTCAGCCACTGCAGCTGAACTGCCCCGGAGAGGAAAGAGTTAACTCCAGAGAGTCTGGAGTTTCACAGCGCGAGGGCGCTATACCAAAGCTCTATCTGGCCAGTTTCAAATGAAACTGTCAGATCTTTACAAAGCTAACACTAAGCAACAAGTCTGTGTGGAAAGCTCTACACTAGCCAAGTGGCTACCTACTAGTAGGAATAACAACAATATAAACAACAATATAAACAGCAATAATAATAATAACAATGAATAACAGTATTATTAGTTTCTCCCTAACAAGCACTATTAGACCCCCCTTCCCCCAAGACTCAAGTCCAGGAAGGGGGCCAACATATTACTTAAAACAGAAATACCTAATTCCCTAACCTTAAATAAAGGGGTGAAGGAAGAACTAAAATGGCATGACACAGTGCTTGCACTAATTTGCCACCCTACCCAAGTAGAAGTTCTGAGAGGGCAGGAGGAGGTGGTCATAATATAGCAAGACTCCATGAGAAGAAAAGCAATTACTAAGGTGAGTAATTTTTTTCAAACACCATGAAGTCTTGCTATATTATGACTAAATGCAGATACACAGCAGTACCTCCATGGAGGAGGGTCAGAACCTACTTAGGAAATAGGCTCTGAAGCACAGCTGTGCCAAAACGAGCATCTCTCCTGGACTGAATATCCAGGGAATAATGCTTAGTAAAAGTGTGAACTGTTTTCCAAGTAGCAGCTTGACAGATTTCAGAATGGGAATATCTCTAGCAGCCACTAGAGATGCAGCTGTACCCTGGTGGAGTGAGCCCTCAGTCCTGAGGGGGTTCTCTACCTAGTTTTTGATAACAAAATTGGATACAAGAGACAATCCACCTTGCAGTTGTCCTCTTAGTGGCAGGTTTCCTTTGCCAACCTCGCCATAGGTAAGAAAGAGTTGGAGGGATTCGAATCTGTGACCCTTAGTGCGTTCCAAATAGTAGCTTAAGGCTCTTTGGCGTCCAAGCTGTGCGACTCCTCTCACCTGAGGAAGAATGCTCAGTGAAAATACTGAAAGAGAGATGGATTGGTTCAGGTGGAAATCTGAAACCACTTTAGGCAAAACTTTCTGTTAGTCCTGAGGACTACCTTATCTCTGTGGAAAGAGATAAAATCTTCTTCCACTGACAGGGCCTGTAGTTCACTTATCGTCTGGCAGAAGGATAGCCACTAGGAAAACAGTTTTCCAAGTCAGAAACTTGAGCTCTGCTGAGGACAGAGGCTCAAAGGGGGTTGCATTAACTGAGCAATGCAACATTCAGGTCCCAAGCGGAGCTGGTTCTCAAAAGGAGGGTTGTGTGAAGTAACCCTTAAAAACTTGGAAAGCACAGGGTGAGAAGAAAGGAAGCAGGCTTCCTGCTGACAGAAAAGCAGAGTCAGCTGCCAGATGAACCTTAAGGTAGCTGGCCTAAGGCCTAAGGAATTTAAATGGACCAAATAGTCCAGTAAAATGGGCAGATCAGCAGATTCTGGGATAATCTGCTTCTCAGAGCACCAGATGGAAAACCTTTTCCACTTAGAATTGTAAGTGGCCCTAGTGGAAGCTTCCTTGAAGCCTTTAAAATATCCAAAACACCTTGAGAAAGGTGTAAATCAGCAATTCTAACCTCAAGAGCCATGCCTTGAGATGGAGGGATTTGAGGTCCGGATACCACACCTCCCCTGTGCACAGGCCAGTAAGTCGTGGACTCTGGGCAAGCTCTGGGCAGGGTGGACTGTCAAGGACAGAAGCAGTGGGTACCAGGGCTGTCTGGCCCAATCTGGAGCAATCAGAATCACCTTGCAGGGCTGAGATCTGATTTTACTAGTACCCTGAAAAGAAGGGAAAGGGGAAAGGCATACAGGAACTTCCCTTTCCAATCCAACTGAAAAGGCGTCCAGGGGACTGATCCCAGCACTGGAGGCCTGCAACAAAACAGAGGAAGTTGGTGGTTGTCTGGGGCTGAAAAGATCTATCTGAGGGTGCCCCATCTGGCAAAGACTGACCCCAGCACCTGAGGATTCAGAGCCCATTCGTGATGGCCCTAGAAATCCTGCTGAGGGCATCCATGAGACATTGTCCTTCCCTGGAAGGTGAACTGCTATCAGGGAGGTGTCTAGGAGTAAGCCAGAGACCACAACTTCATTGCTTCGGTGCACAAGGCTGATGACCGAGTGCCCCCTTGCTTGTTGATGTACCACATTGTTGTGGTGTTGTCTGTCCTGACTTGAGCTACTTTGTTCTGGACAGAAGCTGAAAACGCCTGAAGAGCTAAAAGGACAGCTCCGAGTTCCAAAAGATTGATGTGGAGCAGAGATTCCTGGGGAGACCACACTCCCTGAGTGGACAGGTCACCCAAGTGAGCTCCCCAACCTAACAGGGAAGCATCCGTGGTGAGGGTGAGGGAGTGGGAAACAGAATGAAAGGAACCCCTTGTTTTGATTGCTTTGATCCTGCCACCAGTGTAAGGCCAGGATCAGGGTTTGAGTCACTGGAACCAATTTGGAAAGGGGTCCCTCTTTTGAGACCAATAGGCCCTCAAATGGAACTGAATGTCCCTTATCTGGAATCTTGCTCCTTGCACTACAGCTGTGGAAGCAGCCATGTGCCCTAGGAGTTGCAGAAAATGCCTTGCTGGTCGAGAGACCCGCAGGGTAAAGGAGGATGCCAGGGCAATGAGTCTGTCTACCCTTTCCGAGAGGAGAAATACCCTAGCTAACTTTGTGTTCAATTCTGCACCTATGAAAGTTAGTACCTGAACTGGTTCGAGAACTGACTTTGGTAAATTCAGCAGGAATCCCAGGGAAGTGAGAAGCTGCTGGGTGACTTGCAAGTGGGATTTTACCTGATCTGGGGACTGACCCACTATGAGCCAGTCGTCCAGGTAGGGAAACACAGCAATCCCTTGCCGCCTTAAATGAGCCACGACCACAGCTAGACATTTCGTGAATACCCTTGGCGCAGAGGTAAGGCCGAAGGGCATTGCCCTGAACTGGTAGTGGCCTGAGGGTAGTTCGAACCTGCGGTACTTTTGGTGAGAAGGCCTGATCAGAACATGAAAATAGGCATCCTTGAGGTCCAGGGAAGCTAACCAGTCCCCTGGCCTCAGGTCAGGGAGGGCAAAATCATTGTCAGAGTTAACATTCTGAACTTTGGTTTCAAAGATGCTTGTTCAGGTACCTTAAATCTAAAATGGGCCACCATTCTCCTGTCTTTAGGGGTAAGAAAGTATCTTGAGTACAGCCCTTGCCCTGATGGCAGGAGGAACCCTTTCTACTGCTTTGCAGTCCAAAAGAGAAGAAACCTCTGCTTCCAAAGCAAGGGCTTCTGAAGGATTTGCAGGTGGAAAATGTCTGGCTCTCATCTTCGGAAACTGTTTGAAGCTGAGAACCAGACCCTGACCCTATTACCTCCAGAACCCACCTGTCCGAAGTTAGGGACACCAGTTCTGGCTGAAATAAACCAACCTGCCCCCACTGGTACAGGAGAACTCGGCCCTGGGCACCCTATCAGGGTGCCTGCTAGCAATGTGCTTGAGGCTGAGGGAGGGCCAGTTTACTTGTGCCCGTTTACCTCTGCCTCTAAAGAAACCCCTCTGTGCAAATGCAGAGGAGGCCTGAAAATGTGGAAAGGCCTGCCCCTACCTCTGGGAGCGTGCCTCTGTGGAGTGGCATGCCTCTCCTTAGCCTGGACACTTTTGTAGGTAGTTCTGTATTCATCCATCTTTTTCATATAGTTTTCTGTTTGTTCCCCAAATAGAGAATTACCCACAACAGGAAAATCCATAGCCTTTGACTGAGTATCTTGGGATAGATTAGTGCATCTGAGCCATGCCAACCTACGGAAAGCTACAGAAGTGGCCATGACCCTAGAGGAAACATCATTAACATCAACAGCAGTATGACATTGAACTTTAGAGGCTTCAATGCCATCAGCAGCCACCTGTTCCAACTCACTAGCCAGCTGGCCATGGGCCTGCTTGGCTAACTACAATACTGTGTCCCACCTAGATTTCTGATATCTAGCCACATAAGCCATATAATTTGCCTGCCTGAGTCCCAAAGAAGCTGCCATATACTGTTTTTTCGCCATGGCATCAATCTTCCTGGAATCCTTATCAGGAGGATGTGAGCCAGAGGAATATTAGCCTTGTCGACAGGCTGCAGCTTGTACCACACCTACATGACTACACTGCTCAGTGAGGAAGTCTGTATCAGAGCCTGACAAGGTATATCTTCTGTCCATTTTTATCTACAGGAGGGACAGAATGAGGATTTTTAAAATCTTTGTTGTTTGCTTCCTAAATGACTTATGCAAAGGAATAGACAACCTCCTAGACTGGTATATCCATCATTTCTACATAATCAGGCTCCTCTTGCTCATCCACAGCTTCCTCTAAAGGAAGCTGGAGGGTTTCTGCAACCTTTTTGTAAAACATAAAATGAGAAGGGACTCAGACAGAATAGGAGGAGATTCTAAAGGTCTGTCTGGAGAAATGTCGGTTCAATGGGCAGTCCAGACCCTCCCAGCCACATGTAATGATCAAATTCGTCCTCCCTCTCCTGTGGTTCATAAAATTCCTCAACATCATACTCCTGAACCACTGGCACTGAACAGAACCAACCTTTACCAACTGTAGGTGGTTCGGCAGGACCCTGAGACAGTGACTGGACAATCTGTATGGCTTTAGCTATTTCTGCAGCAGTTGGAGAGACAATTTTGGACTCCAAACCTACTGATTTCTTAGTCTTTTTCACTGAGACTGGTTCCCTGAACCAGCCTTCCTTTGCCGAGAAGTCTCGCCTGGTCAGGAGGTACTCCCTCTGGTCCAGTGGGTACTTGCGGGCTGGCCATCGGGTCAGCAGACTTCTTGGCCTCTCATTCCCTGAGCCGGCCCAATCTCTTTTCCAGGGTGGCTGCAGGAAATTTTACACACCTGGCAGTCTGACAGGAGGTGGTCAGCCCCCAGACAATAAACACAAGTGGTGTGTGGGTCAGCCTTGGCAAAGGCTTCCCCACAGACATCACAGTGTTGAAACCCAGTGGGCCCGGTTTTTCTTTTGGGTTTCTCAGACATAATGCCAGCCTAACCAAAAACTTGCCCTTTGATGGCAGTGCCAGGCAAGACACCCTTATCGGTTCCTAACCGTGTCACGGGTATTTGAAAAACCTATTTTAAAGCAAGGTTTTTAGAACCGATAAGAACCGGAACCGCACTCTAAAAGCCAACCACACTTTAAAACGTTAAATTAAGCAAACCGATGGGTTCAAAACCGAACCGATAATTGAATTTCCACACAGACTTTAAATTTTCTACTTACGGTTTACCAGATAGAGCTTTAACGAAATGCGGTAAAATAAATACTTTTGCGGTTCAAATGAACCAAAAATACTCGCTTGAACCAAGAAATTAACTGATGTGAAGGAGCTGATCTCCGAGGCGACTGTTCAGTGAAGCGGAGTAAAGAAATGACAGTTTCATTTGAAACTGGCCAGATAGAGCTTTGGTATAGCACCCTCGCGTTGTGGAACTCCAGACTCTCTGGAGTTAACTCTTTCCTCTCCGGGGCAGTTCAGCTGCAGTGGCTGACTGCATTTAGTCATAATATAGCAAGACTTCATGGTGTTTGAAGTAGGAATTGCAAACGTGGGGCAAGGGTGGGAATGCCACAGGTGCTATGGTAGTGGCACACAGGGATATTGGCAATATGGACCTGAACATGATACTCATCTCCACCATCTCCACACAGGTGACCGCGGATACCCACTCCGTCCCTGGCTGCTCACACCATACCGGCACCCCATGGCCCCATCACAGCAACGCTATAATGAGGCGCATGCCGCCATACACTTAACATCATCGGCGGGTGTTTGGGATGCTCAAAGGCACGCTTCCGATGCCTAGACACCTCGGCGGTGCCTTCACAGTACAGCCCCTCAAAGGCCTGTGGGATATTCCTGGCGTGTTGTATCCTCACACAACATGGCCAAGACTGTGGGATAGCCATTCAGGTCGAGGAGGACAGCGATGGGGACGCCAGCGGCGCCCGGTGATGATGGTGATGGCAGCCCCCCTTGGGCGGCGGGACCCCGACTGATCTGGCAGGCCCAGCTGCATCGGGACACCATCAATGGAGGAGCATTATGCCACGACAGGTAAGTCAAGGGGCCATGTGCAACCAACACTGTCCTGGCGCAACCACAGGCACACAGAGTAACACACCAGGGGTGCATGACGGCAAGGGAGTGGAAGGGACCAGGCACACAAACACACCATCAGGGAGGGGTGAACAGTCATATGGACACACACACACACAAAACAGGCACAAAGCGTACATGGGCAGGTGCACAGCAGAGCAGGAACAGACATGGCAAACACACAGATCCACAGACCACACCCACCACCCGTACTGTCCAAGTACGTGTGTCAGATGCTGGGCACCCTTGCACCCTGGTGTACAGTACAATGCAGGCATCATCATGCACACGCACCTGTGGACAGCAGTCGGGATGGTGTGCAGGTGGTCCGTATGTCGGCGTGATGTGCAGGGCACTCACCAGTGCACTGCCCACCATGACGCACAGTGCACACAGGGCAGCACCAGACAGGGCCCGCACTGGGAGATAGGTCAGTCATATTGCACTGTTCCACGGCCACCGTGGATGCGTGGGCGGCCCCGCCGTGACCCAACAGCACTGGCAGGCTGAGCAGGGGCCACATGGGGTGGCACCGATGGACCACCAGGGGTCCCACTGCGCGATCGCGACCTTGTCCGCATTGGGGTTTGTAGTATGCCAAACATACCTGCACCAGGGGTGCTCGGGATGCCCACAGCAGAACCCGGCGTCGACAGGCTGGGTGTCGCACGACACCGGGAACGGGGAGTGGAGAGCGTACTGTGTGGGGTGCGCGGTACAGGGGCACCTGCTTTTGTGCCCAATGCAGCCACGACAGTGACCAATGCCTGGGTCTGCCTGTCAATGGCGGCGGTCACATCCATCCGCATATGGACCATCTCTGCAAGGATCAGAGACAGTCCCTGCTGTGCCGCTCCACACCACGCATAGTGCCTCCCGCGGACGTTGCAACCCGCCTTTGCTGCTGTACTGATTCCCGCAGCAGGCGGGTGTGCTCTTCAAATGGGTACTCTGCCACAACGGCATCCTGTCCCCAGGGTATGGAAGGTCCTGATGCTCAACACCCTTGAGGGTGGCGCTGTTCACCAGGACCAGGAATGGGCATATCAAAGGGCGGTGGGCATGTGCCACCGCTGGACACTGTACCCCAGACCTGGTGGGTGACTGCTGCTGCCCCTCCAACCGCTGTGCCCAGGGACCACTCGTTCCACTGCTGTGGCCGCAGCAGTGCCAGACACCTGCACAGCCACTGGTGCTGACAGGCACAGCCTGGGACTGTGCCGACATGCTGGCACTGCGTTGGAACCAGCTAGGCCCAGGGGCACGCGTGCTGGCCTGCTGTGTGTCCGTCATGGGACACACATGTCACTGCCCATTGCAGTCCTTGCATCATCAATGGTGCAGGTACGGCTACAGCCACAGTCACAGGCGCGGCTGGCATGCCTGGCATGCCAGACTGCTGAGACACAGGCTGTGCACCCCCCACACCTGACTCACCGACACCTGAGTTGGCAGCCCGGCATGCATGCTGGTGCAGTGCATGCTGGCTGGTGACAGAGGTGGATGGACTCCCCTCCATGTCCAGCAGGTCTTCCTCACTGCCTGGACCCACCACCACCGTCCCCTGAAGACGAACAGGATCTGTAACAGAAAGTGAGGACATGTGAGTGCATGTGAACAACCTCCCCCCCCCCCAACACCACCACCATGTCATACCGTGCAGTGATGGGCTTCCACCTGTCTGGAATCCACCTCCTGGTACGCCCTCAATAGCACTCCGCTGCATTGATGCAGCCAGTCGGTCCTCAGCCGGGGTCAGCTCCGCCACTGCTGGCTGGCCCCCGCCTGTGCCAGCACATGCCACCCTGAGGGCTGCCACCTTCTCCTTCACCCTCCTGCGGTCTGTCCCCATCTTCTTTTTGCATTCCTGCACGGAGCGCTGGTGGCTTCCGTGCAGGTTCACTGCCCGAGCTACCCCCTCCCATGCAGCCACACGGGCCTGAGGGGTGCCCCGCCGTCCACTCAGTAGTGGCTCCTCCTCCAGGTAGGCCTGGAAGAGGGCCTCTGTCTCCGCCCGTGGTGAAGTTGGGCCTCCTCCTCCGCCCACCATCCTCACCCCTCACCTTGGCTCTGCTCAGTCATGTCGATCTGTATGGGTGGAAGTGGACACTCGTCACTGTGCAGTCTACAGCGTTATCCCATGACCATTGTCCAGAACATCACACAGCATGCAACCCACCTCTCACCTGCAGTAACCAAATCTGGCCAGCGCAGCCCAATGTCGCACATTTATAGCGCAATGCATGCAAATTAGGAGTGGAGCAACTGTAATGAGATGCAAATCGCGCCACTGCGCCTTTGAATGGCTGATCAGATGGTTTGCATGTGTCGGCTGAATATCGCGCTGTTGCGCAATACGGTTGAGCCGGCTGAGCCAATGGCGCATATCTGTGACTGTGTGGTACACTGCATTGCGCATGCCCAGGTAGCTTACGCAGGTGTCTGCCGCACTGATGATGTGCTGTGCGCGACTGGCAATTCAGGCCATGGCCACCATTATGCCAATGGCGCTACAGCGCTGGTCACCACATGGCGCAGTGGCAGTACTGCGCAATAGTCCATTGTGGTACTGGCACGCAGGTGTCCGATCACGCAGGACATGTGGACGTCCGATGGCGCTGTGCGTAGCCTTGCGCCACTGACCCATGACCTTGTGCACGACCTTTGCCCCCTGGCACTGTCGTCTGCCATATTATGCGGCTCTATCGCGCTGTTGGTGACAGCGCGATGGATCAACAGCGCTGTCCGAACAGCGCGATAGGCAGTGATGGAGTTGTATTGCACATTTCCACGTGGGGTTGCTGCGCTGCTGAGCGCCATATTGCCACTGTACAGTTTGACAATGGCACGCAGGAGAGCACCACAATGGGGGGCTTTGGAGTTAGCCAACCTGGTGGCTGTGGTGGAGCCCCACTATGGCTCACTGTTCGAGGGTGTGCCACTGCAGGTGCCACGCACCCATGTGTGGCAGCAGGTCGCCGCTGCCCTGGAGCAGGCCACTGGGTGGAGGAGGACCCCTGAACAGTGTAGGCACCACTATGGCGACCTGCAGAGGAGGGAGCGTGCTCTGCTTGCGCGCCTCAGGTCGCATGCCAGGAGGGGCATTGTGCCCAGGCCAGGTGGGTGTGCTGTGTATGTACCGGTATTGTCTGCATGGGTGACTGTGTAATGTAATCTGCGCATGGGTGTGGGTTGGGCTGTGGTTTGCTGTGAGGGTGTTTGCAGGTGTGTGCTGTTTGGGTCTGAATGTGTGGGCAGGCACACTCAATGGGGCAAGGGGCTGTCTGCTTTGGGATCTCACTGATGTTTTTCTCTTCCTTTGTCTCCCACAGGCATGGAGGAGCGGAGGCAAGCACGGGCTGAGGCATGGGATGGCGGTGCCAGGGTGGCTGGTGGAGGAGGGATGCAACAGCCACAGCAGCAGCCGCAGCACCTGATGCAGCGGCTTGATGAGGTGAGTGTCATTCAACATGGATGCTATTGCATGCTGGGAAGGCACGGCCACCATCCATGGACAACACTGCCATGCCGTGGCGTGTGACAGTCAGCACTGTCAGTGGCACTGCATGTCTGTGAGTGCATCACTGGTGGTCATGCATGCACTGGGCACATGGCTGTGGCACTACCTTTCCCCGACATAGCCACGTCACTGGACAGCCTTGGTTGTGCTGTGCTGGGCATGGGTGGGGTGTGTGTGCAGTGGCACACATGACTGTTGCTGCCTGGTTGGGCTTGTCTTGTGCACGGTCACTGTGAGTGGGTGCAGTCCATCACAGGGGTGGGGCACTTGGCTGTATACCATGCATGTTGGGTGGGCTTCAGGGTTGTGGACAGTCACAGCCATTGATTCTGTTCCCTTGCCCTAGGTGTCCGGGTCCTGCACAGGATTGAGCGGGCTGTCCACCGCCTGCTGGAGGTGTCCACGGCGTCCCTATCCATTCTGCAGGAGATGCACCGGAGGGGTGTCAGTCGACGGAGGAGGCCACGAGACCAGGGGCAACCTGCTGCTGTGCAGCCTGGAGGACAGTAGCTGTCCCACACCTACCCCCTTTACCCTTCCCTCACACCCTGCCTTCCCTCACCAAGTTCTTCACCCTGCCCTTACCCACCCCTACCTTGTACCCCCCACCCTTTCTTGTATATATATCTCTCTGTACATAGTTTATTGTTGTGTGTTCGTGTTGATATTCTTTTATAAATCTATTTTGTATGAATACTGTAGTGGTCTCTGATTTGCAGCTGGCTATGGGTGCTCAGTTGCAGTGGTGTGCATGGCATCTGGTGTGGTATTGTCCTGGGATTGTGTGTGTGTGTGTGCATGGGGGGGTGTCCCTGGTGTGGTGGTGGCTTTCAGCCGGACTGGCCGTGTGCTGCCACACACCGCTGGGTGCTCCTGGTGGGTCTGCAGCATGGTTGGGTGGTACACATGGTTGCATTGTGCCGGGGGCCTGGGAGTCCTGCAGTGATGGTCACAGTCACTGCTCATGGGTGGTGTCTTGGGGTCACAGTGCAGGGTGTGCTGTGCACACGGGGGGGCTGCTGGACACTGGGGTGGTCCGCCCCCTTTGTGTGGCAGTCTCAGCTTGCCAGTGGGTGTGCTGCAGTAACACGGCCGGGATGTGCTTTCTTTGCTTGTCCCCATGGGCCGGTTGATATTCCGTCCCTCCCCCAGTTATGCTGTTCTTGGGGTGTGGGGGTGCATTGTTAGTTCTGCAGTGTGTCCCTGTGCCCATCTGTGGCATGGGTGGTGGGCCTCTGCCTACCTCCCTGGTTGTGCTGTTCCATTGCTATGCTGCTGGGGTGTCATTGCTTGCCCTATGGGCCTCTGGACTGCTCAGCTGGGCTGGCCTTGTTGCGCTATGGTGCATCATATCTGCTCAGCTTCCCCTTCCTGGTTGCGCTAGCAACATCATATGCTCCTTCCTCCTGGTTGCGCTGTAGGCAGTTTGTGCAATATTCAGACGTTGGCTGCTTGAGCAGTTGGCCTTGCTCCATGTTTGAATATCGTGACGATTGTGCATGTGCGCAATTGACTTGCGCTTGCTCCTGCTGTTGCGCACTTTTTGGGCGCAGTTTGAATATCTGGCCCCATGTGCGCTGTTATATGCTATTTACAGTATTTCCCTTGTCTTCCCCAGATTATATCTGTAAATGAGATTCATTTTATCTCTGTAAATTTATCTGGTAAACCAATGTCAATAAATACACACATAAGTAAATAAATAACTAGGAAGAATCTAGGAAAGTAACTTTAACAGGTACAGTACAGTATCTTAAGATTTTTGTTGAACTGCTGCTTTAAGTGTTGTCTTTTAATGATATAACAAATGGCTTTCTAGGAGGAGCAATACATGATGAGTCATGAAAAGGGGTGGGGCTAGGGGCAGAGCTTAGGATCCGTTTTTTGCCTCATCCAAAGGTGGCAACCCTAATTGTTCTGGATATCCTGGGAGAGGTTTGTGCATCTCAGCCAGGAAAACTGCCTAAGGCAGTGCTCCCATATCTATGGAGTTCCCGTGTTCACGGGTTTTAAGCCTGAATACGAGAGAATGCAGGAGGAATTCATTGTTTGCCAAATCCACGGGACGCTACGGAGAACAATGAGGAACACACTCTCAACTTAAAATGCCGCGAGACTCCACGCAGAGTGAGACAGAGGAGGCGGAGTGAGACAATCGATTGGTGCCTCTCAACCCCCATGCTGGGGTCTCCCATGATCACCACGGAAGCAGCCCTGATAGGCTGTCGGATAAAGTCACGCACACCCCTCATGTCTCGACTGCCTTACCTATAGTGCTCCCACCCCGATAGGCTAGCCAGGTGAACTCTCTCCTATAAAACCAGCAGCTCACAGCCGGGAAGTTTGATTTCGGGAGACGAGAGAGAGAGCGGGTTCCAGTGAGACAGTTTGACCATTCGAATCCGAGGAGAGTGAGGATTGCCAGCCGTTTTGGAGCATTACAATAGCGCAATCACCCCACTGCAGCAACAAGCAAGCCGGAGAAGATTCATTGCCAGACTAGAGACAGTCAGCGCCGCAGGACCTCAACAAGTACTTTTTCCACCGCCGACCGGTGCCCTGGTTCTGCGAGTCTCAGTGTCAGCATCGGGCAGGGAGGGCGAGTGGTAGAGTTTTTTCCCGGTCATGAGCGCGCCACGGTAGCAGTCTGACCACCCACCCCACCACTTTTCCTAAAAGCAGGTAAGGTAAGCAAGTTAATGCTGCAACCAGTCTGATGCAGAGTGACAGAGGTCAGAGTTATTTAAGTATGAAAGAAGTGCCTCTCCTTGACACGTTACGTATCATGATAATTAATGTTGTCAATCACTGATTCCGATTGCATTTTTCAGCACAAAAACAGTCAAAATTAAGCGTGAATTAGAAAGGGCAGTGGCCCAAGGCTGCTGTTAGTGCACACACTCCTAGTGTTGCCAAAGGTATTCTCTAGCCATGGGCTTAGTAGCTGGTGCCTTTTTGTGAAGGTGTGGTTGTTTCTGTTTACTTGTAAGTAACCCCTTAAGGCTGCACCCTTTTTGTTTCTAAAATTGCATTTTAAGTTATAGTAAGTGACTTGCAGATGAACTGGACATTCATTTCTGAATAATGACGTCTTTTTGAGCATATATTTCACATAGGCTCATGAAAGCTGCCATGAAATGTCAAATTAGTAAACGTTTTAAATGCCAGAATATATAAATTCAAAATGTTTGTATTATACAAATTTAAAAGGGTTTTCTGAAGAGTATTTCTGTTTTTGGTGTAGGTGATGTCTCTAAAATACTCTTGCCTTTCAATTTCTGTGGTATGGTGGTGTGCATTATTGCTGTAAATATCTGGTGTTTCCTCTGCCTGTTGTTTCTCCTCTGTCTTTGATTACATAAAGACATTAGCTGTCATGTAATTATGTAATGTTTTTAGGTCAGTATTAATTCTTAAAGTAAATAAGAACACTTAAAACAGCCAGAATATTTGTTGTAGTGATTTTATTTACCATCTTAGTGACACCAATTGCAATAAAAAATCGACTTGGGCATACAGGAAAATCTACAGGAATTTCACCAAGGTTTTACAGGGACAATACAGGAAAAATGAGGGTCTGCTACAGGAAAATGCTTTGGCCGATCTGGGAGCACTGCTAAGGGAGATGGCAGAAGACATAGCCCAAGAGGCTGCATCGTTAGAATCCACAGCCATATGAAACGGGGCCTTAGATGCCGGAATTCCCTTTGATATTAACTCCTGAAGGTTGGCAGCCACTTCAGGAAAAGTCTTCTGTACCAACTGCTGGGCAGACTCCCACAGTGCCTTCTGGTACCTAGAGACATAGGCCATATGAGAGGCCTGCCTGATGCCCAGGGAGAAAGCCGAATATGTCTTTTTGGGTAGCGAGTCAATCCTCCTGGAGTCCTTGTCAGGAGGATGACAGGCAAGAGAGACTCCAGCCTTCTAACAGACTACAGTCTGTACCACCTCCACATGGCTGCAATGGGAAGTCAGAAATTCTGTACCATTGCCTGCCAAAGCATATTTCCTGTCCATCTTTTTGTCTAATGGAGGGGCAGAAAAGGGGGCCAAGAGAATTTTAAGGGTCTGTCTCTTTAATGACTTATGGGTAAAACCTGTGAAGAAGCACGGGTATCCATCATTTCCCCATAATCCTCCTCCTCTTGGGTAGTCTCCTGCACAGGGAACAGCAGAGTGTCTGTCACCTGCCTCATGAAGGCAAAATGGGAGGTGGCCTCAGAAAGGACCCTAGGAGGGGACTCGTACTCAGGATGTTCAGGGGGAGACCTCAGGCTCAATAGGTTCCCCTTCATCATCATCCTCTGCCTTATACTCATAATCAGATTCATAGTACACCTCAGGATCCAGAGGACCAGCAGG
Source organism: Neoceratodus forsteri (assembly GCA_016271365.2). Taxonomy (NCBI): domain Eukaryota; kingdom Metazoa; phylum Chordata; order Ceratodontiformes; family Ceratodontidae; genus Neoceratodus; species Neoceratodus forsteri. Next base: position 84,735,647 of record JADMNL010000033.1, read on the forward strand.
AGTTGAACCGGCAGGACCGTCAACCGGTGACTGCCCAACCGGCGGTTCACTGAAACCGGACTGCAGAGACTGCACAATTTGAATTGCCTTAGCAATTTCCTCCGTGGTTGGAACTGCAACCAGCGGTTTACGTGGTTCCAACTTTTTTGGATTTCTTTGACAGCACAGGATCGGGAGTGGAATCCAACCGTCATTTGGAGGAAGAGGGTTCACTGTGCTCAGCAGAATCTGTAACCAGACCAGCCAGTTCGGTTGAACAGGACCTGATGTCCTGAGAGGATTTTTCCATCCTTTCCTTCAACTTGCCCAATCTACGCTCAATAGTGGATTGAGGAAAGTTTTTACAAATGTCACAATCCGCTTGAAGGTGATCAAACCTCATGCAGTATAGACAGACCAAGTGTGGACTGGTCTTTTGCAAACTGCTCGCCACACTCAGTGCACCACTGAAACCCAGTGGGACCGTTTTTTCTTTTGGGTCTCAGTGACATACCCTTTGGTAAACACTTAACCCAGTGGCTTCGTTACGTCAATTATGCTGCCCAAAGAATTTTATTTATCCGAATTGGCTTAGTCAGGCCCAGATAAGTAAGAAGAGAGTTAACCCCAGGTGGCTTAGTCAGGCCGGGTAAAAAAAGAGAGAACGAGACCTGACTACCAACGGTTTAGCACCAGTAATAAACGAAGGAAAAAAAAAACAGAAACCTCAGTTTAGTCAGGAACTCGCAACCGGAATCCCAAACAAATACACTAAACTTTTTATACAGAAAAGAAGGATTGTTCAGCTACCTAACGGTCACGGAACCACTAAGAAACCGAACCACTTACCCAACCGTTAACACTATAGCAATACTGAGGACAGCGGTTTGAATACTTGAAAAAAATAAGGAAACGGTTGAAAACCAACAAATTTACTCTTAAACCGAGAGAAAAAGAGGAGCAATCTCCGAGGCGTCTTCACTGGCAGGCAGAGTAAAGAATCTGATCAGTTAATAGAATGTACCAAGGATGGTGGTTTGAAAACCAAGCTCGAGCTCAATGTTCTATGAATTTGCATAAAGGTTAACTCTTTGTTCTCCGGGGCAGCTGAACCAGTTGGTCATACTGCATTAGTGAGAATACAGCAAGACTTCATGTTGTTTGAACCACCATTCATAAATGCAGTCACGGCTTATTTATTTGTAGATCTTCACAGCATTTTCATTTAAACTTACCTGAGGTAAGGTGTGGTCAGATTGGCCAGAGCACAAGCAGTGAAGCAACTGGAAGTGCGCAAGAAATGGACACCTGATAAGCATTTTGTTAACAGTATTTCTCCTTCAACAACAGCTGAATGCAGCTACAATGAATAACATACAGCCAAAGAGGAAAAGCTCTGTAGCTTAATAGCTGTGCAGCAAGGAAAACAGTGCACCGAGCGGCTGTATACCAAGTGGATTTAGGCAATAGATCCAGGAAAGCAACAGAACTTCTTTGAGGGCTGTCAAGCTCAGATAAGTACTAAAATGTTTTTTCCTCATTTTTCTTGGTGTCATGGTTCAAAAAGTAACAAACTGTGGACATAATTGCAAATTGTGGACATAACTGTATGAGAGACACACTGAAAAGCCTGTTTATATGTGCACAGTCAGTATGATTCAGTTTCTGTAAACATTGAGTTTAAATGAAAACGCTCTGAAGATCTACAAATAAATAAGCTGTGACAGCATTTATGAAAGGTGGTTCACTGTGGCTTCTTAAAAATAGTGTGCACATAGAACCTATCGCCCTAAGGTGGTAAAAGTACAGCACAACAAATCGAGTTTTTATTTTATTTTTTTGTCTAGGATTACAAAGTACCTTTGAGCCAAGGCTCTTTTACAAAGGTTCCACGTCAGGCTGGTTACAAGGTAACAGACACTCAAACATAAGACAGTTGCAGGTACAAGGTTTCAGACAGTAACTTTGCTTGACATACTCAGACTGAGCGATGTGTAATACAAGAAACAGACAGGAGGAAGAAGGCAAGCAGGGGAGAGGGTTGAGGGTCGGGGAAGGCATAGGTGTAGTGGAGGTTTCTCCTTTCCCTTGTTGGAATGCAGTCTTGGAAAATAACCAGGTAGTATTATTGTTTGAATAAAAAGAAACCCAGACACTACTTTTGGAAGGAAATGCACATTGGTCCCATGGGTTATTATCTCTTTATGGAAAAAAACAAATATGCACGGTCAATACTGAGTGACTAAACTCACTCACCCTTCTAGCTGATGTTATGGCCGCTAGAAATACTGTTTTCCCAGATAAATATATTTTCCTGCTGCGGCCTGTCTCTCAGGTTGGGGGTTCATTAACTAAGTTTAGGTCTAAAGATAGGACTTGCTCTTTTATGGTGAATGTGAGTTAGGCCCTTGAAAAACGGTGCAAGGTTGTGGAGCTAGAGGAGGCAGTGTGTGACTTAGAAGTTGAAAAAGACAAATGTACCTCTGGGTGGAAGGTCCAAAAGGGAACATAAACCATGCTGTTTACATTTTTAATATAACTGTAAATTTGGTCATGTGTGAAGCCTATTTATCACCTCACCCCAGTGTATTAGTTTGTGTTTCTTTCAAAATTATCCTATTTTGTCCTTATTTAGAGACGCATACTAATGCAGCATTTTTCCTACCCAATATTAATTTTTAATTACTTACTATAGATCGAGAGAGCACTCCTTTCCCCTGCATGTGAAACATTCTTATTCTGTGAAGAGCGTCTCACTTGCAGATGCCTTGGTAATGTGTACGTTCCAGGAACAGTTTCAAATAATATATATGAAAAAATTACTCACCTTAGTAATGTTGTTTCTTCTAATGGAGTCTTGCTATATTATGACAGTAGCAGTTTGTCCCACCACTAGAACTGCTCCGGAGGTGAAATGGTTAATACCATTCCAAAATAGAACTTTGAGCACGAGCTCTAAGAAGCAGCTCTATCTGTGTAATTTCAAACCTGAACTGTCAGATCTTTACGAGCAAAAACTCACTAAGGTCTGTGTGGAAGCTGTAACCTACACTAGCCAAATGGCTACCTAAATATTAACAACCATTGCTGGTCCCAACACCCAAGACTCAAGTCAGGGACCAGAACTACTAACACAATTCTAACAACATGAGAATAAAACAACAGTATAATAAAACACACACACCCCAAACTCCCAAAAGGGGAGAAACGCTAAAAGGGCATAAAATAGTGCCCACACTAAGTTGCTGCACCCCACCCAAGTAGAAGTTCTGAGAGGGGCAGGCTGGGGGAGGTCATAATAAAGAAGACTCCATTAGAAGAAACATTACTAAGGTGAGTAATTTTTTCTTCAAACAACATGAAGTCTTGCTATATTATGACAGTAGCAGACTACACAGCAGTACCTCCATGGAGGAGGGGCAGAACCTACTTAGGGAATAGGCTCTGAAGAACAGCTGTGCCAAACCGAGCATCTCTCCTGGCCTGGACATCCAGAGAGTAATGCTTGGTAAAAGTGTGTACCGTTTTCCAAGTAGCAGCCTGGCATATCTCTAATATAGGGATGTCTCTGGGAGCAGCTAGAGACGCAGCTGTACCCCTGGTAGAATAAGCCCTCAAGCCAGAGGGGGGATCTCTGCCCAGTTTCTGATAACAAAATTGGATACAAGAGACAATCCACCTGGCAATTGATCTCTTAGTAGCAGGTTTGCCTTTCCCAACTTCACCATAGGTAAGGAAAAGTTGGAGGGATTCGAACCTGTGACCTTTGGTACGCTCTATATAGTAACTAAGAGCTCTCTTAACATCCCGGCTGTGCAACCTCCTCTCACCAGAAGAGGAGTGATCAGTGAAAAATACTGGAAGGGAGATAGATTGGTTAAGATGGAAATCTGAAACCACCTTAGGTAAAAACTTCCTGTTAGTCCTAAGGACTACCTTATCCCTGTGGAAAGAAATAAAGTCAGTTTCCACTGACAAGGCTTGCAACTCACTTATGCGTCTAGCAGAAGTGATAGCCACCAGAAAAACAGTTTTCCAAGTTAGATACTTAAGCTCTGCAGAAAACAGAGGTTCAAAAGGGGGTTGCATTAACTGGTTAATACAAACATTATGGTCCCAGGCAGGGGCCGGTTCCCGAAATGGTGGATTAGTATGGAGTAATCCCTTAAAAAACCTGGAAAACACAGGGTGAGTGGAAAGAGGGGATGACTTTCCTGCTGACACAAAAGCAGATACAGCTGCCAAATGGACTCTCAGGGTAGCTGGTCTGAGACCCAAGGAATTAAGATGGACCATGTAATCTAATACAATGGGCAAATCAGCAGATTCTGGGAAATATTTTTCCCAGCACACCAAATGGAAAACCTTTTCCATTTAGAACTAAAAGTAGCCCTAGTGGAAGGCTTTCTGGAAGCCTTTAGGATTTCAAGAACACCTTGAGAGAGGTAAATCAGCAAACTCCTAACTCCTCAAGAGCCAGGCCTTGAGGTTGAGGGATTGAGGTCGGATACCAAACCCTTCCTGGGCACAAGTTAACAGGTTGTGAATCCTGGGAGGCAAAGGGAAGATGGATTGTCAGTGACAGAAGGAGTGGGTACCAGGGCTGCCTGGCCCAATCCGGGGCAATCAGAATCACCCTGCAAGGCGAGATCTGATTTTGACTAATACTTTGAATAGGAGAGGGAAGGAGGAAAGCATAAAGAAACTTCCCTCCCAATCCAGGAGAAGGGCATCCAGGGGACTGAGCCCAACACTGGAGGCCTGCAACAGAACAGAGGAAGTTTGTGATTGTCTGGGGCTGCAAAAGATCTATCTGAGGGTGCCCCATCTGGCAAATTCTATCCCCAGCACTTGAGGATCCAGGGACCATCGGTGATGGCCCTGGGAAATCCCTGCTGAGCATCATGGGACATTGTCCTTCCTGGAAGATGAACTGCTATGAGGAAGTGTTCAGGGAATAGGCCAGAGACCACAACTTCATTGCCTCGGTGCACAAGGTCAAGACCGGTGCCCCCTGTTTGTTGGATGTACCACATTGTTGTGGTGTTGTCTGTTCTGACTTGTATCACCTTGTTGTGGACAGATGCAGAAAATGCTTGAAGAGCTAAAAAGACAGCTCTGAGTTCCAGCAAACTGATGTGGAGCAGAGATTCCGGGGACCACACTCCCTGAGTGGAAAGGTCGCCATGTGGGCTCCCAACCCAGAAGGAAGCATCTTAGTGAGGAGTCAAATTGTGAGCAGGGGAATGAAGGGACCCCAATCTTAAATTGCTCTGATCCTGCCACGACTGGAGGGCCTGGATCAGGTTCGAGTCACTGGGACCAACTTGGAAAGGGGGTCTCTTCTCTGAGACCAATAGGTTCTCAAGTGAAACTGAATGTCTCTCATCTGAAATCTTGCTCCCTGCACAACAGCTGTGGATGCAGCCATGTGTCCCAGGAGCTGCAGAAAGTGTCTTGCTGGTCGAGAGACCTGCAGGGTGAAGGAGGAGGCCAGAGTCACTAAATTCGTCACCCTTTCTAAGGGAAGAAAAGCTCTGGCTAGCTTTGTGTCCAACTCTGCCCCTATAAAGGTGAGTACCTGGACTGGTTCCAGAACCGACTTTGGTAGATTTGAGAAAGCCAGGGAGGTGAGAAGCTGCTGGGTAACTTGCAGGTGAGATTTTACCTGTTCTGGGGACTGGCCTACAATGAGCCAATCGTCTAGATAGGAAAAACAGCAATCCTTTGCCTCCTTAAGTGAGCCACTGCCACTGCTAGACACTTTGTGAATACCCTTGGGGCAGAGGTAAGGCCGAAGGGCATTGCTCTGAACTGGTAATGACCTGAGGGTAGTTCAATCTGAGGTACTTCGATGGGAGCTTCTGATTAGGACGTGGAAATAGGCATCCTTGAGGTCCAGGAGGCTAACCAGTCCCTGGCCTTAGGGAGGGTAAAATCATTGCCAGAGTTACCATTTTGAACTTTGGTTTCAAAAGATGCTTGTTCAGATATCTGAGGTCTAATATGGGCCGCCATTCTCCTGTCTTTTGGGGTAAGGGAAGTATGTGGAATACAGACCCCTGCCCTGGTGCAGGAGGAACCCTTTCCACTGCTCTGAGAGCCAACAGGGTTGAGACCTCTGCTTCCAGAGCAAAGGTCTCTGAAGCACTTGCAGGTAGAAAAAGTCTGGTTCTCAACTTGGGAAACTTTTGAAGCTGAGAACCAGACCCTGGCTTACTACTTCCAGAACCCACTTGTCTGAGGTTAAAGAAGCCCAGTTCTGACTGAAGTAAGCCAGCCTGCCCCCTACCGGTAAAGGAGAATCGGCCCTGGGCACCCCATCAGGGTGTCTGCTTAGCAGTAGCTTTAGGCTCAGGGGTGGGAGCAGGCCTGCCCACCCCTCGTCTGCCTCTGCCTCTGAAGAAGCCCCTCTGAGCATAGGCAGAGGAGGCCTGAGTCTGGTAAAAAGGCCTGTGAAAAGGCCTCCTACCTGGGGTATGCCTCTGAGAGTGGCTTGCCGCTCCTTAGCTTAGGCACTTTTTAATAGTCCTATATTCATCCATCTTTTTCATGTAATTCTCTGTCTGCTCCCCAAACAGAGAATTTCCCACCACAGGAAAATCCATAGCCTTAGTCTGGGTATCCTGTGACAGACTAGTACACCTGAGCCAGGCCAACCTACGAAAAGCTACAGATGTGGCCATGACCCTAGAGGAAACATCATTAACATCCACAGCAGCATGAAACTGTACCTTAGAAGCCTCACTGCCATCAGCAGCCACCTGTTCTAGTTCGCTAGCCAGCTGGCCATGGGCTTGCTTAGCTAATTCCATAACACTATCCCATCTAGATTTCTGATACCTAGCTACATAAGCCATATAATTTGCTTGCCTGAGTCCCAGAGAGGCTGCCATATACTGTTTTTTCGCCATGGCATCAATCTTCCTGGAATCCTTGTCAGGAAGATGTGAAGCCAGGGGGATATTAGCTTTATCACAGGCTGTAGCCTGAACTACCCCAACATGACTGCATTGCTGAGAAAGGAATTCTGTATCAGGACCTGACAATGTGTACCTTCTGTCCATCTTTTTATCTACAGGAGGCACAGAATTAGGAGCTTTTAAAATTTTTATTGTTTGCTTCCTAAAAGACTTATGCAAAGAATAGACAATCTCCTAGACTCTGGAATATCCATCATTTCTACAAATCAGGCTCCTCTTGCTCATCCACAGCTTCTTCCAAGGGAAGCTGGAGGGTTTCAACAACTTTTTGTAAAACATAAATGAGATGGGGACTCAGATAGCATAGGGGAGATTCTAGAGGTCTGTCTGGGGAAATGTCCGTTCAATGGGCACACCCAGACCTTCCCAGCCACATTCATACTGTTCATAATCATCCTCCCCTCCTCTGGTTCATAAAATTCCTCAACATCATATTCTGAACCACTGGAACCGGACAAACGACCTTTTGTCAGATAGTGGCGGTTCTGGACGGAACCTGAGACAGTGACTGGACAATTTGTATGGCTTTTGCTATCTCTGCAGCAGTTGGAGAAGGGTTTGGACTCCAAACCTGCTGACTTTCTTGTTTTCTTTACTGGAATTGGTTCCTCAGAACCAGCTTTTCTTTTGGCCGAGGAAGTCTCGCCCTGGTCAGAGGGCACTCCCTCCGGTTCGGTTGGCACCGAACCGGGCTGGCCATCCGGGTCAGCGGACTTTTTGGCCTCTCGTTCCCTGAGCCTGCCTAATCTCTTTTCCAGGGTGGCTGCAGGGAAATTCTTACATATCTGGCAGTCTGACTGGAGGTGGTCAAACCCCAGACAATAGACACATGTGGTGTGTGGGTCAGCCTTGGCAAAGACTTCCCCACAGACATCACAGTGTTGAAACCCAGTGGGCCCGGTTTTTCTTTGGGTTTCTCAGACATAATGCCAGCCTAACCAGAAAAACTTGCCCTGGCAGTGCCAGGCAAGACACTCTTTATCGGTTCCCAACCGTTCGGTATTGGAAAAACGTAATAAAACTGCTTTTTTAGAACCGATAAGAACCGGAACCGCGACTCTAAAATGTTAAACTTTAAAGTTAATAAGTTTTAAATCCAGCTGATCGGTTCAAAACCGAACCGATAAACTTACAAGTTCCACACAGACAAAACCTTTAATTTACTTACGATTACCACAGACAGAGCTTGAACCGAACGGTTTTGCAGTTAAAATAAAACTATTCTCGGTTGAATCGAACCGAGAAAACACTGTTTAAACTGAGAAATGAACTGAGCAGTAGGAGAAATCTCCGGAGCGACTGTTCACTGAGGCGGAGTAAAGAATCTGACAGTTCAGGTTTGAAATTACACAGATAGAGCTGCTTCTTAGAGCTCGTGCTCAAAGTTCTATTTTGGAATGGTATTAACCATTTCACCTCCGGAGCAGTTCTAGTGGTGGGACAAACTGCTACTGTCATAATATAGCAAGACTTCATGCTGTTTGAAATATATATTACTGATTGCTCTTGATCAATAATATATTAATACATCCCCCGTCACCACTCATTCCTGTCTTAAGAGTGGCTTTACTTGCCTTCAGCTTGAGCCAGAAAAGCTCAACTTAGCTGGTCTTGCTCCAGCCGAAGGTACGTGATACTACTCTTATACAGCAACAAGTGGCTCTGGGTAACGTATTAACATATAGTATGTGATCTTGGGTGACATGAGTTGCGCTAAAGACTACAATGAAGTTGAACATAGTGACATTAGCTCTCGATATTGGTCAGGAGAAAATGCTACATAAGGAAAAGAATAAGATTAAGCCAGTCTGCCTGGACATGAAGTTCCTCTACTAAATAACTGACAGAGACAGATTTTCTTCCACACACACAGAAGCACTCTTAAGGCTGCTATGGGCAATTCTTCATTGCTTGTATTTCCTTGACTGTTAATGTATGTGACTGACACTGTATTGTGTGTGCGTAGCTTCATTGCTTGGAAGCAGATCTGTTCCTGGAAAAGGAGGAATGACAGAGAAAATATGCCCTCATTTCAAGAATGTTTATCTGGTTCAGTTCTGTGCCCTAACCAAGTAGGCTTGTGTATGCTGTTAGAATAATATCCAAAGGAAAACAGACAGGCGCTCTCTTTTGAATTCTGATACTGTTCAGAAGCTGGGAACAAACTGAAGGTAACTTGCACTTAGTGAAAACTCAAGTAAAGGTGAGCAAAAAGGGTCAATATTATCATTGCTGTCATTAGCCCCAACATCTGAAGGCACTGGCAGACTAACACTATCATCCGTGATCTAAGCTGTCAGATGTGTTTGTAATTTTCTATTCTGGATGGGAAGTGGAAAAAACTAATTGAAAATCCACCTGAAAGCACTCTCCTGGGGACTCCAGGCTCTGTGATGGCTGGAGCAAACTCTGCTGCTTATTTACTAAACTCATTTAATTTATTATATTTATTCCAGCATATTTATTTATTTACTATCCTGACAAGTTGATTTGGACTAGAACTGTTAGAAGAATCAAACTTCTACCTGGGGGTTCTAACAGTGAGAAGAGCTCTCCCAAAAATGGGTACACATGGTGGCCTGACAGCTGGAAGGAAACATCCACAAGAGATGGCAGCAATCACATAGTTGTGGACTGACTATGACTGGACACTTTCTAGGTTTGGAATTCTTGAGCTGGAATGATGAAAGCTGTGTCTGTAAACGTATCTTTAGTGAGCCAGCCTAGTGGTGCTGAGGGTTGAGGCGCTGGACGCCACACCTTGTGCCATGCCGGTGACCTGGGTTTGGAAGCGGACTCAGGGCGTCGAGGGTCGGTAGGGGGAGGAAAGGATCGAGCGTCTGGAGTACTGCTCTCCTCTCCTGGCATGGGTCTCGGGGAGTCCCCGCTTTGTAGCAGCTCCTGGTGGAGACTGGGGGCACTACATCCTCATGGGGACTTGAATTGGGGAGGTGGCAGTGGACATCTGTGGGAGGGGGCCGGTGCATGCCCTCTGTGCACTGACGGCATTGCACGTCCACACCTTGGTGGAAACAGGTGGAAACCCCCATCTGCCGAGGGGGGGGAACGGTGGTCCTGAGGGGGTGACACACACATACACCCATCGCCAGTCCCGATCCAACCAACTCTCCCGGGTCCTCTCCTCTAGGGCGCTAATAGGAGAGGACCCTGTCCCCAATTCCTTGGCCGGTAAGGGACTCAGGCATGGTGGTACTGTCACTCGGGTGGGCTCACCAGAGAGAGTCCCTGGGAGTTGGTGACCGGAGCAAAGACAGTTGCAAAAAAAATGTATCTTGATTGTAAGAAGAGCCAATATACTCCGTCATAGTCTTACATACAGACTTTAATTGTGTTTAAAACCTCTGACTCTGGTGTAATCATAAAAACAGCAATGAGTTAGTCTCTCAAGAAGAGGAAGGAGATAAGGACATAACCTTCACACTAACAGAAAAACCTCCACCTAGGAGAAAAAACATTCCTCAGTTTGCAAAAGACTTCTAGGATTTCACCACCCCCTTACAAAGGCGCAACATAATTTGGTTTTATTTTGGCCATTACACACACACACACACACACAATCAGCTCCACAAAGAAGTAAGTTACTGTATTATACACACACACAATCCCAAGCAGTTCCACAAAGAAATAAGTTAGTAGTGATGGTACACACACACACACACACACACACACACACAAAATTCCAAGCAGGTCCACAAAGAAATACTACTGTAGGTTGTGATGGTACATATGCAACACCCAGTAAGCACTCAAATACCACATGCACTGCACAGTCGTACTGCATTAGAACTTGAGTCACTGAGGGAATGTTGGCAAGAACTCCAGCTGTAACTCCCCAAATCTTTTATAAAGTTCCATGGGACCTCTTACTTCCAGTCAGGCACTAAAGATGGTCAAACGGGGATCTAGTTTAACAATAATCTGATACCTTATCCACTGATTCAGGTATTTAATGTTGAAATTGGGTGAGATCATAAAATGATCACAGCAAACACTGAGACTGGGTAAAGCATAGTGTGCATGCTAAGTGAACATGTGTGGCAAACTCATGTTCAGCTGCAAAAGGCTCAGTGATGGAGTGGCTTGACCACTGGGTTGGGAATCGGTGAGAATCACAGTAAAGCCTTTACAGCAAAATTGTAACACGAGGATTTGTATGAACAAGTCAAGTGCACAACACCTTTTAAACAAAAATTGTATTAACATATATGTAAACAATACAAAGAAAAGTATTATACAAGTTTTACCATTTTTCCAAGTGATACTGTTGTATATAAAAACTGCACATCTGGATGTTACATTTATACTGTCGCATTGCTACAATTCTAAGAAAACTAGAAAATATTAACACTTTTGGTTTCTCAAATTATAATTTGGAAATAGGGAAAGGCAAACCCCATTTGATATATATATATATATATATATATGGAAATTCTCTTTATTATATACCAGAAATTTAATGGCAAAGAAGCCGAAGACAAAGATGTGCTATTCTGTATGTTTTAAGGGTCACTTGCAACAACACATGTCAGAAGCAAAAGAGTTACAACTACACAGGCCCATTTGAGAGCTACAGATGCCCCTGGGAGAACTTTGGAAACATTTTTAGACAAAATTCAACATAGATTTTATATAAATTTTCAGTATTCCCTCCTGCCTTCATCATTTATTACTAAAGAACTTTGCACAGAAAGCGGATCTTTAGATTTCACATTCCTGTGCTGCTTTTCTACATGAGCTGTCACTTCATGCTATTTATGACACAGGCAGAAAAAGCAAATAAAGTATAAAAGACACAGATCACATTTTTTCAGGTACATATTCTTATTAATAAAGGAGTGGGGTGGGAGATACAGAAAATAAATTGGGTGCAATATGCAACTGCTAACGGTGGTGCTTTTAATACCAGTGCTCACTTATACCCCCCCTTTGAGCCATGGTCACAGGGGTTACAACTCCTTCCTGAGTTCCCACAAAGGCCATAGTGGATGGTTTGGAAAGAGAGCAGAGGTTGCCTTGTAAAAGGACTGCAAGGCAAACATCAATGACATTTATTAATTAGAAATTAGTGACCAGGAAAACACACTGAGCCAAGGCTCGTTTCAAGGTATGATGGGGGGAGGGGTTACAAACAGCAGTTCAAAACAGTAACAATGTGCTGAGTACAAATCGGTAAAGTGAAGGCAGAGTATACAGAGACAAAGAAGGAAGAGGCCATCAGCGATGGAGCACACAGCTGCACCCCACATGTTAACAGATGCAACACTATGCCTGTTTGTAACAGATATATGACAGTTCAGAAGTTTGGCCCTATAAAAAGACCACCAGGTAAGGGGTAATGTTAGGGTTAGGGAGGGAAACTGCAGGACCACCAAGAAGCCTAGAAACTGGGCCGTGTGTGTGGAGATTAACAACTGGATCAAGACTGTTATTCACACTTGGGTAGTTGGGGGATAAATCTCTCTGGGACATCAGTTGCCAAGTGCTGCCATCATGATGGCATGGCAAATGCTGCACTTTGGTTGCATGATGGGATGTTGGCTGTACCTACATAATTTGCACTGGGGTCACACTCACTGATGGGCGGTGATGCATCTACATTTCTGTGTAGGTACTTAGGATGGTGGTGCAACAGTTAAAGCAGAAGACGCCCATTTTGTGCCATCTGTATTTACAGTGCCTTCAGAAAGTATTCGCCCCCCCCCCTTGGATTTTGTCACATTTTGTGATGTTGCAAACTCAAATTAAAATACATTTATATGGGATTTTTTTGTCACGTATCTACACAAATTATTCTATAATGTCAAAGTGGACTGAAACTTATGGAATTTTGTACATGTAATTTAAAATAAAAACCTGAAATGTCTTGATTTGATAAGTATTCACCCCTTGCTATGACACTCCAAATTGAGCTTGGGTGCATCCAATTTCCTTGTGAGATCACTCTCTAAAACTTGAATGGAGTCCACCTGTGGTCAGTTCAAATGGTTGACATGATTTCACAGGAAATACACCTGTTCATATAAGGTCCCACTGTTGACAGTGCATGTCAGAGCAGAAACTCTACCATGAAGACCAAGGAGCCGTCGAGAACTCCTGGATAGAATTGTGAGGAGGCATAGATCTGGGGAGGGTCTAAAACATTTCTAGGGTGTTGAAAGTTCCCAGGAGCACAGTCAAGTCCATCATTAGGAAATGGAAAGATTACGGAACCACCCAGACTCTTCCTAGAGCAGGCCGTCCTCCAAACTGAGCAACCGGGCAAGAAGGACCTTGGTCAGGGAAGTGACCAAGAACCCATTGACCACCCTGACAGAACTACAGAGTTCCATGGCTGAGATGGGGAACCAGTCCAGAGGACAACAATCTCTGCAGCACTTCACAGATGTAGCCTCTATGGGAGAGTGGCTAGACGGAAGCCACTCCTGAGAAAAGGCCACATAATAGCATGCCTGGAGTTTGCAAGAAGGCACGTGGCAGACTCTGAGACCATGTGGCAAAAGATTCTCTGGTCTGATGAAACAAAAATTGAACTCTTTGGCCTGAATGCAAAGCGCTATGCCTGGCGCAAACCAAACACAGCTCATCACCCGTGTAACACCATCCCTACCATGAAGCATGGTGGTGGCAGCATCATGTTATGGAGATGCTTTTCAGCGACAGGGACTGGGGCACTTGTCAGGATAGAGGGAACAATGAATGGAGCCAAATACAGGCACATCCTTTAGGAGAACCTGCATCAGTCTGCAACAAACCCTGGACTGGGGAGAAGATTTACGTCCCAACAGGACAACGACCCCAAGCATACAGCCAAAGCAACACTGGAGTGGCTTCAGAACAAGAAGGTGAATGTCCTGAGTGGCCCAGCCAAAGCCCAGACTTGAATCCTATTGAGAATCTATGGAAAGACTTAAAGATTATGTTCACCGGACGCCTCCCCATCTAGCTTAACACAGCTTGAGCAAATCTGCAAGGGAAGAATGGGCGAAAATCCTAAATCCAGATGTGCAAAGCTGATACAGACATACCCAAGAAGACTCAAAGCTGTAATTGCTGCCAAAGGCGCTTCTACAAAGTACTGACTCGGGGTGAATACTTAAGTAACCAAGATATTTCAGTTTTAATGTTTCATAAATTTTTGTCACACAATAAAATATTTTCGCCCTTTCAATTATTGAGTATGCTGTGTGAATCAAGGGAATCATTTAAATGCATTAAAATTCTGGTAGTAACACAACAAAATGTGACAAAATCCAAGGGGGGTGAATACTTTCTGAAGGCACTGTACAGCTAAAAACTGGGCTTCTGAAGTATAAGATGAATTGTGTCTACAAACATTTTTCCTGAGACTGCAGGTGCTCTTTAAAGAGATTTTCCAGTTTCTAGCAGAAAATTCCTAGTTGGCATCAACAGAACTCAGTTACGTAAAATTTGAATTTCTGAATTTCCCTTTTTTTTATTAGAGGACATTTTCATCACAGACAGGGTATTTTCCCTTTACACCTCATCTGTTTATGTGACTTATTCTTGCCATGAAGTCCTAAACCTCTGCTAATGACATCACAACCTGTTACCATGGAAATAATTCTGACGACACAAGCACAGAATTGTGACTTCAAAGCAGGAAAAGTAGCAAGAACAGGTGACGTATACATGGCAAAAGAAAAGTTACATAAGAACTCACTATAACAGTGGATCTTTGAGGGGATCTCAGTCAGCAGGTTACACCATAGGAACTTCACCATTGGTGAAGGGGAATCCACGTGGAAGATTTTCAGCAGTACAACTGGGGCCACCTATGCCGTAGATGTCATCAACCCTATAAAGGTGAGAGTGGTCCCGCTTCCTCCTCAGTTCTTTGCCCCGGAGACTAAAGGAGCCAGGCTCGTGCCATGGGGGACCGAGGAGACAGAGGTGCCCAGGCCTATATGAAAGGCTGGATACACCAGACATCCAGTTCCTAGACGGAAGCCCCAAGAAGAGGGGTTGGTGGGAGGGAAAGCATATCTGATGACAGATCCCCCCAAAGATCTACTGTTATGGTACATTCTTCCATAACTTTTCTATCTTCTTTGGGGGTATCTCAGTCATTAGGTAACACCGTAGGAATGGGTCCCAAGCATATACAGGTACAAACGGTCTGGGAGGAAGCTCACCATAAACCTAAGACAGGAGGCCCTGCAGCACAGCCCTGCCAAAAAATGCACGGGCTCTTGAGGCAATGTCCAGACTGTAGAGCTTGGTGAAAGTCTGGACGGTACTCCAGGTGGCAGTCGCACAAATGCCAGCAGCTGAGTCCCCTCGGAAACAAGCCACAGAGGCAGCCATGCCCCTTGTGGAAGCTTAGACAGCATCAGGCAATTCATTGCTGTACTTATTGTAGCAAAACACAATGCAATTTGCCAACCATAAGCATTGCTTAGAAACTGAAATGCCCCCTCTACACCTGGGGTGAAGGAAACAAACGGCTGTTTCGACTTTTACATTCCATGGTCTGAAGCAGGTAGTGCTTCAGAGTTCTGTTCACATCTAACTTATGGAGCAGTGCGAGCAGGCAGTGCTTCAGAGATCTGCTCACATCTACTGTATGGAGCAGTGCTTCCCCTGGATTGAAACATTCTGGAAATAAAACCGGTAGTAAGATAGATTGGTTGATTGTATGCTCAGAGACCACCTTAAGAAGAAACTTAGGATTTGTGTGCAAAGACACCCTGTCTTTGTGAAAAATGAAATAAGGCTCCTTGCACCAGAGGGGCCTGAAGCTTTGAAATTCTTTGAGCAGAAGTAATGGCAACTACGCTTTACAAGAGAGAAAGCGTAAATCGTAAGTCGCAATTGGCTCAGAGGGAGACAGGGTCATTTTCTCCAAAACAAAATTCAAGTCCCAAGCCGGGACATGAAAATGGACTGGGGGTTTCAGATGCAGAATGTCTCTTAGAAAAGTACAGGAGACATCCAGCTGAATTGTGCGGTCAGCCATGGGCTCAAGAAATGCAGAAATAGCCAAAAGGTGCACCTCGTGGGAGGAGTACCGTAGACCTGAGTTGGAGAGCTAGATCAAGTAGTCCAGGATATGGTTCACTGGGCAGGTGAAAGGATCTAAACTGTGTTTGGCAGCCCAGATGAAAAACCGCTTCCACTTCATGGCATATGTGGCTCAAGTGGTAGGCTTCCAGATGGCCACTAGGATGTCTGCCACTCCATTAGAGACCCCGAACCTGTCGATGGCTATGTCCTCAGGAGCCAGGCATGCAGATGGAGGGATCTGAGGTTGGGATGGACCAGGTTCCCCTAAGCCTGGGTCAGCAGGTTCCTGCAAAGAGACAGAGGGACCGGAGGCTCCTCCACCATCTGCTGAAGCAGAGGGAGCCAAATCTGTCAGGGCCAGTAAGAAGCTACCAGGATCATGCTGGCCCCCCCTTCCATCTGCAACTTGATTAGCACCCTCTGAATTAAAGAAAATGGAGGGAAGGCGTGAAGAAACCTCTCGCTCCAGGAGAGGGACAACGCGTCTCGCCAGAAAACTCCAGGCCCTGGATCTAGTGAGCAGAACTTGGGCAGCTTTGCATTGAGTGGGGACGCAAAAAGATCCAACTCTGGACAACCCCATCTGTCGAACAAGTCTTCTGTGACAGATGAGCGAAGCTCCCATTCGTGCATGCTGGACTGAGTCCTGATGAGACTGTCCACCAGATTATTTAGCACACCTGGCACGTGTACTGCAGACAGTGTCAAACTGTGATCCAGCACACAGTACCATACTCTCATGGCCTCCCTTCATAGGGGTAGGAATGAGTTCCCCCTGCTTGCTGATGTAGTATACTATGTTTCGACTGTCCGACTACACCAGCAGCTGACTCAGAGCGAGATGCTCCTGAAAGGCCTGCATGGTGCAGAGCACCGCCCGCATCTCCAGGCTGTTGATATGCTAGGAGGATTCCCACTTGACCCAATAGCCTTGGGTCTGGAAGGGACCCAGATGCGCTCCCTAGCCCAGACCGAGGCATCCTTGGTTAGGATCTGTTGCAGGGAAGAGATCTGGAATGGGATGCCTTGAAGCAGATTTAAGGGGTCCATCCATCACTGCAGTACCTTGGGTTCTGGGAGGAGACCAGGACTGGCTGGTCTAACTCATCTGTGCGCAGGTGTAACCCGACGGTAGACTGGAGGATGCGCATATGAAGTCTGTCCAATGGAACAGTGGGTATAGCAGCTGCCATCAGGCCCAGCAAACTGAGGTATACCTTGGCAGGAATGTATCAACTTTGGGCAACTTCCTGAGCCTGAGCTATGGGGCATTCTGCCCTGTTTTAGAGCAGGAAGGCCTTCCCCTGTGCTGAGTCCAGAACCACCCCTAAATACTATAACCTTTGGGACGGTATCAGAACTGACTTGGGCAGACTGACAGTGATGCCCAGGGAGTGGAAGAGCTGAAGAGTTCGCTCCAGAGTCAGCAAAAGCTGTTCCCAGGATGGGGCCTTTAGGAGCCAGGTATCCAGATAAGGGAAAACATACAGTCCCTCCCTCCCTTTTGGGAACTACTGTGACCACTGCTAAGCACTTGGTACAGACTCGCAGTGCAGACCACAAGCCAAAGGACAGAACTTTGAAGTGATAATGCTTGCCCTGAAACGTAAAACGGAGAAACTTCCTGTGAGGAGAAAAGACTGAGATGTGTAGGTAAGCATCCTGCATGTCCAGTGAGCAGAGCCAGTCCCCTGCCTTGAGAAGCAGCATCAGGCCTGGCAAAGTTACCATCTGGAACTTTTTGTACTGGACATACACACTGAGGTCCTTTAAATCCAGAATAGGCCTCAGATCACCGGTCTTTTTGGGGACCGGGAAAAACCTGGAGTGAAACCCCTTGTTTCTCTGGAGCCTGGGCACTGGCTCGATGGCCTGCTTGTGCAGAAGGGACTGCACTTCTTTTCCAAGAACAGACAAGTGAGCCAAAGGATAACATGAGGGTGGAGGCAGGGTTTCTGGAGGCTGCTTGATCAGCTCCAGTGTGTGTCCCCTTTCTATGATCTGCAGAATCCATGCATCCTAAGTTATGGTCCTCCACTGATTCAGATGGAGGGAGAACCAACCTCTAACCACCGCCTCCTGGTCCAGGACCAGAAAAGGAAGGTCCGGCAAGGAGTCAAGCAGACGTGGAGCCAGCCACAAGGGCAGGTCCCTTACTTCTGAGGCGCCTGGCTGCCACTCTGGCACTGGAGGGGCAGGCAAGGAAGCCTGGGCTCTGCATTTTCCCTGGGGCCGGGGAGCTATCCTGGGCCTGCTGTTCATTTTGCAAAAAGGAAGCTGCCCTCTTCCCCTTAGTTGAGTGTGGCAGAGGGAGTGGACAGACTTGAGGGCCCTGCCCGAGGCATGCAGATCATTAATGATGTCTTGGACGTCAGGGCCAAACAGCTTGGTGCCATTAAAGGGGACATCAAGCACTTTTTGTTGCACATCGGCCACAAACCCTGACACTCTGAGTCAGGAGTGCCTACGTAGGCATTTGCCCGTGGCAGCTTCCCTGGCTAGGGTGTCAACCACGTCATACAGGGCTCTGAGGAGATGCTTACTAACATCCTCAGCTGCTTGAAGGCACTGAAGCAGTCCTGCTTTTTAAGTGCCCTCTGGAAGGGCCTAGGAGGCAGCCTTGCCCTTCTTCCAGCTGGCATTTTGGTATTTTACCATGTGTGACAGATAGTTTGCAATCCTTAAACCTAGAGTAGAGGAGGCATAAACCCTTTTACCCCAGGTCTATTCTGTGAGACTCTTTGTCTTGGGGAAGGGAACTAAGGTGCTTAGGTGCCTTAGACCTGTCATGAACTGCCTTGATGACCACTGAGACTGTCCCAGGCTGGGCAGCATAACAAGGAAGCCCCTGGGGGGCATGATAAAGTTTGTCTGCCCTGAGAGGTATAGCTGACACCATGTCTGGTCTGTGCCCCCCTGCTGTGGCTGCATTACTCAAGGCTGGTAAAACTAGAGAAATGATCTTTGGGGGAGATTCTGGTATCTCCAGGAAGTCCACCAATTCTTTCTGGGTGGCATCCCCTTCCTCAGTGTGGAAGCTCATGGCTGAGGACAGCTGCTTCAACACATTAAAAAATGTGGGGTCCTCAGGAGGAGACCTAGGGGTACACCTAACCCAATCCTCACTGACAGAAGAGGCTGTAGATCTGTCAGAGAGCAGGATCTCTTCCTCTTCTTCCTCATGATCATCAAGAATGAGGTCTGGATGGTATGCCTCCATGACGTTGACCTATTCTACATCTGTGTCTGGTGTCAGATGTGCCAACAACATCCCACAGGGAGCTTCCGGGGCAGATGAGTAGGCATCAACAGTGAAGCTGCCATCGGCGGCATCAGCAAAGGGAGCCTAAAGGTGCCCACCTACTGCACAATCACATTAGCGAACTTGAGCAGGACTTCATTCAAGTCGACGGGGTGAGGGGTGGGTCGACTGCACAGGTGTCGCACCCAGCTGGATCCCCGAGAACCCCAAGAGCCTGTAGCACTGGAGGAGAGGGTCAGATCTTGATGGAAGAGTTGGTTGACGATGATCCTGTTGTCTATGAAGAAGGGTCTGATGACTCGGTGACCAGTCCGCCCGCTCTGAGAATTGGGGGGAGGTGCTGTTGGTATGGGTCTTGTGGGCACAGAGACTTGGACACCAGATTTATTTGCCGGTGCAACCGCAGCCAACGAAGATCCCCCTGAAGAAGGAGAGGCTGACAGTGCATGAGATCGACGCGTGGGGACGGTTGTGATCTTGGTCTTTTTTGTGACTTTTTCCCCAAGGACTTGTTTCGGGCCTCGGAGTCCTGGGAGCTCTAAGAACCGGTAGGCGACTGAGAGGCTGGGATCCTGGAGGAACCCTGCCTGGAAGTGGCTACCTGTTGATCAATGAGGACATTTTTGAGAGCCTTTCTGCATTACCTGAGTGTTGTTTGGCTAAACTTCTGGCAGAGCTCACAGTCAGAAACTTCATGGTCAGGCCCAAGACAGCAGACATAGAGAGAGTGTTCATCTGTGGTGGCAATCTTCTTTCCGCAGCAGCAGCGACGGAAGAGAGACGTCGAAGGATTAACTCTCGACATAAACAAGTTATAGGAAATTGTCTTTAGAAAAAGAGATTCTAAAAAGTAAGGTTAGAAAAAGCTGTAGGCGAAAAAAAAAAGTGCAAATACTGTAGGGCTTTTCATGGAACCCATGAGGAAGTGAGTCGACAATGGGAAAAAGAGCTGAGGAAGGAGCAGGGCCGCCTCACACCTTATAGGGTTGGTGATGTCAACAGCGTTAATGGCCCCAGTTGTACTGCTGAAAATCTTCTGAGTGGATTCCCCTTCACTGTCATGGATTCGCCTTCACTGACAGTGAAGTTCCTATGGTGTTACCTGATGACTGAGATACCCTCAAAGAGGATCTGCCTGTTTTCATGCAAATGCCTTCAGTAATAAAGACTGAATGTCCAGATATTCAGTTTTGTTTTGGGGAATCTTCTGAGATTTGTGTCCTACTAGTGCCAACTGTTTCCCAGAAACCTGGAAAATTACTTTAACTGCATTAAACTTGCAAACCAGTATTTTCTACAGAGGCTGTTTTTTTAAAGAGCAGCTGACAGGATTTGGAAAACATGATAGACACAACTGAGCTTGCATTTCATCTCTCTTCTGTAGATTTCTCCTCTCTATTATTATTTATTACTGAAGAAATTCCCACAAAAATAAGATCTTATCCCTTAAGAGTTCAACTGCCTCATTCTGTACTTAAAATCATAACGCTATGTTGTGACATCACAGTCTACTGCCATGGGAATCACTGTGATGCCACAAGTCGAATATTATGATAGCAGGTTGGGAAGAAGCAATAGGAGCTGATGAAACCTCAAGGAACAACTTTTCTGTTTTCATGCATATGACCTCCATAATAAATAATGGGGTAAGAAATACAGAGCTAATGAGAAATGTAAGCTGCTTTGTCAAATATTACGTATTTAAAAGTTCTTCGCTTGGTGTCAGTGGCTCTTTAAATATTAATTGCATTTCTATTATTGTTTTAGCTCGCCAGTTCTTTTAGTAAATTCACTTGGTGTTTCTGACTTACATACTGCTAAAAGTCCATTTCACAATGGTATGGTACAATTTATGTCCTTGTTAAGCTCCTCCATTGCTGCTGCAATGCAACTGTGTTGTACTACAGAACTCTACTGCTATAGGTGACATAAACTACCTCAAGCAGCTCTAAAATGGTCCTCACCACTACTGTTTGGGTTGAGGGAGTGCTCCCGACCAATTGGAGCACTCCTTTCCTCTGCAGGTGAGACACGTTTTTGTCTGTGAAGAGTGTATCATGTGCGGCTGCCCTGGAAATAGGCACATTTGGATAGGTTTTTTAAAATTGTAATATGCTATTGATTACTCTTGATCAATAATATAATAATACTGTTGCCGAGACCACTCTTATAGTTGGTTGTAAGGGTGCTCCCACTCACCTCCTTGGGGTATCAGAACCACTTAACTTTGGTTCACGGTGCACATACCTATGTATGTACCTATGGACTAAGATGGCCTGGGCACGTCATTGCTGCTTCTCTGAAGAAGTTTTATTGTATTTTTTATTTGTTTTAAGTCAGAGTTTGAGTTTTATACTTTGTTTTGTTTTATTTGGCCCTGGTTTCGGCGCTTTTGCGCTAAGCGTTATTATTTGATCATTGCTGGTCACTGAGTTTACCGGTTTGCCCGAACCGTGAGAGACGCCAGCTGGCTTTTTCTTTCATAGACTTCAGTGGTCCTGTTTTGGTTCCTTTTGACTACGCTAAGAGGCGAATGCGATACCTGAGGAAAGGGCATATTTTATGGTACTACAAGTTCTACAGGACGCTGTCTGTGGGAATAGCGTCCTGGGGAGAAATTAGGAGACTGGATGGACATTTATAGTTTATTAGTATTAGTATTTTTCTGTATTCAACTCCATTTCACCCCCCTTGCTTCGGGCATAGGAGGGGTCTCGGAAATTTCAAGACTTTTTATCCATGAGTCGTTAGCATTCTCCCCCACAGACTGAGGCGGGAACTTTGTGACTTTGTCTCCTGGTTCTTTGTGGAGAAGCGTTTTTGGTCGTGGGGAAAGTGAGGAGTTAGCCCTGAAGTGTTAGGAGGAGCTCTGGATATAGTGAACGCTGATAAGAGGAGACGGAGGATCTTTGGACCGGGGCTCTGTTGGAGACTGTGAGCCCTCTGAGTTTTGAAATCTGTAGGTGGATACTGCTGCCTTGTCTGTTCTGGCCGGTGCTCTCCTGGGTGTTACTACTCCACAGGGGTTGGGGTATTTTCCAGTTGGGGAACTGAGTGGGGTACTTCGACCCCTTGGGCCTTGGAAGGGGCTGCAGTAGTGGATCTTCTCATGGTCCTTTAGTGTGAGTGGCACTAATTGCCCGGGGGTGGGGCACTTGGCTGGGAGTAAATGGGATTGGAGTATGTTTGATCCTCCATGGACATAAATTTGCTGGACCCTTGAACTTGCTGGACCTCCTCGTTGGACTAATTCTCCTTTTGGGTTTATGCGGCTGCCTTTTCCCTGGACTTGGATCATTTTTTGGACCTTTGTCTTATTTGAGAAGCTGCTGATTCCTGTCTCCTTTTGACTCTGTTTTGGATATTCGGGTGGTGAGAGGACCCTGGGTCCAAAATTTTTTGTTTATTTAATTATTTGTTTGATTTGATAGTGTGTGTCTTTCTCCTGGTAGGGAGAAAGGCTAATTTTATTTCTCCCCTGTTGTGAGAGAACTGGGGGGGGAGTTTAAAATATTTGTATGTTTTTATATTGATGTGGCAGTTAGAGTGCCTCGGTACCCTCGTTCCCCGGTGGTGAGAGGACTTGGGGGGAGGGGTTTATATAAATTTATTTTTTGTGTATTTTATTATAATTTGTAGATTTAATTTTGTTTATTAGTTAGTATGGATTGTTAGTTTAGGATAATTTGAATATTTTGGGTGGTGGGTTTGTTTTGTTATTTAAGTTGGTAAGCAGCGTCATGTGCTGGCCTCTTTTCCTCACGGTGGTGCGTTATTCTTCCTCCTCTCTTCGTGCCCTCCACCCCTTTTGTATTCCTCCCTTGCAGTTTGAGGTTTATCAGCGTTGTAGAGCATTGGGGATTGCTCGTGGGAGAGTGAGGGGGGGGCGGGGGTGCGCGAACAGGGGAGGATGAACGAGCGGGGCCATTGTGTTGGGGTTATTAAGTCCAGAAGGCGCCCTGGGGTGAAATGGAATCCAGATCGGGGTCTGCCTTATCTGGTCTCCATACCCATGGGCACTACTGAATTCAGTAGGCAGATAGGCTCGACAACCTCCGAGGTTTGTCCAACTCGGGCGGTGTTATGCAATGCCAGGTCTTTTAGGAATAAAACTGCTATTACTGCCGACCTTATTGGTTCGGTTGACCTGGCTTGCATCACCGAGACATGACTGGATGAAAATTCTGGCCCTATAGTGAAGGTCATGACTCCGGCCGGGTACTTGGTGATACACTGCCTGAGATTGGACTGCAGGGGCGGGGGGGTTGCAGTCTGTTTTAAGACTGAATTGTGCCTCTCGAATGTGGTAGTGGGTAAGGCTGAGTCCTTTGAGTGCATAGTTGTAGTAGGTGTAGGTGTTCGAATCGTTCTCATCTACCGTCCACCCGGAGATGGGAAACGCTTCTTACAGGAAGTGGCAGACTTCCTGCGACATGTCGCTTGAGTCACCCAGATTGATGGTGCTGGGTGACTTCAACGCCTGCTGATTTGACTTAACTCTCACAATTTGGTAAACACTTCCTTCAATTAATGTCTTCTTTGGGCCTTACACAGGTAGTTTCCACTGCTACACATAAATCTGGACATTCTCTCGACTTAGTCTTCCTTCTTGGGATTGATGCATCCGACATGGGGGTGGAACCAGTCGTTTGGTCTGACCACCACATCGTGAGGTTCAATTTTTGCACCCCCAAGAAGGCCATCCCCTGTGGAGATGGTCAGGTACCGCCCATTACGGAATGTTACTTCACAAGGCCTAGCGGCGGTCCTTGACCTATCATCCCCCGTGTTGGTGGGCAGTAGCCCAGAGGCACTGGTGTTGGTCTATAATGAGGCCATCACAGTTACCCTGGATTCTATTGCTCCTGTTCGCGAGCGCCCTCTTTCCCGTCACCCCAGGGCCCCTTGGTTTGATGGGACTCTGAGGGAGATGCGGAGACAAGGGCAAAGGTTAGAGCGCTGCTGGCACAAGTCCGCCCTTGATGCCGACCATCTTAGATTGATTGAACATTATACCAGCTATCAATCTGCAATCACCCATAAGAGGGCAGAATTCCTGTCCAGGGAGATTGCAGTTGCTCAGAATCGACCGGCTCAGCTGTTCCAAACAGTAGATAGACTGTGCAACCCAGCCTGTCTGCAAGTTCGGAAGCTTTTCAAATAGAGTGCTGATGAGCTATCTCGATACTTGCAACTAAGGTGGCTGACATCAGGGGCGGACTTGTGTCCGACAACCTCTAAGGGTGACGTGAGGAGTGTGTGAGAGCACAGGGCCTCGATTCTCCTGGAGTTCCTTTTGTCGACCTGAGTTCGTGGATATTATGAGGATCATCCATAGTGTGCGCCCTACAAGCTGTGGCTTGGATCCTGGACCGACTACCCTAATTTTGGGTTGTGTAGATATCATTGGTCCAGTTTTGGCGCAAATAGTCTGGTGCTCCTTGGAGTCAGGTGAGTTTCCTAGCTCCCTGAAAGAGGCAGTGGTGACACCTCTCTTAAAGAAAGCTTCCTTGGACCCAGACTGTTTTTCTAACTACAGACCCATCTCTAACCTTCCCTTTATTGGGAAGGTTATTGAAAAGGTCATAGTTGCCCAATTGGATGACCATTTAACCATCCATAGTATCTACGAATCCTTCCAGTCTGGTTTCCGTAAAAGACACAGCACCGAGACTGCGCTGGTTCGGGTGCTAAATGATCTTCTGAGGGCGAGGGATCAAAGGAGACGTTCCATCTTGGTTCTCCTTAATCTCTCTTCAGCTTTTGACACTGTGGATCACATGGTGTTGCTAGCAAGCCTGAGGCAAATCTGTGGAGTGTCTGGAACCGTTCTTAAATGGTTTACTTCATTCCTTACTGGGAGATCACAAAGAGTTGTGTCGGGGATTTTTTCCTCCGGCCCAGTCTCTTTGTTGTGTGGAGTGCCTCAGGGTTCTGTGCTGTCACCCATGTTATTTGCAGTGTATATGCTGTCCCTCGGAAACATTATAAGATGGTATGGGCTGAGGTTTCACTGCTATGCAGACGATACCCAGCTATACCTGTCTTTTGCACCCGACCAGGATGGAGCTCTCTCGGTGTTTAATAACTGTCTGGGGGAAATCCAAGACTGGATGGATTCTAGTTGGTTAAAGTTGAACTCGGAGAAAACTGAGGTTTTGGTTGTGGACCCGGTGGTCATAGAAACATAGAAACATAGAAGTTGACGGCAGATAAGGACCCCAAGGCCCATCCAGTCTGCCCATTTCTTTTCTACCTTATAAATGTGCCATCGGCCTTTGCTCTGTCAGTGACCTATCTATTCATAGTCATTTGTATTGCTCCCTTATGCCTATCCATGCCTGTTTGAAGCCCTGCACTGTATTCATAGCCACCACTTCTTGTGGTAAGCTATTCCATGCATCTACCACCCTTTCTGTGAAAAAGAATTTCCTTACATTCCCCCTTAATCGGCCTCCCTCTAATCTCATGCTGTGTCCTCTTGTCCTGCAATTTTTCTTATATTTAAACATGTTAGACTCTTTCATGGTCAGATTGAGAGGTTGTGTACTGGTGCGCCTTCTGGAATTTTTCTTGGCGGCGTGTCACTACCGGCCTCTGAACGGGTGCGCAACCTTGGGGTGATCCTTGACGATAGGCTGACTTTTCAATTTCAGGTGTCGGCCGTCGTCAGGACTTCCTTTTACCATCTTAGGAATATTGCCAGGGTTAAGCACCTTGTTCCGTCTGACTCCTTGTCAACATTGGTCCACGCCTTTGTGTCCTCACGCCTAGACTACTGCAACACCCTTTACTTTGGGCTTTCTGGGGTTGAAATCTGCCACCTACAGCTTATGCAGAACAC
Organism: Neoceratodus forsteri; assembly: GCA_016271365.2. NCBI lineage: Eukaryota > Metazoa > Chordata > Ceratodontiformes > Ceratodontidae > Neoceratodus > Neoceratodus forsteri. The sequence goes on from JADMNL010000033.1 coordinate 84,761,760, forward strand.
GGCAGCCCGGGTTTTGACTGGGACAAGTAGGTCCTGTCATATTACCCCGGTGCTGTGCAAACTGCACTGGCTTCCAATACGGTGGCGGCTCACCTTTAAAGTCATTTTATTGACTTTTAAAGCCCTTTGCGATCAGGGTCCGTCCTATCTGAAAGACCTACTGGTTCCTTACTGCCACGGCCGATCACTCCGCTCAGCTGACATGGGGTTGTTAGAGATTCCAAGAGTGAGTTTAAAATCCTCTGGCAGCAGAGCATTTTCTCATGCTGCACCCACTCTTTGGAATTCTCTACCATGCCGGTTACGGGAATGCACCTCCGTGGAGATATTTAAGAAAGAACTGAAAACACATTTATGGAGAATGGCCTTCTTAGATAGTTAATGTGAACTGTAATATGTTTGGAATGTTATTGTAATTTATTATGTTTTTATGATGTATTTTTATAATGTTTGTAGTATTTAATGTTTTGTATTGAAATTTGAAGTTTTGATTAATTTGTTCAGTACCTTGATATAGCGAAAGGCGCTATATAAATAAAATTATTATTATATCCTAAGAATGCGTGTGAGAACATTCTTAACAACCGTAAGAGTGAACTTGACAGTGATATTTACATACATCAGAAACACCCACTGAATTCACTAAAAGTCCAGTTATGACATAACAGTAACAGAATTGGAATCAGATTTTAAAACAGCTTCTACCAAAAAAAAAAAAAAAAAAAAGACTTACAGATTCATTCCAGTTCTCCTTAAAACTACCGGAAACACCATTTCTATTGCTTGGTCTTTTTTTTGTTTTGTTTTGCTCACAGTGACATCCACTGTCAGCTCCCCTATCCCCAGCAGAATGCCTTGATAAAGTGCAGCAGGCTATGGCACTAACAGTTTAGTATCAGCATGGAGGTGCTTCTCCCTCCTTACAGATATACAATACAAGCAAAAAATAAAGACGTTGGACAAGGGAAACCGTTTCAGACCAGCACTTGTTTTTCTCTGATCATTTTTTCAAGGGTAGCTTCTGTCTCTGTTGAATAGTTTTATTTATTTAAAAGTTGGTAACCAGGAAAGGCACACGGAGTCTACACTCGTTTCCAGGTGTGACCAAGGGGAGGGGAAATGGGAAGAAACAAATGCAAGTACAAAAACAACATATAAAATACAAGTCAGAAAACAGCATAATAAATATAGACAACTGGCATTCACAGAGGATGCAACATCTGCAAGTTGGGGTTCTGAAATGTACATGTAGTATCCAAGAAGGTTAATCAGGAATTTCCTGCAGCGCACTATATGAAGGTTTACCTGCTAGTACATCAACATGGCAATCTGCCTGTATATTGTGTTTTGTTAACACTATTTGAACTTCACCATTGTATCTACTTGTCCCCCACCCACCCCACCCACCGAGTTGCACTAGAAACGAACCCCAGGTCACGGTTTCTTTCCCAGTCACCAATTTTCCCTAAATAAATAACTTAAAATACCTCTAGGTTAAAAAAACTAATAATGTGCCCCTGCCCCCAACAATTTGAATTAAGGATGTATTTTAACATCCTGGCTAAATTCATATGTAACCCCCCTGCAAATGGGGGTTCCCAAAAGACTTCCAGGAGCTTGCTTGAATGCTCCAAGCCTGAATGGTGTTTGGCATTTAAGCCATTTATCAGTGAGTGTTTTTAGAGCCTCTGGTACTGTCTCTTTAAGAGCTGTCTGCTTGCAGACATAATTAGTTTGTATGGGGGACTGTGTGCTTCTCTGAGTACCACTCGAGCTGCTGCCAATTCACTTCATTTTTGAGGTCACTAGGAGTGCAAAGGGAACCTATCTGAAAGATGTAACTGTTTGCCAGAAATTATTTAGAGTAATAATGAAATTACAGTTTGTCTAACCTGCTTTCTTTGCAGTCAGAACTGTGTCTGCTAGTTCCCCATTCTGGTTTTGAACTGCTGAACTGGACCAATCAGTGTGGGGTAAGCTAGCTCTAAAATGGTGCCTTAGACGAATCAGAACTTGGACTCATAATCTGAGCCAGCCACAAGAGGATTGTATGGGCAGTGACTCTGGGAGATGAAGTTTTAGACTTAGTGCCTTTTGGACCAACAGCAGTCTATTGTGAGTGACAGCCAATCCAGTCAAGAACTGGGAGGAACTCAAAGGAAGTGCCCGGTTTTGTGGTTGGAGTTTCAGTTGAGCTTTGGCAGTGAAGAAGGAAGGAGCCCTGTGCTTTTCAGTGTGCAGTTTTAGTCAAAAACGTATGTAAGGCCCAGAGTTCCGGTCTGCAGCTTGTGTAACAGCTTGTTAGGACTGAATCGTCCTGTGAAAAGAATCAAAGGATCTCTGAAGTAGAAACCAGGCTCACCCTGTAGAAGACTGGAGGAATTGCTGAAAATTGCACTCGGTCTGTCAGGAACTGAATCTGCTGTGTGTTCTCCGGGTATTGTGCAGTAATTGCGATCGGGATACAGATGCAAGCCTGCCTGGTATAGTGCTTTCTTTTATATGGATGTGTGAAGAGGTTTGTGTACCTCAAGTGAGCCCTGCTGACATTGAAGGACCCTATCTTATTTGGAGGTCGTGAGTACTAATTCAGGGTCGCTCCCTGTTGAATTGCCACATTAAATCCAAATGGAATTACTGTACTGCTGACTGTTTAATTCTCCTTTTCTCTGTGTGAAAGGGCCCTACCAGCTGCCACGTTTGGACTAGCCACTAGGGCTTGGGTACCCAGGGACAGTAACTGATAGGGATAGGCCTGTGCACAGAGCCATAGGTAGATTATTAGAGTGATAAGCTAATTAACCTGATTTCCCTCTGTCCTTGTTATATCCCCTTAAATAAATCAGAGCTGCTTGTTCTCAGCAAAAGTTATACTGCCTGAGGTATTTGTCTATGTTAAAGTACTGTACTGTGATTGTTGCACTGTATCTCATTTCACAGGAGGTCCCAGTGCCGGAACCAGACCTGGGGGTAAGTGTATACTGTGAAGGTAATTCTGATATATTGTGTGGGCCACTAGTGGGAAGAAAGGGGTTGCAGTGTTCCCAGAGGGCTGTGACCAAGTTAGTTTAACTATTGCAGACCCTGACCTCTGGGTGGAGGCACCCGCCATTGGATCCAGGCCCCTCAACCTGTTAGTGGCAAATCAGGCAGGGGTAGTAGCCCCTGGGATAGCGCCATCTAGGGGTTACACATACAAAAGCAGTTTAAACACCTTAATGGATATGTATTTACAGAGAAGATTAAGAAAAGTAGAAGTCTGATTCACTTGGCAAATTACTGCTAAAGACTGTGCTTTTCCTGCTGAACCGAAGATAACTGAAGCAAATGCCTGATATGGTGAAACCCACATTCAGATCCACATCCCAGTCTGCAGAACTGCTTTCATTACATTCAACAATATGTCTTTTGAAATTCGATCAAATGTACCTATATAGTCTTTGAACAGATTATTTTATATTTCACAATTTTATTCAAATGGTTTCATTATTTACAATGCAAAGTTACAGAAAACATTTACTGCTCAGCCACGGGCACTGAAACATTGAGTTGTACACATGCCAGGGCAAATAAGAACTGTTTGTTCAACCTGGAATGGAACTGCAGTGACCGATCATTGTCACCCACTATTGCTTGGGTTGGTGACTCACTCACTGCAATATAATTGACAGTTCGCAGCAATAAAGGTTTTGTACTGTCCCCTAGAAAAAGCAATCTTTGCAATTTTGACAAAACAGAAAAAATTAAAACTGTACAAACTCTAGATCTTCGGCACCATTCAGCGCCCGAGTTTAAGAAATAAAACTACGGTAACAACCATCGAGAACAGCTGCAAGAAAAATAAAATAGACAAATATTAGTTTTCTAGAATCCCAGCTACCTGTTACATTTAATTAGTTCTCTGTAGTTATAAAATGTAGAACATTTTCCATTTCAGTCACAATTTTATTTTAGGGTTTTTCCTTGCTGCCAACTATGCCTCATTCAGGAAGATTCTAAAATGTATTTGGAAATGTAACCTAGCTATGTGTGTGTGCAGGTCCATGTAGCAGAACCAAGCTCTACAGTAGACTCGTCATGGTCAGCTGTGAGGTACTGGTCCTCTCAGGAAGTCTACAGGGGGACTGCATTTTACGAGTTCCCAACTCGGAGGTGAACCCTATCCTGTACTTATACAGGATGGGGATACAGTGTTTTCTGCAGATAACATCAGTGTGGCAATGTTGTCCCTCGACATCCTGTGTGCTCTCCCAGCTCTAAGGTGAGCCCCATCCTGTGTACTTACATCAGCTCATTTTACCTGCAAGGCAACAATTGCTGTAGAAGTTTTTCAAACATTGGTTCCCATTAGGACCACTCAGAATCCACTGAACAGAATCTGATTCATTGGATTTTCAGCTTTTTCCAGATACAAAATTTCAGTATTCAAGGCCAAAAATCTGAATTCCAAAAAAACCCTAAATGGATACAGAATCAGAAACTGATTCCATATCTGAATACTGCCTAAGCCTTTTACAACCTCCCCCACTGAATAGGAACCGCAAGGAGCCTGTAGGGGGCAAGAAGAAAAGGCCTCCCTGCTACTCCACCCTAATCTCCCTCCCCTTACCTTATGTGTCCATCCATGCTGATGACTGGGGTGGTCCCACACCCCATGTGGTGCTGCAGGTTGGGTAGGATCAGACAGGAGGAGTCCAGTCTGGATAAGGCAGGCAGCAATGGTCAGCACTTAATCTCTCTCCCCCATCCAAGAAATGAACGATAAGTTGGCGGCAATCCCCTCCTCAGCAAGCTACAGCACCAAGCCCCCCCAAAAAATCTGGTCCCTTAGTTTGTGAGTGACCCTCTTATCGAATTTGGTCAAAGTTAACAACTTTGTGGCAAATGTCTTCTACGCTTGGTTTCCACTTCCAGTTAGCCCCCAGGTCCATAGCAGTTATAAGTGATGGTAAAATGGCAAAGGACCTCAGCACAAAAGCACGGAGGCAAGAGTTACCCAATATAGTCAAGTTCAATAGTACTGCACGACGGTCTGAGCATCAGACCATCAAAATGTGCCCCCCAGACTCTCCTCATCCGGCAGCCCACTCCCCGAGTGGTGGCCAACTGAGAGAAAGCCCTGGATTGCAGGTGCTACCTGATTCTTTATTGAGTAAGGTGTCTGGTGGTAGTTAGCCACCAGGGCTTTCTTTCTATCAGCCACCACTTGGAAGTGGGCTGCTGGGGAGTCAGGGTACACGACTGAATGGTCTGACACATGGACCGTAGGCGATTTGGCTCCTCTTAAAAGAAGAACCGCAAAATAAAACTGAATATCTAATGGCATACAGTAGTAATTTATGCAATTTATCATCTCAGTTCTTGAAAAAATGGAACTGAGAATATCCAAACCAAATTACTACAAAGCTGTAACTGAAACAGTTGAAGACCTCCCCCAACCCCTTGTTTAAGAAAAGAGTGGTTCACTAAAGGTGGGAACTGCACTTCAAAATGCCCTTCTCCAGTTCCTGGGCACTGATGTGGAGTCGGAGAATCAGCAAAAGTAAACAATATTTAACAAAATGCACCCTAATGCACAGTAATCAAGAGATAATTAGAATAAAAAGAAACACTTTAAATAATAAAAGAATGCACTGTAATTGGCTATGAAATGAAGAGAAGACTTCATGGCAACTGCTTTCTTCAGGCAGAGCAATACATCTGCCATTAGAATGTGAAGGTCAGTGTGACCACACAGCAGAGTTCTGAATTTCATTCTAGTGAATTTCATTCATAGAAACATAGACTTTGACGTCAGAGAAGGACCGCAAGGCCCATCCAGTCTGCCCATTTATTCTTCTACCTTATAAATGTGCCTTCGGCCTTTGCTCCGTCAATGACCTATCTATTCATACTCATCTGTATTGCTTCCTTATGCCTATCCCATGCCTGTTTGAAGCCCTACACTGTATTCATATCTACCACTTCCTGAGGTAGGAAGTTCCATGCATCCACCACCTTTTCTGTGAAAAAGAACTTCCTCACATTACCCCTTAATCGGCCTCCCTCTAATCTCATGCTGTGTCCTCTTGTCCTGCTATTCTTCTTATATTGAAACATGTTAGACTCTTTCACCTTGTTAATGCTATTAAGGTGTTTGAATGTTTCGATCATATCACCTCTCTCCCTCCTTTGCTCTAGGGTATACATGTTGAGCTCCGTTAATCTGTCCTCATATGTTTTCTGATGCAGTCCCTGCACCATTTTGGTTGCCCTTCTCTGGACTGCCTCAATTTGGTTAATGTCCTTGTGAAGGTGTGGCCTCCAGTACTGCACACAGTACTCCAGATGGGGCCTAACCAGTGTCTTGCAAAGAGGGATTATTACCTCCTTCTTCCAACTTATGATACCCCTACTAATACACCCCAACATCCCCCTAGCCTTACCTACTGCTTTAGAATTTAAAGATTCTTTAATTAGCACAAAATGCAAAGCTCTGAGGCAGCTTATTTCAGAGGAATGAAGCAGTTGCTAAGCATAACTGAGGGATTCCTGGGGTCTGAATCACTCTATCTGCACAACCCCTTGAAGAGGACTCTAAAAAATCAGATACTATGGGCAAAAGAAAAAATTACTCACCTTAGTAATTGTGTTTCTTCTAATGGAGTCTTGCTGTATTCTGACAATCTGCAGTTAGCTCAAGCCTTTAAACTGCCCCAGAGTGTAGAGGGTTAATTTTCTGTGCAGTGCATAGAAAGTTGAGCTCGAGCTCGGTTGAGGTCTCTGTCTGCAGCACTTTGAAACCCATCAGATTCTTATGAGCAAACACTCAATGACTAACTATGTGGAAATTGTAAAAATTTTTAACTAGCCAACTGGCAACAGAAAGTTTTGGATTCCCAAAGGAAGACTCAAGTCAGGAAACCCAAAACCTATCCAAAAATAAAAGCTTATAATACAAAGCACCCAGATAAAGTGGAGGGTGTGCTTGAAGCACCCCTGGGGTGCAACACTGCGCCTGCCCACCCACTTCCCAAAAAGAGGTTCTGAGAGGGGAGGCAGGCAGGGAGGTTCAGAATACAGCAAGACTCCATTAGAAGAAACACAGTTACTAAGGTGAGTAATTTTTTCTTCAAACACCATGAAGTCTTGCTGTATTCTGACAATCTGCAGACTACAAAGCAGTACCTCCATGGAGGAGGGACAGAGCCTACTTTGGGAATAGGCTCTGAAGTACTGCTGTGTCAAACCGAGCATCACTCCTAGCCTGGATATCCAGAGAGTAATGCTTGGCAAAGGTATGGACTGTTTTCCAGGTGGCTGCTTGGCAAATTTCTAACAGAGGGATATCCCTGGCAGCTGCCAGGGAAGCAGCTGTACCTCTCGTGGAATGAGTCCTTAGGTCTGAGGGTGGAATTTTTCCAAGTTTCTTATAGCAGAATTGTATACAAGAAACAACCCACCTGGCAACAGTTCTCTTGGTGGCAGGTTTGCCCTTTCCCACTTCCCCATAAGTGAGGAACAACTGGAGGGAATCAAACCTGTGACCCTTTGTACGCTCTATGTAGTAGCTAAGGGCTTTTTTAACTTCTAAACTGTGTAGCCTCCTCTCTCCTGAGGAAGAATGAGCAGTGAAGAAAACAGGGAGAGACACAGACTGGTTCAAATGGAAGTCAAACCACTTTGGGCAGGAACCTCCTATTGGTTCCAAGGACCACTTTATCTCTATGAAAGGAGGTAAAATCAGGTTCCACTGACAGGGCTTGCAATTCACTGATAAGTCTGGCAGAGGTAATGGCTACCAAAAACAGTTTTCCAAGTCAATTACTTAAGCTCTGCTAAGGACATAGGCTCAAAAGGGGGTTGCATAAGTTGAGCAATGCAAACATTTAAGTCCCAGGCAGGGGGCAGGATCCCTTAAGGAAGGATTGGTATGACGCAATCCTTTGAAAAATTTACAGAATACAGGGTGAGATGATAGTGAGGAAGGCTTTCCCACTGACAGAAAGGCAGAAACAGCTGACAAGTGTACCTTGAGAGTAGCTGGTCTGAGGCCTAGGCCATTAAGATGGACCATATAATCCAGAACTGTAGGCAATTCAGCAGTGTCTCCGAGATATACGCTTCTTGGAACACCAAATGCTGAATAGTTTCCATTTGGAGTCATAAGTCTCTCTGGTGGCAGGCTTTCGAGAGGCTTTGAGAATATCCAGAACCACTTGGGACAGATGTAAATCTGCATACTCTAACTCTTCAAGAGCCATGCCTTGAGGTTGAGAGATCGAAGATTGGGGTACCAAATCCTCCCCTGAGAGAAGGTTAACAGGTTGTAATTCAAGGGAAGATACAGGGGACGATGGATTGCTAGGGACAGTAAGAGGGGGTACCAGGGCTGCCTGGCCCAATCTGGAGCAATCAGAATCACTCTGCAGGGTTGTGACCTTACCTTGACCAGAACCTTGAACAGTAGAGGAAAAGGAGGGAAGGCATAGAGAAATTTCCCTTCCCAGTTCAACATCAGAGCATCCAGAGGGACTGAGCCCAAGACTGGGGGTCTGCAACAAAACAGAGGAAGTTGGTGATTGTCTGGGACTGAAAAGAGATCTATCTCTGGAGTGCCCCACCTTGAAAAAATCACTTTCAACACCAGAGGATCCAGGGACCATTCATGATGGCCCTGGGAGATCCTGCCCAGTGCATCTGCTAGCACATTGTCCTTCCCGGGAAGGTGGAGTGCTATCAGAGAGGTCTGCAGAGAATAAGCCAGGGACCACAATTTCATGGCTTCCATGCACAAGGCCATGGACAGAGTGCCTCCCTGCTTGTTGATGTACCACATGGTGGTGGTGTTGTCTGTTCTGACCTGAACCATCTTGTTCTGCACGGACTGAGAGAAAGCTTGCAGGGCCAGAAAAACTGCCCTGAGTTCCAGGAGATTGATATGAAGAAGGGATTCCTAAGGGGACCACAGTCCCTGGGCTGTGAGAGCCCCCAGATGGGCTCCCCACCCCAAAAGGGAAGCATCCGTGGTAAGGACCACTGAATGAGACTGAGTGACAAATGGGACCCTTTGCCTTTAATTGTCCTGATCCTGCCACCATTGAAGAGCTTGGATCAGTGTCCAAGTCAATGGAATCAGTCTGGTAAGAGGATCCTTCCTTTGGGACCAAAAGACCCTCAGATAAAACTGAATGTCCCTCAGCTAAAATCCTGCCCCTTGGACCACTGCTGTAGAAGACGCCATGTGGCCCAAGAGCTGAAGGAAGTGCCTTGCTGGTCGGGACACCTGAAGGCTGAAGGAAGAAGCCAGTTCTATAACAACTCTTGCCCTTTCCAGGGGAAGAAAGGCTCTTGCTTTGACAGTATCCAGCTCTGTCCTTATAAAGGTAAGAAGCTGCACTGGTTCGAGAACTGACTTGGGGAGATTGAGAAGAAATCCCAGGGAACTGAGCACTCGCTGAGTCACTTGCAGGTCTGACTTGACTTGGTCTGGAGACTGACCCACTATGAGCCAGTCTTCCAGATATGGAAAAATGGAAATCTTTTGCCTTCTTAGAAAGGCAACTACTACTGCCAGGCACTTTGTGAAAACCCTAGGAGCTGATGTTAGACGAAAAGGCATTGCTTTGAACTGATAATGGCCTGAGGGCAACATGAACCTGAGGTACTTTCTGTGGGAGCACCTGATGGGGATGTGAAAATAGGCATCTCTGAGGTCCAGGGAGGCTAGCCAGTCCCCTGGCCTTAGGGAGGGAAGAATTATTCCCAGAGTCACCATCTTGAAACTTGGTTTTAAAAGATGTTTGTTCAGGTATCTTAGATCTAGGATGGGTCGCCACTCCCCTGTCTTTTTTTGGGTAAGGAAGTACCTGGAGTACAGACCTTTGCCCCGGTGTAGGGTAGGAACTCTCTCTATGGCTCTTAAGACCAGAAGAGATGAAACCTCTGCCTCTAGGGCAAGGGTTTCTGAGAGACTTGCCGGTGGAAAAGATCTGGCTCTCATCTTCGGAAATTTTTTGAAGCTGAGAACCAGTCCCTGGCTTACTACTTCCAGGACCCACTTGTCTGATGTAACAGACATCCAGTCCTGGACAAAGTAAGCCAGCCTGCCCCTACAGGGATAGGAGAGTCAACCCGGGCAGACCCATCAGGGTGTCTGCTTGGCAGGGGCCTTAAACTGAGGAATGGATGCAGCCCTGCTCATCCCCCTTCTGCCTCTCCCTCTGAAGAACCCCCTCTGTGAAAAGGGAGAAGAGGCCTGTGCTTGGTAGAAATGCCTATGAAAAGGCCTGCCCCTGCCCCTAGATTGCTGCTTTTGAGGAGTTGCCTGCCTCTCCTTGGCCTGTGCACTCCTATAAGTGGTCCTATATTCCTCCATCTTTTTCATGTAATTCTCCGTCTGCTCCCCAAACAGAGAATTACCTTCCACAGGGAAATCCACGGCCTTAGCCTGAATGTCCTGTGAGAGACTAGTACATCTGAGCCAAGCCATTCTCCGGAGAGCCACAGATGTAGCCATGACTCTTGATGACACATCACTGGAGTCCACAGCAGCAGCATGAAATTGTACCTTAGATGCCTCAATCCCGTCAGCAGCAACCCCCTCCAGCTCCTTGGCTGGGGCCTGTTTAGCCAGTGCCAGTACAGTGTCCCACCTGGACTTCTGGTACCTGGCTGTACAGGCCACATAATTAGCCTGCCTGAGTCCCAAAGAGGATGCCATGTACTGTTTCTTTGCCAAGGCATCCATCCTCCTGGAGTCTTTATCTGGGGGGTGTGAAGCCAAGGAAACATTAGCCCTGTCACAGGCTGCAGCCTGCAAAACCCCAACGTGGCTGTATTGTTGATAGAAAAACTCTGTATCTATGCCTGATAAGGTATACCTCTTGTCCATTCTTTTATCAACAGGAAGTACAGAATTTGGAGACTAACATTTTTTGTGTCTGTTTCCCAAAAGATGTGTGTAGGGGAACAGACAGCCTCCAGGACTCTGGGATGTCCATCATTTCAACAAAATCAGGCTCCTTTTGATCCTCTGTAGCCTCCTCCATAGGGAGCTGGAGGGTTTCAGCCACTTTTCTGTAGAAGAGATAGTGGGGAAGGGACTCAGGGAGCCTAGGAGGGGGAAACACCAGAAGATATGTCTGGGAAGCTGTCCGGTTCAATGGGCACATCCAGACTTTCTGCTCCATCATACTCATCATCTTGCTCATAATCCCCCTCCTCCTCAAATTCCGGTTCATAAAAATCTTCAGGGGCATAATCCTGAACCGGAGGAACTGACCGAACCGAACCCCTAGCTAACGGAGCCAGATCGGAAATTTCATCAGCGGTCGGAACATGAACCTCCGGATCCGAACTGGCTGATTTTTCTTTACGTTTCCTTTTTGTAGGAACCGATCCCTCAGGATCGGCTCTCCTCTTGCCCAAAGATGTATTGCCCTGGTCAGAGGGCACTCCTTCTGTTGATCCGGAACCAAGCGGGCTAGCCATCTGGGTCAGCGGACTTGGCTTCTCTTATCCCTAAGTCTACCTAATCTTTTCCAGGGTAGACTTAGGAAAGTTTTACATATTTGGCAGTCTGTATCGAGGTGGTCAAACCCCAGACAATAAACACAGGTGGTGGGGGGATCGGCCTTAGCAAAGACCTCCCCACACTCACTGCAGTGTTGAAACCCAGTGGGCCCGTTTTTTTCTTGGGTTTCTCAGACATGGCAAACCTAACCAAACGTACCCTTTTTTTGGCAACCGCCAGGCAAGACTCCCTTATCGGTTTCTAACTGTGTTATGGGTATTGGAAAAAACGTTTTTTTTTTTTTAAACCGATAAGGACCGGTAACCACACACTAAAGGAAAACACATAGATTTCAAGGATGTTGGATCGGTTCAGCTGAACCGATCGATAAACGATTTTACAATATCCACAAATAACCCAGAACTACTACCTATAGTACTGACTGTACCGCAGACAGAGCCCTGAACCGTAATACTACGGAAGTTAAGCGGAAAAACCGACACTTTAACCGACTTTGAACCGAGCAGAAGGAGAAATCTCCGGAGCGACTGTTCAGTGAGGCGGAGTAAAGAATCTGACGGTTGGGTTTCAAAGTGTTGTAGACAGAGACCTCAACCGAGCTTGAGCTCAATGTTCTATGCACTGCACAGAAAATTAACCCTCTACACTCCGGGGCAGTTCAAAGGCTGGAGCTAACTGCAGATTATCAGAATACAGCAAAATTTCATGTTGTTTGAAAGGTATATGCTACAGCTTTCCTGCTTATCAGGCAGGTAGCTTACTCAGCACATTTAGCACATATAGAATAATGTACGGAGTGGTGTGTGTAACAAGAATTTTACACACACCCGAGGTGCTGGAAACCACATAAACCCTGAGAGCGAAGCTCGAGGGGTTTATCTAGGCACCAATCACCAAGTGTGACGTAAAAACGTAATGGCAGAGCGAGCTGGGGTCTGGATAAATTAGGGACAGGCACAGGCTGGGAGATGTGATGTTTAAGTAGAGATGAAAGTGAGGCAGAGGACAGTGTATTGCGGATGGTGAGGGGGAGGGTATTTCACAGTTTAGGGCAGTGATATGAGAAAGCAGATTGCCTGGCTGAAGCTGACCGATGGGGGAGGGCCAGGAGTTTGTGACTGGTGGTACAGAGGGAATAGGGGGAAAGGAGGGGGTCATGAGTGTAGAGGTAAGGTAGGGACAGTTCTGTCATTTACATACATTCCATTTTCTCCAGGGCAGTTCAACACAGGAGGTTAACTTCGAAAGTTTAAGCATACTGAGGGATTCCTGGGGTTTGAAAAGAACAGGTTACTCACCTGTAACAGTAGTTCTAGGAGTGGTATATGTTGTTCAGCCACACTTTTTGGCATGTCCCTTTCCCTTTAAATCTGGCCGGAAAGTCTTCAAGCTGGCTCCTCCCACCCACCTGGGTGGTAAATACCTCGGCTCCGCCCCATGACGCCACATCTTAGCCTGCTGGAAGCAAGGTGCTGCGCCTAAAGCCGGGGAGGTCGGGTGGGTGGGTGTGTGTGGATTAACAACATATACCACTCCTAGAACTACTGTTACAGTTGAGTAACCCACACTCTTTGGCAGACTCCTAGCAGTTCTCTGGGAGAAGGGAGGCAAGGCGCACACCCCCTACTTAGGAAACAGAGATTGGAGAACCGAGGCCCCAAAACCAGCATCCCGGCGTGACTCAAGGTCGATGTGGTAGTGGGAAATAAAGGTGTTTGCTGACTTCCAGGTAGCAGCCCGACAGATTTCCTGGATAGGGATGTCCCTTGAAGCAGCCACCGATGCAGCAGTATGGCGGGTAGAATGAGCTCTTAACCCTCTGGGAGGCTCCTTGCCCGCCAACTCATAGCACAGACCTATGCCTGATGTGATCCATCTTGCAATGGTCTGTTTGGCTGAAGTCTACCAGAAGCAGCTTCAGTGTAGGTGACAAACAGCTAGCGAACCTCTCCACGAATGTCCGCCGTTCTTTCCTTATAATAGGAGACAGCACGTCTCAGGTTCAGAGTATGGAGCCTGTACTCGGCATCCGAGGTGTAGTTAGGGTAATATACTGGCAGAGTCAACACCTGATTAAGGTGAAACTCTGAGACCACCTTCAGAAGGAATTTCAGGTGGGGCCGCAGGACAACTTGTCCCTGTGAAAGACCAGATAAGGGGAGTCCACCGAAAGTGCCTGGAGCTCCCCTGTCCTTCTGGCTGATGTGATAGCCACCAGGAATGCCATCTTCCACGACAAGTGTGAGAGCTCACACTTGTGCATGGGTTCGAATGTCTTTCCCACGAGCTTTGCCAAAACCAGCAAGAGATCACACAGAGGTGGAGGTTCACGCACCGGAGGGGATATGTGATCCAGGCCTTTGAAGAAGCGCCTGACCACTGTCGCCTGTGCCAATGTCACCTGACTGGCCTGCGCCCAGTAAGCAGAAATGGCTGCCAGGTGCACCTTAAGGGTCGAGGACCGCAGACCCCCTTTGGAGAGAGCTCAAACGTAGTCTAGAATGTTAGCCACAGAGCAGGATAAGGGGTCCAGACTCTTACCCTGACACTAAATGGAAAATCTCTTCCATTTGAAGGCATAACATTTCCTGGTCGATTCCTTGCGAGATGCCTCCACCACAGTGTAGAAATCCTCGGAAAGACCCAGAGCCTGGAACTCTAGCCGCTCAGGTACCAGGCTGTGAGGTGCAGGGATTGAAGGTCCAGATGGAAGACCTTCCCCTGGTTTAATGATATCAGATCCGGGCGTGCGCAAAGCCGCTCCAGGGGCCTGCAGCTGAGGCTGAGGAGATCTGGGTACCAGAGCTGGCGCGGCCGATCCGGGGCTACCAGAATCACCTTCGCCTTGTCCCTCCTCACCTTGAGTAGCACCTTGTGGATCAAGGGAAATGGAGGGAAGGCGTAGAGGAGGCCTGGGGTCCATGGCCTCAAAAAGGCATCCCCCTGCAGCAAGCCCTGCTGAGGAGGGCGGACATGGTACAGAGTCAACTTGGCATTCTCCCTTGAGGCAAACAGGTCCACCATCGGCTTGCCCCAATGGGAGAACAGACTGTAAGCCACTTCTGGATGGAGGGACCACTCGTGGGATGTGTGGCCTAGGTGGCTGAGAGCATCCGCCAGTTGGTTCGAGACTCCTGCCACATGGATGGCTAGGAGATCCGCCTCCAACCGGCTGACGAGGGTCCAGATGCGGAGTGCCTCCTTGCACAGCAGACGAGAGTGCATGCCGCCCTGTTTGTTGAGGTAGTACATGGTCGTGGTATTGTCCGTCTGGACTTGAACCACGTGACCCCAGTGTTGAGGAGCGAATGCTGACAGCGCCAGTCTGACTGCTCTGAGCTCCAACAGGTTGATATGGCATTGGGACTCCTCGGGGGTCTAGAACCTGTGGGCTCTGTTGTTCCCCATGTGGGCTCCCCAGCCCATGAGAGAAGCATCGGTTGTGAGGACGACCGTCGGCTCGGGACGGACAAACGGGATTCCTTCCTGTAACCGTTCTGGGACGGTCCACCACTGGAGAGCGTCCCACATCTTCTGGGTTACCGTGATCAGCTGCTCAAATTGACCATGGCGCTGTGTCCACTGGGCGGCTAGCTCCCATTGGAGGGGGCGCATGTGCCACCTGGCCCAATGGACCACTGAGGTGCATGCCACCATGTAACCCAGAAGGTGCAGAAAGTCCCCGGCAGGGCGCAAGAGCCCAACCAGAAATGATGGGCAAAGGAGGAAAGAACCTCCACCCTGTCCGCCGGGAGTGGGGCTCTGGCTTGACAAGAGTCGAGCTCTGCCCCGATGAAGCCCATCACCTGAGACGGCACGAGTTCCAACTTGGCCTCATTGATCAGGAGGCCAAGCTGAGAGCAGGTTCTGAGAGCCAGATCCCTGGATCTCTCCACCTCCTGAAGGGAGGAACCCACCAGAAGCCAGTCATCGAGATAAGGGTAGATTCAAACTCCTCAGTGCCAAAGATGGGCTGCCAAAACAGCAATGCACTTGGTGAAGACCCGCGGGGCCGATGACAGGCCGAACGGCATGGTTTGGAAGTCGTACAGGGTTCCCTCAACCCTGAAGCGGAGGAACCGCTGGTGGGACGGACGGATTGGGACGTGAAAGAACGCATCCTGCAGATCCAGTGAACAAAACCACATGTTTCGCTCCAGGGATGGTATGATCTGGTTCAGAGTTACCATCCGGAAGGTGCGAGACCTGAGATACTGATTCAGGTCGTGGAGATCTAGCATGGGGCGCCAACCCCCGTTCGCTTGGGCACCAGGAAGTACCTGGATACGAAGCCTGGATCTACAGGTGGATCCGGCACTGCAGCTACGACCTCCTTGCGGAGGAGCTGAGCTATGTCGTCTCGAAGAGCCAACTGCGTGCGAGCTGAGATCCTTTCCTCCAGAGGGGCGCGGGCTCGGCTGGGCGGGTACTGCTCGAATCCCTGAGGCAGTCCCTGCCCGACCACTTCTAGAACCCACCTGTTCGAAGTGATATCGGACCAGGCGGCAAGAAAGTGGTGGAGCTGACCCCCCATGGGAGGACCCAGGGCAAGTGTGACGGGAGTAGGGGTGGCAACCCCCAACCCGTCACTGAGCAGGCTTAGAGGAGGAGGAGGAGGAAGCTCCTGGACCTTTACGAAGCTGTTTAGGACCCTGCTTGGGCCTAGGGCGCCAACCTTGAGCTTGCTGCTGCTGTTGGTGCTGCTGACCTCCTTGATAGGAGGGCTGCCTGACCGCAGGGGAGGACTACTGAAAGGGCTTCCTCTTCTTCTGATTCTTGCCCGAGGAACCCTTAGCAGAAGTGGCATCCAAGGTGGCACTGGACTGTTCAATATGCTGAAGGTGGCCTGCCACTCCTGGACTGAACAAGTCGGTACTAAGGAAAGGCACATCAGCTAACTTGTGCTGGGTATCCGCCCGGAAAGGAGGACAACCGTAACCAAGGTGGCCACTGCGGCTGCTAAAAAGCAGGCACAAGAATCCCCGATGTCTAGGGCCGTCTGGAGCTGCTGTTTGGCGACAGCATGGCCCTGATCACGGACCTGCTTGACCATGGTCTGCATGTCCATGGGGAGGTGAGGAAGTACTTCATCCAGTGACCCTAGGAGGGCATGGCAGAAGTGTGCCATGATTACAGCCGAACTGGCCTGACGAAGGCCCAAGGAAGAGACCGCGTAGACCTTACGGGCAGAGTGGTCCATGTTCTTGGACTCCTTGTCCGGGAGGTCGGTCGATGTCGGCCGAGCTACCAGTACGTCTAAAGATGGAAGCAGTCACCAGGCTCTCAGACAAAGGATGTTCTGTGAATCCCGGTAGGGATCTCATAGGCACCGCGTACTTACAGGCCATACAGGCAGACGGTACTGGGCAGGAGGCTGGACGCTGCCAAAGCTCAAGGGCTGGACCAGTAATGGCTTCAGCCACTGGGAAGACCTCCGTCTGGGTATCCCCCCCTCTTAAGGAGATCCGTAAGGGGGTACTCTGCCTTTTTCTGGATAGACTCCAAGGGCATTCCGGTGGAATCAGGAATGAGGCAGAGGATGTCCTGAAAGGGGGAAGGATCTTCCTCCAGGCCTGCCGAGAGTGACTCCTCATCACCCTAATCGGTGGGGAGACCGGTATGGGCTTAGGAATAATGGCCGGCACCACAGGTGGAGGAACCGCAGATTTCGGATCCAAAGGGGTCGGTCGGCCCTTGAGCCGCAGGCCAAGTAATGGCCAGGGTGGACAGCGTAGCCGGCTTCTGCCCGGCCAAAATCAGCTGTTGCCACATAAGCCTCTCATAGCGTCAACGGAGTTTCCGTCGAAGCCTCTCCTCATCCGAAGAGGATGAGGACCTGTGGCGGTGCCTCTTTTTTGAATGTCGGTGGCCTTTCTTCGGTTTTCCAGCCGAAGAAGGAGACCAAGTCCTCGATCGAGACCGATGGGGTCCGCCAGGATCGGGAGAAACCAGGCTCGGGGAAAATCGAGGCTCCAGATCAATTCCCTTGATGGGGACACCCGAAGGAAGTGTCTCGTTATCGGGGAAAGAAAGGACTGGGGTCCTATCTAATGAATCGTCGACAGGAGTCGGCAAAATCAGCTTGATCGGCTCGAGAACAATCTCGGCCGCATCAGCCAATTCCTCGGTCTCTGCCTGGCCAGATGGAAGATCCGTGAAGCCGGCAGCTGAGGAAGTGATCTCGACCGAAGTCAAGGTCGCAGTGTCCTGGGAGTCTGACCTCTCTCGGTCCCAGGAACATCTCCTTTTCAAAGACATTGGATCCTTGTCCCTCTTCCGAGTGCGAGCCCGAGGACGCCTCACCCCTGGTGGGGAGGGACTGGCACATCTCCCTGAAGGAACCTGTGAAGGAAGAACCGAGGTTGAGAGGCACAAAGAAACTTCGGCTGGCCAAAGCTTGGGCAGCTGCTTCTTTTTCAAAGGCCTTCATCTGCTCTAGCTGCTCGGCGATCCCGCGGCCGTGGAAACCGCCCATCTCGCTTCTTTCGATTTCACCGGCGGGTTCCTTTTCTCCAGTCTCCCCAGCTTAAGGCGCACCATGTGGTCGTCAAGGACGTTGGGATGGAAAGCCAAGCAAAAGGTACAGGTGGTGGTGTCATGACCGACACCTAGGCAGTACATGCAGGTAAGGTGGGGATCGATGCGCGACATTTTCTGGCCGCACGTACACTGGCGAAATCCGGGGGACAACCTGTCCTCCATATCCAATGCGCTATTATCAGAATCGAAAACTCTGACGAGTTTGAGAGATAAATGTGGTAAAAACTGACGATGCGAATCCAGGGTCTACGATGGCTAAAGTTAGCACGAGGGAACCGGATTCTTCCAGTGGAAAGGAAGATCTGGCGTCATGGAGCGAAGCCGAGGTATTTACCACCCAGGTGGGTGGGAGGAGCCAGCTTGAAGACTTTCCAGCCAGATTTAAAGGGAAAGGGACATGCCAAAGAGCTTGGATGAAAAACATATCCACGCTCCTAGAAATGTATTTTTTAGACACAATGAAATTGGCAAAGACTCATTTCTACAGTAATAAGCAGACTTTTAAATACTGGAAAATCTGGGACCCAATCCAAACAGCAATACAGGAAGGGAAATTTTAATGAACAAATTATTAACCTTAGTAATTGTGTTTCTTCTAATGGAGTCTTGCTGTATTCTGACAATTGCAGTTAGCTCCAGCACTTGAACTGCCCTGGAGAGTGAAGGGTTAAAATTCTATGCCAGGCATAGAACGTTGGGCTCGACCTCGGTTGAAAACTCCATCTGTGACACTTTGAAACCAAACCGTCAGATTCTTATGAGCTAAAACTCATTGACTATATAATGTGGAAATTGTAAAATTCCTACCAGCCAACTGGCAACAAAGACTTTAGATTTCTAAAAGACTCAAGTCAGGAAACCCGAAGACCAAAAACCAAGCAATAAGAAATAAAAAACTCTCAACTAATCAAACACAAGGCACCCAACACAACAGAAAGTGGGCTAAAGACACCCCTGAGGTGCAACACTGCACCTGCCCACCACTTCCCAAAACAGGTTCTGAGAGGGGAGGCAGGGAAGGAGGTCAGAATACAGCAAGGCTCCATTAGAAGAAACACAATTACTAAGGTGAGTAATTTTTTTCTTCAAACAACATGAAGTCTTGCTGTATTCTGACAACTGCAGACTACCAAGGAGTACCTCCAAGGAGGAGGAACAGAACCTACTTTGGGAATAGGCTTTGAAGTACTACTGTGTCAAACCTAGCATCCCTCCTAGCCTGGATATCCAGAGAGTAATGTTTGGTGAAGGTATGAACTGTTTTCCAGGTGGCTGCTTGGCAAATTTCTAACAAAGGAATATCCCTGGCCGCAGCCAGAGATGCAGCTGTACCTCTAGTGGAATGAGCCCTCAGGCCTGAGGGTGAAGTTTTTCCCAGTTTCTCATAGCAGAATTGGATACAGAACACAATCCACCTGGCAATGGTTCTCTTGGTGGCAGGTTTGCCCTTACCTACTTCCCCATAAGTGAGGAACAATTGGAGGGAGTCAAACCTGTGACCCTTTGTACGTTCTATGTAGTAACTAAGGGCCCTTTTAACATCTAAACTGTGTAGCGTCCGCTCTCCTGAGGAGGTATGATCAGTGAAGAACACAGGAAGATACATAGATTGGTTTAAGAGTGGAAATCAGAAACCTCTTTGGGTAAGAACCTTCTGTTGGTTCCAAGGACCACCTTATCTCTATGGAATGAAATGAAGTCAGGCTCAACTGACAGGGCTTGCAATTTGCTGATACGTCTGGCAGAAGCAACAGCAACCAAAAACACAGTTTCCCAAGTCTGCTGAGGACATAGGCTCAGAGTGAGGTTGCATAAGCTGAGCAATGCAAATATTCAAATCCCAGGCAGGAGCAGGATCCCTAAAAGGGGGATTGGTATGAAGCAATCCTTTGAAAAATTTACAGAGTACAGGGTGAGATGACAGAGAGGAAGACTTTCCTACTGACAGGAAAGCAGAAACAGCTGACAAATGAACTTTGAGAGTAGCTGGTTTGAGGCCTAGACCATTAAGGTGAACCATATAATCCAGAACTGCAGACAACTCAGCAGTGTCTGGGGATATATGCTTTTTGGAACACCAAATGCTGAGCCTTTTCCATTTGGAGTTGTAAGTTTTTCTGGTGGCAGGCTTTCAAGAAGCTTTGAGAATATCCAGAACCCCTTGGGACAGATGCAAGTCTGCATACTCTAACTCTTCAAGAGCCATGCCTTGAGATTGAGTGACCGGAGACTGGGGTACCAAATCCTCCCCTGAGAGAAGGTTAGTAGGTTGTGATTCCTGGGAAAAGACAGGGGAAGATGGACTGCTAGAGACAGCAACAGGGGGGTACAAAGGCTGCCTGGCCCAGTCTGGAACAATCAGAATCACTTTGCAAGGTTGTGAACTTACCTTGACTAGAACCTTGAACAGTAGAGGGAAGGCATAAGGAAATCTCCCTTCTCAGTTCAAAATCAGAGCATCCAGAGGGACTGAGCCCAAGACTGGGGGTCTGCACCAAAACAGAGGAAGCTGGTGATTGTCTGGGGCTGCAAAGAGATCTATCTCTGGAGTGCCCCACCTTGAGAAAATCATTTTCAACACCAAAGGATCAAGAGACCATTCGTGATGGCCATGGGAAATCCTGCTCAATGCATCTGCTATCACACTGTCCTTTCCTGGGAGGTGGACTGCTACCAGAGAGGTATGTAGGGAATAAGCCAGGGACCATATTTTCATGGCCTCCGTGCACAAGGCCGTGGACCAAGTGCCTCCCTGCTTGTTGATGTACCACATCGTGGTAGTGTTCTCCATCCTGACCTGAACCACCTTGTTCTGTACTGACTGAGAGAAAGCTTGTAGGGCAAGAAGTACTGCCTTGAGCTCCAGGAGGTTGATATGAAGAAGGGATTCCTGAGGGGACCACAGTCCCTGCGCCGTGAGAGCCCCCAGATAGGCTCCCCACCCCAAAAGGGAAGCATCTGTGGTAAGAACCACAGAGCGAATCTGAGTGACAAATGGGACACCTTGTCTCAGACTGTCCAGGTCTTGCCACCACTGAAGGGCCTGAATTAAGGTCTGAGTAACAGGAACTAGCTTGGTAAGAGGATCTTTCCTTTGGGACCAAAAGGTCCTCAGATGGAACTGAATGTCCCTCATCTGAAACCTGGCCCCTTGGACCACTGCTGTGGAAGCTGCCATGGGGCCCAAAAGCTGAAGAAAATGCTTTGCTGGTCGAGAAACCAGAGGGAGAAAGGAAGAGGCCAGCTGAGAGATGGCTTTTGACCTTTCCAAAGGAAGGAAAGCTCTTGCCTTGAGCATGTCCAGTTTTGCTCGTATAAAAGTGAGGAGGTGTACTGGCTCGAGAACTGACTTGGGAAGACTGAGAAGGAACTCCAGGGATGTGAGAACTTGCTGGGTAACCTGCAGATCTGACTTGACTTGGTCTGGGGACTGGCCCACAAGGAGCCAATTGTCCAGATATGGAAAGATAGAAATCCTTTTCCTTCTTAAAAAGGCCACCACTGCTGCTAAGCACTTTGTAAACACCCTTGGAGCTGAAGTTAGGCCAAAGGGCATGCTCTGAACTGGTAATGGCCTGAGGGCAATTCGAACCTGAGGTACTTTCTGTGGGAGCACCTGATGGGAATGTGAAAATAGGCATCCTTGAGGTCCAGGGAGGCTAGCCAGTCTCCTGACCTCAAAGAGGGAAGAACTGTTCCCAGAGTCACCATTTTGAATTTTCGCTTTAGCAGGTGCTTGTTTAGGTATCTTAGATCCAGGATGGGTCGCCACTCCCCTGTCTTTTTTGGGGTAAGGAAGTACCTGGAGTACAAACCTTTACCCCTGTATGGGGCAGGAACTCTCTCTCTCTCTCTCTCTCTATGGCTCTTAAGGCCAGTAGAGAGTCAACCTCTGCCACTAGAGAAAGGGTTACTGATGTATTTGCAGGTGGAAAAGATCTGGGTCTCAGTTTCGGAAAATTTTTGAAACTGAGAACCAGCCCCTGGCTTACAACCTCCAGGACCCACTTGTCTGAGGTAACAGACATCCAGTCCTGAACAAAGTAAGCCAGCCTGCCTCCCACGGAATGGAGGTGACCGGGCTGACACATCAGGGTGTCTGCTGGCAGGAGCCTTAGGCTGAGGGATGGATGCAGTCCTGCTCATTCCCCTTCTGCCTCTCCTTCTAAAGAACCACCTCTGAGAAAAGGAAGAAGAGGCCTGTGCTTGGTAGAAAGGCCTGTGAAAAGGCATGCCCCCTGCCCCTAGCTTGCTGCCTTTGAGGAGTTGCCTGCCTCTCCTTGGCCTGGGCACTCCTGTAAGTGGTCCTGTACTCATCCATTTTCTTCATGTAATTCTCTGTATACTCCCCAAACACACAATGAATTATCCACCACAAGGAAATCCATAGCCTTAGCCTGGGTATCCTGCGAAAGGCTAGTACATCTGAGCCAAGCCATTCTCTGAAGAGCCACAGATGTAGCCATGACTCTTGAAGACACATCACTGGAGTCCACAGCAGCATGAAACTGCACCTTTGATGCTTCGATCCCATCAGCAGCCACCCCCTCCAGCTCCTTGGCTAGCTGGGGGGAAGCCTGTTTAGCCAATGCCAGTACAGTGTCCCACCTGGACTTCTTGGTACCTGGATGTATAGGCCATATACTTAGCCTGCCTGAGTCCCAAAGAAGATGCCATGTACTGCCTCTTTGCATGGCATCTATCTTCCTGGAGTCTTTGTCTGGGGGGGTGTGAAGTCAAGGGAATGTTTGCCTTGTCACAGGCTGCAGCCTGCACTACCCCAACATGGCTGCAGTGCTGATAAAGAAATTCTGTATCTGAGCCTGACAAGAAGTACCTCTTGTCCATTCTCTTATTAACAGGAGGTACAGAGTTAGAAGACCTTCAGATGAAGTTGGAGGGAGGACGATTCAGAGGAAACATGAGAAAGAATTTCTTCACAGAACGGGTGGTGGACAAGTGGAACACCCTGCCAGAGGAAATGGTGGGGGCTGAAACAATCACGGGATTTAAGAATGCATGGGATAGACATAAAGGAATTCTAGAGGTCAGGGGTAAGGGGAAATAGACTTCTAGGAAAACAAACTGAACTTACAAGCTCAAATGGGCAGACTAGGTGGGCCATAGGCCCTTATCTGCCGACACTGTCTATGTATCTATGTATCTATGTACCTTAGAATTGTTTGTGTCTGTTTCCCAAAGGACTTAAGGAGGGGAATAGATAGTCTCTTAGACTCTGGGATGTCCATCATCTCAACAAAATCAGGCTCTTCCTGATCCTCCACAGCCTCCTCAATAGGAAGCTGGAGGGTTTGAGCCACTTTTCTGTAAAACAGAAAGTGGGGAAGGGACTCAGAAAGCCTAGGAGGGGGAAACACCAGAAGGTCTGTCTGGGGAGATGTCCAGTTCCACAAGCACATCCAGACTTTCACCGCCATAATCATTCTCTTCAAAATCCCACTCCTCATCAAACTCCGGTTCGTAAAAATCTTCAGGGGAATAATCCTGAACTGGGAGAACCGACCGAACCAATGCCAGAAGGCGCCGGATCGGTCGGAACCGGTCGAAGCGATTTCAACAATCCAAATCGCTCTGGCTATCTCTTCGGCGGTCGGAACATGAAGTTCTGGATCTGAACCAGCCTATTTATCCTTGCGCTTTCTCTTTGTAGGAACCGATCTCTCAGGATCGGCTCTTCTCTTGCCCAAAGAAGTATCGCCCTGGTCAGAGGGCACTCCTTCTGGTTCGGTAAGAACCGAACCGGGCTGGCCTTCCAGGTCAGTGGATTTTCAGGCCTCCTTATCCCTAAGTCCACCTAACCTTTATCCAACGAGACTTAGGGAAATTCTTGCCAATTTTGGCAGTCTGAATGGTGGTCAAACCTCAGACAGTAACACAGTGGTGTGGGATCGGGCCTTAGCAAAGACCTCCCACACACACTGCAGTGTTAAAACCAGTGGGCCTGTTCTTTTCTTGAGTTTCTCAGACATGGCCAACCCTAACAAAACTTACCTTTATAAGGAAACCGCCGGCAAGACTCCCCTATCGGTTTCTCACCGTGTTCTGATGTTGGAAAAAACGTTCAATTCACATTTTTTAAAACCGATACGGACCGTAACCACACACTAAACTTTTTCACAAGATTTTTGTCTAAAGGATTGGTTCAGCTGAACTGATCGAAAAAGCTTTACAATTTCCACACAATAACTATCCTACGTACTTACGGTACTACAGAGTCTCTCGAACCGATAAACGGAATTTAATGCGGACTAAAACCGACAACTTTAACTGACTTTGAACCGAGCAGAAGGAGAAATCTCCGGAGCGACTGTTCAGTGAGGCGGAGTAAAGAATCTGACGGTTTGGTTTCAAAGTGTCACAGACAGAGTTTTCAACCGAGCTCCAGCCCAATGTTCTATGCCTGGCATAGAATTTTAACCCTTCACTCTCCAGGGCAGTTCAAGTGCTGGAGCTAACTGCAATTGTCAGAATACAGCAAGACTTCATGTTGTTTGAAACAGTAATTATGAGAACTGAAGGGGAGCTGAGTAATAAGAATATAGGGTATATTATTGATAAGATTTATGTTTCAGGTGCTGAGAGGCTCTAAACTGTATAAAAACCTATACTGCACAGCATATGCTATAATGGATGATATTATTTAGAATTCAATTCCTCTATTTTTTTTAAATGTATAATTGTGACACTTGGTTCCAATCTAATGTAAAGGATTTGATCTTCATTTCTTTAAATCAATGTGTTGTTTTGATATGACATGTCTGTGTTTTCAAATGCACAATTAAAATATTAAAAAAAGAGAAAAACTATGCTAAGCTAACTAAACTAGCAGAGATTTGAAGAAAGAAATAAAATACTCAGAAAAAAATAAAGCAAAAACTGCAAACTAGAAGTTAGAGGAAGAGAGCTCTTCGGGGCAACTTCTTCCTCAGGCAGAGAAATAAATCTGACTTTGGAGGGCATGGTGGAACATAATCATGTGGCAGAGATTTGAATTTCATTCCATCGTTCCCTAATTTACATAAAATTCCACTCTCCAGAGCAGCTCAGACTTGCAGGCTGATTGCAACACTAAGCACAGTGAGGAATTATTGGAGTTTGAATCAGTTCATTTTTCACCGGGATTGCTTGAGAATTACCACTGCAGTTGCTACAATTATAAGCTTCTTGTTATTGTTTCTATGGTAAAATTTCACAAGTCTGCTTTATTATTTTGTTTTAAATCCTACAAAAACGTTTTCTAAAAAAATTTTTGGTAACCATTTTAGCTAGTTTCACTACCCGCTGCACAACTCAGGCATGGAAACAAATCTGAACAATGGCCGGGTGGGCCATGGATGCACAGGTTGAGCCTACATTCCAAATTCTAAAATTTGCATACATTCTATCTCTGGAGCATCACTCTCAACTGAGATGACTACATAATGTGTAAACACAGTGGGCTCGATTTTCCAAGAGCCCACAGAGCAATGCAAATTGCATTGATCTAGGGATGCGGTGAACTCAGGTGCATCAGGGACCCTCGCCAATTTTATAAAAAAAAAAAGGGTGAGGGTCCCTGCCCCAAAAACCCAGGAACTGCCATAGCCTAGCAGCAAACAATTGGTGCACCTTTGGTAACTGCCGCAGGGATCCTGCACCCCCCCCCTCCGGCACAACACTAGAAGGGCTAGGATGGCTGGGAGTAGTGGTGAATCTGCTTGACAGCAGGGGGCCAGGACAGAAGGGGCATGGGGGGTGCCATAGGGGGAGTCGGGGAGACAGAAGGCATGAGAAGGAATGATGTGGTACCTGGCAGGGGTGTCGTTTTCACAGCCATACAGACCATGGGATAGGGCCGCTTTTTTTTGGGGGGGGCGGTTTCCAGGGATATGGCCTCCAGATGGGCACAGCACTGGCAGCTGCCCCCATGGGTGGCCACCTCGCATAACCCTGTAGGCAGGAGGCAGTCTGCCACAACATGGGAGGGTGGGTACAAGGGGACTATGGCAGTGCCTGGAGAACATTACCCCCACCGCTGGCATCCTTTGTCCTGCAGCTCCAGCTTACTGCCTTCTTGGTTATGTGTGGTAGCCACCTATGGGGCAGCTGCCAGGGCTGTGCCCACTTGAGATTTCCCTGGACCCCCCCCTCAAAGCGGTCCCATTCCACGGGCTGTATGCGGCACCTCCGCTGGGCGCCACATCATTCTCTCTCTTGCCCGCTGTCTCCCTAATGGCACTCCTATGCTCCTTTTGCCCTCGGCAGTCCACTTGCAGACCCACCCCGTTCACCACAGTGTGTGGCACAGGCACAAGTCCCTTAGATCACCTCCTGGCTGGTCTAAGAGGAACCCCTTACTGCATCCATGGTGGGGCTTCTAAAATTGGAAAAAAGGCGATGTTGCAGCCCTGCTATGGCTCAAGCCCCCTTGTGACCTGGTACACCCAAATTTCGGTCACAAGGCTGGCGCAATGCCAGTTTGGTGCAACGGCTCCTTCTTTCAACACAGACCATGTTCGAAAATTAGGATTGCTGCATCTTTTGATGAAAGGTGCCAATTGCATTAATTATGTTTGACTCAGGCACCTTGAGTCATATTCAGGGCTTTGGAAATTGAATCCAGTGAGTGATCCCTTAAGAAGAAACAACATTACTATGGTGACTACATTTTTCTTCCTTACCATCTCCCTTCCCCTCCCTCTTCCTTTCCTTTCACCCCTTGTGTTTCTTTCTTTTCCATGGCTTCCTTGTGCATCTGTGCAGTTATGTATGCACTGCTATTATGAAGTGTACCTGTATGTGTATCCCTGCTTGCAACGCCGATGACCCGTTTTCAAAAGTGAACCTGAGGAATCGGAGGGCTGGCCGGGGGAGGAGGATTGAGTGTTCTATGGACTGCTCTCATGCTCCGGGGTGCTGGGGAGTGCGGGGAAGCATCTGGTGCTCAACTGGCCCCTAGTGAAGGCTGGAGATTTGACAGCCAGGGCTCGCATGCTTGGGAGGCATGTAAGATGTTCAGCCAAGTGCCATAATGTCACTGCACACTATGTCTTCCTGGGGAACAGTAAAAATGGTGGGAAACGGATCTGACTGCATCATGAGGATGTCCACTATGCGTCGTAGGCCCTGCCTCACTGACCAGGGCACTCGCGCCAATGTACTGATTGAATCTCCACTGGGGAGGGGTCCCTCCCGGAGGCCTGGTCCTGGAGGGGGCAAGCCAGGGTGCCTAGGAGCTGAGATAAGTCCCAGAGAGGCACAGGGGCTTGGGCCGAAGGGGGTCGGCTGGATGGAGGAAAGAAAAAAAAAAACATTATGGAAAAAAATCTATTTGAAGCTGCAAGATATTCTGGACAAGGTAATCAGTGTGCGCCTCCTGTTTAAAAAAGGTACTAAGGTGGTTGGGGCTGACTCCATTATATATGCTTTGCGTTGCGTGTGATTCTATATGTCACTGTCATGTACCAGCATCACTAGCCTCAAAAGTTCTGGTTCCCGTGGGGCCCTAGTGTTTGAGGCTCCAACACCGCAGAGTGGGGCTCTATGTAGGAGACTGACTCTTAAAAGATCTAACATTTCTGAGTTCTTAACCAATCTTCAGACATAATTCACAAAGATAATAAACACTGTTCAGAACTGATAACAGTCGGAGCATTATTGATTGAACTTACTTGTAGTCCTGTAACCCCAGCTGAAATTCCACCAATTACTACACTATTAATGTTGATAAACATGATCAGCTTGAAGTAACAACCCTAAATAAATGGAAAAACTTGCAATTATTGATGAAAATGTAGGAAATTAACTTTAGAGTGTGATTTGCCCAACATATTTATTTATTTATTTCAGTTTAGGATTAATACCTTTGAGTCAAGGACTTGTTTTCAAAGATTCCGAGTCAGTTAAACGAACAGATACAAACAACATAACACATAGCACAGCAGTGGATTACAAAATAAGGTTGCAGAGGGTTGCACATACTTTTAAGTTTAACTAATACATAGGAGTCTAGATTTCACTAGTACACAGGAGTCAAACATTGTAAGTTTCACTAGTACATAGGAGTCTAACATTGTAAGTAACAGCACTAAGTGTAGGCATAGTAGTGTTAGAAACACGAAAGAGGGGGAGGCCAGGGATTGAGTCTCCACTGGGTAGTACAGGGGCAGAGTGGGAGTGGGGCATGGGCCGGTTTGCCCAGAGTGGTGGCTGAGCTCACCAGTGGTGGCCAGAGGTGAAAATAGGGGTGGTGAAGCAGCCCAAGGTAGCCACATAGCCCAGCTGTAGTGCGGTATCTCATTATCAGTGGGGTCTTGCTTCTACCCAAATATATGTTCCAAACCACAGAGACAGAATCATATAATGGGGACCAAGATTCAGTCAGACTGCGAGTCTCCATGCTACTGAATTATAAATGTTAATAATAATAATCTTCTTACTTTTCACCAAAAGTTAATTTTAAGGCAAGGCAATTTTATTTTTTAGTCACCCAATCCTGGAGGCTCTGGGCGCCGTACACAATATAACAAAATACATACAAATACTCTTAGAAGCAGCAAAAAGCTAAAATCATTACTCAATAATTAAAATTAACTACAATATTAACTAGAGTAAAAACAGGGTTGGAAATAAGTTCTTCAGTCAATGCTTGACTGAACAGGTGGGCCTTAAGCATCTGCTTAAAAACACCAATCGAGGGGCCTCCTGGACTGCAGGTGGAAGCGTGTTCCATAGGGCTGGCCCAGAGACACTGAAAGCTTGATCATCAGAAGTCCAGAGTCAAATCCTGGGAACATCTGGGAAGCCCCTCAAGGAGGAGCAGAGGGAGGGAACAGAGGCCGCAGGTATCAGAAGCTCCGACAGGTAGCCAAGACCCAGTCCATATAGGGCCTTATAGGTGAGCAAGCCCACCTTGAAAAGGACCCTCCACCTGACCGCCAGCTAGTGCAGAGCATGCAGGACCAGGGTCACATGACATGACCTGGGCAGGCCCATCAGTAGCTGGGCCACCGCATTCTGCACCAGCTGTAGCCTGCGGAGGGTCCCTCCCATGACCCCTAAGTAAAAAGCACTGTAGCAGTCGAGCCTGGAGGTAACAAAGGCATATACTAGAGTTGGCAGTTCCTCGGGCGGAATGAGGGGCTTGATCCTGGCAATGTTCCTTAAGTGGTAGAAACCACTCTTAACAACAGATGACACCTGATCTTCAAAGGTCAGCCTGCTGTCCAGGATCACACCTAGATTATGCAACCTCGGAGAAGCAACCAATGGAGCAGACCCCAGGAAAAGACCGATGCCTACTCCAGGCAGCAACCCATCATGCCCACGCCCGATAAGAAAAAATTACTCACCTTAGTAATCTTGTTCCTTCCAATGTATTCTTCCATATTCATAACTCTCTGCAGCTAGCCTGCTCAGTAGAACTGCCCAGAGAATGGAACTATATACTAATGATGGAATCATTGGCACGTGAAACATTCAAACTGCTGCCCTCATCTGCTGTACATTCCATCAACGTCTCAGATTTCTAGGAAGCCCACAAGACAATCTTACTAAGTGACTCAAGCTCAAAGAAACTGCTTGAAATAGACAAAACTGTTCTATACTAACCCTACCACTGATAATAATGATTATAGTATCAGACGTACCTGAAACACCCAGAATCACCTGGGAAAAAGAAAGTTAAGTATGAAAAAACAATCCCACAGGATTAAAATAAGTGTGCCTGTGTTTGGGACTGTCAATTAAGAAGACCATTCGGAAGCTCTGGTTCTGGAAGGGAAGGAAGAGTTATGAAAATGGAAGAATACATTGGAAGAAACAAGATTACTAAGGTGAGTAATTTGTTCTTCTAACCCCATGTATTATTCTCATATTCCTAACTCTCTGCAGACTTCAAAGCAGTTCCTTTGGAGGTGGGCAGAGAACCTACTTAGGAAAGAAGCTCTGTAGGACTGCTGTGCCAAACCTGGCATCACTTCTGGACTGCGAGTCCAAACTATAATGTTTAGTAAAGGTGTGTACTAACTTCCAGGTGGCTGCTTCACAGATCTCCAGCATGGGAATATCCCTAGAAACTGCTACAGAAGCAGCAGTGCCCCTGGTAGAGTGGGCCCTGAGGCCTGTTTTCCAGATTTTGTATAACCAAACTGAATGCACTGAACTATCCAGTGAGAGATTGATCTCTTAGAGGCTGGAGTGCCCTTTCACACATCCCCATAAGTGAGAAAAAGTTGCTGTTTATCATCTCTTTGATCTTTGGTGTGAGTTAGATAATAACTCAATGCTCTTTGAACATCCAGACTGTGGAGCCTGCACTCTCCTGAACTGGCATGTTCTATGAAGAAGACTGGCAGTGTCATGGACTGATTCAAGTGGAAATCAGAAACCACCTTAGGGAGAAAGCTTCAGTTAGTACAAAGTACTACTTTATCATTATGAAAGAACAAATAATCCTTTTCCACACACAGTACTTGCAACTCATTTGTTCTTCTAGCAGAAGTGATTGCTACCAAACACAGTTTTCCATGTGACATATTGTAAATGTGCTGATGACATAGGCTCAAATGGAGGTTTCATGAGCTGAGCAATGCAAATATTCAGATCCCATACTTGGACTGGTTCATTAATAGAAGGACGCAAGTGGGCTAATCCTTTAAAGAATTTTTTTTGAAAATAGGGTTAGATGCAAGGGAAACAGTTTTCCCTGCTGACATAAAAACTGAAATAGATGCCAAGTGCACCTTCAGAGATGTATGCTTGAAGCCTTGAGAATGCAATTCAGTAAGATATTCCAATAACAGTGGAATCTCTGCCAGAGAAGGAGAAACATGTTTAGCATCACACCAGACAGAAAACCTTTTCCATTTTGCATTATAGGTTTTCTTAGTAGGTTTTCTATATCCTTTTAGGATATCCAGAACAGCCTGAGAAAGCTGTAAATCTGCAAACTCTAAGTCCTCAAGAGCCAGGCCTTGAGTCTGAGATACCTGAAGTTTGGGTATAGGATCTTCCCTTGGTTGGAAGTTAAAAGGTTGTGCCTCCTGGGTAGGAGGACTGGTGTGAACACTGACATTGACAGCAGAAGGGGACACCATGGCTGTCTGGCCCAGTCTGGTGCTATCAGAATCATGGACGCAGGCTGTTACCTGAGTTTCAGTAGCACTCTGAAAATGTGAGGGAAGGGAGGGAAGGCATATAGGTGCTTTCCTGACCAGTCCAAGGCCAGAGCATCCAGGGGAATTGTGCCCCTGACTGGTGGCCTGCAAAAGAATAGGGGTAACCTGTGATTTTCTTGAGAGGCAAAGAGATCTATCTCTGGAGTGCCCCATCGTCTGAACACTGAGTCCAGTACCTGTCTGTTCAGAGACCATTCGTGATGTGCCTGGTTGATCCTGCTTAAAGCATCTGCCAGGGTATTGTCCTTGCCTGGTACACGAATAGCTTGCAAGGAAGTTTTCTGAGAGTAAGCAAGTTCCCAAATTTTTATGGCCTCTGTGCACAGGGAGTCTGACCTTGTTCCCCCTTGCTTGTTTATGTAAAACACTGAAGTGGTGCGGTCTGTTCTGACCTGCACCACCTTGCCCTGTATTAACAGGGAAAAACTTTTAAAGCCAGAAACACTGCTCTGAGCTCCAGCAGGTTTATGTGGAGAAGAGACTCCATGCTTGACCAAATGCCATGGGTAGTGTGCTCTCCTATATGAGCATCCCATCCTAACAGAGAAGCATCTATTGTAAGGATGACTGAAGGATTTTCCCTTTGGAAGGGAACTCCTGTCCTTAGATTGTGGATATCTGTCTGCCACTGCAGGGAGTGGATCACTGACCTTGTTACAGGGATCAGTTTTGACATATGGTCCTTTCTTTGGCACCGGTGTGTCTGTAGATGAAACTGTACGTTTCTCATTCGAAGTCTTGCTCCCAAGACCACTCCTGTTGCTGCAGCCATATGTCCCAGTATTTGCAAGTATCTTCTTGCAGGACATGACTTTCCCAATTCGAATGAGGCAATCAGTTTCAGTATGGACTGAACTCTGTCCTCTGGAAGAAAAGTTCTTCCATTTATGGTATTCAGTTCTGCTCCTACGAAATGTAGAACTTGAACCGGTGTGAGGATGGACTTTTCCTGGTTCAGAAGAAAACCCAGAGACTGCAATAAATCTTTTGTTATTTCCAGGTGTGCTTGCACCGACTGAAATGACTTTCCCACTATTAGCCAGTCATCGAGATAGGGAAAAAGAAAAAATTACTCACCTTAGTAATTATGTTTCTTCTAATGGAGTCTTGCTGTATTCTGACTATTGCAGTTAGCCCCAGCCTTTAAACTGCCTCGGAGAACAAAGGGTTAACTTTCTATGCAGAGCACACAATGCTGAGCTCGAGCTCAGTTGAGGTCTCTGGAGCCCTTTGAAATCCAACCATCAGATTCTTACGAGCAAAAAACTCACTAACTATCCTATGTGGAAATTGTAAAAATTTTTACTAGCCAACTGGCAACAAAAAGTTTTGGATTCCCAAGGAAAGATTCAAGTCAGAAAACCCAAAACCAAAAACCAATCCAAATAAGAATAATAATAAAACAAACACCCAAACAAAAAGAAGAGGGTTTAAAAGGAGCACCCCTGAGGTGCAACACTGCACCTGCCCACCAACTTCCCAAAAACAGGTTCTGAGAGGGAAGGCAGGGAAGGAGGTCAGAATACAGCAAGACTCCATTAGAAGAAACATAATTACTAAGGTGAGTAATTTTTTCTTCAAACAACATGAAGTCTTGCTGTATTCTGACTATTGCAGACAACCAAGCAGTACCTCCATGGAGGAGGGACAGAACCTACTTTGGGAAGAGGCTCTGAAGTACTGCTGTGCTAAACCGAACATCACTCCTAGCCTGGATATGCAGAGAGTAATGCTTGGTAAAGGTATGGACTGTTTTCCAGGTGGCTGCATGACAAATTTCTAAGAGAGGAATATCCCTGGCAGCAGCCAGGGAAGCAGCTGTACCTCTGGTGGAGTGAGCCCTCAGGCCTGAGGGTGGAATTTTTCCCAGTTTCTCATAGCAGAATTGTACACAAGACACAATCCACCTGGCAACAGTTCTCTTGGTGGCAGGTTTGCCATTTTCCACTTCTCCATAAGTGAGGAAAAACTGGAGGGAATCAAACCTGTGACCCTTGGTAAGTTCTATATAGTAGCTAAGGGCCCTTTTAACATCTAAACTGTGTAGCCTCCTCTCTCTCCTGAAGAAGAATGATCGGTGAAGAAAACAGGGAGAGACAGACTAATTCAAGTGGAAATCCAAAACCACTTTGGGCAAGAACCTTCTATTGGTTCTAAGGACCACTTTATCCCTATGAAAGGAGATAAAATCAGGTTCCACTGACAGGGCTTACAGTTCACTGATACGTCTGGCAAAGGTAATGGCTACTAAAAACATAGTTTTCCAAGTCAAGTACTTAAGCTGTGGTGAGGACATAGGTTCAAAGGGAGGTTGCATAAGTTGAGCAATGCAAACATTTAAATCCCAGGCAGGGGCAGGGTCTCTAAAGGGAGGATTGGTATGAAGCAATCCTTTGAAAAATTTACAGAACACAGGATGAGATATAGTGAGGAAGACTTCCCCACTGACAGAAAAGCAGAAACAGCTGACAAGAGCACCTTGAGAGTAGCTGGTCTGAGGCCTAAACCATTCATATGGTCTATATAATCCAGAACTGTAGGCAATTCAGCAGTGTCTGGGGAAATATGTTGCTTGGAACACCAAATGCTGAATCTCTTCTATTTGGAGTTATAGGTCTTTCTAGTGGCGGGCTTTCGAGAGGCTTTGAGGATATTCAGAACCCTCGAGACAGATGCAAATCTGCATACTCTAATTCTTCAAGAGCCATACATTAAGATTGAGAAACTGAAGATTGGAGTACCAAATCCTCCCCTGAGAGGAGGTTAACAGGTTGTAATTCCTGGGAAGAGACAGGGGAAGATGGACTGCTAGGGACAGCAGCAGGGGGTACCAAGGCTGTCTGGCCCAGTCTGGAGCAATCAGAACCACTTTGCAAGGTTGTGACCTTATCTTGACTAAAACTTTGAACAGTAGAGAAAAGGGAGGGAAGGCATACAGAAAGGTTCCTTCCCAGTTGAAAATCAGAGCATCCAGAGGGACTGAGCCCAAGACTGAGGGTCTGCAACAAAAGAGAGGAAGCTGGTGATTGTCTGGGGCTACAAAGAGATCTATCTGTGGAGTACCCCACCTTGAAAAAATCACCTTCAACACCAGAGGGTCCAGCAGGGACCATTCGTGATGGCCCTGTGAAATCCTGCTCAGTGCATCTGCTAGCACATTGTCCTTCCCTGGAAGGTGGACTGCTATCAGACAGTTTTGCAGGGAATAAGCCAGGGACCATAACTTCATGGCTTCTGTGCACAAGACCGTAGACCGAGTACCCCCCTGCTTGTTGACATACCACATGGTGGTAGTGTTGTCTGTTCTGACCTAAACCACCTTGTTCTGCACTGACTGAGAGAAGGCTTGCTGGGCCAGAAAAAGTGCCCATAGTTCTAGGAGATTGATATGGAGAAGGGATTCCTGAGGGACCACAGTCCCTGGGCAATGAGGGCCACCAGATGGGCTCCCCAACCCAGAAGGGAAGCATCCATGGTAAGGACCACTGAATGAGACTGAGTGACAAATGGGACCCCTTGCCTTAAATTGTCCTGATCCTGCCACCACTGAAGGGCTTGGATCAGAGTCCGAGTCACTGGAATCAGTCTGGTAAGGGGATCCTTCCTTTGGGACCAAAAGGTCCTCAGATGAAACTGAATGTCTCTCATCTGGACTCTTGTCCCTTGGACCACTGCTGTAGAAGCTGCCATGTGGCCCAACAGCTGAAGGAAATGCCTTGCTGGTCGGGACACCTGAAGGCTGAAGGAAGAAGCCAGTTCTATAAGCACTCTTGCTCTTTCTAGGGGAAGAAAGGCTCTTGCTTTGACCGTATCCAGCTCTGCCCTTATAAAGGTAAGGAGCTGCACTGGCTCGAGAACTGACTTGGGAAGGTTGAGAAGAAATCCGAGAGAAGTGAGCACCTGCTGGGTTACTTGCAGGTCTGACTTGACTTGGTCTGGGATCTGTCCCACTTTGAGCCAGTTGTCCAGATATGGAAAAATGGAAATCTTTTGTTTTCTTAGGAAGGCAACGACTACTGCCAGGCACTTTGTGAAAACCCTTGGGGCTGATGTTAGGCCAAAGGGCACTGCTTTGAACTGATAGTGGCCTGAGGGCAACTCGAACCTGAGGTACTTTCTGTGGGAGCACCTGATGGGAATGTGAAAATAGGCATCTTTGAGGTCCAGGGAGGCTAGCCAGTCCCCTGGCTTTAGAGAGGGAAGAATTATTCCCAGAGTTACCATCTTGAACCTTGGTTTTAAGAGATGTTTGTTCAGGTATCTTAGGTCTAGGATGGGTCGCCACTCCCCTGTCTTTTTTGGGGTAAGGAAGTACCTGGAATACAGACCTTTACCCCAGTGTAGGGTAGGAACTCTCTCTATGGCTCTTAAGGCCAGAAGAGATGAAACCTCTGCCTCTAGGGCAAGGATTTCTGAGAGACCTGCAGGTGGAAAAGATCTGGCTCTCATCTTTGGAAATGTTTTGAAGCTGAGAACCAGTCCCTGGCTTACTAATTCTAGGACCCACTTGTCTGAGGTAACAGACATCCAGTCCTGGACAAAGTAAGCCAGCCTGCCCCCTACTGGAATAGGACAGTCGACCCGGGCAGACCCATCAGGGTGTCTGCTTGGCAGGGGCCTTAGGCTGAAGAGTGGATGCAGCCCTGCTCATCCCCCTTCTGCGTCTCCCTCTGAAAAACCCCCTCTGCAAAAAGGGAGACGAGGCCTGTGCTTGGTAAAAAGGCCTATGAAAAGGCATGCCCCTGCCCCTAGACTGCTGCCTTTGAGGAGTTGCCTGCCTTTCCTTGGCCTGAGTACTCCTATAAGTGGTCCTGTACGCGTCCATTTTCTTCATGTAATTCTCTGTCTGCTCCCCAAACAGAGAATTACCCACTACAGGGAAATCCATGGCCTTAGCCTGGGTGTCCTGTGAGAGGCTAGTACATCTGAGCCAAGCCATTCTCTGAAGAGCCACATATGTAGTCATGACTCTTGATGACACATCATTGGAGTCCACAGCAGCATGAAATTATACTTTTGATGCCTCGATCCCATCAGCAGCCACCTCCTCCAGCTCCTTGGCTAGCTGGGGGGAGGCCTGTTTAGCCAGTGCCAGTACAGTGTCCCACCTGGACATCTGGTACCTGGCTGTATAGGCCATACAGTTCGCCTGCCTGAGTCCCAAGGAAGATGCCATGTACTGCTTTTTTGCCATGGCATCAATCTTCCTGGAGTCTTTGTCTGGGAGGTGTGAAGCCAAGGGAATGTTTGCCTTGACACAGGCAGCAGCCTGCACTACCCCAACATGGCTGCACTGCTGGTATAAAAACTCCGTATCTGAGCCTGATAGTGTGTATCTCTTGTCCATCCTTCTGTCAACAGGGGGTACAGAATTGTGAGACTTCAGGATTTTTTGTGTCTGTTTCCCAAAGGATTTGTGAAGGGGAACAGACAGTCTCCTGGACTCTGGAATGTCCATCATTTCCACATAATCAGGCTCCTCCTGATCCTCCATAGGAAGCTGGAGGGTTTTAGCCACTTTTCTGTAAAACAGAAAATGGGAAGGGGACTCAGAAAGCCTAGGAGGGGATACACCAGAAGGTCTGTCTGGGGAGATGTCCGGTTCCACAGGCACATCCAGACTTTCACCATCATCTTCAAACTCCCCCTCCTTCTCAAACTCCGGTTCATAAAAATCTTCAGGGGTATAATCTTGAACTGGGGTAACCGACCGAACTGAACCCCTGTGAAAAGGTGCTGGACTGGTCGGAACCGGACGAAGCGATTCCACAATTTGAATCACTCTGGCCATTTCCTCGGCAGTCGGAACACGAACCTCTGGATCCGAACTGGATGATTTTTTTTGCGTTTCCTTTTTGTAGGACCCGACCCCTTAGGATCGGCTCTCCTTCGTCCGAAGAAGTATTGCCCTGGTCAGAGGGTACTCCTTCTGGTTTGGTCAGAACTGAACCGGGCTGGCCATCTGGGTCAGCGGACTTCTTGGCCTTCTTTTCCCTCAGTCTACCTAATCTCTTTTCAAGGGTGGATTTAGGAAATTTTTTTACAAATTTGGCAGTATGTATCGATGTGTTCAAACCCCAGAAAATAAACACAGATGGTGTGGGGGTCGGCCTTAGCAAAGACCTCCCCACACTCACTGCAGTGTTGAAACCCAGTGGGCCCAGTTTTTTTCTTGGGTTTCTCAGACATGGCCAACCTAACCAAACTTAGCCTTTTTACGGCAACCGCTAGGTAAGACTCCCTTATTGGTTCCTAACCGTATCACGGGTGTTGGTAAAAACTGTTCAGAACAAGTTTTTTTTTAGAACCGATAAGGACCGGTAACCACACTCTAAAGTAAAACACAAGGATTCACTACAAATGACCGGTTCAGCCAAACCGATCTAACACTTTGAATTTCCACACAGAAAATCAGAACAAAACCTATCTAGTACTCACGGTACCACAGACAGAGACTGAACCGACTATGCGGAAATAAATTTGGTAAAAAACGATAACTTAACCTAGACTTTAACTGACTTTCGAACCGAGCTGAAGGAGAAATCTCCGGAGCGACTGTTCAGTGAAGCAGAGTAAAGAATCTGACGGTTGGATTTCAAAGGGCTCCAGACACAGACCTCAGCTGAGCTCGAGCTCAGCATTCTATGCTCTGCATAGAAAGTTAACCCTTTGTTCTCCGGGGCAGTTTAAAGGCTGGGGCTAACTGCAATAGTTAGAATACAGCAAGACTTCATGTTGTTTGAACTGTAATTCCTAATTTTCGTAGGAATGCCACTACCACTGCCAGACATTTTGTAAATACCCTTGGTGCTGAGGTTAGACTGAAGGGCAAGGCTGAGAACTGGTAATGACCTGAAGGAAGTCTGAACCGGAGATATTTTCTGTGAGACTCCCTTATGGGGATGTGGAAATAAGCATCTTAAAGTCTAGAGGTGCCAGCCAATCTCCCTGCTGAATAACAGGTAAAATTAAAGGTAGGGTCACCATCCTGAATTTTGGCTTTGCCAGATATTTGTTCAGATGCCTTAGGTCCAGAATAGGCCGCCACTCCCCATTTTTTTTTTTGGTAAGAAAATACCAGGAGTAAAATCCCCTGCCCTCTGAAGGGCAGGTACCTGCTCCACTGCTTTCATGCTGAGCAGGGTTTGAACCTCCTTTTCCAGGACCTGTTCTTCGATAAGGAAGGCTGGCTTGAATAGCCTTGACTTCAGAGGAGGGAAGGACTTGAAACTCAAGGAGAGTCCCTGGCTCACTACTTCCAATACCCACTTGTCTGTGGTTATGGGCTGCCAGGCTTGAAAGAAGTGAGCCAGTCTGCCCCCTACTGGTAAAGGGGAGGCGACCTTGGCAAAGGAGTCAGGGATTTTGCTTAGGTGGGGCCTGGGCGTATTGGGAGCCCCTCCTGCCTCTGGCCCTATAATACCCAGTCTGCTGTGGGTATGGCTGCAGCTGTAAAACAGCTTGAGGCTGATAAAAGGGCCTGCCATAGGACTTTTCTCTACCTCCCCTTCCATAAGGCCTATAAGAAGTAGAAAGCCTGTCCTTGGATGAATTACTCTTATAGGTAGTTTTGCATTCATCCACCTTTTTCATATACTCTTCGGTCTGTTTGCCAAAGAGAAAATGATTCTGAACAGGGAAATCCATGGCCTTAGCCTGGGTATCCTGTGTTAGATTTGTAGTCCTTAGCCAAGCAAACATTCTCAGGGCTACAGTCAGAGCCATAATCCTAGCAGCATTATCACTGGCATCTGCTGCCATCTGGAACTGGTATTTGGATGCTTCCAGTCCAAATCTGGCTGTTTCTGCTAGGTCATCAGAGATAGGAGAGGGAACCTTCTCTGACATGGCCAAAACAGACTGCCACAGTGTCTTCTGATACTGTACAGCATAGACCTGGTAATTAGCTTG
This sequence comes from Neoceratodus forsteri, assembly GCA_016271365.2. Lineage (NCBI taxonomy): Eukaryota > Metazoa > Chordata > Ceratodontiformes > Ceratodontidae > Neoceratodus > Neoceratodus forsteri. The sequence continues at coordinate 84,800,904 of JADMNL010000033.1, forward strand.
TCTGACCCCCAGAGAGGCAGCTAAATACCCCTTCTTTGACATACTGTTCATTTTCCTTGAATCCTTCTCTGGAGGATGAGAGGATAAAGGAACCCTCACCTTCTCACAGGCTGCCTGCTGGACTATACCCTGATGATCAGGGTGAGAACAGAGGAAGTCAGCCCCTTTCTTGTCCAGTTGGTACTTCTTGTCAGCCTTCTTGTCCAAAGGCGTGATGGGAGTTAGGGTTCTGCAGGACTGCAAATAAATCCTTATTGAAGAATTTATTAATAGGCAGAAACATTTTCTTAGTGGGTGTTAACCCCATCATTTCCATATATTCTACCTCCTCATCTTCTATGACCTCGGTGGTAGCCAGGTCAAGGGCATCTGCTACTTTCCTCACAAAGGAAAAGTGAGAGGAAAAATCCTCAGGCCTAGGAAGAGAGCCAAATTCCTGCTCAGGTGAAATTTCCGGTTCAATGGGATCAGCTTCATCTTGCTCTGGTAAATCATACTCCCCAGTATCCATCTCCTGAGACTGGTGGTCTGAGCAGGGAGTAACCTCCTGAACCCTCGGAGGAGGAGGAGTTGTAGAAGGTATAAACCCCTGACTTTGATAGCCCTGGCAATTTCCACAGCAGTAGGCAGACTGTGAGGTACAGAAGAATCCCCTGTAGGTTTAGCCTGGGGTTCGACATGCTTGGTCTTCTTTGACTTTTTGGAGGGGACCAGAGAGTCAGCCGGCCCACTCAGTCTCTTTAAAGAGGTAGATTTACCCTTATCAGGGGTGGTAAAAGAAGAAACTGCGGTTTCACCCGCTGATTTGGAAGGTGTTGGCTGGTTAGATCATGAAACACCCCCTAACTTCTTGTTCAGCCTCTCCATTCTTTTTTCCACAGTTTTCTGTGGGAAAGATTTACAAATTTCACAGTCAGAATTTAAATGTTCAGTTCCCAGGCAGAAAACACAACTGTCATGGTTGTCTGCCATGGCAAACACTTCCCAACACTTCACACAGTTTTTAAAACCTGGGGGACCAGTCTTTTTCTTAGGTTTTTCAGAGTGTTCCATTTTCAGGAGAAAAACCTTAACCGCAAAGATTTCCTTTTTTTTTTTTTGCGGTTGGTTCAGGAACCGATTAGGCACCCAAAAAAAAGGATAAATTTTAAGAATTTGGAACCGGGTCAGCGGTTCTTGGAACCGATACAACGGTTCACAGTAACTGGATTAGCAGTTATAAAGAAACCGGGTTAGAGGTTTAAATCAACACACAAAACTGAATACAGTAAATAAATATTTAAGACGAAAATAGAGAAATTAAAGTGGAAGAAGTCTGCAACTAATAATTAACTACTCGGTTCCTCAATGGTTATACCGAACCGCGAGGAACCGAGAAATAAACGCTAAATTTACTAAACTAATACAAATTAGACATTCAAATAAAATTAAACAATAATGAAGGCAGCAGAAAGAAAGTTATGTATAATAAAAGAGGATTATACTTCACAATAGCCAACAACGACCTGAGGGATCTCCCGGGCATCTAGACTTGTGAGGCAGAGTAAGAAATCTGAGACGTTGCTGGAATGTACAGCAGATGAGGGCAGCAGTTTAAATATTTCACATGCCAATGATTCCATCATTAGCATATAGTTTCATTCTCTGGGCAGTTCTAATGAGCAGGCTAACTGCAGAGAGTTAGGAACATGAGAAGAATACATGGGGTTAGAAGTCATTATACTGGGACAATAGAAGGGAAAAAAGCACCTTTTGGGTGGTTGCATCACCTGGCTATACTTCATGCTTAACAACCATCCAAGGCATGCATTATTCCCTTATGACCACACACCCTGTCATGTATTATCTCCTACATATTGTTAGTCTAGTCTGTTACCTCCGTGTGTATGATGGTCTCTGTCACATTGTGCCCATCACATGCCGGTTCCAATATATTTATGCAGCAGCTTTTAGGATAATCCATTGCAGTCTGTGACTGGAATACAGAGCCATTGAAATTTGTGTAGTTATCAAACCCACAGCATTTGAACTACAAAGAAGAGAAAACATAAAGTTACAGAAACACTTCCATTTTAAAAGGTTTGGCCAACCATGAAGAAGATGAAATGAAAGGGCACTACTAATTCAAAGATATATCTGCATTTAATTGCAATTAGTCTTCTGGTCTTCCTTCCATCTGGAAATTAAAACTTCGTACTTGCCCTAATTGTTGATCTTCCATCATATCTTCAACATTGATTACCACTTGTGGGTCTAAAATGGAAGGGCTAAGACCCTGCAGGAGTCAGAACTTTTCCGGTGGGGCTGGTGATGTTAGAGACCACACTAGTGTCACTGTTTACGCACGCTGGTATACTGTAGCACCAGCCTTCAACTGCCTCAGTGTCTTTTTTACCGAGAAGTTGAATAGCATGATCCTAATGAGTGGCCTATGCACTTAACCTAAGGGCATAAGACAGCCCCGGTAGCCTGTATAAGCAGGGCCACCAAACCCAGTTACACAGAGTCATCACAGCTCAAACCATGCATAAAGGGGTGAAGACCACACCACATCAATAGAAGAAATTTCTTCATACTTACTGTAATTTCCTTTTTTGTTAGCTCCAACATTGTCAATGGTAATTAATGCATATGGATAATGTGCACCCCCTACTGGGCAAATGGCACAGCCCAAGGCTGCAACCAGTATAGAATCCTGGGCACATGAACATTCCGGATAACAGAAACTCTCCAGTCACATTTGTCCTCATAGTGCCCCTAATTACATAAGAGAAAACACGTGCAGATTATACTGCTCTTCTTGCAATAATCCAAAATATCAAAATTGTTTGCATAACCATACCTTTTCCATAAATAGGGAAATACAATAAACAATCCCCTACCTTCTCTGGTGAGCAGGAGGATGGAAAGATGTTCGTCTTCTGTTTCTCTCTTGTGGTGAGGCTTCTTTAGACTTCTGAACTGGCTAAAATGAGACTTGCCTAAACTATTCAAAAAAAGGCAACACTAGAAAAGAACTGCAAACAGTGTAAGCACTAACCTTTAACAGAGAAGCACCCTCATTGTTCAGAAAAATCAAAACCTGTTAACTCGCGTGCCAGTAACCAAATATTCTGGACGTGGAACTCTTTTTTTTTTTTTTAATGTAGAACTGTCAGCAGATAAATCATAGAAGGATGCCAACAAAACTTACAATTAAAAACTTTCTGAGAACACAACGGACATCCCAGTTTGGACATACTGGACAGTATTCTCCATCACGAGTCAGGCTCCCAGAAGAGGTCCCATTGACAATAATGGAGCTAACAGAAAAGGAAAACATGGTTAAGTATGAAGAAATTTCTTCTTTCTCTAGTGCTGCACATTGTCAATGCATAGCTAGTACATTTGAGTTCCAACAAGCAGTACCCATTATCCAACTGGGTGGGAGAGAATACTGTCCTGTACACAAATTGAAAAAAAGGGAAAAAAGAATGTATTTGCTAACTGTCACTTGCGAAACTGTGCAACCATGAACATCCAATCTGTGGTGCTTAGTAAATGTGTGGACGGAGGACCAAATTGCTGCTTTGCACAGTTCTAAGATAGATGCCTCCCCTCTCTCTGCTCAGGAGGAGGCCATAGCCCTGGTGGAGTGAGCCTTGATGACAGCCGGAGCTCTTTTCTTTACTGCAACATAAGCCTTGGTAATGCACACCCTCACCCACCTTGTCAAGATGGTCTTGGAGGCTTTTTTTTCCTTTTTTGCTGCACTGAAGAGCACGAAAGACCCATAACATTTTCTGAACTCCGCAGTTCATTTAAGATACGTCCTAACTGCCCTGTGCAAATCTAACTTGTGAAACTCTTTCTCTTTGGACGAGCTGGCTGTGGATAGAAAAACAGAACACAGATTTCCTGATTCACACGAAAAGATGTAGGAATCTTCAGAATCAAAGATGGAACTGTTCTCAGAACCACCTTGTCCTTATGAATGATAAGGTAAGGTTCTTTGGGGGGACAAGGCCTGGGGCTCGCCAATCCTCCTGGCTGACCACCAGATTTGGGACCCACTTGAGGCTGTTATACGATGTGACTGATTCCTGGTATTCTAGAATGGTGAAGTGGAAGGGGTGGGTATCTGGATAGGTTGTGGTTCATTGACATTCCAGTCATACAACAAGATGTGCAGAAATGAAAATTGTGTACCTACCGTAATTCTTGATCTTCTTGGAAGAAGTCTCCACCACTCATTCACACTAATGGGACTATGCTGGAGGCACTAGGACCCAGCAGGAGCCAAAAATCTTCACGAGGGCTTGGGCCGAGGTAGGACCGCGCATGCGCGGCGTCGCAAGGCTGGCTCGCGCCATATAGGCTATCCCAGCGTCGACCCTCCAACCACCTCAGTATCTTTTGTACCGAGGAAGTGCAGTGTAAACTAACCTAGGAAACTAACCTAACCCGGACATAAGATAGTCCATATGACCTGTGTAAGAAGGGTCAACTCAACAGAGTCTTCACAGCCCAGCCAACAAGGGAGTGAAGACCAGAAAGAAAAAGTTACTTACCATAGTAACCTTGTTTCTCCCAGGGGATACTCCAGTATTCATAACTCTTCTGCAGTATGCCTCTAAGCCAGATCTGCCCGGAGATACAATGCTATGCTAATGATGGAATCATTGGCATGTGCCACTTTTCAAAAGCTGCCACTACTCAACTGCCTACATTCTAACCCTCAGATTTTTTGTGGACACCTGTAAAGACAGGACCCAAAAGATTTAAAATCAGTAAAATTTTGTAATTTTAGGACTCCCATAACTAGTCTTCAACTGAAGGAAGACTATACCAAGATATATTCACAAACAATGCATTCTCCAATGCCAGAATCACTTGAAAGGTGAAAAACCACTGAAACTGGTTTCAATAAAAAACAGAATGTGGCATACATACCCTTAAGGTACAGCATGGAATGCAGAAGCCACTGATTCTGGAAGGGGAGGCAGGGTGGGAGAGTTATAAATATTGGAGTATCCCCTGGGAGAAACAAGGTTACTACGGTAGGTAACTTTTTCTTCTCACCTCAGGAATACTCCAATATTCCTAACTCTTCTACAGGCTAAAATGCAGAACCTCTGGAGGCGGGAACAGAACCTATTTTGGAAACAGGCTCTGCAGGACAGCTGTACCAACTGGGCATCAGCCCTAGCCTGCATATCCAGGCTGTAATGTCTGGTAAATGTGTGAACTGTCCTCCAGGTATCTGCTTTACAGATATTTAGAAAGGGACATCCCTGACAGCTGCCAGTGTGTCCGCCGCCCCCCCTTGTGGAGTGGGCTCTGAGCCCTGCTTAGGCCTCTCTGTCCGCTGTGACACGACAAAACTGAATACACTGGACCATCTAGCAAGAAGAAAAAATTACTCACCTGTAGTAATCTTGTTTCTTCCCAGGCATCCACTAATATTATTACTCTTTGCAGTTCTCTTTGAAGTCAGGACTGCTCCAGAGAGAATAGAATGATATGCTAATCATGGAATGTTTAGTTAATGCATCTATTTTCAAACAGCCTTGTGCCAACTGTTTAGATTCTACCTCAGATTTCTTAGAAGCCTGCAAAGAGGCCATAACAACATGTGAATTATAATTATATAACCATAAAATAATTTTAAATGCCCAACAGGGCCATTTCAAACGAGTAGCCAAGGGCTAATTGAAGCAAAAGTCCCCTTTTCTAAAGTCAGATATGCTCTAAGAAAAGAACCTACAAGCTACAGGTATTACCAGAATGTGCCAGCAGGTGGCATACCGCTCCAACTGTGTATCTTAACTGTGGAGATTATTTTTTTAGTTATCGATTCTGAAGGGGAGGATAAGGGGAAGGGAGTAATCATATTAGTGGATGCCTGGGAAGAAACAAGATTACTACAGGTGAGTAATTTTTTCTTCCAACCCCAGGAACCCACTAATATTATTACTCTTTGCAGACTATGTAGCAGTACCAGTAGGAGGTGGGCTGAATCTATTTAGGAAAAAGACTCTGCAAAGTAGCTTTGCCAAAACTGGCATCACTACTAGGCTGGGTATCCAGACTACAGTGTTTAGTGAAGGAGTGGGTTGACCTCCAGATAGCTGCTTTACATATTTCCAATAGAGGTACCTCTCAGGCAGCTGCAATAGTGGCAGCTATGTCCCTTGTAGAGTGGGCTCTAAGACAAGAAGGAGGAACCTTGCCTGCTTTTGAGTAACAAAACTGAATACATTGGACTATCCATCAAGATAAAGTCCTTTTTGAAACAGGAGTACCTTTAACTACTTCCCCATATGTGAGGAACAGCTGTTGTCCATCCTACCTATGAGTCATATAGTTACTCAGTGCTTTTTTGATATCCAGGCTGTGCAGTCTACGATCACCTGAGCTGGAGTGCTCAGTAAAGAAACGGGCAATGTTATTGACTGGTTCAAGTGGAAGTCAGGGACTACCTTGGCGAGGAACTTCCTATTAGTTCCCAACACTACCTTATTCCTGTGAAAAGAAACGTAGTCCTTTTCCACACAAAATACCTGTAGCTCACTAATCCTCCTGGCAGAAGTGATTGCTACCAGGAAAAAAAAAACCTTCCAGGTAACAAATTTAAGCTCTGCAGACGCCATAGGCTGAAAGAGCGGGAGCATAAGCTGGGCAATGCAAACATTAAGATCCCATGGTGGCACTGGTTCCCTGTGAGGGGAAACAAGTGAGACAGCCCCTTAAAGAACCTGAGTATGGGATTCAATGTCATTGAGATATCCTTTAAGGTGAGAGGTACGCTGAAACTGAAGCCAGGTCCACTTTCAGAGTCTAGTGCTGCAGCCCCAAGGAGAGCAAATGAGACAAATAATCCAGAAGGGTTGGAGCTCGGCCTGGGCTGGGGCTACACTCTTATCATTGTACCCGATGGAAAAATCTTTTCCATTTTTTGAGGCATAGGTTTCCTTAGTGGAAAGTTTCCTGTAACCCCTGAAGACTTCCAAAACTGCTTCAGAGAATTGGCAGTCTGCATATTCCAAGTCCTCAAAAGCCATGCTTTGAGCTTGAGAGACCTGAGGTTGGGAAACGCTACCCTCCCCTGAAAGAAATCAGTAGATTGTACCTCTGAGGAAGGTGAATCAGCTTGCTCGTGGGCATTGAAAGCATAGGGAGTACCAAGGCTGCCTTACTCAGTCTGGTGCTACCATGATCATTGAGCTGGTTATGACCTGGGCTCGATGAGAACCCTGAAAATCAGTGGAAAGGGAGGAAAGGCATAAAGGTATCTGCTTGTCCAATCGAGAATCAGGGCATCCATGGAACTATCCCTTTCACTGGTGCCCTGCAACAATAAGGAGGCAAGTGGAGATTTTGGTGGGAAGCAAAAAGGTCTATTTCTGGGATGCCCACCTTCTGAATAGAGCATTCACCACTTGCCCGTTCAATGCCATTCGTGATGGGCCTGAATTATGCTGTTCAAGGCATCTGTCAGGGTGTTGTCCTCGCCAGACAGATGAATTGCTTGTAGAGAGGTATTTAGGGAGTAAACAAGGCTCCATATCTTCATTACCTCTGTACAAAGAGGAGTGGACTCGGTCCCTCCTTGTTTGTTGCTGTAGTACATCGCTGTGGTATTGTCTGATCTGACTTGTACCACCTTTCCCAGAAGACGATGAGAGAAAACCTGAAAGGCCAGGTATACAGCCCTCGGCTCCAGCAGATTTATGTACAGGAGTGAGTCTGCACTGTCCCAGGAGCCATGACTGGTGTGATCACCTAAGTGGGCACCCCATCCTAACAGGGAAGCATCAGTTGTGAGAACCCGAGAAGGAGGCTCCTGCAGAAATGGAACCCCTTCCTTACGTTTTCTAGTTCCCTCCACCCTGGGAGGGCCTGTAACAAGGTTTTTGTTACTGTTACTGGCTTTGAGAGTGGGTCTCACCTCTGGCACCAGTGTGCTCTGAGGTGGAATTGGATATCTCTCATCTAAAATCTGGCACCTATGACTGTGCTTGCTGCTGAAGCCATGTGCCCCTATAGTTGAGAAAATGTTTTGTTGGCTTTGGCCTGCCCAGTGCGAATGAGCCTGCCAAGAGCAGAATAGCTCCTGACATCTCTTGAGGGAGAAAAACTGTTCCCACTACTGTATCCAGTTCTGCCCCTATGAACTGCAGAACTTGCACAGGGGTCAGCACTGACTTTTTGGTACTGAGAAGGAATCCCAGGGACAGCAGCATATCCTGGGTTACCTGTAGATGGTCTGACACCTGTTGGTGGGATTTCCCTACGATTAGCTAGTCGTCCAGATAAGGAAAGACTGTAACACCCATTCTTCTAAGGTATGCCATTATCACTGCTATGCACTTGGTAAAAACCCTTGGTGCAGAGGTGAGACCGAAAGGCAGTGTTGAAAATGGGTACTGGCCTGAGGGGGAGTCTGAGATACTTTTGTTGTTAGGAAATATCTGGAATAGAACCCTTGCCCTCATTGGTTGTGGGGAATAGGCTTGACTGCCTTTGCCCGTAATAAGGCCTGTACCTTCTGCTCCAGCAATTCTCTTTCTGAGGGAGCTGGTGCAAACTGTTTCATCGTTGGAGGAGGAGGGGACTTGAAACAAAGTGAGAGACCATGACTCATTATTTCCAGAACCCATTTGTTAAGTTTGATCATTTCTGGAAATAGTGGGTGAGTCTGCCCCCTACAGGATGGGGAGAAGCAGCCTGAAGGGAAAAAGGCAGGGGTTCTATCTGCTGTGGTTAGTACTACTGTTGAGTGACAGCCTATACCTGTAAGAAAGGTCTCCTAAAGGGAGACCTGCCCCTGCCTCCCCTAGAATAAGAAGTCGAAGGAGTGGGTCTGTCTCTAGTCGAGTTACTTTTAAAAGTAGCTTTATAATAATCTTTTTTTTTTTTTTTAAAGCTTCAGTATGAGCAGCAAAAAGGGGGTGGCCCTCAACTGGAAAATCCATTGCCTTAACTTGTGTGCCCTGGGTGAGGTTGGCAGCCCTCAGCCAGGCAAATCTCCTTAGGGCTATTGCACCAGCCATCTATCTTTCGGCAGTATAATTAGTGTCAGCTGCCATTTGAAATTGGTATTGGGAAGCCTACAAACCCAATTTTGCTGTATGCAATAGCTCTGACTCAGTTAAAGAGGGTTAGCCTCAGCACTGTTGACAACTAACTACCAGAGAACTTTCTGATAGAGGACTGCATAGGCCTGGTAACAAGTTTGCCGGATTGCCAGGGATACCGAAAGGTACCCCTTTTTAACCATATTTCTGAATTAGGAGCCTTAAGGATTTCTAATGCATCCATTTTTATTTTATTTCTTTTTTAATTCATAAATAAAAAGAGCATTTTTGAGGGTGTCAGCCCCATAAACGTCAATATTTTGCCTCTTCTTCATCATGGATCTCTTCAGCTGTTTGCAGATCCAGGGTCTCTACCATTTCCTTCACAAAAAGAGAAATAGGAAAGAAATCTTCCTTGGGTCGGGGGGAAGGGGTAACCAAAATCTTGTTCTGGTGACACCTCAGGTTCAATTCCATTTTCATCCTGGTCATACTTGTCATCATCATCATCACCACCATATGCCAAAATAGCAGTAGGCACCAGAGGGGGAACAACAGCTACTTTTTCAACAGGAGTAATCACAGGCTGCTGAGGTGAAAATAACCCCTGCAGTACCTGGAGTAAAGCTAAGGTCTGTGTTAGATCAGCAGGAGGGAGCTGTAATAGGCACCTGAGGGACCTCTTGAGGCGTTTAAGCTGTGGTGTCAGAGTGCTTTGTTTTCTTCAGCTTTTTTGGCAGGCACCGGAGAGTCAGTTGGCTGATTGCCTCTCTTGCCAGAGCCCTCGCCTGTATTGGGGTGGAATTAAGAGGCTCTGGAAGGACTTGCCACATTCATGGAGGAGGTGGACTGGTTAGAGCCCAGGGACCCCTCCTCAAGCCAGAGCCCTCACCTGTATCAGGGGTGGAATTAGAGGCTCTGGAAGGACTTGCCACATTCAGGGAGGGGGTGGACTGGTTAGAGCTCAGGGACCCCTCCTCTAGCCAGAGCCCTCACCCGTATCGGGGACCCCTCCTCTAGCCAGAGCCCTCGCCTGTATTGGGGTGGAATTAAGAGGCTCTGGAAGGACTTGCCACATTCATGGAGGAGGTGGACTGGTTAGAGCCCAGGGACCCCTCCTCAAGCCAGAGCCCTCACCCGTATCGGGGTGGAATTAGAGGTTCTGTAAGGGCTTGCCACATTCATGGAGGGGGTGGACTGGTTAGAGCCCAGAGATCCCTCCTCTAGTTTCCTTTTAAACTTGCCACATTCATGGAGAGGATGGACTGGTTAGATCCCAGGGACTCCTCCTCTAGTTTCCTTTTAAACTTCTCCCTGCATTTTTCCCGCTGTTTCACCAGGGGAAGACTTACATATATCACAATCTTCATAAAACTGTTGTTGCCAAAGGCATATCAAGCAAAGATCATGCTTATCTGACTTAGTAAACACCTCAGCAGACTTTAACAATTCTTAAAACCAGGAGGTCCTGTTAAAAAAAACTTAAACATTTTAAACAGGATTTTATTTACTCTAGAAATTGATTAGCTTTTTTGCTCATAAAAGTGCTAAAACATTGTGAGAAATGATAGCACTTGCCTCACTTGGTTAAACATAACACTTCTAGAAAACCTATATAAATACTTTCTTAACAGTCAGTACTGATAATCAATTATATAAAAACCCTGCTATGAGGAAAAACAGTAAATAACAATAGGCACAAGGTAGAAATGAAAAAGAAGACAAAAATACTTAAGTTATTTTTACTTAAACAGTAATCAGATGATCTTGATTGAGAGAGAGATCTCTAGGGCATCTGATCTCTACAGCAGAGAGAAGAAATCTGGGGTAGAATCTAGACAGTTGTCACAAGGCTGTTTGAAAATAGATGCATTAGCTAAACATTCCATGATTAGCATATCATTCTATTCTCTCTGGGGCAGTCCTGACTTCAAAGAGAACTGCAAAGAGTAATAATATTAGTGGATTCCTGGGGTTAGAAGTGGACCTTTAGATGTTGGATTAACCCTTCCCATTTATTTATTTATTTTTTTCCATCCTGGTCATACTTGTCATCATCATCATCACCACCATATGCCAAAGTAGCAGTAGGTCCATAGCCGCATAAATGAGGAAAACTGTGTCTTGTCCTGCCTATGGAGCTTAGTAGCTGTCATGCAGTAGCTGAAAGCTCCCTTGCATCAAGACTGTGCAATATACGTTCACCAGAATAAGAATGCTCAATAAAAAACACTAACTGAGTGCTACATAGTTTGGTTTAGGTGAAAGTCTGAAACCACTCTGGGAAGAAATTTCCTATCAGTTTTAAGAACAACTGTATCCCTGTGAGAAAGGATGTAGTCCTGCGTAATGCATAGAGCCTGAAGGTCACTGACTGGTCTGAGTGAAGTGATTGTCACTAAAAGTAGCATTTGCCACGTAACATAGTTTAGTGCTGCTGAAGACATGGGTTCAAAGGAAGAACCCATAAACTTGGCAAGACAAATGTACAAGCCCCATGCTGACACTGTTTCCATGACCTGTATCCTTATATGTCAGGAATAGCTGTTTTTTGCCCTGCTTATTGGCTTTAGTGGCTGTCAAATAATAGCTAGAAGTTCCTTTGACGTCCAGGCTATGGAGTCTCCTTTCACCAGAACTAACATGTCCAGTGAAAAAGACAAATAAGGTAATGCTTTGGTCCGAATGGGATTTAGGAACCACTCTAGTAATAAACCTCCTGTTTGTTCTCATGATCACTGTCTCTGTGGGATGAGATGTAGTCCTGTTTAATGGGACAAGGAAAACTGCCATGTGACACATCTCAAATGAGCTGAATGCATAGGTTCAAAAAGGGGAACCCATGAGCCTAGTTATGCACACATTCAGTGGCCCCATGCAGGCACTGGTTCCCTGTGAGGGGTGCAGGCGGACCAGGCCCTTAAAGAACTTTTTTTTTACAGTTTTTAAAGAGAGTATAAACCAGAAAAATACTCTGCAACTGCAATGTAAGCAAATGCCTTTTTTTTTTTATTTAAATACTGGTCTGTAAGCCCATTGATTGTAAATAGATAAAATACTGCAGCACAGCTGGGACACTAGTCTGTGCTGGTATCCCAAAAGAAAACCTTTCACCTTTTGTAACATAGGTATTCCCAACAGAAGGGTTTCTGTAACCCCCTTAAGATGTCCAAGACACCTTAAAAGATGCAAGCATGCATATTCTAGATTCCCAAAACCTCCAAGTGAATTGAGGTTGGAGAACATGAGCCTCCCTCTATTGGAGGCACTAAAATATGACTTTTGAGGAATATGCATTGACTCGGCCACAGACATAGAGGATAGCAGAATGTACCATGGTGTCTGGCTCCGTCTGGTGCCACAGAAACTGTTAATACTGATTTGGGCTTGAGCCCAAGCAATGCTCTGTACACCAAAGAGGAGGAAGAAGGGATGTGAAAGCATGCATGTGCCTCACTGATCAAAACAAAGCCAGAATATCCAGGGAGACTATTTCCCGATCAACTGTGCAATAGTACTGTGGCAAGTGGTAGTTCTGGTGGGATACGAGAAAGTGTAGCACTGGAGTGCCCCACTTCTTAACGATCACTTGCACCACCTAACTGTTCAAGGCCCATTAGAAATGAGCCTGGTTGATTTGAGTCAGGGTACCAGCCAATGAATTATCCTTGCCTGGCAGAAGAAAAATCTGTGAGGACCCCCATGGAGTATACTAGACTTCATATTTTCATGACTTCTGTGCAGAGAGGATTTTACCTTATTTCTTCCTGCTTATTTATGTAGTGCAGTGTGGAGGTATTGTCTGCTCTGACCTGTAGCAGTAACACTACTCTTAGCTCCAGCAGATTTATCTGTAGGAGTAACTCTGCACTTGACTATATGCCTTGCATGGTGTGAACCCCAAATGGCAATCCCCCACTCTAGTAGGAACGCATCTGTTGCTAGAACAACTGATAGGGATTCTTGCTGAAAAAAGAAAACCCTTAGTTGGTTTCTCTTTCCACCCTTGAAGGCTCAGTAACACTTGTTACTAGGATTAGTTCTGAAAGGGGGGTGCCTACACTGACCCCAGTGAGCCCTGAGGTAAAATTAAATGTCCCTCACCTGTAACCTGGATTGCAGGACTGTCAGTGGCAGGTGCCATATGGCAAGTAGGTGAAGAAACTGTGCTGGAGTATTTGGTTCATCCAGGTTGGTTAAGCCTGCTAACCGTGGGATACTCCTGACCTGCCCAGAGGATCTAGCTCTGCTCCCATGAACCACAGTGCTTGAGCAAGCTGGGGACAGACTTTCTAGAGATATCAGGAGCCTAAGGACTCCAGGAACCCTTGGATGAGTTGCAGATGCTCACACTTGCTGGGATGATTTTACAGCCCCCAGCCAGTGATATTGGTAAAGGAAAAGCTGGCAAGTTAAAGGAAAAACTGCCAAGTACTTTGAACTTTGGTTTTGTTAGGTGCCTAAAACAGGCCCCCACTCCCCATTTTCTTTGTGGTACCCTTTGTTGTAATAGAGCAGGGTCACTTTACTTGACAGTAACAGTTTTAACAAACCTGCTTTTTTGGGGGGGTCCTTGTCAATTCCTGAAGTACCACTGCTGTGGGCACTGTAGATGCAAAGGTACATTCAAGGCCTGGTAACCAAAGGCGCCTGCTATGGAAAGATCTGCCTCCCATCCTACGTGATTTAGTTGGAGGGGAAACCTCTTCTTGTGCAGAATTGCTACTGTATTGTATTTGTGCACCCCTTTTAAAACCTTTATCTTTTCCCCAAAGAGGGAGTTACCCTCGGCTGGGAAATCCAGAGTCTTGGTTTAGGTATCCTAAATGAGGTTTGTGACTTGCAACCAGGCAAACCTCTTCTACCCACTGTATTTACCATCCCTGGTAAGAGTCTTTAGAATCAGCAGACATTTGAGACTGATATTTGGCTCCAAACCAAAATTAGCTGTTTCAGCTAGGTCATCTGACAGAGGAGTCTGGACCTTGACTGCTATAGCAGGGGCCTACTACCCTAATAACTTCTGGTATTGACATAAGCCTGAAAGTTTGCCTGCCTGATAGCTAGGAAAACTGATAAATTGCAGGGGTATCTATGCCTTGTCACAGGCCATCATTTGTACCACCCCTCAGTGGACAGAGTGGGAGGATAAACAGTTAGCCCCTCCTTATCCAGTTTATTATGTCTTGTACAGCCACTTATCAAGAGGGGAGACAGAGCTTAGGCGTTTGTAAAATCTTGAAAATACCCTCATAGATGCATAGATACATAGACAGTGTCGGCAGATAAGGGCCTATGGCCCACCCAGTCTGCCCATTTGAGCTTGTAAGTTCAGTTTGTTTTCCTAGAAGTCTGTTGCCCCTTACCCCTGACCTCCAGAATTCCTTTATGTCTATCCCAGGCATTTTTAAATCCCGTGATTGTTTCAGCCACCAACACTTCCTCTGGCAAGGTGTTCCACTTGTCCACCACCCGTTCTGTGAAGAACTTCTTCCTCACGTTTCCTCTGAATCGTCCTCCCTCCAACTTCATCCCTTGCCCTCTAGTCCTGGAACATCTTTTTCGCTTAAAAATAGTGTATTCCTGTACCCTATTCCTCCCTGTAAGATACTTGTATGTCTCTATCATATTCCCTCTCTCCCTCCTCTCCTCCAGGGAGTACATGTTCAGTTCCTTCAACCTGTCTTCATAGGACTTGTGATGCAATTCATGCACCATCTTTGTTGCCCTCCTCTGAACCTTCTCTACCCTGTGTATGTCCTTATGTAGGTATGGTCTCCAGAACTGTACACTGTACTCCAGGTGGGACCTCACTAGTGTCTTGTATAGCGGAATTATGACCTCCCTTTTCCTGCTATATCTATTCACAGGAAGGAGAAGGTTTTGGTGGGTGTCAGAACAGTCATATCTGACAGTTGTGGAGTGTGAAGAATAATCCTCAAGCTCTGTGGAAAGAATCAAACTCCTATTTAGGGGTAAAACATAGGTTTAATATGTTCCCCCATGTCCATTTCATCATAAATACATATTTCTCCTCTGTAACATTAAAAGTGAAAATGAGCAAGGGAGACCGCTGTTTGCAGAGGTCTGCTGCTCAAAAGCAGACAGCCTTTGTAAGTTTGAATCATCTTTAGGAGCTTGCAATCTGCAGGAGTTGGCAGACATTATAACAGGCACAGAAGTCCCCAAATGCTGTCCAGCAGGGGGTTCTGTGTACTTAGTTTTCTCTTGATTTTAGTGGGAACTAGGGAGTTACCAGTTCAGCAAGCCTCTTAAAAACTGCTTGTATACCTGTCTCAGGGGTAGCAGTTACAGTAGTTATTTATTGTGGTTTCACCCACAGTAATTTAGGGTGTTGGCTGGTCAGAGCTCGAGGGACCCTGAGGTGGTGATAGTTTTTTTCTTTTAGCCTTATTCAGGCATTTTTAATAATTATGTTAAGACATGAATGCAGGTTTCACGCTGCTGAAGTGTCCGTGTCTCAACAGAATTCACCACACTCAAAAACATTAAAAACCGGGATTACCATTTTTTTCTTTTTGGTTTCTAGATGTAAAACACATAAACTTTGCAACCACTTAAAATTTGTTTAAATTAAAGTACATACTGTGATTGCGGTCAGTTCCAGAAACGATGGAGAACTGATAGAAAGCAGGAACCGAAGTAAAATTGAACCAAAGCTAACGGTTCCAGAACCGGGATTAGCGGTTCTAAAAACAAGTTTAAATTAATAGAATTAAATATAACTAATAGAGTTTTAAGTCAGAAAACTCAGATAAATATAAAACTAACCCCAGTTTACCCCCTGGTTATGTCAAACTGGGAGAAACCGAGGAAACGCATAATTTAACATTTAAAAACTTACGGGTTAGCTTAAAATTATGAAGAACAGAGGCAGCAAATGAAAAACAATAAATACTTATGTATATTTTATAAGTTTTCATATTACAGAACGAGAAGATGAAGAGAGGATCTCCAGGCATCTAGTCTTGACAGGCGGAGATAGAAATGTGAGGGTTAGAATGTAGGCAGTTGAGTAGTGGCAGAATTTGAAAAGTGGCACATGCCATTGATTCCATCATTAGCACAGCATTCTGTCTGCGGGCAGATCTGGCTTAGAGGCATACTGCAGAAGAGTTTGGAATATTGGGAGTATTCCTGGGGTGACAACAGGGTAAGTGAGCTCGGGGGACAGTGGGTAGGCGTGTGAATGAGTAGTGGAGACTTCGTCCAAGAAGATTAAGAATTACGGTAGGTATGTAATTTTCATATCTTCCTGGACTAAAAGTCTCCACCACTCATTCACACTAATGGTAGAGTACCGAGCTGAAAACAATCCCCCAAGCAGGGTGGCAGGAAAAGGAGCTCACTCAGGACATAAGTCTGCTAAGGATTGTCCTGCCAAAAGAAGGATGCTGTCTGGCATGGACATTCAGGGCGTAGTGCTTCATGAAACTGTGCATAGAGCTCCAAGTGGTGGCACTGCAGATGTCCACAATGGGCATGTTCCGAATGTCCACCAGGGATGCCGTGACCGCTCTGGTAGAGTGGGCGTACACCCTGCCTTCTAGCTTGACCTGCGCCATCGAGTAGCAATGGCGAAGACATGCTACTAACCATGCTGAAATGCACCTAATGGCAACAGGCTGACCCAGCCGGCCATGGTAAACGAGACAAAGAGTTGTCTGGACCTGAGAATCTCTTTTGTACTGTCGATGTAGAATCACAAAACCCTTTTGACATCCAGAGAGTGAAAGGTGCATTCCCCTTCATTCTGGAAATTTGCAAAGTAGGTCGTAAGGACCAAGAGGTAGTTAAGGTGAAATTCTCTGAGACCACTTTGGGTAGGAATTTAGGGTGAGTTCTGAGAACCACCTTGTCCTTGTGAAATACTGTGTATGGAGGTCTGTGACATAGGCATGTATTTCTGACACCCTGCAAGTGGAGGTAATGGCCACAAGGAAGGCTGCCTTCCAGGTCAGAAACTTCAAGTCGCAGGTTGCTAGAGGCTCAAAAAGTTGACGGGTGTGCATGTCTAGCACAAAACTGATATCCCAAGCGACCACCAGTCTCCTGACTGGTGGCCTAATGTGCAAGATACCTTTAAGGAATATCTTGACCAAAGGTAACTGAATCACTGACATATTCTGTACTGGCTTGTGATAGGTAGAAATCATGAAAAGGTGCACCTTTACTGTCGAGAATTGCAGTCCAGCATTCGACAGGTCTAGGAGGTACTCTAACACCCTACTTGGTGGGCAAACAAAGGGAGTCCACGGCACACTTTGCACACCAAATGGAAAACCATTTCCACTTTGCAATGTAAGTCTTTCTAGTGGATGGCTTATGCGCAGCTAAGAGGGTGTCTGAGATTTTCTGAGAGACGTTAAACCTACCCACTTCTATCTCCTCAGGAGCCAGGCATGGAAATAAAGGGATCACAGGATGGGATGGACCACTGGATTTTGTGTCAGGAGGTCCATCTGCAGGGGAAGTTGTCTCTGAGGGACCTCTGATAATCTGTTAATTAATGGAAACCATATCTAATGAGGCCAGTATGGGGCGATGAGAATCATGCTGCACCCCCCCCGTGCCTCTAACTTGAGCAGCATCCTCTGAATTAAGGGAAGAGGAGGAAATGCATACAGAAAATGTCTTGTCCACCACAGTCTGAATGCATCCTGACAGAAAGTGCCAGGTTCTGGATTTCTGGAGCAGAATAGAGGCAGTTTTGCGTTAAGTGGGGATGCAAAAAAGTCCAGGTCTGGAGTGTCCCATTCTTCGAATAGTGATTGCACGACGTTTGAGTCGAGAGACCACTTGTGTGGATCTGCCTCTGTTCTGCTGAGGCAGTCCGCCAGATCGTTCTGGATTCTTGGCAGGTAGACTGCCTGGATCAAGCCTTCATGCTCGAGACACCACTCCCACACTCTCATGGCCTCCCTTGCACAGAGGATGATGCCATGAGACCTAGTATCCACTGCATCGAGAGAGCTCGGAGCGAGTCGTTCTCTTTGATGAAGAGAGCCATCCGGAGAATGTAATTTCTCCTGTCCTCTGGCAGGAAGGCTCTTGCCCTGGAGGTATTTAGAAGAGCTCCTATGAAGAGAAGTTGCTGGGAGGGCTGAAACTACGATTTGTCCAGGTTCAATAGAACTCCCATGGATGTGAGGAACTTGGAAGCTGTGGAAACCACTTCCTGTGTCCCCTGTCTGGAAGGGCTTGCTAGGAGTCAATTGTCCAGGTACGGGTACACCTGAATTCTGAGTTATCTGAGATGCGCCACAAGTTCCGCAAAGCACTTTGTAAAGACTCATGGTGCCAAGGAGAGCCCAAAGGGCAGAACTCTGAATTGGTATTGCTGACCCAGGGCCACAAAGCGTAGGTACTTGTGGTGGCTTGGGTGCACTGGAACGTGCTGGTAGGTGTCCTGCATGTCCAGAGATGCCAACCAGTCGTTTTGATGAACAAGAGGCAGTAGCGTTCCCAGTGAGATCATCTTGAATTTGACTTTGAACAGGTATTTGTTTAACTTCCTTAGGTCTAGAATAGGGCGCATACCACCTGTTTTCTTTGGAACTAGGAAGTAATGGGAGTAGAAACCTGTATTCGGTTCTGCCTGCAGAACCACTTCTACTGTCCTGTTGTTCAGAAGACCCTGAATCTCGGAAGCAAGGAGGTCTCACGGAGAGGTAGATAGCTTGGACTGTCACTTGGGTGGATGATCCGGGGTGCGGGGGGTCTCTGAGAAACTGAGAGAGTATCCCTTTTGAATTATCTTGAGGCCCCATTTGTCCATTGTGATGGATTTCCACTGGATGTAAAATTGAGTCAGACATCCCTCTACCGTCGAAGTGGAGTCCCCCTTGTCCAGTTGAGGTGGGACATGGGCCAGGTCTTCAGAGGGTGGCACTGCGTGCTTTTGGGGCTTGCCCCTTTTGCTACATGTTCTTCTGCAACTGAGGGGTTTGGTTTTTGTTAAAAGTTCCTCGGCCTTTCCCTTGAAAGGACTGCTGGTTATGAAACTGTTGGCAGTTTCCGCCCTGCTGAGGGGCGGCAGGGGCTGGTCTGGCAGCCTTAATAGCAGTCCTGGTTTTCTGGGTGGCCTCCAGTGCCTGCTCCACTTGTGGGTCAAACAGATAAACACCATCAAAGGGGAAATTCATGGATTTCTGGTGATGTCACTGCTTCAGATGCAAGGGTGAACAACAGCTCCGCCGAATCTGGGCTAAATCCAGGCTCTCCCTCATTCAAAAGTTTGATAATATAGTAAAAACCAGAACAGGAAGGGCCACAATACTGAATGGGTGGCAAAAGACGCAATTCCTGTACCTCCAGAAGTAAGGCTCTCACTTGACTCGCTCGCTCGCTCACTCACTCCAAAGCTCAGCAAAAAGGCAGACAGATATGGCAGCTTCCACCGGAGCCGCAGCCCCACAGCCAAGTAATGCAACAGTACTTACAAAGCTGCAGGAATTCAGAATAGAGATGAGAAATTTCCCTACAGAATTAACATCTGAGATGGGCAAACTAACCACACAAGTAGTAGAAATAGAAGAACAACACTCAGTATTAGATACTCGCACAGACCGTCTCGAGTGCATGATGGTGCATTTACTAGACGAGCAGCAGGGCCTTAAGGAGAAATGTGAAAATTTAGAAAATCGATTTCGACGAAACAACATGAGAATTCAGGGGGTTCCAGAAAATGAGGAAGGGAAGAAAAAATTACTCACTTTAGTAATTATGTTTCTTCAAATGGAGTCTTGCTGTATTCTAACTATTGCAGTTAGCCCCAGCCTTTAAACTGCCCTGGAGAGCAAAGGGTTAACTTTCTATGCAGAGCATACAATGCTGAGCTCGAGCTCGGTTGAGGTCTCTGTTTGGAGCCCTTTGAAATCCAGCCGTCAGATTCTTACGAGCAAAAACTCACTAACTATTCTACGTGGAAATTGTAAAATTGTTACTAGCCAACTGGCAACAAAAAGTTTTGGATCCCCAAAGGAAGACTCAAGTCAGGAAACCCAAAACCAAAAACCAATCCAAATAAGAATAAAGATAAAACAAACACCCAAACAAAAAGAAGAGGGCGTAAAAGGAGCACCCCTGAGATGCAACACTGCACCTGCCCACTCACTTCCCAAAAACAGGTTCTGAGAGGGGAGGCCAGGAGGGAGGTCAGAGTACAGCAATACTCCATCAGAAGAAACATAATTACTAAGGTGAGTAATTTTTTCTTCAAACAACATGAAGTCTTGCTGTATTCTGACTATTACAGGCTACCAAGCAGTACCTCCATGGAGGAGGGACAGAACCTACTTTGGGAATAGGCTCTGAAGTATTGCTGTGCCGAACTGAGCATCACTCCTAGCCTGGATATCCAGAGAGTAATGCTTGGTAAAGGTATGGACTGTTTTCCCGGTGGCTGCTTGACAAATTTCTAAGAGAGGAATATCCCTGGCAGTAGCCAGGGAAGCAGTGGTACCTCTGGTGGAGTGAGCCCTCAGACCTGAGGGTGGAATTTTTTCTAGTTTCTCACAGCAGAATTGTATACAAGATACAATCCACCTGGCAATAGTTCTCTTGGTGGCAGGTTTGCCTTTCCCCACTTCTCCACAAGTGAGGAACAGATGGAGGGAATCAAACCTGTAACCCTTGGTATGCTCTATATGGTAGCTAAGGGCCCTTTTAACATCTAAACTGTGTAGCCTCCTCTCTCCTGAAGAAGAATGATCAGTGAAGAAAACAGGAAGAGACATAGACTGGTTCAGGTGAAAATCTGAAACCACTTTGGGCAAGAACCTTCTATTGGTTCTAAGGACCACTTTATCCCTATGAAAGGGGATAAAATCAGGTTCCACTGACAGGGCTTGCAGTTCACTGATACGTCTGGCAGAGGTAATGGCTACTAAAAACAGTTTTCCAAGTCAAGTACTTAAGCTCTACTGAGGACATAGGCTCAAAGGGAGGTTGCATCAGTTGAGCCATACAAACATTTAAATCCCAGGCAGGGGCAGGGTCTCTGAATGGAGGATTGGTATGAAGCAATCCTTTGAAAAATTTACAGAACACAGGATGAGATGATAGTGAGGAGGACTTCCCCACTGACAGAAAAGCAGAGACAACTGACAAGTGTGCTTTGAGAGTAGCTGGTCTGAGGCCTAGGCCATTAAGATGGACCATATAATTCAGAACTGTAGGCAATTCAGCAGTGCCTGGGAAATATGCTGCTTAGAACACCAAATGCTGAATCTCTTCCATTTGGAGTTATAGGTCTTTCTAGTGGTGGGCTTTCGCGAGGCTTTGAGGATGTCCAGAACCCCCCCCCCCCGAGACAGATGCAAATCTGCATACTCGTAACTCTTCAAGAGCCATGCCTTGAGATTGAGAGACTGAAGATTGGGTACAAATCCTCCCTGAGAGGAGGTTACCAGGTTGTAATTCCTGGGAAGAGACAGGGGAAGATGGACTGCTAGGGACAGCAGCAGGGGTACCAAGGCTGTCTGGCAAATCTGGAGCAATCAGAATCACTTTGCAAGGTTGTGACTTTATCTTGACTAAAACTTTGAACAGTAGAGGAAAGGGAGGGAAAGCATACAGAAATGTTCCTTCCCAGTTCAGAATCAGAGCATCCAGAGGGACTGTGCCCAAGACTGGGGTCTGCAACAAAAGAGAGGAAGTTAGTGATTGTCTGGGGCTGCAAAGAGATCTATCTCTGGAGTGCCCCACCTTGAAAAAATCACCTTCAAGACCAGAGGGTCCAGGGACCATTCGTGATGGCCCAGTGAAATTCTGCTCAGTGCATCTGCTAGCACATTGTCCTTCCCCGGAAGGTGAACTGCTATCAGAGAGGTTTGCAGGGAATAAGCCAGGGACCACAACTTCATGGCTTCTATGCACAAGGTCATAGACTGCGTGCCTCCCTGCTTGTTGATGTACCACATGGTGGTGGCATTGTCTGTTCTGACTTGAACCACCTTGTTCTGCATTGACTGACAGAAAGCTTGCAGGGCCAGAAAAACTGCCCTGAGTTCCAGGAGATTGATATGGAGAAGAGATTCCTGAGGGGACCACAGTCCCTGGGCAGTGAGGGCCCCCAGATGGGCTCCCCAGCCCAGGAGGGAAGCATCCGTGGTAAGGACCACTGAATGAGACTGAGTGGCAAATGGGACCCCTTGCCTTAGATTGTCCTGATCCTGCTGCCACTGAAGGGCTTGGATAAGGGTCCGGATCACTGGGATGAGTTTGGTAAGGGAATCCTTCTTTTGGGATCAAAAGGACCTCAGATGGAACTGAATGTCCCTCATCTGGAATCTTGCCCCTTGGACCACTGCTGTAGAGGCTGCCATGTGGCCCAAGAGTTGGAGGAAATGCCTTGCTGGTCAAGACACCTGAAAGCTGAAGTAAGAAGCCAGTTCCAGGGGAAGAAAGGCACTTGCTTTGACCATATCCAGCTTTGCCCCTATAAAGGTAAGGAGCTGCACTGGCTCGAGAACTGACTTGGGAAGGTTGAGAAGAAATCCTAGAGAAGTAAGCACTTACTGGGTCACTTGCAGGTCTGACTTGACTTGGTCTGGGGACTGGCCCACTATGAGCCAGTTGTCCAGATATGGAAAAATTGAAATCTTTTGCCTCCTTAGAAAGGCAACTACTACTGTCAGGCAGTTTGTGAAGACCCTTGGGGCTGAAGTTAGGCCAAAAGGCATTGCTCTAAACTGATAGTGGCCTGAGGGCAACTCGAACCTGAGGTACTTTCTGTGGGAGCACCTGGTGGGAATGTGAAAATAGGCATCTTTGAGGTCCAGGGAGGCTAGCCAGTCCCCTGGTCTTAGAGAGGGAAGGATTATTCCCAGAGTTACCATCTTGAACTTTGGTTTTAAAAGATGTTTCTTTAGGTATCCTAGGTCTAAGATGGGTCGCCACTCCGCTGTCTTTTTTGGGGTAAGGAAACACCTGGAGTACAGACCTTTTCCCCAGTGTAGGGTAGGTACTCTCTCTATGGCTCTTAAAGCCAGCAGAGATGAAATCTCTGCCTCTAGGGCAAGGGTTTCTGAGAGACCTGCAGGTGGAAAAGATCTGGCTCTCATCTTCAGAAATTTTTTGAAGCTGAGAACCAGTTCCTGGCCTACTACTTCCAGGACCCACTTGTCTGATGTAATAGACATCCAGTCCTGGACGAAGTAAGTCAACCTGCCCCCTACTGGAATAGGAGAGTCAACCATGGCAGGCCCATCAGGGTGTCTGCTTGGCAGGGGCCTTAGGCTGAGGAGTGGATGCAGCCCTGCTCATCCCCCTTCTGCCTCTCCCTCTGAAGAACCCCCCTCTGTGAAAAGGAAGAAGAGGCCTATGGCTGGTAGAAAGGCCTATGAAAAGGCCTGCCCCTGCCCCTAAACTGCTGCCTTTGAGGAGTTGCCTGCCTCTCTTTGACCTGAGCACTCCTGTAAGTGGTCCTGTACTCATCCATTTTCTTCATGTAATTCTCTGTCTGCTCCCCAAACAGAGAATTACGCACTACAGGAAAATCCATGGCCGTAGCTTGGGTATCCTGCAAAAGGCTAGTACCTCTGAGCCAAGCCATTCTCCGAAGAGCCACAGATGTAGCCATGACTCTTGATGACACATCATTGGAGTCCACAGCAGCACGAAACTGAACTTTTGATGCCTCAATCCCATCTGCAGCTACCTCCTCCAGCTCCTTGGCTAGCTGGGGGGAGGCCTGTTTAGCCAGTGCCAGTACAGTGTCCCACCTGGACGTCTGGTATCTGGCTGTATAGGCCATATAACTGACCTGCCTGAGTCCCAAGGAAGAGGCCATGTACTGTTTTTTTGCCATGGCATCAATCTTCCTGGAGTCTTTATCTGGGGGGTGTGAAGCCAAGGGAATGTTTGCCTTGTTACAGGCAGCAGCCTGCACTACCCCAACATGGCTGCACTGCTGGCATAAAAACTCCGTATCTGAGCCTGATAGTGTGTACCTCTTGTCCATCCTTCTGTTAACAGGGGGTACAGAATTGTGAGACTTCAGGATTTTTTGTGTCTGTTTCCCAGAGGATTTGTGAAGGGGAACAGACAGTCTCCTGGACTCTGGGATGCCCATCATTTCCACATAATCAGGCTCCTCCTGATCCTCCGTAGGAAGCTGGAGGGTTTCAGCCACTTTTCTGTAAAACAAAAAATGGGAAGGGGACTCAGAAAACCTAGGAGGGGATACACCAGAAGGTCTGTCTGGGGAGATATCCAGTTCCACAGGCACATCCAGACTTTCATCATCATCACCATCACCATCATCTTCAAACTCCCCCTCCTCCACAAACTCCGGTTTATAAAAATCTTCAGGGGTATAATCTTGAACCGGGGGAACTGACCGAACCGAACCCCTGCGAAAAGGTGCTGGATCGGTCTGAACCGGGTGAAGCGATTCCACAATTTGAATCGCTCTGGCTATTTCCTCGGCAGTCTGAACATGAACCTCTGGATCCGAACTGGTAGATTTTTCTTTGCGTTTCCTTTTTGTAGGAACCGACCCCTCAGGATCGGCTCTCCTCTTGCTCGAAGAAGTATTGCCCTGGTCAGAGGGCACTCCTTCTGGTTCGGTCGGAACCGAACCGGGCTGGCCATCCGGGTCAGCGGACTTCTCGGCCTCCTTTTCCGTCAGTCTACCTAGTCTCTTTTCAAGGGTAGATTTAGGAAAATATTTGCAAATTTGGCAGTCTGAATCGAGGTGTTCAAACCCCAGACAATAAACACAGGTGGTGTGGGGGTCAGCCTTCGCAAAGACCTCCCCACACTCACTGCAGTGTTGAAACCCAGTGGGCCCAGTTTTTTTCTTGGGTTTCTCAGACATGGGCAACCTAACCAAACTTACCCTTTTTATGGCAACCAGCAGGCAAGACTCCCTTATTGGTTCCTAACCGTGTCACGGGTGTTGGAAAAAACGCTCAAAACACGTTTTTTTTTTAGAACCGATAAGAACTGGTAATCACACTCTAAAGTAAAACACGAGGATTCAATACAAATGATCGGTTCAGCCGAACCGATCTAACACTACAATTTCCACACAGAAAATGAGAACAAAACCTATCTAGTACTCACGGTACCACAGACAGAGACTGAACCGACTATGAGGAAATAAATTCGGTAAAAACCGACAACTTAACCGAGACTTTAACTGACTTTCGAACCGAGCTGAAGGAGAAATCTCCGGAGCGACTGTTCAGTGAGGCGGAGTAAAGAATCTGACGGTTGGATTTCAAAGGGCTCCAGACAGAGACCTCAACCGAGCTCGAGCTCAGCATTCTATGCTCTGCATAGAAAGTTAACTGTTTGTTCTCCAGGGCAGTTTAAAGGCTGGGGCTAACTGCAGAAGTTAGAATACAGCAAGACTTCATGTTGTTTGAAAGACCTACTGAAATTTGTAGAAGATCTAATCAGAGACACGGTCCAGCTGGACCCTTCCTACAAATTAGAACTAGGACGAGTACACAGAGCTCTAGCACCGAAGCCCACACAGCCAGACAAGAGACCACAATCAATCATCATGTGTTTTCTAAACTATGCAACAAAGCAGCATGTACTCACTAGAGCCTGGAGAATGAGAGACACACGATTCAAGGAAAAGCGTATTTACTTTGACAATGATTATTCCCCCAGCATTTCCGCAAAACAGAGAGCACACGCGTCAATACTGCACATCTTAAAGCAGCAACAATTGAAATTTACCACGCCTTATCCAGAGCGGCTTACGATCATGTTTGCGGATGGCCCAGCAACCTTCGAAACGCCCAAAGAAGTTAAAAAAGAAAGCACTCCAGGAAAAAGGCCTCGCTTACAACGCGCCACCAGATTCCACAAACAACAAGGCCCAGCAGGACTTGCGAGAGAGTACTTGGAAGAATGCTGACGATTCCAAATCAAGGAAAAGGCAAAGCCAAGACACCATGGAAGACATTAAAAAACTTCTGCAATGCTTTCAAAGAGCTACCCCAGAGTGAGAGTGAATAGTAACTGAGACAGTGAAGTACCTAAACAATGGGATTAACTTGAATGAAGAGGGATGAGGGGGGACTACAGAAGGGACAAAGGGGCAATAAGGGCTCTTCTATGCTTCCCATCACCATACAGGGAAAGAGGGTATAAAAGTATACAGAGCCAAAATGTAGTTAGTGTAACCGGCTTCTGCCCCCGATTTGGCAATGAGCCCATGAGTCAGTTACGCTTACATATGTTTTAGCCTATAATGGGAGATCTGAAATATACACACCCTTGTGAGCCCTAAATGGGCACCTGAATTCCACACCTGGGCGGATGACCTCTTTTTTCTTGTATACCCCACTGAAGATGAGGTTAGCAGGGACCAGTCCCGGGGGGACCCTGCTCCTCATAATTAATCCCAGTGCGGTTACGTGCGCCATGTGGTGCCATGGTGACAGTGGCACAGGGGGCCCTTGGCTAGGCCTTGAAAATCCCATCCAGGGCATTTCTACCTATCCATGCACAGGACAGGAAAACCACCTCTCCCTACCTTGGGAGTTAAATTACTGTGTACGTAATTACAAGGAGGTGTTAGTTAATTCCTCCGTCCAATTTAACATCCATATAAAGCCCTGTTGGCAACAGGATGTTTTTTTTCACCCTCGATTGCCATTGGAGGCAGCTGGACTTGAGAATCACTACCCAAGATTTGTTACTTTTTTCATGTTTTTAATAGCTTTAAGGCAAAATTGCGCAGTTCGAAGCGTATGGAATGATCTATATTTTAGATATAACCTGGCAGACAAATGACATCAAATATATAAAAGGCTAAAAATGTATACAGTACTAACATATAATGTAGTACAGGGTATGTTGGCAGTGGACATGGCATGGCATGCTATTTGGGGGAAAGCACGTGGATGGAGAGCTAATCAGCAACTAATTAAACAAGGGTATGAATAAGTCCTCATTGATTATGTCATTAAATATTAATGGTTTGGGAAACCCAATCAAGCGAACCCGTCTGATTCAATTTACGAAAAAGGAAAAACGGAGATTATTCTTCTCCAGGAAGAAAAAATTACTCACCTTAGTAATGTTGTTTCTTCTAATGGAATCTTGCTATATTATGACATATGCAGTGAGTCCCAACCTTCGAACTACTCCAGAAGTGAAAGAGTTAACTTTCCTTGCCAGGCATGGAACGCTGAGCTCGAGCTCGGTTGAAACTCTGTCTGTTGTTCTTCAAACTCAAACCGTCAGATCTTTACCAGCTAAACTCACTGAGGTCCTGTGTGGAAGCTGTAAACCTACACTAGCCAACTGGCTACTAAACATAAGAACACATTCTTTGGTCCCAAAGCAAAGACTCAAGTCAGGAGACCCAAAAAATGAAAACACAACACCAAGTCACCCCAAAAAAGGAGGGGTGTAACAACAAGGTGGGAATCTACTAAGTGCCAACACTGCACTGCCCACCCACATCCCAAAAACAGAGGTTCTGAGAGGGGCAGGTCATAATATAGCAAGACTCCATTAGAAAAAACAACATTACTAAGGTGAGTAATTTTTTCTTCAAACAACATGAAGTCTTGCTATATCATGACATATCACGACTACACAGCAGTACCTCCATGGAGGGGACAGAACCTACTTAGAAATAGGCTCTGAAGCACAGCTGTGCCAAACCGAGCATCACTTCTAGCCTGGATGTCCAGGGAGTAATGCTTGGTAAAAGTGAACTGTTTTCCAGGTAGCTCTGACATATCTCTAGAATAGGATGTCCCTGGCAGCAGCCAGGGAAGCAGCTGTACCTCTGGTAGAGTGAGCCCTCAGGCCTGAGGAGGAACCTTACCCAGTTTTTCATAGCAAAATTGGATACAGAGACAATCCACCTGGCAATGGATCTTTTAGTGGCAGGTTTCCCATTACCTACCTCACCATAAGTGAGGAACAGTTGGAGGGAGTCAAACCTGTGACCCTTGGTACGCTCTATGTAGTAACTAAGGGCTCTCTTCACATCTAAGCTGTGCAGCCTCCTCTCGCCAGAGGAGGAATGGTCAGTGAAGTACACTGGAAGAGATATAGATTGATTCAGGTGGAAGTCTGAAACCACCTTAGGCAAGAACTTCCAGTTAGTCCTGAGGACCACCGTATTTCTATGAAAGGAGATAAAATCAGGCTCCACTGACAAGGCTTGTAATTCACTTATGCGTCTGGCAGAAGTAATGGCTACCAGAAACACAGTTTTCCAAGTCAAGTACTTAAGCTCTGCTGAAGACAAAGGCTCAAAGGGGGGGTTGCATAAGCTGAGCAATGCAAACATTAAGATCCCAGGCAGGGGCAGGGTCCCTGAATGGAGGGTTGGTGTGAAGCAATCCCTTGAAAAACCTGGAGAATACAGGATGAGCTGAAAGAGAAGAGGGCTTACCTGCTGATAAAAAAGCAGACACAGCTGCCAGATGCACTTTTAGGGTAGCTGGTCTCAGTCCCAAGATATGTAAGTGGACCATATAATCCAGGACTGTGGGTAAGTCAGCAGATTCTGGGGAAATATGCTTTCCAGAGCACCATATGGAAAACCTCTTCCATTTGGAATTATAAGTAACCCTGGTGGAAGGTTTCCTAGAAGCCTTCAGGATATCCATTACACCTTGGGATAGGTGTAGATCAGCAAACTCTAACTCTTCAAGAGCCAGGCCTTGAGATTGAGAGATTTGAGGTTCGGGTACCAAACTCTCCCCTGAGCACAGGTTAACAGGTTGTGATTCCTGGGAAGACTCAGGGAAGGTGGACTGCTAAGGACAGTAGGAGTGGGTACCCAGGCTGTCTGTGATCTGGAGCAATCAGGATCATCTTGCAGGGTTGAGATCTGATTTTGACTAGCACTTTGAACAGGAGAGGGAAGGGGAAGGCATAGAAACTTCTCCAATTGAGAAATAAGGCATCCAGAGGGACTGAGCCCAACACTGGGGGCCTGCAGCAAAAGGAAGTTGGTGATTGTCTGGGGCTGCAAAAAGATCTATCTATGGTGCCCCATCTGGCAAATACCACCTCCAAGACCAGAGGGTCCAGTGACCATTCGTGATGGCCCTGGGAAATCCTGCTGAGGCATCTGCCAGGACATTGTCCTTGCCTGGGAGGTGAACTGCCATAAGGGAGGTGTTCAGGGTAAGCCAGAGACCACAACTTCATTGCTTGATTGCACAGAGCCGCAGACTGAGTGCCCCTTGCTTGTTGATGTACCACATTGTGGTGGTGTTGTCTGTTCTGACCTGTATAACTTTGTTCTGAACAGATTTGGAAAAAGCTTGAAGTGCTAGAAAAACTGCTCTGAGTTCCAACAGGTTGATGTGGAGCAGAGATTCCTGAGGGGGATCACAATCCCTGGGTAGTGAGGTCGCCCATGTGAGCTCCCCACCCCAAGAGGGATGCATCTGTAGTAAGGATTAAAGAGTGAGACAGAGGGGCAAAAGGAACTCCTTGTCTCAGATTACTCTGGTCCTGCCACCACTGTAGGGCCTGGATCATGGTTCGAGTCACTGGGATCAATTTGGTTAGAGGGTCTTTCCTTTGAGACCAAAAGGCTCTCAAATGGAACTGGATGTCCCTCATCTGAAATCTTGCTCCCTGCACTACTGCTGTAAAAGCAGCCATGTGCCCCAGGAGCTGTAGAAAGTGCCTTGCTGGTCGAGAGACCTGCAGGGTGAATGAGGAGGCCAGAGAGACCAGGGTCCTTGCCCTGTCCAAAGGAAGGAGGCTCTGGCCTTCTTGTGTTCAGCTCTGCGCCTATGAAGGTAAGGAGCTGGACAGGCTCTAGAACTGACTTTGAAAGATTCAGAAGGAAACCTAGAGAGGTGAGCAGTTGCTGAGTTATCTGTAGATGTAACTTGACTTGGTCTGGAGACTGGCCTACTATGAGCCAGTCATCCAGGTAAGGGAAGATGGCAATTTTTTGCCTCCTTAGGTGGGCAACTGCTACTGCCAGGCATTTTGTGAATACCCTTGGAGCAGAGGTGAGGCCAAAGGGCACTGCTCTGAATTGGTAATGGCCTGAGGGCAGCTCGAACCTGAGGTACTTTCGATGGGAGCTTCTGATGAGAATATGGAAGTAGGCATCCTTGAGGTCCAGGGACGCTAGCCAGTCCCCTGGCCTTAGAGAGGGTAGAATAATTCCCAAAGTCACCATTTTGCATTTTGGTTTTAAAAGGTGCTTGTTTAAATATCTGAGATCCAGGATGGGCCGCCATTCTCCTGTCTTTTTTGGGGTAAGGAAGTACCTGGAGTACACGCCTTTGCCCTGGTGTAGGGGTGGAACCCTTTCACAGCTCTGAGAGCTAGGAGGGGAGAGACCTCTGCCTCTGAGGCAAGAGCCTCTGGTGGATTTGCAGGTGGAAAGGATCTGGTTCTCATCTTTGGAAATTTTTTGAAGCTGAGAACCAGTCCCTGGCTTACTACTTCCAGGACCCACTTGTCTGATGTCAAAGACTTCCAGTCCTGGACAAAGTAAGCCAGCCTGCCCCCTACAGGTAGCTGAGAATCGGCCCTGGCAACCCCATCAGGGTGCCTGTTTGGCAGGGGCTTTGGGCTGAGGGGTGGAAGCAGGCCTGCTTGTACCCCGTCTGCCTCTCCCTCTAAAGAACCCCCTCTGGGAATAGGCAGAAGGGGAGGCCTGGGCTTGGTATAAAGGCCTATGAAAAGGCCTGCCCCTGCCCCTGGAAAGCTGCCTTTGAGGAGTGGCCTGCCTTTCCTTGGCCTGTGCACTCCTATAGGGGGTCCTATACTCATCCATTTTCTTCATGTAATTCTCTGTCTGCTCCCCAAACAGAGAATTACCCACAACAGGAAAATCCATGGCCTTAGTCTGGGTATCCTGTGACAGGCTAGTACATCTGAGCCAAGCCATTCTGTGAAGTGCTACAGATGTAGCCATGACTCTTGATGACACATCATTAGAGTCCACTGCAGCATGGAATTGCACCTTGGATGCCTCAATGCCATCAGCAGCCACCTGCTCCAGCTCCTTGGCAAGCTGGCCAGGGACCTGTTTTGCTAGAGCCATAACAGTATCCCATCTGGATTTCTGGTATCTGGCAACATAAGCCACATAATTTGCCTGTCTGAGTCCCAAGGATGCTGCCATGTACTGTTTCTTTGCCATGGCATCAATCCTCCTGGAGTCCTTATCCGGGGAGGTGTGAAGCCAAGGGAATATTAGCCTTGTCACAGGCTGCAGCCTGCACTACCCCAACATGGCTGCATTGTTGTGAGAGGAACTCCGTATCAGAGCCTGACAAAGTGTACCTCTTGTCCATTCTCTTATCAACAGGAGGTATAGTGTGAGGAGCTTTTAAAATTTTAAAGGTCTGTTTCCCAAAAGATTTATGCAAGGGAATAGACAGTCTCCTAGACTCTGGGATATCCATCATTTCCACATAGTCAGGCTCCTCTTGATCATCCACAGCTTCCTCCATAGGGAGCTGGAGGGTTTCAACCACTTTTTTATAAAACATAAAATGAGAAGGGGACTCAGAAAGCCTAGGAGGAGACACTCCTGAAGGTCTGTCTGGGGAGATGTCCGGGTCAGTGGGCACATCAGACTTTCAAATCCATATTCACTCTCCTCATACTCCTCTTCCCCCCTCCTCCGGTTCATAATACTCCTCTAAATCATACTCTGAACTGGGAACCGCCGAACTGGAAAGCGACTGGACAATTTTTATCGCTTGGTTATTTCTTCAGCGGTTGGAGAGGAAAGTTTTAGCTCCACACCAGCTGATTTTCTAGTCCTTTTGCTGGACCCGGCTCCTCAGAGTCGGATCTCTTTTGCCGAGAAGTCTCGCCCTGGTCAGAGGCACTCCCTCCGTTCGGTTGGAACCGAATCGGGCTGGCCATCGGTTCAGCGGACTTTTGGCCTCCCTTTCCTGAGCCTACCAACTCTCTTTTCCAGGGTAGCTGCAGGAAACTTTTACAAATCTGGCAGTCTGCATTGAGGTGGTCAAACCCCAGACAATAAACACAGGTGGTGTGGGTCAGCCTTGAAGACTTCCCACACACACTGCAGTGTTGAAACCCAGTGGGCCGGTTTTCTTTTGGGTTTCTCAGACATAGTGCCAGCCTAACCAAACTTACCCATTTATGGCAATCCGCCAGGTAAGACCCCCTTATCGGTTCACAACCGTGTCACGAGTCGTGGAAAAAAACGTAATAAATCCGTTTTTTAGAACCGATAAGAACCAGTAACCACACTCTAAAAGACAGATTAAGATTTTTTAAACAACTTGATCAGTTCAAACCGAACCGATAACCGTTTACAAGTTCCACACTGAATAGAAATAAATGTAAAACCTATCTAGTACTCACAAATACCACAGACAGAGTCTGAACCGACCGGTTGCGGTTTAAATTCGGTCTAAAACCGAGAAAAACAATACTTTAACCGACAAAATGAACCGAGCAGAAGGGGAAATCTCCAGAGCAACTGTTCAGTGAGGCGGAGCAAAGAATCTGACGGTTTGAGTTTGAAGAACAACAGACAGAGTTTCAACCGAGCTCGAGCTCAGCGTTCCATGCCTGGCATGGAAAGTTAACTCTTTCACCTCCAGAGCAGTTCGAAGGTTGGGACTCACTGCATATGTCATAATATAGCAAGACTTCATGTTGTTTGAAACCCATATGACCTCTGCAGAACATAAAAAATTCCAAAAGTTTGGATATACGGTAGCAGGAGAATCGGCATATGGGGGAGGGAAAAGAAGAGGGACACTAATATTTCTATCACCAGGGGTTCCTTTTGAAAAAAAAAAAGCCGAGGCGGTAGACCCAGAGGGTCGCTATGCCGTGGTCTCAGGCACACTGTTCACAAGACCTGTGACATGGGATCGGTGTATTTACCCCCTGGGTTCGAGAAGGACGCTTGCAGTGAAGTTTCTGTCCGACTTGCTCTCCCTCTTAGACGCACAACTACTTATGGGCAGTGACCTAAATATCACGCTCCAACCTTCTTTAGATGCAGCAGTTCCACGAGCCCACAGAAAGAGTGCCACACAAAAATATATCAAACAGAATTTTAATTCACTGGGCTTGGTGGATATGTGGCGGCACTTTTTTCCTAAGACCAGGCAATGTACACATCAGTCTTCACACTTAGGGGGCCAAGCTAGATTAGACTATTTTTTTACCACCATAGAACATTTAGATTATATAAAGGACGTGACACATGGTGCTACTATCCTTTCAGATCATGCCCCATTATATATTGAGGTGGAACTGGGGAGACAACTTAAAATGACTAATTAGTGATTAAATCTAGAGCATCTAAGAGACCCTGAATTTCTTAATTTAATCAAAAACAGCATACCCAGAATTAAACAAGCAAACATTCATCAAGAGGTATCCCTGACCACACTGTGAGACACCCTGAAGGTAGAACTAAGAGGAGAGATAATAAAATACTCGGTGGGGGAAAAAAAAACCCAGAGGGATAAAACTTATAGAGACCTGCAAGAGGAGGTAATACACCTCCAGCACTGGCCTGACCAGCATGACCCAATAATCCAGCAACGCCTGAGAACTGCTAAACAGAAACTACAAAAGTTAGCGGACCAATCATTAGAACAGAAGAAAAAATTACTCACCTTAGTAATGTTGTTTCTTCTAATGGAGTCTTGCTATATTATGACTATTGCAGTTTGTCCCAGCCTTAGAACTGCTCCGGAGGTGAAAGAGTTAACTTCCATGCAGAGCATGGAGCTTAGAGCGCGAGCTCGGTTCAGAAGCTCTGTTAGGTTGGTTTCAAACCGAAACCGTCAGATCTTTACAAGCAAAAACTCACTAAGGTTCTGTGTGGAAGCTGTAACCTACACTAGCCAACTGGCCACTAATATATTAACACATTTTCCTGGTCCCAACACAAAGACTCAAGTCAGTGGACCAGAAACATAAGATAAAATAACTAAATAAACACAACACCCAAACATGAAAGAGGGCATAAATAAATGCCAGCAGAGGACTACCCACCCCATACCCAAAGTAGGAGTTCTGAGAGGGGCAGGCTGGGGGGGGAGGTCATAATATAGCAAGACTCCATTAGAAGAAACAACATTACTAAGGTGAGTAATTTTTTCTTCAAACATGAAGTCTTGCTATATTATGACTATTGTAGACTACACAGCAGTACCTCCATGGAGGAGGGACAGAACCTACTTATGGAATAGGCTCTGAAGCACGGCTGTGCCAAACCGAGCATCCCTCCTGGCCTGAATATCCAGGGAGTAATGCTTGGTGAAAGTGTGTACTGTCTTCCAAGTAGCTGCCTGACATATCTCCAAGATAGGGATGTCTCTAGCAGCAGCTAGAGATGCAGCTGTACCTCTGGTAGAGTGAGCCCTCAGGCCTGAGGGGGGAACCTTACCCAGCTTTTGATAGCAAAACTGGATACAAGAAACGATCCACCTGGCAATGGATCTCTTAGTGGCAGGTCTCCCTTTCCCAACCTCACCATAAGTGAGAAACAGTTGGAGGGAGTCAAACCTGTGACCCTTGGTATGCTCTATGTAGTAACTTAGGCCCTCTTAACATCTGGGCTGTGCAGCCTCCTCTCCCAGAGGAGGAATGGTCAGTGAAGAACACTGGAAGTAAATAGATTGTTAAGGTGAAATCTGAAACCACCTTAGGCAAAACTTCCTGTTAGTCCTGAGGACTACTTTATCCCTGTAAAAGGAAATAAAGTCAGTTTCTACTGATAAAGCCTGTAACTCACTTATACGCCTGGCAGAAGTGATGGCTACCAGAAATACAGTTTTCCAAGTCAAATACTTAAGCTCTGCCGAAGACAGAGGCTCAAGGGGTTGCATTAGCTGAGCAATGCATCATTAAGATCCCAAGCGGGCAGGGTCCCTGAATGGAGGATTGGTGTGAAGCAATCCTTTAAAAACTTGGAAAATACAGGATGAGCAGAAAGAGAAGAGGGCTTACCTGCTGAAATGAAGGCAGAGACAGCAGCCAAGTGCACTTTCAGGGTAGCTGGTCTCAGCCCCAAAGAATTAAGATGGACCATGTAGTCCAATACAGTGGGTAGATCAGCAGATTCCGGGGAAACATGCTTCCTAGAACACCATATGGAAAACCTTTTCCACTTGGAGTTATAGGTAGCCCTGGTGGAAGGCTTCCTAGCAGCCTTCAGGATTTCAAGAACACTTTGAGAAAGCTGTAAATCAGCAAACTCTAACTGCTCAAGAGCCAAGCCTTGAGGTTGAGGGATTTGAGATTCGGATACCAAACTCTCCCCTGAGCACAGGTTAACAGATTGTGGTTCCTGGGGAGACACAGGGAAGATGGACTGCTAAGGACAGAAGGAGTGGGTACCAGGGCTGCCTGGCCCAGTCTGGAGCAATCAGGATCATTTTGCAGGGCTGAGACCTGATTTTGACTAGTACTTTGAACAGGAGAGGGAAGGGGGAAAGGCATAAAGAAACTTCCCTTCCCAATCGAGGAGAAAGGCATCCAGGGGAACTGAGCCCAACACTGGGGGCCTGCAACAAAACAGTGGAAGTTGATGATTGTCTGGGGCTGCGAAAAGATCTATCTGAGGAGTGCCCCATCTGTCAAACACTATCCCCAGTACTAGGGGATCCAGTGACCATTCGTGATGGCCCTGGGAAATCCTGCTGAGAGCATCTGCCAGGACATTGTCCTTGCCTGGGAGGTGAACTGCTATGAGGGAAGTGTTCAGGAATAAGCCAGAGACCACAACTTCATCGCCTCGGTGCACAAGGCCGAAGACCGAGTGCCCCCTTGTTTGTTGATGTACCACATTGTAGTGGTGTTGTCTGTTCTGACCTGTACCACCTTGTTCTGAACAGATGCAGAGAAAACCTGAAGTGCTAGAAAAACAGCTCTGAGTTCCAACAGACTGATGTGGAGCAGAGATTCCTGAGGGGACCATAACCCCTGGGTGGAGAGGTCGCCCATGTGAGCTCCCCATCCCAAGAGGATGTATCTGTAGTAAGGGTCAAGGAATGGGACAGAGGGATGAAAGGCACCCCCTGTCTCAGATTGCTCTGATCCTGCCACCACTGAAGGGCCTGGATCAGAGTTTGAGTCACTGGGATTAACTTGGATAGAGGATCTCTTCTTTGAGACCAGAAAGCTCTCAAATAGAACTGAATGTCCCTCATCTGAAATCTTGCTCCTTGCACCACAGCTGTGGAGGCAGCCATGTGCCCTAGGAGCTGCAGGAAATGCCTTGCTGGTCGAGAGACCTGCAGAGTGAAGGAGGCGGCCAGGGCCACTAAGGTCCTTACCCTTTCCAAGGGAAGGAAGGCTCTGGCCTGCTTTGTGTCCAGTTCTGTGCCTATAAAGGTGAGTACCTGGACAGGTTCCAAAACTGACTTTGGAAGATTGAGAAGAAATCCCAGTGAGGTAAGCAGCTGCTGGGTAACTAGCAGGTGTGATCTGACCTGGTCTGGAGACTGACCCACAATGAGCCAGTCGTCCAGGTAGGGAAAAATGGCAATCTTTGCCTTCTTAGATGAGCTACTACTGCCAGACATTTGTGAACCCCTTGGGGCAGAAGTGAGGCCGAAGGGCATTGCTCTGAACTGATAATGGCCTGAGGGCAGTTCGAATCTGAGGTACTTTCGATGGGAGCTTCTGATAAGAACATGGAAGTAGGCATTCTTGAGGTCCAGGGAGGCTAGCCAGTCCCCTGGCCTTAGGGAGGGTAAAATCATTCCCATTCACCATTTTGAACTTCGGCTTTAAAAGGTGCTTGTTTAGATATCTTAGATCCAGGATAGGCCGCCACTCTCCTGTCTTTTTTGGGGTAAGGAAGTACCTGGAGTACAGACCCTTGCCCTGGTGAAGGGGAGAAACCCTTTCTACAGCTCTGAGAGCCAAGAGGGTTGAGACTTATGTTTCCAAAGCAAGAGTCTCTAAAGGGTTTGTAGGTGGAAAGATCTGGCTCTCATCTTTGGAAATTTCTTGAAGCTGAGAACCAGACCCTGGCTCACTACTTCCAGGACCCACCTGTCTGAAGTTAAAGACTGCCAGTCCTGGACAAGTGAGCCAACCTGCCCCTACAGGTAGTGGAGAGCCGACCCTGGGCATCCCATCAGGGTGCCTGTTTGGCAGGGGCTTTAGGCTGAGGGTGGGAGCAGGCCTGCTCGGAACCCGTCTGCCTCTCCCTCTGAAGAACCCCCTCTGTACATAGGCAGAAGAGAAGGAGGCCTGGGTCTGGTAAAGGCCTGTGAAAGGCCTACCCCTACCCTGGGGCTGCCTCTGAGGAGTGGCTTGCCGTCCTTGGCTTGTGCACTCCTGTAAGTGGTTCTATATTCATCCATTTTTCATATAATTCTCTGTCTGCTCCCAAACAGAGAATTTCCTACACAGGAAAATCCATAGCCTTAGACTGGGTATCCTGTGACAAAGTAGTACACCTGAGCCAGGCCAATCTCCGAAAAGCCACAGATGTAGCCATGACTCTAGAGGATACATCGTTAGAATCCACTGCAGCGTGGAATTGCACCTTAGATGCCTCAATACCATCAAGAGCCACCTGTTCCAGCTCCTTTGCAAGCTGGCCAGGGACCTGTTTGGCTAAGGCCATGACAGTATCCCATCTAGATTTCTGGTATCTTGCAACATAAGCCATATAGTTTGCTTGTCTGAGTCCCAAGGATGCTGCCATGTATTGTTTTGGCCATGGCATCAATCTTCCTGGAATCCTTGTCAGGAGGATATGAAGCCAGTGGAATATTAGCTTTATCACAGGCTGCAGCCTGAACTACCAACATGACTGCATTGCTGTGAAAGAAAATCTGTATCAGGACCTGACAAAGTGTACCTCCTGTCCATCTTTTATCCACAGGAGGCACAGAATTAGAAGCTTTTAAAATTTTTACTGTTTGTTTTCTAAAAGATTTATGTAAAGGGATGGACAACCTCCTGGACTCTGGGATATCCATCATCTCCACATAGTCAGGCTCCTCTTGCTCATCCAAAGCCTCCTCTAAGGGAAGCTGGAGGGTCTCAGCAACTTTTTTATAAAACAAAAAATGAGAAGGGGACTCAGAAAGCCTAGGGGGAGACTCACCTGAAGGTCTGTCTGGGGAGATGTCCGGTTCAATGGGCACATCCAGACTTTCAAAGTCACATTCACACTGATCATAATCCTCATCCCCATCCTCTGGCTTCTATATCATAATCCTGAACCACTGGAACCGACCGAACCGACCTTTTGCCAGACAGTGGCGGTTCGGAGGGAACGGGGGACAGGGATTGGACAATCTGTATTGCCCTGGCTATCTCTGCAGCAGTTGGAGAAGGAATTTTGGACTCCAAACCTGCTGATTTTTTAGTTTTCTTTGCTGGAACTGGCTCCACAGAGCCAGCTTTTCGTTTGCCCAAGGAAGTCTCACCCTGGTCAGAGGGCACTCCCTCCGGTTCGGTTGGCACCGAACCGGGCTGGCCATCCGGGTCAGTGGACTTTTTGGCCTCTCGTTCCCTGAGCCTGCCCACTCTCTTGTCCAGGGTGGCTGCAGAGAAATTTTTACAAATCTGGCAGTCTGAATTGAGGTGGTCAAACCCCAGACAATAGACACATGTAGTGTGTGGGTCAGCCTTGGCAAAGGCTTCCCCACAGACACTACAGTGTTGAAACCCAGTGGGCCCGGTTTTTCTTTTGGGTTTCTCAGACATGATGCCAGCCTAACCAACAAACTTGCCCTTTTAATGGCAGTGCCAGGCAAGACACCCTTATCGGTTCCAAACCGTGTCACGGGTCGTGGAAAAACCTGTAATGAAATCCGTTTGTTTTAGAACCGATAAGAACCGGGAACCGCATTCTAAGAAGCCTTAAAAGGCTTTAAACTTAAATTTTAATACAATTCAATCGGTTCAACCGAACCGATAACACTTTACAAGTTCCACACAGAAAAAACCCTATCTATTACTTACGATTACCATAGACAGAGCTTGAAGCGATTGGTTTTGCGGTTAAAATAATTAAATCGCGGTTAAATTAAATCGAGAAATAGCGCTTTAAACCGAAGAAATGAACCGAGCAACAGGAGGAATCTCCGGAGCGACTGTTCAGTGAGGCGGAGTAAAGAATCTGACGGTTTCGGTTTGAAACCAACCTAACAGAGCTTCTGAACCGAGCTCGTGCTCTAAGCTCCATGCTCTGCATGGAAGTTAACTCTTTCACCTCCGGAGCAGTTCTAAGGCTGGGACAAACTGCAGTAGTCATAATATAGCAAGACTTCATGTTGTTTGAAACTATTCTACCTTAAATTTAGATCACATGAGGGAGGCCCTAAAGCAGCTAGAAACGTAGGGCGAAAACTGAGGGAACAAATATCCCAGGTGAACATCATTCAGATGCAGGATCCCAAAACAGGGAAGCTAGCCAAAAAAACCACAAGAGATTAGGGACATCCTAGAACAATTTTACCAAGACTTATACACTAAGGAACAGGAAGTGTCCCTGGAGGAGATACAGACCTATCTGGGAAGACTCCCCATTCCAAGAATCTCCCCCCAACAAGCAGAGGCCCTGCTGACCCCAATTAAGGAAGAGGAATTAATACAGGTTCTCAGGAAAGCCCACTCTCAGAAAGCACCAGGTCCGGATGGATACCCTTCAGAATTTTATTCTAAATTTAAAAAAACTTTTACTTCCCATATTAGTTCCTGTATTACATGCAAACTAGGAAGGTAACCCCCCTCCCCCCTCATGGCAAAATGCCATGATTTCAGCCATCCTAAAGCCCCAGAAAGATTTAAAACATCCTTCCACATACTGTCCCATATCAATGTTGAATTATGACTATAAGCTATTTATGTTCGTTATAGCTTCCAGAATTGACCATTTACTACCACCCATTGTTGATCTGGATCAAGTAGGTTTTATCCGAAGTTGCCAAGCACATGATGCTATTAGGAGAACCCATTTATTACTAGACTTTGCCTTGGAAAGGAAGATCCCACTAGTCCTAGTCGGACTGGATGCCGAAAAGGCATTTGATAGGGTCAGCTGGAATTTGTAATGGCAAATCCTGTCGTCATTCGGATTCCCGGGAGCCTTTATTCGTCAGCTGCGGAATCTCTATGATAACCCAAAAGCAAATGTAAAGGTGGACGGGGCACTCTCGGATATCTTGCAGATGTCTAGGGGTACAAGACAGGGTTGCCCACTATCACCAGCACTATTTGCACTATACCTGGAACCGCTTGCCACTGCCATTACAAACACCCCGAGTACTGAAGGCATTCCCATTGGGGGGCGCCAACATAAGATTTCGCTCTTTGCGGATGACATCTTATTAACAATAATAGAATCGCCCCGCTCGATCCCAGAAATTTGGAAATTACTAAATGAATTCAGCAGGCTAGCCGGCTATAAAATAAACACAACAAAAACTGAAGTTTTAACTTATAATTTTTTACCCCTTACCCAGCTTAAAAAAGAATTCCCCTTTCAGAAGCACAGGCAGGAGGTGAAATACCTTGGCACAAAATTAATCAAACACCCTATACATGCTGAAGTACTAAACCTTGAACCTCTAACATTAAAACGAA
Organism: Neoceratodus forsteri; assembly: GCA_016271365.2. Lineage (NCBI taxonomy): Eukaryota > Metazoa > Chordata > Ceratodontiformes > Ceratodontidae > Neoceratodus > Neoceratodus forsteri. Next base: position 84,841,514 of record JADMNL010000033.1, read on the forward strand.
TTGAAGACCTCGTACGTTGGTCCCACCTCCCTCTTAGTTTTTTGAATAGGATTGAGACAGTAAGACAGAACGTCTTCCCGCACATTTTATTCTTTTTATAGACCCTACCATTCAACACCCTCTAAAATTTACTTCCAAGCATGGGACAAAATGATTTCGAGATTTATTTGGAATGGAAGAACCCCGAGAATTAGATATTCGGTCCTACACCTAGCTAGGGAGCAAGGGGGACTTAACCTACCTAACCTCAGTAAATATGCCCTAGCATCGCAACGCAGTGTAGTTTTAAACTGGATAGACGTACGCTACCAGGCACACTGGAAAGAACTGGAACTATCATGGGAGACCTGCACAACCCACAAGAGATATTATCTGGAACCCCACCCCACCCCAAGAGCCAGAAAATGGGAGCTTTCCAAAACTCACGAGAGAACCTATAACAGCCTGGCTTAAAATATTAGACAAATTCCTCACTTGCTCAGAGAGATTATTCCTGAGCACTCCAACCCACAACGCAGACCTCCAGAGCCCCCCCGCCCCCGACATCATATCTGAAACAGTGGCAGAAATATGGGGTTACCCATGTTTTTCAACTGGTGGGGAGCACTGGCCTTCTTCTCTTCATCTCTCTACAAAGGGAATACCACCTCCCTAATAAATACTTTATTTCACATTTACAAATTAAAAATGATTTGCAGCCACATGAAGATTCTTTGGTGGATCAAATTAAAAACTCTTCACCGATATTGCAATTAATTATGGCCTACATCAAGGGAACACAGTTGGATCATTTGATCAGCAGAATATATAAAGCACTAGACAAGGGGAAAGGAGACTCCACAGATTCCATAAGAAACAAGTGGGTGGCTGAATTGCAGTTAGACATATCCGCAACAGCTTGGAACATTTCTGCATTGTCTGTATTAAAAACCTTTATAGCCCCACACTGGAGGAAATTCACCTGGAAACTTAGATACAGATATTTCAGGACACCAGCCCTTCTAAGCCACATGGGAGAAACAGGAGAGGGAAAATGTTGGAGGGGATGCAGGGAGGTCATGGCAGGCCAAAGTCATGTTCTCTGGTCTTGCTCAAAACTAATGCAATTTTGGACTACAGTATTAGAGGAATTAGGTGCAATATACTCTATACCAGACCTATTTACCCCATCATTTGTACTGACCTTCACCAAACCCCAAGGAATCCAGATCGATAAAAAAAGGCTAAAACAAATCACCAAATAGCTAATAGTGGCACACTAAACTATAACCAGGTTATGGATGACCACCAAGACACCTAACAACGAGGCCTGGATTTCCCTAACTTGGGAAATCTATGCACTAGAAAGACTTACAGCTAAAATGATAGACAAAACTGAAAAATTTGATGCTACCTGGCGGACATGGGTAGCTTTCCAACTACAACATTACCCAGATTTTGTACCATGAGAAATGAGAAACGTTTAAGGGGAACCGGTAGTAGGCTATAATGGGGACCTAGGATGAACTGCCTCAAAGTGAGTTAAAGATAACAAGAACAAGGAACTTATGCCGTGTCATACCCATGTGCCTTAGTAATTACTTAGACAACTGTGTAACAATAACCAAGAACTGGTTTTGTGATAACTTTGAACAATACCTCCAGTATTATAATGAATAATGATATACCAATATTATTGAATTTAAAGAATGAGAGGACAACTGGTGCTTTTTACTTCAATATTTATTTATTTTATCCTCCACCCCACAACATATACCTGTATGTAAATACTCATATGGAAAATGACTGTAATATACATAAAATGTTGAGATGCCTGTAGAATTATACATTCAAAAAAAAAAAGAATTAAGAATTAAATTTAAAAAAAGGAGGAAATTCATGACTCACTGCTGAGCATCACTAGTGAAGCCCAAAGTCCTTAGCCAGGAGGGGTGCCGGGTAAAGATACCGGCCACTGCTGCTCTAGAAGCAGTGTCAAAGGTGTCCATAGCAGCTTTAAGCTGCTGATTGTTGGACTCAGTGCCCCTGGTAATGGTCTAAAGAAGCTCTGAGTTAGTGTCTGACTCTGGGAGAGCCTCGACCGTTTCTTTGAACGAATGCCAGAGGATATACTCATACTGAGAGAAATGGCCCTGGTAACTAGCAATACATATGCCCAGGGTAGCAGCAGCAAACACTCGCTTCCCCAGAGTGTCTGTTTTACAAGATTTTTTATTTACCGGACAAGCCGTGGATTCCTGGGGAAGCACAGCTTTGTCATTTTCTGCCAGAATCACTAGGGCATCTGTGAAGGCTTGAGAAGCAAGGACTGGCCTGTCCTTGGTGTGTGTGTGTGGGGGGGAATGTACTTCCTATCTATGGACTTAGACACGGAAGGAATTAGTGCCGGTCTGTCCCACACCACTTGTGAAAGAGTCGCAAAAGAGGGTTGCACTGGTGGTGTCAGGTCCTCAGGAACTTCAGGAACATGCAGATACTGTAGGCACAAAAGCTTCCCAGGGTCCACCTCAGAAGTCTGGAGAGCAAGAGTGGAATTCATATTCTTCAGCAGAGATTTAAAAAAGAGGTCTTTGACCATAGGCTCAGCTGAAGTGGGGGGTTTACTCTCTATCCCATAAAGCAAGTCTTCATCCACATCGTGTGTCAGGCGCAGATCAGGATCAGACTCATCGCAGTCTCCCTCTACCCCAGAAGGAATAGTATAGGTAGGAAAAGAAGAAAAAAATACTCACCTTAGTAACTGTATTTCTTCTAATGGAGTCTTGCTGTATTCTGACAATTTGCAGTTAGCTCCATCTCTTGAACTGTACCGGAGAGTGAAGGGTTAAATTCTATGCCAGGCATAGAACGTTGGGCTCGAGCTTGGTTGAAAACTCTATGTCCTTCCAAACCCAAACTGTCAGATTCTTACGAGCTAAAACTCACTGACTAAATGTGGAAATTGTAAAAACTCCTAGTAGCCAACTGGCAACAAAGACTTTGGATTCCCCAAAAGACTCGAGTCAGGAAACCCAAAGAACCACAACCAGGTAATAAGAACTAAAAAACTCTTAATTAAACAAATACAAAGCACCCAACACAACAGGAGTGGGGTAAAGACACCCCTGGGGTGCAACACTGCACCTGCCCACCCACTTCCCAAAAACAGGTTCTGAGAAGGGAGGCAGGGAGGAAGGTCAGAATACAGCAAGACCCCATTAGAAGAAACACAGTTACTAAGGTGAGTAATTTTTTCTTCAAACAACATGAAGTCTTTCTGTATTCTGACAATTCGTAGACTACCAAGCAGTACCTCCAAGGAGGAGGGACAGAACCTATTTTGGGAATAGGCTCTGAAGTACTGCTGTGCCAAACCTAACATCACTCCTAGCCTGGATATCCAGTGAGTAATGCTTGATGAAGGTATGAACTGTTTTCCAGGTGGCTGCTTGACAGATTTCTAACAAGGGGATATCCCTAGCTTCAGCCAGAGATGCAGCTGTACCTCTAGTGGAATGAGCCCTCAGGCCTGAGGGTGCAGTTTTTCCCAGTTTTTCATAGCAGAATTGAATACAGGATACAATCCAACTGGCAATGGTTCTCTTGGTGGTGGGTTTTCCCTTACCTACTTCCCCATAAGTGAGGAACAACTGGAGGGAGTCAAACCTGTGACCCTTTGTATGTTCTATGTCGTAACTAAGGGTCATTTTAACATCTAAACTGTGTAGACCTCCGTTCCCCTGAGGAGGTGTGATCAGTGAAGAACTCAGGAAGAGACATAGATTGGTTTAAGTGGAAATCAGAAGCCACTTTAAGTAGGAACCTTCTATTGGTTCTAAGGACCACCTTATCTCTATGGAAAGAGATAACGTCAGGCTCCACTAACAGGGCTTGCAATTCACTGATACGTCTGGCAGAGCTAACAACAACCAAAAACACAGTTTTCCAAGTCAAGTACTTGAGCTCTGCTGAGGACATAGGCTCAAAAGGGGGTTGCATAAGCTGAGCAATGCAAATATAGCAAATCCCAGGCAGGAGCAGGATCCTTAAAAGGGGGATTGGTATGAAGCAATCCTTTGAAAAATGTACAGAATACAGGGTGAGATGACAGAGAAGAAGAAGACTTCCCCACTGACAGGAAAGCAGAAACAGCTGACAAATGAACTTTGAGAGTAGCTGGTTTGAGGCCTAGGCCATTAAGGTGAACCATATAATCCAGGACTGTAGACAACTCAGCAGTGTCTGGGGATATATGCTTCTTGGAACACCAAATGCTGAACCTTTTCCATTTGGAGTTGTAAGTTTTTCTGGTGGCAGGCTTTCGAGAGGCTTTGAGAATATCCAGTAACCCCTTGGGACAGATGCAAGTCTGCATACTCTAACTCTTCAAGAGCTATGCCTCGAGATTGAGTGACCGAAGATTGGGGTACCAAATCCTCCCCTGAGAGGAGGTTAACAGGTTGTAATTCCTGGGAAGAGATAGGGGAAGATGGACTGCTAGGGACAGCAACAGGGGGTACCAAGGCTGCCTGGCCCAGTCCGGAGCAATCAGAATCACTTTGCAAGGTTGTGACCTTACCTTGACTAGAACCTTGAACAGTAGAGGAAGGGAGGAAGGCATAAAGAAATCTCCTTCCCAGTTCAAAATCAGAGCATCCAGAGGGACTGAGCCCAAGACTGGAGGTCTGTAACAAAACAGAGGAAGTTGGTGATTGTCTGGGGCTGCAAAGAGATCTATCTCTGGAATGTCCCACCTTGAGAAAATCACCTTCAATACCAAAGGATCCAGAGACCATTCGTGATGGCTCTGGGAAATCCTGCTCAATGCATCTGCTAGCACATTGTCCTTTCCCGGAAGGTGGACTGCTACCAGAGAGGTCTGTAGGGAGTAAGGCAGGGACCATATTTTCATGGCCTCTGTGCACAAGGCCATGGACCGAGTGCTTCCCTGCTTGTTGATGTATCACATGGTGGTAGTGTTGTCCATCCTGACCTGAACCACCTTGTTCTGTACTGACTGAGAGAAAGCTTGTAGGGCAAGAAGTAATGTTCCGAGCTCCAGAAAGTTGATGTGAAGAAGGGATTCCTGAGGGGATCACAGTCCCTGGGCAGTGAGAGCCCCCAGATGGGCTCTCCACCCCAAAAGGGAAGCATCTGTGGTAAGAACCACAGACTGAGTCTAAGAGACAAATGGAACACCCTGCCTCAGACTGTCCAGGTCCTGCCACCACTGAAGGGCCTAAATTAAGGTCCGAGTAACAGGAAAGTACAGTTATGTAAGAACTCACCGTAACAGTAGATCTTCGAGAACAGCTCTTGCAGCAGGTTACACCATTAGGACTGAAGCCAGCAGGCGCCAGGACCCCAGGAAATTTTCTAGCTAACCCAATATTCATAGGACCTTGACATCAGTCCCACCCCTGCATCAGGCATAGTACATAAGTGGTGTTCCCCCAGAATCCCCAGTTCTCCCGCCGGAGACTCCCGGCCACTGGATGACATCAGAAGAGGAGACTGAGGATCCACCGTCAAATGACAGTCAGAAAGATGCTGAAAAATCTGATCCTAGGAGAAGGATGTTGGAACTAGAATCTACCTCCAGCAGGGATGGTGGGAGGGAAAGTACCTGCTGCAAGAGCTGTTCTCGAAGATCTACTGTTACGGTAAGTTCTTTTTTTTTTTTTTTTGAAATTTCTGTTTATTCCTCCTCCCTAGCCTGCCACCTCCGACCCTTCAGGGGGGACAACTGGACATCCCACTGCCCGGAACCCTACCCAAGCAGACCCCTGGCCCCATGGAGCCGCGGATTACCCCCTGGGCGGGGACGAGGCGAGGGGCTCAAACCCCGTTACTTACGTTTCGTCGGTTTGAGGTCTGCTGGGTGGGCACAGGCAAATCGTGGGAACGGCCATGGTCCTCCCATCTTCCCGGCTGAGGCAGGCTTGTTTCCGCGTTTTTCTTCCTCCCCGAGCAGCAGGTAACCTCCCCCGACGTCATGACGCACGCGCCGACGTCCATGCTGCTCAATGGCCGCCCATCCCCAAGTGGAGCTTGCAGTTCCTCGAGCCTCCGCTCGGGGTCTTGCAAGTGTCGGGCATCGGCCGAATCCCTCCCCAGAGAAGGCGAGCTGTCGTTGGACGCTCAAGCCTATCTCCCCCCGGCCGACCCACCGACGACCCGAGTCCGCTCCCGAACCCGGGTTGCCGACGTGGTGCGAGGTGTGGCGTCCAGCACCTCAACCCTCAGTGCCACCGGGCCGGCCTGTTACGGTAAGTTCTTACGTAACTGTACTATCTTACTTCGAGAAACAGCTCTTGCAGCAGGTTACACCATTAGGACTGATTCCCAAGCAATCCTGGAAATCCCACACCATTGGGAGGAGGGAAGGTAGAAATCCTTGTACGAAAACAAGTCTAGGACAGAAGTCCCTGAAGGACTGCTAGACCAAAACCTGCTCTTCGCCTCGATGCAGTGTCCAGGCTATAATGCCTGATGAAAGTGTGTACGGAGCTCTAAGTAGCTGCAGCACAAATAGCTGAGGTGGACACGTTCTTTAAAGCTGCAAAGGAGGTAGCCACCCCTCTGGTGGAATGACCCTTAACCGTGCCCGGTAAGGGTTCATTACGCTTTTGGTAACAGAACGTGATACACTGAATGAGCCACCTGGATAGCGACTGTTTCGAAACAGGAGCACCCATCATCCTGTGTGCAAAGGAGACAAAGAGCTGATCCGATTTTCGGTGGTGTTTTGTTCTGGTCAGGTACTATCTGAGACACCTATGCACATCTAAAGTGTGCAGGAGGGCTTTTTCCTCGATTATAGTACTTTAGAAAGTACACTGGTAGATCGATATCCTGATTAAGGGTGAGTCAGTTTGAAAAATACAGTAAGTTCTGTAGTCATTGCGTGCTAGTTAGAGACCGAGAGGCCAATGCTGGCGAGTCGACAGCGGGAAAAGAACTGGGGATTCTGGGGGACCGCCCCCTTATGTACTATGCCTGACGTCGGGGGTGGGACCAACGTCGGGGGTGGTCCCCGCTGAATATTGCTAGCTAGAAAATTTCCATGGGGTCCTGGCGCCTGCCAGCTTCAGTCCTAATGGTGTAACCTGCTGCAAGAGCTGTTTCTTGAAGTAAGATCTAGCTCGGTAAGAGGAGCTTTCCTTTCGGACCAAAAGGTTCTCAGATGGAACTGAATGTCCTTCATCTGAAACCTGGCCCCTTGGACCACTGCTGTGGAAGCTGCCATGTGGCCCAGAAGCTGCAGAAAATGCCTTGCTGGTCGAGAAAACCAGAGAGAGAAAAGAAGAGGCCAGCTGAGAGATGGCTTTTGCCTTTTCCAAAGGAAGGAAGGCTCTTGCCTTGAGGGTGTCCAGCTCTGCTCCTATAAAAATGAGGAGCTGTACTGGCTCGAGAACTGACTTGGGAAGATTGAAAAGGAACCCCAGGGAAGTGAGAACTTTCTGGGCAACCTGCAGATCTGACTTGACTTGGTCTGAAGACTGGCCCACCAGAAGCCAATCGTCCAGATATGGAAAAATAGAGATTCTTTTCCTTCTTAAAAAGGCTACCACTACTGCTAGGCACTTTGTAAACACCCTTGGAGCTGGGGTTAGACCGAAGGGCATTGCTCGGAACTGATAATGGCCTGAGGGCAATTCGAACCTGAGGTACTTTCTGTGGGAGCACCTGATGGGAATGTGAAAATAGGCATCCTTGAGGTCCAGGGAGGCTAGCCAGTCTCCTGGCCTCAGAGGGAAGAATGATTCCCAGAGTCATCATCTTGAATTTTGGCTTTACTAGGTGCTTGTTTAGGTATCTTAGATCTAGGATGGGTCGCCACTCCCCTGTCTTTTTCGGGGGTAAGGAAGTACCTGGAGTAAAACCTTTGCCCCTGTATGGAGTAGAACTCTCTCTCTCTATGGCTTAAAGCCAGTAGAGACAAAACCTCTGCCTCTAGAGCAAGGGTTTCTGAAGTATTTGCAGGTGGAAAGGATCTGGGTCTCAGTTTGGAAGATGAAACTGAGAACCAGCCCCTGGCTTACAACCTCCAGGACCCACTTGGCTGAGGTAACAGACATCCAGTCCTGGACAAAGTAAGCCAGCCTGCCTCTTACTGGAATTCGGGAGTCGACCCGGGCTGACACATCAGGGTGTCTGCTTGGCAGGAGCCTTAGGCTGAGCGGTGGATGCAGCTCTGCTCATCCTCCTGCCTCTCCCTCTGAAGAACCCCCTCTGAGAAAAGGAAGAGGAGGCCTGTGCCTGGTAGAAAGGCCTGTGAAAAGGCCTGCCCTACCCCTATCCCTAGCTTTCTGCCTCTGAGGAGTTGCCTGCCTCTCCTTGGCCTGGGCACTCCTATAAGTGGTCCTGTACTCATCCATTTTCTTCATGTAATTCTCTGTCTGCTCCCCAAACAGAGAATTACCCACTACAGGGAAATCCATGGCCTTAGCCTGGGTGTCCTGCGAAAGGCTAGTACATCTGAGCCAGGCCATTCTCCGAAGAGCCACAGATGTAGCCATGACTCTTGATGACACATCACTGGAGTCCACAGCAGCATGAAACTGCACCTTTGATGCCTCAATCCCATCAGCAGCCACCCCCTCCAGCTCCTTGGTTAGCTGGGGGGAATCATGTTTAGCCAGTACAGTGTCCCACCTGGACTTCTGGTACCTAGATGTATAGGACATATAATTAGCCTGCCTGAGTCCCAAAGATGATGCCAAATACTGTTTCTTTGCCATGGCATCTATCTTCCTGGAATCTTTGTCTGGGGCGGGGGGGGGTGAAGCCAAGGGGATGTTTGCCTTGTCACAGGCAGCAGCCTGCACTACCCCAACATGGCTGCATTGTTGGTAAAGAAATTCCGTATCCGAGCCTTACAAGGTGTACCTCTTGTCCATCCTCTTGTCAACAGGAGGTACATAGTTGGGAGACCTAAGTATTTTTTATGTCTGTTTCCCAAATGAACTATGAAGGGGAATAGACAGTCTCTTAGACTCTGGGATGTCCATCATCTCTATGAAGTCAGGCTCCTCTTGATCCTCTACAACCTCCTCAATAGGAAGCTGGAGGGTTTGAGCCACTTTTCTGTAGAACAGAAAGGAGGAGGGGACTCAGAAAGCCTAGGAGGGGAAACACCAGAAGGTCTGTCTGGGGAGCTGTCCGGTTCCACAGGCACATCCAGACTTTCACCGTCGAAATCATCCTCTTCAAAATCCCCCTGCTTATCAAACTCCAGTTTGTAAAAATCTTCAGGGGAATAATCCTGAACCGGGGGAACTGACCGAACCGAACCTCTGCCAGAACACGCTGGATTGGTCGGAACCGGACAAAGCATTTCCACAATCCGAATCGCTTTGGCTATTTCTTCAGCAGTCGGAACATGCAGCTCTGGCTCTGAACTGGCCGATTTATCATTTTGTTTTCCTTTTCTAGGAACTGATCCCTCAGGATTGGCTCTCCTCTTGCCTGAAGAAGTATCACCCTGGTCAGAAAGCACTCTTTCTGGTTCAGTAGGAACTGACCCGGGCTGGCCATCCGGGTCAGCGGATTTCTCGGCCTCCTTATCCCTAAGTCTACCTAACCTTTTCTCCAGGGTAGACTTAGGGAAATTCTTACAAATTTGGCAGTCTGAATTGAGGTGGTCAAACCCCAGACAGTAAACACAGGTGGTGTGGGGATCGGCCCTAGCAAAGACCTCCCCATAAACACTGCAGTGTTGAAACCCAGTGGGCCTGGATTTTTTCTTGGGTTTCTCAGACATGGCCAACCTAACCAACTTACCCTTTATATGGCAACCGGCAGGCAAGACTCCCCTAATGGTTTCACACTGTGTCACGGGTGATGGAAAAAAAACGCTAAAATTAAGTTTTTCTTAAAACCGATACGGACCGGTAACCACACACTAACTTTTTCCTTTTCAAGATCTTACTAAAAGCTGAACTGATCGGAAACATTTTCACAATTTCCACACAACAGCTACTATTCTAAGTACTTACAGTACCACAGACAGAGTCTTGAACCGAAGAACGGAACAAAAATCAGACTAAAACTGAAACTTTAACTGTGAAGAACCGAGCTGAAGGAGAAATCTCAGGAGCGACTGTTCAGTGAGGCGGAGTAAAGAATCTGACGGTTTGGGTTTGAAAGGACACAGAGAGTGTTTTCAACGAGCTCGAGCCCAACATTCTATGCCTGGCTTAGAATTGAACCCTTCACTCTCCGTGGCAGTTCAAGAGCTGGAGCTAACTGCAAATTGTCAGAATACAGCAAGACTTCATGTTGTTTGAAGGGAGAAAAGCTGAAAGTGCCCCCCTGGAATTGGAGTCGAGAACCCCGGCACCTGAGACGGAGCCAGCGCCAAAAGTGGCACCGCCAAGGCTGGAGCTATGTAAGGCACTGCAACCGGCGTCGAATGAGCGCCTGGAGTCCCCAAACCCAACATTGGGACACCTGAAGGTCATGACACCACTGGAGATCTGAAAGTATGAAGAGGAGTAGGAAGAGAATGCAGTACCTGTGCTGACCCCTGCGCCCCAGCCATGTGAGAGGGAAAGGCACGAGGGAGTGGTGTCGACTGCACCAAAGGTGTTGAGTGATCAAACTGACCCAACCGCTCCACCCGCAGGCCAATGGCCAAAGGCCCTGCGACCGAGTCTGCAGGCAAAGGCAGTTGGGACAACCATCAGACCCACTACTCCTTAAGAGGAGCCCAATGATGAAACTGCTCACTGGAAGACCCCTCGGGTGGGGAGGGACTCCGGAGCTGAGGACCGTGGCTGCTAGGGACCGAGGCCACAGGTGACCCCGATGGAGGCAGGGTTGGCCTACCATCCCCTGCTACCGATGATCTCCGTGCAGATGTACCAGAGGGCAACCTCGAGCGGTACCACTTCTTCAACTGGTGGGAGGAAGAAGAGCTTGAGGCTGAGCGGTGGCAAGCCCCTGACAAGGTTTGGGAACAGACTAGCTTCTTTTTGAGCTTTCGGGAGGATTACCCTTCATCCCGAGCACTGGACTGCCCGTGGTCAAACCCCCCTCTGAAAAGGGCGGCGGACCGGACCCAGACCCACTGCCAAAACAGCTTTCAAGTGAAGTCTTCCTACCGTCACTGGCACCGTTCATAGTCAACTCTGTCGATGGTGGGCTGAAGAAGACTTTTCTTCATTACTTCACTTTAAACAAAACAAAAAAATGTATATATATTTTTTTAAATAAATACTACTAAAAACACTAAAACAAAATCAAATACTGAACGACTGAGCTGCTGCTGTATAGACGTGAAGATTTAACTCCCGGTGGGTGAGCGTCATCATCGCTGAAGTGCACTCGATGGCGGGAAAAAAGGAACTGAGGTGGTTGGAGGTTGATGCCGATATTGCCTATACAACGTGAGCCAGCCTTGCGTCACCGCGCATGCGCAGTCCTACATTGGCACCAGCCCTCCTGAAGATTTTTGGCTCCCGCTGGATCCTAGCACCTCCGGCGTAGTCCCATTAGTGTGAATGAGTGGTGGAGACCTTTAATCCAGGAAGACCTAGAGTGGGTGAGGAATAGTACCCTCGGAGACATCCTGTATGCATTAGTATATTTTTAATGAAGTCTGATTTTCTGTTCCGCTTAATTTTGGAAAGAAGGAAAATTTTGAAATTTGTTGAGTGAAACATGCTAAAAAGTGTATAAATGCATTATAATTAATGGGTCTCCCCTTTTGCTATAGAGAAACCGTGGCATAATGTGCCATTATAAAGGAGTGTTTATAAGGGCAAACACGTGCACAGTTCTCCTCCCTCTATGCATGTGTCCACTCCAGCGTCTCCCATCCTGGCTTACCGCTTCCTTCTTGCCCGAAACCCAGCTGCCAAAAAAACACGGTGGTAAGTAAAGTTATACATAAAAAAAGAACTACTGTTTTTACAGATGGAGGATAGCAAAATATTTAAAAGAAAAAAAAAGTGAAACCGCTGAAAACAAAAATCTGCCAACCGGACGAAAAGTAAACTGGAGCGTGGCCACACCGAAACTGCGGCTATTTTATATAATTGCTGTGGCCAAAAAGAGGAGTCCCAACAATGATATAAAATAAAATATGGGGTAGAGTGTTAAACTCGAACTTTACACACACCCTTGGGGTTAGATGCTTTGCACAAACCTCTCGAGCTTCGCTCTCGGGGTTTATACAGCATCTAACCCCTCGGGTGTGTCTAAATTCTCGTTGAACACACCACCCCATACTTTATTCTATATGTAATGTATAAAAGCTGAGTTTTAAATAAAGTTTACAAAAAAAAATCCTCCTGGCTAAGCACATAGCAATTAAAAAACACACCCTGTAGGACAGAATGTCAAGTGACACTGACAAAAGAGGTTCAAAGGGTTCTTCAGGGTTTTATTTAACTCTAAAAATTGATTAGCATTTTGCTCATAAAAGTGCTAAAACATTGTAAAAATGCATAACACTTGCCTAATTGTGTTTAACAAACATAATACTTCTAGAAAACCTATATAAATACTTCTATAGTTAGTATTGTCCCAGGAAAAAAACTGCTAATCAATTATTTAAAACCCTGTTCTTTACAAAGAGTATTCAAAACCAGATTCAAATCCTGTGGAGGGACATGTGATTGGAACAGAGGTTGGTTTCTGCTGACTGCTTGTAGGAATCGGATAACCTCCTGGTTAGTCCCTAAAGACGAGCCCATGGAGGCTCCAAGTGCCGACACCTGACCTCTCAAGGTGCTCAGTGCCAAACTTTTGTTCACTCCTGCCTACAAAAAATCCGAACTCTGCAAAACTGCTGCTTTAGACAGCAGGATATTGTTCTCTCTGGCCCAAACCAGAAAAGTGGTCCATATACAAGCATAAGCTGCAGATGTGGAGTTCTTCCTGGCGGCTATTAGGGTATCCACTACCCTTCTGGAAAAACCCTGTTTCAGAAGTCTCCTCCTTTCAGAAGCCAGGCCACGGGCTGCATTGCCTCTAGATTTGGATGCAGAATGGGGCACTGGGGGACAGGGCCACCCAGACTGGGAGTTAAAACGGTGCGTGTTGAGCTAGATTCTCTAGGTTTAAGAACTCCGGCCTTCTTGGCCTTTCTGCAGTTATCAGAAGAAAGCTTCCTTTTGAGTGTCTTATTTTACGTGCGACATTGGATTTTGTAATGGCTTTTAAGTCAAACAAATAGAAGATACTGCTACTACTACTGTGACCTTGGGGAAGAGCGGCAGAGGAGAGAAGGCATATGCTCTGCAGAAATTCCACCTCTGTGACGGAGCATCCACTGCTTCTGCCTGTGGACACTGGTATCAGCTGAAGAACTGCTGCATTTGAGCATTCTGGCTGGAGGTGAACAGGTAGATCTGTGGATGACCAAACCTTCTGCACAGAAGGTCAAACACCTCCAGGTTCAGCATCCACTCCCCTGGGTGGACATTCTCGTGACTTAGCCAGTCAGCCTGAATGTTCAACTCCCCTGCCAAATGAACTGCCAAAAAAGATAGGAGATTCTCCTCTGCCTACAGTATCAGGTCAGTTACTTCTCTTAGCATCTCTCTGCTCTTTGTGCCTCACTGATTGTTTATATACACCACTGTAACAGTGTTGCTTGACCTTATTTTCACGACTTTTGACTGTATCAGCTTGCGAAAATGAAGGAGAGCAAGGCGTACAGTCCTCAGCTCCAAGACGGTCATGTGCAGGTACTGTTCCTGCATAGACTGAGGCCCCCTGAATGGGGAGATGGTCCAGGACTGCACCCCACCTGACAAGCTGGCATTGGTTGTCAGGGTTACCTCTGGTAGGGTTTCTAAGGGGAACCCCTTGCTTAGGTTCTCTGAGCTCACCCACCAATTCAGCGACTGACAAGGTGGGGGGGGGGGGGACTGGAATCATGGCTTGATAATCCTCCTAGGTAGGGTCCCAGGCTGCCAGCAGCTCAGTTTGAAAGGGTCGCATGTGTATGCAAGCCAACAGAATTAGTTATATTGCTGCAGTCATGAAACCCAAAATCCATAGTAGGCTGTGAGCTGAAGCTGATGACTGGCTCAACCAGTGGACCTCTCATTTCAGGGTCTCTTTCCTGGTTGCTGGGAGGAAGACCTTCTCCTTGCCTAGCCTGGACATTGCTCCCAGGTGCTCCAGGGTCTGAGATGGGTTGGGAGAGCTTTTCTCCTGACTGACTACCCAGCCAAGGGACTCCAAGATCTCCCAGGGTCCTAGTCACTACTTCCCTCGCCAGTGAGGCAGAAGGTGCTTGAATGAGCAAGTTGTCCAGCTAAGGACAGATGTCTCTTCTGCTGTAGTCATGCTACCAGGACTATAAGCACCTTTGAGAACACCTTGAGGGCTGTTGCCAGCCCAAAAGGAGGCACCCTGTACTGGAAGTGTTGCCCCAGAACTGTGAACCTGGGGAACTTTTGGTGAGACTGCCCAATGGGAATGTGGAGATGTGCATCCCTCAGATCTATGGATTCTAAATAATCCTCCGGCTGGACAGCCCAGAAGACTGACTGTAAGGACTCCATCTTGAAAGTCGTGTGGCAAATAGACTTGTTTAAGTGCTTCAAGTCCAGAAGAAAACATTAGTCACCGCAGTAATCTTCTTTCTTCCAAAGGGTCCTTTAGCATCAGTAACTTTTTTTGCACTTAGCTGGCTGGGTGTAACTGCCCCGGAGGTGTGCCATTAAGAGAGATTTAAATGAGCTTAGGCCAAGCCAACCAAAAGACAGGAGGAGTGTGAGCTGAGTGAGAGCTGTTGAAGGCTTCAGAATTTTTTCAAGGAAAAATGAGGGCAAATGCCCTGAAAAAGAATCAACAGGATTCAAAAAACATGCAAATGTCCACAAAAGTGGAAACAGAAACAATAGAAACACGAGTTAAAAACTCATCAATAAGAAACTCCAAATTTGGTAAAAGGTAACATAAAGAGCCCTTCTCCGACAGGTGAACAGGGGAGGAAGGGTGGGAGCTTACTGATGCTAAAGGACCCCTTGAAAGAAAGAAGATTATTGCGATGAGTAATTTTTTCTTCTTACCCCAGGAGTCCTTTAGGATCAGTAACTGTTTTTGCAGACTACTGAGAAGTTCTAAGTGGGAGGTGGGCAGAGAACCTACTTAGGAAAGAAGCTCTGCAGAACCACCCTTCCAAATCTGGCATCAGATCTGGTCAACACATCCAAACTGTAGTGTTTCACAAAGGTGTGCACAGATTTCCAGGTAGCTGCTTTGCAGATATCCAGTAGGGGAATGTCCCTTACTGCTGCAAGCGAGGCTGCAGTGCCCTGTGGAGTGGGCCATGAGCCCCACTGGAGGTTGTTGACCAGCTTTCTCACAGCAGAATCTAATACAAGAGACCAACCAACGAGAAATAGTTCTCTTGGTAGCTGGTCTTCCTCTGCCTACATCCCTGTAGGTGAGGAACAACCGAATGGAAGAGCCTCTGAACTGTCTAGTATGCTCTAAGCAGTGAAAGATGTCTCTTTTGACATCCAACCTGTGGAGCTTTTGCTCGCCAGGAGTGGATGGCTCAGTAAAGAAGACAGGCAGAGTAATGGACTGATTCAAGTGAAACTCTGAAACCACCTTTGGCAGAAATTTCCTATTTGTCCTGAGCTCAACTTTATCGTTGTGAGGGATGATGTAATTTGGCTCAGTGCACAGGGCCTGTAGCTCTGAAATCCTCCTGGCAGACGTAATGGCTGCCAGGAAGACGGTCTTCCAAGTTACAACCTTGATGTGGGCCATGGACATAGGCTCGAAAAGGGTGGATTCAGGAGCCCATCTATGCAAAGGTTCAGGCTCCAAGGAGGAACGAGCTCCCTGGTTGGTGGCTGGAGGTGCAAGAGGCTTTAGAAAAACTGTTTAAAAATGTTGTGGGAAAAAACTGATTTATTTTTTCCCACCGAAAGGTAGGCTGAAATTGCCTCCAGGTGTAGCTTGAGTAAAGATGGTTTCAAGCCTGATGTCTGTAGGTATACCAGGTAGTCTAGCAGCTGAGGGTCTGAAGCTGACAGGGGTTCGACCTTTTGACTCTTGCACCAGAGGGAAAACCTTTTTCATTTGGCTGCATAAGTCTTCTTAGTGTTCGGTTTTTTAGCCATCCTCAGTATCTTAAGGACCTGTTCAGAGTACTGCGAGGATGGAAACTCTAACTCCTCAAGAACCAGGCCTTGAGGTGAAGAGAGTGTATGTCTGGGTACTGCACTCCTGTCTAAGGTAGGGTCAGCAGGGAGTGAGTTGGAGGCAGGCGAATGTGCCTGTTGCAAGACACTGACAGAAGGAGAGGGTACCAGGCTTGCCTGGGCCAGTCCGGAGCCACTAGGATCATCAATGCAGGCTGCTGAGTTTCAGCAAAACCCTGAATATCAGGGGAAAGGGAGGAAATGCGTATAGGAACCTCCCTGACCAGTTCAGGAACAGGGCATCCAGAGGAAGTATTCCAGGAACTGGGGGCCTGCAACAGTACTGAGGAAGCTGAAAATTGAGAGGAGAGGCAAACAGATCCACATCTGGTATGCCCCACCGCCTAAACACTGTGGCTAGTACTTGCTTGTTCAGTGTCCATTCGTTCTGGCCTTGACTGATGCGGCTTAGAGCATCCGTCAGAGTACTGAGTTTGCCTGGGAGGTGAATAGCCGAGAAGCTGACTCCCAGGGAGAAAGCTAGAGACCAGAGCTTCAGAGCTTCCAAACAGAGTATTCCTGATCTGGTACCACCCTGCTTGTTTATGTAGAACATTGCAGTGGTGTTGTCCAGTCGAATTTGAACCGCCTGCTCTTCTATGCTGGGAGTGAAAGCTTTAAGAGCTAGTAAGACTGTTCTGACTTCCAAAAGATTTATGTGCAATTGTAACTCTTCGGGAGTCCAGCTGTCGCTTACTGAGGTGCTGTCCTAATGAGCTCCCCAGCCCAAAAGGGAGGCATCTGTGGTGATCACCTTTGTGGAAAGAGGAGTTTGAAAGGGAACCCCTGCCTGCAAATTTGCAGGGTTCTTCCACCACAGCAAGTTTTGGAGGAACTGCTCCAACACACGTATCAACTTTGAAAATTTGTTGCTTCTCTGAGACCAGTGAGCTCTGAGGTAGGCTTGCAGGAGTCTCATCCTGTACCTGACCCCTGGGACTACTGCAGTCATAGAGGCCATATGTCCTAGAAGTTTGAGGAAATGTCTGGCTGGTCGTAGCTGTCTCTGGGTGAAAGACTGCCACTGAAAGGAAAATGAATTCTTTCCTGAAGGAGGAAAGCATATCCCTTCTGAGTGTCCAGCTGGGCCCCTATGAAGGTCGGCAGCTGGGTTTTGGGTTCCGGGTGAGATTTCTTTAGATTTACCAGGAAACCCAGAGACTCCAGAGTGCGTTCTGTAAGGAAGAGTCCTTGACCTGGCAAGGAGTCTTTACTGCTATGAGCCAATCATTCAGATAGGGGTAGAAAGCGACACCCAGTCTCCTGAGATGTGCTGCTACCACTGCGAGACACTTGGTAAAGACTCGAGGCCGAGGACAGACCAAAGGGCACTGCGGTGAACTGACAGACCCGAAGGAAGTTTGAACCTGAGAAACTTCCTGTGAGATCTCCTTATGGGTATGTGGAAGTAGGCGCCCTTTAAGTCTAGGGAGGCTAGCCAGTCTCCCTGCTGTAAGGACTGTATGACCAGTGACAGAGTGATCATTTTGAATTTTGTTTTTTTTCCAGATATTTGTTTAAATATCTGAGATCTAAGATAGGTCGCCACTCCCCAGTTTTCTTTTGTGTCAGAAAATACCTGGAGTAGAGGCCCTTGCCCTTCTCATGGGTGAGGACCCTCTCCACTGTTCATAAAGCCAGAAGGTTTTGTACCTCCATTTCCAACAGTGGTATCTGTGTTGGGGACAGAGGTCTTGACACCTGGGTATGCTTGAGGTCTGGCAGCTGCTTGAACTGTAATGACAGCCCCTTCTCCACTATTTCCAGCACTCACTTGTCCAACGTGATGAGGGACCAGTGCTGAAGATAGTGGAAGAGTCTGCCTCCAACCGGAAGCGGGGAGGCAACCTGGACACTCACATCAGGACTTAGACTGAGAGGCAGATGGCTGGGTAGAGGTGGCTCTTCTTTGGCCCCTTCTGCCCCTGCCTCTGAAAGACTCCCTGTACTGGCTGAAGTCAGACTGGGGACAGGGATTGTAAGGCCTGGGAACAAAACTTCTGCCCCTACCGCCCCTGGGACGGGATCTCTGAGGGGTGGCGGGCTTAGGCTTGGAAGAGTGGCTCTGCCAGGAGGCCTTGTACCCATCGACTTTTTTCATGTAGTCAGTGGTTCTGTAATCAAACAACATATTTTGATCACAGGGAAAATCCATGGCCTTGTTCTGAGTGTCTGTGGTCAGACTGGTTGTTCCAAGCCAGGCCAAACATCTCAGAGAGACAGCATGGGCCATCGCCCTAGAGGCTGCATCATTGTTGTTGTTTGCCATGTGGAATTGGTACATAGTAGTTTCCAGGGCAGTTTTTGATGTATCCACCAGCTCCTGCACCATAGAATCTGATCCATTGCGGGCGATAGCCTGGACAGATTTCCAAAGGGCTTTCTGATATTTGGCTGTGAATGTCATGTAAGAAGAAAGTCTGAGAAGAAGGGAAGCTGTGCCATACATTTTCACTGCTGTAAGACAAATTTTCTTGGACTCCTTGTCGGGGGCGAGGAGGACAAGAATACTCCAGCTTTCTCACAAGCTGCCTGCTGCACTATACTCTCGTGGCTAGGGTGTGCAAACAGGAACTTGATACCATTTTTAGACAATTTATATTTTCTCTCAAGCCGCTTATCAACCCTTGATACTGAAGTGGGGTGTTGAAGCACCTTCATGGTATTTTTTCTAAATGCATTATAGATAGGGATGACCAGGGTCTTTGAGGATGAAAGACCCTTCATCTCCCTATAATCTTCATCTTCATAGACATCCTGGTTGGGCTCCTGCGTAGGGAGGTCCAGGGTGTCCAGCATATTTTGTATAAATGTAAACAGAGGAAGGATCCTCGTGGTCACCCGGGGGATCCCCAAGATGAGGGTCCGGGGACTCCTGGGGCTCAAGGCCCTCAAATTCCATGTCAGGGGCATCATAAAATTGATCATCATCTGTGTCACCCTCACAGTCTACAGAAGAGAGAACTGTGGAAGAGTGCTTGCCAGCCCCAGTAAATCGAGAACCCATCTTTTAAAGGGTCTGAAACAGTTGCCATGCTTTTTCCATATCTTGCACAGTTGGAAGAACCTGCGCAGTCTGTAAGTGTTTTGTTTTTCTGTATGCTTTAAGCTGCCTGCTGTCTCACTATTGGCTTCTCCAGGAGCAACGGAAGCATATTTGACTTGACAGAGTTTCTTTTTAGCCACTTCAACAAAGGCTTGATCAAGCTTCCTTTTTTTGTCATTCTTTATTATTTTTCAATTTGTGAGGAACTTCATCTTTGGAAGCTTTTTTTTTTGGCTGGGATCTGGAAGGTTCCTCAGCACCTCTGCTTCTGGTATTAGTACTTTTGAATGGTCCCTCATCGGAAGCCTTTGATTTATCCTCATTCATAATAAATCAAAGGCTTGTCTGCTTTGTTTGCCAATTTAAGCAAAGCAAACCAGTCCTGGACCTACGAACTGAGTGCAGGTTCCTGTGAATCCACTGACACAGAGCCTGAGACCACAGTCTCCACAGCATTCCACACATCCACTGTTCTAGAGCCTGAGAGTAAAACTTCCACAGTGCTTTCACAAATCTTCCAACCCACAGTCTGACAGCACTATCTCCACAGCACTCCCGTGAATCCACTGCCATATAACCTGAGACCACAGCTTCTACAATATTCCATAGATTCACTGTCCTAAAACTGTAGCCTACCCCACCCCTTCTTGCACCCAAGAAAAGCATAAGACTTCACTGAGATGATCAAGCCAGAGTGCTGTTAGCCCACAGGAGGCCAAGAAGAAAAAATTACTCGCCTTAGTAATTACATTTCTTCTAATGGAGTCTTGCTGTATTCTGACAATCTGCAGTTAGCTCCAGCCTTTGAACTGCCCCAGAGCGTAGAGTGTTAATTTTCTATGCAGTGTATAGAACGCTGAGCTCGAGCTTGGTTGAGGTCTCTGTCTGCAGCACTTTGAAACCCAACTGCCAGATTCTTACGAGCAACCACTCACTATGTGGAAACTGTAAAATTTTTAACTAGTCAAATGGCAACAGAAAGTTTTGGATTGCCAAAGGAAGACTCAAGTCAAGAAACCCAAAATTAAAACCTATCCAAAATAAAAGCTTATAAAACAAAGGACCCAGATAAAGTGGAGGGTGTGCTTGAAGCACCCCTTGGGTGCAACACTGAGCCTGCCCACCCACTTCCCAAAAACAGGTTCTGAGAGGGGAGGCAGGGAGGGTGGTCAGAATACAGCAAGACTCCATTAGAAGAAACACAATTACTAAGGTGAGTAATTTTTTCTTCAGACAACATGAAGTCTTGCTGTATTCTGACAATCTGCAGACTACCAAGCAGTACCTCCATGGAGGAAGGACAGAATCTACTTTGGGAATAGGCTCTGAAGTACTGCTGTGCCAAACCGAGCATCACTCCTAGCCTAGATATCCAGAGAGTAGTGCTTGGTAAAGATATGGACTGTTTTCCAGGTGGCTGCTTGGCAAATTTCTAACAGAGGGATATCCCTGGCAGCTGCCAGGGAAGCAGCTGTACCTCTTGTGGAATGAGCCCTTAGGTCTGAGGGTGGAATTTTTCCAAGTTTCTCATAGCAGAATTTTATACAAGAAACAACCTACCTGGCAATAGTTCTCTTGGTGGCAGGTTTGCCCTTTCCCACTTCCCCATAAGTGAGGAACAACTGGAGGGAATCAAACCTGTGACCCTTTGTACGCTCTATGTAGTAGCTAAGGGCTTTTTTAACATCTAAACTGTGTAGCCTACTCTCTCCTGAGGAAGAATCACCAGTGAAGAAAACAGGGAGAGACATAGACTGATTCAAATGGAAGTCAAACTACTTTGGGCAGGAACCTCCTATTGGTTCTAAGGACCACTTTATCTCTATGAAAGGAGATAAAATCAGGTTCCACTGACAGGGCTTGCAATTCACTGATATGTCTGGCAGAGGTAATGGCTACCAAAAACACAGTTTTCCAAGTCAAGTGCTTAAGCTCTGCTGAGGACATAGGCTCAAAAGGGGGTTGCATAAATTGAGCAATGCAAACATTTAAGTCCCAGGCAGGGGCAGGGTCCCTAAATGGAGGATTGGTATGAAGCAATCCTTTGAAAAATTTACAGAATACAGGGTGAGATTATAGTGAGGAAGGCTTTCCCACTGACAGAAAAGCAGAAACAGCTGACAAGTGTACCTTGAGAGTAGCTGGTCTGAGGCCTAGGCCATTAAGATGGACCATATAATCCAGAACTGTAGGCAATTCAGCAGTGTCTGGAGATATATGCTTCTTGGAACATCAAATGCTGAATCTTTTCCATTTGGAGTCATAAGTCTTTCTGGTGGCAGGCTTGTGAGAGGCTTTGAAAATATCCAGAACCACTTGGGACAGATGCAAATCTGCATACTCTAACTCTTCAAGAGCCATGCCTTGAGGTTGAGAGACCGAAGATTGGGGTACCAAATCCTCCCCTGAGAGGAGGCTAACAGGTTGTAATTCAAGGGAAGATACAGTGGAAGACGGACTGCTAGGGACAGTAAGAGGGGGTACCAGGGCTGCCTGGCCCAATCTGGAGCAATCAGAATCACTCTGCAGGGTTGTGACCTTACCTTGACCAGAACCTTGAACAGCAGAGGAAAAGGAGGGAAGGCATAGAGAAATTTCCCTTCCCAGTTCAACATCAGAGCATCCAGAGGGACTGAGCCCAAGACTGGGGGTCTGCAACAAAACAGAGGGCGTTGGTGATTGTCTGGGGCTGCAAAGAGATCTATCTCTGGAGTGCCCCACCTTGAAAAAATCACTTTCAACACCAGAGGGTCCAGGGACCATTCGTGATGGCCCTGGCAGATCCTGTTCACTGCATCTGCTAGCACATTGTCCTTCCCTGGAAGGTGGACTGCTATCAGAGAGGTCTGCAGAGAATAAGCCAGGGACCACAATTTCATGGCTTCCATGCGCAAGGCCGTGGACAGAGTGCCTCCCTGCTTGTTGATGTACCACATGGTGGTGGTGGTGTCTGTTCTGACCTGAACCACCTTGTTCTGCATGGACTGAGAGAAAGCTTGCAGGGCCAGAAAAACTGCCCTGAGTTCCAGGAGACTGATATGAAGAAGGGATTCCTAAGGGGACCACAGTCCCTGGGCTGTGAGAGCCCCCAGATGGGCTCCCCACCCCAAAAGGGAAGCATCCGTGGTAAGATCCACCAAATGAGACTGAGTAACAAATGGGACCCCTTGCCTTAAATTGTCCTGATCCTGCCACCACTGAAGAGCTTGGATCAGTGTCCGAGTCAATGGAATCAGTTTGGTAAGAGGATTCTTCCTTTGGGACCAAAAGGCCCTCAGATGAAACAGAATGTCCCTCATCTGAAATCTTGCCCCTTGGACCACCGCTGTAGAAGCCCCCATGTGGCCCAAGAGCTGAAGGAAGTGCCTTGCTGGCCAGGATGCCTGAAGGCTGAAGGAAGAAGCCAGTTCTATAAGAACTCTTGCCCTTTGGACTCTGGGATGTCCATCATCTCTACAAAATCAGGCTCCTCTTGATCCTCTGTAGCTTCCTCCATAGGAAGCTGAAGAGTTTCAGCCACTTTCCTGTAAAACAAATAATGGGGACTTTCTGCTCCGTCATACTCATCATCTTGTTCAAAATCCCCCTCCTCCTCAAATTCTGGTTCATAAAACTCTTCAGGGGCATACTCCTGAACCGGTGGAACCGACCGAACCGAGCCCCTAGCTAATGGAGCTGGATCGGACGGAACCAGGCGAAGCGATTCAACAATCCAAATCACTTGGGCAATCTCATCAGCAGTCGGAACATGAACCTCTGGATCCGAACCGGCTGACTCATCTTTTCTTTTTGTAGGAAATGATCCCTCGGGATTGGCTCTCCTCTTGCCCGAAGAAGTATCGCCCTGGTCAGAGGGCACTCCTTCTGGTTCGGTCTGAACCGAACCAGGCTGGCCATCTGGGTCAGGGGACTTCGGCTTCCTTTTCCCTAAGTCTACCTAATTTCTTATCTAAGGTAGTTTGTATCGAGGTGTTCAAACCCCAGACAATAAACACAGGTGGTGTGGGGGTCGGCCTTGGCAAAGACTTCCCCACACTCACTTCAGTGTTGAAACCCAGTGGGCCTGATTTTTTTCTTGGGTTTCTCAGACATGGCCAACCTACTCAAACTTACCCTTTTTTCGGCAACCGCCAGTCAAGACTCTCTTTTTGGTTCCTAACCGTGTCATGGGTGTTGGAAAAAAAGTCTAAAATATGTATTTTTTTAGAACCGATAAGGACCAGTAAACACACTAAAGTAGAGTACAGAAAATCAAAATAAGGGATCGGTTCAGCCGAACCGATCGAACAAACTTACAATTTCCACTCAGTAATCAGAAACTACTATCTAGTACTCACGGTACCGCAGACAGAGCCTGAACCGACTATGCGGATTAAATTCGGACTAATTTCGGCTTAAAACCGACACTTTCACTGACTTTTGAATCGAGCTGAAGGAGAAATCTCTGGAGCGACTGTTCAGTGAGTCAGAGTAAAGAATCTGATGGTTGGGTTTCAAAAGGCTGCAGACAGAGACCTCAACCGAGCTCGAGCTCAGCATTCTACGCACTGCATAGAAAGTTAACCTTTTGTTCTCCGGGGCAGTTTAAGGCTGGCGCTAACTGCAGATAGTCAGAATATAACAAGACTTCATGTTGTTTGAAGGCCCTTGCCTGCATGGTATTCAGTTCTGCCCCTATAAAGTCTAGTACTTGTACAAGGGTTAAGACACACTTTTGAAGATTTACCAAAAACCCCAGAGAAAGGAGAGTATTCTGAGTGAGTTTTAGGGTTTCTGTGACCTGCTGGGGGGATTGACCCACCAACAGCCAGTCGTCCAGATAGAAGTAAACTGAAACCCCTTGCCTTCTGAGGAATGCCAACACTACTGCCAGACATTTTGTAAACACCCTTGGTGCAGATGTCAGGCCGAAGGGCATAGCCCTGAATTAGTAGTGGCCTGAGGGCAGTCGAAATCTGAGATATTTTCTGTGAGGCTGTCTGATGGGGAAGTGGAAGTAAGCATCCTTTAGGTCTAGGGATGCCAGCCAATCCACCTGCTTGAGAGTAGATAGAATGGTAGCCAGGGTTGTCATTTTGAATTTTGGCTTTGTAAGATGTCTGTTTAGGAATCCGAGATCCAGAATGGGCTGCCACTCCTCATTTTTCTTTGGTGCCAGGAAGTACCTTGAGTACAGTCATTTTCCCCTGAGCTGATGTGGCACAGGTTCCACTGCTCTTGACTGAAGAAGTGTGGAAACCTCTGCCTCCAGCTGAACCGTTTCTGCTAAGCTGAAAGGTCTGAAATTTCTTGCTGACAGTTTTGGAGGCACCTTGAAAGTGAGAGCAAGTCCCTGACCTACCATCTCCAGGACCCATTTGTCTGTAGTGGAATGCCAAGCCTGGCGATAGTAGGTCAGCCTGCCCCCAACAAGGTAAGGGGAGGCGGCCCGAACAGAGCTTTCAGGGTGTCTGTTTTGTTGGGGTAGCAGACTGGGGGGGTAGAGGCGGCCCTGCCAGCACCCCTCCTGCCCCTTCCTCTAAAGAACCCCTGGGTTGTTGATAAGAGGGAAATGCTTGGGCCTGGTGGAAAGGCCTGGGGTAAGGTCTGCCCCTGCCTCTGGCCTGCTGCTTCTGAGAAGTGGCAACTTCCTCTTTTGCTGAAGCACTCCTGTATGCCACTCTGTACTCATTCATCTTCTTCATATATGCCTCAGTCTGTTCCCTAAACAGAGAGTTCTGGACAAGGGGAAAATCGATGGCATTATTCTGTGTGTCCTGGGACAGGTTAGTACACCTGAGCCAGGAAAAACGTCTGGGGGATACAGCAGAAGTCATAGCCCTGGAAGCTGCATCATTGGAGTTCACAGTCATGTGGAACTGGGACTTAGATGTTTGCACCCCCTTGCTGACCAGCTCCTGAAGGTCAGCAGAAAGCTCAGGAGGGGCCTTTTTAGCCAGTTGTTCGACAGCTTCCCAAAGGGACTTTTGATACCTGGAGGCATAAGCCATATAGGAGGCTGGATACCCAAGGAAGATGCCAGGTACCCTTTTTTGGCAAGAGAATCCACCTTCCTGGAATCCTTGTCAGGGGGTGAGAGGCCAGAGGAATGCCAGCCTTCTCGCAGGCTGCAGTTTGAACTACCCCTACATGGCTACAATGGCTAGTTAAAAAGTCAGTACCATTGCCAGCCAAAAAATACTTCCTGTCCATCTTCTTATCCAAAGGAGGGACAGAACTAGGGGTTTGGAGGATCTTTAAAGTCTGCTTCTTAAGGGACTTATGAATGGGAATCGAAAGTCCCTGGGATACAGGAAGATCCATCATATCCCTGTAATCCTCTTCCTCATCATCCTCCTGCCTGGCCTCTTGTACAGAGAGCTGCAGAGTCTCAGCTACCTGTCTCATAAAAGCAAAATACGAGGTAGTCTCAGAGACAAGCCTAGGAGGGGATTCGTACCGAGGATAGTCAGGGGAGACCTCAGGGTCAATGGGTTCCTCTTCATCCTGTTCTTCATCATCCTCCTCATATTTAGAAAAATAATACTCTTCAAGAGCAATGTGTCCTGAAGGAGTTGAACCGGTATCTGGAACTGTTGGCTGCCCAGACGGTACCTGCGATGTTTCGGCAAACCCAGATTGCAAAGATTGCACTATTCAAATGGCTTTTGCAATCTCATTCATGGTTGGAACCGAGACCAACTGCTTATGCGATTCCAAACTGGAGCGTTTGGCTTTCTTCAATGATGCGGGTTCTGAAACTGACTCCGAGCGTCGTTTACCCGTCGACGGTTTACCCTGGCTTGAAAGGTCGGTTGTCGGATCCGAAAGTTCGGTTGAACTGGGACCGGCCTCAGCAGTCTTATCCATTGTTTCCTTCAGTTTACTGAGATGCCTGTCTAAAGTAGACTGAGGGAAATTTTTACAAATATCACAGTCTGTTTGTAAGTGGTTAAAACCCAAACAGTACAGACAAACCAAATGTGGATCAGCTTTGCAAATTGCTCCCCACACTCAATACAACGCTGAAACCCAGTGGAACCGGTTTTTCTCTTGGGTTTCTGTGACATAACCCTAACATTTGGGGCCTAACCCAGAGGCTTAGTTAGGCTGGTTAAGCAAAAATCAAAAGTCTACTTTATCCACAGTGGCTTAGTTAGGCCAGGATAAAGAAATGAAGAAATAAGAGATTTACCCCTGAAGGCTTAGTTAGGCTGGGTAAAAGAGAAGACAAAGTCCAAACTGGTCAACAGTTTAGCGCCAGCCAAAAATAAACCAAGAGCCCTTGGTTCTCGTCAGGACTTTGTACCGGTACCCCAATACAATGAAAATTTGAAGGAAAAAAGAAATTTAGAAGTTTGGTCCCCTCACAGTCACGGAACCGATCGGAAATCGACACTTACCCAACCTAGGAATGTACACTATATCGAAGACAGCGGTTTGAGAACGTACTAAAATAAAAACAATGAAGTGGTTTGAATAAACTGACGAAACTCAGCTTTAAACCGAAGATAGCGAGGAGAAATCTCCGAGGTGTCTTCACTGGTGAGCGGAGTAAAGAATCTGATCAGTTACTAGAATGTACCGAAGACAGTGGTTTGAAAACCGAGCCCGAGCTCAACGTTCTATGCATTTGCATAGAGTTTAACTCTTTGTTCACCGGGGCAGTTGAACCGGTCGGTTTAACTGCATATTGTCAGAATACAGCAAGACGTCATGTTGTTTGAATACAGCAAGACTCCATTAGAAGAAACAACATTAGTATGGTGAGTAATTTTTTCTTCGTGCCTGCCCCTTGTCTACTCACCAGAGACCTCCTTGGCTTGATGAGGATCTCTGGGTTTTAAAGACTAAGGGGCGGAGATCAGAGAGGCACTGGAGGAGATCCGACCTGCTGGAGGACAAATTGGCCCGTAAGTCACATTATACTGACTATCAGGAGGCAATCTCCCATAAGAAGACTGATTTTTTGTCTAGGGAGATTGCTGTGGTGAGGAACAGGCCGGCTCAGCTCTTCTGCATGGTAGACAGGCTTCTACATGCCTGTCTCTGTGTAGGGGGACCAGTTCTAGCACTTGGTGCGAGGAGCTTGCTGCGTTCTTCGCCGACAAAGTATCCTCCATCAGAGATGAGGTCTCCTCAAGTGCCTCTCAAAAGGGATGCAGAGCCCGGCCCGAGTTGTGCCGAAACACTCCTCCTGTCTGGGACAAGTTTGAGCTGGTTGGGGTGGAGGAGATGACTGAGATAATCTCAAAGCTGCGGCCAACACAATGTGATCTAGACCCAGGTCCGATCCAACGTTTGGTTGGATGTTTGGACCTAAAGGGACCTGTGGTTGCTGAGGTCATCTGGAGTTCCTTGAGAAGTGGGGTCTTCCCACTGGCCTTGAAAGAGGTCTTGGTTAGACTCCTTTTGAAGAAACCCTCTTTGGACAAAGACTGCCTCAGCAACTACAAGCTGGTCTCGAACCTCCCATTTTTAAGGAAGGTTATTGAGAAGGTGGTGGCCATTCAGCTTGAGAGGCATCTTGCCCCTTCCTCCACCTATTAGCCTTTCCAGTCTGTGTTCCACACAGGGCATAGTACGGAGACTGCCCTGGTGAGGGTGCTTAATGATCTCCTGATGGTGAGGGACAGGAAAGACTGTACCACCTTGGTCCTCCTGGACCTCTCTGCATTATCTGACACCAGGGACCACGAGGTGCTGCTTGACCGTTTGCGGTTCTGGTGTGGCCTGTTCGGTAATGTCATCAACTGGTTCAGGTCATACCTGACAGGCAGAGCGCAAAGGGTGACAATGGGGTTAGCCTCATCTAACCCGAAGCCTCTGTTCTGTGGGGTTCCGCAGGGATCGGTCTTGTCGCCCTTGTTGTTCACGGTGTACATGCAGCCACTGGGGGACATTATCAGGTGGTACGGGCTGGGTTTTCACTGCCATGCAGATGATACCCAGCTGTGCTTGTCCTGTGCACCTGATACCCAGGTGTTGTCCTCTGTATTTAACACCTGCCTCGAGGAAGTCCAGTCATGGATGACTCATAACTGGTTTAAGCTTAGTCCAGACAAGACAGAGGTACTGGTCGTGGATCCTGGTCGTTGGAGTGGAGATGTGAGGTCACCCCCTGGCCTAGTGTTGGGGGGGTGTTCCCTTTGCCCCATCTAGACAGGTGAAGAATTTGGGCGTGATCCTGGATGACGGTCTGACGCTTGATACTCAGGTGTCGGCCGTGGTCAAGAGTGGATTTTATCAACTCAGGAATATCACCCGAATCCAAGCCCTGATCTCGTCTGAGGACCTGATCATGCTTGTGCATGCTATCTTCACTTCCAGGCTGGACTATTGCAATGCCCTGTACGTAGGGTTATCCGGAGGCAAACTCCGCAGGCTGCAGCTGGTACAGAACGCAGTGGCAAGGTTACTGACTGGGGTGAGAAGGTGTGAACATATCACCCTGGTCCTCTGTGGACTGCACTGGCTGCTGGTCAGGTTGAGGAGTGTCTTCAAAGTAGGGCTTTTGAGCCAGCCCAGTGGTGCTGAGGGTTGAGGCGTTGGTGATCACACCTTGCAACACACCGGTGACCCGGGTTCGGGAACAAGCCCAGGCCATCGGGGGTTGGCAGGGGAGGAGTAGGACTGAGCATCCAGAGGACAGCTCTCCTGGGGTGGGGTTGAGGGGCTCTTCCTCGCGCTGCACTAGCAACATCTGGAGGAGGTAGGGGCGGTCGCAGTCAGCGTGGGGACGTGGAAGGGGATAAGGCGTCGGCAGGTGTATTTCACCCAGGGCATGGGAGCGTGCTTGGTGTGAGCAGATCGCCATTGCACATCCGTGCCCACAGTAACAAAGAAAAATCCCCGCCTCAGCTCGCAAAGATGAAGGGGGCTCCAGGGACGCAGCCCACATCCCAACGTTGGCCTGACGCCTTGGGGGACTCCACGGCTGACCTGACAGCCAGGTAAGGTCTCTCTAATTCCAGATAGGCCGTCACGGGAGGATGGGCCCACCCCAGAGGGTGATCCAGGGTGTTAGGCCTGTCTGGGTGGTTAGGGGAGTCCTACCGTGGCCTGAGGGTTCAGACAGGGAGTAGAGGCTCCTGTTGAGTGAGCACCCCGGAAGGATGCCCGGGCAGAGGTGCTGCTAAAATAAGAGTTAAAAAAAAAAAAAAAAAAGTAGGGCGTTTGACCTACAAGACCCTGCATGAAAGGGGACCTGTGTATCTGCAAGATCTCCCTGTCTCCTACCATCTGCCCCGGAACTCCGTTCTGCCGGGGGGTCCTTGGAGTTCCCAGGGTTAGTTTGCGGCATCTGGGGGGACAGGCTGTTCTCATTAGCTGCACCTGCCCTGTGGAACTCTCCTCCTGTTTATCTGAGGGAGGCTCCCTTGGTAGAAGCCTTCAAAAAGGGTTTAAAAACTTATCTGTTACAGCAAGCTTTTATTGACTGATTAGCGGTCTGTTTTACTGATAGATAGATGAATTTTAAATCCGCTCCCAGTTGAACTGTTATGTACATATCTGTACATTTTTTATATTATTATATTGTTGTTTGTTTTTATTGCACAGCGCCCAAAGTCCCTGGAAATGGGCGATTTTATAAATAAAATATCTCTCCATCTATGAACTGAACCTGGAATATGTATTTAGAAAAACTCTGCTCCCATTTTCTACCATGACAGTTATCTGATTTGTTTCTGTAGTCAGAGTAGAAAGTGGATATTAATTCTAGATAAAAGGCTACCAAAAATGTTTGCAAATTTCATTTTTTTGAAAAAAAAAAAAAAAAAAACACACTACCAATTCATAAAAACAGACCTGTAAATGCAAAATGTAACTATAAGAAAAACACAACTTACAACTGTAGTAAAAACTGCAATAGCAATGCTCAAGCAACCTAAGTGCAACTAACTGATTATTGTGAGAACCTGTTTTCAGGTTCTGGAAGGGGAGGCATGGTGGGAGAATGAAACCATAGTGAGGGGTCCCTGAGAAGAAACAAAAATTACTCACAGTAGTAATGTTGTTTCTTCCAAGGTATTCTTCAATATCATTAACTCCAGAAGTCAGCCTCCTGGATTGCACTGCCCTGGAAGAATGGAACTTGATGATAACAGTGGAACCTACTGGCATGTGCCACCATTCAAACCTGCTGCCCACCTAACTGTCACGTTCTAAGATACTCAGATTTTATAGAAGCCTGCAATTAGGCCTTTTGACTATAATATCATAATATTTAACAATAATAAAATAACTGATTCAATTATACCCACTTTTTTTTACCCCATGCCAATGGCAATGCCCAAAAAAGGATAACAACAAAAACAACGGGATCTTCTGGTTTAAACTTAACTGCACCAGTGTAAGGTCAATAGGATAGAAAGGTTACCAGCTGTAGTGCAGAGGCTAACTGATTCTGTAAGGGGAGGTAGGGTGTGAAAGTTAATGATATTAAAGAACACCTTGGAAAAAACAAGATTACTATGGTGAGTAATGTTTTCTTCTTCTTTTTTTTAATGTACATTTTAGGTGTTTATTTACTCGGTTTTCGTCCTCCTTCCTTAGTGGCATGTATGTAGAGCACCGCATACGTCATGTTCCGTGACGTGCTCCCAACTACCACCTCCTCCGCCTATGCTGCCATCAGACCTCCACCCGGTAGCAGCGGAACTATGGGGGGGGGTGCGACAACCTCCCCGGGAGAGAAGAGCTGCCATTAGGCTGCTCAATCCTGCTCCCCCCACCCAGTGCTGGGCGCTCTGACAAACTGAGGTCGTTCTCGAACCCAGGTTGCCGGCATAGCGGGAGGTAAGGCATCCAGCGCCTCAGCCCTCAGCGCCACCGGGCCAGCATGAGTAATTTTTTCTTCTAATCCCAGTGATTCTTCAATGTCATTAACTCTAGCAGACTATAAAGCAGTATCCTTGGAGGTGGGCCCTGAACCCTATTTAGGGAACAGGCTCTGCAGCACTGCTGTGCCAAGTCTGGCATCACTCCTGGACTGAGTGTCCAAACTGTAGTGCTTTGTAAAAGTATGTACTGCTCTCCATGTAGCTGCTTTGCAGATTTCCAACAGAGAAATATCCCTGGCTGCTGCTATTGGACCAACTGTATCCATTGTGGACTGTGCCCGCAGGCTTACTGGGGGCTCCTTGCCAGCTTTACTGTAACAGAATTGGATGCATGCTACTATTCAGCATGCAGCTGTCCTTTTGGAAGCTGGCTTTCCTTTTCCTTAATCACCACAGGTCAGGAACAACTGCTGCTTGTCTTGCCCATGTGCCTTAGTATGCTTGCTATAGTATTTGAGAACTTTCTTTACATCAAGGATATGTAATCTATGTTTCCCTGAACTAGAATGTTCAGTGAAGAAGACTGGCAAAGTAATGGACTGGTTAAGGTGGAAATCTGAGACTACTTTTGGAAGGAATTTCCTATTTGTCCTGAGAACCACCTTGTCCCTGTGGAAGGAAATGTAATCCTGTTCCACACACAGGGCCTGTAATTCACTTATCCTTCTTGCTGGTGTAATGGCTGCCAAAAAGATAGCCTTCCAAGTGACAAATTTTAAGTAAGCTGTGGCCAAGGGCTTGAATGGGGGTTCTGTGAGCTGGGCAATACAGACATTTAGATTCCAGGAAGGCATTGGTTCCCTGTGAGGGGGGTGCAGATGGGCCAATCCTTTAAAATACTTTTTAAAAATAGGATTAGCTAACAAAGAGACCCCCTTGTCCGCTGAGAGGTGAGCAGAGACAGATGACGAATGCACCTTAAGGGTAGTGGGCTGCAATCCTACTGAATGCAGACGAGTCAGATAGTCTGGTAAGACTGGTATCCCTGCCTCTGATGGTAACACATTTTTGGTGCCACACCATAGGGAAAACCTCTTCCATTCTGAGGCATACTGTAGGTCTCTTTTTGTAGAGAGTTTCCTAGAACCACTTAAGACCCTTAGCCCACCCTCTGAGAGGTGTAAGTCAGCATTTTCTAGGTGCTCAAGAGCCATGCTTTAAATCTGAGTGACCTGAGGTTCGAATACAGAATCCTCCCCGGGAGGATGTCAGCAGATTGTGCCTGTATCGGAGGTGTATTGGCTGAGCCACTGAGAGAGCAGCAGTGAGTACCACGGCTGTCTGGCCCAATCTGGTGCTATCAGAATCATTGTAGCTGATTGGGGCAGGAGCTTGATCAGAACCCTGAGTAACAAGGGAAATGGAGGGAAGCATACAGAGTTTTCCCTGTCCAGTCCAGCACCATGGCATCCACTGTCCCAGTCCCCTGAGCTGGGGGCCTGTAGCAGAACTTGGGCAACTGGTGATTCTCTTTTGAGGCGAAGTCTCTGGTGTGCCCCACCTCCGAAACACTACTTCTAGTACCTGTCCGTTGAGGCACCACTCATGGTGGTTTTGGTTTATTCTGTTGAGTGCATCTGCCAGGATATTGTCTTTTCCCGGGAAGTAAACAGCTACCAGGGAAACCTGCAGGGAGTATGCCAAGCTCCAAATTTTCACTGCTTCAGTACACAGCAGGTTGGACCTCGTCCCTCCCTGTTTGTTGATGTAATACATTGAGGTGGTATTGTCTGTTCTGACCTGTACCACCTTGTCCCTTATTAGGGATGCACAGGATTGCAGTGCTAGGAGTACTGCCCAGAGTTCCAGGAGATTTATATGCAGTAGTGACTGTGGGGGGTCCAAGTGCCATGCACTGTGTGTTCCTCCAGATGTGCCCCCCCCCAGTAGAGAGTCATCCGTTGAGAGCACCATGGTAGGAGATTCCTTTCTGAATGGGACTCCTTCCCTCAGGTTGGCCCCGTCCCACCACTGCAGTGCCTGTAACAGTGTATTTGATACTGGCACCATCTTTGAGACAGAATCCTTTCTTTGGCACCAGTGTGCCCTGAGGTGGAACTGGATGTCCCTTATCTGGAATCTGCAGCCCAGTAACTGC
Source organism: Neoceratodus forsteri (assembly GCA_016271365.2). Classification (NCBI taxonomy): domain Eukaryota; kingdom Metazoa; phylum Chordata; order Ceratodontiformes; family Ceratodontidae; genus Neoceratodus; species Neoceratodus forsteri. Next base: position 84,874,640 of record JADMNL010000033.1, read on the forward strand.
AGAAAATGTTTTGCTGGCCTTGGTTTGTTTAGGGTGAAAGATCATGCGATGTGGAGGATGTTATCCACCCTGTCCTGAGGGAGAAAAGCTGTTCCCTGCAGGGTATCCAATTCTGCTCCTATAAAGTGCAGAACCTGGACAGGCTGTAACATGGATTTTTGGACATTTATGAGGAATTCCATAGACTCCAGTGTCTCTTGTGTGATCCTCAAAGATTCTTTTACCTGTTTGGGGGGATTGCCCGATGACTAGCCAGTCTTTCAGGTATGGAAACACTAGGGATCCGTGCGATTCACCGACTCTAAGTTGACCATCAGTCGTTTTACCTTCTCCATCTGACTGCAATGCTCATGCCACCGCTAACTAAATTACGACCTCTCATTATACTGACAGGCTGAACTTATGCGAGCGAGTGTACTATTCTCTTTGCTTACCCAAGTAACGAGTGCAAGACATACTATTCCCTTATCTTATCCATTCTTCTCCGACAAGTAATGAGTGCATTCCCTAGTTCTACTAGCGCCACCTAGTGTAGATTTAAATTACTTTCAACTTTGGGGATATTACGACTATGAAGCTGCGGCTATAAGATAAATGGCCTTTGACTGGTGGTTGGGCTAGCATAGTGACTACTACAATGGCAGCTTCCATGGACGAGCCGTGTAAGATGGTTCCCTCAGAGAGGGGCCACGATAAACTGTCCATTGATGGCTACTTATATTATAAGGAGTGACAAAGGGGTAACTTATTTTGCTGTTGCTGTCAAAAGCGTAGAAGTGGGTGCCACTGTCGGGCAAGCACAGTAAAGGTTGGGGGACACCATCATCTCCGTGGCAAGACTGAACACACTCATTCGCCTGATGCCAGTCAGGGTCCAGTTGCAGAGGCTGTTACTTCTCTGAAGGAGCATGCACTTAGCACTAATGATACACCGGCTCAGTTAATTCAAGCAGAGTGTGCAAAAGTGGCAGCAGAAGTACGCCACAATATGCCCTCATGACGTGATGCAGCAGGTTGTCAAAAAAGTAAGGCGAGAAAACATGCCGCCAGAGCCCAAAATGCTTGATGATGTGCTAGTACCAGATGACCTATGGTACACTGATGGTGAGGTGTTCCTTGCTAAAGAATTGCAATGTGGCGAGGAAAAAATTCTGATTTTTTGCACAAAGGCTAATATTGTCAAATTGTCTGTGTCAGAGTGCTGGCTGATGGATGGGACTTTTAAAACTGTGCTCTCTTTATTCCGTCAGCTTTATTCCATACATGCCCCAGTGGGCAGCACGGAGACCAGTCATTTCGTACCACTGGTTTATGCCCTAATGTCCTCCAAGTCGCAGGAATGTTATGTGCGCATCTTCCAGGACCTGCATGACTTGGCTGATGAACAAGGGGTATCACTGACGCCTTGCTACATCGTGATGGATTTTGAGCAGGCAGCTGTCAATGCCTGAAAGGCAGAATTCCCTACCTCCATCAGCAAGGGCTGCCTTTTTCATTTCGATCAAATTATATGGTGCAAAATTCAGAGCATGTGACTGTCAACAAAGTATGGCTCTGAATCTGAATTTGGCCTGCAAATGAGGCAGCTTCAAGCACTGGCATTCTCGCCTGCATCTGAAATTCCAGCAGCCTATGCATCAATAAAAACTGATTTTCTGGAATGTAGCCTCTCTGTGCTTGAATGGTTTGAGGAGAACTATGTTCTTGGCCGGAACAGGAGACAACCGCGAAAGGACGTCACAATTTGCAGCCTTCCACTTTTCCCCCAGAACTGTGGTCTGTAAATGACCTAATTGCCTCTGGTGTCCTCCGCACACAAAACAACGCAGAGGCATAGCATCAGCGCCTCGGTGCACTGGTTGGCTTAAATCATGTCGGCATCACACAGTTTGTCCGAGAAATTATGAGGGAGCAACAAGTCACACAGAGCACAATCAAAAAGATAAATCTTGGTCTTCCCCGTTCTCCACTAAAGAAAAAATACCTCATGCATGAGGAAAAAATTGCGAATATTCTGCAAAGTAAAAGTGAGAGATCTACAGATGAATTTTTACATGGCATAGTCCACAATATGGCACTATAATATGGAAAGAGTGACTGTCTGCTTTTAACTGTTGTGACCAAATAGAGATTGATTTTAAAGTTACGCACTCCGCTCACTAGATGACGCTCCAATATGGGCTGCTGTTGCTTGAATGACACATGATGTAGAATTGTAGCATTCAAACAGCAGCCTCAGAGTGGGGCTGCTACAATCGGAACGGCACGAAAGAAATCATCACTTAAGGTAAGAGCATTTTAACCACTAAACCACATACATGTAATAAGTCAGTCTAGCTGTGAAACGGCTCATTCAGTGTCAGATGGTATTTTCAGCAACGGTCAATCGAAAACAGGCAAACAACTGGTGGTAAGGTAAGAGTCGGTGAAATGTACCCGACCCAAACACTGATATGGCCTGCCTCCTTGGGTGGGCCACCACTACTGCCAAACACTTTGTTAATGCTCTAGTGGCAGAGGTTAGGCTGAAGGGTAGAGCTGTGAACTGGCAGTGTCCTGAAGGTAGTCTGAACCTCAGGTACTTTCTGCGTGACTCCCTTATGGGGATGTGGAAATGGGTATCCTTTAAATCTAGTGATGCCAACCAGTCTCCTTGTTACAGTAGTGGGAGATTCACTGTCAAGGTTACCATCCAAAACTTCTTAAGGTGCTTGTTTAGAGCTCTCGGATCTAAGATGGGTCACTACTACCTATTCTTCTTTGAGGTCAGGAAGTATCTTGAATAGAAACCTCTTCCCCTTTGAGAGGAAAGTATTGGTTCTACTGCTTTTGATGCCAGTAGGGTGGAGACCTCTTTTTCTAGTAGTGTCCTCTCTGCTGGGTTTAGAAAACTGAAATGCCTTGGCCTCAGCTTGGGGAAGGTTTTGAAGTGAGGGCCAGTCCATAACCCACTACCTCCAACACTCACTTATCTGTGGTGACAGTTTTCCAGTTTTGGAAGTAGTGGGTCAGTTTGCTCCCAACTGGGAATAAGGAGGCAACCCTGACTGTCACATCAGGGGTTCTGTTTTGCTTGTGTGGCAGTTTGTGGGGACCAGTCCCCTCTTTTGGAGCCTCTGCCGCCTCTACCCCTGTAGTAGCCCTTTGTGGGTAGCTTGTGCCTGGTAGAAAGGTCTGATATAACCCCTAACTCTGCCTCCCCTTCTGTATGGCCTATAGGAAGTTGAGGCCTTTTCCTTTGCGGAATTACTTTTGTAAGTAGCCTTGTATTTGTCCAATTTTTTCATATATTCTTCTGTTTTGCTTCCAAAAAGGGAATGGTTTTCCACAGGGAAGTCCATGGCCTTAGTATCCTGAGTGAGACTGGTTGTCCTGAGCCAGGCAAACTCAAGGCTACGGACAGGGACATCCATCTAGCTGCATTATCACTTGTATTCACAGCCATGTGGAATTGATATTTTGTGGCCTCTAAGCCACACCTAGCCGTTTCCACAAGGTCAGCTGCAAGCCCTGGTGGAGCCTTATCAGCTATGGCTATAACTGAAGTCCACAGACGTTTCTGATACTGTGCAACACAGCCCATATGATTAGCTTTCCTAATACCCAAGGAAGCAGCCAGATATATTTTCTTAGCCATCCCATCCAACTTCCTAGAGTCCTCCTCAGGAGGGTGGGTGGCCAGAGGTACCTTGGCCTTATCACAAGCCGCTATCTGAACCACCCCTTCTGGGTTTGGGTTGCACAATAAAAACTCAGCACCCATAGGATCTAGCTGATACTTTTTGTCAGCTTTTTTATCTACTGGTAGTATGGAGTTTGGGGTCTCCAACATTTTTACCACCTGCTTCTTAAAGAATTTATTAATGGGTAACAATATCTTTTTTGTGGGTGTTAACTCCATCATTTCTAGATATTGTAATTCCTCATCTTGCTCAGGCTCGTATGGTGTGAGATCCAGTGCTTCCACCATTTGCCTCACAAAAGTAAAATGTGAGGAGTAATCCTCAGGAGCCCTAGGTGGGGATTCAAACCCATGATCTGGTGAGATCTCCGTCTTAATCACCTCTTCATCCTCATCATCCTCTCAATACTCTTCTAGAGAGGGATCAAACATAAGTGAACTCTGAGAAGAGGAACCCAATCCTGAAACTGAGGGACCGGTTGCAGTCAGTTGCTGTGGTACTGGTGCTAACCCTGTCTGCAAGGCTTTTAAAATCTGCAGAGCCTGTGAAACTTGGTCAGCCGTTGGCATATTTGTTTGTGATACTGGGAGCCCCATTGCTTTTACAGCTGGGGAGCCAATATTCTTGTTGTCCAGCTTTTTTAAAGGAACTGGATCCTTTACTGGTTCACCCAGTCTTTTCAGTCTGGATGTCTCACTTTTTTCAGGGGCGTTAGTATCAGCATCCTTAAGACTTATCTTTCTGTTCAGCGGTTGGATCCTTTGGATCTGGAACCGAGGTTGTGGATATTTTTTCTTTTAAATGCATTTTTCAACAGTCTTTTCAGGAAAAGGTTTACAAGTTTTGCAATCAGACTCGAAGTGTTCAGCGCTGAGGCAGAATAAACACAAATTGTGTTTATGTGTTTTTGCGAAAACTTCATGACAACTAAGGCAGTTTTTAAATCCGGTTGGCCCAGTTTTCTTTTTAGGCTTTTCGGACATTATCACAGAAAAGCACAACCCAAAAAAATGAAGAAAAGTTTGGTTTCTAAACCAAGTTAAGCACCGGTTAGATACCACGAGGCGGTACAAAAATTACTTGCAGTCGGTTGCCCAACTTAGGAAAAACCAAGATTTTAAAGAAATTTAAACCAGAGTAACCCGGTAACAGAAACAGAGCTTTAACAAAGTAATATACAAAATGTAAAGGGATTTTAACGCTCAAATAAGCAAACTAATCGGTTCCTCAACGGCTACTAGGAACCGGAGAGGAACCAAGAAACTAACCTAAAACTAACTAAAACTTCACCAAAACTGTAACAGGTAGCAGAAATGAAGAAATAAAAGGTATATTTCTGATTTTAATGAAAATGTAAAGTTATTCTTAGTCAAGCAGAGGAGCAGTCTCTGAGGCATCCAACAAGGCGGGAGGAGAAAGAAATCTGAGCATCTTAGAACGCGATCGTTAGGAGGGCAGCAGGTCTGAATGGTGGCACGTACCAATAGGTTCTGCTATTAGCATAAAGTTCAATTCATTTCTGGGGGCAGTGCAATCCAGGAGGTTGACTGCTAGAGTTAAAAATGTTGAAGAATCCCTTGGGTTAGAAACAAAATTACTATGCCGAGTAATTTTTATTTCTAACCCCAGGAATATCTCACTTATGGTTTCTCTCTATGCAAACTATAAAGCAGTACCGTGGGAACCTATTTTGGAAAAAGGTTCTGCAATACAGCAGTTCCAAAGCTGACATCCCTTCTGGATTATATGTCCAGACAACAGCGCTTTGTGAAGGTGTGTACTGTATGGAGGGGGACCAGGAGAAGGCAAACATCATAAAAAAATACTTCTGCTCAGTGTTCACAGTAGATGGGGAAGAGACCACAAAAAGGCACTAGGAGCTTTGAGGGGAAGGAAGTGGACACCAGTCCCTTTTCTGAAGAGAGGGTCAGGACAGAACTCCCTAATCTCAGGGTGGACAAAGCAATGGGGCCAGACAGGGTGCATCCAAGAATGCAAAGGGAACTCAGGGAGGTACTGGCTGCACCCCTGGCAGACTTGTTTAACTGTTCTCTGGACACCATTGTGGTCCCAACAGACTGGAGAACAGCAGCCTTAGTACCACTTCACAAAAGTGATAGCAAGGAAGTGGCATGAAAGTATAGGCCTGTTAGCCTGACAACAGTGGTAAGGAAATTAATGGAAACCCTTTTAAAAGATTGTGAAACAGCTGGATTTAACGGTTTGCAGGACCCAGGACAGCATGGTTTCACGGGAATGTAGTGGCAAACAAATCTGATATATTTTTTTGACTGGGTGACTAAGGTGTCAGATCAGAGAGGGGGTGGTGGATGTGGCCTACCTAGATTTCAGCAAGGCCTTCGACACCGTTCCACATAGGAGGCTGGTAAACAAGCCGAGTATCATGGTGGCGGCCAATAAGGTTGTAACGTAAGAAACTGGTTATGGGATAGGAGGCAGAGGGTGGTGGTAGACGGAGTTCATTCCAGTGGAGGGGAGGGTGACCAGCGGGGTACCTCAAGGGTCAGTGCTGTGACTGGTCCTCTTTAATATCTTCATTACTGACATAGCGGAGAAGCTGGAAGAAGAGGTCTACCTCTTTGCAGATGACACTAAGGTCTCCAACAAAATGGACACTTCGGGTGGGGGTGCAAAGGATGGTATGAGATTTAAAATTGCTAGACAATGATGTCATAAACAAAGGCACTGTGAGGTAAACAAGGGAGAAGCAAATGTTTTCTAAACAACCCTTTTAGAGAGACTACTAAGTTGTACTATAAATCTTGGAAAGTAACATTGAAAATGAAAAAAATGTATTCTCTAGTAAACTGTAACATCCGAAACATCTTATTTATGAAAGCACATGCTGCAGTGCAGTGTGGTTCTTTAAACATGAGATTAACTTTAAATGGAAATTACGTACCTACCATAATTCTTGATCTTCTTGGACGAAGTCTCCACCACTCATTCACACAAATGGGACTACTGGAGGCACTAGGACCCCCGCAGGAGCCAAAAATCTTTAGGATGGCTGGCACCGGGATAGGACCACACATGCACGACACCACGAGACTAACTCGTGCTGTATAGGCCATCTCGGGATCAACCCCCCAACCGCCTCAGCACCATTTCGACTGAGGAGGTGCAGCATAAACTAACTAAGCAAAACAAAACCATAAAATGGCCCAGATTACCCATTTAAGAAGGGTCAATCCAACAATTTCTTCACAGCCCAAACAACAAGGATGTGAAGACCAAAACAGAATGAGTGAGCTCGGGGGATAGTGGGTGGGCGTGTGACTGAATGGTGGAGACTTCGTCCAAGAAGATCAAGAATGGTAATTTTCATATCTTCCGGACTAGAAGTCTCTACCACTTATTCACACAAATGGGAGAGTACCAAGCTAAAATTCAACCCCCCCGCCCCCCCGAGTAGGGTGGTAGGAGACAGAGCTCACTCAGGACAGAAGTCCATAAGGACTGTCTTGCTGAAGAAAGTGAACTGTCTGGCATGGATATCAAGAACAGTGCTTTACAAAGGTATACACTGAGCTGCAACTTGCCGCCTTGCAGATGTCTGCAATGGGTACATTATGAATCCAGGAAAGCCGCAACCGATCCGGTAGAGTGGTGTGAACCCGGCCTTCCAGCTTGACCTGCGCCATGGATTAATAGTGTCGAAGACATGCTACTAACCATGAAGAAATACGTCTCATGGCAACAGGCTGACCCAGCCAAGGCATGCTGAAAGATACAATAGTTGCTTGGATTGTGTATCTCTTCTGTTCTGTTGATGTAGAATCGCAGAACCCTTTTAACATCCAGAGAAATGAAGGGAGAGCTCTTCTTCATTCTGGAGTTAACGAAGTAAGTAGGGAGAAGCAAAACTTGACTAACGGTAACTCAGCCAGTGACATGTTCTCCACTGGCTCAAGATAGACCGAAAAGGTGCAGAGGTGTACCTCCCCGAGTATTGCAGATCTGCATACAACCGGTCCAAGAGGCACCCCAACACCTTACTTGGGGGGCAACCGAACGAGTCTAGACGGGACTCTGAACACCAAATGGAGAAGTGTTTCTACTTAGCCGCATAAGCCCTCCTGGTGGAAGGCCTATCTGCAGCTAAGAAGATGTCTGCGATAGTCTGGGAAACCTAAAACTTGCCCACTTCCATTTCCTCAGGAGCCCAGCATGGAGATGAAGGGAGTGCAGGTTAGAATGGACTAAAGTCTCTATGTCAGAGGGGCCACTCATAGAGGGAGTCGCCTCGGGGGAACTTTTGACAGACTAATGATCAATGCAAATCACATCTGCCGAGGCCAGTCTGGGACGATGAGAATCATCCTGCCCCCCTGTGCCCACAACTTGAGCAGCACTCTCTGAATTAAGGGAAGAGGAGGAAAGCATACAGGAAGCATCTTGTCTACTGCAGTGAATACACCCTGACAGAAAACACTAGGGTCTTGATTTCTGAAGCAAGATAGAGGCAGTTTTGTGTGGAGAGAGGATGCAAAAAAGGACCGGTCTGAAATGCCTCACTCATCGAATAGTGGCTGCATGAAGTCCGAACTGCAGAGAGGGTAGGAGAGTGCCCCACCCTGCTTGCTGATGAAATACATCACAGCTTTGTCGTCCGTCTGGAGTAGGATCACTTTGTGGCAGAGGGCATCCTTCAGGACTTGGCATATAAGACAGCTCTCATCTGTAAGATATTTCTGAAACGATGAGGTTCCTCTGGGCTTCGCACCTGAGTGTGGAGGTCTTGACAGTGAGCTCCCCATGTGAGATTTTGTCCGAGGCTCTGTCATTTTGTACGGAGGATAACGGATGCATGGTTGGAGACCACTGCTTGCTGCGGAGGACGCCATGACCTCCAGCATCTGCTCCATCGAAAGGGGCCCGAACAGAGTAATTTTCCATGACTCTATTCTGGGTGGCCAGAGATTATGTGTTAGCAGGTAGCTCTCCCGGTCCGGTACTACTTCCCCTCCAAGCTCCGGAGCCTTCGCCCCTTTAGCTGTCCCCCACTGCATCCCGACGTCTACAATCATTGTCGGCACTGGGGATAGTAAGGAGGAGGTATAGAGTTGGCTGTGGGGCGGGAGCTGGCCAGCCGGATTGGGGTCGTGGAGTAGAGGAGACACCCTGGGGTGAAATGGAGACTGGACAGGGGTTCTCCCTGTCTAGTTCCCATACCCAAGGGCTCCACTTTTTGTGGGCAGCTGACCAGGTCAGCCTAGGAATCTCATCCAACTCGGGCGGTGTTATGCCATGCCAGGTCTATTAAAAACAAGATGGCAATTATTGCTGATCTTGTTGGGTCAACTGACCTGGCTTGCATCACCGAGACCTGGCTGGTTGAAAATGCTGGCCCGGTTCTTGAGTCAGCTGTTCTGGCCGGTTTCTCAGTGATACACCGCCTGAGATTGGATCGTAGGGGCGGAGTAGCAGCCATATGTTTTAAAACAGAATTGGGTCTGGTAGATGTGCCAGTAGGTGAGACCAGATCCTTTGAATGTATCCAGGGTGCAGGTGTGGGGTGCAAGATTCTTCTCATCCACCGTCCACCCAGGGATGGGAAGAAACAATTACTCACCGAAGTAATATTACTTCTTCCAGGATATTCTTTAGCATTACTGACAGAAGCAGTATGCCAGCTGGGTTCAGCTGCCCCGGAGAGGAGGAGTCAATGCAAATGAGGAAGGTATTGGCCAATCACGATCCAGTTAGAGTAGAGTGCTGCCTGCAGTCAGCCTGAAGGACCTCAGAACGCATTTCCAAGCTGAAAAATAGCAAAAACTGTGCCCACTAGGGGCCAAAAAAACCTGTTAGCAATAACCCACTATATACAGTATTCTAACCCACTATAATGAAAAATGTTTATTTTTTTTTTGAAAATCACACGAATGAATGACAATCATCAAATTTGGCTAAATCCCTTAGCAGAGCCTTTAGACAAGGTTTCCGTGGGAGGAAGGGTGGGAGCGTCAATAATGCTAAAGAATACCCTGGAAGAAGTAATATTACTTTGGTGAGTAACTGTTTCTTCTCACCCCAGGAATTCTTTAGCATCTATTGACAGAAGCAGACTTCAAAGCAGTGTAGTTGGAAGGAGGGCACAGGCACCTATTTTAAGAAGAGGCTCTGAAGTACCATCCTGCCAAAATTGGCATCCTATCATACTACACATCTAAGAAGATCTTATTGAATAGAAAAGTGAATTTCAAATAAGTGGTCTGCACACTTCAGGTGAGGCCTTGAACTCTGCCCAGGAGACAGCTGGTCTCCAGTAAGTAGGTCCTAAGCATGAGAAGGGCTGAATGTCAGCTTTACTGAATCAGACCCGAAATATGGGAAAACAGTACCGTGGGAAAATACTTTTGGTCACTGGTTTCTCCTTTCCTGCAAAAATGCAGAAAGGAAAATATGATAATGACAGAACCTGAACTGCTAGGACTGCTGACGCAGACCGGTAGGATTAATTCATGCCCCTTCCAAGCAGGCTGAGATAGCCTAGACAGGACTTGCCTGACAGCAGTACAGGCAGAGAAAAGGGATTGGTGAAGGAAATGGTAGAACACTTGGGGAAAAAAAATTTCTGTCCGTCCTGAAGACTAGTTTGTTCATAAAGGCACTGAGAGGATAAGGCCTAAGAGAACAACCTGAAACTCTGAAAAACGTCTGACGGAGGAAAACAAACAGACAAATTATCTTCGATGTTACTCGCTTCAGGACAGAATTTCCACAGATTCAAAGGGACACCCCATGAAACTGAACTTACAGAGGTTTGTGTTCCATGGGAAAAACTCCGGTCCCTAGAAGGGTCTGGAAGTGAAGATGGCCTCTCTATGAATTCTTTGAAATGGTCTGAGAAAAGACAGATTTCTCTTTGCCTGACGGAAAAAGAATCCGAGTAACCGATAGGTGTACTCCCAAAGAAAAAAGGCCTACTGTCCCACTGTTGGAAGGAAAATAAAAACCTTTCTACTTTTACAGGAAATAAGTCACAAAGACCAAACTAGTTCAAAGACCAAGATTGTAATGCCTGGAAATGAACTAAATAATCCAGTCACGAGAGGAAAGAGGATTGAAAAACTCTAGGCTCTTGTCCTTGTACCCAGGGGAAAAGCTACTTCCCTTAGAAAAACTGAGGTTTTCGCGATACTAAAACCTTTTTTTCCCCTTCATAGACATTCCAGGCCTTATTTAGATACAGGGACTCTAAGAGATCTAGCCTCTCAGGAACCAGTCCTTGAGAAGAAAAGACTGGGAGCTGAGAAAAAACACTACTCCTGATTTTTCAGAAAGTACCAAGGTTGTTCCAAGCCACTGGGATCGTGGTGGCTGATACCTTGACTAGAGAGGTACTTAGGAAACAAGGGATATGAGGAGAGAGAAAACTTTTCAGGCCATTTTGAGATAAGAAAATCTGTTGGATGGAACCCCAAGCTGAGGCCTGCAACAGGAAAAAAGGAAAAAAAACGGAGGTTCGGGCTGGAGGCGAAAATTCAGATCTGGACCTGACCTTTCCCGAATGATGTGGCTAGGACTTTTGTGCTAAGGGCTCACTTGCGGTGGTCCTGAGTATTGTGACTCAGAGGATCTGCCAAAGGGCCCACTTGTGGTGGCCCTGCCAAAGTTTTGTCCTTGCCCGACAGATGGATGAGTGACTAAGACACCTCCAAAGAAGTCAGCTAGAGATAACAACTCGTAGCTACTGTGGAGAGATTGGAAGCCCTGTGTCCCAAATGCTTGTTAGTATGATACAGGGCAGGGATATCAAACTAAATGGCCTCTGGACTGAACAAATGCAGGCCTGATAGAGATGTTCTGAGATTCCAGGAACTGAAGAGAAAAGGACTCTCTCAGAAACCAAGACCCAATGATGGAACCCCCGAAGGGACGTGCCAACCGGAAAGAAGCTTCTGTACCAAAGATTTGAAGGGGAGAGGTGTGAAATTCACCGTTTACTTACACCAGTCCAGCTTGTAACAGGGTTCAAGCTTCACAAAAAATTCTCTTATTTGGAAACTAACCTAGCGGCCTAGCCCCTGGGACTTCAATGACAAAATTATGCACCCCATGCAGGAAAAGAGCTTCCCCTGACAAAAGATAAGCACTGCCCCCTAAGAGTTGCCAATATTTAAATAGTTAGGGGACTTTTTTCCTAGTAGGTACAAAGAACCCTCGAGACTGTAGGAAACAAAATGTCAGACTTAGGGCTTGAAAACCAAAGTCAAGGGAAATTGGCTAAGGTCAGCCAAGCCTCTGATAAGGGAAACAAGAGATTCCCTGTCTTCAGGGGAGAACCGCCAACCTACCCAGATACCTGAGGAACAGCCTGATTTTTACCCCGTATCTGAGAACACTCTGGAGGCAGTCTAAATGGCATGGAATAAAACTGCCTGAGAAAAAACCCCATACTAAGGAACTGAGAACATAGAATGTATCGAAGGAGACAAGAAAAATCCCCTATGTTTGCAAAAGGAAGACCTGAGTCAAGGAAGTATCCTGACCCCAGGTTGTGAAGACTGATAATGATTTGCTGTTCCCTATTTTCCTTTAAGATTCAGGTAATAGCCTAGGAAAAAAGGTCCAACTCCCAAGCAGGAGGGGTCCCTTTTACGACTTTGACCCTCACGAGGTTCCTGTGCTCTAGTTACCATTGCTGACATGCTACTGAAGAACAACAGAGAATGCAGCATTTGGAGGTAAACTTAAGATATTTATTTACTTATCATGCACACAGATATACTGTATATATATTTAAATGTTAATATCTGTATATATCTATCTCCCTTTAATTTTTTTTTTTTACCAATCAAAGAAGGGGTTAAAACTAGAACCAAGAAGAATAATAACTGAAGAAAAAAGGGATTATCAGGAATGAAAGAGCATTTCTGCCTAAACCCCTTGAAAACTTCACATTTGGAAATTTCCTAATGTGCTGGCATAGGAAAAAAGAGTTCAAGGGAAAATAATTCCTACCCAAAGTCCCCCAATGAGACTTCTGGGGAAGGAACGCTTATATTTAACTGAGTACTGGGAGAGTTAAACTCATCCATAAGTGCCTGTCAGCTTCAGTTTGACATAAAGACCAACCAAAATTTGTACCAAAGCATAACCCAAAAGGTGGACTTTTCAGACAGGCAAGCCTGAGGGAAATTACCTATGCCAAGACTCTAGAATCTGTAACATTATGACTTACTATGAGAGCATAGTGCTACTAAATGCCACTTGGGTATTCCAGCAAACCTCCTTGTGAATAGTGCTCAAGAGATGCCGCACTATGGCAAGGATAGTTTACATCAAACACTCTTAATACATAATAGCGTATGCTACAAAGGTTAAAAGCATTATGTAGAATTACTTACACATGATATATGATTATCTAGAGTCTATCTCTAGAGGGAAAGCGGACAGTGGCACTAGGCTGAGAAGCAGGCCGCTGTTTGCACTAACTCTATTTAATCTAAAAGTGTACAGATAAAAACAACAGAACACTTACCGAGCTGGTAATTCATCTGAATGCTTCTGTCAACCCCGAAAGAGAAGGAGAGGTTTCCAGAACCTACCTGTAGGAGTCTTCAGAGAGTTGTCAACTTCTTTGGAGGACAGCAACCACCAGATCTATGAAGTAGTCTTCTTCCACCTCTTTATCGGTGTCATCCTGGAGGGGAAAGTCCAGGGAGTCCACCGGATGAATATATATATATATATATATATATATATATATATATGTATATATAAACACATATATATATATATATGTATGTATGTATGTATATATGCTTCATTATATCATAACCTGAATCAACCTCAGGGTGACCGACTGGAATTAGTGGGCCCCGGGAGGAGTTCAAGAAGGAAAATCCTCTCCTAAATTACTAATAATAATCATAACAATAATATCCTTGGGCGTAAGGATTAACAAGGAGAGGAATACTCAGACCCAAAGGAGCCAAGAAACGCCCAGAAAAATAAAGTCTGGAATAATTGCAAAGCTCTCAGAAATTCAGTTGCAGAGGACATAATTTTATCAACCCCTGATGTCTCCCTAAGTCCTTCAGGAGGGAGGGTCAGAGGAGATTAATCTCTATCTTTGTACAAGGAAGAGGACACCCTGCCTATTTTCAAATTAAAGGCTTGAACAGAGAAACAACTACTACAGAACCAGAGTTGTAATAATAGAAGTCCCAAGGGGACTTGTCATTTATTTTGTGTTAACTTGAGGTACCCCACTCAGCGCTTTTAGAGGAGGGGGAGGTAGACTAAAAGCCCAGATAATAATAGTTAGGCCAAGGCTCAAACAAATCAAAATCAACTTTGAGAATTTTTTTTTTTCCCAAAGAGGAAAAAACAGAATCACCTCCACAACTCTTGTTAACAAAGCCCACTGCATATCAAACAAGAGAGTCTCACCCCAAAAGAGAGGGGATTACCCTTCAAATAGTAATCATTTTGAATTTAAACAGAGAAAAAAGGGTTCCAAGAATTCGCGTTAGTGCGCAACGGAAAAAATGCGCACACGCGCGAAAGAAAAACACATCAATGATTTTACCACAAAAGCGTCAAAAACCACTGATAAATACTAAAAATTAACAAATTAAATAAAAATGACGCAATTTATCGCGCACATGGGCTAAATTTACTTCAGAAAAAAAAACGCCAAATCGGGGAAAAAACAAAAAAATCCAGCAACTGCGCGGAACCCAGTGCAGATGCGGTTAAAATAGATAAAATGAAAAAAATATATACAAAATACCTTAAAGCAGCACTCAGAAAGAAAGAAAATAGCAGTGTTGCCAGTTCAGCGGAGTAAATGTTCTGAGGTCCTTCAGGCTGAATGCAGGCAGCACTCTAATCTAACTGTATCCTGATTGGCCAATGCCTTCCTCATTTGCATTGACTCCTTCTCTCCAGGGCAGCTGAACCCAGCTGGCATACTGCTTCTGTCAATAGATGCTAAAGAATTCCTGGGGTGAGAAGTAATTCTTGCAGGAAGTTGCAGACTTCATTGTCGACATTGTGTTGGAGTCTCCCAGAATGGTGGTGCTGGGTGACTTTAATGCCTGGGTTGACGATGAACTCTCAAAATTTGGTCAAAACCTCCTCCAACTTATGACCTCGTTGGGCTTCACACAGGCTGTTGCCTCTGCAACCCATAATTCTGGGCATTCTCTGGATCTGGTATTCCTCCTGGGTATAGAGGTGGAACCAGTTGGTTGGTCTGACCATCACACTATCAGGTTCAATTTCCAGGCTTCATCCTATAGGCCTGCCCCTTTGGAGATGGTCTGGTACCATCCATTAAGGGGAGTAACCCCAGATGGCCTGATGGCGGTGCTGGATCTATTGGGATTTCCAACTGCTAGCAGGGGTCCAGATAACCTACTGCAGGCTTATAATATGTCTGTGGTGGCGGCTCTGGACTCCCTTGCTCCTGTCCATGTTCGTCCCCTCTCCCTTCGCCCTCGGTCCCCATGGTTTGCTGGGACCTTGAGGGAGATGCAGAGAATCGGAAGAAGGATGGAGCGACGCTGGCAGAATTTCGCCCTTGATTCTGACAAGCTTAGATTGATGGTCCATTATAGAGACTATCAGCCAATGATCTCCCGTAAGAAGGCAGAGTTCCTGTCCGGGGAGATCACCACTGCAAGGAATCGACCAGTCCAGCTCTTTCGAATTGTGGACAGACTGTGCAATCCAGCCTGTCTGCAGGTTCAGAGAGTATTATCACAAGATAAGTGTGATGAGTTTGCTCGATTCTTTATGGGTAAGGTTGCTGACATCAGGTCAGAGATCTGCCTTACTCGCTTCAGTGTGTGTGTGTGCGTGCATGTGTGTGTGTGTGTGGGGGCGGTGACTGACTGGAGGCTGCAGAGCCACGGTTTGGTTGGGCAGCTTTTAGGCGGCCAGCGATCGTGGATGTCATAAGGGCTGTACAGAATATGCGGCCGACCTGCTGTAGTTTGGACCCTGGCCCAACTCGCCTCATAGTGGGATGTGTTGATGTCATCGGCCCGGTCTTGGCTGAGACAGTCCGGAGTTCATTGGAGCTTGGTAAGTTCCCGGATTCTCTTAAGGAGGCGGTGGTGACATCCCGTCTTAAGAAGCCCTCATTGGATCCGGACTGTCTTACCAACTACAGACCTGTCTCCAACCTACCCTTTGTATGCAAGGTTATCGAGAAGGTGGTCGTGCTGCAGCTGGATAACCATCTTATCATCCATGACATCTACGATTCTCTCCAGTCCGGATTTAGGAAGAGGCATAGCACTGAGACGGCCCTGGTCTGGGTACTCAATGATCTCCTGATAGCGAGAGATCGGAAGACTCGTTCCATCTTTGTCCTCCTTGATCCCTCTGCAGCATCTGACACTGTGGATCATGGCGTATTGCTGGAGCATCTGAGGGTTATCTGCGGATTGTCAGGGACAGTCCTCAGGTGGTTCCATTCATTCCTCACTGGTAGATCTCAGAGAGTTGCTTCGGGAATTTATTTTTCCGATGCATTCTCTCTATCATGTGGGGTACACCACGGCTCTGTGCTTTCACCAATGTTATTCGTGGTGTACATGCTGCCATTGGGAGACGCTGTAAGGTGGTATGGCTTGAGTTTTCACTGCTATGCAGATGATACTCAGCTATACATGTCCTTTGTGCCCGATTGGGATGATGCTGTCTTGGTGTTTAACAACTACCTCGCTGAGATCCAGGACTGGATGAGTGCCAGCTGGCTGAAGCTGAATCTCGACTAAACTAAGGTTCTGGTAGTGGATCCAGGTCGCCGGGCAGAGGGGCCCTCAGGGGTGCGGGCCACTGGGCTTTTGCTCGGTGGTCGCCACCTGATGACCTCCGAACAGGTGCGGAGTCTGGGCGTCATTGCTGACGAGGGGTTGACCTTGAAATTTCAGGTTTCATCCATCGTCAAGACCTCTTTTTATCATCTGAGGAATATCGCCCGGATTAAGCACCTTCCGCCCGGTGATCTCTCGACATTGGTCCATGCCTCTGTGACTTCTTGCCTTGACTACTGCAACTCCCTATACCTAGGGCTTCCGAGGGTTGATATCCATCACCTGCAGCTGGTGCAGAATGCTGTGGCCAGGTTATTGACTGGGCTATCTCGGTCCAGCCATATTACCCCAGTGCTGCGTGGACTGCACTGGCTGCCAGCTCAGTGGCGGATCACCTTCAAAGTCGGCTTGCTGACATATAAAGCCCTACATGGACCGGGTCATCTGCAAGAGCTCCATTCCTACTGCCCCCTCCAACCACTCTGCTCTGCCGATGAGGGATTGCTAGAGATTCCTAGGGTTTGTGTGAAGCTCTCCTGAGCCCATGTGTTTGCTTTTGCAGCTCCTACCCTGTGGAATTCTCTACCTCGTCAGATAAGGGGGTGCCTGACTGTGGAGAGTTTTAAAACTGCCCTGAAAACGTACTTACTCTCTCTTGCTTTTACTGTTAATTAGGTTAGAATTGTTATGTATATAATTCTAATTTTAGCGTTTTAAATGTATGTAAAAGCGCTTTGGTATTTATTGAATTGCACTTCTTATAAATACAGATTATTATTATTATTATGATGATGTAATGAGTCATCTAAAGATGTTGTTTCTCCCGTCCTCTGAAATGAAAACTGATGCTCTAGAAGTATCCAGGAGGGCTCCTAAGAAGAGGAACTGCTGGGAAGATGAAACTGGCACCTTCCCTGAATCAGAAAACCCCTCCTGGAGAGAACAACTGAGAAGCTGTGGCAACTGCTTCCTGTGCCTCCTGCCCGCATGGTCTGGCAAGGAGCCAGATGTCCAGGAGGTGAAGTACTGAACGCCGAGATTTTAGTGAACTCCTCCCTGAACAGGTACTTGTTTAACCTTCCAAGGTCAACAAATAGGCACATGCCGCCTGGTATCTTGGAACCAGAAGCAATGGAAATAGGAACCTGTGTTCCGTTCCAATGTGGAACAACTTCTACTGACCAGTTCCCGTAGAGGCCCCGTATCACACAAGCAAGAGAGTGTGACTTAGAGGCGAACAGACTGGGCTGCTGTCTGGGTGGAAAGTCTGGGGAAATCTCTGTAAAATTGGGAAATATCCCTCTTGGGCAATCTCAGTGACCCATATGCCCGCTGTAATGAACTTCCACTGGTTGTAAAACCAAATCAGACGCTCCTCCTACTGCCGAGAGGCATCCCCCTCAGACAGCTGAGGTGGGACCTGGGCCGTATCCACAGAGGCTGGGTACAGGGCGTTTTTGGGCTCTGTGTGCTCTACTGCATTCTCTTTGTGGCTGAGGGGTTGAATCCTGATAAAGGCACCTAGGCCTCTACCTTGAAAGGACTGCCTGTTATGAGAATGTCTACGTTTCCCATCCCTCTGAGAGGCAGCAGGTGCCACCGATTGTCCTGAGTGTCCTCTAGAGCTCAGCCTGAGGGCCGAACAAATAAGCACCATCGAGGAGACGTTAACCACCTGTTGTCAGTGGCAGCTGCCCTAGAGGCAGGGTCGTAGACGTCCATAAAAGCTTTCAGCTGATTATTGGGCTATATGCCCCTCACAATGGAGTGTTAGATTCCAGGAGACTCTCAACCACGAATTGAAAGTGTTCCACAGGGTGTATTCATACTGAGGAATGTAGGAACTCAAGATGTAAAAGTCTGCTTTGGTCCAAAGATGAAGACTGAAAAGTTATGGTGGACCCCATATACCAGAGGAAAAAACTGGAAAGATCTTCCATCACACTGATACAGAAGGCTTGCCTTCCAGTCCATAAAATTAGTCATTTACTGTATCTTCGACAAAGCAAAACAGGGAGGGACTTATTCAGATCCACTTCTACCCCAGAATAACCTTCAAAAGACAGGTCTAGGCCAGGAACACGGGAGATGCTGCCAACTGGCTCAATGTAAGAGAGTTTAGCACCATTAGCAGTGCCAGCACCACACGTAGTGCGAGCACATGTGGCACCGGCACCACACTTGGCGCCGGCACCACACGCAGTGCAAGAACCGCTATTGGACCTAGACCTGAAGAAAAAAGGGCGGGGAAGGAAAGCAGTATCTGTGCTGGCCCCTGCAAGGAAAAGGTGAGGGGGGTAGGCACGAGGAGTCGAAGTCTAAGTTACTGGCACCGGAGAGGGCACCACGCATATCCTGGCCCGACTGACCCAGCAGTGGCCCAGCGGATCCGAGGCCCCGGAACTGATTCCACTGGCCAGGTCAACTGGGCAGATGCCACACCCCCTGCTCTAAGAATGGCCCAGAGGTGAACCTGTTCATTGGAACCCCATCGAGGACAGAGACGGGACCCGGTGTCGAAGACTGTGGTTGTTAAGAACGGAGCTACAGAGGGCCCCACCAGAATTGGGTCAGGCCTACTGCTCTCCACCACTGACAATCCCCGCGGACATACCAGAGGGTGACCTCGAGCGGAACCGATTCTTCTTCCACTGTTAGGAGGAAGAAGAGCTCGAGGTTGAGTGGAGCCAGGTCCCCAATTGAGGTTGGGGAGATTGGGAACAGGCCCTCTACTTTTGTGCATCGGGCAGATTGTCCTTCCCCCCTGAAGCACTGGACTGCCCATGGTTGGACCCCCGCCCTCCGCAAAGGGTGGCGGATCAGACACAGCCCCACTGCCTCACAGCTTTCAAACGAAGTCTCCCTACCATCACCGCTACCGCTAAGGTCAACTCTGTTGATAGCAGGCTAAGAATTTCTTCTTCTTACATAAAAACATGGACTGTGATGGCAGATAAGGACCGCCTGGACCACCTTGTCTGCCAATTTCCCTACCTTTTGCATAAGCTGCAGATCCTAGTTAACCAACAGCTTACTTCTTTCTTTTTTTTAAATAAGAAAAGAACACTGAAAATAGGAAGTTAATTGAATATTGAACGGCTATAGCTGCTGTCGTACAGACGAAGATTTGACTCCCGGCAGGTGAATGACGTCATCATCGAAGTGCACTCGACGGCGGGAGAAAAGGAACAGAGGCAGTTGGAGGGTCGACATCGAGATAGCCTATACGGCGTGAGTTAGTCTCTCAGTGCCGCCATGCATGGTCCTATCCTGTGGCTGGCCCTCCTGAAGATTATTGGCTCCCGCGGGGTCCTAGTGCCTCTGGTGTAATCCCATTAGTGTGAATGAATGGTGGAAACTTGTAGTCCAGGAAGATCTGAGACCACTGAATTGTCGGAAATTAAAACCGGCTGCTTGGCTGAACCCAGAAACCCTTGTGTTAGCACACTCTATGTACCAGAGACCAAAAGCTGTAACCTCTAACAACATGCATCCACTAGATATAGTGCCTCTACTACAGATCTCAGATCTTTGTCAGCTTTTGTTAATGATTAATTGGTGCCTGTTCTACCCAAAACAGGGTTTAATATGCAAATGGTATCCCTGCTAGAATTATTTTGTTGTTCAAGAATGGAATATTTTTTTTTCATAATGATTGTAAATATTTGATGTCAACCATTTCTCGGACCATATATTTTAAATAATGTGACATATCCCCTTAAGATACCATTACCAATCATACATGATCCTCTCTGATTGTGATGATCAGTTCACGTCCCCACTCCCCCCACCCCCTAATCTCAAGATTGCGGATGGTATTTACCCTCCACTCACATTTGGTGCTAGCCACTGTTTCAGCAATGATTTGCATTATCTTAGTGAATTTATTGATAAAGTCATTTAAGATAACACAAGACACTGCACTAGTGCAAGACCTCGAATGGTGTAGAGAACTGATGTGATGATCACGACTGGGATGCCAGAAGAGACAACAGAATACCATGAGCATTTAAAAAAAATAATTGGATGGAGGGAGCACTCAGTATCATGGACTGGTGCCATACTGTCTTTTGTAGAGGATCCTGGTCATGAGCTAGTGTAGCAGGCAATAGTTTAAACTATTGCCCATTGCGAGGACTACTGTCCATTGTCAGGGAATTTAGAAGGCAATAGTGTCTGTTATTTCTGGTAATTTAATCAGGTTTTTGCCAATCACAGACCAAAATTTAAGTCCTTGGTTTAATAAACTAAAATAATTGCGTTGAGTGACACCTGACTATGGCTCATCTTTATACATAACTGTACTGATGACTAGTTTAGAACATTTTAAAAAGCAGCCAGCAGTTTAACTTACATGCATCATGATTGCATTCCATCCGTCTGTTACAAAGCTGGATGATGTAGGATCTATATATGTGTACTTTTCCTGAATGCTCTTTAAGGCTGCTTCTCGAACTATGTTTTCAGCCTAAACAGGAAAACATAAAAGCACTTTCTGGGTTTCAGAATATGTCAGCACGAAAACATGAGCAAGGTGTATAAAAGGAAACAAAAAAATACTTATCATTGTAATAATGTTTCTTCCAAGGGATCCCTCATGCTTACTAGTGCATTCAGCCTGAAGGTCTGAGCTGCTTGGAGCTTAGAATGTTATGCTAATTACAGAATCTTGAAATTAAATTCAAAACTCTGCTGTGTGCTCATGCTCACCCTAACATTCTAATGGCAGACTTATTTCTCCAGCTAGAGTAAGCAGTGAGCACTAAACTAGCTAAGTAAGCAATAAGACATGACAGGGTGTGTGTTAGACACTTTAACAGATGGCTAGGATGCGTAGTGAGGCACGAGGCCACTGGCCGAGTGCGTCCAGCTTCCTAGCTGTGTGTTAAAGTGTCTAACACACACCCTGGAGTGGCTTATTGCTCTTATGAAATGGCTATGTAAAATACAGATATATGTGATAACTAAAACGCATCACATTTTATAGTGAAAAACGTACGTTTGTCTTAATTTTTAATAAAATTGTTTCTCTGCCTGTATTATTTTTTTTGACTTGAGGACTTTTGAGCCCTTAAAGCATTCTTACTTGTATTTCTCTAGTTTTCATGCCCCCCCCCACTAGCTATAGGTTTACTTTATTTGAATAAGAAATTATGCCATCTTTTTTTATATTTTTTGTAAGTTAACAGGTAGTACTATGGAGAACACGCTGCTTTTCTTTGCAGGACACAGGAGAAAGCCGTTACGCCATGCGGAAGCGAAGAAAAAAAGTGAAAGACTTCTATAACTGCTGGATTAAGCTACCTGTCTGTTGTACAGACTCTATTGGTTTTTACATGGAAAAGATTGTTATGCTACGTGTATTTTGTTGAACAGTGTGGCGCTAAGGGAATGAAGTATCGAGGGCCCGCCTGCTCAGTGTGAAGTTACAGAGAGCAAGAGACAGCAGGCGGGCTGCAAGAAAGCAGGTCAGCTGTTCAGTCATAGAGCGAGTGGGGTTTCTTATCGTGCTAGTTTGTATTTTTTTTAAATGATGCAGGTTGTGCTTTTAATAAGCCTGGGAGAAGTGAACCATGCAATGCCAGTAAAGGAAAAAAAAAGATGGCTGCTTTTGTTTTTTCCAATGTTCTGATGTGGGCACCCTCACCAGTATTAATGCCCAGCTTATTACCTGCACTTTTTTGTGTTTAGTCCAATCGGCTTTCTTAAAATATCCTAGCCATTAACCTATATAAAAAATTAAAAATCCAACAAAATGTTCAGTCCCTGATGGGACAAAAAATGACAGGCTAAAAACTGAAAGAAAAGTACACAAAATTCGATTGTAGGCAATGCACAAAGAATGCTCAAGTGAAGTATAGACAAAAAGAGAACTGAATCTTGTAGAACCTTCCCCAGATTCTGGATGGGGAGGTAGGATGGGTTTGTTAAGTACAGTGAGGGATCCCCTGGAAGAAACAATATTACAACAGTAAGTAATTTTTTCTTCAAACCCCCGGAATCCCTCACTATGCTTTGTTCTTTTTGTTACATCTATGTTGGTCTGATAAAAGGTATCAAATCATTTGCTTCTGGATCTATGCTTAATACTGCAGACTACACAGCAGTACCTTGGGAGGCAAGGTATAGGACCTATTTAGGGAAAAGGTTCTGCACGAAAACAGCGCCACATATGGCATCCCTTATGGACTGTACGCCCAGACAACAGTGCTTTGTGAAGGTGTGTACTGTTTTCCAGGTAGCTACTTCACAAATTTTCCAGCAATGGGAAATCCCTTGTGGCTGCCACAGAGGCAGAAGTGCCATGCGTGAAATGTGCTCTGAGGCCTTGTGGTGGTAGCTTGCCAACTTTGATGTTTATTTTATTTTTATTTAGTTTTTGTTGACTGGGCAAGTGCACTAGACAAATCCTGCCTATTTTCAGGTATGACCCGGGGAGGGGGATACAGATGAATGCCAACTGACCTTGAACCAGATTAAGCTGTTGGTGGTATTTTTAGTGAATGAGGGAAATTTGGCCAGGACACCGGGGAAATCCCCCTACTCTTTTCGATAAGTGCCATGGGATCTTTAACATCCACCTGAACTACCACCAATCCAGGCAAATGGGACCTCGGTTTAACGTCTCATCCGAAAGACGGCACCTCAGAAGTGCAGCACCCCTCTCATGCTGCACTACAGTGTCAGTACTGGGATATTAACCCAAGTGCTAGATGTGGGAACTGAACACACAGCCCTCTGATCTCCCGGCCTCAGAGGCGAGTGTGCTACCTACTGAGCAACTGACACTGACCTAACAGAATGGGATGCAGGAGACTATCTAGTGAACTGTTTGGTTGGAAGCTGGGTTACCGTTACCCACTGCACCATATGCGACAAACAACAGTGAATGGGAGGACCTAGCTTCTTTAGTGTAGTCCAGGTATTAAATGGGCACCCTCTTGACATCCAGACTGTGGAGGCCTTGCTTTCCAGAGCTGGACTTTGCTGTGAAGAACACTGAAAGGGTAATGGACTGGCTCAGGTGAAATTCAGACACCAATTTAGGGAGGAATTTTCTGTTTGTCCTTAGGATTACCCTGTCCCTGTGGAAGATGATGTAACTTGGGTTTGTGCAGACAGTCTGCGACCTGCACACCCTTCTGGCAGAAGCCATGGCCATGAGGAAGACTGCTTTCCAAGTGAAATACTTTAAAACAACAGTAGCCATGGGCTCGAGAGGAGGGTCCATGAGCTCAGCAATGCACAGGTTCAAATCGCATGGAGGGAGTGGGACCCTGACAGGGGGATGCAGGTATAGAAGCCCTTAAAGGGCCTTCTGAAAATGGGGAGGGAAACCACTGTTTTCTCTTTACCTGCCGAAACACGAGCTGATACTGCTGCCAGATGCACCTTAAAGGTTGAGGGCCTGAGGGACTGAAGGAGGACTAGGAAGTCCAAGATTGTGGGCAGGGGATCCATATGAAATCCTGACAACCACAATCCCGACATTAAAATGCCAGACACCACAATCCTATCATGGTTAAAATCCCGTCAGATGAATGACCGTCACAGAGAATCCCGACAAACAACATGCCGCTCTTTTCCACTCCCCTGGCACCTGCTGACATCTAAAATTTGGAATCAGAACATTTTATTACGATCTGCGCACTCAGACTATATCTGAATGTTGCCACAACAAAAAAACGCTCCACCTCATGAGTGTACCTCGTACCCCCGAATGCCCTACAACCTAGCTGAACTGTTTATAATCCAGTCTCTCTGTAATTCATTTGATGTTTGTTGAGGTAGTGTTACCCACTGTTGAAAAAAACAAAACTTTCTTCACTTGCTTTACTTTGTCCATTTGACAGTGGGTCCACAGACCTGCTGAAAGTGACAGCATTAGGAGTTACTTGATCGGCTGATTAAAACATTGAACACATAGATGACGGGCTAGGCACAGATCAGTGAAATGACACCTTATTGAAATAAAATAAAGCACTACAGCATTTGTGTTACCTACTGTTGATAAAAAGACTGCAAGGTGAACAAAGCTCTTGCATCTCAAAGTGTTTCTGACATTTTGTGATTTCACATCACGGCACTACCCTAATTACATTTATCTTACCTCCAGTTGCGCCAAACACTTTGTTCAAAAAACTCTGCACCTGCCATTGCAGCTGTACCCAGTCGATTGATTGGGGGGTCACTGCTAGCCTTTACTTGCATGTAGGCATAATGTGAGAGCGAGAGTACTGTTTTAGGGTAGTGCAGAACTTGAAAAATGTCCAAAGCACTCACTTTATTTTATTTCATTAAGGTGTTGTTTTGCCAATCTGTCAGACTATCATGCCTTATTTCTTAATGAGCCTGTCATTTTTTTAATCAGCCGATCAAGTAACTCCAAATGCTGTCACTTTTAGCAGGTCTGTGGAACCACTCTCAAAAAGACAAAGTAAAGCAAGTGAAGCAAAACTTGGGTTTTTATGGTGTGAAAGAGCAGAACTTCTGGCATAAACCACAGTGTGCTTTTTTTCAACAGTAGGTTACACAAATGCTGTAGCAGGGTACTGCAGAACTTGAAAAATGCCCCATACACTCACTTTGTTTTATTTCAATAAGTTGTTGTTTCGCCGATCTGTGCCTAGCCCGTCACCTATGTTTTCAAAGTAACAAGCTGCCATGAAGTCGGGATTTTAAGACTTGGGATTACGGTGTCGGGCACGCGTCTGACAGGGTTTCAGATGTCGGGATTCCGTACCTAACAATGTGGGCATACCTGCTTGCAAAGGACTGAGCTGCTTAGGAACACACCACAGGGAGAACATTTTCCTCTTGGAAGCATAGGTTTTCCTTGTTGCTGGTTCCCTAGAAACCCTTAGGACTTGCAAAACCTTTTCAGAAAGGTTAAAGTTATAGAACTCCAGTTCCTCAAGAGCTATGCCTTGAGGCACAGAGACCTGAGGTCTGGGAATGTTATCCTGCTCCGAGGCATGGTCAGCAGGTTGTGCCTCAGTGGGAGGCAGATGGGATGCCTGATGGTGAGGGCCAGGAGTAACAAGTACCAAATCTGCCTGGCCCAATGTGGGCTCTCAGGATCATGGTTGCAGACTAGTTGCCCAGCTACAAGAGTATTCTCAGCAAGAAAGTGAGGGGAGAAAAGGCATACAGAAACCTGTCTGTCTAGTCTAGAATCGGGGCATCTGACGGGACAGACTCCCCTGCCGGAGGCCTGCAACAAAACAGGGGAAGCTAATGATTCTGCCAGGATGCAAACAGATCTCTGGTGTAACCCATGTCCTGGACGCTGATGCCAGCACCTACTGGTTCGGGACCCATTTATGATTTCCCTGACTGATCCTGCTCAAGATTCTAGTACACTGCCTTTCCCTGGTAAGTGTACTGTGGTTAGCTGAGGGGCATATTCCAGGCTATAGATCTTTATGGCTCCCAAGGACAGCCTGGAAGATCTTGTTCCTCCCTGGTTGCTGATGTAGTACATTGTTGTGGTGTTGTCTGTTCTAGTCTGGACAGACAGACAGACCACTGATCTGCGAGGAAAACGCCTGCACTGCAAGGAACACTGCCCTGAGTTCCAGGAGATTTATGTAATCTAGTGCCTCCTGTGTACTCCATGTGCCACTTACAGCTAGATCCTGCACATGGACAGCCCAACCTAAGACTGAGGGATCTGCTTTGGGAATGACTGTAGGGAACTGCAGGAGGAAGGGAAACCTATTAGGTTGCATTCCCACTTCCGCCAGTCCAGTGCCCTTAACAAGGCTCTTGTGACAGAGGTACCAATTTGGATAGGGTGTTTCACCTCTGAGACGAACGGTCCTCTAGGTGATACTAGACATCTCTCATCTGGAATCTGGCACCTGGTACCACTGATGTGGAGTAGGCCATGTGACTCAGTAACATATGAAAAACCCCTTGCAGACCTTGTCTGGCCTGCTATGAAGGGTTTGAGGAAGAAAGGCTTTTCTTTGCACTGTATCCAGCTCTGTACCGATGAAGTCCAGAACCTGCAACTGGTTCTGTTTGGGACTTTGAAAGTTTAAGGGGAAGCCCAAAGCCTTTAAAGTGCCTTGGGTTAGCAATATGGAGGAGCTTGCTGTGCCCCCAACCCGAGATCAGCCTGTTGATCAATTAAGGAAAAAAAAAACCAAATTCTCTTCTCAAATGTGCTGCCACCACAGCTGGGTACTTTGAGAATACCTGTGGAGCTGAGGTAAGGCCGAAGTACTGTAAATTGCCAATGGGTATTCTCCTCAGGCATTACTCATTGGGTCCGGGTGGCCATTTTGGGTCAGGTTCTGCAATGGATGGTTCTGACACCATTTGGTGACTACTGCACCCAATAGGTTAAGCATTTTTCTCTGGGACTAGGAAGTATCTGAAATAATGTCAGTTGCCTTGTTGCAGCTGGTACTTGTCCCACTGCATGTGTCTGCAGCAATTTCTTCACCCCCAGCTCTAGCAGAAATGTATTACCTTATTTTTGCTGGAATGTGAGACTGAAAAACTCTAGGGTCCTCTAGATGACATGCATACTGTTGAAAATCACTTATGAAAGTGATTGCTTACTGTGATAAAAAATGGCGATGGTAACAGCACCATTTCTATGTCAGTCCAACAAATATGGCTGATGGTGGGAAAAGAACTTAGGAGGAAAGGGCCTGTCCATGTTTTATATGGGAGAGGCGACATCTGATGTCATCGTGGGCAGCACCTAGTGGACTGCTTGCAAAAGATTCCATGTGGTCTTAGTGCCTTGTGGCTTATAGTTCCATATGTGTGGCCTGATGAAAGAGATATCCGTGAACAAGATCTGAGTACAGTATAAGCGGACCTTACATCCTTTGTATGGTCCAAGTAGTAGCTCAGAGCTCTCTTAACACCCAGACTGTGGACTTTTTGTTCTCCTAAGCTGGATTTTGCTGTAAATACTAGAAATGTAACTGATTGTTTCAGATGAAATTCAGACAAGACTTTAGGGAGAAATCTGTTAATTCTTAGGACTACCTTGTCACTGTGAAATATGATATACTGTAGTTAGTATCTGTGCAGGGGGGTGGCAGCTCGCTCACCCTTCTGACAGATGTCACTGTCACCAGGAAAACTGCTTTCCAGGTGACATACTTCACAGTAACAGCTGCCACAGGCTCAAAAGGAGCCTTTATCAGGAGGGCAATGCACAGATTCAGGTCCCGTCGGGTGCAAGGATCCCTTACTAGAGGTCACAGGTGATTAAAGAGCAGCTGATGCATTCATAAAAACTTTTGCAAAACATAATAATTCGGCACAGTTCAGCTTGTATTTCACGTTAGTACAGTATTTCTCATTCCCATTATTTATCACTGAGGTGATTTGCATTAAAACAGGATCTTTGCTCCTAAAGAGTTCATCTACTACTGTGTTTTTCTCCCTACCTTTTTTTTTTCAATTTTTTTTTACTCCTCCTCACTGGTCCCATAGGCTTCTCTCCAGTGGGGTATTGGAGCGTCCATGTCCCGCTCAGCCTGAGATCTACCTGGACCAGTCCATTGCTCCCGGAAGCTCTCCACCATCTCCACCAACCCCCCCCCCCCGGCAGGGACTGTCATTTACGCTTCTGGCACTCTATCTATAATCTAGAAGGGTGGCCGTGTGGGGAGTGGAGGAGAGAGACAGTGACCAGCCCAGTAGGACCTGACCGTGGGCGTGGGGGACATCCTTAGTCCCACCTTTGCCTGTCTGGGTGCCAGGACTTTTCTGTGTGTTTTGTGCCCTAGAGGTGCGGACGTGCTATGACGGATGGCTGCAAGCCATCCTCTGCTGCCTCCAACCCACTTGCGTGTCTCTCGTCTGTCGTGCTGCCCTCAGTCTCCACTGGAAGTAGCTGTCACAGCGGGAGATGCAACCCAACCACCCCCAGGAGAGGACAGCAGTCCTCTGGATGCTCAATCCTCTCCTGCCCCAGCCGACCCCCAACGACCACAGGCTGTTCCCGAACCTGGGTCGCTGGTGTGGAGGGAGGTGTGGCATCCAGTGCCTCAACCCTCAGTACCACCGGGCCGGCATAGCTTTCTCCCTACCTGATGTCATAATGCACCGCTTGTGGCATCACAGTTACTCCCATGGCAATGGAGTGTGATGTCACAACAGAGGATTATGAACTGAAGTAGGGAATAAGCTATTGAAGCAGATGAACTCCAAGGGATAAATATCAGGTATACATGTAAATTTCGTCAGTAATACATAATGGGTAGGCGAAATCCATAGAATACATATAGAATGCAAGCTGATTTGTACCCAAGTATTATGGTTTTCAAAGTTTTCTTTGAGGTGTCAGCAGCTCTTTAAGGCCTTAAAAGAACTTTTTGAAAATGGGCTGTGAGACCATTGACCTGTCTTTACCAGCTGAAGCGTACGCTGACACTGCTGCCAAATGAACCTTCAGGGTACAGTGCCTGAGGCCCAGGGACCGGAGGTGGACTAGATCGTCCAGGATTAATGCTAGACTTACCCGCAATAAGCTTAGCTGTCTAGAAGAACACCAAAAGGGACCATCTTTTCCACTCTGAGACATGGGTTTTCCTTGTTGCTGGTTTCCTGGAAACCTTAAGCACTTCCATAATCCTTCCAGAAAGATTTAGTCCACAGAACTCTAACTTTTCAAGTACAGTACTATGCTCTGAGACACAGAGTTTCAGATCTGGAAATGTTGCTCTGAGATAATGTTAGCAGATTGTATTTCAGCGGCAGGTTGATCGAACGTCTGCTAGACAGGGACAGGAGTGGGGTGTACCAAATCTGCCTGGCCCAACCTGGAGCTATGAAAATCATTGTTGCTGATCCCCTCCTCAGTTTTATTAGTAGTTTTAGCTAAAGTAGGAAGGATGGAAAGGCATACAGAAACTTCCCTGACCAGTTGAGCACTAGAGCATCCTCTTGTACTGTACCCACCGATGGGGGTCAGCAACAAAACAATGGGAGCTGGTCATTTTCGCAAGATGCAAAAAGGTCTATCTCTGGTGTATTCCACCTTCTGAACTCTGTCATCAGCACCTGCTGGTTCAGGATCCATTAATGTTTTCTTTCACTGATTCTGCTCAGGGAGTCTGGAAACACACTGTCCTTCCCTGACAAGTGTAGTTTCTAAAGCTGGACCTCCAGGGAGTATGGCAAGTTCTAGATCTTCTTCATCTAGGTGCAGTTTTGAAGATTTTGTTCATCCCTGTTTGTTTATGTAATACACAGTTGTGATGTTGTTTGACCTGATCTGGACAGACTGACGTCTAATGTGGGAGGAAAAGAACTGCACTGCCAGGTATACTGCCCTGAGCTCCAGGAGATTTATGTGTTCCTGAGTCTCCTGTACACATCACATACTGTTTACAATGAGATCCTCTCAGTGGGCATCCCAGCCCAAGAGGGAGACATCTGTTGTGAGTATGGCAATAGGGGACTGCTGAAGGAAGGGAACTCCCGTTTTAGAGTCCTTCTCTTTCTTCCACCATTCTAGTGCCCTTAGCACAGACTTTGTAACAGGTACTAGGTTTGAATGTGGATCCCACCTCTGGGATCAGTGGATCCCTGGATAGTATTGGATATCTCTCATTTGAAACCTGGCACCTGGTACCACTGCAGTTGATGATGTCATGTGCCCCAGCAAACACAGGAAATCTCTTGCAGGTCTGGGATGACCTGCCTTGAAGGATTTTGCAGTTACAATCAGATATGCTACCTCTGCCTGGGGAAGAAATGCCTTCCCTTGCAAAGTATCTAGCTCTGCACCTATAACGTCCAAAACCAGCAGTGGTTCTGTTTGTGACTTTTGGACTTATGAGGAAGCCTAGAGAGTGAGGGAGGACTTGGCCTCCTGGTGTGATCTTCTTAAGACCAGCCAGTTGTTGAGATGGGGAAAAAGCACCACCCTGTTCCTCAAATGTGTTGCCACTACGGCTAGGTACTTTGTGAACACTCTGGGTGCTAAGGACAGGCTGAAGGGAAGTGCCTTGGACTGATAGTGGTAATTCCCTATCCTGAACCTGGGGTACTTTCTGTGTTTGGGCCTTACTGGTATGTGAAAGTAGGCATCTTTCAGATCCGGTGACCCCTAGTCAGTCTCATTTCTGCAGAGATGGAATCACTTAACCCGCTGATACCATCTTGAATTTTTCTTCCTTTTATGTGTTTGTTCAGATAACGCAGATCTAAAATGGGTTGCCACTCCCCATTTTTCCTGTGGGTCAGGAAGTGTCTGGAGTAAAGTCCCTTTCCACATTGTAAGGGAGGTACTTTTTCCACTGCATTTGTTTACTCGGTAATACTCTTGTAGTTAAAGGTGGAAGTAGGCCTGGGCCCATCTCTACCACCTTCCCTGCAAAATCAGGGTAAATTTATCTTCCACTATCAAGCAAGTATCTATCCAAACTATTCTTAAACATTCCCAGGGAAGTTATGTCTACTAGACAGTCAAGTAACAAATTCCAAAGTTTACATACTCATATTGTAAAGAAATTACTTATTTTACTGGTATTAAATTTAGGGATTGACAAATTGTCTTTTATGACACCTTAGCCCAGCTGTTTTGGGAGCCCAACGAATGCCATAATTGTTCATGAGATTTGGATCCTTTAAGATACTGAAAAGTAGCAGTAGGTCCCCTCTGATTCTTCGGGTTGATAGGTCATATAACTTCAATTCCTTTACTCTATCTGGATATGACAGATGACTAATACCAGTTATCATTCTGGTAGCCCTCCTCTGAACAGACTCAATCAGCCTAGAGTACTTGTTTAAGTGTTGAGACCAGAAGGAGGCAGCATAATCAACATGAGGCCTAACATATGTTCTGTACAATGGTAATATACAGACACTACTTCTATTTACGAAGTATTTTTTGATTGATGCTATAATGTAATTGGCTTTAAGTGCTACAAATCTATAGTGACTGGTGGGGGTCAATTGCTTGTTTACAATTATACCTAGGTCTCTATTGCAGCAGTTTTTTCACCTCCAGCTCCAAGAGAATGCTTTCCGCTGGGGTGTGAGGTTGGGACCCTGTGGTTCTGCAGTCTTGGACATTTTCTGAACTGTAGGGACAAACACTGACTCACTATTTCCAGAATCCACTTATCTGAGGTTATTTTTTGTCAATTTCTGAAAACAGTGAGTCAGCCTTCCTCCCACTGGCAACAGACGAGTGACCTGTGCAGACTTGTCAGGGGTTTTGCTTAGTCTGAGCTTTGGGGGCTGGTTGAGCAGTTGCGTGCCTGCCTGGTGCCCTTCTACTCCTACCTCTAAAGTAACCACTTTGAATGTTGTAGTTGTAGATGTAAGCATAGATAAATTATCCCCTACCTCTACCTCCCCTTCCATAAGGCCTACTGGAAGTGGAGGCCTCTTCCTTCTCAGTGTTGCTCTTGTAGGTGGTCTTGCATTCATCCACCCTTTTCAGGTAAGCCCCAGTCTTGTCACCAAACTGAATTTTCCACAGAGGGAAAAACCACTGCCTTGGTTTATGTGTCCTCTGTGCACAGTTCTGTGGATGTGGTGCCACCTTTCTTGTTTATATAGTACACTGTGGTGATACTGTATGTTCTGACCAGAACTGACTGGTCTTGGACCAGGTCTGAGAAGTGCTGTAGAGACAGGAGTACAGCCCTGAGCTCCAGCAGGTGTATGTGCTCCTGCTGTTGTTGTAGAAACCAAACTCCACTTTCTGTGTAGTTGTCCAGATGCCCTCCCCATCCTAGTAGGAAGGCATCTGTTGTCAGTGAGTGTAGTGGACACTTTTTGGAATGGGATTCCTTCTCTGAGATAGCCCACTTCCTTTGACCACTCTAGAGCCCTGACCAGGCTTGCTGTGACTGGTACTAGCTAGCCCAGTGGATTTGACCTTACATGCCAGTGCCTTCTTAAAGAGGAGGTGTTTCCTGCTATTCAATAAAAAAAAATATTTTATTGTTTTTTGATGTGTTAGTAATTACTTTCTACTTTTATAATAAAATATGTGTTAGTACAGTGAAACAAGTGGGCTTTCACTTTTGCTATTCACTCTGGTAGTAAAACAGAATTAAACAGAATTCTGGTATTATGATGTCAGAAACTGCTAGCTACTTAGGAGCCCAGTGTATTCCAGTGAAAAAAACTAAATATATTTTTCTATTTTTTTTCAAAAGAATATTTATTTCATCAACAAACTTTGCCTTTTATATGTTTGCACGATTGTACACCATCTGTATGATTTAAAATTTTTAAAACAATAATTAGCCTCTATTTTCTTCTTTCCACGTAAAATCTGGTTATGAAGAAAATGTCACATGCTAAATAATAACAAAAGATTACACGTTATCAAAAAACACATATTTCTATTAAATACGGTGTATAATATTTTGGTGGTAGGATATTTTATTTCTCCATAAAAATCTGAGAACAGATTTGCAGTTTCCCATTGAAATACGCTGCCAGCCTTGCCAGTAAACAGTTTCTGATGTCACAATACAAGGATTCCATTTAATTCTTTTTTACGACTGTGGGTGGAACCTACAGGAGTATTGCATGTACAAAAAGAGTGATGTCATGTTTTCTGTCCATGGAACTGACTGAAGGTGTAAATAGTCTCCTCCGCCTTACCCTCCTCCAAGCAATGTTTTCCACCCTCAAATAAATACGCATTCATGTTAGTCAATGGTTGCAGGGTATTATTTTCTTTCTTAAATGGGTGGTACAAGAACTGGAACCCGAGTAGTGGGAGGCAGCATTAGTTGTTTTTTTTTTTGGAGTAAGATCCACCTCCGCCTCCACCCCAAACTTTTTTCTGATTCATGTGGGAGGGGCATGAGATAGCTCTAGCATGCTGTAACAAGATACCCTAGTTTGGGACACAGACATGCCTGTGCAGTGGAGAACAGAACAGAAGTCATTTAATGCCTTCAAACTGTCTTAAAAATCCTTTGGAAAAAATGATTATCAGAGCCACCTGGGGCTTCAGAAGGAGACCTAGACACAAATTCTAATTTACAGTAAGAGCCACATGATTTTCTTAAACATTATGTATATATACATATAATTTATATATAATTTGTCTTTAGTAGTTTCAAAACTTTGAAAGTATTGACACACACACAAACACACACACCCACCCACCCCAAGCAGAACACAGATGGATAAGGTACCAGTATTTAGGAAACTTGTCATACTTACCCAGAGTCTAGCAATGTGAATCCTGGCTGTGACTATAGGTGTTTACAACTGAATGATAATAACCACATTTGCTTCACTTGCAAATAGGTAGGCACGTGTGTCTAATTTCTGTTTGACCTACTGTAGGTTACACACAGAATCTTTGATTTCAAGTATTTGCTAAATTGTAAATGTAGGTATCAGCATTCTGTTAGCAGCTAGTGCTGATTGTGTCTGTGACAAGATCATTTTTTTTTTTTACAAATGTGCTTGGTAGGAAGCTGAAAACAGACTTTGATGATAAAGTGCATTTTTTCTAAGTTTGAGATGTATTAGAAAACACTGAACAAGAAAACAATTGGTGATTTTAAAAGCTATTCTGATCAGAGCTGACATAAATAAAATCTTAACAATTTTTTCTTTTCTCATGGACACTAGAAATAGGATGTCATCATTCACTCCATTAAACCTGTTTTTCAGGTTTTTCATAGCATATTGCCAAGGCAATCTTCCCAGAATGCAATCTGTCATGGGGGGAAGGGTTGAAATTGTTTTAATCATGAAGCACTGGTGTTAGTAATGCATTTAGAAATATAATTTTGAATTGTCTTTACAGTTAATCATGCAGTTTAATGTCAGGGCACATTTATTGGGGGGGCTCAAATTATTTTAAACATGGGCACAGTACTTGGTAAATACAGACTCTGATGATAAAGTGTATTTTTTCTTTCAAGTTTGAGAAGTATGTATTATATATAAGTGTAACCGTGCTGTAAATGGTTAAGTTGGCAGTGGTTTAAGGCTCTGAGCTACAAACCTGGAGACCTGGGTTTAACTCCTACAGACCCCACTTGAATACTGTGTGACCCTGCGCAAATCACTTAACTTCCTTGGGCTCCCAGGTCACACCTGTAAACAAGCTTTCAGCTTAGTGTGTCTCTTTGGTAAAAAAATAAAAGTGCCTAGAATTATTTTTTGAATATAGTTGAGTTTATATGTGGTAAGTAGGTAGGGTATGATGTTTTAAATGTGGCAGTAGGATTTAGCATGTGCACTGCTTTAAAATCATTTCACAGTATTCTATGCTTTCTTAAAAAAGATACTCCACATTTGTATGGGGGCTGTGGGATTCAAACCTAGATCTCCAGATTTGCAGAGAAGAGCCTTAAACCACTGTGCTATACTGCCTACCTAGTTATGGCAGTCATCTGTTTTATGGCTCATGGTGTTGGTGTACTAAGCATACTAACATACAAAAATGCCAGCAGAATAGGCCTAGCGGGCTTTCGTGTCTGCTTCTTCGGCCAGTCCCCACCCTGGGAGCTGACCTTGCTGTCCCCCCCCCGCCCTCTCGTGCGTCTCCCTTCCCAGTTTAGGGGGACAGCTAGCTAACTGGGGTTTCTGTAAGACAACAGCTACTAATTGGCTCTAATTCACTATTTTTATTTTCTGTGTGTGTCAGGTCTAGCTAGCAGGAGTGTTTCAATTTTAAAACTTTTAATTTTATCACACTATATACA
The DNA here is from genome assembly GCA_016271365.2 of Neoceratodus forsteri. NCBI lineage: Eukaryota > Metazoa > Chordata > Ceratodontiformes > Ceratodontidae > Neoceratodus > Neoceratodus forsteri. Next base: position 84,909,800 of record JADMNL010000033.1, read on the forward strand.
AGCATAAAAGCACAGAAACTGCCCAGATCATCAGTGCTATAATGGATAGTACAAACATCATAGAAAGCTATTAGAAGTAGAATGGGTTAAACACTTCCTGGAACTTTCTGCATAACAAGTTCCCCATGGCACCTCACAGCATTTGACACCACCATCCTAAGAGCAGCACACACACACACACACACACACACGCACACACACACACCAAGAAGAACACAGCTGAATAAGGTACCAGTATTTAGAAAACTTGTCATACTTACCCAGAGTCTAGCAATGTGAATCCTGGCTGTGACTATAGGTGTTTACAACTGAATGATAATAACCACAGTTGCTTCACTTGCAACTAGGCAGGCATTTGTGTCTAATTTCTGTTTGACTTACTGTAGGCTACACATAGAATGTGAAAAATTCATAACGTGCTGTATTGTGATTCAATGAACTGATAAATGGGGATTTTGGTTTCTTTTACAAATTCATTTTTCCTGACCATGGATATACTAAAACAAAAATTTCTCAACAAATTTTTTTTAAATAAAGAGTTTAACTCACAGCAGCAGAAGAAGCATGTTGCCATTAAAAGCTTAGTGGTGTGGATGTAGAGGTACCAATATTTAAGCATGACTTTGGTAGAGGATTAATTGTGACTGGGGGGTGAGGGAGGGAGTGAGTCTTGATATTTGTAGCATAACGGTTTTCTGAAACTTCAACCTTCAATGGGTTAGACTCTGCAGACATCTGTACAATATATCACTAAGCCATATGCAGTGTGGTATGGGTAAATCCCAGATCACCAGACCAGGACCAGTGCTGTAAAATCTGCACTGGGCACAGCTTGCGCAAATATTGATGACCAGTGGATCAAATAAATATGTGCAAATAAATAAATACGTGGCTTTGCCTGATGCTTAAACCCACCACAGGAGTGACGTTATTACATGATAACACACACCCTGTTGTGCCTTATTGCTTAAATATGCCCTTTCTCAATGTACTATACTTTGATTCAGTTAGTGTATGCAACAGCCTTCATGTGAACACTCTGGGCTTCTCTTTGACTCCTGATGTCTATTTGATTTAGCTATTGTATATTGTTTGAACTGCTTTGGTCATCTTGATGTGGTGCCTGGGTGCCTAAACTATGTAATCTGTTTATCTACTGCTACCCATATATCTCCAGTGAATGACTGTTATAACTGTCTGTTCTCCGAGACATTGTTTTTGGACTTGTTAACTGTGCTGTCTTTGTATTAGTTTTGACAAGGTGCCTTTGTAAATGAGTCTCTGACTCAAAGGTTTGTAAATCTGATATTTTTAAATAAATAAATAAATAAATAAATGTTTATGTTTAAACCCATGAAACACCCTTATCGAGTCAATGCACTCACAGTCGTAGTGGCTCTGCCAGAGCTTGTTCACTAGCAGCTGGCAAGAGACAAATAAAATGATTTAAAAAGTAAGTAAAGAAACAAATAAAAGCAAACCGAATGATTTCAGAGGCATCTAAAGTCCCCAGACCTTCCTTCTTTAAGATATGCACCCTTACAAAGCACTTACTCTTTAAATTGTACTGAACATCTCCCATCTGTAAGAGGGCCCAGGACACCACAGCTGTTGCTGCTGACATGCCTTAGCAGCTGCATGAAGTCCCTTTCTGGCCTTGGCTTGCCTGGCTTATAGGATATTGCACAAGACAACAGACTTTCAACTCTAGCTTGTGGCAGGAATGCTTTCCTCTGTGTGGTGCCCAACTCTGCTCCTATGAAAAACAGCACTTAGTTGGGATCCAGCTGGGACTTTTCTACATTTAGTAGAAAGCCCAGAGTTAGCAGGGTGTTTCTCACCACTGCAGTGGAACAAAATGCCTCCTGTTTTGCCCATCTTGTGACTAGCCAGTCGTCAGGATAAGGATATACTATTATCCCTTTTCCTCTCAGAAATATAGCCACTGCTGCTGCACATTTTCTGAACACCCTTGGAGCTGAAGTTAAGCCAAAAGGCAGCGTGGGTAAACCAATACTGCTTATTTTCCTAATCTAAATCTTGGGTATTTTCTGTGGGAGTGTTTCACAGGAATACGGAAGTATGCAACTTTCAGATAGTATAGTTACAGAAGAACTTACCACAACAGTAGATCTGTGCAGGGCTCTCTTGCAGCAGGCCACACCTATGGAACTATAGCCACCAGGCACTAGGACCACGTGGAAACTTTTCTAGCTAGCAGTCTACCAGGGGCCGCCCACCCCAACATCAGGTGCTAACATTACTGTTGTATTTAGTGGCTGAAAATAAAAAAAAAATTACTTACCATAATAATCGTATTTCTTCCCAGTGATGCTCAGGAATTCATAACTTTGTGCAGTAAGCCTGGAGGGTTGGACTGCCCCGAGAGATGGAACACATGCAAATGAATGGAATTCTTTGCACGTGAGCATCTTTCAAATACTGCCTCTATCAACTGTAGTGTTCTAGCCTACTCAGATTTGTGAGAAGCCTGGAAGTCAGGCATTAGGAAACTGCAGTGTCAGTGGCTCAGTAGGTAGCACACTTGCCTTTGAGGCCGGGAGATCAGAGGGCTGTGGGTTCAGTTCCCACATCTGGCACTTGGGTTAATATTCCAGTACTGACACTGTAGTGCATCATGAGAGGGGTGCTGCACTTCTGAGGTGCCGTCTTTCAGAAGAGACATTAAACCAAGGTCCCATCTGCCTGGATTGGTGGTAGTTCAGGTGGATGTTAAAGATCCCATGGCACTTATCGAAAAGAGTAGGGGGATTTCCCCGGTGTCCTGGCCAAATTTCCCCCATTCACTAAAAATACCACCAACAGCTTTATCTGGTTCAAGGTCAGTTGGCATTCATCTGTATCCCCCTCCCCTGGGTTGTGCCTGAAAATAGGCAGGATTTGTCTAGTGCACTTACCCGGTCAACAAAAACTAAATAAATAAAATGTAATTAAAATCTATAAGAGAGGGGTTTCCACTAATCAAAGCATAAATTTAACATAAACCTCCAAAGGGAGGTTGACTCTAATAAAAACCACATCAATAAAACTGTGAAAGAGAACATTGAAAACTCCAGTTTAAAATGATTAAAACAGGAAAATGCAACATATAATATGGCTTAATGGCACCAGCATGCGGAGTGCAGAGGCTGAAGTTCTGGAAGGGGGGAGGAAGGGAGGGAGTTATAAATTCCTGAGCATCACTGGGAAGAAATAAGATTATTATGGTAAGTAATTTTTTCTTCTAACCCCAGTAATGCTCAGGATATTCATAACTTTGTGCAGACTACCAAGCAGTACCACTGGAGGTGGGCACAGAACTTTATTTTGGAAACAGGCTCTGCAGGACTGCTGTGCCAAACCTAGCATCACCCCTGGATAAAATATCCAGGTTATAGTGTTTTGTAAAGGTGTGTACTGTTTTCCAGGTAGCTGCTATGCAAATGTCCACCAAGGGGAACCTCCCTGTCAGCTGCAAGGGTAGCAGCTGTTTCTCTTGTTGAATGTGCCCTCAATCCTGTTGGGGTCTCTCTACCTGCATTAGTGTAGCAGAACTGAATACACTGGACTATCCACAGAGGAATGGATCTTTTTGAGGCGGGTTTACCCCTTCCTACATCCCCATATGTGAAGAAAAATTGTTTTCCATTTTTCTTAAGATCTTTGGTGGCTGTCATGTAGTAGATGAGAGCCCTTTTCACATACAGACTGTGCAATCTTCTTTCACCAGAACTGGTGTGGTCTGTGAAAAAAGACAGGCAGAGTGATTGACTGGTTCAGATGAAAATCTGAAACCACTTTAGGGAGAAACTGTCTGTTAGTTCTGAGGACTACCTTATCTCTGTGAAATGAGAGATAATCCTGGTCAAAGCAGAGAGCCTGCTCGCTAATTCTCCTTGCAGAAGTAATGGCCACTAGGAAGACTGTTTTCCAAGTAAGGTATTTCAAGTGGGCAGTAGCCATGGGTTCAAAGGGAGGGCCCATGAGCTTGGCTATACACACATTCAAATCCCAAGCAGGCACTAGTGCCCTGTGAGGTGGGTGTAAATGCATTAGTCCTTTAAAAAATCTTTTGAAAAGTTGATCAGATGCCACTGATACCTTGGTGCCCGCAGAAAGGTAGGCAGATACCGCTGCTAAATGAACCTTAAGTGAACTGGGTTGCAAGCCTAGTGAATGCAAATGAGTGAGATAGTCCAGGACTACTGAAACTCCAGCGTTTCATGGTATAAGGTTCATACTAGAACACCAGAAAGAGAATCTCTTCCATTTGGAAGAATAAGATTTCTGTGTGGAGGGTTTTCTATAACCCTTCAAAATATTTAGGACAGCTTCTGAAAGATTTAAATCAGCATACTCTTAATTCTTCAAGAGCCATGCCTTGAGATGAAGAGACTTGAGATTGGGGTACAACAATGTTCCCTGACTGGAAGTCAGGAGATTGTGCCTGAGGGGCAACTGTATCAGTTTGCTGACAGACATGGAGAGCAGAAGAGAGTACCATGGCTGCCTGGGCCAATCCGGAGCTATCAAGATCAACGATGCTGAGAGGGACTTTAGCTTCAGTAACACCCTGAAGACCAGGGGGAAAAGCATACAGGTGCCTGACTGTCCAGTCCACAACCAGGGCGTCCAGAGGAACCGTGCCCTGTGCTGGTGGTCTGCAGCAATATTGCGGGAGTTGGTGGTTCTGGTGGGATGCGAACAAGTCTATCTCTGGAGTGCCCCACCTTCTGAAAATGACTTGTGCCACCTGCTTGTTCAGAATCCATTCATGATGGGCCTGGTTGATGCAACTTAGTGCATCTGCCAAAGTATTGTCCTTTCCTGGCAAGTGAATTGCCTGTAAAGAGACCCTCAGAGAGTAAGCCAGTGTTCAAATCTTCATGGACTCTGTGCAGAGGAGGCCCGACCTGGTGCCTCTCTGTTTGTTTATGTAATACACTGTGGTGGTATTGTCTGTTCTGATTTGAACCACTCTGCCCATGTACAGTGAAGAAAAAGCCTTTAGGGCTAGTAACACTGCTCTTAGTTCCAGTAAGTTTATGTGCTGAAGGAACTCTGCTGCTGACCAGATTCCTTGGGTCATGTGCTTTCTTAGGTGGGCACCCCAGCCCAATAGGGATGCATCTGTTGTGAGTACCAAAGAGGGGCTTTCTTTCTGGAAAGGCACTCCCTGCCTTAAGTGGATTCCTGTTTCACCACAAAAGGGCCCTTAATAGTGGTCCTGTCACGGGTATAAGCTTTGAAAAAGGGTCTTTTTTCTGACTCCAGTGAGCCCTGAGGTGAAACTGGATGGCTCGCATGTGGAATCTGGATCCCTGGACTGTGCCTGTGGATGCAGCCATATGACCCAGTAGTTGTAGAAACTGTTGTGCAGTTTTTGAGCTGTTCAGGACAAAGGAATTTGCTGTTCACTGCAGACTTTGCACCCTGTCTAAGGGTAAAAAGGCTCTGCCCTGAAGTGTGTTGACTTCTGCCTCTATAAACTGCAGAATTTGAGCAGGGGTTAGGACTGATTTATTTTGGTTTATGATGAAACCCAGGGACTCTAAGAGGACTTGGGTGATTTTTAGGGAGTTCCTTACCTGGTCTGGTGAGTTTCCCACCACCAGCCAGTCGTCTAGATAAGGGAAAACAGTCACTCCTTGTCTTCTTAGATATGCCACTACAGCAACTAGGCACTCTGTGAACACCCTTGGTGCTGAGGAGAGACCAAAAGGAAGAGTTGAAAACTGACAGTGGCCTGAAGGAAGCCTGAATCTGAGGTATTTTCTGAAAGATTCCTTTATGGGTATGTGCGTCTTTCAAGTCCAGTGATGCCAGCCAGTCCCCCTTTTGGATTGTTGGCAATATTTGAGCCAAAGTGACCATTTTGAACTTTGTTTTTTTTTTCAAATGCTTGTTCAAAGCTCTGAGATCCAGTATTGGCCGCCACTCCCCACTTTTCTTTGTTGTTAGGAAGTATCTGGAGTAAAAACCTCTTCCTCTCAGGGTGGTAGGGACTAATTCCACTGCTCTGAGATGTAGCAACTTTTGGACCTCTACTTCTAGCAATGCCCTCTCTGCTAGAGGAGGTGGCAGTAAACCTTGGTTTTCCGAGGATGGAAAGATTTGAAGTCCAAAGACAGACCCTGACCCACTACCTCCAGCACCCACTTGTCTGTGGTAATGCTTAGCCAAGCCTGCAGGAAGTGGGATAGTCTGCCTCCAACAGGGAAGGAGGAGGCGGCGGCCTGATCCTCAGGGGTTTTGCTTTGGTTGGGGTTGAGGTTGCATTTGAGAACCCCTCCTGGAGCCCCTTCTCCTAGTGTATCCCTGTTGTGGATACTGCTGGTACTGGGGCACGGCTACTGGCCGGAAGAAAGGTCTGGTCATAAAAGACCTTCCCCTACCCCCCCCTCCATAGGGTCTAGTGAATGGTGAAGCATGCTCTTTAGCAGAGTTGCTTCTATAGGTTGCCTTGTATTCATCCATTTTTTTCATGTATGCAACCGTGAATTCCCCACAGAGAGAGTTTCCCTCTAGGAGAAAATCCAGAGCCTTGGATTGAGTGTCCTGAGTAAGGTTAGCAGCCCTGAGCCAAGCAAACCTTCTCTGTGCCACAGTGTTAGCCATCCATCTGGCTGCAGTGTCATTAGAATCAGCAGCCATCTGGAATTGGTACTTAGCCGCCTCCAACCCAAACCTGGCAGTTTCAGCCAGGTCTTCGGGCAGGGGTGAGGGAGCTTTGATGGACATGTCCAGTACTGACTGCCACAGGGATTTTTGATACTGGGCAGCATAAGCTTGGAAAGTAGCCTTTCTCATGGCCAAGGAAGTTGATGAATAGCCTTTTTTGGCCATGCTGTCTATTTTTCTGGAGTCCTTGTCTGGAGGGTGGGAGGACAGGGGGACTCTGGCCTTATCACAGGCTGCTTGCTGTATGACCCCTTGATGGTCAGGATGGGAAAAAAGAAATCAGCTCCCATCCAGTCCAACTGGTACTTATCTATTCTCCTATCAATAGGAGGAACAGAGTTAGGGGTCTGTAAAAGTTTCAGGGTGTCTTTCTTAAAAAAATTTGTACACTGGCAAAGGAGAACTTTTGAGGGTGTTAACCCCATCATATTTAAATATTCAGTCTCCTCCTCGTCCTCTATCTGCTCTGTCGCAGCAATGTCCAGAGCATCTGCCATTTTCTGTACAAATGAGAAATGGGAGGGAAAAATCCTCCGACATCCTGGGGGGAGAACCAAAATCTTGTTCAGGAGATACCTCTGGAGGAATTGGGTCATCGTCCTGAGAGAGTTCATCCCCCTCCTCAAAATATTGCTCTTGCTGAAAAGGAGGAAAATTACCACTGCTGGCCTGGGAACCCTGAATGGGGCAGGCTGCTGTGGAACAATGTTCTGCAGAGCCTGTCTAATTTTAAAAGCCTGGGCTATCTCTTGAGCTGAAGGCATAGTGGGCATCTGCGCAGAAGTCCCTGGTTTAGCAGGGGAAGATTCTGCATGCTTAGTTTTTTTCAGCTTTTTTGAGGGAGCTGGGGAGTCAGCTGGTTCTTTCCCTCTTTTTGCTCCTTTATCGCCCATATCAGAGGTAGGGGTAGGCAAAGTTGTGGGTTCAGTCATAGTAGACTGGGGTGTCAGCTGGTCAGAACTGGAGGGACCCCTAGGAAATTTCTTATTTAGCCTTTCAAGGCGTTTTTCTAAAGTTTTCTCAGGAAAAGTTTTACAAACTTCACACTCCTAGTCCAAATGTTCAAATCCCAGACAAGCTACACATAACGTGTGCTTGTCTGCCTTGGCAAAAATATCTCCACATTTTAAACAATTTTTGAAACCGGGTTCTCCGGTTCTCTTTTTGGGTTTCTCTGACATGGTAATACAAAATAAACACCAACTGCTAACAAGGCAAAATGCGTTTTTTTTTAAAGAAATAAACTTTTTTGCGGTCGGTTCCGGAACCGGAGGAACCTAACCAGGAGAAGCCCAAATGAACCAGTTCAGTGGTTCTGTAACCGAAAAAAAGCAGTTACAAAAACTTTTAAAAAGGACCAAATTTAAAGCAAAAATAACAGGTTCATTAATCAGAGAACTGAAAATAAACCTAAACTAACTCGGATCTCTCACGGTTATCCCGAACCGCGAGGAACCGAGAAAAATAACTAACTTAGGCAATAAACAAGATTTTAAACAATCAACAAGTAGAGGCAGTAAAATAAATTGAAAATACTTATGGTTTTGACAATTTTTAACTTTCTTCACGCGAAAGAGGATGACAGAGAACTCAGAGCGACCAGACTTTTTCAGGCAGAGAGAAAAGTCTGAGTAGGTTAGAACACTACAGTTGGTAGAGGCAGTATTTGAAAGATGCTAATGTGCAAAGAATTCCATTCATTTGCATGTGTTCCATCTCTCCAGGCAGTCCAACCCTCCAGGCTTACTGCACAAAGTTATGAATATCCTGAGCATTACTGGGGTTAGAAGTACCTTTAACACACAAGGGTCTTGGTAGTAAGAAAACACGCCACACTGACATTTAGGCCTTCTCTTTTTACTTCCATTCAGCAGCACATACAAGAGGCGATTGGCCATAAACACAGGCACACTTACAGGAAGTGCACATGCTCTTGAAGCTGCACTGTCTCTAACATTTCTTAAAGCTGTACTACACATAACAGTTACCACATGCTATAAGAGTGGGTGGCCCCTGTGCCCTCCTCAGTTGTTCCACCAGAGTCCAAAAACAGAAGAGTATTGCAGGGGAACTGAGAAGGGACCGAAAAAGAGATAGAGAGGAGAAGCAGACACAGGAGAGCCTCACGGGCTAAGGAGGGAAGGACGGCATGGCCTGCTGCTAGAGACCCCCTCACAGATCTACTGTTACAGTAAGCTCTTACGTAACTGTACTATCTGACTTCGGGGATATCTCTTGCAGCAGGCCACACCTACGGAATGAGTCCAAAGCAGTTTATTTATTTATTTTCTTTATGCCCCTCTTCTCTCCGCCGAGCTCCCCTTCTTTGAGAGTCTCCAGTGGCCTTTTACGACCCCGCTCCTCTAAGCCGATGACCAGCACAGTCCATCCCCCCAGGGAGTCTTGGCTATACCCCCCAGGTGGGTAGGGGTGGGCCCCTTACACCCCGACGTGTCTGTGTTTCGTCAGGGATGCTGGTGCTGGCGCCGGTAGGGGCACTGGGGATCGGGGCCGGGGAGCTACGTCTACTGGGAGCACTGCAGGATTTTTATTCCTGGTTTTCCGGTGCCATCTCCTGAGGACGTAGGCACACAAAGGGAGCCAAGGGGTGAAGCACGTGTTGACGTGCAGTCGCTTCGGCTCCCGACCTATGTCCTCCCCTCCCACTGACTGTCCCAGCTGCACCGCCACCCGTGGTCACCCAGGTGGCGGTAGAGTAGCAGGACAGGCAACCCTCCCCGGAGGAGGGTGGCCAATGGGCGCTTGACCCTTCTACCCCTGGCTGGCCCTCCTGTTACCCGAGTCCATTTCTGAACCTGGGTTGCTGGCACGGCGAGCAGTAAACTTACCGCTGCAGCGGCGGGCGGGCCCCAAAGCAGTTTCTGACATCAAAAAATGCAGTCTGGGTGGTAGGAAACCACGGACCTAAGAAGCAGGTCCAGAACAGCTAGACCAAAACTGGCCCTGCACTTACACGTAATACACAGACTGTAGTGCTTGGTAAAGGTGTGGACAGTACTCCAAGTGGCATCACAGATCTCTGCAGCTGACACACTGCTGAAAAAGGCAGTAGAAGTGGCCCTGCCTCTGGTTGAATGGCCATAAACAATGCTAGGAAGGTCCTTGCCACACTTTCTGTAGCAATAAGTGACACAGTTGGCCAACCATTTGGACAGGCACTGTTTTGAAACAGGACACTGTCTTTTCCATGGGCAAATGAAACAAACAACTGTTTGGACTTCCTAAAGGCCTTCGTACGATGGGTATAGTAATGCAGAATTCTATGTACATCTAAAGTATGGAGCAATGCTTCCCCTGAATTGGCATGCACCACATAACAGGTGGGAAGGTAGATGGACTGATTTAAAGAGAACTCAGATACCACCTTAGGAAGAAACATAGAGTTAGTATGCAAAGACACCATCTCTTTGTGGAAAACCAAATAAGGCTGCTAGCACATGAGCGCCTGCAGCTCTGAAATTCTTCAAACAGAAGTAACAGCAGCTAAAAATAATGCCTTCCATGACAGAAAGTGTAGCTCGCATGTTGTGGTCAACTCAAAAGGAGCCAAAGTAAGCTTTTCTGACATACAATTCAAGTCTCAGGGCGGAGTGGATTGCAGATAGGAAGCTTCAGGAGAAGAATGCCTCGCAGAAAAGTACAGGACACCTCTAGTAGTGCCACAGCATGCCCCTCAATATGCATATGGAAGGCAAAAATGGCAGACATGTGCACCTTAAGAAAGGAGTACATAAGATCTGAGTCTGAGGGGACAGCAAGTAATCCAGAATCTGATTCATTGGACAAGTCAAGGGATCCAGCTGACGTGAAGCAGCCTACAGCGCAAAACGCTTCCACTTCATCGAATAAGTGGTGCTAGTGGAAGGCTTTCTAGCTGCCACTAGGATATCAGCTACCCTGGGTGACATCCCAAACCAGGCTATGGCTACGTCTTCAGGAGCCAGGCACCAATATGCAGGGATTTGTGGTCTGGATGGACCAGGGTGCCCCAGTTCTGGGTGAGCAAGCCAGTGCACAGAAAGAGAAACATAGAAACATAGACATTGTTGGCAGATAAGGACTGCTAGGCCCATCCAGTCTGCCTGTAAGTCCCGTACTTGATTACGGCTCCACCGTTAGCTGCTGCAGCAAGGGGAAACAGATCCGACAAGGCCAGAATGTGGCCATGAGTATCATTGTGGCCTCTTCCATCTGGAGCTTGATCAGCACCCTCTGGAGCAGGAGAAAGGGAGGAAATGAGTATAGAAACCTCCGTTTCCAAGAGAGGGACAACGCGTCTCGCCAGAAAACTCTAGACCCAGGATCAAGTGAGTAAAAATGTGTCAGTTTTGCGCTGAGTGGGGACACAAAAAGCTTCAACTCTGGATGACCCCACCTGTCGAACAGTTGAGTTCTTCTACGACTGAGGTCAGCAGCTTCCACTCATGTGCCAGTAACTAAGACCAGCTTTGGCTGTCTGCCAGGACATTTGGGGCACCCGGAATATGGATGGCCAACAGCTCTAAACTGTGTTCCACAGCCCAATACCAAACCCTCATGGCCTCCTGACAGAGACAGTAGTAGTGCATACTCGCCATGTTTGTTGATGTAGTGGACTACATTGATGTTGCCTGGGGACAGCTGAGTCTGGAAGACCTACAGGGCATAGAGCACCACTCTAATTTCCAGAACACTGATGTGGAGTGAGGATTCCAGAGTGGACCAAGTCCCCTGGGTTTGGTGGGGCCCTAGATGGGCCCCCACAGCATCCCAGTATTGTCTGTGGTGAGAATTTGCTAAGGGGAAGGGAGGGAATGAGGAAGGAAACCCCCCTTAACAGGTGGCTGGGTTCCATCCAGCAAAGAAAAACCTTTTTCACTGGACAGGAGACCAGGATCTGCTGTTTTAGGTCATCCATTTGCTGGTCTCACTGTACCCCGAGTATTCACTGGGGAACCTTCATGTGCACTTTGGCAAGAGGAACTGTGGCTATCGCCGCGGACATCTGGCACAAAAGCCAAAGGAAAGTCCGTCCTGAAACATAGTGTCTGCTGCATAACAGACAGGCCTCGGCTATCAGGCACTCTGCTTTGTCCTGGGACAGGAAGGCTATGCTCTGAGCCATGTCCTAGACCACCCCAATGTACTGGAGATGCTGGCAGGGGATCAGAACCAATTTGGGCAGGTTCACTGTTATCCCCAGATCCTGGAATAGGTGTGTGGCATGTTCCAGGGTCTGCAAAAGGTGGGCCCTGGAATAGGTCTTGAGAAGCCAGTCATCCAGGCAGGGGAAGACAAAAAGGCCCTCCTGCCTGAGGGTAGCTGCTACCAATGCCAGGAAATTGGTAAATATTAGAGGGGCCAAGAACAAATCAAAGGCAAGGCCCTGAACTGAAAGTGTTCTCCCTGGAATGGAAACCTCCGGAACTGTATGTGGTATACATGAACCTTGATATACAGGTAAGCACCTTTCATACTGAGGGAGCAAATCCAGTCCCCCTGGTGCAGAAGGGGCAACAGACCCTGAAGTGTCACCATTTGGAACTTTTTGTACTGTAAGAAAAGATTGACCTCTCAGAGGTCTAGGACAGGCCTGAGATCCCCTGTGCACTTGGGGAGCAGGAAGAAATGAGAGTAGAATCCCCTGTCCTGCTGATCCACTGGGATGGGTTTCAATGCCTTATTTTGCAGCAGAGAGCAGATTTCCTCCCTGAGTACCTGTATGGGGTCTGGAGGGTAAAAGGACCAAACCGGAGGTTTTTCTGGAGGCCACTCTAAAAGCTCCAGAGTGTGGCCACCTTCTATGAACTGTAGCACCCAGCTATTGTTGGTTATCTTCCTCCACCTGTCTAGGTGTAAGGAGAAACTACCCTCAAATATCACCTCCTGATTTATCAGATGGGGGCTTGGGCAAGAAGTCAGGCGGAGGTGGAGGAGGTTGCAGTGGCAGCTGCACTACCGGCTCTGGAAGCATTGGTGGTTGCGGCAGCAGGGGCAGACCCCTGACGCTTGCCTTGAGGTCTGGTGGAGGGTATGGACTTGTTGGTTGCCCTACAAAAGGGCACACGTTGTCCACTCTTAGCCTGAGTGTGATACATGGAGAGGACAGATCTGAGAGTATGTCCAGAGGCCTGTAGGGCAGCAAGGATCTGTTGCACATCAGCCCCAAACAATTTGTATCCCCTGAAGGGGGCATTCAGGATAGATAACTGAAAGCCGACACCCTGAGCCATGAGTGCCGGCGTAGACAGATGCCGTCCACGTCTGCCCTGGCTGAAGCATTGATGGCGTTGTAGGCAAAGCGTGGGAGATGCAGACTGACATCAGCTCCCAACTAAAGGGACTGCAAGAGATGCTGCTTCTTCTGGTCATCAGGGAGGCAACTGGCCAATGCCTGGGCTTGATCCAAGCGAAGGTTGAGGAACTGGATCATATGGGCCACATAGTTCAGGACCCTGATGGGCAGGGTGCCCAAGGCGAAGGTCCAATCTCCAGGATTCTTTGTCCAGGGGAAGTGAACTTCAGTGTTTCAGTCATTTGGTGCAGTCATGGGCTGCATTAATTACCACTGAGTCGGCCTGTGCCTGCTTGGTGAACAATGGCTTGCCAGCTAGGACATGGTAAAGTTTGCCCACGTTCTTGGGTATAGCAGGGACCAGGTTAGGGCAGTGCCAAGCTGCTGTCCTCAAAAGGTTCAATCAGAAGAGGAACCACCAAGGTAGGAGTGTTGGGTAGATGCAGGTAAGCAGCTAACCGATGTCTGCTGGGGTCTTGCTCCTCAGTATCAAAACTCATCACTGCCTACATCTGGCGGAGAACTCCCCCATGAATAATGGGTCATCTGAGAGAAAGACTGTGGAATATATTTCGGGGTCTTCTTCCCATTAGATGAGATGAGACTGAGCAGGGGAAGCCCACCCTCCACAGTCTTCATCCTCATCGGTTGGTTGAAAATCTGGGTGATATTCATCCCCTTCTCCTGGATGTCTAGAGGGAGAATGGGGGATCCGGCCACATGAGGACCGATGTGGACCCACTGGCATCATGGGTGCAGGGGTTGGCGTATGGAGTTCCTAAAGTTTGGGCCCTAAGGGACAGCCGGGCAGGCCTGCATGAAGTCCCATAGGGATGAGAATAAGGAAGGAAAATCCACTATGGCACTGGGTAGCCAGGCGGCACCGGCTGAGGGATCGACATAGGCCTCAGTGAAGGAGCTGGCAATGTAGGCCGGACAGGCCTAGATCCAGAAGGGGAGTCCCCAGTCTGACTCCCATATGGGATGGTGAAGAAGACCTGGAGGCAGCCTGGGGCAATGCCGGGAAGGCAGCGGCTCCAAAGCTAGATGGGCCAATGTCACAGCTGTGGACAGCGGTCAGGTAGTCCCAGAGGACTAAAAGTATTTTTAAAAATTGTCTAGATGGTTTGATAGGCAGTGGATATGATCTTTCCTATTATATAATGGATTAGTATAAGAGAATCGTGGGCCTCTGCCTTCTCGCTCTTGCACTTACTTTAGTATGACGTGCTTTTTTTTTTTTTAGTATGAGGACCCAGAGACTGCTAAGCCTGCGTCAGTTGAAGACAGACTAGCAGAGCCTCCTGACTACGAGTCCACCAAAAATAAGGGCCTTGAACAGCAGGGCTATAGGGGCCAAGAGGGAGCCATTGGACTCATGTTAGAAAGATTGCCTTGTAGTCTTGTCAGTCTCCTTTGACAGAGATGACTGCTTGCAGCATTTTTCAGCCCCCTTTGAAGTAAGGTGCTAACTGAATGGCTTGCCTGTAATTATGTGGGGGAAGCGCTCCTCCCCCACAGCCTATTTAAATCTACCAGCTGACTTCCACTCTGCTTAGAGCGAGTCGCACTCGCTAGTTTGCGGTGCGGATGCGTGGCTGCTGCTCTGTTCTGTCTTGGCTCCCCCTCCTTCTTTGTATGTTTGTGCCCCCCCCCCCCGCTCTGGTGTTTTCGTGCTTGGTTTTGGTGCTTGTTTCGCCTTACTCTATTCCACTCCTCTGTGTCTTGCCTTTCCCTGCCGTTCCCTTTCTGAGCAGCCGCTACCTGTTGCATCGCGTTTTGTCAGTCAGAAACCTCTCACTCGATCATCCATTTGCCGGACCTTCATTACCTGCATAGCTGTGGATGCCTAGGAGTCGCAATGGGTTGTCTTTCTTCGCACTTCCTTCTAGCTGGATGTTTCAATGCTATCTGGATGCCATGATCGGCGCTGTGTCCCTAACCGCCTTACCTGCAGCATTTATCGCTGCTGCCGAGTTGGTGCTCCTGCCTCCTTCTCCCTGCTACTTACAGCTCCCGACTCATCTATGGCAGCGCTTGCTGCGCCTCTGCCTGAGCCACCGACTTACTCTTCGGATTGCTTCCTCAAGCTGCACCTCATCGGTATGCCTAGCTTGCTGTCCCAAGTTATTCACTTGTGCCTTTCACAGACATCAGCCCACGGTTAGTACTATGGACTTTCTATCACTCTTTCCTGCTTGTGCCCGGATATTTCTAGCTCGAAAACGCTCCGTAGCGCAGGATATGTAGCTGCCTCCATTTGTTGCTTCCCTGTCCTGCTGCTCGGTGTTGGTGCCTACCATATGCATACCTCTCCACTGCTATTGCTTTCTACATAGCGCCATGTGTTTCGCACTGGATGATATTATTAAGAGAGCATTCCTTTGGGCTGCCCTGTGTAATTCAGTGCTTTCTACGGTTCTACCCGCTTCACATTCATATACGACTGGAACCTCTAGGTTGTTGTTACTGGACTTATAACGGAGCTCTTTCATGAACTGGCACTGACATTTGCTAAGCCCTCAGCCTTCTGGACAGTTGTAACTTCAAGGTGCCATGCACCAGTCTCATGCGTTCTAGACTTCCTCCAGCGGTTCAGACCATGCTACTTTGGCCCTCGCTATGATTTGAAAGCCAGTGCTAGAGTTCCACCTGTGGCTACGGGGCTTAGCCTTCTGTATAAAGCTTCCTCCCCGACTGCACCTCGCTACTTTTCAGCCTGTCTTCCCACTCCATTCATGGATTGCCTGATTGGATTCCGCTTATGGTGGTCTGGTTGTCTGTCGCCATTCCAACTACTGCCCTTTATGCACGTCTCCTTGATGCTGTCGACATCCTATTTCAATCAGTCCTTCTCCACCATACTTCTCAAACTGGATTTACAAGCATTATGCCTGCCCTGCCGTGGCATTTACACTTGAGCACTGCAACCTGGCTATACCGTTCTCAGCAATCCTGCCGCCTGTTTCAGCAAGCTACGTAGGAGCTCCTTACTATGGTTTCCCCTTTGATATTCAACAGTCATCATTTACTCTTCAGTCGTTTGCCCAGCTTCCATGCTCACGTTTTCATCGTGTAGCTCGCTTACTATATTATGTTCAGGTTCACTTCTTACCTTCATTGCTCATATTACCTGTTTGCCCTTCAGGAGCTTAGTGGTCATTCAGACCAATCTGCCTTTCCAATCTACTGCGCTCCGCTGAGCTGGCATCCATCTAGCCCGTATTTGCATATTTACTGGGATCCCTACCTACCAGGACATGTCATTCTGCATTGCACGCAGTTCGTCATTCAGTCTTCATATTTGTGCAGGCCTGTGCCCCTTACGGGTCTGCAGGTCGTTTGTTCCTATATGTTTCTGCTATATACTCACTTACTTTACGACCTGCCTTCGCCCATCGGGCTGGGAGGTTTCATGCTACTCACCTGCTTCTCTGACCTGCCTTCGCCTGTCAAGCTGGGAGGTTTGCTACCACTCGTCTGCTTCTCCGACCTGCCTTCGCCCATCGGGCTGGGAGGTTTCCTATTAATAATTTGCTTCTATGACCTTCCTTCGCCCGTCGGGCTGGGGGGTATCTTCCTTCTGCTCTACTTCTGCGTCGCCCAGCTTGAGGCTGGAGATTCACACATTCTACTATACGCTTTCCTGCTGCTGTGTCAGCCAGCCAGAAGCTCCTTCCCTATGGATTCGCATCTGGCAGTTTCTTTATTTTCTATTCTTGGATGCTTTGCTTTGCCGCTTCCACCGTATGGAATTACTGCTCTTCGCCCTCCAGGACACTTTGCTGAGCTTCTCCTGAAGACCTTACTTATCCTGATTGTGCTTACCGCTTCTTGGACCCCGTGACGCTACTCCATTTTGCTCAGCCTCTTCAGTTATCTCCATCTGGGACTCCTCTGCTCGACTATTCAGGTCTCGTCAGGTTATTGCTGCCTCACACATTGACTGCCTACTGTTTCGGATGTTATTCCTCGTCCGTTGCCCTCTCTCTGTCAAGGTCTCTTCAATGCGATCTCTGCCATCCTTGATCTACTGGACACGTCAGTCCTCAACACCGTTCCATTCTCTAAGTCTGCTTTTCAAATGAAATATTGATCTGCTCTAAACTGACTCAAGCTACGTTTCTGGAAGCTATATACCAGGCTTTATTCCGACTGGCTGGCCTCCATAGGTTTGTCTGCGTTTCCCTGTTTCATGGAGCTAGTCGCCTCTTTATTTACCTAATCAGCTGATGGATTGCTGCACATCTCGTCGAGGGACTGCCTGACATGCTCTAGTTCTCCAGCAGACCTCCCTGAGTCTGACTGCGCTTTCCATACCTGGAACCAGCCGCCTCTCTCTCTCCTACCTCACCAGCTGTCGGTTAAGCTGTGTTTCACCAGGGGCTGGTTGCCACGTTCCATTCTTTCTCACCTTCCTACGTTGGTGTAGTCCTTGCTCATACTGCCTGTCGATTAGGCTTAGCAGTCCAACTGACTTGCTTACTTTTTGGACTCGCCATATTCTACTACTTGGATGCTTCATAACATCGCACCAGTCTCCGATTATCCTCTACAGCCTACCATTACTCCAGCTCAGCTCTACAGCCGTTGCCTTCATATCAATTCCTAAGACTATACTTTACTTATCAGAACTGGATTCGTCAGTTGGTAACCTGGTTCCAAGCCTTCTCTCATTCCAAGTACTATTCAAGCCCTCTATTATTAGAAATCTGGAAGTCGTACTACTTATATTCATTATGCCTCGTTGACGTCAAAGTTTGTATGCAACTATCTGCATCTGGTCTCCTGTATTGAGTTTGTCAGTCATCAACTTCATCTCCAACATCATACAATTCCCTGGATTCTTATTCCTTCTATCAACTGAAGTCCGGAAGACGGTCCTTCAATATCCACTCTCCATCATTCCGAATTTTACATGGAATTTCATACTTGAAGTTTAGGAGGAAATTACTTCACTGGACATTTCAATTCAGTTCCTTTTAAGCTCCGTTTATCTGGATTGAATTATACAATTTAGAATTCAGATAAACTGATTAATTTAGTTTTAATTAGGATCTCTCTCCTTTAGTATGCCCAGAAGGATGGGCAGGTCAATAGCTATGGGTCCTCAGAGGTTTCCCCCCCAAGGGGATTTTTTCTCTCCTGAGTGCTACTGGTCACACTCTCCGGAGTTGGAGGAGGTGATCGTCTATTCCTATCATTTTTAGGTGTTGTCATGCACGACTTCTTCAGCATTTAGTTTCAGAACAATTGTTGATATTATATATTCTTTTTGAGGCTTTCATAATTCTAAACCAAGCTTCCTTCCTACAGGTGGGACACAGAGAAAGGCCAAAACCATCAAATATTATCAAATGACTCAATTCAAGCATCCAAGTACCTAAGCACAAATCATTCTATTCTACTACCTAGTAATCATTGTCCTCTTAATGCTGGCCTCTGTATCCAACAACCATCTACATTATTCAACTATATGTTACGTAAGCACTGAGCTATGAACCACACATAATGTGTGGGTGAAAGAACAGCTGATGCATACTTTTTATCACCAGGGGTAATTCCTCCATAACTGAACTTCAACCTTTTACTTGAGAACACTGAAATTACACTGAAGTGGGCTGGGGAGCTGACAGCGACTCCCTTTTTGCAGTCCTCTTATTTACTCTTTTTTTTGTTTGTTTTAGGGCAAAACACCTTACGTAAGAGATCAGTTTTCAAAGTCATGGTCTAAGCCCAAACAGTAAAAACACAGCTAGCAGCAATCTTTTTTTGCTGAAGCATTGAACAGGATTTGTACTTTTTAAATCCTGTGGGTCCCATTCTTTTTTTAGGCTTCTCAGTTATGCCAATTTGACTAAAAGAGGTGAGAACACACCTTTTGGAGGGTTGCACTTTCTAACAATATTTCAACCAATTTAAAATACTGCCAAATAAATTGAAACAGCAATTTTCTGAAGTGTTTTATATTTTGAAATCTTAGGCAGCAACCGCTTTGAGCCATGGCTTCTCGGTTCCAGGAACCAACTAGGAAACAGAAAAAGCCATGATTTTACAAATAAAATATAGAAAACTAAACTAACACAGTGTATCCAAAACTGAATCTAAACAAACTTTTTATCAATAAAATAAAAAAAACAAAAAAAACAGAAAAGTAAGCCACTAGGACTGGACTGATTTCCTGGATATCTGAACTCTTCAGTGGAGAAATAAATCTGCCATTAGACTGCTAGGGGAAGTGTGACCACAGTGTAGAGTCTGAATCTGCACACTTCCAAATTCTATCTCTGGGGCAACAATTCAAGTCTAAGAAAATTGCAGATCTGAATGACATCACCAATAAACTCCTTTTGCTAGAAAAGGGAACTGAGGTGGGTGGATCTATGCCACTCTACATACAGACAGTGATAAATCTGCTGGGGGGCATGACCACAGTGCAGAGTCTGAATCTGCATAATTCTAAATTCCATCTTGGAAGCAACAACTCAAGGCTGAGATGATTGCACAGCTGAATGATATTAATAGTGCTCTCTAACAGCCGCATTAAAAGGAACTGATGCAGTTGGGTCAATGCCACAATACACAGTGACAGTATGTGCATGCTGTCACTCACTGATACCATGCTTAGTGTGCCATTGACCTCTTCTGCAGGATCCTACAGCCTCCAGCTGTATGACCAAAGGCTGCAGACCTATGGAGGAGACTGACTAAAGATAATTAAACAAATTATACTCTACACTGATGATGCCGTAATTCACACCACCCATAAGGATCCACAATCCTTACAGAACAAACTCCAGCTTGGTTCCACCTCAGTAGAGAACTGGTTCAGCAAACACAGACTCATCCTTAACTACAAAAAAATGAAATCTGTGCTTTCGGTAACTCCCACAACAAGAACCGGCAGGACCCACTGACTATCACAAACCACCTTGGATTTGCCCTTGAAGAGGTGCATTCCTTTAAATATCTGGGGATCTCTCTTGACAATAACCTATCCTATAGGGCCCACATTGACAGCGTCGCCAAGGCTGTTAACATGCGACTTGGACTCCTCTAAAGGCATAGGGCATACCTTACCCCTGAAGCCCTAAGGGTTGCTGTCCAAAGCTTGGCAGTCTCCATTATCGACTATGGCCTCATCATATATGGCTCTACCACATTAACAGCCCTCAGACGCATTTCCACCTCCCTCAACAAAGCCTGTCATCTTATAACTGGATCCCATCGTCATACCCACACCTGTGACCTCTACGCCCAAACTGGCTGGCTACAACTATCAAACTGTTTAAAATACCAAACCTGCATTATGGCAAAGAAGATAACCTTGGACCTTGCTCCCCCTGGTGTCCAAGCCCTCCTCAACCCTTGTAGTAATCCCTGCCATACTAGGGGATCTGATTCTCAACTCCTGCTGATCACTCACTGTCGAACATCAATGGGACAATGTTCATTTGCCTACAGGGCCCCAAGATGGTTGAAAAGTCTCAACAATGAGATCTCCTCCATTCCCAAGCTTGGCCCCTTCAAAACAAGGCTCCCTCTCTCTTTCTCTTTGCCTCAATTATCTGTGACTGCCTCGTCTAGCCAGCCCTCCTGGCTATCCTTCAGTACTGCCTCAGCTCCCCAATCTAGCACTTTACTGCCTTCCTTGTCTCTCCTCCTTCCCCCACCTCTCTCTCCACCCAACCCCGCTACCTGCACTTCTCTATGTGATGTGACAACGCCTCTGGCAGCTCTTACCTCTCTGTGTCCTACCCATGTCTTGTAATGCTGTTGTACACCCTCAATTGCCCTTGCCCTGTCTTCTCCAAAATGTATGCATTTATTTCAGGTAACTAATTGTAAACCTGTTTAACATGTTTATCCTGCCTATAATTCCTTGCCTTGTTGTACTGCCATACATTGCCGTAGTTCACTGTACTGTCCTCGAATTGATGTGGAAGCTTTGTAGAACAGCCTTGGCTCAAAGGTACTTGTAATCCTAGATTTAAATAAATAAATAAAGATCAAAACAAATCACAGCCACACTCCCCACAATACACCTACACCCAGCCTCTCTCCCTGTGTCACACACATTCTAAAATACCCAAGAAATACTTTTCACATGACTTTCCTCCAAGCCAACAAGGTGGTAGTGTAATATACCCTTTCATTTTCTGGAGTTTTTTTTCATAGTAGTTGTATCACAAAATGATTCACAAGTGAATAAAAAACAAGGATGTCACCTAATGAAACAGAATTGAAATAATTTTCTCTTTAAAAAAAACAAGAGCTTTATTTTTGCAGGTATGTAATTTAGGTGATTTTTCTAGTCTCCAGCAGAAAATTCACAGCTGGCATCAGCAGAACTTAGTTACATAATATTTCCCCAACAGTATGATGAGCAGGACTTACTGTAAGCAACTGTACCGGGGACTCCGTGAAAGGCAGACTAGCTATACTGCATGTCCTTCTTCCGCTTGCATATTCTTATGTTCATATGAATTTCAGAACATTTTGTTTTTTATTAGTGAAGACATTTTCATTAACGAGCTAGTGGACTAGAAGGCTTGTTCTGCTAGTCTGGCACACTGTCTAGTTTCAGAAATGGGTCACATATGGCTCTTGCTCACTCGTATGGGTCAGTTTTCTTACAGTTTTGATGTGTATTCACTTTTTACACTTTCTTCAACTGGCAACATTGCCCAACACCATTCAGTGCCTCAGCCGCCGGAAATGATGTGTTGGGGGATTGGGGGACTGCATCAGTTATCTGTTAAAAATCCACTGCATAGTTGTGATCCTGTAATGTTTTGGTTTGGCACATTAAAAACTGCCTTATTAACAAGCATCTGTGTGGGTTGTCCTTTCTTTACCTAGGATAGTAATGATGATTTGTATTTCAAACACCAGCAACACTGATCCCCCATTTTATTTTTTTTCTACGCTCACAGCAGTTCAGTACTGAAGTGCAGATGGAGTCCTCGATCAACTGATAAACTGGCTAGAGCTGTGGATAAAATTTCCCTGGCAATTTAGCTTCTCAGTATTAAATGATGCACTTGAGAGTAAATGAAAAATACTGACTTAGCATTTTTTTGTTAAAACAAAACACCATTTCTGGTGCCATATACTCAGCAAGAGAGCCTGCTGTGTTTAATAGTTCAAACCCACAGGTATAAAGGCTCATTCTGATGCTTCTCTCCTTTCTGACTTAACTTGTTTATTTCATGTGCCAGTTTTACTTTTTAAAAGCTATGACTTTTTTTTTTCCATTTGTATTGACTGGCTATGTGATTTTTCACTACCATCTTCGAGTGACTCACCTGGTGACAGTGTATCAAAGTGACATACTGCACAGAGTTTCAACATTTGGGGAGGCACAACCTCACGCAGCATGATAACTGAATGTGCTGGTATCTGGTAACTAAGCACAGTGACTGTTTCCTTGCTATAGGGAACCCAACTTAGCGAACATTTTTTTTTTGTCTCCTCTTAGTATTTAACTGTGGTTCAGAGCTCAGTGCTTATGTTACATACTGTAGCTGGATGCTGTAGGTTGTGATTGGCTACAGAGGCCAGACCACTAAGTAGGATAATGCCTGCAGGGATCTAGTAGTATGAAATGATTTGTGCTTAGGTACTTGAGCATAGACATGAGCAAGTCAGTGATTATAGAACATATGAACTGGATAACATAAGCAAGGTGCTTAGATGCTTGAACTGATGAGTCACTTGTTATGATTTGATAGTTTTTCTTTGGCCTTTCTCTGTATCCCACCTGTAGGGAGGAAGCTTAGTCCAGTACTATAGGGCCGGTGGGATAAGAGTGCCCATGAAAGGAAGAGGTGTCCAGGGAGGATGGTGGGCAAGTGTGACTCATTCTAAGAAGGGCAGCGCATGGCCTGCTAGTTTAAATAGGGTGTGGGAGAGGAGCTCTTCCCCCACTTAACTACGGGCATAACCCTACATTTAACTGTGGTTCAGAGCTCAGTGCTTATGTTACATACTGTAGCTGGACGCTGTAGGTTGTGCTTGGATACAGAGGCTAGACCAGTAAGTAGGATAATGCTTGCAGGGTACTAGTAGTATGGAATGATTTGTGCTTAGGTACTTCAGCATAGACATGAGCAAGTCAGTGATTACAGAACATATGAACGGGATAATATATGCAAGGTGCTTAGATGCTTGAACTGATGAGTCGCTTGTTATGATTTGATCATTTTTTTGCCCTTTCTCTGTATCCCACCTGTAGGGAGGAAGCTTAGTCCAGTATTATGAGACCCCTCAAAAAAGAATTATGATATCAACGATTGTTCTGTATCCAACTGATGAAGGAGTCGAGTAGGAAGACACCCCAAGAATATGAGTAGCAGTATGATCACCTCCTACAACTCTGGAGAGTGTGACCAGTAGCACGCAGGAGAGGAAAACCCCCCTTGGGGGGGAACCTCTGAGGACCCATGGCTACTGACCTGCCCATCCTTCTGGGCATACTAAAGGAGAGTAATCCTAAATATTTTAATTGGCTAATCCAAACCCCAAGTTGTAGAATCCAATCCAGAGAAACGGAGAACTGAAGACGTATTGAATCGTGACATGTCAGGTGAAAAAAGCAAGTATCCATTCTAGTAAACTCCAAGTTCGAGAATCCACGAGCAGGCCAGAATGAAGTAGAGTGGAATCCAAGGTTGATATGAATTTGAAGCGACGAGTTGCAGGCGGTGAAGCACTCCAACAGGTGAGGATGACTTCGCAGAGGAGATCCAGGAATCAAAGGTTCAGCATCCATGTCTAGAAGGAGGACCGTTGGGTCAAGTTCTGCATGGCAAGATAAGAAAATGAAGGCCACAGCGATGAAGCACAAGAAGTGGCATATGCTGCTCGATCGGGAGGACGGAGCAGTAGGAACCTCCAATCTGGAGAGGGGAGGCAAGCATGTGAAGTAGGTAGAGATCGTAGTGAATAGGTAGATATAGGTCAGATGTATTTCCAGATCATAAGGAGCGCAGTTGATTGTAAATGGCGAGTTAGTCTTGATGACCTCTAGGCCCTGTAAGGGTGAAGCAGGTAGTATGAGCAATCAATGTAAATAAGTGGACCTGGACATAGGTCAGTTGTAGCAGTAAGTAAAGCTGCAAAATGCAGACACAGTAGCTGGAAGTAATAGTACAAAATTACATACAGCATAAAGCCAGGGGTACGAAAAATGATACTAGCAAGGGAATCGGAGAGCTTCCTGTGGATCCAGATGGTTGCGTAACGATGTTGACATCTATGTTTCAAAGCCAGAATGTTACTATAGCTAGAATTGACTTATGAAGAATATTCTGACAAATCTTGAATAGTTGAGCTGAGGAGCCCTGGATGATGGTAAATGAAGAGGCTGAGTCAAATGAAATAGCGTTGTCACGGGGTCCAAAAAGCCTTAGAGCATAAATCAGGATAGTGAAGGTCTTCAGGATAAGCTCAACAAAGTGTCCTGGTAAGAGTGTAGTAATAGTAATTTCATGATTGAAACAGCAGGGCAAAGCATCCAAAGAGTAGATGATGAATGTCTAAATATCCAGATACGAGTCCATAGTAAAGGAGCTGCTGGAGCTAGGCTGACACAGCAGCAGGTAGGCGTATAGAAGTATATGTGAATCTCCAGGCACCGAGCTGGCGAGGCAGGTGTGGAGTAGAAGTAGTCAAACCCCGGCCTGAGGGGCGAAAGCAGATAGTAGTAGTATGAGACCCCCCCCACAAAAAAATAATGATATCATACGATTGTTCAGCATCTGACCAGTGGAAAGAGTCGAGTATAATGAGTGAAACAGTAGCACTAGTAAAGCAATCCAAAGGCAAGGGAGTCTTCTCTGAACACGTATCCAATTGAATAGGATTCAAACACAGATATGAAACTGGTAAACGAAGATCAGATAGCAGGCTGCACATGTGGGCTGAGGTGAAGAAGCACGGAAGCTGGATGGACACTTCGGATCTAGAGATAACATAGCGTAACCCTCAAGTCCAGTGAGAGGCTGCCAGGTCCAGTACGAGCGAAGCAGGGAATGCATAAGCACGTAGGGAATCCAGGTGGACTTGCATGGAGGTCAGCACAGCATAGGAAGGACTAACAGAGTCAAATTAAGGGCCATAGGGAGCGAAGCTCCTGAAGGCTAGCAATTGATGTGCAGGTGAAGGAAGGAATATGTACATTTCCAAGCTCAATGCTGATGAGGCAGGCGGGAAGTAGATGTAGTCGAAATCTCCAGGCTTGAGGTGGTGGGAAGCCTATGGTTCACGAATGGCAGAAGGACTGAGATGAAGGCTGATGAACTGAGGAATCATAGCTAAGTCACAAGGCTCCGAAATGAAATGCTTAAGCCACGATGAGGAAGGCATACTGTAGTAGTCGGGTCGGGAATCCAGGCAGGAAGTGGAGGCAGTAAATCTGGATCAATGACGCATCTTGGTAGGAAGCATCCAAGGAAATATATGGAGGCTGGTCCAAACGAGGTGAGGAGGTGCGGCTGAACCATGTAGGCTAGCCGAGGAGAGGTAGGAAGTAGTAGGAGAGCGGTTGACCGCATGCAGGTTAGTCGGTAAGTGAATAATAAATAGTAGCTAAGCCCCACGAAGGCTAGCATGCAGCTGGACCCCGCGTAGGTCAGCTAGTAAGAGAAGTAGGGTAGCAGCCAGCCCCACGGAGCTAGCATGCACAGCTGAACCTCACAAAGGTCAGCTGGTAAGGTAGTAGAGAGTGGCAGTAGCCCCACGTAGGCTAGCATGCACAGCTGGACCCCTCGTAGGTCAGCTGGTAAGGGAAGTAAGAAGAGCAGCTAGCCCCACGTATGCTAGCATGCACAGCTGACCCCACGTAAGTTGGCTGATAGGTAAATGGAGAGTGGAATGGATTAGGTACGGTATCCAGCGAAGAGCAGGAAGGGATCATAAGGCATGCAAATCGTTGAGCTGTTGTCAGGAGATCAACTAAAGTAGAGCATTTTAGGCAAGTACGGGTCAGGAGCCAAAGGAACAGCTGGAAGCACACCGAAGAGAAGGCCTGAGGAAGCATACGAGCCATGCACACAATATCCATAGAGAATAACCGATGGAGGCTGAGTCAGTCAAGCGGCGTAGTGGGGCGGAGGAGCCATAGGGCACAGGAGTAGCCATGAAGGGGATGAATCATACCCCCTGATCCTCCAGCAGCAAGTCATGGCAGCCCACAATTCATAAGAAGGGCCAGAAGGTGGAGCAATGGCCCAGTGTACACGGAACATATCACAGAAGCGGGCCCACAGAGGTAAAAAACAAGGAATGGGCCATAATGAATAACCAGGAAACTCGCAGAGCACAGGTAAATCGAGTTCAATCAGAGCTCCAAGCACAGACCAAAACAGGGGAGGCATGGGCTGGACAGGCTAGCACAATGCCAGCGGCGTAGCGAGAAAACCCAGACCCAGGAAAGAGTGACCTGCAGCTGCAGGTAGGTAGTCGTAGGGGAGGTAGCAAACATTGTCCTGGCAGGAGAACTTGACTGGAATATGATGACTTTCGGTTTTAGTGTGCAGACAGGAGGTGGCATACAAACGGGAGAAAGAGTCTGAAGAGCAGTCCCAGTAGGTATCATGAAGGGGGAACAAATACATGACTTGCCTCGGTTTGAATGGTAGAAATGAAACCAGTCACCCTGCAGAAAGCTAGAGGAATGCTGAGTGGTAATGCATAGCCGAAATAGGTGGACTGTCCGTCTATGGCAAACTGCAGTGGCCTGAGTCACGAAGAATGAATGGAATGAGGGAGAGAGGATGGGCAGATAGGCCATCGTTGCGGAACAAGATGCCAGAAATGGATGCAGGATAGCGTACATGTCCGAAACAGCAACCTGTGAAGAAATGAAGGCATGGTTACACGAGCCAAAATACGGCTCCAGCATATCCTTGTCTTGCGTAGTCCAGTTCCGATAGAAGGCCTGAAATACAGATGAACTAGGTGTGAGCGCAGATGTCTGCCGCGAGAAGCAAGAGAGACAGCTTCTAGGGGCGGCAGGCGGTCGTAGCGGACCAAGAAGGTGATACACTAGGCGGAGCCAGGCAACGGCTGCTCGAAACAAAGAAATGGAAGACTTACACAGGCAGGAAAAAGTCGGTAGAGGCAGGAAGCAAAGGGGATGAGGTGAGGAAGAAGACCCCAAAGAAGCACGTAAAAACCAACAAACAACAGAGGTAAGGGGGAGGGGGAACATGGACGAACGAGCAAGGAGGCACAGCAGGGGAGGGGGGCACAACAGAAACAGAGGAGCAGCCGAGCACCAGCAGCGCCACAAGCGAGTGCGACTCGCTCTAACAAGGGTGGTGCATGGCCTGCTAGTTTAAATAGGGTGTGGGGGAGGAGCTCTTCCCCCACTTAACTACGGGCATAGTCCTACATATATAAACATGACAAACAAGAATAAAGCAGACATGTAAATATTTGATACAATAAAAACGGACTGTAAAATATTCGACAATTGATTGTCAACAGTGAGTTCTGTTACAGAGGATATGACCATACAAAACTAATTTCATTATTTTCATATCATATGAGTGTTAACTTTTTACTACATTCATGGTTGTCAATACTTTACAGATTCAAGTATGGCTCACTGTTGTGCTATTTACAGCTCCCTAACATAAGTATAGCTACAACAGGTAAATTCATAACTACCCCTGTTCTCCAGTTAGTAAGTTATGAAGAAGAACTATAACATAAATACAACAGTAGATGAGACAGTAAATATTAACAGATTAGTAATAATAAAATAAAATAGAACTCACTCCAGCTTCCCCGTCGTGAAACTTCAATCCCCTAAACCTTATTTTCCTCACTCCATCAGTTCCCCAACAGTTCTATTTGCTATTGCCTCCTAATCCACCCACTGTATTCTTATTTAATGTGGGCCTCTATATTCAGAGAGTGTGGAGTTGGTGGCACTGCCCCAAATAAATTTCTGTTTCCCTTCTAACCTGTGGCTCCCTCTCTTAGCAACATAGACTCATCAATGGACAGGGTATTCAGAAACCTCCCCCATGTAGCCAAGAACTTTTCTTCCGTGGTGTGTAATATATAGGTTAGTCTGTCTGTTGCTAGAACTTGGATTGCAAGTTTCTTCCATTGCTCCAGGGTGGGAACTGAACTAGTCATCCATAAATTTTGTATGCTCTGACGAGCCACCACTAATAAAACCCTAGTCCACCTAGGGTAAAGATTCCACTCTTCCATGTCTTCATCTTCTATTCCTAAAAGGAGTGACAAGAGAGTAACTTTCACCTGTACCCCACCCATATCAGACAACTGCTCAAATTTTTGCCAGTAAATTCTAATTCTGGGGCACTCCCAGAAATAATGGAAGAAAGTGCCTAATAGTGTACCCACACCACCTGCAGTTTGGATACACTTCAGGGGAAAACTTATGTACATTATTTGGTGATAGATACAACTGATGAAGGAATAGCGAATAATTAGTTATTAGAAATGCCCCAGTGACTCTCAATGTTTATAAGTAATTCTTTCTGCCATACTTCTCTTCCCATCCTATACTTCCTATATGTTCAACTCCAGGGTCTGAACTTACCAATCATTCACTCGTTCTTTAAAATATTTTTTTCATGTTGCCTATGTTTATAGTTTATTTTCTTAATGATAAAAGATATGGAGCAATGGTGGGGAGGGAGGTGTGGAAGTCTTATCAGCTGTCGACATCAGAAACCTCCTGAAGCAGCTTCTGATCCACTGCTCTCCGACTATACACTCTCTTCACATCTCGATTTACATTCAGCAGGTACGGTTAACTATTTTTTATGTTAATGTATTTCTTAAGATACAGAGATGTGAGTTGCTTAACTGTTTTTTGTAGGTTTGACTCCTGACTTCTTTTCATGGCAGGCAGTAAATGTTCCTGCATGAACAGTCTTTGCCTTTGAAGTGCGTAATAAGTGATGTTTTCATGTCCGTGTGTAGTTTGTCAGTGGATCTGTTGTTAGGTTACATTATGCACTGGATCTTAATTTTATTTTGTTTTCTTGTGTCAGTTTTAAACTGGGAAATACTGTTTAAAAGCCACATGCACTGAGCTTTGTGATTCTGTAATCACAATCATAGAAACACAGTGTACAGCAGCGCCACGAATGACGCTTTTTTTTTAAACAAAGCCATATGTATTAAAAAAATGTCTTCCACAAAAATGCATACCAGTCTGTACTGATGCAAGTAAACAAAACAGACCCAGTTCATGACATAACCTAAAAGCAGATACACTAACCAACTACACACTCACATAAAAAAAACACTTCAAACATGCTTCAAAGCCAAAGCCTGTTTGTGTTCGGAAAGATTTGCCCTCTGTCATGAAAAGAAAGAAGACGTTAGGAAATTATTTCAAGTCTACAAGTTAAGCAGCTCTTTTTAAAAAACTATTAAGAACGAAATATACAATTGCATCAGTGATGACAGATGGTAGTACCTAACAAAGAGCACATAAATCCTGTCAATCCCCAGAAGTGAAGCTGTAGGTAGCATTCCTTCCATACTGTTACTTCCTCTTTCAGAGCTGCTGTGCACGCGGTCCTCGTTTCTAAGCAGCTACAGCCCTGGAATTCGCGCAGCTGGCATTTTCACGAAGAAAACATAAATAAATCACATGCTTTGTTATTTGACTTACCCAGTTGAAACAAGTTATTTCAATACTCCAGACCTGTCTTGACTGAAAAATTACTGAATACACTAGCTCATTAAAATAGTCTGTTTCTTAGACTTTATCTGTTCCTGCTGCTTTTACAGTACCCGCCCTTAAGTTTTAATCCTTAGTCTATGACATCGTAATCTACTGCAGCGGGCACAATTCTGATGTGACATGCAGAGGAATAAGACTTCAGGACAGGTACAGTATAAGCAGCAGGGACAGCTGAAACACATGAAGTCTAAACGAAAAGACTATGCTTCCATGTAAGTGTCTTGTGTAATAAAGAATGGAATATCCCGAAATTGAAACATTTTGGAATATTATGAAATTGTGTCCTGCTGATGTCACAGTCATGCAGCAAAACAGAAAATCTCTTTTGGTTATAAAAACATATATTTTGGTAAAAGCATAATGAAAAGTAAATCACGGTTGATACTTACAACTTGATTGTAGACAAAAGCAACGACAACAGCTGCAACTTCAGCAATGAATGTTAAAGTCAAGAACAAAAAGAACTGAAAAACATAATGGAAAAAAATTACAAAAGTATATAATAAAGATAAACAGGCAGCTAGCTGTGAGTAACATAAGGAATAAGAAATGACAGAGTACTGTTATGTTTGTCATAAAATGATTTGAGAAAATCTGTATTCTAACTGGCTGAGACCTGTTTCAAGCAATGGCCTTGGGCAACTACAACCAATCGCTAAAAACAAGCCCCACAACGCAACAATTACAGTTACGTAAGAACTTACTGTAACAGTAGATCTTCGAGAAAAGCTCTTGCAACAGGCAATAACCATTAGGACTATTCTGCCAGGCACTAGGACCCCACGGAAAAATTCTAGCTAGCAGTCTATGGCAGGGGACCACCTCTGACATCGACCCCGCCACCGACATCACCCATGGTATGAAGGGGCGATCCCCTGGCACCACCTCAGTTTGCCCGCCGGAGACCCAGCTGTATGAAGGATGGGGAACCAAGGAGGTTTTAACATCTCCTAATGGGAGAAGAAATGATACTTTCCTAATGAGGAGGAAGGAGGGAGGGAAATCATGCCTGCTGCAACAGCTCTTCTCGAAGATCTACTGTTCCAGTAATAACAACAATAACTTTATTTAAAAACACCTTCCAAATCAAGGCGCTGTACAAAATAAAACACATCAAACACAACATTAACATTCCATAAAATCCAGTTAAAACATTTGTCCATAATGAATTCCAAACAGCAATATAATGTTAATGGCTAGAATTATCAGCTAAACAATATCAGGGAACGCTAGCCTGAACAGATAGGTTTTAAGGGCGGACTTAAAATTTCAGACGGTCAGACACTCTCTCACCCGATGAGGTACAGAGTTCCACAGGGTAGGGGCTGCGTAGAAAAGGACCAAGCCCCTGATGTCTTCAAACGCACCCTGGGAATCTCTAGCACTCCCTCATCGGTAGATCGAAGTGGGCAGGAGGGATGAAGGAGATCTTTCAGGTAGTGGGGTCTCTGGTCATGTAGGGCTTTATAGGTCAGCAGCCTGATCTTAAAGGTGATCCGCCACTGTACTGGCAGCCAGTGCAGTCCACGAAGAACAGGTGTAATGTGACTGGTCCTAGAAATACCAGTCACAAGCCTGGCTGCCGCATTCTGCACCAGCTGCAAGCGATGGATATCAACCCCCGGATGCCCGAGGTACAGGACATTGCAGTAGCCAAGGTGGGTAGTTACAAAGGCATGGACCAGGGTAGAAAGATCATCTGGAGGAACCAGGTACTTCACCTGGGCGATATTCCTCAGATAAAAAAATTAGGTCTTGACAACTGCCAACACCTGAGATTTCAGAGTCAGCTCATTGTCAAAAATAACGCCCAGGTTACATACCTGATGAGAGGCAGCTAGCAGAGCATCACCGAGCCAAAGCCCAGGTAACTGCCCCGCCAGCATACCCGCCACCCAACGATCTGGGTCCACCACAACACCGCAGTCTTATCTGGATTTAGTCTCAGCCAGCTGGCACTCATCCAGTTCTGAATGTCAGAGAGACAGTTGTTAAATACTGAGACCACATCATCCTGCCTGAGTACAAAGGACAGATACAACTCAGTATCATCTGCGTAGCAGTGAAAACTCAAGCCATACCACCTAATAATGTCTGCCAACGGTAGCATGTACACTGCGAACAACATGGGTGCCAAACTGGAACCCTGCGGAACCCCACAGGATAGGGGGAGAGCATCAGAGGAATAAATCCCAGTGACCACTCTCTGAGTTCTTACCCTGGAGGAAAGATCTAAACCATCTGAGGACCGTACCTGATAGTCCACAGATGCACTGCAGGCATTCCAATAGCACACCATGGTCCACAGTGTCAAACGCTGCAGAGATATCAAGGAGAACCAAGATGGAACAAAATCTTCGATCTCTTGCTATTAGGAGATCATTAAGCAACCGGACAAGAGCTGTCTTGGTACTATGTCTCTCACTAAACCTGGACTGGAGAGAATCATTGACATCATGGGTGGTAAGACTGTCATCCAGCTGCAGTGCTACCACCTTCTCAATAACCTTTCCCACAAAGGGCAAGTTAGAGACAGGTTTGTAGTTAGTAGGACAATCTGGGTTAAGGGAGGGTTTTTTCAGGAGCAGTCGCACAACCGCCTCCTTTAGGGGATCAAGAAAGATCCCCCTCTCCAATGAGCTCCAGATTATCTCTGCAAGGACTGTGCCGATCTCATCCATGCAACCCACTAGGAGTTGTGTGGAGCCTGGATCCAAACTACAGCAAGTTGGCCACAGGGTCCGAATGATCCTCACGATGTTAATGAATTCTGGACAGCTGAAATCTGTCCAGACAAACTGGATGCTTGTGATGTCTCGCCAACTGCCACAGCACCCTTTGGAGGTGGACTGGACAATCTCAGACCTGATGGCGGCAACCTTATCTGCAAAAAAATTGAGCAAACTCATCACACTTCTCTTGTGCAAAAGCTTCCCCAGACTGAAGACAGACTGGATTGCACAATCTGTCCACAGTCTAGAAGAGCTGAGCTGGTCAATTTTGTGCAGCAGCAAGCTCCCTGGATAGGAATTCTGCCTTCCTATGGGTGATTGTCGATTGATAGATCATACAATGTTCCATCAACCTAAGCCTGTGGCTCTCCAGGCCCGATTTCCGCCAGGCCCTCTACAGCCTTCACCCCACTCTCCTCAAATTCTTCAAGGTCCCATCGAACCATGGAGACCTTGGACGGAGGGTGAGGGGCGAACACGAACAGGAGCAATGGAATCCAGGGCCTCTGATACTGCCGTAGTATAGGCAAGCACCAGGTACCCCAGATCCATGCATTCCCTTGGCAGGCTCAATAGATCCAGCGCCGCCACTAAGCCATCAGGGGTCACACCCCGCAAAGGGTGGTACTGGAACATCTCCATAGGAGTTCTTACGTAACTGTACTATCTCTTTTCAAGACAGAGCTCTTGCAGCAGGCAATAACCCTTAGGACTGAGTCCCAAGCAGTACAAGAATAAGATCTTGGTCAGATGGGTGGTGGATATAAAAATCCATGGTAGTTCTTAAGAGAGCAGTCCCTGGAGAACGGCTAAGCCAAAGCCTGCTCTCCTTCTGGAAACAATGTCTAAACTGTAATGCTTGATGAATGTGTGGAAAAAAGTCCATGTGGCTAAGCACAGAGATCTGCTGCAGACACATTTTTGAGGGATGCAAATGACGTGGCAACACCCCCTAGTGGAATAACCTTTAACCAAGCCTGGTAAAGGTTTGTCATACTTTTGGTAGCAGTAAATTATGCAATTGACCAACCATTTGGAAAAAGTCTGCTTAGTCACTGATGCCCTTAGCATTCTCAGGGCGAAACGTAAAAAACAACCGATTGGATTTTCCTAAAGACCTGGTACGGTCAATTTAAAAATGAAGAACTCCATGAACATCCAGAATATGCAACAAGGCCTCCCCTCTATTTGAATACTCTGGGCAATAAACTGGGAGATGGATGTCCTGATTAAGGGTGAACTCGGACACCACCTTCAGGAGAAACTTAGGATTAGTGCACAGGGATCTACAGGTTACTCACCTGTAACAGGAGTTCTAGGAATGGTATATGTTGTTCATCCACACTTACTGGGAGGTTCCTTGCTGCTTTAAATCTTGCCGGAAGGTCTTCAAGCTGGCTCCTCCCACCCACCCGGGTGATAAAACTCTCGGCTCCGCCCCATGATGCCAGATCTAGCCCGCTGGAAGCCAGGTTGTGCATCGAAGCCGGGGAGGTCGGGTTGGTTGGTGGATGGACAAATATATACCATTCCTAGAACTCCTGTTACAGGTGAGTAACCTGTATTTCTAGGGACATGGATATGTTGTTCTATCCACACTTACTGGCAGACTCCTAGCAGTTCTCCGGAAGGAGAGAGGCAAGACGCACACCCCCTACTTGGGGAATAAGGACTGGAGAACCGAGGTCCCAAAACCAGCATCCCGACGTGACTCAAAGTCGATGTGGTAGTGGATGATGAAGGTGTGTGCTGACTTCCAGGTAGCAGCCCCGTAGATTTCCTGAATAGGAACATCCCTGGAAGCAGCCACCGAGGCAGCGGTATGGCGGGTAGAATGAGCTCTTATCCCTCTGGGAGGCTCCATGCCTGACAACCCATAGCAGAGATCTATGTAGGAGGTGACCCACCTGCCTATCGTCCGCTTGGCTGCAGGTCTGCCAGGTGCGGCTTCAGCGTAGGTGACAAACAGCTGGCAAACCTCTCCCCAAACTTCAGTTGTCCGCTCCTTATAATAAGAGAGCGCTCTTCTAGGGTCCAAAGTATGGAGCCTATATTCGGCCTCCGAGGTGTGACTGGGGTAGAACACCGGCAGAGTCAACACCTGGTTAAGGTGAAACTCCGACACCACCTCCGGAAGGAATTTCGTGTGGGGCACAGGACAACCTTGTCCCTGTGGAAGACCAGATAAGGAAACTCGATGGAAAGCGCCAGGAGCTCACCCATCCTTCTGGCTGATGTAATAGCCACCAAGAAGTCGGTCTTCCAAGACAGGTGGGAGATATCGCACCTGTGCAACGGTTCGAATGGCTTGCCCATGAGCTTAGCCAATACCAACAGTAGATCCCACTGAGATGGAGGTTCTCGCACCGGAGGGGATATGTGATCAAGACCTTTGAAAAAGTGCCCAACCACCTTCTCCTGTGCCACCGACTGCTTCCTGGCCCGCGCCCAGTAAGCAGAGATGGCTGTCAGGTGCACCTTAAGGGTCGTCAACCGAAGCCCTTGCTGAGAAAGGGATCATAGGTAGTCCAGAATGCTGGTCAAGGAGCAGGAGGAAGGGTCCAACCCCTTATCCTGACACCAAATGGAGAATCTCTTCCATTTGAAGGCATAGCATTTTCTGGTCAGCTCCTTACGGGATGCCTCAACAACGCTGAGGACCTCTTCGGAAAGACCCAAGGCCTAGAACTCTAGCCGCTCAGGAACCAGGCCGTCAGGTGCAGGAATTGAAGGTCCAGGTGAGTACCTTCCCTGGTTGACTGAGATCAGGTCCGCAGGCTGAAGCGCCTCGGAGCCTGGAGTTGAGGCTGAGGAGATCTGGATACCAGAACTGGCGGGGGCCAGTCTGGGGCTACCAGAATCACCTGTGCCTTGTCCCTCCTCGCCTTGAGATGCACCTTGTGGATCAAGGGAAATGGGGGGAGGTGTAAAAGAGGCTCGGGGTCCACGGCCTTGAGAAGGCATCCCCCTGCAACAAGCCCTGCTGAGGGGGGCGGGCATGAAACACTCAGCTTCGCGTTCTCCTGGGAGGCAAACAGGTCCACCTGAGGTGTGCCCCAGTGGGAGAACAGATCGTATACTACCTCTGGCAAGAAAGTCTTGCTGTATTCTGACAAATGCAGTGATCACCAACCTTTGAACTGCCCTGGAGAACAAACAGTTAACTTTCTATGCAGAGCATAGAATGCTGAGCTTGAGCTCTGTTGCAGTCTCTGTCTGGAGTGTTTCAAATTCAAACTGTCAGATTCTTAGAAGCCCAACTAATTAAAAATTCTATGTGGAAATTGTAAAATTCCTACTAGCCAACTGGCAGTAAAAAGTTTTGGATTCCCAAGGAAGACTCAAGTCAGGAAACCCAAAAACCAATCTAATATAAATAACAGTAATAAATCAACACCCAAACAAAAAGGAGGAGGGTGTAAACAAAGAGCACCCCTTGGGTGCAACACTGCACCTGCCCACCCACTTCCCAAAACAGGTTCTGAGAGGGGACGCAGGGAAGGAGGTCAGAATACAGCAAGACTCCATAGAAGAAACACAATTACTAAGGTGAGTAATTTTTTCTTCAAACAACATGAAGTCTTGCTGTATTCTGACATATGCAGACTACCAAGCAGTACCTCCATGGAGGAGGAGGAACAGAAGAAAAAATTACTCACCTTAGTAATGTTGTTTCTTCTAATGGAGTCTTGCTATATTATAGACATTAGCAGTTTGTTCCAGCTCTAGAACTGCCCCGGAGTGAAATGGTTAAAACCATTCCAAAATAGAATTTTGGCACAAGAGCAGCTCTATCTGTGTCATTTCAAACTTGAACTGTCAGATATTTACGAGCCAAACTCACTAAGGTCTGTGTGGAAGCTGTAACCTACACTAGCCAAATGGCTACCTAAATAATAACAACCACTGATGGTCCCAACACCCAAGACTCAAGTCAGGGACCAGAAATACTAATACCATTCTAATAATATGAAATGGAACATAAGTATAATAAAACACACACACACGCAGCATATCATACACACCCCAAAGTCCCAAAGGGGACAAAATGCTAACAGGACATAAGTAGTGCCCACACTAAGTTGCCTGCACCCCACCAAGTAGAGGTTCTGAGAGGGGCAGGTTGGGGGGGAGGTCTATAATATAGCAAGACTCCATTAGAAGAAACAACATTACTAAGGTGAGTAATTTTTTCTTCAAACAACATGAAGTCTTGCTATATTATAGACATTAGCAGAATACACAGCAGTACCTCCATGGAGGAGGGGCAGAACCTACTTAGGGAATAGGCTCTGAAGAACAGCTGTGCCAAACCGAGCATCTCTCCTGGCCTGGACATCCAGGGAGTAATGCTTGGTAAAAGTGTGTACCGCTTTCCAAGTAGCAGCCTGGCAAATCTAATAAAGGGATATCTCTGGAGCAGCTAGAGACGCAGCTGTACCCCTGGTAGAATGAGACCTCAAACCGGGGCTCTGCCACTTTGATAACAAAATTGGATACAAGAGACAATCCACCTGGCTATTGATCTCTTAGTGGCAGGTCTGCCTCCCAACTTCACCATAGGTAAGGAAAAGCTGGAGGATTCAAACTCAGACCTTTGGCACGCTCTATATAATAACTAAGAGCTCTCTTAACATCCAGGCTTGTGCAACCTCCTCTCACCAAGAGGAGTGATCAGTGAAAATACTGGAAGGAGATAGATTGATTAAGATGGAAATCTGAAACCACCTTAGGCAAAAACTTCCTATTAGTCCTAAGGACCACCTTATCCCTGTGGAAAGAAATAAAGTCAGTCTCCACTGACAAGGCTTACAATTCACTTATCGTCTGGCGAAGTGATAGCCACTAGAAAAACAGTTTTCCAAGTTAGGTACTTAAGCTCTGCAGAAGACAGAGGTTCAAAGGGGCTGCATTAACTGGGCAATGCAAACATTAAGGTCCCAAGCAGAGGCCGGTTCGAAAGGAGGATTAGTATGGAGTAATCCCTTAAAAACTTGGAAAACACAGGATGAGAGGAAAGGGGATGACTTTCCTGCTGACACAAAAGCAGACACAGCTGCCAAATGAACTCTCAGGGTAGCTGGTCTGAGACCCAAGGAATTAAGATGTACCATGTAATCTAACAAAATGGGCAATTCAGCAGATTCTGGGGAAATATTTTCCCAGCACCAAAATGAAACCTTTTTCCATTTAGAACTATAAGTAGCCCTAGTGGAAGGCTTTTGGAAGCCTTTAGGATCCTCAAGAACATTCTGAGAGAGGTGTAAATCAGCAAACTCTAACTCCTCAAGAGCCAGGCTTTGAAGTTGAGGGATTTGAGGTCCGGATACCAAACCAGTCCCTGGGCACAAGTCAACAGATTGTGATTCCTGGGGAGGCACTGGGGAAGATGGACTGTCAGAGACAGAAGGAGTGGGTACCAGGGCTGCCTGGCCCAATCCGGGGCAATCAGAATCACCCTGCAAGGCTGAGATCTGATTTTGACTAGTACTTTGAATAGGAGAGGAAAGGGGGGGAAAGCATAGAGGAACTTCCCCTCCCAGTCCAGAAGAAAAGGCATCCAGGGAACTAGCTCAGCACTGGAGGCCTGCAACAGAACAGAGGAAGTTTGTGATTGTCTGGGGCTGCAAAAGATCTATCTGAGGGATGCCCCACCTGGCAAAAACTATCCCAGCACTTGAGGATCCAGGGACCATTCGTGATGGCCCTGGGAAATCCTGCTGAGGGCATCCGCTAGGACATTGTCCTTCCCGGAAGATGAACTGCTATGAGGGAAGTGTCTAGGGAATAGGCCAGAGACCACAACTTCATTGCCTTGGTGCACAAGGCCGAAGACCGAGTGCCCGTTTGTTGATGTACCACATTGTTGTGGTGTTGTCTGTTCTGACTTGTATCACCTTGTCGTGGACAGATGCAGAAAAGCTTGAAGAGCTAAAAAGACAGCTCTGAGTTCCAGAAAATTGATGTGGAGCAGAGATTCCTGGGGGACCAAACTCCTGAGTGGAAAGGTCGCCCATGTGAGCTCCCAACCCAGAAGGAAGCATCTGTAGTGAGAGTCAAGTCGTGAGAAGGGAAATGAAGGGGACCCCGGCTCTTAATTGCTCTGATCCTGCCACCACTGGAGAGCTAGGATCAAGGTTCGAGTCACTGGGACCAACTTGGAAAGGGGTCTCTCTCTGAGACCAAAAGGTTCTCAAGTGAAACTGAATGTCTCTATCTGAAATCTGGCTCCCTGCACAACAGCTGTGGATGCAGCCATGTGCCCCAGGAGCTGCAGAAAGTGTCTTGCTGGTCGAGACCTGCAGAGTGAAGGAAGAGGCCAGAGCCACTAAATTCCTTACCCTTTCTGGGGAAGAAAGGCTCTAGCTAGCTTTGTGTCCATTCTGCCCCTATAAAGGTGAGTACCTGGACTGGTTCCAGAACCGACTTTTGGTAGGTTTAGCAGAAACCCAGGAGGTGAGAAGCTGCTGGGTGACCTGCAGGTGAGATTTTACCTGTTCTGGGGACTGGCCTACAATGAGCCAGTCGTCTAGATGGGAAAAACAGCAATCCTCTGCCTCCTTAAGTGGGCCACTGCCACTGCTAGACACTTTGTGAATACCCTTGGAGCAGAGGTAAGGCGAAGGGCA
Source organism: Neoceratodus forsteri (assembly GCA_016271365.2). Taxonomy (NCBI): domain Eukaryota; kingdom Metazoa; phylum Chordata; order Ceratodontiformes; family Ceratodontidae; genus Neoceratodus; species Neoceratodus forsteri. The sequence goes on from JADMNL010000033.1 coordinate 84,948,878, forward strand.
TTGCTCTGAACTGGTAATGACCTGAGGGCAGTTCAATCTGAGGTACTTTCATGGGATCTTCTGATTAGGACATGGAAATAGGCATCCTTGAGGTCCAGGGAGGCTAGCCAGTCCCTGGCCTTAGGGAAGGTAAAATCATTGCCAGAGTTACCATTTTGAACTTTGGTTTCAAAAGATGCTTGTTCAGATATCTGAGATCTAAAATGGGCCGCCATTCTGCTGTCTTTTTTGGGGTAAGGAAGTATCTGGAATACAGACCCCTGCCCTGATGCAGGAGGAACCCTTTCTACTGCTCTGAGAGCTAACAGGGATGAGACCTCTGTTTCCAGAGCGAGGGTCTCGAAGCACTTGCAGGTAGAAAAGTCTGCTTCTCAACTTGGGAAACTTTTGAAGCTGAGAACCAGACCCTGGCTTACTACTTCCAGAACCCACTTGTCTGAGGTTAAAGAAGCTCAATTCTGACTGAAGTAAGCCAGCGTGCCCCACTGGTACAGGAGAATCGGCCCTGGGCACCCCATCAGGGTGCCTGGTTCTGCGGAGCTTTAGGCTGGGGTGGGAGCAGGTCTGCCACCTCGTCTTCCCTGCCTCTGAAGAAGCCCCTCTGAGCATAGGGCAGGAGGCCTGAGTCTGGTAGAAAGGCCTGTGAAAGGCCTACCCCTACCCCTGGGGGCATGCTTTGAGGAGTCGTTGCCGCTCCTTAGCCTGACACTCTTGTAAGTAGTCCTATATTCATCTATCTTCTTCATGTAATTCTCTGTCTGCTCTCCAAACAGAGAATTTCCCACCACAGGAAAATCCATAGCCTTAGTCTGGGTATCCTGTGACAAACTAGTACACCTGAGCCAGGCCAACCTACAAAAGCTACAGATGTGGCCAAGACCTAGAGGAAACATCATTAACATCCACAGCAGCATGAAACTGAACCTTAGAGGCTTCAATGCATCCAGCAGCCACCTGTTCTAGTTCACTAGCCAGCTGGCCCGGGCCTGCTTGGCCAAGTGCATAACAGTATCCCATCTAGATTTCTGATACCCTAGCTACATAAGCCATATAATTTGCTTGCCTGAGTCCCAGAGAGGCTGCCATATACTGTTTTTTTTTTTGCCATGGCATCAATCTTCCTGGAATCCTTGTCAGGAGGATGTGAAGCCAAGGGAATATTAGCTTTATCACAGGCAGCAGCTACCCCAACTACCCCAACATGACTGCATTGCTGAGAAAGGAATTCTGTATCAGGGCCTGACAATATACCTTCTGTCCATCTTTTTATCTACAGGAGGCACAGCATTAGGAGCTTTTAAAATTGTAATTGTTTGTTTCCTAAAAGACTTATGTAAAGGAATAGACAATCTCCTAGACTCTGGAATATCCATCATTTCTACAAAATCAGGCTCCTCTTGCTCATCCCCAGCCTCTTCTAAGGGAAGCTGGAGGGTTTCAGCAACTTTTTTATAAAACATAAAATGAGATGGGGACTCAGACAGCATAGGGGGAGATTCTAAAGGTCTGGGGAGAAGTCCGGTTCAATGGGCACACCCAGACCTTCCCAGCCACATTCATACTGTTCATAATCCTCCTCCCCCTCCTCTGGTTCATAAAATTCCTCAATATCATAATCCTGAACCACTGGAACCGGACGAACTGACCTTTTACCAGATAGTGGTGGTTCGGACGGACCCTGAGACAGTGACTGGACAATTTGTATGGCTTTTGCTATCTCTGCAGCAGTTGGAGAAGGAATTTTGGACTCCAGACCTGCTGATTTTCTTGTTTTCTTTACTGGAATTGGTTCCTCAGAACCAGCTTTTCTTTTCTCTGAGAAGTCTGGCCCTGGTCAGAGGGCTCCCTCTGGTTCGGTTGGCACAGAACCGGGCTGGCCATCGGGTCAGCGGACCTTTGACCTCTCGTCCCTGAGCCTGCCTAATATTTTTCCAGGGTGGCTGCAGGGAAATTCTTACATACCTGGCAGTCTGACTGGAGGTGGTCAAACCCCAGACAATAAAACATAGTGTGTGGGCCAGCCTTGGCAAAGACTTCCCACAAACATCACAGTGTTGAAACCAGTGGGCCAGTTTTTCTTTTGGGTTTCTCAGACATAATGCCAGCCTAACCAAAACTTGCCCTTTAACGGCAGTGCCAGGTAAGACACCCTTATCGGTTCCTAACCGTGTCACGGCTATTGGAAAAATCAATAAATCCGTTTTTTAGAACCGATAAGAACCGGAACCGCACTCTAAAATAGTAACTTTAGTTTTAAATGAGTTTTAAACCCACTGATCGGTTCAAAACCGAACGATAACTTACAAGTTCCACGAGACAAAACCTTCATTTACTCGGTTACCACAGATAGAGCTTGAACTAAACGGTTTTGCGGTTAAAATAAAACTATTCTCGGTTAAATCCAACCGAGAAAACACTTTTTAAACCGAGAAATGAACCGAGCAGAAGGAGAAATCTCCGGAGCGACTGTTCACTGAGGCGGAGTAAAGAATCTGACAGTTCAAGTTTGAAATGACACAGATAGAGCTGCTCTCGTGCCAAAATTCTATTTTGGAATGGTTTTAACCATCTCACTCCGGGGCAGTTCTAGAGCTGGAACAAACTGCTAATGTCTATAATATAGCAAGACTTCATGTTGTTTGAACCTACTTTGGGAATAGGCTCTGAAGTACTACTGTGCCAAACCAAGCATCACTCCCAACCTGGATATCCAGAGAGTAATGCTTGGTAAAGGTATGGGCTGTTTTCCAGGTGGCTGCCTGACAGATTTCTAAGAGTGGAATATCCCTGGCAGCAGCCAGAGAAGCAGCTGTATCTCTAGTGGAGTGAGCCCTCATGCCTGAGGGAGGAATCCTTCCCAGTTTCTCACAGCAGAATTGTATACAAGATACAATCCACCTGGCAATAGTTCTCTTAGTGTCAGGTTTGCCCTTTCCCACTTCTCCATAAGTGAGGAACAACTGGAGGGAGTCAAACCTGTGACCCTCGGTACGATCTATGTAGTAGCTGAGGGCCCTTTTAACATCTAAACTGTGTAGCCTCCTCTCTCCTGAGGAAGAATGATCAGTGAAGAAAACAGGGAGAGACACAGACTGGTTCAGGTGAAAATTTGAAACCACTTTGGGCAAGAACCTTCTATTGGCACTAAGGACCACTTTATCCCTATGAAAATAGATAAAATCAGGTTCCACTGACAGGGCTTGCAGCTCACTGATACACCTGGCAGAGGTAATGGCTACCAAAAACACAGTTTTCCAAGTCAAGTACTTAAGTTCTGCTGAGGACATGGGTTCAAAGGGAGGTTATATAAGTTCAGCAATGCAAACGTTCAAGTCTCAGGCAGGGGCAGGGTCTCTAAAGGGAGGATTGATATGGAGCAATCCCTTAAAAAATTTACAGAACAAAGGGTGAGATGCTAGAGAGGAAGGCTTTCCCACTGATAGAAAAGCTGAAACAGCTGACAAGTGTACCTTGAGGGTAGCTGGTCTGAGGCCTAGGCCATTGAGATGGGCCATATAATCCAGGACTGTAGGCAACTCAGCAGTATCAGGAGAAATATGCTTCTTGGAACACCAAATGCTGAACCTATTCCATTTGGAGTTGTAAGTCTTTCTGGTGGAAGGCTTTCAAGAAGCTTTGAGAATATCCAGAACCCCGAGACAGCTGCAAATCTGCAAACTCTAACTTTTCAAGAGCCATTCCTTGAGATTGAGAGACTGAAGACTGGGGTACTAAATCCTCCCCTGAGAGGAGGTTAACAGGTTGTAATTCCTGGGAAGAGACAGGGGGAGGTGAACTGCTAGGAACAGCAACAGAGTGTACCAAGGCTGTCTGGCCCAATCTGGAGCAATCAGAATGACTTTGCAAGGTTGTGACTTTATCTCGACTAGAACTTTGAACAGAAGAGGGAAGGGGGGAAATTCATACAGGAATTTCACTTCCCGATTCAATACCAGAGCATCCAGGGGGACTGAAACCAAGACTGGGGGTCTGTAGCAAAAAAAGTAGAAGTTGGTGATTGTCTGGGGCTGCAAAAAGATCTATCTCTGGAGTGCCCCACTTTGAAAAAAATCACCTTTAGTATCAGAGAATCCAGGGTCCATCCGGTGATGGCCCCATGGAGATCCTGCTCAGTGCATCTAGCTAGCATATTGTCTTTTCCTGGAAGGTGAACTGCTATCAGAGAGGTTTACAGGAGTAAGCCAAGGACCACAACTTCATGGCTTCTGTGCACAAGCACCAGACCAAGTGCCTCCTTGCTTGCTGATGTACCACATGGTGGTGGTGTTGTCTGTTCTGACTTGAACCACCTTGTTCTGTACTGACTGAGAGAAGGCTTGCAGGGCCAGAGAAACTGCCCTGAGCTCCAGGAGATTGATGTGGAGAAGAGATTCCTGAGGGGACCACACTCCTTGAGCAGTGAGAGACCCCAGATGGGCTCCCCATCCCTGAAGGGAAGCATCCGTGGTACGGACCACTGAATGAGACTGAGTTGGGAAAGGGAACCCTTGTCTTAAGTTGTCCTAATCCTGCCACCACTGAAGGGCTTGGATCAGGGTCTGAGTCACTGGAATCAGTTTGGTAAGGGAATCCTTCCTCTGGGACCAAAAAGTCCTCAGATGGAACTGAATGTCCCTCATCTGGAATCTTGCCCCTTGGACCACTGCTGTAGAGGCTGCCATGTGGCCCAAGAGTTGGAGAAAAAATCTTGCTGGTCGAGACACCTGAAGGCTGAAGGAAGAAGCCAGTTCTGTAAGAACTCTTGCCCTTTCCAGGGGAAGAAAGGCTCTTGCTTTGACAGTATCCAGCTCTGCTCCTATAAAGGTGAGAAGCTGTACTGGCTCGAGAACTGACTTGGGAAGGTTGAGAAGAAATCCCAGAGACGTGAGCACCTGCTGAGTAACCTGCAGGTCTGACCTGACGTGGTCTGGGGACTGCCCCACTATGAGCCAGTCGTTCAGGTTTGAAAAAATGGAAATTTTTTTTCTTCTTAGAAAAGCAACCACTACTGCCAGGCACTTTGTGAAAACCCTTGGTGCTGATGTTAGGCCAAAGGGTATTGCTTTGAGCTGATAGTGGCCTGAGGGCAATTCGAACCTGAGGTACTTTCCATGGGAGCACCTGATGGAAATGTGAAAATAGGCATCTTTTAGGTCCGGGGAGGCTAGCCAGTCTCCTGGCCTTACAGAGGGAAGAATTATTCCCAGAGTTACCATCTTGAACTTTGGTTTTAAAAGATGCTTGTTCAGATATCTTAGGTCTAGGATGGGTCACCACCCCCCTGTCTTTTTTGAGGTAAGAAAGTACCTGGAATACAGACCTTTGCCCCAGAGTAGGGTAGGAACTCTCTCTATGGCACTTAAGGCCAGAAGAGATGAAATATCTGCCTCTAGGGCAAGGGTTTCTGAGAGACCTGCAGGTAGGAAGATCTGGTTCTCATCTTTGGAAATTTTTTGAAGCTGGGAACCAGTCCCTGGCTTACTACTTCCAGGACCCATTTGTCTGAGGTAACAGACATCCAGTCCTGGACAAAGTAAGCCAGCCTGCCTCCTACTGGAATAGGAGAGTCAACCCGGGCAGACCCATCAGGGTGTCTGCTTGGCAGGGGCCTTAGGCTGAGGAGTGGATGCAGCCCTGCTCATCCCTCTTCTGCCTCTCCCTCTGAAGAACCCCTCTGAGAAAAGGGAGAAGAGGCCTGTGCTTGGTAAAAGGCCTATGAAAATGCCTGCCCTGACCTAGACTGCTGCTCTGAGGAGTTGCTTGCCTTTCTTTGGCCTGAGCACTCCTATAAGTGGTCCTGTACTCATCCATTTTCTTCATGTAATTCTGTCTGCTCCCCAAACAGAGAATTACCCATTACAGGAAAATCCATGGCCATAGCCTGGGTATCCTGCGAGAGGCTAGTACATCTGAGCCAAGCCATTCTCCGAAAAGCCACAGATGTAGCCATGACTCTTGATGACATATCATTGGTGTCCACAGCAGCATGAAACTGAACTTTCGATGCCTCAATCCCATCTGCAGCCACCGCCGCCAGCTCCTTGGCTAGCTGGGGGGAAGCCTGTTTAGCCAGTGCCAGTACAGTGTCCCACCTGGACATCTGGTACCTGGCTGTATAGGCCATACAGTTAGCCTGCCTGAGTCCCAAAGATGATGCCATGTACTGTTTATTTGCCATGTCATCAATCTTCCTGGAGTCCTTGTCTGGGGGGGCGTGAAGCCAAGGGAATATTTGCCTTGTCACAGGCAGCAGCCTGCACTACCCCAACATGGCTGCATTGCTGGTATAAGAACTCTGTGTCTGAGCCTGAAAGTGTATACCTCATGTCCACTCTTCTATCCGCAGGAGGTATAGTGTTAGAAGACTTTAGGATTTTTTGTGTCTGTTTCCCAAAGGATTTGTGGAGGGGAATAGACAGTCTCCTGGACTCTGGAATGTCCATCATTTCTACATAATCAGGCTCCTCTTGATCCTCCACAGCCTCCTCCATAGGAAGCTGGAGGGTTTCAGACACCTTTCTGTAGAACATAAAGTGAGAAGGGGACTCAGAAATCCTAGGAGGGGAAACACCTGAAGGTCTGTCTGGGGAGATGTCTGGTTCCACAGGCACATCCAGACCCTCACTTTCACCATCATCATCCTCAAATTCCCCTTCCTCGTCAAACTCTGGTTCATAAAAATCTTCGAGGGTATAATCTTGAACCGGGAGAACCAACCGAACCGAACCCCTGCCAGAAGGTGCTGGATCGGTAGGAACCGGGCGGAACGATTCCACAATCTGAATCACTCTGGCTCTCTCTTGAGCGGTCGGAACATGAACCTCTAGAACCCAACCGGACGATTTGTCTTTGCGTTTTCTTTTTGTCAGAACCAATCCGTCGGAATCGGCTCTCCTTTTGCCCGAAGAAGTATTGCCCTGGTCAGAGGGCACTCCTTCTGGTTCGGTCTAAAACGAACTGGGCTGGCCATCCGGGTCAGCGGACTTCTCGGACTCCTTTTCGCTCAGTCTACCTAATCTCTTCTCAAGGGTAGATTTGGGAAAGTGTTTTACATGTTTGGCAGTCTGAATAGAGGTGGTCAAACCCCAGACAATAAACACAGGTGGTGTGGGGATCGGCCTTAGCAAAGACCTCCCCACATTCACTGCAGTGTTGAAACCCAGTGGGCTCATTTTTTTTCTTGGGTTTCTCAGACATGGCCAGCCTACTCAACTTACCCTTTTTATGGCAACCGCCAGGCAAGACTCCCTTATCGGTTCCTAACCGTGTCACGGGTATTGGAAATAAATGTACTGAAACACTTTTTTTTTTAAGAACTGATAAGGACCAGTAACCACACACTAAGTAAAAACACAAGATTTCACTATCAAATGGCCGATTCAGCTGAACCGACCCGCACTTTTACAAGCTCCAAACAGAAAAAGAGAAAAATTCCTATCTAGTACTCACGGCACCACAGACAGAGACTGAACCGACTATGCAGATAACTTTTTCGGTTTAAAAACTGACGAAAAGTGAAACTTTAACCGACTTTCGAACTAAGCTGAAGGAGGAATCTCCGGAGCGACCGTTCAGTGAGACAGAGTAAAGAATCTGACGGTTTGAGTTTGAAACACTCCAGAGACTCCAACCGAGCTCGAGCTCAGCATTCTATGCTCCACATAGAAAGTTAACTCTTTGTTCTCCGGGGCAGTTTAAAGGTTGGGGATCACTGCAAATGTCAGAATACAGCAAGACTTCATGTTGTTTGAAACATATTTTTAGGGTCTAAAAGACTCAAGTCGAGAACCCCAAAAAGAATCCAAGTAGGTAGTAAAACTTAAAAACATATATTTAAAATAATAAGAAAAACCTCATCCTAAGAAGAGGTAATCCAGGCACACCTCTGGGATGCAGCACTGCGCCTGCCAACCCACATCCCAAAACTACTAGGTTCCAGGAGGGGAGGCAGGGAGGGAAGTCAGAATACAGCAAGACTCCATTAGAAGAAACAACATTACTATGGTGAGTAATTTTTTCTTCAAACAACATGAAGTCTTGAGGTATTCTGACTATATGCAGACTACCAAGCAGTACCCCCTTGGAAGAGAGAGTTACAGAACCTATTTTAGGAAGGGCTCTGCAGCACTGCTGTGCCAAACCTAGCATCACTTCTTGACTGGATGTCAAGAGAATAATGCTTGGTAAATGTGTGAACAGTTTTCCAGGTGGCTGCTTTACAGATTTCCACTAAGGGTATGTCTCTAGCTGCTGCAACCGAAGCAGCTGTACCTCTGGTGACTGAGCCCTCAGGCCTGATGGTGGCTCTTTCCCCAACTTTGAATAACAGAACTGGATACAGGAGACAATCCACCTGGCAATAGTTCTCTTAGTGGCAGGTTTACCTTTTCCCACTTCTCTATAAGTGAGAAACAGATGTGAACAGTCATTTCTATGGGCCTTAGTGTGTTCTATATAATAACTAAGATCCCTCTTTACATCAAGACTGTGTACTTTTCTCTCCCCAGAGGAAGAATGGCCAGTGAAGAATACAGGCAATGACACAAACTGGTTCAAATGAAAGTCTGATACCACATAGGGGAGGAACTTTCTGTTCGTTTGAAGGGTCAACTTATCCCTGTGAAATGAAATGAAATCAGGTTCCACTGATAAAGCCTGTAATTCACTGATTCTCCTGGAAGAGGTAATGGCTACCAGGAACACAGTTTTCCAAGTCTTTTAGCTCAGCTGAAGATAATGGTTCAAAGGGGGGGCTGCATAAGCTGTGCAACACAGATATTCAGATCCCAAACAGGAATAGGGTCCCTAAAGGGAGGATTGATATGAACCAGACCTTTGAAAAATTTCTTGAAAACTGGATGGGAGGCTAAGGAACAGCCCTTCCCAGCTGAAAGAAAGGCAGAGATGGCTGCAAAATGCATTTTGAGAGTGGTAGGCCTGAGGCCTAAACTGTTAAGATGCACCAAATAATCCAAAGCAGTAGCAATGTCAGCTGAATCTGGCTGAATATGCCTCTGAGAACACCAGAAACCAAATCTATTCCATTTAGAATTGTAAGTTTTTCTAGTGGAATATTTTCTACTCACCTTAATAATGTCCAAGACTGATTAGAAAAGATGCAGGCTTGCATATTCTAGCTCCTCAAGAGCCAAGCTTTGAGTCTGACAGTCTGAAGGTTGGGATACAGTATCTTCCCTTGCGAGGAGGTGAGGAGATTGTAATGCTTGGGAAGACACAGTGGAATTGTCACTGACATTGACAATAGTAGGGGGTACCATGGCTGTCTGGCCCAGTCTGGAGCCACTAGGATCACTGTGCAAGGCTGAGATCTGATCTTGACCAGAACTCTGAATATCAGAGGAAAAGGAGGAAAAGCATATAGAAACCTGCTTGTCCAATCCAATAGGAGAGCATCTTGGGGAACAGACCCCAAAAGAGGGGATCTGCATCAGAATAGAGGAAGCTGGTGATTGTCGGGGGGGGGGAGACGTCTATCTCTGGAGTGCCCCACCTCTTGAAAATGACTAGAAGAATTAGAGGATTCAGGGCCCATTCGTGATGACCTTGAGAAATCCTATTGAGAACATCTGCCAGTACATTGTCCTTCCTCGGGAGATGCACAGCTATCAGGGAAACCTGAGGGGAATAAGCTAGTGACCATATTTTCATGGCTTCGGTGCACAAGGCCGAGGACCAAGTGCCCCCCCTGCTTGCTGATGTACCACATGGTTGTGGTGTTGTCTGTCCTGATCTGCACCACTTTCCCTTGAATTGTGTTCGAGAATGTCTGAAGTGCTAGAAAGACAGCCCTGAGTTCGAGAAGATTTATGTGCAGGAGAGACTCCTGATGAGACCATGTTCCCTGAGTAGTGAGCTGGTTCAGATGGGCTCCCCATCCCAGTAGATAAGCATCCGTGGTGAGAATCACTGTATGAACCTGACCGAGGAAAGGGACACCTTGCCTTAGATTGTCCTCCTCCAACCACCACTGGAGAGCCTGAACCAGAGTTTGAGACACTGGAACTAACTTGGACAGAGGGTCATTTTTCTGGGACCAAAAAGATTTTAGATGAAACTGAAGATCTCTCATTTTAAATTTTGCCCCTTGCACTACTGCAGTGGACGCTGCCATGTGGCCTAGCAACTGTAAGAAGTGCCTGGCTGGTCGAGACACTAGTGTATGAAAAGAGGAAGCCAGGGTGATGAGGGACTGTACCCTTGAAACAGGAAGAAAGGTCTTTGCCTGGACAGTGTCCAGTTCCACCCCTATAAATGTAAGAAGCTGGGCTGGTTCCAGAACAGACTTTTCTAGATTTAGGATGAATCCTAAAGAGTCCAGCAGCTTTTGAGTGACCTCTAGAGCTGACTTGACTTGATCTGAGGACTGACCCACTATGAGCCAGTCGTCCAGATAAGGGAACAGTAAGATGCCTTGTCTCCTGAGAAAACCCACCACTACTGCCAGACACTTAGTGAACACCCTTGGAGAAGATGTTAGGCCAAAAGGCATTGCTCTGAACTGGTAGTGACCTGAGGGCAACATGAATCTGAGGTACTTTCTGTGGGAATGTCTGATAGATATGTGGAAATAGGCATCCTTGAGATCCAGGGAGTCTAGCCTGTCTCCTGGTCTCAGAGAGAGAAGAATTATTTCCAGAGTCACCATTTTGAACCTTGGCTTTAGTATATATTTCTTTAGGTATCTTAGATTTAGGATGGGTCGACACTCCCCTGTCTTTTTTGGGGTAAGGAAGTATCTGGAATAGAGTCCATTTCCCCTGTGACGAAAAGGTACCTTCTCTACTGCTTGTAGAAGTAGTAGAGAGGAGACTTCTGCCTCTAAGGCCTTTGTCTCCAAGGGAAAGAGAGGACTGAAAGACTTTACTCTCATTTTTGGGAAACTTTTGCAATTGAGAACAAGTCCCTGGCTCACAACTTCCAGGACCTTTTTGTCTGAAGTAATAGACTTCCAGGCCTAGAAATAGTGAGCCAGCCTGCCCCCTACTGGAACTGAGGAGGCGACCCTGACTGACACTTCAAGGCGTCTGTTTGGCAGGGGGCTTAGATTGAGTGGAGGATGGAGTCGTGGTCATCCCCCTTCTGCCTCTTCCCCTAAAGAACCCCCTCTGCTGGAAAGAAGAGGAGGCCTGGGCTTGGTAAAAAGGCCTATGAAAAGGTCTGCCGTTGCCAGCCCTAGATTGCTGCTTCCGAGGAATGACCTGCTTTTCTTTGGCTGCAGCACTCCTGCAGGTGTTCCTGTATTCATCCATATTTTTCATGTAAGCCTCTGTTTGCTCTCCAAACAGAGAATTACCCGTAAGAGGAAAATCCATGGCCTTAGTCTGGGCATCCTGTGATAGACTGGTACACCTGAGCCAAGCAAATCTCCTCAGGGAGACAGATGTAGCCATAAACCTGGAATGTACATCATTTGAGTTGACAGCAGCATGAAACTGGACCTTTGATGCCTCAATACCATCCAAAGCCAGCTGGTCCAGCTCCTTGGCCAGCTGGGGAGGGGCATTCTTAGCCAGCTTCAGAACCGTATCCCACATAGATTTCTGGCATCTGGCTGTATATGCCATGTAAGTAGCTTGCCTGAGCCCGAAAGAGGATACCAAGTACTGTTTCTTTGCCATGGCATCCACTTTCCTGGAATCCTTATCTGTGGGGTGAGATGCCAGGGGAATGTTAGCCTTGTCACAGGCTGCGCCTTGCACTACCCCAACACGGCTGCAATAATTTGAAGGAATTCCGTCCCAGGACCTGGCAAGGTATACCTCCTGTCCATCTTTTTATCCACTGGGGGTATGAATGCTGGAAACTGAAGAATTTTTTGTGTCTACTTCCCCAGGGATTTATGCAGAGGGATAGACACCCTTTTGGACTCTGGGACATCCATCATCTCAACACAGTCCGGTTCCTTGTAGAACAAGAAATGGGAAGAGGACTCAGAAAGTCTGGGAGGAGACACATTAGAAGGCCTGTCTGGGGAGATGTCAGGTTCTACTGGCTCATCTAGGCCTTCATAATCGTCTTCTTCATAATTTTCTTCTCCTTTCTAATCGCCCTCATAAAATGCTTCAGGATCATATTCAGAAGCAGAAACTTCTGACCGAACCGATCGTCTTTGAGTCGGTGTCGTTTTGGTTGGAAAGAGCAAAGCGATTATACAATCGTAATCGCTTTAGCTATTTCTTCAGCGGTCAAAACATGGGGACTGGGATCCGAACCAGCTGACTTGCGCTTTTTCTTAGACGGAACCAATTCCGCAGAGTCGGCTTTCCTTTTGCCCGAGGAGGTATCGCCCAGGTCAGTGGGCACCCCCTCAAGTTCGGTCGGAACTGAACCAGGATGGCCATCTGGGTCAGCGGACTTCTCTGCCTCCCTTTCCTTCAGCCTACTTAAACATTTATCTAAAGTTGCTTTGGGAAAGTTTTTGCAAATCTGTCAGTCTTCCTTGATGTGGTCAAACCCCAGAAAATAAACACAGACGAGGTAGGGATAAGCCTTAGCAAAGGCCTCTCTACACTCGGTGTAGTGTTAAAACCCAATGGGACCGGTTTTCTTTTTGGGTTTCTCAGACGTGCCTATAAAATAATAAGTTACCCTTACCAGCATTTAAGCCAGGCAACTACAAACCTATCAGTTCCAACCGTGTCACAGGTCGGTAAAAAAAAAACAAAGAAAGATGTTTGTTTGTTTTTAGGACCCAATAAGTACCGGAAACCACAGCACAAAAGGAATAAAAAATACAAAGTAAAATCAATACAGAATTTGCTTTGGTTCCCAACCGGACCGACTGGGAAGAAACTGAATAAAAAACTATTTCTACCAACAAAACTCTAACTGCCTACTAAATACACTTACTATACCGCAGACAGAGATCTGAATACTGAAGAAATAAGAAAACGGTTGATAAACCGACCGATTTTTACTTGAACCGAACTGAAGTGAAGGTGAAGATCGCCGGAGCGACTTCACAGTTAGGCGGAGTAAAGAATCTGACGGTTATACTGAGGAGTACCAGGGACAGAGGTTTGAAAACCAGGCTCGAGCTCAACGTTCTATGCCTGGGCATAGAGTTAACCCTTTCCTCTCCGGAGCAGTTCAAGTGCTGGGGCTAACTGCATATAGTCAGAATACAGCAATACTTCATGTTGTTTGAAGTAACAGCGGCCCCTGGTGGAGACTAGAGGAATATGCTGAAAAGGAGCTGACTAGGGTGGAGCGAGGCGGATGTCGACAGTTCTCTGTCCAGACGTCATTGCACGGCAAAACTCCAGGGGGCAATACTAAGGAAAAAATCCCTCCCAGTCCTGGTAGGCGAAGGTGAGGCCAGGGACCACCTCCCCATGCCCAACGTCGAGTGCGCCAGCTGCCTGTGGTGCTCAATCCACACCAGGAAACCTGCCCAGATTTCAGATAGGTTGCTGAGGGAGTATGGCAGTCCCACCCGGGGGGCTTAAAACCGGGGGATCAGGCACCGAGCAGTGGATTTGGAGCTGGGGAAACCAGATGGCAGGACTGAGTCTACAGCAGGGCGGGATGGAAGGTGAGTCGAGTACCTACACTGGACAGAGTCTAGGTCAGGGTGCATAAAGAGTTAAAAAAAAAAAAAAGAGGATGTTGCTGGTGGCTTCAGCCCACTGAACCACAGGCTAAGCCTTTCAATTATTTTTGAAACTGGTTTTGTATGCATCCACTTGTTTCAAGTAGGTCTGTTTTGTCCTAAAATAATGAATTTACCTCAAATGAGAAATCAATGGCCTTGTTTTGAGTATCCTGGGAAAGGATGGTGGCCCTCAGTCAGGAAAACCTTCTTAAGGACACAGCATGAGCCACAACTCTACCACAGCATCATTACTGTCTACCGCAGTATGGAAATTATATTTTGTGGCCTCCAGGGCTGATCTTGCTGTGGCAATCAGGTCCTGTGCCAAACCATCATCTGAGCCTTCTGCCAGTACCAGAATTGTGTTCCAAAGTGCTTTCTGGTAAAGTGCTATGTGTGACGAATAAGATGTCTGACTGACAGGCAGGGAAGCTGCTGTATAAACCTTTTTTGCTCCAGTATCCAGTTTTTTTAAGAGTCTTTTTCAGGGAGCTCTGAAGATACAGTGATTTTTGCTCTGTCACAAGCAGCAGCCTGGACTACCCCATGATGATCAGAATGGGCATACAGATATTCCACTCCCTGTTAGTCCACGTGATATTTTCTCTCAATTTGTTGGTCAATGGCTGCAGCCGAAGTGGGTGCAGTCATGATTTTTGCTGCGGCCTTTTTAAGGAGCTAGTAGAATCAAAATACCAGACAGGAAAATGTTACAAAGTTTAAAAAGTAGTCAGTTGTAACTTTTTATTTCTGAAATATTTTTCCTTTTCTGTTTGCTCATTAGAAAGTTTTCGGTGTGAGAGTATTATGCGAGATGTGTAGAATAGCACTCTGCCTGGCAGTTGACATATCAAGTTCTGTTCTCTCCACTAAATCATCAGCACTGTGACCTCACTGACCGTGACATCACAGGAGACTGACCTGGCAGCTGAGTGGCTCTTCCCGGGTAGCTGTGATAACACAGTTAGTGAGGTCCCAATGCTGAATGATGTAGTGGGAGACTGGAACTAGATATGCCAGCTACCAGGCAGACTGCTGTTCCACAGAACACACCTACTACCATCAGGTTAAAAATAGAGAATACTGGATGGGCAACTATGCAGAACCAGTGTGTTCTGACACAGAGGGATTCTGATTCCCTCTGACCTCGAGAGCAAAGCTCGAGAGGTCCATGGGAATCAGAACCCGGAGGTGGCAAAACACACTGGTTGTGCATAAAGTTACTCACCCTGTATTTTTTTATAGTGTATAGTACTGTGTGAAAATGTGTTTTGTGAGTTATTTTGCTTTCAAAATGAAACTGACTCATATAGTCTCTAGAGGTTCTAGAATGCAGTTCTACCACAGTAGGGTAGAACAGCATTCCATGACCTTGGAACTGTGGTAGAACAGCATTTTGAAAGGGATGGAATTTCTGTACAGAACAACACTCCACTCGACACTATATAGACGATTGTGTATGATCGCTCATACACAAGGGTATTTTTCACTCGAGAGGTTTCCATGGTAACTGGAGACCTTGAGAGCGCAGCTCAAGAGGTCTCCAGTTACCATGGAAACCTCGAGAGTTGAAAAATACCCTAGTTGTGTATAAGCGATCGTACACAATCTTTTATAGTGTATGGTAGCTCATAAAAAGTCTGCCCTTACTTTTCTTTGGATTCCGGTGTGGTTTTCTGTTCCTCTGGCCTGTTTCACCACTGCAGCCATTGTTAGTGCATCGCCAGTTGCCCAATCACGCATGTGCACCCCGCTTCCATGCATGCACACACACCTTCTCGGTGTTATGCTGCACTAGCTACGTAGCTAGTGCAGCACAACAGCTATGATGACGTAGCTAGTGCAGCACAACAACGCTGTTGGGAGCATGGATTTCCATGCTCAACAGCGTTCTACCATACACTATAATCTTCTGATAACCCAAAGGGAAACGGAAAAGCACCTCAGATATAAAAGATAACAGTTGACTGCTTTTAAAAACTAATATTAATTTTAGAAAGTACGCTAGCTCTTTAAGTGGTTTATGTATGGGAAGTAACATCCTTCTTGGTGGAACTATTCCCAACATGTTGATAAAATCAGCATTCTCTTCATTCTGCTCTATTTCTAGCGGTGGGAGGGGACGCTGAGGGCATCAACCATTTTCCTGATAAATGAGGAACAAGATGAGTAGTCCTCAATTTGCCCAGAAGGAGGTTTGAAATCTTGCTAAGGTGTGCTCTCTAATTCTATGGGGTCATCTTCCTCCATATGCATCTTCGTCCTCCTCCTCCTCCTCCTCCTACACAGGCAGATTATTTTGTTCACCTAGGCAGCAACCTATGACATGGCTGCCTGTTAGACCTGTGGGTAAGTATAAATGTGGGAACTATTATATTTGTGCTGTTTGCAAATAGGGTAGTGTTTTCGACTTTCTCAGGTGAGGGAGGAAATTTCAAATTCATTAGTTCATTTCATGTAGCACTAACTTTGTGGTCTATGCACTTTGGTGTAGCTGCCCAAACTCTATATAGGGAAAAAGGTTCAACAACTTAAATTACGAATCCAGGAGCATGTACAGGATGTTAAAATGATGACATTACCAGCCTTGTAGCAGAACGTTTATTATTCAATCAAGATTGGGATGTCTATGATTTGAAGTTAACGGGGCTGGAACAGGTGAAAACTGGTGGGGTGGGAGCAACAGACTACTCTGTCTGTTACAAAGGAAGAGTTGTTGATTTTTTTTCCAGAATAGTTTATAACCATGGGGCTTCAAGAGTGACTGGGATCTCAAACCCTTTTCGTGAATTTAGCATACTGCTTTGGTGTCCCATTTGATTCAGTTTTTTTGTTCTCAGAATTGGTGGTATATTTAATGTGCCACTTTTGTTTTTTTCTCTCTACATAATTTTGGTGATTCGAAGAGTGCAGGACGTCCTGCTTCAATTCCCCAAGTGGGACAGTGCAAATGGATCTGGGTGCAGCTCCCAACTCCATTTGTTACCAACTCACCTCCTCCCCCTACTTTCTCTCGACTGGCCAATTTTCCTTCTGTCATTATGTAGCCCATGCAAACTGATTTTCGTTTTTACCTAAAAAAAAAACAGTGGTTAATAATGAAGGTAAATGCAGGAATTTACTGATATTGATTTGATGCTTCCTTTCCGTTATATAATTTTATTTTCCCATGTATCGTTGTTCTGATTCACAATTTTTTCGGGTGATTCTAGTGTACAGTCCCGGTTAAAATACGCAAATGTGTTTATTGTTTGGTCATTTTGTGACTGTTAATTTCACGTCATTGTGACATCACATTTTGTCATTATTTAAGGGACTACCTTTGTGCCAAGTACCCACCCCCTGACGAAGCTCCAATTGAGCAAAGAGTCCATGCACTTGGTACTGCAGTTTTGGTCTCAGCTCCACTAATTTATGTTTAATTCTTTAATAAATTTTGTATATTTGATCATATCTCTGACTCTAGGACTTTGCTGTGGCCGATGGGAGTGTGGACTTTTTCTGTGCTTGATCAGTTTGTAATTGGGGTAGCTACCCCTTGTCTACACCCTGCCTTGCATGAGCATGTGGAATCTATGCTGGTTTTTGTCTTGTTCGACTGCACTTGGCCTCATGACCCAAGCGGGGGTTTGTCACCTACATTTTAAGGGATTGGCCCCTCTTCCTACCAGTGGATCCTTGGAGTCATGACATACAAGTCTGTGGCAGTTTTTACATAATTTGCAATAAGCAGTATGGAAGAAGACTCACCTGTGAAAATATTCCCCCAGTTTGTTTAACTACTACAGAGAATCTCCTTAAATGTAAAGAAGCACTCAAATCTAAATTGGACACAGACCATAATTCTGTGACAGAGACTGAAGAAAATGAGGTAAAATCACTTCTTGCTACTCTTCAACATCAATTATTTATGGAACTTAACAGTACCTACAACATTTTGAGTTTGGAAAATTCTGGTATATTGAATCGAATGTACCTCCAAGAGGACTAAGGGTAACAGTTTTACCATCGGGTAGTTTGGAAGACTTTGAAAATAGGGAGGAGTGGGAGAAGACTGCAGCAGAGTGTGCTAACAAGTTTATGCAATTACTAATCAAAGAGGTACTAGTAAACACAACAGGATTACGAAGGAAACGGTCAAAACAAAACAGGCACTAAAGCAGTACCATTAACCATCCCACATTTGTCATATTTGATTGGGAACTGCAAACAAAAATGAAAAACATGAAATTGATTTAGTTAAGAGAAGGAAGTCAAAAATTGAGAGAGATGTTAATGATTGCAAAGAGGGCCTCATTTATAATTGGACTGGGGCAGAAGAGGCTAATCCAGTTCGAGAGGTCTTTCCAGTACCAGGTCCCGCCACAATAAATTCAATAGAGAACAACAGGTGAAAGAAGCACAGGCACCTGTGGCTCAAGTTATGAATTCAGCTTCAGAGGATGGTAACGTGGAGCAAATGGCAGCACCTAGCAACACCAAAAGTGTCTCTTTTTCCTCGGAGGGTGGAGGCAAACCCCCCCCCCCCAAAAAAAAACCCACTAAAAACAAGAGGAAAACCCACAGAGGGAATTAGGGAAAAGGGCAGGCAGAAAGCAACAAAGAAGTGAAAAGGACAAGGAGTGGCAAATAATCAATCTATCGGAACATACCTTAACCGAACAACATAGAAGGGTATTACAAAAATGACTTTCATTTGCTTCCACTGCTACACCAGATAAATTTAAAATAAACATCAATTTACAGAAATTCTTCAGGAAGATTCATTTAAAAGACTTATTTGCTAAAAATTAATTCGAGAATTCAATAATGAGCAGAACACTGCGTTGTGAATTTACAATCGATGTCAACTCCAACGGTGTGAGAAAGGTGATTCTGGACAGTGATACAGCCTTTTTCAACTTTTCATTGGACAATGTCATTGCTGACCAACAAATGACAAACTGGGCCTCTCAAGACTAGTATAATTATTTTGTATTAGATGCACTGTTATTAAAATTACCAAGGTTCTATGGTTATGATATGGATAAACAGCAATTTTTTAAAATACGTAATAACTCATTTAAACCAAAATCTGATTTTTGTCCCACATTACTTAATACCACTATTATGGCATATAAAAAACAGTTTGAGTGAGATAAATAACATTCTTGATAATCTAAAATGTCCTTACTGGAATCTGACTCATGATGAGCAGTGTACCCTTACGGAGTTACAGGCCTTAACTATTGTTGACTTCAAGGCTACATACAAAGAGTGTAACATAGTACTGATGTCAAGTGCATTCTTCAGGGACAAGGTGTTTGAGTTACTTAATAATACTGACAATTACTGTAAATTTCCCAGTGACCCACTGCTGATTTTCAAGAAGGAATTACTCAGTCTACTTGAACATGCCGGAATCATTGGTGAGATCAGTGACAGGGAGTTCAATTTTTCAATGGCCCTAGTTGCCACTTACCCGTTTTTTACATTTTGCCCAAAATAAAAACAAAAACACTAACCCACAAGACGTCATACTGTCTCAGGAGTTGGTTCCCTTATGGATAAATTTTGTAGATGTTTGCATTTACATCACAAAACGAGCAAGTGCAGGGGCAGAACGAGGGCAGATCGCCGACTGCAGTGATATCAGGAAGTGAAAGAGATCAGCGCAGCTCGGCTCCATGGAGCCAAAATACAATCCCTTCCCTTCTGAAATGGGGGCATGGAAAAATTTCGGCTTTGGCTCCAGCAGACTCAGAGTCCAGTAAGGTTTGTTTGTGCTTCTAGGGGGAGGTACTGGGAAGGAGTGAGATAGCTGCTCTTTAAATACACACCCACACTGATCTGTGGTTCCCACAGCCATTGCGGTATGTAAATTTAATTTTGTAATAGTTTCAAAACACTGGAAAACCAGTTATTAGGAGGGGGCTCTGTAAACTCGTGTTTTTTTACACTTAACACCTTCACTTTGTTATGATTCTGCAAACTGCTCACACAATGCTTTTGTTGTTTGTGAAGTAATCACAAATCTTTTGTGTATGAAGAACTGTTATACACAGCTACCATATGTTATTCTTACATAAGTAATAACTCACCGTAAAGAGGAGGCACCTGTTCTCCTTGAGAGCGCCGACACACCCAAGTAAACCAATTACTGCCAGCATACAGCCAACAGCGATGCAAAAATACCCAAAATTGAGTAAGTACGTTGACTGGGATCCAAGGAGCTTTATGTAGTTGGCGCTTCCAAATTTTAGCCACAGACCTAATGCTATAAGACACAAGCCAGCAAGCTGCAAAAAGGAAAAACGTCAGACATTTTCTTCATGCATCATTTCCAAAAATGTAAACATCTTTATAGCATGCAGTATAATTTATTGGTTTGTAGAACTATACTGTTTCAGCCAATCAGAAGAGTTCTTTTGTTAGCATGAGAGACACTCTTTATTTATTTTTTTGGGTAGTATAACTTTTTGTCGGTTTTCAGAAATATGCAAAATTTCCAAACAAGAATAAATAACATATAATCAAACTTTAAACAAACATAAAGTAATCAATATTGTCTTAATGTGTAACATTGAAAATACACAGAATGTTATGAAAGAAAGATAAAAGTATAATGGATAGTCTTACTGTGAAATAATTGCCCCTAAAACAGAATGATATGTCTACCTTAAAAGTACATAACTTAATACAAGATAAGAAAGGCAATAGGCTTAGATCAAGACCTAAGGTGGGGGAGGGGGGAGGACAGCAATGAGGAGAGAAACAGAAGCAAAGTTAATCTACAGTGAATCAGACCATACAAATAGTCCATCAAGTAGGTGGCAAGATTTCTGAACATTTTTGGAGAATTAAGTTTTTTTTAGCTGTCATAGCTATAATTTTTTAGAGACAATGCATTTATGTGACCAAGATAAATTTAGTATTGGATAAAAAAAAAATGATACCCGAGAGTAATTTTGGTAATCCTATCAGAAAGGACTGGATGTTTGCCCAGAATGCGTCAATCAGAGGACAGACCCACAGTTGATGTTTTAAATGAGTCAACCTTACCACATTTAATAGAACTAATCGTGTAAGCTACCCATTTTATCATACACATAGGTGTATAAGTAAAAAATTACCATAGTAATATTGTTTATTCCAAGGGATCCCTCACTGTGCTTAACTAATGCAGTCAGCCTGACAGGTTGAACTGCCCTGGAGAGTGGAAGGTATGTAAATTATGGAACTCAGAACGCTAGTTCAAATCTCTGCCTTGAGGTGGCGTTGTGTTCCACAGCCTAACACCAGATTTGTTCTGAAGCCAGTTGGACAATAGCCACAAATTATACTAACCTATTCTAAACTACCCAAAAATGACAAAAATACTAAAAAGGCAAAAAAAGATTGGCCACCCAGGCCAAGTTATGGCAGACTGAAATAAAACCACATAAAACAAGCATTTGTCAATGCCGAATGTTTGCTTGCTGGCATTGGCCTTGGTAGTGTAGGAGTTACAGAGCTGCATAATAGGAATGGCAGTGAAGTTTTGAACTGAAGCCAACCCCATCACCACCCTGCAGATAGTGACAGTGATTGGGGTGTGCCTTTGGGTCATCAGGCATAACAGCCATGCCATTTCACCACACCCTACCCTGCAGACACTGACAAGTGTCACGATGTGCCTTGGGGTCTTTGGCCCTTATGTTCACCCCATTCCATCAGGAAATATGGTGAGATGGGTGTGGTATAGGAGAATGGGGTGATGGGGTGAACTTTGGGGCCAAAGAGTCCAAGGCACACCTCAATGCCTCTCAGTGGCTGCAGGGTGTGGGTGTGGGTGGAATGGTATGAGCATTGCAGGAGACAATCGCAAGTCACACCCCTGATGCCTGTCACTGTCTACAGAGTGGGGCGTTATGGTCGGAAACCCGAACGCCTCAGGCATTCATTGGTATTTTTAATCCAAATTTTCAACATGTTTTTTTTTTGTGACCCCCACCTCATGAACAGTGGCAATATCAGTTTGTTAGCTGAAAGCTGCTTTTGCACAGCGACTATGGCATTTGTCACGACAGGTGCAAAAACACATTCTGAACAGGATGTGAAAAATGACAGCTGTACTGTTCATGGGGAGGTGTAAAAAAATGGCAGTGTTGAAAATCTGCAGTGAAAATATTAAAAAAACTGGTGAAGTCATGAGTGTGCGTAGAAGCTGTGCAATGCGCACCCATAATGTAATTAGTTTGGGGATTTTTTACAGCAGATTGTTAACAAAGGCATTTTGGGACCTCCAGTCATGAACAGTGTCAATGTGATTTTCTTTATCTGTCCCAAACAATGATTTCCCACAGCGACCACGCATTTCTGTGCTGAAAGTGTAAAAACACATTTCAGCCACGTTGTGAAAAATGACAGCTGTACTGTTCATAAGGAAGTGTGGAAAAATGCCACTGGTGAAAATCTGGACTGAAAATATTACAAATTCATGAACTTACGAGGGTGCGTGGAAACTGTGCGATGCTCACTCGTAACACGGTCATTTTATGGACTTTTGTCACCAAATTTTAAACATAGCTATTTTAAGACCTCTGCTCATGACCAGTGTTACTGTGATTTTCTTAATCTGTCCCAAACATCGCTTGTGCACACCGACTGCACCATTGACTGCTACATGTGTGGAAACACATTTTGGGCGAGATGTGAAAAATGGCAGCTGTACTGCTCATAAGGAAGTGTGGTAAAATGGCAATGTTGAAAATCTGGTGTGTAAATATTAAAACTTTGCAAACTTGCGAGTGTGCATAGGAACTGCGCAACATGCGCTCCTAAAACAGTCATTTTTGGGAATTTTTTCACCAAATTTTCAACATAGCCATTTTAAGACCTCTGCTCATGAACAGTTTCACTGTGATTTTCTTAATCTGTCCCAAGCACTGATTGCGCACACTGACTGCGCCACTGTGCGCTACATGAACGGAAACACATTTTGGGCGACATGTGAAAAATGACAGCTGTACTGCTCATAAGGAGGTGTGGTAAAATGGCAGTGTTGAAAATCCGGAGTGCAAATATTCAAAATTCGCGAACTTACGAGTGTGCGTAGGAACTGCGTAACACACGCTCGTAAAACAGTAATTTTTAAGAATTTTTTCACTAAATTTGCAACACAGATTTTCTGAAAGCCCACCTTATGAACACTGGCACTGTCGTTTCCTTAATCGGTCACGAAAGGTCAGTGATTTCGCGCAGTGACCGCAAAATCACCCTTCGGGCCCGATTAACGCCATGACAGTTCAAGAATTCATGAGGAGGGGTCCCAAAAACTCCATGTTGAAAATTTGGTGCTAAAATTCAAAAAAATGCCTGAGATATGCATCACAGTTGAAAAAACCCTATTTATTACATTATACAGCTTACCGGCATTTCCTCAGTTTGCAGTCGGCTTTTAAGAGTGTAGACGTGTTCCCAGTCCACTGAAGATCATCGCGCCGGACTCCGGAGGTAAGTATGGGGTGAGTTAGGGTGTGGGGAGGCAGGGTGTGCAGTGGGTGGGGGCAGGGAGACTACGAGGGACCATTTTCTTGTTTACAGGTTTTTCCCCAAGACGACGCGGGACGTTTACCACGCTGGGGTGGGCTCCCAGCATGGCAGCTGGAAGGCTGTTTTGGGGGGGCCTGGAGTCGATGGGGGTTGGGCACCCCAGTCAGCAATAACAATTTTTGCCACGCTGGGGGCTCCAGGCGTGGCAGCTGGAAGAGCTGTTTTTGGGGCGAAGGCGCGACGGGATTGGGCACCCCATTCGGCCATAACAGTGTGTGCGTGGGCGGGAGGAGTGCATGAGCATGTGTTACGCGTATGTGCGCATGCAGGAGTGGTGCTAACCCTTCAACTGTACGGCACTGCATTTTGGATTGTCGCACTATGTTTCTTGCACATGCGTGCAAGCAAACATAAAAATGATTGTGAATGAACAAGTAATGCTCAAGCAAGCAAATATTAGACAAGTACTAATTCTTGCGGAATCTTTTCAGGTTCTGGAAGGGGATAGGGTAGGAGGTTTAAAGGAGAACTGGACTGAACCTGTAAGTCATCTTTCCCTGCAGAAGTTGACTTTAAAGTACTAGTTAAAATTGTGTTATTGTTCCAGCTCAACAGGCTGTTTTGTTATCCTCATGGGTGTTTCTGATTTACACTCAGATAGTATGTGCTATTTTAGAACTGTATGATGTAATTTATGTCCTTTGCTCAGCTCTTCCATTGTTGGAACAATTTATCCATGTTCTACTACACAACTCTGTGGTTAGAGAGGGACATAAACTACATCATACAATTCTAAAACAGCACTCAACACTACACTGTCAATCAGAAACAACCACCAAGGTCACTAAGAGGCACGTATAGATGGAACACTAACAGAATTTGAACCAGTTTAAAAAAAACAGTGCAGTTCTTCTTTAAGCACAGTGAAGGATCCCTTGAAAGAAACAATATTACTATGGTAAGTAATTTTTTCTTTAAGCCCCAGGAACCCCTCACCATGCTTAACTTATGTAGACTACAAAGCAGTACCTTGGGAGGTTGGGCACATAACCTATTTAGGAAAAGACAGCAGTGCCAAACCTGGCATCTCATCTGAACTGCATATCCTGGCAGTAATGCTTTTTAAAGGTGTGTACAGTTTTCCAGGTAGCTGCTTTACAAATCTCTAACAGGGGACTATCCCTTGCAGCTGCCACAGAGGCAGCAGGGCCATAAGTGAAGTGTGCCCTGAGGCCTTGTGGTGGCTGTTGCTATATTGTAGCAACATTATAGGAGGAGACTATCCAGCAAGCAATGGTCCTCTTACAAGCTGTCCTGCCTTTGCCCACTTCACCATATGTCAGAAACAGCTGTAAATGGGAAGATCTGAGGTCCTCAGTGCAGTCCAAATAATAACTGAGTGATGTCCTGACGTCCAAACTGGGGAGCTACCATTCGCCAGAGCTGGACTTTGCTGTGAAGTATACTGGGAGAGTGATAGACTGGTTCAGATGAAACCCGGACACCACCTTAGGAAAGAATTTCCTGTAGTCGTAAGGACTGTCTTGTCTCTGAGGAAGATAATGTAATTAGGGTCAGTGCAGAGAAGAAAAAATTACTTACCATAGTAATTCTGTTTCTTCCAAGGGAATCTTACTGTATTCTGACATATGCAGTATGGTCCCACCATAGTACTGCCCTGGAGATGAAATGGTAAATAGAATCTATGCAAATGATGGAATGCTAGGCTCAAGCTCGGTTTTCAAACCATTGTCTCTGGTAAGCAACCTTCAACCGTCAGATTCTTACGAAGCTTGCATGGGAAAAGCTATCTAAACTAACTTACTTAGCCTATAAATCTAAACACAAACATAAACCTAAACTCTTACCCACCCTATAGAATATCTCCCACATATAAACAAGAAAATGGTCATCTCTAAGACTCAAGTCACAGATGTCCCTAAGAAAACAGCCCAGGTGTCACCACAGCAATCACAGCTGTACTGCAGTACCTCCAGGTTCTAGTAGGGGAGGTAGGGTGGGAACTCAGAATACAGTGAGATTCCCTTGGAAGAAACAAAATTCCTATGGTAAGTATTTTTTTTTCTAACCCCAGGAAATCTTACTGTAGTCTGACATATGCAGACTACCCAAGTAGTATTTTTGGAGGTAGGCACAGGACCTGTTTAGGAAAAAGGCTCTGCAGTACTGCTGTGCCAAATCTGGCATCACTCCTGGCCTGGGTATCCAGGTTATAATGTTTGGTAAATGTGTGAACAGTTTTCCAGGTAGCTGTCTTACGGATCTCCAACAAGGGAATGTCCCTTGCGACTGCTATGGAAGCAGCTACACCCCTTGTAGAATAGGCCCTGAGGCTTACAGGGGGTTCCTTGCCCACTTTGCTGTAGCAGAACTGGATACAAGCAACAATCCAGCAGGCAACAGTTCTCCCAGAGGCAGGTTTTCCTTTACCAACCTCTCCAAATGTTAGGAAAAGTTGGGTCCTTTCCTGCCTATGACTCTGTCTGGTCCAGTTAATAGCTGATAACTCTCTTGACATTCAAGCTATGCTACCTGCATTCCCCTGAACTAGAATGGTCAGTGAAGAAGACTGGCAAAGTGACAGACTGATTTAAGTGGAAATCGGACACCACTTTGGGGAGAAATTTCCTACTAGTCCTCAGGACTACCTTGTCCCTGTGAAATGAGATGCAGTTAGGTTCTGTAGACAGGGCCTGAAGTTCACTAATCCTCCTGGCTGAGGTGATAGCCACTAGGAACACCATTTTCCATGTCACATACTTGAGTTCTGGTGAAGACATGGGTTCGAAGGGTGGCCGCATCAGCTGGCCAATACAGATGTTGAGGTCCCACACAGGAGTGGGCTCCCTGTGTGGGGGATGCAAGTGTATAAACCCTTTGAAGAATTTTCTGAACACCTGGTCTGAAGCCAGAGAAGAGTTCTTACTAGCTCAGAGGTAAGCAGAAACAGCTGCCAGATGCACTTTAAGGGTAGAGGACCTAAGGCCAAGGGAATGGTGGTACACTAGGTAATCTAGCACCACTGAAAGGCTAGCTTGGTCCCTGACTATCCCCTGCTGCTGGCACCAAATTGAAAATCTCTTCCACTCGGAAGAGTAAGTATTTCTAGTGGATGGCTTTCTGGAGACTCTGAGTTCCTGCAGGACTCTTTCTGAGAGACTCAAGCTTGCATACTCTAAGTCCTCAAAAGCCAGGCCTTGAGCCTGAGTGACTGAAGGTTGGGGTAAAGGATTCTGCCCTGTGAGGACATCAACAGGTTGTACCTCCTGGGCAGAGAGATTGGCTTGCTCACAGACAGGGTTAGGAGCAGTGAGTACCATGGCTGCCTGGCCCAGTCTGAGGCAATGAGAATTGTGGTTGCTGGCAGTGTCCTGATCTTGTTTAGGACTCTGAGTAGCAAGGGAAATGGAGGGAAGGCATACAGAAACATCCCTGACCAGTCCAGGAGCAGTGCAGTGCATCCACTGGTGCCATGCCCACTGCAGGAGGCCTGCAACAGAAAAGTGGCAGTTGGTGATTGTCTGGAGCTGCAAAGAGGTCCACCTCAGGGGTGCCCCACCGCCTGAAAACTGCTTGAAGGACCAGCTTGCTCAGTGCCCACTCATGATCGTTCTACCAGAGCACTGTCATTCCCTGGGAGATAGACAGCTGAGAGAAAGATGTCCAGGGAATATGCCAACTTCCACACCAGCATGTCCTCTGTGCATAGAGGGGGGTGACCTTGTGCCCCATTACTTGTTTATGCAGTACATTGTGGTTTTGTCTGCCCTGATTTGGACTACTCTGCCTTGCAGCATTGATGCGAAGGACTGAATGCCCATACATACTGCCCTGGGCTTCAACAGAGTTATGTGGAGCAAGGACTCCTTTGGAAGACAGGTCCCATGTGCCATCTGTTCTCCCATGTGTGCCCCCCACCCCAAGAGAGAGACATCTGTAATCAGCACCACTGAGGGTTGCTGCTGCAGGAAGGGCACTCCTTCTCTTAAGTTTTCCCTTTCCTGCCACCACTGAAGTGCTAGGAGCAGAGATCTGGTGACTGGCACCAGTTTGGACAAGGGGTCTTTTTTCTGTGACCAGTAGGATCTAAGGTGAAACTGGAGGTCTTGGAATCTGGTGTCTGAAACTGTTGCTGTTGTAGCAGCAGCCATGTGCTATACTAGCTGGAGGAAGTGACTTATTGGTCTGGGAGTAAACAGCTAGAAAGAGCTGGCCAGCTGAGCTAGTGTTTCTACCCTCCTGAGGGAGGAAAAAAAAATTACTCACCTTAGTAATTATGTTTCTTCTAGTGGAGTCTTGCTGTATTCTAACTTGCAATTGCAGTTAGGTCCTGCCTTTCAACTGCCCCAGAGAACATAGGGTTAACTTTTCTATCTATGGCATAGAATGTTCATCTCAAGCTCGGTTGAAGCCTCTGCCTGTTGTTATTCGAATTGCAACCGTCAGATCTTTACGAGCAAAAACTCACTAGGTGTTCTGTGTGGAAACTGTAAAATTTTTACTAGCCAACTGGCAAAATTATGTTTTTGGTTCTCAAAGGAAGACTCAAGTCAGGAAACCCAAAAACAAAAACCCACCAGATGAAACAACTTTTCACCCAAAGAAAAAAGAGGGTGTAAAAGGGGCACCCCTAGGGTGCCAACACTGCTCCTGCCCACCCACATCCCAAAAACCAGGTTCTGAGAGGGGAGGCGGGGGGAGGGGGAAGGTCAGAATACAGCAAGACTCCACTAGAAGAAACATAATTACTAAGGTGAGTAATTTTTTTCTTCAAACAACATGAAGTCTTACTGTATTCTGACAATTGCAGACTACCAAGCAGTACCTCCATGGAGGAGGAACATAACCTACTTTGGAAACAGGCTCTGCAGTACTGTTGTGCCAAACCGAGCATCACTCCTAGCCTGTATATCCAGAGAGTAATGCTTGGTGAAAGTATGGACAGTTTTCCAGGTGGCTGCTTGACAAATTTCTAAGAGAGGGATATCCCTGGCAGTAGCCAGGGAAGCAGCTGTACCTCTTGTGGAATGAGCCCTCAGGCCTGAGGGTGGAGTTCTGCCAGTTTTCATAGCAGAATTGAATACAGAGACAATCCACCTGGTAATAGATCTCTTAGTAGCAGGTTTGCCCTTACCAACTTCTCCATAAGTGAGGAACAACTGGAGGGATTCAAACCTGTGACCCTTGGTACGCTCTATGTAGTAGCTAAGGGCTCTTTTAACATCCAAACTGTGTAACCTCCTCTCTCCCGAGGAAGAATGATCAGTGAAGAAAATAGGGAGAGATACAGACTGGTTGAGGTGGAAATCTGAAACCACTTTAGGCAAGAACTTTCTGTTAGTTCTAAAGACCACTTTATCTCTGTGAAAAGAGATGAAATCAGATGCCACGGACAGGGCTTGCAATTCACTGATACGTCTGGCAGAAGTAATGGCTACCATAAAACACAGTTTTCCAAGTCAAGTACTTAAGCTCTGCTGAGGACAAAGGCTCAAAAGAGGGTTGCATAAGCTGAGCAATGCAAACATTAAGAGCCCAAGCAGCAGCAGGATCCCTAAAGGGGGGATTGGTGTGAAGCAATCCCTTGAAAAACTTACAGAATACAGGATGGGATGACTGAGAGGAAGACTTGCCTACAGACAAGAAAGCAGACACAGCTGCCAAGTGTACCTTGAGAGTAGCTGGTCTGAGACCTAGGCCATTAAGATGGACCATATAATCCAGAACCGTAGGCAATTCAGCAGAGTCTGGAGTAATATTCTTCTTAGAATACCAAATGCTGAATCTTTTCCATTTGGAGTTGTAAGTCTTTCTGGTGGAAAGCTTTCAAGAAGCCTTAAGGATATCCAGAACCCCTTGGGAAAGATGCAGATCTGCAAACTCTAACTTTTCAAGAGCCAAGCCTTGAGATTGAGAGACTGAAGATTTGGGTACCAAATCCTCCCCTGAGAGGATGTTAACAGGTGGTAATTCCTGGGAAGAGACAGGGGAAGATGGACTGTTAGGGACAGCAGCAAAGGATACCATGGCTGCCTGGCCCAGTCTGGAGAAATCAGAATCACTTTGCATGGTTGTGACCTTATCTTGACTAACACTCTGAAAAGGAGAGGGAAGGGGAGAAAGCATACAGAAATTTCCCTTCTCAGTTCAGAATCAGAGCATCCAGGGGGACTGAGCCCAACACTGGGGGTCTGCAACAAAAGAGAGGAAGTTGGTGATTGTCTGGGGCTGCAAAAAGATCTATCTCTGCAGTGCCCCATCTTGAGAAAATCACTTTCAACACTAGGGGATCTAGGGCCCATTCGTGATGGCCCTGGGATATTCTGCTCAGTGCATCTGCTAGGACATTGTCCTTCCCTGGGAGGTGAACTGCTATCGGAGAGGTTTGCAGGGAATAGGCCAGGGACCACAACTTCATTGCTTCTGTGCACAAGGCCGTAGACCGAGTGCCTCCTTGCTTGTTGACATACCACGTGGTGGTGGTGTTGTCTGTCCTGATCTGAACCACCTTGTTGTGTACAGATTTGGAAAAAGCTTGCAGTGCCAGAAACATTGCTCTGAGTTCCAAGAGATTGATATGAAGCAGGGATTCCTGAGGCGACCACAGTCCCTGGGTGGTAAGTTCCCCCAAATGGGCTCCCCAGCCCAGCAGGGAAGCATCTGTAGTGAGGACAACTGAATGAGAATGAGTGACAAATGGAACCCCTTGCCTCAAATTGTCCTGATCCTGCCACCACTGCAGGGCTTGGATCAGAGTTCGAGTCACTGGAATTAGTTTGGTAATGGAATCCTTTCTTTGGGACCAAAAAGCTCTTAAGTGGAACTGAATGTCCCTCATTCGGAATCTTGTGCCCTGGACCACTGATGTGGAAGCTGCCATGTGGCACAGTAGCTGAAGGAAATGCCTTGCTGGTCAAGACACCTGAAGGCTGAATGGAGAGGCCAGTTCCATGAGGGTCCTTGCCCTTTCCAGGGGAAGGAAGGCTCTTGCTTTTATCGTATCCAGTTCTGCATCTATGAAGGTGAGGAGCTGCACTGGTTCAACAATTGACTTTGGTAGACTGAGAAGGAATCCTAAAGAAGTGAGCACTTGCTGGGTCACTTGCAGGTGTGACTTGACTTGGTCTGGAGACTGACCTACTATGAGCCAGTCGTCTAAGTATGGGAAAATGGAAATCTTTTGCCTTCTTAGGAATGCAAGAATACTGCCAGGCACTTTGTGAAAACCCTTAGGGCTGATATTAGGCCAAAGGGCATTGCTCTGAACTGATAGTGGCTTGAGGGCAACTTGAACCTGAGGTACTTTCTGTGGGAGCACCTGATGGGAATGTGAAAGTAGGCATCTTTGAGGTCCAGGGAGGCTAGCCAGTCCCCTGGCCTTAGAGAGGGAATGATAATTCCCAGAGTTACCATTTTGAATTTTGGCTTTAAAAGATGTTTGTTCAGATATCTTAGGTCCAGGATGGGTCGCCACTCTCCTGTCTTTCTGGGAGTTAGGAAATACCTGGAGTACAATCCTTTGCCCCAGTGTAGGGTAGGAACTCTCTCTACAGCTCTGAGAGCTGGGAGAGAAGAAACCTCTGCCTCTAGGGCAAGGGTCTCAGAGATTTGCAGGTGGAAAAGATCTGGCTCTCAGCTTGGGAAATTTTTTGAAGCTGAGAACCAGACCCTGGCTTACTACTTCCAGGACCCACTTGTCTGATGTAAGAGACATCCAGTCCTGGACAAAGTAAGCCAGCCTGCCCCCTACTGGTATAGAAGAATCGACCCAGGCAGACCCATCAGGGTGTCTGCTTGGCAGGGGCTTTAGGCTGAGGGGTGGATGCAGGCCTGCTCATCCCCCTTCTGCCTCTCCCTCTAAAGAACCCCCTCTGTGAAAAAGAAGAAGAAGAGGCCTGTGCTGCCTGCCCCTGCCCCTGGACTGCTGCCTTTGAGGAGTTGCTTGCCTTTCTTTGGCCTGAACACTCCTGTAAGTGGTCCTGTACTCGTCTATTTTCTTCAGGTAATTCTCTGTCTGCTCCCCAGAGAATTACCCACTACAGGAAAATCCATGGCCTTAGCCTGGGTATCCTGTGAGAGGCTAGTATATGTGAGCCAAGCCATTCTCCGAAGAGCCACAGATGTAGCCATGGCTCTTGACGATACATCACTGGAGTCTACAGCAGCATGAAACTGAACTTTCGATGCCTCAATCCCATCTGTAGCCACCTGCTCCAGCTCCTTGGCAAGCTGGGTAGGGGCCCGTTTAGCCAGTGCCAGCACAGTGTCCCACCTGGACTTCTGGTACCTGGCTGCATAGGCCATATAATTAGCCTGCCTGAGTCCCAAAGATGCTGCCATGTACTTCTTCTTTGCCAAGGCATCAATCTTCCTGGAGTCCTTGTCTGGGGGGGTGTGATGCCAAGGGAATGTTAGCTTTATCACAGGCAGTAGCCTGTACAATCCCAACATGGCTGCATTGCTGAAAAAGGAACTCCGTATCTGAGCATGAAAGAGTATACCTCTTGTCCATTCTTCTGTCCACAGGAGGTATAGAATTGCGAGACTTAAGAATTATTTGTGTCTGTTTCCCAAAAGATTTGTGGAGGGGAACAGACAGTCTCCTGGGACTCTGGGATGTCCATCATCTCTACGTAGTCAGGCTCTTCCTAATCCTCTACTGCCTCCTCCACAGGAAGCTGGAGGGTATCAGCCACCTTTCTGTAAAACATGTAGTGTGAAGGGGACTCAGAAAGCCTAGGAGGAGAAACACCTGAAGGTCTGTCTGGGGAGATGTCCGGGTCAATAGGCACATCCAGACATTCACCATCACCATAATCATCCTCATACTCTCCCTCCTCCTCAAACTCCGGTTCATAAAATTCTTCTAGGGTATAATCCGGAACCGGGGAAACCGACCGAACCGAGCCCCTGCCAAATGGTGCCGGTTCAGTCGGAACCGATCGCAGCGATTCCATAATCCTAATCGCTTTGGCTAGTTCATCGGCGGTCGGAGTATGAGATTCTGGATCCGAACCAGTCGACTTGTCTTTTCTTTTTCTTTTTGTCGGAACCGATTCCTCAGAATCAGCTCTCCTTTTGCCCGAAGAAGTATCGCCCTGGTCAGAGGGCACTCCTTCTGGTTCAGTCAGAACCGAACCGGGCTGGCCATCCGGGTCAGCGGACTTGTCAGCATCCCTTTCCCTCAGTCTACATAATCTGTTTTCCAGGGCAGATTTTGGAAAATTTTTGCAAATTTGGCAGTCTGAATCGAGGTGGTCAAACCCCAGACAATAAACACAGGCAGTGTTGGGATCAGCCTTAGCAAAGACCTCCCCACACACACTGCAGTGCTGAAACCCAGTGAGCCCGTTTTTTTTCTTGGGTTTCTCTGACATGGCCAATCTAACCAAACTTACCCTTTTTTCGGCAATCCACCAGGAAAGACTCCCCTATCCGTTCCTGACCGTGTCACAGGTCTTGGAGAAAAATGTACTAAAACCCGTTTTTTTTTTTTTAGAACTGATACGGACCAGTAACCACACACTAAAGTAAAGTACAAATTTTACCTCAAAATGATTGGTTCAGCTGAACCGATCCACAGTTTACAAGTTCCACACAGAAAACAGAACAAAAACCTATCTAGTACTCACAGTACCACAGACAGAGACTTGAACCAACTATGCGGAAACAACAATTCGGTAGAAAACCGACCGAAAACCTACACTTCAACCGACTTTGAACCGACCAGCAGGAGAAATCTCCGGAGCGACTGTTCAGTGAGGCGGAGTAAAGAATCTGACGGTTGTAGTTCGAATAACAACAGGCAGAGGCTTCAACCAAGCTCGAGATAAACATTCTATGCCATGCATAGAAAAGTTAACCCTATGTTCTCCAGGGCAGTTGAAAGGCAGGACCTAACTGCAATTGTCAGAATATAGCAAGACTTCATGTTGTTTGAAATGGTTATTTACAGTTCGAACAGTACAGTTCGAATGATAAATGGTTATTTACCATTCAAACAGCCTGTCCTGCGGCTATCACAAAAATTGTTTTAATTTAAAAATGGTAATACATTTTCATATCAAACCAACCCAAAGGCACACCCTTGGCACACACCTCATCATCCCTAAAAAAACTAGAGAAAATTTTCATTCTGTGAGGGCTGCAGATGATAGCAAAAATTCCATGTTATCCCGTGGGGGGAAAAAAGCCATTTCTTCCCTTTTTGACCACTTTATATCGCAAAAACCGTATAAGCTGCCATCATAAAACTTTCCAGATCTTGCAACACTGACAAAATGGCAGCACATCCCAATTTTTGGGCTGTTTCATTGAAAAATACCAAAGTTATTACGGTGCAAAAAGAAAAAATTACTCACCTTAGTAATGTTGTTTCTTCTAATGGAGTCTTGCTATATTATAGACATTAGCAGTTTGATCCAGCTCTAGAACTGCCCCGGAGTGAAATGGTTAAAACCATTCCAAAATAGAATTTTGGCACGAGAGCAGCTCTATCTGTGTCATTTCAAACTTGAACTGTCAGATCTTTACGAGCCAAACTCACTAAGGTCTGTGTGGAAGCTGTAATCTATACTAGCCAAATGGCTACCTAAATAATAACAACCATTGATGGTCCCAACACCCAAGACTCAAGTCAGGGGACCAGAAATACTAACACCATTCTAATAACATGAAAATGGAACATAAGTATAATAAAACACACACACGCGTACACATACACACCCCCAAAGTCCCAAAGGGGACAAAATGCTAACAGGACATAAGTAGTGCCCACACTAAGTTGCCCGCACCCCACCAAGTAGAGGTTCTGAGAGGGGCAGGTTGGGGGGGAGGTCTATAATATAGCAAGACTCCATTAGAAGAAACAACATTACTAAGGTGAGTAATTTTTTCTTCAAACAACATGAAGTCTTGCTATATTATAGACTTTAGCAGAATACACAGCAGTACCTCCATGGAGGAGGAGGGGCAGAACCTACTTAGGGAATAGGCTCTGAAGAACAGCTGTGCCAAACCGAGCATCTCTCCTGGCCTGGACATCCAGGGAGTAATGCTTGGTAAAAGTGTATACCGCTTTCCAAGTAGCAGCCTGGCAAATCTCTAATAAAGGATATCTCTGGCAGCAGCTAGAGACGAGCTGTACCCTGGTAGAATGAGCCCTCAAACCG
This sequence comes from Neoceratodus forsteri, assembly GCA_016271365.2. Classification (NCBI taxonomy): domain Eukaryota; kingdom Metazoa; phylum Chordata; order Ceratodontiformes; family Ceratodontidae; genus Neoceratodus; species Neoceratodus forsteri. Next base: position 84,983,198 of record JADMNL010000033.1, read on the forward strand.
GGGCTCTGCCCACTTTCTGATAACAAAATGGATACAAGAGACAATCCACCTGGCTATTGATCTCTTAGTGGCAGGTTTGCCTTTCCCAACTTCACCATAGGTAAGGAAAAGTTGGAGGGATTCGAACCTGTGACCTTTGGTACGCTCTATATAATAACTAAGAGCTCTCTTAACATCCAGGCTGTGCAACCTCCTCTCACCCGAAGAGGAGTGATCAGTGAACAATACTGGAAGGGAGATAGATTGATTAAGATGGAAATCTGAAACCACCTTAGGCAAAAACTTCCTATTAGTCCTAAGGACTACCTTATTATCCCTGTGGAAAGAAATAAAGTCAGTCTCCACTGACAAGGCTTGCAATTCACTTATGCGTCTGGCAGAAGTGATAGCCACTAGAAAAACAGTTTTCCAAGTTAGGTACTTAAGCTCTGCAGAAGACAGAGGTTCAAAAGGGGGTTACATTAACTGGGCAATGCAAACATTAAGGTCCCAAGCAGAGGCCGGTTCCCGAAAGGGAGGATTAGCATGGAGTAATCCCTTAAAAAACTTGGAAAACACAGGATGAGAGGAAAGAGGGGATGACTTTCCTGCTGACACAAAAGCAGACACAGCTGCCAAATGAACTCTCAGGGTAGCTGGTCTGAGACCCAAGGAATTAAGACGTACCATGTAATCTAACAAAATGGGCAATTCAGCAGATTCTGGAAATATTTCTCCCAGCACACCAAATGGAAAACCTTTTCCATTTAGAACTATAAGTAGCCTAGTGGAAGGCTTTCTGAAGCCTTTAGGATCTCAAGAACACCCTGAGAGAGGTGTAAATCAGCAACTCTAACTCCTCAAGAGCCAGGCCTTGAGGTTGAGGATTTGAGGTCCGGATACCAAACCCTTCCCTGGGCACAAGTCAACAGATTGTGATTCCTGGGAGGCACAGGGAAGATGGACTGTCAGAGACAGAAGGAGTGGGTACCAGGGCTGCCTGGCCCAATCCGGGCAATCAGAATCACCCTGCAAGGCTGAGATCTGATTTTGACTAGTACTTTGAATAGGAGAGGAAAGGGGGGGAAAGCATAGAGGAACTTCCCCTCCCAATCCAGAAGAAGGGCATCCAGGGGAACTGAGCCCAGCACTGGAATTCTGCAACAGAACAGAGGAAGTTTGTGATTGTCTGGGGCTGCAAAAAGATCTATCTGAGGGATGCCCCACCTGGCAAAAACTATCCCCAGCACTTGAGGATCCAAGGACCATTCGTGATGGCCCTGGGAAATCCTGCTGAGGGCATTCGCTAGGACATTGTCCTTCCCTGGAAGATGAACTGCTATGAGGGAAGTGTTCAGGGAATAGGCCAGAGACCACAACTTCATTGCCTCGGTGCACAAGGCCGAAGACCGAGTGCCCCCGTTTGTTGATGTACCACATTGTTGTGGTGTTGTCTGTTCTGACTTGTATCACCTTGTCGTGGACAGATGCAGAAAAAGCTTGAAGAGCTAAAAAGACAGCTCTGAGTTCCAGCAAATTGATGTGGAGCGGAGATTCCTGGGGGGACCAAACTCCCTGAGTGGAAAGGTCGCCCATGTGGGCTCCCCAACCCAGAAGGGAAGCATCTGTAGTGAGAGTCAAGTCGTGAGAAGGGGAAATGAAGGGGACCCCCGCTCTTAAATTGCTCTGATCCTGCCACCACTGGAGAGCTAGGATCAAGGTTCGAATCACTGGGACCAACTTGGAAGGGATCTCTTCTCTGAGACCAAAAGGTTCTCAAGTGAAACTGAATGTCTCTCATCTGAAATCTGGCCCCTGCACAACAGCTGTGGATGCAGCCATGTGCCCCAGGAGCTGCAGAAAGTGTCTTGCTGGTCGAGAGACCTGCAGAGTGAAGGAAGAGGCCAGAGCCACTAAATTCCTTACCCCTTCTGGGGAAGAAAGGCTCTGGCTAGCTTTGTGTCCACCTCTGCCCCTATAAAGGTGAGTACCTGGACTGGTTCCAGAACCGACTTTGGTAGGTTTAGCAGAAAACCCAGGAGGTGAGAAGCTGCTGGGTGACCTGCAGGTGAGATTTTACCTGTTCTGGGGACTGGCCTACAAATGAGCCAGTCGTCTAGATAGGGAAAACAACAATCCTCTGCCTCCTTAAGTGGGCCACTGCCACTGCTAGACACTTTGTGAATACCCCTTGAGCAGAGGTAAGGTTGGATATTGCTCGAACTGGTAATGACCTGAGGCAGTTCGAATCTGAGGTACTTTCGATGGGATCTTCTGATTGGGACATGGAAATAGGCATCCTTGAGGTCCAGGGAGGCTAGCCAGTCCCTGGCCTTAGGGAAGGTAAAATCATTGCCAGAGTTACCATTTTGAACTTTGGTTTCAAAGATGCTTGTTCAGATATCTGAGATCTAAAATGGCTGCCACTCTCCTGTCTTTTTGGGTAAGGAAGTATCTGAATACAGACCCTGCCCTGATGCAGGGAGGAACCCTTTCTACTGCTCTAGAGCTAACAGGGATGAGACCTCTGTTTCCAGAGCGAGGGTCTCTGAAGCACTTGTAGTAGAAAAGTCTGCTTCTCAACTTGGGAAACTTTTGAAGCTGAGAACCAGACCCTGGCTTACTACTTCCAGAACCCACTTGTCTGAGGTTAAAGAAGCCCAATCCTGACTGAAGTAAGCCAGCCTGCCCCCACTGGTACAGGAGAATCGGCCCTGGGCACCCCATCAGGGTGCCTGGTTCTGCAGGAGCTTTAGGCTGGGGGTGGGAGCAGGTCTGCCCACCCCGTCTGCCCCTGCCTCTGAAGAAGCCCCTCTGAGCATAGGCAGAGGAGGCCTGAGTCTGGTAGAAAGGCCTGTAAAAGGCCTACCCTACCCCTGGGGCATGCCTTTGAGGAGTGGCTTGCCGCCTTAGCCTGGGCACTCTTGTAAGCAGTCCTATATTCATCCATCTTCTTCATGTAGTTCTCTGTCTGCTCTCCAAACAGAGAATGTCCCACCACAGGAAAATCCATAGCCTTAGTCTGGGTATCCTGTGACAAACTAGTACACCTGAGCCAGGCCAACCTACTAAAAGCTACAGATGTGGCCATGACCCTGAGGAAACATCATTAACATCCACAGCAGCATGAAACTGAACCTTAGAGGCTTCAATGCCATCAGCAGCCACCTGTTCTAGTTCACTAGCCAGCTGGCCATGGGCCTGCTTGGCCAATTGCATAACAGTATCCCATCTAGATTTCTGATACCTAGCTACATAAGCCATATAATTTGCTTGCCTGAGTCCCAGAGAGGCTGCCATATACTGTTTTTTGCCATGGCATCAATCTTCCTGGAATCCTTGTCAGGAGGATGTGAAGCCAAGGAATATTAGCTTTATCACAGGCAGCAGCCTGAACTACCCCAACATGACTGCACTGCTGAGAAAGGAATTCTGTATCAGGGCCTGACAATGTATACCTTCTGTCCATCTTTTATCTACAGGAGGCACAGAATTAAGAGCTTTTAAAATTTTAATTGTTTGTTTCCTAAAAGACTTATGTAAAGGAATAGACAATCTCCTAGACTCTGGAATATCCATCATTTCTACAAAATCAGGCTCCTCTTGCTCATCCACAGCCTCTTCCAAAGGAAGCTGGAGGGTTTCAGCAACTTTTTTATAAAACATAAAATGAGATGGGGACTCAGACAGCATAGGGGAGATTCTAAAGGTCTGTCTGGGAGATGTCCGTTCAATGGGCACACCCAGACCTTCCCAGCCACATTCATACTGATCATAATCCTCCTCCCTCCTCTGGTTCATAAAATTCCTCAATATCATAATCCTGAACCACTGGAACCGGACGAACCGACCTTTTACCAGATAGTGGTGGTTCGGACGGACCCTGAGACAGTGACTGGACAATTTGCATGGCTTTTTGCTATCTCTGCAGCAGTTGGAGAAGGAATTTTGGACTCAGACCTGCTGACTTTCTTGTTTTCTTTACTGGAATTGGTTCCTCAGAACCAGCTTTTCTTTGCCGAGGAAGTCTGGCCCTGGTCAGAGGGCACTCCCTCTGGTTCGGTTGGCACCGAACTGGGCTGGCCATCCGGGTCAGTGGACTTTTTGGCCTCTCGTTCCCTGAGCCTGCCCAATCTTTTTTCCAGGGTGGCTGCAGGGAAATTCTTACATACCTGGCAGTCTGACTGGAGGTGGTCAAACCCCAGACAATAAACACATGTGGTGTGTGGGTCAGCCTTGGCAAAGACTTCCCCACAAACATCACAGTGTTGAAACCCAGTGGGCCCGGTTTTTCTTTCGGGTTTCTCAGACATAATGCCAGCCTAACCAAAAACTTGCCCTTTTAACGGCAGTGCCAGGCAAGACACCCTTATCGGTTCCTAACCGTGTCACGGGTATTGGAAAAAAACGTAATAAATCCGTTTTTTTTTAGAACCGATAAGAACCGGGAACCGCACTCTAAAATAGTAACTTTTAGTTTTAAATGAGTTTTAAACCCACTGATCGGTTCAAAACCGAACCGATAACTTACAAGTTCCACACAGACAAAACCTTAATTTACTTACGGTTACCACAGATAGAGCTTGAACCGAACGGTTTTGCGGTTAAAATAAAACTATTCTCGGTTAAATCCAACCGAGAAAACACTTTTTAAACCGAGAAATGAACCGAGCAGAAGGAGAAATCTCCGGAGCGACTGTTCACTGAGGCGGAGTAAAGAATCTGACAGTTCAAGTTTGAAATGACACAGATAGAGCTGCTCTCGTGCCAAAATTCTATTTTGGAATGGTTTTAACCATTTCACTCCGGGCAGTTCTAGAGCTGGATCAAACTGCTAATGTCTATAATATAGCAAGACTTCATGTTGTTTGAATTGAGATTTAACATTGAAGTGCTGTACCAACCCTAACTATAGGGGCGCTACCGCGACCCTTTAATAAAGTATGGGGTGTTGTGTATAACGAGAATTTTACACACACTTGAAGTGTTGGATGCCCCATAAACCCCTAGAGCAAAGCTCGAGTGGTTTATCTAGGTAACCAACACTGAGGTTTTGTGTAAAATTTGAGTTTGTTCTGCATGTGAGAAACAAAGACAGCTCTACTGATCCGGTGGTACGAGTAAAAATATTAAATCCAAAAGTCAATGAACCGCACTCACCACTGCAAGGTGTCAGCTTTTATTAAATTAAAAATCAAAGTGTCGCCCAGCTCCAAGCACCAAATGCTGACAAAAAGTCCCCGACCGGTTTCATGCCTGCTAGCACATCATTAGGAGGAAGTACCCCTGATGACGTGCTAGCAGGCACAACCGGTCGGGGACTTTTTGTCAGCATTTGGTGCTTGGAGCTGGGTGGCACTCTGATTTTTAATTTAATAAAAGCTGACAACTTACAGTGGTGAGTACGGTTCATTGACTTTTGGTTATTCTGCATGCGCAAAGTGAAGGAAACCTGGTGTGTGCTTGCCATTATAAACACTCCTTTATAACAGCAAATTATGCCACAGGTTTCCCTATGGTGGAATGTAAAACCCAGTTATTATATACATCATATTTCACTATGGAATGTCACACATTTGCACTGCAGAACTATTCTCAGCCAGGTTGTGTGAGAAGAGGCTGGGTGGGAGGTCAAGCATACTGAGGGATATCCTGAAAGAAACAATATTACTATGGTATGTATTTTTTTCTTCTCACCTCAGGAATCCCTCAGTATGCTTGACTAGTGCAGACTACAAAGCAGTGTAGTTGGGAGGAGGGAACAGAACCTACTTTGGAAACAGGTTCTGCAGGACTGTAGTGCCAAATTTGGCATTTGAGTTGGACTGTACATCCAAGCAGTAGTGCTTCATGAAGATGTGTACAGTATCACAGGAAACAGCTTTGCAGATGTCAAGCAAGGGTATGTCCCTTACTGCAGTACCCTTGTTGGTATGGGCCCTGAGGCCTGCAGGTTACTGTCTGCTAGCCTTGCTGTAACAGAAGTAAAAACAAGGGACTATCTATTGAAAGATAGTCCTCTTCAAGGCTGGCCTGACTTTGGTCACCTGACCATAGGTGGGGAAACGGGTGTGTGAGGACCTGAGCTGCTTGGTTTGCTCTATTTAGCAGGTGAGTGCCCTCTTGACATCCAGGCTGCGAAGCCTGTGCCCACTATAAGTGGACTAGTCCAGCAAAAAAACAGGAAGTGTAGTAAAATGGTTAAGGTGAAATTCAGACACCACATTGGGAAGGATTTTTTTATTAGTTCTAAGAACGGCCATGGATTCAATTGGAGAGTACCTGGACTTAACCATACAGAGGTTCAAATCCCAGGGAAGGGACAGGTTCCCTGAGTGGGGGTTGAAGATGCAGCAGGCTTTTTAAGAACTTCATGAAGATGGAGTGAGAAATTATAGATTTCTCTTTGCCAGGCGAACAGAGGCTGAAATGGCTGTCAAGCGGACCATCAGGATGAGGCTCTAAGGCCTGATCCTTGCAAGTGTACCAAAAAGCCTAGTATAGAGGACAGGGTAGTTTGCACGGGATCAATTCCCCTGCCTTACACAAGAAAGAAATCTCTTCTATTTGGAAGCATAGTCCTTTTTGGTGCTTGGTCTTTTGGTTAATTGCAGAATTCTGAGAACTTGTTTAGAATACTGAGACTCTGAAGACTTTAGCTCTTTAAGTACCAAGCTCTGAGGCGAAAAGGCTAAATGCTTGGGCATGTTATCCATGTCTGAGACGGGTCAGGAGACTGTGGGTCAAGGGCATGCAAACTGTCTGTTCAGCTGCTAGGGCAAGGCGTACCAAGGCTGCCTTGCCCAGTTCAGAGCCACCAGAAATACTGTTGCTGGCTGGCTACTGAAATTGAGGAGCACCCTGAGAAACACAGCAAATGGATAGAAAGCATGGGAAATCTGCCTGTCCAGTCCAGGGACAGGGAATTCACTGACAGTGAGCCCACAGACAAAGCCCTGCAACAGTACAGGAGAATCTGATAATTGTGTTTGGAGGCAAAGAGATCTATCTCAGGATTGTCTCAGCTTATGAAGATTGTAAACAACCCTTGCCTTTTTTTATTTTTAGGGACCACTTATGGTGGCCCAGACTGATGTGGCTGAGGGAGTCTGACCGCACATTGTCCTTGCCTGGAAGACGAATGGAAGTCAGATGCAAATCCATGGAACAGGCCAGCAACTAGGTCCCCATGGCCTCTGTGCAGAGCTTTGAGGATGTCGTGCCCCTTTACTTGTTGATGTAAAACATGGCAATGGTGTCTGTCCTGATTTGGACAGACTCACTTTTTAGCTGGGAGTAAAGGCTTAGATAGCCAGGTACACAGCTCTGAACTCGAGAAGATTTATATGACAGCTGGACTCCCTGGGAGATCACACTCCAGTTATGGACCGATCCTCCAGGTGCACACCCCTTCCCAGGAGGGAGGCGACTTTAGTGAGGACTGTGGAGGGTGTCACAAATGCACTCCGGGGGGTCAGGCCCTCTGCTCCCACAGTGCCAAACCTCAAAGTGCAATATGTTAACAGGAGACAAACAGGGTAACCCTCCTGTCTTTTTTGGGTCCGAACAACTAACAGTCTCAAGTCCTGGGGTCAAATATGAACCGTTTTTCACAAGCACGCCCAGTTAACAGGTTCAAATATCACACCCTCTTCGGGGAAATGCAGTGCAGTACTTAACCCAGTGGGCACCCAACCTGGTTCACAATCCCCCTTTAGACTCAATTGAGACCTAGGTACTTTTCGTACATTGGTGCATATGGTACAGACCTTGTCAGTTTAGCGATGGCCATGATTTGTTCCAAACAGCCATCTAAACAACGTAAATTTAACTTTAAAAACATCCCCCATTCATTCCTATGGGCATACTTACGCTCTAAAATCATGACATCACAAAGCATTGGCAGGCATGGGGGAGATGAAGTGGATCCTGACTGAAGAGCTATCAGGAAGTGGAAGGGATCAGCATGGCTTGATTCTATGGAGCCAAAATACGATCCCTTCCCTTCTAAAATAGAGGCTATTAAAAATTTACATATGGGCATCCTAGGACTTCTGCCCAGGTAAGCTTTAGTTATGCTTCTCGAGGCAGTGACCAAGATAGTTGGTCTTTAAAATCTCAGGTCCCATAATGCTCTTGTGCTAACTGCCATACTTTTCCAAGCAGAAATTTCAAGAAACATATTTTTATCACAAATATAATACCAATAACAACAAGCAGATAGGCGTAGTGTCACAGTTCTCCCTCCTAACTGAATTTGGGGGAATTTATTCCTAGGCATAGGATGAGTTTCCCAAATTCAGTTCACTGCTCCGGTGCAACAGTCCATCTGCATTTGCTGCCCCTACCCTGTGAGTGACAGTCATGTCGTAACCCTGCAAGGCAAGACTCTATCTTAAAAGCCTTCCATTTGTTTTACCCATTTGTGCCAGCCAAACCAGGGGGTTGTGATCTGTTTGTACTTGAAGTGCCACCTGTATGGGTTTGGCTCTAATTTCTTTAGTGCCCACACCATTACAAGGCATTCTTTCTCCAATGTAGAATAAGCCTGCTCCCTGGGAAGTAACTTCTTAACGAATTACACTATTGGGTGATCTTTCCCTTGGTTAGAAGTCTGGCTAAGTACTGCCCCATAACCCACATCTGAGGCATCTGTCTGGACTACAAATGGTTTACTATAGTCTGGACTGGCTAATACAGGAGCACCGCACAGTGCCTCCTTTAGCCGTGTAAAGGCAAGTTCACAGGCTGGTTCCCAGTTAATCTTTTTAGGCATTCGTTTCTTTAACAGGCCAGACAGGGGAGCTGCCAGGGCACTGTACTTTGATACAAATTTGTTATAGGACCCTGCGGTCCCTAGAAAACTCTGAACCCGTTTCTGTGTTTCAGGTCTTGGTAAGGCCTCGATTGTCTCAATTTTTGCTTGATTAGGATGGAGCTGTCCCCTTCCTATTACATGTCCTAGGTATGCCACCTCAGCCATGGCCACCTGGCACTTTTCAGCTTTTACAGTGAGCCCGGCCCTCTGTATTCTGCCCAGTACTTCCCTAAGGTGGGACAGGTGTTCCTTCCAGCTGGCACTGAAGATGGCAATATCGTCCAGGTACACCACGGCGTACTCTTCAGTACCATTTAACACCTGGTTCACCACCCTTTGGAAGGTGGCAGGGGCCTTCTTCATTCTGAAAGGCATTACTTTAAACTTAGCCCTATCGGAGTGATGAAGGCTGACCTCTCCCTAGCTCTGGCAGTTAACTCCACCTGCCAATACCCTTCTGTCAGGTCAATAGTGGTAATGTATGTTGCCCCTCCCAACTTATCCAGTAGTTCATCCGTCCGTGGCACTGTGTGGGCGTCTGACTTCATGACTGCACTTAGTCCACACAAAAATGAGCATAGCCATCTGGCTTGGGAACGAGGACTATGGGTGAGGCCCAAGGGCTGTGGGATTTCTGGATTACCCCTAAATCCAGCATTTCCTACACCTCCCTCCTAATGTCCTTTTGGACGGCCTCTGACACCCGACATGCTGTCCGCCGTATGGGCGCTCGCGTCTCCATCTCCATATCGTGCGTCACTAAGGGGGTTAGTCCAGGCTTGGCACTAAACAATGGGGCAAAGTCTGCTAAAACCTCCCTTACTTCCTAGATTGTTTCGAGGTTAACTGGGACGATATTTTAATTGCCTCCACAGAGGACTCCCACTTGCTTTCTTTCAGCAAGTCCAGAAGGGGGTCTTCTTCATCCATCCCCTTCCCAGCACTACACACTGCAAAGACCATGTCAGCCCTATTTGCATATGGCTTCATCATGCTGACATGTTACATCCTTTGGGTATGTCTCCTGTCAGGCAGTCCTATAATGTAATTTACGTCATTCACCTGTCTGACTACTTTGTACGGTCCTGCCCACTCGGCCTGCAGCTTATCTTTCTGGACTGGGATTAGGACCATGACCTCCTGACCCACAGGGTACGAGCGATCTCTGGCTCTGCGATCATACCATACCTTTTGCTTTTGCTGGGCAGCTGCCAGGTTGCTCTGGGCTGTTCCCATAAGCTCCTTCAGCTTTTCCCAAAATGTAAGGACATAATCCACTATGGGAGTTCCCTGGGTGGCGTGCTTGCCTTCCCAGTCCTCCCGGATCAAGTCTAGGGGCCCACGCACTCTGCGTCCACATAAGAGCTTGAAGGGGGAGAACCCTGTCGACTCTTGGGGCACCTCCCTGTATGCGAACAACAGGTGGGGAAGGTATTTCTCCCAGTCCCTCCCATGCTGTTCAGCAAACGCTTGGAGCATCGATTTAAGGGTACCATTAAATCTTTCCACAAGCCCATTGGCTTGCGGGTGATAAGGTGTCATGCATCTCTGCACCACCCCACACTTCTACCACAAACACTTCATCAGGTCCAACATGAAGGAACCCCCTTGATCTGTGATAACTTCCTGCAGGAACTTGACACAGGAGAAAATCCCTAACAAGGCATCTGGCACTTTGTCTGTCCTCAGTGAGGATAGGGCGACTGCCTCTGGGTACCGGGTGGCATAATCCACCACTGTTAGGATAAACCTCTTCCCAGAGAAGCTGGGGGTATTCAAATGCCCCATAATATCAATTCCTACCCTCTGGAATGGCTCCTCCACTATGGGGAAGGGAATTAGGGTGGCTTTGGTTTTACTACCTGCCTTCCCTATTTCTTGGCACCGGTGACAAGACCTGCAATATCCCTTCACCTGCTGGGTGAAGTTGGGCCAACAGAAATTCTGGGCCAATCGCTGCATAGTGTGCTCCATTCCCAGATGTCCAGACATGGGAATATCATGAGCAATCTTGAATAGCCACTCATAGTACCCCTGGGAAACGACAAGCTGCCTGCCCATCACCCCTCCCTCTGTCCTTACCTCCTGCATATACAACAGTCCCTTGTCCAAGTAAACTCAGTGTTTCCCGTCACCTCCCAGTGCTCCTTCAGAGTCTGCCCAAGCCCTCAGCTTCTGTAAACTAGGGTCATTTTTCTGAGCAGCTGCAAGATCTTTACACATTCCCAGGGCAAGGGACAGGTCCCCTCCAGTTTCTAAAGTAGGGTCCCTAGCTCTCTAACATTTGGCTACCCCTCCCTTCCTAGAGCAACCTTCTGTAGCTGTTCTGTTAACTGCTACCCGGGGAATTTATACCCCCTTTCACTGTTCTCCACATCAGGAGACACAGGCTGGGGAACCAGCCTCCCAGTGTTTTCCACAGGGGCTTCTATGGGGTCCAGGGAAACTACACACACCATCCCCTTTTGGAGATTGTTGCCTATAATCACATCCAGGGCAAGATTTTCTGCCACTGCTACTTTTTGCACAGTCTCTCCTGTCTCACTCCAGCCCAGGAGAACACTAGCAGCTGGCTGAGTTTTCTCCTCACCAGTGAATCCCCATACTATAACAAACTGGGTATAAGCTGTTCAGGCTCAACCAAATCCCCTTTTACCAAATTAAGGGACGCGCCCGTGTCCCTTAACCCATGGGTTTGCACCCCATTCACAGTAACTGGGTGTATGTGCTCCCTCATGTTTACTGGCATGCTTTCAGGGATACACAAAAAAAAAAACACTTCTCTCCCAGCACCCTTTTGTGCACTCTCTACCTTTTTAGGACACTGTCTTGCAAAATGTCCAGGTTGTTTGCCAAACCAACATTCATTTCTTTTATCAGGCTAATCTTTCCTTTGTAACCTGGGGCTGCCTGCTTTTGGTGGAGGCAGTGAGGGTTTTAGCTGCCCTGAAGGCGCGCTTTTCCCTTTCTGCATTGCCATGCCTGCCCCACTCCCTCTCAGAGCAGGTCTGCTCCTGGCATAGCGGTCCGAGAGCTCGGCAGCCTCCTGCACTGTTTTTGGATCTCGGTCCTCTAGCCAAGTTTTCAGCTCTGCTGGGCAAGCCCAAAAGAATGGTTCCAAAAGTACAACATTCTCAATTTTCTCTAAAGAGTCTGCTTGTATCCCTTCCCACCAACGTTTTAAAAACTGACGTTGTTTGGTAGCTAGCTCCCCATAGCTCATGTCAGAGCTTCTCCTGAGCTTACAGAATTTAACTCTGTATGCTTTAGCTGTCAAGTCATACTTTTTTAACAATGCAGCTTTAAGTTTGCCATAATCATTACTGTCCTGATTGTCCATTTGACCCAATGCGTCATGAGCTTTCCTGGAAGCTCCAGGACTCTCTGGGAAATTTTGCCTGAATGCATACCTTTTCAAATGAGTTTAAAAATGCATCCATATCTTCCCCCTCTTTAAATACAGTTATCAGTTTAGAATTTAATTTGTAACCCAGTCCTGAAGTTCCAGGTTCACCCATGCCACTTACCTGCTCTGGTACTGGTCTTTGGAGTTGTAGCTTCTCCAGTTCAAATTTCCTCTGGCGCTCCAGCTCCTCTCGCTCAGCCTCTTGCTGCTCTCGCTCGGCCTCTCTCTGAAGCTGTTGCTCTTTTTCCTCTGCCTCTCTCCGCTCTTGCTTCTCCTCTCTCTCTCCATCTCCAGCTTCCTCTGTTCAAGCTCCCTCTGTTGCTGGGCCTCAAACTTTTTCTGCTAGAATTCCAGCTCCATTCTCCGCAACCCCATCTGCAGCCTGATCCTTTCTGGCTCCAGCATGGTGGTGACCTTCACCTGCAGTTGTGGTTCTTGGTTCACACTGGTCCCACTGTCCTCCTCCCTGGGTATGGGCACTGCAGTGGACCCTGGCATCACCACGTCCAAAGTCTGGTCCCTTTCAGTCACCGACTGTGACTCAAGGTCTTAGGCAGTTGCTCGTATTTTGGCTGCCACAAGAGCATCCATGAGGTGCTGTTTGTTTTGCTCCTCGTAACGGACTCCCCTCTCCTGGCACAACTACCTTAGGTATTCTGCAGTATACTCGCTGTAGGTGGAAGTCATCTTCTTCCTTAATCTATGGCTACACTAGCTTGTGCCCCCTCAAAAAATAACAGGTAAGGACCTTCTGACTGTAATCACAATTACATATTTGTTTTTTTTTTTTTTTTTTTAAATCACTGCCTTATTTTGTGTGTGAACTGTTAACAGTTTTAAATCTGACACACTGGACTGTTAATGCACGTGTCACCAAATACTTTCACGGTATGCAAACAAATCTTTTTGACTGCAGCACTGCAAACCAAATCTTTTACATTTAGATCTGTCACAAACGCAATCCGGGGGTCAGGCCCTCTGCTCCCACAAAGACAAACCTCGAAGTGCAATATGTGAACAGGAGACAAACAGGGTAACCCTCTTGTCTATTTTGGGTCCAAACAACTACCCGTCTCAAGTCCTGGTGTCAAATATAAACCCTTTTTCGATAGCACGTCCAGTTAACAGGGTCAAATATCACACCCTCTTAGGGGAAATGCAGCGCAATACTTAACCTAGCAGGCACCCAACCTGGTTCACAATCCCCATTTTGACTCAGTTGAGACCTAGGTACTTTTTTCACCTTGGTGCATGTGGTAACACACTGTAAGCGCCTAACAGTTCTGTCAGAATTATCAAGACTGTCTCAGCATTCACATTCAAAATGAGGAAAAGGCTCAGACAGGATTTCAAGAACAACAAAATGTATTAAAATTAAAAACAGTAAATGAAATACAAAACACAAAACATATAACATTGAGTGTACAGTCACACAAATTAAATGGACAATTTAAACAAAACCTCCTTATTATATAGAGTATCTAATCCTACCCTAGTTTCAACTGGCAAACAGTGGAGATTGATTTACCAAATGTAGTAGAGGTGCTCTTGAGAGTGTGTCCTTTCAGGAGTCCAGAGATAAAAAAGCACTATGTTCTCTTAGCTTTGACCATCTAAAGGGAACAAGGGTCCCACCCAGCTTGTAAGGTCACAGCTTAGTGGTGATGCTGGCTGTGAGGTCACTCACATTTCCTGTATACCAAATGGTAGTCACAGGCATCTGCATGTTGTTAAGCATCCAAAAAAACAAACAAACAAACAAACAAACAAAAAAATATATATATATATATATTTTTTTTTTAATTAGTGAACCTGCTTTATGGCAGGTCAGAATTACCCCTTTGTTCTTCAGGGGAACTTCCTGACAGCTATTTCTCCTAGTAGTGAGAAATGTAACAGGTATCTGTCAGAAGTTGCTTTCCTCCTAATAGGTCATAAAATGTAATACGTTATTAAAGTGGCTGGTTTACAACCTACACAAACTGGTTTCTAAAGGAAGCTCTTAATTAGATTTTCCACTGGGTGAAGAGTGCAGTCTCTCCTTACCGCACTTTTAAAATCCCATGTCCCATAATGCTCTTGTGCTGACTGCCATACTTTTCCAAGCAGAAATTTCAAGAAACATATTTTTATCACAAATATAATACCAATAATAACAAGCAGATTGGCAAACGTCACAGAGGGCGTCTTCCATTGCAAGGCGTTCCCTCCTTTAAGTTGTCTCTGACCTTGCAAACATTGTAGGGCTTGAAAGAGCGTCTCTACAACTGGAACCAGCTTCAACAGGGAGTCTCCCTTTAGGAGGCAATGGATTGTATATCCCTCATCCAAACCTGGCACCCAGGACTGCAAGAGCTGCAGATGCCATAAGGCTCAGAAGTCTGAAGAAGTGCCTGACTGGCCCTGGTTGGCCAGAGTCAGGCAAGTGAGTCAGGGTCTGGAGTTTCTCTACCCTTACTAGATGGAGCAGGGCTTCGCTTTGCTGTGTGTCCAGCTCTGCTCCCATGAACTCTGGGAGCTGAACTGGCTTAAAGTGGGACTTCTATGTGCTGAACAGGAAACCCAAGGACTGCACAGTGTGTTATGTGGGACTGAGCAAGTCTCTGACCTTTTGGGGAGACTTATCTATTAACTAGTAGAGTTCCTTATAGGGGAAGTCAGAGATTTTCTGTCTTCTGAGGTGGACTGGCACTACTGCTGTGGAACTGAAGAAAAACCTAAAGGTAGAGCTATAAGTTGGTAGAGGCCAGAGGGCAGCCTGAACCCAACATACTTTCTGAGACAGAGCCTGAAGGAATGTTAAAATAGACATCTCTGAGGCCTAGGGACGCTAGTCAGTCTTTTTGCAAGGAGGGTATCACCACTGAGAGGGTGACCATCTTGAATTTGGGATAGACCAGGCTCATTTTTTTTCCTTTTGGAGGGAAAGTATGTGACGTAGAGGCCTTTTCTCCCACTGAGAGAGGGGAAGTCCTTGTACACCATTTGTTGATGGGAGAGACTTTACTTCCAACTGTAAAAAAAAAAATGTGTGAGTTAGAAGCTTAAGAATCCTGTAACCCTGCTGTGTGGGAAATCAGCTGAACTGCAGGGTAAGACCTTGACCCACCACCTCCAGTAGTTACATGTCATTGATGAAGGTTATGGGACAGCCTTCCCTTCTAGTGGTAGAGGTGGAAGGGACTCACATGTTTTGCTGGGGTCAATGTTTTTTTGAGCCCTCCTACCACTTTCTCTGAAGAATGCTCTCATCTGAGAGTAATCCAAAGGCATGGGCATTGTAAATGGTAGAAAACCATGGAACAGAAGCCTTTACTTGTGTCCCCTCCTCCCAGGGGCTTGTAGGGAGTAGGGGCTTCCTCTTAAACTGCACTATTGTGTCCAAACCAGTGTTTTGACCCCGGAGACTTGTTCTACAGGGGAAACTTATAGCTTTAGTTTGGATGTCCAGGGAGGAATTGGTGGCTCCCTACTAGGCAGACCCTCTGGGAGAGATGCTCTAAGTTCTGGGCCCAGGGACAATGCAAGTGACATCTACAGCCACATGAAATTGGAATTATGTGGCCTCTGGGGCAGTTATAACAGTTTCTGCCCTGTCCTGAGCAATGCTCAGGTTTCAGACTGATAGCCAGGACACAATCCCAGAGTGCTTTCTGAAATGAGCTGTGTATGCTCTATAATTAAAAAAGCATTGGTGTAAGATATCTTACCTCCAGCATCTAGTATCCTAGAGTCTTTTTCTGGAGGCTTGGAGACAGGGCACCTTAGGTCTGTCACAGGCTGCAGCCTGTAAGGCTCCTTCATGGTCTGGACGTATGAAACAGTACTCAGCATTTGTCTTATTAGCCGGTACCTTTTTCTTTTTTATACATATCCACCCCTTGGATGAAGGCGGGATTCTGGAAAAAGTTGAAATATCCCTGCAAAGGGGCCTATGAACTGGAAGGAGTAACTTTCTTGAAAGAGGGAGACCCATCATATCCCAAGAGTCTCCCTCCTCATCTTCAGTGGTGTCCTCAATAATGAGATCAAAAGAGTTGGACACAAATGTAATGAGTGGAAAAATATTCCTGGCCAGGGGAAGGAGAGCCAAAATCTGGCAAGGAGATAAATCAGGCTCTAGGGTTTACCCCCCTCTTCATTATCACTTCTAACAAGAAAAAGACCCTGGCAAAAGCCAGGGTCAGAGGAAATAGGTGAGGAAGGATCAGCTGGGGAACCAAGAGATTGCCCACAGCTTGAATAGATATCATACAGTTGCCAAGCCTTATAATTTCCTCAGCAGAGGAAATATTTTGTTGTAACACTGCCGTCTCCCTTGATTCTCAGTGGGAGGGGCAGTGGTATTTTTTTTTTTTATACATACATACAGACAAACAGATAGATAGACAGATACAGATAAATATCAGACACTGAATCAGGAACCTGTTGTGAATATCTTTTTTTTAGCTTGGTCATTATTTTTTCCACACTTATCTTCTGGGGGTCCTGGGAGGACCTGTCTTTAGACTTTTGATGAGAGGAGGAGCCCCTTCTGAATTTTTTTTAGAGGGGAGGCAAAGAAGCCTTTTTTTTTTTTTAAGTCTTATGGCTGATTTCTAAACTGTTTTTGAGCAATTTAAAATGTAAGCTCAGAGACAGAAAAAGGACAGACTGGCCCCAATTAATTAAATAAGGATTGTAGCAGTCTGTCTTGACCACACTCTAAAAGGCTTAAAACAATTTGAAAGGAAGGGGGCCAGTCATGTGTTGGGGTCTATCTGACCTGTCAATTAGTCAGAAGACCTAGAAATGTTTGTTCTTAAACAAAGAACACAGAAGGTTCCCAGCACCATGGAACCGTGGAAAGATGGCTCATAGCTGAGTTAAAATGAAGAAATGCAGTTTAAAATTGCAGAACCGCTATAAAATCGGCATCCATGGGAAAAATAGTGTTAAAAAAATAAAATCTGTAGAAATGTTACCTCAGATGCGATATTTTTCAGTCAGAAAAAGGAGGGGATTTTCCACGGTTCCTTGGAACTAAGGAACCATGGACAAAAAAAAACACAACAAGCACTAAAAACTGCTTAAAACTTGCTGGAGGCAACGTGCTGAAACTGTGGCCACGCAGCTACACATTTTCTGGACCTGCCCTATAATGGCTCCCTTTTGGCAGCAGAGTATGGACAGTCTGTACATCCTAGTGGGGGCAGATGCTGTTTTAACTCCCGAACTAGTTCTTCTGTCAATTCCACCTGGGGGTCTTTGCATACCGCAAAGTTCACTTCTACTTGTATATATTCTTGCAGCCAAAAAGGCAATTACTCACCTTTGGCGTCAACCCAGGGTGCCAACGCATGCTAAATGGCATCTAATTATAAATATGTATGCTCTGGAATGCCTCATAGCAAGGTGTAATGGTAGAACCTCACAGTCTGAGATCAGATGGAGAACATGGGTGTTTTACATTTCAGAGAAAGATGAGTCATTTGTTCCATGATCGTGGTTAACGGTCGGGGAGGGGAAGGAGACTAGTAAGCCCCCCCTGGGTTGACTGCATCAGAAGACATATGAGGACAGATTAACGGAGCTCAGGATGTATACCCTTGAGCAAAGGAGGGAGAGAGGTGATATGATCGAAACATTCAAACACCTTAAAGGCATTAACAAGGTGAAAGAGTCTAACATGTTTAAATATAAGAAAAATAGCAGGACAAGAGGACACAGCATGAGAATAGAGGGAGGCCGATTAAGGGGGAATGTGAGGAAATACAGGTTACTCACCTGTAACAGAAGTTCTAGGAATGGTATATGTCGTTCATCCACACTGTCTGGCAGGTTCCTCGCCGCTTTAAATCTTGCCGGAAGGTTTTCAAGCTGGCTCCTCCCACCCACCCGGGTGGTAAAACTCTCGGCTCCGCCCCATGACGCCAGATCTAGCCCGCTGGAAGCCAGGCTGTGCGTCGAAGCTGGGAGGTCGGTGGGTTTGTGGATGAACAACATATACCATTCCTAGAATTCCTGTTACAGGTGAGTAACCTGTATTTCTAGGGACATGGATATGTTGTTCATCCACACTGTCTGGCAGACTCCTAGCAGTTCTCCGGGAGGAGGGAGGCAAGGCGCACACTCCCTACTTAGGGAATAATGACTGGAGAACCGAGGCCCCAAAACGAGCATCCCGGCGTGACTTAAGGTCGATGTGGTAGTGGGTGATGAAGATGTGTGCTGACTTCCAGGTAGCAGCCCTGCAGATTTTCTGGGTAGGGACATCCCTGGAAGCAGTCACCGATGCAGCGGTATGGCGGGTAGAATGAGCTCTTATCCCTCTGGGAGGCTCCATGCCCGACAACCTATAGCAGAGATCTATGCAGGAGGTGACCCACCTGCCTATCGTCCGCCTGGCTGCAGGTCTGCCAGGTGCGGCTTCAGCATAGGTGACAAACAGCTGGCGAACCTCTCCCCGAACTTCAGCCGTCCACTCCTTATAATAAGCGAGCGCTCTTCTAGGGTCCAAAGTATGGAGCCTATATTCGGCCTCCGAGGTGTGACTGGGGTAGAACACTGGCAGAGTCAACACCTGGTTAAGGTGAAACTCCGACAACACCTTCGGAAAGAATTTCGGGTGGGGGCCCAGGACAACCTTGTCCCTGCGGAAGACGAGATAAGAAGACTCGATGGAAAATGCCTGGAGCTCTCCCATCCTTCTGGCTGACATGATAGCCACCAAGAAGGCAGTCTTCCACGACAGGTGAGAGATGTCACACCTGTGCATCGGTTCGAATGGCTTGCCCATGAGCTTAGCCAATACCAGCAGTAGATCCCACGGAGGTGGAGGTTCTCGCACTGGAGGGGATATGTGATCAAGGCTTTTGAAAAAGCACCCAACCACCTTCTCCTGCGCCACCGACTGCTTCCCGGCCCGCGCCCGGTAAGCAGAGATGGCTGCCAGGTGCACCTTAAGGGTCACGACCGAAGCCCTTGCTGAGAAAGGGACCACAGGTAGTCCAGAATGCTTGCCAAGGAACAGGAGGAATGGTCCAGGCCCTTGCCCTGACACCAAATGTAGAATCTCTTCCATTTGAAGGCGAAGCATTTTCTGGTCGACTCCTTACGGGATGCCTCAACAACGTTGAGGACCCGTCGGAAAGACCCAAGGCCTGGAACTCTAGCCGCTCAGGAACCAGGCCGTCAGGTGCAGGGATTGAGGGTCCGGATGGAGTACCTTCCCCTGACTGACTGAGATCAGGTCCGGGCAGGCTGGAAGCCGCCTCTGGAGCCTGGAGCTGAGACTGAGGATATCTGGATATCAGAACTGGCGGGGCCAGTCTGGGGTTACCAGAATCACCTGCACCTTGTCCCTCCTCGCCTTGAGAAGCACCTTGTGGATCAAGGAAAATGGGGGAAAGGCATAGAAGAGGCCCAGGGTCCACGGCCTCGAGAAGGCATCCCCCTGCAGCGAGCCCTGTTGAGGGGTGCGGGCATGAAACAGTCTCAGCTTTGCATTCTCCCTGCAGGCAAACAGGTCCGCCTGAGGCATGCCCCAGTGGGCGAAGAGATCTTGTACTACCTCCAGCAGGAGAGACCACTCGTGAGACGCAGACCCTATCTGGCTTTGGCCAGGGTGTTGGAGGCTCCTGCCACATGAATGGCGAGGAGATCAGCCCTCCAGGCTGCACGAGAGACCAAATGCAGAGAGCTTCCCTGCACAAAGGAAGGAGCGCGCCCGCCTCTGGCGGTTTAGGTAGTACATGGTTGAGGTACTGTCCGTCTGTACCTGAACCACTTGATCCCGTAGAAACAGAGCAAAGGTGGTGAGGGCTAGACGAACTGCTCGAAGCTCCAGCAGGTTGATATGGCATCGGGACTCCCGAGGGGACCAGAGGCCGTGCGCTCTGTGCTCCCCCAGATGGGCACCCTAACCCATCAGAGAGGCATCGGTCGATAGAGAGACCATCGGCTCGGGGCAGACAAACGGGATGCCCTCTTGCAGATGTGCTGGAACGGTCCACCACTGGAGAGCGTTCCACATCCCCTGGGTCACTGTCACTAGTTGCTCCAGCGGATCGAAGTACTGTGAGCATTGGATGGCCAGTCCCCATTGAAGGGGACGCATGTACCAGCGGGCCCAACGGACCACGCTGGTGCAGGCCACCATGAGGCCCAGGAAGTCCCGGGCAGGGTGCGATTGCCCAACTTGAAATGATTGGGCAAAGGAAGAAGAACCTCAGCCCTGTCCGCCGGGAACCGTAGTCTGGCTCGTAGAGAGTCGAGCTCTATCCCGACGAATTATATCGCCTGCTTTGGCACGAGTTCCGACTTGGCCTCGTTGATGAGGAGGCCAACCTGAGAGCAAACCTGGAGGGCCAGATCTCTGGACCGCTCCACCTCCGCTCTGGAGGGGGCTGCAATCAGCCAGTCGTCCAGGTAGGGGTACACCCGGACCCTTCGGCTCTGCAGGAATGCTGTCACCATTGCCATGCATTTGGTGAAGACTCTGGGAACTAGGGAAAGGCCGAAGGGCATGGCCTGGAACTCGTAAAGGGATCCCTCCACTCTGAAGCGGAGGAATCTCTGGTGGGACGGACGGATTGGGATGTGAAAGAACGCATCCTGAAGGTCCAGAGAACAGAACCACACGCCTCGTTCCAAGGATGGGATTATCTGAGCCAGAGTGACCATCCTGAAGATCCGAGACCTTAGGAACCTGTTCAGGTCGTGCAGGGTCGAGAATGGGGCGCCAGACCCCCTCCGTTTTGGGACCAGGAAGTACCTGGACACAAACCCCGGGTCTGGAGGAGTAGGATCTGCTACCTTCCTGATCACCTCTTTGTTGAGGAGCAGGGCAATATCGGCTCAACGAGCCAGCAAAGAAGCTGCCGTCCCTGTAGCCCTCCAAGGGGCGACGGCTCGGAAGGGCGGGGCCTGCTCGAACTCCAGGGGCAGGTCCTTTCCTACCACCTCCAAAACCCAATGGTCCGTGGTGATAACAGACCAAGCGGAAAGGAGGTGGCGGAGCCGTCCCCCCACGGGGGGATCCCAGGGGAGGAGTGACGAGGCTGGGGTCGACACCCCTCAACCCGTCACTGGGCAGGCTTAGAGGAGGGACTGGCCGAGGGACCTCCTGGGCCTTTACCTCCCTGCTTCCTGCTGGAGGAAGCCGCGGGCTTGGGTTTGGGATGCCAAGCGCGAGCCTGCTGGCCCTGGTACTGGTGCTGTTGGGCCGGACGTGCCGCAGGCACAGAAGGACGAAAGGACTTGTGCTGCTAGTGTCGGCGGCCTTTGTCCTTCTGGGCAGAGGTGACCGAGTCCAGAGTGGCACTGGACTTTTCGATCCGCTGGAGGTGACCTTCCACTCCAGGGCCGAAGAGGTCAATCCCCAAGAAGGGGACATCCACCAGTTTGTGCTGGGTAACCGCCGTGAAGGTGGATATCCTCAGCCATGCCCTGCGGCGCATGGCCACCGCGGCCGCAGACGATCTGGCACAGGAGTCTCCGATGTCCAGAGCCATTTGGAGCTGCTGCTTAGCCACTGCCCTACCCTGGTCCAGTACCTGCCGGACCATGGTCTGCAGGTCGGCCAGGAGATGAGGGATCACCTCATCCAGGGAGCTCATGAGGGCGTGGGAGAAGTGTGCCATCAGCACAGCCGAGCTGGCCTGGCGGAGGCCAAGGGAGGATGCAGTGTACACCTTGCGCCCGGCATAGTCCAGCTTTTTGGACTCCTTGTCGGGGGGCTTGTCCACATCCCTAGCATTCCCGGAATGCCAGAAAACGCTGTCGGTGACCAACCCCTCGGCAGAGGGGTGTTCCGAAAAAATGGGCAAAGAGCCGGTAGGGACCACATACTTCCTGGCCATCCTGGCCGAAGGCGCAGGACAGGAAGCAGGCCGCTGCCAGAGCTCCAAGGCTGGGCCAACAATGGCTTCAGCCACCGGAAAGGCCTCCGTGAGTGAATCCCCTCGGTCCAGTATCTCCATCCCGGGCTCAAGCTGCATCCCGGTGGACTCCGAGATGAGCCGAAGCAAACCCATGAAGGACAATGGCCTTTCGTCCATCAACTGGCCCCGGAGGACTCTAGGTCAATGGGCCTGGAGAACAGGGAGGAGTCGTCGTCGGACTCCGAGGAGTCCGTGAAGAGCTGCCTGGGGCCTGAGCCACCCTCCACCTGCCGATGACGGTCGGGAGTGAGGGTGACCGACAACCTGTGGACCTGTGGGGCAGGCCCTGACCCGACTGAGAGTCCTTGGTCGGCGCCCCCGATTTCGGTTGTGGAGGCGGAGGTTCCACCACAATCAGTGGGGCAGCTGGTTTCGGATGAACAACCGGCCCAGGCTTGGGCACCTCGGCTACAGCGAGGGGTTGTTTCGGCTGCTCGGGTGACAGCCACTTGATGACCGGGGAAGGCGATGGTGTCAGCTTGTTCCCAGACAGAAGTAACTGCTGCCATATCAGGTCCTTGTAGCATCGATGCAATTTGCGCTGAAGCCTCTCCTCTCCTCTTCCGAGGAGGAAGATGAGGACGAGCGGCGGCGCTGCTTACCTCGGTGCCGAGACCGCCGATGTCGGTAGGATCGGCTGGACCGAGATGATGTCTGAGACCGAGATCCTCGGCATTTCCGAGGACGGGTCTGGGAAGGGGCGGGGGGCCAAATGCTCTTCCCTCGGCTCGGAAGCCTTAACCAGGGACTGCGGCACTGGGCGCGAGGCAAGTCTCGGTCTCCACCGGGGAACGGTGAAGAAGGGTTGTCGGCTTCACCAGTCGGCAGCCCGTCCGACGGGTTGAGAAAATCTCGACCACGTCGATGGGTGTCTCGGCGGCTGGCCTGATGGGATGCCATGAAGCCAGTGGCCTTAGTCGCAACCTGACCGTCGAAAGTGTCACTGTCCGGGGAAGGGGACCTCCTCATCTCTACCTAACGCCGACGATAGAACTTACCCTTTGAGTCCTTCTTTTTGGACCAAGAGGAATGTCCCGATGGCCCCTCTCCCTTCGTGGAAAGGGACTGGCAAAGCTGCTTGAAAGAAGCTGAATACAAGGTACCCAGTGAGAGCGGGATAAATGCCGCGACTGAGGAAGTGGATGATGCGGCCTGTGCTGCCTCCTCCTCCTCGAGGGCGATCATCTGCTCGAGTTGCTCAGCCGAGCCAGCCGCTGCCGTAACCGCCCAACGGGCCTCCTTCGACTTAACCGGCGGGTAGCGCTTCCCAGGGCACCCAAGCTGTAACCAGGGAGCGTGATCTTCCAGGACGTTGGCCGAAATCGAACGCCATGACTCGCAGGCCTGCGGGTTGTGTTCTAGGCCGAGGCAGTAGACACACGTGGAATGCAGGTCCGTCCTGGACATCTTCTGCCCACAAGGGCACTGCCGAAATCCAGGAGTCGATTTGTCCATCGCACTAGCGAAGGAGAAACTTGACCGAAGTCTTGAAAATTTTAAAATAAGTTTCGGGCAAACCAAAAGATTAGGATCCAGTCTACACGCAGAGCGTTAAGGAGGGAACCTGAGCTTCCAAGCGGTAAGCAAGATCTGGCATCGTGGGGCGGAGCTGAGAGTTTTACCACCCGGGTGAGTGGGAGGAGCCAGCTTGAAGACCTTCCGGCAAGATTTAAAGCGGCAAGGAACCTGCCAGACAGTGTGGATTAACAACATATCCATGTCCCTAGAAATTTATTTTTCACAGAAAGAGTGGTGGATGCATGGAACGGCCTACCTCAGGAAGTGGTGGCTATGAATACAGTGCAGGGCTTCAAACAAGCATGGGATAGGCATAAGGGAGCAATACAGATGAATATGGATAGATAGGTCATTGACAGTGTAAAGGTGTGTGGCACATTCATAAGGTAGAAAAAATGGGCAGACTGGATGGGCCTTGTGGTCCTTATCTGCCGTCAACCTCTATGTTTCTATGGATCTTTGTGTGACTGGAGCCTCCCCCCCCGGGTTGAGAGGCAGAGGAAATGGATCTTTGTGCGCCTGGAGGAGCCTGGACATAACCATTGAGATTTCTTTCCTTTTCTTCCTAAGAGCCAAGGACTGAGATATATCTTAGCAGTTACCCATACTGTGGACCTGCGATGTGTATACCTTGTAAGAATGACAAAACTATCAATGCATTTATCTATTATGATGTATAAATGATTGTATGCTTTCCTAGTGTGCTTTAAAAGTAAAACTAAAAAAAAAATAAAAACTACTTAAAACATTCTAAAAGCAGAACAGAATAAAAGAAAATACCAAAAAAATGAAAATTATTTCAAGCGAAGGTTTGAACAGAGAGCTCTGGGACAGACTTGTCCAGTTAGCAGAGAAATCAATCTGTCTGGAAGTACAGCAGCACCTACAGGAAACACTGTTACTACAACCTGATTGGCTAATTCTCTGGCATCATTAGCATAACTCCACCTCCGGAGCTGCAGAACCCAGCTAGCATAACTGCACTTGTTAAGCATACTGAGGGATTCTTGGGGTGAGAAATCAGTCATTTATTTATTTATTAAAGTTTCGGAATTACAAACCTTTGAGTCAGAGACTCTTTTGCAAAGGCTCCACGTCAGAACAAACAGACAGATTTCTTTAAGACAGATTGAACATACGTCATGAATCAGGATAATACACTGGTACTTTACATAATTACACCTAACATTTACTGTACTTGGTTTGTCTCTCTAGGGTTGATTATAGACCCTGGGTCGTTGAGGTGTAGTGAGATTAGTTGCAGACACACGTCTTTGAGTCAATGAGATGTCTTTTGATTCCGTTTTTAAATTGGCCTAGTCTAGGGGCCAGGGAGGTGGAAGAAGGGAGTTCATTGAGCCAGATGGGAGCCCGATAGCTGAAGGACCTTTGTCCTAGTGCGGTCCTGCAGTGGGGAACAAGGATGGGAGTGCTTGCCTGGTGCCTAGGGGTGCTCCTGTGGGGGTTAAGTTAGATGAGGGAGTGTAGGCCAGTGGGTGCAATCTTCATGAGTATCTTTTTGGCTTGGAGACAAGTGTGGTATCTTAGCCTTCCTCTGAAGGTCAGCCAGTCCGCTCTTTTGTAGAGGTCGCAGGTGTGGGTAAGTCTATCACTTTCTGTGACCAGTCGGCAGGCTTTATTGAGGGCAAGACTGATGTGATTAAGGGCTTACTCGGCCACGTTATGAATCTAGTATATATAGTCAAAAAATAACATTAACCATAGAGATTTTTTCAACTTGTGAGTGGCTGCCATCTTTAATGACGTCTGTCAGTAATTACAAAATTAGCTATAAAAACTGTTTAAAAAAAATCTGAGAAAATTAAAAATACAATGAGGATGAATCTAAAGATGACAGAAATACATTTCTGCTAAAAAAAAAGATATGACATTTTTTGCCAACTAAATACTGCTGTTTTAAAAGGCTGAAGAATAAATATTACTTACAGTGATGAAGGAGTTGAAGATGCACATTGCACATTTTAAACAAGCAAATGTATTGACAAGCCTCGGTGTCATTTTTGAAGTCAAAGGATGTCCCCTAAGAAAATAAGTATGCAAGATTTTCCTTCACTATCACTCTGCTACATATATCTCTTATACTGAAACAAAGAAAATAATGTACCAGCAAGCATACACAACAAGGTTGTGTTTCCATTGAGTGGTTGAGATGACAGCATCTGAACCTCAAGAGTGATGCGTGAGGTTCCATGCTGTCATCACAACCCCAAGATGAAAACACATGCTGAATTGGGTGTGTTTGCCCATAGTTTGTTTTCTATAGTATATGGTTTTTACATTGGAAGTACAGAAGGGTCCTCTCCCCTAAAGTAAAAACAAAATAAATACCATTCTGTTCTGTTCTATGACTGAAATTAAATTTACAGACTTTTACAAGATAAAAGGTACAACTTTGGGTACTGGGTAGCTAGTAAGCACTTGAATATGGGATGAATGAGAAATTTTAAATTTGTATGACCTTTGAACTGTGCAGAACAACTGTTTGGAATGTGCACAACACTCTGGAATGTGCACAACAGTTTAGAATGCGGGATTGTGAGCAGGCTGATTTTTATACAGAACAAAGGCTAACCATATACTATATTTAACTTTTTTTAAATATATGCTTTGAGTTTTCATAAAATCCTTGCAGAAATCACATTAATCCAGGTCCAACATTGGCAAGAAGCAACAGTTTATACTAAACACAGAAATCCTGATTGTTAATACAACACAAAGAACTGAACCCACAGTAACCATTTTTATACTATTCACTTACATCAACGTATAGCAGAACATTGTTCTGTACAGAATTCCATCCCTTTCAAAATGCTGTTGTACTACAGTTCAAAGATCATCGGATGTGATCGTACTTTTCTGTGGTACAACAGCATTCTGAACCTCTAGAGACTGCACAAGTCAGTTTTGCTCTGAAGGCGAAAGAACCGCCACATGCACATTTCACATAATACTCTACGCTATAAAAATAGAGAATGAACACCTTTGTGTACAGTCAGTGTGTTCTGTCACTTACGGGTTCTGTTTCCCTCTCACATCAACAGCGAAGCAAATTTATTTATTTTACTTGTAATTTTTGACCAGGAAGGGCACACTAATCTATTATAGCCTGTTTCCAGGTGGGTCCTGGGTGTGAGCTGCAAGGACCTGTTTTACTGACTGGGGGAATGTTGACCATGGCACTGGAGAAACTCCCCTTCTCTTCTTTGGCAACTTATCAGTTAAAAATAATTTGAAACATAAGAAACTGAAAGAGAGGGAATGACCAAGAAGTGGTTATCAAGGATGTCTTAGACATCTGAGCACATTCTATTACAGTGTCCATATAGTAGGTCTGTCTGGCAAACTTTGAGCAGGGAATGGAAGGATCTTTTGTTTTCTACTGTGTCATACCTAAATATGTTCTTAAATATTTATATATATATATTCTCATCTGAACGAAATAAATAATGGCAGTACATTGCAAGTGTTTCTTGCAATATGTAAATACTACATGAGGCAGGCAAGATGCACTTTAACATCACGACAAAAATCTGTACCTCCTCAGGTGACAGTGAGCATGATCTCTACATAAAGAGCAGCTGAAGCCTTCAGAAGAACTTTAACAAAACATATTATTTTGATACAGTTCAGCTCGTATTTCACATCATTTCTGTATTTTTCCTCTCAATTATTTATTACTGAGGTAATTTGCATGAAAATAGGATATTTGCTCCTGAAGAGCTCACCCACTTACATTAGTTATTCCCTACCTAAGGTCATAATGCACTGCTTGTGACATCACAGTTTCTCTCATGGCAACAGACTGTGAAGTCATAACAGAGGATTATGATGAAGTAGAGAGTCAGTTGTAAGGGCAGATGAGCTCTAAGAGAACTCAAAGGAGCAACAATCATATATTAATGCATATTTACTCAGCAATAAATAATCAAAAAGAGAAATATATAGAATATATAAGAGATATACAATGGTAAGCTGTCAGATAAACAATTTATCTACACAAGTGCTGTTTAACCTCAGGTAACCTCACGAGTGGTGTAAGCCACGAGTATGGTGTCCAAAGTCAAACAGCACAAGTGTAGATAAACCATCTGACAGCTCACCATTGTACATTTCATTTATGCAGATGGGATGCTTTCTGCCAGTGCAGGGACATTTGGTTTTGACTGTTCATCCTTTTTTTTAAATGGTAATTTCTGGGACTTTTTGTCAACTTCCGTAGTGTATGTCTGCCTAGCTTAGTGGCTGCTATTAAATGAAACATCACTCATTTTGAAGAAAACTTTGTGCTGAACAAATGGCATGCTCACAGTACCATGCTACCTTTTCATTTTGAAGTTATTTGCATTTGTTTGTTGAAAAAGTGGATACAAAATATAATTTTCTGCTGTTTTTTGCTAATTATAAAAAAACGAAAAGGTATCTATAAATGAAACACCACTCATTTTGTAGATATTTTTGTGCTGAACTTCTATGCTCACAGTACTATGCTATTATTTTTCTTTTTAAAGTTATTTGCATTTGTTTGTCAAAAAGTTAACAAAAAAAATGGAATTTTCAGCTGATTTTTGCTAATTATGAATAAATCTATAAGGTACCTATAAATTAAACATCACTCATTTTGTAGATACTTTTTTGCTGAATAATTTTCATGCTCTCTGTACCATACAATCTTTTTTTCATTTTAAAGTTATTTGCATTTGAATATGGTTAGTACTGGTACCGAGGCCGAACATTCTAAATGAGTTCTGGAGCGATTGTAACATAGCTACTATGTGTATAAATCTGCGATGATGTGTCTACTACGTGTATAAATGTGAGATTTCACATTTATACACATAGTAGCTCAGCCACACAGATTTATCACATAGGATTTATGCCCACGCCTATTGCATAAATATGGGATGCAAACAGAATTGTGTAAAATCATTATGTTTTTCAAAGTTTTCTTGCAGGCATCAGTAGCTCTTTAAAGAGGAACTGAGGTCAACATTTAAAATTTATTTTTTTTTTTTTTATATTTTAGTCTTTGGTAACCGGAAAAGGCCCACTGGGCACAAGTGCCTGTTTTCAGGGGCGACCTGGGAGCACTGGGCGGTTAAGTGACTTGCTCAGAGTCACACAATATGCAAGTGGAGGTTGTGAGAATCAAACTAAGGTCTGGTCTGCTGAATGTACCAAGCTCGTCCACAGCTCGATACTCTAACCGCTAGGCTATACTGCCAGCCCATTTATTTTGGGAATCAGTAAATTTAGAATTTGGATCAACATATCCTCAATCAGCCACATGCCAAAAATCAAATCAGTAAGTTACGTTGTTTATAAGTTACAAGTCATCTGTAACCCTTAATTCACTGCCCATTCAAAAAATCCAGTATCAAAGAAGAGCTACATAAGATATCACAACCTGAACTCACAATCTAGTTCTCCCTGCAAGCTACCGTACCTTGTATGACTTATTTCTCCTGTTTTACTTAAAACTGCTGCTGTAGGAAACATCTGAAAAAGGAAAACTGACACTGGGTGGGTCAGCACATGCACTTCCATAATGTGTAGATGCAAGGTACAGTACTTCAGAATGTGATGGGGGAGTTGGAATGCAGTGGCAAATATGGCTTTATAATGACAAAGTTGTGTGCAATTTTTAGAATATTGCAGGTAAGAGATTTAGAAATGTCACCAGGTTGCAAGTGTACAATGCAGCAAAGACATAATCTCAGAAAGTAGCTGGAACACAAAATTTTGGAATGCAGTGGTGATGCGCAATTTTAGAGTGGGGTGGTGATGCACAATTTCAGAATGTGGAGATGACACGCAATTTTGGAATGCAGCAGTGACGCATAATTTTGGAATGCAGTGTTGATGCACAGGTTACGGAATACAGCAGTGATGAACAGGTTTGGAATGTGGTGGTGATGCACAATTTCGGAATGTGGTGGTGATGCACATTTTTGGAATGTGGAGATGGCATGCAATTTCGGAATGCAGCAGTGACAAAATTTCAGAATGCAACAGTGAAGCACTTGTTCAGACTGTGGCGGTGATGCAAAGGTTCAGAATGTGACAGTGACACACAGGTTCAGAATGCGACGATGAGGCACAATTTCGGAATGCGCCAGTGACGCATAGGTTCGGAATGTGGCAGTGACGCACAGGTTCAGAATGCAGCAGTGACACACAGGTTCAGAATACGGCAGTGACACACAATTTCGGAATGTGGAAGTGATGCATAATTTTTGGAATGCGGTGGTGACGAGCAATTTCAGAATGCAACGTGGTGACACCATTTCAGAATGCAGCAGTGAAGAACAGGTTTGGAATGTGGCGGTGACACTCAGGTTCGGAATGTGGCGGTGACGCATAGGTTTGGAATGCGGCAGTGACACACAGGTTCAGAATGCGTCAGTGACACACAGGTTCGGTATGCAGCAGTGACGCACAATTTCAGAATGTGGCTGTGATGCACAATTTTGGAATGCAGTGGTGATGCGCAATTTCGGAATGCAATGGTGACACAATTTCAGAATGTGGTGGTGAAGCACAGGTTCGGAATGTGGCAGTGACACACAGGTTCGGAATGCAGTGGTGATGTATAGATTCGGAATGTGGAGTTGATTATATTTATTTTAGGGGGCGCGGCAGGCATAGCCCCCTGCATAAAAATATATAAGATGATTTTTTTATATACATGGAGTAAGCGACCATTGCTATTTGCGATGGTTGGTGTAATGTCCGTCGCCCTGTTCATGTCAGGCGGTTTTTGTGCTGCTCTTTGTGGTCGGTGCCCACTAGTAGTTGCCACCATCACATAAAACCGACTGGTTCAGGTGGAACTCGGACACCACTTTTGGGAAGAATTTCCTGTTAGTCCAAAGGACTATATTGCCCCTGTGGAAGATGATGTAGTTTGTGTCAGTGCAGAGTGCTTGAATCTTGCACACCCTTCTAGCCGAAGTGATGGCTACTAGGAAGACTGTCTTTTTATATGACATACTTCAAATCAGCTGTGGCCATAGGCTCAGAAGGAGGTTCCATGAGCTTGGCTATAAAAATACTCAGATTCCAAGGAGGGATGGGTTCCCTAACAGGGGGCTACAGATGCAAGAGGCCCTTAAAGAACTGCTTGAAAATGGGATGAGAGGCCACTGTTTTTACTTACCCGCTAATGTATATGCGGAAATAGCTGCTAAATGAACCGTTAGAGTAGCTGGCCTAAGGTTTGCAGGTGCAGGAGGTACTCCTAGAGTGTAGGCAAATCAGCCTGGAGGGTACTGATCTGCTTAGGAGCCAGGGATTGACACATTTCAAAATAGCATGGTAGTCCAGGACAACTGGCCTAGTCAAGAATGGTAGTTCCAGAGTTCCAAGTGCTAGTGCAGTACATTTAAAATGAACATTTTAAACCAACTTATGTAGAAATAAATTACATGGTGTGGCTGGGGTTGTATGGTAGTATGTCATATAGGATGGATGTAGATGTAGAAGAACCGTGTAAGTCGGGAAAAACAATACGTTTCCATCCAATTCCTATACTTTCTTTTCCCACTGTTACCACAGCAGGCCCAGGGTGTGTGTGTGGGCAGGCAGAAGTCTGTTTTAGAAGAGACTGGATAAATGTTTCAGAATTAGTTTGAACTGAAGGCCATCAAGAAGCCGTCTGTGAATGCCACATGACTGTCATTAAGGGGTAGAGTGACTAGACTGAGGACAGGAAGAAGATGATGATGGAGCAGGAGTACTTGCATCAGGATCATCAGGTGAAAAAAACAGAAGCTGTGGCACCAACAGCAGATGTAGCAGCAGCAACAGCATGCCTACGAACATGTCTAGTTCCTGGACCAGAGAGCAGCCAGTGGTTAACTGTAGAATCAGGATCAAATTCATGCAGTTCAGGACCTTCTACTACCGCTATCTGCAGGAGGGGCTGTAGTATGTCATCAATAAGCTGTGTCCTTATTTTTGTTTTGATTAGGTTCTGAATAGAAAAAAATCTTTCACACTTTGCAGTTGAAACACTCATAGTTATTAGTATTTCGACTAAGTCATGAATAATGTGCCCAATCTGTGGTGGTTTTTCTTTTAGTAATCTTACACAGACCTGCAAATAAGGCTTGTCAGCTAAAGATTTAAGCAGCATTTTAAGTGCAGCATACTCAGACTTCATATGCTCCTGCTGCTCGTCCGTGAAAAAAATCAAAGTATTCAACCAGGTTTGCCAGTTCAGAGGTCCCAAACACCACTAGCTGGTCTCTTGGCAGATCAAACTGCTTGAAATCTAAACAGCTGAACCATTATCGTCTATTAAAGTCTGCAGCTGTATATCTCTTACAAAATTGACTTCTGGGCAGTTGCCTCTGCATGGAAAAGGAACAGTCCCCTTATCCTTCCTTCCCCTCTTTGACACAACATACTCCATACATTTCTGTTCAAGTCTGTAATGGCTAAGGAAAGTTGCATGTATTTCCCTGATGTTTTCAGCTCTGTAAGCTGGAGTTGGCAGCTCTCAACAAGTTGTGGAACTTCCAGTATTACTATGTCAACTCTTTGAAACTGGAGTGACAAGTTTTTAAGTATTGGCAGGAAATCTTGTAGTATATAAAGGAATTTTACAAACTGCACACTCTGTACTTCTTTTAAGAGGGCCTTTGTTCTAGAACTTTCATTATCATCATCATCAGCAGCAGAAGATGCATGTTCTAGGTGTTGAGCGACACTGGGTAGGTTAACCTGAACTGCATGAACTGATTGTGACCTACTGGCAAGCCATCTCACTTGTTTTATAGCACTAAAGTGAACAAGATCAGTATCCATGACATTAGCAATTTCTTTTAGCTCTCTCAGTTTTTTGGGACTGTAAAAATAAAACTTAAATATTCCTTTGAAACTACTTTCAAGTTTGATACAAATGGATTGTTTTAACATATCGAGAACTGCCAGCTCTAACTTATGGGCAACACAGTGCATCGCAACTATTTGAGGACAGTGTTCCCACAGCTTTGCTATGGTTCCTCCTCTTTCGCCCATCATGACAAAGGCCCCATCCAAATTTGCTGAAATAAGGAGCGGCCCTGGATTGTGAACATTTTGTAGGTTACTAAGGGGAAGATTTTCCAACTCCAGTGCAGTCGTTATTGCGTGAAATACACCTTCTGCATGTGCATGTTCCAGTGGCACAGCTTGAATAAGCAATGTGCATACCTGTTTTGAGTTTGGGTCAACAAACCACAGGAAAACATTTTCCCACTCAGTTATACTGGAATCTGTACTACCGTCAGCAAGAATGGTCACATATTTAACACCAGAAAGAGCCTGCATGTGGGTTTGGGATATAACTGCTGATATAGCACCACAAAAGTCTGTGGCTCGCTTATCATTGGTATAATTAGAACCAAGCTTTATTCCCTTTTTTTCCTGCAGTTCACAGAACCACTCCATGTCCAAGAAAGGGTGCAGATTTTTGGCAGTGGAGTATGCTGTGTTGAACAGGTGTCGCACCTTGACCTTAGTGCCCTCATCTAACTGCGTAAATGCTTGATACAGTGGGGACTCAGTGATATCAAAATGTACTGCACACTGACCACTGTCTGCAATATGCTGAGTCATACACAGCACATGCGGATTGGGCTTGTCATGTGCACGTAGTGACTTTATCCTAAAATTATTTGAGCCAGTGGCAACACATTAGGTTTCTTTGAAAAGGCTGCTACTGCAATAGTTGGATATTTTTTTGCACACTGTGCAATATATCAGTTCTTTTTTCCATCATATTTCAGCCACTCATAAATGGTTACCCAATGCCTTTGAAACAATCTGGCCCTATTCTCCTGACCGTATTTATCTTTATTTGGCCTCTCATCCTGCTCATCGAGCACTAAAGTACATTTCGTAGGCAGTGGATATGAACTTTCAGTTAAGGTTCCATTGCTTAATTCAGCACACTGATCAGCAGTTATATCCCCTGACGCAGATATAGACTAATTTTCATTGTTATGATTACTCTTATCTGCATTAGACTCAGGGGTGGATTGTGTTTCTTTTTTCAGGTGGTGTGTTGCTGCTGCTAGTACTCGTGAGGCTACTGACACAGAAAAAAAAAAAAAGAGTCTGCTGCTTTCCACTCCTCTTCTGCATATTGTTGCACTTTATTTTTCCCCAATGATAATAAAATATATTTCACCAGTCACTGTGCGGTGTGAGTTTCTTGGGTGCCGGAGTTAAATAGCTGGACTGAGTTTGGGTTGAGGGGGTTCAATCCGGGCTGGCCAAGTAAGACAAGGACTAGTAGTTCTAGTATGAGAATGAAATGCTTATCTGCAGCTTAGCCTTTACATATAGATATCTTTTTAGTCAAAAGTGTCTTGAAAGTTGTAATTGTGCAAACAAGGGAAAGGAAGACAGCCAGTTATGCAGGAACACAGTTAGACCAGGACTCAGGACTAGGGCAGTACCACACACACTGTTCTCAACTAGCAATCAGGTAAGTACAGTCACACAGATTAGAGGTCAAGGTCACCCTTTATTTTTTGTGGCCCTAATTATTTTCCTTCTTGCTCTCTTGCAGCTGTTGTACAAATGTGCACATTTAGCACACAGGTTGGCCCAAAGGCCGAGCCTACGACAGTGCAATGTGTTGATTCTTTTTTCCCTTGGCACTTGTTTTTCTTTACATTTTAACTACTTCTCCTTACTTTTTCCCTGTAGCGGACATAGAGGCAGTACACACAGAGTGCACACACACCTCCCTATGGCTGACTGCCGGTTGCTCCGTCACGTGGGTAGCTGATTGGGAGTTCTTAGTAGTCTACTAGTCCTCAATTTTTTTCCAGTAGCCACAGACAGAGTGACCATACAGGCTAAGGCTACAAAAGTCAGGACAAGGACAGAATGAGTAAATGTGCAGAAGCCAGAAGGAGAGTGCTTTTACTTTTTCTTATTTTTACTGGTTAGCTTCAAACAGTGCAGTAAATCGGGTCAAATAAGTAGAGTCACTTGGCTTCTCTTCACTCACTGTCACAAAATAAAGACACACCACCCCCTTAGATAGCAGGGAATTAGTGGTGTTGTTTAACAGCTGTTAATATCCTGCTTTTATTTTCTTTTTATTTATTTGGGCAATTATTTTGGTGGGTACACTAACACTTCACTTCTGTCATTTTACTTTCTGTTGGTGGCAATAACAAGAATGCTCTAGTCTCGCTCCTGA
Source organism: Neoceratodus forsteri (assembly GCA_016271365.2). Lineage (NCBI taxonomy): Eukaryota > Metazoa > Chordata > Ceratodontiformes > Ceratodontidae > Neoceratodus > Neoceratodus forsteri. The sequence goes on from JADMNL010000033.1 coordinate 85,018,063, forward strand.
TTTCTACTTCTCTTCCTTTCGCTTATGCTGCTGTGTAGTGTGATGTCCACAGTCCTATTCTTAGTTATTTCCTTTTTTGGGGCAAGCTGAGTAGTTAGCTTACTTCTACGTTCTGCCAGGTGACAACAACTAATTTGGCAACACAAGAACAAAGACTAAAACACAAAAGCCCATCATAATTGCTCTGATGCTCTTGGCTTTTACACTGTACTGCAACTTTTATTGTTCTTATTTTCTCTGTATTTGCTCAATAATGGGTGCAATTAGTTAGTTACACACCTCTGCCCTTTACTTTCTTTCTGCGGAAAAAACGGCAAGTTTGGCACGCAAGTGCAACACAGAGAATTAGAAAGCCTTCTCCTTTACTGCTGTGCTACTGCTAGGCTGAGGTCAGGTCAGGGCTGACTCATTCCTTTCACACCTCTCTCACTCCCAATACAGCCCAGCCCACAAAACACTACTTTTGTTAGGCTCCGCTTTTTTATTTTATATAGAATCTTTTTTCTATTTTTGTTTGTCTTTTTAACAAGTCAGCCGGCTAAACGACACTGGGCAGGTCAGGTCACAGTCACCCTACTCCTAGTTTCCACACAACATCCCCGTAGTCTCTTCTCCACTCCTCCTTCAACTGCTGCTAGACTAGTGACTTGCCTCTTAACCTGTTCTTATTTTATTTTTTTATTCAGTTAGTTACACGTCACGTCCACTCTTTTTTCTTATTACTGCTTACATGGCTGCACTGCAGTGCAAACTGCTGACGTGGCAATTCAGTTAACGCACACACACAATCCCAAAATTAGATCTCCAGCCACTCCAAACAGACTGCCCTGAAATACTGTTCAATTCAAACTGCTGTGCTTTGCCCTGTTTCAGTTGCCTTTTATTTTCTCTCAGATCAATGTTTGTCCCTCTCCTCAATGTTGTTATCCAACACAGACAGTACTGACTCCTACTTCAGTTCACAGTAGTTAGGACAAGAAAACCAGCTTGACAAAAACAATTAAACACCTCTCCTTGATTTTACTTTGTCTTTTTCTTCCAAATTTTAGCACCATACTAACTGTAGTCTAGAGAGAGTCACCGCGGGTTCTCTTCAGAGACAAAATGCCAAAAGGCAGAGAAATCCTTGTTTTACTTTCTTTTTTTGTTTATTTTGGTAATGTGTCCCCTTGACTCCAACTGCATTGCGGTCTCTCCTGAGTCTCCTTGAGTTTGTCCGAGACTGTCCGACCACGAGTCAGCAACCCCCCCCGGCCCCCAAAACTAACTAATCTCACAGCAGTACAAAAAAAATGCTCCTGTTATTTTTAATGTCCCTTTAGTTTGTTCCTCGCTCAATCAAAAAAGAGATACAGAATATTTAACTCCCTATACGAGTATTTAGTTTATTTGTAGTCGACTAGGTGCACTGCACATAGAAAATCACTCCATCTGTTACAACAGACTGAAAGAAATGGTGCTGAGAGCTAGTCTCCTGCTCTGTCCCCGAGAACCTTCCACCCCTGCCAGCACCGCGACCAATTCCCAGGACTGACAGGTACTCTCCCATATCGATTTGATGACTCACCTGTCAGTCCTGGATCATTCGAAGCTGTTCTGCTGCTTTGATGGGTACGATCGTGGAGGTCCTTGCTTGCTACTGCACGCTGCGTCGCTGCCGCTACAACAAGTCCTCAATCCCAGTGGCTTCTCTCACTGTCTTGACCTAATGCATCCATGTGATTGCAGTCTCAGTGCCTAAGTGACACACATAGACCCAGCTTGACGGGCAACACCAGCAGCACCTAGTGGTGGGACAACACACATCAGTCAAGCAGAAATGTTTAAAAAACAACTTCTATGTTGGTCGTCCGGTGGACAAGCAACAACTGAACCTCTGCTTGTTCAAATGTAAATTCTTGTAGCCTGGGATGTCGGACTATGGGATTTGTCGATCCCTGTTAGGAGCACACCATTGGGGGAAGATGGATGGGCTGTTTGATGGACAAGGCCAAAAGCTGGGAGTACCAAGGCTGTCTGGCCTAATCTGGAACTATCAGGATCACGGTTGCTGATTGGCTCCTCAGTTTCAGAAGGACTTGGAGCATCAGAGGAAGTGGAGGGAAGGTATACAAAAACGTCCCTTTCCAATCGAGAAACAGTGTGTCCATGGGAACCATGCCCAGTGCTAAGGACCTGCAGCAGTAGAGAGGAGGTGAAAATTGTCTTTGGATGCGAACAGGTCTCTATGAGGTGTTCCCCATCTCCTGAAGATTGTGGACAGCACCTGTTTATTCAGAGACCACTCGTGAGGAGCCTGGTTCATCCTGCTGACGGAGTCTGCCAGGGCATTGTCCTTCCCCACGAGGTGGATTGCTGGCAGTTGCATGTCCAGTGAGTACACCAAACTCCAAAGTTTAATTGCTCCTGTGCACAGCTTTGAAGACCTTGTGCCACCCTATTTGTTAATATAATACAAAGAAGAAGTGGTTAAGCCTGCTTGCTGTGGAGAAGATCTCTGTAAGTTTTGCTATTGTTTTTAAAACTACAGGAGAGAAAAGTTAGTTAATTCTACTTGCTGTTAAAGGAGTTAATGTGTAGAGGATTTTTGTAAGTTTTGATATATATTTTTTTTAATTTAGCTTAAAGTGGAATTTAGCTTAAAGGTTTCTGTGGCTGGAGTGACTGTAAAAGTTTCTGTGGCTGGAGTGACTGCACAGGGCATGCTCAGACTTGCCCACCCACATAGCCTTTAAATTCTGAGTGAGTCATCAAACTGCAAGAGAGAAGGAGTGGTTAAGCCTGCTTGCTGTGGAGAAGAGCTCTGTAGGTTTTGCTATTGTTTTTTAAAGCACAAGAGAGAAGGGTTAGTTAATTATACTTGCTGTTAAGGGAGTTAATGTGTAGATGATTTTTGTAAGTTTTGATGTTGTTTTACTTTTTTTTATAATTTAGCTTAAAGTGGAATTTAGCTTAAATGTTTCTGTGGCTGGAGTGACTGTGAAAGTTTCTGTGACTGCACAGGGCATGCCCAGGCTTGCCCACCCACATAACCTTTAAATTCTGAGTGAGTCATCAAATTGCAGGAGAGAAGGAGTGGTTAAGCCTGCTTGCTGTGGAGAAGATCTCTGTAAGTTTTTCTATTGTTTGTTATACTACAGGAGAGGAGGGTTAGTTAATTCTACTTGCTGTTGAGGGAGTTACTGTGTAGAGAATTTTTGTAAGTTTTGATATTGTTTTACTTATTTTTAATTTAGCGTAAAGTGGAATTTAGCTTAAAGGTTTCTGTGACTGGAGTGACTGTAAAAGCCCTCCCACCCACCTGTTCCACAAGCCTTTCTTAAATACTGAAATACCAGTGGGGGTTGGGCTTGAAGGCTGTGAGGGAGGAGCCTGTGGAGCTGCAAACTGACTTGAGCCCTCAGAGCAGGTCAGAAAGGAGGAAATGAGGAACAGCCATATGAGCCAATCCTTAAAAATACATAAATATATATAACTTATGAATAGGTCTATAGTCCTTATGAGTAGGATTGTGGTTTCCAGTTAGTACCGTAGTTGGCTGTCTTATGCTGCATGCAAGGGCATCTGGGATTCAAATTTCTGTTAGCAGCTAGGCTAGGATTAATTAATTCTACTTGCTGTAGGAAGAGTTAGTGTGGAGAGGCTGTATAGGTAGTGTGGGCCATGGGTAGGATTGTAGGGTGCAATGGTTGTGGGGCAGCAATGCGGACGAACATACTGTGGAGGCTGTGAGGGTGCCCAATATGCCACAGGCTAAGGAGGCTCGAGGAAGAGGTTCAGTGGCTTGGCAGGGAGCTGGGGAGGTTGAGGGATGAGGGGAGGATTGCATTGGTAGGAGGGCTGACATCTGAGAGTACTGTGGGGGCACCACAAAGAAGGAACAGTGAGTCAAGGGAGGGGTCAAGGGGATGGGGCAAACTAGCCAGGAAGCCAGCTGATGAAGGGTGGACTCTAGCAGGATCTAGAAAAAGAGGAGCAGCAGTAGGGAGAAGAAAACACACAGTAAGGCAAAGGGGGCAGGGAACATGTTTGCTTTACTAGCAACACATGGGAAAGAGGATGCAGGAGGAGACTGCACAAGGGATAGCACTCACAAAGAGGAGGGAGTGAGGGGAATTAGTGGAGAGACTGAGCAAGGTGTGGCAGGGGAAGGAATAATACTCAGAGAGGTGAGGAGAGAGAGGGAGGCTGGCAGTCAAACAGGAGGAAAGGGAGGGGTCTCAATTGAGAGGGACATGGGGGAAAGACACTGGGGCACATGGTAAAAGCACCATCCTGAGTGGACCCAGAAATGAGAACCTGGGTGGGGTGGGGGGTGGCAATGAGCACAAGGAAAGGAGGGCGTGTGTACTGGTGTTGGGGGACTCCATACTCAAGGGAATCAGATGGGGCAGCAAGGGGGAGTGGCACAGTCGCATATGGGTAGAGTCCATACCAGGTTTAAAGGCAGGACAGGCAATCCTAAGGTGTGTAAGGAAGAATAGGAGGAAACCACACATTGTGGTACATGTGGGGCCAAATGACCTAGTAGGGGAAAATGATGGAGGTAACAAGGGAGAGGATTGAGGAAGTGGGAAGGTTGTGCGAGGAGACTGGGGAGTCTGTGGCCTTCTCCGAGGTGCTCCCAGTACCCTGCGCAAGCACAGTGAGAAAGGAGAGGATTAGGGAGTTGAACACATGGTTGGTAGAATGGTGCCGAGCTAAGGGGTATGGGGTTGTGGGTGGCTGGGGCAGTACAATCTGTTTGCAAGGGATAGGCTGCACCTGAGTGGGGAAGGGAAGGAAGTATTGAAGCAAAGACTGGGGAGGTATATTGCCACAAAGGTTGATTTAAAGTAGATGGGGGGATGGCAAGTGGACAACACGTAGGCAGGGATCCGATAGAGTGGGGTCACAGCCTACCCCCAGGCTAGCAGAGAAGGACTTGGGGCGGCCAAAAAAGGAGGGAGTAGAAGGGAGGAGATGGAGGCCAGTGAAGGGAAGAGGGCAGGATAGAATGTGGTCTCGTTGAATGCAAGAAGCCTAGAAAACAAATCAGCTGAGCTACAGGCACTCTTAACAGTGTGGAGGGTGGATATTGCAGTTTTCACAGAAACATGGGCAACTGAACACTGGGACTGGAATCTGGCAATCCCAGGATACAAATTATACAGGAAGGACCGTAAGGGGGGGGGGGATGGCAGTCTATGTGAGGGATGGGATCAAATGCACAAGGGATGAGGGGGAAGAAAGGAGAAAGGCTGCAGTTCCTAGACTCAAGGGGTAGGAAACTGAGGTTTGGGGTGGTATACAGGCCACCGTCCCAGTCTGAGAAGCCTGACAGGGAATTAGCGGGACAAATCAGACAGGTATGTAGAAAAAGGAAGGTGGTCATCGTGGGAGATTTCCACCTGCCAGGGGCTGACTGGAACATTCCGGTCACCTCCAGTTCTAGGGAGCAAGTGCTCCTGGATGCAATCCAGGAGGGTCTCCTGACAGTTGATTAGTGTACTTACTAGGTTAAAGAACACTTTGGATCTGGTATTGTCGAATGGGGAGGCAGTAAGAGAAATAAAGGTGGAGGACCCACTAGCCGACAGCGATCACCAAACAGTGTGGCTTAATATCACGATGCACCAGAAGACATATGAAGACAGACTGAAGGAGCTTAATATGTATACCCTAAAGGAAAGAAGGGAGAGGAGGGGGGACATGATAGAAACTTTCAAGTACCTCAAGGGAATCAACAATGTCCAAGAGGGTAGTATCTTTTGGAAAAGAGATGTGCAAGAACAAGGGGGCAGAATTTGAAGATAGAGGGGGGATGGCTCAGAGATAACGTGAGGAAGTATTTTTTCAGAGAGGGGGTTGTGGATGCATGGAATAGCCTTCCTGAGGAGGTTGTGGAGTCAAGAACAGTGGGGGAATTCAAGAATGCATGGGACAGACATAAGGCAGTCCTATGGGGGGGTAGGAGGAAGCAGGCTGTTGGTTAACTAGGATCTGCAACTTATCGATCAGGTAGGAAAATGGGCAGACTAGGTGGGCCAAGCGGTCCTTATCTGCCATCAAATTCTATGTTTCTATGATGTGCAGGGAGCCAGAGAACTCAGTTTCTCGGGTGGTAAATTTCAGGGGGGTGGACTTTAGGAGGATGCAGGAAGTACAGAAAGGGGAAACTGGATGGTATAAGGCAGGAGATGACGCAGAGCAGAAATGGGATCTTATTAAACGGGGGATTACAGAGGCAACAGAAGCCTGCACCAAGACACAGCGTAAGAGGAGCAGAGCAAGAAAACCATGCTGGTTGAACAGCAGGTTGTGGAGGTGGTGAGGGCAAAACGAGTGGTGCACCAGAGGCATAGGAGGACCGGGAAGGAAGTGGACAGGGAGGAATATGCAAGATGGTCCAGGGAGGTGACCAGAAAAGTGAGAGAAGCCAAGGTCCAGAGGGAGCTGAGATTAGTGCAGGGAATTAACGGGGAAAGGGGGGAGACTTTTTCAGATACATCAGGGAGAAAAAGAAGTGCAAGGAGACAATAATAAAGATAAAAAAGGGTGGGGAGTGAACGGCAAAGGGGGAGGAGCAGGCAGAAGCACTGAATGAATACTTTTGCTCAGTGTTTGTGGAAGAAAAGGGAGGACTGCTACCACCATGGGCAGGAGGGTGGGGAAAAGGGAGAGGAGGTGACAGATGGAAGAACTGAGGCAAGCAGAGTCCTAGAGGGACTGAGAGCACTGAAGGTAGACAAGGCACCAGGGCCGGATGGTCTCCACCCTAGGGTGCAGAGGGAGATGGCGGAGGTGTTGGCGGAGCCGCTGGCGGATCTGTACAGCACCTCACTGGAGTCGGGATGTGTGCCACTGGACTGGAGAATGGCACATGTAGTACCATTACACAAAAGCAGACCAAGGGATGAACCGGGTAATTATCGTCCGGTAAGTCTGACCTCCATAGTGTGCACCCCCCCAAATCAGCTCCAATTTGAAGTTAAGAATCCTAAGTGGGTGGGGGGGGTGCAACCCCTCCCGTGTGGGAGGTTCTGCCCCTCAAAGAAAACACTCTTTTCTGTCCAAAACCAGCAGGCGACTGCAAAATGCAATCGACCTGCCGGTTTCCCTGTCTGGTCGTTCAACAAAATTTTTGTCGACGACCAGTCGTGGACCCATTATCATCAACCCTGCCTCTACTGGGTTTATTTTCCTTGGGGCACACCAATATGAAAACTTTTTCTATTTAGAGGAACAAGCTTTCCTAGTAGCAGGTTTCCTTGAAACATTAAGCACCTTCAAGATTTCTGAGAAATCTAATCTAGAAAATTCTAACTCAAGAACCATGCCCCCAGGCATAGGGTCCTGGGGTTCAGGAATGTTATTCTGCCCCGGGACAAAGTCAACCAATTGTGACTGAGTGGCAGGCTGACTGGATTTTTGCCAGACAGGACCAGGAGCACCGAGTGCCAGGCCTGTCTGCCCACTCTGGAGCCATCATGATCACTGTTGCAGGTTCCCTCCTGAGTTTCAGGTGTACTGTGAAAATGGTGGGAAAGCATACAGAAACTTCCCTGTCCAGTCCAGTACCAGGGCAGCCCTCTGGGGCTGTTTCTCTGGCTGGTGGTCTACAACACAACTGAGGGAACTGATAGTTCTCCCAAGGTACAAAAAAATCTATATTGGGAGTGCCCCACCTTCTGAAAACTGTGGCCAGAACCTGCTGGTTTAAGGCTCATTCGTGATTGCCCTGATTCTGCTTAGGGCATCTGCCAGGACATTGTCTTTGCCTGGCAGATGCACCGCAGATAGGTTTGCTTCTAAGGAATATGCCAAGTCTCAGATCTTCATTGCTTCTGTACACAGTTTTAAGGATCTTGTTCCTCCCTGCTTGTTTATGCAGTACATTGTTGTGGTGGTGTCTTTCCTGATTTGGACAGTTTGACCCTGTAGCCCAGTTGCAGCCTGGACATGGGGGAGGGGCAGATCATCTTATTCAAATTTCCCATGGCCTGGAATGCCAGGAAAAATTGCCACCTTTTTTGATATGTTCTCTGATTAGGGCATTTTATCTGTGCTATCTGCCTGCTCCTTTCTCTGTGCAGTAGGAGTGTCAGTGACATTACTCTCTTATAATCTCTTTTTGGCAGACACTGTTTCTAGTGCCTGCTCTAAGGCCATTTCATTTTTATTTTTGCCATCACTGGCTTCCGGGCTCCCCCTTTCAGACACCTTGATATCTGAAAAAATCTTTACCAAGCCTTTCTGATAGCAGTGCAACTTTGTCTTTTTTGTGTCCCCATCTACATTATTTGCTGCTATACATGAGAAGATGGACCCTTCTAATTTGTGCTTTCCACCATCGTTGAGAACACCTTCAGAGCCTTTTTAATTATTTTTAGGTGACACAGAAGTAGACTGGCATGTTTCTTTTTAAAATTTTTACCCTGTTAAATAAGGTTTGGGGGCAAAAAATATGACAAGACTTAATTTACAAAGTCACGTTGTGGACCTAAACACTAAACAAAGCTTGTGACAGTCTGCTCTTGCCAGAAGATGGAAACAATTTGTACAATTTTCCGATGGTTCACAAGGTCTCTCTCTGACATACCAATTCGAGAGAACCTTGAAAAAACCAAAACTATTCCCCCCAAAAAATGCAGTACAAGAGTCCAAAAGTACTCTGCAAAAGGTCAGACTGTGGCTCCTGTAACAAGAACCGATTAAGGTGAAAGGACACAAACAGAAACACAGAATTTGTCAGCAGATAAGGACTGCTTGACCCACCCAGTCTACCCATTTTTCCCTACCTACAGTATCACCGTAGACCTTACTTCATCTTCAGCTCGTTTTTCTTCACACCATTTCTCTTCACTAAGATCTTCTTCTGCATATCCCATGCATTCTTGAACCCCATCACTGTTTTCACCCCACCACCTCAACTGGTAGGCTGTTCCACAAATCTATTATCCTTTCTGTGAAGAAGTACTTCCACACATTTCTCCTGAATCTAATCCCCCTTCAGCTTCACAGCAAGTCCCCTTGATCTTGTGCATCTTTTTGGTCAGAAAAATACTTTCTTTCTGTACTATATTTATTCCTGTGAAGTATTTAAATGCTTCTATCATATTCCCCTCTCCCTTCTCTCTTCCAGGCTGTACATAATGAGTTCCTTCGTAGGGCTTGTGATGCGCAACCCACACCACTTAGTTGTTCTCCTGTGGACCACCTCCACATTGTCTTTATCCTTCTGGAGATGTGGCCTCCAGAACTGTACACAGTATTGCAGAACATGCCTACCTAAACGAGCTTAAGTACTCCACTGAGTGGCAAGATTTCTACCTGGCCAAAACGATTACGTCAGCTTACAATATCTTCTACAACATTCTATCAAGGGCCCTTAATAAGTATGCTCCCCTTATTAAAGTTCGAACTAGGACCAAAACCTGTAAATGGTTCACCCCTCAGATCAAGTCCTTGCTTCTAGAAAGAGATAAGCTCTGGAAAAAGCATGCAGACTGCACACTGCAGAGGATTGGAACCAGTTCAGGAGACTACGAAATTTATGTACCAAAACAATCAGAGAATCGAAGGCCACCTTCTTCAAATCCGAACTCGACTCTGCCACAAAGAGCCCAATCAAGCTCTGGAACACAATCAGTGATCTGCTAGGCCACTCCCCAAGAAATTCACTCCGACCAAGATCACCTCTGGCAACTTGACTATAAACGAAAAGATGGATATACTTGCGCATTCAATAACCACTTTGCTGCAGGCATGGCATTTGATAACTCCCCTGCAAACATACTTGGCTCCCAGACTGCCAGCCAACTGCCTGAAACTCTGATAGCTCGCCACCTTTCTCACTTCAACCTGCCACACTGAAAGAGGTGGGGGACCTCTTGCTTCAGTTGGATACTAGAAAAAGTGCTGGGGCCGACTCCTTGACCCTTACTTCCTAAAAATTGCCTACATACTAGCAATACCCGTCACCCACCTTTTAACTTATCCCTGTCTCAGGGCACCTTACCACCTATATGGAAGACAGCACATGTCATACCACTGTTCAAATCAGGTGACCGTGGCGATCTCAATAACTACAGGCCAATTCCCTCCTTCGGTCCTGTCCAAGCTCCTAGAGAAAATTGTAAATGCACAGCTGAGGACTCACCTTGAGTCTAGGGAACTGCTAAATCCTATGCAGTCAGGTTCAGAGCTAAACATAAGCTATCTCAGCCTACACAAGTTACTAATGACTGGGAGCGTAATCTTGAGAGCAAAAACTTTATTTGTGCTGTTTTCCTTGATCTAAGCAAGGCTTTCGACACCGTCGACCTGAATCTGCTCCTCTCGCCTTCAAACCATAGGTGTGGACCCCTCCTCTCGCGTTGGTTCACTGACTATCTTACAGGCGCCTTCAACAAGTTAAAGCCAAGGAGGCCTGTCCCCTTAAAACTCTGCAAGAGGGTACCTCAAGGTTCTATATTAGGGCCCTTACTTTTTGCAATCTATATTAATAACATCGACTACTGTATAAAAGAAGCCAACATCCATCTGTTTGCAGATGATACAGTTCTCTACGTGATCGCCCAACACCTGAAGCTGCCCGCAATGACCTACAGTCAGAATTCAACCTTTTGCAAAGCCAACTCCTCCACAAAAGCTACTCCTTAATGCCAAAAAAACTAAAGCGATGGCCCTCTCTCCTTTTACCCGTACAGCTAACCCTGTGTCCAGTGGGACAGTTCCCCAAATTACCACAGTTCTAGGTGAAAAACTAGAATTTGTTACAAAATTCAAGTATCTGGGAGTTTGGATAGACCAAAGTCTCTCCTTCATTGAACATATCGAGGACTTGTTAAAACGACTTCGGCAAAGGCTTGGACTGTTTTTTAGAATCAGCCAATTTCTCACCAGAGATGCCAAGAAATAACTGGTCCAATCCATTTTCCTATCATTGGTTGATTACGCTGACTTCCTCTACAGCCAATGTCCCAACTCTTACATGGCTAAACTGGACACACTCTACCATCGAGCACTGAGGTTTTATAACGGGACTCCCCTTAGACACTCATCCTGCACCCTATATGCGGCAGTGGGATGGACATCACTAAAGTTCAGGCACCACAGAACGCCTCTCTGGACCTATAGAGCCATCTCTAATAAGCTGCCTTACTATATCTCCTGCTGTCTTCCCCTGAGTATAATTGGGAAATCTGGCTAGAGATTACTCAGCTATTACACTTAAAGTACCCAAAGCAAAATCCCCTTGACAGGACAGCCATAAGCCGTGCTACCTACCTTATGGAACGATCTACAAAAACCCTCAAATTAAGCACTCTAATCGGTATAAATGCTTTCAAGATGCTTTATTTCCATACAATCAGAGAAGTATGTAACTGCTTCACCCTCAGACCCAGTACCGGTGTCTGCACTGGTATATAATACGCCTAGACCCAATTTTAAGTACTGACCCCCAGCTTGCTCCTCACTAGCCTAATTGTTCTCTCTTATCCCCTGTCTTATCAACACTAGCCCATCCATCCCCTTATTCTTCCTTTACCAACCTCGGATAGGAGCTCACTACCCTGGGTTGTGACATCCTACCATGCCCCGTACTTTATAGCATTCAATCCCGGGGCTCACACATACTCCTTTTCTCCATCCATCTTCTCTACATCCAGCTTTACCAACTCCTTTCTGTGCACCGTGCCCTCCTAGCCTTTCTCCCCCTACTTCCCTCCCTCTCTTCCCCACCTTCACCTCTACCTGGTGTATATTTTTATTTTTTTCTTCCGTTACTTCCTCCTGCAACCTTAGATAACCTGCTTTATCTTCCTATAGACACTTCTATGTATGTAAATACCGTGTAATCTGTACAATATCTGTATAATTCTATGTACATATGAACTTTTTTTTTTCTTCTCTGTAAAGAGTATTATCTGTATTGCCTTGTAAATACTTGTGTTGACCTGTATATACAATTGTTCATGCTCCACCCAGGTCCATCTTGCAAATGAGCTTCTGCTCAACGATGAACGCCTGGTTAAATAAAGACTTGATTGATTGATTGATTGAGTATTCTAAGTGAGGTCTTACCAATGATCTACACAGAGGCAGCACCACCTCCCTCTGTCTGCTGCTGATACCTCTCCTTATGCACCCCAGCATTCCACTAGCCCTCCCAACTGCCTGTTGCGTTGCCTGGACACCTTCAGGTCGGCAGAGATTATAACCCCTAGGTCTCTCTCTCTTGCTTCTTTGCAGAAATAGAAAGTGAAAATGCTCCGTTCTCTGTAAACTGAAGTTAAAAATAGTAAACCACTGATAATAACAAAAGAAGAATGCGGTTTAGTAGCCAAATAGACAAAAATAAAAATGGTAACCACGTAAGATAGTCTCCAGTACCTGGGACTTAAACAGGAACCGGAAAAACTGTAATTTACTGAAAATCCTAACTAAATGCAGAGTAATAAAACAAATAAAAAAAAAAAAACGAATAAAATACACTTTCTAAAACAAACTGCAAAGTAAAGACCCCAACTGGAGAACCTAACATTATCAGAATTCATTATGGGGTGACTGTTCTCTTCAGGCAGAGAAATAGAGCTGACAACTGGCCAGTGGGAGTGGATGCAGAGGCTGAATCTACATTCCAAATTTTGTTTTTTTTTTTGTTATACATTTTCTATGCCTGTCCCTTAGCTGGGGGTGGTGTACCTATGGTTCCCCCCCATCCATCCTGCTATCTCTGCAGCCGGCGCCTCCATCGCAGCCAGGAGCTCAGAGAGACCCCTATGTCTCGCCCCTCTCTAGCCACATCGCAGCAGGTACATAACCTTCACGCCGCGGAAGACCAGGGGGCAGGCACACCAGGGGAGCTGCTGTGGGTGCGACCAACATGGCAGCACCAGATCCAACTGTCATCACGGATGGGGACTGACTTGATTTTTCCTGTGTGTTTCCTCCTCCACGGCGCAGCCGTGCAATGACACCAAGGACTCTCCATGCGCGTGACCGTACCCAGCAAGTCCAGCATCAGCCTGCGTCGACCACCACAGAGGACCCCGGCTTTCCAACAGCGCCTAGCTGCCACCAAGAGCCAGTACAACCGCGGTCGATCCCTCTCACCCTCCCCGGAGAAGGAGAGCAGTCCTTGAGACTCTCGATCCTCCCCTCCAGCACCCAAGGTCACTTCTGACCCCAGGTCGCTGGTGTGGCATGAGGTGTGGCATCCTGCGTCTCAACCCTTAACACCACCGGGCCCCAAATTCTAAAATTTGCATAGGTTCTATCTCAATGGCTACACTCTTGGCTGAGATGATTGTATTAAGTGTAAACATTTAAGTGAAGGATTCCAGGGGTTAGAAATTACACTTTTAATCAACCAGCTGGAGAACCAGCCATTACCACAGTTCACTATGGGATGACTCCTCCCTTCTGGCACAGAAACAGACCTGAGCAACGGCCAGAGTGGAGCATGGATGTGGAGTTTGAACCTACATTCCAAATTCTAAAAATCTGCATAGGTTCTATCTCTGGGGCATCACTCTCAGTCGAGATGACTGCTAAAGTGTAAACACTAAGTGAGGGACTCCTGGGGTTAGAAGGGATCATAGTTTGCCCCTGAGGGAATAGCTGCTCAGTCCCTTCCATTTCCTGATCTGCGACTCAGATGCTGAGCTTCAACATTTTATGATGTATTTATAGGGAGAGTGTGGTGACATGCTCCGTTCAGTACTATCAAGTATCATTTTACAAGCTGATTTTATGATTTTGTGACTTATGGTAAAAATCTAAGCCAGGGTTCAACTAACAAGAGAAAGGAAAAAAATCTAGCACCATACACCGTCAGCTTCTGATGTCCTGGTACCTAAATTGGAAGTTGATGGTGCTGGATTTGTGTCTTTCTTTGGTTTACTCATTTATCTGTTTGCACATCCAGCATCGGGGCAATGTGCTTTGTATTTAACTAATAAGAGCCTTGTTTTTGGAATGCAAATGCTGCAACCACTACGGAGGGAAGGGGATTATAGCAGGGGCTGTAACTAAGGTGGGGGGAATATTCAAGCAGAGGCATAAAGTGTGTGTTTTGGGGAGGTCAGTTATTCAATAGAGAGAAAAGACACTGCACCAGATTTGGGTTACATTTCAGTTAAAAAACAGAATATGCCTTAATGGGATGGTGCCCCCGAACATCACCCTTCTTAATCCCTTGATGGAATGCACCCTGTATTGCCCGTTGTAATGAACAGATACACACACTCTCTCCATAGTGATTGACTCAGGAGCATTCCAACAAGGGATCTGGGGACTGTGGAACATTCCAGCAAGGGATTTGAGGAGACTGTGGAAAACATCGGACCACCGCTATTAGCGTAGTGCCCAAGTTACGCTACTTGCCCACTTGCAGCACACTCTACGCTACGTGGTCCTGTAGGCTTGATTAGTTTATTTGAGTTGAGGGGTTTTGCCTCTACCACGTTAAAATAAACACGGGGTGTGAGGACAGATAACCCCAACTCAAATAAACTGAAAAAAAAAACCCCAAAACCCCGAAATCAACAGTAAGCACGCGATGAAAGTAGCAGAGCGCAGCCACAGTAAAGCACAGCAAGTACACAATAAAAGTAGCGTAGCACAGCTACAGTTTAGCATTAATTACGCTATATTTGTAGATTTGCGCTACACTACTAGCAATGGTCCGATGTTCTCCACTATTGCCCATTCTGATTCCAGGTGTGTTCCACGTCCAGAAGGCTCTGCCCCCTTCCCTGCTTCCCCTAACATCAGTAATCTCATGCGTAGTTACCTCACTGATGTTGTGGTATAGGCAAATCTTTTGTTTCCAAATGTCACCTACAATATTAGTTTCAAAGTACTGGTATGTCACTAGGTGCATTCTTTCAGTATTACTTTTATTCTTGCAAAAAATGCTACGTTATATTGTTATTGTACAGGATGCAGGGAGTTGGGGAAGCATGGGGGATGGGTAGTTTTCATGCAGAGCTATCCATATTAGATACTCTCCATTCCTGCGACTAAACTTTCTAGACTACCCTGACCACAGTTAGCCCTCTTATACTGCAGATAACAGTATATAAACATTTCAGCTAATATTCACAACACCACACACTTCACATGTAGCACCACATATATTGCCAACATTTTTTAGGTTTAATTTAAATAAAATTAATACTAATTTAGCAACTGCTTCTAAAAAGAACAAATGTAAAAGCTGACAAGTAATAATTGTACATAGGTCTACAGAAATAACTGTCACTAATATTTTCTGTTGGATGGGCGTTCAGTAAAATAATTACATACAAACCTTGCAGAGTTCCTGCCTTTATTTTTATTTTCCTAAATATGTGAGTCATTTAACGTCGACTCAAGTTCCTATGCTTCCCGCACACCAGAGCGCCGACGCAGCCGAGCCCCCGCCCCTTTCTGATTGACTTCTTGATTGTTTTCAAAACGTTGGGAGCGGTGTGGCACGCGGCCGGCACCAGTTTCCCGCGCTCTTGTTTCCTCTCTACACTGCTGGGAGAGCACCGACCGAACTTGGGGGGGGACAAAAGACTTTCTTGCGAGTTTTGTGGCTGGCTCCGAGAGGCTGCGGTTTTTCTCTCGAGGAGGTTCCCGCTTCGATGTTGTTGGGGGTGGTTGGCTGGAGTCTGGAGACGGCCACATTTTCAAACGTGACAGCTGGCCGAAAATTAATTGCTTAAAATGAAAAAAGTATTTAGGAGCCTCCCAAGCATATAGATCAACAGAGTATTTTTTTAGAGTGGACGGGAAGTTTCAAGGAGGACTAAGGCCCATGAGCTGTATGCAGATAGTTTTTTTTTTAATAGTTTGTAGTGCATGATTACAAGCGGGGTTGTGTGTGGATTTTATTGCGCGACAGGGAGGCTCCAAATATAGGCCGCTCTCGTCTTCACTGCTCGACAAACGCAGCAAAGAAAATGGTACACGTGTTAACTGGGCATAGGCCTTAGACCGTGACTAACTCGCTGCACGAGCCCTACGGTTAAATGCAGCATCCGCTGTTAGCCACCTATAAAGACGCTAGCCCGCCAAGACTTCTTAAGTATTTCTTTGCTGCTTGACACAGCGTTCGAGAGTTTTTGCTAGTCGCAAGGTGTGCTTCTGGCTCACATCTATCCTATCTAATCCAGGCCTCCACAGAGGGCTTGATGCTCACTGAAAACAGGTTGGCAGGTCAACGCTGTCTTCGGCTAGAGGAGGCACCAGAGGCAAGCCGCGGCTGAAGCAGCCAAAATGGGACTGAGCGGAACGTTACGCCTTGTCGACCAGGAGGAGCTGGGCCGGAAGGTGAGATTGCATATGTCTTTGGTTAAAATGAGGTTTCATGTAGCCCCTCACCTCTACCTCCGAAACGGATTTCTGTGCGGGGAAACCGCAGTGCAGGCATGGATGGCGTGGTTCCCCTAGCTTGGACCACCCACCACGGGGGAGGCCGCAGTCTCGCGGTTCAAACTCTGCTAGAGGGGAGAGTCAGCTCACTGGTAGAAAGGGCTCAAATAAATCAAAATCTTCTTCCAGGCCCAAGATAGGGGCAGGGGAATATTTCTAAGACTGGGACTGGAGATTGAGAGCGCCATCACAAAGGGCCCCCTGCCCTCAACCAGGAGGGGAGTGATCGAGGTCCCAAGCAGAGGGTGGCCTCTTCTGTTAGTGACCCCAGCGATAGAAGCTTGTTTCAAACTGACCCTGAATCCAGCAGGAATGCTGATTCTGAGAAGAAAAGATAATATTCTAAAAATATGGCTAGACAATAAGGTCCCATTGTTACAAGAATGGAAACAAAGTTTATTAGAACTACTTCGAGTAGAAAAACTGGCTCTGTGTGTGTGAGAACAAGGTGGAAAATTCAGCAAAAGGAGGGGAACCCAGCACTCTAGTTTTATTGGAAGACAAAATATTATTAAAAAAAAAAAACAGGAATCATACACTGTACTACTAATCCATCTCAGTAGACCTAAACAAGCTACATGGAAAGGTTACCTATTACACTAATTTCTTTTTTCTCTCCCTTTTGTCTTTTTTACAAATCCACCATTCGCTACATCACTTACACACAAAGTATGCTATATCTTTTTTATTTTCTTTTTCAATTGGTTCTCTCAAGACATAATCTCTCATAAGGAGGAAATAGTCTAGCTAAGTGGAAATAATGGGGATATAGTAGAAGGAGAATTTAGACTCCTGACTCCAACTTATATGTTATCCATGGAGTACACATGCAGGTGGCAGTGTGGCTCAGTAGGTAGCGCATCCACCTTTGGACTAGAAGGTTGGTTACATCAGGATTGGTCTCATACCTGAGTGCAGTACCGGGGTGGTTGCTGTACGGGTATTCTGTCCTTTAAATGAGATGTTAAACCGAGGTCCTTTCTATAGAACAGTAATCTAAACATTACACTCCTAACACGGTATGAAAAAGAGTAAACATTACTGCAATATGTCAAAATGTGAAGAGCAGCAGACTGACAGTAAATATACAATTCGGATAAGCACTTGGGAATAACATGTAAGTAGGTTACAGAGTGTAATAAACAGTATGTTGGATGTTATACATCCAGTAGTAAGTTAGTGAATGGCCTCGGGCTGCAGTTCGTCTACTATCAAGTCAGTACATGGCCACCAATTCAGTTTTAATCAGTTTTATTAATGCTAAGGGTGGAATGTCTTTTTGTCGGAATAAATACGCACAGTGGGAATGTCAAATGCGGTACCTGACTTGTCCTGACAAGACACAGAGTACTAACTTCAAATAAGTGTTTAGAGAGGGATGTCTTAGAATGACATCACTGTATGTGAGGGTCGACTAGGCATTGCCCCCACAGTGGTGTGCCAATGTTGGCAGAATGTTCTGGCATATGGGGCAGTCTAGTAAGAGACGTGATATGGTATCTAGTGTGTGTGTGTGTGTTTAAAAAAAAAAAAAACACTGGTAGAATTATCTTTAAGTCATGTTTTTATGCTTAGCATTCACTTTCACACTCTGTCTACCATGACAGCATACCTAGAAGACATCCCACATCCACAGAGCATGGGAGGATTGGGGAGGGAGAGTAGGGACATTAGCTGAAGCTGTGGACCCTGCAATATGAGCAGACTTGAGAGACAAAATGGCCTTCCTCTGCTGGCTTCTTTATATGTTCGTATTTTAGGAGGTGTTCTAGGGTCTGTTGGTGCTGAATTTACATGTACATAGTGGCAGTCAAAGGGATCCCTGGGTAGACTGGTACTACCAAAAAATTGGTGTCCATTATTGAGGTGTATGTACTAGTTAGTGATGTTCATCAACTGCTGGCAGTGGCTGGCAAACTCCGTTATTCACACATGTGAATAAAGAACCATGAATAACGGAGTTTGTCCAAGCACTTTTCTTAAATGTTCTACCAGCACATCCCATACCAGGTCAGAAGCTGCATGGCTGTCTTCCTTTGTGCTGCCAAGTAGCTCACACCGCACCTGGAAACTGCCAACGTGTTAACTGCTTCCTCGTCAGCCACCACAGACGAAAACCATTTAACAGTATTTTAAATACATTTTAGTAAAAATAACATGACAACCTCTTCTTGATGTCTTAAATAACACTGTGAAACTTCCTTCTAAATCCTAAACTTTTCTCTCACTCCCTTAGACTGCATGACTGCTGCACCAGAGAAAAACCACGGAGACCGAAAGAGAGAGAAAAGCATTCACCTGAACTTACGCTGGACTGATGAGTACCCAAAAAAGTTAAAATTACACAAAAAAATAAAAGTTTTAAACTGTTTTACAAATGTACTTAAAAGTTTTACACAGTATCACAAATGTTGTTACTTGAGGCATATTTACTTTTAGTAGTACCAGTTTTAAACAGCACTGCCTAGCACTCAAACTTGATGCAGAATACAATAAAGAACCAGTAAATATGAAAAAAAAAAAAATGGGGAAGTGTTTACATTCGGATTTTATGCACACCCTCAATGTGCGATGCCCTCATGAACCCCTCTGGTTTTGCTCTTAGGGCTTATGGGGCATCACACACCTTGGGTGTGCATAAAATCCTCATTGTCTAAATACACACTTCCCCATACATTATTCTACATATAAAAGAGTTGTTTAACCAAGGTGAAACGGTGTGTGTAATAAATTTCCCATCTCTTAGCCTTGTAAATAATCATTTTGACATATGGCACAGCTGACCTAGCTGCAGGGGAAGGGAAGGTTGCATTCTTCCATGAGGTCAATAAAGGGTTCATCCAATTTCTGTAGCGCTCCATATTGTCAGTGGGTAATCATTACAAATGGGTATAGTGCACCCCTGCCAGGGGAATGGCACAGCCCAAGATGTAGAATGATGGGCACCTGAGGATTCCCTGCACTGAAGGCAACTCCCCAGTTGTACTGTGCCATTCGAAGGGAACAGAGCTACTTTCTCTTCTCTGCAGAATTTCAAGACTTCGGTTGGGGCTGCAGTTCTGCTCTGCAGGTTGGGGCTACCTGTTTTCAGGGAGCACCCCTAAATTTAAATTGTGCCTGTTAAGCTGCAGCTTTTAAATGAATTAATTGAATGAATGAATTTTAAATGAATACCCTGCCTGTTTTTCTCACTCCCTGTGTGGACTGGGAGCCACTTAGCCTTGCTAGGGTGTTTTACTGTGGTCTCCTGTTTCATTCCTTTAAAAACAAACAAAAGAAGGTGCCTCAGGTAGGTACAGATTTACTTTATTGGGAGTGTAGAGGCTCCGAGGGGTCACTCATCTTTAGCGTCTGTTCGTTGCCCCCCACTCCCCAGCTTGAGTTTTTGTTGTTTTTTTTTTCTGTGTTGTCTGCCAAACATTTTTGTCATTGCCAACTTGTGAAGTGGTTTTTGTATTTCCACGCATTAGCCTCCCCTTCTACAGTTGTGTGGCCACGTTTTGAACTGGCTGTGCGCTTTTTCGTCATTAGTTTCCTGCCAGTAGGCGGGGGAACATAGCGTTAGCACACATGTGCTCACGAGCCTAGAGGGTGAGCGTACACGCAGTTACAGCTTTTCAAGCTGCTGGAACAGTTTTTATAGTTGGCTGGTCATTTTTGCATTATCTTTTTTTTCCCCCCTCTACGTGCTGCCGCTCTCAGACACTCCTTCAGGCTGTGCCAAGGCTACACCCTATTCGTCCTGTTCCCGGTCCCTGTCCCTCACATTGCAGACATTCCCAGGGTAGCCCATACGTAACCCTTTGCTGGGCGGGGCCCCAGCTCCTCTGAGGGAGAGGCACCTTTAGGCAGGCCAAGCGCAATACTTGGCCCTGGAGTACTGCTGAGGGACAGATGGATTGGGACATTGACAGCATCGAACTGCTGGGCGGCCGTCATCCGGTTGAGTGCGGAGCCATTTTCCATTTTTCTGGTGCCGTTCCCTCCTTTGCGCTTCGTCTGCATTACCCCCGATCTCCACTGGAGGTCACTGCAGAGCGACGCACTCCCATAGCCCACCCTAGGAGAGGAAAGCAGTCTTATAGACGCTCAGTCCTCTCTTTCCCCTGCCGGGGCCAGAGTCCATTCCCAAACCCAGGTCACCGGTGTGGTTCGAGGTAAGGCATCTGCGCCACCGGACCGGCTATGTTTTGTTTCCTGTCAGTTTTCCATTTATGCAGCAACTATTAAAAATAAAGGTTTTTCTGTTTTTGGCACCATGGCTTTCAGGAGACCATACATTATGAAACGATGCAAGACCTGCAGAAGTGTAATGAGGCCCTCTCCCATGGGTACAAATTGTCCTCACTGTATTGCCCAGCATATTTTTCTCATAGTCCCCCCCCCCCCCCAGCTGGTCCTCTGAGCTGGGGGGAGAAGAGCACCTGGTCCATTGCTTGACAGTGGCAAAACAGAATTACATAAAAATCTCTGGTTGCTCGTCAGTGAGCTTTTGAACTCTGATGTCCCGCAGGACATCCCAGCATATACACCTTACCCCAGACCGGGCCCTTCAGGGCAAGGGGGGGCCCCACACAGGCATGTCCAGGTGCGATGCAGCAGGAGTAGGCTGCGGAATCTGATATGCAGGCAGATACCGACCCTGACCCATTGGAAGACCAAGGTGATGGTTCCAGGGATCTTGGGGAAATGCCTGACCTTAAAAAAAGACGAAGAGGGTGTCCTCTATGAGGGGGAGATAAAGGAAGGAGAGTGGACGGAACCCAGAAGTCTGGGTAGAAAGATCCTTGATCTAACAGCAAAAATGGCAGAGGAGGGCCTTGACATAGTGGGGGTAACAGAAACGTGGTGCCACCAGGAGCAGGGATGGGAAATGGAGATACCATGGTACAAATTGTTCAGGAAGGATGGGAGGGAAAGGGGGGGTTGCACTCTATGTAAAGGAAGGTCTTTGCATCAGAATTGCAGGGTAAGTGGGGAGAGGCAGAAGGATTCTGGGTCTCGTTGGCAGTGGGGAAGGGGGAGTCGGTATGTATGGGGGTGGTGTATAGACCCCCAGCGCAGCACAAATCTGTGGATAGAAAGTATGGCTGACGAGTTCATGAGAATGGCGGCAAGGGGGGAGGTAGTGCTGATGGTGGACCGAAATCTGCCGGGCGTAGACTGGAACACCCTTTCGGCCGCCTCAACCAGCAGCAGGGAAATATTGGACTCCCTGCAGTTGACCCTCCTAAATCAACTGGTCAGGGAGCCAACCAGGGCAGGAGCTACTCTTGATGTGGTCCTGACGAATGGGAGAAGGTTGGAAGAGGTATCGGTGGGGGAACATCTCGGTACAAGTGACTACAACACGGTCAGGTTTAAAATGAGAAACACTGCAGAGGTTCACCAGTCTAGGTTAAAGGTCTTGGATTTCAGGAGGACTGACTTCAGGAGAATGGGGGATATAGTGGAGAGGACATTGCAGGGGGTGGGGGAGTTGATGGAGTTGGAGGCAAAGTGGGGGAAGATCAAGGAAGATATTGTAGGGGCCACTGACATCTGTGCCAAGAGAGAGAGAGAGTAAAAATAGGAGGAGAGAACCTCTAGTATACGAGGGTAGTAGCAAAAAAAGGTAAGGACAAAAAGGAAAGCCTTTAGGAGGTTCACAACAACTCAGATGGAAGTGAACTGGGTAAAATACCAGGTGAGCCAGAGAGAAACCGGGGTAGAGGTAAGGAGGGCAAAGGCACAGACAGAGGAGCGAATAGCGAGAGGGGTCAAAAAAGGGGATGATGCTTTTTTTTTTGTACTGTATAAATGAAAAAAGGAAGACTAAGCAGGAGATTCTCCAGTTAAGAACAAAAGGGGGTGGCACTACAAGGAGACAGAGAAAAGGCAGACCTACTAAACACCTACTTTTGTTCAGTGTTCAAAAGGGAGGAGGAAGAAGAAGGCAGCAGAGCAGGTAATAAAATGGCTGGGGAAGGGGGAGGGTGGAGATCAGGCCGTTTCTCATGGAGGAAATATTGGAAGAACTGGGCTGCATGAAGGTGGACAGGGCAATGGGGACAGACGGGGTGCACCCAAGGGCGTTAAGGGAGCTAAAGGAGATATTGGCGGTACCCTTGACTGCACTCTTCAATTGGTCCCTGAAAACCGGGGTGGTGCCTGAGGACTGGAGGCAGGCAAATGTGGTCCCTGTGCATGTGGGGGGGAGGAAGTGGGAAGTTACAGGTCTGTGAGCTTGACATCAGTGGTAGGCAAGCTCATGGAGAAGCTAGTAAAAGGCAGGATCACCAGCTGCCTGGAGATAAACGGCTTGATGAATCCAAGACAACATGGTTTTACTAGGGGCAGATCCTGTCAAACAATTTGATAGTTTTTTGATGGTGTCACCAAGGAAATAGATCAAGGTAGAGTGGTAGATGTAGCTTATTTGGATTTCAGAAAGGCGTTTGACTCAATGCCTCGTGGGAGGCTGCTGTGTAAAATGGCAGGAATGGGGATGGGGCAGAGGGTAGTCAAATGGGCGGGAAACTGGCTGGGGAAAAGGAGGCAGAGGGTCATAATAAATGGGGTGGCACCCGGGGAAGGCAAGGTCACGAGCGGGGCCCCTACTGTCCAATATATTCGTAGGGGATATTAGGGAGGGCCTTGAGGGAGGTGTGAGTATGTTTATGGACAATATCAAAATCTGCAATACGGTTGACATAGAGGAAGGGGTGGAACAAATGCAGAGAGACTTGGGGAGACTTGAGCATGGTCAAAAAAGTGGTAGCTTGAATTCAATACAGAAAAATGTAAAATCATGCATCAGGGCTGCATAAATCAGAAGGCAGGATACCGTATGGGGGGCAGAGAGCTGGAGGAGACTGAGCAAGAAAGGGACCTAGGCATCATTATATCCGGGGACCTGAAGGTAGAAGGGCAGTGCGGGAGGACAGTGGCTGGGGGAGTGGAATACTGGGATGCATTGGAAGGGGGATCATCAGTAGGAATAAGGGAGGTCATAGTACTCTTGTACACCTATTTGGTTAGACCACACTTGGAGTACGGAGTCCAGTTCTGGAGGCCATACCTCAGGAAAGATGTGGGGAGGATAGAGAGAGTTCAGAGGAGAGTGACAAAAATGGTAAAAGGGTTAAGCCACCTGTCCTATGAAAAAAGGTTGAGAGATTTGAACATGTACTCCCTGGAGCAGAGGAGGGACATGATCGAGACCTTTAAGTACCTTAAGGGTATAAACTGGGTACCAGGGGGAGCATCTTCAAGATGAAAGGAAGTCAGAACGAGGGGGCATGGCCAGTAGGTGGAGGGAGGACAGTTCAGGGGTAACATTAGAAAATACTGTTACTCGAAGAGAGTGGTAGAAAAGTGGAACAGACTCCCAGAAGCAGTTGTTGGAGAGGAAACAGAGGAGGGATTCAAAAGGGCATGGGACAACCACATGGGAGTGTTAAGGGGGGGAGGCACAGGTCCAAGCAGATAGCTGGGCAAAGGGACAGACTTGGTGGGCCAGTTCAGTCCTTTTCTGCTATCACACTTCTAAGACTCTATGAAACCCAAGACCAGGACACCAATTCCACCCCTCTTTGATAATAAGTCGTACTAGCATACAAAATGTCAGCAGAATAGGCCTGACGGTCTTTCGAGTCTGCTCAATTGGTTAGCCCCCACCCTGGGTGCTGACCTTGCTGCCCCCCTCGCCTTCTCTGGCTTTTCCCTTCCCAGTTCCGGATATTCTTGCTACATTGGATTTTGCTTCCAGAACCCTTCCCCTGTACCTGTCCCAGCCCCACTTGAACCCCTCCACCCTCTCTGCCTCCACCAGCCCCCTAGGCAGTGCATTCCATGGCTCCACCACCTTCTCAGTGAAGTAGCACCTCCTCTTTTCTCCCCTGAATCTTCCCCTCCAGCTTCCACCCATGCCCTCTAGTGGCCCCTCCTCCTTCCTTGAAGCACCTGACTGTTCCTCCCTATTTACCCTCTTCATGTACTTGAAGCCTCTATCATGTCCCACACGGTCCTTCTCTCTTCCAATGTGTACATATTTAGCTCTTGAGACTCTCTTCATTGGTCTTGTCCCCCAAGCCCCAAATCATTTTGGTTGCCCTCCTCTGGACCCTCTCCAGGAGTTTAATGTCCCTCTTTAAGTGTGGCCTCCAAAACTGCACGCAGTACTCAAGGTGTGGCCTCACCAAGCAGTTGTACAGAGGGAGTATCCTTGTCCTTTTTGATAGCTGAGGCATGTAGATCTCTGCAGCTCAAAAAGGAGCAGTCCATGGTGCCACTGGAGGTTAATCCAGTTTTGTCAGCATCCTTCTCTGCTCCAAAACGTTTCCCAGGTTTTCTCCACTGTGACCAAATTATTGAACAGGAATGGGCAGGTGTGAATGAGCGAAATAAATCTCCCTAAACCAAGAACTAGGAATTATCCTTTTTTAGAGGAGAGGTCTTGCAGGTGGGAACCTCACCCCGGCAGACAAGGCTGTTTAAAAAAAAAAAAAAAAAAAAAAAAAATTCTATAAAACACTGCCATTCCAATGGAGGGGGCTCTGGCACTATCAGACTCGCATGACAAATGGATAGATACCTCATGCAGGAGGGTTTTTGCCGCGTCTGGCGCAAACATTCGTACCGCCTATGCTTCATTTATTGTTGCTAGAGCCTTGAACCTCTGGGTCACTACGCTGACCGACTACATCCCTCCTGATTCGGAGGGTGCGAGTATTTTTCCATTGGTGGCCATTGCATCTTCATTCCTTGGGGATTCCACAGTGGACAATTTACACTTGTCAGCCCACTCGGCCTACCACACTGCGTGAGCCATGAGGTCCGTGTGGCTCAGACATTGGTCTGCTGATCAGTCTTCAAAGACGAAACTGTTAAGTCTTCCTTTTGAAGGAAGTTTATTGTTTGGTTGTGGTCTGGATTCTATCCTGCAGGATGTGCAGGATAAGAAAGGGCCACCTCCCAGTGTCAAAACAGCAGTGCAAGGCCACAACTCGTAAACAAGGCCAGGCAATGGTCTGCGCAGACAGTCCTGGGGAGGGTTTTGTCCCTTTCTGACCTCTGGTACCCAAAGGAACAGAGGTGTCTATTCAGGCAATAGAGGATACGGCAGCAGAGGCTCCTTTCCCAGGTGCTGCGGAGGAGGACCAGCACAAAAGTCTGGTACCTCGCAATGATTGTACGTGGGCCCATCCCTGTGCTCTTCCGCCCCCTGGTGGAACACTTCAGGAATTTCTTGAAAGATGGGTCCAAACAATGTCAGACACCTGGGTTCTGGAAATACTTCACCTAGGTTATGCCATAGAATTCTCAGTGGTTCCCTCGGGATGTTTTCTGCCATCCCCAGTTTCTAAGCAAGTGGAAAAACACCAGACTGTGTCAGACACTCTGACCCATCTCATTCAAATCGAGGCCGTAGTTCCGGTTCTCAAAAACGAGCAGGGTCAAGGGTTCTGCTCCCTCTACTTCATTGTTCCTAAGAAGTCCGGGTGCTTGTTCAGGCCCATTTTGGATCTGAAGCATCTGAACAAGTTTGTGCATCACAAAACATTCAAGATGGAGTTTCTGAGGGTGATCATCTGGGTTGTTCAACTGGGGGAATTTTTAGCCTCAATAGAGCTGTGATGGATACTTATCTTCACATCCCCATCGGTCAGTCTCACCAGAGGTACCTCATGTTTTCGGTTCTGGGCCAACACTTCAGTACAGAGCTCTACCGTTTGGCCTTTTAACAGCCCCATGAGTTTTCTCAAAGGTATTGATTGTCCTGGTGGTTCAACTACGATAGGAAGGCCATCATGTCTACCCTTATCTGGACGACCTGCTTATTTGAGCATCGACGATGCTTCTTGCGAAGAGATTGGTGTGGAGGACCCTGAAGATGCTGGAATCGCATGGCTGGATGAACTGGGAGAATAGCTCCTTAGAGCCATCCCGGTCCTTGGAGCACTTGGGGGTGATCTTCGACACAAAAGGGAGAGTGTTCTTATCACCTTCACGGGAGGAGATGTTGCAGTCGGAAATACGGTGGCTCAGGCTTCAGTCCTGAGTGTCGGCCCACACTCTGCTGTGGATTCTGGCCCTCACGGTGACAATAATAGACTTGGTTCCCTGGGCCCACTTCCACATGTGGCCTCTTCAGATGGGGCTGCTAACGGCCTGGGACCCATCATCAGAGGACTGTCAAGCCAGGATCCTCCTCACTCATCAGCTTTTTCACTCCCAGAGTTGGTGGTTGGATGTGCAGAATCTCAAGAAGGGGGTACCATTGGAACTCCCGCCGGAGGTGATTCTCACAATGGATGCAAGCCTGCATGGGCGGGGGGCAGTCCTGGACCAACTTCCCACTCTGGATTTGGTCACTACAGGAACAACATCTCCACATAAATGTCCTGGAGATGCGGGCGATTCACCCAGCTCTGTTTCATTTTCAGTCCAGACTGAGGAACAGTAAAGGTGCAGTCGGACAACACCGTCACAGTGGCATACGTAACCAATGAGGCACAAAAAGCAGGGCAATGCTTTGGGAGGCCTCCAACCTATTGAGCTGGGCAGAGGAGAATATTCTCTTTCTGTTGGCAGTACATCTGGCGGGGGAATTGAATGTTCAGGTGGACTGGCTAAATCACGAAGTTGTTCAGCCCAGAGAGTGGCCGTTGAACCCGGAGGTGTTCGCACTACTAAGCAGTCAGTTCGGGCAACCACAGATAGATCTATTTGCTTCAAGCCACAATCCTCAGACCCACAGGTTCTTCAGTCAGTATCTGTGTCCTCACGCAGAGGCAGTGGATACCCTTACTCGGGTGTGGTCCTTCCGCAGAGCGTATGCTTTTCCTCCACTGCCTCTTCTCCAGAAAGTCTTACGGAAAATAAGACACTCGAGCGGAAACTTTCTTTTGAGGGCCCCGGAGTTGCCAAGAAGACCGTGGTTCTCAGACCTAGTGAACCTAGTCCAGCAAGCTCCCTTACGCTTTCCAGTACCAATGGACCTGCTGCTGCAAGGCCCCATTCTCCATCCGAATCCAGGCAGAATGCAGCTCGCAGCCTGGCTCCTGAAAGGAGGAGACTCTTAAAGAGATTCACTAAGTTATCTTATATCAGATTTACGCCACGTTGTGGTCCCTTACCTCTGCAACATGCAGACTGGCTACTTGTGATAAAAATTCTGCACCGTATTTATGAGTAGAAGGGATTGTAAATTTGTTCCTAGTCGATTCTTCTACTTTCTGGTACTGGGAACTGCTGAAGTCCTGCTCCTAGGCACGTAATGTTGTGTGCCTGTGGGAAGCGCGGGGACCCGCTTCATTAATATCTTGTGGGGGAAGGGACAACTTTACATGTTTTTTATATATCATAATTATTTTGTGATTAACCAAGGGCACCCAAGGACATCGGCAGGCATACGCAGTGTACACAACTGCATACATTTAATTTTTGTCTGTGGTAGCATTTGTGATGTCGTCCTACATAGTTCTTGCTGCTGCCCTTTAAGTCACTTACATTCTAGTTTTATACACTTTGACCATTCCTCACACTGTGAGAGATTGCCAGCATTAATATGCTATGTCCAGCGAAGTGTAGCAGGAGCTCCGTCCTCCATCGTCACCGCTGTAAGCCTCCAGGATCTGTGCCCAACCCAGAACCATAGGGTCGGTAGGGATTTACAAAGGATCACTGTCAGCATCATTCGGGGCAGAAGAACAAAGGACAGCACCTCTGGAAGTGCGTAAGACACGACCTGTCACCTGCCAAGCCAGCATGGGAATAACACGATGGAAGAGGAGCTGGCTTGGCAAACGATGGCAGTGTTGCTGATTTTCGGCATTTTAAATCCAGGTGACGGCACAAGCTAAAGGAACAGCAAGACATGGACGTGGAATTCATTCGTATTTTAAAGTCAGTACCTGCTTTGCTTTTGTTGTTGAACCACATCATTTTCCCCCAACTTTCCAGTGTCATTTTTGCCCAATGGAAAGACCTTGAGATAAATGCCTTGGTTCTGCTTATTTTTTGGTTCCGTTTTTTCATGCAGTAACACTTTAAAATTGTAGTAGTTCACTTAAAACTGTACGTATTTATATGTATTCAAATAGCTGAAATTGTAATGCATATATTGGTTTTAGAAGCTTAAGCAAAAGAAAAACGCTCTCACTTTTAATTTATTCTACCACTTCAAGCCCCCACTTAGTGCTGATTTGGAGGATTGTTCTCCAGGGCGCAAATCAGTGTTTGAATATATTTTATGATCATCATATTTTAATAGATAAAAAACATTGATTTTGTCGGAAACGTTTGGGCTGGTTAAATATGCGTAGTGAACGTACATGTAACACAGTTTGGCACTTATTTGTTTGATTATACTTCTGAGAGCTGTGTTTCTTTATACAGTGATGTGTTGGATTTTGTGGCTATAGCATGGTGAGAATTTATTTTAATGCTGCTTCTCTACTGTTTTCTGAGCTGATTGTTTAATCTTGAATTTGGACAGGCGGACCGAAATTTGCAGAAAATATCTTTGCGGAGTACTGCCTACTTGACTGATCGTCTGTCTAGCTATTCGTCTGGCCATCTATTCATGTGGTTAGCTATCTATGTAATTAATATGGTTCACTTTGAATATTCATTGAACAGAGGATAACAAAATTAAGTCCAGCAACTTGTTTTGTGAAAATCTGACCCCCACCCATTTCAGCATTTTGAATGTTATGTCTCCCCCCCCTACACACACGCTAAGTTCTTACACCATTTCTGCAGTGGCACATCAATCCACACCTAGTGTTTTTAGTAGGACGGGGATGTGCAAAAGTAGATGTGGGCTGAAACATTCATTTGTAGATGTGGGCTGAAACATTCATTTGTATATTTTTTAAAAAGGTTCTACTTTGAATGGAGGTGGGCCCTAGCTTGTGATCTCCTGGTGACAGTGTCTCAGCCGGCAAAGCTTTCCAGAAGTCAGAACACAGGCCAGCTTTGCAGGGGCATGGGAGAGGACCAGGAACAGGGAGCTTGCTAATAGGCCTGCCAAGCCAGCATGGGAATACAGAGGAGCTGGCTTGGCAAACAATGGTGGTGTCACTGATTTTCAGTGTTTTCAGCCAAACTGGCACGGCAGTAAACAGCACAGTATTAGAATCCAGATGAGAGCACAAATGGACTGGATCAATGAATGGAAGTTCCAAAATCCGGGAGTTTTAGGGTAAGGGTGATGTCGCCAAAGGGGCGGATCCATGGATTGGAATGCTGGTTCTTCCACTGTTTTTAAAAAAAAAAAAAAAAAAAAAACATTTTTTTTGCTGTTTGTTGAATGTCTGTCCCCTCTCAGGTCTGATTAATTTTTTTAAATCCGTAGAGTTTTGAGGGGGAAAAGGTACACCACCTCCAGTGGTTACCTGATACTCAACCTGTGGTGTGGCTTACCTTGTGCCGCACCTGCTGCTCTTGCTGTCTTAACAGCTACTGTTTTCTGGCCTTAGGAGGTAGCGAATGCTACTTTGCTACAGAGCTGGATCCAGTAATGAGCATTGGGGGTGCGCATATGCAAATGGGGAGCAGTATCTGGTGCATTTTACAGATTAGGAACTATCACAAGGGTGGGAAATGGGTTAGTATGAGTAAACCATTTCTCCCTCTGTGCCAGAAAGAACATTAACTGGTGAGTGACACAACTTCAGATGACCACAAATTAAACAGCTTTCATTTGACCATTAAAGTTATTGGATATTTACTTAGTTTTTTTTTTGTTGTTGTTGTGTCTCTTCCCATCTGAAGTGCTTGGCACGGGATGTCTGGAGGTATGAGGGGGGTCATGCCAGACGAACTTGATTGAGTTCTTCGATTGGGTGACACAGGTGGTCGACCAGGGAGAGGTAGTGGATGTAGTCTATCTGGACTTCGTTAAGGCCTTCGACACCATCCCTCGCAGAAGATTGGTGAGCAAGCTTGAAAATGTAGGGATAGGTCGGAAAATAACCAGGTGGGTGGAGAACTGGTTGGGGAGGCAGAAGCCAAAGAGTGGTGGTAAATGGGGTGTACTCCAGGACGGGGAGTGTGACGAGTGAGGTGCCCCAGGGGTCAGTGATGGGACCCCTCCTTTTTAATATTTACATCAGCAATATAGTGAAGGGGCTGAGGGGAGAGGTGTCCCACCCATGAAGAGCAGACTACAGCCCAAGCTCCATACGGACTGGGAGTTTTCAGTGCCCACAGGCACCCTCACTATCAGGGCGACAACACTAGCAACAGGGTGACGCTACAGCCCCAATGTATCCTCCTCCTCCTGCTGATACTACTAAACCCTCCAACAGTGCCCATACAATACTCATGGGCTCAGGGAGCCCCACTAAACCCCTCAGGGATGGTATTAATGTATTTCACGGAATGCTAGCCCCATCCCCTAGGGAACTAGCCCACTAGACCACAGTGGCATTATTTTACACAGTGGCTCCACTCCCAGGGCATTTCCTAGCCCATACAATCACCAATGCCACTCCTTATTTAGACAAAAAGGGCTACTAGCCATCACTAGCTAACTGGGCTACTAAATGAATTGCTGGCCACTCGGCCACCATTATGAGCAAAGGGGTTTCTTTTACTCTGCTTTTGCTCATCTTGCATCTTTTTCCTTCTTAAC
Source organism: Neoceratodus forsteri (assembly GCA_016271365.2). NCBI lineage: Eukaryota > Metazoa > Chordata > Ceratodontiformes > Ceratodontidae > Neoceratodus > Neoceratodus forsteri. The sequence continues at coordinate 85,049,096 of JADMNL010000033.1, forward strand.
TAACCTATTTTTTCTTCCACCTCTACAGGTCTGACAGGACATGGACTCCAACCCCATCAGATGAGTATAATTTTATGTCTCTCTTGTCCTTTCTGCCCTATTTAACTCCCATAAAAACTACAGATCATTTATGATTCCCTTGTCTCTTCTTTTACAGGTGTAGTGGACGACATCTCCCAAGACTACCCCGTGGCACCCTGCACTCTGGTAAGTCCCTTTCTTTTACCTATATTTTGGTGGGTTTACTGTAATGGGGTGACCATACCTGTTACAAACTTCCCTTTTTTAATATTACCTGCTCTTTTAAGTTGGATACTGGTGGAGTGGTGATCCTTTTAAATGGCAAATGCATTTGCATTACTAAATTCTATGCCTCTCGTGTGCTCCTTATCACCTTTTCCTCATGATTTGGCATCAGTGGCACAATATTTTTGTTTAAAGTATTTACCCAGGACAACCCAATTTCTCATTTTACTGTAAGAAGGGTGCTCTTTTCTCCTAACAATAATTAGCACTGGGCAGTTCAGCGACTTGTTTAGGGCCACACAGAAAGTGGCACATAGGATTTGAACTTCGACCTGTTGGTTAACTGTTGTGCGGTATATCCCATGGCTACATGGCCTGCCCATCAACTGTATACAGTAGATTGCTCCTGTAAGTTATAAATAAATAAGAACTCTGCATGGTTAGCCAGAAATGCTGCTGGCCAAGTGCAACTAAATAAGTCAGCAGCCAAGGCAGTTGGGAACTGTTGTCCCCACCCGGTAAAATAGCAATACAAACAGCAAAACTTTCAGCTACGGTCCACCTAGTAAGGTGGACTTTGGAAGTACGAGCAAACAGGAGGAGCCCATAGCAGAGAGAGGGGAGAAACACCTCTGGCCAGAGCGAGGCGAGCAGCCGAAGTAAGATTATTCTTCGCCCTGTAAGCCAGACTCCGTTTCCAGTTAACAGCAGTTCGGCACACATTTTGAATGTGGTGTCCAAGGTCAAGCTGAGGATCAGGTGTCACACCAAAGTATTTGACGGAGTCAGTGATAAGGACAGGAGCACTGTGAAGACCAGTGATGCACAGAGGGACAGGGGAGGCCTTTAACTTGGCCAGGGACCCAAAGAGCATGGACTGAGTTTTTTTTTTTTTTTTTTTTAAGGTTGAGGACCAGCTTGTGGGTCGATATCCAGGATTGGATACTCCTGAAGTCCTCATTCAGTTGGCGGTTAATGACCCCAGTGTCCCGAGAATGAGTGAGGATGACCAGGTCGTCTGCATGAAGGATGGACCTGCAGTAGGCTGAGGAGGAGAAAGGAAGATTGTTGACAAATATGGAGAAGAGCAGGAGCCCGAGGACAGACCCCTGGGGAACTCCTGAGAACACAGTAGTGGTGTCCGAGAGCACCTTACTGTATCTGGTGAGTTGCTGCCTGCCCTGAAGGTAATTGGAGAACCAACTAAGCACAGGAGGGGACAGCAAAGTACGACATGGTCAGCTAGGTCAAAGGCCTTGGAGAGATCAATAAAGATGGCACCAGAGAGTCTGCCCTGGTCCATAGCAGCCCTGATCCCAGAAGTGACAGTGACCAGGGCAGAGGATGTGCCGTGTCCTTTACGAAAGTCATGCACGAGGGAGACAGTAGCTCATGAGACTGAATATACTTCGTGAGTTGCTCAGCCACAAGTTTCCCAAGAAGTTTACTGATAGCAGACAAAATAGCAATTGGTCAGTAATTGTCATGAATCCTGGGGTTGCCCCGTTTGAGAACAGGAACAACCCTTGCCACCTTCCAAAGGTCAGGGATAACCCCAGAGGCTAAGGACAAGTTGACGATATGGGCCACTGGAGAGGCAATAAAAGCGGCATCAACACGTAGGAGCTTGGGTTCCATGCCATCATGGCCAGCACTGTAAAAGGGTATAGACCAGAGAGCAATCTCTGCATCTCTTGTGCTGTCACAGCCTTGAAGTAGAATAATGGATGGGAGATAGGGGCCAGTTGAGGAGGAGGGCCCTGGACACTACTGCCATATCCACTAGAGGAGGAGAAGTGAAAGCGGACAGGTCCAGTTAATGTAAGTTAAATGCATTGGTGATTGTTGGCAGATTGTTACAACTAGCACCATCAATGAGCATGTCAGGGGCCTCATAATTGGAGGAACCACTCACTATGTTTTTAATGTTCCACCAGAAATTCCTAGGGTCCTTAGCTGAATTCCATAAGGCAGTTTTACAAAATTCACTTTTGGCAGCCCTGATCGCCTTTTTGCATTCATTTCTGAGCTTCCTGTATTGCTGAAATATGGCTTTGTCCATCGTGACCTTGAAGTTGGTCCGGCATTTGTCTCTAGTCCTCATGAGAGCAAGGAGACTTCCATTCAACCATTTAGTAGCAGCCCAGCCCTCCTTATTCTCCGTCTGATAAGAGGGGCATGCTTATCAAAGGTGCTGAGAAAATGATGGACTGCAGTGGGGGTGCTCTGGGCATTAATCACCGCAGACCAGTCGGTGAGCTGAAGATCCTCATGGAAAGACCCCAGGTCAAACCTGGAGAAGTCCCTGACTTGGATGATTTTATGAGGAATTTTCAGGGTGGAGATCTTTCATGTGCAATACACAGGGGCGTAGTCAGAGATGGAGTCGGGGAAGGTGCCTGAAGAGCTAATCCTTTCAGGCCTATTGGGCAGGCATGTACCTGGTTTGCAAGCCCTGCTGGTGTGTGTAGGAGTTCATTTTTCTGCATGCAGCCATGTTTCTTTTGACATGGGTGTGTAAGTGTTAGGCCTGGTTAGTTTGTGCAGCTAGCAGCAGTTGACGGGCCTGCGGGCTTCAGGATGCCACTGCTTGCTTATGTCAAAGATGAATCTCATTCGAGTCTGTGGCATGTGTGGCAAAATGGCTCATCACAGCATGTAACGTCCTCAGGCTTGCTTCATCCACTGAGTGTGGTAGTGCTGCTAATTCGATGTTGGCCACTGCCCCTGGTCAATGGTGTCCCGGCCTTACATTACATTGAGGGAGGGACTCTCTGTATCTGCTCGGTGTAGGAGTGAGACTGCTGCTGGCTGGCCATCGTGGGCATGTAATTTCTAATTAGTCCATCTGCATGTATGAACCACGATGGAGGCTGAGTGTGAGAAGCTGTGGTTCTGGGTTGGGTGGGGGCCATGAAGACAGAGGGTGAGGGGTGAAGTGTGTGAGATGCTGAGGGGTGGGGCGATGTGCATAGCGAGAGAGACTTATTTGGGTGGTGGGGAGAGATGCAGACTTGGCCCCAGCAGTCAGAACATGATTTAAATAAGTAATGAAGTTGTGTTTATGTGAAAAAAGGAACTCTGACTGGGAGGGCCTAATTGCTTGGCACTTGAATGGGGTGGGGGGGTCATCATGATTGAGGTTGCTGCTGCTGAGGTCCGGGAGTCAAGAGTAGTGGAAGCTTGTTATAGTGCCCTTCACGTGAGGCCATCAAGAACATGACTTGCTTTTGCCATTTTTTGGTCTGGTGATGCTGCAAAGTTGACTGGGCTTGCTGGCATTTGAGAAGTCCAGTCAAGAGTGAAAACTGATCACTGCATGCACTGCCTGTTACTGATAACGTCTTGTTCAGTTAGCCACATGCATGCTTATGAGTTATGGTCCCATATATGCTTGCCTTAAGTTGTGCCACTGCTGCTTGCCACACCAGCCACCACAAGCCAGAGATGATGATCACTAATGTGTGCCTGCCTGCCCTTGTGCTCATGCCACTGCTTGTGGCCACACCACACAGGCCAGTGAGTAGTCTAGAGCTTGATTTATTTAATTTTTTACCCCAAACCAAAACTCCATGTAATCCAGTGCATCCACATCTGTTTGGAAAAGACAGCAAACTGGTGCCTTCAGGGGCAGGATCAGGTCCTGGTTATATTAGCTAAGCTCTACAAGCTGGTGTCAGCTGCTACCATGGCACGGTGGGTTGGCTGGGCTATGGCAGAGGCAGGCACTGACCTAGCCCAGTTTGGCGTGCACTTCACCAAGGGACCATGGCATGTCTGGCTCTAAGAAGTGGCATTTACCTAGAGGGCATCTTAAGGACTGTAGGCTGGTATAAGGACACCGTGCTAGAGAGTTAGTAGAGCTGAAACAGGCAGACAAGAATATAATACAAATTTTAAGTAGTAGTCAGATGTAACTGTATGTCTGAAGTTTTTTTTTGCTTATTAGAAAGCTTTTTATGTGATCATATTGTGCTGAATGTGTGGAATAGCTCTTAGCCTGCCAGCTGACATATCTAACTCTACTACCCCACACTATATCTGTGGACCATAACTGCATAACCCCAGACACTGGTGTTTTTTTAACGTGTGCAGAGTGTGGCAGGACAGAGTATGTGTGGACCAAGAAGGTGCCTGTGAAAACCAGGCAACATCCTTGGCTTCCCACCAACTTCAAGGATGCTAACTGCCAGACCAAGAACCTCCACCTCTGATTGGGATGCAACATCAACCTCGTAATGTGACAGGATGACACATCAGCACACAGGGCAAAAGACGACTGGCAGTGCAGCAGACTGCACAGTAGAAGAAGTGAGTGCCATACACACAAGTTAGAGCATTTGGCACCCAACATACCACTATGTGTTACAAACATAAGAAATTTACAGGCAGATAAAGGCCTAGAGATCTGTCAAGTCTGCTCGAATGTGCAGCTAGCACCCCTTATTCTGCAGCTGCATCGTATACAGTAATTTGCAGTGGTCCCACACACCACAGAATGGAAAAGCGTGACCATGGTCCCTTATGTGCCTGTCCCCCACAGAAGCATTGGCCTTGGTATTGCCCACAGGGTAGCAGCAGTGACTTGAGTCACATCAACACCCTCATGAAAATGGGGATCGTGTCAGCACAGCTCAGTATGAAGGACCACACAAACATCACAACGCCACAGAGGGTCATGTAGCAGCACTGCATGTTTGATGAGGACACCACTCACCCTTGTGTTCTTGGAAAAGTACATATCGACACATGGCAACAGCAGCGGACAAGCCATGTCGCATAGGTGAGTGTATGCCAGTCTCCACCACTTGCTAAATGGCGTACTGTTCCACGAACAAATGGACCGCGAGTGACAGTGGTACAGCAGCACACAGTCAGTCTCATCAGTGGATGCTGTTCACAAAAACTGTAGTCCATCGTCTTCCAGGTTGTGTACAGGAGTGCTGGGAACAACTGAGAAGCTGCGTGGAATATACTATTTTGGACGAATTATCTGTAACTAAACTCTCTCTCTCTCTTGCTTACATCTGAGAGAAGTTTTCCTCACTTTTAAAGTGGCAGAGCTTGGTATTTAATTTTTAATTCAGAAAGGGGGTTTTTAAAACTGCTTATCTTCTGCATATTTGATTTTCCTTTGTGGCTAACTGGACTGATTACTAGAATTCTGTGTGAATCTGCATCAATATATTTTGCAACTTTTGGTGGGGCTCTGTGATTCAAAATAGCAAAAGCTGCAGGTTGAAACTGGATGCCAAACATAGCCTGAGGTGGGGTAATTGTCTTCACAAGTCAGAGCTCAGCATCATAGCCATTTGTCTAGCTAGACCACTTGTCAGCATTATTCAATTACTATAAACTAGTGGTGTGCTCCTGTATGAGCCAGAAGTCCATCGCCTTCTTCCAGGTTGTGTACAGGAGTGCTGGGAACAACTGAGAAGCTGCGTGGAATATACTACTATTTGGACGAATTATCTGTAACTAATCTCTCTCTCTCTTGGATGTCTGGATTTTCTCTGTTTGATTAGCAGGGTACTTTCTCTGTCAAATTGTTGTGTAGGGTATCTTGCTGACAGGAAGGCACTCATCGTGGCGGTGGGTTAGAGCTTTTAGTCGATTGTTTTGTGAGGACACAGTTTAGGCCCAACCCTGAAATAATTCCTTTATACCTGAGGTTCTGACATCATTTCCTCGAGTGCAAGGTGCATTTCACTGTCATATCCTCTCAGCACACTGCACTGATAATATAAGCATACACGTTGTATAATATATATATATATATATATATTTCTATATAATCAAATCACCATGCACACATACAAATACAATAAAAAAAAACTAGATAAACATGGGGAGTAGTGCAATGTAATGGCTGTGGGCAGCAGTCTTCCGGAGTCTTTCTGGAGGCTGAGATGCTGCCCTATTTGCAGACAACTATCTGCCCTGAGGGAGGAAGTTGCCCGCCTTCAGGCCACACTGGACAGTAGTAAGGAACCTTCCCCAGGCCACACTGGACAGTAGAAAGGAACCTCCCCATCCAGGGAGCACTAGCCACCACCACTACCTCAGAGGTTGCAGAAAGCACAGCAGTTGGACCACAGTGGGCTCAGGGAGGATGAGGAGGGTGGAACAGAGGCACACCCAGTCAATTGTTCCACTCCACAATCCATACACCCTTCTGGGGAGCATAGCTCCCCATGGGTGTACCCGCAGAGAAGACTGATGATAACTGTCACAAGGGAGGCCCACAGAAAGGAGGCAGAGGACACCAAAGGGAAAGGAAGCAGCCCTGGTGGGGACTCCAATTATTAGGGGTATAGAACTGGGGGAGATGAGAAAATGAGGTAAAGGTGCCTGCCTGGTGCCATGGCTTGAGGGACAGGAAGCGCATCCTCAGGATCACGAGAACAGCTGCAAGGGATTCCGAGCTGGACGTAATTGTCCACCTAGGGACAAATGACTTGGCTCATCATGAGATTAGAGCAGTGCAGGAGGACATTGCAGAGTTGGGGAGGACCTAGGCAGTAGCACACAGTATCCTTCTCAGAGGTGCTGCCTGTCAAAAGCATGGGGGATCAGAGGGTAATTGCACCATGCAGTTTAATGGATGGTTGAAAAAATGTGCGGAGCACAGGGATTTGGCTTCATTGGGGACTGGGGTTCCACCTGGAGGACACCAGCCTATACTGGCAGGATGGTCTGCATCTGTCCAGGAAGGAACAAGTCTTTGAGCAATCGGTTTAAATGCTTCATTGGCAAGCTTTTAAACTAGTCAAAGGGAGGCACTGACAAGCAGCAGGAAAATCCCAGCCTCCCTACAAAACAGGTACTAAATGAGAAAAAGACAGAGGTAGAACGGTCAGTGGGGGATGCTGCACTGGAAGGTAAAGCCATCAAAAATGGAGAGCAATGAGTACTAATGCCCGTAGTCTGGGTAACAAGCTTCCTGAATTAGTGGCCTTGATGGAGGAAGAACATCTGGATATCGTGGCAGTCACAGAAACATGGTACACAAAACCATGACTGGGACATAAACATACCAGGATACACTGTGTACAGGAGGGACAGGGAGGGTAAAAGAGGAGGAGGAGTAGTTCTTTACATAGGGAAGGAATAAAAGCAACAGAACAAAAAGGTACACAGGAGGAGAAGAAGCACTGTGGGTAAATTTGAGACAGGCAATGGCACCACAATACGCACAGGGTTGTATACAGACTCTTCTCAGGGGAGGAAATGGACAGGGAAATGATAGAAAGTATACTTAGAATGGCAGAAAAGGGGAGATATTGCTGATGGGTGATCTGAATATGCCAGATGTTAACTGGATGCAGTTGCAGCTGCCACTTTGAAGAGTGGGGTTATTCTAGATGCCTACAGGGCATGCCTTAGACAACTAGTACTGGAGCCCACTCGAGAGGAGCATATTAGACTTGATTCTCTCAAATGGAGATGATGAGAGGATTACAGATGTAGAAGTGGTAGCCATCTGGGAACTAGCGACCATCCGAACGTATGGGTCACAATAAACACAGCAATAGAGTCAAGCTTACGCAAAGACAAAAGTACTGGACTTTAGGAGGGCTGACTATGCCAAAATGGGTGAGTGCCTAAGGAATGCACTAGCAAATGGGCAGGAAGGAGGGGTGGAAGAACAATGGGGAATAATAAAACTGCCATCACAGAGGTAACGAGCCTTTGTGTGAAGCAAATAAACAAAACAAGACGATGTAAGAAACCACTATGGTTCTCAAAGGAAGTGGCAGTGAAGGTTCAAGAGAAAAGAAAGCATTCAGGAAGTACAAGGAATCGCAGAAGGAGCAGGACAGAGAACTGTATCAGTTAAAGCAAAAGGAGGCTGGAAGGCAGTCAGAACAGCAAAGGCCCAAACCGAGGAAAGATAGCCAACTCAGTTAAGAAGGGGATAAAACCTTTTATAGGTACATCAGGGCGAAGGAAGACCAAGGGAGGGATAGTGAGGCTTAATAAAGGGAGGGAGGGTGGGCAGAGGGAGACTGTGAAAAGGCAGAGACACTAAACAAATATTTTTGCTCAGTATTTACAAAGGAAGAGGGGAGGTACATAAAACAAACAGTAGTAACACTCTGGATACAGAAGTTGATACCGCCTATTTACAGAACAAAGGGTTCTGAAAGAACTCTTAAAACTGAAGGTGGACAAAGCAATGGGGCCTGATGGGATTCATCCCAGAATTCTAAAAGAACTAAGGGTAGAACTAGTGACACCACTGACTACCCTTTTAACAAATCATGGGAGGATGGGGTGGTACCAGAGGACTGGAGGAGGGCAGATGTGATTCCCTTTCACAAAAGTGGGAGCAAGGCAGAAGCAGGAAACTATAGACCTGTTAGTTTAACCTCAGTGATAGGGAAAATGATGGAATCACTTCTAAAGGAAAGAATTGTCGAGTATCTAGAGGCCAGAGGGCACAGGACCCTAGGCAGCATGGATTCATAGCGGAAGGTCATGCCAGACAGAATCTGATAGATTTCTTTGACTGGGTGACCAAAGTAGTAGATCAGGGAGGGGCTGTGGACATGGCCTACCTAGTCTTTAGCAAGGCATTTGACACAGTCCCACACAAAAGATTAATATACAGGTTAGCCAGCCTGGGAGTGGGTCCAAGATGACAGCCTGGTAAAGAACTGGCTGGAGAATAGGACACAGAGAGTAATAGTAAATGGAGTCCACTCAGAAGAAAGGAGGGTTACTAGTGGGGTACCGCAGGGTCCAGTATTAGGACCGGTCCTCTTCAATGTCTTTATAAGCGACATTGCAGAAGGACTGGAAGGAAAAGTATGTCTCTTTGCAGATGACACTAAGATCTGCAACAGAGTTGATGCACAGGGTGGGGTGGAAAGGATGAGAAGGGATTTGGCAAGGTTAGAGGAATGGTCAAATGTATGGCAGCTTAGATTCAATGCTAAGAAGTGCAAGGTAATGCACCTGGGAAACAAAAACCCAAGGGAAGAGTACACAATGGGGGTGAGATACTAACAACAAAAAAATGGAAAGGGACCTAGGGTAGTCATATCAGATGACCCAAAGACGGGCAAGCAATGGAGAGGGCAGCAAGGAGGGTTGGGGGATACTGGGATGCATAGGGAGAGGCATCACCAGTAGAAAACAGGAAGTTATTATCCTCTGTACAGACAGCTGGTGAGACCCCATCTGAGTACTGTGCAGTTCTGGAGACCCAATCTCCGAAAGACATAGACAGGATGGAAGCTGTCCAGAGGAGGGCACTAAAATGGTGCAGGGTCTGCACCGGAAGACATATGAAGAGAGACTTAAGGAGCTTAATATGTATAGCCTCGAGGAAAGAAGGGAGAGGGGGGACATGATAGAAACGTTCAAGTACCTCAAGGGAATCAACAAAGTCCAAGAGGGTAGCATCTTTCAAAAAAAGAGGTGTGCAAGAACAAGAGGGCACAATTTGAAGATAGAGGGGCGGCTCAGAGGTAATTTAAGGAAGTATTTTTTCACAGAGAGGGTTGTGGATGCATGGAACGGCCTTCCGGAGGAGGTTGTGGAGTCAAAATCAGTGATGGAATTCAAGCATGCATGGGATAGTCATAAGGCAGTTCTGGGGGGTTGGGGTAGGAAGAAGTAGGCTGCTGGTTAACTAGGATCTGCAGCTTATCCAGTAGGTAGGGAAATGGGCAGACTGGGTGGGCCAAGCGGTCCTTATCTGCCGTCAAATTCTATGTTTCTATGTTTCTATGTTTAAAACACCCTTCTGAAGATGCTAAAGGGCAGACAGAGCACGTTGAATGTAAAGCTGGCTTCTTTGCCAGAAACCAAAACTGGTAACCAGCAGCTATATGTAACAATCAAGTGACAGTACATGTCAGTGTAATATTATCTGTGAGATGGAGCCATGTACAGGCAGTATTTATGACCACACCAGTCAGCGTCACATAGAAACAGGTTCCAGCACCAGGCACCTGAGCGTGAGCGCCTGCCACTTCTGGAAAAGCCAAGAGATGGAAGAACATGTTGGAATAACAAGGTGGCCAGATCTCGGTACAAAAGAACTCTGGAAACAACTGGTAGATTAAATGGGCACACTGCCCCATGTGACATTACTCACCTTGTATGGCATAGTGTATTTAATCCTCCAGTTATCCTTCCATGACTGTCCTTCATATGCCTTGCACAAGTGGAGTGCAAGCAGTACAACATGCCTACCAAACTTTGCTCACTAAATGGGGAGACATGGAACAACAGAAGTGTAGTACAGTGACTGTTATTACAATACAGAAATGTTATAGAATTGCAGCCTCGTATAACGGTAGAAGCCACTGTTTGTACATCTGAGGCATGGTTAGGATTGACCAGAGTACAGTGTAAAGCAGTTACGCTTACAGGTGAGTACTCACAGCACATTCTTGGTGGGGACTTAAAAACGGTTTTGGAGCGCAAAGGACAGTGGGAAGATTTGTTGGTGAAAATCAGTGATGTCCCTTGTCATCACTGGGACCCCTTCTTTTCAGCATTTTCCTGAACAGTTTCCCTTCTGCCTGTGATTAAAAACTATCCTGTATGCTGATGACACAGTGATTTTCTCTAAGAACTTTGACCCCTTCCTCTTGGAGAAACAACTGCAGGAAAGTTTTACACTAGTTGAGGCCTGGTTTGTCTCACAGAAACCAGTGCTAAATTACAAAAAAACAAAGACTATGTTATTCCAAGGCACACATAAAAAAAAAAACACCAACAGTTGGCTATCAAAAAACAGCTTGGGTGTGACCCTGGACCAGACGCAGACTTTCAAATACTTTGGTGTAACCCTGGACCCTACTCTGTCCTTCTCCAGCCATGTCAGTTCAGTTGCGAAATCCGTAAATATCCGTGTAGGCCCCCTCTATAAACCTAGACACTGCCTGATACCATTAAACTAGCAACACACAGCTCTGTTGTCTCCATCTTTGATTATGGGCTTGTTATCTACGGAGCAGACACAGCTACAGCACTACGGTGCATCATTACAGTGCTGAATAGGGCCTGCAGACTCCTTACTGGTGCTGCCTACCGCACGCAAACCTGCAACCTCTACGAAAAGTCAAACTGGCTGCAACTGCAGGGAAGGATTACTTTCTAAACCTGCCTACTAGCAAAAAAGTCATTGATGGGACTTGTGCCCCCTGGGGTTGAGTCTCTCTTAAGCCCAGCCAACTGCTCCTGTTACGCAAGAAGTTCTGACAACTATTCTCTATCTGTTCCCCAGTGTTGCACTGCCCAAGGCCAGCGGTCTTTTGCAGGTAAAGCACCTAAGATGTTTAACTCCCTGAGCAGCGAACTCCCCAACTTAGGCACTCTTTGCTCGTTTAAACACAAGCTACGTCAAACGCTTGTATCCAGAGCCACCTGTGACTGTTTCTCCTAACTTCCCTGGCAGTCGCTCCCATTCTTCACACCTCTCTACTATCCCCACTTATGCCTGCCACCATCTTCCCCCCCTCTATACCCCTGCGCCTCTCCCTAGCTCTGGTCCACCACCTTCCTCTGTCTCTCCCTTTTCTAATCTGCTTGCCCTACCCACTGTTGCCCAAGGTCCCCTATCCTTGCCTCCCACTCTCCTCCTACCTCCCTCCCAGTTACCCTTCTACGCCTGCTCTCTTTCCACTTTCCTACACTAACTGGCAGCAACTCTGTCTTTCCACTGTACCTTTCCCTTTGACAATGCCCTTCTGGCAACTTTAATTCATGAAAATATTGTTTGCCGTGCCTCATCATTCTTAAATGTATGCTTGGTTGTGGTGTTCTAACTGTTTAATATATTATCTGTAGCTTTTAGACCATGTATATCCTGTACTGAAATGTGTATTCCAACTGCTTGCCTGCTAATCTCTCACAAATTGTACTTCTATTCTTTGTATACCGACATGGAACCTTTGTAAAAGAGCCATTGGCTCAAAGGTATTATCCAAAATTCTAATAAATAAAATAAATTACAGACAGCTGAGAAAAATACCCATGGAAGTCAACCACACTGTAAGACATACCAGCAATGACACAAGGCCCACCTTCACATACAACTGGCAGTGTACACAGTGATGACATGAAATGTCACTGTTCATTGGCCCTTGGAGGGCTTTGGATGGGAAACAACTTTTATCGTTGCCCCGTTGCTCAAGGTAGTCCTAGAGTATCAGAGCATTATTCTGTATAGAATTCCATCCTTTTCAGAATGCTGTTGTATCTTAGTTCAAAGGTCATCGAATGTGATTGAACCTTTCTGTGGCACATCATCATTCAGGCACCTCTAGAGATTGCAGAAGTCAGTTTCATTCTGAAAGCCAATGAGCAGCCATCTGCACATTGCTTGTAGTACACACTATAATAAAATACAGGAGGAGAAACGTTATGCACCACCAGAGTGTTGTCACCTGGGGGTTCTGATTCCCGTGGACCTCTCCAGCTTCACACTTGAGATCAGAGGAAATCAGAAAGCGTCTGTAGCACAATACCCTGGTTGCGCATAGTTACTCATCCAGTATATTACAATTACCAACAATATCTTTAATCAATATTTATGATTTTGGACCAGCTTTGGGTGGCATCTGTCAAGTCCTGTTCCATGTTATATTGTTACCAGACGTTGTCATTGAGATACCAGCAAATCAAAATGGACCCTGATGGGGTATTTCTAGGCCTTACAGTTAACCATAATAAGGGCTCACATTAACACATACAGAATAACAATAAGTTTTTTGGAGTGGTTCACAATGAATGTTGAAACGGGCCAGCCAGTAAAGATGCTGTGCCTACAGAGTAGGAAGATCTCTAACTGAATTCCATAGCAAGGAATGTTCTGGATATTAGAGCACCTGTGTGTGGTGGAAAAAATGAACACATGAGTGGGTATGTTGTAAAGGGAAGGAAATGAGATCGTGGCTGGCTGGGACCATTCAGGGATGGGAGGTCAGCGGTGTGCCACTGCAGTGTTCAGTGGTTAGTCTGTTCCCTTGTAATATGTTCATAGAACACTTTAGGAGTGGTGCACAGGTCACAGTTACACATTTTGCACGTAACGGGTAGTGCTGTGAGAAGGTGCATGCAAAACATTACAGTGACATGAGGGAGAACCTGAAAGCACTATAGAACTGTCCCACAGTGTGGCAGCAAGAGCAAAATAACTGCAATGCAAAGCATGTGGTGAGATGGAACATGGGTGAATTAGACGGGGAGATGCTGTCACAGTCATTGACGAAGAGAAAGATATAGGGGTTGCACTTACAGGTACCTGAAAGGCATTAACATACGAACATACGAAATTTGCCAGCAGATAAAGGCCTAGAGGTCTATCAAGTCTGCTTGAATGTGCAGCTAGCACCCCTTATTCTGCAGCTGCCCCTCCCTTCCACCCTTCCCCTTCATTAACCCTCCCCCTTGTCCTGTCCCATCCTCGTTTGAAGCAGTCCACTGTTCTACTGCATACCACTTCAGCAGGTAACGCATTCCACCCAGCCACCACCCTCTCTGTAAAAAAGTGTCTCCTCATCTCCCTCCTGAACCTTCCTCGCTCCAGTCTCATATCATGGCCCCTGTGGTCTTCCCTGCCTTACTTGAACAGCCCTCTGTACCCGTCTTGTTTATTCCTTTCATGTATTTAAAGGTTTCAATCATGTCACCCCTGTCTCTTTTCTCCTCCAGTGAGTACATGTTCAACTCCTTCAACCTCCTCTCGTATGATAAGTCCCCCAGCCCCTTGATGATCTTTGTCGCTCTGCGCTGCACCCCCTCCAGTAACTTAATGTCCCGCTTCAGATACGGACGCCAGTGCTGCACGCAGTACTCCAGGTGTGGTCTAATGACCTATACAGTGGCAGAATCTCCTTCTCCCTCCTCGAGGATAACATAATGCAGTGGAACAGTCAGACACAGTAATGGGTTGGATAAGCGTGGGGGGTTGGGTAAGAAACCGAAAAAAGGTTATAACACTCCACAGATCACTGTTACAAAGGCACATGGAATTCTGAGTACATTTGTAGACAAAGGACATAAATCACCTTATGACAAGGAGATCCTGCCACTCTTGAGGACTGACCATTTCTTAAATCTGTTGCAACAGTTCTTCTGTTTCTTAGCCTAATGTATCCTGTACAATTTCTAGTCCATAAGTTTGGCCACCTATGGGCACCCCTCCCCTTTTTTGACTATGCTATGGTGTCCTCTTTATTTTCCCTTTCAGGTCCTTGTACAGGGAGGTTATTGTGGTGATCTCCGAGCTGATGTAAAACAGGCTGTCTGTTCCTAGTTGGATTTAGTATGCCGTAGCACTAGGTCATAAAACATCTTGAGGTATATGTTTTATGTGTATGAAACCTGTAAATGTTGAAAATACCAAGGCACTAGATGCTTTTGATAAAGGCAAAAAGTTACTAGGTGACTGTATTATAGAATTAAATTACAAGGGTAGAGATGTCAGAAAATCCCAGTTGTGTTATTTAAAATGCATGTAAATTACAGATTGTTTTGAGAGGCCCTTTGGCACCATGTGTTCCTGCTTTAAGCTGAACCAGCCTGACATTTCATGGTGATTTGCATATACATCCTATGATGCTTTGAACTATGAGGTATGTGTTTCTTTGAAACTTGGCTTTATTGCCAATGCTCTTTGGGGTAACCCTTGCTTCAGTGCTTCTGCACTGAGGTTCTTTGTCTTTAGCTTGTTTTTTGTTTTGCCTCCCCATCACCCAAGCATGCAAGACCAATATAGGGGCTAGTTCATTTTCACAGGAAGGAGATCAGTGGGTTAGTAAGTGGCACTTGCAGAGGAAGGATATGCATAGACTGTTGCTGCAAACTGATGTATTGAAGAAGGGATATGCTATTGCTTAAGGTTATCCACTGTGTTTTAAATAAACATCACACAGAGATTGTGTTGAACCTGGTTCTGTATCTGGTCCATCTGTTATCCCACAACCCCTTCACACACCTGAAAGAAGTGCAAGCAAGGGACAGAAGGAGCCACTTACAAATAGCGGCTGGAAAACCTCAGTATGTGCTCTACTGAAGGAGAGGCAAGAAGGGAGACATGGTAGGGGACTTCAAAAGTAGAAACCAGTGACACAGTATTCTTCATCGAAAACAGCTGCAAACTACCAAGTGTGGAAAACTGAAATGGGAGAATGGGGGATACCACTTGGAGGAGAGTGTCCGGGGGTCCCTCACCAGAGAAGCTGATTAACCTAAAGTCCAGAAATGCCTTTAAAGCAGCAGTGAAGCATAAGCTGCAAGGTTGGGAAATGTCATGTCAGACCTTGATTTCACATAGAGCACCTGTCGTGGCCCTTGAGAAAGCATCCAAAATAACCCAAACTGTTGTTCAGGGGCTTTGTAATTGCTTACACCATTCTTGATTGGTCCTTTTCTGTCCTCACAGTACAGGATTTTGCATCATACAAAACTACAGTTCACTGCCCACTAACATACTCATCCCCACCCCCAACTAAATGTAAAAGACTGACACTGTAAATGAAATGGCAGAGTATAAACTTGCTTTGTTTCTTGAAGCCCACAGCACGACCGCAACAATGTATAAAAATCTGCCACCACTGACCGTCTTCACTTGCGCACTGCTCTGCCATCCTGCTAACTGCAAAATATACCCTCTGGTGCTCCTACCAACCCAGATAGGTCTCCCCTCCATGCTGGAAGTAGAAGATGTCCTCATGAATTGTGCCACACAGCTCTGCTGCTCAATACTGCCGCTTCTTGGGACCGCGCAATGAAAACTGAAGAAGAAGGATGTGGGGTGGTGCCACGCTACCCAGAATGCCTGTCACAGCTGTTTGCAATACAAAATATGGCGGCTAATCGCGACACACAGATAAATAAAAAGTGTACTTATTAGGGATGGGCGGTTATCTGATCAGATTTAAAATAAAAAAAATTCAGATCAGATATTGACATTTGTACATTGAACCATTCCACTTGGATATTTTGCCTTTGAGATGGAGGATTGTTAATTACTTAACTGAGCACATGTTAAATAGCTGGTAAGTTCTGCCGTACTGGAAGGAGGGGTGAAACCTGTAAAGAGAGAGAGAGAGAGAGCGCAAGCTAGCGAGCAAACTTGAATGGGAGATAACGGTGTATGCTGCTGTAATCCAGTACGACTGAATGGCAAGTAAAAGTCTGGTATGGACTCATTTTATTGTGGACAAAGACAATGAATCAAAAGCTAAGTTCTGTCTTTGCCTGACTCCTACATATATCAGTCATGGTTCTTCTGGTAAAAGTTTTGGCACTTCAGGCTTTCTTAATCACCTTAGAAACAAGCACAGAACAGAATACTCTTGAGTTGCAAACAGAAAAGGCAAAAGTTGATTTAGCGAGGGAAGCTGAGTCACTGTGTGAGCCACCAGCCAAGAAAGTTAAACGGGAGCTTCAAACAATAGAAACCTGCAGTGCTCGCACTCGCCCCTTCCCTAGTGACTATCCCAGAGCTGTCGAAATCACGCATGCAGTTGCTAAGATGATGGGTGTAGACAAGTAGCCGTTTTCTATAGTTGAAAATGTGGGCTTTAAAAAAAATTGATATCTGTTCTGGAACATAGATATTGTTTGCCATCGTGTGGCTACTTCCCTAAAGTTAAAATACAAGAGATGTACAATAAATTAAGGTCCAAGATGAATGATGAATTAGCCTGTGTTACCTAGTTTGGTTTTATCACCGACACCTGGATAGCTGAGTGTTCAATAATATCATACCTCCCTATTACTGCCCACTGGGTTGATGAGAACTTCACAGACTTTCAGCTTTACTGTATCTACAGTACCTTTCTGATAAGCACACTGATGAAAATCTCATAAAAGAGTTTTTACAGGTACTTGACACCTGGGGGATTGCTGCCAAGAAAAGGCACGTTGTAGTGAGAGATAATGTGCCTAATATTGTTAAAGCCATGACATTAAGTGCTGCTGCCAGTGCTGGATGTTTTGCCCACACATTACAGCTAATAGTTCATGATTCCATCTTGAAGAAATGCTCTATAGAAGAACAACTGGCCACAGGGAGGGCGATGGTAGCCCATTTTAAACACTCAACTTCCACTACAGCAAAGCTGACTGAACTTCAGAATACCCTTAATTTGCCACTACACCGCCTTATCCAAGATGTTACGACAAGGTGGAACGGCACATTTTACATGTTGGAGAGGCTCCTGGAACAGCGACGCGCATTAACAGTTAATGCCATCGATTGTGAGAAACGCACTTTCAGCTCTGCGCAGTGGGCACTAGCAGAAAATATCTGTACAGTGCTAAGACCGTTTGAGACTGAAACCAGGAGACTGAGAGTGTGGACTGCGCATGTGTTTCTGATGTCATCCCAACTGCAACAGTCCTCCACCACGGCATTGATAGCATTACAGTGCCTGGACTTCTAAAATTAAAAACTGCCATACTAGAGTCCATGGACAGATGTTTTGTACACTTCGAATCCCCAAAGGAGCTAGTTGTTGCAACTGTGTGCGATGCAAGATTTAAAATGCATTTTTTTCGCACTGAATGTGGCAGAACTTTTTCAGGGTAGTAATAAAGCAGCTTATCAAAGAGCTGACGGATAGTAGGCTGCCGAAGTCTTAACTTACCACAGGACAACCCAGCAATTGAGAGAGAAGGCGATAACGATGGGAATCCCTGGGATGTGTTCTCACAATCAAATTATCTGCCAACAACCTCAGCATTACCCTAAACCAACAAACTGTCCCACCGGCTTGCTGATCCAACCAATCAGTAACTTCACTACTCCCCCGGTAGCCAACTAACGATATCTCTCTCACAATGGGGAGTTTACTTCTGATACTTCTTTCACTGTCAGCCATGGGGTTCCACTGAGATGTCCCTGTCACACAAACTAGGGTGATCCATCCGCCCAGTCTCTCTGAACCATCCCCATTGTTTGACGCTCAAACCCTCACATATGCCCTACCATTGCTGCATCGATTACAGTGGTGTGACCCCCAAAAAGAGACGCAGACCACCACACATGTATTTTAATCAAGGCTCCACTACTGGATATACAGATCCCTCCCTAAGCCTAACCACCAAACTGCTACTTGGTGTCTCGACACAATTCCTTAACCCCACATGAAGCACCCCAAAAGAGTGGCAACAGAATAAGAGAAGGAGGACCAAAGATGGCCCCCTCTCCCTATCACTGGCAGCCCTCACGAAACTCCTGCTCTTTCTATTGCTCTGTATTGGTAACGTGGAAATCAACCCTGGACCCCCTGAATGTATTGCCTCTCCATCAGACCTAAGCTCAATTAAAGGCCTCAGTTTTCTGCATATTAATATATGCAGTCTGTTGAAAAAACTTACACTAATACAAGCCTGGGTTGCCCATACCTTGCCAGACTTTCTCGTGGTATCTGAGACATGGCTCAAACCCACCACAGCAAACAGGGATGTTAACCTACCCAACTATCAACTATTCAGAGCGGATCGCCAAACAAGGGGAGGTGGAGTAGCTATATATGCAAAATTCGGTATACCTGTATCCTGTATTGCTGCAACCTCTATGCCCAAGGAATTTGAATGCCTATCCCTTAAAGTCTCTCTCCCCAACACAGCAGCTTTTCAGCTAGTTGGATGCTACAGACCCCCCTCTGCTGAAAACAAGCTCTTATCCCACCTGAGGAATCTGCTCAAGCCCAGCACTGAAGAAGTCATTATTCTAGGTGACCTGAATTTCAACTGGCTTACCCAGGCAGCTGCACCTCTGGTATCATTCTGTGATACATATGGGTTCACACAACTAATTAATGAGCCAACAAGAATTAATGCAAGGAATAGTAATAACAGCACACTACTTGATATCATGCTAGTGAATAAACCACATCTATTCACACACGCTGGAGTGCTTCTTTGCGATATAAGTGATCACTGCCCCATCGCAGGGGTAGGATCCACCAGCAAAACAACAACCCCTGCAAAATTCCTCATGAGGAGATCCAAGAAAAACATCAATATTGAAGGATATTTGCGTGATCTAGCTCACTCTCCACACTGGCAAGAGTTTTATCTTGCTCATTCTGTTGAAAAAGCTCAGCAGGTGCTAAATAGCATTATAATAAATGCCCTTAACACCCATGCCCCAATCTCTAGTATCCGAATAAAAAAACAAATCCTGTCATTGGTTTTCGGCTGACCTCAAAGCTGCACTGCTGGAGAGAGACAAACTCTGGAAAATGGCAAGAAAAACCAAGAATGCAAATGACTGGATGATCTTTAGGAAAGCCAGGAATAGATGCGCCAAGAAAGTTAGTGATGCAAAGGCTGCCTTCTACTTGGCTGGGCTAGACTCCTCCTATCATAATCCTGCTAGGTTTTGGGGTACCATCAAGGGTATGGTGGGGCAGGATGCTAGCACCTCCCTTCCAACTCAATTACACCACAGTTATGGCCCTATCACTGGCAAAATGGAAATTCTGGACGCCTTCAGTAACCACTTCACAACGGCTGGCCTTGCCTTTGACACCTCTCCAACTAACCTGCTGAGGGAACAATTAAGCTACTTAGTACACTGGTGTTCAGAGAGCTGACTCTTCCTTCAGCTTCAAATCTGTACTGTTGAAGCAAGTAGAGGACCTATTATGGCACCTGGATACCAAAAAAAGCGCAGGGGCAGACTCTCTGGACCCCTACTTTCTAAAGATTGCATCCCATGTACTTGCAGTCCCCCTAACACATCTCTTTAACCTGTCTCTAAACTCTGGTTCTATTCCTGCACTGTAGAAGACAGCCCAAGTGGTTCCCCTTCTAAAATCAGGGGACCCTATGGAACTTAATAATTACAGGCCCATTTCCATTCTACCAGTGCTATCCATGATGCTGGAGAAATTAGTGAGTAACCAGTTAAGGGAGTATCTTGACAATGCTAACCTCTTGAATCCAGCTCAAGCTGGATTCAGGGCCAAGCATAGCACTATCACTGCACTAGCCAAGGTCACAAATGACTGGCAAACCGAATTAGATAAAAAGAATAATGTCTGTGCAGTATTTCTGGACCTGAGCAAAGCATTGATACTGTGGACCACGAGCTTCTACTATCATCCCTGCACTCCTTTGGCCTAGATCCACCCTCCCTTAAGTGGTTCAGGTGTTATCTCACCGGTAGGTCACAGCAGGTAAAAGCTGAAGGTGACCTATCCCCATTAAAACCACTGTTAAGAGGAGTTCCCCAAGGTTCTATCCTGGGTCCTATCGTTTTTGCCATTTATATAAATAATATTGATTCAACCCTCACCAATTCCTCTGTACACCTCTTTGCTGATGACACTGTTTTGTATGTCAGCAACCCTTCATCTGCAGCTGCTCATGAAATCCTACAAACAGAATTCTCCTTGTTACAATATCAGCTACTTGAGAAAAGCTTTGTTAAATGCAAAGAAAACTAAAGCAATGATGTTCACAAATCAAACCAGCACACCTCCTCTTCAGTCATTCTCCCCAGCTATGCACTATACTTGGAAAATCTGGAGTATGTAGAAATCTTCAAATACCTAGGTGTGTGGATTGACAACAGACTCGACTTCACTCATCATTTAGAAGAACTGCTAAAAAAGCTTCGGCAAAGGCTTGGCCTTCTCTATAGATTAAAACCTTTCCTAAACAGAGATTCAAAGATGAGGTTAGTCCAGGCCATTTTTCTATCAATTGTCGACTATGCAGACTTCATTTATAGTCACTGCCCCATCTCCTACCTACACAAGTTGGATACCTTATACCATAGAGCAATACGATTCATTACAGATCTGCCATCTAATACCCATCATTGCTCTCTTTATGCTGCAGTTTGATGGGTTTCCCTTTACCTCAGAAGGAACAGAAATGCAGCCCTATGGATTTACATAGCATTATCAAAAAAAACTTCCAAACTATATTCTGGACTGCTTCACCCAGACCATTCCTAGCTCCTATGCCCTAAGAAGCAACAACATCATCCTGCTCAAATTGCCCAAATTCAACACCAGGCTAGGGAGGGCGGCAATCAGCTATTCTCTAGCTATAGCATGGAACACCCTACAAAAATCCCTAAAACTGTCCAGTATTATTCCAATTGCATCCTTTAAACAGCGCTGTACAGTTTTCTTCACCGAGAAATGCAGTTGCTACCGCTAGAGCTAGCTTTGTCATCTCACAATCTCCCTCCCAAAAATTTACCATATATGGCATAATCCTTGTTCTTCAGTTCTCCCTTCCAGGCAGACACCCCATCTTATGGCACCCAGTAATACCTTCACCATCCTAGTATTACATTATGCTGTGCGTTTGCCATGGCCCCTCCACTGGGATATGTATATATTGTAAATTTTAGCTTAACTTTCCTGTAACCCATTTTTATCATGTGACTTTTACTGTACATCCCTGTTTTTATAAACGTTTTTCCTCCTGTATGTATAACTGTTTTATATAAGTGTATGATGTATCTGTTGTGTATCAACTGTTGAACCTGGACCTTATCAGGTCCATCTTGTAAATGAGCCTTACTCAATGATGTTCGCCTGAATAAATAAAGATTTGATGATACCAGAAGACTGTTTTCTGATTATTTTTTTTTTATTATTATTTTTTGGGGGGGGGTTATTTTATTCTCCTCTGTCACACTTTTTTTTTTTTTTTAAATAATAACCTGTACCCTTTCATTTTACAGCTTCAGCCATTCATGGTGCACTTCTCCAAAATACAGAACTGGACTCGTACTTATCAGAGAGCATTGTGCCGAAGAAGTCAACCCCAGACTCACTAGTTTTTTTTTTAATCGCATGCTGTGCGTTATCCGACTCTAGCAAAGATAGCAAAAAGTTATTTAGCACCGCCACCCACAAGTGTATTCAGCGAGTGGGTCTTTAGCGTGGCAGGGGACATTATTAGTGACCGAAGATCACGTTTATCATCTGACGTTGCTAACATGCTTTTGTCTGTTAAGCAAAATTTTAACTTTAAGTAATAGGTTACCTGATGATGGCATTTTAAGACAAAAATGAAACTATTTTACCGCATTCACTGTGTGATGAAGTGATGTATGCGGGGGTTGGGGGGCAGTGGGTATTGGGAGCTAAAATATTCGACCCGATAAAAATATCATTCTGATCTGATACTGACTAGATAAAATCCGGATCCGATATCCGACTAAAATCAACAATTCGCCCATCCCTAGTACTTATGCAGGGGAAAACGGGTATTACAGAAAGAAAAAAACAGCAGCAGTGAATCGGAGAGTGAGACCGGCAACATGGAGCAAAAAACAAATGTACCATTTACCTTGCACTGGTGCTTTAAAGGAATTGAGAGTGAACTGCGGGGAACTACTGTATGCAGCCTGAATACCAATTTGCGGTCATGTGGACACGGATGGAAATTAACAGGAGGTAGGTTCAGGAGAGATGTGAGGAAGTACCACTTTACGGAAAGGGTGGTATCTTGGAACAGTCTGTTGGCTGTAGTGGTGGGTGCGAAAACAGTCAAGGGATTCAAGCAGGACAGGGACATAATGAAGGGAATAGTGGTTACCGGGAACAGCAGGATCAAGGAGGAGAATAGAGGACGGGGAGGGCTAGTACCCTGGAGGAACAGTAAGCTCCAGGGATTATAGGGAACTTGGGCAGACTGGATGGACCTCTGATCTTTTTCTGCCATTGTTTGTTTCTGTTTATATAGGTCATTCCTTTCAGATGTTGTACTTTATACATTGGGCAGTAGGTGGCATCCACACTGCATGGTTTCTCCTTTATTGGAGGAGAAGCAGTGTATAACAGTGGCAGCGTGAGGGTGTTAATCATGTTGGTTGTTTTTTTTTTTGTAGCTTGCCAGGTGCTGGTAGCTCATGTTTCTAGGGACATGGATATGTTGTTCATCCACACTCATTGGCAGTATCCTTGCCGCTTTAAATCTTGCCGGAAGGTCTTCAAGCTTGCTCCTCCCACCCACCCGGGTGGTATAACTCTCGGCTCCGCCCCATGACGCTAGATCTTCCTTACCGCTTGGAAGCTCAGGTTCCCTCCTCATAGCTCTGCGTTTCGACTAGTTACTATTTCTCCGTTTGGATTTAAAATAATATTTTGCAAAAGACTTCAGTCTTGATCCTCGTGGCTGCGATGGACAAATCGACTCCTGGATTTCGGAGATGCCCATGCGGGCAGAAAGTCTCGGACGGATCCACACTCCACGTGTGTCTACTGCTTAGGCCTTGAGCACGACCCGCGCAGGCTTGGACCTGTGCTCATCTTTCTCGGCCTCGTCCTCGAAGACCGTGCTGCCCGATTGCAACTGGGCGTCCCGGCGTTCCCTCCGGTGAAGTCCAAGAGCCCGGTTGGCGGTGTCAGCGGCGAACTCGGCGGATCAGCTCGGCGGATGGTCGCCCTCGAAGAGGAGGCGGCGGGCCGTGTCTTTCCTCGGCCAGCAGCATTTATCCGCTCTCTCTGGGTTCTTCCTACACGGCTTCCTTTTAAGGAGCTTTGTCTGTCCCTCTCCACTAAAGGAGAAGGGCCTGCGTCTGCTGGACCTTTTCTCGGTCCAAAAAGAGGGACAAGGGTAAGTCCCTCCGTCGACGCTCTTGGGAGCGGGAAGGTTCCCTCTCCCCGGGCCGTCGACCGTCGGCTCCGGTCGACCGCTCGGCTTCGGCCACTGGCCTCACGGTGTCCCCGTCAGGTCAGTTGACCGAGACTCCCACTGATGAAGTCGAGATTTTTCTCGACCCATTAGACGGGCTGTCGCCTTTAGCAGCCGAGATTCCCCTCTCCCCGGTTCCCGGGGAGGAGTTGAGATCCGTGGCTCGCTTGTGCCTCCGGTTCCGGAGCCTCGGATGGACCTTCCGAGCCGAAGGAGTGCGGTTCCGCCGACACCTCCTGCACCGACCCGGAAATTCCGGGACTCTCGGTCTCGGACCTCTTCGCGGTCCAGCCGTTCCCACCGTCATAGGCGGTCTCGGTCTCGGCACCGCGGTAAGCGGCGTCGCCGCTCGTCCTCGTCCTCCTCCTCGGATGAGGGAGGCTTGGGCGAATTACGCCGACGGCATTAGGACCTTATGTTGCAACAGCCCTCCTGGTCGGAATAAGCCGGGATTCCGGCGCCTTCCCCGGCCATTAAGTGGCTGTCACCGGAACGGCCGACACAACCCCTCGACTTGTCCGAGGAGCCTACACCCAGGCCGGTTGTTCGGCCAAAACCAGCTGCTCCACCGATTCCGGTGGAACCTCCGCCTCCACAGCCACCAATTGGGGCTCCGACCAAGGATTCTCGGTCGGCTAAGGGTTTACCCATCGGCTGTCAGTTACCCTCACTCCGACCGACTCGGCAGGTGAAGGGTGGCTCAGGCCAGAGGCAGCTCTTTGAGGACTCTTCCGGTCCGAGCGATTCCTCCTTCTTCTCCAAGCGACTGGACTTGGGTCTTCAGGAGGTCAGCCAATGGACGATAGCCCGTCGTCCTTCCTAGGACTGCTTGCGCTCATCTCGAGTCTACCGGGATGGAGCTCGAACCCGCTTCCAAACGGGCCAGGTATCCCTCACGGAGATTCTGGACCGAGGATTCTCGACGGAGGCCTTTCCGGTGGCGAGGCCATAGTGGGTCCGCACTGGAACTTTGCAGCGCCCTGCTTCCTGCCCTGCGCCTTCGGCCAGGATGGCCAGGAAGTATCACGGTCCCTACCGGTTCCTTGTCCGGTTTTTCCAGAACACCCTCTGCTGAGGGTTGGTTACCGACAAGCGTTTTCGGTAGCGCCCGGCAACGCCAGGGATGTGGACAAACCTCTGACAGGGTCCAAGAGTTGGACTATGTCGGGCGAAAAGTCTACGCTGCGTCCTCTCTCGGCCTTCGTCAGGCCAGTTCGGCCGTCCTCATGGCACATTTTTCTCATGCCCTGTTGGGCTCCCTGGATGAGGTCATCCCTCATCTTCCCGCCGATCTGCAGACTACGGTTAAGCAGGTGCGGGACCAGGGCAGGGCAGTGGCCAAACAGCAGCTCCAGACTGCTTTGGATGTAGGGGACTCATGTGCCAGATCGGTGGCGGCCGCAGTGGCTATGCGTCGGCTGGCTTGGCTGAGGATATCCACCTTTACTTCGGATACCCAGCACAAGTTGGCGGATGTTCCCTTTTGGGACTGACCTCTTCGGCCCTGGGGTGGAAGGTCACCTGCAGAGGATCGAGAAGTCCAATGCCACCTTGGACTCGGTCTCTTCCGCTCAGAAGGACAAAGGCCGCAAACCACAGCCTAAGCCCTTTCGTCCTTCTGTGCCCCGCGCGCCGGCCCAGCAGCGTCAGGGCCAGCAGGCTCGGCCTTGGCATCCCAAACCCAAGCCGGGCTTCCTCTAACAGGAGGCAGGGAGGAAAGGGCCCAGGAGGTCCCTCGGCCGTCCCTCCTCCAAGCCTGCCCAGTGGCCGGGCTGAGGGGTGTCGCCCCATCCCGTCACCTTACCCTAGGTCCCCGTGGGGCGGCCGGCACTTCCGTTCCGCTTGGTCCGCTGTTACCACGGACAGGTGGGTCTTGGAGGTGGTGGGAAGAGGCCTGCCTCTGGAATTGAGCAGGCACCACCCTTCAGAGCCGCCGCCTCGGGGGCTTCGGGATCCCCAGCCTCACTGGCGGCTCGTCGAGCCGACATCCTCTCCTCCTCCAGAAGGAGGTGGTAAGAGAGGGTGGACCCTCCTTCAGACCCAGGGTTTGTGTCCAGGTACTTCCTGGTTCCGAAACGGACGGGGGGCTGGCGCCCCATTCTCGACCTACACGACCTAAACAAGTTCCTAAGGTCTCGAACCTTCAGGATGGTCACTCTGGCTCAGATTATACCATCCTTGGAACGCGGCGTGTGGTTCTGCTCTCTGGACTTGCAGGGCCAGCGTTTTTCCGTCCCTATCCGTCCGTCTCACCAGAGATTCCTTCGCTTCCGGCGGAGGATCCTCTTGATTCCAAGCCATGCCCTTCGGCTTGTCTCCAGCTCCCAGGGTCTTCACCAAATGCATGGCAGTGGTGACAGCATTCCCTCTTGGCGCCGGGGTCCGGTGTACCCTTACCTGGGCGACTGGCTGATAGCAGCTCCCTCCAGGAAGGAGGCGGAGTGGTCCAGAGATCTGGCCTCCAGGTCTGCTCTCAACTGGGCCTCCTTATCAAGCAGGCCAAGTCGGAACTCGAGCGAAGCAGGTGATTTTATTCATCAGGCATAGCTCGACTCTCTTGAGCCAGAGCCTGCTCCGGCGGACAGGGCCGAGGTTCTTTCCTCCTTTGCCCGATCATTTCTGGTTGGGCAATTCGCCATGCCGGGACTTCCTGCGCCTCCTGGGTCTCATGGCGGCCTGTGCCAGCGTGGTCCGTTGGGCCGCTGGAACATGCGTCCCCTTCAGTGGGGACTGGCCAGCCAGTGGTCACAACGCTGCGATCCCTTGGACCAGCTTGTGTCGGTGACACAGGGGATGTGGAACGCTCTCCAGTGGTGGACCGTTGCAGATCATTTGCAGGAGGGCATCCCGTTCGTCCGCCCCGAGCCGACGGTCTCTCTATCGACCGATGCCTCTCTGATGGGTTGGGGTGCCCATCTGGGGGAACACCGGGCTCATGGCCTCTGGTCCCAGCGGAGTCCGATGCCACATCAACCTGCTGGAGCTCCGGCGGTCCGCCTAGCTCTCACCGCCTTTGCTCCGTTCCTCCGGGGTCAAGTGGTCCGAGTCAGGCGGACAATACACGACCATGTACTATCTAAACCGCCAGGGCGGGACGCTCCATGCTTCTATGCAAGGAAGCTCCGCATTTGGTCACTCGTGCGCAGCCTGGAGGCGGATCTCCTAGCCATTCACGTGGCAGGAGCCTCCAACACCCTGGCCGATGCCCTGAGCCGGATAGGGGCTGCATCCCACGAGTGGTCTCTCCTGCCGGAGGTAGTACAGCATCTGTTCTCCCACTGGGGCACACCTCAGGTGGACCTGTTTGCCTCCATGGAGAACGCGAAGCTGAGTCTGTTCCATGCCCGCCCCCCTCAGCAGGGCTCGCTGCAGGGGGATGCCTTCTCGAGGCAATGGACCCCGGGCCTCTTTTACGCCTTTCCCCCATTTCCCTTGATCCACAAGGTGCTTCTCAAGGCGAGGAGGGACAAGGCGCAGGTGATTCTGATAGCCCCAGACTGGCCTCGCCAGTTCTGGTACCAGATCTCCTCAGTCTCAGCTCCAGGACTCATGGCAGCTTCCAGCTCGCCGGACCTGCTCTCAGTCAATCAGGGAAGGTGTTCCATCCGGACCTTCAATCCCTGCACCTGACGGCCTGGTTCCTGAGCGGCTAGAGTTCCAGGCTTTGGGTCTTTCCGACGAGGTCCTCAATGTAGTTGAGGCGTCCCGTAAGGAGTCGACCAGAAAATGCTATGCCTTCAAATGGAAAAGGTTTTCCATTTGGTGTCAGGGCAAGGGCTTGGACCCTTCCTCCTGTTCCTTAGCAAGCATCTTGGACTATTTATGGTCCCTTTCTAGTCAAGGGCTTAGGTCGACGACCCTAAGGGTGCACCTGGCAGCCATCTCTGCTTACCGGGCGCGGGCTGGGAAGCAGTCGGTGGCGCAGGAGAAGGTGGTCTGGCGCTTTTCAAAGGCCTTGATCACATTTCCTCCAGTGCGGGAACCCCACCTCGTGGATCTACTGCTGGTACTGGCAAAGCTCATGGGCAAGCCATTCGAACCTATGCACAGGTGTGCTCTCTCTCACCTGTCGTGGAAGACCGCCTTCTTGGTGGCTATCACGTCAGCCAGAAGGATGGGAGAGCTCCAGGCGCTTTCCATCGAGTCTCCTTACCTGGTCTTCCACAGGGACAAGGTGTCCCGCGCCCACCGAAATTCCTTCCGAAGGTGGTGTCGGAGTTTCACCTTAACCAGGTGTTGACTCTGCCGGTGTTCTACCCCAATCACACCTCGGAGGCCGAATATAGGCTCCATACTCTGGATCCTAGAAGGGCGCTCGCTTATTATAAGGAGCGCACGGCTGATATTCGGGGAGAGGTTCGCCAGCTGTTTGTCACCTACGCTGAAGCCGCATCTGGCAGACCTGCAGCCAAGCGGACGATAAGCAGGTGGGTAACCTCCTGCATAGATCTCTGCTATAAGTTAGCGGGCATGGAGCCTCCCAGAGGGATAAGAGCTCATTCTACCCGCCATACTGCTGCAACGGTGGCTGCTTCCAGGGACGTCCCTATCCAGGAAATCTGCAGGGCTGCTACCTGGAAGTCAGCAAACACCTTCATTACCCACTACCACATCGACCTTGAGTCACGCCGGGATGCTGGTTTTGGGGCCTCGTTCTCAGTCTCTCTTTCCCAAGTAAGTATATGTGGGTGTGCGTCTTGCCTCCCTCCTCCCGGAGACTGCTAGGAGTCTGCCAATAGTGTGGATGAACAACATATCCATGTCCCTAGAAATACAGGTTACTCACCTGTAACAGGAGTTCTAGGAATGGTATATGTTGTTCATCCACCGACTCCGGCTTCGCGACGCACAACCTGAGCTTCAGCGGGCAGATCTGGCGTCATGGGCGGAGCGGAGTTATACCACCCGGTGGGTGGGAGGAGCAAGCTTGAAGACCTTCCGGCAAGATTTAAAGCGGCAAGGATACTGCCAATGAGTGTGGATGAACAACATATACCATTCCTAGAACTCCTGTTACAGGTGAGTAACCTGTATTTGTGGAGCAACTTTGTTTTTCAGGTCAGGAGAGTGGGCGGCTTTAGAGTGCCAATAGTTCTTTTTGGGGGCAGCAGCTTTACTCAGCAGAGTGGGCAGCTTCAAGAACATCGGTGGTGCTTACGTGTTAGACAGTGCTAGTGTATCAAATGTCGAGGGGGACGGATTAGCATGGCAGGTGGGGTGGGCATGTTGAGGATCATTGGCAGGAGACCATATTTGATATTCTTTGTTGCCCTGTCCCCAGGTACCGATGTTAGTAATGCCTAATCAGGCCTCATCAGACATGCAGTGTACGTTTGGAAACTTGGGGTGTTCAGCGGCAGATGAAAGAACAGGGAGAATCCATTGTCTGGTACGTGCTGCAGTCATTGTGAGGAGCTGCGGAGCACCTTTTACTGTTCTGTTTGAAAAATGGGAAAATTGAGACATGCTAGTAGCATGGAGTGTTTTGAGCCTGAGCTGTGATGACTTGAAGCTTTTAGCTGCCATTGGTAGCAGCTATGGAGGGCAGAATTCGGCCACGCCTGACAGGAGACTGAAGTTGAAACAATGTAGTTTATTTAATATAAAAAAAATTAATATGGGCAACAATGTGGTAATAGATGTTGAGAACAGGAGCTCATGGTAAAAGTGTGCTGGCCCTGTGTAAATGATGATAGGGCAGCCATGTTTGCTTCAGACTTTCTGTATTGCTCCATGTTGTCAATGGCGAGTTAATACATATAGACAGTGAACACCCTTACTGGGGTAGTGGCACAGTCCAAAGCTGTCAGTCGGTATAGAACTTTGGGCACATGAGCATTCCAAGATCACTGATTCTCCAGTTTTTGCTGTGCCACTAGAGGGGTAGGACAGCATACGAAGAGCTCTCTCTGAAGCGTCTGTCTACTATTATATTGTTGTTTTTTCTTTTTCTTTTTTTTTTACTTTCTCTTTATGCCCCCTTCTCGCTTTGCTGGGTTCCTTTCTTCAGGGATCCCTAGGCTGTGTATTCCCGTAGTTCCGCCCCAGGTACCTCCCTCCGGGTACTGGTTAGCCTTACCCCATCCTGCCTCAGTTTACCCCCGCGGGAAGGGCCCCCACTTTGGTCCCCTCTCACACCTCAAGTATCGTCGGAAGGCCTCACCAGCCCCATCTATGGAGCCTGGTTAAGGGTTATCTCGGGACAGCCGGGTCCCGTCTACAGATCCCAGCACAGGGTGTCCGCTTTTCTGGTCCCAGCCCACAGAACGTCTGCAAGGGGCCAAAAGGTAGCCATGCGTCACGATGTGCTAACGCCTCCGCCCCGGCAGACGTCCCCTCCTATATCTATCTCACTGCACCTCCACCCGTGGTCACCCAGGTGGCGGTATCGCAGCGGGACCTGCATCCCACCCACCTGGAGGAGGAGGCAGCCTCTGGGCGCTCAATCCTCCTCCCCAGCCAACCCTCCAGGCGCCCGGTCCGTTCCCAGATCCGTGTGCTGGCAGCGGTAGCCCTACCACTCGCGGCGGGCCGGCATATTGTTATTTTTCTGACAGGATTGTGCAACTGGGAAGCAGGCTGGGGCTACCTGGTAACAGGGAGCTCCCTCAAATTTAGAAATTGTGCCTGTTAAGCTGCGACTTTCAGATTGACTAACCTGCTATTTTATCCAATTTTCTGTCTCTCTTCTGTACATGAATTGGGTCCACATGCCACTGTACTACTTCAGGGTGTGCAGCAAGGACTCCAGGCTTCTTAGCCTGGTGCCTCAGGTATGTACTTTATTTTGGGGTGGCAAATTTAGCTTGCTTGTGGGTTGCTTTCTAATCCTTGTTTAAATTTTTTCTTACCCTAGCATTCTTCTGGCGATGGACCTTCCCTCTCCCTACTCTGCATGGGACATCAGGTGTGGCTTTTTATGCACTGAACTAAGCAGTGTGGTTTTCTTTTTGCTGTGGGGGATATTTGTTGTACCGTGGTCCAAGATTAGCCTTTAGGACCTTTTCTTGACTTGTTTGGCTGTTCTTTTCCCAAGACAGGAGAAGCAGCACTCTTAAGCACATCTGTCTCCTTTCCTGAGGCGAGTGGTTCATCCGCCATTATTGAAATCCTGCCAACGTGATCTTGCACCTCCTTGTTATGTACAGCGTCTTAGTTCAGTTGTGTGCCTTTTCACATCTGGCACGGGCATAGTTGGGCATGTGCACACCTCCCTGACGTGATGTCGCATGCATTGCTGAGATGTTCTCACACTAGCATGCGCTTAGTCGTCTCCCCCTCCCCCAGCAGTTTTTCTGTGGAGTCTTTTTCTTTGTTATTTTTTAACAGTTGGAGCAGAAAGGTGGTGCTCACTGAGGACAGGGACAGAGTTCCCAATCAGTGAGTGGGCGCTCTAGCAGCATGAATTAGGAAGCGCTCCAGTTTTCAGGCAGCTCCAGGTTAGAGCAAGGTGTTTTTTGTTTCCTGCAGTGCTTTGCCAAAGAGCATCAGTGCTCATCTCAGCGAGGGGACAGGAGTCATAGGCTGAGAGCAGTAAGACTTCCCCCTCCTCATTGTTGCAAGCATAAAGCATAGTGGATTTGCATATAGCCTGCATATATGTTACTCCAAAGCTCGTTTTCCTTGCATTGGCCAGCTATTAGGAAATGGCAGTATGGCTTATTGGAGATCTGTTGTGTTTAAGAGCTGTAAAACCTGCAGGAGGAGGATGAGACCCTCCTTTTAGGGCCTTGCTGCCCTACTTGTGTAAAACAGTCTTAACATGTCTATTTTGGTCTCCCCACACACAAAGCTGAGCTCCTGAGCTGTGGGGTGCATCTGGGGTACCAACTAGTTGTGACAAGGTGGAGTTGTGCAAATCATTTTGCTGCTCTTAAATGAGCTGCAGAGTTCTGATGTTCTGCAGGACATCCCCACCAACGCATCTGAACCGAAGGGAGGCCCCTCTGGTCGGGGGTTACAAGCATATCCAGGTGTGCCAGAGCAGAGTGACTCTGCTCACCGAGATTTGTGACCTGCCCCTAAACGTGGCAACATGGAAGGTCAATATGAGACTACAGGGAGACATGGGGAAAATTCTGACCCTTCGACAATATCAGATGAGGAGTGGTAGTGGTTGGAGCCCAAGAAGAAGATTCCAATTCCTCCCTAGTTTGATACGAAGTCTATTCTATATTATAACAGAAGCTTGTCAGACACTGCAGCTGAAGGTGCTGCAAGTCATGAAGTCTCTGGATGTGAATCCCACACTGTCCACTTCTTCCTCTGAACTGAAGTGTTCTCCAAATTTTGTGCATTGCAACTTGATTCCTGTTCAATAATCTATCAATCATTTTATTTAATCGGGCATAAACACCATTGAGCAAGATCATTTTCAAGGTGGTCCTGGGCATTAATACAATACAGTACACTTCATAAGATTACAATTACAGTGGACAGCAGTGCAAAAAAAAAAAACATTGTGGAGGTGCCAGTCAGTATGGGCCTATACATACCGGTCAACATAATACATAATGATGAGCTTTACTGGAATGAAAAGAGACAACAATCCCATATAGTCTCCGCTAAGTAAGAGCTCATACCTAAATGATAAAAAATGAGGTATTAAGGAATAGGGTAGAAATTGGGGTGAATGAGTAGGCAGCCAAGAGGGAGGCCAGAATAGGTAAAAGGTAGAGAATAGGCAGGGCCATCTTGGATTAAGGAAACTAGGCTTGTAGGTCCTAGGAATGGGTTGGAACAACTGTTGCAAGAAGCTCGTAGGCCAAGGGTGAGATGTCATCCATTCCTGGAGGAGAACTCCCAGAAGTGAGTTTCTTCCTTTGGCAGACAGCCGTGCATAATTCTGTAAAGCACACAGCCGTACCTATTGAAGGTTCAGCGTCCCTCACCAAGACCCATGATAAGCAGGTGAATGCCTCCTGCAGCAAAAACACGATCACTCGACCAAAGCTCCAGTATAAAGCTATTAGTGAATTCATTGACAGAACATGACAAATTCCCCGGCGCTTCAAGGGATCACTCTCTTCATCAGGACACCCCCCCCCGATGAAGAGGGTGATCCCTTGTAGGGCCGGGGAATTTGTCATGTCATTTCAATAAAATCACAAATATTTTTATACTGGAGCTTTCTTTGAGTGATTGTGTTTTAAGTTACTTGCTGCCTTCCTAAATGCTAAGCCTCAATGGAACACTGCTCAGTTGCTGGTCTTGTTCCGGATGCCTCGGCAGAATGACTTTTGCCCTGAATGGAGTAAATTTTTGCATCTCGTATGCATTTTTTGTTTCAAGAGCCTTGAGCTCATGGATCACGGCCCCAGGTAGTTGTGTCCCTCCAGACCTGGAGGGGCGAACATTTTGCAGCTTGTGTCCATGGTCTCTGCCTTTCTGGGGGATGTCACAGTGGGCAGTTTATGGATGGCAACACACTTTGCCTGTCCTACTGTGGCAGCTATGTGGGATGTCTGACCTTAGGCACTGAGTCGCAGACCAGGTGTCAGTCAGAGCTGTTAACCTGCCCTTTGAAGGAGGGCTGTTATTTGGCACTGGCAGAGCAACTTCTGGCATCCAGACAGCAACAGAAGGCAAACTCGACGTCAAGGGCAAGGAGGTACAGGGCATTGGTAGCCCAGAGACAATTTTCATCCCTTCTGGAAACCAAGAGGACTGTGGGAGACTATTCCAGATTTGAAGGCAACTGTAACCAAGGATCCTTTGCCCACAGATGTAATGGAGGCGCAGGACAAAACAAAGGTAACTCACAATGAAGGTACATGGGCTCATCTCTGCGCCCGGTGGAATACTGCAGAATTTTTACCAACGATGGGCCCAGATTTTGTCGAGACACGTGGTACTGGAAATCCTGATGCTAGCTCTATAGTTTACAACAGTACCCACGAGAGGTCATGTTCTGCAATCCTGGGAACAAATGACATGGTGGGAAAAAGCCTGTTGGAGGTGCAGGCAAGATTTAGAGCACTTGCTAGATACTGCAGCAGTTGGGGGGTTCAAGTCAGTGGCTTTCTCTGAGGTGTTGCCAGTACCAAAGGAAAGTACTGATAGGAGGCTGAGGATTAAGGAGTTCAGTGAGTGGTTGGTGGGGTGGTGCAAGCAAATGGGGTATGGGTTAGTAGGGGACTGGGGATCCACATGGGGGGGATGAGAGTCTGTTTGCTCCAGACAGACTGCACCTGAATAGGGAGAGTGCGGCAGTGCTAAAAGGCAAATTAGGAGAGTTCATAGAAGAAACCTACAATTTAAACTAGATTGGGGGGATGGTGGGAAAAATCCGTACCACAAGGCAGGAGAAATGGGGGGCTACCAGCCTCCCCCCAGGATAGTGCTAACATACTGGGCATGAGGGAGAATAGAGAAGGGGGGATGGTGAGGGAACCTGGTGGAAGGGCTTAGCAGCCAGCGCCAGGTGCTTAGCAAATAAGATGGTTGACTTGGAGGCCATCATGGGGACGAAGGACTAGATATTGTAGCTATGAGCGAGACTAGGTGGACACAGCTGCACACCTGGGAAATGACTGTCCCAGGTTACAGACTGTTCAGAAGGGATAGAGAGGGTAAGAAGGTGGAGGAGTTGCTTTATACATCAAGGAAGGCATAAGTGTAACTGAAGGACAAGAGGAGGACGGGGAGATTGAGCTACTGTGGGTAACACTAGGCAGGAGGACGGAAGAATCCTTGCGACGGGGGTTACTATATAGGCCACCTACGCAAGGGGAGGAGGGTGATCAACAGTTAATTCAGGCAGTCACAGTGCTGGCCCTAAAAGGAGAGCTGCTGCAGGTAGGGGACCTAAACCTCCCAGATGTAGACAGGGAAATCCCAGATGCCGCATCGTCAAGGAGCAGGGACATACTAGCTGCGTTTCAGGGGGGTATTCCTTCAGCAGCTAGTCAGGGAGCCAGTAAGGGGCAACAACCTGCTGGATGTGGTCCTGACGAATGGGGAGAGTGTGGAGGAGGTCAGGTGGGAGAAGCCTTGGGCAATAGCGATCAGTGCGGTAGTGTTCAGGGCAGGGAGGGAGACAAGTAAAACCAGTACTACAGTCATAGACTTCAGACGCACAGACTTTGACAAGGTGAGAAGGATAGTAAGGGAGATGAGGGTACAGAGATTATAGGGGCAGTGGAGGAGTTAGGGCAAGCTGTCAAGGGAGGGGTACTGAAAGCTGCAGAAATATACATAAAAAAGGTTGGGAAGAGCAAAAGGGGGAGGAGACTGCTTTGGTTTACAAAGGTGGTTGCGGGGGCAGTCGGGGAAGGGAAGAGGGCTTTCAGAAAATTTAAGAGGACACTCCATGAGGAAGATAAGGAAGAGAATGGGGAAAAGAGTATAGTGGGGAAGAAGGTTAGAAGGGCAAAAGCAGATAACTGAGGAGAAAATGGCAAAAAAAAGGTCAAAAGGGGGATAAAGCCTTTTCAGATGTGAGGGAGAAGAGAAGGACAAGGTGGGATTACTAGGCTGAGGGGGTAGGGAGAAATTGGAAAGGGCCCTTGAAAAGGCAGAGTTATTAAATAAGCACTTCATCTCTGTATTCCTGGAGAAGCATGGTAGGGGACCTGCACTAAAGTCGACTGGAGAGGAGGGCAAATGGGTGGATCCGAGCCCATTCACTGTATATAGTGTTAGCGCAGAGCTAGGTAAATTGAGGATGGACAAGACAATGGGGCCTGATGGGTTACACCCCAGGGTGATCAGGGAGTTGAAGGAGGAGTTGGCAGCACCCTTGACAAGGCTCTTCAATTTGTCCCTGGATACGGGGAGACTGCCGGAGGACTG
Source organism: Neoceratodus forsteri (assembly GCA_016271365.2). NCBI lineage: Eukaryota > Metazoa > Chordata > Ceratodontiformes > Ceratodontidae > Neoceratodus > Neoceratodus forsteri. The sequence goes on from JADMNL010000033.1 coordinate 85,084,778, forward strand.
GACGAGGGCAGATGTAGTGCCTTTACACAAGGGAGGTAGTAAAGAGGTGAAGAGAACTACCAACCTGTCGCCTCACGTCAGTGGTGGGGAAGGTAATGGCATTAATCAAGGAGAGGGTGGTGGATTAACTGGAGGACAGTGGCTTGCAGGACAGAAGACAGCGTGGCTTCATGGGGGGGGGTCTTGCCAGACAAACCTAATTCAGTTCTTCGATTGGGTGACTCAGGTGATTGACCAGGGGGTGGTGGACATGGCCTGTCTGGACTTCAGTAAGGCCTTTGACGCTGTCCCCCATAGTAGACTGGTGAGCAAGATGGAAAGCCTGGGGTTTGGTGGGAAAATAACAAGCTGGGCGGAGGCCTGGCTGTCAGGAAGAACTCTGAGCATGGTGCTAAATGGGGTGCACTCCAGGACAGCGAGGGTGAAGAGTGGAGTGCCACAGGGGTCAGGTTTGGGTCCACTTCTCTTCAATATCTACATCACAGATGTTGCTGAGGGTTTGAGGGGGAGGGTGTGCCTATTTGCTGATGATACAAAAATATGCAATAGGGTAGACACCGGGGGCTTGGGAGGCCTTAAAGCCACCTAAACACTATTTTTGCAAGCTGGTGGCGTTGATTTACTTACATGGTGTGGTAGTTGATCCCTCAAATGCTCGTTGTAGCAAGTTCCATGAAAAAATTCCGTGTTGAAATGTTGATTTCACCCTCGTAATGTAACGCTGAAATGCTGATTTCTTCCTTGTTTACAGTGTGCGTGCGCGCCACTGTTGAACTCCATGCTGCTTGAAACCATACCCATTTGTGATGTCATTCTAGCAAGATACTCCACTTCTGAGAGGGCGGCTTGTGAAGTGGGATAACAGCATGGCTGTTTTGCTGTCATTGACGGTCAGTGTGAGATGTGAAATGCAGTGGAAATTCTAGTTATTTTACTGCATTTCACATGTCATCACTGAATGTGTTGCAGTTTTCAATTCCTTATGTGTTCCGTGCCTGTACTATAGTTGCTCGTTTTGATTTGTTTGTCCAGAGTCTCATAAGAGACCCTTACATAGTGGCCAGTGAATTGACATCGTGACTGTCAAATGTGTGTCGCCCGCGGAAAAATTGTAGTGCCAGAAGCAAATTAAATTCTAAACCGTCTCCCATGATCTGTACTATTGCAGTGTGTATGTATCGGTCACAAATTCGATGGTAATGTCTTTACCAGTTCCTGTGCCACATTATAATCCTAGTGTACCCTCTACCCTGTAGCTTGTACTCCAAACAAAATCCCACCTCACACTGGTAATTTTTTTATTTTATTTTACAATGTGCCTTTCTCTGTGTACCTTACTGACATATGATAAAAAATTGCATCTGTTTGTGTTTTATTTGTGTGCTGCTGTTTTCATTTGTCACCACAAGTTTGTCAGCCAGTAGAAGGACATCACTGGACAGGTTTTGGAGGGAAAATCCATAGTGTTCTGGGTGGAGAGAAGATAGCAGTGGGCACATTTTCTCTCCACAAACAATTTTGATAATGAATTAATTGAAATCATTTTCACAATTATTTGTGAAGGTTGAGTTTTTGAGGGCTGTGTATTATTACAAAATTTCTTGTTATAATATCAGCGTTCATTTCCAATAATGCCATACTGTGCTGTTTGGCTCTGGTAATAAAAGCATCCGTGAATGTGACATTCATTTCTTTGGTTTTCCTCGAATTGAAGTACCGTCGTGCATGGACTAATTTTTGCCGTAGGAGAGATTTTAAGCCGACGCAGTACAGCCACATTTGCTTAGCTCATTTTAGTCATTCTAGCTATGATCGTGATCCTGTGAAGCTGACCGAACTAGGATAGAGCAACGCAAAACCGAAGTTGAAGCATGATGCCATCCCTTCACTGTTTGACCCTGTTAATGAGTTAGCCAATGAACCATCACAATTGTCAAGAACTGCATATGTGAAGCGGCGCAGGAATGAGGTTTGTGTTCAAGTATTTCACAGCTTTAAAGTTTTTTTATGTTGCGTGTGTGTGAATGATGAAATATTATTTTTACTTTATAACATCTGTCCAATTTTGATTATGTGCCCTGACTTTGTATATGTTGTATGTGTGGTGGTGTGTACTTGGTATGTGTGTGTTTTGTTGGTGAAACAGGGAAACATAGACTTTGACATCACATAACACGCTTGTCCCATGTAGTCTGCCCAAAGCCCTTGCCTACTGGATATGCTGCAGATCCTATATATCCAGTATCCTGTTTCTTCCTACCCCCACAGGAATTGGCTTGTGTCTGTCCTATGCATTTAAATTCAAGCTGTCATACTTCTGACCATTCCTCCAACCTTGCCAAGTCCCTTCTCGTCCTTTCCACACCTCCTTGTGTATCAACCCTTTTGCAGTTGTTTGTGTCATCTGCAAAGAGGTATACTTTTCCTTCCAGACCCTCTGCAGTGTCACTTATAAAGACATTGCAAAGGACTGGACCCAGTACTGAACCCTGTGGTACCCCAATAGTAACCCCTCTTTCTTCACAGTGGACTCCATTTACAATTACCTTCTGTGTCCTGTTGTCCAGCCAGTGTTTTTCCCCGGATACCACCCTGGGACCCTACTCACAGACTGGTTAATTTTACTGTTAATCTTTTGTGTAGGACTGTGTCAAATGCCTTGCTAAAGTCTAGGTAGCCCATTTCCATAGCCCCTCCCTGGTCGTCCACTTTAGTCACCCAGTCAAAGACATCAGTTAGATTCATCTGACATGACCTTCCCAACTGTGAATCCATGCTGCATTTGGTTGTTTGCCCTGCTGGCCTCTAGGTACGCAACAATTATTTTCTTCCGAAGAGATTCCATCATTTTCCGTACCACAGTGTTACAAATTAACAGGTCTGTAGTTTCCTGCCTATGTCTTGCTCCCAGTTTTGTGAAGGGGAATCGCATCCGCTCTCCTTCAGTCCTCATGTACCACACAGAAGCACCTCCACCGCAGAGGGTAGTTGGTCTGGGAGGGTACCTGGTCTGTGAGGTTGGCAGGTGGTTAGGAGTGTCAAATCGGGTGCCCCAATCACTGAATGCTTATCAATGTATCACCTCCACAAACCATATAAAAACTACAAACAGTCTGGGTGGGCAAAATGAGAAGCGATCTGGATAAAGTAGCAAAATGGTTGGAACAGTGGCAACTGGGGTTTAATGCAAAGCAGTGCAAGATCATGCACATAGGGAAGAGAAACCCTGAAGCCACCTCTAGACTGGGAGGGGAGTTGCTATCAGTCATGAGGGCAGAAAGAGACTTGGTCGTCGTCATCACCGGTGACCTGAAATAATCCAAGAAGACCACTAAAGCAGTAGGTAAAGTTAGGGGGATGTTTGGGTGTATTAGTCTGGGTATCAAGAGTCGGAAGAGGGAGGTAATAATCCCTCTTTACAAGACACTGGTTAGGCCTCATCTGGAGTACTGTGTGCGGTACTGGAGGCCACACCTTCACAAAGACATTAACGAAATTAAGGCAGTCCAGAGAAGGGAAACCAAAATGGTGCAGGGATTGTATCACAAAACAACATATGAGGGCAGATTAACGGAGCTCAATATATATACCCTAGAGCAAAGGAGGGAGAGAGGTGATATGAGCAAAACATTCAACCCTGTAAGTGCATTTACAAGGTGAAAGAGTATAACTTGTTTCAATATAACAAAAATAGCAGGACAAGAGGACAGAGCAGGAGATTAGAGGGATCCCAATTAAGGTGTAATGCGAGGAAGTTGTATTCCACACAAAGGGTGGTGGATGCATGGAATGGCCTATCTCAGGAACTGGTGGATATGAATACAGTGCAGTGCTGCAAACAGGCATGGGATTGACATAAGGGAGCAATACAGTTGAGTATGACTACATAGGCCATTGACAGAGGAAAGGCAGATGGCACATTTATAAGGTAGAAAAAGAAATGGGAAGACTTGACGGGCCTCGGGGGTCCTTATGTACAGTCAACTTCTATGTTTCTACACCATCCTCCTATGATTTGTTAAAAAGGGTAGCCAGTGGTGTCAGTAGTTCTCACCTTAATTGTTTAACAATTATTGGGTGAATCCTGTCATGCCCCATTGCTTTGTCCCTATTGTAATGGAGAGAGGGGATAGAATGGAGACAAAAAAGTATCTTGCAGTGAGGAACACAGTGCAGGAATACACTGTTTTTCAGCTGGATTCCAGATTGCATCTGGACTCAATCAGTACACTTCTCAGTTTGGTTTCCCGGTACAGTAACATTGTACCAGTGGAGGTGAGTAGAATTTTGAATCCCTGTATTCCATAGTAAGCGTTTTATGATATATTTGTTATGTCTTCATTGTGGGGGGAAAAACAATAAAGAAAACCAGGATTAATAAAGTAGGCATCACAGTAATAATATATAAAGCAACAGAAATGGTGTGAAAACAGTTATAGGCAGAAGCAGTGGCAGACCCATGTAGCTCAAACACATTGTGGATGTGTGTAAAACCACGTACATTTCACACACATATAGGTGTTTTCGGATGAAATCCCCCCCACCCACCACCACCAAAAAAAGGGGGGGGCACCATGGAATGTTTACAATTTTTTTTTACCCTTACTAACCTTTCACCTCAGTCCCCTAGCAGTTTTCCTTCTAAGCTGTTGACTACAACACACAGGTAAAAAAACAAAAATAAAGTCAATGTTGTCTTCAGTTAAGCAGTTTCTGTGATCAGCCACTCCATGGTGTGCAATACAGTATTGTGCAATTCCCAGGGATTAAGGGCACTCGGCATTTGGCCTCGTGCCTTACCACTTCCCTAGGGAGTGCACTACAATCCTTAAATGTATATTGTGTCGTACCTTACTACTTCATATGTATACTTTTGAGATTTTTTTTTTTGAATTTTATTTTTTGGCCCTCCTGAGCCACGCCTAACTGTTTCCGACGTCATCGCAGTTCACTGTCGATATCTCCCTTCGCGACCAGACTCTGCTCTCCCCCAGCCCAGCACATCCCCCGGGTCTGATCCCTCTGGGGAAGGGTTGCCCCCGTCCATGGCACTCTTTCTTACACGTTTGAGCTCCTGGCTGGGGGAGTGAGGAGACCGTAGAGAACCGAGCCCTACTATGGGAGTGTGTTCCGTGACTGGGAGGCGCCATTACCTATCGGAGAGAGGGGGCTATTTTTTGGAGTTTGTATCCCCCATGGAGCCTGGTTATCATTGCAGCGTGCCGCTGTGGCTCCACCCACAGGCATACGCCACGCCGCTACAGTCGACTACCCCCGGCTGCTGCCAGGTGTCACACCTTGAGCGAGCATTATCCTCAACCTTCCCCGGGAAGAGAGAGCAGTCATCCGGATGCTCAGTCTTTTGCCTCTCCTGCCGAACCCTGACGATCCAGGGTAGTTTCTGAACCCGGATCGGTGTTGCAGCGCTAGGTGTGGCGTCCAGTGCCTCAACCATTAGTGCCACTGGGCCAGCTACCCTTAAGATGACTTAACAGATGGATTAGATGGAAAGGTGCAAGGGACAGCATCCTTCATTATGTTATAAAGGACAACATCGGTGCACGATATGAGGTTGGTATGTGGCATGAACGTGGAATGTAAATTTTTTTTTTCCATGGCATCGGTGGTTGATAGATGTAATATCCCACCCCTCACCCACCCACCACCCCATTGGTTGAAGGATATGCTGAATGTTATTTGGGATGGAGGTATGGTACCTGGTAAGGGTGACGGGGGTATAGAAACAACAGTCCTAGTGAAGGAATATATTATCGACCACACATATATGTGGTCACATACCACCTTGAATCCACATTGACTGGGCCACCCTTTTCCAGTTACGTCCTGCTTGTGGAACTGAGGCATGCAGTGCCTCCAGCAAATGAGTTTCCACACGCTTTCGTGTGCACCCTGATCAAGTGTCTGTGGTGTCCACATACTCTGTTTCTGTGTCTCTGTGCCATTGCACCGCAGTCTCTGCTATGGGATAATGCTACCACCAGCTGCTGAAATCTTTCCCCTCTCTCCAAAGGGAGAGCAGTCCATTGACTTACTGGCTACTATACTTTTATGATGCTTGTGCTTGGGTGATTTTAGTTAATGACATGTTCCTGTTTGACTTCACACTCTTTATTTTATTTTAGATCCTGCAATCAATTTACATTCCTATCCAAAGCAGAACTGAAACTATCAGTGATGATAGGGATGGAAGCAGCACAGTCAGTGTTGCAACACCTGCTGACATTGTTGCTACAGAGATCCCTGCAGTTTCTCACACAGCATTGAATATTGACTCATGTCACAACTTGGTTATTCAATCTGATGATGTCATCTACTTTTTGGACATGCAAGACACATCCCTTGAATCATATCTGTGTTGACACAAACATGGAATTGGACCTCGGTTCAACTGTACCAAGTATAGTTTCGAACACTTCTTATGAGTACGATGTAGACACAACTGACATAGGAGTTGCATATCACATCAGGTGTCAGCCTTCGACATGTTCAAATTGCCAGGCACAGTGTAGCAACACAACTGTTGATACAGGAAAAAAAAAAAGTTACAGAAAAAGTCAACTGCATCAGTTGGTATCCAGTGCAACTTAGATTACGAATCAGCAGTGGAGCCCTCTGCCTTACATGATAATATAAAGAATGTCAGTAATGGTGCCGCCGATTTATGCTGAAAGTACAAGTCCCTTAATGTCAGAAACTGACGGTGAAGAATCTGATTCAGACCCAGATTGTGTTCCGGAAGGGCAACAGCAGAGCCATACAGCTTCCAACCTTGTCTCCACACATCATTCAGAGCCTTTAAGTTACGTAGATGTCAACCCCGAGAAAGAACGCTATTACATTGTGTCACACAACAGTTTGGCGCAGCTATTTAGCAATTGTCCAAAATGCGGGTGCACAACTAAAGCGGATATAATTTGCGTAGTTGGTTCCATGATAAAGGTGCAGCACACTTGTCAATGTGGGTACAGCCTAAGATGGGACAGCCAGAAGGCTCGTGGTGCAGTGCCTTGGGGAAATGTCATCACTTGTAGTGCTATATTGTGTAGTGCAATCACGCCATCAAAGGCACTACGACTACTGAAGTTTATGAATATTTCCATTCCTTCTTTGCAGACCTAACATAATGTTCAACGATCATATGTACTGCCGGCAGTTAACAAGGTGTGGGATTGGCAACAGCTCAAATTGATTGCAGACTTACAAAACAAAACTGTTGTATTAGGAGGAGACACTAGATGCGACTCACCAGGCCATTCGACCAGATATGGTCTGTACTCACTAATGGACCTGAACACCAAGAAGGTGGTCACAATGCAACTAGTACAGGTATAGAACTTATTTCCTTATGTGTAATCATACATTGCATTAGTGGAGTGCATTGAAATGTATTACGCAATGGGCAAAAGTAATGGAGAAAGCTGAGTGAGCAAGACAGTATTTCATGTGAGCATCTATCGGTCAATAGTGTCTGCCTTCCAAAAGTTGTTATAAACATCTCACCATCTCGCATTTTACCAGTGATTACATTACGTAACCAGTAAGACATGACAGGGTGTGCATGTAACAGATTATACCGCATGGTCAGGGGCAGAGTAAGGCACGAGGCCTTGGCCGACTGCCTGTAGCACCTGGTGTGTGGTAAAATCTGTTCCATGCACACACCTGGAGTGTGTTATTTCAGTTATGAAATGGACTACTTCATTTTAAAATCTTTCATGTTACAAAGTCATTTAGCTATGAATACTGTGCAATAGCTTGGTGTATTTATAGTGTTTACTATAAATACGCTAACTTATTTTACTGTATTCATAGCGAAATGGCCGTTAACGTACAAAAAAAATGCTTTCAGTAAACTTCCCCATTTTTGAAGCACGGTAACACACAGTACAGGTGTGTGCATTGAACAGGTTGTACCGTATGCAAGGGGCTAAAGGCACTTACCAAGGCCTCCTTCCTTATTACGCCCCTGGCCGTGTGATAAAACGTGTTCCATGGACACCCTGTCATATCTTATTGCTTACGTAGTGTAGCTGTAGTGAAGTTGACCTTCCACCTTTGTGTTCAAAAATTGCTTTACAATATTTGTCCTTCATTTGCATCTGTAGTTGTAGTTTCCTTCTTGCCTCCAGCACAGCTGTCAGATTGTACAGCCCTCTGCTCCGCTACATTAATTCAGTCAGCTGCTCATATGCGCAACAGAGAGAGTTTTAGAGACAGAATTTTTTTTTCTTTTTCTGTTTTTAAGTTTCCCTGATCGCTCAGCGAGCGCTTCATAAGCTGCCTTGGGGAGATTAACAGCTGATGACAGGGCACTGCAGGAAGGCACTGATATGGTAACAGAGACATTTCTGTTATATCGGCTATTGCAGTAGGACAGGTGTTTAAAGCGTGGGCCAGGCAGGACAATGGCAGACAGAGTAATCGGAGCGTTAGCGAGGGAAAGGAAGATGGTGGAATTCAAAACACCAACGTTAATACATGCTCCGGATTTCTCTGCGAGATGCAATCTTGCTTCTCTTGTTTTTATTGCCTGTGTATTTTACAACACATTATACTTTATGCTGTGGATTATTGCTGTGCAACATATTCTTCCTTTCCATTTCAGTCATCAGAGGTGCGTAACTCCACAGCAAAGGAGCTTGAAGGCTTGACAAGAGCACTGCATTCTCTACACTGCAAGGGTGTCACGGTTAACCAGTTGGTGACTGACCGACATGTGCAAGTCTGAGCCTTCATTAGGAAAGAGCATCTGGAAATGCAACACTTCTCTTGACATTTGGCATACGTCAAAAGGTTTGTTGTATAAAATGTATATATTAATGGGATATATTTCATAGTGATTTCCCATACTGCCAGTTAACATATAGAGAATACTGGATGGGCAGCTATGCAGAACCAGTGTGTTCTGCCACAGAGGGATTCTGATGCCCTCTCACCTAGAGAGCAAAGCTCGAGAGGTCCATGGGAATCAGAACCCCGAGGTGGCAAAACACACTAGTTGCGCATCCTGTATTTTTTTTTATAGTGTATAGTACTGTGTAAAAAATGTGTTTTGTGCATTCTTTTGCTTACCAAATGAAACTGAGTCATGCAGTCTGGAATGCTGTTCTACCACAGTAGGGTACAGTCACATTCCATGACCTTGGAACTGTGGTAGAACAGCATTTTGAGAGGGATGGAATTCTATACGGAACACCACTCTACTATAGACTACAAACACATCCATTGCAGATTGAGGGAACCAGGTCTGTCTGCTGGATGTTTTACTTCAACCATGTATTTCCCACCCATGTCCGACATAAGTACACACTAATTTTCATTTGTTTTGCATTTCAATGTGTTATGGAGTATGGTGCTATGTTGTTCGGAGTATAATTAAATCCATTTCAACATGCTGTTGAACCACAGATCAGAGTGCATGGAATATGATTCTGTGGTACAACAGCAATATACAATCAAAGGCTGCATGAGTATAATTACTGTGGAAAGCAAAAGAACTCAGACAAATTACACACAGCACAATGCAATGTAAAAACTACAGGATGAGAAACTCTGTGCACATCCACTGTCTTTTGATACCTCGGTCTTCAGATTCCTTGCACCTCTTGATCTTCACTGTTGAAGTCAGAGGGAATCACAGCCTGTCTGGCAGAACATATAGTTTATGCTTAGCTGCACATGCAGTATACTCAATGTAGCAGATGCAGTGTAAAACTTTAGAGCATCCAAAAAAAATTTTTTTTTAGCAAATAACTCCAAAACAATAAGCCGTGACACTGACTTTCTTCTGTGTTTTTCAAATAGGTGTTGGAAAAAACTTGAGACCATCTCGAAAGAGAAGGATTGTGAAACAGTTAGACCATGGATCAAGTCTGTAACAAATCGCCTCTTCTGAGTTGCTGGATCCAGTAATGGTGATGCAGAGGTTGGTGTTCAAAAATGGCTCAGCCTGAGAAACCACATCTGTGATGTGCATGTTGGGCATGGGGACAAGTTCCCAGCTTACCTGCATGGCACTCTGGCACAGGACAGAGTGTGGCTGCGACAAGGTACATATATACGGTGCTCGTAATAACGGTTAATTTCTCATCACCAATGGCTGTATCCACTATACTTCCATCCTGCTTTGTTTGTAGGAAGTAGTCAACTGAAACTAGTCGATGAGGTTGAGTCCAGCAGCTACTTACTGCGTGACAAAAGACTGATATCACCTATGTATCAGACCTATGCCTTAGAAGTTTTTCATAGCCTGGTGTGTCACTTTGCTCTGAAGTTTTCACACTTCTTCTATGGAGCTATGTATGCACGGTAATGAAACACAATTTGCTTTGGTTGAAACTTTACCATACTTGTTTAATATTTATATTAGCAGACAACGAATATATCAAATTACAAGGGTATCTGTTCCTTTGTAGACACATCCTGGCAGCATTACATTTTAATGGAAATGTTAACCGTGGTCGGGCAGTCACTGCTGATGGAAAGCAGAAGTTTAAACTAGCGTTCCCCAAGGCAAAGAAAGGGACTGAGGCAGTTTTGTTTTTTTTTTTTTTTTTTTTTTAGTTTATTAGTCTAGGAATTAATACCTTTGAGCCAGGCTCTTTTACAAAGGTTCCACGTCACAAAGAACATTTAACAAAACACGATACACATTACAGGTAAAACCAGACAGGAAAGTTACATCATAAATTTGCTATTAACAGTTTAAGGCAGTAACGTGTTTAAGTTTCATAGAAAAACAAGCTATAACAGGTTCAAGCGAGTAGACAATTTCGAGGTTAAGGAAACTTCCAGGAGAGGGTGATCATTAGGCGCCAAAAGAGGCTAGAGAGGAGGAAAGGTGGTGAGTGGGAGAGTAAGTGAGAGGACAGGAAAAAGGGGGAGTGAGTTTGGGTGGGAGACAGGAAGTAGTAGAGGTACCAGAGGGTTCATTAGTCAGGGAGGAAGAGGCCTCAGATGTGAGGATGGACATGAGGAGTAGTAGTCTTTATCTAGCGTAATCACAGTTGCTAGTGGTGGTGAGGTGGGCATAGAGCATGGATTTGAAAGCTTCAAGCGAGGTTGAGGATAGAGTAGGTGGACTAAGTGCATTGAACCATGTCGGGGCCCTGTATGCGAAAGATCTTTGTCCCTGTGCAGTCCGGCATCTCGGAACCGGGAAAGGTTGGCGTTCAGATCTGGTGGAGGGTCGTGAGCCAGGATTCAGTCGGAGTAGGTTTTGAATACATAATGGAGTCAGTCCCAAGATAGATTTTTTTGCCATTGTGCAGGTGAGATAAATAAGACGATTTGATAGGTTCAACCAGCCTGATTCATAGTACAGATCACACGTGAGTCAGTCTTTGAGCCCTCTCGTAAGGAGGCCGGCAGGCCTTATTTAGAGTGATTGAGATACGCTTTTAGAGCAGTGGAGGTAGCTGAGCCATAAATACAAGGCCATAGTCAATGATTGAGATTATGGAACTCTGTATAGCTATTCTCAATGCCGCTTGATTTAGAAATTGACGGTTACGGAATAGTATTCCAAGGCGTTGGTTCACTGTTTTCGCAGTGTTATGTGGGTTGTAAGGTGAGCCCTTGGCCAAAGTGATGCCAAGGTATTTGAAAGTATTTACTTGGTCCTGTGTAATTCCCGCAGAGGTTTGTATGGTGAGTGGAGTATGCCTGTTTTTGTTTTGGTAATTGGAGAAGAGCATGGCTTTTGTTTTATTGTGGTTTAGCACAAGTTTACTATCCAGGAACCACCTTTCAACACTAGAGAAAGCAAGTTGCAGGCTTTTTCGTAGGGAGTTTGGATCCTTGTGGGAAGAGAGAATTACAGCATCATCAGCGTATAAGATTATTTTCTCCTGGCAGATATCTGGGAGGGAGTTAAGGAACAGGCTAAAGAGGAGCGGTCCAAGAATTGATCCCTGTGGTACACCCGAGAGAACTGGTTTGAAGTCGGAGAGTTCATTAGAGATTTTTACAGCCTGTGACCGATTGGACAGGTAACTTTTTACCCAAGCACAAGGACCTTCGGCCAGGCCTAGGCTAGAAAGTAGGGAGGTAAGTAGGCCATGATGGACTGTGTCGAAAGCTTTTGTAAGATCAATAAAGACTGCACCTGTTTGGCACCCTTTGTCCAGGGCTGAGTGGACTTCTCCAGAGAACTCAAGTAAGGCTGTTTGTACTATGTCCTTTCCTAAAGCCGTGCTGTTGATTACAGAGTAGATTGTATTTGTCCAGGTAATCAGAGAGTTGGTCTGCCACTATTCGTTTAAGTGCTTTGGAGAGGGGAGGGAGTATTGATATTGGTCGATAGTTTCCTGTTGAGGTTTTGTCCCCCCCCCCGGCCAAGGCTGTGAAAACAGAAACAACTTACAGTACGTACACTATTAATAATGAGTTCTTCAATGTAACAGTGTATGGTAGTGATATGTTTGCTGTTTAAATGCCAATGGTTACAATAGTGTGTTATTGAATATTTCACATTTAACAATGTCTTACTGCCCCTATACGAACAGACAACATTGCCAGCAGAGACGGGCGCAAAGGTCTATCGAGTCTGCTAGAGTTTGCAGCTAGCACTTCATGTCAGAGCTGCTCCTCCTGCACGTCCTTTTCCCAGTATCCCTTCACCTTACCAGGTATCCACCACTGTTGAAACTGAACACTATCTTACATGACAGTGTGTTGGTATGGGACAGTGTTTCATTTAGGCCACCACTCTGTCACTCAGAAAAACAGTGCGCATCTTCACACTTAGGAATATCCCCCACGATAATGTCAGTCCATTACCTCTGGTGTCATCACCCATGTTATCTGGACAATCCCTTCTGTGTTGCTGTTATTATACCCTTCATATAATTAAAGGTCTCGAGCATGGTCTGGACCAGTGGCGCTGAGGGATGAGGCGCCGGACGCCACACCTTGCTCCACTGCAGACACGTGTGTGTGTCTAGGGGAGGGAGCACGGCTGGGTGCCACCGAGCAGCTTGATGGCCACGCCTGTACCGCGGGATGAGTGTTGTGGAAATGCGCTGTGTGGCGGGCAGCAGTGGTCCAGCTGGCAAGGGATCGGGGCCCTCCAGGCGATAAGCCATGGCTAGCAGACTTCCTTGAAGTATAAAGTCAGATATCCACATTCTGCAGTTTATAATGTGTACTGCATTTTTGTATTGCTTGGACATTGCATTGCTTTTTGATTATCAAATTAATTTCTTTTTTTTTTTTTCCAAAACGGAATATGTAGAAGAAATAATGCGAGAGATTGTTGCACTTAGAAAACAATACCCATCACATGAAAAGGTGAAACTTCTACACACAGACACAGTTGTGCCTTCGCCAGTCTGGTCCCACTATGAGCATCCAGATAAGGATGAGATCATCAGCAGACATAGGTCCAGATTTGCTCAGAGCCATGCAGAAAACAATATTGCACCACAGTGTCATTACACTTTCCGGTGTCTTCACACCAACAAGTACCACTGACTGTTTATGTGCCCGGTGCAATAGTACAGTGACATATTACCTTGGGGGTGTATGGAAGAGAAGTATAGATCCAAAGTTGTAATAAAAAGTGATATAATAGCCTGTCTGCCGGCGCACCGTTTGGATTTCCGTCTGCAGCTCTGGCGAACCAGGTTCGGGAACTAACATGGGTCGTCAGAGCGCTGGATGGGGGGAGAAGGCTGTAGTGCCCACGACAGCTCGGCTTCTCCTGGGGGAGGGGGGTGCAGCTCAACGTCTGCTTACCCCTGGCGGAGGCCAGGCACTTAGCAGGACGTCAGCGCCTTACGTGCCGGGCTGGGCTGGTTTTGGATGGAGGTCTGGGCTTTGCGGGTACCAAAGGCTTCAGCAGCATGGGGTATGACGTCGCAGACGTCGGCGTTGGCGTCTGACGTCAGGGACTCGCGACGTCTCTTCAACTGGGGAAAATACCTGCCAGCATATTGCATGGAATGAAATTTATAGCTTCAGTTAAAACACGTCACTGGGAGCATCTGCACACAACTAGCCCATGCACCTGTTTCAATCCACCATAGACCACTCTCTTCTCACCACCCCTTCTTTCAGAAATAACTTTCCTCTTGTACGCTATTTCCCTGCCTCTCTCTATAACTTCTCTCTCATGTTCCATTTCAAACAACATGAAGTCTTGCTATATTACGACAGATGCAGTTTGTCCCACCATTAGAACTGCTCCGGAGGTGAAAGAGTTAACTTCCATGCAGTGCATGGAACTTAGAGCGCGAGCTCGGTTAGAGAAGCTCTGTTAGGGTGGTTTCAAACCGAAACCTTCAGATTCTTTACTCCGCCTCACTGAACAGTCGCTCCAGAGATTCCTCCTGCTGCTCGGTTCATTTCCTCGGTTTAAAGCATCTTTTCTCGGTTAAATTCAACCGCAATATTATTTATTTTAACCGCAAACCGATCGGTTCAAGCTCTGTCTATGGTATTGTAAGTAATAGATAGGTTTCTATGTGGAACTTGTAAATGTTTATCGGTTCGGTTTGAACCGATGGAATTGTATTTAAACTTTGTTTTGAAGCCTTTTAAGGCTTGTTAGAGTGCGGTTCCCGGTTCTTATGGGTTCTAAAAAAAAAAACGGATTTCATTACGGTTTTTTCCACGACCCGTGACACGGTTGGGAACTGATAAGGGTGTCTTGCCTGGCACTGCCATCAAAAGGGCAAGTTTTTGGTTAGGCTGGCATTATGTCTGAGAAACCCAAAAGAAAAACCGGGCCCACTGGGTTTCAACACTGTAGTGTCTGTGGAGAAGCCTTTGCCAAGGCTGACCCACACACCACATGTGTTTATTGTCTGGGGTTTGACCACCTCAATGCAGACTGCCAGATTTGCAAGAATTTCCCTGCAGCCACCCTAGATAAGAGAGTTGGTAGGCTCAGGGAACGAGAGGCCAAAAGTCCGCTGACCTGGAGGGAGTGCCTCTGACCAGGCCAGACTTCCTCGGCAAACGTAAGCTGACTCTGAGGAGCCAGTTCCAGCAAAGAGAACTAGAAAGTCAGCAGGTGTGGAGTCCAAAATCCTTCTCCAACTGCTGCAGAGATAGCCAGGCAATACAGATTGTCCAGTCACTGTCCTCGGTTCCTCGAACCGCCACTATCTGGCAAAGGTCGGTTCCACGGTTCAAGAATATGATATAGAAGAGTTTATGAACCAGAGGAGGGAGGATGATTATGATCAGTGTGAATGTGACTTTGAAAGTCTGGATGTGCCCATTGAACCGACATCTCCCAGACAGACCTTTAGGTGAATCTCCCCCTAGGCTTGCTGAGTCCCCTTCTCATTTTTTGTTTTATAAAAAAGTTGCTGAGACCCTCCAGCTTCCTTTAGAGGAGGCTTTGGATGAGCAAGAGGAGCCTGACTATGTAGAGATGATGGATATGATATCCCAGAGTCCAGGAGATTGTCCATCCCTTTACATAAATCTTTTAGGAAACAAACAATAAAAATTTTAAAAGCTCCTAATTCTGCCTCCTGTAGATAAAAAGATGGACAGGAGGTACACTTTGTCAGGTCCTGATACAGATTTTCTTTCACAGCAATGCAGTCATGTTGAGTAGTTCAGGCTGCAGCCTGTGATAAAGCTAATATTCCTGGCTTCACATCCTCCTGACAAGGACTCAGGAAGATTGATGCCATGGCCAAAAACAATACATGGCAGCATCTTTGGGACTCAGACAAGCAAACTATATGGCTTATGTTGCGAGATACCAGAAATCTAGATGGGATACTGTCATGGCCTTAGCCAAACAGGTCCCTGGCCAGCTGCAAAGGAGCTGGAGCAGGTGGCTGTTGATGGTATTGAGGCATCTAAGGTGCAATTCCATGCTGCAGTGGATTCTAATGATGTATCCTCTAGAGTCATGGCTACATCTGTGGCTTTTCGTAGCTTGGCCTGGCTCAGGTGTACTACTTTGTCACAGGATACCCAGTCTAAGGCTATGGATTTTCCTGTGGTGGGAAATTCTCTGTTTGGGGAGCAGACAAAGAATTATATGAAGAAAATGGATGAATATAGAACCACTTGTAGGAGTGCACAAGCCAAGGAACAGCAAGCCACTCCTCGGAGGCAGCCCCCCAAGGGTAGGGACAGGCCTTTTCACAGGCCTTTTTACCAGACCCAGGCCTCTCTTCAGCCTATGCTCAGAGGGGTTCTTCAGAGGGGAGGCAGGCGAGGCACGAGCAGGCCTGCTCCCACCCCTCAGCCTAAAGCCCTGCCAAACAGGCACCCTGATGGGATGCCCAGGGTCGGCTCTCCCATTACCTGTAGGGGCAGGCTGGCTTACTTGTCCAGGACTGGGAGTCTTTAACATCAGACAGGTGGGTCCTGGAAGTAGTGAGCCATGGTCTGGTTCTCAGCTTCAAAAAATTTCCAAAGATGAGAGCCAGATCTTTTCCACCTGCAAACCCTTTAGAGACTCTTGCTTTGGAAACAGAAGTCTCAACCCTCCTGGCTCTCAGAGCTGTAGAAAGGGTTTCTCCCCTACTCCAGGGCAAGGGTCTGGTACTCCAGGTACTTCCTTACCCCAAAAAAGACAGGAGAGTGGCGGCCTATCCTGGATCTAAGATATCTGAACAAGCACATTTTAAAACCAAAATTCAAAATGGTGATTCTGGGAATGATTTTACCCTCCCTAAGGCCAGGGGACTGGCTAACTTCCCTGGACCTCAAGGATGCCTACTTCCATGTTCTTATCAGAAGCTCCCATCGAAAGTACCTCAGATTCGAACTGCCCTCAGGCCATTATCAGTTCAGAGCAATGCCCTTGACCTTACCTCTGCCCCAAGGGTGTTCACAAAATGTCTGGCAGTAGCAGTTGCTCATCTAAGAAGGCAAAAGATTGCCATTTTTCCCTACCTGGACGACTGGCTCATTGTGTGTCAGTCTCAGACCAGGTCAGATCACACCTGCTAGTTACCCAGCAGCTGCTTCCTCTCTGGGCTTTCTTCTCAATTTTCCAAAGTCAGTTTTGGAACCTGTCCAGGTACTCACCTTTATAGGCGAGAGTTGGACACAAGCAGGCCAGAGCCTTCCTCTGGAAAGGGTAAGGACCTTGGTGGCCCTGGCCTCGTCCTTCACTCTGCAGGTCTCTCGACCAGCAAGGCATTTCCTGCAGCTCCTAGGACACATGGCTGCTTCCACAGTTGTAGTGCAGGGAGCAAGATTTCAGATGAGGGACATTCAGTTCCATTTGAGAGCTTTCTGGTCTCAAGAGATCCCCTATCCAAGTTAATCCCAGTGACTCGTACCCTGATCCAGGCCCTTCAGTGGTGGCAGGATCAGAGCAATCTGAGACAAGGGGTGCCTTTCATCCCTCTGTCCCACTCCTTGACCCTTACTACAGATGCGTCCCTCTTGGGATGGGGACTCACATGGACACTCCACCCAGGGTTATGGTCCCTCAGGAATCTGCTCCCACATCAACCTGTTGGAACTCAGAGCTGTTTTTCTAGCACTTCAGGTTTTCTCTGCATCTGTTCAGAACAAGGTGGTACAGGTCAGAACAGACAACACCACTACAATGTGGTACATCAACAAACAAGGGGCACTCGGTCTTGACCTTGTGCAGATGATGGTTGTGGTCTCTGGCTTATTCCTGAACACTTCCCTCATAGCAGTTCACCTCCCAGGCAAGGACAATGTCCTGGCAGATGCTCTCAGCAGGATTCCCCAGGGCCATCATGAATGGTCACTGGATCCCCTAGTACTGGGATAGTTTTTGCCAGATGGGGCACTCCTCAGATAGATCTTTTGCAGCCCCAGACAATCATCAACTTCCACTTTTTGTTCCAGTCCCCAGTGTTGTGCTCAGTCCCCCTGGATGCCTTTCTCCTCGATTGGGAAGGGAAGTTTCTCTATGCCTTTCCCCTTCCCTCTCCTGTTCAAGATGCTAGTCAAAATCAGGTCTCAGCCCTGCAAGATGATCCTGATTGCTTCAGACTGGGCCAGGCAGCCCTGGTACCCACTCCTTCTGTCCTTAGCAGTCCGTCTTCTCTGTGTCTCCCCAGGAACCACAATCTGTTGACCTGTGCTCAGGGAGAGTTTGGTATCCAATCTCAAATCCTCAACCTCAAGGCCTGGCTCTTGAGCAGTTAGAGTTTCTGATCTTCAGCTTTCTCAAAGTGTTCTCGAAATCTTGAAAGCTGCTAGGAAGCCTTCCACCAGGGCTACCTATAACTCCAAGTGGAAAAGGTTTTCCGTATGGTGTTTTGGGAGGCATATTTCCCCGGAATCTACTGATTTACCCACTGTATTGGATTATATGGTCCATCTTAATTCTTTGGGACTGAAACCAGCTACCCTGAAAGTGCATTTGGCAGCTGTCTCTGCTTTCATTTCAGCAGGGAAGCCCTCTTCTCTTTCTGCTCACCCTGTATTTTCCAAGTTTTTTTAAGGGATTGCTTCATACCAATCCTCCATTCAGGGATCCTGCCCCTGCTTGGGATCTTAATGTTTGCATTGCTCAGCTGATGCAGCCCCCCTGAGCCTCTGTCTTGGCAGAGCTTAAGTATTGACTTGGAAACTGTATTTCTAGTAGCCATCACTTCTGCCAGGCGCATAAGTGAGTTACAGGCTTTATCGGTGGAGACTGACTTTATTTCCTTTCACAGGGATAAGGTAGTCCTCAGGACTAACAGGAAGTTTTTGCCTAAGGTGGTTTCGGATTTCCACCTTAACCAATCTATTTCACTTCCAGTGTTCTTCACTGACCATTCCTCCTCTGGTGAGAGGAGGCAGCACAGCTTAGATGTTAAGAGGGCCCTAAGTTACTACATAGAGCGTACCAAGGGTCACAGGTTTGACTCCCTCCAACTATTTCTCACTTATGGTGAGGTTGGGAAAGGGAGACCTGCCACTAAGAGATCCATTGCCAGGTGGATCGTCTCTTGTATCCAGTTTTGCTATCAAAAACTGGGTAAGGTTCCCCCCTCAGGCCTGAGGGCTCACTCTACCAGAGGTACAGCTGCATCTCTGGCTGCTGCAGAGACATCCCTATCTTGGAGATATGTCAAGCAGCTACTTGGAAAACAGTACACACTTTCACCAGCATTACTCCCTGGATATCCAGGCCAGGAGGATGCTCAGTTTGTACTGCTGTGCTTCAGAGCCTATTTCCCAAGTAGGTTCTGTCCTCCTCAATGGAGGTACTGCTGTGTAGTCTGCATCTGTCATAATATAGCAAGACTTCATGTTGTTTGAAGAAAAAATTACTCACCTTAGTAATGTTGTTTCTTCTAATGGAGTCTTGCTATATTATGATCTACCCCCCAGCCTGCCCCTCTCAGAACTTCTGCTTCGGGTATGGGGTGGGCAGTCCACTGTTGGCACTTATTGATGCCCCCTTTTATGTTTGGGTGTTGTGTTTTATTTAGTTATTTTATCTTATTTTTCTGGTCTCCTGACTTGAGTCTTGGTGTTGGGACCAGGAAAATGTGTGAATATTTTAGTAGCCAGTTGGCTAGTGTAGGTTACAGCTTCCACACAGAGCCTTAGTGAGTTTTGCTCGTAAAGATCTGACGGTTTCGGTTTGAAACCACCCTAACAGAGCTTCTTTAACCGAGCTCGCGCGCTTAAAGTTCCATGCACTGCATGGAAGTTAACTCTTTCACCTCCGGAGCAGTTCTAATGGTGGGACAAACTGCATCTGTCATAATATAGCAAGACTTCATTAGAAGAAACAGCATTACTAAGGTGAGTAATTTTTTCTTCCTGGACCCATTTCGCCCCAAGGCGTCTCCTTGTCCCCACGATCCCAATCCGCCCACTCTTCTCCATTCCCCCAACAAGCTGAGTCCCCGCCCTAATCCTCCTAGCTATTTCCAGTCCCCTACACCATCTATACATCTCCGGGGATAGAGGGGGGCAATAAAAAGGGTGAAGATCCCGCAGCCTGGAGGGGGAATAATATTTAACCGTCGACCCCGGCCAACACATTTTCCTAAAAATAAATAATGCTAGTGATACAACTGAGACAGGAGGGACATCACTTATATCCCTACCTGGATGACTTGCTTATCTGAGCACTGACTGCTCAGATGGTGGACAGGTTGGTGTTGAGGACCCTGGAGGTGCTGGACACACACATCGTTGGATTGTCACTCGGAAGAGGAACTCCCAGATTCCATCTGAGAGGAACGACCTGTCCAGGTGTTGCTGTAAGCATTATTTTAGGCATCAAGACCCCCCGTGGAAGCAATAAAATGAGTATACACTGCTGCAACATTCAGAGCAGTGGTGTTATCCATGGCACTATGGGTGAAATACCCGTGAGAACTGGCGTGCGCTCAATTAGTACCCATATGGTGCCTCCACTTTAGGGGCTAAGATTCAGCACTGTTTTAAAATATTAATATTACTCCTTAATGTTCATCATAGCAGTCTCTGACTCCCGCAGCAGCATCGAAAGGTATGTGGGGACTAAAGCGGGCTGCAGCATAACTTTGCGCGTCACGTTTAAATGTGCTACAGGCCAGGAGAAGGTGGTGAGAGAATGTTGCTGACTTGTGTGGGTATGTACGTATGTGTATGTACATGTGTGCATGACTGTGTGTGAATGAGTCAGCTATAGTTGGTTCAGCACTAACATGATGTGTAAGGTTTCATTACTTGGTTCTGTTGTTGTGATGTAAGTGTGGGATTATTACATCTAGAACAGTACATGGGGTAGTGTTATTGCAAGAATTTTACACACACCCAAACTGTGGGATGCTACATAAACCCTAAGAGCAAAGCTCGAGTGGCTTATACAAGCATCAAACACTGAGGGTGTGTGTAAAAAGTCTAGTTTTACACACTACCCCATGTATTGTTTAATGTGATTTCTGGGGTCACATTTTTTTCACCTCATCTATGCCCTCCCAATTCTCAACCACTCGGCCCACCTACCCACTAGCTGGCTCTCCTGCCTGCTTCTCTGAAATAAATTCCTTGCCTGTAATATTTGTGGGTTCTTGGTTTTTGTGGGGTTTTTTTGACTGTGGGTGGAGCCTACAGCCGTTTAACTTTCTGTTGCTAAAACAGCCAATCGTGGCACCTTCCATTGGACTTTTGGAAGTATACTTCTGAAAGCCCAGCGGAGCTTGTAACACTCCACCACGATCGGCCACTGTGGAGTAACAGTCGCACTATTTCGGCTGTTACTACCGCATTTTGAGATGAGAACTGCACATGCGTAGTTCTGCTGACGCCGCCATCTTAATGGTATATTGCCATTCACCGCAACTGCGAATGCCACACATGTGCAGTTGCATCACTGCCACCATCTTGGAGATGGCACTTGCTCTTCGGAGCTTTGCAAGCTCACCACACCCATGTTGGCTCTGGATAGTTTTTTCTGCCACAGTACAGAAACACACCATATCTCAATCTCACTCTCTTCTCCCCCCACCATGCTTCTCCAGTTGGTCTACCCGCTTGATCACTCTTGTCTTTCGCTTGCTCCCCCGCTAACTTCCTCATTCACACACCCTCTCTGCTGGTATTTATTTTGTATTAATCTGATGGCCTTTGTGGTTGCGGGGATTATGCAATGCAGACAGTAGCTCTTGCTGCCAGTAACGATGGCAGCACGCAGAGCACGCTATCTCCCCATTTTGCTCATCTGTCAGTGAGAAACAAGTCGGTGCTTGTGAGTCACAGCAGAGTAGTGCGAAGCACAGTCAGGTTGGTTGCTTTACTATAGAAAGAGTGGCGTATATTCATCATTATAGTCAGCTGGTTATAACAGCCGGGCGAATTACACCCAGCTTTTTCTATTGGAAATAATGCGACCCAGTTATCATATAGAAAGTAATGCGTAGGCAACTGTGTGTAGGTGTGTGATGACCTCGAGAGTGAAGCTCTAGAGGTTTATTAGGTCATCACACACAGAATGTTTGTGTTAAACTTCATAGAGACACAGTCACTTAGGGTTTGTTTTTTATAATTACTGGTGCAGGTTGTGAATGCCAGTGAAGCAGTTCTGAGACACACACACACACACAGTCACTCTCTCTTGTTCTGTCTCTCTTCAGTATGGACTTTTTTTTTTTTTACTGAAACTGTTGAACCGTGCTTAACGAGCAGTATAGGAAGTCTGCCACATTCCCATTGGTGATTGCACTGAGACTCGCGGTTTCCCAAATCAGATGCACAGCGGGATCTACCAGATACATATTTGAAACTGTAAAGGCAGGATCAGCTGGATAAATACTAAAATTAAAGAATGAGTAGGAGAGACTTACCAGAGGCAATTTATCAGTTGCTCCAGCGGCTCGTCGCTGAATGGCAAACTGAGCTGCCATGTTTGAGGAACTGTTCAGCTCACCTACACACAGTATAAGAGCCAATGAGGTAGCATTTTTTTTTTTTTTTTTTTTTCTTGGGTTTTACAGACAAACAATACATACAGAGAGAGTACAATCATACTCAAATTATTTGATTTAGTTCACGTTGAGACTTGTTATAATATGATCAGTATCACAACAACCTTAGAAGAGACATGGAGTATATATATGTCTCACAGGGAACTCCGGGGATAAGACAAATGCTCCAGTTACCCAAGTTACTTAAAGGAACTTGTTTACAAGAAATAGATAATTCCCCACCCGGACACAGAATTTTCTTTATAAGTGGAGGTAAACTTAACAATCTAACTTACCAGAGATGGGGTATGGGAAGAACAGAGATGGTTCAACTATGTCTTAACTTACTGGCGTATGTCATGTCTCACTTGTGGAGCACTGATATAATACCCCAAAGATACTCTTTATCAGGAGGTAGCATGTTAAGTGGATCTGAAGGGAGAGAGAAACAAAACCCCCGTAATAAGCGGGTAACCTGGTTGTTACGGCATTGGAGAAACAGATCAAGTCTGTACATTAAAGTGGGTCACCGGTTATTATATATAAGATTAAAGCATGGGGTGGTGTGTAACGAGGAGTTTACACACACTTTTGGGGTTAGATGCTGCATAAATCCTGAGAGCGAAGCTCGAGGAGTTTGTGCAAGCATCTAACCCCGAAAGTGTGTGTAAACTTCGAATTTACACACACACACCAACCCATATTTTATTTTATATAATTGGTGGGTTTCTCTTTTTCACCACAGCAGTTATATAAAATAGCAGAGGTTCTGGCCGAGGGGGGGCAGCGCTCTGTTTTGTTGTTGTCTGGTGACAGTGCCCATGGTTTTAAAATGTTTAAAAATGTCTGTCCCCATAAATGTGGAATATGACCAGAATTCTTAAATATATATACATATAAATATATGTATGTGTGTGTGTGTGTGCGTGTGTGTATATATGTGTGTGTGTGTGTGTGTGTGTGTATGTATATATATAGATATATATAGATATATATATATATATATCTGTATATATATATTGTATTTTACTGTCGTGTTACTGTGGTGAATGGCAGTTGACTTTTTGGTGAGAAGGCACGCGGCGCAGTCGGGAAGTGATTAAGTGCAGCGGGCACATGCGCAGAGTTGGGGGAAACTGTGTGCGTGTTTGCCGTCATAAATTTTCCTCTGTAATGGCAAATTACACCACGGTTGCCCTATGGGGAAAAAGGGGAACCCATTTATTATATTACAATAATACAAGTACTGTGAATTCTAATACGAGCCACACATTAATTCTGTATCCCTTATCAGGTTAATGCTTAAGAAGCCATTTTGACTCTGGCAAAGCCATGTCAGCGCCTGCCTTGCACAAGGATTTGTATACCCATGATGCCTTGCATGGAATGAGGCTTTAGAATACAGTATATGTGTGTGTGATTTGGAGAGATGCACAGAAATTAAACAGTTTGGATATTATCATCTCTCCTAGCATCTTGTTACATTACACATCTCATATACTATTTCCTGCAAATTGCCTCTTCAGTGTGCCGACACTGAATGTACAGCTGTTTCTACAGACCGCACACCCTTGCTCCCTGTCACTCAGATGGCGTCTGGCCAAGGTGGTGAGTGAAAGGGCTGTGATGGTCACTGTCAGTGAACCTGGCAGCATATCTGCTGTACACCTTTAGGAGGGGTGAGTCGGGGGCTGAAGGGTTATGGGGTGGTGGGTGATGAGTGAGTGGGCTAGGGAAGGAGATTTGACAGGGACTGGGCGGGGGGCACTAGACTGCCAGGGAATGGGATATTTTTCCAACACATCGGTATGACTTTGAGGGGCCACTAGACTGCCATGGGTGTAAACGGGGATCATCACGTCAATGGGGGAGACCAGTATCCTGCCAGGGATGGATTAAACCAGGATCAATATGGCAATCAGAGCCTAGGGTGGGGGACCACTAGACTGCCAGGGGTGGATTAAACGGGTATTGGTATGGTGATAGGGTTGAGGGGACCACTAGACTGCAACAGGAGTCAGTATGGCAATCTGGGAGGGGGGATGCGATAACTACTAGACTGCAAGGGTTGAATGAAATGGATCATTATGGCGATTGGGAGGACCAGTACACTGCCAGGGATGGATAAAAAGGGATCAGTATGGCAGTCAGAGTTGGAGGGACCAGTAGACTGCTGTGGATGGATTAAACAGGGATTGATATGGTGATGGTTTGGAAGGGACCACTAGACTTCCAGGATTGAATTAAATAGAGATCAGTATGGTGATTGGGGAGGATGTAGGAACCTCTGGGCTGCCAGGGATGTATTAAACAGATATCAATATGAGAATCTGGGTGTGAGGAACCTGTAGACATCCAGGGATGAATTAAACCGGAATCGGTAAGCCGGCCCACTTGCGCAACAGTAGGGTTGGTGCTTGCGGCGCTGACAGCCCAGGTTCGGCAGCAAGCCTGGGATGTTAAGAGGTTCAGCTGGGGAGAAGAGGAGCAGACTGGCATTTACCAGGCTACTAGCAGCTGCCAGGGGCATGGCAGCCTGGACTGCACAGCTGGGAGAGGTGCAGAGGCAGTGCGGATGTCCTGCATGCAGGCATGTATGCAGAATCATGTGCTGTGGCACTGCATGCCCACTCTGGCTAGTGGAGGAAATGTGAGGAGGAAAACACTAGGCAGAGCAGTGAGGAGAGGTCCAACCTTCACAAGTCCCACCCTGGTGTCAGAGCTCTCTACCACACACCACATACTGTATGTGTGTCCTCAGTATGGAACAGGCTGCCAACCCCAGCCACAGGTGGCAAACCGTGGAGGATGAGCCAGATGGAACTAACGTCCCTGAGGAGCAGTGATGTGGCAGTAGGCTTAGACACAGAGGATTAGCCTGCACCAGTGGGAAAGAAAAAGCATTAATATAACCAAAAAGAAAACCATGGATCAGAATGGTGACTGGGAGGGTGTGAGATCAGAATGGCGATTAGGAGGGTGTGGGTGGGGGAACACTAGCAGGACAGGCAAGTCATCTACTCAGGGATGTCATACATATGTGCTCGTTAGCATGCTGGCCGCTGACTGTGGCTCCCAGGAGCAAAGGCACTATCCCATTTGCGACATGCTATCTCCCTTTGCTCCATTTAGTTATTTTCCTGCAGGGGCTGCATTAGCACCACACTTAGTCACTGTGCAATGATGTCAGAAAGTCTTCAAATATCCCGCTTATGTTTGGAACATCCAAATTTAGCAACATTATGAATCTGGTTAAACATTTTTTTATGGGATACCAAGCCACCCTGATTATCGCTGTCCAAACTTAGAGCTCCTTGATCCTTGGGAGGCTTTGGGCTACGATGGTGGGAGATATATCAGCTTGCCTTTCTTTCTCCCCTCCTTCCACACTTCTCAACCTCTCATCATTAAAAATCATAGCACTGGCCTTCAAAAATTATAGCAAAGGGCCAGAATGTGTAGCACTTTCTTATTTTAAACAATATTATGTATAAAGATGGTGTGCCCCATATAGTTAGTGATAAGGAATGTTTCTATCAACTTTGTTCAATGATTTAATAGTTTGTGTGTCCAGAAATATCTCTTAACATTTTGAGGAACGTCGGTAAACCTGTGAGGAGCAAGGGTAAATTTGATTGTGAAAATCATAGCGCTGTGCAGAATTCATGGCAGTTGAGAGGTATGCCTCCTTTCCTTCAGATAATGACTTTCCTCTCTGGTTTGAAGTGGAACACAGCTGTGCAGTCCTTATAAGCTCTCAAATTTTCTGTTCAGGAATCTGTCTGTGCTGAAAACAGCTAATTGGTAGCTCACTTAAAAATATTAAAATGTGGCAGTCTGAACTTAAAATCCTTAATCTTCCAGCTCTCTAGGAGGCCCTTTGGCATCATACTAACATTATTGATGGTGGTAAACGTTTTGTAAACGCGGATTGGTACAAACATGGTATCACTAGTGTTGGTGATCTGACTGACCCTCTTTCCAACGTTCTAATGTTATTTGAGGAGCCAAAATATAAATTCAGACTACATAGATTTAATTTTGTCACCTACAAGAGTGTAGCCAGAAATTTCTATTCTGTACACATTCTCTCCTACTGCTGCCACCCATTAAAAAATGTAGACATCCTTTCAAGCTGTTGCCCCACCATCACAAAACAAATCAGATTGTTAACGGAGGATTCCTCTAATCTCCAAGTAGGTTATATATACATTTATGTTCTAAACAATAGAAGTTAAAACAGATACAGACACTACTCAGTGGCCTACACTAACTCAACTGCCGCAAATTAGAATGACCGTGGTAACAGAAAGGCATATGAATTGGGACAGATATTCAAAAAAAGGTACACAAATGTGTACAGTGAATATGCTGCCTACACCCTTGGTTACCTGTCTTCAGTTTAGGAAGGCATTATCCGACTGTTTCAAGCCTGAATATGAAACTGGCTGCCACCCGCTGATCCATATTGGTCATTAATCTTTAAAATCGTAAATTCAAAAGGTAGGGTTTGAAAGCTATGTAAATTGGCTAATGACGCTGACAGCTGTACATTATGTAAATCTCCTAGATTTAAATGGGAAGTTGACTCAAGATGTAGTAGCATTTTCGCAGAGGATTGGCTATCCACATGGAAGAATGCTTACCACACTTAGCTTGAAAAGAAGTCCAGGGCAGAATGATGTAGTTCAGAATATTGCATCAGTATTTTTATGCTCATCTAAGGTTTAAAAAATGGGGTCTTTTTCTGGTTCTGGGGGCATTTGCTGGAAATGTGGGGAGCCATGTTGGCTTTCTACACATGCTTTGGAGCTGCCCTCAAACTTTCATTATGTGGGAAGAAATTCATAGAGCTTGTGAAAAGTTACTGGGAAGAAAATTTCATTCTCACCAATGAAATCAGTTTTAGGCCTCTCCTCTCAGCTGGAATGTCCGTCAAAATGAGAGGCTAACTGTGTTTTAGCTGCTTCACTGGCCCTAAAAAGTTTACTTTCCAAATGGAAGGAATCAAATCCACCAGCTTTAGCAGAGCGATACAAACTGTATGACCACATTAGCACAAAATGAAAGAATTTGTCACCTGTTAATTAATCAAACTAAAACATTTAATGCAACCTGGGCCCCATTTCTAATCCTTAATGAAAGGGGAAGAATGGAAGTTTGAAAACTGTTTTGGTCATTCCATGTACTGTTAATACATTGGTTGATGTATACGGTAGGCTCTTCTAGCTATAGTTTATTTGTTATGCAATATTTTTCACTCGCTTTTAAAGTCAATTTCATTTTTTTTCGAGTATTTGTGCTTCATAGCCCGATTACCTTAGGGCAGCGACAGCACATTTCTGTAAAAAGTTAAATTTTTCAGCAAGTAGTTTGTGGAAAGGAAGGAATCTTAAATAGAATCGAAGCAACAGCCAGACGATCCCTTCCACTTCCCGGTCTGTCAGTTCCGCTCCCGCACTCAGATGTTTTGTGACGTCTAAGCAGGGAGAGTGTGGAGGCATGTCGCATACAAGTGAATGGGGGAAAGTTTTCAGAGTTGTTTTATGTTACTTAAAGCCATCTTTGATATAAATGAAAGTTACCGCTCTACTAATAGGGGCTCCTGTGCTCTCCTTGCTTAGAGGTCACAAAACGTCGGAGCACACACGGGCAGAAATGGCAGACCGGGAAGTGGAAGGGATTGGCTGGCTTGGGCTTTGATTCTATTTATGATCCCTTCCTTCCTAAAAACTACTTGCCGAAAAATTAAACTTTATATAGAAAGAAGCTGCCACTGCCCTAAAGTAATGGGCTATAAAGCCCACATAGAAAAAAAATAAGTTATTCACTTTATATTTAATTGTTTTCTCTGTGATGCAACTTTTTGTTTATATAATGATTGGTAAAATTAATAAAATATTAAGAAAGTTTCTTTCATGAAAAATTCCCAGCCAACGAAAATAACGTATTTTTGGCAGCAGTTTAATTAAAGGGACAGTTTCAACCCTTTTTGTGTAATAATTAAAGTTGAAACCACGCATTTTATGATTGCTTATCTTCTCCAAAATTCATTAATGTTACTGTCTGTTTCATCTGCTTCCTTTCTTGGCAGAACAGGAGTGCCTGCTTATGGTGTAATTATACCCAAGCCTGTTTTGTTTCAAATCCTTGATCTGCTCATATTGCATACTTCTTAAACATTAAACCCACAGCATGAACAAGGTAGGCGTACTTCTTTAAACTCCCTCCAAAACCTTTTTTTTTTTATTATTTTTTAACTACACACAGAGCAGCTCAAAAGTAATTTGATAAGTATGAAAGAATTCTGCAATGCTGCTAAACCCAGGACCTTGTGGCAGCAGCAAAAGCACCATGCCGGGAGTGGGTGAATGCAGTACCACATTATTTTTCATGATGATGATGAAAAGTTCATGATATACAGTAAACACAGAAACTTTATGGATAAAATTAGGAAGTAAACCCACAAATGAACATATCCTTGGTTTATGTTACAGGCCCCCAGATTCCACTGTAGACGTTAATGATATAATGAGGGAAATAGAGAAAGCAATAGAGATGGGTAGCTTAATATTAGCTGGAGACTTCACTTATCCTGAAATTGACTGGTTAAATAACATAGCCTGCTTAAAAACAAGTAGAGAAGTTTTGGAGTTCTGTTTGGAAAACAACATAATGCAGCATGTGCGATCCCCAACTAGACTGGACAACTGACTAGATTTGTTTTTTTACAGATAAAGATGTAAATATTACACAATGCAACGTTAAAGCCCCTATAGGAAATAGTGACCATGCTTCTGTGGTTTTCTCCATCAATAATCCGGGTCCCATTATTAAGGGGTGTACTGAATTTTATATTTATAAATTAGCAGACACTGAACAAATAAAGCTCTTGCTGAGATAGACTGGAGTGATTCACTAAGCCAAAAAACAGTAAATGAGTGTTGGGATTATATAAAATCTACCATCCTAACAACTATGAAGAAACACACTAAATGGATAAAAAAATATCGTAACAAAGGTAAACAACCTAGATGGCCAACCAAAGGGATACACAAGTTAATAAAAGAAAAGAAAATGTACGGTCAGTTTAAAAAGGCATAAGACATTAATTGGAATAGGTTTAAACATTTACAAGGAAAATGTAAAAAAAAAAAAATTAATGCAAAAAAAAGACTTATGAACGAAAACTGGCAAATTCTGCCAGCAAGGGTAATAGTAAACGATTTTACAGTTATATCAACGCCCTATAAAAAACCTGGAGTTATCTGCAATACAAGATTAATGGTAGTCTGGTAACTGACCCTGCAGATATTGCCAGTGTTTTTAACACATACTTTAAATGTGTTTACAATACAGACATCAATATATCTGCAAATAATATGCCCGATACAGGGGTTGGTTCATTTGAGATAACCGAAGAAGAAAACATTTATGAAATTGAAAAAATTTAATGTCATTGTTCCCCTGGCCCAGATAACATCACCCCACCCCCATGCTACAACTTATGACAAATCATATTTGGAAACTGCTTAAAATATTATATGAAAAATCACTAAACCTTGGAAACATTCCAGAAGACTGGAGGATATCAAAAATAATTCCAGTACATAAAGGTAGCAAATCCATAACAACCAATTACAGATCCATTAGTCTGACCAGTGTACCTTGTCAAATTCTGGAGTCCTTAATAAAAAATAGATTAGTGGATCATTTTAGTACCAGTGTTTGATCAGAATCTACATGTGTTTCAGAAAGGTAGATCTTGCACCACAAATATGATGTATGATAAAGTAAATAAATTATTGGACTCTGGCAAAATAGTCCACATGATACTGTTTGATTTCAGTAAGACCTTTGGCCTTGTTTCACATGGAGCAATAGTTGATAAATTAAATAAATATGAACTAGATCAACATATAGTGAAATGGGTTGTGAATTGGTTAAGATAGTCACTATAAGGGATTACTCGTCAACTCAGGCTAATGTCACCAGTGGTGTCCCCCAGAGATCCATGAGGGGACCGATAGTTTTTGAGATCTTTAGTGCCACTCTTGAGGAAAAGGAAATTAATAATATAACCAAGTATGCAGATGACACCAAGATTAGCGGGCCCTGTGATGCTGTAGAGAAAAGTTTCAAAATACGAGAGGATATAAATGCCATTGCAGATCGGGCATTGAAATGGGGCATGAAATTAAATATCGATAAATGTTGCATGCTTCATTTAGGGAGACTTAATCCAGCACATAATTATCAGTTTTTTGATAATATTCAGACAAAAACATGGAAAAAGATCTAGATATCATAGTGGACAATAAGCTCCAAATTAAACACAGGAAAGAGACCTGTGTGTGATAATATCAGATACTTTAAAATTAAACATACACACAAATAAAGCAGTCAGAAAATGTCATTCATTAAAAGTAGGAATCCCAAAATAATACTTCCACTGTACACCAGCCTTGTGCGTCCACATCTGGATTTTTGTGCCCCCTTCTGTGCACCAACATCCAGAGGGTACCAAAGTACAGTGGAACGAGTCCAACGTAAAGTAACCAGAAGAATTCAGAATATGGTATCTTTAGATTATAAAACAAGACTTCAGTCACTTCAGCTGTTTTCCCTAGAATGTAGGGCTCTTAGAGGCGATTTGATCTACTCTTTTAAGGCATTTCAAAATGAATATACACTGAACACAATTGGCTTGGAGAGAAATCTTATTAAAAATAATACCAGATCTCATAAGTTTAAAACTTTTTTATGTAAAACTGTAAAGCGCACCAGATTCTTTACTCAAAGAGTGCTGCCTATATGGAATTCACTTCCAGGGGACATTGTAATGAGTAAAAATGTTGAGCAGTTCAAAGTAAGATTGGACTCCTATATGTGACACAGGAAATATACCTTCCACCATTGACATGATGGTGGCGAGTTCCTTATGGGCTAACACCTTCTGAACTTGTATAAAACTATGAAACATTCTACAAATATTATTGCAAACACTAACCGTATAATTCAGTCAATAAAAAATATTAAAAGTCGATCTAAGGAAGTTCTAATGCCCCTATACTTACGTAAGACCCCAGATGGATTATGGTACTTGTTTATGGAACCCTCATAACAAAAACAAAATAAACAGAATAGAAAAAGTGCAACGAAGATGAACAAAACTAACTAAAAGATAATGCAGGCAACTCATATGATGAACGACTTAAAAGCATGGGTTTATACAGTTTAGAGTTAAGGAGGAGAATGGGTGACATGTTGTTCTTTTATGACATTATGAATGACCCTGTGCTCATGGCCGAACTAGAAATTGGCTATAAAGACTCACAATTCAATACGATAAAAATACGTAAGGACATAGACGGGGTAGAGAAGGTTCAGAGGAGGGCAACAAAGATGGTACATGGATTGCATCACAAGTCCTATGAGGACAGGTTGAAGGAACTGAATATGTACTCCCTGGAGGAGAGGAGAGAGAGGGAGGGGATATGATAGAGACATACAAGTATCTTACAGGGAGGAACAGGGTGCAGGAATACACTATTTTTAAGCAAAAAAGATGCTCCAGGACTAGAGGCATGGGATGAAGTTGAAGGGAGGACGATTCAGAGGAAACGCGAGGAAGAATTTCTTCACAGAATGGGTGGTGGACAAGTGGAACACCCTGCCAGAGGAAGTGGTGGGGGCTGAAACAATCACGGGATTTAAGAATGCATGGGATAGACATAAAGGAATTCTGGAGGTCAGGGATAAGGGGCCACAGACTTCTAGGAAAACATAAACTGAGCTTACAAGCTCAAATGGGCAGACTGGGTGGGCCACAGGCCCTTATCTGCCGACACTGTCTACGTATCTATGTATATAGCAACAGGGGAAAGATTGAACTATTACTCCATGTCCTAAGGAAGTATATATGGGCCTTGACCTCCTTTTGCTCCTCAATTTCCAAGTGTTTTTTATATGGACCACTTCACATAATAGCAAAAAAAAATCGAACGGAGATCTGAAACAGAATCAACAGCTTTTGAGTGCTTATAAAGAAATGTTTATGTTTTGCTTTATAGTTGGTGGATATTGAGTAACTGTGTCATAGAAGCAGCCCCATCTCCCCCATGTTCTCTGCTAGGGCTGTTTTGATACGGTGGTATAAGTAGCCCACCCCACCCCACTCCATGTTCTGTGCCAGGGCTGTTTTGATTTGGCTGGATAGGTAGTTTTTTTGTATTACACTAACATACCTGAGAGTGTATTTGTGAACCTTTCAAATACCTTTGAGGTCTACAGACATGCTGGACTTTGCTCAGAGATGGTCTTGTTAATGAGCATGCAAAGTAATCAAAGATTAAACTACCTTCAAGTGTGTTTGTATTTTAAGTATGTATTCATTATTATTAATGATTGTATGTCAGATCCAGTTGCTTGCACTCTTACCTAGAAGTCAGTCTCACAGTAAAGTCTCACACACAGAACTTGCTTTTCTTTTTTTAAATACAGACTTCGTTGTGGATTTGCATTTGTACATTGTTGAACTGTATGGCCACAGTCTATGCTCTCCACACTTGTATTTTTTTTTTTTTTACTATTTTGAGTTTTATCCAGCTTCCAACGAGCATCGCCCCGCATCACAATGCAAATGCCTTCTTTGCTTTTTTGGTGGGATATGACACTATTTATGTAAAGGTTCTGTGTTTACAACACACAGACACAGTAGAATTTGTGTCGATAGTGTGATATATATATATATATATATATATATATATATATATATATATATATATATATATATATATACAGTATATATAATTTTTAAAATTCCCACAGTGACAGTTGACAGCTCTTTCAGAGGCGTGCCAGGGTGAACAAGTTTTGTAAAAAAAAAAAAAAAAAAAAATCTTACTTCAGAGGGTTCTTGTGGTAGGTAATTACATATAGGACTGAAGCCGGCGGGCGTCAGGCTTGGAAAAAATTTCTGGCTAGCAGTCTCTGGCGGGGGACTGGCCCCGCTGGTGACTGGCGTCATGCGATGTCAGTATAAAGGGGGTTCCCCACGCTGCCGTTTTCCAGTTCTTTTCCCGCCGTTAATGACATAAGCTTCATGTTAAGTTCAGTTGCTCATCAGTCGTCGTTGGTAGTTCTACCGTCGTTTTTTTCTTCTATTTATTTGAATTTTGTCAACTATTTCGGTGGTATATGTCATCCCCTACACCCTCCGAGCACAAGAATAAGTGCGACTTGTGCGCCGCCCAACTCCCGCACAAGGATGGTCACTCCCAGTGCCGCTTCTGTCTGGGCCCAGAGCACCCCGTGGAGAAGTGCCAGCATTGCCTGAAATTTAACGCCGCCACCCGCAGACGGAGGCAGTCGTCCCCAGAGGCCCACATCCTTAAAAAGAAAATGACCTCCATGGAGAAGGAGCTGAAGAAGCTTCGCCAGGTCTCACTTTCCCCCGAGGCTCACCGCAGAAAGAAAGACAAGGAGAAGCACCTGGATCAGGACTCCTCTTCCTTGGTCACCGCGACTTTGGCTGGAGTCGCGTGCTAGAAGTACGCCCCCGGACCGCTCTGTGGCGGCGTCTTGGAGGCTTGAGCGTCAGCCCCACCTGGCTCAGGCTCTTTGGGTGCCTCTGGGCTAAAGAAGGCTTCCAGTCCCAGCAAGGCCGCTGCCGCGCGGCCTACTGGTGCGAGTGACTCCGGTAAGCCTTACGTCAGCTCCTCTGATGCCTGACTGGAGAAGGCTGCTAAGTCGTTTGACCCTTTGGGGCAGCGCACGGCCTGTGAGCCACCCGACCAGACTGCACCCCCATTGCGGCCTGCCTCGGGTGATGGTTCCACTAAGTCAGACGATGGCTCCTCCGTCCTCCTGGACTCCACCAGTAAGTCTAACATCGGCCCCTTCGGTTGCGCGGCGTTGGAGCCGGCGGACCCTAATATTCTGTCCCGGCTCCTGCGGCATTCGGCTGCCCTCTGAAGCCCCAGCGTCTCCTCATCTCGACCCTGGGGACTTTCTCCCTCCTTCTCCAGGCGGCGCGGGGATTTGATGCGCTCGTCAAGTCTCCCTCGCTGGGCCTGGCGACCTGGCGTCGGTCCCTCGGGTGCGATGCCAGTCAAGCCGTTGCGGGCGACATCATTCTTCCTCTCCCAGCTGCGTCCCTACACGCGCCTGCCGCCCGCCGGGCCTCCTGTTCCAGGCCCACCTGCCGGGCATCCTCCCGGGCTGTGTACCCCTGTAGACCCCCCGGTCCCTGGGTATCTGACGCCATCATACCCAGAGCTGCAGTATCCGGCACCTCGGTACCCGACACCGCAGTACACGGTGCCTCATTACCCGACGCCAGGTTTCCCACCGTCTGGGCATGGATACGCACAATACGGATATCCCCAATATCCGTATTCCCCTCCTCCTTCACTGCCCCCTCAGCCGCCGGTGGATTTTAAAGGAGACTTTAGCCTCCTGGTGGGCTGAGGCCAAGGCTCAGCTTACCAGGGAGGTAGAGAGCCATCTTCTGATGCCGATTCCGGAACCCTTACGCCAGAGACAAGAGACTCCCTCCCCACCTCCGGATACCAGAGGCGACCCCTCCGGTTCCAGAGCGGGGCAGAATACGCTTCTCCGGGGGGCTCCCCAAGGGATCCGTTCCTCCCTTGCCTCAGGAGGAGGAGTCGTCGTCTTCTTCCTCCTCGGGGACCTCTGACGACTCCAACGGTTGTTCCGACCTGGACGACGAGCCCCGCTCTCCGGATAAGCCCAGGCCGAGGTCCCCTCTGGAGGATCCTTCTTTTATGGAGTTGCTACATAAAATCCAGGAGGTTCATCAGTGGCTTTCCTTGGAGCCGGATCCACAGCGTAAGAAACTTGCTGCGCACCTGGATCTGCCCGATACCACTCCAACCCTGGTGATACCCTGGATTGAGCCTCACGCCGACCTTGTCTCCACTATTTGGAAGCAACCGTCAGCCCTAGCCCCTCTTCCTAGGAATTCGGATAGGCCTTATCAGGCTCCCAAGGGTGTTGACTCTCTCAGTTCTCACCCTCGAGCTGATTCAGTCGTGATTAGCGCTGCTAACGGCCGGACGGCTAACCCAAAGCACCTGAGCTCGTACCACCTGACAAGAATCTCGCCTTCTGGACCAGTACGGAAAGAAGGTCTACGCTTCTTCCACTCTGGGTATAAGGGCCCTGTATTATGTCAGTCATATGGGGAATTACCAGAAGGCGATCCTTAGTGAGGTGGAATCTTAAGTTGGACTCCCTTCCTGAGTCTCAGACCAAGCAGGAAGTGGCTGATCTAGTCCGGTCTGCATGTTCGGCCAGCCGGCACATACTTCGTGCCACGTATAATGCAGTGGATGCCACCAATAGGAGCTCGGCTTTTGCCATGGGTTTGCGGCGTCATGCCTGGCTCCATGTGTCAGGATTGGTCCCGGAGGTGCAGTCTGCTATCCAAGACACGCCCTTCCGGGGTTCGATGCTGTTCGGCGGCGATGTCAAGGACATCATCACCGATCTGCAAGAGAAGGTTGCTGCACTGAAGTCCGTCGACGCCATGTACAAACCCCCTCAGGCTCAGTGTCGTCCCTTTCGCAAACGTAATCAGCAAAAAGCGAAACCTCAGGAAGCGGGACAATAAGCAGGCCCTCTGGCTGCCAGCCCCCCGCCCAAAAGCAGTGGGGCTTCAGCGGCTCGCTGCCTCACACCACCTGACTCCTTCCCTCTCCCACAGCCTCTGGGATATCCAGAGGAACCGGTAGGAAGGAGATTCTCCCTCCATCTACCGGGTTGGGAGAGGATCACTTCAGACACTTGGGTGCTCCAGCTGATTGCAGAAGGACACTCAATAGAGTTTCTTCGGAAACCTCCTCGAAACCCCCTCCCTAGGTCAACTTACTCCCTGGAACATCTCCTTCTGCTTCAGGAAGAAATATCTGCTCTTCTCTTAAAAGAGGCGATAGAGCCCGTTCCTCCTCACCTTCGAGGGACAGGGTATTCCCATTTCTTACTGGTCCCAAAGAAGTCGGGAGATGTGAGGCCGATTCTCGACCTCAGCTCCCTGAACTTGTCCGTGGAGTACAAAAGGTTCAGAATGCTCTCTCTGCAGGGCCTTCTGCCCCTTCTTCAGCCGGGACAGTGGCTATGTGCTGTGGATATGCAGGATGCTTACCTGCATATCTGTATTTGCCCTTCACACCGCAAATACTTACATTTCGCATTCCAGAGGGACCACTACTAATTCAAGGCCCTCCCATTTGGACTCTCCTCGGCACCCCTAGTGTTCACCAAATGTCTTTCGGTAGTAGCGGCCTACTTGCGTACCCTGGGGGTGCAGGTTTTCCCATACCCGGATGATTGACTCCTGGCGGCCCCGTCCAAGGAGGAACTCCTGTGCTTCCTTTCCCTTACCCTGCAGGTTTTTGCCTGCCTGGAATTACCGTCAACCTAACCAAGTCCCACTTGATCCCGTCCCAGAGGCAGCAGTTTATCGGGGCGATCTTGGACACGACCTCCAGCATGGCATTCCTGCCTCTGGACAGGGCGGCCTCACTCCAGGCTCAGGTCAGCCTGTTGTCCAGCCGCAGGCAGGTCAGCGCAAGGTCAATCCATCGCTTCCTTGGGCTCATGGCGGTTGCGATTCCGACAGTTCCTCATGCTCTGCTCCACATGAGGATTTCTCAGTGGACGCTTTGGTCTCAATGGGATCAGCTGGTGGACGACCTGGATCAGCTCGTCCTGGTCTCCACTCCAGTGGCTCGGGACTTGGCAATGGTGGATGGTTCAGGAGAACCTTTTCCGGGGAGTTCCCTTCTGTCTTTCTCCCCCCTCGCAGACACCTCGGGCGAGGGTTGGGGAGCCCATCTGGGGTCTCACAGGACCCAGGGCTCCTGGTCCAAGCTCGAGAAATATCTCCATATCAATGTGCTCGAGCTTTGGGCTGTGCTATAGGCTCTTCAGGCTCTGCATCTACTTCCCGGGCACCTAGCTGTCCAGACGGACAACATGTGTGTGGTCTGGTACATCAGAAACAGGGAGGAACCCGTTCTTACTCTCTATGCAGCGAGTTTGGGATTGGGCAGTGCAGTGCAGCACAACCTTCACCTCACGGCAGTTCACGTCCCGGGGGTCGAGAACACGTTGGCAGACCGCCTCAGTCGGTCATCTGCTCATGCTCACTAGTAGGAACTGGATTGGGGTAGCCGACGATATCTTGCTATGTTGGGGAACACCTCAGGTAGACCTGTTCGCATCCCCTCAGAACGCAGAACTTCCCGACTTCTGCTCGCTGGCTCCAGGGCACGACATGTTTTGGAGAGATGCTCTGTCCAGACAGAAAGGACAGATTCGTCTATGCTTTCCCACCTATCCCCTTGATTCCGAGGGTCTTACAGAAACTCAGCTTAGAAAGAGCTCAAATGATACTGATTGCTCCTTTCTGGCCCAGGCAAGTTTTGGTTCTCTCTTCTGCAACAGTATTCAGAGGAACCTCCTCTTCCTCTGTCACAACTTTCGCTGACCCAGGATCAGGGGACCCTGGTCCATCCAGGCCTTAAATCCCTTCGGTTGCACGCATGGCTCCTGCAGACGTAGCTCAAGCCCGATTCGGGTCCCCCTCCCCCCAAGTGGCTGAGATTCTGGTGGAGGCCAGGAAAGCCTCCACTAGATCTACCTACGCCGTGAAATGGAAACAGTTCACTATATGGGTCGCTTCAAAAGATTTCGAGCCTTTCTCGTGCTCTGTTGGGTGGCTTCTGGATTACTTGCGACACCTCTTTGATCTGGGTCTCAGTCATTCATCTTTGAAGGTTCACATGGCAGCCATCTTGGCCTACCATGTCCCTTTTGCGGACAGGACGTTTGCTCAGCTGGAGGTCTCTAAGACCTTCCTTAGAGGGGTCTTCCACTTGAGACCCCCCTATCCGGATTCCTGCTCCACCTTGGGATTTGAATTTTATCCTTGAGAAGCTTACTCTGGCTCCTTTCGAGCCAGCAGCCTCAGCAGACCTGAAGTTCCTCTCATGGAAGACTATCTTCCTCGTGGCCATTACTTCTGCTCAAAGAATGTCCAAGCTCCAGGCCCAGATGTGTAAAATCCCGTATTTGATTTTTCACAAGGAACGGGTGGCTCTGCGTACCAACCCTAAGTTTCTCCCCAAGGTGGTAGTGGAATCTGCGCTGAATCAATCCATAGAGTTACCTGCTTTTTTTTACGCAGCACTCCAGTCATGGGGAGTACCTCCTTTATACTCTGGATGTTCACTGGATTCTGAGATACTACACCACAAGGACGAAGGATCTCAGAAAGACTGATCAACTGTTTGTCTCTTTTGCTCTTAAAAGAAAAGGCAATGCTGTTTGTAAGCAATGCCTGTCTAAATGGTTGGCTTATTGTATCACTTTCTGTTTTGACAAGTACAACAAGACCCTGCCGGGTCAGGTTAGAGGCCACTCCACCAGAGGGGTCACTGCCTCTGTGGCTTGTTTCAAGAATGTGCCAGCGGCAGACATTTGTGCAGCTGCTACTTGGACTTCTGTCCATACCTTTACGAAACATTACAGTTTGGACATTGCGTCTCGCCGTAGAGCGGGCTTCAGGTTGGCTGTTCTGCAAGGTCTCCTTTCCTAAGACCTTCACAGCCAGAGGGTCTACTCCTGAGTAGTTGTCCTCCTCCCGTTTGCTTCTCCTTGTTCCAGACTACTTGGGAATCAGTCCTGTATGTAATTACCTACTGCAAGAGCCCTCTCGAAATAAGATAATACAGTTACATAAGAACTTATCGTAACAGTAGATCTTCGAGAGAGGCTCTTACAGTACGTAATACCTTCCTGCCTTCTATCCCCCTAAGCTTTTTCAGCTCCTTTTCCAGGATGGGAAATATCCGCTTTTCTCTCTTGTCTCGCCTTTTGGCCTTTGGCGGGAAAGAACTGGAAGGCAAGCGTGGGGGACTGCCCGTTTATACTAACGTCGCGTGACATCGGTCACCTGATGTGGGGGCGGTTCCCCGCCAGAGACTGCTAGCTAGAAATTTTTCTGTGGGGTTCTGATGACTGCCGGCTTCAGTCCTATAGGTAATTACCTACTGCAAGAGCCTTTCTTGAAGATCTACTGTTACAGTAAGTTCTTACGTAATCGAAATCTCAACTAATCTTCATGTCTGATTTCACTCATGTTTACCTGATGGTGATATCCACAACTGTGCTGAAAAATCTAACATGCGGGTGCCACTTTTTGATAGGCAGTGAAACAGTGAATCAGTGTGCCATTTTTTTTATGTGAAAGAACTGAAGATGTTATCATTCAGCCTGTTGAATGATGCAGCTGTCCTACAGAGAAAACACTTTGTTGTGCTCCAGTGAGAGTGCCACCTATGCAGAACAGCTGATTACTTTTACCCATGTTTATGTGCAACCAAATATAGAAGAAATGCCTATGCTAGTCTCCACTACTTCTGTGTTTGGCTACACATTAGCCCCTGTGTAGAAGCACAGATGTCTAAGCCCCATAGCTGCACACGTGTTTTGTAAATATCGCCCTGTTCTGACTTGTTATATTGCCTGTCCCTGAATTTTTCTTTTTTATTTGTTTACTGAAGTCTTCTTTATTATTACTGTAGTTTTTATGATTATTACTATTTATGGATGGGTTTTCTTGTTTTTGTTTTTTATGTACTGCGCCCAGAGCCTGTGGGATTGGGCGTCTTAAATCAAATTTGCCTTGCCACACTAGTCTAGAACTCAGACTGGACATGGTAACAGGTAGGAGAACTGACATCAGGAGAGGTGTACATGTCTAAGCTCAGCCCTGATCAACCCTCACAGGTATCCTTTGCAGGGCACCCAGCTTAGCCTTTCCAGGAGTAATTTTATCAGCAGTCCACATTCCACTGACCTATCTGCTTAATGGACTCAGCAGATTCCTTGGGGCAGTTCCTTGATTCTCCCAGCAGTTTTGAACAGAGCACTTCAATTGGGTGTTTACAAAAACGTGGTAAAAATATAAAATATATAAAAGGACATTTTTGATTGTGTGTGCCTAACATGTCATTAGAGAACTGGAAGTCTCCATAAAGTTTATTTATCTTTTGCCTTTTTTGAGATATTTTAGCCGCCTGTGTTGGTGATACATTTGCATATTTTTCCCATGAATCTGCCTTCTGGTCAAATTTCACACTCTGCTGGGTTGTCATACTGTCGTTGATCATCTTCTCCTCCTCATCTGAGAAGAAATAGGCGACCTCGACCCAGAGCTCACCCTTCTCGATGCCAGTGGGGTCTCCCATGGACAGCTCACTATAATTTAGGTGGGTGATCTGATCCAGTTGAGCTCCCATCAGTGACAAGGCACAAGGGAGATCAAGAGGAGGCAGCAAATCTAGAATCTTAATGTACAAAATACTTCATGCCTAAAACACTGGATAAAGACTGGAGTGTTGTGTTTGGTTAATCAAGTGCAGCTAGAACGCTCCCAGCTAATCAATAAACTCTATGCTTCCGGGTTATCTCCTGACACAGTTGGGTGGTTTAAAAGTTACCTTGGTAACAGATCCCAACAAGTGAAAATCAGTGACACCCTATAAGATATTAGGCAGGTGACTACCAGTGTCCCGCAAGGTTCTGTCCTGGGCCTGCTCCTATTCAGTCTGTTCCTTAATTCACTCACCTCCCCCTGGCCTGCCGTGATGACATCCTGCTATATGCAGACGACACGGCTATCTTCTCCAGTAGCCCACACCTGCGTCTACTAGAATCCAAACTCCAAAATAGCTGTGCAGTATTGGAGGACTGGTTTACTCAAAACAAGCTTCTCCTGAGCTACAAAAAAACTAAGGTGCTGTTGTTTGCTAACAGCCAGAGCCAGTACAAGCTAGTCAGCTGACCATCCTGAACTGCAGGCACGAGCCACTCAATCAGGTCAGTACCTTTAAATATTTAGGCGTCACGCTGGATAGCTCCCTCTCCTTTACCCACCACATAGACAATATTATGAAGACAGCCAACACCAGAATTGGTCTCCTCTACAGACACAGGCACAGTATGACCCCTGCAGTCTTGTCTCTGGCTGTTAATAGCTGTATGATCTCTAGCCTAGACTATGGGCTAATTGTGTACAGTGTGGCAACTGTTACAGCCCTAAAAAGGGTTAGAACCATCCTCAACCAATCTTGTAGGCTTGTCCTGGGGGCACACAGGCTCACTCACACCTGCGAACTTTACTCCGAGTCTGAGTGGCTTAATCTTCAGGGGAGGATTAAATACCAAACCTGCCTGCTAGGGGGAAAAAAGCTCTCCACGGTCTAACTCCTCATCCCATTACAGACTTCCTTAAATCTGCGTCTAACTCGTGCCAGACCGGAGGAAAAAATACAAAATGCC
Source organism: Neoceratodus forsteri (assembly GCA_016271365.2). Taxonomy (NCBI): domain Eukaryota; kingdom Metazoa; phylum Chordata; order Ceratodontiformes; family Ceratodontidae; genus Neoceratodus; species Neoceratodus forsteri. Next base: position 85,126,525 of record JADMNL010000033.1, read on the forward strand.
CTATATAGCCCTTTCTGTCACGTGGCACCTGCATAGAGATCCTACGCTTACAAGGCAGTGAGGCACCCCTCTGGCTCCGTGAACTACACCCAGAAGTAGTAAATGTGTCTAAGCTCAGAACTTTCAAGAAATCCCTACTAAAACACCTGACAGTACTCGGCTACTGTGACTGCAGGTTCTAACCTCCTGCTACCCTCCCTTCTGTCTCTCCATTCCCTGACTATCCTGTCACCCTATTCACCTTTCCCCTTTTTCTTCAGTCATTCTCCCCATATCCTCTCATCCCCTCACGTTTCCCTCTCTTCCCAAGCTTCACCCCTGTCACTTCTCATTCCACCCCGCACCCCACCCCATAATTGTCTCCTCTTTCACCATCCCCTTCCATCACCTCTTGTTCACCCTCCACAATAATCCCTGACAAGGATACCTTTGTCTGCACCATGTTTTCTACCCCCCCAGCCCTCCCCTTTACCCACTTGTCCTAATCAGCCCTGACTGTTCCACTATCTACCCTCCCCACCTCTTGTCACCACACTAGTCCTGAACGGTCATAACTTAATCATATGAACTAATGTACTTGCTTCTTGTACATAGTACAATTTTGTATATGTTTTTCCTCTTTGTAACCCTAGGATTTCATCGATTGTAAATTATGTGTTGTACATGACTATATCTGTACCTTTTGTTTTTTATTCTGTATGTACCAATTGTTGGAACCTTTGTAAAAAGAGCTTTCAGCTCAAACATGCAACTGCAAGATGACAGACAAACTTCAAAGCGCCACAGCCCCTAGGAATATTACTGCAAGGACCCATATTGAGAAGGGCAAGGGGATCAAATTGCCAATGCATGCAGAAAGCAGGGCAACCCTCGGGAACCTGGGCACAGACTTTTGTGACACCCCTGCTTATAGAACTATTACAGGCAGGCGATGGGGTGTCTCAGAAGCAGTGACTGAGAACAGAGGAGCTGGTGGTAGTATCAGGATCATCTCTGAACATTGTGATGTTATGCATTTTAGGGGTCCAATGCCAGAGCGATTGTTCCAGTATGTATAGGGTTTAGGTGCAACACCACCTGGTTATCAATCTTTTGCAGGGCTTGACCTCTGACAGTAAACTGTGCATACGTTGATGTATGACTATTGTAATATTGTATATAGGGAATTGAAGGAGGCAGATTTGCAAATGTGTCTGAGGGAGTAGGTTTGTGTTGCTACTGTAAAGCTGTCAGTATCCCCATATTTTGATTTACCGTCAGAGGTCAGGCCCTGCAACACATCAATAACCAGGTGGTGGTGTACCTAAACCTATGCATAATGGACAAAACAGCGCTGCAGTTGCACCCTTAAAATGTAACACGTCATACTTCGACAACAAAACCAGCCAACGTAGACTGGTTCAATTAAAGTTTTATAGTTCTTGAAGGACTTCTGTAACAAAAGGAAAAAAATAAAATAAAACTTTGTTTCATGTTCATGCACAGCAGACGTGTTGGCTCTGACCAGAGTTTATTTTGTTTGTTCTGTTCTTCCTGCCATGCATTTATAGAGCTGTCATTTCACAACTTCAGTGACAGCACTGGCCGCGCACTGTCAGCGTGGGTCCTCTTGCATGTATAAAACTTGTTATAATAACATATGTAAAGCCTGCTTGTGTAATTCATATTTTTCCTGTACCGCTCTGTGATAATAAAGCACTGCTGTGTCGTGTGTGTTATATGTCGCAGAGCTCAGTTTCCTTCTGGTATGCAGTGCTGACACGTACATAACGTCCTCATACATACTTGTCTGACATTGAGCAGTGTATCTTCGGGGGACATAATATTAAAATTTGTTACTGCATCTTTATTGCTGTCATGCAGTATAATATTGTGCATAGTCTTATCTGTTTAGAGTTAGCACTGACATGCAGTGACAGCTAAAGATAATTATTTACTGTTGCGTCAGTGGGTTTGATCACCCATTAGTTTGGTTTATGTGTCAGACAAGTGATGCTGCTGCGTTATTGTACTAATGTAGCTTACATTGTTCTGTTTGTGATTTTCTTTTACTGCTGTAACAGAGAAAAACCTAACCCCAGTTGTTCTGTGTGTCTGTTCTTTGTTGTCGCATACTAATTTCTTAAGTTACTAATTTGACAGTTTCTCTAGTGTGTATGCTAACATGGGTAATTGTGTGGCATACGAGTGCTGTTAACGCCCAGAAAATGGAATAAGCCTGCATAAGTTTCCGTCAGATATGCAGTTGCGGGAGAAATGGAATGCTGTCATTCAGTGTATGCGTGCTGACTGGCATGATGCCATAGAGAACAGTAGTCTGTGTAGCACACATTTCATTCTGGAAACGTTTGAGACTGAATATATTTTAAAGAGACTTACCAGGCTCGGCCTCTACCCCCTGGTATATGGGTGCATTACCTGACAGGAAACCTCCTCCTGGAATGTTGCCCCTAATAATACAGTAATAAAAAAGTTTAAACACTCGTAAAATCCAGAAAACCAGGTCCCAAGGACTTCTCGGTTTCTGGTGCTGCCCACGCTTTGCCCCCGCGCTCTCCAAAGTTATGACGTGATGCTAGAGAGAGCACATGGACATGCTCTATTATACTGTATGGGCGGCACCTTTCCGATCAATTTTTTACATTGTAATGGCACTTTGGTGAGGAAACGTGAGCACTTGTCCCCTGTTAGTCGACCAGTGCCCACGTTTCCTCACCAAATTGCCATTATAATGTAAAAAATTGATCGGAAAGGTTCCACCCATAGTGTATAATGGAGCGCATCCCTGCATGCTCCCTAGTATCACGTTGTAACTTTGGAGAATGCGGGGGAGGAGCATGGGCGACACCAGAAACAGGGAAGTCCTTGGGACACGGTTTTCTGGATTTTACGAGCGTTTAAACTTTTTTATTACTGTATTATTAGGGGCAACATTCCAGGAGGAGGTTTTCTGTCAGGTAATGCACCCATATACCTGGTGCAGGGGCCTACCGAATTACCTTGGTGGGTCTCTTTTATGAAAAGTTAGGCATTCAGACAGGACACATGTGCCCTCGCTTACAGGCTGATGCAGTGCCAACCGTCTTTAAAAGACCACCAGTTCCTGGCAGTATTGGTGTGGTACCAAAGAAGCCTTGTAACATAGCAAAATTACACAAACAAAAAAGGAACACTGATTGGAGCAAACAAATCACATATGATAGTTTGGAGATGGCATTAATTTTACAATAATGCAGTCCCCAAACTGAAATGCCTATATGAGCCACAGACAGTAAAAAGAAGCAGTATGTGCCACAGTAGTGCCGGAGAGATGGAACATGTATTGTGGCAGCCACCTGCAAGACAGTAGGAGAAGCACCAGGAAAGCATTTCCAGAACACAGTAGGGCCGTGCAATCGGCACCCGATGAAGCATTAGCACCGTTTACATGTGAGTGCCTCACTGTCCATGTAACAGTGAATTTCAAGTATAGGATTTAGAAAGGGAGTGCTCAAAGTGCAAAGTAGAGCATTAATTTTTAAGTAATCGTAGGGAAACTGAAACTGAGTAACGGAACGGTGCTATAAAGCATCGGAAGCACTTAGCAATATCTATGCACTGAGGGCGAGACAGCAGTGAACGTGAGCAGATATGCTAAATAGCACACAGTAATACATCACCCAACATTGCGGAACTCTGAGAAACGGAACAGTTGGACCTCCCACGGATGGTATGAAAGTAATAGCTGCCAGAAATGTTTTCAAAAGCTCAAAGACGTATTATGTAAAAGTGAGTTATCACGAAAAAGTACTGTACTTCTGACATCAGCATAATAAGAAATGTTACTCCTATTTTCTGACCACTCTCAAAAGTGCATCAAACATGTTGGAGCACCACAAGAAGTGTATGAATAATTATTTCACAGCACTGCATAAAAGTGAAACTGAACCTTAACCCAAACATGACCATGTTACAAGGGCATTAAGCCACTCCGAAGGTGACATCTAATGGGGAATTAATGCATGGTTGGGCCATTGTAGGCACTTGTCCTTCAGCCTCGAGCCACAACCTTTCCCAACCATGCATGAATTCCCCGCTAGATGCCACCTTCATCGTGGCTTAAAGGACAAGTAAACCACATTTGTTTGGTGCCATGCTGTTAACCTGTGGACTTAATTTTTCGGTCACCCACCTCCCGTTTTACCCATCTTGAAAATCCCGTTTGAATCTATGCGGCCGTTCCTGAGATATTTAAATTTTATGTGTGCTTTCTCTGTGTATTCATATTGTACTGTTGCTCCCGGTAACGGGCGTTCACGATAAATGACGCATAGCGCGATGACGTAATGGGAGCTACTCAGCCCAATATGGCTCTGCAGCTGGTATTGTCAATACCGTCGGAATCGTGCTTCTTTACCTCATGTTCTTGTGTCAGGAGAGTATCCTCAAAGTTATTTTACATCTTTTTAGAGTCTGGGCATCAGTAGTTTGTGCAGTTTTTACAGTCTGGGCATCAGTAGTTCATGATTGTCAGTGGTGATTTTCATTTATGGATGTTTTGTGACCCATGCTTTATCTTATCATCGTTGCTGGTAACACGCCCCCCAGATGCTGATTTCAAGTGTGATAGTAAATGAAGCACGAAGTCCTGGATCCTAATTTGAGGTGTATGAACATATCCAAGGGAATACTAATATTAATAAACAATAAAATGTGTGTGAGCATCAATATCCACTGTGTGCATGTGTTTTTGTTCTGTGATATTGTTTGCTTGAGTGACCTCTGTACTTTTCATCTTTCTGTAATGTGTAGTATGGTACTGTATAATATATATTTTTTTTTTGTATTCACATCTCACGATAAAACTGTAATAAAACAATATGCTGCCTATGTAATTTGTTTTTTTCACCATGTACAATTATTTGTTACCCCCTCTCCTCATTGGTTGAAATAACTGTATCCAAGGTCACTTGACATGCATTTGCACTTTGTGGAGGGACGTTTATAACCTTTTGGCTGTGATCACAGTTCCTGGTGGTGGCACACTGCAGATTGCTCTGCATATTGAAATAATACTGGCTTTTTATATTGTTTTATGTTCATGAAGAGTTTTTATTCAGATTTAACATACTTTTTACACAGTCCTGATTTGTGGATTGTCACAGAGGTATTGATAGTGCATCTACTGCAGAGATGCCTTACTGTGTTTGTATTTGGTTGCAACAATAAAAGTAAGTGTGGCTGTGGAGTACATTTTTTCCATTTCCCTCGTGATAAGACCATAAAAAAGGCATGGATCCATTTCTATAGGCGGAAAGATTTTATTCCCTCACAGTATAGTTGGATCTGTTATGCCCATTTTGAAAATGTTGCATATCAGTGTGACCCTGTTAAACTGGCAGCATATGGTTGGCATGGTGCCTTACCTAGACCGAAGTCTGGCGCAGTGCTAGAAGTGCGAAACTCATCACCCAAGAAGCGTGAAGCATTTCTGAAAAGACGTCTAGAGGTAGATGCAATGAATTCTGCATCACCATGTACCCATGCTGTTATGATATGATTGTGGCGTGTGTATGTCACTAAGGTGGATATGGTGGTTTATGCCGTGATTGTACATAATTGTGCAGGAGAGGTGATTTGACTGTGTCATATTGACACAACCAATTATTGTGTCTCACTGTTGGTGTGCTGATATTTATGTGTTGCTTTTAGTGATGGATGAAGAACAGAGGGACTTGCCTGACACCTCCTGTGGTGGTACTGCATTTGCTTATGTTGCCAATATCCCATGTTCTCAGACTGACTGTTTAGTTGGATGCATGGTTTGTGGCTGAATGATTTAATGTGCCTTGGGATACTGTTTTTATCCAGGTGTAGCTGAAATTATGTATTGCGCATCTTGTATCCATGCAGAGGGTTTGTCGCACTTCAGGTGCCTACGCATAATGACAGTTGTGATGGGTTTTTTTTTGTCCACTGTGGTGTAGGTATGTTTCTGTCACCAGTGTTCTACTAAGTGCAGTCCTTTGCCAGGGCTCTAATTTCAGTTCCAATGTTAATGTTTTGTGCTAAGCAGACCTTGATCCTTATTTTATTTTTTTAGTTAGGGATCTGAAAGGCAACAGAATGGGTTAAATGGCATATCAGACTGACATGAGGTCAGGGATTGGGTCAAGAGGTGATATAGTGGCAGGTGTTGGGAAGATTAGTGGTGGTGACCACAGCAGGAGGAGGTGAAGTGGCAAAATAAGGGTGAAGGTGAACGGCAGAAATGAAAATGGTTGTGGGGAGGATCAGGGGGTGTAACAGCTGGGGAGCAGCCGTATTCCTGTGGATGTTGTTGGAGTACACCATATGTAGGAGGCCGGTGCTGGAGGCTGAGCTTGCAGGTCCAAGAGGTGAAATGTATTGATATGGAAAATAACACCACTGGACATGCTCAGGACAAGGATAGCAGGTATGTGGACAGAAGGATGATGTGGCAGAGAGGGCAGGCTACAGTGCTGGCTGGGGTAAAGTAAACATGGACAGGAAGCAGAGTTATAGCAGAAAGAATTGAAACTAAAAGGGGCGATAGATCAACATCAGGTTCAAATACATATTGGACTGCCACAGAGATGATGGAGCAGGAGAAGGAAGTTGTAGGGAACCGGGAGTGGTACAATGGTAGATGGCACATAGCCATAGAGGACGTTGACAGGAGGGTGCGTGAAAAAGGCTACAGAGGGAGTACTTTTGAGGTAAGTATGAAAAACTGGTAGCAAGTGGGACAGGGAAGAGTAAATTAATGGAAAAGGTCAGGGAAGAAGGGAATATCCACTCAGGTATTGGGGGGCACGGTGAAGTCACTGGTTATACAATATCAGCATTCAGGGAATGGAGAAGGATAGCAGCACTGCAAGGTCTGAAAGTGAGTTGAAGGATGGGTATAGGAAGCAGTGAGGCTGGGGGTTGGTGGGAAAACACTACAAGTGAGACAAGGGTGAACAGAGCAGTGCCAAAGGCAAACCAGAAAAAGGAGGGGGTCAAGGTGCTACTGGTTGGTGACTCAGGGTTGCAGAAAGAGTGATATTGGTTGAATGGTTGCCTGGGCTGACTGATTTGGAGGTTATACACCATATTCCCTGTTGGGGTGGGGACCAAGACAGGAATTCATATGTAATGTGCCGCTTGGGGACTAACGACATTGCATGTAATAGCTGCATGTACGTGCAAAGTAGATTTAGTGCCCTGCCTAGATTCTGCTGAAGGTTTAATTTTGAATCTGTAACCTTCGCGCAGGTATTTCAAGTTCTAATTACTGGTTGGGACAGGAAGCATAGGATACTGGAGGTTAACAGCTTAAGAAATTAAGTGGTGTAATGGTGTGTGCACATGGTATATGTGATGATAGTGGACTGTGGAGCAACTTGGGAGGATGAAAGCATATTCTGTGTAGACAGGTTACACCTGAACAGACTGGGTGCGTCCATATTGAACTGTGGAGGGTGTAGTTTTTAAAGAATAATGTTGTCTCATTTTGAAGTGATCATTGGGGGGTGGGGGCTTGATGCAAATCCACACTGTACCACGAAACAAGTTGGGTGACCAAAGGTCCACTCCACCTGGGAAAGATAGATGAACAAGGTGCTAGCAGACAGGGCTGAACAAAGGAGGGGGAAAGTTGGGGTAGAGGGTTAGTGGTGAACGGTCTGAGCCTGGCATATATCATGGATGAGGTGGTAGTAGGTAAAAAAACAGAGATAAGTGACCACAGGACTGTCTGGTTCAAGGTGAGGGCAGGGAGGCTGAGGAGCCAAATCAGCACAACGGTGCTGGACTTTAGGCGGGTACATTTCAACCAATTTAGATGCCTGGTTGTGTAGTCAATGTCGGGGTCAGGTGATGTGGACGAAGTTTGGGTAGATGTGAGGTTCCAGATCAGGAGGCCACATACACATCCATCAAAAGTGTGAAGAAGGGGGCAAGATGCAGGAATCCTATTTGCTTCACTGGGGAGCTAGCAAGGGTGGTGTGGGCTATCTGGAGACACAAGACAACTCAGGTAAAGGGTGACAAAGGTTTACAGGGACGTGACATGACTAGTAGGAAAGGTCATTAGAAGGGCTAAGGTGGACATGGAAGAAAGGATAGCAAAAGAAGGCAAATTATGGAAATAGACATTTGTCAGATACGTGGGGGAGAGGAGGAAGGCTGGGAAGGGGGTTGAAAGGATGAGGTGGGAAGTACGGGGGGCACTTTGAGGAGGATGGCAAGGAGGCATACTATGTGAACAGGTATTTATGCTTACTATTTACGGAGGAAGTGGGGGGTACAAGGTCTGAGTTTGAAATGAGGGTAGGGCACAGGGATCAGATCAGAGCCTGTCACATTGGAGATAGGTAGCTATGAATTAGCAAGGGTGAAGCTGGCCAAGGCCATGTGTCCGGATGGACTGCATGCAAGGATGATTTGGGAACTGGCTGCCTCCCTGTCGAGGCTGTTTAACCTGTCCCTGGACAACAGTAGAGTGCCAGAGGACAATAAAAGGGCGACAGTGGTGGTGATGATCCACAAGTGAGGAAGCTGAGAGTTGAGGGAACAGTACCGACTCGTCAGCATAACCGCTGTGGTGTATAAGGTCATGGAGGCACTCATCAGTGAAAGGGTAACAGACTCCCTGGAGGTGAACGGACTGCTGGATGACAAACAGCACTGGTTCATTAGTGTGTAGTCATGCCACAGAAATTTGATCGGGTTTTTTGACGGGTGACGCAGGTAGTGGCACGGGGGGTGCAGTGGATGTGGGCGATCTGCATTTCAGTAATGCCTGAGGCACCATACTCCATAGGAGGCTTGTCAACAAATTGCATAGCATAGGGATGGGGTACAAGATAACCAGATTTGTAGAAAACTGTTTGGCACACGAGTCACAGGGTGGTTGTGAATGGTGTTCACTCGGGCATCGGGCTGTTTAGGAGTGTAGTTCGGCAGGGTTCAGTGCTGGGACCCCCCTTTCAATATCTGTATACAAGACATTGCAGATGGACTGAAAGGGGTGGTGTCCATCTTTGCAGATGACATGAGAATGTAGGGTCATGACAGTACTGGATGACTGGGAGCAAACTTGTCAAGTCAAATTCAAGTGTGTGTTGTTCAGTACTTTGTTCTTCTGAGTAACTGTGTATTCATGTGTTCTTTTCCCAGCTATTGAACTCTGTCATGCCTGACATGAATTCCTCTTGCACGACTGATGAACAACCACAGGATGAGATGGACACATCCGGGATTAGTATCGTTATCGCAGAGGACAGTTCTGATTTTATAATCTCCTTTGAACTGGACATTCCTCCCAGTCACAATCCCTCAACTGTGCTCAACAATTCTGATTCATGTAATGTTTCAACCACACTGACACCCACCATCACATTACCAGATGCAGATGCAGCAATGCAAAAGTCATGTAATTGCAGTCCTGCTCCAGTAACCAAATACAACAGTGTCAAGTGTCAGGCCCACATAAGACCAAAACAAAGAACATGGAGAATTCCGGCAAATATCAGTGTTGATCGGCTCCCACAGATGGTTTCTATCGGTACACAATGTAATCTGTTACAGGAACAGGCCATGTCTTCGGTTCATGATATCAAGCTCTGCGGTCAAAACTCGGACAGTGATGTTAACTGCACCGATGAGGAACAGTCCTCTGACAGCAATGAACTCCCTTCTGACCCAGAGTATGTACCATATCCACAGAGTCGTGTCCCCAAAAATAAAAAGCAGGTTGATGTATCTCATTGTCAGCGTTTAATGTCAACATCCACTGATGAGCAGTATTTCATGATTTCACAAAATTGTCTGACGGAGCTATTTAGTGTGTGCAGTCAGTGTGGCGATGCGTGTGTGCCCTACATACAAAGCACAACTGGAACCATGATAACTGTTGTAAGCAAACGTGAAAAGGGTCACATTTTCAACTGGAATAGCCAGAGGCAGAAATCAAATATGCCCCTTGGAAATCTACTCCTGTATTTTGCTCTGGAGTAAGCCCTGCTAAATGCATGAGACTACTTGATATCTTGAGGATACCACATGTGTCCATGGTGACGTACCATAAAATCCAGTGGTTGTATGTCTTGCCAGCAGTGCATAATGTGTGGAACAGACAGCAAGAGCAACTACTTCGTTCATGTAGAGGCAAGGAACTAGTTCTGGGGAGTGATGCCAGGTGTGATTTACCGGGACACTTGGCCAAATGCGGTCTATACACTTTGATGGACCTTGAAAGTAATAAGATAGTGTGTCTGAATCTAGTGCAAGTATGTCAAAAGCTATTGAATATTCAACCATTTGTGTACTGTTCACATTCTTACAGTGCTGACATGCAATTGTGTTTTGACTTAGAGCTCTGAGGTAAAAAAAAAAAACACAACCGCTATGGAGCTGGAGGGTCTGAAAAGGGGCATTGAATTCTTGGAGCAGCAAGGATGCAAAGTTGGACAGTTAGTTACCGACCGACATATGCAGGTGAAGGCTTTCCTCAAGAAATAGCAGTATAGCGCAGTGGTCTAAGGCTCTGAGCTGCAAATCTGGTGACATCCAGCAGACCAGACCTGGGTTTGAATCCCACAGCTTCCACTTGCATACTGTGTGACCCTGAGCAAGTCACTTAACCTCCTTGTGTTCCCAGGTTGCTCCTGTAAAAAAGCTTTCAGCCTAGTGTGCTATACCTGGTTGAAAAAAAAAAATTCAAGCCAAACATTCAACACTTCTTCGATGTGTGGCATGTGTCTAAAGGTAAGCACTTATGATTCATAGCCTATGTAAACACAGATGTTGTTGTTCCGTTATAACACAATCATCTTAGTACTATTTACTTTACTGAAGTCTTGTGAACTTGTGTTGTACAGTGGGTGGAGGATTGAGCGTCCCATCCACTGGGACATGATAGAAACTGTGAAGTACCTCAAGGGAATCAACAAAGTCCAACAGGATAGTATATTTCAGAAAAACAGATGTGCAAGAACAAGGGGACCCAATTTGAAGACAGAGGGGGGATGGCTCAGGGGCAATGTGAGGAACTATTTTTTCACACACAGGGTGGTGGAGGCATGAAACAGCCTTGAGGAGGTTGTGGGTTCAAAAACAGTGCATGATTTCAACAATGCATTGGACACACCTATGACACTTCCTGTGTTGAGTAGGAGCAACTAGGTTGTTGGTTAACTAGGATCTGCAGCTTATACAATAGGTGGGGAAATGGGCAGACGGTGGGCCAAGTGGTCGTTATCTGCCGTCAGTCTGTTTGTATGCTACAATCATCCATGGGTGTAGTGTATACATGCCCACTGAGGCACTGCACCCTTGTTGCAAGCTGCTGTTCAAATCTTGCATTGAAGTTACTATTATGTTAAATCTGGTAATAAGTAGTGGTGACAACTTTTCAGTATGTACATGCCTGCAACGCACAGGAACAAAGTCAGCAGGTATTCACATCAGGAAGGTAGTGTTACCCGTTGGTGGTACGTTTCTGATTTTGTCTATAGACTTATTGAGACTAGAGGAGCTGTTGACATGGCAAGACGGTCTTGAAGGAGAGATGCAAAATGCTATTTTTGTTCTTGTGTTTCTTCCACCACTTGCACTTGTAAATGTTTGTACAAATTTCAGGAGTTGGTAAGAAACTGGAACTGGTGGCGAGGAAAAAAGATTGTGAACCGATACGGAGATGGATCAAGTCCATCACTAATCATATGTTTTGGGTGGCACGTACCAGCCCAGAGAACAAAGACCTCACAGTTGATAAGTGGCTGAGTGTAAGCAACCATGTTGCCAACATACACCAAGGACATAGTGACGTCTTCCCACAGTGTCTGCATGGACCGCTTGATGCTAACACGAAGGAGTGGAATAAGAAAGGTATTTCTATGTGGGTGTACATGTTGACCTTCCGGTTGCTATGTAAATTAAAATATATATGACATTTAATGTTTAACTTCCTGTTCTGAAACCCATGTAGGTGACAGGCACATAAATTGCTATCCGAGACCATTTCAAGTCCATACCTCCTGAGACCTGAATCAACTGTCACCAGTGTACCAAACATATGCCTTAGAGGTTTTTCACAGTCTCGTTTGCCACTTCGCCCCGAAGTTCAGCCACTTTTTCTACCCCAGCATGATTGCAAGGTATGTGTCCATCATCCTTATCTCTTTAATATATTCTTCGGTTCAATGCAGATTATTGTTGTTTTTCCACAACAGCTCCTGTTCCCCTTATATTAATTATGAACGTCTGTACATCTGAAACTCATTCAATCTGAATGTGGGCAATGTGTGTCAGCATAGCTCTCAACCGAATGCATCATAAATCAGAGACATTGACAAATACAATCAGGGACAAGGGAACAAAATCAGGGACACATCTTTAAAATTGGCAATATCCACTCATGAAGCTGTTGCAATAAAGTGCTTACCGTAAAATACATTTTCTAAGGAACAACTGCTGTATAACTGTAATGTCTCACATTATTTTGTACTTACAAGTCACAGTGTTGGTTCACATATACTCATTTTTGTAGGCTGGACAGATGAACATCCATGCTTTTGGCTCTAAATTTTTAAGACCGTCATGGTTACTTCACAGTGATGTGTAACTGTACCAGGGCAACAATCATTTTATTTATATATTAATTTAAATGTTTCACCGTCAAGTCACAGTGACCAAAACTTCGCTTGTGTCATGTTTTCACCTGGAGGACAGTGTACAATACATATGCATACCTCTCAACTGTCACACATTATGTGGTACATCACTCATTTTACCTCTCAGAAACCCTTTGTTCATCATGGGGAAGGTGATATTCCACATTCCTCACTGAGACTTTAAAACAGAAATTCATAATAATCTATTATGCTCAGTTATCAAAAAACATTATGAACATTAGTGCACTGATAGCTGTAGTGTTCTGAGCTTGCAATGCCATGTTAGACGATATGTCACACATTTTGCTCATTTGTCACACATCGTGTCACACGTTTTGGTGAAGAAAGGTTGAGAGGTATGTACATATGAGACATTAAACAGTCAAGTTACATAATCACAGTTAACATACATTTGTAAGGCAGGTGTTTCAAACACTGTTCAAACGGTGTTGTGCATAATAGGTAGAAACAGTGGACAATAATAAGTGCCGGGTTAATGAATAAACAAGTGCTTATGTGGCATTAAATGGCGGAAGGAGAGGGAGGTGCTGAGGTGTGGGGAGGGGGAAGACTCATGTCACTTAACACCACTTCATGATGCGAGGAACCATGCAAGGGGACTGTGGGGACCAGAGAGAGAAGGGGATGAGGCAGTGTTATGTATGGCAGCTTACTAAGCTGACATGTACTGCTTCCATCCACCTATGCATATCAATCCATGATTTTGACATTGCATGCCATGATTGTGACAACATAACAGTGCCACTGGGCACTGCATTATAAAAGGTAACATGTTTTTAACACCTCCTTAGGCACCTGTTGGCGGCTCTACATTTTAATGAAAATAGTGCGAGGGCACAGGCAGCGACAAAGGCAGGGGAGGCAAGATTCCGTCTCTGCTTCCCGAAGGCAAAAAACGGTGAAGAGGCTGTTGTCAGGCCATCCAAGACACCAGCAACACACTGTGAGTAGGCTGTTATGCTCTTGTTTTTTTTTTTTTATTTGTTTTGTTTGTTGTTTTTTTTTTTTTTGCACTTCTGTTGTATCCCCTCTTCATCCTTCCAGCTCCGTCTGTTTGGGACTGCCAGTGGAGACACCCCAACCACCCACCTTACCTGTTCCATTCCCCCATGTATCCGCTGTTTTCTCCCTGGGCCTGGATGAGGTGGTGCCCCTACACACCCTATTTTCTATGTGTTCTTCGTGCTTGGGTAGCCAAGCAGGTGGAACACATCATGGCTTTGCAGTGGTCGGTCTCCTAGAGCAGGAAGGCATTTTCTGATTCTCTTAGTGGTGTGAAGTGTGCACTGATGTCAAGGTGCAAGTGCTGATGTCCCCCCCACCCCACCCGAGAAGGCGAGTGGTTCTTGGGATGCTCAACCTTCTACCCCCAGCCCTTTGACGCTCCATGCTGGTTCATGAACCATGGCTGTTGGCATCGCAACTGTAAATGCAACCTCTGCGCTGTGCTACCGGTGACTGTGTCATGTGCTTAGCAGAAGTTGTACTGGCAGTCACCGGCCTGTTGTCACTGAGGGTCGATGCACTGCATGCCACACCACATGCAGTGCTGTTATCCCATGTTTTGGAGACAGCATTGCTCAGGGCCTGGCAGGGTCTGTAAAGTTTGTGTGTATGTAGGGCTGCTCTCCTTTCCTGGGGTATGGTGGGTTAGCTTGCCACAGTTTAATCAAATACTAGTATTGGCTTTGTTGGCAATGCAACTTGAGGCATGCTGACAGGTGTGGAGCAGCCGAAGGTGCATTACGCACTGGTGCAGAAGCGTGACCATTGCCCGCAGTGCATCAGTGCACATCCTGGGTCCTGTGTCAACTGCAATACAGAAGCACACTCCTTGGTGTTACACGAAGGCGGGATCAGCGGACGGACACATGCTACATGCCGTGGTGTCCCAGCCCCTGTGGATGGTCTTCATCATTCTGCTCCTCTCCAATTGCTCAGTTCAATTACATATATAATGAATGCAGGTCTCGGCGGCAACTCCTTAGTGGTATGACACATAGGTGTGTGTGCATCCGTGCCTGGTTGCAATGGTGGACGGCAAAACAGGAGAGTACATGGTCATCGGCTTTACTTAGACATGATGTTTAGCACCGGTTTCCCAATAGTCATTTCATGACCTAATACCATTTCATAGATACATAGATGGTGTCGGCAGATAAGGGCCTATGGCCCACCCAGTCTGCCCATTTGAGCTTGTAAGTTCAGTTTATGTTTTCAGTTTATGTTTTCCAAGAAGTCTGTTGCCCCTTACCCCTGATCTCCAGAATTCCTTTATGTCTATCCCATGCATTCTTAAATCCCATGATTGTTTCAGCCCCCACCACTTCCTCTGGCAGGGTGTTCCACTTGTCCACCACCCGTTCTGTGAAGAAATTCTTCCTCACGTTTCCTCTGAATCGTCCTCCTGCAACTTCATCCCATGCCTCTAGTCCTGGAACATCTTTTTCGCTTAAAATAGTGTATTCCTGCACCTGTTCCTCCCTGTAAGATACTTGTATGTTTCTATCATATCCCCTCTCTCCTCCTCTCCTCCAGGAGTACATATTTCAGTTCCTTCAACCTATCCTCATAGGACTTGTGATGCAATCCATGCACCATCTTTGTTGCCCTCCTCTGAACCTTCTCTACCCTGTCTATGTCCTTACGTAGGTAAGGTCTCCAGAACTGTACAGTGTACTCCAGGTGGGGCCTCACTAGTGTCTTGTATAGTGAATGACCTCCCTTTTCCTGCTGGTGATGCCCTGCCTATGCATCCCAGCATCTTATTTGCTTTACCTGCTGCCTTGTCACACTGTTTCCCTGCCTTGAGGTCATCAGAGATGATAACCCCAAGATCCCTTTCCTGCTTGGTGCATGCTATATCCTCACCCCCAACTGATATATTGTGCCAGGGTTTTTGTACCCCATATGCATTATCTTGCACTTCCTTGCATTGAATTTCAACTGCCAACCCCTGATCATTCTTCAAGTTTCTGCAGGTCCCTTCTCATTCTGTCTACACCCTCTGGTGTGTCTGCTCTGTTACAGAGCTTTGTGTCATCAGCGAACAGTGAAATTCTGCCTTCTAGGTCCTCGTGAATGTCACTGATGAAGATATTGAATAGGACCGGTCCCAGCACTGATCCCTGTGGTACCCCACTGGTCACTGTTCCTTCTGTGGAGTGACAGCCATTTACCACCACCCTCTGTGTCCTGCTGCCCAGCCAGTTACCTACCCACCACACTACTGTCCTGCCCACACCCATATTCCCCAGTTTGTGCAATAGTCTTCTGTGTGGCACAGTGTCAAAGGCCTTGCTGAAGTCCAGATAGGCCATGTCCACTGCCTCCCTGATCCACCTTCCTAGTCACCCAGTCAAAAAATTCATTGAGGTTGGTCTGACATGACCTCCCCTGGTGAAACCATGCTGCCTTGGGTCCTGTAGTCCATTAACAACCAGATGTTCCACAATCTCTCCTTCAGTAGTGCTTCCATGATCTTCCCACTACCGAGGTGAGGCTGACTGGTCTGTAGTTCCCTTCCTCTTTGTTCCCACTTTTGTATAAGGGACTACATCTGCTATCCTCCAGTCTTTGGGTACCTCCACTGTTTCCAGTGATCGGCTAAACAGGATAGCCAGAGGTTCAGCCACCACTCTTAGTTCTTTAAGAACCTGGGGTGCACCCCATCTGGCTCCATTGCTTTATCAACTCTTATTACTTCCAGTTCCTTCAGGACCCTTTCTCGTGTAAAGGGACTTGTGTCCATTTCTGTACCATTCTCACCTCTTGTACTCCGTTCAGACCCATTACCCTCCTCTTCCTCAGTAAAGACTGAGCAGAAATACCTGTTCAATATGTCAGCTTTACTGTTGTCATCCTCCACACAGCCCCCATCCTCCCCCTTCAGTCTCACTATCCCTCCCTTTGCCTTTCTTTTCTCACTTATGTACGGTACCTGTAAAAGGTTTTGTCCCCTCTACCCACTGATTTTGCAATGTGTTCTTCTGTCTGAGCTTTGGCTTCTCTTACTGACCTCCCTGCCTCCTTTGCTTCTCCTGGTACTTCTCCCTATTCCCTTCTGCCTGTGTCTTTTTGTATTGCCTGAATGCAATCTTTTTGGCTTTCACTTTCTTTGCTACCTCTTTGGAAAACCATAATGGTCTCTTCCTTTTCCTCTTGCTAGCCTGCTTAATACATAATTTCAATCTTGCTTGGAACTTCTCATTGCAGTAACATTTTGGTAAGCCATCAGAATGTCCGTTTTTAGCTGTCCTGTTACTCCCGTGGTAATATTGTTTGAAATCTTCGGTGATTGACTAACTGGGCTCTCATCACAGTATAAAGTGCTCTAACATAAGATCCCTTGGCTTTCATACCCCCCCCCCCCGGTAGCAGCAGTACAGTATGTTCTTGTCTGTGTGCCTTTATTGTTCGAGAGCAACATGGACAATACTATCAATCAAAAATATGTGCGTATACAGTATCCTGTGACATTGATGACTACGTTATGCGCTTTCAAAAGGGCGACTTAATCGCAGCACCAGTCGACAGGGCTGCCAGGAGGTAAGGCGACCTGATTTGGGGGTTGTAATTACATTTCTGTGTATATATACTGTGTGTGTATATGTATGTGTGTGTGTGTGTGTGTGTATGTATGTATGTATATATATAACACACACACATATAATATGTGTGTGTGTGTATGTATATATATATATATATATATATATGTATCTATATATATATATACGTGTGTGTATATGTTTGTACATCTTCATATATATGTATCTATGCAAACATAGACATACATAAATATATATACGTGTGTGTGTGTGTGTGTATATATATATGTGTGTGTACTTCGACATATTTTGTCAGTTACATACATGAGACATGATCATTGCATGTACTGTGCAGTGATCCTTCTGTTTCACATTGCAGCTTACCTTGATGAAATAGTGCATGAGGTTGAAAGTCTACGTGAGAAACTGCCTTCCTATAGAAAGTCTTGTGAACAGCAGGTGGTGTTCCCAGCACCAGTGTGGGCATCATACAGCCATCCAGACAAGCAGAAACTAATACGCAAGCACCGCTGCAAATTTAACTTGGAACCACAGTGAGGACCATTGTTGTGAGTAGTTACCTCCACACACCAAAATCAATTTGGAAGTCATGGATGACTGTGGAGGTCATTCATCGCAGCTTTGAAACCAATAAATGTTGTGTCTCAACTGATAGACAGTGATGAACAATTGCATTTCCATGAAAGTTCCAAAACACACAACGAGGACCGCAGCTGGTCTAAAAAGCATTGAGAACCACTGTCAAGGACTGTATGTTGTGCTAAACCTTACCCAAACACACTGTTATTTCAATGATTGCTAGTTCACTTTGTAATCTTTTTTTAATGGTAATCCTAATATCGGGTAACTATTTCGTGACCACAAGTTCATAAGTAAAGTGCTAAAAAAACTGAACAACATGTTAATAAGTTTAAGCAATGTTGTATTTTTCAAAAGAATTATGTTAGTTTATCGCAATTGTTTCTTGCACACAAACGGCTCATCACCTGCCACTGAATTTGTTTCTGTAGATGTATTGATGACTTTGTTTATTTTGTTTCAAATTACTGTTTTATCTCCTCCTACGTCCTGCAGACCAAGACCATTCGGGATCGTCAGCGAGTCCTCCTCCTGCCTCTCACCCGCAACCCGTACTCACCTCCACGTCTCCATGGAGCTGTGGCTTCACAACCGAGCGGGGCAAAGGTGGGGTGGGCAAGCACCCAGATACTGTAAGATTTGTCAGACCGGAGGTAGTCGGGCAGGCAGGGGCACATAGGAGGCATGCTTTGGGTGCTCATTCTTCCTGGCGTCTGCTGGCATTTTTCCATTTCAGTAGTGGAGGAGTGGCACGCACCCCTACACCAAGGCATTGCTGGCATCTCCACTCCCCCTTCCCCCCACGTCAGCTGCACACTTGCCATGGCACCAACTTCGGCTACAAGCCAGTCAAGTGCCGAGTGTGTCCACCTCCCTCCCTGGATACAAGAGCTATCCTCTGGACGCTCAATACTCTCTCGCCCCTGACTACCCTGGCTCTTAATCCAACATGGGTCACTGGCGAGGTGTGGTGTCCAGCATTGAAACCCTCAGCGCCACTGGCCAGCGATGATTCCATTATTGCTGCATGGCAAGAAAAAGATCTTCACAGACATAAAGAGCAAGATAAATTTAGGGCTGTGCCCGTAGTTAAGTGGGGGAAGAGCTCATCCCCCACACCCTATTTAAACCAGCAGGCTGCGCACCGCCCTGCTTAGAGCGAGTTGCATTCACTGCGCTTGCTCCATGCTGCGCGCTGGGGCTGACCCCCGCTCCTGACTTCTTGCTCCCTCTCATTTGTTTTCTTTTCCCTGCCCTCCCCTCCCATTTTGTTTTCTTCCTTTTTGGGGGGCCTTGCTTCACCTCCAGCCGCAGCACCGCAGTTCATGCCATTGTTTGTTCATTACTCCTTCAGCCACCTCTGACCGCCGTCATGCATCCTTAATGTCTCAGCTTGCTGCTCCTGAGTGAGCTTTCCTGTTCTGTGCCTGGCGATTCGTTGCTCTCCCTCCAGTGTGCCGATTCCATGGTCGTCACTGGCTTCCCTCCGGTCCGGTATGCTGCATGTCCATTGTTCTACAATGCTGGGCCCTTGAACTATTTACCTTGTGCCTGACCTCCGCACGGGGGGCTCCCTCACATCAGCCTGTTCGGTCCGTTTTCTCAGCACCACCATACTAGTGCTGCTTTTGTGGTTTGGGCAGCTACACCAAACACCAGATAAATTTCCTAATGTGGCACTCTTCCTTGCTTTCCTTGCCATTTGTTGAGCATGCAACGCATCGGGAGCTTTATCCCACGAAAACAAACCTTTCGTTCTACTGAGTTCTACAGATTCCTACTGTGCAGCCACTAGAGGTCACTGTCGCCACAGCAACGGTGCTCAACTGTTGGGTTTGTAGCAGCAATTATTCCAGTACTGCAATTGCAGAGACCAGCTCAATTATCAGGTATACAGTACATATAGTCAATTCCTTCAAGCTCTGCTGTTTCCCTTGGTAGTCTTCTCTACTGGACCTCCCAGAAGGCTTTGCACAGTACTACTCTGCATATTCCGATGGCTGGGCATATAACCGTTGGCCTGCACTTTCCGCAGTGACATTAACAGACACAAAGTACCATTTACACTCCTTAACCTTCTACCTAAGATAAGCTCTAGTGCTAAGACGGTCCCTATTTCATATGTACCTGCCTTCTGTTCTTCTAATTGTGTGTTACCAACGCAAATGACCTGAGATAGGTCCCATTGTTCTGTCTGCTGCATACTGCCAGCTCATCCAGGAGTCTGACAACAATGCATATTGGGACACTTAGCTTATTTTACTGCCTACCTTGCAACCAACCCTACATGAGGATTTGCGGTTATGCTAGCCTACTGGGGCCTAGCTACCGCTCTCTACTCCTTCCTTCGGCTGACCTACGTATAGTCCGCCCCGTTCATCCTACACCACGAATGGGCTTGGCTGATTCTTTGCCTCCAGCCTTAGGATTCCTGATCTGGACCCAACCATGCACTATAATAATATGTTCCCTTCCCAAATGCCTCAGTATATGCTACCATTTGCCATGCTGTTACAGTGTATTCCTTACTACTTTGCTTTAATTCTGTGTGGCTTGCAGTTCAGCATTACCATTACATTATCTAACACTGCTCTGCAACCTGCTTTCGCTCTTGGAGCCGGAGTTTCACCATCGCAATATGCCAGACCTGCGGGTCAGAGGTCCTACTCATTCTTCTATTACTGCACCATGATCGCCTGCTTGTATGACCTGCCTCGCCCATCAGGCCTGGGGGGGGGGGGGGAGGAGGTTTACCTACTTCTGCTTTATGCTTGCCACGCCCAGCTCGGGGCATGGAGGTCTGCATATTCTACTATACATCTACCTGCAGCCGTGGCTGTCAGCTTAGGAGCTCCTGTTTACTATAGACTTACATCTGGATTGATTAGCCATTCGTCATCTATTCTGGGATGCTTCTGTCTTGCCGCTTCTCTCACATGAATTACTACTGCTACACTCCTACGTGGACTTCGTTGAAGTTTATCCAGAAGACTTCAAAAATCGTGATTTGTGGCGAAGCTTCTTGGACTATGACAAGGCTACTTCATTTGACTCAGCCTCTTCAGCCATCACAGTTTATGACTCAAGCTCAACTATTCAGGACTCGTCAGACTGTTCTCACCAAGTCAATTCTAGCTACTTGCCATTCTGGCTTAAAATGTGGATTCATCGCCACGCAACTATTCAGATCACAGACATGCTTCAATTTGAGTTGTTTCCAATTCCTCATGCTCCTCGCTGTATTCTATATGTAACGCCCTCACCCCTGCCTTTTTGCAAAATGACAGGTGGCATGCTGTTGAAGCTGACAGCAGTACCTGGTGGGGACTGGGTTTGGGGAGGACTAGGTTACTTGGCACAGGGGGCCTAGGTTTGGCTACTCTGCACAGGGGCACCCAAGTAAATCCGCACACAGGAAGCAATAACTGTAATGTCCAAAACCAGGAGTGGGATTCTACAGTGTGGCTTTTATTCACATGCAAAATGAACAAACAAAGCATAGACGGACCCCCACGGGGCTACATTCCTGGTAACGCAGATTAGAGATAACAGAACACTTTTTCACTATTCCAGCCCGACTTGTACAGTACTTGGGTTTTCCCCATGGCCCGGCTCCCCCGCCGGCAACTTGATCCGCGGTCCATATGGGAATGAACCAGTTTTCCTGTTAGTGGCTCCCCAAGCCACCTTAGAACCTTCGACTCCTAAAGGGAAATTTTCCTTCCATTCCACGTCTGGGTACTTCCCTCATCACTGGCCAAGTGCATGAGGCAAAGTAGAAATCCACAGAGCAAATCCGTAGAGGTGGACTTGGTTACTAAAGATGGGGGGTCTCCCACCTCCAGCTCCCACAATCCATACCCGGCCATTTCTCTGGATACTAAACAACTCTTTTGAAAGCTTGGCAATGTAGATTACTGGGTAGACGTATGTCACATCTCCTCTACATGTCTTGACTTTCCCTTGTGCTGGACTTGAATATACTTTTACTTTTGGCTAAGCCTATTACTCTAGGCCTCCCACTACTTCAGTAGTCCAATCCTCACTTTAACACAGTTCAGGATGAAACATGGGCCCTTTAGAAAGAGCAGAACTCACCCTTTGGTTGCAGGTGCCCCACAGGCGAATCTCAAAATCCTCTTATATCCCACACACGTGGACAAAATAAGGCAGCTTCTTTCTCCAGCAGTAGCCAGGGGGTTGCCCCTGGAATAGTAGGCAAACCTTCCTGCCCCATCCCCCGAGGGATGGGGTACAGAGACCCCAATCAGCGGTCTCCACCACTTTAAAAAACAGTGTGTCTCTATTTTGGCGGAAACACACACCTTTCCCTAAATGTAGCCCTATTTCAGAGCTGAGGCTCCAAGAGCCTGAGCACAGAGCTGCTGTGCTCGTCTCACAACAGTCTCCAACTCCAACCGAACTCTGACTGTTCAAACCTCCCAACATTCTACTCTTAATTCCCTTCTGCAGATTCCATTGTGGCTCATGCAGCTGCGATAGTTCTATGGTGATATCATCCCTCAGTCTCAGCTGAGACTGAGAACAGAGTGAGACAGTGTGAATCCATTTAACTGGAGTTTCACAAGCTGCCTTCCCTGCCTACCACTAGGTCTTACTGGGATTCTAGTAACCCCGGGTAACAAGGGGGTTACACATGCATACATTATGGTATACTACTCTTCTGCTACTATGTCTGCATCTTGCAGAGCCACTACTACTACTGACCTACATGCAGGTCCACCTCTTCCCATACTGCTCTTATTACGTGCTGTGCCATTACAGGACCTAGAGGTCATCACGACTGCCTCACCAGTTTTACAGCCTACTTCGCTTCAAATTCACATCGACCATGGATTCCTCTACTATCATTCCAGCCTGCACATGGATTCTCGAACTTGGAGTTTACTAGGAGGATGCTTGCTCTGTTCACCTGACATGTCACGATTCCTTACTTCTTCAGTCCTCCGTTTCTCCGGATCAAGTTCTATAACTTTGGGGTTTGGATTAGCCAATTAAAGTAAATTCTATTTGGATTACTCTCCTGTAGTATGCCCAGAAGGACGGGCAGGTCAGTAGCCATGGGTCCTCAGGTTTCCCCCCAAGGGGGGGTTTTCCTCTCCTATGTGCTACTTGTCACACTCTCCGGAGTTGGAGGAGGTGACCATTCAGCTACTCATTTTTTTTTGGGTGTCATCCTACTTGACTCCTTCAACAATCGGATACAGAACAATTGTTGATATCATTGTTTTTTTTTGGGGGGGGGGTCTCGTAATACTGGACTAAACATCCTTCTTATGGTGGGATACAGAGAAAGGCCAAAAAACTATCAAATCATAACAAGTGACTCATCAGTTCAAGAATCTAAGTACTTTGCATATACTATCCAGTTCATATGTACTATAATCACTGACTTGCTCATGTCCATGCTAAAGTACCTAAGCACAAATTATTTTATACTACTAGTACCTTGCAAGCATTATCCTACTTACTGGTCTGGCCTCTGTATCCTAGCACAACCTACAGCGTCCAGCTACAGTATGTAACGTAAGCAGTGAGCTCTGAACCATAGTTAACTGCTGGTTTATTGTGGTGTGACAGCACTCACTGTGTTCACAGCACATTTCGTAGTCTTCACCCTCTTGGTCAATTCTCTGGCCTGCCTTGCATACTCCCCGTCTGCCTCCCTCTATGTCTCCAAGAACCCCTGATATGTAGTTCTCTTTACTGTAACCCCCCTCCATCGTATCACTGTTCATCCAGCATGGTTTCCTGGCCATGTCGTTACCTAGACTCTCTGCATTCAGAGAAACCAACACACCTATCCATCCCCTTCCCTCTCCCACTTCCTTGTGCTGTACCTGCCTTCTGAGTTCCCTTCCACTGGCCAGCTTCCACCACTGGGGCAGATAGCATGCTCAGCATCCATTCATGGTGACCTTGCCTGGTAGCTTGTTGGTAGTCCCTTCCACTGTAAATACAGCCTTGTGTCAGTTTACTCACCTATCATGCTTTTTACCACACCCTTCACATGCTCACTGAAGTGTAAGCCGGCCCTTGCGTACAGCTCCCTATTCGTCCATGTATGTCCCCAGTAGCCCCATACCGTGCAGCACCCTTTAAGCAATGACTTTAAAGTCCCCTATCCTGTCCTTTCGTTTCATACTGTACCTTGGCACTGGTAGCACCTCTGGGAACGTCACGGTCCTCCCAGCATCCAAACACAACTTCACCAGCACCTCTAACCTTTACTGAACCGGGTCCACCGTGCAGCCCCTGACCTTGTTTGTGACCACATGCAACTCATGAGGCCTTGGTCTTCCTCCACTTCCAACACTTTCCCAGAGTACACACTGCCCTATGTGACGTTAAGCATGGTACCGTTTCCACCCAAATCCGACTTTGTCTCTTACCCCTTCCCCCCCAGTCTGATCCCTTTCACGATAAAGTCCTCAACAATCTCCACCCCCACTTTGATGCTCCATGGTATTTTTCACCATCACTCAAGACCCAGTATCCACATGGCTGTATTGCCTGCCCTTCCTCCCTTGGTGCTGGTATCCCCTTCGCTTCATTCTTCTGTTCTCCTTTCCGAACGCTGTTGCCATCCATCCTGACCTTTTCTGCAAACCATGAGGTTCCCCCCCACCCCGCTCTGTACCATGCCGCCCCCTCCACTCGCCATACTCAGAGTCTCTTACTTGTTCCTGAAATATACCCCTTACTCTCAATTTTGCCCCTGGACCTGCATTATTTCACTGCCTGGCATCCTCTGCAGCTCAGCTTGAATACCGAATCACCCCCACCCCAACCTTGCTCCTCAGCCTTTATATTTGCACCTCCATTCTCTGTGCCACTCACCTTAGTTCACCAGTCTTTTGATGTATGGGGCACCCTCATAACCTACATGACGTTCCCATCAACACTATCACCCCACATCCATTACATATCACAAGCCTGTCAAATAGTCTCAGTCTCTGATGTTACACCCCTGAACATGTGGTCACATGCATGGTGCGGCCCCTACACTAAACAGTGGCCACCCGCCATCCACCCATTACAGATCAAGAGTGCGGCATGCCCACAGCACAGGTAGCTGCGCTTTGTCCTGCCACTAGGCCAAACACACAACTGGCAATGCAAGCACCACAGACAGCAAGTCACGTACTCACCATCACATGCCATCCTTTTTCCTGCCAACAGGCAGTCCCTCCACCCTACCACAGGCTAGCTTTCACTATCACGAATGTAGCACATGATCCCCCTCCCAAGGACAGATACAGCGGTAGCGGTGCAGCGGCTAGTGTGCTCACCATCCCCTGTAACTGAATACAGGTTTATGAATCCGAGGATGTCCAGTGACACATGCATGACCACCCAGCGACTTACCACAGCTGTGAGGCATACGTAGCTTAGCACCGCCTCATGTGAGATGGGTGTTGGCTGTGACGTTGTGCTGAGTGCTGTGATGCTTTCCATCCATGGACACTGCATAGGCAAACCCGTACGGTTGGGGGTGAAACCACTCACACAAGGATAGTGTACACCTGACAGTATGAGTTTGGGAAACTGATGTCATGGTGTTGCCTACTTCCTGGTACCTAGTTTCTTGTACACTTTCTGCATACTGTGGCATGTGTGGATGTAAACAACATCATGGGTTGTGTCCCCTTGCATGTGCAATATTGTCCTGATGACTGAGCTGTGCGTTCACACAGCAGCACTTGCACCTCAACAGACAGCTGATCCAGTTTTGGACCACGAAGGCATTCAAATACCAGGCCTGGCTGTGACTGCAACCATGCAACACAGACTGAAGTGTAGGGATGACTCTCCCTGTTGCCTTATCGCTCCCACTCTTGAAGCTACACACAGTTTCACATGCCACCACCTCAACTGCTAGTTTTTTCCACTCTGCTAACACCATTTATGTAAAGAAATGCCTCCTGACTTCCCTCCTGAATCTTCCCCCTCCAGACTTATGTCATGACCTTTAGTGTCTCTCCCCACCCTACTCATAAACAGAACCTCTGTGACAATCCTGATGATTCCTCTGTTGTACTTGACGCAATTGGAATGTCACTTTACCAATCAATTGTAACTGCCTATATTGAAAATCTGTTTGCAGCACTGCTATCTTTGTTGAACTGTTCCTTCTGTGAGTTTAGCAAGCAAAATAATGAAAATGGTATGGTTCACAGACTTGTGTGAACATCTTTATTTGATGCACGTGCCAGGGTTGAAATATATTGCATAATGACTGACTCTCCAACACAATGATAACACATTCACTGATGTATGAGACACAAGCTGATGTAAGTTCAAGTTTATTGCAGGAAAACTCCATTGAGCAAGCTGATTCACAAGGAGGTCCTGTGACATAAACACTTAAAGTACAAACACAGATAGGTAATAACAGTATGTACATGAAATGCGCGTTACATGATACAGGCTGAATATACATACAAGGGTACCACATAGGGTGACCGCAGGTGGCAAACATTGATATGAGACAGGGAAGCGACTTACAGGTTGCATACTGATAAATGAAACATGATGACTGGTGTGTGCAATACATATACAGTATTTTGGCAGCTAGAACAGACAGTCTACAACTGATATGGGGGGAGGAGTGATTTGATAAAGAGTAGCAGTGGAGCGTAAGCAAAGATAAAGCCAGGAGTAGAAGGGGAAGGGAAAGCAGTTAATATGACAAAAAACAAGCTGATGTAAACTTCTCCATTTGGAGTCAAAAACAGGGGTGGAATTCAGGACTGCATGGGACAGACACAAGGCAATTGTAGTAGGGGGTAGGAGGAAGCAGGCATCTGCAGCTTGTCCGTTACATAGGGAAATGGGCAGAGAAGGTGGGCCAAGCTGTCCTTATCTGCCATCAGATTCTAGGTTTATATGATTGTATGGTAGTTGACCACCACCACAACAATTAGTACCAGGCAAGAACAGGGTCAGTGAAGCACAGTAGCACAGGCATTGTGATGCCTAAACGGCAAGAAGTGACATGTAATAAATAAGCTGCAGTGGATAGCATCCATGGTTCACAAAAATAGCCATTCCTAATTCGGTGCCACAGATAAAGGTGAATCAGAAAATGAGTGGTGTGATCATGTGATAGATGGTTGAAATAAGGTTTCAAAAGTGGCATACAGAAAGGAAGCGGAGGGGGGTGGTAACTGACAGCGAATAAGGGGATAGTATGGTGACCAGCACTGTACCTCGCCTCATGTATAAAAAGTGCTGCCAGTACCATGCTGACATTGCGTTTGGAACGGAGGCTGTTTGGCTGTTGTACCGCAACAACATGTGACAGATGGGCTGTACTCCCTATGGAGGACACAGTATCATGATGGAACCCTGAGTGAAGTGTGGAAATATTTTATGAACTGGTCGTAATAAAATTAATTTCAAATAACTTCAACAAAAATGAACTTGGAAGATGGTAACAGGGCAAGCAATACAGGATGATGACCAGCAGTTGAGTATTACAGAGTAAGAAAGGGATGTGTGTGTTATCTTTTGTGACAACCAAAGGGTGTCTAACAACACTAGGAATTCAACTTTGACTGCAAGTGTGAACATGTGATGCATGGGTACCAGTGTGACACCAACAAGCTAAAAGTTGGGTATGCCATTACACAAAGTGGTAGTGAGGCACTACCTGCAGTGCTGTACGCGTGTGGATTTTGAGTGTCGAACCTGGGTAAGGACAGTGGTAGCATTCATGCTGTTCACAGCAATGATAGTATCAGTCTGAGAACAATAACAAGTTCCTCACATTCCTTTCCCTCTTATCAAAACAAAACAGTATTTTGTATGCAGATGTACACTGTGGTGCAGAACAGTGAACACAGTAAATAAAAACAAGTCTTTGTTCATTTATAGTTCTGCTTTATTATGCAGTGTAGGGACATGACAATGACCTTTTTTTTATTGCGTTTCAAGCAACAAGCCACATAATGAATATTGAAGTATTATAACCCATTTCTCAGTGGCTTATGCTGTCCAAAACATGCTAAAGAGGTCACAAGGACATTATAACTCAGCCGTTTTTTGCAGTACTGTCAGATAGTGATATAAACTGAATATAGTTGACCTGTGTGCTTTACGTAGGTAACTATGAAAATTACAGAAAGGCGCACCATCTTTCATAAAATGTGTAACAACAATTTTTATAACATGGCACATGCATTGCCGACTACAGCTGACAAACGGCAAGGTGGTAAAGCCACAAAATTAGGTTTCAACTCCATACTTGATATACAGATACAGGACATGGTACCTAAGTCACTGCCACATCTATGGAGCATAGGAAACCCTGAGACTGCTGTCATCATCCGGTAAATCATACATGTTGAACCGAATGCATCACTAGGCAACTGACTGGTGAATGTTTGCCACACACAGCCATGGTCCCACCACCCCCAGTCATACCTTTTTTAGTGCCAGCTCAGTGGATGGCCAGCAAACTGCACATATCACCACACTTCATCACCAGCAAACGTATCTCAGAGCAATGGTGTTAACATGCTGCTTTTCTTGCAATTAAACATAGGCTTCACAGACGTACTGTGTGATCAAAACATATTTTTCACAAGTATAAAGTCTTCAACCAAACCAAGTACATAACCAGAACTTTGTCAACAATAACAGTTAGCATAACACATAGAAAGACATGAATATGTATATGTCCATGAAACAGAACATGAAATGTATTTTGTATGTTTTTATCCTGTACATTGTTATGGTCCGCTGATTCATAGGCATATCTGAAGCCTGTATACTCCTCAGAAGAAAAAGCTTCCTTCATTGCTGTCACTACACATGCAGGTAGAATTTTGCGATTGTTTCTCCCCAGTTTCCTCCAGATCCAACGGACAAAGCGTCTGTAGGCTACATGTCTGAACGCCCTAAAGGGACAAACAAAAGAATATATTTAGTGCAGGACACTACGGTGTAACATTACACTGTTCAGACATTATCTAGATAGACATGGAAGCAGACATTGTTTTGACCTATTATAAACAAACAGTGCAGTTTTCAGAAATAGTATCTGTGGGTGAAATGGGTTCTTCAGCAACCCACGGTTTGATGCGTCACCCCTTGGTGGGACAAACGGGAGCAACATGTATATGGTGTGAGTCAGGTCTCACCTTGTGGCATGCATTGCAAGATTAGTGGTCAGTGTCCAACACCGCGGGGCGGGCTGGGCTGAATAAAAAGTTTCTTGGGGGTTCCTTAGGCTTTGACCAGCTGACACCCCAGTCTTGTTGTTGAAGCCACAGGTGTACTTACCCCTGCCCCTGATACGGGTGAAAAAAGGGCAAAAAGAGGCAAAGAACCGGCTGACTTCCCGGTTCCCTCAAAAAAGGCGAAGAAGCTTAAGCATGCAGAACCCTCTCCTGCTAAACCAAGGACTTCTGCGCAGGTGCCTGCAATGCCTTCGGCTCAGGAGATAGCCCAGGCATTCAAGATTATTCAAGCCCTGCAAAACATCATCCCTCAGCCTCCTGCCCCTTCTCAGGGTTCCCAGACTGGCAGTGCTGTGTTGCCCTCTTTATCAGAGCAACTATATTTTGAGGAGGATGATGGGCCTTACGAGGAGGACAAACCTATCTCCCCTTGAGCAGGACTTTGGTTCGCCTCCCAGAGTGTCTGAAGACTTTTCCTCGCATTTTTCTTTTGTGAGGAACATGGCAGATGCTCTGGATATTGCCATAACAGAGCAAGTGGAGGAGATTGAATATGATGGGTTTAACACCCACAAAGACCCTCCTCCTGCCAGTCTACAAGTTTTCTAAGAAGGATGCTTTAAAGCTTCTGCAGACCCCTAACTCTGTTCCTCCAGTTGACAGGAAGATAGACAAGAAATACCAGCTGGATAGGGAAGGAGCTGATTTTCTCTTCTCCCATTCAGATCATCAAGGGTTAATACAACAGGCAGCATGTGATAAGGCTAAAGTCCCTCTGTCCTCACACCCTCCGGACAAGGACTTCAGAAAATTAGATAGTATGGCCAAGAAAGGCTATTTGTCAGCCTCCTTGGCCATGAGACAGGCTACCTTCCAGGCTTATGCTGCCCAGTATCAAAAATCCCTGTGGCAGTCTGTACTGGCAATGTCTATGAAAGCTTCCTCACCCTTATCAGATGACCTGGCTGAAACTGCCAGGTTTGGGCTAGAGGCAGCTAAATACCAGTTGCAAATGGCTGCTGATTCTAATGACACTGCAGCCAGATGGATGGCTAACACAGTGGCTCAGAGGAGGTTTGCTTGGCTTAGGGCCACAAACCTCATTCAAGATACTCAATCAAAGGTCTTGGATTTTCCATTGGAAGGAAATTCTCTTTCTAGGGACGTGGATATGTTGTGCAATCCACACTTATTGGCAGGTTCTTTGCCGCTTTAAATCTTGCCGGAAAGTCTTCAAGCTGGCTCCTCCCACCCACCCGGGTGGTGAAACTCTCGACTCCGCCCCATGACACCAGATCTTCCTTACCGCTTGGAAGCTCAGGTTCCCTCCTTAGCGCTCTGCATTTTAGGCCTGGATCCACTCTCTTCGGTTAACCTGAAACTAATTCTCAAATTTACAACACTTCGGTCTTCTTTCTCCCTCGCGGCTGTAATGGACAAATTGACTCCCGGCTTTCGGCGGTGCCCCTGTGGGCAGAAGATGTCCCGAACCGACCCGCACTCCACGTGTGTCTACTGCCTAGGGCTTGGCTACGATTCGCAGGCTTGCGATTTGTGCAGATCCTTTTCGGCTTCGGTCTTGGAGAACCGTGCTGCTCGACTTCTTCTGGGGCGCCCTGAAAAACGGTATCCGCTGGTCAAGTGGAAGGAGTCCCATCGAGTGGTGTCCACGGTGGCGGGCTTCGCGGAACAGTTGGAGCAGATGATCACCCTCGAGGAGGAGGTGGCCCAGGCCGCGTCTTCCTCCTCGGTCGTGGCATTTATCCCGCTCTCCTTGGGCTCTTCATATACAGCTTCTTTTAAGGAATTTTGCCAATCCTTCACCAAGGGAGAAGGACCATCGGGACATTCCAGTCGGTCCAAGAAGAAGGACTCAAAAAGGTAAGTCCCACCGTCGACGTTCGTGGGAGCGGGAGAGATCCCCCTTCACCACATGGTCGACTTTCGACTTCGGTCGAGGTTGCGACTAAGGTCGCTGGCTTCACGGTGTCCCCGTCAGGTCAGCTGGCCGAGACACCAGCGTCAGCATCACCAGTCGACCCTTCGGACAATTTGTCGACTGGTGATGCCGACAACTCTACTTCACCGGTTCCCCTGGTGGAAACCGAGGACTTGCCTGTGCCTCCTGTGCCGGAGTCCTGGGTTGAGGTCCCTGAAACGAGGGAGGAGCGGGTTTCCCCCGTCCCCTCTCTGACCCACCCTCAGAATCCCCGAAGGTCTCGGTCTCGGACCTCTTCCAGGTCTAGCTGGTCCCGCCGACGTCGGCGGTCTCGGTCTCAGCACCATGGAAAGCGGCGTCGCCACTCATCGTCGTCGTCCTCTTTGGAAGATAGGCGTTGGCGCTATGAAGATTTAATGTGGCAGCATCTCCTATTGTCTGGGAATAAGCCGACTCCACCGCCTTCTTCGACCATTAAGTGGCTGTCACCTAAGTGGCCGAAACAACCCCTCGTAGTTGAGGAGCCGAAACCGACACCTGTTGTTTGGCCAAAACCGGCTGCTCCACCCATTGTGGTGGAATCTCCGCCTCCACAACCAAAGACTGGGGCCCCGACCAAGGATTCTCGGTCGGGTCAGGGCTTACCACATAGGTTGTCGGTCACCCTCACTCCCGATCGACCTCGGCACGTGGAGGGTGGCTCAGGTGCTCGGCAGCTGTTCGCAGACTCCTCGGAGTCTGACGACAACGACTCCTTGTTCTCCAGGCTGCTTGACCTGGAGTCTGCAGGGGTCAGTGATGGTGGGCGAGCCCATCCTCATTTTAGGATTGCTTCAGCTCATCTCAGAGTCCACTGGGATGAAGCCTGAACCCGTTCAAAGCAGGCCAAGTATCCTGAAGGAGATACTGGACCGAGGGGATTCCCCGGAGGTCTTTCCAGTGGCGAAGCCATTGTTGGCCGGGTCTGGAGCTGTGTGGCGGCCAGCATCTTGTCCCGCACCTTGACCAGGATGGCTCGAAAGTATGCGGTCCCTACCGGTTCACTCTCCGGTTTCTCGGAGCACCCCTTTGCGGAGGGGTTAGTGACTGATAGCGTTTCCGGCGTTCCAGGAACGCTCAGGATGTGGACAAACCGCCCGATATGGAGTCCAAGAAATTGGACTACTCAGGGCGGAAGGTATACGCTGCTTCCTCCCTAGGCCTTCATCAGGCTAGCTTGGCCATTCTGAAGACACACTTTTCACGCGCCCTTTTGGGCTCCCTGGATGAGGTGATTCCTCATCTCCCGGCTGACCTTCAGACAGCCAAGCAGGTCTTGGGATCAAGGAAGAGGCGGTAGCTAAACAGCAGCTCAAACCCGTTTGGACATTGCTGATTTGTGTGCCGGTCAATAGCAGCCGCGAATGGCCATGCGCCGCCAGAGCTTGGCTGCGGATCTCCATTTTTACGGCTGATACCCAGCACAAGCTGGCAGACGTCCCCTTCCTGGGTACCGACTTGTTCAGGCCCGGGGTGGAGGATCATCTCCAATGGATCGAGAAGTCCAGTGCCACCTTGGACTCGGTCACGTCTGCTCAGAAGGACAAAGGCCGCCAGCAGCAGCGTAAGCCCTTTCGTCCTTTAGCCCCTGCGGCACCTCCGGCCCTGCAACACCAGCATCAGGGCCAGCAGGCTCTCACTTGGCACCCCAAAGCCAAGCCTGCTGCTTCCTCCAGCAGGAAGGCAGGAGGAAAAGGCCCAGGTGGCTGTTCGGCCGGCCCTTCCTCCAAGCCTGCCCAGTGACGGGTTGGGGGTGTTGCCCCCAACCTCGTCACTCCTTCCCGGGTTCTCCCCATGGGGGGACAGCTCCGCCACTTCCTTTCTGCCTGGGCCGCTATCACCACGGACCGCTGGGTGTTGGAAGTGGTAGGCGGGGGTCTACCTCTGGAATTCGAGCAGTTCCCCTCCTATCGAGCCATCGCCCCACGGGGGGCTACGGGTTCCTCAGCCTCTCTTGTCGGCTCGTCGAGCCGACATTGCCTTGCTCCTCTACAAGGAGGTGATTAGGGAGGTGGCGGACTCCCCTCCAGACCCAGGGTTTGTGTCCAGGTACTTCCTGGTCCCAAAATGGACTGGGGGCTGGCGTCCCATTCTCGACCTACACGACCTGAACAAGTTCCTAAGGTCTTGCACTTTCAGGATGGTCACTCTGGCTCAGATCATTCCATCCTTGGAGCGAGGCATGTGGTTCTGTTCTCTGGACCTTCAGGATGCGTTCTTTCACGTCCCAATCCGTCTGTCTCACCAGCGATTCCTCCGCTTCAGAGCAGAGGGATCCCTTTACGAGTTCCGGGCCATGCCCTTCGGCCTCTCTCCAGCTCCCAGGGTCTTCACCAAATTGCATGGCAGTGGTGACAGCATTCCTGCAGCACCGAGGGGTTCGGGTGTACCCTTACCTGGACGACTGGATGATTGCAGCCGCCTCCAGGTTGGAGGTGGAGCAGTACAGGGATCTGGCCCTCCAGGTCTGCTCTCAGATTGGCCTCCTCATTAACGAGGCCAAGTCGGAACTCGTGCCATCGCAGGTGATTCAATTCATCGGGGCAGAGCTCGACTCTCTTCGAGCCAGAGCAGGGCTCCCGGCGGACAGGGCTGAGGTCCTTTTCTCCTTTGCCCAGTCATTTCTGGTTGGGCAATTGCGCCCTGCCTGGGACTTCCTGCGCCTTCTGGGCCTCGTGGCGACCTGCACCAGCGTGGTCTGTTGGGCCCGCTGGCAAATGCGTCTCCTGCAGTGGGGGCTGGCCCGCCAATGGTCACAGCGCTCTGGTCCTCTGGACCAGCCAGTGACAGTGACCTAGGAGATGTGAAACGGTCTCCAGTGGTGGCTCATTCCAACTCATTTGCAGGAGGTTATCCTGTTTGTCCGCCCCGAGCCGACGGTCACTCTGACGACCGACGCCTCTCTGGGTTGGGGTGCCCATCTGGGGGAGCTCAGAGCCCATGGCCTCTGGTCCCCTCAGGAGTCTCGATGCCACATCAACCTGCTGGAGCTTCGAGCGGTCCGACTAACCCTCGCCGCCTTCGCTCCGTTTGTACGGGCTCAAGTGGTCCAGGTCCACACGAACAACACCACGACCATGTACTACCTCAACCGACAGGGCGGGATGCACTCCTTGCCCCTGTGCAAGGAGGCTCTCTGCACTTGGTCTCTCGTGATCAGACTGGAGGCGGATCTCCTAGCCATCCATGTGGCAGAAGCCTCCCAACAGTTTGGTCGATGCCCTCAGCCGGATAGGCGCTGCATCTCACAAGTGGTCTCTCCTGCCGGAGGTAGTACAAGCTCTGTTCTCCCACTGGGGCACCCCTCAGGCGGACCTGTTCGCCTCCAGGGAGTATGCGAAGCTGAGTCTGTTTCACACCCGGCCCCCTCAGCAGGGCTCACTGCAGGGGGATGCCTTCTCGAGGCCGTGGACCCCAGGCCTCTGCCACGCCTTCCCTCCATTCCCCTTGATCCACAAGGTACTTCTCAAGGTGAAGAGGGACCAGGCGCAGGTGATTCTGGTAGCCCCAGACTGGCCCCGCCAGTTCAGGTATCCAGATCTCCTCAGCTCCAGGCTCCCGAGGTGGCTTCCAGCCCGCCCGGACCTGATCTCAGTCAACAAGGGGAAGGTACTCCATCCAGACCTTCAATCCCTGCACCTGAAGGCCTGGTTCCTGAGCCGCTAGAGTTCCAGGCCTTGGGTCTTTCTGACGAGGTCCTCGACGTCGTTGAGGCATCCCGTATGGAGTCGACCAGAAAATGCTATGCTTTCAAATGGAAGAGGTTCTCCATTTGGTGTCAGGACAAGGGGTTGGACCCTTTCTCCTGTTCCTTGGCTAGCATTCTGGACTACCTGTGGTCCTTTTCTCAGCTAGGGCTTCGATCGACGACCCTCTGGATGCACCTGGCAGCCATCTCTGCTTACTGGGCGCGGGCTGGCAAGCAGTTGGTGGTGCAGGAGAAGGTGGTCGGGTGCTTTTTCAAAGGCCTTGATCACGTATCCCCTCTGGTGCGAGAACCTCCACCTCCATGGGATCTACTGCTGGTATTGCCTAAGCTCATGGGCAAGCCATTCGAACCGATGCACATGTGTGACATCTCTCACCTGTCGTGGAAGACCTCCTTCTTGGTGGCTATTACGTCAGCCAGAAGGATGGGAGAGCTCCAGGCACTTTCCATCGAGTCTGCTTAACTGGCCTTCCACAGGGACAAGGTTGTCCTGTGCCCCCAACCGACATTCCTTCCGAAGGTGGTGTCAGAGTTTCACCTTAACCAGGTGTTGACTCTGCCGGTGTTCTACCCCATTCACACCTCGGAGGCCGAATATAGGCTCCATACTCTGAACCCTAGAAGAGCGCTCTCTTATTATAAGGCGCGGACGGCTGAAGTTCGGGGAGAGGTTCGCCAGCTGTTTGTCACCTACGCTGAAGCCACACCTGGCAGACCTGCAGCCATGCGGACAATAGGCAGGTGGGTCACCTCCTGCATAGATCTCTGCTATAGGTTGGCGGGCATGGAGCCTCCCAAAGGGATAAGAGCTAATTCTACTCGTCATACCGCTGCTTCGGTGGCTGCTTCTAGGAACGTCCCTATCCAGGAAATCTGCAGGGCTGCTATCTGGAAGTCAGCACATACTTTCATTACCCATTACCACATCAACCTAGAGTCATGCCAGGATGCTGGTTTTGGGACCTCAGTTCTCCAGTGCTTATTCCCTAAGTAGGGGGTGCGCGCTTTGCCTGCCTCCTCCCGGAGAACTGCTAGGAGTCTGCCAGTAAGTGTTGTTTGAACAACATATCCACATCCCTAGAAATACAGGTCACTCACCTGTAACAGGAGTTTTAGGAGTGATATATGTTGTTCATCCATACAACCCACCTGACCTCCCCAGCTTCGATGCGCAACCTGGCTTCCAGCGGGCTAGATCTGGCGTCATGGGGCGGAGCGGAGAGTTTTACCACCCGGGTGGATGGGAGGAGCCAGCTTGAAGACCTTCCGGCAAGATTTAAAGTGACAAGGATCCTGCCAATAAGTGTGGATGAACAACATATACCACTTCTACAACTCCTGTTACAGGTGAGTAACCTGTATTTTTGGGAATCCACTGTTGCTTATATGAAAAAGGTGGATGAATTTAAGGCTACTTATAGAGGCAACTCTGCCAAGGACAGAGTTTCTTCATCCACCAGGACATGTGGAACGAGGGGGTAGAGGTCGGTCCTTCATGACCAGACCTTTTTTCCAGCCAGTAGCTGTGCCCCAATATCAGCAGTATCCTCAACAGGGATATTCTAGGGGTAGGGTAAGGGGCTCTAGGCGAAGGTCCACCAAAGTCCAGGGTTTTCCTCTCTCCTTCCCTAGCAGAAACAGCACTGCTAGAGAAAGAGGTTTAAAAGCTGCTACAGCTCAGAGCAGTGGAACCAGTTCCTACCACCCTGAGAGGAAGAGGTTTTTACTCCAGATACTTCCTAACAACAAAGAAAAGTGGGGAGTGGCGGCCAATATTGGATCTCAGAGCTTTAAACAAGCACTTGGAAAAAAAACAAAGTTCAGAATGGTAACCTTGGTTCGGATTTTGCCAACAATCCAAAAAGGGGACTGGCTGGCATCACTGGATTTGAAAGACTTCTATTTCCACATCCCCATAAAAGAATCTTAAAGAAAATATCTCGGATTCAGGCTCCCATCGGGTCATTACCAGTTTGCAACTCTGCCCTTCAGTCTTTCCTCAGCATCAAGGGTTTTTACAAAATGCCTAGCAGCTGTGGTGGCATTTCTACAAACACAGGGAGTGATTGTTTTTCCATATCTAGACGACTGGCTGGTGGTTGGCAAATCACCAGACCAAGTCAGAACTTCTCTAAAGCTCACCCAAGATCTCTTGGAGCCCTGGGTTTCATAATAAACCAGAAAAAATCTGTCCTAACCCCTACACAGATCTTATAGTTCATAGGGGCAGAGATCAATACTCTTCAGGGCAGAGCCTTCTTGCCCTTGGACAGGGTGCAAAGCCTTCAATCCATAGCAAATTCCTTCAGTTTGCACAAGCCAAAAACAGACAGGCAGTTCCTGCAGCTCCTGGGCTATATGGCTGCATCCACAGGCACAGTGCAGGGTTCCAGGTTTCACATGAGACACATCCAGTTTCATCTCAGGAATCACTGGAGTCAGAAAAAAGATCCTTTTTCAAAGCTTATTCCAGTAACAAGTGCACTGTTACAGGCCCTTCTGTGGTGGAAAAAGGAATCCAATCTAAGGCAAGGAATTTCTTTTCAGAAAGAGAATCCCTCACTAGTTCTCACAACAGAAGCAGCCCTTCTGGGCTGGGGTACCCATCTAGGAGAGCACACAACCCAGGGTACCTGGTCAGAAGCAGAGTCCCTTCAGCATATAAACTTGCTTGAACTCAGAGCAGTGTGGCTAGCCCTAAAGGTTTTCTCTTCTTTGGTGACGGGCAAGGTGGTACAGGTCAGAACAGACAATACCACCACAATGTATTACATAAACAAGCAGGGAGGCACCAGATCAGGCCTCCTCTGCACAGAAGCCATGAAAATCTGAACTCTGGCATATTCCCTAAGTGTATCCTTGCAAGCAATCCATCTGCCAGGAAAGGACACACTGAGTCGAATCAACCAGATCCATCACGAATGGACACTGAACAAGCAGGTGGTGCAAGTAATTTTCAAGCAGTGGGGCACTCCAGAGGTAGACTTGTTCGCATCCCACCAGTTGCCTCAGTATTGCTGCAGACCACCAGCCCAGGGCACAATCCCTCTGGATGCTCTGGTGCTAGACTGGTCAGGCAAGTTCCTCTATGCCTTCTCCCCCCATTTCCCCTGGTTTTCTGAGTGCTGCTGAAGCTCAAATTCCTCTCAGCTTCTCTGATTTTGATAGCTCCAGATTGACCCAGGCAGCCACGATATTCTCTTCTGCTTTCCGTGTCCGTGAACAAACCAATAAACTTGCCTCTCAGGCACAATCTCCTGACTTCCAATCAGAGAACATTGTTGTATCCAAATCTCACGTCCCTCCACCTCAAGACATGGCTCTTGAGGAGTTAAGAGTACGCAGACTTAAACCTTTCTGAAGCTGTATTAACTATCTTAAGAGGTTATAGAAAACCTTCCACTAAGAAAATCTATTCCTCTAAATGGAAAAGATTTTCTTCTTGGTGTTCTGGTAGGAATTTCATCCCAAATAATGCAGGAGTATCAGTTGTATTAGATTATCTCACTCATTTGCATTCACAGGGTTTACAACCTAGTTCTTTAAAGGTTCATCTTGCAGCAGTGTATGCCTTCCTCTCTGCTAGGGCAAAGGTGTCAGTAGCATCAGATCCCATTTTCAAACAGTTCTTTAAAGGTCTGATGCATTTGCATTCCCCTCACAGGGCACCAGTGCCTGCCTGGGATCTTAATGTATGTATAGCTAAGCTAATGGGAGCTCCCTTTGAGCCCATGGCTACAGCCCATCTGAAGTATGTTACCTGGAAAACGTTTTTTCTAGTAGCAGTTACCTCTGCAAGATGAATCAGCGAGCTCCAGGCTCTCTGTGTTGACCAGGACTACATCTCATTCCACAGGAATAAGGTAGTCCTCAGAACAAATAGACAGTTCCTTCCCAAAGTCATTTCAGACTTCCATCTCAATCAATCACTCACTCTGCCTGTCTTTTTCACAGACCGTACGAGTTCTGATGAAAGAAGACTCCATAGCATGAACGTGACAAGAGCTCTCAGCTATTACATGACAGCTACTAGGGGCCATAGACAAGATAAAAAAACAACTTTTCCTTACATATGGGGGTGTAGGAAAGGGCAAAGCAGCTTCAAAAAGATCCATTTCTTGATGGATTGTCCAGTGTATTCAGTTCTGCTACACTAAAGCAGGTAAGGAGCCCCCAGCTAGGCTGAGGGCACACACTACAAGAGAAACAGCTGCTAGCCTTGCAGCCGCCATGGAGGTTCCCTTACTGGATATTTGCAAAGCAGTTACCTGGAAATCAGTACACACCTTTACAACCTGGATATTTTGTCCAGAAGTGATGCCAGGTTTGGCACAGCAGTCCTGCTGAGTCTGTTTCCAAAGTAAGTTCTGTGCCCACCTCCAGTGGTACTGCTTGGTAGTCTGCATAAAGTTATGAATATCCTGAGCATTACTGAGGTTAGAAGAAAAAATTATTTACCATGG
Source organism: Neoceratodus forsteri (assembly GCA_016271365.2). Taxonomy (NCBI): domain Eukaryota; kingdom Metazoa; phylum Chordata; order Ceratodontiformes; family Ceratodontidae; genus Neoceratodus; species Neoceratodus forsteri. The sequence continues at coordinate 85,165,712 of JADMNL010000033.1, forward strand.
TAATATTCTTTCAAACATGAAGTCTTGCTGTATTCTGACAATCTGCAGTTAGCCCCAGCCTTTAAACTGTCCCGGAGAGTATAGGGTTAATTTTCTATGCAGTGCATAGAACCTCGAGCTCGGTTGAGGTCTCTGTCTGCAGCACTTTGAAACCCAACCATCAGATTCTTTACTCCGCCTCACTGAACAGTCGCTCCTGAGATTTCTCCTTCTGCTCGATTCAAAGTCGATTAAAGTTGTCGGTTTTATTCCAAATTGAATTCCGCATTGTTGGTTCAGGCTCTGTCTGCGGTACCGTGAGTACTTAGATAGTTTCTCTGATTATTGTGGAAATTGTAAACTTGTATTTTGATCGGTTCAGCTGAACCAATCCCTTATATTGAATTCTGGTTTACTTTCTTACTTTCTGACTTATTTTCTTAGTGTGTGGTTACCGGTCCTTATCGGTTTAAAAAAAAAAAATGTGTTTCAACTTTTTTTTTTCCAATACCCGTAACATGGTTAGAAACCGATAAGGGAGTCTTGCTTAGCGGTTGCCGAAAAGGTAAGTTTGGTTAGGTTGGCCATGTCTGAGAAACCCAAGAAATAAATGGGCCCACTGGGTTTCAACACTACAGTGAGTGTGGGGAGGTCTTTAAGACCAATCCCCACAACACCTGTGTTTATTGTCTGGGGTTTGACCACTCCGATACAGACTGCCAAATTTGTAAATACTTTCCTAAGTCTACCCTGGAAAAAAGATTAGGTAGACTTAGGGAAATGGATGCCGAGAAGTCCGCTGGCCCAGATGGCCAGCCAGTCAGACCGACCGAACCAGAAGGAGTGCCCTCTGACCAGGGCGATACTTCTTCGGGCAAGAGGAGAGCCGATCCTGAGGGATTGGTTCCTACAAAAAGAAAAACGCAAAAAGAAAGTGACCGGTTCGGATCCAGAGGTTCATGTTCCGACCCCCGAGGAAATAGCCAGAACGATTCGGATTGTTGAATCGCTTCGCCCGGTTCCCCCGGTTCAAGATTATACCCCTGAAGAATTTTATGAACCGGAGTTTAGGAGGAGGAGGATTTTGAGGATGATGGTGAAAGTCTGGGTGTGCCTGTGGAACCGGACATCTCCCCAGACAGATCTTCTGGTGTTTCCCCTCCTAGGGTCTCTGAGTCCCCTTCCCACTTTCTGTTTTACAGAAAAGTGGCTGAAACTCTCCAGCTTCCTATGGAGGAGGCTGTGGAGGATCAGGAGGAGCCTGATTTTGTTGAAATGATGGACATCCCAGAGTCCAGGAGACTGTTCCCCTTCATAAGACCTTTGGGAAGCAGACACAAAAAATCCTAAAGTCTCCTAATTCTGTACCTCTTGTTGACAGAAGGATGGATAAGAGGTACACCTTACCAGGCTTAGATGCAGAGTTTTTGTACCAGCAGTGCAGCCATGTTGGGGTAGTGCAGGCTGTAGCCTGTGACAAGGTAAATATTCCCTTGGCTTCACAACCCCCAGACAAAGACTCCAGGAAGATGGATGCCATGGCTAAGAAACAGTACATGGCATCCTCCTTGGGACTCAGGCAGGCTAACTATATGGCCTATACAGCCAGGTACCAGAAGTCCAGGTGGAACACTGTACTGGCACTGGCTAAACAGGCCTCCCCCCAGCTGGCCAAGGAGCTGGAGGAGGTGGCTGCTGATGAGTGAGGGCATCAAAGGTACAATTTCATACTGCTGTGGACTCCAATGATGTGTCATCCAAGAGTCATGGCTACATCTGTAGCTCATCGGAGGATGGCTTGGCTCAGATGTACTAGCCTCTCACAGGACATCCAGGCTAAGGCCATGGATTTTCCTGTGGTGGGTAATTCTCTGTTTGGGGAGCAGACAGAGAATTACATGAAGAAAATGGATGAGTACAGGACCACTTATAGGAGTGCTCAGGCCAAGGAGAGGCAGGCAACTCCTCAAAGGCAGCAATCTAGGGGCAGGGGCAGGCCTTTTCATAGGCTTTTCTACCAAGCACAGGTCTCTTCTCCCTTTTCACAGAGGGGGTTCTTCAGAGGGAGAGGCAGAAGGGGGATGAGCAGGGCTACATCAACTCCTCAGCCTAAGGCCCCTGCCAAGCAGACACCCTGATGGGTCTGCCCGGGTCGACTCTCCTATCCCTGTAAGGGGCAGGCTGGCTTACTGCGTCCAGGACTGGATGTCTGTTACTTCAGACAAGTGGGTCCTGGAAGTAGTAAGCCAGGGACTGGTTCTCCGCTTCAAAAATTTTCCAAAGATGAGAGCCAGATCTTTTCCACCTGCAGTTCTCTCCGAAACCCTTGCCCTAGAGGCAGAGGTTTCATCTCTTCTGGCCTTAAGAGCCATAGAGAGAGTTCCTACCCTACACCAGGACAAAGGTCTGTACTCCGAGTACTTCCTTACCCCCAAAAAAGACAGGGGAGTGGCAACCCATCCAAGATCTAAGATACCTGAACAAACATCTTTTAAAACCAAGGTTCAAGATGGTGACTCTGGGAATAATTCTTCGCTCTCTAAGGCCAGGGGACTGGCTAGCCTCCCTGGACCTCAAAGATGCCTACTTTCACATCCCAATCAGGTGCTCCCACAGAAAGTACCTCAGGTTCAAGTTGCCCTCAGGCCATTATCAGTTCAAAGCAATGCCCTTTTGTCTAACATCAGCTCCAAGGGTTTTCACATAGTGCCTGGCAGTAGTAGTTGCCTTTTTAAGAAGGCAAAAGATTTCCATTTTCCATATCTGGACGACTGGCTCCTAGTGGGTCAGTATCCAGACCAAGTCAAGTCAGACCTGCAAGTGACCCAGCAACAAGGTGGTTCAAGTCAGAACAGACAACACCACCACCATGTGGTACATCAGCAAGCAGGGAGGCACTCGGTCCACGGCCTTGTGCATGGAAGCCATGAAGTTGTGGTCCCTGGCTTATTCCCCGCAAACCTCTTGTAGCAGTTCACCTTCCAAGCAAGGACAATGTGGTAGCAGATGCACTCAGCAGGATTTCTCAGGGCCATCACGAATGGTCCCTGGACCCTCAGGTGTTGAAAGTGATTTTTTCAAGGTGGGGCACTCCAGAGATAGATCTCTTTGCAGCCCCAGACAATCACCAACTCCCTCTCTTTTGTTGCAGACCTTCAGTCCTGGGCTCAGTCCCTCTGGACGCTCTGACCCTGAATTGGGAGGGGAAATTTCTGTATGCCTTTTCCCCCTTCCCACTCCTGTTCAAAGTTATGGTTAAAATAAGGTCTCAGCCATGCAAGGTGATTGTGATTGCTGCAGATTGGGCCAGACAGCCCTGGTACCCCCTGTTGCTGTCCCTAGCAGTCCATCTTCCTCTGTCTCTTCCCAGGAATTACAACCTGTTAGCATCCTCTCAGGGAATGATTTGGTACCCCAATCTTCAGTCTCAATCTCAAAAGCATGGTTCTTGAAGAGTTATAGTTTGCAGATCCGCATCTTTCCCAAGGGGTTCTGGATATCCTCAAGGCTTCTCGGAAGCCCTCCACGAGAAAGACTTTCAACTCCAAATGGCAAAGATTCAGCATTTGGTGTTCTAAGAAGCATATTTCTCCAGACACTGCTGAATTGCTTACGGTTCTGGATTATATGGTCCATCTTAATGGCCTAGGCCTCAGACCAGCTACTCTCAAGGTACACTTGTCAGCTGTTTCTGTTTTTGTCTGTGGGGAAGCCTTCCTCACTACCTTCCCATCCTGTGTTCTGTAAATTTTTTAAAGGATTGCTTCACACCAGTCCTCCTTTTAGAGACCCTGCCCTGCCTGGGATTTGAATGTTTGCATTGCTCAACTTATGCAGCCCCCTTTGAGCCTATGTCTTCAGCAGAGCTTAAGTGCTTAACTTGGAAAACTGTGTTCCTGGTAGCCGTTACCTCTGCCAGGCGTATCAGTGAAACCTGATTTTATCTCATTTCACAGGGATAAAGTGGTCCATAGAACCAATAGAAGGTTCTTGCCCAAAGTGGTTTCAGACTTCCATTTAAACCAATCTATGTCTCTCCCTGTTTTCTTCACTGATCATTCTTCCTCAGGAGAGAGGAGGTTACACAGTTTAGATGTCGAAAGAGCCCTTTGTTACTACATAGAGCGTATTAAGGGTCACAGGTTTGACTCCCTCCAGTTGTTCCTCACTTATGGAGAAGTGGGAAAGGGCTAACCTGCCACCAAAAGATCTGTTGCCAGGTGGATTGTGTCTTGTATACAATTCTGCTATGAAAATCAGGAAAAACTCCACCCTCAGGCCTGAGGGCTCATTCCACAAGAGGTACAGCTGCTTCCCTGGCTGCTGCCAGGGATATCCCTCTCTTAGAAATTTGTCAAGCAGCCACCTGGAGAAACAGTCCATACCTTTACCAAGCATTACTCTCTGGATGTCCAGGCTAGGAGTGATGCTCGGTTTGGCACAGCAGTACTTCAGAGCCTATTCCCAAAGTAGGTTCTGTCCCAACTCTTTGGAGGTACTGCTTGGTAGTCTGCAATTGTCAGAATACAGCAAGACTTCATGTTGTTTGAAGAAAAAATTACTTACCTTAGTAATTATATTTCTTCTAATGGAGTCTTGCTGTATTCTGACCTCCCTCCCTACTTCCCCTCTCAGAACCTGTTTTTGGGAAGTGGGTGGGCAGGTGCAGTGTTGCACTCCAGGGGTGTTTTTGCTTGCACCTCCTTTTTGTTTGGGTGCATATTTATTATTGTTATTTTTAGTACACTGGGTTTTATTTTTGGGTTTCCTGACTTTAGTCTTCCTTGGGAAGCCAAAACCTTTTTCAGCCAGTTGGCTAGTAAGAATTTTTACAATTTCCACATGGAATTTTTAGTTTAGTTGGGCTTGTAAGAATCTGACGGTTTAAGTTCAAAACACTCCAGACAGAGACTTCAACCGAGCTCGAGCTCAGCAGTCTATGCCCTGCATAGAAAGTTAACTCTTTGTTCTCCGGGGCAGTTCAGAGGTTGGTAATCACTGCAGTTGTCAGAATACAGCAAGACTCCATTAGAAGAAATATAATTACTAAGGTGAGTAATTTTTTCATATCTTCCTTTCCTCTTTCATTGTTTCCAGACTGACAAGGGAGACTTGTTACACCTTCAACCTATTCTGACCTTATTTCACTCTCTGACTCCTGTGGTGTGCTATTAACAGCTTCCTTTAATACCTCTTTCCCTACCTACTCCTCCTGAGTCCCAGCCCTATCTGATTTCCTTGGGACCCTCTGAGGCAGGGGATTCTTATCAGGGGTAGTGCTAAGTAATTCTATCATGCACATTGTTTCCTTTTGAGCAGTGGCCACATAAACATCCTGTTCAGCTCTAACAGCTACATCCACATTATTATGTGATGCCCATGAGCAGGTACGAAATGAATGCCCTTGTTCATCACATAAGTTGCAACGTAAAGGCTGCCGACAGTGAGCCCCAGCTCCCCACACAAACCACATTTCTGCTTGTCGCAAACATTACTAAGATGCCCAACATCCCCACATTTAAAACATGCCCGTGGCTGTCCAAGATAAAAAATCACCCCCCTATCCTGACCCAGAAAAAAACAATTTGGCAAATGACTAGTTTGACCATTTTCAAGTTTCAAAACCGCTTGATATTTCCACCCCCAGTCCACAATTGTTCCTCATCCAAAATAGGTTCAGGAAAACCTTTAACAGTGCAGTGTTGTTGCAACCAGTAGATTATGTCCGCAACATTCACCCCCTGATTCCTAAACAATACAGTAATCTTTTTGGCAAGGGGTTTTGTTAATGGAATTGCTAAGAAAGGCCTCCATAAAGGAGAGAGTTTTAAAAGACAATATTGTTTCCAAAATCTTTCCAGGCCTGCAGGATGCTTAAAGCTGACATCACAAATTGAATCCCCCGGAACATGAATCAAGGCATATATTTCATATGCATAATATTTCATACTGTCTTTTTGTTCTTCCAACAAAATGTCTATCCAGAACTGTAGAAATATCACCCTGTATTTCAGCCTCACTGCATTCCTTCTCACTGCTGGTTCTAATAATGGGCCTCTCTCAGTTGGAAACAAATATTCATTTACCTTTCCATGCCACACTTTAGCAGGAACTGATACCAGAGGAGCTAACGCCGGTAGATCATCTAAAACAGGGCCTTGTTGCTCTAAAACAGGACTTATTGATTCCTCAGTAGAAGAATTAGGATCCTCTGTTTCTTGCTCTCTAATTATTTCTAATAAAGGGTGGGATTCTTCTTGCTGCTGAGCCAGCCCCACTCCATGAAGGAGAGCACTGCCCTGGCAGTACTGAGCCCAGAACACTATCGGTGGGGGGGGGGGGTATTATTGAAGCACCAGAAAACACTCACGGAGTAGCTTGCAAAAATCCTGCACCATTCAAATTCGCATCCCACCCAGTTCCCGCAGGATTTTTAACCCACCCTGCAGCTTGCAAGGCTGTTGACACCCAATTTTACCGGGCCCTGGTCTGCTGTCTGTATACTTTTTCCTTGCATGGGACCATCAGTTACACAGACCTGCAGCTTTCTGCTTTTTCCCACCCCTTCCTTTAGTAGCCTCTTTGCACCTCCTACCGAGGACTCTATATTAAAAGTCACCGTAGGCAAGGTAGTTTGAGCAGAAGCTCCCGATGCTTGTTTTAAGTCTGTGGCCTGCCCATTAAGTAATGCTTAGTCCCGTACAGCTGACACCACGCTCTCAGCATCAAGTTTTTTATTTTGAGCCCCCACTACTGACTCTGAGGTAGTACAGGTGCTTACCGAACATTCTGCTGCAGAAATCTCTTCAACCGAACTCCCCCAGTCTCCTGTAGAAACCACAACTGCAACAGCTTCCTCTGTTTCCATTACTGGAATCTGTGCATCCGTTTCCTGCACAACATCATATCTTACTTCGAGACACAGCTCTTGCAGCAGGTTACACCATTAGGACTGAAGCCGGCAGGCGTCAGGACCCCAAGGAAAAATTCTAGCTAGCTATCTTCAGCGGGGACCGCTTGTTCGTCGGTCCCGCCTCCGGCGTCAGGCGTGGTACATAAGAGGCGGTCCCAAGATTCCCCAGTTCTTTTCACCCGTCGACTTGCATCTCGACCCTTCGGTTTTCAGTCTAGTTTCATGCAGCGTGGTTACAGAGCTTTCCTCTGGGAATTCCTTTCTTCAAGCAAGATTGTTGCTGATGTCCTCTCCGACCTCGGTCATCTCTCCAAGTGTGCTTGCGGAAACAGATCCCCTTCAAGGACCCCCACGGCCTGCGTCAGGTGCCTGGGCCCAGACCACGATACCCGGGCCTGTTCGTTCTGCCAGGGGTTCAACAGCCGAACCAGGATCCGACGCCAGAAGGCTCTTCAGGCTTTTTTGTTGGAGGAGAAATTAAAAACCATGTCCTCCAAGGGGGAATCGTCGTCCAGATCCCACAAGCACGCGGAGAAAAGAAGGGAGAAGGCCCCTTCCAGGTCCCCATCCAGGGCTTCGGAGTCCCGCAGCTCCGGTTCTAGGTCCGACCGCTCTCCTTCCAGGGCCAGCTCTCAGCCTCCCCCGGCTGCGGTACCTAAGCCTCCTTCTTCTCAGGCCAAGTCCGCCAGGCCGTCGTCGTCCTCTTCTAAGGCCTTGGCGAAGTCCGGGGAGCGCCATCACCATCATCATAAGTCGGGTTCCCGCCCTTCGGTACCCGACGTCCGGTCGTCTTCTGTGCCTCTCCGTAAAACTTTGGAGCTCACACCGTTGAAGAGACCGGTGGACCCGACGCCGGCTCGACCGTCGTCGGCCGTACGTCATTCCTCCCTGGAGCCGTTGTCGGCCAAGTCATCCCAGCGGACGCCGGTTGGGGAACCGACGTCCGTTCTTCCTGAGAAGAGGGCTCCTTCGCCTCCGACCGACGTCGGTCAGGAGACGCTGACTGAGGAGGAATTAACACAGCCCGAGGACCAGACGGGCGATCCCGGCCTCGCGGAAACTCCCAGGGCCCCCTTGCCTTTACCCGAGGCCCCTGTGGAGCTGACGTCGAGACTTTCTTTAGCGGAAGTGAAGGATCTCTTCACTTATTGGTTGGATACCATTAAGAGGGACATGGCCCCCACCACTCTTCCTCCTCCGGTGCCAGCCCCCCCTTCACCTTCGGGGTCGGCAGGCCGCTTAACCCCCCCCTCCCCCCGGGAGCCTAGATCCTCTCCCAGGGGAAGATCAGAAAAATGGAGACCTCCGTCGAAATCCTCTTCTGGATCACCCAGCCCCAAGAGGTCCAGGAGACACCGACGTTCGCCGTCGATGGAGGACACGGGATCAGTCTACACCTCCTCTAGATCCCCATCTCCTCTCTCCATCCCTTCTCCGGACCCACGTGAGACGCCGAGATCTCCTCCGGATGACCCTTCGTTCATGGATATTATGCGACATGTCCAGGAGAACATGGGATGGGATGCAGAAGAACTAGACCCCGAAAGGTTATGCCTTGCCAAATATCTTCGGCAAAAGGACCCCAAGCCTGTGGTGGTACCACGCTTGGTGGACACTTTCGTGGGCGTCACCAAGGCAGCGTGGAGCGTCCACATTCGCTCCGGGTGCCGAAGCTGATCGTCTGTACAAGGCTCCTAAGGAGGACCAGTACCTGACACAGCAGCCTCAGGCCGACTCTCTGGTCATCACAGCCTCACATGACCGGTCACAGAGGCCGCAACATCTGAGCACCTGCCACGGACCCAGAGTCCAAACAGTTGGACGCTCTGGGCAAGCGCGCAGTCTTCCGCTACCTGCGCCATCAGATCCTAAACTACCTAACCCACATGGTTCAGTTCCAGAACGCTTTGTGGGAACAGGGTCTGGGCGGCTGAAAAGCTGCCGAAGGTGAGCAGAAGGAGGAGATGCTCCAGCTCCTCCATCTGGGGTTCAGACGTGGGGACCCAAGTGCTTCGAGCCGCGTACGACTCCGCGGACTCATCGGCCCGAGCAGCAGCTTCTGGCGTTTGCCTCCGGAGACACTCCTGGTTACGTGTCTCCGGCTTCACCCCGGATGTCCAGAAAAACATTATGGACGCTCCGTTCGAGGGAGAAGTTTTATTTGGTAATCCTTCTGAGAAGATCATTACCAAACTTCAAGAGGCCGGGAAGGCGGTAAGGTCGGTTCAAGCCATGTACCGACCCAAGCTTGGTTCCTTTCGTAGGAACCAAAGCCGTTTTCGTGGGCGGACACAGAGGCAGCAGCCCCGTTCCGCTACACATCAGAGGGGCTCCGGTTTTCGTAGAACCCAGGGAAAACAGCCCGCCAGCCGAGGTCAGTGTTCCCCTAGGCCAACCCAGCCAGCGGGCCCATCTGCCGCCACAGCCTGACTCCTTTCCGGCCCCCCACCCTCCCAGGATCAACGGGAAATCGTGGTCGGGGGTCGCATTGCGAACTTCCTGCCGGGATGGCAGGCCATCACCACCGACAGGTGGGTTCTGCAGTTGGTCAGTCTAGGCCACTTTATAGAGTTCACAGAAAAGCCACCCTCGAGGCCTCCTTTGCTCTCCCGGTATCCGGGTCAGCACAAAAATTTGATCTGGCAAGAGGTACTCGCGCTCCTAAGAAAAGGAGCGATAGAGTACGTCCCGGAGAACCAGAGAGGACGGAGGATATTATTACCACTTCTTCCTGGTTCCCAAGAAATCAGGGGACCTCCGTCCGATTCTGGATCTCAGTGACCTCAATGTGTCTGTCGCCTACAAAAGATTCTGCATGGTGACTCTTCCGGCCTTATTCCCATGCTGAAACAAGACGCCTTTTAGCTCTTCTAGACATGCAGGACGATACCTGCATATCCCCATAGCTCACGCAACACCAGAGGTTCCTGCGCTTCGAGTTTCTCGACCACCACTTTCAGTTCCGAGCTCTTCCGTTCGGACTGTCATCCGCACCAAGGGTCTTTACCAAGTGCATGGCAGTTGTGGCAGCAGCTCTGAGGAGACAGGGCCACTATGTGTTCCCGTACCTAGACGACTGGCTTCTCATGGCCGCCTCCAGAGAGGCGTTGTTACTCGCGGTCCAGAGCACCCAGAATTTGTTCCAATCTCTGGGCATTCTCATAAATTACGAGAAGTCTCTCCTGGAACCGTCGCAGAGACTGCAGTTTATAGGCGCAGTACTGGACACTGTTCAGGGAAGAGCTTTTCTTCCGGACGACAGAGCGGAGCGCATCAGATCCCTCATAAGGGATTTGTCGTCGAACAAGATCGTACCTGCCAGATCGGTCCTTCGCTTGCTCGGACACATGGCTGCGGCCATTCCTACTGTCCCTTTCGCAAGGCTCCACATGCGGGTAACCCAGTGGATGCTCAAGGTGCAATGGGACCAAAGGCAAGACCACTCGCAGCATCCGGTCAGGATCACGAACTCAGTGATCCGAGACTGGCAGTGGTGGCTAGTCCCCGGGTCGCTCTCCGAGGGCGTCCCGTTTGTAGCGCTGTCCCCGGAGGTAACCCTCACCACGGACGCCTCAGGTCTTGGATGGGGGGCACACCTGGACGGGGTAAAGTCTCAGGGTACGTGGACCCCGTTGGAAGCTCATCTCCATGTCAATGTCCTAGAGATGAGGGCGGTTCTCTATGCCCTGCAGGCCTTTCAGTCAGTAATCCCACCGTGTACTCTCCTGCTTCAGACAGACAACACGGTGATGTATTACCTCAACAAACAGGAGCGCACCTCTTACCCCTTTGCAGGAGGCCATGAGGGTGTGGGATTGGAATGTCGGACACGGCGCAAATCTGATCACTGTGCACGTTCCCGGGTGGACAACATGATCGCAGACGGCCTGAGTCGATCCCAGGCCAGAGTCCACAGTGGGAACTTCTTCAAGAGGTAGCAGAGGATCTGTTTCTTCGATGGGGAATTCCAGAACTAGACTTGTTAGCATCCCCATTCAGCGCAAAACTGCCCAATTTTTGCTCGCTAGATCCAGGGCCTGGTGTTTTCTGGCGAGACGCGTTATCCCTCTCCTGGCGAACAGATTCCTCTCGCTTTCCCTCCCTTCCCGTTGATCCAGAGAGTTCTTCTCAAACTGTGCAGGGAGCACGCACACATGATTCTGGTGGCCCCATTCTGGCCCAGACAGATCTGGTTCCCTTTGTTGGTGCAACTATCTCAGGAACCTCCACTCCCGTTGCCGCTCAGCTCCCACCTACTGTCTCAGGAGAAAGGTTTATTGGTCCATCCGGATCTACGTTCTCTGAACCTGCATGCTTGGCTCCTAGAGACATAGCCATCTTGCGTCATGGGGTCTCGCAAGAGGTTGCAGAGGTTCTTTCTGCAGCCAGAAAGCCGGCAACTCATGCGATGTACGCCATGAAATGGCGCCGTTTTTGTTTATGATCACGCACTCGTGATTTTTCCCCTTTAGGTTGTCCTGTGGGAGTAGTTTTGGATTATCTCCTCTCCCTTTTTCATTCAGGCCTAGCCTACTCCTCTATTAAGGTACATCTTTGTGCCATTTCTGCCTATCACCTCCGGTGGGAAAACTGCATTACAGTAGCTCAATTGGGCGCCTCTCGGGAATTTCTTAGGGAGTGTTACACTTAGGCCTCCCATTAGGGACCCTGTGCCTCCATGGGATCTGCTCTTTGTCCTGGAACAGCTCACGCTTCCTCCCCTTTGAACCTGCAGCGGATTGCGGCCTCGTTTTCTGTCGTGGAAGGCGTTATTTTTAGTTGCTGTTACTTCGAAATTTCTGGGCTTCACGCTCATGTGCAAAGAGCCTTATTTAGTTTTCCACCGGGACAGAGTATCCCTGAGGACGAACCCTAAGTTTTTGCCTAAGGTGGTCTCTTCACTCACTCTAAACCAAGATATTGACCTTCCGGTCTATTTCCCGAGTTATTCAAATAGAGGAGAGGCTTTGCTCCACACCCTGGATGTTCACCGCAGCCTGAGGTATTACCTCAACAGAACTAAACCCTCTCGTAGTTCTGATCAGCTTTTCGTTTCCTTCTCTGAGAGAATGATGGGCCAGTCAGTATCCAAACAGACTTTGTCTCGCTGGCTTGTCCAGTTTATTTCCTACTGTTATGATTTAAAACATAAGCCCCTCCCGGGTTCTATCCGGGGTCATTCTAGCAGGGGTGTGGCCACATCCTTTGCAGCACTTAAAAACGTGTCCATCTCTGCTATTTGTGCTGCAGCCACTTGGAGCTCTGTGCATACCTTTATCAGGCATTATAGCCTGGACATCGCCTCTTGGCGCAGGGCTGGTTTCGGCCTTGCGGTGCTGCAGGGTCTCCTGTCCTAGGTTCAGGACCTGGAACGTTTTTTTTCCAATTTTCCTCCTCCCGGAATTTCTGGCAGCGTTACTGCTTGGGAATCAGTCCTAATGGTGTAACCTGCTGCAAGAACTGTGTCTCGAAGTAAGATAGTATAGTTACGTAAGAACTTACCGTAACAGTAGATCTTCGAGAACAGCTCTTGCTGCAGGTACCTTCCCGCCCACCTTCCCCTGGAGGAGGTATGGCTTTACCTCAACATGTTGGGATTTTCATTCCTTATTTTCCTCTGCGGTGGATCCTTGGTCTCCCATTCTGATGTCATCCTGCAGCCGGGAGTCTCGGTGGCGGAAGCTGGGGAATCTGGCGGGACCGCCCCTTATGTACCACGCTGCTCGGCGGGACCGACGTCGGGGGCGGTTCCCGCTGAAGATAGCTAGCTAGAATTTTTCCGTGGGTTCCTGACGCCTGCCGGCTTCAGTCCTAATGGTGTAACCTGCTGCAAGAGCTGTTCTCGAAGATCTACTGTTACGGTAAGTTCTTACGTAACTGTACTTTTCTGCCTGACGCTCAAGTGCCTCTTGTAATTGCTCCCTTGCTGCTCTGTAGGAGCGTTCCGCTTCCTCCAACTACACTCGCAAAACAGCCGCAGTATCACCATTGGCAGACTGCACTGCAGCTTGCGTATCCTGGACTCCCGATGCCGATTCAGCTGGTAAGCCTCCTTCTACTTCTTTTCCAACCAGCTCAGTAGGCTGCACAATATCCATCTCCTGGAAACTGCCTCTATTGTCAGTCTCTATTGCAGGCAAGGGGGCCAAGGAGGAGACCAACTCCTTAGCCGCCCATATGTCCGTCTCCCTCGAGACTCTAGATGCCACTGAGCAGGATCGATACTCAGCCACACAGCGCCCTCTGTCTCACAGAGTAGGGGAATTTCCCTCATTCACTAAAAATACCACCAACAGCTTAATCTGGTTCAAGGTCAGTTGGCATTCATCTGTATCCCCTCCCCCGGGTCGTGCCTGAAAATAGGCAGGATTTGTCTAGTGCACTTACCCGGTCAACAAAAACTAAATAAAAAAATAAATATAGGATGGAGAAAGAAAGATTTCTCAGGCTAACAACCCCATGACACAGTCCTCCCCGCTAAGGATGAAAACTACCTTATTTCCATATTTCTTTCTTTCCATCCTAATGTGTAGTTTTCAAACATTTCAAGCATTAATATATTTGGACAGCAACAAATTTTGGACATGTCACAGATCTCCCTTTCGATTGGGAGGGGGAGGTGGAGCTTCAGCCCACCCACTACAAAAGCTCCACCTCGGGGACCTTTTTACAAAAATAAGCGGTCACAGAGACGCAGAGTCTTTTCTCTGCTTCTGCCCTCTTTAATTTTCCCTGAGGTCTGTACATGTCCTGATATTTAGATCTGTACTAAATCTTGACATGTAATCAGCATTACAGTTCTTTGTACCTGAGTGGTGCTGGACAATAAAGCGGTATGGTTGTAATGCAAGGTATCACCACATAATACGTGGATTTTTATCTTTCGTAACATGTAGCCAGCACAGAGGGTCGTGATCAGTGATGACTAAATACTGTGCCCCATAAATAACATTTTAATGCCTCTACTGCCCATTTTATGGCGAGACACTGCTTTTCAATTATGGAGTATTTAGTCTTGCATTCATGCAGCTTTTGGCTTATATAGATAACTGGGTGTTCTTCTTCTTCTTCCACTATCTGAGATAGAACTGCCCCAATCCCTGTATCTGAAGCATCAGTTTGCACCAAGAAGGGACGTGAAAAATCAGGGCTGTTCAAAATGGGTGAGGGACATAATCTACCCTTCAAGGTGCAAAAGACTTTTTCACAAAGTGGTGTCCACTGTCTGTCAGTGGACTGACAATAGCAGCAAAATTGGGCACAAACCTTCTATAATACCCAGCAAGCCCCAAGAAGGCTCTTACCTGTTTTCTTTTGCAGTGGGACGTTCACTATGGGCTATGGCATAAATTTTCCCTATTTCAGATTTGACTCTCCCATTCCATATTAGGAAACCCAGATATTTTGTTTTCTGCATGGCAAGAGTACATTTAGCTGGGTTGATTGTTAAACCTGCCTTAGTGATGGCCGTGAAGACAGAACCCACATGTTTAATGTGCTCTTCCTATTTGGGGCTGAAGATCACAACATCATCAAGGTACGCCGCACTATACTCTTGATGGGGTTGAAGGATGCTATCTGTGCACCCTTGAAAGGTGGTGGGGGCACCATGAAGCCCAAAAGGCATGGTAACGAACTGAAACAGGCCTAGGGGTGTGCTGAAGGATGTTTTCTCCCTGGATGATGTATCTAACGGAATCTGCCAGTATCCCTTAGTTATGTCTAAGGTACTGATGTATCGAGCATTTCCCGGATGATCAGTAATGTCGTCAGTGCGGGGCATTGGGTACCCATCAGATTGGGAGATGGCATTCAACTTTCTAAAGTCTAAACCGATCCTAACCCCACCTTCTTTTTTTGCCACAACCACCGTAGGGAAACACCATTCACTGTTAGAAGGTTCAGTAACTCCCATCGTTTTCATTTTATCAGTTTCCTCTACCACATCCTTTCTTATCCTCTCCAGTAACCGATATGGCTTCTGCTGGATAAGAAGGGACTGTTTCACCTCAGTATGGTGAGTTCTGCCAGTCACTTTCCCTGGCAGGATTGTGAAAGCATGTTTGTGCTGGGTAAGCACAGTTTCCAGTTCCTTCTTTTGCTGCAGATGTAAGCCAGGATTAATATATATACATCATGAATACCTCCTGAGAATTCTAACCTATAGTAAGCCATATCTAGCTTGCTAACCTTTTGCTGTGGACAGATGTATAGGGATGGCTGAGATCTCTCATGCCACTTTTTCAAGAGGTTGGCATGATAGATGCAGGCTTTGTTCTTTTTGTCAGGGAGTTCTATTTCATAACTCACAGGCCCAACCTGACGTATAACCACATGGGGACCTTGCCATTTCATTAACAGCTTGTGTAATGAGGAAGGCAATAGCAATACAATTTTGTCTCCTGCTTGAAATGTCTTGTCTTCTTCTACCCCATGTGATACCATTCTTTCTGGTTTTCCAGATGTTCCATTCCATGCTGATGTTTTATTTATTTATTTATTTAGCTTTTGTTGACCGGGTAAGTGCACTAGACAAATCCTGCCTATTTTCAGGCACGACCGGGGGATACAGATGAATGCCAACTGACCTTGAACCAGATTAAGCTGCTGGTGGTATTTTTAGTGAATGAGGAAATTTGGCCAGGACACCGGGGAAATTCCCCTACTCTTTTCGATAAGTGCCATGGGATCTTTAACATCCACCTGAACTACCACCAATCCAGGCAGATGGGACCTCGGTTTAACGTCTCATCCGAAAGACGGCACCTCAGAAATGCAGCACCCCTCTCGTGCTACATTACAGTGTCAGTACTGGGATATTAACCCAAGTGCCAGATGTTCCAACTGGATATATCTCATCAGCCTTTTCCGTAGACTGGTGATATATTCCATAGTTGAGACAGGGCCAATGTTTTCCCTCCCTTCCTCCCAGTGTTCCTTAATAATGTCAAGTGGACCTCTAGGATTCTTCCCAAATAAAAGCTTGAATGGAGAGAACCCCGTAGAGGCCTGGGGCACCTCTCTGTAAGCAAACATAAGAAAGGCAAGTACGTGTCCCAGTGTTTACCCTCATTCTGTGTGGATTTCTGCAGCATGTGTTCATTGTTTGATTAAATCTTTCCACAAGACCATCGGTCTGTGGATGGGAAGGTGAGGGTTGTACTGCCGTGATACCCAAGGCCTGATATAATTTCCTCAGCAATTGTGAACAAAAATGACTCCCCCCGATCTGTTAAAATCACCTTAGGAATTCCCATCCTAAAGAAGAGTGGTAAGTTCTTCAGCAATTTTATTGGCTGTGGTGGTCAGCAAAGGCATAGCTTTGGGTACTTCATGGTGTAATCACATACTACTAATATGAATCTATTGCCTTGGGCACTTTTGGGAAGGGGCCCTACTATATCCATGGCAATGTGTTCGAACATATTCGTAATTAAGGGTAAGGGCACTTTATCTCTTCTAGACAGGGTAGCCACTTTCTGACACTCTTCACAGCTCCGGCAGTAGTCAGCTACCTGACTGTGAATTCCTTGCCAATAGAAGCGATATAGAAGTCTACTTAGGGTACGTTTCCTAAGTGACGTGCCATTGGTAAATCATGTGCCATGTGTAATAAATGCATTCTGTGTACCTCAAGTACCATTCATTGCTCAGCTACCTTCCCAGTGGTAGGATTAGTGCATACCCTGTAAAGTAAACCCTTATGCACTTGGTATCTTGGCCCAGTTAACCCAGCATCAGGTACCTTTGCCTGTTAATTAAAAAAAAAAAAAAAAGGCTGTCAAGTTTTATCATGCATTTGTGCTTTACAGAAATCACTAGGCATGTTAAAGTCCACTGTATCAGTCCCATCAGAAGATGACAGAATGTCCTTCTGAACTTGTAACCAGTTCTGTTGATCTTTCCTTTTTTCTATCCGGGTTTTTCTGGACCGTCCATGTACTTTCAAATAGTTCATCCTCAAAAGGGAAAAGTTGTTGCAGTTCCTTACTTTGTCTGGCTTGCGCTCTGGTGGTCATTGCTCCCACATGAGTAGTACACTGCAACAATTGATCAAAGTCAGGGTGATCATATCCAATAATTACAGAGACTGGTAGATGTGGAACACTCCAGCATTCATTCTTTGGGTGTTGTCTTGAATATGCACATCTAATTCCTGTACAGGATAATAGTGAGTGTCCCATGTACACAGTTTGCCCCGGTAGTTCCTTTGGCATCACCATGCTCCAGCACCAAACTTGATTTAATTAATGTCTGATGACTTCCTGAATCAATAAGTCCAGCAACCTCTTGTCCCTCAATCTGTACTGTTGTGATATACTGTTCCCAGTTCGCTATGGCCAGTTGTGTGCTGTCAGTTTTTCTTTTAGGGCAGAATCTAGCTTTATGTCCCTTCGCATGACATTACTTGCATATAATATCTGGATTAACAAGCCTTCCAGACTTTATGTTCTTGCCTACTCCAGTATTATTAGAAGCACGATTAGAATGGTTTCTTACCATGGGTGGGGTTACATCCAGCCGGGAGTGTCCTCTGTGTCTATTGGGTCTCACAGTAAAGTAGTCCTCTGCCAGAGAGATGGCTTTCTCGGCAGATTCCGGTCGGTGTTTCCTGACCCACATATGTACGTCCTGGGGCAAGATACAAATAAATTGTTCCAGAACTATAATCTCCAGCATCTGTTCTTTTGTTTTTGTCTCAAGTTGAAACCACTTTACATACAGATCCTTAAGCCTCACATAGGCATCTCGATGGGGGTCTGAGGCTTGAAACTGGAAAGGTCGGAATCGCTGCCAGTAGGTCTCCACACAGATATACCTCTTGAAGATGGCTTGCTTTACTGCGTCATAATTGTCTGCTTGCCCACTGTCCATGTGTCCATATGCCAACTGGACCTTTCCGGTCAGAAAAGGTGCTAAACGGATGACCCACTGGTCCTGGGGCCAATTGCAAGCTCTGGCTACCCACTCAAAAGTTGTGATGTAGACCTCAATGTTGTCTGAGTCAGTTAACTAAGCTTAATGTCCTTTGGCTCCTCCACTACCACAGGAGCTCATCCAGCCCTTAGGGCCTGTATAGCTCGAAGGGTATCTCCATCTTGCTTAGTTCTTCTGGCGGTTGAGCTCATGCTGCTTATCCATTGGCCACTTGCTGCAGACACAGCTACTGGAGGAGTTCTTGTGTGTCCCCCAGAGGAGGTGTTTTATCACCCAGGGGAGGGTGTACCAACTCCTGCCCCTTCCTCACGGTCTTCCTCATCACCTACCACCTCTTGCTTTGTCGTCTTGCACTTTACATCCTCTAGTCCTGTTAACAGTGGTTCCTGCTGTCTGTCTGCCATCGTTCTGGTCAGCATCCCACTGTACTGCTCTTGACTGGGTTGCATACGATGTCCAAGTCGATACTAAGGCAGTATCCTGTCAGCTTTATAGCAGACCAACAAATCCCACTTTATAACACCATATTTGAGGTCGTGGGAAATGATGGACACCAACTCCAGTATGCAGGTCACAATAAAACATAAATTCATTAACAAAATAGATGTAAATAAAAACATATGACAAAATAAAGCAAAGAAAATAAGCAGAACAGAAGACAGTTAACTCTCTCAACGTAAATACCACTAGAAAATGCTAGGGTAAGTCTGGGTCAGCACTCCACTGAGCCCAACAAAGAACTGAACGAGACATAAAGGAGTCTTTCTTTCATAACTGTTCTAATCAGGTGATCATGTTAGCTCCACCCATTTTTTACATTTATTTTCCTTCAACACTAAATCTACACAAAAAACTTAAGCTACATAATTTCTGTACAATATATACACTATTTCCATAGTTCCCAAGTGTTGCATATGCATAATTCATGTCATTTTACAGTTTCTTTGCCTTTTCCTCAATGGTAGCTCCGACGCTCTAGTACCTGTCCTATAAGTTAAGTTTATGAAGGGCCAGCTAGCTGTATAGCATTAGGTCCCAGAGAGAGTGAGCACCGTTGAGCGAATACAAGATAAAACCAAAAGAAACTTAAACAATTTGTTTCTCTACTTTAAATAGCTGAGTAACATTTGTGCACAATCCTAGATGTGTTTTTATTTCTCTGCACATTTTACAAAACCAGAGAAGAAACTAGTCTAAAGTGCTATGCTGCTAGCGTGGGGTGTTTCCTATCTTGCTGTCCCATTTACTGCATTGTGGCTATCTCTGACAGCTCCAGGCTGAGATAGGAGTGCGCCTTGCAAAACGCCAGCCAGCTTGATGTTGCAAGTTAAAACTCTATCAGATTTCTGTTGCATTCGGTTTCTATTTTTTTTTTTTTTTACTCAATGACAGTTTTTATCATTTGAAATTAAATAATACAGTGAAAGGATTTAACAATGTTTACAAATCAAATTGTAATTAGAATTCATCTTACTTCTAAACCCTTATGTCTAGAATAACATTTCCAAAATATCTTGTGTAAATAATTCATTAAATAGGAATATATTCAAATCAGCTTCTCCTTCTCCAAATACAGTCCTTATTAAAATAACCTTATAACTGTATATATTGGCACAACAAAGAGGAAAAAAAAACAAATGTAGAAGAACCAGAATGACCAGCCAAGTGTCACATATATTGCTTCTAATGTTTGCTGAAGTATATATTAGCCAGTATTTGATATTACTACTAAAATAACCGCCAGACCAGGCCGTATGAGAAGCCTAAATAAATTTGTTGTAAAGCAAGAATCACTTCCTCATTAAAAAGATTTACTGACCATTTTCAGAATCACCAGTAAGTATCGTATATAAAGTACCAAATCTAGATTTAAATTTGTTATTAATTCCTTTAAGGCCTAATGCCAGCTTTTCTATTTTGATATTTTCTAATAATTGAGACTTGGATTCTTGACATGATGGGACTTTTTCGTCCACCCAGTATTTAAGTATTTACAGTAGTTACGTATTGATATCCCAATTAAGATTAAATAATATTTTTGTTCCACTGTCCAATGAGTGTTCTCATTGAAATGACCTATAATACTAGTCTCTATATTTATGTTATCATGTATAGCAGAACAATCAGAAAACATTTCTTATGTGATCCCACAAAGATTTAATTATTGTACATTTCCAAAACATGTGTCCCAGAGTCCCTGCCCCAGAATTGCACTTATTACAACTTGAACTGTCTTGTAAGCCCATCTTGTATCTAATGTATGGAGTGTAGTATAGGTCATGTATTGTTTTAAAGTGTATGGTTTTAAGATTAACTGCATTGAATGCCTTAGCCAAAAATGACCAGATCTTTTCCCAATCCCAGTCATTGGAACTTACCCCCAGTTCCTGTGACCACCATCTGATTGGTTCTGGAGCTAATCCTCTAGTGCACTCTAGAAGGAGACCATATAGGTGTGAGATTGTGGGAAACATAAGCAATATATTTAGGAAATTCATGGTATTCTCGTACACTGCCAAGTCCAAATGAATTGCAGATGAAATAATTATTTTCAAATCTTCATAAAAAGGATTATCCTCTTCCCCAATTCTATATTTGGTTTTAAGTGTTCTAAAGGGTAAGAAACTGTCACCTTTAACCACAGCTTGAGCCCTCCCAACTCCCTTCTGTAACCACTTCTTGTTAAACAAACAGGAACCATTTGCCATACAATTAGTGCTATTCCAAATTAGTTGCCTCTTGGAATTAGTTAGATCTAGGAAGATTAGAGATTTAGCACATCTTAAAACTCTGATAGAATCTAGTAACATTTTGGAGTTTTTTATTGTAGCCTTCTTAGTGTAAATTATGTTCTGCAGCTCCAAAGATTGCCTTTTGACTAGATGTGTTTCCAGCAATACCCATTCCGGAGTATGCGCTTCACCATTATTATATCAAACCCAATGTGATAGCTGAGATAGTCTGGTTACTAAGCAATAAAGAAATAAGTCTGGAGCCCTCAGCCCTCCTTTTTTGTTTCTAGTAAGCTTATAGTATGCCAACCTGACTCTCTTAAAATTACATATAAATTTTGAAATTTATTAATTTAATCCTTCAATCCATTGTTTATTAATATGACATGGTATCATAGAGAAAACGTATAATACGCTAGGCAAAATATTTTCACTGAGTCGAGTTGCCCCACAGTCCCAAAGGTAGTTTATCCCATTTAGTTAATGAATCTACTACTTTTGATTTCAGTAAGGCCAGATTTTTAGAAATTGTTTTGTTTACAGTTTTATATAGTTTAATACCTAAGTAATCAATATGCTCCTGTGGCTAGGCCAACCCAAAGGATGTCACATCTGCCTTGATGCATTATCTATTAAGTGGTAAAAAGCTTGTTTTCCATAAATTTAGTTTATATATATATATATATATATATATCCGTCAAGCGCAAGCAGTTAGTTCCACTTGCAATGCGGCGACCTGGGTTTGGAACAAGCCCAGGTCGCTGAATGGCAGGCCGGGGGGAGAAGGATTGAGCTTCCCATGGGCAACTCTCCTTCTACGGGGGGGGGACAGCTCCAGCACTTGCTGGCTCCCAGCTGGGAGTAGTGTAGGATGCATGGACCGACTGGCAGCAGGGGGAGGAGTGGACGTTGGTGTATGTCATGACGTCACTATGCTGCCCCCAGTGAAAAAGGGGAAACTGCTGGATGCTCGCTGGATGATGGCATCCAGATCCTCTGCATCCTCCAGGGAGCCATTCCCCACAGGCCTCAGCAGCGTCCCGTGGCCTAGACAAGGTAGGTGCTAGTGTTGTCCCTTCACTGATACATTCCCCCTCGGAGGGGGGGGGGACACGCCCGGTGAAGGGAAATGCCGGGATACCATGGGAATGGCTGCTATGTGGGACCTGCGGGGGAGTCAGGACTTGAGAGGGGGTGGCAGAAGCAGAAGGGATCCTAGGAGAGCCCAGAGGAGTACTGGGCTTCCAAGCAGGAGCAAGGGGGAATAAACAGATAACAGGAAAAAAAAATCAGTTTATAACCAGATACTTGCCCATTTACCTTTAATATGTCAAGTATTCTGGGAATTTAAGTTTTGGGTTCAGCTATAGTTATCAACAAATGATCTTCATAAACCGACGTGCGTAGATCCAATTCTCCCACGATAAAACCCTTTATCTGTGTATCTGCGTTAATTTTACATATAAGAGGATCTATTGTTAAGTTAAATAAAAGTGGAGATAATGTACAGCCTTGCCTGGTCTCTCTACCAATGGGAAAATAAAGTGAGATCATACCATTCGTAAGTACAGCTGAGGATGGATTTTTATATAGATGTTTAACCCATTTTATAAACTTTCCCGGGAATTTGAACATTTCCAGAGTGTTAAATATGTGTGACCACAATATACGGTCAAGCGCCTTTTCAGCGTCAAGAGATAACAGGCCACATGCTCTATGATATTTATATGTTTGTTCCATATGATGAAAAAGTTTCCTCGTGTTATCCGAAGCTGTGCGCCCTTTCATAAATCCAGTCTGTTGTGTGGATATTACATATGCAGTAATTGGCTCTAATCTGTTAGCTAAAACCCTTGCCATAATTTTAACATTTGTATTAATTAGAGAAATTGGTCTAAAGCTATTGCAGTCCTGTGGATCCTTCCCTTGTTTGATAAGTAGTGTTATTAACTCTTTGGTTTGATCTCCTGATAAAGTCCCTTTCTCCAACCCTTCATTAAAAACATTTCTTACAGTTGGTGCCACTTCTTTAACTAAGGCCCTGAAAAAGTTTGCTGAATACCCATCTGGACCTGGAGCCTTATTTGGTTTCAGGGAGTTGATAGCCTGAATAACTTCTCCTTCTGTTATCAAGGACTCTAACCTGGCCTTGTCATCCTGAGCTACCTTAGGTATTGTAATTCCATCACAGAATACCGAAAGAGTATCCCCTTTACTTGTATCCTCTTTATAGATTTTCCTGTAAAAATCATGAAATGTCTGATTAATTTCTCTTACATTTGTAATTATCTGACTACCCCCTTGTCCTTTAATAGATGAGATATTTGTGGAAGAACAGTTCTGTTTTAATCTTATTGCTAAGAGTCTAGAAGCCTTGGGTCCTGAATCCACATAGTTCAGTTTTACTTTCCTTATAGCAAACTCTGCTTCTGCTTTAATGCTATCATTATATTCTGCCTTTAACTTAGACCAAGTCCATGCTTCTTCTGAGTCAGAGTCCTTGAGAGTCTGTTCTAACTCATCTATTTTCTTCAGTAAATCAGCCTGTACTTTCATACGTTGCTTTTTATTGGCAGCTCCAATACCTATCAACACCACCCTTAACCAACATTTAAGAGTATCCCACAGATTACTCCAGGATGTATCCTGAGGCTCATTGAGGGAAATTAAGTCCTTAATATGTTCTTTTATACTGTTAACCATCTGTGTTTCGGTCTGTATATAATTATTACTCCTCCACCAACTGTCTTTCCTATCATTAGATGTCCTATTGAAATTCATCAAAACTGGAGAGTGGTCTGAAATAAGAGTTTTTAAAATATCAACATAGTTTGCTCTATTAAGCATTCCTTAATGTAGAAATATGTAATCAATCCTTTAGCCAGATTTATGACAGGGAGACCAAAAGGTATATTCACGTACATCAGGGTGTAAGGCTCTCCACACATCTACCAGCCTAGCATTCTGCATTAAATCCAATATACCTTTATCTACTCTACCCTAGTGTAATCTTGGTCTAGACCTATCCAGCATAGGGTAAAGAACAGCATTAGTGGCCCCAGCTACTATAATCACTGTGTTCTCATGCTTGGCTATTAAGTCTAAAACTATATTAAATATTTTATGATCATTGGATGAGGGCCCATATATATTAACAAACGTATATACTTCTCCTGTTGTTCCTGAGACCAACACATAATGCCCTCCCGGATCTGCAGTCTAATTATGCAGAACAAAGTCAATATTTCTGGCAAACAAAATTAAAACTCCAGCTCATTTGGAGCTGTTGCCAGCACGATACACGTGTCCTACGCACTCCGTCCTCATGAGGTTATAATGCTCTGTTCTTAGATGGGCCTCCTGTAAAAACACGACTGAAGGTGATAACTTTTTAAGGTGTCTGATAACAGTATATCTTTTAAGTTTGTGGTTAAGACCCCGCACATTCCAAGATACCAAGTTTAAAGTGTTCGGAATAGACATATCAAGCAATTAAAATGCATTTGTTCAAGCCCCATCTGCCAAGTCTCTTAAATTTCTGAAACACAGTGCTCAACCTGTCCTTGTCATCTGCCTCCACCATTATGGAAATAGTGAACGTAAAGAAAGTTAGGGTGAAATAGAAAGAAGGAAAAGAAAGAAGATTAATAAGATTGCATAATAACATATCTAAAATTTAACACCTAAATGCTATAGAGCAACTTCTAACCCCAGGAATCACTCATTATGATTAAACTTAATGCAGTCAGCCTCCTGTGTTGAACTGCCCAGAGAAATGGAATTTAATGCAAATTATGGAATTCTCAAGTGGCTCATGCCACTTTCAAACTGCTGCCCTAGCAACTGCTGCACTTTGAGTACTTCAGATTCTTTACTCTGCCTGCCTAGTAAGGACGTCCCAGAGAGCTCTCTTTGAACTGTCTTCAGAATAAAGTTTATCTGTGGATAAGTGCTCATTTTAGTTTAAATTTAAAATTGCTGCCATAAAAACATTGTTTAGTATAGTTTAGTATTATTAGAGTAGTTTTTTGTCTCTATTAGTGGTTCCCTCACGGTTCCTTGGAACCGAGGGTTCTGTGTCTGTTTGGGAGGTTTTTACCTCAGTTTTCTTTATTTTATATATTTAGCGATCGGTTTCTTGAACCGCTTTATTTTTTGTTAAATTACTGTATTTATCGGTTCCCTTTTCATTCAGGAACCGAACAGCGATCGGTTCCAGGAACCGCTAGCGGTTGTTATTTTAAAGATCCTCCGGTTCTGAGGTGCTTTAAATAACGGTTTATTGTAAGTAATATTTTTGTCTATCAATGTCAAAGGTCCATTTAGATAAACTTAAAAAACATACAGGACCCACGGGTTTTAAATGTTATGAGTCTTGTGGGCAGCTTTTAGCAAAAGCAGATAGAGACACTCTGCATATTTCTTGTTTGGGTACAAGTCATATATTTGCCAATTATAATATTTGTAAGACCTTTTGCTCTAAAACATTAAAGAAAAGATCAAAAATTTTAGAAGTTATGGCTTCTGCTTCTGTTGCTGGTATGGATAATTCCGCTTCTTCCTCATCCCATAAAAAGGATGGAGGTAAAGCCAAGGATCCAGACAAGTATTCAGATAAATCTGAACAAGGTAAAACAAAAAGGGCTGTGGAAACAGGCTCTGAACCTGTTCCATTAAGAAAAAGTGTAAAGAAAAATATGTCGCTGCTCCTCCGGCCGAGAAGGCTAAGGAGCTTCCAGCAGACAAGCATATTATGCCCTCGGCTGAGGACATTGCTAAGGCACTTCAAGTGCTACAAGCCCTACAGGGTGCAATCCCGGTTCCTACACCGACTACACCGGTTCCTCCTATAGTCCCAGCACCGCAAGAACTGCTGCAAGTGTTTGGGGAGGAGGAGGATGACTTGCAAGGGGAACCTGTAGATCCGGAGGTCTCCCTTGAGCAAGAAGTTTGGTCCCCTCCTAGGGGTCCTGAGGAATACTCCTCCCACTATGCTTTTGTTAAGAGCATGGTAGAAACCCTGAACCTTCCTCTTCAGGAAACAGAAAAGGATATGGAGGAGACAGATTTTCTGGAGATGATGGGGTTAACCCCAACAAAACGTCTGCTTCTGCCCATGCATAAATCTTTAAAAAAGGCTGCAGTGCAGATTTTTAAAAATCCAACTTCTATCCCTGGCGTGGATAAGAAAACTGACAAGAAATATCAGCTGGACAGAACTACAGCTGATTTTCTGTTTACTCATCCTGATCCTGAGGGAGTAGTACAAGCTGCTGCCTGTGACAAGGCCAGGATCCCCTTGGCTACCCATCCACCAGACAAAGATTCAAGAAAAATGGATGCTATGGGAAAGAAGGGGTACATGGCTGCCTCTCTATTTGTTAGGCAAGCCAGTTACATGGCATATTCAGTGCAGTACCAAAAAGCTCTATGAAACACTGTTCTAGCTTTGGCTGATAAGGTCCCATGTGAAGTGGCTGTAGACTTACAGGATACTACAAGGGCTGCACTTGATGCTACCAAGTACCAATTTCATATGGCAGTGGATGCCAATGATATTGTATCCAGGTTAATGGCTTTGTCTGTTTCACTCAGGAGGTTTGCGTGGCTTAGAGCCACCAACCTGACTTTAGACACCCAGGCCAAAGCAATGGATTTCCCCCTGGAGAACAGTTCATTGTTTGGGGATAAAACAGAGGCATACATGAAGAAGGTGGAAGAATATAAATCCATCTATTGGAGAAATTCCAAGGATAGGCCCTCCACCTCTTATAGACCCCAGAGTAGGGGAGGTAGAGAGAGGGGTTTTTACCCCCAAACCCTTCTTTCAGGCTCAGGCCTCTCAGCCTCAGCATCAGGCCAGAGGTTATTTTAGAGTAAGGGGCAAGAGAGCCATTAGAAGAGTGGCTCCTCCACCATAGGTTCAGGCACAGCCTGCACAGAAGCCCTGACGGGCTGGTGCAGGTCGCATCCCCATTGCAGGACCACCAGTAGGTGACAGACTGGCTTATTACCTTCATGCTTGGCATTCCATCACTACAGACAAGTGGTTGTTGGAGGTAGTAAGCCAGGGCCTGGCACTCAGTTTTCAAATCATTTCCAAAGCTGAGAACAAGAACTTTTGCTCCAACAACAGCTGCAGGCAGAGGTAAAGCATCTGCTAGCAATCAAAGCTGTAGAAGTAGTGCCTCTAACAAGCAGGGGCAAAGGTTTTTATTCCAGGTACTTCCTCATAAGGAAAAAAAAAACGGGGATTGGCGACCTATTTTGGATCTAAGACTTCTGAACAAGGACATCTTGAAACCAAGATTCAAAATGGTCCCTCTTGCAATAATCATTCCCTCATTGCAAAAGGGAGACTGGCTAGCCTCCCTAGATCTGAGGGATGCTTATTTTCACATTCCCATCAGACTATCACACAGAAAATTCTTGAGATTCAGACTGGCTTCAGGCCATTACCAGTTTGCAGCTCTCCTTTTTGGACTAACTCCGGCACCAAGGGTTTTTGAAAAGTGCCTGTCAGTGGTGGTAGAGATTCTGAGAAAACAAGGTGTAACAGTCTTTCCCTACCTGGACGACTGGTTAATAGTAGGACAGTCTATGCAGCATGCAGTGCAGTCACTGGCACTAGCAAAATCTGCTCTGGAGTCCGTGGGATTTCTGATAAACAAAGAGAAATCTCACAGGTACCAGTTCAGGTGCTGGAGTTTATTGGAGCAGAACTAAACACCAGACAGGACAGAGCCCTCCTGCCACAAGACAGAGTGGCAAGCATTCTGCAGATTGTAAAATCCTTTGTGTCCGGGAGACCCAGATCAGCCAGAGAATTTCTCAGGCTACTGGGCCACATGGCATCTGCCGCTGCAGTGGTATTGGGCTCCAGGTTTCAAATGAGAGATATTCAGTTCCATCTCATACAGTATTGGTCTCAAAGGACGGATCCTATGTCCAAACTGGTTCCAGTCACAAAAAGCTTAGTCCAGGCTTTACAATAGTGGCTGGATGAGCACAACCTCAGGGTGGGTGTACCTTTTATACGGGAACAACCCTCAGTAATCCTCACAACAGATGCCTCTCTGCTAGGTTGGGGGGCACACATGTTAGAACACACAGCAAGTGGCACATGGTTCCCCTAAGATTCTGTGTTGCACATAAATCTCTTGGAGCTCAGGGCTGTTTACCTGGCTCTAAAAACATTTGCTCTTTACTTACAAAACAAGGTGGTGCAAGTCAGAACAGACAACACCACAACCATGTATTACATCAACAAGCAAGGAGGTACCAGGTCAGATCTGCTGTGCACAGAAGCAATGAGACTGTGGTCTCTGGTATATTCCATGGGAGCATCTCTGTCAGCCATACACCTTCCATGGAAACACAATGTGCTGGCAGACTCTCTAAGCAGGATAAGTATAGACCACCACACGTGGTGCCTGAATACCCAGGTACTCAGTACAATGTTCAGGAAATGGGGCATTCCAGAGGTGGATCTCTGCCTCCACAGAAAACCACCAACTTCCAATGTACTGTTGCAGGCCTCCTCTAGATAGCACAATTCCCCTGGATGCCGTGGCCCTGGATTGGACAGGGAAGTTCCTGTACGCATTCCCTCCCTTTCCTTTGATCTTCAGGACCCTACTGTCTACTGAAATTGAGGTCCCAACCAACAAAATTGATACTGGTGGCTCTGGATTAGGCGAGACGGCACTGGTACTCTCTCCTACTGTCTCTGTCAGTGGTTTCCCCCAATCCACCTGCCCAGGAGGCACAACCTGTTAACCTCCTCTCAGGGCAGGATCCTGTACCCCAATCTCAAATCATTGAGGCACAAGGTGTGTCTCTTGAGGACTTAGAATTTGCTAACCTAAACCTATCAGAGCAGGTGCTGACAGTGCTTAGGAGTTCCAGGAAGCCTTCTACTAAGAAAAGATATTCCTCTAAGTGGAAAAGATTAACTATATAGTGTACAGGTAAGGGTGTGAGCCCTTTCAGGGCTGATTTGACTATTCTGGATTACCTTACACATTTACATTCCTTAGGTCTGAAGCCTTCCACCCTCAAAGTCCACTTAGCTTCAGTCTCTGCTTACCTGTCAGTTGGTAAGGAGAGGTCTGTGGCCTCTCATCCAGTACTTAGAAAATATTTTAAAGGCCTTAATCATCTACACCCTCCCCTAAGGGAACCGGTTCCGGCCTGGAATCTAAATGTTTGCATTGCTAAACTCATGGATGCACCATTCGAACCTATGGCAACCACAGATTTGAAGTATGTCACTTGGAAAACTGTTTTCCTGGTTGTCATTACTTCAGCCAGAAGGATCAGTGAATTACAAGCCCTGTGCACAGATGTGGACTACATCTCATTCCACAGGGACAAGGTGGCCCTTCAGACTAATAGAAAATTCCTTCCAAAGGTGGTATCTGATTTTTCACTTGAATCAGTCTGTTGCTCTACCTGTCTTCTTTACAGACAACTCCAGCTCTCCAGAAAGGAGACTCCATTCCCTTGATGTCAAAAGGGCACTTAGCCACTACATTGACAGAACCAAGTCCTACAGGACAAGTCAATCACAGCTCTTTCTCACATATGGTGAAGTTGGTAAGGGCAGAGCTGCAACAAAACGTACAGTTGCTCACTGGATAATGGCATGTATACCGTTTTGTTATAGTAAGGTGGGTAAACGGGTACCTCTGGGCCTGAGAGCACACTCCACCAGGGGCACAGCTGCTTCAGTGGCAGCTTCAAGAGAAATTCCACTACTGGAAATCTGTAAAGCAGCTACATGGAAAACAGTACACACCTTCACAAAGCATTACAGCCTGGACTTGCAATCCAGAGGTGATGCTAGGTGTGGTACAACAGTACTGCAGATCCTGTTTCCAAAATAGGTTCTCTGCCCAACCTCCAGAGGTACTGCTTGGTAGTCTGCATTAAGTTTAATCATAATCAAGGCCCCTGGAATTCTGCGGTTGCGGAATTTGCAGCAGAATTTGCATTATGCCGCAGAATATGTATAGTGCCGCAGAATTCATTGATTTTGGTGAATTTTCATATAAATATACTGTTTTTTCATAGTGTCAGGCTTTCTTTCCCAGCTCGTTTATCCTGAAGCCCCTCCTCTATGCTCAGCATATGATGTCATCGATGACATCACATCATATTTAGCCAATGACAGGACTGCATTCTGCCAGAGAAATGAATAAATCATGCTGCAGAAATCAGAAAATGCTGCCACAGAAGTCAAGGAGCCCTGCCGAAGAAATCAGAAAATTCTGCTGCAGAACACCAGGGGCCCTGATCATAATGAGTGATTCCTGGGGTTAGAAGGAAAAATTACTCACCATAGTAATCTTGTTCTTCAAAGGGATCACGCATTATGATTAAAGACCCTCCCTACCTCCCCTACTAGAACCTATAGAAGTCGCTCTGCATCCCTGCATTGGGGCATTTTCTTTTCTCATATATTGGTTAAGGTAGAGAATCACTTTGTTTAACCAGTTGCTGTCCAAGTGGTCTTAAAGTTTCTTAGGTTTGTTGGTTAAGGATGTTTTGACCTGAAAGGGCAAAAATGTTATTTTAATGTTGTTAATTTTTAGCTAGCGGGTCTTTTACCCAGTTAGGCTCCATAAGAATCTGAATCACTCAGAGTGCAGCAGTTGCTAGGACAGCAGTTTGAAAGTGGCATGAGCCACTTGAGAATTCCATAATTTACATAAAATTCCATTTCTCCGGGCAGTTCAACACAGGAGGCTGACTGCATTAAGTTTAATCATAATGAGTGATCCCTTTGAAGAAACAAGATTACTATGGTGAGTAATTTTTTCACCTATCCCAGAGTAATGTATTCCTACAGTGACTTTTGTGCCCCATATTCCCCAAATTCTTTACCATTCTTGAATGAACCAGCTACACAGCAAACAAGAAAGGCCCTCCAACCTCTCTCTCATTTTTGCTATATAAA
Organism: Neoceratodus forsteri; assembly: GCA_016271365.2. Taxonomy (NCBI): domain Eukaryota; kingdom Metazoa; phylum Chordata; order Ceratodontiformes; family Ceratodontidae; genus Neoceratodus; species Neoceratodus forsteri. The sequence goes on from JADMNL010000033.1 coordinate 85,196,235, forward strand.
GTTAATTACCTACCACGAGTAAAGTATCAATTTGTGAGACTCAATAGTCTCCTGAAGTACATGTTCACTAATTTTATAACAAGTAGTTTCCCATCTTCTGGCTAGCAATGAAGTAACAACGTAAACCTTAAATATGATTTACAAGTACATAACAAATAAATGTTTTATTTTATTCTCAGTATTATTAATCAGCCCTTCTCTGTTGTGATCCGAATAAAATTGTATTTCAGAAGAAACAGTTTGCATCCTTAGTCTCAGTTGGATCTTCATTTAGTATTTATGATAACCAGCGTATATTTAACTGGATTTTCTACATTCAAGCCCAATAAATGTTACTCAGTATAAATAATATCTAGAGACCCCCAATAAGAAGCAGTACTATATTAGTTAAACAGAGGACATGAGAACCCCAAACCTGTAATTGAAAAAAAAACACTAATATCCATTTAAAAGTAAAGCCTTAAGATTAAGAAGAAGGAAAATAGTAAAAACAAAGTAGTTAAACAAATTTCCACATGTTACCTGAAACGTGTTTAAGGTCATCATATTTTTTTCGGAGGACTTCCACTTCTCTACTAATATTTCTTATATAAAGAAAACTGAAAAAAGTAACAAACATTTTAAGAGGTAAAATCCCCCATTCAAACTGAAGTAAATACAAAAGTCTGATTTGTTTTGTTTTCCCCCTCTGCTAATCTGTTCAGCGTGGGCGTTAGTATTGTCTTCCCAAGATGCCTTTCTCAGAGGTTCATGCAGGCCCCTGATGACCCATTCATAAGCATGCGCACGTAGCGCAAGAGTGTGCATGTTACCAGTTAGCCAGTCATCTCGTGCAGGAGGCAGAATGTTCAGAGGCTTGAGAACTCACCGTTGGCATTTCAGAGCAACATTCTGGTAAGTTAAAAATTAAAATGGCGGATTTCTTGTTTTTGTGCACACCTTGGCCCCCACAATGAGATCCAAACAACGGGCAGTACCAAGAGAAAGGGACCCTGCCAAAAACATGCCAATCAACAAACATAGAAAGTACTGTGAGAAGTCTGGGGCAGCATAACCCCACTCCCACAACCCAGTGCCTGTGTTGCAATAAAAGCAAATGGAAAAATTACTTTGCATCTGTATCTCCCAAACTTTGCTCCCACAGTAGACTACTCGCAATAATCTTAGCTCATTCTGGGACCATAAGGGAGCCCCACTAACACAGGCTCCTGTTTCAGTGTACCTCAATTTTAAACCTACACGGCAGGACCTTAGTCAGTAAAACAAAGACCTTGTGAGCAGTAAGCCTAAGTAGCTTTTTTAGAGCCACTATAAGGGAGATCACAGATTTCTATACTGTCTTTTTTTTTGTTTGCTGTTGTTAGAAGGCAGCTCAGGGCAAGCAAGGAGAAGCGTCACACCACTTCATAACTCCCCAAATTAGATATTTCCTTAATCAAAATTAAAAATATTTTAAATTCAACTGAGTTCCTCTCCCCAAATATCACCTTTTATTATTTATATATTTATTCTCATCAACAAGGTATTTAAAGACACAAAGGCAGTATTAGTGTGCACAAAAACAACACCCCCCCCCCCTTTGCAAATGTGAAATTACAGTATATCAGAACCTTTATTTCACTCTCATTAAGATACAAAGTTCGGGGAAGTCCTTTCTTAGCCTTTGCTTAGTCACCTCATAACCATTGTATTCCTTTGTGCCATCCGAACACCAGACTCTCAGTTTAGTAGGAAAGAAAAGTCCATATTTATATCCAGCCTCCCGAAGCTTTCTTTTGATAGGGAAGAATGCATCCCTTATTTTAATGGTCTCTGGTGGCAGGTCATTAAAAACTTAAGGGAGCAGCCTTCAAAGGAGATATTGATTGTGTTTCTTAGAGCTCTCTGGATCTGAAGTTTTTATTGAAAATTAAGCAATTTGATTACAAAAGACCTGGTTTCTCATTTTTATCAAGCTTGGGTTTTAATGAACGGTGTGCCCTTTCAGTGAAATATTTAGCACCATCATGAGGGGGACCCGCTATACTTATGAATAGTCTGTTGGGAAACTGTATGGAATCAGCTCCTTCAATCCCCTCACGGAGGCCAAACACTCTCAGATTATTTCTTCTATTCCTACTTTCCAAATCCTCAATTTCGCTTTGCAGTACCGTAATTCTCCTACTATTCGGAACTCTTTCCTTTTGTTCTTTATTTGTTACATCTTCTGTACTACTAATTCTGACCTTTGCTTCCTGTATTATTTTTATGTACACCAGAATTTCTTTTTTGACTTCTTTTAAGTCTTCCGCCATACACCCCAAAGTAAGCCGCATACCAGATATTTCCTGCATTAATGATTTAAAGTGTGCAATTGTGACTGGAGAATCACAGCTCTTTTTTTTGTATTTCATTCAGGAGATTCATTTTCCTCTGAACTACTGTCAGAGGGAAGGGGACGTTTCATTGGATTCACCTCTTCCAACATGTAGACTAGATTTTCTCCGGAATCCATTGTAAATCCAGTTTTGCAGATAATTTAACTGTGAAGAGACTAATCAGTGCTATTTTCAGATATTAGATATTACCAGAATTTGTACCTCCAATGTGAACTGTTGCCTGTTAGACAGAGATTGTCAGCCATCTGTGCTTGATCGCTAGCTCCTTTTGATGCGATTACTAATACCAGATGATTTGTTTTAAAATAACACAAATCAGCTTGTTAGAAGCTATAGAAAAAATACCGGTTGTCGCTATATGCTACTACATGTGGTCATTTTCTTTACTAGGTGGAGGGCCGCGACAGAGCTCACATGAAAGTGTCCGCTCTGCTCGCTGACATTTGATCGAAATGCATTCAGTTTCTGTGTGGCGTAGACATATTGTACTGGCTCCAGCTATGTTCACTCTTTCTGAGGGTGTCTTTTTCCCCCAAAAAACGGCTTCCTAACGGAACAACAAACAGGGTTGTCATTGCACTTTGTGTCGCAGAACACACCCATGATTTGTGTTCTATACAATACTAACTGCATGTTTGAGTCGCAAAGTGCATTTTGCACTACACAAAACAAACCGTACTTCATGGTGCATTTGCACAGCAGCTTAGGAATATAGTTCAGCGAACTCCAAATAGGGCTTTTGAGTCGTGCTTTGCGACTAGAGATCTTGCACTTGCGAGTTGTGAAAACAGCTGGGGGGGTACCAAAAAGGCTGCACCTGAAAAACCACAGAGAGGAAAGGGAAGATTTTAAAGGGTACAGAAACCCACTGGTGGCCAGCCCGTGAGTCATGTGAAAGGACAGCAGAGAATAAAGAGGTTCTGTTGCAACAGGCTTTTATATAGGGTGGAGAAAGAAAGCTTTCTCAGGCAAAGAACCCCATGACACTGCCTACTACCAGTAGGGGGCAGACTGACTCATTACTTTCAGGCTTGGAAAAACATCACCACAGATAAGTGGATCCTGGAAGTAGTGAGTCAGGGTTTGATCTTACTTCGAGAAACAGCTCTTGCAGCAGGTTACACCATAAGGACTGAAGCTGGCAGGTGCCAGGACCCTGCGGAAAAATTCTAGCTAGCAATATCCAGTGGGAGACTGCCCCTGACGTCAGCCCCGGCCCCAGCGTCCGACATCATACAAAAGGGGTGGTCCCCCAGCATCTCCCAGTTCGTTTCCCGCTGTCAACTCGCCAGCATCGGCCTCATGGACGCCTCTAGCAGATGAACAATGCTTGAAATTAAGTATTTTTTTGTTAAAATCACCTGCATGTCTTCTCTGACTCCTTCTACCGAAGGACACCCCTCGACGTGCACTTGCGGCAAACAGATCCCGTTTAAGGACTGGCACACGGCCTGTGTGCGGTGCCTAGGCCCAGTGCACGACATCAAGACCTGCTCCATATGCCAACAGCTCAACAGCAGGACCAGGATATGCCACCAGAAAGCTCTCCAAGGGTTCCTTCTCGAAGACAAATTAAAGGCTATGGAAAAAGACCCTTCCTCCAGGGGGGAATCCTCCTACCAGGAAACACCGCAGAAAGCACCAGGACAAGGATAGGGCCAGATCCCTGAGTCGGGCCTCAGAATCCAGGGCCAGTTCCAGCTCCACAAGGTCGGATAGGTCCCCCTCCTGGGCTCACTCTCAACTCCCACTAGTGAAGGTACGGTCTTCGGGAGGCTCAAGTACAGTCTCTCTTCAGCTTCTTAAAACTAAGAAGGATAGCCAGACATCCAGCTTGACTGCCAGGCCCAAGGCCTCGGACAGGCATAAGTCAAAATCGATCCCGAAACAGGGCGCCAACGCGTCGTACCAACACCGGGACTTCAACCATTGTTCGGTTTCCCAACCTCCAAGAGGACCTGATGCCCCTTCAAGGAAGACAGCTGAGCTGACATCCCTCAAGCGGACCTCAGAGCCCAAGCAGGTGACTGACCCAACACCCACAAAACGGGCCAAAGAACTGATGCCAGCACCAACTACGCTGGCTGACACCAGTCGCCGGGGGTCCTCAGAACAGGAGGTTGAAACCCCCATTCCTGAAGGCGACACTGAGGACGTCTGATGCCCCAAGAACTGACGCCCAACCCAGTTACACTCCAAGGTCCGATGCCGGAACCCGTCGACGGGCAGACACCGATGCCCGGCCCATCATCTGGCCTGAATCTGCAAGAGGTGAAAGACCTCTTTAAATTTTGGTGGGACACCATCAAAAAGGACATGGTGCCCACCAAGCCTCCACAGCCTCCTCCTAAGGAACCTGGCAACAGGGTGTCTCCTGAATCCAAGGAGCCTACCCTGCTTCCTAGGGGCAGATCCTGTGAAAGGAAAAGACCCCTCTCCAGGTCTCCCAGTGACCGTCCACCAAAACGCCCTAGAAGCAGATGCCTTACTTCTCCAGGGGCCGACTCACGGATATCTCAGACACTTCGAGGTCACCCTCTCTGATCAGTCTCCCATCACCAGACCCACAAGACCTACCCAGGTCACCACTGGATGATCCCTCTTTCTCTGATATCATGAGGTACATCCAAGAGAATATAAAGTGGGAGACAGAAAACTTAGACCCCGAAAGGCAACGCCTAGCAGGATACCTTGGGCAGAAAGATCCTAAGCCTGTGGTGGTCCCACCACTGGTGGATACATTCATGGATGTCACCAAAGCAGCGTGGAAATGCCCATATTCAACTCCGGCAGTACCTAAGAAGGCTGACCGCCTTTATAGGGCACCTATGGAGGACCCTTACTTGGCACAACAGCTCTTGGCTGACTCTCTGGTCATTATGGTCTCACAAGACCGGTCTCAAAGACCTCAGCACCTGAGTACTCAGCCCCCAGACCAGGAATCTAAACAGATTCACTGGGGAGACGCATGTACGCGGCTGCTACATGCTCTATAAGGTCTCTTAACTATTTCACGCACATGGTGCAATTTCAGAATGCCGTGTGAGAACAGAGCCAGGACCTTATCAAGGATTTCCTGGTGGGGGAGAAAAAGGAGGAGCTTCTCAACTTCCTCCGCACTGGGTCAGACGTGGGGACCCAAGTCCTTCGAGCTGCTTATGACTCGGTGGCCGGGGTGCTGCTACAGGCGTTTGTCTCTGGAGACACTCCTGGTTGAGGGTCTCCAGATTTCCCCCCGGACGTTCAGGAGAATATCCTGGACATTCCATATAATGGCTTGGCCCTGTTTGGTGAAGAATCAGAAAGAGTTATCACCAAGTTGCAAGGCGCCGGGAAGGCATTCAGGACTATACAAGCCATGTAGACCTAAGGCTGGTTCCTTTCGTAGGAACCAGAATTGTTTCTGCGGCTGGCAACAAAGGCAACAGCCACGTTCCGGCCAGCAACCAAAGGGCAACTTCAGCCAAAAGAGTCAATCCAGATTCTCCGCAGGCCAGGGCCAGAAACACCAAAAATCTGCCCAGCCCGCCGGAACCAATACTACCACAGCGTGACTCCTTGCTGGCCCCTGCCCCACCTCTGGGTCCAAGGGAAGGAAGGGTTGGGGTCGCATCTCTTACCACCTATCAGGGCGGCAGAGAATAACCTCCGACCGGTGGGTTCTTCAACTAGTAAGTCAAGGACACTTATCAAGTTCCTCGACTGCCCACCATCAAGGCCTCCTCTGCTCTCCCATTATTCGGGTCAGCACACCTTGCTCATACTGCAAGAGATTTTGGCACTCCTGGACAAGTATGCCATAGAACCAGTGGCAGAGAACCAGAGAGGAAAAGTGTAATGTAACATTTTGTAGTATAACATTTATTTCGGTATAACCTTTTATAATAAAGTGTTAAAGTATAGCCTTTTAACAGAATACTTCAGTGTAATTTCTTATACTGGACTGACTCAACTGTCTTGTGATGTGTTAGTCTTGTGATAGCCTAATGCTTTCACAATATTTTGCATTGTACAGTGGTCAGCATTTTAAAATGTCCTATAATTACCTTTAACAGGATGTAGTATCCTTATTAGGATGGTATTACCTGTTTAAGAAAGGTGTTCACACAAAGAACCCTTCTATCAGTACAGTCAGCATTTATGAAATTGTGTAAAAAAAGTGATAAACACCTTGTGATGTTATGAAGAGAATACAGCTTATCTATTTTGACTGTTATTCACCACACCCTAAGATTAATAGGTTATTTTGTTATATGATTGGCCTATACTAGGGAGTCGGTAGTTTTTAAGCTAACACTTTGTTATATAAACCCTGTATAAAATTGAATGGTTAGCACCAAACAAAAGCAGGAATACATGTATTTGATGTTGATGGACTTGAGAAGAAAATAAACCAAAGAAAAAACATTCACTTTGTATGGCTTGAATTATTTGAAGATAAAAAACACAACGCAGCTATCTTTTTACGCTTACAGAAAGGATAATATTCACACTTCTTCCTGGTTCCAAAAAAAAAACAGGGGACTTGCGCCCGATCCTGGACCTCAGCGACCTCAACACCTTCATGTTGTACAAACGCTTCTGCATGGTCTCCCTTTCGGGTCTCATCCCCATTCTCAAGCAGGGCGCATGGCTCGCATTGCTGGACATGCAGGACGCATATCTCCAGCTCCCCATCACTCGAGCACACCGGAAATTCCTGCACTTCAAGTTCCTGGGACGCCACTATCAGTTCCAAGCACTCCCCTTCGGACTGTCCTTGGTGCCTCGTGTGTTTACGAAATGCTTGGCAGTCATAGCAGCGGCCCTCAGGAGACAGGGCCACTATGTGTTCCCATACCTAGACGATTGGATCCTCATGGCCTCCTCTCGGGAGGCTTTGATAGCAGCGATTCAAGACACTCACTTCCTTTTTGAGTAACTGGGCATTACTATCAGGAGAAGTCATGCCTAGTCCCTTCTCGGAGGTTACAGTTTATCGGTGCAGTTCTCGACAACACTCAAGGGGAAGGCTTTCCTGCCTCAGGACAGGACGGAACGCATCTGATCCCTCAAAAGGGATATTGTGGAAAAGAAGTTGGTCCCAGCCAGGACTATTCTTTGCCTGCTTGGACATATGACGGCAGCCATCACGACGGTTCCCCTAGCTCGACTGCATATGAGGATTACCCAATGGATGCTACGAGCTCAGTGGGACCAAAAGCAGGATCAACTGCATCAGCTAGTACAGATCACAGATGCTGTCATCCGGGACTGGCAATGGTGGCTCGTCCCAGAGCACCTTTCCAGAGGAGTCCCCTTCTTCCAACTCTGACTCTGTCCACGGACACTTCGCGGGGTCCGGTTGGGGAGCCCACCTGGAAGGAGTCAGGACCCAGGGATCTTGGTCGACCCTGGAGTCTCACCTCCATGTCAGCATCCTCGAAATGAGGATAGTCCTGTGTGCTCTACAGGCCTTTCAGTCAGAGATCACACCAGGTCTCCTGCTGTTACAAACAGACAAACAATACCTTGGTGATGTACTATATCAACAAGCAAGGAGGCGCTCATTCCTACCCTCTTTGCACAGAGGCAAAGAGAGTGTGGGATTGGGTATTACAGCATGGCACAGAGATCACTGCAGTGCATGTTCCTGGGGTGGACAACACCGTCGCAGATTGCCTGAGCCTATCGCAGGCCAAGGCTCACGAATGGGAACTGCTGCAAGAAGTAGTAGTGGATCTGCTCCGCAGATGAGGGACACCAGATTTAGACCTATTCTCATCCCCATCCAACGCAAAACTGCCCAATTTCTGCTCGCTAGATCCAGGGCCTGATGTTTTCTGGCGAGACGCGTTGTCCCTCTCCTGAATGGGCAAGTTCCTCTACGCTTTCCCGCCCTTCCCTTTGATCCAGAGGGTTCTACTGAAGCTTTGAGTGGAGGGAGCATCAATGATCCTAGTGGTGCCCTTTTGGCCCAGGCAAATTTGGTTCCCACTCCTACACCAACTGGCCCAGGAACCACCTTTTCCTCTGCCGGGCAGCTCACACCTGTTGTCCCAGGAACCTGGCTCCCTGGTCCACCCGAACCTCAGGTCACCAAACCTGCACGCCTGGCTGCTAAGGACATGGCAGTCCTTAGACATGGGGTTTTGCAGGAGGTGGTGGGCGTTTTAGTAGTGGCAAGAAAACCCTCCACTTATGCCACCTACACCATGAAATGACACAGGTTTTGTCTCTGGGCTCAGGCCTGTGGCTTAGCCCCACTTGACTCCCCCGAGAGGTCAGTGCTGGACTACCTCCAATCCCTGTAAGAATCAGGGCTAGCCTATTCCTCCATAAAGGTACACCTCTGTGCCATTTCGGCATACCATTCCCCAATGGGTCAGAGGTTACTAGCGTAGCTAGAGGCCTCCTGCGCTTTCCTATGCGGCCTTCTCCATTTGAGACCTCCTATCAAGGATCCGATTTCACCTTGGGATCTTCTTTTCATTCTAGAGTAGCTCACGCTGCCCCCGTTTGAACCAGACGTGGATTGCGAACTGTGTTTTCTCTCTTGGAAGACACTATTTTTAGTTGCAGTTACTTCTGCCAGAAGAGTTTCTGAGCTTCATTTGCTCATGTGTAAAGAACCTTACTTGGTTTTTCACAAGGACATAGTGTCCTTAAAGACAAATCCTAAGTTTCTTCCCAAGGTGGTCTCGACCTTAATTCTTAATCAGGATATTGACCTTCCAGTATACTATCCCAACCACTCTAACCGAGGGGAAGCTCTCTTGCACACGTTAGACATGCGTAGGATCCTCAGGTACTATCTAACCAAAACCAAATCCCAGCACTTTTCAGATCAGCTTTTCCTGTCATTTGCTCACAGGATGCAAGGAGCACCTGTATCGAAGCAAACTCTCTCCAAGTGGCTGGTTAAGTGCATCACATTCTGTTACCAAGAGCTCAGCAAGCATTTACTGGGATTGGTGAAAGGACACTCCACGAGAGGGGTGGCTACCTCTTTCGCGGCGCTTAAGAATGTCTCCACATCAGCCATTTGCGCGGCCGCTACTTGGAGCACTGTACATACCTTTATCAGGCATTACAGTTTGGACATTGCTTCTAGGCGTAGAGCTGGTTTTGGCCTTGCAGTCCTTTAAGGACTTTTGTCCTAAGTACGGTTCACTCTAGGATCCCTCCTATCCTCCTCCCGAACAGGGTATTTTGTTCCCTTACTGCTAGGGAATCAGTCCTTATGGTGTAACCTGCTGCAAGAGCTGTTTCTCAAAGTAAGATAGTAGTTACGTAAGAACTTACGATAACAGATCTTCGAGAACAGCTCTTGGAGCAGGTAGTTTCCCTTCCACCTTCCCCTCAGGAAGTTTGGTCTTTAGACTTGACGTCTCGAACGCAATCAGATTATTATTTTCATGGCTCTTCCTTTGGAAGCGGATCCTCAGTCTCCCCTTCAGAATTCACTTTTATGCCGGGAATCTCCAGCGGGAGAACTGAGGAATGCTGGGGGATCACCCCTTTTGTATGATGCCGGACATTGGGGGCGGGGCTGACATCAGGGACGGTCCCCCACTGGATATTGCCAGCTAGAATTTTTCCGTGGGGTCCTGGCGCCTGCCAGCTTCAGTCCCTATGGTGTAACCTGTTGCAAGAGCTGTTCTCGAAGATCTACTGTTACGGTAAGTTCTTGCGTAACTGTACTTTCCTAAGCTTCAGATCCTTCCGAAACCAGAGTGTTCAAGCCAGCTTCCGTAGCAGAAAGTAAGCTACTAGAAAAGGAGGTTCAAAACCTGCTGCTGTCAAAAGCAGTGGAGCATGTTCCTCCACAGCAAAAGGGAAGAGGTTTTTACTCAAGGTACTTTCACATCACAAAGAAAAATGGGACTGGTAGCCTATTCTAGACCTCAGATTGTTAAACAAATCTGACAAAGCCAAAGTTCAAAATGGTAACATTGGAAATGATTCTGCCAAAGCTCCAGAAAGGGTATTGGTTGAAATCACTGGACCTAAAAGATGCCTATTTCCACACCCCCATAAGGGAGTCTCACAGAAAATATCTCAGATTCAAACTCCCTTCAGGTCACTACCAGTTCTCAACATTTCCATTCGGCCCCAAGGGTGTTCACAGAGTGTTTGGCAGTAGTGGTAGCACACCAGCGAAGGCTGGGTGTCACAGTTTTCCCACATTTAGATATCTGGTTGGTGGTAGGAAACTCACCAATACGAGTAAAGGAAAAACTTCAGCTCACCCAGGGCCTCTTGGAGTCCTTAGGGTTTCTGTTAAACCTCAAAAAATCTGTCCTACCACCTGCACTGGTGCTGCAATTCATAGGAGCAGAGTTGAATACCCTGGAGGGCAAGGCCTGCCTGCCCTCAGACAAGGTAAAAAGTATGTTCAGTTGGCAAGTTCCTTCAGCCTGAACAGGCCAAGAACTGCAAGGCAATTTCTTCAGTTGCTGGGACACATGGCTGCAGCCACGGGCACAGTCTCGGGGTCCAGATCCAGACGAGAAACATTCAGTTCCACCTCAGGGCTCACTGGTGTCAAAGAAGGGATGCTCTCTAAACGTTGATTCCAGTAACAAAAATACTACTCCAGGCCCTCTAGTGGTGGAAAGAGGAAACCAATCTAAGGGAAGGGGTTCCCTTTTAGCAAGAGCCCCCCATCAGTGATTCTCACAACAGATGCATCACTACAAGGGTGGGGAACTCATCTAGGGGATCACACCACCCACAGTTTAGGGTCAAGTGCAGAGTCACTTCAGCACATCAACCTGCTGGGGCTCAGAGCAGTGTTGTTGGTACTAAAGGCCTTTACATCACTTCTGCAGGGAAAGGTGGTACAGATCAAAACAGACAATACCACTACAATGTATTACATAAACAAGAAGGCAGGTACAAGGTCAGACCCTCTCTGCACAGAGGCTATGAAAATATGGAGCCTGGCTAACTCTCTAGGAGTCGTTCTTCAAGCCATTCATCTGCCAGGAAAGGACAATACCTCAACATATGCTCTGAGTCGGATGAACAAGGCCCATCACGAATGGTCCCTGAACAGACAGGTAGTGGCAGTGATTTTCAGAAGGTGGGGAACCCCAGAGATAGATCTTTTTGCATTCCACAAGAACCAGCATCTGGATGCTCTGACCTTGGATTGGTCAGGCATGCACCCGTATGCCTTCCTTCTGTTCCTTTTGGTGCTCAGAGTTTTGATAAAGCTCAGGTCCCAACCAACATCAATGATATTGATAGCACCAGATTGGCCCAGGCAGCCAAGGTGCTCTCTACTGCTCCCCATGTCTGTAGCCAAACCCTTACACCTTCCCTGAAGGTACAACCTTTTAACCTCCAATCAGGGGAGGATTCTGTATCCGAACCTCAGATCCCTCAGACTCGAGGCATGGCTCTTGAGGACTTAAGAGTTTGCAGGCTTGCATCTCTGAGTTTTGGATGTCTTAAAGGGTTACAGAAAGTCATCCACTAAGAAAACATAAATGCTTCAAAATGGAAAGGGTTTTCCATTTGGTGTGCCAACAATGATGTGGTACCAACAAAAGCAGGGATCCCAGCACTAGTGGACTACCTTATTCATTTACATTCCTTGGACTTGCAGCCCACTACCCTAAAGGTTCAACTAGCTTCAGTGTCTGCCTACATTTCAGCTGGAAAGTGTACCTCTTTGGCATCAAATCCAATATTCAAGAGATTTTTCAAAGGTCTGGCCCATTTGCACACACACACACACACCCCCAATAGGGAATCGGTGCTATCTTGGGATCTGAATGTCTGTATACCCAGGCTCTTGGGTCCTCCTTTTCAGCCTATGGCATCAGCTCATTTGAAATATGTCACATGGAAAACAGTTTTCCTAGTGGCAATAACTTCTACAAGAAGGATCAGTGAATGTCAAGCTCTGTGCATTGATCAGGACTATATTTTATTCCACAGAGATTTATTTATTTATTTATTAGCTTTTGGTAACCAGGTAAGTGCACTAAACAAAAGACCTGCCTATTTTCAAGCACGATCTGGGAGAGCCCAAAATAATAATGGAGCAAAGTTTATAGAGGACAAGACAAGTGTAACCAATCACAAATAAACGGGACCCCACACAGGGAAGGTCAAAAACATAGGAACAGTTGAAGTAAAACACCCATGGAGGAGTGTGCAATAAAACAATGGCAGGTCGAGCGGTATACAAAATCAGTATGATGCAGACAAGGCAGGCATTGAGCAACTGGGAAAACAAGAATAAGAATTAGGGGCAATTGCACGCATCAAGTGCACTCAAGTAAAAGAAAAGTACTTTTTTGAAAGTATTGTGAGATGGGGAACACTTAATATTGGGGGCAGGGAGTTCCAGAATTTGGGAGCAAAGTGGGAGAAAGCTTGCTCACCCATCCTAATAGAGCAGAGAGGGATGGAGAACAGGGGAGAGGCAGAAGACTTTAGAGAGCGAGAGTAGGTCACCGGATTTAACATTGCTGCCAGTGAGTCGGGACGGGGTAGATGGGTTAAGGAGTCAATGAAGCGTCCAAGAGTGTAGGAGCGCAAGTCATTGGGTGACAGCCAGTTCAAGGCTGAGTAGAGCAGACAATGGTGGGTGGATGAGGTGGTCCTGCGAACAAACAGGAAATTTCTTCCTAAGGTGGTTTCTCATTTCCATCTAAACCAGTCTATTACTCAACCAGTCTTTTTCACTGAACATTCTAGTTCAGGTGAGTGCACACTCCATAGTTTGGATGTCAGACGAGCACTTAGCTACTACATGACAGCTACTAAGGACCACAGACAGGACAGAAAGCAGCTGTTCCTGACGTATGGGGATGTGGGAAAAGGAAATCCAGCATCTAAAAGGTCAATTTCTCGCTGGATAGTTCAGTGCATTCAGTTTTGCTGTTTCAAAGCTGGAAAAGAGCCTCCAGCAGGGTTGAGAACTCATTCTACAAGAGGCACAGCTGCTACCATAGCAGCTGCCAGGGATGTCCCATTATTGGAGATCTGTAAAGCAGCTACCTGGAGAACAGTACTGGGTGTTTATTCACCTAGTAAAGATGATTGTGTTAGTTTATATCCATGGCACTCCAATCATTACCTCACGGGTCTTAGCCCACCTGATAGGCTCTAGATGCATATGTGACCCAGGATCAGATTTCGTGGATACACCTAGGTCCCAGGAGTCCCTGCTCTCCAGTTCAATATTTCCAAAGCTGAAGGAAAATTAGTCAGTCATACAATCCCTCAAGGCCCACAGGGGAAAGAATCCGTCAACCTTAGACCGGTAAAAAGGGTAATATTTCTATTTAATTCCCTATTGAAACAATTTTAATTCAGGCGCTAGTCGTTTAACTAGTTACTACGGTTATCATTACCAATGATATAATCAAGAGACATACCTGACGGGTTCCGAAGAGCCGCTTCAAGAACAGGGTGGGATGTGGAGTGCCATGGATATAAACTAACACCATCACCTTTACCACGTGAGTAAACACCCACTGTGTTATGTTTCTATCCATGGCACTCCAATCATTACCTCATGGGTCCAGTAACAAGCAGTTTACACCTGTAGCACTCAGGTGGGTTCTAGCGAGTGGCTTGGGGACCCGAGGCAAGAGCTGTTAACACGTTTTCCCCAAAGGTGGCTCTCTGCCTGTATAGAGTCTCTAGTCTGTAATGCTTGGCAAAAGTGTGTAGAGGACCAGGTGGCCACTCGGCAGATGTCCTCCGTAGACACATTGGATCTTTCCGCCCAGGAGGTTGCAGTTGCCCTTGTGGAATGTGCCTTTATGCCCTCTGAGGGATTTAGGTTTTTGGCTTTGTAAGTTTCCAGAATGATTCGTTTCAACCAGCTAGTGATTGTTGTTTTAGATGCAGCTTGTCCTTGCTTGTGGCCCTGGGCCACTATGAACAGTCTCTCTGTTTTCCTTTTTCGGCTGTGACTTTTCGATGTAAGAGACTAGGGTTCCCTTTACGTCACATCCAGGCTGTGAGGGGCGTTGGGTCTCCCTGAGTCTGTATTGTCAACCAGTGCAGGCAGGTCGATAGTTTGTTCTGAATGAAAGGTGTTAAGGACTTTAGGCCTGAAGGCTGGTACTGTTCTCATAGATACCCCCTCTGCTGTGAACACTGTGTATGGCTCCTTGCAGGAGAGGGCTCCCAGCTCGCCGATCCTACTAGTTGAACAAATGGCTATTAAGAAACATGTTTTAAGTCCTGTCCAATATAGCTGCGCCTCTTGGCCGGGTTCGAAAGGATAACCAGTGAGAGAGTCTAGGACCCGGGGCAAGTCCGTCCCATGGGGCAGCCCTTGTCCTGTGACATGGCCGGATTATTTCTGCTGCCTTGAGAAAGTGCAGGATGTCAGGGTGAGAGCTCGGTAGGGTTTGCTCTGTGTGGCCCACCACTGCACCAGTGGCCGACAGTTGGACCCTAAGGGAAGCTGGTGAGAGTCCTTTGTCCAGCCCTTGTTGGAGGTACAGTAGTATGGTAGAAATATCTGTCTATCTTGGATCCAATCCCTTGTTTGTAACTCATGTAGAGAAAATCCTCCACTGTCTGCTGTATGTTGATGTGGTTAAGGGTTTTCAGGACTGTAGGATGGTGCTTATGGCAGATTGGTGGTATCCAGCTGCTAGCAGTCTTTGCCTATCAGGAGCCAGGCAGATAGCTTGAGAGTCATTGGGCTCAGATGCAGTATCGAACCCTAATTGAGGATGTTGTGCCTAGGGGCAGGTGCCACACATCCAGTGCCATGGCTGTTCCCATTGCAAACCATGCCCTCCTTGGCCAGCAGGGGGCAATCAATATGATCAGTCTCCTTGACTGGCAGACCTTTGTGAGAACTTGTGGGATCAATGATAAGGGGAGGAAAATGTATGATCGATCCAGTGTCCATTCCTGAGAGAGTGCGTGTACCCCTGCAGATTGGTGTTCCCTGTACCAGGAGAAGTAGGTTCTGACCTGAGCGTTAGCTGATGATGCCATCAGATCAGTGTTAACTGGCTCCCACTGTTTGTCTGTGCTTTTGAAAATCTCGGGGTGCAACTGCCATTCCCCTGGGTGCACCCTTTGTCTTCTGAGCCAGTCTGCCCAGATGTTCAGTTTCCCAGACAGGTGTACTGCGTGGATTTGAGCGAGGTGAAACTGCGACCACCGCATTGCCCTTCTTGCCTCTCTCTGTATTGCTAGGCTCGTGGTGCCGCCCTGTTTCATGATGTAGACAACAGTCACTCTGTTGTCTGAGCATACCAGTAGTGATTTTCCCGTAATCTGTGTCTGGAATGCCAGCAAAGCATGGAATACCACTCTCATATCTCCAGGACATTTATGGAGAGCTTGGTCTTCATCTTTGTCCATCTGTCCTGAGCTGAAGCACAGCCCAGGCACGCCCCCCACCATCCCATCAGGCTGGCGTTTGTTTTCTTCACCACCTCGTAAGTTTGCTCCAGGTTGGTGCCCTTGATTAAATTCTGTCTTACTGTCCACCAGGCTAGAGAGGCACTGGCCTCGGGATCTAACTGGATTTTGGTCGACTGGTTGTCCTCTGTTGGGACCGCCTGGCAGAGTAGGCAACTCTCAAGTGGACGCATGTTCCACCTGGCCCAGGGCACCAGGTCAACACATGACGCCATGCACCCTAGTACCATGGTCACCTGTCCTGTGGTGGGTGCAGGTGTCCTCATCAGGTCCTTCGAGATCCTGAGTAGGTTGTCTACTCTGGATGGTCTTGCCTTTCCCTAGAGGGTAACTATGTCTGCCCCCAGGTGTTCGATCATTTGAGTGGGGTCCAGAGAGCTTTTGGCAAAGTTGACTACCCAGTTATGTGATTCCAGGGACTTGATCACCGTGTTTGTGTGTCTCTGCAGTTGTGATCTGCTGCGGGTTCGAATCAACCAGTTGTCTAGGTAGGGAATGATGTCCACTCCCTGCTCTCTTAAGTGTGCCACTAGTACAACTGAGATATTTGTGAAGATCCTTGGGGCAGATGCCAAGCCAAAGGGTAAAGCCTGGTGTTGGAAATACTGGCCCAAGATTTGGAACCTGAGGTATTTTCTGTGACACGGTCATATGGGAATGTGAAGGTAGGCATCCTTGAGGTCAACTGAGGTTAGAAAGTCACCCTTGCATAGTCTTCTGAGAGGTGACCTGAGGGTTTCCATTTTGAACCTTTGAGTGGCTACGTGTTTGTTTAGGAATTTGAGGTCCAGGATGGGACGTAGGTCCCCGTTCTTTTTTGGCACGAGGAAGAAAATGGAGTAGATACCCTGTCAATGCTCCTCCTCAGGAACCACCTGGATTGTTCTGTTTAGCAATAGATCCCTGAGGATGTCTTGAACCTGGTGTGCTGATGCTCTTCTGTTTGACACGGGTGACAGTACTAGCCTGTCTCGAATAGGGGTGTTTGACAGTTCTATAGTGTAGCCCTTGGAGACTACTTCTCTCACCCGCTGGTCTGACATGGTGAGGTGCCATTGGTTTTGGAAGAGTGACAGTCTTTGCCCCACTGGGGGTGGGGTTGGAAGGGCAGTTTGCCACCTGAATGTCTACATAGTCTTGGCATGGGGTGTGTCCAAGCCATTGTGGGTTTGGCTTTCCTCCCCTGCCTCTGCCTCTGAACTTTCATCGATTGAATTTTCCCCTGAAGGAAGGTGAACTGACATTATAGGAAGAGTGCTGCTGTTTGTACTCTCTGTTGTGAAAAGAGTTACTGTTAGAACTAGCCCGTCTTCGGTTTTGAGGTTTGTTATTCCAAAATCTCCGGCATCCAGATGGCAGGTACATCATTCTATTCTTGTCCCTTGCCAGGTCCTTGCCTTCCTCCTTCTGTTTCAGGTACTCCTGAAGGCCCTTCCCGAAAACGTGTTTGCCTTTTAGGGGTAGGTTGACTAGAAGGAATTAGGATTCTGAATCTGCTTCCCTCGATTTTAGCCACAGGCCTCGCCTCACTCTATTTGTGAGGGGAGATGCCTGAGCATTTCGTTTCAGCGTGTCCACCGCCATGTACCCCATATATTTGGCTGTGTCTAGGGCGCATTCTAAAAGTTCTTTGCCCCTATTACCAAGGTCAGCGACTTCCGCAAGCTCCTCCAGCCAGTGGATTTGAGATCTGGCCGCGTAGATGGCAGTGGTGGCCGCCTGGGTGGCTAGGCCAACCATCTCAAACAGCTTTTTGAACATGTCTTTCAGCTTCTTATCTGCTGGGTTCTTAAGGGCAATGGTACCGCAGGGCAGCACCATCTTCTTGCTCAGTGCTGCAATTTGAGGATCTATCATAGGCGCTGTGCACCACAGTTTAGCTTTTTCTTCCTGGATGGGGTACATGTGGTCCATGTTCCTTTTCCGGGAGAGTCTCCAAGGTTCTTGTGATTCCCATTTTTTATTGAAGACGTTCTCAATTGCTGGACAGATGGGGAAGGTGTCTTTTGGGACTTGCTATCATTGGATCCAATTTTGACTCTGGCTGAAGTGGATTCACCTCGAACCCCATTGTGGTTTTTATTGCCTTGACAATCCTGGGTACCAGATTAAATGGGCATAATTTGGAAGTGAGGGAAGGAGACCCCATCTCCATGAGCTCCTTGTCCTCTTCCTCCTCACCCGAGTCGGGGACTCGATCGTCATTGTCGTCCAGGTCTCCTGTGCCCCCATCTGGAACGGCGGGCTTTTCTGGGCCCTGGCCCCCCTTTCCTGGATGAGGTCGAATAGGCTCCGGTTGTGGGGGTACCCACTCGGGGCTGGTTCACTGGGACCCGTTGGTTTATTTCCAGTGAAGGATTCGAGCTTCTCCATCATTTTCAGCATAAATAATTGCTGGTTTTTCATCATAGCTGTGGCTGCCTGTTGGGTTTGTAGCAACAAGGCAGAATGATCCCCCATCCAAAATGTACTGCTTGGACCTGGAGGACACTGATCGAGAGATGGGGATTGCTCTAGTGAGTACTCCTCCTCCTCTTCTTGTGAACAGGCCAGGCATTGAGGCCCCGAATTGTGGGGCATCAGGGTAGTGCTGCATGTACTGCACTTCTTGGCCTTTACCATCTGGGGACAGAAACAGAAGGAGACGGATCAGTATCATGGTGGGGACCTCAGAGAAAACACAACCCCCTTGGATGTCTGCCATGTACTAAACAACTCGGCAATTGGCCTCGATTCCCAACACCTTATTGTTACTGTCTTGTGGGGTTCAGGAGAGTGAGGGGCCCATACTCTGCAATGGGTCTCGCTTGCGTACATTTTCCCCAGAACTCTTTAATCCTGTTATACTGCTCAGTCGCTGTTATTTTGGGAGCCCATACAGCTGTAATAGGTGTTGAGCCGCCCTTGCCCCTTTCCGCTATGGATTAGTCCCATGCCAAAATCAGTATAGACTGACCCTTTCACGAGGGCTGCCTGCCTTAAATGCGAAAGCAATTCATCTGCAGAGGGCCCTGAGGCCTAGCGCCCTTCAAATCGACAAACCTGCCATAAGTAGTTGAAAGCTGCGCATCGCGGTTGAAATAAGGTGGCGGCCCTGCAATCTGGAGTAAGGAGGCTTTAGGTCCTACTACTAGGCTTGGCGTGCCATGAGGAGTAATGCAGGAATGGCAGAGCACCAGTAGGATTCCAGCCTCTCTAGCTCTGGTAACAAGGTCCCCCCCCCCTCCCCCAAGTCTTCTGTACATTAGGCAATTGTTCCACTTTCAGTGTCCCCCCATTTTCTTATGGAGCATGGGCCGATTTGCTGCTGGCGGTCGTTGCATAGGGACCACCTGCCTGGGCCTCCTTTCTCTCTGGTCAGCCACTAGGGAGGGGCCGAACGGGAACAGGAGAAGGAGTCCCCGCCATGAATCAGTTATCAGCCGCTGAAGGAAACCGATAGAAGGGAGGTTGGCCTGTGCAGTGCTTGATCAGCCGCTGAGAGGAGGGGGCGGTCGAGAGAGAGGCAAGGAAGAACCAGAGCATTCTTAGTGCTGCCCCCATATCAAGCAAAAGGAACCAGGAGCAACCGGACAGGTGCAACAGGTCTGGGGAGTGGCTGATTAAAGGAGGGAGGCACAGCTACAGAAACCTCCACTGAGAGGAGGAGGAAGACGCGACTCGATCGCTTCTAGGGAGCCAAGCTGGAGTTTTCTGGCGATTGCTTACTGCAACAGCCAACTCGCAAACAGAGGGAGATTTAACAGAAAGAATACTGTCTAACACTACTGGGAGCATTATCACTATAGCTTCTCCACCATATCTACATCATAGCTAATCATTAACAACCATCAGAGTTTCTTACTCCCAAATTTGCTTGACCACAACTCTAAACACAGCAAAAAACTGCGGCAGCTCTTCAGTTCCCATTGCACCACTTGGGAGGAGACACTGCATGGTTAAACAAGAGTTAAATCCAGACAGCATTCCCGCTTGAGGAAAGGTCTACCAGGTCAAACAATAAATCAGTCACCAGTAACTCATAAATTGTGATAAACAACACAGAAATTCAGATACATGCTTAAACAAGGATATAATGTTATTCTCCTCTGGTAAAATGTTATGACTTACCTTAAGGTAGAAAAGTAAAGTGATTAAGCTGAAGATGCACGCAGGGACTTTGGAGTGCTGTTAGCCTTTCAGATGCACTAGGAGAACTGGGGAGGAGGGACTCCTGGGACCTAGGTGTATCCACAAAATTTGATCATGGGTCACATATGCATCTAGATAGAGTCTATCAGGTGGGCTAAGACCTGTGAGGTAATGACTGGAGTGCCATGGATATGAACTAACACAAACACCTTTACAAAGCATTACAGCCCTGGTACACAGTCCAGAAGTGATGCCAGGTATGGCACAGCAGTCCTGCAGAGTCCATTTCCAAAGTAGGTTCTGTGCCCACATCCAAAGGTACTGCTTTGTAGTCTACAAGAGTTATGAATATTGGAGAATTCCTGGGGTGAGAAGAAAAAATTACTTACCATCGTAATCTTGTTTCTTCCAGGGCATTCTCCAATATTCAGAACTCGCCCACCCTGCCTCCCCTTCTGGGATTCATAGGATAAATTACTAGGTCAAGTAGCATTAGCCATATGAGACCTGCACATTTTAGGTTATGTACTGAAAACACGTGTTACAATGATATTTATCCAATGCATTTTTAACACACACACACCCATAGTTTTAATAGAAACCACCTCACAAGGTAAGGCATTCAGCTTTGGCACCACTCTCTGGGAAAACCAATGTTCTCACGGTCTTTTTTTTTTTTTTTTTTAAGGGACCTCTTCCTAGTTGAAACTGGTGTCCTCTGTTTTTGATTCTAGAACCTTTAGCCTCTGCAATCTAAACTGAGTAAGCATGTATGAAGGTGCCACATACTGATATATCTGTTTTTTGAGCCCTGTTGGGCATTGGTTTCCCCTTCCTCAGATGAATCTAACATTATGAGGGGTGTATTTTTCTTACCTATTTGAAGAATGTGGTTAGGTTGGTACACTGTTATTGTTATTAGCAGTAGTAATATTACTGTTACCATTAGATACTTATAGATCTTACTTCGAGAAACAGCTCTTGCAGCAGGTGACACCATTAGGACTGAAGCTGGCAGGTGCCAGGTCCCCACGGAAATTTTCTAGCTGGCAGTATTCAGCGGGGACCGCCCCCGGCGTCAGTCCGCCCCTGTCGTCAGGCATAGTACATGAGGCGGTCCCCAGAATCCCAGTTCTTTTCCGCCAGAGACTGGCCGGCGCCGGCCTCTCGGTCTCTCTACCTTAGCATGACTACAGAACTTACTGTGTTTTTCAAACTGATGTCCTCTCCAACTCCTTCGCTTGAGGGTCACCTTTCCAAGTGTGCCTACGGAAAACAGATCCCTTTCAAGGATCCTCACTCCTCCTGCCTGCGGTGCCTAGGCCCGGACCACGATATCAAGGCCTGCACCTTTTGCCAAGGGTTCGATAGCCGCACCAGGATCTGCCCTCAGAAGGCTCTTCAGGCGTATCTTCTGGAAGAAAAATTGAAAAGGATGGACCAAGAACCTTTCTCCAGGGGAGGATCTTCCTCAAAGGCCCATAAACACCGGGACAAGCACCAGGAGAAAGTAAGGTCCAGATCCCCGAACTGGGCCTCGAACTCCCGCAGCTCAGGCTCCACTAGATCGGACCACTCTCCCTTCAGGGCTCGGTCTCAGCGCGCGCCCCCCCCCGTTAAGGTCCGGGCTTCAGGCGGCTCTTCTACACTCCAGCCTATCAAGACTTCGAGGCCCTCGGCCTCTTCCAAATCTGCCGAGCGCCAAAAATCTTCCTCTTCTACCCGACGTTGGACACCGACTCCAGATCGGTCTCCCAACCTCCCAGAGGTCCAGATCCAACTCCTAGAAGACCAAGGACCTGACGTGCGTGCGAAGGCTCACCCACGCCGCCGGGCACCCGACATCAGCTGGCCTCCCAAATCAGCCAGGCACTCACCCGAACCGAGAGCACCAACCAGACACCAACGCCGGCGGGTGTTCACGGATCGGCGTCAGCCAAAGACGAACATCTGCATCGCGCTCTCCAGAAGCGGAAGACCGAACCCCATCACCGGCGGGCGATGATCCACGGACTCTGGAGGAGAGCGTTACACTGCCGAAGACCAGGTGGGCGACACCGAGATCCCGGGCTCCAGCGGGAACCTTCCCGAACAGAGACACCAGCGGACCGAACCAGGCGCAGGCTCTTAAATCGAGGCATGAACATAGAAGAAAGTAAAGGGAACTCTTTACCTTCTGGTAGGACACTATCAAGGATGTAGTCCCTGTTAAACCTTCTCCCTCTCCTACTCCTTCTCGCCCCTCACCTCCTCCACCAAAGGGGCCGGCAGAGCGACCACCAACCCGTAAGAAGCAGACTCCATCTCCTAGGGGCAGATCCAAAGACAGGAGAAGGCCTCCCTCAAGATCTCTATCAGGGTCTCTCAGCCCCAAGCGACCCAGACGGCGTCAGTACACTCCGTCGGGGGAGGACTCCAAATCGGACACATCAAGCTACTCCAGATCTCCTTCTCCACTCAGCATGTCCTCTCCAGACACACATGACCTCCCCAGGTCTCCTCCGGATAATCCCTCTTTCGCTGAGATCATGAGGCACATCCAGGACAACATGGGGTGGGATGCTGAAGACCTTGACACTGAACGATGACGCCTTGCCCGCTATCTTCAGCAGAAAGACCCGAAGCCTTTGGTAGTACCACCCTTGGTAGACACTTTTGCGGACATCACCAAGGCTGCATGGAAGCGTCCGCACTCCACCCCCGCAGTGCCGAAGAAGGCTGACCACCTATACAAGGCCCCAAGAGAGGACCAGTACTTGGCTCAACAACCTCTGGCAGACTCCCTGGTCATCATGGCCTCACATGACTGGTCTCAAAGACCACAACATATGAGCAGACAGCCACTGGACCAGGAATCCAAGCAACTGGATGCCCTGGGGAGACACGTATGCGGCTGCTACATGCGCCATCAGGTCTCTGAACTACCTCACCCACATGGTACAGTTTCAGAACACCCTGTGGGAACAGGGTCAGGACCTGGTCGATAAGCTTCCGGATGGCGATCAAAAGGCGGAGCTCCTCAATCTTCTCTGCCAGAGTCAGATGTGGGTACCCAAGTGCTACAACGCATGCGATTCTGCGGACTCATCTGCCAGAGCTGCAGCTGGAGTTTGTGTCTGGAGACACTCTTGGCTCCGTGTCTCCAGCTTCACCCCGGACGTACAGAAGAACATTCTTGACGTCCCGTATAACGGCGAAGTACTCTTTGGTGAACCCTCAGAAAAGGTCATCACCAAACTCCAGGACGCCGGGAAGGCAGTCCGGTCTGTACAGGCCATGTACAGATCCAGGCCAGGTTCCTTTCACAGGCACCAGAGCCGTTTTCGCTGCCAGCATCAAAGGCAGCAGCCACGTTCCAGCCAGCAGCAAAGGGGCACCTTTCAGCGTAAAGTCCAAGCTAAGTCGTCCCCAGGCAGAGGCCAGCGTTACACAAAATCGGCCCAACCCGCAGGGACCAGTGCTGCCACAGCATGACTCCTTCCCGCCCCCAGCCCCTCCTCTGGATCAACGGGCACAAAAGGTCGGGGGGTTGCATCGCTCACCACTTTTCAGGGTGGCAGTCCATTACCGCTGACCTGTGGGTTCTTCAATGGGTCAAGAAAGGCCATTTCATAGAGTCTCTCGACCACCCACCAGCTAGACCTCCCCTGCTCTCGGGTTAGCATGCCCTGCTCATACAGCAGGAGGTGCTCACACTTCTGGAAAAAGAAGCTATACAGCACGTACCACGGAACCAGAGAGGTCTAGGATATTATTCTCAGTTCTTTCTGGTTCCAAAGAAAACAGGGGACCTCCGTCCGATACTGGACCTCATCGACCTCAACGAATCGGTCCTGTACAAACGCTTCCGCATGTGACCCTCCCAGGTCTGATTCCCATGCTCAAGCAGGACGCCTTTCTAGCGTCCCTGGACATGCAGGACGCTTACCTGCACATACCCATTGCTCAAGTGCACAGGAGGTTCCTGCGCTTCGAGTTTCAGGGTTGCCATTACCAGTTCCGAGCCCTTCCCTTCAGACTGTCATCCGCACCTCGGGTGTTTACGAAGTGCATGGCGGTCATAGCGCCATCTCTGAGGAGACAAAGCCACTACGTGTTCCCCTACCTGGATGATTGGCTTCTCATGGCGCCCTCCCTGGAGGCCCTGATGTCCGCCATTCACCGTACTCCGTCTCTGTTCGAGACAGGTATCATCATCAGTCACGAGAAGTCACACCTGGTTCCGTCTCAGACTCTGCAATTCATAGGTGCAGTTCTGGACACCGTCCAAGGGAAAGCCTTTCTCCCCTGGGCAGAGCGGAACACATCAGATCTCTCATCAGGGACTTTTCGGCAAAGACGACCGTTCCTGCAAGACTAGTCCTTTGCCTGCTCAGACACATGGCTGTGGCCATTGCAACAGTCCCGCTAGCCCGTCTACACATGTGGGTAAGCCAATGGATGTTAAGGGTCCAGTGGGATCAAAAGCAAGACCATCTGCAGCACCCAATCCGGATCACAAAAGCCGTAATCCGGGAATGGCAATGGTGGCTAGATTCGAGGAATCTGTTGGCGGGAGTCCTCTTCACTGCGCCGTCTCCGATTGTGACACTCTCCACAGACGCCTCAGCACTTGGATGGGGAGCACACCTCGACGGTGTTCGGTCTCAGGGCCTGTGGACGGCCCAAGAGTCTCATCTCCACATAAACATCCTGGAAATGAGAGCAGTTCTTCACGCCCTGCAGGCCTTCCGGTCGGAGATTCCACCGGGTACTTTTCTGTTACAAACAGTCAGTTCTGCGGTGATGCATTACCTCAACAAACAAGGAGGCACCCACTCCTACCCGCTTTGCAGGGAGGCCATGAGGGTGTGGGATTGGGTTTTGCAACACGGCGCAAACCTCATTGCTGTTCATGTCCCGGGGTGGACAGTGTCGTCGCAGACAGCCTGAACCGCTCTCAGGCCAAAGTCCACGAATGGGAACTACTCCAAGAGGTAGTAGAGGATCTGTTTCTCAGATGGGCACTCCAGAATTAGACCTTTTCATGTCCCCATCCAATGCAAAACTGCCCAATTTTTGCTCGCTAGATCCAGGGTGTGGTGTTTTCTGGCGAGATGTGTTGTCCTCTTCCTCTGTGCCTTCCCCCCTTTTCCATTGATCCAAAAGGTTCTTCTGAAACTTCGCAGAGAGCAGCGATGCTAATATTTATCGTGCCGTTTTGGCCCAGGCAGATCTGGTTCCCTCTTTTGCATCAGCTGTCCCGGGAACCTCCAGTGCCGCTGCCAATCAGCTCCCACTTGCTGTCTCAGGAGGCGGGTTCCTTGGTCCATCCGGACCTACATTTCCTGAACCTACACGCTTGGCTCCTAGAGACATAGCCATGATGTGACACGGGGTCTCGCAAGAGGTAGCAGACATTCTGACTGCTGCTAGGAAACCGGCCACCCATGCGACCTACACTATGAAGTGGCGCAGGTTTTGTATATGGGTTCAAGCATGCAGTTTTTGCCTTTGGATTGTCCAGTGAAGTTGGTATTGGACTACCTACTGTCCCTTTTCCAGACGGGCTTGGCTTACTCCTCGATTAAGGTACACCTCTGTGCCATTTCAGCCTATCACATTCCTATAGGCCAACACACTATAACTCAGTTGGACACGACACAAGCCTTCCTGAGGGGTGTCCTCCACCTTAGGCCCCCAATTAAGGATCCGATTCCACCATGGGATCTACCCTTTGTCCTGGAGCAGCTTACGCTGCCACCCTTTGAACCAGCCACGGATTGCGAGCTACATCTTCTTATTTGGAAGACGTTGTTTTTAGTTGCCGTCACCTTGGCCAGAAGGATTTCTGAACTCCATGCACTTACGTGCAGAGAACCTTATTTGGTGTTCCACCAAGAAAGGGTATCCCTATGGACTAATCCTAAATTTCTGCCTAAGGTGGTCTCAGCTCTCACTCTTACACTGATACATCGCTATCCTGATTATTTCCCTAAGTACTCTAATCGAGGAGAAGCCCTCCTGCACACTTTACATGTGCATAGGTGTCTCAGATACTACGTGACCAGAACCAAGCTCCACCGAAAATCGGACCAGCTTTTTGTCTCCTTTGCCCAAAGGATGATGGGAGCTCCTGTTTTGAAACAGTTGCTATCCAGGTGGCTCATTCAGTGTATCACGTTCTGTTACCAGAAACGCAACAAACCCTTACCGGGCACGGTTAAGGGTCATTCCACCAGAGGGGTGGCTACCTCCTTTGCAGCTTTAAAGAACGTGTCCACCTCAACTATTTGTGCTGCAGCTACTTGGAGCTCCATACACACTTTCATCAGGCATTATAACCTGGACATTGCATCGGAGCGAAGAGCAGGTTTTGGTCTAGCAGTCCTTCAGGAACTTCTGTCTTAGGCTTGATTTCATTCAAGGATTTCTACCTTCCCTCCTCCCAATGGTGTGGGATTTCCATGATTGCTTAGGAATCAGTCCTAATGGTGTAACCTGCTGCAAGAGCTGTTTCTCGAAGTAAGATAGTACAGTTACGTAAGAACTTACCGTAACAGTAGATCTTCGAGAACAGCTCTTGCAGCAGGTACTTTCCCTCCCACCATCCCCGCTGGAGGTAGATTCTAGTTCCAATATCCTTCTCCTAGGATCAGGAATTTTCAGCATCACTCTGATTGCCATTTGATGGTGGATCCTCAGTCTCCTCTTCTGATGTCATCCAGTGGCCAGGAGTCTCCAGCGGGAGAACTGGGGATTCTGGGGGACCGCCCCCTTATGTACTATGCCTGATGTCAGGGGCGGTCCCCGCTGAATACTGCTAGCTAGAAAATTTCCATGGGGTCCTGGCGCCTGCCGGCTTCAGTCCTAATGGTGTAACCTGCTGCAAGAGCTGTTCTCGAAGGTCTACTGTTACGGTAAATTCTTACGTAACTGTACTTTTCTGGCAGTGGCAGGCCCTGTCCTTGCAGACTCTCCATGAGATCTGAAGCAGTAGAACAATGGCAGTTGATAAGGGCAGCATTTGACAATTAGCATGAGCCAGTGATGATTCCATCATTAGCATACATTCTATCTCTGGGCAGCTCTACTTAAAGGGATGACCGCAAGAGTTCTGAATATTGGAGAATACCCTGGAAGAAGCAAGATTACTATGGCAAGTAATTGTTTCTTCTGAGACTCCCAGACTCTGTCACATCTTTCAACACCTGGCTAGGTCCACCTTCCATCCTCTGGGGATGGGCAGAAGGATGATACTGAGAGTAATGCATGTAATTTGGTATCTACAGATACAGGTGTCATTCCTTTTCTTTGTAGCAGGTAATAAGATGTATTACCCCACCACCACGACCACCACCTTTTTCTTGTCACGGGTGGGAAGCCATTGCAAACAATTGTCGAGACAAGGTTGTCTAGTTAGACTTAACCCTTACAGAGCCGTGGACTGATATCAGTCCAAAATTCCTATACATTCTAATTCTGTTGACAGTCTAAGGGTTAAATATTGTATATGTATCATACGGTGTTATTGCATACCCACCACAGTGGACAGTATCTGGGCTAGGAAGGAAGCCGTCGGACAGGTTCCTCAGTTGTTGAGAGAAGGCAGAACATTTTATAAGGCTGTGCATGACTTGGTCAGGTTCCCAAGTGGGAAAAATTTACCCACCCTACCTCTCAAAGGGGATGAGGGAAAGGGGAACAGTCTCTTCAACAGTTTACCTAGAATTTAGTAATTTGACCTCCTCACCCTTCTCTTACAAGTGCATCTTCACTCTTTTGTGGTGTGACTGTAAGATCGAGGACTTAGCAAGCTCTAGTCACAACCTGTATTTTTGGTCTTTAATGATTGATAATCCACACCGTGGAAGCAGATTCTAACTTTGGGGAATCAGAGTTGTTAAAAGAGAAACATTTATGTACAGTGACTGACATAGTTTGAAAGTCCATTTAATGCTCTTTCAAACCTGACATTGGGCACACCTATAACTGGAAGCATTCCAGAGAGACAGATGATTCTCGTCAATAATAAGACTAAATTGTATCCATTTGAAGAACATTGTGATGATATTTATTTATTTATTTTGCTTTTGGTAACCGGGTGAGTGCACTAGGCAAAACAATGCCTATTTTCAGGCACGACCCGGGAGAAGACAGTTTACGGACAAAACAATACACATGGGTCGCAGCACATGGAAAATCATGCAGTCAGAGTGAAGAAACAACAGTGTTTGGATATCTGATTCAGGTACTTTGACAAAAGAATAATATACATGTGACACAGCACATGAGAGCAGTACAGTCAGAGTGAGAAACAACAATGTTTGATGCACGCATTTTGATAAAAGAATAATGCAAGTAAGAGTCCTGTGAGAACAAATAATAGTTTGAAGTGTGGTAACACAGGAGATACATTAAAAGGAGATAGGTAGAGCAGTACAGATTCAATAAGTGCCAAACTATATGGTTAAGTGGCTAGGGAAGAGAGGGAAAAGAAGGTGGAAAGAAGAGGAAAGGGTAAGAGAGCGGATAGGAGAGGAAGGGGAAGAGGTAAGCAGGTAGGTGAAATAAACTGAAGATAAAGAAGGGGGGGTGTAGGTTCATGGTAGGTTAAAGCATGTGCAAGGGTTTAGAGTGTGTAGGTGTTCACGGTGTAGTTTTTTAAAGGTAGCATGGGTGGGTGCTTGACGGATAGAGAAAGGTATAGAGTTCCAGTATTTAGGAGCTGTATAAGAGAAAGCGCGTGTGCCAATGTTAGTTCTGCATCTTGGTATAAGAAGGGGGGCTTTATCATTTGATCGAAGCTCATAGGTGAGAGGTTGTAGCTCAGTGCCGAGGAGAGGGATAGGGGAGGCAGTTCTAGTAACACTGTCTATTCGTGACCCAAAGGTCTGGAGATGATAGGCAGAGAGTTTCAACATTTAGGTCCTGATAGAGTTGGCAGTGATGCTTGAAACGCAGTGATGCAGAGGCATAGCGGCAGATTTTATTGTAAGTGGTGTCCCATTTGTGGAGGGAGGATTTAGCTACGGATAAATAGATTGCAGAGCCATATGCCAGGGCTGGCAGAAGGAATCCTTGAGCCACTGCTAGCCTGGCTGGGGGAGTAAGGGTATAGCTAGTGCGATAGGGGCTTCCTAACTTGGCGTTTACCGACTTACAGATGGTGGAGATGTGCTGGTCGAGAGAATCATCAAGGGTAACACCAAGGTATTTGAAAGATTTGGCAGAGGGCAGTGAGGAGCTGTCGGCGCATGAGATAATAAGGGGAATGGGATTAGATTTGAGCCTAGCCGGTAAGCCAAATAACATTGAGTAGGATTTACTAGAGTTGAGGACGAGTTTGCTATTAGTGAGCCAGGTTTGATATTCGCATAGTCCATGGCAAGGGTATGATTTAGGATATCGGAAGTTTTTGCACTGTGGTAGATAACCAAGTCATCAGCGTAGAGCAAAGATGAGCAGTTAGGAGCAGAGAGAGGGATGTCATTGATGAACATCGTGAAAAGTAGAGGGCCAAGTATGGAGCCTTGAGGTACTCCAACGTGGATTGGAGCAAGATCCGAGATGGCTGAGTTGAAGACCACCGCCTGTTGTCTATCAGTCAGATAGCTATTGAACCATGTGACGGTGTCTGATGAGAAACCAAAAGACCGTAATTTCATAAGAAGAAGCGTGTGGTTGACCAGGTCGAAAGCTTTAGTTAGGTCAATGAAAACTGCACCTGTCAATAGGCCTGAGTCCACAGAAGAATAGATGTCACTCGTTAGCTTTAGCAGGGCGGTGGTGGTACTGTGACCTTTGCGAAATCGTGTTGGGCGCTTGACAGGAGGTTGTATTTTTGAAGGTACTCTGTAGATTGGATGGAGACTAGTTTTTCAAGGATTTTGCTTAGTACAGAGAGTATAGCGATGGGACGGTAGTTTTTGATTTCCTTGTGGTCTCCTTTTTTGGGAATGGGAGTGACTTTAGCAATTTTCCATATGTCTGGGACTGAACCAAAGTGTAGGGACATATTGAAGATTTTGGTTAGAGGGGAGACAATGAAAGGGGCAGCAACCTTCAAGAGCCTAGGTTCAAACAACATGAAGTCTTGCTATATTATGACATATGCAGTTTGTCCCAGCCTTAGAACTGCTCCGGAGGTGAAAGAGTTAAAGTCCATGCCAGGCATGGAATTTAGAGCTCGAGCTCGGTTGAAAATTCTGTCTGTTCTTCTTCAAACTTAAACTGTCAGATTCTTTACTCCGCCTCACTGAACAGTCACGCCGGAGATTCCTCCTTCTGCATGGTTCATTTTGTCGGTTAAAGTATAAAAGTTTTAGGTTTTTTAACCGAAATTAAACCGCAACCGGTCGGTTCAAGCTCTGTTTGTGGTATTGTAAGTACTGGATAGGTTTTACATTTATTTTCTGTGTGGAACTTGTAAACATTTTTATCGGTTCGGTTTGAACCGATCAAGTTACTTCTATTACATTACAGTCTTTTAGAAGTGCGGTTCCCGGTTCTTATCGGTTCTAAAAAAAACGGATTTAATTACGTTTTTTTCCACGACCCATGACGCGGTTGGGAACCGATAAGGGAGTCTGGCTTGGCAGATTGCCGTAAAAGGGCAAGTTTTTGGTTAGGCTGGCACTATGTCTGAGAAACCCAAAAGAAAAACCGGGCCCACTGGGTTTCAGCACTGTGTTGTATGTGGGGAAGCCTTTGCCAAGGCTGACCCCCACACCACATGTGTTTATTGTCTGGGATTGACCACCTCAATTCAGACTGCCAGATTTGCATGGGTTTTCCTGCAGCTACCCTGGATAAGAGAGTTGGTAGACTCAGGGAACGGGAGGCCATAAAGTCCGCTGACCCAGATGGCCAGAAACCGAACCGGAGGGAGTGCCCTCTGACCAGGGCGATACTTCCTCGGGCAAAAGGAGAGCCGACTCTAAGGAGTCGGTTCCAACAAAGAAATCTAGAAAATCAGCTGGTGTGGAGTCAAAACTTCCCTCTCCAACCGCTGAAGAAATAGCTAAAGCAATAAAAATTGTTCAGTCTCCCCAGTTCCGACCGAACCGGCATCATCAGGTAAGCGCTCGGTTTGGTCGGTTCCTCCGGTTCAGGAGTATTATTTAAGGGAATTCTATGAACCAGAGGAAGGGGAAGCGGAGTATGAGGAGAGTGAATGTGGTTTTGAAAGTCTGGATGTGCCCATTGAACCGGACATCTCTCCAGACAGACCTTCAGGCTTTCTGAGTCCCCTTCTCACTTCATGTTTAAAAAAAAAAAAAAAAAAAAGTGGCTGAAACCCTCCAGCTCCCTATGGAGGAAGCTGTGGATGATCAGAAGGAGCCTGATTTTGTAGAAATGATGGATATCCCAGAGTCTAGGAGACTGTCTATTCCTCTGCATAAATCTTTTTGGAAACAGGAAAGATTTTAAAAGCTCCTCACACCATATCTCCTGTTGATAAAAGAATGGACAAAGGGTATGCATTATCAGGCTCTGATATGGAGTTCCTTACACAACAATGCAGCCACGTGGTGGTGGTGCAGGCTGCAGCCTGTGACAAGGCAAATGTTCCCTTAGCCTCTCACCCCCCTGACAAGGACTCCAGAAAGATAGATG
Organism: Neoceratodus forsteri; assembly: GCA_016271365.2. Lineage (NCBI taxonomy): Eukaryota > Metazoa > Chordata > Ceratodontiformes > Ceratodontidae > Neoceratodus > Neoceratodus forsteri. The sequence goes on from JADMNL010000033.1 coordinate 85,227,740, forward strand.
CCATGGCAAAGAAACAGTACATGGCAGCTTCCTTAGGACTCAGACAGGCTAATTATATGGCTTATGTTGCTAGATATCAAAATCCAGATGGGATACTGTTTTAGCTCTAGCAAAGCAGGTTCCTGGCCAGCTGGCAGAAGAGCTGGAGCAGGTGGCCCTGATGGTATTGAGGCATCAAGGTGCAATTCCATGCTGCAGTGGACTCTAATGATGTATCATCCAGAGTCATGGCTACATCTGTGGCTCTCCAGAGAATGGCTTGGCTCAGATGTACTAGCCTGTCACAGGATACCCAGACTAAGGCCATGGATTTCCCTGTTGTGGGCAACTCTCTGTTTGGGGAGCAAACAGAGAATTACATGAAGAAAATGGATGAATATAGGACCAACTATAGGAGTGCACAGGCCAAGGAAAGGCAAGTCACTTTCCAAAGGCAGCCTCCCAGGGGCAGGAGTAGGCCTTTTCATAGGCCTTTTTACCAAGCCCAGAATTCCTCTTCAGTTTTTCCACAGAAGGGGTTCTTTAGAGGGAGAGGCAGACGGGGTGCAGGCAGGCCTGCTTCCACCCCTCAGCCTAAAGCCCCTGCCAAACAGGCACCCTGATGGGGCGCCTAGGGCCAATTCTCCACTACCTGTAGGGGGCAGACTGGCTTACTTTGTCCAGGACTGGGAGTCTCTAACGTCAGACAAGTGGGTCCTGGAAGTAGTAAGCCAGGGACTGGTTCTCAGCTTCAAAAAATTTCCAAAGACGAGAATCCGATCCTCTCCACCTGCAAATCCTTCAGAGGCTCTTGCCCTGGAGGCAGAAGTCTCTACCCTCCTGGCTCTCAGAGCTGTGGAAAGGGTTCCACCCCTACACCAAGGCAAAGGGTAGTAATCCAGGTACTTCCTTACCCCAAAAAAGACAAGAGAATGGCGGCCCATCCTGGATCTCAGGTATCTAAACAAACACCTTTTAAAACCAAAATTCAAAATGGTGACTCTGGGAATTATTTTACCCTCTTTAAGGCCAGGGGACTGGCTAGTGTCCTGGACCTCAAGGATGCCTATTTTCATGTTCTCATTAGAAGCTCCCATTGAAAGTACCTCAGATTCGAACTGCCCTTCGGTCATTACCAGTTCAGAGCAATGCCCTTGACCTTACATCTGCCCCAAGGGTATTCACAAAATGCCCTGGCAGTAGCAGTTGCCCATGAAGGCAAAAAATTGCATCTTTCCTTACTTGGACGACTGGTTCATAGTAGGCCAGTCCACAGACCAAGTCAGGTTACACCTTCAAGTAACTCAGCAACTGCTAACTTCTCAGGTTTCCTTCTCAATCTTCCAAAGTCAGTCCTAGAGCCTGTCCAGCTTCTCACCTTCATAGGTGCAGAACTGAACACAAAAGAAGCCAGAGCCTTCCTTCCTCTGGAAAGGGCAAGTACCCTGATTTCTCTGGCTTCCTCCTTCACCCCTGGGGTCTCTCGACCAGCAAGGCACTTCTACAGCTCCTGGGACACATGGCTGCTTACGACAGCAGTAGTGCAGGAGCCAGATTTCAGATGAGGGACATCAGTTCCATTTGAGAGCCTTTTGGTCTCAAAGAAGGACCCTCTAACCAAATTAATTCAGTGACTCGAACCTGATCCAGGCCCTTCAGTGGGGGCAGGACCAGGGCAATTTGAGACAGGGGTCCCCTTACCCCTCAGTCTCACTCCTTAATCCTTACTACAGATGCATCCCTATTGGGGTGGGGAGCTCACATGGGCGACCTCACCACCCAGGGATTGGGGTCCCCTCAGGAATCTCTGCTCCACATCAATCTGTTGGAACTCAGAGCAGTTTTTCTAGCACTTCAAGTTTTTTTTCCAAATCTGTTCAGAACAAGGTTATTCAAGTCAGAACAGACAATACCACCACAATGTGGTACATCAACAAGCAAGGGGGCACTTGATCTACGGCCTTGTGCACCGAAGCAACGAAGTTGTGGTCTCTGGCTTACTCTCTGAACACCTCCCTTGTAGTAGTTCACCTCCCAGGCAAGGGCACTGTCCTGGCAGATGCTCTCAGCAGGATTTCACAAGGCCATCACGAATGGGCTCTGGATCCCCTAGTTCTGGAGGTGGTATTGCCAGATGGGGCACACCCCAGATAGATCTTTTTGCAGCCCCAGACAATCACCAACTTCCTCTTTTTTGTTGCAGGCCCCCAGTGTTGGGCTCAGTCCCCCTGGGTGCCTTCCTTCTCAGTTGGGAAGGGAAGTTTCTCTATGCCTTTCTACCCTTCCCTCTCCTGTTCAAAGTGCTAGTTAAAATCAGGTATCAATCCTGCTAGATGTTTCTGATTGCTCCAGGCTGGGCCAGACAGCCCTGGTACCCACTCCTTATGTCCTTGGCTGTCCACCGTCCCCTGTGTCTCCCAGGAATCACAATCTATTATCCTGTGCTCAGGAGAGGGTTTGGGTACCCGAAACTCAAATCTCTCAATCTCAAGGCCTGGATCTTGAAGAGTTAGAGTTTGCTGACCTACACCTTTCCCAAGGTGTATTGGATATTCTGAAGGCTTCTAGGAAGCCTTCCACCAGGCTACTTATAATTCCAAATGGAAGATTTTTTCCATATGGTGCTCTGGGAAACATATTTCCCAGAATCTGCTGACTTACCCGCAGTCCTGGATTATATGGTTTATTTAAATACTTTAGGGCTGAGACCAGCTACCCTAAAAGTGCACTTGGCAGCCGTGTCTGCTTTCTTGTCAGCAGGGAAGCCCTCTTCTCTTTCAGCTCATCCTGTATTCTCCAAGTTTTTCAAAGGGTTGCTTCACACCAGCCTCCCATTTAGGGATCCTTACCCTGCCTGGGATCTTAGTATTTGCATTGCCCAGCTTATGCAACACCCTTTTGAGCCCTTGTCCTCAGCAGAGCTCAAGTGCTTGACTTGGAAAACTGTGTTTTTGGTAGCCATCACTTCTGCCAGGCGCATAAGTGAGTTACAAGCATTGTCAGTGGAGCCTGATTTTATCTCCTTTCACAGAGACAAGGTAGGCCTCAGGACTAACCTAAAGTTCTTGCCTAAGGTGGTCTCAGATTTCCACCTTAATCAATCTGTATCTCTCCCTGTGTACTTCACTGGCCATTCCTCTTCTGGTGAGAGGAGGTTGCACAGTTTAGATGTCAAAAGGTCACTTAGCTACTACATAGATCGTACTAAAGGTCACAGGTTTAACTCCCTCCAACTGTTCCTCACTTATGGCGAGGTTGACAAAGGGAAACCTGCCACTAAAAGATCCATTGCCAGGTGGATCGTCTCTTGTGTCCAATTCTGCTATGAAAAACTGGGTAAAGTTCCTCCCTTAGGCCTGAGGGCTCACTCCGCCAGAGGTACAGCTGCGTCTCTGGCTGCTGCCAAGGACATCTCTATCCTAGAGATATGTCAAGCAGCTACCTGGAAAACGGTGCACACTTTTACTAGGCATTACTCCCTGGACATCCAGGCTAGGAGTGATGCTCGTTTTGGCACAGCTGTGCTTCAGAGCCTATTTCCTAAGTAGGTTCTGTCCCTCCTCCATGGAGGTACTGCTGTGTAGTCTGCATATGTCATAATATAGCAAGAATTCATGTTGTTTGAAGAAAAAATTACTCACCTTAGTAACGTTGTTTCTTCTAATGGAGTCTTGCTATATTATGACCCCCTCTCAGAACCTTACTCTTGGGGATGTGGGTGGGCAGGGCAGCGTTGGCACTTTTTAGATGCCCACCTTGTTTTTCACCCCTCCTTTTGGGGTGATCTTTGTTGTGTTGTCATGTTTTGGGTCTCCTGACTTGAGTCTTCTTTGTGGCACCAAAAAATGTGTTTATTTATTTAAGTAGCCAGTTGGCCAGTGTAGGTTTACAGCTTCCACACAGAGTCTTAGTGAGTTTTTGCTTGTAAAGATCTGACAGTTTAAGTTTGAAAAACAACAGATAGAATTTTCAACCGAGCTCGAGCTCTAAGTTCCATACCTGGCATGGACTTTAACTCTTTCACCTCCGGAGCAGTTCTAAGGCTGGGTCAAACTGCATATGTCATAATATAGCAAGACTCCATTAGAAGAAACAACATTACTAAGGTGAGTAATTTTTTCTTCAAGACCATCCGATCCTGGGCTGGTATTGTCAGGAATGGAGAGTAGTAGTTGTAAAACTTCTCTTTTTTGAATGCTCCGAAACCTAAAGGGGGGATTCGGAGGTGGATGGTAGGTGTCACATTGTGGCGGAGTACTGTGACCAGTAGGGAAGGAGGTCAGGTAGTTGGTTAGGTCTGAGAAATGCTGATTAAAAGAATTAGCAGTGGTTAATGGGTTATTGCAATGTATGCCATTAACCAGCATGTTGTTTGTATGGGCCTTGTGATTGGAGCCCAGAAAGGTTTTTATGGTTGACCAGAATTTCTTGGAGTCCCCGGAGGCTTTTGTTAAAAGGTCCTTGCAGAAGGAGCTTTTGGAAAGACGGATGTTTCTTTTACAGGCGTTTCTTAGAGAGCGGTAGTAGCAGTAATCAGACTGCATCCCCGTAGATTTAAAGCAATGCCAGGCCTTGTCTGGGTTAGCAGATCTTTTGTTAGCCATTTGGTCTGGGTACCTCGAAAACGCCTAGTAATCTGAGGGGCATGGGTATCTTGGAGCTGACTGAATATGTCAAGGAAACTATTAAGGGCAGTTTGGACATTGGATGCAGTGTGAACAGGGGATCCAGTCAATTGTTGAAAGGTCGTGAGTGAAATGAATGGGATTGAAACTAGCGAGATTGCGGAAAGTGATAAGTTTTGGGGGTGGGGATGGTCTATTATTCGAGCGCCAGATGCAGTAGATCGGGGAGAGATCACTGATTACATCAGGAAGGGTACCAGAGCAACTGATGCTATCAGGGTGGTTTGTAAGAACCCAATCAATGAGTGTACTGGACGGGGCGCCATTACCCTGGTAGAGTCAGAGATCAACTGGTGAAAGTTGTGGCTTTGTACTCAGGTGTGGGAGGCTTGATTAGATTTGCCAGACCAGTTGAGGTTCATGTCACCTAGTATTAGGACCTCATTTTGGCCGATGGTGCTGTCAGCTAGTAGAAGGAGGTCTTCAAGTCTTTTTATTCCTCCTGCAGGGGGGTTGTAAGCACAGACTATTTGTAATTTCTTTGAGCCTAGTAGGAGTGTAACGTGGAGTGCTTCACAGGGAGATAAGGTAGGTAGTGAGTTTTGGATTAGCTGCAGGTGTTGTTTGTAGTAGATGGCAACTCCTCCTCCACGCTTAGGGATAGACCTGTCTTGCCTCATAAGATTGTAGTTGGGTAGAGCACTTAGCGGGACGGCAGTGGAGGGTTTTAACCAGGTCTCTGACAGGCAGAGGATGTCTGGGTGGTTCTCAACCCATGCCTCGAGTTCGGTTAGGTTGTGAAGGAGACTCCTGATATTCATGTGCGCAATACGTAGTCTCTTTGAGTTTAGCCAAGATTCACTATTTGGGAGTCACGGTTGTGGCGACAGGTCCAGGGTTAGGCTCTATGTCTCCTGCCAACAGTAACGCTAGGAGGAGAAAGTACCACAGTTTGCGATGGGCGAAAGGGGTAAGCATTGGAATTGTGATCACCGAGGATTTATGTAGAGAGTAGGTTAAGTGGTATATAAGTTTTTGAAGTATAATGAGTGGGAAAGGGTTCCAGGGATATTGCAGTGATGTTTGCACCGGGGGCGCCTAGGGTTTGGAGTTAGTGTACAACCAAAAGGATTATTTTGGCAGTTGGTTAGGATTTGGACTGGTAAGAGGTTGAGGAGAAAGGACAAAAGAAGTGTTGCACGGGTTTTAATAGCCATATTGTGCATAAAGTTGTCCGTAGAGCTGATTTATAAGCGAAGAAAACCAGTGCCTCAGAGAAGAGAAGAGAAGTTTGGTGAGCTGATTTATAAGCAAAGAAACAGTGCCTCAGGGAAGAGAAGAAGGGTTTAGTGAAACTATCACGTTGGTTTGGATGCTTAATTAAGGTTTGGAGGAGGAGAAACATGTAACGCCCTCTAGCTGCAGTCAGATATAACCTGCAAATGGTAATTTGGGGAGATAGTATTTTCAGCCACCTCAGGGGCGTGTAGGGGAGTGGCTTAGGGCTATAAAGCTAAAAGCGGACAAGGTGGGTGGGGGCAGTCGCGAAAGCGACTGTGGGGTTAGCGCTCCGTGCTTTCGAAGCAGTGGCCCGGCTGCAGACACTAGAAGCGGAGAGAAAAGAGCACCAGACGGGTCTCCCTTTCAGCTGAAAGCAGCGCTTGGCTTCTCAAAGTCTCGCGCTCTACAGAGAGGCGTTGGGGGCTGAGCGTTGCAAGAACCAAGCAGCTTTTGCGGCCAAGTGTAAGCCTGGGACTCCCACTGTATCAGGGGCAACTGTTGCTTTGGGACTATAGTCTCAACCTCAGCTCACAAATACAGCAGAGCGAGGGAGACGGTTTTGGTTACTGGGTACGTTGGTGAAATTCTGATCAGGTTACGAATGCTGGGAAGCAGTCTACCGAAACAGGATGCTATTAACTGAGCAGCCGGTGGGAGGATTTTAAGGGGAGGTTTTGGCGCCATTTTCAAAATAATCCAGCCCTGCAGATTTGGCTGAGAACAGGTTCTCCGTAAAACGGCTGTTCAGAAGCAAAGAACATACAGAGAATTGGTCCTGGTATCAAGGTTCAGGAAATTTGCAAAAAACAGCTCCGTATCACTATTAGCGAGGTAGTAAAAGGCGCCAAGTTCAAGAAAAGCAGTACAAAGACACAGTCTGAAGCGATGTTTCAATCGTCGCTTGTGAGTGGTAGTAAGGGTTTTTACTTTTACGGCGGGGTGGCTCAGGGTCGTCGGTGGGGGTGCTCTGGGGCAGAGGTGCGCCCTCCTGTAGCCACAGCTAAGGAGAAAGAGAGAGGGTAAGTGAACTGCAGATATAGGGAGACTGAATTTAGCAGGAGACAGTAGATTGGAGGAGCTTTAGGAGGGGAGGAGAGGGACAGAGATGTAGGCGGGGGTGATATTGAGGAACAAACTGTGCCATGACTAGGTAGGCACATCTTGTTCTTTGATTACATCACAATATTCTAAAATGGCTGCAATGTAGTTCTACTGCTGAACAGACTCAGTCATCCAAGGTCCTGTCCACACTAGGGCTTCTGCAACGTTACAGGCATGTGAAAACATTACAGGAGCTCCCAAACACGGTTCACGTCCACACTGGTAACGTCTTCAAATCGTGTTAGAAAACCATGTTTAAACTGTGATGGTATCAGGGTATAGTAGCACGGTTTTCAACACTGTTTGAAAATAAACACGGTTACCTGACCAGTGTGGACAGGAGTCTGTACCATGTTCACACTGCTTCTGCCACTGCTGGTCCTCTTGAGGAGCCAGAATGCACTGCTCCTCAGTACCAGCACACCTCTCACGGTTCCCCTCCATACCCTCCCACTGCTGGCGACCTCCCATCCCTCAACAGTTCCCAAACCTCGGCAGTTTTTTTGTTTGTTTTGTCTGAAATCAGATCATGCTCTTCAAACAAGAATTGTTTATTTTCTGGCTGATCCTGCTATGTCCGCGCTGTCTGTCCGTGCCCCGCAGTCAGCAGCGGTGGGTGCAGTCATGTTTCAATATCAGTTGCATGTCAGCACCCACCTGCATGATGGGACTCACATCACGCCATCAGCACGTCCTACAATGCACTGCGATAGTTGTAATGCATTGTGGGACAACTGATGGACGCGATGTAACACGATTCTGAAACCATGTATATTCCCTTGTCAGTCTTCACCATTCATTACTGCTGGAAGTGTGCTGCCGTAGAAGCCTTTTTGGGGGTCGCCATTGGGTCTACAGACTCCTTCTCCACCCCAGTTCTGTTTCTCCCACAGTTGAGGTCGCACCTGCTGTGCAAGTTCCACAGTTTGCTGCATCACTAGGCCTAGGCTAAAATTCAAAACCACATTCCTGCATCTCCGTCTCCATCCCAGTTCTGAGTACCACCCAACGCCATTGACTCTGGTAAGCTCGTTCCTTTTATTTTCCTTACTGTTGGCGCCGGATCTTTCCCTGTAATTTTGTTAAATTGTTTTCACGTCATGTCTGGTTCGCGGACTAAGAAGAAATCCAAAATGGGCTGTGCCCACATGCGTCAATGCCCCAGTGGCTGGCATGTTTCCGTTACGGACTGGCAGGACATCTGCCTTCGCTGTCTGGGTCCCAACCACGATATGGACAACTGCGACACCTGTTTCTCCATGGACCACTGCATTCTTGAGATCCGCGGGTATAAAGTCAGCAGGCCCCGGACTTTCAGAGGATGGTGTCGTTCTAGGGATGCCATGGCGAGAACCTCCTCTTCTGAATCTTGCCTTGCCATCGAGAAGGTTTCTTCCACAGTGCAGGAGGAACGGCTTGGATCCCTGCGGAGCCGGGTCAGGGTCACCGCTTCAGCAGTCACCTCCTCGGAGATGCAGGCTTCCCTGGTGTTATGGCCCACGGCTCCTGGGCCTGGCTCTGACAGACCCTCGCATCCCAGTGCCATTCACAGTGCTGATGATCGGAGTGGCGCCGCGGGCAGTGTCGTGTCCCATGGTGGTGTCGTTGGCAGGAGAGCTCACAGTGTCGCTAGTCTGGCAGTATGTGTGGTCCCCTACACTTCAGAGAAGGATGATTCGCTGGCAGATCCGGACTGGCGTCCCGACTCCTTGGGGTCATGGAGCCCTCTTGGACACGACACCAGGTGGCACAGTGTTCGTCTCCTGGGCTCCCTGGAGTCCGCAGTCTCTGTGAGCCCCCACGTCGACCCTCATGTTGGGGGACCACAGCAGATAGTGGTACTGGGGTAATGGTCTCAAACGTGAGGGCTGGGACTGCTGCCACCACTGGTGCTGACCTGGCTACCATAGTTGGGACGGGGACCCACTCTTCTGCAGCCTCCCTGTGGGGGCCTGTGGGATCGGAGAACCCTTTCACACCTGGTTTGAGGAAGAAGGCGTCCTCAGGAGTCCGAGGGTTTGAGAGGCTGGGGAGAAGTGCAGGGGCCCTCTTCCACTACCCTGCGGGGGTGGGGAGGAGTCCCAGTGCCGAGCCCCGTTTCTCCTCCTGTGAGACTTCAGGGATACCCTTAGTGAATGGCGCTGGGAGTTGCCCTTCTGGATCCATGCAACCCCGTCACACCACAGGGGAGATTCTCCCTCAGGGCTCAAGCAGGTTTTTTCACATTTACAGCACCTGCTGATTGGATCGACCCCCGGATCCCTCCCTGTGGGGGGGGGGGGGGTCTTCTGCTGGGTCTCATAGAGTCCTGGCAGAAGCCAGGCACTCTCAGTTAGGTGCCCTTCCTCAGTCCCTCTGTAGACACCTTACCCTATCCTAGGCCATGTGGGCCCTACAGGACCCTTAACCTGGGAGACGTTCAGTGCCACTTTGGTGGCCTTCCCTTGGTATGTTAGAGCCATGGACGAGCAGGTCTTTCGCCTGTCTCCATCACCACAGGAGGACTCTGAGCTTCTGAGATCCCCTACTTCCTCATCCGAGGAGGAGGAACGTCCCGTCCACTTTTTCTCTGATGCTGATTTCACCTAATATAAGCAATTCCTCTTGAGGTTAGTTCAAGAGCTCCACATTTCCCATGTGGTAAGATGCATAATCGAGCAGGAGACGCACTCCTTTTTGAGTGAGTTTAGTGCTAACAACCTGGTGGTGCCTTCCTGGTCCATTCCCTTCCAGGAAGCATCAGTCTGCACCTGGCAGTCACCAGCCGCCTCATCACCAGCCCCAGCGGACTGCAGGAGGAGGTATTGCACTGCCCAAGAGTCTCTTCGTTCTCTGCCTCACCCTCCCTCGGGGCTGACGGCTTTAGATACACCTTCCTGGCTTCAGTACCCAGCACACGACCGACCACCGATCTGGATTCCACCGAGTTCGACCGGTGGGGTAGAAGGGTTTTCTCTTCAGCTTGTGTGTTACCCTGCATCAACTCACATCAGGCTCACCACGCGACCTACAACAGGCACCTGTGGTCGATGCTGGCACAGGTTTTAGCATCTTTGCCTGATTCTGAGGAATCTAGGCAAGCCATTGCCCTCTCTGCACAGGGTCTGGAGCTTGCAAGACACCAAGCAAGGGGATCGTATGATGCCAGTGAGGTGGCTTCCAGACTGGCAGAGACAGCGATCTGCATCAGGCGGACGACATGGCTTCGCCTGTCTAGATTGTCTTCCCTTGCCCGGTGTAGGGTGATTTCCTCCACCTTCCGGGGACCTGTCTTTTCTCCAGCAGGGCAAGGAGGAATTTACAGGGGTGTCTGCTGTCTCTCTCCCCCCCCCCCCCAGCCACGGGGGACACCTCCTCGTCCTGACCAGCCTTAGGCCGTGTTGGTCTAGTTTGGCTATAAGGTCCCTGCCCTCCTGCATATCTTCCCCTCTCCAACAGGAGGCTGAGGGAATCTGTTCTCTCAGAGCAGTGCTGGGTCACCTCCAGGGGGACTTAGTTCTCACCCAGCAGTAATGAATGGTGAAGATTGAAAAGGGAAGATATGAAAATTACGTACCTACTGTAATTCTTGATCTTCTCTTGTATCTTCACCATTCATTACTTATTCCCTCTCCCCTTCCCCTCTTAGACCTTAGATCGTGGGCACTGCCACCACCCTGCTCACCCTCCCCCTCTTTGAGGCCAGTTGGGGGCAGAGTATTGCTGGTACCTCGGGGCCCTCTGTTTCCTTCTCTAATGTTACAGAGTGCCCACCCTAGGAGGGTGTCGTGTAGGGTCTTCACCCTGGCTTTGGAGGGAACTCCCTGGGATTCTCAGTGGGGTGTACTGTATGGTCCATTCCATGTCTTGGCACAGATCTGTTGGTCCGTTGTCAACTTGTTAAGGGTGGGGACTTCATCAGTGCATTCTGTGGGTGGACCCTTAGGGACTCCCCCTTCCCCCTTTTCTTCTTCTTATCTCGCTGCCCCTTTGCTTATTGGGGTCATCCTGGACAGAGCCCTCTCCTGTTTAGGGTTTTTCCCCCCCTGGCTAAACCCTCAAGTGGTAGGCTAGAGAGGTCCATGTTTCAGGACTTTCATCCCAAATGTGGGTTAAGGGTGGGGAGGAGATCAGCTCCGCCATGTTTTATATTATCCAAGACCATCTCAAATTCTCTTTCTGGACATGGGGGATGGACTGCACCAGGGCTCCAGGTAAGAGGGCAGAGACTAGAAGGCCATAGGTGTCTCCTGAAGAGTGGGAACGCTGCGGGTAGGGGAGAATAAAAAGAACAAGTAAAAAAAAAAAAAAGCACATACATTTGAATCACACATGGATGCTTTCAGGTGAAATTTATCACCCGAAAAAGGCAACCTGGCCAGTTCAAAGTTCTGAACACATTTCCATTAAAATACAGTACTTGTATTGATTTGAAATGCAAGGTAACATATTTTTCTTAGAAAAATGTGTGCCACACATTGTTTTCATTATGTTTTATTGTTTTTCACTACCCACCCCCAGAATATGGACTATTTTTTGTATTCAGATGAAAAATGAAAGCATAGTTCAATGAAAGGTCCAAGTTTTATCTTTTTAAAATATATTTTTTTTATTTTCATTCATTTTAAGTCAAATATTTAAATGTTATTTTATAAGACACGCCAGGCTGTGCCATTATAGTGAAATAATCGCACTTCTCAGATGCATTTAACGGCACTTGGCTGCACCTTGTGCCTAACACACCTGAGGAGTGTGATTATTTCACCATAATACACATCCTTTGATGTCTTATTGCTTGCCTAAAAACTGATTGTGCATTTATCGTCAGTTTCAATTTACTATTCAGTAATAAGTGACCGTCACATCATCTCAGCTCCTACTGTGTGCAGACTATTGAATCTCCCACTGTTGCCTACTCTTCTGATGTCAGCTGCAGGTTGTTCTGGGATTTGTAGTCACAGAAGATGTTTGCCTACACGACAATCCACTATGCTACAGTAAACAATAAGTAAACCAAAATGATTTTGCACACAAAGTGCACATTTGGACTAGCCCCATGCTTGAATATGGGGCCCTTGGTACTGACTCTTCACCTTTAATAATAAATTACAAGGCAGGGCACAATACTAGTGAAAACATTTAACTTACGTTATTATTTTTTCCAAATATTGTATCTCAAAGTTTTCCTTGAAGCGTTGCTTCTTCTTTAAATCTTCCTTTTGCTTGATTTCTTTTAAACAGTATCCACTTTTCTGATAGGCTTTATTTTACAGTTCATTACATTATTTGAGGGCAAATTTATTACTTTATTTATTGAGACTTTGGTAGCCGGGTGGAGCCCATTGGGACAAAGTCCATTTACAGGGGTGCCCTGGACATTACACAAACACTACAGAGATCCAGATATCAATACATAATTGAGCAGTTACATTCCAGTTCAAGTAAAACAGTTGCATTTACAAAGGAAGGTACTATTTGTACAAACATGTAAAAGAATGAAGAAGAGATTTGTCATTCCTCAGGTAGGCCAGTGATTACAAGACAGACTCAGAAGCAGTAGACAAAGCAGTAAGGGGAAGTATGTTTTATGCATATGCAACTTTAAAATCCTGCTGTATCCTGTAGACCTAGTGTTTGGGTGTTCTTATACCACTAGATGGGTCCAGCCTTGACTCCAGAATCCACAAAATAAAAAGCTATTTTTAAATTCTGCAAAGCTTTCCACTTCCATTTTTTTATTATTTTGTTTTTCCCCTATTTTTGACACATATCCTCCGTGTCCTTGTCCCTCACTGTGACAATCCTGGGAGGAGGGCCTGCAAGAAAGCTGCATATCCCAGACAAGGTCAGTGTTGCTCCTTGTTTAGCTGGCAGGGGGTACACGAGTGCTATGTGATCCATACTCTCCCTTCCTGGGAGCTGAGTGCCTCACCTCCAAGACGTACTGAGCCCCCACCCAGGATTCAGATTCCAGAGGCTTACACAAGAACCTGTCTCCCAGGTGATAACTGTTTATTGCTAAAGTGTGATAGCAAGGCTGGCAGGGGGGCCCATCTGCATAGCGATAGGGCTGCAGCTCTCAATACTGGCAACTTGACCCTCTGTACAGTGATAGGGCTACAGCTCTTGATGCCGGCGACCTGACCCTCTGCATAGGAATAGGGCTACAGCTCTCAATCTAGTGACCAGGCCCATTTGCACAGTGATAGGGCTACAGCTCTCGATGCTGGTGACCGTGCCAGTCTGCACAGTGATAGACTGCAGCTGTCGATGTTAGCAACCTGAGCCTTCTGCACAGTAATAAAGCTGCAAATCACAGTACTAGCAACTTGACCCATCCACACAGTGATAGGGCTACAGCTCTCAATGCTGGCAACCTGACCCTTCTGCACAGTGATAGGGCTAGAACTTTCAATGCTGGCAACCTGACCCATCTACACACGATCGGACTACATCTCTTGATGTTGGCGACCTGACCCATCCGCACAGCAATAGGGCTACAACTCTCATTGCTGGTGACCTGGCCCATCTGCACAGCGATAGGGCTACAGCTCTCGATGTTGGCGACCTGACCCGTCTGCACTGTGATGGGCCTACAACTCTTGATGCTGGCAACCTGGCCCATCTGCACAGCGATAAGGCAACAGCTCTCAATGCTGGTGACCTGACCCATCTGCATGCCAACCTGGCCAGTTTGCACTGAGATATAAGGCTACAGCTCTTGATACTGGTGACCTGACCGATGCTGATGACCTGGCCTTAGGGCTACAGCTCTCGATGCTGACGACTTGACCCATCTGCACACAATAGGGCTACTTCGCTTGATGTTGGCAACCTGACCCATCTGCACAGCGATAGGGCTACAACTCTTGTTACTGGTGACCTGACCCATCTGCACAGCAGTAGGGCTGTAACTCTCGATGCTGGTGACCTGACTGCATAGCAGTAGCTCTCAGTGTTGGTGACCTCTTGTTGCTGATGACCTGGCCCATCTGCACAGCAGTAGAGCTGTAACTCTCGATGCTGGTGACCTGACCCACCTGCATAGCAATAGGACTGTAACTCTTGATGCTGGTGATTTGGCCCATCTGCACAGCGATAGCCTACAGCTCTCAGTGCTGGTGACCTGGCTCATCTGCACAGCGATAGGGCTACAACTCTCAATGCTGGCGACCTGGGTTTGGAAATGAGCCTTTGGGATTGGGGAGACAGCCATGGTGAAGAGGATCAAGCCACCAAGAGGAGGGACAGTGGCTCCACTGCTGTACTGCCACCTGGGTGATCACAGGTGACAGTGCAGTTGGGACAGTGAGACAGAGGGGGGTGAAAATGGTTGGGTCATTTGCATTTGCACTAGGCTTCCTCGCTATCAGCATCCTGGGGGAAGGAAGTAATGACAAAGACGGTAAATCCTCAATATATGGCAGCATGAAAACTGTACTCATAGACCCCACCACTCCCAAATGCCCACTGGTCCCCCACACAAGATGGGCCCAAGGGAGTCATGGCTGTCGACACCCCTGAGAGAGACCACTATGAGGAAAGTACCCTCTTTGGCCAGCCCATCGGTGTGGTAGTGCTACTGCGCTCACGATACCGGTCACCTGAGTTCAAGAACAAACTAGAGTCATCGGGGGCCAGCCGGGGAAGAAAAGGATTGAGTATTCCAGAGAACACTCTCCTTCGTCAAGGAGGTAGGGCAGCCAGCTTTGCTGCTCTACTGGCATTTGGTTGACCACAGATAGCAGTGCATTTGGAGCAGCTAATGGGTGGGAGGACATCAGCTGGTGCCACACCATGCACACTTGCATGTGTTCATGCTTATACACCCAAGTTGCTGATGCCCTGGGGGAGGGGTACCGGAACAAAAGGGGGAAATGCCCTGACTGGAATGACGCCGACCACTCACAGGCCCCGTACCTGGCTATCCAGGCACTGCCTCTGGACTGGATCTGTTCCACATCAAAAGTTGGGGAGCCACTCTATCCACATGAGAGGGGGGAAGCTCTGGGGGAAGAAAAAAAGCGAGGTAAGTCCTGGGGGACGCCAAGGTGATGGGGCTGGGGCAGCTGAGCAGAAGGGGGCTGACTGAAGAGAATGGGGGAAAGAAAGGAAAGTGCTCCCCTGGAGGAAATATTCTTTATGGACTCATGGAGAACCAGGTAAAAGACACGGAGGGGGGCCTTTTTAACTATCCAGGCAGTGGTGGGACGTATCCAAGTAGGGGGCATAAATATACTGATAAAAATAAATGTGATAGCTGCAGTCCTAATTAAAACTCATTAATCAGGGCAGGATTCAAATGAAAAATAAGTGCCAATCTTCATCACCTTGCATGACTTCTTTTAACAAGCATATAATTAGCAAATTTGTTTCTGATATGAATAGAAAAATCTAAAAATATTTTTGCAATTTTTAGCCAGATGTACAATACCGGCTAACAAAACTAATAATGTAAAATATAGGATTTAAAAGAAAGATTCCACAAGATAAGCAGAATTTCCAGCAGATTTTCTGTCTTTGTATTTAAAAACATGCCAGCATTCCTTTAACATTTATAGCAATAGCTTAGACTACAGTATGTAGTACAGTTTCTTTGAATTTAGATATATATAAAAAAGTGAAATGCAGTTGTATTCTGTATTGCTGTATCATGACAGGGACATGTACATCGAAAGCACTGTTGGGAAAGGCACATGCCATGGTCCGATTGAAGGCACCATCCAGTCATCCCTGGTCTTTTCCGATGTGACAGTAGAGAGTCATGGTTACCACCATTGTCAGTAGCTGAAACGATTAAACAAATATGTATTGGTGCACTCAGAGGCAAGAGTTCCACATCAAAAGATCTTTTAGAAACAGTGACAAAAGAGTAATCTGTTCATTATGTAGGTTATATACTGTATCTGCCCTCTTACAGATTATGGGTCATAGATGTGGGTACCCTATAAGAAAAAAGACATTAATTCCCTGGAGAGAGTGCAGAGAAGGGTGTAGTCCCTCAAAGGACTTTGGGGAAATGCCATATCGGGACAGGCAGAGAAATGTCAATTTGCACTGGTCATTCCAGTCCGCGACAGCTCGCTCTGGCTTATGAACCCCAGCGTCAGTCTTCTCCCTGCACAATTCGTTCCCATTTTGCACCCCCTGGAGTTTACTTTATTGTATTTATGCTGAGGGCAAATTAGGACAATTTTTACAGGGGCATACTTTACACTGGAGCTCATGGTTCGGAGTGCCGTGCCATGGACCAGCCTGACTGCCGTGAATTGTTGTGAGGACAGGCTGCAGCACTTACATTTACATTTGTTAGAAAAATCACCATATTGGGGGGATTTGCTACTTACGTCTGAAGTCATATAACAGTCTGGAAATGAAGGTGGATTTGGACCTTGACTTTAAACTGAACACTCAAACCATAAGAGGGCACCCTCTACAGGCAGAGCTCCAGATAAGGGGAGTACCGACCTGTTTAACTAACCTCATTTTAGGAAATACTCTTCAGAAAATGTATTTAATGAGTACCAATACTCACCCAACATTTGTAAATACCCCACACCCCAAAGAATAGTGCTTCACAACATAACTTGTGATTCTAAAGGGACAGTTTTTTCCAGATTGACAGCACTCTTACGCATCCCAATTTTGTTTTATTCACTATATTTTAAAACTGGTGAGTAAATTGCTCCTACCTGACAACATTATCTGGAGCATTGTTGGCACTTGATCAGTTCTTACTTAAAAACAAAAACTACATTGTTTTAAAAATGTACTTCTCATTCCCCTCTGTCCAGACATTTGTATGCATCAGAATTTGGTTTTACTCATCTCACTTTCAAAATGAGGAGTACAGTACTCATCCCCAAAAATCTTATCTGAAGCCCTGCCTGTAGGTCCAGAATAAGCATTTAGGGATCAAACAAAGGATGCGTTCTTTACACAAAGGTTAGTTGGGATTTGGAAAAGCCTCTCGTTAGAAGTGGTAATCAGTCAAAAAAAAAAAAAAGATATCTTTAAGAAAAGATTAGATTCCTATATAGAAAAAACAAGTATGGTTCACTACCACTGAAATTAGTGGGGGAGTAATTAAAATCCGTCAGTAGGCCTTTATCTACTCCTACGAACCATAGTATGACCGTGGTATAGGTTCTGTAGGTTTGGTATTGGATGATCAGCCTCTCAAGGGAAAGCAGTAAACTAAATAACTGAATGCATCCAAGGGTTGAGATTGCAGTTGACATCGGTTGAAACAGTGCTATTAAGTAAATGATGAATATCTTATCCAAGTGAATTTATTCAGGACGTTTGTAAAGGTACCAGTAATTATCAGCTGCCTCATTCAGTTCACAGGTATTACTTCATGTGCACAAGAGCAACTCAAAAGACCTGCTGCCACATGGTTTATGGTAGAGTGGGGCAAATCAGTTTGTGAGCAGGTGGTCAGTTTGGCCGCTTTTACAGTCTAGTATCCAAATCAGTATTTTTAGTGAATATAATTTTTTGGCTCAAAAATCATTTTCTTGGCAGTTGGCCAGTAACTTTCAGAATTTAGTAGCCAATCAATTTTTTAAGTGCTCATTGGCCACCTGGTTACCTAATTTGACCCACCCTGGTGTATGGCCTACCCACCTGCCAGGACTGCCACTGGTACAAAAGGCAAGAAGTCAAGCACTCCTCCAAACTAAAAAAAAAAATACGAGCCCTGTTGCTTCTAGGTGATGACTACTTCTTCAAGTCCTGAGGAAGAGATTTTCACCTTGAAACACTTGGGGCTCGTGTTTTGTGGCGTTCGGCTACACCTCTGCATTTAGTCTAATTTACCGAATAAATTCTACATTACTGGCACATATACTAAGTCTAGAAGAGTGCTTTAACTTCTTGCCCTTTGTTCATAGACCCCATTTCAAGTACCCTGTCATGGGACTGGCGCATCCAGCTTTGTTGTTTTCTTGTGACTACCACTGATATGTATTTCTCCAGAGTGTATCCAGTCCCCCAGCTGCCTCGTAGCTTAGATCCTGCTTCACCCAGTCTCAGCGTACTATTCTCTTAAGATCGACCAAGGCAGCAAGCTGGATAGTACACAAACTCCAAAAAGATTTCAGCAGTCAGGCCTTCTTCTTCTCAAGCCTGGCGTACTGGAATAGCCTACGACAGCCCCACCTTGATGTGCCCTGACCTTCCCCACTTTCCAAAGGCTGTTTACTGCCTGTGCACCTAAAGATCTGTGTGGATGCCCTCCTACGTGAACCCCCCCCCCCCCCATGCTTATCAATCAAATATTTATTTATTTGTATAGACTACTAGGACCTGCCTTACCCTCAACTCTCCAAGTGCCTGTGTATATAAAGGGGCAACATCAGCACCTGCAGCTCTCATTCCCTAATCTACTGCATAAGAAATTGCTCTCAAATGTTGCAGCTAACTTTGTTGCCCAGTTAGCAACTTACTCCACATTGGTGTGTATTTTAATTAACACTTGTATATTGTGCTGCACTATAGACTAAGCACGTTTTGTTCCCTGTTGTACCAATGGACCGCCACAAAAATGAGATATTGCAAGGCCGCCAAATGGCACGGGGTCATAATGCCGAACACAAAAACAGCACATCAGTAAATGCCACAGACAAAACAACATGCGCCAAAGTAAGGTGGGGAAAAAACGACCGCAACACAAACAGTGCACCTCATTACAAGTAATGGGACTTCCTTTGTTTTTGAGGGGATTCATCTCCCCCGCACCTCCCGATGTGGGGGGCTTCACCCTGGACTTTACATAACAAACTCCGAGGGTGTGTGGACTTGGGGGGATGAGGAGAAACTCGAGGAGGGGAAACATTAAATTAAAAAAATATAACACGGGGGTCAAACCATGGTCCCAGGTCTCCAACCCTGCCGTTTGCTGGTGCCTTAATCACTCCACAACAGGAGTGGATCGACCAGGCACCACACACAGCAACTTGATCACTTGCATATGTCAGTATGGAGTGACGGGGTATTGGTAATTCACTGCCGCTGTTATACCCCTGTCGTTCTGAATGTTTCTGCGCTTTACACAGCACAGTTATTGCTGCACTGCTGTTGTAGTGCTATATTGACCCGGTATCCACCAGGCACCTGAGTTTGGGAGTGGAATCGGGTCACTGCATTGGGAGACAGCTGCCAAGAGGCAGTGCACCTTGGCAGGGAACGGTTAGTGGCAGGTTCCGGCGCTGTAGCAAACCCTGTGGGTGGGGACAGGGTGCATTCTTTTGTCACAGGGCTATGCTGTGTATGCCGAGGCCAATATAAGCAGTGCCATGGGAAGGGGAAGGTAGTTTTGGGAGAAAATCCTGGCTGCTGTCCACATAATTGCCATGGCCTGGGCAGGGTATTTTATTTATTTATTTGCTTTTGTTTACCAGGTAAGCACGCTAGACAGCCAAGTGCCTATTTTCAGGAACGACCCGGGAGGTTTCAAGGTACAGACGAAAACAGATTGGCAGTAGACATCATATCACATGTAAAACAGTCTGGTACAGGTCTTTGACAGCAGTCAATATACAGAACATCACAAATGCATATTAGTGGGCTGGAGCCCAATAAGCTCAGGGATAGTATAGAATATTCACTTAATATGTACAGATAGGCAAAAAGGGAACACATTTCCAGACAATACAGCTGATAGCAGCAGGCTAGCCAACAGATTGGGCACATTCAGTACCAGGAGGCTCATCTTCTCAAACAGTAATGGCTGGGTTAGAATAGCCTCAGCCAGTCAGGTTGGGCTGGGGAAGGCCCTTAAGTGCAGAAACAGTTGGATGCCAATTTGAGGAAGCCCCATAGGGAGGATTTGAAACAGGAGTGGGAGGGGGAGGAGCGAGTGTTTACAGGGAGGGAGTTCCACAGTCTGGGCGCAAAGACAGCGAAGGCCCGATCACCCATTTGAGTACGGGTTTTGGGAACCTGGAGGACATGAGAGTCTGAGGATCTTAAGTGGTAGGAGGGGGTAGCAGGTTTGAGGGACAGAGCGAGTACAGGAGGAGTGGCAGTTCTGATGATGTTATCGATGAAGCAGCCGAGGACAAAGGTGCAATGTTTTTCAGGGGGTAGCCACTCGAGCCTGGTGTACAACTCACAGTGGTGCATGAGGCGAGGAACTGAGACCGCAAAGCGACACACATTGTTGTAGGTGGTGTCCCATTTTACGAGACTGGTTTTTGGAATGGGGGCAAAGGAGACAAGCTCATAGCAGAGCAAGGGGAGGAGGACCCCCTTGGCGAGGGCGAGTCGTGCAGCCGGGGTTAGATAGCTTTTTGCTCTGTATGCCAGGCCCATCTTGCAGTTTGTAGCCTTGCAAACGTTGCGAATGTGCAGGGATAGGTCAAGTTTCGGGTCAAGGGTTACCCCAAGGTACTTGACGGAGTCCACAACCTGAAGGGGGGAACCATCAGCTCCTGAGATTTGTAGTGGAGTGGGGCAGGTTTTTGTTTTGGCCAGAGAGCCGAAGAGCATGGCCTGAGTTTTTTGTAGGTTGATGGCCAGCTTGCAGCCGTTTAGCCAGGTTTGGATTTGAATGAAGTCTGAGTTCAGCCTGGTTTTGATTTCTTTGATGTCCTGGGAGCTGGTGAAGATGACGAGGTCATCTGCATACAGGGTGGGTAGACTGGGACTGAGGGCAGCTCATCTGTGTAAAGGGAAAACAGGAGGGGCCCAAGAACAGATCCCTGGGGACACTGCTGTTCACAGGAGAGGGATCAGAGAGGGCTTGGCTGAAAATAGTATATTGTTGTCTCCCGGAGAGGTAGTTTGTGAACCAGGCATGAGCTGGGGGGGCGAGGCCAAGGGACCAGAGTGTGGAGCACAGTTGTGAGTGGTCGACCAAGTCAAATGCTTTTGACAGGTCCACAAAGATGGCACCGGTTAGCTTGCCTTGGTCTGTGGTGGATCTGATCTCTAAGGTGACCCCAGTAAGGGCAGTGGTAGTGCTGTGCCCTTTTTGGAATCTGTGTTATGCTGGGGTGAGTAGGTCATAGCTTTGTAGGTTGTGGGTGGGCTGTGAGGCAACCACCTTCTCAAGTAGTTTACTAACCGCAGACAGGATTGCAATGGGGCGGTAGTTTTTGAGGGTTTTGGGGTTCCCTTGTTTGAAGACCGGGACAACTCTGGCCACTTTCCACACATCCGGGATGGATCCTGAGGTTAGGGAGGTGTTAAAGATGTGGGCAATAGGCTGTGCCAGGGGAGAGGCCACCAGACAGAGCAATTTGGGCTCTAGGTTATCATGCCCAGCTCCAGTGTGAGGGGAGAGACCCACAAGGAGTTTCTGAGTCTCAGTGACAGAGACGACCTTTAGGTAGGAAGGAGGTCAAGCGATTTTACCACTGAGCGAGGGACCATGGGCCCTTGGGTCAGGAGGCTGGGAGGGGTGAGCTGGTTGGTCAGAGAACATGGAGTTAAATGCATTGGCAATTGTATGGGGGTTGTTACAGCTAACCTCACCAATTTGCATGTCCGTGACCTGTACTCTGGCAGAGCCTCCAACAGCGTTCTTGATGTTTTGCCAGAAACTCCTCGGGTTCCTGGCCAAGGATAACAAGGCAGATCTGCAGTATTCACTCTTTGCAGAGCGAATGGTGCTTTTGCATTTGTTTCTCAGCTGCCTATATTCGTGGAAGTCAGAACTTGTGAGGGAAGTTTTGTACTTGACCCAGCATTTGTCCCTCTGCTTCATGAGGGAAAATAGTCCGCTATGAAGCCATTTTGTGACAGTGCCCCTCACCCTCCTCTTTGTAAGGGGAGCATATTTGTTTTGCAGAGGAGTAAATACAGCAATAAAGTTGTCAAGGGCTACAGAGGGGTCGCTTGTGGCAGTGACCCTGGACCAGTCTGTTTGGTAGAGGTCGGTAAGGTAGTCATCAAAATCCCTGTCTACATAGTATATTCCCATCTGCAGGATATAGCCCCATGTACAGGGCATGTTTAAGCAATAAGGCATTGCGGGGTGTGTTATGGTGGGGTAACTGCCTGCCTTGGGTGCGTTGAAGCACAAGGCAAAACTGAATACCTCCGTCACCTGAGAAGATCAGTTAGTTCTCCATAAGGCACCCCCGGCGAGCCTTATTGCGAATATGAAATGGGTCCTTTTTAGTAAATTGGATGTATTTTTGTTTTAAACATATTTTTGTTAAGCCACTTTCAGCTGGGCTGTTGTGCTGTGATAACAGCCTGGCAGAAAGTACCTCTTGGCCAATCAGGAACCAGCATTCTTTCTACCCGTTTCATAACCATAAATGACTACCACAGCAGGGGCCGAGGACAAAAAAACGATATAGGAAAAAAAAGAAATAATTAGGTATTGTATTTTTTGGGATCCTCCCGCTATCTGTTTCATGCCAATTTCAAATAAATGACTTTTTTGTTACCTATGAGCCCAGGAGGTATCCTATAACTTTCTCACGTTTTCATGTATATTTCCCAGCTGACGTTTTTATGTACACAGTGCCTTTTTGCACATGCATGTTATGGGACACCTCCTAAGTTTGGGGGTGTTAAGAATGAAAAAAAGAAAAGTGTGCATATGATCTAATGCTTAAGTAGCAAAGGATGCAACTGACACTGGGAACTTTGCAAACTCTGAATTCATTTATTTATGGTGTTCAGCTTTAATTGATGCCAACTTGGAGTGCCTTGTACATATTAACTGCAAGTGTATATGTTAATGGTGTCTACCAGGGTTCCTCTTTTTTGTCCCCCATCCTTATGCTCAGAAACTTTGATGTGCGGCCAGCCTTAGCAGTGGTAAAGGGTGGTGGGAGTGGATCCACCTCCAAGATACCATCCAGCGTCTCATTATTTTAGCTATGGGACCAGGGTGAGTCAGTTCTGGTCACCACAGTACAGGAAGAACATTGGAGAGCAATGCCAAGCTGATTTTAGACATAGGGGACAATAAGCTATAAGAGGAGAGTAGACATACTTAAATTATTCAGTCTCAAGAAGATAAGAGAAGGCTAAGAAGGGCACATAGTAGTGGTGCTCCGATAGAGCATTTGAGGAGCTGACTGTCCTCTAATGGACACTGCTTGCATTCATCTCTGGATCTAAAACTTGTCAGATCAAATTCAGATTTCAGTTCCCAGGTCAGATTTCGGATCCAGGGTTGGATTCTTTGGATCCGAGGTTAAGCTTAAATCTAAAGAAAATACCTTTTTCATACTATAAAGTTTAAGCAAGTATCATACCAAGATAATCTGAAACACTAGTGCAATGAATTGCAAGTTCTCATAGTAAAAAGGAAATGGTCATGCTATTTATAAGTATGCTAAAGAAATAGTATAAACTGTCATTTATTATGCTGAATAGTGCTTACTCGTTTACATTGCTTATTGCTGAAATTTTTCCTTTGTTTTATATGATTTTCTTGATTTTCTAAAATCTGTTTTGTTTACATTACAGTTTGTTTACCTTACTTTTATTATGCTTGATATTTATGCTAGTTATGAATATTTAGGACTTGTACATATGTGAATAAAATATATTTATCTCTTATATAATCCAAAGTGTGGCAACAGTGTTTTTCACCATCATTTTGAATATGGAAAGCATAGAATAATATCACATGTAAATATTTATTATTTTGGTAATTTATTAAATAGTTTTTGGATAAGGCCCGAGGTGAATCCAAGTGCATCATTATAAAACGCGATATTATAAACCTTTGTTCCGACATCTTTGTTAGATCCACAGTTCGGATCCATGTATCCAGCCAGGAGATCCAACTGATCTGAGAATTATAATCAGATCAGTGGATGGGATCCGAGGTTGTCATATCTGTTGTCTGATGTCATCACTATTAGATGACATCCGAGATCTGACATTTTGCCCTCTATTTTTTACGATATTTTAAGTGAGGCTTTAAATAAGCATGCACCCTTGGTTAAGGTGCGGGTCAGGAGCAGTACCTGCCGTTGGTTCTTGCCTGAGCTTCTCTGTTAGAAAGGGATACTTTATGGAAAAAAGCCCTTAGAAGCAAGAACGACTCAGATTGGTGTCTTTTTAAGAGAGCACATAACAAGTGCACCAAGTTGGTCAGAGCAGCCAAGGCTGCCTACTATCATTTGGAGCTAGCCTCTGCCTCAAAAAATCCTTCAAAGCTCTGGAAAACATTAAAAGACATGTCTGGACACACATCTGGTAATTCCATTCCAGCAAAAATTAAGTCCGGTGGCAGCGTTATTTCTAACCAATCGAAGATATTGGAAGCCCTCAATAACCATTTTGCAATGTCAGGGCTAGCATTTGATACTTCCCCTGCCAATGACCTCCGCACAGCTCAGGGCCCACCAACCCATGAGTACCCCCCCCTACCGAGGAGGCCTTCTCCCTCCTGCCTGACTCTCTAAAAGAGGTGGAAGACCTACTGCTGCAACTGGACACCGGAAAGGGGGCAGGCTCCAACTTCATAGAGCCATACTATCTGAAATGCGCCTACCATGTGCTTGCAGTGCCAGTCACCCACCTATTCAACATGTCACTCTCCCAGGGTAGCCTCCCCCCTCAATGGAAAATAGCCCATGTCATTCCTCTATTAAAAGCAGGTGATTCCTGCAATCTAAATAGTTACAGACCGATCTCCCTCCTCCCCATCCTGTCTAAATTACTAGAAAAAATAGTGTGTGGCCAGCTAGGGGTATACTTAGAATCCAGAAGCCTATTAAACCCGGTTCAGTCTGGATTCAGTGCAAAGCACAGCACCATACCAGCCCTAGCTAAAGTGACCAATGATTGGCTCCTAGACCTTGACAACAAGAAGCATGTCTGTGCCATTTTCTTGGATTTTAATAAGGCATTTGACACAGTCAATCACAGCCTGCTTCTTTCCTCCCCAAGCACCTTAGGCCTGGACCATAAATCTGTGTGCTGGTTTGCAGACTACCTCAGAGAACGGAAACAGCAGGTTAAAGTTGAAGGTGATCTTTCTCCATTAAACCCTATGCTGAGGGGCATGCCCCAGGGCTCTATCCTTGGTCCCCTCCTCTTTGCAGTCTACATTAACAACATCAATGACCCCATCAAAAAGCCAACATCCACTTATTAGCGGATGACACTGTACTGTACTCTGAGTCGTCCCGCGGAAGCAGCCTGTGAAGACCTCAAGCTGAATTTAACCTTGAAAATACCAGCTCATAAACAAAAGCTTTTGCTCAATGCGAAAAGACAAAAGCCATGCTCTTCTTCCCTCCTTGCATGTAGCAATTCCTGCTTGAGAAGCTATCCCAAATTACCACTGTTCTTGGAGAAACACTGGAGTATGTAGCTAAATTCAAATATCTAGGAGTTTGGCTCGATCATAAACTTTCCTTCGCCTACCATCTCGAAGAACTACAAAAGAAACTAAGGCAAAGATTAGGACTGTTCTACAGAATTAACCACCTGCTCACAAAGGAGGCCAAGATTCAACTGGTTCAAGCTACCTTCCTATCTTTAATAGATTATGTGAACCTGCTCTACAGCCACTGCACTGCCTCTGCACTAGCTAAGTTGGACACCCTCTACCACAGAGCTATCAGGTTCATTACTGGCCTTTCACTTTCCACACACCACTGCTCCCTGTACTCATCAATAGGTTGGACTTCCCTTCACTATAGAAGGACTAGAAACGCCGCCCTATGGGCCTTTAGAGCGGTGACCAACAAGCTCCCCTCATATGTCTCAGATTGTATTCCCCGGAGTGTGTTAGGCACCTACGCTGTAAGGAGCTATTCCCTAATTGCGCTCCAAGTTCCAAGAGTCAACACTCATTTCGGCAAAGCTGCTGTAAGCTTCTCTTTACCCACATTGTGGAGACAGTTTTACAAAGGAACTTGAAGCTGAGCTGCCCTGTTAACTGAATATCTTCAAGGTGCTCTCTGATCGCTACATAGAAGCACCTTGCAAATGTTTTGCTCACCGCTAGCCCACTAATTCCGCAACTCCCCCTTTCCATCCTGATGCTCGCCATGTTTCTACCCCTGGCTCTCACTCTTTCCGTTAACGCTTCCTGCTGCACCCACCCTTCCCTGTCCACTCCAGCCTGGCTAAAGTCCCACCCCATCCATAGTAGTGTCCCAATTACCTACCCCTCCTCCGTCATTATCATAATAAACAAGTACACGACTGCCATCGTCACTTTCTGTGGTTTTAGCCCAATTTTTCCCTCAGTCAGTAATATATCCCTCCTCTTCTTTACCTCTCTAACCTGCTACCCCATACACTGCCTCTTTCCCATATATGTGTAGTTGCCGGCTGCCTCACTCAAAAGATCTCTGCTTATAATCCCTGTATGCCTATGGTTGATTGTACATCTACTGACTTCTTCAATTGTAAAATAATGCTGTTTTTTTATTGATTTCAACCTTGTACTGTACTGTATACCTGCTTCTGTACTGTACTGTATTTTGATGTATTCATGACCAGGTCCACCTTGCAAATCAGCCTTGCTCAGTGGTGCCCGCCTGGATAAATAAAGATTTTGATTGATTGATTGATTGATCTGATGTCATCCGACCTGGTCTGATATTATGTGAGCACAACTAGCATATGATCACTGGGTTCCAAACACTCAAGAAGAGAGCAGAATTAGAGGACACATACTCAAACTGGGGGAAGGGGGTTAGGATAAGGTGAAACATAAGAAAAAATTACTTTGTACAGAGATTGGTTAACATTTGGAATACCCTACCAGACGAGGTAATGGAAACTAGTGCTGTTCAGGTATTCAAAGGAGGACTGGACTCATTTCTGAGGGCAAATGGCACAGAGGGTTATACAGCATGAGTAGGGGTAGCATTCTGGCTGATAAACTTAAGAGGTGTGTCCATACTGTAATGGGGTTTATAGTGCACCCTAAGTCCCCTCCATCACCACAGTACTGTGTCACTATGTCACACTGTATCCCTCCCTCACCAGTGCATAAATGCATCGCCTTCATGGCACGCCAGTCCTCTACCAACTCAAGAAACAACAGACCTGATGTCACTCCCATCCACTTTAGCCCACACTGCTGAAAAAAAATGGAAAGAAGTGAGACCCCACTGAAAATGAGATGTTGCATCTCCCTAGGGCTACCCTGGGTAAATATTCAGCAACATTTCTCTATCAAATTATAACCCAAAAATGCCCATCCTGGGGTAATTTTGAAAATTGTGTCACTGCACCTTTGTGCCTTCTAACATGAGGCAACCTTTTCTCTCTTGCCCCTTTATAACTATGGTTAAGAGATTTATTGTATATTCTATCAAGTTAAATTATTCACCTTTATTACTGCTGTATTCATAAGTGTTTGCCATCCTGACCTGTAAGCACTGGCTTCCTGAACACACCACTCAGTCATATTGTGATAAAAACATAGAAACTGATACAGCAGATAAAGGCCCAGTGGCCCATCCAGTCTGCCCACCCTGCCTAACTACACTGCTTAGGCCCTCATGACCATCCCTCCCCTTTGCCGTTGCGCCCTCTTACTAAGGCCACATGCTTTTCCCACCCCATCCTGAAATGGCCTACTGATTTGCCCTGGCAACTTCCTCAGGTGGTCTGTACTATTTGTCCACCATTCGTTCAGTGAAAAAGTGCTTGCGGACATCCTTCCTGAATCTTCCTCTGGCCAGTTTAATTGAATTTCCCCTCGTACTGTACCTGTGTTGGTGCTCAAGGTGAATAGGGAAAAAAAAGGCATATCAAGATGGAGTGTAACATTGCAATACGGTATTTTGGAGACAAGGTTAACCACTTTGTTCCCAAGGACCCCCTATATGTAAGCAATAATATATGACAGGGTATATGTTAAAGCATTTGTGATGCACATCCAAGGATTTTGTGAGGCACGAGGCTGAAGGCAAAGTGTCCTCAGAAATCTAGAAAGTGCATCACAAATGCTTGAATACACACCTTAAAGTGCATTATTGTACTTATAAAATGGATTTGATGTACACAGGTGCTAAATTTTCAGCATGTCCCCGGGACTAAGTCCTGCTCTGCAGTGGCTGCTGCAGACAGAAATCTCTGCAGCTGCAGAGTTACATATTTTCAGCTGGCTGAACTGCATGGGATGTTATGCCAGGTCCCACCAAATATAACTTTTCCCCACAGCTGTGCCGAAAAATCAGCCACAAGCTGTAAATCGAGGAGCCAATTCTAAACTGGCTTCTCCTTTGAAAATACCATGGCTGCAGGAAAAACTGTGGCTCCGCAAGTGGCAGCCCACTTGAGCCAGGTGTTTCCTGTAGCTGCAGGATTTCCATGGGCTCTGAAAATCCGTCCCAGGGTTTTTAGGCATATAAAGGAGACTAGAGACCTGAACGTGCATTAACTGAGTTGACGCATAGCCAGGCAACATGTCTCAACCAGTGAGGTTCCCGCATTTGTTCATGCCATTTTACAAAATCAAATATTGCATCTCATGGGGCCATCCTATTAGCTGTATGATGCAAATTTCTTTCTTTTTTTTTTGTAATTTCTTTTTCTGCCCTGCAGCCTGGCACTGTCACCTGACCTAACCCACTGAGCCCCACAGTCCTGGAGGAGGACCCCCCAAGGATCCTTGGCTTACCCCGGCATGGATGAAGTGGGAGGGGCCCCTCGGCTTAGACCCCCGCAGCCATATCCTTTCCCTCGTCGGGGTCCATCCTCAGGCCGCAGAGCCAGCGGGCAGAGGTCAGTGCTCCAGCCTCTTTGTCGGTGTTGTGCCGGGCCGGCATTTTTCTTGTACACCCCCCGAAGACGTGATGTGCGCTAACACCAAGGCAAAAACCGGCATTCATCACACGCCACCCCCTGCATATGGCACGGGCATGCAGATCCTCCAGCCACTGCTAGAGGCCGGTCATGCACCGAGCCACGGCTCCCCCCATCACCTGGAGGAGACAAGTGGTCCTGGAATGCTCAGGCTTCCTCCCCTCGGCCGGTTGTATGATGCAAATTTCAAGCAAATAAACAGCGACCCATACACAAATAATTTTTGTTTCAAAATAGTGATTTTCAGGCAGAAAGTGAGAGCCCAGAAACTGACTACATGTGTGTGACAGCAGTTCTCAACATGGAGCCGAGAATTTTGCTACAGTCTTTTGAAGCGGTAGTCAAGCTATCAGCATAGTTTATTGCTGCTTCTAGTATCCATGTGCAAACCATTTTGTAGCACCATGTATAAATCAAGTTTAGTGCTGTGGCATCCCACAAGAAAGTGAGATGTCTGTGAATGGTGCCCACAGATTAGGTGGCCATGGCAGGCTCTCAATCAATAGGTGTGCACATTTGCAGGAGGTGTGATTTCCACAGCCTATAAAGATTAGTCATATACCTCCTCCCACTCACCTTTTGTTCCACTGTACTGTACGTTAACCCATTACTTTCAGTAATTCTGTATGGAGTCCAAGCCATCTATTGCTTAACCTGATACAAAATGGCTGCTCATGTGAAAATGAGTTAATACTGCTGTCAAGACCACTCTTACGGTTCTAACAGTGGTCTCACATGCACTCTTCAGTGCTATCAAGAATTATGGTATTTGTCAACATCTGATGTCATCAGTTATGGTGTTTTGAACATTCAACCCCACCAAGATGGTATTTTCAACATCTAATACCATACAGGAATAAGTCTGTCTCCAGCAACTTAAGGTTACAGAACCTCTGGAGAAAGACAACATATTGTAGGATCATGTGTCATCTACCATGCCTCAAAATCACAATGCGACAAATTGTTCAGTAAAAAAACTACAAAAGGTGTGCTCTGAGTACGTTGGCTCTTCTTATCCTGGTCTTCTGGTTAAACTTTTGGCAGTGCGGGCAGGCGTCGGGCTGATGTTCGGGGCCTAGGCAAATGAGACAGGCCACGTGGCCGTCCTTTGCCGGGATCTGCTTACCGCATGCGCACTTAGATTTTTGTCACGGAGGAGAAGGCGACAACATAAACTGTAATCAGAGATTTTTTAGGAGAAAAAAACAATATTTTCGATGAACTTATCTTCAGAGTGGTCGACTGCAAAGAAGGCGTATGAAAAGCCGAACTACGTGGGTCGACGGCGGGAAAAGAACTGAGGTGGCACCAGGGGACCGCCCCTTTATACCACATCTGACGTCAGGGGCAGTCCCCCGCTATAGACTGCTAGCTACAAGTTTTCTGTGGGATCCTAACGCCTGGCAGCATTAGTCCTAATGGTATATTACCTGCTGCAAGAGCTCCACCTCAGAGTTAGATCATACCTTTACAGCACGTCACAATCCAGGAGAAGCAAAAGACTGTCGGCTATTTAATATTTTCTAATGAGAGTTCACTTTTACAAATGTATTTGAAGGAGACTGTTGCTTAATTACTTGCTAATTGCTTATATACCATCTCTCCCCCAGCCTGTGTTGCTTAAAATAAATCCTATTGAATGGTATAAATAGTATAAGTTTCTTGTCATCTGCTTGTCCTGTGAAACTCATGGCATTACAGGATTTATGAGCGGTCTACTACACTGGGATTAATATTTGCTCTTGGGCTAGTATAAAGTACATCAGGTTGCTTCCCACACATTTGGCTTCCAAGTTTGGGTTTGGGGTAACTAAAATTGGATCACAACACTCACATTATTGTGAAGATGAGCGGTTCTGATACCCTAAGGATGTAAGTGAGACAACTGAGCTGCAAAAGTGGTTTCTGTGGCAGTATTACTATATTGTTGATAGAGACTGATCAATAATACATTAAAATTAAAAAAACTACCTCCAAAGTGCCTGTTTCCAGGGCAGCTGCATGCAAGACACTTTTTACAGAATAAGTGTATCTCGTGCACAGAAGGGAGCTCTCCGATTGGTCAGGAGTGCTCCCTCGATTTATAATCATGTTTAAAGGTGATAGGGAACTATTTTAAATATCTGCAGCAATGCATGTTAGTGGGGACAATTTTGACTGATACTTTTTTTATTCCATTTAGATTGCTCCATATTTTCAGTCTTGTATGAGACCCTTTTCCGCCAATATGAGTCTGCTTTAGCACTTTTTTTTACATTTGATAAATAAAAGTAGTACTTTTAATATGGCTCTGAAGATGTTTGCTTCAGATTTAAATGAACTGCAATACGTAGCATGTAGCAGCCAGTGCTCCCTGACCTTATGGGACACTAGGTAAGTAAAAACAGCTAAGAGTAATGATGAAAAGCTGGTCTAAGACATTGTTAAATGGACACTCCTTTAATTTATGTGTAATGTGAAAAACAGTGCTAAAGCAGATTCCAAATGGGGAAAGGGGGTATTTTTTTATACAAGGCAAGAGGTAAGGAGCAATCTAAAATGTAATAAAGTATATATTTTTATCATAATGTGCAGTGCAGCTACACTCTTTGGTATCTCCCATGCAGTGTCAGCCACATTCTGGCAGGTTTATAATGTGTGTTTTTTTTTTTTTTGTTTTTTTTTTTTCAATTCAGAAAATCATTTTATAACTTTTTAAAGACTTCTTTTCACAGCTTTCACTAGTTTTAATTTCTGCTCCACTGTTTCCTGGACACTCTTTGATGCCAGCTCCCACAGCTACGCACTGAGTAGTTAACACTGTGGAACAGCATAAAGTGACGCAACTGAATGTCTTTGAAATCTAGAAACAGACAGCGTAAAAACAATTGTTAGAAGCAAATAAAGTATTTAAATTCCTTTTTGGATAAACATGCCAAAGCAGATTGGAAGATTCATTTGGACTAAAAGACAGAAATAGAGATCATTCAAATATACAAATATTTTAAATGCTTTCTTTAAAATAAAGATGTGTATCATACCTCAAGACCACTGATTCCCAATGCTACAGCTCCAAGGATACTAGAATTGCGTTTCAGGAAGTCTATAAGCATTGCAAAGCAGCCCTGGATAGTGAGAAAGAAAGTTAGTCATTGCAGGGTACTATAGGACATTAAAGGAAATATCCAAGATAAGGTATTGGGCTTCATAGCCCAGTACCTTATGGCAGTGTAAATTTCATAACCTTAAGCACTCTTAGAGGAAAATTAATGCCACCTCTCAACTAATTGCCCTATTAGTAGAGTGGTGGCTTCAATTTTCCTGTAAGAGTGATTAAAATTACAAAAAATGGCATTTAAAAAAGGTCCCCATAGACTTCTATGGGGCTCATCCCCGTCTCTCCCTGCTCATACGACACTAAACCTCTGAGCGTGGGGGCGGAGCAGGCACACCAGGAAGTTGGAAGTGACTGGCTGGCCGTGGGTTCGGTACCAGTTATGATCCCTTCCCATTCTAAAAGGATGGTGTTTTAAATTAAACTTTTAGCATCAGTCAGCTCATGCTGCCATAAGGTATTGGGATATGAAGCCCAAAACTTTATGGCAATAAGTCGGAACTTAACTTTAAAGTGAGTAACACACTACCAAAATGGAGCAATTCTATGGTGGGTGCTATTAGAGGGTCTGAAGCCACTATATATTTCTGCTGGGGCCTGATGGGATTCACCCCAGAATTCTAAAAGAACTAAGGGAAGAACTAGTAACACCATTGACTACCCTTTTTAATAAATCATGGGAGGATGGTGTGGTACCTGAGAACTGGAGGAGGGCAGATGTGATTCCCCTTCACAAAAGTGGGGGCAAGACAGAGGCAGGAAACTACAGACCTGTCAGTTTGACATCAGTGGTAGGGAAAATGATGGAACCACTTGTGAAGGAAAGAATTGTTGAGTACCTAGAGGCCAGTGGGGCACAGGACCCAAGGCAGCATGGATTCACAGTGGGAATGTAATCTCAGACAAATCCAATTGATTTCTTTGACTGGGTGACCAAAGTAGTAGACCAGGGAAGGGCTGTGGACATGGACTACCTAGACTTTAGCAAGGCATTTGACACAGTCCTGCACAAAAGATTAATAAATTAGCCAGCCTGGGAGTGGGTCCCAGGGTGGTAACCTGGGTAAAACACTGGTTGGACAACAGGACATAGCGGGTAATGGTAAATGGAGTCCACAGTGAAGAAAAGAGGGTTACTAGTGGGGTACCGCAGGGTTCAGTACTGGGACCAGTCCTTTTTAATGTCTTTATAAGTGACATTGCAGAGGGACTGGAAGGGAAAGTATGTCTTTTTGCAGATGACACAAAGATCTGCAACAGGGTTGATACACAGGGTGGGGTGGAAAGGATGAAAAGGAACTTGGCAAGGTTGGAGGAATGGTCAAATGTATGGCAGCTTAGATTCAATGCAAAGTAATGCACCTGGGAAACAAAAAACATGGGGAAGAGTACACAATGGTGGATGAGATACTGACAAAAATGGAAAGGGACCTGGGGGTAGTCATATCAGATGACCTAAAGGTGGGCCAGCAATGTGAGAAGGCAGTAAGGAAGGCTGGGGGGATACTGGGATGCATAGGGAGAGGCATCACCAGTGGAAAACAGGAAGTTGTTGGCCCTCTGTACAGACAGTTGGTAAGACCACATCTGGAGTACTGTGTACAGTTCTGGAGACCCCATCTCCACAAAGACAGGGTGGAGGCTGTCCAGAGGAGGGCAACCAAAATGATGCAGGGTCAGCATCAGAAGACATATGAAGAAACACTAAAGGAACTAAAGATGTATAGCCTCGAGGAAAGGAGGGAGAGGGGGGACATGATAGAAACTTTCAAATACCTCAAAGGAATCAACAAAGTCCAAGAGGGTAGCATCTTTCAGAAAAAGAGATGTGCAAAAACAAGGGGGCACAATTTGAAGATAGAGGGGACGGCTCAGAGGTAATGTGAGGTATTTCTTCACAGAGAGGGTTGCAGATACATGGAACAGCCTTCCTGAGGAGGTCGTAGAGTCAAAAACAGTGGGGGAATTCAAGAATGCATGGGACAGACATAAGGCAATTCTAGTGGGGGGGTAGGAGGAAGTAGGCTGTTGGTTAACTAGGATCTGTAGCCTATCCGTTAGGTAGGGAAATGGGCAGACTAGGTGGGCCAAGCGGTCCTTATCTGCCGTCAAATTCTATGTTGCTCTTTTTATTACAGTATCCCACTCTAGGGGATGCTTGGTTCCATTGGTAGCATCATGTTACCATACTGATGGCCCAGTCCCTGTGGTGGGCCAAAATAGCATCTCTTCTTCGGAGGGGGACACTGTGGATGGGTGAGATTGCAACACATCACCACGTGATGGCATGCATCACACTGCCATGCAAACAACCAGAGTTCGGGAGCGGACTCCAGTTGCCACGTCGGGAGGCAGGCCAGGCTACAGGCAGCTATCAGAGAGCAACATGCCTCAGCCAGTGTGGGTTGGTGGCGGGTTTTGAGCCAGCTCTTTCTGCAAGTGCACGCTGTTACATTGAAGCAGATGAGCAAGGCTTATGCCAAGGGGAGGAGGGAGGCAACAAAGTAGAAGCCTCAAGGAGGAAATCCCCTGCTATGTGAATGACACCAAACTTGCCTGAACACTGTATATCACATCACTGATTAAAAGGGTATATCCCTGGGCAATGACAGGGGTAAGGATCAAAAAGCACTACAACTATGGCCATCTAAACAACAAGCTATAGTTTGCTCAGGCCTGTACCACATGGGTAACCATTCACAATAGGGGTGTGTTTCCTTTGAGGGGTTGAGATGACATCATATGGACCTCGAGAATGAAGCTTGAGAGATCTATGATCAGGATGGGAGAAATCCGTTTTTTTGTTGATGTGGTAGCCAAATCAATATGTTTAGTGCCTGTCTTTTTTATTTTATTTTTTTACTTTGTTTATTGCTCTCTGGACGGAGTATCTCTCAGAGGTGCCCACTCGACAATCACCTCTACTCCGCGCCTGAAGCCTCTCTCTTCCAGGACCCCCACCAGTACCTTCCAGATCTCCCCAGAGGAAGGCCCAGCTCAATGACTGCATGCCTTCTGATATTAGAGGGGTCGGTCTGGTGGTGAGCCAGGGAGACCAGTAGAGAGAGATGGCTTGGTGCTAGAGATGTGGGTGTTGTCCCTGGAGCCCTCATCACCTCCCCAATCCAGTGAGGGTTTTTCTCCTTTTTGTTCCAGGAGCACGGATGTGCAGTGACGTCCACCCGACATCCGTCATTGCTCCTCCCCCTCAGCGTGGCAACGCAAGTTCCTAGTGCCGCTCCCAGTCTCCACCGGGGGCTGCACAGGAGTGGTGCAAGTCCCAATCCCTCACCTGAGGAACGACAGCAGTCCTTCGGACGCTCAATCCCTTCCCTCCCCTCCCCTGCCGACAACCCGAGTCCATTTCTGAACCCGGGTCACTGGAATGGCACGATGTGCGGCATCCAGTGCCTCAACTCTCACCGGCAAAGGGCCAGAGTGCCCATTATTTATTTTTTTGTGGACTTTGTTTCAAACAACATGAGGTCTTGCTATATTCTGACATATGCAGTGATGTCCAACCTTTGAACTGCCCCGGAGATGAAAGAATTAACTTTCCATGCCAGGCATGGAGCGCTGAGCTCGAGCTCGGTTGAGACTCTGTCTGTTGCTGTTTGAACTCAAACTGTCAGATTCTTTACTCTGCCTCACTGAACAGTCGCTCCGGAGATTTCTCCTTTGCTTGGTTCAAGTTTGTTGGTTAAAGTGCCGTTTTCCTCTGTTTTTGACCAAATTTAATCCGTTAACCTGTTGGTTTAGTCTCTGTCTGTGGTATCGTGAGTACTAGATAGGTTTATTTTCTTGTTCTTCTGTGTGGAACTTGTAAACGTAGGATCGGTTCGGTTTGAACCGATCAGGTTTGTTCAAAAAAGTTTATTCTACTTTTTAGAGTATGGTAACCGGTCCTTATCGGTTCTAAAAAAGCATTTCATTACGTTTTTTTTTTCGACTCCGTAACTGCGGTCAGGAACGATAAAGTGTCTTGCCTGGCGGATTGCCAAAGGAGTAAGTTTTGTTAGGACTGGCCATGTCTGAAACCCAAAGAAAAACCTGGCCCACTGGGTTTCAACACTGTAGTGTGTGTGTGGGAAGCCTTTGCTAAGGCTGATCCCCACACCACCTGTGTTTATTGTCTGGGGTTTGACCACCTCGATTCAGACTGCCAGATTTGCAAGAATTTCGTGCAGCTACCTGGAAAAGAGAGTTGGTAGGCTCAGGAAAGGGAGGCCAAGAAGTCCGCTGACCCTGATGGCCAGCCCGTTCGGTTCCAACCGGCAGAAGGAGTGCCCCTGACCAGGGCGAAACTTCTTCGGGCAAAAGGAGAACCGACTCTGAGGAGTAGGTTCCGGCTAAAGGAAAAAGAAGGGATAAATCAGCTGGTGCGGATCCACAACTTCTTTCTCCGACCGCTGATGAAACAGCCAAAGCGATAAGGATTGTTCAATCGCTAACCCCGGTTCCGACCGAACCGGCACCATCAGGAAGGGGCTCGGTTCGGTCGGTTTCCACGGTTCCAGATTATAATTTAGAAGATTTTTATGAACCGGAGGAAGGAGAGTATGAGGATAGTGATGGTGATTACGAAAGTCTGGATGTGCCCATTGGCCCGGACATCTCCCCAGACAGACCTTCAGGGGTTTCTCCTCCTAGGCTTTCTGAGTCCCCTTCCCATTTTATGTTCTACAAAAAAGTGGCTGAAACTCTTCAGCTTCCTATGGAAGAAGCTGTAAACGATCAGGAGGAGCCTGACTATGTTGAGATGGTGGATATCCCAGAGTCCAGGAGGCTGTCTATTCCCCTTCATAAGTCCTTTGGGAAACGGACAATAAAAATTTTAAAGACTCCTAATTCTATACCTCCTGTGGACAAGAGAATGGACAACAGGTATACTCTCTCAGGCTCGGATACGGAGTTCCTTACCCAGCAATGCAGCCATGTTGGGGTAGTGTAGGCTGCTGCCTGTGATAAGGCAAATATACCCTTGGCTTCACACACCCCAGATAAGGACTCCAGGAGGATTGATGCCATGGCGAAGAAACAGTTCATGGCGGCATCATTGGGACTCAGGCAGGCTAATTATATGGCTTATACAGCTAGATATCAGAAATCTAGGTGGGACACTGTAATGGTTTTAGCTAAACAGGTCCCTGGCCAGCTTGCCAAGGAGCTGGAGCAGGTGGCTGTGGATGGTATTGAGGCATCCAAGGTGCAGTTCCATGCTGCAGTGGACTCCACTGATGTTTCATCTAGAGTCATGGCTACATCTGTGGCCCTTCATAGGATGGCTTGGCTCAGATGTACTAGCCTGTCTCAGGATACCCAGACTAAGGCCATGGATTTTCCTGTTGTGGGTAATTCTCTGTTTGGGGAGCAAACAGAGGACTATATGAAGAAAATGGATGAATACAGGACCACCTATAGGAGTGTTCAAGCCAAGGAAAGGCAAGCCACTCCCCAGAGGCAGCATTCCAGGGGCAGGCCTTTCTACCCAGCCTAGGCCTCCTCTTCTGCTTATGTTCATAGGGGGTTCTTCAGAGGGAGAGGCAGACGGGGTACAAGCAGACCTGCTTCCACCCCTCAGCCAAAAGCCCCTGCCAAACAGGCACCCTGATGGGTTTGCCAGGGCCGATTCTCCACCACCTGGGGGCAGGCTGGCTTACTTTGTCCAGGACTGGACGTCTTTAACATCAGACAAATGGGTCCTGGAAGTAGTAAGCCAGGGACTGGTTCTCAGCTTCAAAAAATTTCCAAAGATGAGAACCAGATCCTTTCCACCTGCAAGTCCTTCAGAGGCACTTGCCCTAGAGGCAGAGGTCTCTTACCTCTTGGCTCTGAGAGCCATAGAGAGGGTTCCACCCCTATACAAGGGAAAAGGATTGTACTCCAGGTACTTCCTAACCCCCAAAAAGACAGGAGAATGGCGGCCCATCCTGGATCTCAGATATTTAAACAAGCACCTTTTAAAGCCAAAGTTCAAAATGGTGACTCTGGGAATAATTCTACCCTCTCTAAGGCCAGGGGACTGGCTAGTTTCCCTGGACCTCAAGGATGCCTATTTCCATATTCTCATCAGAAGCTCCCAACGAAAGTACCTCAGGTTCGAGCTGCCCTCAGGCCATTATCAATTCAGAGCAACGCCCTTCGGCCTAACTTCTGCTCCAAGGGTAGGCCATTATCAATTCAGAGCAACGCCCTTCCGCCTAACTTCTGCTCCAAGGGTGTTCACAAAATGCCTGGCAGTAGTGGTTGCCTTCCTAAGGAGAAAAAAGATCTCCATCTTTCCATACCTGGACGACTGGCTCATAGTAGGCCAGTCTCCAGACCAAGTCAAGTCACACCTACGGATAACTCAGCAACTGCTCACTTCTCTAGGTTTCCTTCTGAATCTTTCAAAGTCAGTTCTAGAGCCTGTGCAGCTCCTCACCTTCATAGGGGCAGAGCTGGATACGGTAAAGGCAAGAGCCTTCCTTCCCCTGGACAGGGCAAGGACCCTTATCTCACTGGCCTCTTCATTTACCCTCCAGTTGTCTCGACCAGCAAGGCATTTTCTCCAGCTCCTGGGACACATGGCTGCCTCTACAGCAGTGGTTCAGGGAGCAAGATTTCAGATGAGGGACATTCAGTTCCACTTGAGAGCCATCTGGTCTCAGAAAAAGGATCCTCTGACCAAACTAATCCCAGTGACTTGAACCCTGATCCAGGCATTGCAGTGGTGGCAGGATCAGGACAATCTAAGACAGGGAGTTCCTTTTGTCACTCAGTCTCATTCTCTAATCCTTACTACAGATGCCTCCCTCTTGGGGTGGGGAGCCCACTTGGGGGACCTGGCCACCCAAGGGTTGTGGTCCTCTCAGGAGTCTGTGCTTCACATCAATCTATTAGAACTCAGAGCAGTGTTTCTAGCACTTCAAGCTTTTTCCAAGTCTGTTCAGAACAAAGTAGTTCAGATCAGGACAGACAATACCACCACAATGTGGTATATCAACAAGCAAGAGGGCACTCGGTCTAGAGCCTTGTGCACAGAGGCAATGAAGTTGTGGTCTTTGGCCTATTCCCTGAATGCCTCTCTTACAGCAGTGCACCTCCCAGGGAAGGACAATGTCCTGGTAGATGCTCTCGGCAGGATATCTCAGGGCCATCACGAATGGTCCCTGGATCCCCTGATTTTGAAGGTGATTCTTCTCCAGATGGGGCACCCCCACAGATAGATCTTTTTGCAGCCACAGACAATCACGAACTTCCTCTCTTTTGCTGCAGGCCCCCAGTGTTGGGCTCAGTCCCCCTGGACGCTCTAGTTCTCAATTGGGAAGGGAAGTTCCTGTATGCCTTTCCCCCTTCCCTCTCCTGTTCAAGGTGCTAGTCAAAATCAGGTCTCAACCCTGCAGGGTGATTCTGATTGCTCCAGACTGGGCCAGACAGCCCTGGTACCCTCTCTTGTTGTCCTTAGCAGTCCACCTTCCCCTGTCTCTTCCCAGGAATTACAACCTGTTAACATGTGCTCAGGGGAGGGTTTGGTATCCGAATCTCGAATCTCTCAATCTCAAGGCCTGGCTCTTGAAGAGTTAGAGTTTGCTGATTTACACCTCTCTCAAGGTCTTCTGGATATCTTAAGGCTTCTCAAAAGCCTTCCACCAGAAACACAATTCCAAGTGGAAAAGATTTACTATATGGTGCTCTGGGAAGCATATTTCTCCAGATTCTGCTGGCCTGCCCACAGTCCTTGACTATATGGTTCATCTCAATAGTTTGGGACTAAGACCAGCTACACTAAGAGTGCATCTGGCAGCTGTCTCTGCCTTCCTCTCAGCAGGCAAGCACTCTTCCCTTTCAGCTCATCCTGTATTTTCTAAATTTTTCAAGGGATTGCTGCATACCAATCCTCCCTTCAGTGACCCTGCCCCTGCTTGGGACCTTAATGCTTCATTGGCAAGCTTTTAAACTAGTCAAGGGGGGAGGCACTGATAAGCAGCAGGAAAATACCAGCCTCTCCCTACAAAACAGGGTACTAAATGAGAAAAAGACCGAGGTAGAAAAGTCAGTGGGGGATGCTGCAAAAGAAGGTAGCTTGGCAGAAGACACCAGGAGAAAGGACTGCTGTGTGACTGAACTTCTCTGCTGGGACTAAAGTAGATGAACTTTTGTATTTGGACCTTTAATTTAGGATAAAAAAACTAACATACAAAAAAAAAGTGTGTGTTTGGGTTAACTGAACTGAATGGGTATCTAAAGAGTTATCTAGGTGTAAATCTCAGGTGACTGAAAGGACTTAACTGCTGTGAGGTTTAAATTACTTGTAGAAAGATCTGGTAAGTAGGGGTAGGGTTAGCTAGAAGGAAGCTACATTTAAAGACTGCCTTAGAAAGTTTCAGCTAATAGCTTGGCTGAAGACACCAGGAGAAAGGACTGCTGTGTGACTGAACTTCTCTGCTGGGACTATATTGCCCTCTTTCCCTCCCCTCCACCGCCCCACCCAAAGCTAGTTCTATTTTTATAAGGCACAGGATTTGACTGACAACAGGAACTTCCTGTTTAGGGGCAGGAAGTGAGTGATCACAGAACCACCAAGGACCCACCATCCTAGAAGGGCAAGAGTAGCTCTCCGGCCCCCTCTAGCTGCTGGAGGTCTGCCTCTGAACAAGTAAGTGGTCTACTGAAAAATATAGGATATTCTTGTCTCAGAACAGGACAATCAGGAGCTTAAAGGGCACACAGGCAGAAAGTAAGGGAGAGAGAAAAAAAAACAGAGGAAAGAGTAAGGATTGCAAACAGTTAAGGGCCAGAAATAAGACATGATTGGAGTGGTGCAGTGGCTGTGGAGCAGCAGTCTTCCGGAGATGTTCTGGAGGATGCGGTGTTGTCCCATCTGCAGGCACCTCTCTGGGCTGAGGAGGAGTAGCTCATCTCCAGGCTGAGTTGGCCAGGATTTGTGGGACCTCCTCTTCCATCCAGGGACCACCAGTGCCACTGCCGTTGCCCTCAGAGGTTGCCAAGAAGAGGGCGGTTGGACCACAGTGGGCTCAGGAGGTGAGGTGGTGGAACAGGCGCATCCCTCAGTTGTACCTCTCCACAATTCCTATGCCATTCTGGCAAAGTGTGGTTCCTCTATGGAGGCACCCACAGTGGAGACCAGGAGGGTGGCAGAGAAGAAAACAACTCGGTGGGGGACTCCATTGTGGGAAGGTAGAACTGGGGAGGAAGGGAGGAAGGAGGTAGGTGCCTGCCTGGGCGCCATGGCTTGGAGGGACAGGAGGCGAATCCTCAGGATTGCCGGAGCAGCTGCACGGGAGGGAGCTGGATGTCATTGTCCACCTAGGGACAAATGACCTGGCTAAGAAAGGGATTAGAGAAGTGCAGGAAGAGTTTGTGGAATTGGGGAGGGGCCTTAGTCAAGTAGCACGCACGGTAACCTTCTCGGAGGTGCTACCCATCTATGGC
This sequence comes from Neoceratodus forsteri, assembly GCA_016271365.2. NCBI lineage: Eukaryota > Metazoa > Chordata > Ceratodontiformes > Ceratodontidae > Neoceratodus > Neoceratodus forsteri. The sequence goes on from JADMNL010000033.1 coordinate 85,268,990, forward strand.
ATGGGAGAGGCTAGGGTGTTCCGCACCATGGGATTCAATCAGTGGTTGAAAAACTGGTGTGGAGCTCAGGGATTTGGCTTCATTGGGGACTGGGGGTCCACCTGGAGTGATGCAAGCCTATACTGGCATGATGGGCTGCATCTGTCCGGGGGGAACCAGGATCCTAGGTGATAGGTTTAAATGCTTCATTGGCAAGCTTTTAAACTAGCCAAGGGGGGAGGCACTGGAAAGGAGCAGGAAAATCCTAGCGCCCCAAATAATCACGGTAGTAAGTGCAGCAAACACCAACATAGAGGTGTCGATAGGGAGAAGGGCAGGGGTAAATGGAGAAAGTGACAAAGGCAAGAAGGACAGGGATGGGGCAAAAGGGAGTAAGGCCATCAGGAAATGGAGGGTAATGAGTACCAGTGCCCGTAGTCTGGGCAACAAGCTCCCTGAGCTGATGGCCTTAATGGAAGAGGATGCTTGGATATCGTAGCAGTCACAGAAACATGGTACACAGAGAACCATGACTGGGATGTTAACATACCAGGGTACATAACCTACAGGAGAGAGGCAGGGGAGAAGAGGGGGAGGAGTAGCTCTCTATGTAAAGGAAGGGATAAGAGCAACTGAACAAAAGAGTAAACCGGGAGGAGAGGAGGCACTGTGGGTCATCTTGGAGACTGGAAAGGGCACGACAATCCGCACAGGGGTTGTGTACAGACCCCCATGTCGGGGGAGAAATGGACAAGGATATGATATAAGGCATTCTTAGAATGGCAGAGAAAGGGGAGATACTGTTGACGGGAGACCTGAATATGCCAGATGTTAACTGGAGCACATTTGCTGCAGCCACATCCAAGACAGGGCCATTCTTGATGCCCTACCGGTGGCAGGCATTAGACAGCTAGTTTCCGAACCCACTCGTGAGGAAGCAATCTTAGACCTCGTACTCTCAAACGGGGGCAGTGAGAGGATCTCAGATCTAGAAGTGGGTTGCCATCTGGGGACAAGTGACCATCAAACAGTGTGGTTCACGTTAAACTCAGCTACAGAGTCAAGCCATACAAAAGTGAGGGTACTGGACTTTAGGAGGGCTGACTTTGGCAAGATGGGAGAGTGCCTCAGAAAAGCACTAGCAAACAGGCTAGAAGGAGGTGTGGAGCAACAATGGGGAATCATCAAAACTGCCATTGCAGAGGCAACAAGCCTTTGTGTGAAACAAATGAAAACGAAAGAAAAAGCCACTGTGGTTCTCAAAAGAGGTGGCTGTGAAAGTCAGGAAGAAAAGATAGCATTCCGGAGTATAAGAAACACAGAAGGAGCAGGACAGAGAGCTGTACCAGTTAAGGCAGAAGGAAGCAGGAGGGAAGTCAGAATAGCAAAGGCCCAAACTGAGGAAAAGATAGCCAACTCAGTTAAGAAGGATAAAACCTTTATAGCATCAGCGAGTGTAGAAAAGACAAAGGGAGGGATAGTGAGGCTGAATAGAATGAAGCGGTGGGTGGGCAGAGGGGACAGTGAAAAAGCAGGAATACTGAACAAATATTTCTGCTCAGTATTCTAAAGAAGAGGAAGTGCCTAATCCAATTAACAGAAGCACTCTTGATGAGAGAGGTCGATCCAGTCCTTTCACAGAAGAAAGGGTTCTGCAAAAACTCCTAAAACTGAAGGTGGACAAAGCAATGGGTCCTGATGGAATTCACCCAGAATTCTAAAAGAATTAAGGAGGAACTAGTGAAACCACTGGCTACTCTTTTTAATAAATCATGGGAGGATGGTGTGGTACCCGAGGACTGGAGGAATGCGGATGTGATTCCCCTTCACAAAAGTGGGACCAAGACAGAGGCAGGAAACTACAGACCTGTCCGTCTGACCTCTGTGATAGGGAAAGTGATGGAGTCACTTCTGAAGGAAAGAATAGTTGAGTACCTAGAGGCCAGTGGAGCACAGGACCCAAGGCAGCATGTGTTCACAGCGGGAAGGTCATGTCAGACAAATCTAATAGATTTCTTTGACTGGGTGACCAAAGTAGTAGACCAGGGAGGGGCTGTGGACATGGCCTACCTAGACTTTAGCAAGGCATTTGACACAGTCCCACACAAAGATTAATAGTCAAATTAACCAGCCTGAGAGTGGGACCCAGGGTGGTAGCCTGCAAATATTGGCTGGACAACAGGACACAGAAGGTAATTGTAAATGGAGTCCACTCTGAAGAAAGGGGTTACTAGTGGGGTACCACAGGGTTCAGTATTGGGTCCAGTCCTTTTTAATGTCTTCATCTGTGACATTGCAGAGGGACTGGAAGGAAAAGTATGCCTTTTGCAGATGACACAAAGATCTGCAACAGGGTTGATACACAAGGAGGCGTGGAAAGGATGAAAAGGGACTTGGCAAGGTTGGAGGAATGGTCAGAAGTATGGCAGCTGGATTCAATGCAAAGAAGTGCAAATAATGCACCTGGAAACAAGAACCCAAGGGAAGAATACACAATGGGTGGGGAGGTAGTAACAACAACAAAAAAGGAAAGTGACCTGGGGGTAATCATATCAGATGACCTTAAGGTTAGCAAGCAATGTGAGAAGGCGGTGGGGAGGGCTGGGGGTATACTGGGATGTATAGGGAGAGGCATCATCAGCAGAAAACAGGAAGTTGTTATCCCTCTGTACAGACAGTTGGTGAGACCCCATCTCCGCAAGGACATAGGATAGAGGCTGTCCAGAGGAGGGCAACTAAAATGGTGCAGGGTCTGCAAGAGAAGCCATATGAGGAGAGACTAAAAGAGCTTAATATGTATACCCTTGAGGAAAGAAGGGAGGGGGACATGATAGAAACTTTTAAGTACCTCAGTGGAATCAACAAAGTCCAAGAGGGTAGCATCTTTCAGAAAAAGAGACTTGCAAGAACAAGGGACAATTTAAAGATAGAAGGAGGCGGTTCATGGGCAATGTGAGAATATTATTTCACAGAGGGGTAGTGGATGCATGGAACAGCCTTCCTGAGGAGGTTAATGGGGTCTAAAACTGGGGAGAATTCAAGAATGCATGGGACAGACATAAGGCAATTCTTGTGGAAGTGGGAAGAAATAGGCTGTTGGTTAACTAGGATCTGCGGCCTATCCTGTAGGTAGAAATGGGCTGACTAGATGGGCCTAGCGGTCCTTATCTGCCGTCAAAGTCTATGTTTCTAAGGTAAAGCCATCAAAAAATGGAGAGCAATGAGTACCAATGCCCTTAGACTGAGTAACAAGCTTCCTGAATTAGTGGCCTTGATGGAGGAGGAACATCTGGCTATCGTGGCAGTCACAGAAACATGGTACACGCAAAACCATGACTGGGACATAAACATACCAGGATACACTATCTACAGGAGGGACAGGGAGGGTAAAAGAGGAGGAGGAGTAGCTTTTTACATAAGGAAGGAATCAAAGCAACAGAACAAAAGGAAAACAGGGAGGAGAAGAAGCACTGTGGGTAAATTTGGAGACCGGCAATGGCACCACAATCCACATGGGTTGTATACAGACCCCCTTCTCAGGGGGAGGAAATGACAGAAAGAATACTTAGAATGGCAGAAAAAGGGCAGATATTGCTGATGGGTGATCTGAATATGCCAGATGTTAACTGGAGTGCAGTTGCAGGAGCCACTTCAAAGAGTGGGGTTATTCTAGATGCCCTACAGGGGGCATGCCTTAGACAACTCGTATTGGAGGCCACTCGAGAGGGAGCAATATTAGACCTGGTTCTCTCAAATGGAGATGAAGAGAGGATCACAGATGTAGAAGGTGGGTAGCCATCTGGGAACTAGCGACCATCGAACAGTATGGTTCACAATAAACACAGCAATAGAGTCAAGCCATACAAAGGCAAAAATACTGGACTTTAGGAGGGCTGTCTGCTCAAAATGGGTGAGTGCCTAAGGAATGCACTAGCAAATGGGCAGGAAGGAGGGGTGAAAGAACAATGGAGAATAATAAAACTGCCATCACAGAGGTAACAAGCCTTTGTGAAGCAAATAAAGCGAAGCGATTTAAGAAACCACTATGGTTCTCAAAGGAAGTGGCAGTGAAGGTTCAAGAGAAAAGAAAGCATTCGGGAAGTACAAGGAATCACAGAAGGAGCAGGACAGAGAACTGTATCAGTTAGCAAAAGGAAGCTGGGAAGGCAGTCAGAACAGCAAAGGCCCAAACCGAGGAAAGATAGCCAACTCAGTTAAGAAGGGGATAAAACCTTTTATAGGTACATCAGGAGCGAAGGAAGACCAAGGGAGGTTAGTGAGGCTTAATAAAGAGGAGAGAGGTGACTGTGAAAGGCAGAGATACTAAACAAATATTTTTGCTCAGTATTTACAAAGGAAGGGGAGGTACCTAAAACAAACAGTAGAAACACTCTGGATACAGAAGTTGATACAAGCCCATTTACAGAAGAAGGGTTCTGAAAGAACTCTCAAAACTGAAGGTGGACAAAGCAATGGGGCCTGATGGGATTCATCCCAGAATTCTAAAAGAACTAAGGGTAGAACTAGTGACACCACTGACTACCCTCTTTAACAAATCATGGGAGGATGGGTGGTACCCAAGGACTGGAGAAGAGGCAGATGTGATTCCCTTCTCAAGGCAGAAGCAGAAAACTGAAGACCTGTTAGTTTAACCTCAGTGGTAGGGAAAATGATGGAATCACTTCTGAAGGAAAGTTGTCTGAGTACCTAGAGGCCAGAGGGCTCAGGACCCAAGTCAGCATGGATTCACAGCGGAAGGTCATGCCAGACAAATCTGATAGATTTCTTTGACTGGGTGACCAAAGTAGTAGATCAGGGAGGGGCTGTGGACATGGCCTACCTAGACTTTAGTAAGGCATTTGACACAGTCTCACACAAAAGATTAATATACTAAGTTAGCCAGCCTGGGGAGTGGGTCCCAAGATGACAGCCTGGGTAAAGAATTGGCTGGAGAATAGGACACAGAGGTAATAGTAAATGAGTCCACTCTGAAGAAGGGGGTTACTGGTGGGGTACCATGAGTTCAGTATTAGGACGGTGCTCTTCAATGTCTTTATAAGAGACATTACAGAGGACTGGAAGAAAGTATGTCTCTTTGCAGATGACCAAAGCTCTGCAACAGAGTTGATGCACAAGGTGGGGTGGAAAGGATGAGAAAGGACTTGCAAGGTTACAGAATGGTCAAATGTATGGCAGCTTATATTCAGTGCTAAGAAGTGCAAGGTAATGCACCTGGGAAACAAATACCCAGGGGAAGAGTACACAATGGGTGGTGAGATACTAACAACAACAAAAATGGAAAGGGACCTGGGGTAGTCATATCAGGTGACCTAAGGTGAGCAAGCAATGTGAGAGGGCAGCAAGGAGGCTGGGGGATACTGGGATGGATAGGGAGAGGCATCACCAGTAGAAAACAGGAAGTTATTATCCCTCTGTACAGACAGTTGGTGAGACCCCATCTGGAGTACTGCGTGCAGTTCTGGAGACCCAATCTCCACAAAGACATAGACAGGATGGAGGTCCAGAGGAGGGCAACTAAATGGTGCAGGGTCTGCACCGAAGACATGCATGAGAGAGACTTAAGGAGCTGAATATGTATAGCCTCGAGGAGAGGAGGACATGATAGAAACTTTCAAGTACCTCAAGGGAATCAACAAGTCCAAGAGGTAGCATCTTTCAAAAAAGAGGTGTGCAAGAACAAGGGCAATTTGAAGATAGAAGGGGCGGCTCAGAGGTAATTTAAGGAAGTATTTTTCACAGAGAGGGTTGTGGATGCATGGAACAGCCTTCCGGAGGAAGGTTGTGAGTCAAAAACTGGTGGAATTCAAGCATGCATGGGACAGTCATAAGGCAGTTCTAGGGGGTGGGGGTAGGAAGAAGTAGGCTGCTGGTTAACTAGGATCTGCAGCTTATCCATTAGGTAGGGAAATGGGCAGACTGGGTGGGCCAAGCGGTCCTTATCTGCCGTCAAAATCTATGTTTCAAACAACATGAAGTCTTGATATATTATGACAGTAGCAGTTTGTCCCACCAATAGAACTGCTCCGGAGGTGAAATGGTCAGTACCATTCCAAAATAGAACTTTGAGCACGAGCTCTAAGAAGCAGCTCTATCTGTGTAATTTCAAACCTGAACTGTCAGATTCTTTACTCCGCCTCAGTGAACAGTCGCTCCGGAGATTTCTCCTACTGCTCGGTTCATTTCTCGGTTTAAACATGTGTTTTCTGAGTCGATTCAACCGAGAATAGTTTTATTTTAACCGCAAAACCGTTCAGTTCAAGCTCTGTCTGTGGTAATCGTAAGTAAATTAAAGGTTTTGTCTGTGTGGAACTTGTAAGTTTATCGGTTCGGTTTTGAACCGATCAGCTGGGTTTAAAACTTATTAACTTTAAAGTTTAACATTTTAGAGTGCGGTTCCGGTTCTTATCGGTTCTAAAAAAAAGTTTATTACGTTTTTCCAATACCATGACACGGTTAGGAACCGATAAAGAGTGTCTTACCTGGCACTGCCGTTTAAAGGGCAAGTTTTTCTGGTTAGGCTAGCATTATGTCTGAGAAATCCAAAGAAAAACCGGGCCACTGGGTTTCAACACTGTGATGTCTGTGGGGAAGTCTTTGCCAAGGCTGACCCACACACCATAGTGTCTATTGTCTGGGTTTGACCACCTCAGTCAGACTGCCAGATATGTAAGAATTTCCCTGCAGCCACCCTGGAAAAGAGATTGGGCAGGCTCAGGGGCGAGAGGTAAAGTCCGCTGACCGGATGGCCAGCCGGTTCGGTGCCAACCGGAGACGGAGGGAAGTCCTCTGACCAGGCGGACTTCCTCGGGCAAAGAAAAGCTGGTTCTGAGGAACCAATTCCAGTAAAGAAAACAAGAAAGTCAGCAGGTTTGGGTCAAAACCCTTCTCCAACTGCTGCAGAGATAGCAAAAGCCATACAAATTGTCCAGTCACTGTCTCAGGTTCCGTCAGAACCGCCACTATCTGGCAAAAGGTGATTCGTCCGGTTCCAGTGGTTCAGGACTATGATGTTGAGGAATTTTATGAACCAGAGGAGGGGAGGATGATTATGAACAGTATGAATGTGGCTGGGAAGGTCTGGGTGTGCCCATTGAACGGACATTTCCCAGACAGACCTCTAGAATCTCCCCTATGCTATCTGGTCCCCATCTCATTTTATGTTTTAGAAAAAGTTGCTGAAACCCTCCAGCTTCCTTGGAAGAAGCTGTGGATGAGCAAGAGGAGCCTGATTTTGTAGAAATGATGGATATTCCAGAGTCTAGGAGATTGTCTATTCCTTTGCATAAGTCTTTTGGAAGCAAACAATAAAATTTTAAAGCTCTAATTCTGTAGCCTCCTGTAGATAAAAGATGGACAGAAGGTACACATTGTCAGGTCCTGATACAGAATTCCTTTCTCAGCAATGCAGTCATGTTGAGGTAGTTCAGGCTGCAGCCTGTGATAAAACTAATATCCCCTGGCTTCACATCCTCCTGACAAGATTCCAGGAAGATTGATGCCATGGCGAAAAAACAGTATATGGCAGCCTCTCTGGGACTCAGGCAAGCAAATTATATGGCTTATGTAGCTAGGTATCAGAAATCTAGATGGATACTGTTTTGGAATTAGCCAGCAAGCCCATGGCCAGCTGGCTAGCAAACTAGAACAGGTGGCTGCTGATGGCATTGAGGGCTTCCCTAAGGTACAGTTTCATGCTACTGTGGATGTTGATGTTTCCTCTAGGGTCATGGCCCACATCTGTAGCTTTTTAAGTGAGGTTGGCCTGGCTCAGGTGTACTAGTCTGTCACGGGATGCCGAGACTAAGGCTATGGATTTTCCTGTGGTGGGAAATTCTCTGTTTGGGAGCAGACAGAGAATTACATGAAAAAGATGGATGAATATAGGACTACTTACAAAAGTGCCCAAGCTAAGGAGCGGCAAGCCACTCCTCAGAGGCATACCCCCAGGGGTAGGGGTAGGCCTTTTTACCAGACTCAGGCCTCCTCTGCCTATGCTCAGAGGGGCTTCTTCAGAGGCAGACGAGGGGTGGGCAGGCCTGCTCCCAACCCTCAGCCTAAAGCTCCTGCTAAGCAGGCACCCTGATGGGGTGTCCAGGGCCGATTCTCCTTTACCAGTAGGGGGCAGACTGGCTTACTTCAGTCAGAACTGGGCTTCTTTAACCCCTCAGACAAGTGGGTTCTGGAGTAGTAAGCTAGGGTCTGGTTCTCAGCTTCAAAAAGTTTCCCAAGTTGAGAACCAGACTTTTCCACCTACAAGTGCTTCAGAGACCTTTGCTCTGGAAGCAGAGGTCTCAACCCTGTTGGCTCTCAGAGCAGTGGAAAGGGTTCCTCCTGCACCAGGGCAGGGGTCTGTTATCTCAGATGCTTCCTTACCCCAAAAAGACAGGAGAATGGCCCATATTAGACCTCAGAATATCTGAACAAGCATCTTTTGAAACCAAAGTTCAAAATGGTAACTCTGGCAATGATTTTACCTCTCCCTAATGCCAGGGGACTGGTTAGCCTCCCTGGACCTCAAGGATGCCTATTTCCACATCCTGATCAGAGAGCTCCCATCGAAAGTACCTCAGATTCGATACTCCTCAGGTCATTACCAGTTCAGAGCAATGCCCCTTGGCCTTACCTCTGCCCCAAGGGTATTCACAGTGTCTAGCAGTGGCAGTGGCTCACTTAAGGAGGCAAAGGATTGCTGTTTTTCCCTATGTAGACGATTGGCTCATTGTAGGCCAGTCCCCAGAACAGGTAAAATCTCACCTGCAAGTTACCCAGCAGCTTCTCACCTCCCTGGGCTTTCTGCTAAATCTACCAAAGTCGGTTCTAGAACCAGTCCAGGTACTCACCTTTATAGGGGCAGAGTTGGACACAAAGCTAGCCAGAGCTTTTCTTGCCTTAGAAAGGGTGACGAATGTAGTGACTCTGGCCTCCTCCTTCACCCTGCAGGTCTCTGACCAGCAAGACACTTTCTGCAGCTCCTGGGACACATGGCTGCATCCACAGCTGTTGTGCAGGAGCAAGATTTCAGATGAGAGACATTCAGTTTACTTGAGAACCTATTGGTCTCAGAGAAGAGACCCCCTTTCCAAGTTGGTCCCAGTGACTGAACCTTGATCCAGGCCCTCCAGTGGTGGCAGGATCAGAGCAATTTAGATTGGGGTCCCCTTCATTCCCCCTGCTCACAATTTGACTCTCACTACAGATGCTTCCCTTCTGGGTTGGGGAGCCCACATGGGCGACCTTTCCACTCAGGGAGTGTGGTCCCCCCGGGAATCTCTGCTCCACATCAATTTGCTGGAACTCAGAGCTGTCTTTTTAGCTCTTCAAGCATTTTCTGCATCTGTCCACAACAAGGTGATACAAGTCAGAACAGACAACACCACAACAATGTGGTACATCAACAAACAGGGGCACTCGGTCTTCGGCCTTGTGCACCGAGGCAATGAAGTTGTGGTCTCTGGCCTATTCCCTGAACACTTCCCTCATAGCAGTTCATCTTCCAGGGAAGGACAATGTCCTAGCGGATGCTCTCAGCAGGATTTCCCAGGGCCATCACAAATGGTCCCTGGATCCTCAAGTGCTGGGGATAGTCTTTGCCAGATGGGGCACCCCTCAGATAGATCTTTTTGCAGCCCCAGACAATCACAAACTTTCTGTGTTCTGTTGCAGGCCTCCAGTGTTGGGCTCAGTCCCCCTGGATGTCCTCCTGGATTGGGAGGGGAAGTTTCTTTATGCTTTCCCTCCCTTCCCTCTCCTATTCAAAGTATTAGTCAAAATCAGATCTCAGCCTTGCAGGGTGATTCTGATTGCCCCGGATTGGGCCAGGCAGCCCTGGTACCCTCCTTCTGTCACTGACAATCCATCTTCCCTTTGCTCTCCAGGATTCACAACCGTTAACTTGTGCCCAGGAGGGGTTTGGTATCCGACCTCAAGTCCCTCAACCTCAAGGCCTGGCTCTTGAGGAGTTAGAGTTGCTGATTTACACCTCTCTCAAGGTGTTCTTGAAATCTAAAGGCTTCCAGAAAGCCTTCCACTAGGGCTACTTATAGTTCTAAATGGAAAAGGTTTTCCATTTGGTGTGCTGGGAAAAATATTTCCCAGAATCTGCTGATTTGCCCATTGTATTAGATTACATGGTCCATCTTAATTCCTTGGTCTCAGACCAGCTACCCTGAGAGTCCATTTGGCAGCTGTATCTGCTTTTGTGTCAGCAGGAAAGTCATCCCTCTTTCCACTCACCCTGTGTTTTCCAAGTTTTTTAAGGATTACTCCATACTAATCCACCTTTGGGAACCGGCCCTACCTGGACCTAATGTTTATATTGCCCAATTAATGCAACCCCTTTTGAACCTCTGTTTTCTGCAGAGCTTAAGTATCTAACTTGGAAAACTGTTTTTCTGGTGGCTATCACTCTGCTAGACGCAGTGAGTTGTAAGCCTTGTCAGTGGAAACTGACTTTATTTCTTTCCACAGGGATAAGGTAGTCCTTAGGACTAATAAGAAGTTTTTACTTAAGGTGGTTTCAGATTTCCATCTTAACCAATCTGTCTCCCTTCCAGTATTTTTCACTGATCACTCCTCTTGTGGTGAGAGGAGGTTGCACAGCCTGGATGTTAAGAGTGCTCTTAATTACTATATAGAGCGTACCAAAGGTCACAGGTTCGAATCCCTCCAACTTTTCCTTACCTATGGTGAAGTTGGGAAAGGCAAACCTGCCACTAAGAGATCAATTGCCAGGTGGATTGTCTCTTGTATCCAATTTTGTTATCAGAAACTGGGCAGAGAGCCCCCCTCTGGCTTGAGGGCTCATTCTACCAGAGGTACAGCTGCGTCTCTAGCTGCTGCCAGATACATCCCTATATTAGAGATATGCCAGGCTGCTACTTGGAAAGCGGTACACACTTTACAAGCATTACTCCCTGGATGTCCAGGCCAGGAGAGATGCTCGGTTTGGCACAGGTGTTCTTCAGAGCCTATTCCTAAGTAGGTTCTGCCCTCCTCCATGGAGGTACTGCTGTGTAGTCTGCTACTGTCATAATATAGCAAGACTTCATGTTGTTTGAAGAAAAAATTACTCAGTAATGTTGTTTCTTCTAATGGAGTCTTGCTTATGACCTCCCCAAGCCTGCCCTCTCAGAACTTCTACTTGGGTGGGTGTGGGCACTATTTTATGCCCTTTTAGCGTTCTCCCTTTTGGGAGTTTGGGTGTGTGTGTTTTATTATACTGTTGTTTTATTCTCATGTTGTTAGAATTGTGTTAGTAGTTCTGGTCCCCTGACTTGAGTCTTGGGTGTTGGGACCAGCAATGGTTGTTAATATTTAGGTAGCCATTTGGCTAGTGTAGGTTACAGCTTCCACACAGACCTTAGTGACTTTTTGCTCGTAAAGATCTGACAGTTCAGGTTTGAAATTACACAGATGGAGCTGCTTCTTAGAGCTCGTGCTCAAAGTTCTATTTTGGAATGGTATTAACCATTTCACCTCCGGAGCAGTTCTAGTGGTGGGACAAACTGCTACTGTCATAATATAGCAAGACTCCATTAGAAGAAACAACATTACTAAGGTGAGTAATTTTTTCTTCTATGTTAATGTTTGCATTGCTCAGCTTATGCGACCCCTTTTGAGCCTTTGTCCTCAGCAGAGCTGAAGTACTTGACTTGGAAAACTGTTTTCTTGGAGGCCATCACTTCTGCCAGATGCATAAGTGAGTTACAGGTCCTGTCAGTGGAGCCTGATTTTATCTCTTTCCGTAGAGATAAGGTGGTCCTCAGGACTAATAGGAAGTTTTTGCCTAAGGTGGTTTCAGATTTTCCACCTTAACCAGTCGATGTCTCTTCCTGTTTTCTTCACTGACCATTCCTCCTCTGGGGAGAGGAGGCTGCACAGTTTGGATGTGAAAAGGGCCCTTAGCTACTACATAGAGTGCACCAAGGATCACAGGTTTGACTCCCTCCAACTGTTCCTCACTTACGGTAAGGTTGGTAAGGGAAAACCTGCCACTAAGAGATCTATTGCCAGGTGGATTGTCTCTTGCATTCAATTCTGCTATGAAAAACTGGGTAGGATCCCACCCTCAGGCCTGAGGGCTCACTCTACCAGAGGTACAGAAGCTTCCCTGGCTGCTGCCAGGGATATTCGTATCTTAGAGATTTGTCAAGCAGCCACCTGGAAAACAGTACATACTTTCACCAAGCATTACTCTCTGGATATCCAGGCTAGGAGTGATGCTCGGTTTGGCACAGCAGTGCTTCAGAGCCTATTTCCAAAGTAGGTTCTGTCCCTCCTCCATGGAGGTACTGCTTGTAGTCTGCATGTGTCAGAATACAGCAAGACTTCATGTTGTTTGAAGAAAAATTACTCACCTTAGTAATGTTGTTTCTTCTGATGGAGTCTTGCTGTATTCTGACCTCTCCCGCCTCCCTCTCAGAATCTGGTTTTTGGGATGTGGTGGGCGCAGTGTTGGCACTTCTTTCTCACCCCTTTAGTTTGGGTGTGTGGGTGTTATGTTTTTTTATTTTTGGGTTTCCTGACTTGAGTCTTTGCTTTGGGACCAAAAATCTTTTTATTATATTTAGTAGCCAGTTGGCTGGTGTAAGTTTACAGTTCGCACAGGACACCCAGTGAGTATAGCTCGAAAAGATCTGACAGTTTGAGTTCAAACAGCAACAGACAGAGTCTCAGCCGAGCTCGAGCTCAGCGTTCCATGCCTGGCATGGAAAGTTAACTCTTTCATTTCCGGGGCAGTTCAATGGTTGGACATCACTGCATATGTCAGAATACAGTAAGACTCCATTAGAAGAAACAACGTTACTGAGGTGAGTAATGTTTTCTTTTGCTCTGCCCTTGGGGAACTCTCTCCGGCAACCACTTACCACGAGCTCTACCTCCTACCTGAAGCACTCTACTCCTCACCCACGCACTGATCTGGCAGATTCCCCGGCTCCCACCCCCCGAGGTAGGGCCGCCGAGGGCGCTCTATCTAGAATCCAGTGTGCCGGTCGGATGGAGGTCTTCCAGAGAGGAGAGGTGCCGCATTGGAATGTGGCTCTGTGGATCTTGATGCCTTCGCCTATCCCCGCAGACAGGGATTTTCTTTGTTACGTCCCGGAGCATGGATGTGCAATGGTGTCCGCGCACAATGTGTGCTGACGCCTTGCTGCTGCTCCACCCCACTGCTGGCACCGTTGTCTACAGTGCCCCCGGTCTACGTGGGCCGGTGGCAAATGATGCGAAACCCGCTACCCACCCTGAGAGAGGAGTGTAGTCCCTCGAATGCTCGATTGTCACTCTCCTCTGCCAACCCCCGGCGGCCCAAGTCCGTTCTCTAACCCGGGTCGCAGGTGTGGCATCCAGCATCATCTAGAAAGCCTATGCCCATCACTTTTAAGGACTCAAAAATCACTGTATTTGCAGGTAGCTAGTGGAGAGGCAACTTCCAAAATCTGGTAGTCTGATCAGTTTTTTAGTGGCCATTGGCCACCTGGCTGCCTGATTTGTCCCACACTGTACATAATGTAATCTTAGTCCCGAGATGGAAACACATGCTGAGTGGGGTATGGTTGCCAATGTTTTATTTTTTATAACATGGTTTTACTGTATATCAAAAGGGAACATTTCAGTTTCTATGCAGTAGTACGTGGGACCCCATCTTTCACATCTCTTTCATCATTTATAGTCAGTAACTATATTAAAGATAAAGTTTTGTGTCAAAGGGTGGCTTAGCAGGAGAGGACCAAAGAGAGCAACTTTTTGTGACCTTTGAACTGTACACAACAACTTGCTGTGATCTTTGAACTGTGCATAACAGCTTTTTCAAGCCCCAGGAATCCCTCATTATGCTTAACTTTACCCTAGAATGAGCTGCCCCAGAACCTACAATTTTATGCTAATTACGGAACCTTAGAATGAAATTCAAAACTTTGCTGTGTGGTTACACTCATCCCTGCCCACTGACATCAGATTTATTTCTCTGTCTGAGGAAGAAGTCACCTGAAAGTCATCTCTGTATCTTCTGTGATGTTTGATGGTTTATTATTTTACTCTAGTAAAGTTAAGTAAATTTACGTTCATGTTTTGATACTCTGTGTTAGGGGTTTTGTTAGTATTTTTTTTTTGTATTTTCTTCAGTTCCAAAGAACTGGAGAAAGGCCTTTGCGTTGCAGTCCCTGCTCTCAGGGAACCATGTTATCTATCTAAAAATGAATAAATAAAAATCGTACTAGGTTTTGATACTGTTTTGCGGTTTTTATTCTCTTGTCTGGGCTCCTCTTTCTAATGGAACGTTATGTGCCTTATTTTAATTATTATTATACTGTAGTTATTTTCCTTTTTGTAAGGAACCAAACTACAATTCTTTAGTTTTTGGTTTTGGAAACATGATCGCTTTTAAGGTAATCAGAAATCGGCATGACTGACAAACCCAAAAAGTGAACAGGATCAACAGGCTTTAAAATTGTAATTAAAATTGTAAAATTTGTTTCCAGCTCCTGGCTAAGAAATACTGCCACGAGTTGGGTTTGAGCTACCTGGGTCTAGATCACAATTTTCCTAATTGTGAGCTTTGTGTCAGGTTTTGCCCTAAAATAGTCAAGAAAAGGGCTAAAAAATTAGAAGATCTTGTGACAGGCTGGCCCAGTGGTGCTGAGGGTTGAGGTGCTGGACACCACACCTCGTGTTATGCCGGCGATCCAGGTTCGGGAATGACCTCGGGGTGCCGGCATGGGGGGGGCAGGATCGAGTGTTGAGTTTCCTGTCCGAGGCAAGGGCTGGGGCCACCCAGCCTTAGTCGCGCCGACACCGAATCAAGGTTTGGTGCCGGCGCAGGTGGTCGACGGCGTAACTGGAAGGGAGGGGTGTCCTGAACAGCGTGCGTGCCTCCACACGCATGCGCTTTGTCGGGGACATGTGGGTGTAGGGGTCAGGAGAAAACCTCAAAAACCCAGAAAAAAAAAGAAGACCTTATGACTTCTCAGTCTGCCTCTACATCACCAGAAAGCTTTGATGAAGGTCCAGCTCCTTAAAGCAAGCAGAAAAACAAGACTGCTAAAGATGCTTCAGAGGTCAGGGTGTCTGAATGGGGGAACACTAACTCCAGTAAAAATAAGAGAGCCTCTGAGCATATACTGGAGACGGTGCCTGCTAAGAAAAAAAAAAAAAAAAAAAAAGGTCGCTGCCCTTCCTTTTGAACAAGGAAAGGAGACATCAGTGGATAAAATAGGATGCCCTCAATAGAGGACATGACTAAGGCAGGCAGTTCCTCCAGGCCTTCCAGGATATAGGGGGTCTTCATGGGAATGTGTGCTCCCCCAACCAGGCTCCAGTACCTATTTCAGTGTCTGTGGAGGAGGAGGAGGCTGAGTTTGTCTATGGAGGAGGAAGGAGACGCTCTAGAGCCTCATGTTTTCCCAAGAGCAGAAGTTTGGTTCCCCTCCTCATGCACCAGATGATCTTACCTCACACTATTTGCGAGGCAAATGATCAGTACCTTTAACCTCTCAACCCAGGAGACTGCTGAGGATGACGATGAAGTCTATTTTTGGATATGATGGTCTTGACTCCGACTAAGAGGTTGCTTTTGCCCATCCATAAATCTCTCAAAAAGGTCACCTGTAAAGTGCTGGCAGCACCCACTTCACCTGCTGGCATCGACAAGAAAATAGAAAAGAAATACCAAGTGGACAAGCAGGGCGCTAAGTACCTGTACTCCCACCCTGATCATGAAGGAGTGGCCCGGACTGCCACCTGTGTCAAGGTCAAAGTTCCCCTTTCTTCCCAGCTCCTGGAAAAGGACTCCAGGAGACAGGACATTATGGGCAAAAAAGTCTATACCTCAGCTTCCCTCCCCCTTTTTTTTTTTATTCAACTGTTTGCCCCTACATGGCCACCTACTCCTGCCATCAGGCCCCCTTACGCCCCCAACCCCGTCAGCCTTTCCCCCACCATATTACCGGTGAGGATCCACGAGTCATAGGGTCCAATAGCATCGGGAGGGGGTCATATCATGGCCATGGAGAGACATGGGCTTTTCTGATTTTCTCCCACCTGAGCAATTATGCACAGCAGGTGCGCGCATGAAGGAGTGTGTGTGCTCCCAGAAACCAAGTACTCCTTCTCCCTTCCTGATGTTGCGTCAGCTAATCGACCCTGCTCTGACACCTGGCCTCCACTGGGTATCGGCCAAGAGCAAGGAAACTTCACCTCCCTATCTGGCAGATTAAAGCAGCCCAGCGGCCGCTACGACCATCTCCCAGCCTTGCCCCCTTGCCAGCCAACAGCGGCCCAAGCTCGCTCCCAAACTCGGATTGCTGGTGTGCCACGAGGTGTGGCATCCAGTGCTTCAATCACCGGGCTGGCTAGCTTCTCTGCTTTTAAGGCAGGTAGCTTACATGGCTTACACAGCTCATTACCTAAAGGCCCTATGGAGCTCAATTTTGGCTATGTGTGAAAAGAATACTGGGGACTTGGCACATGATCTGGCAGATACAGCAAACACTACCATGGATGCTACCAACTCTTACAGAAATACAGGTGCGCTGCATGTGTACACCATGCATGCTGCACACTTGTATTTCTGTAACGAAAGTATCAGTTCCACATGGCAGTGGATACCAATGACACTGCTTCAAGAGCCATGGCACATGCAGTGTCCCTGAGGAGGTTTGCATGGCTTAGAACAATGAACCTTTCACAGGACACCCAAGCAAAAGCAGTTGACTTCCCTTGCGAGGGAAACTCTGTTTGTTTGGTGACAAGACTGAAGCTTATATGAAGATGGTGCATAAATACAAAGCCATCTATAACAGCAGCACTGAGAAGGAAAAGGCGTCCACCTCCAGCAGGCCTTCTGGAAGAGGGAGATAGAGGTAGGGGATAAGTTCCCCATGCTTTCTCTACCTTTGACTACTCGCAACATAGGGTATTCATCAGAGTTAGCAACAGAAGGGGTCGCAGGTGTGTGGAAACTGCTGCAGCATCCAAGGGCCAAACGAAACAGAACCCTTGACAACTTGCACAGGTCGCCCTACCATTGCCAGTGGGGGGGAAGGCTGATTCGTCATTTCCAGGCATGGGAAATAATTATCACAGACAAGTGGGTCCTGGAAATAGAGAGTCACAGTCTGACTGCAGTAAAAGAAATTCCCCGAATTGCAGACTCACAGAAACTTCACACTTCCTTCTCCAACAGAAAAACTCTTGTTGGAGTTAGAGGTAAAGATGTTGATACAAGGAAATGTAATGGAGAAAGCCCCCACGGCGGAGGAAGGGCTTTACTCAAGATACCTTCTGACTCACAAGAAAAATGGGGAGTGGCGACCCATTTTTAGACCTGAGATACCTGAACAAACACCTAAAAAAGGAAAACTTCAAGGTGGTAACACTGGGATCAATAATTCCACCTCTGCAGCGAGGAGACTGGTTGGGATCATCAGATCTGAAAGCTGCCTATTTTCACATTTCAGTCTAGCCCACTTATAGAAAGTGCCTCATATTCAGAGTAAGGAACTGCAAGTACCGGTTCGCAGCCCTACCCTTTGGCCTATCCTCCGCACCCAGAGTGTTCACAAAGTACCTAGCCATTGTGGCGGCACATTTGAGGAGGCAAGGGATGGTGGTCTTTCCCTACCTAGACGACTGGTTAGTCTCAGGAAAGTCACACCAGGAGGCCAAGTCCTCCCTACTTCTCACCAAGCACACTCGGGAGGACCTGGGCTTCCTAATAAATGGTCAAAAGTCCCAGGCAGAACCTCTGGAGATTCTGAACTTTATAGGTGCATTATTGGATACCCTTCAAGGGAAGGCATTCCTCCCTCGAGAAATAGTGGAAAACCTGATAGTGCTTGCAGGTTCTTTCAAGGAAGGGCAACCCAAACCTGCAGGAGACTTTCTTCAGCTGCGGGGGCACATGGCTCATCTACAGCAGTAGTTTCTGGTGCCAGACTGTAGATGAAGGACATCCAATACCACTTGGGATCCCATTGGTCCCAAAGGTGAGAAGCACTGCCAAAACTAGTGCCTGTGTCAAAGTCCCTGGTAAAGGCACTGGAGTGGTAGAAGGAAGAAGGCAACCTCAGACAGGGGGATCCATTCCTCCCAACAGCCACTCACAGTTGTGCTCACTGCAGATGCCTCCCTCCTGGGCTGGGGTGCCCACTGGAGTATCAGGCGCACATAAACCTCCTGGAGCTCAGAGCAGTATATCTGGCAGTGCAGACTTTCTCCTCCCACATCACATGCCAGTCCATCCATGTCAGGACAGAAAACACCACTACCATGTATTATATCAACAAACAGGAAGAACCAAGATCTTCAAAGCTGTGCACAGAAGCAATGAAGGTTTGGAACCTGGACTATTCCCTAGAGGTGCAGATGTCAGCAGTTCACCTGCCAGGGAAAGGCAGTGTCTTGGTGGGTTCCCCGAGCAGAATCAGCCAGAGACATCAAGAATGGGCCCTGAACAAGCAAGTGTTGGCTGCAGTGTTCAGAAGGTGGGTACACCAGGCATAGACTTGTTCACATCCTGAGAGAACTGTCAGCTCCCCTGTTCTGTTATAGACTTCCCTCAGTGGTGACAGTCCCAGTGGACACCCTAATCCTCAGTTGGGCAGGGAGGTTTCTGTATGCCTTCCCTCCATTTCCACTCTTTCTGAGGGTGCTGCTGAAACTAAGAGGAGAGTCTGCGGCCATGATCCTAATTGCTCCAGACTGGGCCAGGCAGACTTGGTACTCTCTGCTCCTGTCCCTTTCCATCAAGCATCCTATCAGCATTCCTCAGAGATACAGTCTGCTGAGCTTGTCGCAGAGTAAGATAACATTTCCATACCCAAGAACCCTGTGTCTCAGAGCAAGGTACTTGAAGAGCTACAGTTCTCGTGACTAAACTTTTCTGAAAAAGTTTTGGAAGTACTTACATTTTCCAGAAAACTAGCAACAAGGAAAGCCTACACCTCCAAGTAGAAAAGGTGTTCAAACACCATGAAGTCTTGCTATATTATAACAATAGCAGTCAGCCACTGCAGCTGAACTGCCCCGGAGAGGAAGGAGTTAACTCCAGAAGATCTGGAGTTCTACAGCGCGAGGGCGCTGTGCCCAAAGCTCTATCTGGCAGTTTCAAATGAAACTGTCAGATTCTTTACTCCGCTTCACTGAACAGTCGCTCCGGAGATCAGCTCCTTCAGCTCGGTTCATTCTCGGTTCAAGAGAGTAGTTTTCGGTTCATTTGAACCGGCAAAAGTCATTATTTTTACCGCATTTCGGTTCTAAAGCTCTATCTGGTAACCGTAAGTGCCAAAAATTCAAGTCTGTGTAGAAAATTAATTATCGGTTCGGTTTTGAACCGATCGCTTGGTTTTTCTGCCTTTAAAACTGTACTGTGGGTTTTAGAGTGCGGTTCTCGGTTCTTATCGGGTTCTAAAACCGAAATTATTACGCTTTTTTCAAATACCGTGACACGGTTAGGAACCGATAAGGGTGTCTTGCCTGGCACTGCCATCAAAAGGGCAAGTTTTGGTTAGGCTGGCATTATGTCTGAGAAACCCAAAGAAAAACCGGCCCACTGGGTTTCAACACTGTGATGTCTGTGGGGACGCCTTTGCCAAGGCTGACCCACACACCACTTGTGTCTATTGTCTGGGGCTGACCACCTCCTGTCAGACTGCCAGGTGTAAAAATTTCCTGCAGCCACCCTGGAGAAGAGATTGGGCCGGCTCAGGAACGAGAGGCCAAAAGTCCGCTGGACCGATGGCCAGCCCGGTTCAGTACCCACTGACCAGAGGGAGTGCCTCTGACCAGGGTGAGACTTCCTCGGCAAAGGAAGACTGGTTCAGAGGAACCAGTCCCAAGTAAAAAGACAAAGAAATCAGGAGGTTTGGAGTCCAGAATTGTGTCTCCAACTGCTGCAGAGATAGCTAAAGCCATTCAGATTGTCCAGTCACTGTCTCAGGGATCTGTAGAACCACCAACAGTTGGTAAAAGGTTGGTTCGTTCAGTCCCAGTGGTTCAGGATTTTGAAGTTGAGGATTTTTGGAACCACAGGAGGGGAGGAGAATTTGATCAATATATGTGTGGCTGGGAGGGTCTGACGTGCCCATTGAACCGGCATTTCTCCAGACAGACCTTTAGAATCTCCCTATTCTGTCTGAGTCCCTTCTTTCTTTTATTTTTACAAAAGGTTGCAGAAACCTCCAGCTTCCTTTAGAGGAGGCTGTGGATGAGCAAGAGGAGCCTGATTATGTGGAAATGATGGATATTCCAGAGTCTAGGAGGTTGTCTATTCCTTTGCATAAGTCATTTAGGAAGCAAACAACAAAGATTTTAAAAATCCTCATTCTGTCCCTCCTGTAGATAAAAAATGGACAGAAGGTATACTTTGTCAGGCTCGGATACAGACTTCCTTATTGAGCAGTGTAGTCATGTAGGTGTGGTACAAGCTGCAGCCTGTGACAAGGCTAATATTCCTCTGGCCTCACATCCTCCTGATAAGGATTCTAGGAAGATTGATGCCATGGCTAAGAAACAGTATATGGCAGCTTCTTTGGGACTCAGGCAGGCAAATTATATGGCTTATGTGCTAGATATCAGAAATCTAGGTGGGACACAGTATTGCAGTTAGCCAAGCAGGCCCATGGCCAGCTGGCTAGTGAGTTGGAACAGGTGGCTGCTGATGGCATTGAAGCCTCTAAAGTTCAATTTCATACTGCTGTTGATGTTAATGATGTTTCCTCCAGGGTCATGGCCACTTCTGTAGCTTTCGTAGGTTGGCATGGCTCAGATGCACTAATCTGTCCCAAGATACTCAGTCAAAGGCTATGGATTTTCCTGTAGGGAAATTCTCTGTTTGGGGAGCAAACAGAAAATTATATGAAAAGATGGATGAATACAGAACTACCTACAAAAGTGCAGGCTAAGGAGAAGCATGCCATGCCACAAAGGCATGCTCCCAGAGGTAAGGGCAGACCCTTTTCAGGCCTTTTACCAATTTCAAGCTTCCTCTGCTGTCTGAGAGGGGTTTCTTCAGAGGCAGGGTAGACGTGGCGCAAGTAGACTGCCTCCTCCTCAGCCTAAGGCTGTTGCTAAGCAGGCACCCTGATGGGGTGCCCAGGGCCGATTCTTCTGTACCAGTGGGGGCAGGTTGGCCTATTTCAGCCAGAGCTGGCTGTCCCTAACTCGGACAGATGGGTTCTGGAGGTAATAGGCCAGGGTCTGGTTCTCAGCTTCAAATATTTTCCAAAGATGAGAGCCAGGCATTTCCACCTGCAAATCCTTCAGAAGCCTCTTGCTTTGGAAGCAGAGGTTTCTTCTCTTCTGGTCTGCAAAGCAGTGGAAGGGTTCCTCCTTCCATCAGGGCAAGGGGCTTTATTCAAGATACTTTCTTACCCCAAAAGACAGGAGAATGGCGGCTCATTCTGGATTTAAGATACTTGAACAAGCATCTGTTGAAACCAAAGTTCAAATGTTAACTCTGGCAATGATATTGTTTTCCCTAAGGCCAGGGACTGGCTAGCTTCCCTGGACCTCAAGGATGCCTATTTTCATGTTCTGATCAGGCCTTCCCACCGAAAGTACCTCAGGTTCGAACTGCCCTCAGGCCACTACCAGTTCAGGGCAATGCCCTTGGCCTTACCTCTGCGCCAAGGGTATTCACAAATGTCTCGCTGTAGTAGTGGCTCATTTAAGAAGGCAAGGGGTTGCTTGTTTCGCCTCACCTGGACGACTGGCTCATGTGGGTCAGTCTCCAGGTCAGGTGAAATCCCACTTGCAAGTCACCCAGCAGCTTCTCACTTCTCTGGGATTCCTCATAAACTTACCAAAGTCAGTTCTGGAACCAGTTCAGGCCTCTAACTTTCATAGGCGCAGAATTGAACACAAGGTTAGCTAGGGCCTTTCTTCCCTCGGAAAGGGTGGACAGACTCATCGCCTGGCATCCTCCTTTACCCCGCGGGTCTCGACCAGCAAGGCATTTTCTGCAACTCCTCGGGCACATGGCTGCTTCCACAGCTGTTGTGCAGGAGCAAGATTCCAGATGAGGGACATTCAGTTCCATTTGAGGGCCTATTGGTCTCAGAGGAAGGACCCCTTACCAAATTGGTCCCAGTTACTCAAACCCTGATCCTGGCCTTACACTGGTGGCAGGATCAAAGCAATCTGAAACGAGGGGTTCCTTCATTCCATTTCTCCCTCCCTCACCCTCACCACGGATGCCTCCCTGTTAGGGTGGGGCTCACCTAGGCGACCTTACCACTCAGGGAGTGTGGTCTCCCCAGGAATCTCTGCTCCACATCAATCTTCTGGAACTCAGAGCTGTCTTTTAGCTCTTCGGTCTTTTCAGATTCTGTCCAGAACAAAGTGGTTCAAGTCAGGACAGACAATACCACCACAATGTGGTACATCAAGCAAGGGGCACCTGGTCTTCAGCCTTGTGCACCAAGCAATGAAGTTGTGGTCTCTGGCTTATTCCCTGAACACCTCCTGATGGCAGGTTCATCTCCCAGGGAAGACAATGTGCTGGGCGGACGCCTCAGCAGAATTTCTCAGGGCCATCACGACTGGGCTCTGAATCCACAAGTACTGGGGTCTGTTTGCCAGTTGGGGTACTCCTCAGATAGATCTTTCGCGCCCCAGACAACCACCAACTTCCTCTTTTGCTGCAGGCCTCCAGTACTGGGCTCAGTCCTCTGATGCCTTTCTATTGGATTGGAAAGGGAAGTTCCTGTGCCTTCCCCCTTTCCTCTCCTTTTCAGGGTACTAGTGAAAATCAGATCTCAACCTTGCAGAGTGATTCTGATTGCTCCCAGATTGGGCCAGACAGCCCTGGTACCCTCTGCTCCTGTCCCTGGCAGTCCACCCTGCCCTGAGCCTGCCCAGAGTTCACGACTTACTGGCCTGTGCACAGGGAGACTGTGTATCCGGACCTCAGTCCCTCCACCTCAAGGCTTGGCTCTTGAGGAGCTAGAATTTGCTGATTTACACCTTTCTCAAGGTGTTATGGATATTTTAAAGGCTTCATGAAGCCTTCCACTAGGGCCACTTATAATTCTAAGTGGAAGAGGTTTTCCATCTGGTGCTCTGAGAGGCAGATTACCCCAGAATCTGCTGATCTTCCCATTCTTTTGGACTATTTGGTCCATCTGAATTCCTTAGGCCTTAGACCAGCTACCCTGAAGGTTCATCTGGCAGCTGTCTCTGCTTTTTGTGTCAGCAGGAAGCCTGCCTCCTTTCTTCTCACCCTGTGTTCTCCAAGTTTTTAAAGGGTTACTTCACACTAACCTCCTTCGGGAACCAGCTCCCGCCTGGGACCTGAATATTTGCATTGCTCAGTTAATGCAACCCCTTGAGCCTCTGTCTTCAGCAGAACTCAAGTATTTAACTTGGAAACCGTTTTTCTAGTAGCTATCACCTCTGCCAGACGATAAGTGAGTTACAGGCCCTGTCAGTGGAAGAAGATTTTATCTCTTTCCACAGAGATAAGGTAGTCCTTAGGACTAATAGAAAGTTTTTGCCTAAGGTGGTTTCTGATTTCCACCTGAATCAATCTGTCTCCTCCCAGTATTTTTCACTGAGCATTCTTCCTCAGGTGAGAGGAGACTGCACAGCTTGATGTCAAAGGGCATTAAGTTACTATCTAGAGCGCACTCAGAGGTCATAGGTTGAATCCTCCAACTGTTTCTTACCTATGGCGCAGGTTGGCAAAGGAAACCCCACTAAGAGAACAATTGCAAGGTGGATTGTCTCTTGTATCCACTTTGTTATCAGAAACTGGTAGAGTACCCCTCAGGATTGAGGGCCCACCTCACTAGGGTATAGCTGCCCCCAGCGGCTAGAGACATTCTATTCTGGAGATTTGTCAAGCTGCTACCTGAAGACTGTTCACACCTTTTACACATTATTCCTGATGTCCAGTCCAGGAGAGATGCCGGTTTGGCACAGCTGTGCTTCAGAGCCTATTTCCTAAGTAGGTTCTGACCTCCTCCATGGAGGTACTGCTGTGTAATCTGCTATTGTTATAATATAGCAAGACTTCATGGTGTTTGAAGAAAAAATTACTCACCTTAGTAATTGCTTTTCTTCTCATGGAGTCTTGCTATATTATAACCACCCTCCCTCCTGCCCCTCTCAGAACTCCTACTTGGGTAGAGGTGGCAAATTGGTGCAAGCACTGTGTCATGCCATTTTAGTTTTCCCCTAACCCTGTTTTCCTTTGGGTTAGGGATCTAGATTGTTCATTTAGGTTATTTTTTATTGCCCCCTTCTTGGACTTGAGTCTTGGGGGGAAGGGGGGTTCATATGTGCTTGGCAAGGGTGGTAAAACGAACCATAATACCATCAATCTTTGTTATTATGGTTCTGGGTGTTTCTTTGTTGTTTATATTGTTGTTATTACTACTAGTAGGTAGCCATAGCTCAGTGTAGTTTTTCCACACAGACTTTTTTCCTGCCCTTGATGTTGGTTTTCAGAAGATCTGACAGTTTCATTTGAAACTGCCAGATAGAGCTTTGGGGCACAGCGCTCAGCGCTTGTAGAACCCAGATCTTCTGAGTTAACTCCTTCCTCTCCGGGGCAGTTCAGCTGCAGTGGCTGACTGCTATTGTTATAATATAGCAAGACTCCATGAGAAGAAAAGCAATTACTAAGGTGAGTAATTTTTTCT
Organism: Neoceratodus forsteri; assembly: GCA_016271365.2. Classification (NCBI taxonomy): domain Eukaryota; kingdom Metazoa; phylum Chordata; order Ceratodontiformes; family Ceratodontidae; genus Neoceratodus; species Neoceratodus forsteri. Next base: position 85,293,628 of record JADMNL010000033.1, read on the forward strand.
TCTCTGTGATGCTGCTCTGGGCTGCCCAATCCACTTCAGACAGACCTTCCTACAATCCTGGACTACCTGGTCCACCTTCAGTCTCTGAGTCATGGACCTTCAACTCTGAAGGTGCCTCTGGCAGCAGTGTCAGCCTGTGCCTCAGCTGGCAAGGACAGGTCGGTGGCCTCACAGCCCATGTTCAGAAAGTTCTTTAAAGGCCTTATCTACCTGTACCCTCCAGTCAGGGATCCAGTCCCACTGTGGGATCTGAATCTGTGCATTGCCAAGATTATGGAGCCTCCTTTCGAGCCCATAGCAACTGCTGATTTGAAATATGTCACCTGGAAAGCAGTTTTCCTGGTGGCTGTAACATTTGCCAGAAGGGTGAGCAAGGTGCAAGCCCTCTGAACAGATCCTATCATTTTCCACAGGAACAAGGTACTCTCAAAAACTTGCAGAAAATTCCTTCCTGAAATGGTGACTGTGTTTCATCCGAACCAGTCATTAGTAAGAGGCTGGACTGTTAAAGGCTCTCAGCTTGATCCCTTAGTATTATTCTCTGACTGCAAGCATTTATTTTGACACATGAATAGTATGTCCTCGTATGTACTTCCCCCTTGGTGGTAACTCATGGGGATGCCCACAATTTTATTCCTTTGTAACAGAAATTATGTGTAAAATGCTACACAGTTATCCTCTTGTGTAACTATTGTAAGTCTTTTTCTTGTAAAATCAAGAAACACAAAATAAAAAAGTTATGCTCAAGCAAATACAAAAGAAAATTGTTTTCTAAACCTTTTTCCAGGTTCTGGAAAGGGAGGCAGGAATTAGGGACTGTTAAACTGAGTGAGGGATCTCTTTTGAAGAAACAATATTACTACTGTGACTATTTTTTTATTCTAACCCCAGGAACCCCTCAGTTAAGTTCAGCAAGTACAGACTCCTTAGAAGTATCTTCTAGCTGGCCCAGTGGCGCTGGAGGTTGAGGTGCTGGTTGCTGCACCTCGCGCCACGCCAGCAACCCGGGTTTGGGAGCAAGTCCAGGCCACTGAGGGTCAGCAGGAGAGAGAGAGGATTGAGTGTCTGGAGGACTGCTCCCCTCTCTCGGGGAGGGAGGATTTCGCTGTCCTGCTCATCGATCACCCTCTGGCGTCAGCCAGGGGGAAATGCGAGCCGGGAGGCACGTCATCAGTGGAGAGGATGGTGGGGGAAAACTTGGAGGAAAAAGAGCTGGCAGGCTCCATGATGGCCGCACCAGTGCCCCATCCAGCCCCCATGTCCGAATTTCACTTCGGGGGTGGGAGAAAGCTGGCTCTTCCCGACCCCTGCCACGGGGGAGAGGGGACCTGTTGGGGTTTAGGGATGTTGGGTGGGGAACGAAAGCGACTGGGATCGTCTCTCCATGGAGGGACTGAGCTGCCTGCCATGCCAGGCTTGGGAGAATAAACAAATAATAGAAAAGAAAAAGAAGTATCTTCGGAGGCTGGGTACTGAACCTGTTTAGCGAAAAGGTTCTGCAAGACAGTCGTGTTATGTTCAGACAGTAGTGTTTCTGTGAAAGTGTGCACTGTTTTCCAGGTAGCTGCTTTACAAATCTCTTGCAGGGGGTTACCCATTGATGCTGCCACAGATGCAGAGGTGCCTCTTGCAGAGTGTGCCCTGAGCCCTCTGGGTGGCAGTTTACCTGCTTTGTCATAACAGAACTATATGCAAGAGACTAGCCAGCAAGAACTGGTTCTCTTGGATGCTGGTTTGCCTTTTCCCCACTTCACTATAGGTAATAAACTGTTAAGTGCTAGTGGACCTGACATCCTTTGTGTGATCCAAGTAGTAAATCAGTGCCCTTTTCACATCTAGGCTGTGGAGCTTTTGCTCACCTGAACTGATTTTCCCATGAAGAAAACTGGAAGGCCAATTGATTGATTCAGATGGAATTCAGATGCCAGTTTTGGGAGAAATTTCCTGTTTGTCATCAGGACTGCCTTGTCCCAGTGGAAATTTTGTAGTTAGGATCTGTGCAGAGGGTTTGTAGCTTGCTCGTCCTTCTGACAGATGTCACCAGGAAAACTTTTCCAGGTGATTTACATCCGTGCAGCAGTCAGTGGCCATGGCCTCGAAGGCAGCCTCCATCAGTTGGGCAATGCACACGTTCAAATCCTTAGAAGGAACAGAGTCCCTTACTGGAGGGTACAGGTGATAAAGGCCTTTGAAAAACGTTTCGAAAATGGGTTGTGAGGCCACTGAACTGTCTTTGCCAGCTGATGTGTAAACGTTCAAAGACCTGCTCAGCTCTTCCGGACCGTCGACAGACTGTGCAATCCAGCCTGTCTGCGGGATCGGAGAGCTTTTTCACAAATACAGTGTGATGAGTTTGCTCGGTTCTTTGATGATAAGGTGTCGTCAATCAGACTGGAGATCCACGACATGCGTTCAAACGAGCATTGCAGTGACCAACATGGGGTTACATGTCCGCGCCTGTCTGGACGGACTTTGACCAGCCAGCAATCATGGATATCATGAAGATTGTCCAAGGTCTGCGACCGACTTGCTGTGGTTGGATCCTGGTCTCAGGCGCCTCCTTGTGGGATGGATGCGATTGGACCAATCCTTGCAGTGTTGGGGTTCTTTGGATCAAGGGGTGTTTCCGAGTCTCTGAAAGAGGCTGTTGTGACACCCCTTTGAAAAACCTCTCCTTGACCCCGACTGCCTTGCTAACTACAGATCGATCTCTAACCTGCCCTTTTGGGCAAGGTTATTGAGAAAGTAGCTTAACAGCTTGATGACTTTCTTACCACCCATGAAGTCTATGATCCTCTCCAGTCCGGTTTCAGGAAGAGACATAGTACTGAGACTGCATTAGTTCAGGTTCTTAATGATCTCCTAATTGCAAGAGATCAGAAGAGCCGTTCGATCTTGGTTCTTCTTGATCTCTCTGCAGCATTTGACACCGTGAATCATGGGATGTTGCTGGATCGCCTGTGGCTACTTTGTGGACTGTCAGGGACAGTCCTCAGATGGTTCCACTCTTTCCTCACAGGCAGAAGTCAAAGGGTAGTCTCGGGATTTTTCCTCTGCCCCTTGCTCTGTCTTGTGGGGTGCCGAGGGTTCAGTATTTTCTCCCATGTTGTTCACGTGTACATGCTACCATTGGGAGACATTATATAGGCTATGGGCTGAGTTTTCACTGCTATGCAGATGATACTCAGCTCTATATGTCCTTTGCACCTGAACAAAATGATGCTGTCTCGATTTTAACAACTGTCTTGCTGAAATTCAGGATTGGATGAGTGCGAACTGGCTGAGGTTAAATCCGACAAGACTGAGGTTCTAGTCGTTGACCCGGTCATCTTGTAAAGAAGTTGACTTCTGGGGTCTCCTCTGATCTTTATTAGGGGATACCCAGTTGAGACCTTCTGAACAGGTGCGAAATCTGGCTATTTTGACAGTGCGCTGACACTAAAAAAGCAGGTGTCGGCCACTGTCAGATCTTCCTTTTACCATCTGAGGAATATCGCCCGGATAAAACACCTTGTTCCACATGATGACCTTCCTGTTTTGGTTCACGCTTTTGTTTCTTCCCGTCTTGATTACTGTAATGCTTTATATCTAGGGTTGCCGGGGGTTGATCTCCGTCGCCTGCAGCTGGTGCAGAACGCGGCAGCTAGGTTGTTAACAGGGCTACCAAGAACTTGTCATGTCACACCTGTGCTGCGCGAACTGCACTGGCTGCCAGTGCGATGGAGAATCACCTTCAAGGTCGCATTGCTGACCTATAAGACCCTACATGGCCAGGGACCAGGCTACCTGCAAGATCTCCTTTGCCCTTATCGTCCTCTCCGCTCCACTGGCGAGGGATTGCTAGAGATTCCCAGGGTTTGTTATAAATCATCTGGGGCTAGGGCTTTTTCTGTTATGGCCCCGACCCTGTGGAATTCTCTACCTCGTCAGGTTAGAGAGTGCCAGTCCTTGGAAGTATTCAAGAGATCCCTGAAAAGTTATTTATTTATGCTGGCATATGATTAGTTTATTTTATGAATATTTTATTGTTTTATGTCTTTATTTATCATGTTGATGTTTTATCTCTGTTTGTATTGGCGCTTTGATTTTTTGAAAAGCGCTTTATAAATAAATTTTGATTTGATTTGATAAACTGATACTACTACCAAATGGACCTTCAGGATTAAGGGCTTTAGGCCTAATGATTTGAGGGGCACTAGGTAATCCAGGACTGTAGACAGGCCTGCCCAGAGGGGATTGATCTGTCTAGAACACCAGAAGGAAAGTCTTTTCCACTTTGAAGCATAAGTTCTTTTTAATGTTGGTTTCCTAGAACCCTTCAGCACTTCCGTTACTTTTTCAGAAAGATTAAGCCCAGAGAACTCTAGCTCTTCAAGAACCATGCTCTGAGGCAGAGAGTTCTGAGATCTGGGAATGTCATTCTGCCCTGGGACAGTGTTTTTTATTTATTTAAGAGTTTTACCAGGAGGGCCTACTGAGAGGAGTACTGCTTGTTTCCAGATGTGTCCTGGGGTCATTACAGAATACACTGAGAAGCATACAGTATGACAAGGTGAGACAATAGGTACAGCAGGATAAAACAAGCTTACAGCACAATGCAGGGTATACACAGTACATGGATACAAGTGCATTTTCCAAGTGAGTTAACGACAGCTGAAGGGCAGAAACAGGTAACAACAATGGCAAGGGATGCAACTAAATATAGCCATGACTGTATCTAGAATAAGGAAGGAGGCAAGGGGATAACATAAGTATGCTGAGGGTTCAGAAGTGGTTTAGGAAACCGGGGGATAGGTGTAAAGGGTAGTACAGTCAAAACATACAAAATATATGTTGTGCAGCGTTTTGATTTGTGTGTTCAGTCCTGGTGTGTCCTTCCGTTTGTGTGCTATTGGGAGTTTTTTTTTATAAATTTGCCTACAAGTGTTATGGCCTCTGGAATCTCCATGTTAGAATGGTTTATTGCTTTTCTTTGTCCTAGCTTGCCTCCTGTCTTATGTGACAGTGATGCATCCGGAACCAACTGATTCAGTGAGGGAAAGTACTGCAGCAGTAATCTGAAGCTAGGAGCCTGATGTTCTGGCCTCTACTAAATAACTCTAAGTCAATATTTTTGTTTTCTATATGTTTATCTAGGTCTAGAAAGCAGGACTAAATGCTTTGCTTTTAAAACTTTTAATTTCATCAAACTATACCCAGCCATACAAAGCACACAAATCACCCTAGGTCATCAATGCTGTAATTAGTAAAGACGCTAGCTGTTTTCTTACAGAATACCCACACAATTGCTGAGTTGTAAATGTAGCCTTCAGTGCCCACTGGATAAGTACTTGCTGAATCGATGGTCCTGCATGCATCACTGTCACATGGGACGGGAGGCATTGTAGGATAAAAGAAGGGCAATAAACCATTGTAATATGGAGATCCCCAGAGGCCATAAAACTAGTAGGAGAGGCAATAAAACTAGTAGCAAATTGAGGGAAAAAAACTCTCTAATAACAAAGGGAAGAACACACCAGTCTAAACACACAAATAAAAATGCTACACATTTTATTTTAAATTTTGACTGTAGTACTTCTTTAGCAGATTGTGTCTCAGGGGCAGGTTGAGTGGTGGTTTGTTGGAGAGGCACAGGAGCATGGAGCACCTGGTCTGCTTGGCCCAGTGTGGAGCTATGATAATGATTGCTGATGACTGCCTTCTCAGTTTTATCAGAACTCTCAGTAAAAGTGGGAATGGAGGGAAGGTATAGAGATACTGCATTGACTAGATAAGGTCTAGAGCATCCTCTTGGACTAAGCCCACAGCTGGGGGTCTGCAACAAAAGAGTGGGAGCTGGTTGTTCTCCCAGGAGGCAAACAGGTATATTTCTAGGGACATGGATATGTTGTTCATCCACACTTATTGGCAGGTTCCTTGCCGCTTTAAATCTTGCCGGAAGGTCTTCAAGCTGGCTCCTCCCACCCAACCGGGTGGTAAAACTCTCGGCTCCGCCCCATGACGCCAGATCTTCCTTACCGCTTGGAAGCTCAGGTTCCCTCCTTAACGCTCTGCGATTAAGACTGGTTCCTAATTCTTCAAAAGTTCGAAATCAAAAGTTTTTGCTAAAAAGACTTCGGTCTTCTTCTCCTCGCGGCTGCGATGGACAAATCGACTCCCGGTTTCCAGAGGTGCCCTTGCGGGCAGAAGATGTCTAGGACAGATCCGCACTCCATGTGCGTCTACTGCCTGGGCCTTGAGCACGACCCGCAGGCCTGCGACTTGTGCTCTTCTTTTTCGGCCTAGGTCCTTGAAGACGGTGCTGCCCGATTACAGCTGGGGCGCCCCGAGAAAAGAATTCCACCGGTGAACTCTAAAGAGGCCCGATTGGCGGTGTCCGCGGCGGCAGGCTCGGCGGATCAGCTCAAGCAGATGATCGCCCTCAAAGAGGAGGCGGCGCGGGCCCCTTCTACCTCGGCTGCGACATTTGTTCCGCTCTCTCTCGGTGCCTCGTACTCGGCTTCTTTTAAGGAACTTTGTCTGACCCTCTTGACGAAAGGTGAGGGTCCAACTTCTTCGGGACCTTTTTCCAGGTCCAAAAGAGCAAAGTAAGTCTCCGTCGGCGCTCTTGGGGCGGGAAAGATCCCCTCCTTGTCAACAGTCGACTTGGTCGACCCCTCAGCTCGGCCACTGGCTTCATGGTGTCCCCACAGCCAGTTGGATCGAGACTCCCGACGACGCGTCGAGATTTTTTCGACTCGTTAGACGGGTTGTCGGCTGGAGAAGCTGAGAATCCTCTCCTGTGGGAGTTGAGGATCCCGTCGGCTCGTCTGTGCCTCCGGTTCCGGAGCCTTCGGTGGGATCGTCCGAGCCGAGGGGAGTGCCGATTTCCGACAGTTCTCCTCGCCTTCCTCGGCCTGTCGAAACTCTCGGTCTCTGACATCTTGGCGGTCCAACCGATCCCGCCACCATAGGGCGGTCCCACCGGCACCATGACAGCGGCGCGCCGCTCTTCCACCGGACGAGCTTGGCGCCAAGTTGCCGTCGGAAGCACAGGAACTCATGTGGCAACAGTTCTTTGATCGGGATAAGCCGACCCAGTCGTCTTCCCGGCCATGAAGTGGCTGTCACCGAGCAGCCGACACAACCCTCGCTTGGCCGAGGAGCCTGTTCCCAGGCCGGTTGTTCGGCCAATTCCAGCTGCCCCACCGATTCTGGTGGAACCTCCGCCTCCACAGCCATTAGTTGGGGCTCCGACCAAAAATTCTCGGTCGGCCTTGGGTTTGCCCCATAGGCTGTCTGTCACCCTCACTCCCGATAAACCCCAGCAGGTGGAGGGTGGCTCAGGCCTGAGGCAGTTTCTTTGAGGACTCTTCCGAGTCCGATGATGGTTCTCCTCTTCTCCAAGCGCATGGACTTGGAGTCCGGAGGGCAGTCAGTGGACGATAGCCCTTCGTCCTTCTTAGGTTGCTTCGACTCATCTCGGAGTCCACCGGATGAAGCTCGAACCCGCTTCAAACGGGCAGTATCCCCTCACGGAGATTCTGGACCGAGGGATTCTCCCACGGAGGCCTTTCCGTGGCCAAGCCATAGTGGGTCCCGCCTTGAACTTTGGCATGTCCTGCTTCCTGCCCTGCGCCTTGCGCCAGGATGGCTGGAAGTATGCGGTCCCTACCGTTCCTCGTCCGGTTTTTCGGAACACCCTTGCCGAGGGTGGTTATCGACAGCGCTCCGGCGTGCCGGGAACGCCAGGGATGTAGACAAACCTCCCGACAAGGAATCCAAGAAATTGGATTATGCCGGGCGAAAAGTCTATGCTGCGTCCTCTCTCGGCCTTCGTCAGGCCAGTTCGGCCGTCCTCATGGCACATTTTTCTCAGCCCTGTTGGGCTCCCTGGATGAGGTTTTCCCGCAGATCTGCAGACTACAGTCAGGCAGGTGCGGGACCAGGGCAGGGCAGTGGCCAAACAGCAGCTCCAGACTGCGTTAGACATCGGGGACTCATGTGCCAGGTCGGTGGCGGCCGCAGTGTCCATGCGTCGTCGGGCTTGGCTGAGGATATCCCACCTTTACCTCGGATACCCAGCACAAGTTGGCGGATGTTCTCTTTTGGGACTGACCTTCGGCCCTGGGGTGGAAGGTCACCTGCAGAGGATCGAGAAGTCCAGTGCTACCTTGACCTAGTCCTTCCGCTCAGAAGGACAAAGGCCGCAGCCACAGCCTCAAGCTCTTCATCCTTCTGCACCTGGCGTGCGCCGCCTGCCCAGCAACGCCAGGGCCAGCAGGCTCGAGCTTGGCATCCCAAACCCAAGCCGCCGGCTTCCTCCAACAGGAAGCAGGGAGGAAAGGCTCAGGTGGTCCTCGGCCGGTCTTCCTCCAAGCCTGCTCAGTGACGGGCTGAGGTGTCTCCCCAACCCTGTCACCTCACCCCTGGTTCTCCGCTGGGGACGGCTCAGACACTTCCTTTCCGCCTGGTCCGCTGTTACCACGGACAGGTGGGTACTGGAGGTGGTGGGGAAAAGTCCCACCTCTGAATTGAAAGCAGGCCCGCCTCTTCAGAGCCATCGCACTGGGGCCTCGTCCGAGCTTACTGGCGCTCTCGCCAGCCATCGCTTCCCTCCTCCAAAGGAGGTGATCACGGAGGCAGAGGACCCTTCAGACCCGGGTCTGTGTCCAGGTATTTCCTGTTCGAACGGACGGGGCTGGCGCCCATTCTCGGCCTACACAACCTGAGCAAGTTCCTAAGGTCTCTAACCTTCAGGATGGTCACTTCGATGCAGATAATACCATCTCTGGAACACTGCGGTGGTTCTGCTCTCTGGACCCACAGGACGCTGCTTCTTTCACGCCCCTATCCGTCTGACATTCGAGATTCCTCCGCTTTCGAGCGGAGGGATCCCTCTTCGAGTTCGAGCCATGCCCTTCGGCTTATCTCCAGCTCCCAGGGTCTTCACCAAATGCATGGCAGTGGTGACAGCATTCCTGCGGCGCCGAGGGGTCCGGGTGTACCCTTACCTGTACGATTGGCTGATAGCAGCCCCTCCAGACGGGAGGTGGAGCGGTCCAGAGATCTGGCCCTCCAGGTTTGCTCTCAAGTCGGCCTTCTCATCAACGAGGCCAAGTCGGAACTCGAGCCGAAGCAGGTGATCCTGTTCATCGGGGCAGAGCTCGACTCTCTTCGAGCCAGAGCACGGCCCCCGGCGGACAGGGCCGAGGTTCTTACCTCCTTGCCCAATCATTTCTGGTTGGGCACCGCGCCTGCCCGGGACTTCCCTGGGCCCTGGGTCTCATGGCAGCCTGTACCAGCGTGGTCCGTTGGGCACGCTGGCACATGTGCCCCTTCAGTGGGACTGGCCAGCCAGTGGTCACAACGCCTGATCCTTTGGACCAGCTAGTGATTGTGACCCAGGAGATGTGGAACGCCTCCAGTGGTGGACTGTTCTATCCCATCTGCAGGAGGGCATCCTGCTTGTCCGCCTCGAGCCGACGCCGTCTCTATCGACCGATGCCTCTCTGATGGGTTGGGTGCCCATCTGGGGAACACCGAGCGCACGGCCTCTGGTCCCCGCTGGAGTCCCGATGCCATCAACCTGTTGGAGCTCCGAGCGGTCCGCCTAGCTCCACCGCCTTTTGCCGCTTTCTCCAGGGTCAAGTGGTCCAAGTCCAGACGGACAATACCACGACCATGTACTACCTGAACCGCCAGGGGCGGGACATGTTTCATGCTTCTATGCAAGGAAGCTCTCCGCATTTGGTCACTCGTGCGCAGCCTGGAGGCGGATCTCCTAGCCATTCATGTGGCAGGAGCCTCCAACACCCTGGCCGATGCTCTGAGCTGGATAGGGGCTGCATCTCACGAGTGGTCTCTCCTGCCGGAGGTAGTACAAGATCTGTTCTCCCACTGGGGCACACCTCAGGTGGACCTGTTTGCCTCCAGGGAGAATGCGAAGCTGAGGCTGTTTCATGCCCGCCCCCCTCAGCAGGGCTCGCTGCAGGGGGATGCCTTCTCGAGGCTGTGGACCCCGGGCCTCTTTTACGCCTTTCTCCCATTTCCCTTGATTCACAAGGTGCTTCTCAAGACAAGGAGGGACAAGGCGCAGGTGATTCTGATAGCCCCAGACTGGCCCCGCCAGTTCTGGTACCCAGATCTCCTCAGCCTCAGCTCCAGGCTCCCGAGGCAGCTTCCAGCTCGCCCGGACCTGCTCTCAGTCAATCAGGGGAAGGTGTTCCATCCGGACCTTCAATCCCTGCACCTGACCGGCCTGGTTCCTGAGCTGCCAGAGTTCCAGGCCTTGGTCTCTTCCGACGAGGTCCTCAATGTTGTTGAGGCCCGGTGGGAGTCGACTAGAAAATGCTGCGTCTTCAGATGGAAGAGATTCTCCATTTGGTGTCAGGGCAAGGGCTTGGACCCTTCCTCCTGTTCTTTGGCAAGCATTTTGGACTATTTATGGTCTCTTTCTAGTCAAGGGCTTAGGTCGACGACCCTAAAGGTGCACCCGCAGTCATCTCTGCTTACCGGGCGCGGGCTGGGGAGCAGTCGGTGGCACAGGAGAAGGTGGTCTGGCGCTTTTAAAGGCCTTGATCACATTTCCTTCCGTGCGAGAACCCTCCACCTCCGTGGATTTACTGTTGGTATTGGTAAAGCTCATGGGTGCTTCATTCAACCAATGCACAGGTGTGGACTCTCTCACCTGTCGTGGAAGACCGCCTTCTTGGTGGCTATCACGTCAGCCAGAAGGATGGAGAACTCCAGGCGCTCTGCATCGAGTCTCCTACCTGGTCTTCCACAGGGACAGAGTTGTCCTGCGCCTCACCCGAAATTCCTTCCAAGGTGGTGTCGGAGTTTCACCTTAACCAGGTGTTGACTCTGCCGTGTTCTACCCCAATCACACCTCGGAGGTCGAATATAGGCTCCATACTTGACCCTAGAAGGGCTCGCTTACTATAAGGGAGCGACGGTTGAAATTGGGAGAGGTTCGCCAGCTGTTTGTCACCTACGCTGAAGCCGCACCTGGCAGACCTGCAGCTAAGCGGACAATAGGCAGGTGGGTCACCTCCTGCATAGATCTCTCATAAGTTGGCGGGCATGGAGCCTCCCAGAGGGATAAGAGCTCATTCTACCCGCCATACTGCTGCATCGGTGGCTGCTTCCAGGGACGTCCCTATCCAGGAAATCTGCAGGGCTGCTACCTGGAAGTCAGCACACACCTTCATCACCCATTACCACATCGACTTTGAGTCACGCCGGGATGCTGGTTTTGGGGCCTCGGTTCTCCAGTTTCTCTTTTCTCAAGTAAGTATCGGGGTGTGCGCTTTGCCTCCCTCCTCCCAGAGAACTGCTAGAGTCTGCTAATAAGTATGGATGAACAACATATCCATGTCCTAGAAATACAGGTTACTCACCTGTAATAGGAGTTCTAGGAATGGTATATGTTGTTCATCCACACCAGACCTGCCCGACCTCCCCCCGCTCGACAAGACAACCTGAGCTTCCAGCTGGCCAGATCTACGCCATGGGGCGGAGCCGAGTTTACCACCCGGTGGGTGGGAGGAGCCAGCTTGAAGACCTTCCGGCAAGATTTAAAGTGGCAAGGAACCTGCCAATAAGTGTGGATGAACAACATATACCATTCCTAGAACTCCTGTTACAGGTGAGTAACCTGTATTTCTGGTGAACCCCACCATCTGAACACTGATGATTGTCCTGGCTGGTCCTACTCAAGGAGTCTGCCAGCACATTGTCTTTCCCTGTCAGGTGTACTGTGAATAGTGGAACTTCCAGGGAGTAGGCTAGGTTCCATATCTTCATGGCGTCTGTGCACAGTTTTGATGATTGTGTCCATCCCTGCTTGTTTATGTAGTGCATTGTTGTAGTGTTTTCTCTTCTGATTTGAGAGACTGACCCTGACAATGGGAGGAGAAAACCTGCATTGCCAGGTAAATTGCTCTGAGTTCCAGGAGATTTATGTGCTCTGGAGTCTCCTGTGTGCTCCAGGTGCCACTCACAATAAGGTCCTCTAGGGTGGTGCCTCATTCTAGGAAGGCGGCATCTATTGTGAGTACAACTGTAGAGGATTGCTGGAGGAAAGGAATTCCCTCTCTGAGGTTTGTTTATTTTATTTAAAAGGGGTTTACCAGGAAAGACTTAGTGAGCCATAAAGCTTGTTTCCGGATCCTTCTACCATTCCAGTGCCCTTAACAGAGTTTTTGTAACAGGCCCCAGCTTGGACAAAGGGTCCCACTTCTGGGACTAATGGTCCCCTAAGTGATACTGAATGTCCCTCATTTGGAACCTGACCCTATCACCACTGCAGTGGCTGAGGCCATGTGACCCAGTAATAGTAGAACGTCCCTTGCAGGTCTTGGCTTACCTACCTTGTAGGATTCTGCAGTTGTAATCAGAGTTGCTACCCTTGCTTAAGGGAGGAATGCTTTCCCTTGCAGGGTGTCTAGCTCTGCACTGATAAAGTCCTGAACTTGAACTGGTTCTGTTTGTGACTATTTAAGGTTTATGAGGAAGCCCAGATCCTCCAAAGTGTCCTGTGTCAGCAGTGTAGAGGACTTTGCTTCCTGCTGTGTTTTTCCTGCGATCAGCCAGTTGTCCAGGTAGGGAAAAACAACCACCCCTTTCCTTCTCAGTTGTGCTGCCACCACAGCTAGGCACTTTGTGAATACTCTTGGAGCTGAGGTGAGGCCAAAGAGAAGGGATGTAAACTGGTAATGACAGTTCCCCAACCTGAACCTGAGGCATTTTCTGTGACTTGACCTTAGTGGTATGTGAAAGTAGGTATCTTTCAGATCAGTGATCCCAGACAATCGCCTATTTGTAGAAATGGAATCACTGAACCCAGTGTTACCAGCTTTTGTTGACCGGATAGGTGTGTTAGGCAATAACCCTGCCTATTTTGAAGCACGACCCGGTAGAGTACAATATGCAGTCGACAAACAAAACAATACTGAAGTACAAAACAGTTGTTGAATGCTTGCATCAGATATCCTCGCAGGGACAGTCAGGGAATTTAAACATACAGGTAGTAGCCATCCTCGCATCTCGGAACTTTTATTTCTTTAAATGTTTGTTTAGGTATCTCAGGTCTAAAATGGTTCACCACTCTGCATGTCTCTCATGGATCAGGAAGTATCTGGAATAAAGTCCATTGCCCCATTGTGAGGCAGGCATGTTTTCCACTGCATTTGTTTGGAACAATTTCTTCACCTCCATGTCCAACAGAAATTTTTCTGCTGAGGTGTGAGGCTGAAAAACCTTTGAGTTCTGCGGTTCTGGGAATTTTCTGAATTGTAGGAACAGACCCTGCTCACTGTTTCCAGGACTCACTTGTCTGAGGTTTTTTCAACGTTTTTTTGGAAGTTACTGACGTCAGGCCGTTGTCCGACGGTTTTGTGCAGTCTCGAAGGATGTCTTCTCAGGGTCGGCCTCGCCGGAACATCTCAACAAGTGCGAGTGTGGGAGGCAGATCCCGGCCAAGGACAGCCATCGCCGCTGTGTCTTCTGCCTCGGACCGGAACACGACACCGCAAACTGCTCCGCTTGCCAGGCCTTCACTAGCAGGACCTGCATCCGCCGCCTTAAGGCCCTGAAAACCTTTCTCTTGGAGCAGAAGATGGATCTGCAGTCCTCCGAGGGGAAACGCAAGGAGAAGAAATGGCACAGCAAAGACTGTAGTCGGTCCCGGCACCGGTCGCGGTCCCGTTCTCACTCGCAGCCCTCTCCAAAGGAGGCCCGTTCCTTGGGATCAGGAGAGCGCCCCAAATCGACTCAGGTCAAGGTCAGCCCTTCGGGGGGGAAGCTGCTAAGCCTAAGGTAACCCCGCTAAGGGTCACCACGAAGCCCTTGGAGGTGCATGCTTCCGCCCCACCTCCCAAGGCACCGTGCCGCTTGCTGAAGGCATGCTCCCGAGCCCAAGGACTCTCCGCACCCCGTCGTCGGTACCAACACCGATACTGCTGAAGGGGCGACGGGTGAGGGATTGGCTGTGGAAGAACCGACGTCCCTGTCACCCAAGTCCCTCTCTCCCGGGCCCTGAGGAGGGCTCTCTTCACGGCCGACATCCCGATACTTCCTCCGGGCCGGGCGGCAGATATTTTCACGAGGACAAGTTACAGGAGCTGTTTTCCTTTGGTGGGGCAGGTCCACAAGCCGCCCACCTCGTCGCCGGCCCAGACACTGGTACCGGATCCAGCGGGTAAACCACAGCCGGGAGGTGAGCCTTCCCCGCGGAAGTCTCCGGAGCGCCAGCCTACACATCTCGCTAGGGCTCGTTCCCGCACTCGGTCCGGGGACCACCAGCAACGCTCCAGGGACTCTGGTGACCGTCGATGGTCCTTAGGAGCCTTTCTTGCTCCTCTAGACGAGAACGCTCCCGACGTTGGTCCTCTGACCGACGTCGGTCTTTGCTCCGTCGCCGGTCCAGGGACCGGAATCGGTCTTCCGACCAACGTCAGTCCCCCAGCTACGGACGACAGCGGGAGTCTGGTCATAGGGAGAGGTCAGACTGTTCGAAATCCTATAGTCGATCTCCCTCATCCTCGTCTTCCTCGACTTCCTCTCTCAGTTTGCAGCGCTCCCCGGGAGAGAAGGACCAGCCTCACTCATCTCCAGATGATCCTACCTTTATGGATGTCATGAGGCATATCCAGGCCTCAAACGAGTGGGAGATGGAGGACCTGGACCCGGAATGCCGGAGACTTGCAAAATACCTGAGGCAAAAGGAGCCTAAACCCTTGGTGGTCCCTCCTTTGGTGTATACTTTCCAGGACCTCACCTGAACTACCTGGAAACATCCAGCTTCAGTCCCGGCTGTCCCGAAGAAGTCAGGTAGGCTGTACAAGGCCCCGAGGGCAGAAGCTTTCCTTGCTGAACACCCTCAGGCGGACTTTCTGGTGATCACGGCTGCCCATGATAAGTCCAGACAGCCGAAACACCTCAGCTCACAGCCTCCCGACCCGGAGTCTCGCTGTTTGGATCAGGTGGGCAAGAAGGTCTATTCTGCTTCCAAATGTTCCATACGTTCCCTCAGCTTCTTAACGCATATGGTCCAGTACCAGAATGCGCTATGGGAAAGGGGACAAGAGCTGTTGAAGGTCCTTCCAGACTCTGACCAGAAGAAAGAGCTCCTGGACATTCTGAAATCGGGCTCAGACGTAGGCTTGCATGTTTTGAGAGCCTCGTATGATACTGCAGATACGGCAGCCAGGGCAGCCGCTTCCGGGGTGTGCCTCTGATGCCATGCTTGGTTGAGAGTCTCTGGCTTTCACCAGGATCCGCAGGCCGGTATCGGGGATTTATCCTTCCAGGGTACCGTGCTCTTTGGGCAGGAGACGGAAGCCTTGATTTCTTATCTCCAAGAGTCGGGTAAGTCTATCTGGTTGGTGCGCCAGATGTACCGCGACCAGCAAAGACAACGAAAACGGCCTTTTCATAAGCCCTCAGGTGGCCAAGGTCATGCCGGTGGAAACCAGCACGGGCAGAGAGGTGGCTTTCGTAGGAGATCTGGTAACTAGCAGTCTGGTGGAGCTCCTAACCGTGGGCCCAAGTCCTCCCAGGCCTCTCTGCCCACACCCGGCTCGGCCGAGTGACTCCCTTCCGCAGGAAGACCCAGGGGAGCCGGTCGGGGGACGCTTCTCCCTTCACTTCGAAGGGTGGAAGTCAATTACTGCGGACCAGTGGGTCTTAGACATTATCAGGAGGGGACACACGCTGGAGTTCACGGAGTTTCCCCCGAATACTCCACCAAAGCTCTCCCGTTATCCTCCTTCTCACATCCCACTAATAGGAGAGATTCAGACCCTCTTGCGAAAAAGGGCAATAGAGTTAGTCCCCTTGCATCAGCGAGGAAAAGGGTTTTATTCACATTTCTTCCAAGTTCCAAAAAAGACACAGGACCTTTGTCCCATTCTGGACCTCAGCCTTCTAAATCTCTTTATCAAGTACAAAAGGTTCAGGATGGTGACACTCCAAGGCCTTCTTCCTCTGCTGCACCAATGAGACTGGCTCTGTTCCCTAGACATGCAAGATGCATACATGCACATCGGAGTCTTCCTCCCACCGGAAGTTTCTGAGGTTCCGCTTCCAAGGGGAGCACTATCAGTTTCCTGAAAGTGCTCCTGCTCGTCTCTCTTCCACTGTGAGTCTTCACCAAATGCTTGGCAATGGTGGCTGGGGCTCTAAGGGGCTTGGGACACTACGTGTTCCCCACGCCGACTATTGGCTGCTTACATCTCGTCATGACAGCCCTGCTCATCACTCTTGGAGACACCTATACTCTATTCCAAGGCTGTGGATCACCCTGAATCTACTTAAAATCGTCCTGAGCCCAGTCAGAAGCTCATCTTCATTGGAGTGGTCTTGGATTCCATCCAAGGCATGGCTTTCTCCCCAGGACAGGGAGATCGCCTCATGGAGATTGCAGAATGGATTTCATAACTCCTCAAGTTCCAGCTTGAACTTCCTCAGGTTACTGGGGCACATGGTGGCGGCCATTCCTGTCACTCCCTTGGCCCACCTCCACATGAGGGTTCCGCAGTGGATGCTTAGGGTACAGTGGGACCAAGGCTGCAACGATCTGGACTCCACGGTCAAGATCTCGGGGCCAGTCAGGAGAACTTTGCTTTGGTGGATGGACCCCAGGAACCTAGGAGAAAGGGGTCAGCTTCCATCCAGAGCCACCTGGTCAGACTCTGACAACAGATGCATCGGACCTGGGATGGGGGAGTGCACCTGGGTGCTCATCGAACGCAAAGGGTTTGGTCACCCGAGGAGTGGTCCCTCCACATCAGTGTACTGGAGATGCGAGCGGTTCTCTATGCCTTACAGGCCTTTCAGGAGGACCTGGTACCAGGCTCTCTTCTGGTTCAAACGGACAACATGGCGGTCGTCTTTTATATCAAGCAAGGGGGTACTCACTCGTACCCCCTTTGCAGGGAGGCGATGAGAGTCTGGTACTGGGTGCTGGAGCGAGGCATTCTGCTGTCCGCAGTGCACATTCCAGGCGTCCTCAACGAACTGGCTGTCAGCCTAAGCAGGTCGCGGTCCAGAGCACACGATTGGGAGCTGCTACAGTCCATAGCAGACCAGGTCTTCCAGAGCTGGACCTCTTTGTGTCAGCATGCAGCACCAAACTGCCAGTGTTTTGCTCACGAGAGTATGCTTTCTGGCCAGATGCATTATCCCTTTGCTGGACAGGGAGATTTCTTTATGCCTTCCCGGCCTTCCCTCTCATTCAGAGAGTCCTACTAAAGTTGCAGGCAGAAGGGGCCCGCGTGATTCTCGTAGCCCCCAGATGACCTCGGCAGATTTGGTTCCCACTCCTGCAGCGGTTATCCACGGAGCCTCCAGTTGCACTGCCCATATGCTCGCAGTCCCAGAATCAGGGCTCGCTGGTCCATCCGGACCTTCGGTCCTTGCACCTACACACTTGGCTCCTTCAGACGTAGCTCAAAACAGATACGGGGTCTCCCCGGAAGTGGCAGCAGTCCTAGTTTCGGTGAGAAAGCCCTCCACCTGCTCCGCTCACGCTATGAAGTGGAAGTGTTTTTGTCTATGGGCCTCGTCAACATTTGGACCCCGGCCAGTTGCCCAGTGAACTCAGCGTTGCAGTATCTCTCTCCTTGTATCAAACGGGCCTGAGTTACTCCTCTATCAAGGTGCATATGTGGGCTGTCTCCGCCTATCATGCCCCCTTGGCAGATAAGGCATTGGCTCAATTGGATGTCGCCCGCACCTTCCTTAGAGGAATTCTGCATATGAGACCTCCCATTCGAGACACTATCCCACCCTGGTACCTCCTTTTTGTGTTGGAGAAACTCACCCTTCCTTCTTTTGAACCGGCAGCGGATTGTAAGCTGTGTTACCTTTCTTGGAAGGTTTGTTTTTTAGTTGCGGTTATCTCAGCTCTAAGGGTTTCTGAGCTTCAGGCTCTGATGTGTGAAGAGCCGATTTAGTTTTCCACAGGGAAAGGGTTTCCCTCAGAACAAATCCTAAGTTTCTCCTGAAAGTGGTCTCAGAGTTGACCCTCAACCAGTCGGTTGAACTTCCTGTTTATTTTCCTTCCTCTTCCAATAGAGGGAGGCTCTCTTCACACACTGGATGTCCACAGGACTTTGAGGTATTATTCAAGAGGACGCTACACAATCATTAATCGGAACAACTTTTTGTGGCCTTTGCGCCACAATGCTTGGGTAGACCGTGACCAAGCAGACTGTCTCGAAGTGGATAGTTCACTGCATCTTCTTCTGCTACGAGAAACACAATAAGCCCCTACCGGGCCCTGTCAGGGTCACTCCACCAAAGGAGTGTCTGCTTCATTCGCCGCCCTGAGAAATGTCTCTATAAGGGATATATGTGCGGCCGCCACCTGGCACTCGGTGCATACTTTTGTCAAGCATTACAGCTTGGATATCATCTCCAGACGCCGAGCTGGCTTCGGCCAAGCTGTTTTGCAAGGGCTTCTGTCCTGAGGCCTCTGGAGTCAGTATATTCCATCTCCCGGGGTCGTTCACCTTTGGCGTGGACTGCTTGGTGTTCAGTTCTATAAAGAGATCAGTTGCAAGAGCTCCCACTGAAGTAAGATAGCACAGCTACGCAAGAACTTACCGTGAACAGTAGGTCTTCGAGGAGGAGCTCTGCAGCAGGCGCACTTCCCACCCACCTTCCCCTCGAGTGTGCAGATCCATCTTCATTTCCATCTTCTTTTCATTTTCTTACAGTCGCCTGCCTCCTTCTCTGTCAGGGCTCATGGGCCTTGGCGGGAGAACTGAGGTGAGCTGAGTCCACCCCTTGTACCTGACTCGACATCGGGCAGTGGGCCGCATTGGGGGTGGTCCCTGCTGTGTACTGCTGGCTGACGTTTTTACCAGAGGGTCCTAGTGCCTGCGGCATAGTCCTAAGTGTTATAGCCTGCTGCAAGAGATCCTCTCGAAGATCTACTGTTACGGTAAGTTCTTACGTAACTGTACTTTGCTCACATTGCCCCTGAGCTGTCCCCCTTCTATCTTCAAATTCTGTCCCCTTGTTCTTGCACATCTTTTTCTGAAAGATGCTACCCTCGTGGACTTTGTTGATTCCACTGAGGTACTTAAACGTTTCTATCATGTCCCCCCTCTCCCTCCTTTCCTCAAAGGTATACATATTAAACTCCTTTAGCCTCTCCTCGTATGGCTTCTCTTGCAGACCCTGCACCATTTTAGTTGCCTCTCTCAGAACTGCTTCCATCCTGTCTATGTCCTTGCGGGCGATGGGGTCTCCAGAACTGGACGCAGTACTCAGATGGGGTCTCACCAACTGTCTGTACAGGGGATAACAACTTCCTATTTTCTGCTGGTGATGCCCTCCCTATACATCCCAGTATCCCCCAGCCCTCCTGCCGCCTTCTCACATTGCTTGCCAACCTTAAGGTCATCTGATATGACTACCCCAGGCCCCTTCCATTTTTGTTGTTGTTACTACCTCCCCATTGTGTAATCTTCCCTGGGTTTTGTTTCCCAGGTGCATTACTTTGCACTTCTTTGCATTGAATCCAAGCTGCCATGCTTCTGACCATTCCTCCTACCTTGCCAAGTCCCTTCTCATCCTTTCCACACCTCCCTGTGTATCAACCCTGTTGCAGATCTTTGTGTCATCTGCAAAGAGTCATACTTTTCCTTCCAGTCCCTCTGCAATGTCACTTATAAAGACATTACAAAGGACTGGATCCAGTACTGAACCCTGCGGTACCCCACTAGTAACCTCTCTTTCTTCAGAGTGGACTCCATTTACAATTACCTTCGTGTCCTGTTGTTCAGCTAGATGTTTTACCCAGGCTACCACCCTGGGACCCACTCCAAGGCTGGTTAATTTGACTAGTAATCTTTGTGGACTGTGTCAAATGCCTTGCTAAAGTCTAGGTAGGCTATGTCCACAGCCCTCCCTGGTCTACTACTTGGTCACCCAGTCAAAGAAATCAATTAGATTAGTCTGACATGACCTTCCGCTGTGAACCCATGCTGCCTTGGGTCCCAGCCCCACTGGCCTCTGGGTACTCAACAAGTCTTCTTCAGAAGTGATTCCATCACTTTCCCTACCACTGAGGTTAAACTGACAGGTCTGTAGTTTCCTGCCTCAGTCTTGCTCCCACTTTTGTGAAGGGGAATCACATCAGCCTCTTCCAGTCCTCAGGTACCACACCATCCTCCCATGATTTGTTATAAAGGGTAGTCAGTGGTGTCACTAGTTCTCTCGCTTAATTATTTTTAGAATTTGGGTGAATTCATCTGGCCTCATTGCTTTGTCCACCTTCAGTTTTAGGAGTTCTTTCAGAACCCTTTCTTCTGTGAAAGGACTGGGATCGACCCCCCTCTCCAGAGTGCTTCTGTTAATTGGATTAGGCACCTCCCCCACTTCCACTTTTGTGAATACTGAACAGAGGTGTTCATTCAGTATCCCTGCTTTTTCACTGTCACTCTCTGCCCACCCACCATCCATTCTATTCAGCCTCACTATCCCTCCCTTTGTCTTTCTGTGCTCCCTGATATACCTATAAAAGGTTTTATCCCCCTTATACACTTTAGTCCATTCTTAGAAGTAATGTCAGTCCCCACCCACATTGGCAGTGAATGGGTGACCTGGGCAGACTTGTCAGGGGTTTTGTTTTGTCTGAGGTTTGGGGGCTGGTGTTGCAGCTGCACGCCTAGTGCCCCTTCTGCCCCTCCCCCTCCACCTCCTCCCAGACCTTTACGCCAGCCCACTCCTACATTGCCTTCTATTGAACCTTTTCTGTCTCCAGCCGAGTGCCTCACTGCCTGGTATTTACTTACTTCTGCTCTTATTTCCCCTTAGCACTCTTTCCTTGCCTGCCACCCTCCTACTCATCCTCAAACCATTCCCACCCTTCCACATCTAACTCCTCTGTTCACCCTTCCCCCCTCCCTCCAGCAGGCCTTATAACTGGTACTACACCCTCTGCCATCACCCCTGATTCTGTTTCTGCTCTCTCCATCACTCCTACCCTCTGGACTATTTCCTGTCATCTTTCCATCCCAAGGTATTGTCTCTCTTTTCTTCCTATAACCTTTGAAGCAATGCCTAAGTTATTGTACCAAACTCTGGCTTTACGACTTAGCCTTTGTATAATTGCCTAAGCTACTGTAACTGACTCTGGCTACTTTGCACAGCCTACGTTCTTGTACAAAGACTGTGACTTTACAACTTATTGCCACTCCTGCACAATTGTGTTGCTATTTACGTGTTTATTTAATGTTCTTATTCTTGTTTGCCATGTCGTGGAACCTACTGTATTTAATGAGCTTGTCCTCAAAGGTGTTAATCCAAGATTTCAATAAATAAATAAATACCTTTGTATTAACCACTTTGTGAAGGGTACTCATTGGAACCATAAACATGAGGGTAGTATCCCCTACCCCTACCTCCCCTTCCACAAGGCCTGTAGGAAGCTAAGGCCTTTTCTTAGTATTATGTAAACATCTGACTTATCACTAAACAATGAATTTCTCTCACAGAGAAAGTCCATAGCTTTTTTTTGAGTGTCCTGGGATAGATTTGTAGTTCTAAGCCAGGCAAGCCATGACCCTAGATGCGGTGTCATTTGTGTCCACTGCCATATGAAACTGGTATTTTGTGGCTGCTGTGCCTTTGTCAGCCATATCCTGTGCCCAAGTCTCCAGTAGCTTTTTTGCTCAGTGCCAGTACGGAATTCCATAAGGCTCTCTGGTACTGGGCTAAGTACACTGCCTGTCTCAGGAGCAAGGATGCTGATGTGTGCATCTTTTTAGCCATAGTGTCCAGGAATCTTTTTCAGGAGGCTGTGAGGAAAGGCCCTATGGCCTTGTCACAGGTGGCAGTCTGGACCACTCCCCTTGTGATCAGGGTGGGAGTACTGGTACTCAGCACCCTGTTTGTCTACCTGACATTTTTCTCAATTTTTTTTGTCAGTATCAGCAGCTGAGGTGGGTGCCGACATGACTACAAATGTGGCTTTTTGAAGGGTTTGTGAATAGGCAGCATCAATCTCCTTGTAGGTGCTAAGCCTATCTTATCCATGAAGGCTACCTCATCTGCATCTGTCTCATGAAAGGAGATATTGAAGGTAGACACCATATGCCTTACAAAAGTATAGTGATAAGTGAAGTCCTCTGTAGATCTAAGAGGAGAACCAAATTCTTGCTTAGGAGAACCACCCGTCCTCCTTTTCTTCGTAGTACATTTCATCCTCCTCCTCCACAGATACTGGGAATGGAACCGGAGCCTGTGGGGAGGAAGGCTGGCATATTCATGAAATTCCCCATAGACTGGAATGTCTGGAGGAATTGCCATGCTTTTGTCATGTCCTCTATTGAGGGCATTTCATTTGTGTCCACTGATGGATCCTTTCCATCTTTGGGAGGAGGGACAGCGTCATGTTTTTCTTATCGTTTTTTCATAGCAGGCATAGTTTTTGGTGTCTGCTCAGAGGCTTTTATTTTTACTGGATGCAGGGTTCCCACTTTCAGGTGTCCTGTGTTCTGAACCATATTTAGCAGCTTTATCTTTCTGTCCCATTTGACAGTGGCTGCTGCTCACTCTGAGGGACTGGACCCTCCTCTGAGTCTTTTGGCGATGTGGAGGCAGATTGAGAAGCTATAAAATCTTCTAACTTTTCAGCCTTTTTCTTTTGCATTTTAGGTCAAAACTTTATACAGAGATCACAACTGGAAAAATCGTGGTCTGGTCCCAGACACTTGACACAGCTCATGGTAGTCAGCCTTTACCAGGAGCTGAAAAAAAACTGTAGTTTTTAAAGCATGTAGGTCCTATCTTTTGGGGGTCTGTCAGTCATGTCAAACACTGGTGACCTGCGAAAGTACATTTTCTTTCAAAAGAGGTGTTTATCATAGAAATAGCAAATAAATCATCTCAGTTTCCAAAAAATTGGACACAGAGAACAATTTAGAGTAAAACCATAAAGCAGTTAAATAAAAGTTAGTTTTATTTAACCTTTAAAAGATTAAATAGCAGTTCCCTTAAAATGGGAACTGCACCGAGAATGGCCTTCCCCAATTCCTGGGAACTGGAAAAAATGACAAATCACACAATAAAATATGAATAATACCCTAACTAATGCAGAGTATCGAAAAGGTAAACTAAAACCCTATAAATACTAAAACAATAAACCGTAAACCAGACAGAAGTGTAGAGAAGACTTCAGGGCAACTGCTTTTTTCAGGCTGAGAAATAAATCTGATGTTAGATGGCAGGTGCGAGCATGACCACACAGCAAAGTTTGAATTTCTTTCTAAATTCCATAATTTACATAAAATTCTAAAAGCTCTGGGGCTGCTCATTGCAAGGGAATGACTGCACTTTTTAAACTTAATTTAGGGATTCCTGTGATTTGAATAAAACATTTTCAAGTTATTACATCATAAAACATTCAGACTACGTGAGGTAAAGCACATAAGTAAACACAATGCTTAAAGGGCACCTTTCATGTGCTTTTTGAAATTGCCCCCGAAGAACAATGAAGGACCCTTACCTCCCCCAGTTCAAATGGTGCCTGAATCTGAATTTGTATATGCCCCTTAAAGGGAAGGGATTGTATTTTGGCACCATGGAGCTGAACTGCCAATCCCTTCCACTTCCTGATCCTGTGCCTGCCCCAACATTAGCACATTTCGTACTGTCAGTATATGGAGAGTGCAGGGGCACGCTCCATAAACATTAATGTGGCAGTTTTCTTAACTTTGTTTTTCATATTTTAGATGACCATCATGAACAAATCCAAGTCACTGCTCAACTAACAAGGTCATTGTTAGTTAAGTGGTGACCGATATCACGAAACATGCTAGTGTGGGGATGGCACTCAGGACATGGAAGGGATCCGCGACTCAGCTCCATGGAGCTAAAATATGATCCCTTCCCTACTAAAATAGGGGCATAATAAAATTCAGATGCAGGTAAGGGTACTGCATGGTTTCTGGGGTAAGCACCAGAAAAGGTGCTTGTAAAATGTAAACATTCAGAATTTGTAGAAGACTAATGTTCTGTCAGTTTGTGGAATGCTATGAATTTCTGATGTTCTGTCAGATCTTCCTGTATGTATCTTCACCATTCATTACTGGTGGGTATACGCCGGAGGTGCTATGACCCCGCGGGAACTTTCAGCTTGCAAAAAAAAAAAAAAATTGTTTGGGAGAGGAACTGGCGTCGAAGCCGGCGCTCCTCCCTCACCTCA
Organism: Neoceratodus forsteri; assembly: GCA_016271365.2. Lineage (NCBI taxonomy): Eukaryota > Metazoa > Chordata > Ceratodontiformes > Ceratodontidae > Neoceratodus > Neoceratodus forsteri. The sequence goes on from JADMNL010000033.1 coordinate 85,317,830, forward strand.
GTTCTGTTCTTCCCACCGTCGAGAGTGCACCTCGTGGGAGCTGAAGAGCAAACTACGTAGTTTGTCGTCAAAGCACTGAAGTTCTGTTCGTATCTCGACGCCAAAGCACTGCAGATGGATGAGACCGTTTCCTTTTGCTTTTATTTTGTTTGTATTTTATTTCTACAATGCCGAGTCTATTCTTTGTTTTATTTGATTTTGTGTGCGGTTGATCATGTCCGACCCGGGGCCTAAGTCAAAATCATGCGTTAGTGCCCCTGTGGTTAGTCCATCTCCGTAGCGGATCATCATGATCGATGTCTTTCTTTCCTGGGCCTGCAGCATGACGTGGACAACTGTGGCGCGTGCTTCTCCATGGACCACCAGGTCCTTGACATGCATGTCTTGAAGGTAGGTCGGAAACCTCCTACCTTTGGAGGGCGCCTTCGGTTCCCAGGATGCCATGGCAAGAACTCTGGACCCTTCCCCCAAGTTGTTCTCCATTACTGTATATACTGTAGGGCCGCGAGCCATTGACAATGCCAGCATTGCTGGCGCTTCCGGTTTGCTAGATGGGTTGGGTGGACAGTTGGCCTCCTCCGGAGGGGTTCGGTTGAGCACCTCTCTCAGTCGTCAGCTTCCTTGGAGCTACAGCCTTCCCCGGTGTTGCGATCACGCTGGATCTGAACCGGTGGGGCCCTCAACTCCATCTGCTGGCTCCACTCAAGCTCCTGGCACCATTTCTGGGGCCAGCAAGCAGGGCAGTGCCGAGAGTGCGGCCCGGCCTTTGTTCAGTGACGCGAGCAGTGCCAGACATGGTAGGGTGACAGGGGTTGCCTCTCTCCCAGTCACCCTGTTTTCTTCGGAGGAGGATGGGTCTGACCCAGACTGGGCGCCCCCCTCTGAGGAGCTGTCAGGCTCTGAAGATTCTTGCCACTTTAAGAGGCCTAGCAGCACTACCTTGAAGGTCTCTTCTCCTCTTCCAACTGACTCTGTCTCTGGAGCCACCATCTCCGAGTCCTCTGGCGCGGGGACTTTTGTGGTGCCACGGGTCAGGGCGCCACTGCCTCCGGTACCGTGAAGCAAGGCGTCCCCGGTGCCATGGAACAGGGTGGCGCCATCTCTGGTGCTGTATAGAAGGTCAGCGCAGATGATGGAGCAAGGTCAGGAGGTGGTGCCGGGTCTGGGGGTAGCGCTGCTTCCGATGCCGAGTTGGAGGTCGGCACCTCTATGGGGGCTGAAGCTGGGAGTGATGTGGCTTCTCTTCCCTTTTTAGGGGCTAACTTGGTGGCTGCTGTGGCAGGCATACAGACACCTGTGGCTCCTGTGGTATTGCCCCCCCTTGACACTTCAGGGACAAGGGGCAGGTCTCTTTCTGAGGGGGAGGGCTTGAGAGCACCTGGGATGGCCCATGGGTCTTCCCTCAGAGCCGCTGGTGGCTCTGGTAGGAGCCACAGTGCCGATCCCTCACATTTTCCCTCTCCTCAGCGGAGGGGATCTGCATCTGGTGGGGTATGGGCCACCCACAAGGGCCAGACTGGCCCCGATCTCCTCACTGTGGGGCTTCTTCCTTAGGGCGCCACTCAGGCCATACTTGCATGGTTGTGTGACCTTCTGTGGATTCTTTGTACAGCCCCACCCTTCGGGAGGGGTCACGTGAACGTTCCTGAAGCCCTAGCTGGGATCTTACTCTGGCTCGTCAGTCTTCTCCTTCCTCAGATCCTCTGCCTCACCCTTCTGCTCTCTCAGGCATTTCAGGTCCTACGGGGCCTCTGTCGTGGGACCAATTCAGGGGCTCGGCTGCAGCATTCCCGCGCTATCTTAGAGCTCCTGACCAGGTCATTTTCAGACCAAAAACCCCTGCTGCACCCAGATCTGAATCGGGTTTCTCTGACTTCTCGTCCTCCCTGGAGGAGGAGGAAGAAAACTCATTGGTCCACTATCGGCGGTTCTTGTTGAGGTTGATGGAGGAGCTCCACATTTCCAATTTCACAGGTCGCGATCCTGCCCATGTGATGTGAGCTCTTCTGGGAGTTTTCCTCGGATAATTTGATCATTCCTCCATGGCCTGTGCCATCTCAGGAAGCGTCCCATCGGGTTTGGCGGTCTCCTGCTACCTCCTCTCCTGCCTCAAGAGACTGCCAGCACAGGCATCTTGCCCCCCCCTCACGGGTCTCCAGGCACCTTTCCTCATCACACTTCATGGATAGAGTCACTGGATACCCTCCTCTGGGTATCGCTGCCCAAGACACGACCACCCCCAGAGTTCGACTCAGCTGAGTTTAACTGCTGGGGGAGAAGGATTTTCTCTTCGATGCATCTCCTTTTTATTTCATCACATCAGGCTCATATGGCTGTCTATGCTAGACACTTATGGATGGTGCTAGGATAACTCCTATCCACTCTGCCTGTTTAGGAGGCAGCCAGACAGGCCATCTGTCTTTCTGCTTCTGGCCTAGCGCTAGTGAGGCGTCTTTCAAGAGCGTCTTATGATTTGTACTTAGAACCCCTACTATGTCAGCTCCGTGTTAACCCAACCATTCATGGTATTAAAGTCAGGTCCCATAATTTTAAACTGCCGGCCTATGCAGACAGCATCCTACTTCATCTTACCCAGTCTTCCCAATCGATCGGAGCTGCACTTAACGTCATCTCAGAACACAGACGGTTTTCCATCTATAGGATGAATCAAGATAAGACCCAGGTATTCCCGTTAAACAGCAGAACCTATAGCAACATTGCAAAGGACACTGGGATGCAGTGGGCCCCTAAGACCCTCAAATACCTAGGGATTGTTTTAGCCAGGAGCGACTCTAAACTCAAGCACCTTAATCTGGACTTGCTAAAATTAACAATTCAGCAAGATCTGGCCCGCTGGAAGGATCTACCGCTGTCTTTATGGGGAGAATTAGTTTAATTAAAATGAATATTCTTCCTCGCTTATTTTACCCCATAAACAAGTTAAATCTCTGGTTGCCTCTAATATGGTTTAAGAAATGACATGGTTTGCTATCCTGCTTTCTCTGGAAAAATAAACCCCCAAGAAGATTCTACCATAAATTGGCTGCCCCCAAAGCAAAAGGGGGCCTGTGGATCCCACATTTTGGGCTCTACTATTGGGCCAGTCATCTGGGTAAATACCTGAGATGGATGGCGCCAGTAGAGAATGCTCACTCATTCCCTTATGGCCCCCCCCCCGGCTCTTATTAGAGAAGGAGTTATTACGTTCCAAAAGTATTTCCCTAGAGGCTAGGTTACATGTCAGGATGAGTGACCTGCCTAAGGAATGGCACAATACCCCCGTCGCTATTTCCATGAGAGTACATTAACAACTGTGTGCCTCCTTAAAATACAACCACACTGGTGATCCTAATCAGCCAATCCTGAGAACCCCCAGTTTTTGTATAGGTGGTGCTCCTCTGTCAGTGGGCTGGCTCCCAGCACTCGAAGGGGTAAGTCCTAAGGGTTTTATGCAGAGACCCTCATAACTTACCACAGAAAGTATAAGTAGGAGGTATCCAATGGGACCAGGAGGATTGTTTAAGATTTACTAGGTCAGACACTTATTGACCTCTAAGAAACTGTAGTTAGCGGAGGAAATAGGTGTTGACCAGATTTTTCACCCCTGGTTTCACTCTCTCAACAACCGCATGCCGTTTCTATTATACTTAAGCACAGATAGGTGTGTGTTAGTAATAACGTTATTACAATAACAAACACACACCCTGGAGTGCCTTATTGCTATTATACAATGGCTTGTTTAAAAATAATAATAAAAGTTTAAAAAAAAAAAAAATCTGTGACATTTTTGTCTTTTATTTTTGTGTAGTAGGCATGTGTTATAAATATAACAAAAAATAGTCCAGTAGGTGGTGCTGGTGGTTGATGGTCCAGTGCCCAATGTCGTTCTGTGTATTTGTCAGTCAACCCCCCCCCCCCCCAGGCATAGACATATAGGAACAGGATCGTTTGTCGGCATGTAGTTCAAGGAAAATGGGTTTCTTGCTTTCTGTTATGGAGTTTTGAATGGCAGTGTGTGGAGGAACAAGGAAGCACTGAGGAGCGAGCAGACACGCTGATGGAGCAATAAAGACTGAATGGTACAATTGTTCTTCTTCGCGCTACTCTCTTGTTTTGGTGACATTTGCGTAGTATTAATAAAGTAAAGTGATGAGAGGCTACGGCAGTTTGAAAAGAGCGGTTTCAGTGAACCGCGCAACCGGAAGTTACGGTCTCTGTGGGTTTAGTGAAGCCGCTTGCTTTGTGAAACCGTAACCAGATGGAAAAGAAATGGGCATTAACATTAGGTTACTTTTGTCTTTTTCTTTTGCTTTATTAAGTTGTTTGAGGAATTGGTATTTTGGGATCGTGACATTCTCGGGGGACTGTAGTGCTTTAAAGGGCTGGCGAGATTGGCTGTTTGTGTACAGGAGGAATGATTTTATGTAGTGTAATGTGGTTATGTGTGTGCTTGGTCTTAATACAGTGATGTTATTGTGTAATATCATCACTGTGCCAGGCACACACTGACCAATCAGATTAGAGGAATTTTCCTTGCCATTGGATAATCTGCAATATATCCTCTAATTTTTCCCTACATAGAAGGGAAGTCATCCTACTGAGATGGAGTTTTCTCCCACCATACCTTTGAGTGGGAAAAAATCTGGAAATCATGTCATGCTTATATTACGCAAGATAAGTTGCGATTAATGCAGTTCTCGATTATCCATAAATATTTTTTTTTTTTACCAGGAGAGAGACACTAAGTTGAAAGCTTGTTTATAGGTGTGACCTGGGAGCACAAGGAAGTTAAGTGACTTGCTCAGGGTCACACAGTATGCAAGTGGGGGCTGTGGGATTCAAACCCAGGTCTCCAGGTTTTCAGCTCAGAGCCTTAAACCACTGCGCTATACTGCCTGTGACCCCAGAGAAGCTGCATAAGATGGGTAAACTCCCTTCCCCAACATGTTCACAATGCAACACAGCAGAAGGGAATCTGAAACACATATTTTGGGACTGCCCTTCCATCTCTTCACTTTGGGAAACCATCAGGCACCCGTTGAGGTTTGCAGTGTTGGACATTTCTCAGGGGTGGATGTTCCTCAACACAGATATCAGATGGCTCTGATTTCTCTCTTCCTCAAGGCATTAGTACTGTGCCATTGGAAGGACTCCCAGGAGATCACAGACTTATAATCGTTCCAAGAGCTCCTATCTAATTTAAGGGTAGAGAGAATGATTGCTGTTCTCTGTAACCAGCTACCGAAATATAAAAACAGATGGGAGATGCTGTACACACTGTATAATCTATAGCACTATGTCATTATTAATAGAGTAATCTGAGTATTAGGATGTTATTCTAGACCAGGGATGCCAGGGGAGGGAGCAGGTCAATGTTAGGGGGTTAGGTGAGTTGAGGGGGGAAGGGGGGAGGAGTTTGTGTATTATGTGTGTCTTTTAATTTCATTCTTTTTTTATTGTATAGTGTTGTGCATAGTATTAAGACCCTATCTGGGTGTACCCTGACAGCCTCCACATTATATGCACTGCATTATATTGTACTTGTTTTTGCTTTTAATTTTGTACATGAAAATTAATAAAGCATATTGAATTTTTAAAAAACAGCGTCTTATGGTGCTAATGAGGTAGCTTCTAGGGTGGCAGGATCTGCAGTCTGTGTAAGATGGGCAGTGTGGCTTCGCCTTTCTAGGTTATCACCCTTGGCCCGGCGTTGGGTGATTGTCTCCCCTTTCCAAAGAGCCCATTTTTTCTCCTGAAGGGTGAGATGAGAATTGGCGGGGCGCCTTCCTTCTCCCAGGTCACGGGAGTCCCTGTCTCATCCAGAGCAGTCTTGGGCCTCTCCAGGCCCGTAGGGGGCTCCTTACCCTGTGGTTCTCCCCCACAAGGCGCTGAGGGAATGGCTGACCTCAGGGATGTGCCAGGTCCCCTTTGGGGGGCTTGGTACTCACCCACCAGTGATGAATGGTGAAGATACAGGAAGATATGAAAATTACATACTTACCATAATTCTTGATCTTCTTGTATATCTTCACTATTCATCGCTGCTTCCCGCCCACCTTCCCCTCTGGTGCATCAACCCCTGAGCAGTGCCTCCTCTCTGCTTGCTCTCTCCTCCGTGGAGACCTTGTGGGGTAAGCATTTGCTTCTTTGCTCCTGTTTTTTCTACAGAGGATTATTCCTCTCCTTGAAGAGGAGAGGACTAGCGGGATTTACCCCTTTCTTTATGCCCTTGACAATGGGGGCTCCTTGAATCCCTCTTTTCTCCTTCATTTTGCCTGCTAACAAGTTCTCAATCCAGTGAGCATGGGGGACCTGAGGACCCCTCCCCTTCTCATTGAACCATTCAGGGTGGCCTAGGATAGTACCTTTCCTTCCAGGATTTCTTCTCCCTTGCCTCGGCTTGGGATCAGCTTCAGGGTGTATCAACTCCTGGATGTGAAATTCTGGTGGAATGTTCTTTGTTCCGGGGTGGACTCTGTCCCCACCCCTGCATCCTAGGACAACTTCAGAGACCCTAACACCTTGCTTCCGGGTTTTTTTTTGTCTGGCACCTCCACTGTTTTCAACCTCGGGGGTTGTTTTCTTGGGGTAACTTGGTTCGATCAACCAGATCTTGCCTCACTTGGAGACAGGCCTGTCTCCCCTTTGTAAGGACCATCTGGCAAATTTTTGAGGTGGAGGCGTCCTTTGACATACTCCTTTCCCTGGGGGGAGTGGAGTGTTGTGGGGTCTCCCATCATCCTTTGCAATCCTTTCTTCTCTCCTCCACCCTTCTCTATCCCCTAGGACTGCCCAGTGGTTGGGGCCCCATCCCTATGCCACACCCTCAGGTAGCCTCCCCTCTCCTCCTGTGTCGGCTGTTTCTCCTTTCTGTTTATATCCTTTCCTTTTCCTGTCTCTCAGGCTCCCTCTCTTTTTTTCTCTGTTCCTAATTTTCACTCTCCCTGGCAGACAGAACTGAGGTGAGGGAGGAGTCAGCATCAGTTACTGACTGACGCTCGTGCAGCATGATGTGCATCATTCTCGAGGGCGATGTCGGCTCCTCCTCCAAACAAATTTTTTCTTTGTAAGTTGAAAGCTCCCACGGGGTCATAGCGCCTCCAGCGTATACCCACCAGTGATGAAAGGTGAAGCTGTACAAGAAGATCAAGAATTACGGTAAGTACGTAATTTCCATTTGTGTGCTGTAGGACTCTGATTGTCTAAGATGCCCATGCACAACATCAGACTACTCCCATACACAACAGATGACTGACAGCTATAAACCATGCACAACAGCACTTTGCTATAACTGAATTATATTGCTCAAAATATTCCATCATAGACTATAATAATCAACTGGTCTTGAACCCCATGCCACAATAATTAGATGTGCTGCAGTGTCTGGGCTTGGAGGTCACTGGCTAGCCAAACAAGGGCGATTACTTGCAGATAAAATTCTCTATGGGCTTAAGTTATGGGAATGAGACTCACTATGCCACAAATGTTTTGGAGAACATGGTTCAAACATATTTAGCAGGATACACCAGAAAACAACCTTTCATGCCACCACGTATCATGGAAACTACTTAGGGTGGACAGGTATTTATTTAGCTTGTGTTCTGTGTTAAGGTAATTTTTCATGAGTAAAGCTAACAGTTTGTAAGTCCTTTACTCTCTTTTCAAATGCAAAGCAACATTTGAGCTTCAGGTAACCACGTTAACCAACTTCATTGTAGCATTTGGGGTTCCTCCATGCAGCGTGACTCTGACTACCTTATCGCAGGGCTTACTTGAATCCTATCAAAACACAGGACACAGGCTAAAAAAATACCTGTTCATTCTGAGGAAGCGATCTATGTGCTATGTTGATGACATGACTGGGTATTTTCTTGTGTATTCTAAATACATTTATAACTTATTCTGTAGAACATTTTGTGAGTGGTGTCATTTTTCCTACTTCATGAATTCAGCAGTCTTTCGCATTATTGTAAGACTCCTTCCTCATCTTCTTTCATCTTTGTTGGTCCCGGGCTCCACTGGAACAGGAAGAGTTGGAAAAAAAAAAAAAACTTTTATGGAAATGTGCTTTATCCCATTCTAGTCCCTTTTCAGGAACAATACTCTTTCCTTCCTGGACCTGGATGTGAATCCCACAGTCCCCACTTGCATACTGGGCATTTGAGAGGCAGTATAGTGCAGTGGTTTAAGGTTCTGAGCTGCAAATCTGGTGACATCCAGCAGACCAGACCTGGGTTTGAATCCCACAACTTCAACTTGCATATTGTGTGACCCTGAGCAAGTCACTTAACTTCCCTGTGCTCCCAGGTCGCACCTGTTAAAAAGCTTCCAGCTTAGTGTGCTACTCCTGATTAAACAGCTACAAAAATAAATAAATAAATACTGTGTGACCATGAGCGAGTCATTTAACTTCCTTGTGCTCCCAGGTCACTCCTAGAAACAAGCTTTGGCTTAGTGTGCCTTTCCTGGTTAAACAATTTCACCTTCCTTTCCTTTCCCTTCCCTCCCTTCCTGAAAAGGCACACTAAGCTGTGGCTCCTTTCCAGGTGCGACCCAAGGGAATGGTATGGATGTAAAAGTACAGATGGCATAAAAGCGTACAGGCATCAAAATAGTGCAAAAAATGCAGTAACGTAAACACTGGAGTTCTAAACTTTTAAGGACTGGAGTCCCGCTCATGTATCTTAGGTTTAGAGTTTCACTTGATCTACTTTTGAATGGGAAGGATCCATAGCTTTCTCATATTTCATTATGGTTTTGTGACTTAAATTTGATATACAGTAAGGAGAGGAGAAGGCATGTCCAGTCCCCATCAACCCCCAAAAAATTCAATGTCTCTGGCAATTTTTAATTCCTTCGCTCAACCCATAGCTCAGGAACTGATGTCTTTCACGGGGGGCCTTAATCCATCATAGTGGTGTTGTAGAGCCATGGCATGGAAGTGTCAAGTTCATGAGCAGTGCTATTTGTTCCTTTCCCATCTCCCCATCACTGGCAACACTATGACAGCACCATCTGAACTGCCTGGAGGTGCTGGATCAAAACTCCCTCCATCAAAGTCGGGAAGATCAAGCTTAGTGACCCATGTGGCCCACTTTCCTAGTCTCCCTATTTTCAGGCAGTCTCCTGATTTTGCTCATTTTTTAAGGCTGCTTAGTGAAGCTAAAAGCAGACTTTTTGTTAGCAGACTGGTGGGCGTAGCTAAAACAGGGAACTGTAAAGTACCCTATTTTTTTCCTCCAAGGCATAGCAACGTAGCAGGTGGTGACCCGCGTCGCTGTAATACAAATCTTAGAAGGTGTGACCCTTAGCCATATGAACATACAAAGTTACCAGCAGAAACAAGCCATAATGGTCTATCAAGTCTGTTCGAGTGTGCAGCTCCGTTCAGTTCCTTGGAGCTGCCCCCCACACACACACACAGAACACAGTGGGCAGTTTAGGAACTATTTGCAGAAAAATTGCTGCTGAGAACTGTACTTGTTTTTCCTTTGCAATGAATGTAGTATTGGTTAGATAATTACTTTTCCCAGACTGCAGCTTATTTTTTTTACACTGTGCCTGGACTTAAATGATTGTCCTGACATTAGAACATAATTACCTATATAGCCCTTGTCTATCACTTCTCAAAGTGAAATGTCCCTGTGGCTGTGCCACACCTATTTTGTGAAGCAGCACCAATTTGCATTTTTAGTACATTTTAATAATTTTTCCATACTTTGTTTATTCTAAAATTTTCTTTAGCTGGTTGATCCTGCCAGCTTCTCCACCCAACATGTTAGGTATGTTGCCACTCTGGCTGCCTCCCTGAATCCCCAGCAGCTAACATCACAAATGAGGGTCAGCCGTGGGAGACTGTAGATTCAATATAAGGAAACAGGTTCTTTATCTCTCAAAAGCTTTGATTCTCATGGCAGCGTTCCCAAAGTGATACTGAAATTAAGTATAGGTCTATATGTCTGTACATAACTTCAGTATCACCACGTGACCATCACATCAGTAGTAATTAGATAACCAAATTGCTGCTAGCTCTGACTGAGAGGGGGTGAACTGATTGTTCTATACAGTACCGGAAGATTGCGATCAATATCTTTGTCTCCGCATGGCTGCTTCGTTGTACAGCAAGGACCTGGGTAGGTGCCATTGAAATATGTAGAATTTTGGAATTCTGTGTAGTTGTATACTCCGCAACATTTCAGCTAGAAAGTAAGAAAAGATCATTGGGAGATAATCAATCCATGAGCTGCTTATGTGTTTCGTTGTCCACATTATGGTAAAATATTTGGGTCCCAAATTTTTTTTTTTAATTTACAGTTTATAGGTTTTTGACCCCGTTTTCTCCCCAGTTGTTCCCAGGCCCCAGCACATGGCTGTGCATGCGCGTGGAGGCGCACATGCACCCTCTGAAGCCGGCTCAGCCCCTTCCACCCCTTCCCTGGCAATCACCCAGACTGCCATTCGTTCTCTACCAGGTGGCAGCCAAGGGCTGGGGAAACCACTCATCCCTCCCTGGGAGAGAAGAGCAGTGCCGCTCGCTGCAGCAGATCCTGCCCTCACCCACCCACCCCTGCCGCCCTGCAACAACCCAGGCTCATTCCCGAACCTGGGTCACCAGCATGGCGTGAGGTGTGGCGTCCAGCGCCTCAACCCTCAGCGCCAATGCCATCGAATTCCCCCAGACCCTGAGTGTTTATGAAATGCATCACACTACCTACTGCTCAGTGAGAAGAACATGCATGGCAGTGTCCTCTAAGACCTAGCCAAATCCTGCTTATGTATTCTGTACAGGAAGGCACTGGAGAGCAAGGTACTGTAGCCCTTCCCATCCAGAAAGTGTGCATATTCCCTTTACAGTGTATCTGCATGCCAACGTCCTTGTGAACATAATACCTGAGGTTCTAAATCCATTTAAACCAGCTAATTTTGAGGACATGTCTGAAGAACACGTACTCTCCCATGTGGCAGCCCAGTGTGCTGCCACTAATCCACTTTTCTGGCTCTCTAGTTTCTATGTTCACATTGAAAAAAAAATTCTTCCACTTTGGGAGGCAAGCTTAAATGCTTTCCTTGAATGTTGTTGCAGGAATTGGAGAAATACTTCTATGAGATGGGGTGTCCACAAAGGGATCCTGAGACACCTCCTGGCAAGGTCACGTGACAGGAGGCAGTGTGGTTTTGTGGTTAGAGCACTTGCTTGGGAACCATGAGGCCACTGGTTCACACCACACCAGAGCCAAATACTTACTATATGACTTTGAGCAAGTCACTTAACCCCCCAGTGCTCCAGTCTACCCAGTTGTGGAAATAGATAAAATGCAGGGTCGCACTAGAAATGAGATACTGCATCTCAGCTGGGCTGTCCTGGGTAAATAAATTGCAAAAAACATCCTGAGACATCATAAACTATTTATTCTTCATGATTCCCATCACATTCATCCTCTCCCCTTTATAAGAGTCCTCAACTCTCCGGTCACTTCCTTTGCGAAAACTACTTGAGACCTTTTGTCACCCAATTGTGGGACACAAAATGTGGGAATAAGAGACAAAAGTATGACACATGAATCTTCATATCATTGAAATAAAAGGTCAGAATGCGGAGAGAGCCAATTTGTTCACATTCATGAAGTTTGATGTTGATCAGGCAGCACAGATTGACTGAAAGGGAAACATTCATGTACAGTGACCAACACAGTTTGAAAGCCCATGAAAAACTCTTTCAAATGAGGTATTGTGCTAACCTGTAGTTAGAAGCAGTCCAGAGATATCGATGATGGAGTCAGTTCAATATTAATACTACACTGCAGCCATTTTTAGAACATTGTGATGTCAGCGAGGAACAAGCAGCACCTGACTAGCACATCTTGTTCCTTGATGACATCACAATGTTCTAACAAACTCTGGTCAGAGCCGATATGGCTGTGGAGAGCTTTTTGTAGTGGCAAGAGCATTGAAAATAATATGTGGTGCTATTGCCACACTGGAGTCAGCTGTAACTAGTACTGTAGCAGTTACAGTACTGAGCATGCATGATGCTCACCATGCTTGGTTGCTTCCAGAATAAGCCATATGAACATGATGGGGCGCCGACACCACGTATGCATGATACCGCATGCACAGTTGAGGTCAGTGCCGCCATTTTACCCATGGCAGTCGTCACTTTTGCAGTTATGGAAAGGAGAAGTAGTGCACTAGGAAGGGGGGGTGTTTATGTGGCCTGTGGAGGGGAAGGGCTGCAAAAACAGAATCATTAGAAATTATGCCAGAGCATTCTGGCAGCACATCAGACAGAGATCCAGTTACATGATTCCATAGCACTCTTATGCAAATCTGATGACGGCATAACATCTGTGGAGCTTGGTCCATGCAGCCATAAAATCAGACTCAGGAAGAGACTATTAACAAACTAGAGATCTGGTCTGGGACTTGCTTGTCATCACAGTCACTTTCTCATTCTTTTCTAAGCAGTAATTTCTGGTAAATGTGCCTTAACCATATTGATCTCAATGCTGCTAGATTACTTTTTGGTTTTCCCCTGATTGTAGTAGATGTGGTAGTGGCAGTCTTGAAGTTGTAGCTGCCGGTGGTGGCACCGTCTGAATAAAAGTGGTACCCATGCTCGTATGCACATTTTAGAAATTACCCCTTTCCTTGTTTTTTGCTGTAAAAAATCTGACCCCTTTGAAAAATACAAAAACAAGGAGTCAGTTATGGTCTCCCCCAGTTTTCGCTTCAAGTGAGGAACATGATTATGGGTTTGCATCACATGTACTGTGGCAGCCATAGAATAATATTGTTAAACAGTAATAACTGTATGTAAAAGCTTGTTTTTTTTTTTTTGAATGTGTGCTTTCTTACAGGTGACCTGCAAAGAAAGACTGCAGCCCGCTCCCATTCCCACATACCTTAAAATGCTGCTGCAGGAGTCTGGGGCTGCAGTAAGCTTCATTTTTAATCCAGCGTGTTTTTTGTTATAAAATGCCGAAACCTTCAGTCGAACACGGAAGCTCTGCGGGTTCCCATACGAGCGGGCACAAAGAGTCATAGGTATTACATCCATTTAGTGACGTCGCTACCACCACTGCCCTTACTATAGTAGCAGTGGCGGTACTTTATTATGTTTAATATATGGCTTATATATGGGTCTTTATACATGTAATGTTACTTAGAGCAACAGGGCATGCATAGTCAAACCTTACCTTACCTTCCCTTCATGCTTCTTTGCAATTTCTCTTATAAAGAAATTTAAGAGGACTGGGTCCAGCACTGATCCCTGAAGTACCCTCCATCTTCACCCTCCCTTCCTTGGAGTGAACTCCATTTACTGCCAGCCTCTGTCACCTATCCCCTAACCAGTTTCTTACCAAACAGCCACTTTTTTTTTCCCTCTGAGTCAACACAGTAGGAGTCATGCAGAACAAATGTAACTTTCTCGGAAACCATTTAAGTTACACATACACAACCAACATGAAAGTTATTCAGGACAAAAATATCTTTCAAATAAGTCTATTCACTAAGCTGCACTAATTATATTTTTTAAAATATGGCCATCTGATTACCTGAATTGTAATTTTTCTTCACTATTTTCACTTTTGGATGGCTATATTTAAGAAAATACAATGAATTCAGGTTCTTACCCCAGGAATCCTTTAGCATCAGTAACATTAGCAGTTAGCTGGCTAGGTGCAACTGCCCCGGAGGTGTGCCTTTAAGAGAAATTTAAATGAGCTTAGGGACATAGCCAGTTAGAAAACAGGAAGGGTAGTGAGCTGAGTGAGAGCTGCTGAAGGCTTCAGAATTTTTTCTCCACTGGACTGAGCAACGTTGCCCCGAGGTGTCTCTCAACTTTCCTTGTTGACAGCCTCTTAGTGCTTATCTGGGTAAAGTTTTCCTCATATTTCTGTTTTAATAGTTTGCTGAGTGAAAGTATTACAAATTCGTTAGCGCTGCACTAATTTTTTTATTTTTAGAGCAATCGCGCTATTTTTACTTTATTTTTATCACAGGTGCTTAATTTCGACTGTTCCTCTCTTTTCTAACCAAATTCTTTTGGGAACCATTGAATTGGGGACAGTTGCCTTGTTTTTTACCTCAGACCTTGCGGGTTTTAACGCGAGGCACTTAATTGGAATTCAAAACTTAACAGTGCCTGGGGGTTCTCTCAGGATTGGCATTTTAAGAGAAACCCTTCCATATATATGTTTATACATAAAGTAATTGGACCTAGGTGTCATGTGTCGTAGGACTGTCCGTAAGGGTCCAGCAGCCACCTGTGGCAGTTGACAACTATTGCTGGGTTTTCTATTAAGATTGGCACTGATATAGGGCCCAGTTCTACAACCACGAAAAAATTAAAGGGCACTGGCAACAGACAGAGCTAATTAATTGGGGCAGGACTGGCCGGTGGCGTTTCACAGAAGCCTGCTCTCAGTTTGTAAGGTCCAGAACTGGCTTGCTTTGCTTAATTGGGCAAAGCATAGCAGACAAACCTTTGATTATTAGGGCTGAGGACATATCAAAGGCTTCCAACTAGGGGCCATTTAAAAGTACTAAAATGTAAGGAGGTGCTGAGATCCCAGCCAGAAATTTAAGCTTCCAAATTACGAAGTTCCTTACAATTGAAAAAAATAATAGAAGTGACGAAGGAAGGAAGCTTGATCAAGCTGCTGATGAAGTGGCCTAAAAGAAACTCTGTCTAGACATAGATGCTCCCGTTGCTCTTGGGAAAGCCAATAGCGAGACAACAGGCAGCTTAAAGCATACAGAGAATCTGTGCAGTACTCCATCTGTGCAAAATTTGGAAAAAGCATGGCAACTGTTTCAGACCCTGTAAAAGATGGGTCCTTTCTTTACTGGGGCTGGCAAACACTCTAACACAGTTCTCTTTCGCATAGACTATGAGGGTGATTCAGTTGATGATAAATAATTTTATGATGCCCCTGCCTACAGAGGCTGCTAACACTCTTCCACAGTTCTCGCCTCAGAGACTGTGAGGGCGATACAGTGGATGGTAAATAATTTTATTCTGCCCCTGCTTACAGGGGCTGTTATCACTCTTCCACAGTTTTTGCCCCAGAGACTGTGAGGGTTATACAGATTATATGAGAATTTTTATGAGGTGGGCCCTACATATCCAAGGATCTTCCTTGGTGGGAGCTCTTACAGCAGGCTATTACAATCAGGACTACATATGAGCACTCCGGACCCTCGGTGAAACTTCTGCCAGCAATACACAGCAGGGACCGCCCCCGACCCCGGCCCCGCTCCAACGTCGGTCAGGGTACAAGAGGGGGCAGACCCAGCTCCACCTCAGTTCTTTCCCGCCACGTCCTGCACGTGAAGTCGAAGGAACAGCTTCTGCTTACAGTTGCAGCTAAAGGTTTGATCTACAATCAACGCTATTTCTTCAATTTTTGACGGGTTTTCTTGTCCTCTGGTACCCGACGTCAGTCCGCTGCCCGTCGGTTGTTTCTCCGCCTTTAGAGCGTTGTTTTTCCTCACTCTCAGCTCCGTTTTCCGAGTACCGACGTCAGCCGTTTTTCCCGGCCGAGTTCGATGTCTTCTCGGGCGTTGGCATCTCTGAACACTTAAACAAAGTGTGACTGCGGAAACGATCCCAGAAGGACAGCCATCGGCGGTGCGTTTTGTCCAGGCCCAGACCACGACACCGCCAACTGTGCAGATTGCCAGGCCTTTACCAGCCGGACCCGCATCTGCCGCCTTAAGGCCTACCTGCTGGAGCAGAAGATGGATCTGCACTCCTCGGAGGGGAAGCAGAAGGAGAAGAAACGCCACAGCAAGGACCGTAGTTGGTCCCGTCACCGGTCACGGTCGCGCTCACACTCGCAGCCATCTCCCATAAAGGCCTGTCCCTCGGGTTCTGGAGATCCTCCAAAGACTCCTCAGGCTAAGGCCGGCCCGTCGGGGAGAAAGCCGGTCAATAAGGTGACCCCGCTGGGGTCATCGCTAAGCATAGGGTGCCTGCTTTGGCCCCACCTGCTAAGGCACCGGCGCTCGCCTGCTAGCGCACCTCCGGAGACTAAGGACTCTCCGGCGTCACTCCGTCGTCAGGTCCCTACACCGGCCTTGGGTCTAAGGAAACAGGGCAGGGGACAGTCGCAGAGGAACCGGCGTCCCGTCGCCCAAGTCCTCCTCCCCTGGGCCCTCAGGAGAGTTCTCATACGTGCCCCAACATTCCGGAGACTTCCTTCCCGAAATGAGCGGCTGAAATATTCACCAAGGATGAGCCCAAGGATCTTTTCTCCTTTTGGTGGGGGCAGGTCCAAAAGCGGTCCTCCTCATCGCCGGCCCAGACACCGGTAGCGGACCCTGCGGGAAAACCACAGCCGGGAGGTGAGTCTTCCCAGAGGAAGTCACTGGAGCGCCAGTCTTCACCTCTCTCCAGGGCTCGTTCCTGCACAAGGTCTCAGGACCACCGACGTCGCTCCCGGGACTCGGGTGACCGACATCGGTCTAGGTCACGCTCCAGGAGTCTTTCTCGCTCCAGGCGAGAACGCTCCCGACGTCAGTCCTCTGACCGACGTCGGTCATTGCTCCGTCGCCGGTCCAGGGACCGGAGTCGGTCTTCGGACCAACATCGGTCCCCTAGCTACCGACGTCAGCGAAGGCGTGGTCATAGGATGGGGTCAGACTACTCCGAGTCGGATAGTCGATCCTCCTTCCCAACGTCGACCTCTTGTTCCTCTCTCAGCCTCAAGTGCTCCCCGGGAAAGAAGGACCAGCCTTGCTCGCCTCCGGACGATCCTACTTTTATTGACGTCATGAGGCACGTCCAGGCTTCCAATGAGTGGGACATGGAGGACCTGGATCCGGAACGCTGGAGATTGGCTAAGTACCTGAGGCCAAAGGAGCCAAAGCCTCTGGTTATCCCTTTTTTAGTCGATACATTCCAGGACCTTACTAGAACCATCTGGATGCATCCAGCCTCAATCCCAGCAGTTCCAAAAAAGTCGGACAGGCTGTATAAGGCCCCGAGGGCTGAACCCTTTCTAGCGGAACACCCTCAGGCCGATTCTTCGGTGATCACAGCTGCCCTTGACAAGTCTTGGAAACCGAAGCACCTCAGCTCCCAGCCTCCCTACCCGGAGTCCCGCTACCTGGACCAGGTGGGTAGGAAAGTATATGCTGCCTCCACCTGTTCCATCCATTCCCGTAATTTCCTAACGCATATGGTTCAATACCAGAATGCAGTGTGGGAAAGGGGACTGGAGCTGGCAAAGACCATGCCAGACTCTGACCAAAAGACAGAGCTCCTGGCCCTCCCCCAGTCGGGCTCAGACATAGGCTCCCATTTTCTGAGGGCCTCGTATGACACTGCAGACACGGCAGCCAGGGCAGCCACTTCCGGGGTGTGCCTCCAGCGCCATGCCTGGTTGAGAGTCTCGGGCTTTCACGAAGATCTGCAGGCCAGTATCAAGGATCTGCCCTTCCAGGGTACCGTGCTGTTTGGGCAGGAGACGGAGGCTTTGATCTTCCGCTTCCAGGAGTCTGGCAAGTCGATCTGGTCGGTCCGCCTGATGTACCGTGGCGACCAGTGATGACCGCACTGTAGACGGCCTTTTCGTAAGTCCTCAGGCAGTCAAGGTCCAGCCCGTGGCAACCAACAGGGCAGAGAGGAGGCTTTCGCAGGAGATCCGGAAACCAGCATTCTGATGGACCTCCTGCCCGTGGGCCCAAGTCCTCCCAGGCCTCTCTCCCCGCTTCCGGCTCTGCCCAATGACTCCCTTCCGCGGGAAGACCCAGGGGAGCCGGTTGGGGGGCGCTTCTCCCTTCATTTCGAAGGGTGGAAGTCTATCACCGCAGACCAGTGGGTCTTGGATATTATACGGAGAGGATACACGCTAGAGTTCACAGAGTTTCCACCGCATACTCTGCCAGAGCTCTCCCGTTATCCTCCTTCTCACATCCCACTAACAGAAGGAGAGATACAGACACTCCTGCAGAAGAGAGCAATAGAGAGGGTCACCCTTGCATCAGCAAGGGCAGGGGTTCTATTCCCACTTCTTTCTGGTCCCAAAAAAGACTCAGGACCTTTGTCCCATTGTGGACCTCAGTCCTCTAAACCTCTTTATCGAGTACAAAAGGTTCCGGATGGTGACTCTTCAAGGACTCCTTCCCTTGCTGCACCAAGGGGACTGGCTATGTTCTCTCGACATGCAGGATGCATATAGGCATATCGGGGTCTGTCCTCCCCACAGGAAGTTTCTGAGGTTCCACTTCCAAGGGGAGCACTTTCAGTTTCGAGTGCTTCCGTTCGGCCTCTCTTCCGCTCCACGAGTCTTCACCAAATGCCTAGCAGTGGTGGCTGCGGCTCTAAGGCGTATGGGACACTATGTGTTCCCCTACCTAGACGATTGGTTGCTTACAGCCGTGTCAAGAGTAGGCCTCTTACAAGCTCTCGAAGACACTTATACTCTGTTCCGAGAGCTGAGGACGACCCTGAACTTACTAAAATCATCCCCGGAGCCCAGCCAAAAGCTCACCTTCATAGGAGCAATCCTGGATTCCGTCCAGGGCATGGCCTTCCTCCCACAGGACAGGGGAGTTTGCTTGTGAGAGATGGCAGAACAGATCTCCATAACTCCTCGAGTTCTGGCTCGGAACTTCCTCAGTTTACTGGGGCACATGGCGGCGGCCATTCCTGTCACTCCCTTGGCCCGCCTCCACATGAGAGTCCCAGTGGATGCTCAGGGGTGCAGTGGGACCAAAGCTTCGACGATCTAGACTCCCGGTCAAGATCTCAGAGATAGTCAGGAGAACTCTGCTTTGGTGGATGGATCCCAGCAATCTGGAGAAAGGGGTGAACTTGAGTCCGAACCCTGGGTCAAACTCTGACAACAGAATATCCGGACCTGGGGTGGGAGGCGCACCTGAGTGCACTTCGAACGCAAGGGGTTTGGTCACCCAAGGAGCAGTCCCTCCACATCAATGTGCTGGAAATGCGAGCGGTCCTCTGCGCCCTTCAGGCTTTTCAAGAGGACCTGGTGCCAGGCTCTCTTCTAGTTCAGACAGACATGGCTGTCGTCTTTTACATCAACAAACAAGGGGGCAGTCATTCGTATCCTCTTTGCAGGGAGGCGATGAGAGTCTGGTACTGGGCACTGGAGCGGGGCATCCTGCTGTCCGCAATGCACGTTCCAGGTGTCCTAAACAATCTGGCCGACGGCCTCAGCAGGTCGCGTTCCAGAGCGCATGAGTGGGAGCTGCTACAGTCCGTGGCGGACCAGCTCTTCGACAGGTGGGGTCTTCCAGAGCTGGACCTCTTTGCATCACCACGCAACGCCAAACTGTCAATATTCTGCTCGCGAGAGCACGCGCCTGGAGTTTTCTGGCCAGACGCGTTATCCCTTTGCTGGGCAGGGAGGTTTCTCTATGTCCTTCCGCCCTTCCCTCTCATTCAGGGAGTGCTGCTCAAGTTACAGGCAGAAGGGGCCCAAATGATCCTAGTGGCCCCCAAATGGCCTCGGCAGATTTGGTTCCCACTGCTGCAGTGGTTATCAACGGAACCTCCAGTTCCGCTGCCCATATGCTCGCAGTTACTGTCCCAGGACCAAGGGTCGCTGGTCCATCAGATCTTGATCCTTACACCTACATGCTTGGCTCCTTCAGGCGGTAGCTCAACATAGATACGGGTTCCCGGGTAATGTGGCGGTCCTAGTGTCAGCAAGAAAGCCCTCTACTCACTCCACCTACGCTATGAAGTGGAAGCGTTTCTGTCTTTGGACATTGCCGCAGCGTTTGGATCCCGTCACCTGCCCTGTGAATTCAGCTTTACAGTATCTCCTCTCCTTGTACGATAAGGGTCTGAGTTACTCCTCTATCAAGGTGCACATGTGGGCAATCTCCGCCTATCATGCTCTCGTGGGAGATAGAGCATTAGCACAACAGGATGTAGCCTGCACCTTTCTTAGGGGAATTCTACATATGAGACCTCCCATTCGGGACCCTGTCCCACCCTGGGACCTCCTTTTTGTGTTGGAGAAACTCACCCTCCCTCCTTTTGAACCAGCATTGGATTGTGAGCTGCGTTACCTTTCTTGGAAGGTTTGTTTTTTGGTTGCTGTTACTTCAGCTCGAAGGGTTTCCGAGCTTCAGGCTCTGATGTGTAAAGAGCCCTATTTGGTTTTCCACAGGGAAAGGGTTTCCCTCAGAACAAATCCTAAGTTTCTTCCGAAAGTGGTCTCAGAATTGACCCTCAACCAGTCAGTTGACCTTCCTGTTTATTTTCCTTCCCCTTCTAATAGAGGGGAGGCTCTACTCCACACATTGGATGTCCACAGGACTTTGAGGTATTACCTCAAAAGGACAATTCAGCACCGTAAATCGGAGCAGCTCTTTGTGGCTTTTGCACCACATTGCTTGGGTCAACCGGTGTCCAAGCAAACTATCTCTAAATGGATAGTTCGCTGTGTCTCGTTTTGCTACGAGCATCATAATAAACCCCTGCCGGGTCCGGTTAGGGGTCAGTCCACCAGAGGAGTGTCAGCTTCTTTCGCCGCCCTGCGAAATGTCGCCATACAGGACATTTGTGTGGCCACAACCTGGAACTCAGTGCATACCTTTGTCAAGCATTACAGCTTGGATATCGTCTCCAGACGCCGAGCTGGCTTCAGCCTAGCCGTATTACAAGGGCTTTTGTCCTAAGACCTCTGGAGTCAGCATATTCCACTTCCCGGGGTCATCTACATCCTTGTTGTGGGACTGGTTGGGACTCAGTCCTGATTGTAATAGCCTGCTGCAAGAGCTCCCACTCGAAGGAAGATAGTACAGTTACGTAAGAACTTACTGTAACAATAGGTCTTCGAGAGGAGTTCTTGCAGCAGGTGCTACTTCCCAACCTCCTTCCCCCTCGAGGTGTGCAGATCCATTTTCGTTTTTCTTCTCCGATTCTCTTCATGGTAGGCTTCGTCTCCTTCTCTTGTCAGGCCTTCTTCTGGGTCTTGGCGGGAGAACTGAGGTGGAGCTGGGTCCGCCCCCTCTTGTACCCTGACCGACGTCAGGGCAGGGGCGGTCCCTGCTGTGTATTGCTGGCAGAAGTTTCACCAGAGGGTCCTAGTGCCTGCGGCGTAGTCCTGATTGTAATAGCCTGCTGCAAGAGCTCCTCTCGAAGAACTACTGTTACGGTAAGTTCTTACGTAACTGTACTTTTTTCCTCAATGCTTTATCTAAAACATATTGGACTCCCTGGACCTCCGTTCTCTGGAGTCCTTCCAAGATGAGGATAGGGATAAGAAAATAATTATAGGGAGATGAAAGGTCCACCTCCTTAAAGCTGTCTAATAATAAAAAATATAAATAACGATAATATATTTATTTATTGAAATTGTTTCACCAGGAAAAGCACACTGAGCAAGAACTGCTCGTCTCCCGGTTCGACCTGGGGGGAGGGATACAGTGGGGAAGAGGACAAGGGTAGTCCGGGTCCTGACATATGTACATACAATTACAATACAGTTGAAAACATTTGACAGAAATATTTGGGCGTAGATGACAATTTACCCTTACTTATAATATAATAGCAATTATATGGGGAAGTCATGCTTTATACCTTGAAAACGTATAATTAGATAATATAGCTGCATATGTTTGACAGGAATAGGTGAGTGTGGATTAATACATATACCCTAATAGTCGAGAGTAACAGTTACAATGAGGAAATTCTGCTAAGGTATTGGGTTGTGGTATATAATGAGATAGGAGTAAGTGCAAGCTAACTAGCTCAAAAGTTGATAATGATAATGAAACCGCTTCAAACCCCCACTTCTGTGGCAGAGGTTTACAAGCAGTCTGGAAGTGTGAATAAATGCATTAATATATCAACTGTTTAACAATCCTGAGTGCCTGTCTGTACATCCCAACCATGTGACTATAGTATCAGGCAACTTGCAGGAAAACTGGTGTCTCCTTGTCCTCCTTAACCCCCCCGGATCAGGACTCCAGAAAATACATTTCTTAGTTACCTGCAGATGCTTGCGAACATTTTTGCTGCCTTGGTTTTTCGGCAAATTAAAAAAGAAAAAAAAGGGCACTGCGGAACTCTGTCCTGGTTTTCGGTGCAGGAGCCGGTAGGTACAGCTAACCTGCTCTGGAAGCTATGTAATATAATTTCCATAGGACAACAAGGGTTCCACCTCTAGAGTCACAGCCTATGCCATCTCTCTGAGGTGCTTTGTCTGGCCTAGAATTACTGATCTACTCTCAGACTCCCAGTTTAAAGCCATGGACTTTTCCTGGTGATCAAAACATGCTGTTCGCTTCCAGAACATCTCAAACATTCTAGCTTCCAATGGTGGAGAGGGTCCCTGGCCCAGAAAAGAACAAAGGGCCTCTACTCCACGTAATTCCTGACATAGAAGACAACTGGGGAGTGGCTCCCATCTTGCTGTTAAAACCAAAATTCAAGATGGTCACTCTGTTACTATTCATACAGCCCTTACAGTAGGGAGATGGGCTAGCCTCCCTGGCCAAAAAGGGGTCCCCTTTTTTTTCCATATACCTTTAATGAGGACACGCACAAGGGCAGGCTCACTGCGGCCCTCAGCCTTCCTCAGCCTCAGGAGTCTGACAAAGTGCTGGGCAGTGGGAGCAGCATGCCTCAGGAATCTGGGTGTCTCTAGCTACACGTAAGTTGCCATTTAGCCTGCCTAAGTCTCCTTGTCCAGTCAAGGAGCCCCTTTCTTCCCCTTACAGGGCACTAGCTGTAGTTTGGGGGTTCCCAGGTAAATCTAAATAAAATCTCACCTGGAACCCTCCCAGCATCCAGGAAGGATATGCCTTCCTTCCGCAGGCAAGAATTCAAGATGTCCCTCATTGGCAGTTTTCTTCATCCAAGGACAACAAGACCAGCCAGCAAGCGCTTGACTGGGTTTGAATCTTTAACCCTCACTGGTTCAGTATATGATGTGGTCCTGAGCAAATCACGTAACTTTAACATTTCCTCAGCTGTTGGGACGCATAGCTTCAGTGCCTGCAGTGGTCCTAAGGTTCAGATACAGGATGCATCACCCGCAAGTCTCCTTGTAGCTTGCTAGTCTCAGAAAGCAGCAATTTTCAAAGCTGAAAACTCAGACGGAGCAGTTCCACAGATGCCTTCTCCCTGTGGTGGGAAGCGTATCTGGACAGTGCCTCAGTAAGTGGCACCTAGACTCTTCTAGAGTCACAGTTAATCTTATTTGGTTTTGGAACTCAGAGAAATCTTTCTAGCTCAAAGCATTTGCTCCTGTCACAAAAGGACAGACCTATAGAGTCGAACAGACACTACTGCAATGGCCAGATCAGGAGTACTCTGTTCGCAGGCGTTATAAAAATTGGTCTCTCGCCTTCTACCTGGGGGTTAGCCTTTCATCAATTCACCTCCTAGGCAAACGCAATACTCTGGCAGAGGCTCTAGTCACATCAGTCAGAGCCAGAGTTAATGGTCTCTGAACAAACAAGTACTAGCCACAGTATTCAGGTGGTTGGGCACCCAGAGGTAAATCTGTTTGCCTCTCTCCTCAGTTTCCAGTTTCCTCATTTCTGTTGCAGGCTCCAGTCCCGGGATCACCTCCTCTGGAGGCTTTGATCCTGGTCTGGTCAGAGAGGTTCTTATATGCATTCCCTCCTTTTCCTCTGATTTTCAGGGTATGTCTGAAACTCTTACAACAGCCTGCATCTAGGATTCTGGTGGCTCCGGATTGGCCCAAGCAAGCCTGGTACCCTCTCCTTCTCTCAGTGCCCTGTGGCAGTTCATTCGCCTGCTTTCAACTCACTCTCTGCTGACCTTCCTCAGACAGGAGTGCAGTATCCAGGCATACACTCCTTCCACCTCAAGGCCTGGTTCTGGAACAGTTAGAGTCTGCATCCTCACAGTACTCTTGACAGGTCCTTAGGATACTGAGGGTGGTTAAAAAAATCAAACACTAAGAAAACTTATGCAGCCAAAATGTAAATGTTTTTCCTCTGGTGCAAGAGCAAAAAGGTCAAATCCCATTCAGTCTCAGACCTTCAGCTACTAGATTGCCTGGTACTCTTACAGGCGTCAGGCTTGAAACCATCTTCCATCAAGTGGCAGCAATTTCGGCCTATCCTTCAGTGGGAAAGAAAAACATTTTTTTCCCCCACATCATATTTAAACAGTTTTTCAAAGGCCTCTTGCACCCCTAGCCTCCAATCCGGGAGCCTGTGCTCCTCAGAGCCCTAACCTTTGCACAGACAGGCTCACAAGGCCACCCTTCAAGCCTATGTCCATGGCCCACATCAAGTTTGTAACTTGGAAGATAGGCTTCTTGGTAACCATTTTCTTTGCCAGGAGGTTTCAGAGCTACAGGTCGGGTGCACTGAGCCATTTTACATCTTCCCTCACAACGGTAAAGTTGGACTCAGGACAAATAGGAATTTCTGCAAAGGTGGTTTCGGAGTTCCCTTAGACCAGTCCATTACTCTGCCTGTCTTCTTTATTGAGTAATTCACTCCTGGCGAGCAAAAGCTCCACTCTTGGATGTCAAGAGCCATCATCTACTACCCAGAGCATGCTAGACAATCTAGAGGCTCTTCTTCTCAGTTGTTCCACACCTATGGCTATATAGGCAGGGGAAGGCCAGCTACCAAGAGAATGTGTCCTGTGGTATGTCTCTTGTATTAGATTCTGCTATAAAAAAGCTGGTCACCAATCTCCAGTGGGGCTCAGGGCCCACTGTACCAGGGGCACAACAGTCTCACTTGCAGCAGCAGCAGTGGACATTCCTCTACTGGATGTCTGAAAAGCAGCTACTTGGAAATCTGTACACCCCTTTGTGAATCACTACAGTTTGGATATGCAGACCAAATATGCTAAATTTGGCAGGGCGGTTCTGCAGTGCCTCTTTCCTAAGTAGGTTCTCTGCCCACCTCCCACATGGTACTGTTCGGTAGTCTGCTAATGTCACTGATGCTAAAGGACTCCTGGGGTAAGAAGAAAAAATTACTTACCACAGTAATCTTCTTTCTTCCAAGGGGTTCTTTAGCATCACTAAGCTCCCATCCTTCCTCCCCGGCTCACCTGTTGGAGAAGGGCTCTTTATCTCATCTCTCGCCAAATTTGGGGTTTCTTATTGATGAGTTTTTAACTCGTGGGGTTGTTGTTTCTGTTTCCACTTTAGTGGACATTTGCATGTTTTTTGAATCCTGTCGATTTTTTTCAGGGCATATGCTGTCGTTTTTCCTTTGAAAAAATTCTGAAGCCTTCTGCAGCTCTCACTCAGCTCACTACCCTTCCTGTTTCCTAATTGGCTATGTCCCTAAGCTCATTTAAATTTCTCTTAAAGGCAAACCTACGGGGCAGTTGCACCTAGCCAGCTAACTGCTAATGTTACTGATGCTAAAGGACTCCTTGGAAGAAAGAAGATTACTGCGGTGAGTAATTTTTTCTTAGTGACTACCCTCATTTAAAAGATCGTTTTGTCCTGAACAACATTCATTGCTAGTTGTGTATGTGTAACTGTATACTTTCTGAAATATTTACATTTGTTTGTCATGACCTGCACATCTGCACATTTGTTTTGCCTCAGGTGGCGGAGTGGACCCCCATCTGAGGCAAAGCAAACGTGCAGATGTCTCCTAGGAGCATCTGCTTGGAGGGACACTGACTGAATAGTCAATATAGTTAAAAAGGAAGAAGAGAGCTCAGACATCCTGGTCCACCTAGGGACCAGTGATCTTGCTAGTTGGTTGGTCGAGGAGGTTAAGGAGCACACTGCGCAGCTCGGCAAGAAATTGGTTTCATTTTCGTCCTGCATTGCATTCTCTCAGATTCTGCCTTTTTTGGAAAAGGGGAAGAATAGGCAGAAAATCAAAGAGAAAGAGACAAGTGAGCTCAACGCATGGCTCAAGGACTGGTGCTACTAAAAGGGGCACCACTTCGTTGGAAACTGGGGCAACTTCTGGGAAAGGGAGTTCTTCAGATTTAACAGCTTCCACCTGACTAAAGAGGGAGTCAGAGCACTGGGCCAGAAATTTGATGTCCACATAGGACATTTAAACTAGCAGGAGGGGAGATGACGGTAGCTCTAGGAGAAGCACACATAGAGCCTGCTGTCTCTACCCCTCCAGCTAGCACCAAATCTACACACTCCAGGATAACAAAAGCAAATAGCCGGAAACATAAAACCCTTTCCAACCATTACAATGGAAAGGGAGGAACCATAAACGGAAAACTACAAAGGGATGAAAAATAAGATCAAGGGAGGCATGACAAACAAAGCGACACAGCAAGAATGGTCAGCACTATGCCTCAATGCACGCAGTCTGGCTAACAAGATGACTGCCCTCACTGCCACAATAGCTGAGGCTGGACTAGACTGGGTGGCCATGACAGAAACATGGTTCACAAATAATCATGGTTGGGAGGTGACTGTCCCGGGGTACAACTTGTTTAGGAGAGCTAGGACTGGGAAAAAGGGAGGAGGGGTAACTTTTTATATTAAGGATACCATCAGTGCTGCAGAAATGCAGCAGGCATTAGGGGAAACAGAGGATCTATGGATCACAATAGGGTCCGGAAGCCAGAAACCCATTCGGGTAGGAATAATCTACAGACCCCCAAATCAGGAGGAGGCCAGGGATAAGGAAATTCTAAAAACTGTCCTCCAGATATCAGACAAAGGGGACATGGTCCTGGTGGGGGATTTCAGTCTGCCGGACATAGATTGGAATACCCACACAGCGGCATCGCAGAAGAACTGGGAATTCCTAGTCACACTACAGGAAGCAGGCCTAAGTCAACTAGTGACATCACCCACAAGGGGTAGCATGGGTCTAGATATCATATTCATAAATAGCAATAGGGTTATGGGTGTCGGAGTAGGGAACCACCTGGGCAACAGTGATCATAACACGGTGTGGTTCAGGGTAAAAAGGACTGTAGACTCCACACACTCCAAACTGAAGGTCCTTGACTTCAGGAGGGCAGACTTCACAAATACGAAGGCCTGCCTAAGAGACAACCTTAGTAACTCGACAGAAGGGAGTGTTGAGGAATATTGGACAAGGTTGAAGGATGCAATAACCATGGTCACATCACAGTGTGCCCGTTAGGTTAGTAAGAACAAAAGGAGGAAAAACCCACTATGGTTTTCCAAAGAGGTGGCAACCATGGTGCGAGAAACGTGCATAGCCTTCAGAAAGTACAAGGAATCGGGGAACAAGGTGGACAAAACAGAATATAAACAGAAACTAAAAGAGACAGGGAACGTGATAAATGCAAAGGCTTAAACAGAGGTTAGGATAGCTCAGGAAGTAAAAATTGGCAACAAAACCTACGGGTACATACATGAAAAAAGAAAAATCAAAGGGGGCATTGTTAGAATCACAAGAAAAGACGGAAAACCACAGAGCAAGATGGGGAGAAGGCAGAGGCACTCAGTGAGTACTTCTGCTCAGTCTTCACGCAGGAAGTAGATGGTAACGGACCAACAACAGGCATAAAGAAGTTTCCGATTGAAGGAACAGACACAGATCCTGGAGGAAATAGACGAGTTAAAGGTAGATAAAGCTATGGGGCCAGATGGGATATACCCAAGAATACTGAAAGAACTAGGGAGGGAACTGGCAGCCCCCTTAGCAGTGCTCTTCAGCAAATCATTAAGGAGCGGGGTGGTGCTGGAGGATTGGAAGAGTGCAACAGTAGTACCACTCCACAAGAGTGGAAGCAAGGAACAGTCAAGTAACTACCATCTGGTTAGTCTAATGTCAGTTGTGGGAAAACTGATAGTCCCTGCTGAAGGAAAGAATCATAGCTTTTTTGGAGCAAACTGGTCAGCTCGACAAAAATCAACACCGATTTCATGGCAGGGAGGTCCTGCCAGACAAACATAGTTGATTTTTTCAATTGGGTCACCAAAATAGTGGATCACAGTGGATATGGTTTACCTGGACTTCAAGCAAAGCTTTTGACTCCATTCCACACAGCAGACTAGTCAAAAAACTGGAGAACATGGGAATTGGGCCTGAGGTTACAAACTGGGTCAGAAACTGGTTACATGGGAGAACTCAGAAAGTATTAGTAAATGGCACTCTGTGGAGGGGAGGGTGACTAGTGAGGTCCCACAGGGCTCAGTTCTGGGGCCGATCCTCTTCAATATATTCATCAGCGACATTGTGGATGAACTGGAGGGAAAGGTGTGCATGTTTACAGATGACACCAAAATCAGCAACAGGGTAAACACAACAAAGGGACAGCAAAGCATGGAAGCTGATCTCTGAAAACTGGAGGAGTGGTCCAAGACCTGGCAATTGAAATTCAGTGCCAAAAAATGCAAGGTCATGCACCTGGGAAAGCGTAACCCAGGGAAACTGCACTCAGTGGGAAGGAAGCAGGAGGTGGCTGCCTAGCAGGAGCGAGACCTAGGGGTGATTATATCAGATGACCTCAAGGTCAATAGACAATGTGAAAAGACAGCACTAAAGGCTAGTTGTATCCTGGGAAGCATAGGGAGGGGCATCACGAGCAGAAGGCATGAAGTAATCATGCCCCTGTATCTGTACCTGGAGTACTGTGTCCAATTCTGGAGGTCACACCTCAGAAAGGACATAGATAGGCTGGAGATGGTACAGAGAAGAGCAACAAAGATGGTGCAGGGCTTGCATTAGAAACCGTATGAGGCAAAATTGGATGACCTCAAATTATACTTCCTAGTACAACGCAGGAATCATGGGGACATGATAAAAACATTCAAATACCTTAAAGGCAACAGCAGGGTGCACATGCAGAACCTCTGTCAGGTAAAGGAATACAGCAGGACTAGAGGGCACAACCTTCGATTTAAGGGAGGAAAGTTCAGAAGCAATACGACAAAATTCTTCACAGAGCGTGTTGTGTGTTGTGGAACCATGGAATAGCCTGCCAGAGGGGGTGGTGGGAGCCAAGACAGTGCGGGAATTCAAGCGGGCATGGGACAGACACTGGGATACACAAGCAGGCAGCTAAGTAGGGGGGGTAGGAAGCCAAAGGCAGACTTGATGGATCGTATGGTCCCCGTCTGCCGACAACTTCTATGTTTCTATGACTCCTAATGCGTTCGCTCAGAGAAAAAATTAGTCTGTTTGGATGCTCAGTAGGAGTCATACTAACATACTGTAACCCACTACCATGGGGGTTCCCAAAAGGTCTTCCATGAGCTTGTCTAAATGCTTGCTGCCCGGTTGGTGTTCGGCACTAAAGCCGTTTAACTGTATTGCCAGTGTGGCCTCCGGGTACTGTCACTTTAAGAGTTGCTAGTTGCAGTGTTAATTAATCTGGAAGGGGGGCAGAGTGTTGGCACGCTTGAGTCCCACCTGGTCTGTCAGAAAATGGCTCCGTTTCTGCCATCATTAATTGTGCAGAGGGAGCTTTATTAAAAGAAGTAATTATTTGCTGACGATAATTCAGAGTGCTAATGATAATGTAGTTTGTTCTAACCTGCCTTCTTTGCAGCAAGGACTGTTGTGATTGTCTCCACCATTTTGGTCCCAAACTGCCGAACTGGACCAATCAGTAATAGGGGACTCTAAAATGGAGCCTGCTCATAGGGGCTGTATGGACCCAAACCTGAGGGAATTGTAGTTTTAGACTGTTGGCACCTTTTGCTACAGAAGGGGGAGCTCTTGTTGTGATTGGCAGTTGTGCTGACCAACCGAACCGTTTGGATCTGAGGGAAATACCATGAGCTCTCTGCTGGCAAGCCAGATCTGAGTTGGGAGTTGAGAGAAAAACAGCTTGTGATAGCTGAGCAAGTGTCTGCGTAGTTTTGAGCGGGAAAACTGTGGGAAAGCCTAAGTTGGGGCCTGCAAGTTGGCTCGTTGCTCTGGGAGAGAAAGATAGAGAGGGTCGTTATCGGACTAAATCCGAGTCTGGAGAACCCAGTAAGCTTCTGAAGGGTGAGCAGGCTTTACCTGAGGAGGACCGAAGATTGTGCTGAATGCGATCGGTCTGCCAGAAACCCCTTTTCCCTGAAATACTTCGGTGGGGTGCAGAGAACATAGCGATAGTGACCAGGGAGTGCTGTGCCTGGTGCAGTAAGTTTTCTGTTACATATAAATGTGCTGTGAACTGGAAGGGGGTCGCTATCTACTTCCCTCTTGTGTAAACTGTGTGCTGAGGGCTAGAAGCTGTACCCAGCTCGAATGGACTAAATCCGCTGCTAACTCCATGCAGCTGGGCCTTGCCACAAGGGGCCTGCCAGCCTACCCTAATGCACAGAGAAGAACCATCAACGAGACACCTGCCTGGGGATCAGCCCCCTGCTCCACGCCTGAACAGGAACGATGCTGCGGCGAATCGTGTGGGCCGTGCTTCTCCTGGCAATCCAGTGAAGTCATTTGCTGTCGCAATCCTCGTCCGCCCCTGTGTCCAGTCTGGGGTACCGTGAGTAACCATCAGGGTAGCTCCCTGCCACTGTCTTTTAGTCTTAGTGTGTCATCTGCTTGTTGTGTTGTTTCTTCCTTTCACGAACTGAGCCATCGGGCTCCGGATTACAAAAAGTCTGTTGTGGCAGTTGTTTTTCCATTACAGGGCCCCAACCAGCTGCAGTGCCGGCCTACCCTGGGCAACGGTTCTGGCTAGCCTGCCTTCAGATCCACCTGGGTACCCAGAAGTGTGACTGTGTTAGGGACTCTGATTGCATGCACAACTGTGTGATTGATAGAGAAATTAAGCTAATCAACCTGATGGACCTCCTTCCTTGTTCAAGCCCCCTTGAATAAATCAGATCTGCTTTTTCTGCATTTCAACCAGTCTGCGGATCCTAGTTGTGCCCGAAATATTGTACTGTTGCTATTTGGTCTGTTTGATCTTGTTTTACAGGGGGTCCCCAGGGTCGAACTGAAGAAGCTAGCCCTGGTGGTAAGTGCAAACTGTGTGGGTACTTGCAAAGCATATCAGGGGTATTGTGAAGGTAATTATTACGTACTGTGTGGGCCACTGGCAGGAACTGAGGGGGGTTACAGTGTCCCAGAGGGCTGTGCCCAGGCTAGTTCAACCACTACTAACCCTGACCTCTGGGTGGAGGCACCTGTTTCAGAACTCGGGCCTCATAACCTACTGGTTGCCCAGCAGGCAGGAGTAGTAGCCCTTGGGGTAGCGCCACCTAGGGGTTACATCTTGGAGGCACCGCTGGGATTAGTGTCCTCTAGTGGCCAAGGGAGAAAATTACCCCGATATGTTCAGCTTTGGTGAGAGAATGGAGGATCTTGCTATGCCCAAGCTTAAAATTGCCCCCCATAAGCTGTTAGTGCATCGAGTGATGGGGTGGAGTGAGGCTGAGGGGCTAGTCCCCCGACGGGCCCTCCTGTTACTGGATGTCCCGTTAGGGACTAACAATGCTGATATCATATCAGCTGTGGAACATGTCAAAGGTTTGGGCAAAGTTGAAATGAAGGGGAAGGATTCAGATCTGTTTGAGCAGACTATGATAGTTTTATTCTCCTGCAGTTCTTCCATAGATCCAGACAAGGTACCCCCTGTTATCCTGCTGGAAGGGACCCATACTAACATACTAAAATGCCAGCAGAATAGGCCTAACGGTCTTTCGTGTCTGCTCGTTTGGTCAGTCCCCAACCTGGGTGCTGACCTTGCTGTCCCCCTCACCTTCTCTGGCTTCTCCCTTCCCAGTTCCGGATATTCTTGCTGCATTGGATTTTGCTTCCAGAACCCTTCCCTGTACCTGTCCCACCCTCTTGAACCCCTCCACTGTCTCTGCCTCCACCAGCCCCTAGGCAGTACATTCCATGGCTCCACCACCCTCTCAGTGAAGTAGCACCTCCTCCTTTCTCCCTGAATCTTCCCCCCTCAGCTTCCAGCCATGCCCTCTAGTGGCCCTTCCTTTGAAGCACCCGACTGTTCCTCCGCTATTTACCTCTTCATGTACCTAAAGACCTCTATCATGTCGCCATGTCCCTTCTTCCAATATGTACATATTTAGCTCTTGAGCCTCTCTCATAGGTCCTGTCCCGCAAGCCCCAAATCATTTTGGTTGCCTCCTCTGGACCCTCTCCAGGAGGTTAATGTCCCGCTTTAAGTGTGGCCTCCAAACTGCGCCATAGTACTCAAGGCAAAGTGCCTCACCAAGCAGTTATACAGAGGGAGTATCACTTCCTCCTTCTGGAGGTGATCCCCTAGCGATGCATCCCAGCATCCTGTTGGCCTTGGCTGCTGCCCTCCTACAAGTCTCAGAGTTGTTCATCTTGACATCCACCACCACCCCAGGTCCCTCTCAGCCATCGAGACTTGTAGCATTCCCCCAGGGTGTACACTTGACCTGGTTTCTGGCCCCAGGTGGAGTACCTTGCATTTCCCTGCATTGAACCTCAGCTTCCACTTTCTAGACCATCTTTCCAGAGCCTCCAGGTCCCGTAGGCCACCCTCCCTCCTCCCCATCCACCACCGCCCCCAGTTTGAGTCATCTGCAAAGAGACTCATCTCCTCCTGATTCCTGTCCTTATGCCGGGATCGTGGCGTTGAACAGAAGGGGCCCAAGGACTGATCCTGTGGGACCCCACTAATGACCCTCCTTGGGGATGAGACTATCCTCTAACTACGACCTCTGGGTCCGGGTCCTGGAGCCAATTGCTCATCCATCTGATCATCTAGTTCCCCACCCCATTTCTCCCAGCTTATCCAACAGGCCCACGTGAGGAACAGAGTCAAATGCCTTGCTGAAGTTTAGAAAGAGGACATCCACTGGTCTACCCAGGTCCAAGGCACTTGTCACCCAGTCATAGAACTCCACCAGGTTTGTCTGACACGATTTCCCCGGGATGAATCCATGCTGTCTATCATCCAGGCACCCTGACTTATCCAGGTCCCCCCCTAGCCTCTCCTTGACAATGCCCTCCATCACCTTGCCCACCCAGAAGGTGTGGATGCTTATTCACCTGCATAGTGATCAGGCTACCTCGAACGGGTCCCCCAGTTTAGAGGGGTTTAAGGACCAGTTGCTCAAGCTATCAGCATCTGAAGGACGAACTGCTCAAGAGGTAGTAAAGATGCTAGACCTTTTCAAGGAACACATGCCCCTGCAGTCCCCGGCCAAGTCTCCTGCTTCTCCTAAGAGTTCCCCTGTAGCCCCCCTCCCCCATAGTAATTCCATCGGTGCACTTGGACTCGTACCGTAAACTCAGACTTTTTTCAGGCACAGTCCCAGTGCCTACGAGGGAGGATGACCTGGAAACGTGGATGGACTATGCTACCCCATTGGTACAGGAATGGCAGTGTTCAGAGTGGGAAAAGAGAAAGAGACTTATGGAGAGTTTAAGGGGCCTAGCACTGGAGGTGATCCGTTTCTTGCGGGCCACTAGCCCAGAGTCTACTGCAGCTGAATACCTCTCTGCACTGAAAGGAGTGTTCGGCAGCACTGAGTCGTGGGATGATTTGCTGTGGAAATTCAAGTCTGCTAAACAATGGGAAAACGAGAGGTTGTCCGCATTTGTTACTAGATTCGAGAGGGCTCTGCAGAGAGCCCATCGAAAAGGAGGGGTTCTGGCTAAGGAACTGAACTGGGTCAGATTGGACCATATTCTAAAGTCAGCCAGATACTCCAGTATGATGATGTTAAAACTCAAGTTACAAGACAGGAAGGCTAAGCCTCCCGAATACAGTCATCTTATGAAAGAGATTTGTGAAACAGAGAATGATGAAGAGGGCTGGGAGCCCTATTCTGGGGTCGTTGGTACCTGCCAGACCGCGGAGAGGAGTGTCACAGATGAGGCGCAGCAGCTGAGAGCTGATCAAAGAATTGACAGAGGTGGCCAGAGAACCTGACCTGTATCGGGCACCCCCAGAGACTAAAAGTGGAGTGGGGGTGCATGTTGTTTCTCCAGAACCCTGGACTGAGGGTAACATATTGGAAGAAGTATGAGAGTTGAAAGCCCTCTGGGGGACTTGCTGCGAACCACACAAACCCTCAACCCTGGTGGAAGTCCAGAGGATCAAGTACCCAAAGCACGAGTCAAAGATGAGCTGCCCAATGCCCCTGTGGTGCACAAGCCAGGAGATGGCCCCCAAACTCCCCGAGACCCTAGAGAACCTACTTTTTGCTATCATTGCGGGTTGGATGGACACACCCATTTCTTCTGTCGCTCGCCAGAGAATTTGAGGAGGGTCACTACCAGGTTATTAGCTGTAATTCGACGAAATAACAACCAGCCACCTGGCGGGGCTGTTCGAAAAAGTTATTCTTCAAAGGCCACTGCCAGATCGTCACCTAAGTCTGCGCCACCTGAGTGGTCCAAGGTGGTGGGTCCCTCCATGGAAACAACAGTAAAGGTGAACGGAGTGTCCACCAGGGCTGTGCTTGACAGCGGTTCTCAAGTGACTATAATGTTTCAAGATTGGTATCGGAAGCACCTGCCTGATATGCCCTTACACCCCTTGGAAGGTTTGCATGTCTGGGGGTTGAGTGAAAAGTCGTATCCATACTCTGGGTATATCCGGATCTGGCTGTCTTTCCCTACCTCGGTGGCTGGAGTGGCGGAACAAGTAGAGACCTTGGCATTGTTGTTTCCCCCTTCTGGGCTGTATAATGGGGTTCCCCTACTAATTAGGACCAATGCTCATATATTTGGAAGACTGGCACAGTTTTGTTATGAGAAACAGGGGCACCGGACTGGTAGGGCTCTGAGAATTCCCGCGCTGATCAAGAGAGCCTATGAGTTGCAGCAGAATCTCAAGGAGGCGGACCAGAATGAACCGGTCCGGGTTGTATGGAAGAAGGGCCCAGAGTCGATGGTGCTGGCTCCTAACGCCCAGTGTGCTCTCCAAGGGGAGGTCCGCTTATGGAAAGATGTCAAGAATAGAATACTAATGCTGGATGCGCCAGGTGATGGAAAAATTGCTAGAAGGACTGTTGGTCAAGCCCAGCATCTTACCTGCTCGTGCTCATGCCTATGCACAACCGGTGATGGTCCAGATTCACAATGTGTCAGATTGGGAGATTAGGGTGAACAGAGGTTGCACCCTAGCTATGGTACACTGTTCAGACACTGCAGTGTTACCCTGTAACAAGCACCCTGGAGCAACTGATGGGGTGACTCCTGACTTGTTTGACTTTGGTTACTCCCTGTTGCCAGCTGAATGGAAGACTAAAATCAGTAAGAAACTTGCCCAGAGAGACCAAGTGTTTTCATTGAAGGAATGGGACGTAGTATGTCTCCAGGGTGCGGAGCATCACATACGCCTTCACAATGAATGGCCATTTCGTGAGAGGTCTCGGCGCTTAGCTCCAGCAGACATAGATGACTTGAGAAGACATTTGCAGGAAATACTTGCGGTTGGTGTGATTCAAGAATCCAGGAGCCCCTATGCTTCGCCCATTGTGGTTGTGCATAAGAAGAATGGGTCAGTGAGAATGTGCGTGGATTATTGAACCATTGACCGACGGACCATCCCTGATCAATACACCATTCCCCGTATACAAGATGCTCTGGACTGTCTGATTGGGAGCAAATGGTTCTCAGTGTTGAATCTTCGCAGTGGGTACTGCCAGATCCCCATGGCCCCGGAAGACCATGAGAAAACAGCCTTCATCTGTCCATGAGGGTTGTATGAGTTTCTGAGGATGCCACAGGAGATACGAAGTGCTCCGGCCACTTTTCAGTGAATGTTGGAACGTCCAGTGGGGGATATGAATTTGTTGGAGTGCCTGGTGTACTTGGACGATGTCATTGTGTTCAGAAGTTCATTGAAGGAGCATGAGAGTTGACTATTTAAAGTATTAGACTGACTGGAGGATTTCTGCCTTAAGCTGTCCATCGAGGAGTGCCAGTTTTTTCAGACCTCCTTGAGGTATGTGGGGCATATAGTATCCACCACGGGGATAGAAACTGATCCCAGTAAAAAGTTGAGGCCCTGACTACCTGGTCTCAACTCCGTAATCTGAAACAACTACAGTGCTTCCTGGGGTTCTGTGGCTACTACCGCAGGTTCATAAAGGACTATTCCAAGGTGATTCACCGACTCCTGAATCTTACCCAGGGTTACCCTCCCACGAACCGTAAATACAAGAAAGGGGCCACCTCAGGAACAGAAAGAGTATACTTCCGTCCGGGTGAATTTTTCTGGTCCCGCTGGATGCCAGACTGTGAAGCAGCTTTCCACGAAATAATATATCAACTCACCCATGCTCTCATCCTCGCCTATGCTGACCCTGCTAGACCCTATGTGTTGCATACCGATGCTAGCCTACAAGGTTTGGGAGCTGTGCTGTATCAAGAACATGAGGATGGTCTTAGACCGGTGGCCTTTGCTAGTAGGAGTCTGACCCCATCAGAGAGAAACTACCCTGTGCATAAGTTGGAGTTCCTGGCATTAAAGTGGGCCATAATTGACCAGTTCCATGAATACCTATACGGGGCAAAGATACTGGTGAAGACTGACAAGACCGAAGTTGACCTATGTGCAGACTTCAGCTAAGTCACACGCCACAGGGCATCGGTGGCTTTCTGCGTTGTCTACCTATGATTATGCTGTTGAATACAGATCAGGCCTGAATCACATCGATGCTGATGCCCTATCCCGGAGGCCCACTTCCAAAAGTGACTGGATCAGGCTGTCTGAACCTGATATTCGAGCGCTGTGCCAAAAGTTCGATAAAGATGAACAGATGTCTGCAGACACCATGGACTGCTTAGGCCCCTCTAGTACCTGCATACCAGCTGCTTATTGTCACTTCTCAGTTCTAGATATTAGTGCACTACCTCAATTTGATAATGACAGCATTTAGTGGGCTCAATCCCAAGATCCTGTGATCCGGCCAGTCCTTGATGCCCTCTGTGCAGGGAAAGATGTGTCCAAGTTGCACTCCTCTGATTTGCGAACTGCTTTACTGTTTAAAGAAGGCCCCAAACTGAAGCTGATTAATCAGTTGTTGTATAGAGAGACAGTGGATCGGGGTGGCCAAGTAGACAAGCAACAATTGCTCTTGCCCACAGCTTTCAGAGACTTAGTGCTGAGGTCCCTTCACAATCATATGGGCCACCTCAGTATCGACCAAACCCTTGACCTAGTACGATCTCGATTCTACTGGCCTGAGATGGGGGGCCAATGTTGAGCATCATATAAGGACTTGTAGTCGCTGCCTGCAGAGAAAGGGCCCTGCCTCAGAGGGCTTGCCCCCCTTGTCAACATTACCACCAGCACCCCAATGGAATTAGTTTGCATAGACTTTTTGAGTTTGGAGCCTGACCAGCGGAACATGGGTAATGTGTTGGTGGTTACGGATCATTTTACAAGGTATGCCCAAGCTTTCCCCACCAAAGATCAAAAGGCATCCACCATGGCCAAGGTGCTAGTGGAAAATTTCTTCATCCACTACGTGCCCCCCAGAGAATTCATTCTAATCAAAGTAGAGACTTTGAGAGTCAGTTAATCAAAGAAATGCTCTTGCTATGGGGATGTGCGGAAGTCAAGAACCACTCCTTATCACCCGCAGGGGGGGTCCCCAACCAAAGCGTTTTAATCGCACCCTGCTAGACATGCTAGGCACTCTTCACCCAAAAGACAAGCATAAATGGAGCCAACAGATTAACACCTTGGTACACGCCTATAATTGCACAAAAAATGATGCTACCGGGTTCTCTCCCTACCACCTCATGTTCAGGAGAGGGGCTCGGCTGCTAGCTGATGTTTGTTTCGGGGTCTCTCCCGATGGGGTCCGAGCTGAAAATTATCTACAATATGTATAAAAACTGAAAGCTCAGTTGCATCATGCATACCAACTAGCCCAGACAATGGCTGCAAAGAGAAGCTTAGCCAATAAATAATAATAATAGAATGTATTTAATTAAGCACCTTTCAACTTTCAAAGTGCTGTACAATATACTTAAAAAACAAAACACATGTGCAAATACATGCAATATAAAATCAAGATAATACCAGAAATGCCTTCCCCCATAAAAAAGTCTTAAGTGCCTGCTTGAAACTCCCCACTGTCCTGCACCCCCGAAGCTGACGGGGCAGAGAATTCCAGAGGGTAGGTGCCGCAAGCTCAAAGGCACGTGCACCAGATGACTTTAAATTAACCCTCGGAATCTCCAGCAACCACTCATTAGCCAAGCGGAGCTGTCACAAAGGGGTGTAAGGAACCAGGAGCTCTTTCAAGTAATTGGGACCTGATCCGTGTAGGGCTTTGTAAGTCAGTAGACCTACTTTAAAGGTGATCTGCCACTGTATTGGCAGCCAGTGTAGAGCGTGCAGCACTGGGGTAATATGAGATCTTCTGGATGCCCCAGTCAACAAACGTGCTTCCGCGTTCTGCACTAGCTGTAAGCGGCGGATATCAAACCCAGAAAGCCCTAGGTAAAGGGAGTTGCAATAATCAAGGCACGATGTCACAAAGGCATGGACCAAAACAGGCAGGTTGCT
This sequence comes from Neoceratodus forsteri, assembly GCA_016271365.2. Lineage (NCBI taxonomy): Eukaryota > Metazoa > Chordata > Ceratodontiformes > Ceratodontidae > Neoceratodus > Neoceratodus forsteri. Next base: position 85,356,195 of record JADMNL010000033.1, read on the forward strand.
GGATGGAACAAGGTGCCTAATCCTGGCAGTGTTCCTTAGATGGTAAAAGGCCAGCTTGACGACTGCCGATACCTGATGACGAAGAGTCAGACCATCGTCAAGCACCACTCCCAGGTTACGCACCTGTTCAGAGGTGAGAATCTGGGCCTCCCCCAGTACTAAACCAGAAGGAAGCCCAGTCCCCAACCTCTCTGCCCTACGACCTGGGTCCACAACCAAAACCTCAGTCTTTCTTGGGTTCAACTTTAGACAACTGGAATTCATCCAGTCTTGGATTTCTCCGAGGCAGCTGTTCAGTACCGAGATAACACCAACCTGGTCAGGAGCAAAAGACAGGTAGAGCTGGGTATCATCAGCATAGCAATGAAACCTCAGCTCTTACCGTCTTACAATGTCTCCGAGAGGTAGCCTATATACTACGAATAACATGGGGGACAGCACCGAACCCTGAGGTACCCCACAAGGCAGAGAGAAAGCCCCAGATGAAAACAAACCCGAGACCACTCTCTGTGTTCTCCCAGCGAGCAAAGATGAAAACCATCTGAGGACTGTACCCCACAGCCTACAGATAAATCTCAAGCGTTTGAGCAGAACCCCATGATCCACAGTATCAAAAGCTGATGATAGATCCAGGAGAACCAAGATAGAACGGTGTCTCTGATCTCTAGCCATTAGGAGATCATTGAGCACCCAAACCAGAGCAGTCTCAGTACTATGCCTCTTATGAAAATCAGATTGGAGAGGTTCATATAAACTATGGATGGTTAAATGGTTATCCAGTTGAGCAGCCACAACTTTCTCAATAACCTTCCCCACAAAAGGGAGGTTAGAGACAGGCCTGTAGTTTGCTAGGTTCTCTGGGTCTAAAGAAGTTTTTTTCAGAAGGGGGATCACCACCCCCTCCTTCAGGGAGCTAGGGAACTCACCCATGTCTAGAGAGCACCGGACAATCCGAGCTAAGACCAGGCCAATGATCTCACTACAACCAAAAATCAGGGAAGTAGAGCCTGGGTCTAAACTCAGCACATGGGACGCATCTCCTGGACAATCCGCATAATGTCCACGAAATCTGGCAGGTCAGAGGTACTCCAGGAAACTCTGACAGAGCACCAATCAACAGCAACCCCCTTAGAGTGAAGTTGGTGGCACTCCTGCCTGATGTCGTCAGCCTTGTTCGCAAAGAAGCGAGCGATCTCACCACAATCAGTTTGTGTAAAAACTCGACGGAGCTGCTGACAGGCTGGGTTGCACAGCCTGTCAACAGTTCTGAAGAGTTGAGCTGGTCGGTTCCATGCAACAGAAATTTCCCTGGACAGGAATTCTGCCTTCTTACGGGAAATTTCTATTTGGTAGAGTTTATAATGCTCTAGCAAAATAAGGTGGTCGGCATCAGAGGCAGTCTTCCCACAACGACGCTCTAACCCATGCCCCAATTTCTGCAACTCTCTCAGAGCCCCATCAAACCACGGGACCCCAGGGCGAATCGGAAGGGGGTGAACTCAGATAGGAGCAATCAGATCGAGGGCTGAAGATATGGCCCCATTATAGGCCACAGCCAACTGCTCGGGATCTGTGCAAGACTCGTCCAACAGCGAGAGGTCAATAACCGCCATCAGGTCTTCAGGGACCACATCCCGCAAAGGACGGTACCTGACCAACTCCACAGGGGCCGACCTACCCAAGGGGCTGCAAAATTGAACCCAACTGAATAGTGATCAGACCAACCAACTGGTTCCACCACTAAATCAGAGGCCTTGATCTCCAGGAGGAAGACCTGGTCAAGAGAGTGACCCCCCTTGTGTGTAGCTGAGGAAACAACCTGTGTGAAGCCCAGAGATGTCATCACCTGGAGGAAATGTTGACCAAAAAGCGAGGGTTCGTCGTCAACTCATGTATTGAAGTCACCCAGAATCATCAGTCTGGGTGACTCCAAGGCCATGTCAGCAGCGAAGTCAGCTATTTCCTGCAGGAATAGCTTCTCATCACCTGATGGATGGTAGATGAGGGCGATCCTGCACCCAACACCAGCTACCACAGTACACTCAAATCACCTGGCCTCCTCAACTGGTATACCAGTTAGGTCCAATTCGGTCTTGAAACAGACCGCAACCCCCCCCCGCAGTCCAAACTCGGGCGATGTACAACCGAGTACCCAGTGGGAACAGCCGCCTCTAAAAAAGGGTCCGCATTCCCATCCAACCAGATCTGCCCTAGCAACAGAGTCTGCAGTAAGACCAGTCTTGTTGCAGACAGATCTGGCATTGCATAACAGCGCCCGAGTTGGACGAGGTTGGCGAGCTGTCCCAACTACTTGCCCTCCCAAACTGGAGGTGCCCTTGGATATGGAAACCAGAACGGAATCACCACGTTCCAGATACCATTTCACCCCAGGGCGTTTTCTGGGCCTAACCCCCATGGAGAGCCCCACTCTTTCAGACTCCACTGTCCGCCACCACCCTACTCCCCCCATGAGCAATCCTCAACGCCCGACAGCGTTGATAGGTAAAAGCAGGCGGGGGGAGAGGAGAAAGGGCAGAGGGCACGGAGAGCGGAGGCCGAATAGCACAGGACAGGAGGGGCAAGCAGGTACATTCCATTAACACTATCAAAATAATGGGAAAGCACAAAACTCCAAATTTCCCAAATCACAAGGTGATACTGTAAACAGAGCTAAAACCCCAAAACAAAAATAACTTAAATAGCAGTCCTTACCATAATAAATCAAATAAACTACCCTCTCCAACTGTAAGATAACCTTCAAACCCTTAAAGAAAAAATAAAACTAAAAAAAATAATACAGTAACACAGTCTCCTCTTACAGGATAAAATAAACATAAACGTATAAAATACTCCCTCTCACAGCCAAGGAGGGGGAAAAATAATAAACCAAAAAATAAAACAGCCCCCTCTCACAGGATATTTAAAATAAACAATAACATAAATTTCCCCCAGCCCTCCCACAGCCGAGGAAAAAATAATGACAAGGCACCCTGGTACTCTTATTTCCAGGAAACCATAAAACAATTTAAAAAGTCAGGGAAAAAAGGCATCGAACAGTAGGAGGAGCCATAGTAGTACAAATAATCCAACGTAAAATAAACCCAATGTCAAGTCTGAAGGAGCAGAATAGAGGTTTCCAACATACAATAATATTTAGTCTCAGTGGATATTCAAGAAGGGACTAAGAAGTCTCCAAAGAACCAGAAGTAGATACAGGCCAAACCAATGGAAAGCAGGGGCTCCCCCACCTCACCCCCTAACCTGCCTTATCAGGTCCAGCTATACCCCAAAGACCTGCAGCCACAAATATCCCAAGGCCATGCCAAAAGGATCAACCCAGGGATAAATTAGGAGCCCCCTCCCACTGATCCCTAGCTCCCCAGGGAAGAGCAAAGCAGCTCCCGCTCGGTCCCAGGTGACAACAAGATTACCCAGGCATCAGTATGGGGGTGGGGGGAGACAAAAACCCACAACCAAACCACTGTAACGGCCCTGCTTCTGGACTGCAAAAGATACAGAATTACAGAAGAGAAAAGGGGGCACTGATCAATAAATCAGTCCCCCACTCACGATACTCCAAGCACCACAAGTAGTCCCTTCGGCCAATTTCCAGTTTTAGGTCACCATAAAAATCCCAAACCGAATTCTTCTTTGTCCAACACAAAATATATCCAGTTGTCCAGAATAGAAAACATTCGTAGGACAAGAGCATGAGAAAAGTCGGTAGGATCACATATCCAAAGTTCAGGCTTCCATGAACTGAGACACTCAGAACGCACCCAAAGGATAGTCCACGAACAACAATTCAGGAAACTAATCTATCTTGAGTCGATGGTTTCAGTCAAAACTCTCAAATCCCATAAGGAAAAAAGCCGCCCTCCGACTTTCAGCAGACAAGCAAAGAACGCTCCCCTTTGATGGCAGAATAGCCGCTCCAGAAATACCGGCTAACTCTCAGTCCTGATGCCGATGAAAAGGCACCACGGCTCCGGGAAACGACCAGGTTCTAGCAAGCGACCAGACGCCACTTCTCCATTTCTCCACTTCACTGCCCGAAAGGCACAGGTTAAACGCCGCCAAAGGCCACAAACTTCAGCGACCGCAAGAACTTGACATCGAAACAAAAAATAAAATGCATTAACACAACTTCACTTAGTTTAACATATATGAAATTCAATTAAACAAGAATAAAACAAAAAATAAAACAACGGAGCGTAGAAATGTGGGCTAGTCCAGCATGACCGCCATCTTGTAATAGAGTCACATCTACTGCTAAAGAGAGATATGATAAAAGAGTAAAGGCCCAAGAGCTTTGAACTGGAGACTGTGTGTTGTTGCGAAATTTGGGACTGCATGGTAAACCTAAAATTGTTGACCGATGGCACCATCTTCCCCATATAGTAGTAGGCAAGTTGGATAACTTACCCATATACAAAGTGCGGCCTGAAAATGATTCAAAAGCTGTCAAGACCATGCACCGTAACCATTTACTGCCGATTGGTCAAGTCGTGATTGAAGCTGAACCCCCTGAGATTGTTCCCCCTGGACCAGTGACTCGTGCTGCTGCAAAACAAAGACAGAGTCAACCTACCCCAGTGGTCACAGACTTAAGGTTTTCTCCACAGCCAGCCCAGAATGATAATGACTGTCAGTCCACGTCTGATGAAAGTGAGTTGAACTGAATCATATGAACTGAGTCAGCTGTTTCAAGGTAACCCCATGATTAATTGTGGGGATGAAGCTGGGCCTTCTGGACTGCCTAACCCTCCAGCTTTGTCCTTGCAGCCAGTGCTCCCTAAAAGTGAAATGCAAAGTGTCCTGTCTGATGATATTGAGTCACTCTGTATGGTGGAACTGTATGATTTACCTGAAGAAGGGGCCGATGATATGAGTCATGTTGGTGACCTGCCAGAACCTGAAGAACATTTTGAGTGTGATGATAACTCCCTTCTAGTACCAGAATGCATTCCAAGTGAGCAAAGTATCATAGAAACAGAACTTACAGAGCCCAGGGCTGACACTGCTCCAAGTTTGAACCTTCCTACCAGAGGTCCCACTGACAAGTAATGAAAGCCCCAAGGCTGAAGCTGAAAATACAGAGACTGTGGTTGTTCTCCCAGGAAGACTGTATGAGCTGTCAAGCCTGTGGTGCACTTTAGTTATGATTCCCTTGGGAGGCTAGTTGATTTGCCCCTTAATGTGGTCCACAAAGAAGTTTATGTTTCCCCGAGCTCACTGCCCAAACTGAGTCTGTGTACCAATTCCCGGTTGATTGTCCTGCCCTCTAGGTATGGTGCTCCTGCCCGTCTAGCCCTAGGTTAGCTAATAGGGAAGGGGCCCCCTTGATCATTGTTCAATGTGCAAGAAGTTGTTACCTGATCTTGCATGGCAGGATGTGTACAGTACCTGTGTGAAATATGCCTGATGTAATTTAGAATAGACCATGTACTGTGAACTGCAGAGAATGTGTATAGTAAAGGTTGGGTATGTTGACTGATGCCTTAGAAACTATAGGCCTAGTCTACTAATGGTATAGATGTATAGTATAATTTGCGATTGCAATTATTGTGATGGTACCAGCTTGATGCGGACGCCAAGTTTTCTCCAGGCAGGGAAGGGTGTAACCCCCTACCAATGGGGGTTCCCAAAAGGTCTTCCATAAGCTTGTCTGAATGCTCGCTGCCTGGTTGGTGTTGGTGTTTGGCGCTAAAGCCGTTTAACTGTATTGCCAGTGAGTTGCCAGTTTGGCCTCCAGGTATTGTCGCTTTAAGAGTTGCTAGTTGCAGTGTTAATTAATCTGGAAGGGGGGGCAGAGTGTTGGCATGCTCGAGTCCCGCCCCGTCTGCCAGAAAATGGCTCCGTTTCTGCCATCACTAATTGTGTAGAGAGAGCTCTGTTAAAAGAAGTTATTAGTTGCTGACGATAATTCAGAGTGCTAATGATAAAGTAGTTTGTTCTAACCTGCCTTCTTTGCAGCAAGGACTGTTCTGATTGTCTCCACCATTTTGGTCCCAAACTGACGAATTGGACCAATCAGTAATAGGGGACTGTAAAATGAAGCCTGCTCATAGGGGCTGTATGGACCCAAACCTGTGGGAATTGTAGTTTTAGACTGGGGGCACCTTTTGCTACAGAAGGGGGGAGCTCTGGTTGTGATTGACAGTTGTGCTGACCAACCAAACCATTTGGATCTGAGGGAAATACGACGAGCTGTCTGCTGGCAAGTCAGATCCGAGTTGGGAGATGAGAGAGAACCAGCTCGTGATAGCCGAGCAAGCGTCTGTGTAGTTTTGAGCGGGAGAACTGTGGGAAAGCCTAAGTTGGGGCCTGCAAGTCGGCTCGTTGCTCTGGGGGGGAGAGAGAGAGAGAGGGAGATAGAGAGGGGTCATTATTGGACTAAATCAGAGTCTGGAGAACCCAGTAAGCTTCTGAAGGGTGAGCAGGCTTTATCTGAGGAGGACCGAAGATTGTGCTGAATGCGATCGGTCTGCCAGAAACCCCTTTTCCCTCAAATACTTCTGTGGGGTGCAGAGAACGTAGCGATAGTGACCAGGGAGTGCTGTGCCTGATACAGTAAGTTTTCTCTTACATATAAATGTGCTGTGAACTGGAAGGGGGTCATGATCTAGTTCCCTCTTGTGTAAACTGTGTGCTGAGGGCTGGAAGCTGTACCCAGCTCGAACAGACTAAATCTGCTGCTGACTCCATGCAGCTAGGCCTTGCCACGAGGGCCCTGCCAGCCAACCCTGCTGCACAGAGAAGAGTAATCAATGAGAGACCTGCCTGGGGAATCAGCCCCTGCTCCATGCCTGAACAGGAACGACGCTGTGGTGAATCGTGTGGGCCCTGCTTCTCCTGGCAATCCAGCGAAGAAATCTGCTGTCGCAATCCTCGTCCGCCCTGTGTCCAGTCTGGGGTATTGTGAGTAACCATCAGGGTAGCTCTCTGCAACTATCTTTTAGTCTTTAGTGTGTCATCTGATTGTTGTGTTGTTTCTTCCTTTCTCGAACTGAGCCATCGGGCTCCAGATTGCAAAAAGTGTGTTGTGCCAGTTGTTTTTCCATTACAGGGCCCCAACCAGCTGCAACACTAGCTTACCCCAGGCAACGGTCCTGGCTAGCACACCTTCAAATCCACCTGGGTATCCAGAAGTGTGACTGTGTTAGGGACTCTGATTGCATGCACAACTGTGTGATTGATAGAGAAGTTAGGCTAATCAACCTGATTGACCCCCTTCCTTGTTCAAACGCCCCTGAATAAATCTACTTTTTCTGCTTTTCAACCAGTCTATGGATCCTGGTTGTGCCCGAAATATTGTACTGTTGCCAATTGCTGTGTGATCTTGTTTTACAGGGGGTCCCCAGGGTCGAACTGAAGAAGCCAGCCCTGGTGGTAAGTGCAAACTGTGTGGGTACTTGCAAAGCATATCAAGGGTATTGTGAAGGTAACTAGTGCATACTGTGTGGGCCACTGGCAGGAACTGAGGGGGGTTACAGTGTCCCAGAGGGCTGTGCCCAGGCTAGTTCGACCACTACTAAACCTGACCTCTGGGTGGAGGCATCCGTTTCAGAACACAGGCCCCTTAACCTACTGGTTGCCCAGCAGGCAGGGGTAGTAGCCCTTGGGGTAGCGTCACCTAAGGGGGTTATAATACTAAGAAGCCAGCAGAAGAAGGCCATTTGGTCTGTCTAGTCTGCTTATACTGCAGGGTCCAGAGCTTGAGCTACTCACCCTGTCCTCCTCCCATTCTCCCTACCCATGATCCTTACCTTCCTCCTGTGCCTATCCCAGCCTCTGTTGAAGCCGCCCACTGTGTTCAATTAGATCACCTCTTATGGCAGTGCATTCCACGTTTCCACCACCCTCTCTGTAAAGAAGTGCTTCCTCAGCTTTGATTCTCATTCTTGGCATATTCCACCCTCACACATCAACAAAAGCTCTGGCTTTCAGTAGCGATTGTCTGTGTTAAGAGACTGATCCTAGAATATTGGAAAGATCCCATCCCACCTACCATTGTGGAATGGATTAATTTGATGGGATACACTGCCAATAATGAAGGCATTTTTTAAACTTTGAGGGATAGATTAGATACATTTTTAGATATTTGGGGCCCCTTTCTTCTTCGAGATGTAATTTAACTCTGAGTAGTTTGGCCCAAAACTCTGCACAGAACTTAGTTGATATTCATCTATGTGTTTTGTTGAGATGATTGTTACATTTTATGCAATCCCTTGCTATCCCCTTTAGCTGTTATAAAGTTGAGCTATTTTATTTTGGCTTTTAAGATTACTTTACGGTATTAAATTGACTATAAAATGATATATTGAGTGATGTTTTATACATAATTGTATGTATTACTTAAATTATTAAGAAAAAAATGATGTGATATAAATATTATTGTATGTATTTTTTTTTAAGGCACATAAAAAGAAATTATTATGGAAAAAAAAGAAGTGCTTCCTGACCACCCTCTTAAATCTCCCACCCTCCATCTTAAGAATGTGCCCCCTTTTGTTATGGTTGCCGCTCAATTTAAAGAGACCCTCCTTATCCACCTTTTTGTACCTTAAAGTACTTCCAAGTCCCAATCATGTGTCTCTCTCTCTCTCTCCCCTCCCTCTCTCCCCCCTGTCCTCCATGGAGTACACGTTCAGTGCACTCAGCCTCTCCTCATATACTGTACCTTACCATGCTGACCCGCTGTCATCTTTGTAGCCCTCCTCTGTACCTTCCCCAGCAGGTTAATGTGGTTTTTGAGGTATGTGCAACAGTACTGAACTCCATACTCAAGATATGGCCTTACCAGTGACCTGTACAAGGGCAGTATAACCTCCTCTCCACTACTACTGCTCCCCCTAGCTACGCATCCTAGCATCTTGTTTGCTGTTGCTGCTGCTTTCTTGCACTTTGTGGAGTGCTTCAGGTCACTAGTGATCATCACTCCCAGGTCCTTCTCCTCCTCTGATGCAGATACCAGGACTCCACCCAGGTAGTACCCTGTCTTGGGATTCTTGGTTTCAGTATGCATAACTTTGCATTTCTTGACATTGAAGCCAAGCTGCCAGATCCTGAACCGCTTTTCCAGGTTCTCATGAAGGTCCTAAATCCCTTCAGCTGTGTCCACTCTCCCGCAGAGCTTGGTGTCATCAGTGAATAGGCACATTTTGCCCTTTATACCATCCCCAATGCCATTGATGAAGACATTGAACAACACCAGCCCCAGCACCGAGCCCTGTGGTACCCCACTGGTGACCTCTCTGGTGCCTGATAACTCTCCCCCAACAACGACCCTCTGGGTTCTGTCCCTCAGCCAGTTGTCCACCCGTCTGGCCATCTTATCCCCAACCCTGAGATCCACTAACTTCCTGATCAACCTTTTGTGGGGCACAGAATCAAAGGCCTTTCTGAAATCCAGATAGAGGATATCGACTACTTGGCCCCGTCTACTGTCTTAGTGACACAGTCAAGGAAGTCAGTCAGATTTGTTTTACACGATCTCCCCACCATGAACCCATGCTGCCTCGAATCCTGGAGACCATGTTCCTCTAGATATTCCACCAACCTTTCCTTTAGTATGGTCTCCATGAGCTTGCCCTGAATTGAGGTCAGACTGACTGGTCTGTAATTCTCTGGGTCATTCTTGGAACCGCTTATGTGAAGGGGCACCACATGTGCTGTTCTTCAGTCCTGCGGTACCATGCCTGACTCTAGTGAACTATTAAATTGGTCTGTCAGTGGCCTTGCCAACTCCTTGGCCAGTTCCCTTAGTACCCTTGGATGTTCTCTGCCTGGGCCTGGTGATTTCCACCTTTAATGCTAGCAGTCCATCCCTCACTCTGTCTTCCTCTATCACTACATCTGTGTTCCCCTCTCCCCCTGCTCCTCTTCTCCCTCCTTAAGGTACTGGTCCGTCCTTCTCCCTGGTGAAGATGGAACAGAAGTATTCATTTAGTATCTCTGCTTTTCCACCATTATCCTCCACCCACTCATCCCCTTTCTTAAGCCTAACAACCCCTTCCTTCTTGTCTCTTTTTTCACTTATATAGTGAAAGAAAGATTTCTCCCCCTTCTTAATTCCTTCAGCTATATGCAGGTCTTTCTGTGCTTTAGCTTGCAGGACTTCCTTACTTGCCACAGTAGCCAACCTTAGAACAGATCCAGAAAATATAGTTTGATGCCTTTTATTGGACCAACAAAGTTGTTGCAGAAAGAAAACAATGTCTATGCCTTCCTTGGAGACTTATGACACTTGTACCTGGATCTGTTCTTACAAGGACCAATACGGCAACTAATCTATTTCTGTAGCCAACCTTTAGTAATTTTCCCTATCCACCTCTATCTTGGTCTTCCTGAATTTTCTATAGGCTTTCCTCTTTTCCCTTACTGCCTGGGCAACCCCAGAACTGAACCAGCTGGGCGCTTTGGCCTTTGTGTTCTTACCCCTGAGGCTAACACACTCCTCTGTGGCAACCAGTATTCCTTCCTTAATGAAGAACCATCTATGGTTCACCCCTGTATCTGCTCTGATGCCTACTAGGGGCTCCTTAGTACTTCACCCATATTTCTGAAGTCCACCATCCAAGAGTTTGGTCTTAGTCTGGATTCTTTCCCTTCCCATATCTAACTGGAAGCACACTGTGCAGTGGTCACTCCCACCAATGGCTCCCTGACTGTTATTTCCTGTACATGCTCCCCATTTGCGAGCACAAGATCAAGCATTGCCTCTGCTCTTGTTGGTTCTGTGACGCCCTGAGTCAGGAACCCACTCTGCAGTCCTTTCAGGATCACCTGACTCCTAGTACATGTTGTTGATGGTATTCTCCAGTCCGCCTTGTGCAGGTTGAAGTCCCCTACAATTACCACCTTTCCTTTCCCACATCTTCCAATATTTGTGAGCTCAGTTTCCTGTCCCTCTCCTCATCCTCATTGAGTGGTCTGTAAACCACCACCAACCTCACTTTTCTTCCGTTATTGGACCTTAATTGAACCCATAATGCCTCCACCTCCTCTTCCACCGACTCATCCCTCGTGCAAGTTATTCCCTCTCTGATATAAACTGCCACCCCTGCCCCCTTCTTAACTACCCTGTCCTTTTGTGTAGTTTATATCCAGGCATCGCAAGGTCCCAGTCATAGTGTAGTGATGCCCAAGTCTCTGTTACTGGCGCTATGTCCACTCATTATCCTCCACCCACTAGTCCCCTTTCTTAAGCTTAACAATCCCTTCCTTCTTGTCTCTTTTTTCACGTATATAGCGAAAGAAAGACGTCTCCTCTTCTTAATTCCTTCAGCTATCTGCAGAGCCTTCTGTGCTTTAGCTCACCGGACTTCTTTACTTGCCTCACTAGTCAGCCTTAGGTAATTTTCTTTGTCCACCTCTCTCTTGATCATCCTGAATTTCTTTTCCCTTACTACCTGGGCAACCCCAAAACTGAACCAGCTGGGCGCTTTGGCCATTGTGTTCTTACCCAAGTCTAACACACTGCTGTGTGGCAACCAGTATATCTTCCTTAATGGTGAACCTCCTTTGGTCCACCCCCATATCTGGTCTGATGCCCGCCAGGTGTTTCCTTAGTACTGTGCCCATTTTCCTGAAGACCGCCCTTCTAAAATCCAAGATTTTGGTCTTTGTCGAGATGCTTTCCCTGCCCATATCTAATTGGAACCACACTGTGCAGTGGTCACTCCCACTCAGTGGCTCTCTGACCGTTATTTCTTGTATATGCTCCCCATTTGTGAGCACAAGTGCACTTTGGTAGATATAGGCCGGGCACAGAATACTTGGTGGTAGGAATTAGATTGCCTGCTTCCATGGAGGACAGATATGTGGGCCATAGTCAGTGACTGTCTGCAGCAAACAAGTCAGTGCAATAAAGTGTACAGAAAGGCACTGAAGATTATGTGTTTTATAGGGAGTGGTTTTCACAGTAGGCAAAACAAGATGATTCTGTCACTGCACAGATCCCTAGTGAGGCTTTACCTGGAGTGCTATGACCAGTTCTGGAGACCTCACCTGAGGAAAGACCTAGACAGACTATGGCTCTTAACATCTATTCACTGAAATCTAGAAGGGAGTGTGGGTACCTGATTGAAACATACAAGTTTCTCTGTGATATAAAGAAGGTAAACAGTTATGTCCTATTTTTACACAATATGGATGCAGTCACTAGTAGCATTAGGAGGTTGTTAGGATGCAAATTCCCTTCAAGGGTTTAAATGGGACTAGGACAGAGCAAGAGGAATCACATATTCTAAAAATAGTCATTTTTTGTCCAGCACACCTATCCGGTCAACAAACTAAATAGTCCCCAAGAGGGGCAGTAAGGGTTCGAGGTGTGGTAGTGGGGGGAAGGGGTACAGTACAACAGCGCAGTAGGCTAGTGGAGTTAGTATAGCAAGAGTAGATAGATATTCAGTCTCCCTTTAGTCAAGTTCTGTGTTTCTATATTTCCCCTCACCCATGCACAATAACACATCAGTACCAAAAATCCTGATATACATACATATCAATTCGCTTTAACAAATCCCTAGGCATCGCAGTGTCCTGCACACATACACAGAGTTATACCATGGCCTTTCCTTTCATCCATACACAGTCATGTACCAGTAACCCACAGTCATACAAAGATATGTAACTGTGTTCTGCAGTAAAATAACTTGGCATAAGTGTGCTGCGCCCACACACACATTCGTACCATTGCCTTCCACCTATATACACATATAACAGTACCCTGTATCAATACAAAGATATGCAGCCATGACCTGAACTAAAATAACAGTACATAAGTGCCCTGCACACATATGCACATTTGTACCATTGCCCTGCACCTATACACACCCCTATAATAGTACTGTGCACCCATGCAGACATTCACAAGAATGCTGGGCACAAAAATCAGTGCAGATAACAGTGCCCTGCAGCTTTACACACAGTTGTACTATTGCCCTTCACCCATACACTCCTCCATAATAGAGTACTTGATCCATACAAAGATACATTACTGAGCAGTGCACTATAAACCAGGCATAACTGTCATGCACCAGTATTGCCATATCATTCACCCATACACACCTGCATAAGACTAATGAGCCACTGACTTTGAAAAGTGATCTAAATGTACCCTGCAACAACACAGAGATATGTAAGAGCACCAGTCGCAGAAATCTATGCACATAACGTACTGCAAACATACACACCTGCGTAATATTAACCAGCAAAAGCAGACAGCAATGTATACATTTGTAACACTATCATGAACCCATAAACACAGACACTACATTGCCAGTAACAGTATAATAAGTACATGTCTCTTTCAGCCACTTTTACAGACACACTGTTAGCATTCAGCAGCAGTTCAGATATGACAGTTGTAATGTGGTTTATCATATTTTATTTATTTATTAGCTTTTGATGACCGAGTAAGCGCATTAGGCAATATACCTGCCTATTTTTAAGCACGACCCGGGAGAGTACAAGATACAGTTATAGGAAACATACACTGGAACATATAGGCATTTCGAACAATGCAACAGATATTCTCACAGGGATAGACATAGCATTTTACGACAACAGGTCCATCCACGCAGGGATGTTTTATAATGTCAGGCACAGTTAGAAGACATACAAGTGTAAGGCAAAACTGAAATCAAGTCAGCTTGGATGAGGCAGGAAGGGGACAGACACAAGTGTCAAGTGCTAGGAGGTGAGAGAGGAGTGCTGATTTAAAGGAAGAGTGGGACAAGTTGTTCTTCAGGCAGTGGGGGAGAGTATTCCAGATTTTGGGAGCAAAGTGGGCAAATGCTTGTTTACCCATTTTTGTAGTACGGTGTAGGACTGCGAGCAAAGGTAGATGGGAGGACCTTAGAGGATGGGAGTGTTGCACTGGGTTAAACATGGATGCTATAGCTGAAGGGCAGAGAGTTCTAGTCATAGAATCTATGACGCAGCTCAGTGAGAAAAGGCAACGCGATTCAGGTGATAGTCAGTGCAGGGCCGAGTAGAGGAGACAGTGAGGGGAGGGGCAGATAGAGCAAATCTGCAAATATTATTGTAGGTGGTGTCCCACTTATAGAGAATAGCAGCAGCATGAGAAAGGATGGGAAGGGCGTAAAGAAGCCCTGGAAGGAGGACACCTCTAGCCACCGATACCCTAGCTGCAGGGGTTAATGAGTGGCGCACACGGTATGCTGCCCCAATTTTTATGTTTGTGGATTGACATACTTCCTTAATGTGAGCAGAAAAATCAAGTGCTGGATCCAATGTTACCCCAAGGTACTTAAAAGAGCACGTGGTCATGACAGCAGCACCGTCCTGGCATAGAACACGAAACATAGGGGACAAGGCCTGTACTTTTTTAGAAGACCCGAAGAGCATGGCTTGGGTTTTGGTGAGGTTAAGGGTAAGAGAGTTGAGAGAGAACCAGGACTGAAGGTGTTGAAACCCAGAGGTGAGATGATCATTGAGGTCGTACATAATGGAGCTACAGTGGGGTATAGAAGTAGGGATTTCATTTACGAAGATTGAGAATAACAGTGGCCCGAGGATTGATCCTTGAGGGACACCCGCAGAGATAGGGGCAGGAGACGAATGAGTTTTGCAATAGGAGACAAATTGGGACCGGTCATTTAGGTAACTTGAGAACCAGGCTATAGTGGGTTCAGAGGCCCAGAGAGTATGCAGTTTATCTAGGAGAAGAGTATGACTAACTAAGTCGAAAGCCTTGGTTAGGTCTATGAACACTGAACCAATAAGCAGACCTTTGTCCATATTTGACTTAACTTTACTGGTAAATAGGGTGAGTGCAGTTGTGGTGCTATGACCAGCCCTGAACCCGTGTTGAACCAGTGACTGAAGGTTGAATTTAAGCAGGTGAGCAGAGATCTGACCGTGGATCAGTTTTTCTAGCAACTTGCTGAGAGTAGGAATCAATGCAATGGGGCAGTAGCTGGACAGAACTCTGGGGTCTCCTTTCTTAATTGGATTGTCCTGGCAGCTTTCCAGGCAGTGGGCACAGTAGATGTAGTGATGGAAAGGTTAAAAAGCCTCATTACTGGAGTGGCCAGAAAAGGGGCAGCAAGTCTGAGGATTCTGGGTTCAAGTCTGTTTGGCCCGGCACTCCCCGAGAAGGAATGGTGCGGAGTAGCTTAAGTACCTCCTGACGTGCGACAGGGGAGAGCCCTAAGATTGGAGATCCACCAGGAGAAGACGTAGAGCCAGGGAGGCAGCCCCTAGGTGACGGCGAGGAGGAGCATGGGGTCTTGGTAAAAAGGGCATTAAAGGCATTAGCAATTGTGCAGGGGTTATTGCAGAGGGTATCATTGATAAGCATATCATTCGGAAACTGAGGCTTGTTGTTCCCCAGGATTTCTGTAATCTGGTACCAGTATTTCTTCGGTTTGGAGGCCGATGAATTAAGGAGATTTTGGAAATAGGCACTTTTGGCTGCAAGTACTTCTTTTTTGCAGGAGTTACGCGAAGCCTGATATTCCTGAAAATCGGCCTGGAGAGAGGAAGATTTCCATTTTGCCCAGAGTTTGTCACGACGCTTAATCAGTTGTAGGAGAGGCCTCTTGAGTCACTTGGTCACTTTCCCACAGACCCTCCATGTGGAGAAAGGAATATGCTTGTTTTGCAAGGCCAGAAGAGTTTTATTGAAGTAATCTGTGGCTTGGTCTATATTGGTGGTAGTATAAAGGGGAGACCAGTCAGTGAGTTTTAGGTCATTTATAAATGCCGACTGGTCAAGATTCGAAAAATCGGCAAAGGATATCACTTTGGTAGTATTGGAGGGGGTGGAGGACCCCCTTACACAGTAGACAGAGCAATGATCACTAATTGAGTCAGGCAGAACCCCAGCAGGTGAGTAGCAGTCCTTCCTATTGGTGAGGATCCAATCAATCATGGTACGACAGGAGCCGTTGAGAGACACCCTTTGGGAGCCATGAGGAGTTAACTGAGGTTAGCATTACTAATGGTAGAGGCTAAGGTAGGAGAGTTGGACCTAAGCCAGTCAAGGTTAAAATCACCCAGACATATCAACTCATTTTTCTTGGATACAGAGGGAATAAAGTCCATAAGTTCATCAAGGCCTATTTTACTGTTGCGAGGAGGAATATATACCCCGAGGATGTGCAGTTTTTTAGCACCCCCAAGTAAAATAAGGGAGTATAAAACCTCACTATTTAGAGCAGGTAGGCAGCAAGATGCACAGGTGGGATTTATAATAGAGTGCTAAACCGTCCCCTCTTTTGGAGGAAGGCCTGTCAACCCGGTGCATATTATACCTTGGCAATGAATAGGCAGGCTCAGAGACAGAGGGTTTCAGCCAAGTTTCCGAGAGAACAAGTATATCAGGGTTACTGACCTGCACCCAGGCCTCCAGTTCGGGGAAACTGTGTGCCAGACTTCTTATATTGAGATGGACAAAGGTGAGACCCTGGGCCTGGGTAGGGGATATTGCCAGAAAGTGTATTGGATGTGAGTGGCTTTATTACTGGACCAGGGTTGGCCTCAATATCCCCAGCAAGTGTGAGGGATAGGGTTATGGCCCAAAGCAAGGCCAGAGTGTAGGGCCAGGATCAACCCCTGGAAGGGTGGAGTTTCCTGTTCAGAAGACCTTATTAGTAATGGGGAACTGGGTTCCAGGTGCGGTGGAATTCATGGCTAGCATGTTAGAGAATGTGAAATCATTAAGAGCCCCCTCAGTCCTGTAAGAGGTGCACACAGAACCAAGGGATAGGGAGTCTAGGGCCAGGAAGGTAAATAGTGCACAGGGCAGATAGTACAAAGCCGCCCTTGCCATCCTGGAGAGGAGATATTTATCACTTGCCACAGTCCTTTTCCTTTTCTGAATTACATTACTCTGGCATTTTGGTTTTGGGAGGGCTGTATCCCGAGGTTCAGTGTGGGGGAATAACTCCTCCCACATCCACTACAACGGCAACCCTCCCATGGCAGTTCTCCTCTTAGTGCATTGTGCAACAGCTGCGTTCTGGGATCCCGTGTGGCTTGTGGGCTGAGTCTCCTTCCATTCCTCTCCCTGCTCCTTCGTTTGTCTCCCTTTGCTCCCTCCTGCACCCCTCTTCCGTCCATTCCCCTCATTGATTGTTGCCCCCCCATCCTCTTGTCCCTGATTTCATCTAGTCCCCCCCCCCACACTTCTCGCTGTCTTCCTCCTCCCATCTGGTGTACGTTGTTGCCCGTTTCCATTACTTACACTATTCTGTATGCTGTTTCATTGGTGCTCTGTGGTGTGCTCTACGCTACATCTTCCTCGGCGTTTACCCCAGGTTCGCTCAACATATTTACCTATTTCAGCTTCTTCCTGTTTCAGGCTGCTGCTCCCTGTTTCCTGCCCCTCCAGGGTGCGATGTCATCCCTAGAGTGCCAGTTTCCTGCCTGCTCCTTCACGCTTCCCTCCACCTTGTCCTTTGTCCTTCCTTGATCCCCTTTTTCGCCACTTTTGGAGATGCTCTCTCCTTTCTGCAGTCAGACGCCTGCTTTTTGCAGTTCTGGACCAGTGCCACACCGACTCCTTTCTGCCGCATCGTTGGCTGCTACCCTGCAGGTAGGTCACTGGTCTTTCTACATTGTCTTCTCTTCCTGGTGTTTGCCCTGCAGCTATTTTGGAACATGCTGCTCAGACCCGATTTGGAACCCTGCCGGTAGTGCAGCTTGGTGCTGAGCTGCCCAGAATTCGATTTGTCACCCACAGCCAGTCAGTCCTGCTCTGCATGCCTGTTCTGCATGTAAGTGATTCCCTTCCCAGCACACTTCCTGTGCTTGCCTTTTACCTCTCAGTGAATGCTGTTGTGTGCAGTAGCCGGCAGTCTCCCTTTGCTTCCCTTGGACTCTCTTTCCCAACTAACTGTGCAACTGCTGTGTACTTTTTACTTCCTCATACCCCTTCCATGTGGGCTGTTTCCTTCCATTTCATCCTTTCAGCTGAGCAGTTTCATTGTTTGAAGAACTCCTGCATGTCATACAAATCTGGACTCCCGCAGTACTGGCTGTTCTTGATGGAGTAGCTTCCTGATGTACCATGGATTCCCCTTGCCTACTACCATCCCTGCATACTGCTGCGATTTGCCTGGACCTGTCCTGCTTCCTCTGGTCCTCTTCCACTACCCTGATGCCTCCGCTCTGTGAATTGTCGGTTGTAGCTGGCCGGGTGTTTAGTACACCTTTCGATTTTGTTTCTTTGCCCCTCACCCCACCTGAGGTCCCTGGTGATTCTTTTCCTACCTTGCTCTACATCTCTGCCCATGCTTTCTCCATTATGGTGCCCCCGTCTTCTGTCCTCATTCCTGCCCTCATCCCCTGCTTCCCTAGTTTTCCTTTTGGGTCTTTTCCTCCTCACTCCGGCATTCCATCTCCAATTACGCCCCTACTATCGTCACCTTTCCCCTAGTCTGGCAACTGCTCCCCTTACCATATTGCTCCCGGCATTAGTATCCTGCTCAGCTTTCAGAATTTTGTTTCCTCGTTCTGCCCCTAATGCTCCGCACCTTTCTGCTTGCCAGTTGCCTGTAACATTCACACCTTCTTCCTCTTCCATGCCCCTTGCAGCTCCCCCTAAGCCCTTATCATTGGCTTCCCTCATGCATTCACTCCTCAGGCATTCTCCATTCTCTGTTACTACTGCACTGTTGGCTTCCATTCCCCGATTTGCCTATGGCCTCTTCACTAGACCCATCTATATAATCTACCCTGCCTTCCTACAGTACCTAAATGGCTTCTACTGCCATTGCATGAATCATTACCCTTGCAGCATACTTTGCTTTCAGTCATTTGTTGCATTCCATTACTACCAGCATGCTCCTTCCTGAATTCCTCTACCTTTCCCTTCCTGGCATTCCCGATGACTCTTCCTCACGTTCTCCCATTCTGACTTGCTGTCTTCCCCTTTCTACTACTGTCTCCCTGTTTACCTACCTGTGACTCAACAGCCAGCTGCCCTTTCCTTGCTCAGCCCATACCAATGGCTTTTCTAGACACCGTCCCTAACTCGTCCATTCTGAGGGACTGAGTGAAGGTAGGCTTGCCCTGTCTATCGGGGATGGGATTCCGTTACAGTCACCGCTATCCACCAGTTATAAATCTGACATCCTCCGTCCCTAACTCTGCCTGGTGGCATCAAGTGAAGGTTAGCTCACCTCGACTACCAGGGATGGGAGCTATGTCTGCAATCTCAAATATCTTGGCCTATGGTTAGACAATAAGTTCAACTTTAATGACCATCTTGATAACTTGACCCGCAGGTTAAAAGCCAAGCTAGTTTTTTTCTTTAGAAACAAGTCCCTCTTTCCTTTTGAGAGTAGAACCAGGCTTGTTTAGGCCATATTTCTCCCCTTATGAGACTACGGAGACATAATCTACAATTCTGCTGCAGCCTCAGACCTATGTAAATTGGACATCTTCTACCATCGTGCACTGCGGTTCATTACCAACTCCCCTTTCCGGGCCCACCATTGTGATCTGTATGCAGCTGTCGGCTGGACATCACTTACTACTAGACGATTGCTCCATGCTGGCATTTGGACTCTTAAATTCTCTTGAACAAACTACCGACCTACTTAACATCTCTAATCCACATCTCCCACAGTTCATATTCCCTTAAAAAGTTTGACTTTATCCTCTTTGATGTGCCTAGGACTCGTACCTCCTTTGGCAAACGTACCATTTCCCATGCCTTTCCATCTATTTGGAACCAGCTTCAGTCTACATTGAAACTCTCTAGCATAGTCCCTGTCAAGTTCTTCAAAACCTTTGCTGTGATCAGACTAAAAGATAATTGTAGCTGTTTCTAGCCCCTTCTGGTCCCTGACCTTTCCATCAATATTTTACCCTCTCCTTACTCCGCCCTATGTCCTTATCTCCACTTATCTCTCCCATCCCTTGCTTATCCCCCACTTCTCTTGTCCTTCTTTCCCTCTTTCCTCGCTTTCTTTAAGCCTCCCCATTATTTCTTCTCTCCCCGGCCCACAGGATCCTCTCCCTCTCCTGTCCCCCTTGCACCACTCTTATACACTCCCTCCTCCTTACGCATCCACTCGGCCATTGTCTGTCCTTTTGCTACTTACAATTTTTCTCCAGGTTATCTGTTATGTTTTATTTGAGCATTATATATTACATGTACCGCATACAGTACTTTATATGTGATTATATTGTGTATGTAATTTTCCTTGTCTGTATACATGTCCTAGGACCTCCTTGTGAATGAGCTTGCTCAATGGAGTTTTCCTACAGTAAACTTGAACTTGAAATTTGAAATCTACTGTGTCATACTTATGCATTCTCTACCTGATACCGGTTGCCACTTCCCTTCGGGAACGGGACCTCTTTACTCATGTGCCTTCAACATCCTTCCTGCCTAGCAACCTCAAGTCCAGGTCATCTCACCTTGCCTACCAGAGATGGAAGCCTGAGTCTACATTCAGCTGTTTCAACATTCTGCATTCTCTACCAGATAAGTGATTGCTGCTTCCCTTCGGGAACGGGACCACTTTACCCCATCTGCCTTCACTGTCCTGCTTTTGTCTGGCAACATCGAATGGAGGTCATCCCGCACCTGCTACCACTAATGGAATCCTGTGTCAGCATTCCACCATTTTAACCTTGTACATTCTCTACCTGTCTACCCAGTCGTCGCTTCCCTTTGGGAACGGGACTGCTGTACCCATTGACTTCCACATCCTACCTTTGCCTGGCAGCATCGCATGGACGTCATCTCGCACCAACTACCAGGGATGGAATCCTGTGCCTGCATTCCACTATTTTAACCTTTTACATTCTCTACTTGAATACTCGGTTGCCACTTCCTTTTGGGAACAGAATCACTATACCCATTTGAATTCAACATCCTGCCTTTGCTTGGCGACATCGACTGATAGTCTTCTCGGCTCAAATACAAGGGATGAGCGACTATTTCTGCAATCATCTGTTTCACCTTGTGTGTTCTCCACCTGATACCCGGTTGCCACTTCCCTTCCGGAACAGGACTCCTGTACTCGATTGCCTTTCACATCCTTCCTCACCAGTCTACAGCCTGCATTTCTATGGACTCATCATACTCGTCTCCCCGACCTTCTCATGCTCTGGATTTGGACACTGCCAGCTTGTTCCTTCTCCACCTCCTGTCAGTTCAACTGCCCCCTGAACTTCCTTGTTGCTGGTCACCCCTCCCCAGCAACCATGCATTTTGTTCTCTTTTTTCTTTGGAAGTGGGATCTTCGTGCTTCATCGCTGCAGTGCCTTTCGTCCCCTGCACTTGTTGTTCGCCATCATCTTCAGACATGGGACTCTCGTTTTTCAATGTTGTAGCTCTCGGTACCTGGATTCACTTATTTGTCTTCCATGGATCTGCCTTCAGGCCTGCAGCAGTTTTCATCCGTTCTGATTCAGTTTGATGTGGTTTTGACCCCGGTTTTGTTTCTGTCTGCAGCTGTTGAAGTCGGTACGCTTGGCCTCTGCTATCTTCTTCTCGGACTCCTTCCTCCAGTCCGAAGACATCTGCTCTGGACTTTCCCCTTTATCCTTGGACAGCTGCCTTCTCTTTACTGCCCTGGTGGTGCAGCGCTCCTTCCTGTTTGCTGTGGCTCTTTTTGGGCAGTTAACACCTATCTCTGGCCAGTATTCTTACCCGGTCAGCTATGCCTTCCATTCATCTATCTCATACTCTTACCATGGCCATTCTAACAGCTCCCATCCACTACTCGACGGAGCACTTGTTCAGTTCACCTGAGGAAAACTACTTCTAGCAAACATCCCTTGGACATGTTTTATAGACTCCTATGTCACCATAGAGTTATCTATACTTCCTAATCATATCCCCAGGATCAGTTCAAGAATCCCATTTGAGTGGACTATACCTCATCCGACTCTACTGCATACTCCCTATGCATCCTGTCAGTTCAAGCACTATGGCTTCCCTATCTATCAAGCCTCATAGGATATCTTCTTACATGGAAAAGTGACCTACTTCCTTCCGTCATGCAATAACTCTGTAATCATCATCGCTGTTACGGATACCGGGAACTTCAAGACACCTCATAGTAGTACTGACATCATCCATTTTACCTTTCCGTAGCTTCTCCTATGAGCACTGACTCTGTTGATCACGTTACTCAACTCCTACTTCATCAGTAGCCATTTGATGTCTTAAGATCTTCACAGCTACCGTCCCAGAACGCCCATTGTTGGATCTTCGGTGCGGTGCCTAGCTGCCTTAGTAAAGGCATTCTATCCAAACCACTGTTTTCTAGCTCCTGGATGTCACCATGCATCATACAGTCATCTACATTCTTTCATCATATTACCATCCATCATGTCAGCTGCCATCCAGCGATCCTTCTAGCTCATCCCACACGATTCACCTCCCATACTCCCTCCATGAAGACTTTCACCGAGAGCAGGCTTCCATTGATTCTCAGTCTGAATGTCCACAACCGATCTGGCTGTCTCACTACCCCAGTCTTACCTCTCAACAGTTCTATATTTGACTATAGTGCTAGGCACCCTTGGCATTCTACACCATGCTCGACTTTCCATTGCCACATCAGTCTATAGATGCTTTCATATACACATTTCTGGGCTTCCCACAGTATTTAGACATTGGATTACCTGTAATGCAAAACAGTCATGGCCACCTCAGCGCATGTCATGGACAACTATGCCATAGAAATACCAATATCTACTTTCCTACTGGCGGACCAGCAAGAACCTATACAAGTATCATTGCGACATCAATACCCAAATCAACTCTCAAATTCCTCGTACTGAACTTCCAATTATTCCATATACATTCAGTTACCACCTCTACTGCATATTCCAATCTTCCTTCATTGATCTAAAAAGCATTCACGTCACTACTCCTACCAGACACATAAAGTCTTGTCTGACTCCTTCATCTACTTCACGGATGCTTACATTGCAACTTATCTCACCACTTAACTCCTCACCTCCAGAGTCTAACTTGAACGTCAAACCTTCTACAAAGTTAGATTTTTTATCTTATGCAGGGTTTTATTTAACTCTAAAAATTGATTAGCGGTTTTGCTCATAAAAGTTCTAAAACATTGTGAAAATGCATTGCACTTGCCTCACTGTGTTTAACAAACATAACACTTCTAGAAAACCTATATAAATGCTTTCTGTACAGTTAATATTGTCCCAAGAAAAAAACTGCTAATCAATTATTTAAAACCCTGTTATGACTTCATAACCCCTCATATTTCCCACCATTCAAAGTTTGGTAGCGTAGTTTTCAAATCATGCTCTTCCTGCTAATTAGTCTCTGTAATCCCTTTGGACATCCTCCATCATCACCTTGAAAACCTGGAATACATTCGCCCTTTTTTTGACTGGACCTACTCCACTCTTAGGATTCGGGTGCTCCTTCAAAATAGACCTACCTCTTCAGCCTCAGAATCATCCTTCCAGAATACATAATCCATGGATTCAAAGATGGATTATCATCTCTCCAAGCAGTTCACCCTTCTCGGAAAATTAGCTTATGGTTGCTAGAACCTAGGTTCATCTCCTCTTAGTTTGCCTGGAGGACGGGCAGGTCAGTAGCCATGGTTCCTCAGAGGTTTCCTCCACCTGGGTTTTTTTCCTCTCCTGTGTGCTACTGGTCATACTCTCCGTGAATTGAAGGAGGTAATCACACTCTTTTGAACATTCATTGGTAATTCTTATGGGCTTTCTATTCCCTACTCACTATCCAGCTTACCTACCAAGGACGGGAATAGAGAAAAGCCAAAAGTAAATTACAGTTACATAAGCACTACTAACCCCATACTCTGTTTACCCAAACATTGAATGGGAGGGCTGTAGCCTGACATTCAATGTGGGGGAATAGCTCCTCCCACATCTCTTACAAAGGCCAGCCTCCCATGGCAGTTCTCCGTTTAATGCGTTGTGTAACACCCACCATCCTCCCCTGCCTCCTCCTCCTCCGACACTACTCACCCTTGGTGCTGTGCTTTCTATTCCCTATTCACTACCCAGCTCACCTACCAAGGGCAGGAATAGAGAAAAGCCAAAAGCAAACTACACTTACACAAGCACTACAAACCCCATACTCTATTCACCCAACCATTGAACTCCTGTTTAAATAAAAAAAAAATGGTGGGACATGCATCTGGTTTCAAACAACACTGATTTACAGTAAAATCAGTAGTATCTAAAAGAGTTTGTGAAATTGTAAATTGAGCTTCTGTAAAGTGGCCAGCACATAAAACACTATGATCAGTTGGTTCCTAGCAGGCACGTTTAACGCCAAGTGCCCACTGCTTGCACCGATGGTTATCTTTAGGAAAGTGATAGAAACTGTGTGCATACCCATTCCCATTCTTACAACCAATGGCACAGCAGTGCTTCATAACAGCAAAAAATTAAAACAGGAAACAACAAAAGAACAAAAAAAACTGAACAAAACGTAACCACACAGATAGACATTAAAGACAGTTAAAAAATGAAATGTACTATAACAAACTTTGTTAACAAGTTGATAGCACTATAAAAGCAGGGAAATAAGATGATTATACTGGTAAATAGGGCAGTAGAACTCACACTTTTACAAAGCCACTGTCAGCAGTACTATTAAACTGTCAGGAAACACAATAAATTTAGAGTGTAGGTGAAACACTGGCACAGGCCACTCCAGTACTCAGATTACAGACAAACACTGCAATGCTAGACTTTTAGAAAAAGGGAAAAATATAATACATAAAACTGATTACAAAAACTCTACAAAAAAAATCAAAGGATATGCAGAAATGAAATAGCAAGCAAAGCTATTTATGGTCTGAAAGCTGATGCATCTGTAATAATGAGGACCGAAATGTAGGGAAGTGCAAGGCTTGTCCAGACCTGACAACTAACCCCCGCCCCCCACACACACACACACACACACACACACACACACATATATAGATGTATGAGATTATTTGTTTAGGACAGCTGTAGAAACTCGCCTAATCTAATAAATACACAGAGTGAGACATAATTACTATACTGTTGAAGAATCAGTGCATGACAACATAGCTGATAGGAGCCAAGAGGACAAAAGAACTAATCAGTCAAACTCTGATTTAATTTCTTACACACAGAAATGCAAAATGCTGTAAATTATGTCTTATAAAGAAAATGGCAATAAAATAAATCGCAGTGTGACAGCAACAGAGGAAAGCACAGACTACATGGACTGTCCAACATATAAGCGTGACCTCAAAAAATGACATCATGTTGCCTGACAGTAACTCAGTTCATACTAAGAGGAAAGAAAGACACATAAATCTGACAACTTAAAAGAAATTACGAAGGAGTCTGTGTAAGGATAAGGAGAGCGTGTTAAAGCAAACCAAAATGCCCTGACTGCAGCCCGTTGCTGACCAGGAAATACTAAGTTGGAAGAGCATCTCTGACAAATGGCAATGCTCACAGACCACCCACTGACGCCATGATGCTGCAAACACTAGCAGCCCAGCTTGTCAGAGCATCAGGAACAAATTACAGCACTCAGAGGAAAACAGAGCTATGAACATGAAAGCACAATTACAGTATTTATTAAGCAGAGGGGTAAAACACAACTAGGGCAGTGCTTTAAAGGCATTTCTTTATTATCACTACCAGTTGTAGTAAAAAATAAAGTGTTACACATGATCTTTAAACAGAAAGTATTTAATTCAAATGCCATAGTAATTTGCATTTGTGGAAGGATACACAGAAAACTCCAAAAATGTGTGCCACGGTATGCCATTATTCTAGCTGAGCTTCAGCAAGATGGCTGTAGGCTCTGCCCACAGCCATAAAACTGGCTGCAGTGTACTCTTAATATTGAACAGACTCCATCATCTATATCTCTGGACTGCTTTCAGCTACAGGTGAACCCAATACCTAGTTTGAAAGAACTTTTCATGAGCTTTCAAACTATGATGGTCACTAGGTATGAATATGTTGCTTTAATGTTTCTGTTTTTAAGTCTGAATGTACAATGTGGACCAGAAGGCATTCTGAGTAGAAAATGGAGTGCCATTCCTCCTAATATGGGATAGTTGAGAGGTGTGGATAGTGGGCTTTTAAGCAGTAAAATGAGGGACACCCCTCCTAATGTGAAACAGCAAAGTGATATGGACAGAGGGGTCCTGAGAGGTAAAATTAGGGCATTCCTACTAATGCGGGGCAGCAGACCGGTATGAACAGTGGGATTCTGAGAAGTAAAATGACAGACATCCCTCCTAACATGGGACAGTTGAGAGGTATGGACAGAGGGGTTCTGAAGGATAAAATGAGGGATGTTCCTTTTTATGTGGGACACTTCAAAGATAGGGACAGATAGGTTCTGAGTGGTAAAATGAGGGCATTCCTCCTAATATGGGATGGTTGAAGTATGTACAGAGTGGATATAAGTGGTGAAATTAAGGCCATCCCTTCTAATAGGGGACAGCTGAAAGGTATGGACAGAGGGGTTCTGAGTGGTAAAATGAGGGCATTCTTCTTATTGCAGGGCAGCAGACAGGTATGAACAATGGGGTTCTGATTGGTAGAATGAAGGATGTGCCTGCTAATGTGGGATAGTAGAGAGAGATGGACAAAGGGGCTCTGACTGATAACACGGGGGTCATCCCTCCCAATATGAGACAGCTGAGAGGCATGGACAGAGGGCCATCACTCTTACAGTAATATGGAACAGTTTTTGTTCATTGCAGTTCTCTTTTAAATTGCACATGCATTGACAGCCCTACTCCAGGGGTGTCTTATTCAGCTTACCTCTGTCATTGCTGCATCCCACATCTTGGTGATGTCTGGATTATGGTTGTAGTCCTTTCTGATTGACTTTTCAGCCCACTCCCAGATGTAGCGAACAAACATGTCTGACTAGAATATTACAGAAAAGATTTGTAATCATCAGTGATTGAGAATTTTACTGTATCACTTTATTTTTAATTTTATACATTCATGTAGCACCTTTCACAGAGCCTTATGGCACTGTAAAGAATCAGAATAAGTAGGGGATTTGTAAATGGGCTCCATTGAGTAACCATACTTATAAAATGGGTTACGATGGTGGCCACAAATACTGCTGTCTAATTGGCTAAATCAGGTCACCTGCCCTACCTAGATGTACTCACATATGTACAGTGCTGCATTTTCTAAGCCATTATTATTGCCAGGCCATTTTATAATTGCAGTAATGCACGCTAGGGTGCTGCATTGGTTGGGAAATGAAAACACTCCAGTGTGTGCTGGACAGCACTTGGCTTGTAGTCTTGTGCCACAGCACACACACATGAAGTGCCTATATCTCCTAATGAGTGCACACCCTGTCATGTGTTATTGCTCACTTATTCCCCACATATGAGGATAAGACTATGAGTCATTAGTGGCGAAGCCATGAGTGTGGAAAGAAGGCAAATCTTCACTAGTGGGGATAAGGAAGGAATAAGGTATGAACAAGTGTCAGTCATATATAGAATGATACATGGGATGGTGTACATTACGAGAATTTAATATACACCCGTGGTGTGTGATGCTACATAAACTCTGACAGCAAAGCCTTGAAAAAGCCGTGAGGAGAGTGAAGCATTGAACGTACTTTGTACCTTGTCTGAGCTGCTGAAAAAATGCCTGTAAGTTTGAAACTTGGTATCAGAGTTGTATTTACATTTGGCACATGTGCTGCGATTAGCCTGTTTTTTTCTTTGTTTTTCCTCAGTACTGCTCACCATGATGCACTGCAGCCACTGAGCTGCCTTTCCAAATGTCCTGCTATACTGTGCTATACTATTTAGTGTTTATGCTAAGCTTGGTGGTAATGTGATGGGGGTTCTCAATATATTGCCAAAAATGCAAGTATGATATACATACATACATGCCCTATACTGTTATTTGGGTGACGCAATTAGGGCACTGCAACCAGTTTGCCTGTCATGCTGGCAAACTGGATTTTGAGGCGCTCGGCGGGGATGGCACCATCCAAGTGTTGCATCCCTTTCTCCAGGTGATTATACTGAAGTGAGTGGCTGCACTTGAACATGTCTCTTTGCATTGGACATGATAGGGGTCAGGCCACACAATTGCTGGGTGCTATGTGCGCTGTCGGCATTGTGCTAGCGTCCTAATGACGGTTGCAGTTTTTGTTGTCACTGTGACATGGTGGAACCCATACATACATACATACAGAACGGTGCACACAGTGTAACTAAAGGGGCTGCTTTTACCTGGTAACAGACTGAAACACTTTAGAAAACAACAAAAGGCGCACACAATGAACAGAAGGGTTTTTCAAAATACATCAGTTTGTGTTCACCATTGGACAGCAAACACGGCTGCGTAGCACTGCAAAGCTTCATCGGGGCAGTACATATACACTGTACATAAGGTGACACACACTGTAGATGCATATATACTTGTACATACTGTACTAAACATACAGTGTGCATATATACGTATATACTATACATATCTTCAGTACATAATACTGCACATACATACTGTGCACACTGTATGCATGTATGTACACACACACATATGTACATACAGTGTACACACATAC
The DNA here is from genome assembly GCA_016271365.2 of Neoceratodus forsteri. NCBI lineage: Eukaryota > Metazoa > Chordata > Ceratodontiformes > Ceratodontidae > Neoceratodus > Neoceratodus forsteri. The sequence continues at coordinate 85,384,753 of JADMNL010000033.1, forward strand.
TGTACATACACACTGAACAAGCATACATAAATACTGTACATACGAGGGGGCGGAGCTTACCATCTGGCTGAGTAGCAACAACTTTGCAAAGTTCCTGCTTAGGAAAGGCATTTTAACTGATTATTTGCTCTAAACTGCAGAACTTTGATATTTTCTCTACAGACCTGAATACAGAATAATTTAAGGAACAGATTGACACCAAATTTGGTATTCAAGGCTATGGAAAATCCCATAAAACAGTGGTGCAAAACCAGAGTGCCCAGGACTTCTTTCAGCTATGAGGTGGCCAGGTTGGGAGCGCCAAGGCCTGTGGCTTGAGTGGTAGGGAAGATCGGATGGGGGTGGCCCTGGAAGCCCTCGAGAAGACAATGGCTCAATTGTGCTCATCAGTCGCGATAGTGGACAAAAAACTGGACTTGGTTACCTCTCAACTGAACACAGTAGAGCAGAGCATGGACTACATTAAAAGCTCCACAGCAGATGCCAGCAAAACTGTGGACCAAGCCTTGGCAGTCACTGACAACCTGGTGAAAGAGAGCCAGCACATTCTGATCCAGTTGGAAAACTTAAGAGAATCTACTCTGAGCCAGGAACATCCAGGTACAGGGTCTCCCAGAGGGGCTGGAGGGAGAAAATATCCTTCCCTTCATGGAGCAGAGACTCCACCCCAAGATGAAACTGACAGAGCCCCTGATGTTGGAGAAGGCCTACAGAATTACCTTATGCAGAGCGGTGACCCGCACAGACCACCCCAGAGCAGTCCTGAGCTCCTTCCTCTCAGTGCAGGATAAAGAAAAGGTATTTTCAGCTGCAAAAAGACTTACAGTTACAATCAAAGGCTGAAGAATTATTTTTTTCCAGGACTGGTCTTACACCACATGACAGTTGCATAATGCCTTCAGTGAGGTGAAAAGGGAACTCTGAAGTATACAGATACCTTATGCACTATCCCCTGCCTGTCTGCACATACATGTACGAAATAAGCCACATTCCTTTTCAGACCCTAAAGATGTGGCAACATTAGTGGAGCATTTAGATCAAGAGAGGGATAGCCAGCTGAAGGAGACATCACACCATGGGGTGGAGCTAGCAGACAGCCGAGAGGACTCACCAGATGATGCAAGATTAATTGTACTGCCTAGCATTCTAAATGCTTTATTGACTGTTCACATTATTCGTTAGCTTTTACTGTATTACCTTTGACCAGGTTTGTCTGATTTGAAGAAAAAATTTTTTCTGCCAGCAATCATGTAAAATTGTTTATGCTGGGAGGAGGGAGTCATGTTGATTGTAAGATAATGGCACATGGCAGGTTATGGGGGGGCGCAAAATGGACTTCAGTTCTTTGATACAGGTACTGGGCAGGTTTCTAGGGGAGGGGAGGATGAGGCAGCTGCAGTATTAGGGTTGCTAGCTGCACACTTGAGCAGACCTGGTAGACCATAAGGCATTTATCTGCTGGCAAGTTGGTATGTTTTATATACAGTGGTCTGAGACTCACTTCAGACGTATTGGAACACTGTGCTCTCTACCCACTCGAACCTCATGGACATCGGTGGTTTGAAGATACTGGGGCTATCGGAATGGTACCTTTTGCCTGTCATATTGGGCACCCCTGCACAATAAGTGACTCTCTATTTTAACTTTACGATATCTCTCAGCTGTTCAAAATGATAACTGAACTTTCTATTGGACATTTTCCCTGCTCGTTACTTTTCTTATCAGAAATAGCCAAATACTTGTTTCAAACAACATAAAGTCTTGCTGTATTCTGACTAACTGCAGTTAGCGCCAGCCTTTAAACTGCCCCAGAGAACAAAGGGTTAACTTTCTATGCAGCGCATAGAATGCTGAGCTCGAGCTTGGTTGAGGTCTCTGTCTGCAGCCCTTTGAAATCCAACCATCAGATTCTTTACTCCGCCTCACTGAACAGTCGCTCCAGAGATTTCTCCTTCAGCTCGGTTCAAAAAGTCAGTAAAGTGTTGGTAAAAGTTGTCGGCTTTAAACTGAATTTGTTCCGCTTAGTTGGTTCAGCCTCTGTCTGCGGTACCGTGAGTACTAGATAGGTTTTACCTAAATTCTGTGTGGAAATTGTAAACTTGTTTGATGGGTTTAGCTGAACCGATCACTTTTGCTGAATTTCTGTTATTTTACTTAGAATGTGGTTACCGGTCCTTATCGGTTCTAAAAAAAAACGTGTTTTGAATGTGTTTTTCCAACACCCGTGACACAGTTAGGGAGTCTTGCCTGACGGTTGCCATAAAAAGGGTAAGTTTGGTTAGGTTGGCCATGTCTGAGAAATCTAAGAAGAAAACTGGGCCAACTGGGTTTTAACACTGCAGTGAGTGTGAAGAGGTCTTTGCTAAGGCCGACCCCCACACCACCTGGGTTTACTGTCTGGTGTTTGAACACCTCGATACAGACTGCAAAATTTATAAACATTTTCCTAAATCTACCCTTGAAAGGAGATTAGGTAGACTGAGGGAAAAGGAGGCCGAGAAGTCCGCTGACCCAGATGGCCAGTCCGGTTCAGTTCCAACCGAACCAGAAGGAGTGCCATCTGACCACGGCAATATTTCTTCGGGCAAGAAGAGAGCTGATCCTGAGGGGTCGGTTCCTACAAAAAGGAAACGCAAAGAGAAATCGCCCGGTTCAGATCCAGAGGTTCATGTTTCGACCACTGAAGAAATGGCCAGAGCGATTCGGATTGTGGAATCGCTTCGCCCGGTTCCGACCGATCCGGCACCATTTGGCAGGGGTTCGGTTCAGTCGGTTCCCCCGGTTCAAGATTATACCCCTAAAGATTTTTACGAACCGCAGTTTGAGGAGGAGGGTGAGTTCGAAGACGATGGTGAAAGTCTGGATGTGCCTGTGGAACTGGACATCTCCCCTGACAGACCTTCTGGTGTTACCCCTCCTAGGCTTTCTAAGTCCCCTTCCCACTTTCTGTTTTACAGAAAGGTGGCTGAAACCCTCCAGCTTCCTATGGAGGAGGCCATGGAGGATCAAGAGGAGCCTAATAATGTGGAAATGATGGACATCCCAGAGTCCAGGAGACTGTCTGTTCCCTTTCACAAATCCTTTGGGAAGCAGACACTCAAAATCCTAAAGTCTCCCAATACTGTACCTCCTGTTGACAGAAGGATGGACAAGAGGTACACACTATCAGGCTCAGATACAGAGTGTTTATACCAACAATGCAGCCATGTTGGAGTAGTGCAGGCTGCTGCCTGTGACAAGGCAAGTATTCCCTTGGCTTCACACCCCCCAGACAAAGACTCCAGGAAGATTAATGCCATGGCAAAAAAGCAGTACATGGCATCTTCCTTGGGACTCAGGCAGGCGAACTATATGGCCTATACAGCCAGGTACAAGAAGTCCAGGTGGGACACTGTACTGGCACTGCCAAACAGGCCTCCCCCCTGCTAGCCAAGGAGCTGGAGGAGGTGGCTACTGATGGGATCGAGGCATCAAAAGTACAGTTTCATGCTGCTGTGGACTCCAATGATGTGTCATCAAGAGTCATGGCTACATCTGTGGCTCTTCGGAAGATAGCTTGGCTCAGATGTACTAGCCTCTCACGGGATACCCAGGCTAAGGCCATGGATTTCCCTGTGGTGGGTAATTCTCTGTTTGACAGACAGAGAATTACATGAAGAAAATGGACGAGTACAGGGCCACTTACAGGAGTGCTCAGGCCAAAGAAAGGCAGGCAACTCCTCAAAGGCAGCAGTCTAGGGGCAGGGGCAGGCCTTTTCAAAGGCCTTTTTACCAAGCACAGGCCTCTTCTTCCTTTTCTCAGAGGGGGTTCTTCAGAGGGAGAGGCCGAAGAGGGATGAGCAGGGCTGCATCCACTCCTCAGCCTAAAGCCCCTGCCAAGCAGACACCCTGATGGGCCTACCTGGGTCGACTCTCCTATTCCAGTAGGGAGCAGCCTGGCTTACTTTGTCCAGGACTGGAAGTCTGTTACATCAGACAAGTGGGTCCTGGAAGTAGTAAGCCAGGGACTGGTTCTCAGCTTCAGAAAATTTCCAAAGATGAGAGTCAGATCTTTTCCACCTGCAAATCTCTCAGAAACCCTTGCCCTAGAGGCAGAGGTTTCTTCTCTCCTAGCTTTAAGAGCCATAGAGAAAGTACCTACCCTACACTGGGGCAAAGGACTGTACTCCAGGTACTTCCTGACCCCCAAAAAGACGGGGGTGGCGACCCATCCTAGACCTAAAATATCTAAACAAACATCTCTTAAAACCAAAGTTCAAGATGGTAACTGTGGGAATAATCCTTCCCTCTCTAAGGCCAGGGGACTGGCTAGCCTCCCTGGACCTCAAAGATGCCTACTTTCACATTCCCATCAGGTGCTTCCAAAGAAAGTACCTCAGGTTCGAGTTGCCCTCAGGCCACTATCAGTTCAGAGCAATGCCCTTTGGCCTAACCTCAGCTCCAAGGGTTTTCACAGAGTGCCTGGCAGTAGTAGTTGCCTTTCTAAGAAGGCAAAAGATTTTCATTTTTCCATATCTGGACGATTGGCTAATAGTGGGTCAGTCTTCAGACCAAGTCAAGTCTCACCTGCAAGTGACCCAGCAAGTGCTCACTTCTCTAGGATTTCTTCTCAACTTTCCCAAGTCAGTTCTCGAACCAGTCCAGCTTCTTACCTTTATAGGGGCAGTGCTGGATACTGTCAAAGCAAGAGAGCCTTTCTTCCCCTGGAAAGGGCAAGAGTTCTTATAGAATTGGCTTCCTCCTTCAGCTTTCAGGTGTCTCGACCAGCAAGGCATTTCCTCCAGCTCTTGGGCCATATGGTAGCTACAACAATGGTGGTCCAAGGGGCAAGATTCCAGATGAGGGATATTCAGTTCCACCTGAGAGCTTTTTGGTCTCAGAGGAAGGATTCGCTTTACCAAACTGATCCCAGTGACTCTGACCTTGATCCAAGCCCTCCAATGGTGGCAGGATCAGGACAATTTGAGAGAATGTGTTCCTTTTGTTACTCAGCCTTGTTCAGTGGTCCTTACCGTGGATGCTTCTCTTCTGGGCTGGGGAGCCCATGTGGGGTCCCTCACTGCCCAGGACTTATGGTCCCCGCAAGAATCCCTTCTCCACATCAATCTCCTAGAGCTCAGGGCAGTTTTTCTAGCCCTAAAAGCTTTATCTCAGTCAGTACAGAACAAGGTGGTTGAAGTCAGAACGGACAACACCACCACCATGTGGTACATCAGCAAGCAGGGAGGCACTCGGTCCATGGCCTTGTGCACAGAAGCCATGAAGTTGTGGTCCCTGGCTTATTCCCTGTAAACCTCTCTTATAGCAGCTCACCTTCCAGGCAAGGACAATGTGCTAGCAGATGTACTAAGCAGGATCTCTCAGGGCCATCATGAATGGTCCCTGGACCCTCAGGTGTTGAAAGTGATTTTTTCAAGGTGGGCACTCCAGAGATAGATCTCTTTGCAGCCCCAGACAATCACCAACTCCGCCTCTTATGTTGCAGACCTCCAGTCTTGGGCTCAGTCCTCTGGACGCCCTGATTCTGAATTGGGAAGGAAGTTTCTGTACGCCCCCACACTCCTGTTCACAGTTTTGGTCAAAATAAGGTCTCAACCTTGCAAGGTGATTCTGATTGCTCCAGATTGGGCCAGACAGCCCTGGTACCCCCTGTTGCTGTCTCTAGCAGTCCATCTTCCCCTGTCTCTTCCCAGGAATTACAACCTGTTAATGTCCTCTCAGGGAAGGATTTGGTACCCCAATCTTCAGTCTCTCAATCTCAAGGCATGCTTCTTGAAGAGTTAAGAGTTTGCAGATCTGCATTTTTCCCAAGGGGTTCTGGATATCCTCAAGGCTTCTCGAAAGCCCTCCACCAGAAAGACTTATAACTCCAAATGGAAGAGATTCAACATTTGGTGTTCTAAGAAGCATATTTCTCCAGACACTGCTGGATTGCCTACGGTTCTGGATTATATGGTCCATCTTAATGGCCTAGGCCTCAGACCAGTTAATCTCAAGGTACACTTGTCAGCTGTTTCTGCGTTTTTGTCTGTGGGGAAGTCTTCCTCACTATCTTCCCATCCTGTGTTCTGTAAATTTTTTAAAGGATTACTTCACACTAATCCTCCATTTAGAGACCCTGCCCCTGCTTGGGATTTGAATGTTTGCATTGCTCAACTTATGCAACCCCCCTTTGAGCCTATGTCTTCAGCAGAGCTTACGTACTTGACTTGGAAAACTGTGTTCCTGGTAGCCATTACCTCTGCCAGGCGTATCAGTGAATTGCAAGCCCTGTCAGTGGAACCTGATTTTATCTCATTTCACAGGGATGAAGTGGTCCTTAGAACCAATAGAAGGTTCTTGCCCAAAGTGGTTTCAGACTTCCATTTAAGCCAGTCTATGTCACTTCCTGTTTTCTTCACTGACCATTCTTCCTCAGGAGAGAGGAGGCTACACAGTTTAGATGTTAAAAGAGCCCTTAGTTACTACATAGAGCGCACCAAGGGTCACAAGTTTGACTCCCTCCAGTTGTTCCTCACTTATGGAGAAGTGGGAAAAGGCAAACCTGACACCAAAAGATCTATTACCAGGTGGATTGTATCTTGTATACAATTCTGCTATGAAGAACTGGGAAAAACTCCACCCTCAGGCCTGAGGGCTCATTCCACAAGAGGTACAACTGCTTCCCTGGCTGCTACCAGGGATATCCCTCTCTTAGAAATTTGTCAAGCAGCCACCTGGAAAACAGTCCATACCTTTACCAAGCATTACTCTCTGGATATCCAGGCTAGGAGTGATGTTCGGTTTGGCACAGCAGTACTTCAGAGCCTATTCCCAAAGTAGGTTCTGTCCCTCCTCCTTTTAGGTACTGCTTGGTAGTCTGCAGTTGTCAGAATACAGCAAGACGTCATGTTGTTTGAAGAAAAAAATACTCGCCTTAGTAATTATGTTTCTTCTAATGGAGTCTTGCTGTATTCTGACCTGCCTCCCCTCTCAGAACCTGTTTTTGGGAAGTGGGTGGGCAGGTGCAGTGTTGCACCCCAGGGGTGTTTTTTGTTTGCACCCTCCTCCTTTTTGTTTGAGTGCTGATTGATTATTGTTATTTGTAGTAGATTGTTTTTTGGGTTTCCTGACTTGAGTCTTCCCTGGGAATCCAAAACTTTTTTCAGCCAGTTGGCTAGTGGGAATTTTTACAGTTTCCATATAGAATTTTTAGTTAGTTGGGCTCGTAAGAATCTGACGGTTTAAGTTCAAAACACTCCAGACAGAGACTTCAACCGAGCTTGAGCTCAGCATTCTATGCCCTGCATAGAAAGTTAACTCTTTGTTCTCCGGGGCAGTTCAAAGGTTGGGAATCACTGCAATTGTCAGAATACAGCAAGACTCCATTAGAAGAAACATAATTACTAAGGTGAGTAATTTTTTCTTTGCATCTGTCTCGGGGTTCTGGATATCCTCAAAGCTTCTCTTAAGCCTGCCACTAGAAAGACCTATAACTCCAAATGGAAGAGATTCAGCATTTGGTGTTCCAAGAAACATATTTCCCCAGACACTGCTGAATTGCCTACAGTTTTGGATTATATGGTCCATTTGAATGGCTTAGGACTCAGACCAGCTACCCTCAAGGTGCACTTATTAGCTGTTTCTGCTTTTCTGTCAGTGGGGAAGTCTTCCTCACTATCCTCTCATCCTGTGTTCTGTAGATTTTTTAAGGGATTGCTTCATACCAATCCTCCCTTTAGAGATCCTGCCCCTGCCTGGGACTTAAATGTTTGCATTGCTAAAGTTATGCAACCTCCCTTTGAGCCTATGTCCTCAGCAGAGCGTAAGTACTTGACTTGGAAAACTGTGTTTTTAGTAGCCATGACCTCTGCCAGATGTATCAATGAATTGCAAGCCCTGTCAGTGGAACCTGATTTTATCTCCTTTCATAGGGATAAAGTGGTCCTTAGAACCAATAGAAGGTTCTTGCCCAAAGTGGTTTCAGATTTTCACTTGAATCAGTCTGTGTCACTTCCTGTCTTCTTCATTGATCATTCTTCTTAAGGAGCGAGGAGGTTACACAGTTTAGATGTTAAAAGGGCCCTTAGCTATTACATAGAGTATACCAAGGGTCACAGGTTTGATTCCTTCCAGTTGTTCCTCACTTATGGAGAAGTGGGAAAGGGCAAACCTGCCACCAAAACTATTGCCAGGTGGATTGTGTCTTGTATACACTTCTGCTATAAGAAACTAGGAAAGATTCCACCCTCAAGCCTGAGGGATCACTCTACCAGAGGTACAGCTGCTTCCCTGGCTACTGCCAGGGATATCCCTATCTCAGAAATTTGTCAAGCAGCCACCTGGAAAACAGTCCATACCTTTACCAAGCATTACTCTCTGGATTTCCAGGCTAGGAGTAATGCTCGGTTTGGCACAGCAGTACTTCAGAGCCTATTCACAAAGTAGGTTCTCTCCTTCCTCCATGGAGGTACAGCTTGGTAGTCTGCGGTTAGTCAGAATACAGCAAGACTTCATGTTGTTTGAAGAAAAAATTACTCACCTTAGTAATTGTGTTTCTTCTAATGGAGTCTTGCTGTATTCTGACCTCCCTCCCTGCCTCCCCTCTCAGAACCTGGTTTTTGGGAAGTGGTGGGCAGGTGCAGTGTTGTACCTCAGGGGTGCTTCTTATACACCCTCCTCTTTTTGTTTGGGTGTTTGTTTTATTATTATTCTTATTTGGATTGGTTTTTGGTTTTGGGTTTCCTGACTTGAGTCTTCCTTGGGAATTCAAAACTCTTGTTGCCAGTTGGCTAGTAAAAATTTTACAATTTCCACATAGGGTAGTTAGTGAGTTTTTACTTGTAAGAATCTGACGGTTGGATTTCAAAGGGCTGCAGACAGACCTCAACCGAGCTCGAGCTCAGCATTCTATGCACTGCGTAGAAAGTTAACCCTTTGATCTCCGGGGCAGTTTAAAGGCTGGAGTTAACTGCAGTTAGTCAGAATACAGCAAGACTCCATTAGAAGAAACACAATTACTAAGGTGAGTAATTTTTTCTTTGCAGCTATACAAACCCAATTTAAGCAGGAGCGTTGTGTTTGACTACATGTTCAAAATGGTATATCGACGCCGTATCGACTCCCTGATTGCGAAGACCATCACAGTGTCAGGATTTAGGCAAATTCCCGCATGTCGCTGTGATGGTCTCTGCAGTCCCAGAGACTGCCTCAGAGTGTATTCCCCCTGTCCAGCTGTGACTGGAGTTAGAATCATAGAGACCGGGTGTGTGGGGTTCGGGAGGTACAGCCCCCCGATTGAAACACAGGGGCATCTCCGACACTGCAGTGCTGACACTCGGCACTGCAGCTGTCGCTCTTGGGGATGTCTCCGTGTTAGATGTCATGGTGGCATAGTAAAACCGTTAGAAATTACCTGTAGTTACTTGGATGTTACCAGGTTTATTGGAAAATCAGTTACTATATTCTTGTTAATCGAATATCATTTTATTCCACCCAAACATTGATGTCATACAAGTTCAGAGTTTTTTTTTTTTTTTCTTGCTAGATTTTGGAATACTGCATACAGTTTTGGAGACCGTACCTTAAATAGGATAAGGTCAGGATAGAGACCATTCAAGGAAGGGCAACCAAAATGATACAGGGGCTTCAAGGGGTGGCTAGAGACATTAAACGTACTTACTTGAATCTAGGAGAGAAAGGGGGAATTTGATAGAAACCTTTAAGTACACGAGGGGTTTAAATTCCGTACCGTATGCTGAACTATTCACCAAGGCTCCCAGCTCAAACATGAGGGGGCATGGATGGAAACTGAGGGGTGAGAGTTTCAGGAGGGATCTTAGGAAGCACTTTTCTTGGAAAAGATTGTGAAGCCATGGAACAAACTATCTGTAGAGGTGGTGGGAACTAGGACCATACCAGCATTCAAAAGAGGTTGGGATAAGGAGTACACTAGAATTAGATCCGCAAGGAAAACTACCAGCTAGGACCCAGGGTCACCTAGGATCTCGGGATCTCAAGGGCAGACTTGATGGTCCTTTGGTCTCCTTCTGCCATCACCTTTCACTGTTTCTGTGATTACCATGGAACACCCCTCATACTTGGAACAACTGCAGGGGCTGCAATATGGTGGTGTTCCATATGCTCGAGTACATGCCCATACAAGGGAAATTCTTGTGATGCTTTTATTGATGCTCAGTAAAAATTTATTACAAAACAAAAATACCGTACATGCATACATACATACATAATACATCCGTACGTATATAAAGGCCTTCACTATATTACCCCACAGGTTATCAAAAAAATGAATTATACTGAAAACAGGCTCCCTCTCCTATTTTATAAAAGCATTGTATGTTGATGCTTGCGTGTCACCCAGATATGCTAGGGTCATGCTTGGTACTTTAAGCATCTTTCCACACTGATCCAAGATTAGGATCTTTGGTGTATGACAGCTGTCTTAACCGTAAACATGTATGTTACTAAACCGAACGGTATTGTCAGTTTCGGTCTGCAGCATCTCTGTACAGTACTTGTTATGCAATGTTTCTCTGGCCCTATTGCCTCACTCCCAGCTCGCATTCACTTCAAAACCCTGAAGAATTTGTGGTCTCTTTAGACAACAGCCGGATCCCTCGGGTCTCAAGGATGGAAAATCAAGTGCTTTATTCAAGTAATCATCTATCCCTGAAGCTGGCTCTTTGTTGAGCCACATCCTAAGAGAGCTGCACATATGATATCAACGGGATCATATTTGAAAGACTAGAGTAATGGCTACATCATTGCAATTACTATAAGCCTGGGTGAATTTTCTGATGATACTTGATCATGCATATTTTGTTTGCCCTGTATACAGCATCACCAGAAGAAAGATTTTCAAGCTAAACTGCTAAAAATGAATTAAAAGAAAACCTTTAGTTTCGAACAGTTGTCATGTGCATGTCCAGAATTGCACTGTTCAAACACCATGAAGTCTTGCTATATTAGGACTAATGCAGTTAGCCACTGCACTTGAACTGCCCCGGAGAGGAAACAGTTAACTCCAGAGTGATCTGGAGTTCCACAGCGCGAGGGCGCTGTTCAAAGCTCTATCTGGCTAGTTTCAAACTGAAACTGCCAGATTCTTTACTCCGCTTCACTGAACAGTCGCTCCGGAGATCAGCTCCTTCAGCTCGGTTCGTTTCTCGGTTCAAGCGAGTATTTTCGGTTCAGGAACCGCAAAAGTATTTATTTTACCGCATTTCGGTTTAAAGCTCTATCTGGTAAATCGTAAGTACAGAAAATTAAGTCTGTGTGGAAATTCATTATCGGTTCGGTTTTGAACCGATCGGTTTGTTGAATTGTTTGGTTGGGCTTTTAGAGTGCGGTTCCCGGTTCTTATCGGTTCTAAAAAAAACCTAATTTTTTGGGGTTTTTTTTCAAATACCCATGACACGGTTAGGAACCGATAAGGGTGTCTTGCCTGGCACTGCCATCTAAAGGGCAAGTTTTTAGTTAGGCTGGCATTATGTCTGAGAAACCCAAAAGAAAAACAGGCCACTGGGTTTCAACACTGTGATGTTTGTGGGAAGCCTTTGCCAAGGCTGACCCACACCACTGTGTGTATTGTCTGAGGGCTGACCACCTCCTGTCAGACTGCCAGGTGTGTAAAAATTTCCTGCAGCCACCCTGGAAAAGAGATTGGGCGGCTCAGGGGCGAGGAGGCCAAAAAGTCCGCTGACCCGGATGGCCAGCCGGTCCAGTACCCACTGGACCAGAGGAAGTGCCCTCTGACCAGAGACTTCCTCGGGCAAAGGAAGGCTGGTTCAGAGGAACCAGTCCCAGCAAAAAGACAAAGAAATCAGCAGGTCTGGAGTACAAAATTGTCTCTCCAGCTGCTGCAGAGATAGCTAAAGCCATTCAGATTGTCCAATCTTTGTCTCAGGGATCTGTCGAACCCCCTGCATCTGGGAAAAGGGCGGCTCGTTCAGTCCCAGTGGTTCAGGATTATGATGTTGAGGATTTTTATGAACCACATGAGGGGGAGGAGGAATTTGATCAGTATGTTTGTGACTGGGAAGGTCTGGACGTGCCCATTGAACCGGACATTTCTCCAGATAGACCTTTGGAATCTCCCCCTATGCTGTCTGAGTCCCCTTCTCATTTTATGTTTTACAGAAAGGTTGCAGAAACCCTCCAGCTTCCTTAGAAGAGGCTGTGGATGAGCTAGAGGAGCCTGATTATGTTGAGATGATGGATATTCCAGAGTCTAGGAGGTTGTCTATTCCTTTGCATAAGTCATTTAGGAAGCAAACAACAAAGATTTTAAAAATCCTCATTCTGTCCCCGTAGATAAAAATGGACAGAAGGTATACTTTATCAGGCCCTGATACAGACTTCCTCTCTGAGCAGTGTAGTCATGTAGGTGTAGTGCAAGCTGCAGCCTGTGACAAGACTAATATTCCCTGGCCTCATCCTCCTGATAAGGATTCCAGGAAGATTGATGCCATGGCGAAAAACAATATATGGCAGCTCGTTGGGACTCAGGCAGGCTAATTATATGGCTTATGTGGCTAGATATCAGAAGTCTAGATGGGACACAATTTTGCAGTTAGCCAAGCAGGCCCAGGGCCAGCTGGCTAGTGAGTTGGAACAGGTGGCTGCTGATGGCATTGAAGCCTCTAAAGTTCAATTTCATACTGCTGTTGATGTTAATGATGTTTCCTCTAGGGTCATGGCCACTTCTGTAGCTTTCCGTAGGTTGGCATGGCTCAGATGCACTAATCTGTCCCAAGATACTCAGTCAGAGGCTATGGATTTTCCTGTAACGGGAAATTCTCTGTTTGGTGATCAAACGGAAAATTATATGAAAAAGATGGATGAATATAGAACTACCTACAAAAGTGCCCAAGCTAAGGAGAGGCATGCCACTCCACAAAGGCATGCCCCAGGGGTGAGGTGTAGGCCTTTCCACAGGCCCTTTTACCAATCTCAAGCCTCCTCTGCTTTTCACAGAGGGTTTTCAGAGGCAGAGGTAGGCAGGGCACAGGTAGACAGTTGCCCTCCCTCAGCCTAAACCTGCTGCAAGCAGGCACCCTGATGGGGTGCCCAGGGCCGATTCTCCTGTTCCAGTGGGGGGCAGACTGGTTTATTTCAGCCAGAACTGGCTGTCCGTAACTTCGGACAGGTGGGTTCTGGAAGTAGTAAGCCAGGGCCTGGTTCTCAGCTTCAAACAGTTCCCAAAGATGAGAGCCAGGCAATTTCCACCTGCAAACTCTTCAGAAGCCCTTGCTTTGGAAGCAGAGGTGTCTTCCCTTCTGGATTGCAAAGCAGTGGAAAGGGTTCCTCCTTGCCATCAGGGCAAGGGACTGTACTCAAGATATTTTCTTACCCCAAAAAAGACAGGAGAATGGCGGCCCATCTTAGACTTAAGGTACCTGAACAAACATCTATTGAAACCAAAGTTCAAAATGTTAACTCTAGCAATGATCTTGCCTTCTCTGAGGCCAGAGGACTGGTTAGCCTCCCTGGACCTCAGGGCGCCTACTTTCATGTCATGATCAGGCCTTCTCACCGAAAGTACCTCAGGTTGAACTGCTCTCAGGCCACTACCAGTTCAGAGCAATGCCCTTCGGCCTAACCTCGGCTCCAAGGGTATTCACAAAATGTCTAGCTGTGGTAGTGGCTCATTTAAGAAGGCAAGGGGTTGCGGTGTTTCCCTACCTGGACGACTGGCTCATAGTGGGTCAGTCTCCAGATCAGGTAAAATCCCACTTGCAAATCACCCAGCAGCTTCTCACTTCCCTGGGATTCCTGCTAAACTTACCAAAGTCAGTTCTAGAACCTGTTCAGGTTCTAACTTTCATAGGTGCGGAATTGAACACAAAGTTAGCCAGGGCATTTCTCCCCTCGGAAAGAGTGGACAGGCTCATTGCCCTGGCATCCTCCTTTATCCTGCGGGTCTCTCGACCAGCAAGGCACTTTCTGCAACTCCTAGGGCACATGGCTGCTTCCACAGCTGTCGTGCAGGGAGCAAGATTTCAGATGAGGGACATCCAGTTCCACTTGAGGTCCTATTGGTCTCAAAGGAGGGAACCCCTTACCAAACTAGTCCCGGTGACCAAAACCCTGATCCTGGCCCTTCAGTGGTGGCAGGATCAAGGCAATCTTACTCAAGGGGTTCCCTTTATTCCCGTTTCCCACTCCCTCACCCTCACCACGGATGCCTCCCTGTTAGGGTGGGGGGCCCACTTGGGCGACCTTTCCACTCAAGGAGTGTGGTCCCCCCAGGAATCTCTGCTCCACATCAATCTTTTGGAACTCAGAGCTGTACTTTTAGCTCTTCAGGCTTTTTCAACTGTTGTCCAGAACAAAGTAGTCCAAATCAGGACAGACAACACCACAACAATGTGGTACATCAACAAGCAAGGGCACTTTCGGTCATCAGCCTTGTGCACGAGGCAATGAAGTTTGGTCTCTGGCTTACTCCCTAAACACCTCCTGATCGCGATTCACCTTCCAGGAAGGACAATGTCTGGCGGATGCTCTCAGCAGGATTTCCAGGGCCATCACGAATGGTCTCTGAATCCTCAGGTATTGGGGTCGGTCTTTGCCAGTTGGGGCACCCTCAGATAGATCTCTTCGCAGCCCCAGACAACCATCAACTTCCTCTATTTTGTTGCAGGCCTCAGTGCTGGGCTCAGTCCCCCTGGACGCCTTTCTGCTGGATTGGACAGGGAAATTCCTATATGCTTTTCCCCCCTTTCCTCTCCTCTTCAGGGTGTTGGTGAAAATCAGAACTCAGCCCTGCAAAGTGGTTCTGATTGCTCCAGACTGGGCCAGACAGCCCTGGTATCCTCTCCTCCTGTCCCTGACAATCCACCCTCCCCTGACCTTGCCCAGGACCCACGACTTGCTGACCTGTGCACAGGGGAGAGTGTGGTACCCGGACCTCAAATCCCTTCACCTCAAGGCTTGGTTCTTGAGGAATTAGAATTCGCTGATTTGCACCTTTCTCAAGGGGTCCTGGATATTTTAAAGGCTTCTAGGAAGCCTTCCACTAGGGCCACTTACAATTCTAAGTGGAAGAGGTTTTCCTTTTGGTGTTCGGAGAAACAAATTGTGCCAGAATCTGCTGACTTGGCCATTTTCTGGACTATTTGGTCCATCTAAATTCCCTAGGCCTTAGACCAGCTACCTTGGAAGGTTCATCTGGCAGCTGTTTCTGCCTTTGTTTCATAGGGAAGCCTGTTTCCCTTTCCTCCCACCCTGTGTTTTCCAAGTTTTTAAGGGTTACCACACTAACCCTCCTTCGAGAACCAGCCCCTGCCTGGGACCTGAATGTTTGCATTGCTCAGTTAATGCAATCTCCCTTTGAGCCCCTTTTTTCATGGATCTCAAGTATTTAACATGGAAACTGTTTTCTAGTGGCTATCACTTCTGCCAGACGTATAAGTGAATTGCAAGCCCTTTCAGTGGAAAACGATTTTATTTCTTTTCACAGGGATAAGGTAGTCCTCAGGACTAACAGAAAGTTTTACCCAAAGTGGTTTCAGATTTTCATCTGAACCAGTCCATTTCTCTCCCAGTATTTTCACTGAGCATTCTTCCTCGGGTGAGGAGACTTCACAGTTTGACGTCAAAAGAGCCCTAAGCTACTATGTGGAGACGTACCAAGGGTCACAGGTTCGAATCCTCCAACTCTTCCTTACCTATGGAGAGGTTGGCAGGGGAGACCTGCCACTAAGAGGACAATTGCAAGGTGGATCATCTCTTGTATCCATTCTGTTACCAAAACTAGGTAGGGAACCCCTCAGGACTGAGGGCTCACTCTACCAGAGGTACAGCTGCATCTCTAGCGGCTGCTAGAGATATTCCTTTTGGAAATTTGTCAAGCTGCTACCTGGAAAACAGTTCACACCTTTACCAAGCATTATTCCCTGGACGTCCAGTCCAGGAGAGATGCTCGTTTTGGCACAGCTGTGCTTCAGAGCCTATTTCCTAAGTAGGTTCTGACCCTCCTCCATGGAGGTACTGCTGTGTAATCTGCATTTAGTCATAATATAGCAAGACTTCATGGTGTTTGAAGAAAAAATTACTCACCTTAGTAATTGTTTTTCTTCTCATGGAGTCTTGCTATGTTATGACCACCCTCCCTCCTGCCCCTCTCAGATCTCTTACTTGGGTATGGGGTTGGCAAATTAGTGCAAGCACTGTGTCATGCCTTTTTAGTCTCCCTAGTTCCCCCCCCCCCCTTGTTCCTTTGGGTTAGGGAACTAGGTATTTGTTTTTTGTTAAGTGGCAGTTGGTCCCCTCTCTGGACTTGAGTCTTTTGGGGAGAGGGGCCTATTAAGTCTTGTGAGGGTTATCCTAACAATAAATTTGGTTATTATTCTGTGATTGTTCTTATTCTATTAATGGTAGGTAGCCAATGGCTAGTGTAGAGCTTTTCACACAGACTTGCTATTTTAGTTTAGCTCCAGTAAAGAACCTGGCAGTTTCAGTTTGAAACTAGCCAGATGGAAACTTTGAACAGGCCCTCGCTGTGGAACTCCAGATCACTCTGGAGTTAACTGTTTCCTCTCCGGGGCAGTTCAAGTGCAGTGGCTAACTGCATTAGTCCTAATATAGCAAGACTCCATGAGAACAAAAGCAATTACTAAGGTGAGTAATTTTTTCTTGTATATCATTTACTATCGGGATAGCAGCCATTTTAAAGGAAAAGGCAAGAAGTGCAGCTTTTTTTTTTCTGCAAAGCTGTTTATCACCCACAGTACCCCAACTGACCCCCATCTGGACTGGTCTCCCCTGCCCTGTCACCCGATTTCTCTGGAACTTACCTTCTCCGTTGGTTCTGCCACAGGAGGAGCCTGGTTTGGAGGCATCCATTCATCCTTGTGGGACCTGCGAATGATGGGGCTGTCACCATACTCTACGGTTGGAGATGTTTTCCTCCCTATTTTCCCCATTGAGCCCATGCACAGGCTGTGGCCTTGCATGTATATCACAGCTACCTCAGTGGAATGCCCCTGGCATCTGGGCATAGTTCCTGTGGGTGCCCGTCATTTGAGACAGCTACCAGAATGGCGCGCACTATATGGCGCTAATCTGGTAAGCACTACACAGACAGCGACTAGGGATTTAGAGTGCATACTGTAAGCACTCCCCTGGTCGCTGTCCATGGTCCTGTAGAAAGGACAAATACACCAGGGGCCAGGAGGCTGGCTGAGTTGCTCCTGTGGTGTGGAGGGTTGGGGCATCAAACAGCTAGGCTAGTAATGGTGGAGAC
The DNA here is from genome assembly GCA_016271365.2 of Neoceratodus forsteri. Lineage (NCBI taxonomy): Eukaryota > Metazoa > Chordata > Ceratodontiformes > Ceratodontidae > Neoceratodus > Neoceratodus forsteri. Next base: position 85,402,001 of record JADMNL010000033.1, read on the forward strand.
CAGGGTTCTAATCCTGGTCTCTGACCATTTTAGCACACTGCAGGACTTAAATTTTTTGTTTACATGGGGCTGTACTGGCCCCGAAATATTTAACTTTTCCCAGGATTCACCCTCCCCTGGAGAGAGAATCCTAGTGACGAGGGGGGTGGAAAAAATCGGCACCTAAATGGTGGTGCTATTATTGTATGTGCTCACCTGACTCAGTGCCATTCCCGTGCTGCCACCTAGATTCCTCTAGGTGGCAGGCAAGCTGTGGGACATGCAGCCCCCCTCCCCAAGGGAAGAGAGCTGTCCTACGGGCACTCAGTCCCCCCTCCCCAGCTAGCCCCCAAATGACCCCGTTATGTTCCCAAACCTGGGTTGCTGGCATGGCAGGAGATAAGGCCCCCAGTGCCTCAGTCTTAAGCCCCACTAGGTAGGCCCTGTGCAGCATTCCTGAGTCATATTTTCCTATCTCCTGTTTTATTTCCATACATCCTTTAGTTCTCTGTTGTTCTTTTTTGTCTGCATGGTCTTTAAAACATCTCCATATGTAGCTCCCACCCACCCACCCACCCATTGTGCCATTACAAATGCTCCAACCAGTGACATCATTGGCTTCAATCAGTCAGTGGCCTGGGATGCTGGAACACTACATCTGAATGTGAAGCTTCACTGATGATATTTTTATAACCAATATTTTTTTCTGTCCCCCCCCCAATCCCCCTCCTCTCAGTGGCACCCCCCCACCACCACCAGCTCCGCTGAGGACTTGCTCGTGAAATTACGGTAATCCACCACTCCTGACCTAGCTCCTAGGAGAAAATTCTTACTCCACTGTGAGGCAGTTTTTGGATGTGGGGACCACTGGAGTCAGTGGGGGCAGGGACCCCCAGACAAGGACCTGAGTAGTTGGGCTGGGAGGGACTTGATATTCCTGAGCCAGCAGGCTATGTTTCTTTCCTATCCCTGCCTAATTAGGGAGTGGCACATATGGGTGTACTGTGAGATTTTTGGTCTTGCCCATCCACCAATCAAAAGGCTGCTACATGTTGATTTCCTTATTGATGGCGCTGGTGCCATTATGTTCAATGGCAGCTGTCCAAGGAGCATGCCTGAACCAGGAGATGCTCAGTAGAAGCTGGCGTCGCCTGCATGTCACTCCCTCCCAACCTGGGCCACCACCTGGGGATGGTAGTACACTAGCAGGAGGATCCCATCCCTCCCAAGGCAGCAAGCATCCAAGATGGATGCTCACCCTGTCCCTGTTGCTTGATGCACAATGGCCTGAGCTCAGTAGGTAAAACTAGGTGGTCTACCTGGGAGGGCTTGTTTCCACTGGGCTATGAGTGCAGCCTCAGAGACTCTTATTAATGCTTTACACTGACTCCCTACAGACAGTGACCTGAATCCCACTCCAGGCTTTGCTTATTTTCAAGCCTAGTAGTGCCCCAGTACTACCATCTCTGTTACAGGTGGGTTGATTATGAAATAATTACTAGGAAAAACAACAACACGTGATCTGCTCTCTTGGGGAAATATCTTCACAAGCTGCAGTAAAACAGCTACAGGGCAAATGTCACCTGCAGTCAGAAGAATTCTCCAGCCTCCCTTGACAGAACTCTGGTCAAATATGCTGTAACACTACCAAGTTCAAGGTTCCTAGAAATACATCACCAGTTTTCATTTTTTTCTTCATTATGGTCTTGTGTACCTTGATGCCCGTGAAGCCTCTTACTCTCAGATCTTATGTATTTCTCCACGAAGGTCAGGGAAATACCATTCAGCAAACTCTCCACATGTTGTCACTGAAATGTGGGACACACTCAAAATGTGGGGCACTGGCCCTCATCATATGGAACACAACATTGAACACTGAAGACACTAGTGCCTTTATTTGTGCCCTCCATATTCAGACACTTAGCACAGTGTTAACAGGGTTGACACCTTGCAATGTGTGGCTGCTGTATATTAATACAGTACTGCAGGCATGTAAATGAGGGAAACCTCTTGCATACAGGGCACAATGGTATAATTAAAGAATTTTGGAAAGCTAAAAGGTTGATGTAGCAATGCAATTTAATGTTTCCAAAACACTACACTCATTGCACAGAATTGCGCATGACAACCCTCCCCCCCAGCAGTACTGGTGCCTAAAGAAGAATACTTCCATGTAGAAGAAGCTTGATGTACTTTTCCTCTGCTACTGAAAAGCTCTCCCTCTCTCTTCCCCTCTCTCCCTTCCTTCCTTCCTCACTCTCACTCTCTCGGAACATGCGGCGTGCTGGGGTTACCGACGGGCGATTTGTGGTCTATAGAGAGGCAGCTTTTCAGTGGCAGTATTTTTATTTTCCACAAGAGCAGGTGCCAAGTATTCTTCATATTAGGAACAAAGTAATGCATTTAAAGTGGGAGACATGGATATGGACTGGAGGAGAGGGTGCTGACATTTGGTGGGGGGGGGGGTCCAAGAGCCCAGGTGACGTGGTGACAAGACCTGTATTGTGTACTAACGAGCAGCAGTAAAAGAAGGCAAACACTCCAGTGCCAGCAAAACATGAAAACATTGTTCTAACCCCAGTAATGCTCAGAATATTCATAACTTTGTGCAGTCAGCCTGGTGGGTTGGACTGCCCAGAGAGATGGAACACATGCAAATGATGGAATTCTTCGCACGTGAGCATCTTTCAAATACTGCCTCTACCAACTGTAGTGTTCTAAGCCCTTCAGATTTTTCTCTCTACCTGAAATTCTGGTCGCTCCGAGTCTCTGTCGCCCTCTTTCGCGTGAAGAAGATAGGAAAAAAATCACCAAAACCATAAGTATATTTAGTTTCTTTTACTGCCTCTACTGATTGTTAGTTTACATCTAGTTTATTATTTAAGTAGTTTTTCTCGGTTCCTCACGGTTTGGCATAACTGTGAGGGATCCAAGTTAGTTAACTTTATTTCGGTTCTCTGACTAAAGAACCTATACATTATCGCTAATTTTTGTTCATTATAAACTTTAGTTGTAACCGCTTTTTATCGGTTACAGAACCGCTGAACCGGTTCACATTTCATCTCCTCTCTCGGTTCCCTATCGGTTCCAGAACCGACCGCAAAAAAAAAAAAAAAAACCTTTTAAACCTATTTAAATAACTGCAGTAACATTTAGTATTTAGCGGTTGGGTTTTTTCCTCGTTTTTCACCATGACTGAGAAACCTAAGAAGAGAACCAGGGAGCCTGGGTTTAAAAACTGGTTGAAGTGTGGAGATGTGTTTGCCAAGGCACACAAGCACACTTTATGTGTAGCTTGTCTGGATTTTTAACATTTGGACCAGGAATGTGAGATATGTAAAACTTTCCCAGAAAAAACTGTTGAAAAGCACCTTGAAAGGCTTAATAAAACGTTTCCTAGGGGTCCCTCAGGCTCTGACCAGCTGACACCCCAGTCTGTTGTGGTTGAATTAATGAGTGCTTCTACCCCTGCCCCTGATACGGGCGAAAAAGGGGCAAAAAGAGGGAAAGAACCGGCTGACTCTCCGGTTCCCTCAAAGAAATTAAAGAAGCTCAAGCATGCAGAACCCTCTCCTGCTAAACCAGGGACTTCTGCGCAGCAGCCTGTAATGCCTTTAGCTCAGGAGATAGCTCAGGCATTTAAAATTATTCAGGCTCTGCAGGGTATCATCCCTCAGCCTCCTGCCCCTTCACAGCTTCCCCGGGTTGCCGCTACTGTGTTGCCCCCTGCTCCGGAACAACACTGTTTTGAAGAGGATGAGGAGTCTTATGAGGAGGATGAACCTGTCCCTCCAGAGGTGTCCCTGAGCAGGAATTTGGCTCGCCTCCCAGGGTGTCTGAGGATTTTTCCTCCCATTTTTCCTTCGTAAGGAAAATGGCAGATGCTTTGGGTATTGCCACAACAGAACAAGTGGAAGATGAGGAGGAGATTGAGTAACTTAACATGATGGGTCTAACACCCACAAAGGCACGCCTCCTCCCAGTATATAAATATTTCAAGAAGGATGCTATGAAGCTCCTGCAGACCCCAAATTCTATTCCTCCAATTGACAAGCAAATAGATAAAAAAAAAAAACAGCTGGATAGGGAGGGAGCTGACTTCTTCTTCTCCCATGCTGACCATCAAGGGGTAATACAGCAAGCTGCCTGTGATAAAGCTAAAGTCCCTCTGTCCTCACACCCACAGACAAGGAATCCAGAAAATTGGACAGTATGGCCAAAAAGGGCTATTTGTCAGCCTCATTGGCCATGAGACAGGCTACTTTTCAAGCTTATGCTGCCCAGTATCAGAAATCCCTGTGGCAGTCGGTTCTGGCAATGTCCATGAAGGCCACCCCACCTTTTTCAGATGACCTGGCTGAAACTGCCAGGTTTGGGCTAGAGGCGGCTAAGTACCAGTTCCAAATGGCTGCTGATCTAAATGACACTGCAGCCAGATGGATGGCTAACACAGTGGCTCAGAGGAGGTTCACTTGGCTTAGGGCTACAAACCTCACTCAGGATACCCAGTCAAAGGCCCTGGATCTTCCATTAGAAGGAAATGCGCTCTTTGGGGAGTCCACAGTGGCCTATATGAAAAAGGTGGATGAATATAAGGTTACTTATAGAAGTAACTCTGCTAGAGACAGAGTTTCTTCATCTACCAGGCCCTATGGCAGGGGGACTAGTGGTCGTTCTTTCTTGTCAAGACCCTTTTTCCAGCCAGTAGCCATACCCCAATACCAGCAGTACCGCCCACAGGGCTACTCTAGGGGTAGGAGGGACTCAGGCACAACCTCAACCCCAGCCTAAACAGAACCCCTGAGATGCAGGCCGCCTCCTCCCTACATGTTGGAGGCAGACTGTCCCATTTCCTCTCCCTCTGGTCAACCATCACCATAGACAAGTGGGTGTTGGAGATAGTGGGCAAAGGTCTGTCTCTGGACTTCAAATTTCTTCCTTGGAAAAAACCCCAGGGTTTCCATCTCCCCAACCCTAGCACAAATTTCGTTGCTAGAGGCAGAGGTTCAGAAGCTGCTTCAGCTCAAAGTAGTGGAACTAGTCCCTACAACCCTGAGAGGAAGAGGTTTTTACTCCAGATACTTCCTAACAACAAAGAAAAATGGGGAGTGGCAGCCAATTTTGGATCTTAGAGCTTTAAACAAGCACCTGAGAAGCCAAAGTTCAAAGTGGTAACTGCACGCAGTTCAACAATCCAAAAGGGGACTGGCTGGCATCTCTGGACTTACAGGATGCTTATTTCCACATCCCCATAAAAGAATCTTTCAGGAAATATGTCAGATTCAGACTCCCATCAGGTCATTATCAGTTTGCAACCCTGCCCTTCGGCCTTTCCTCGGCACCAAGGGTGTTTACAAAATGCCTAGCAGCTGTGGTGGCATTTCTTCAAAGACAGGGAGTGACTGTCTTCCCATACCAGGATGACTGGCTGGTGGTGGGCAAATCACCAGAACAAGTCACAACCTCTCTAAAGCTCATACAGGATCTTTTGGAGTCCTTGGGTTTCACAGTAAACCAGAAAAAATCTGTCTTCACCCCTACACAGACTTTACAGTTCATAGGGGCAGAGATCAGTGCTGTACAGGCCAGGGCCTTTTCACCACTAGACAGGGTGCAAAGCCTTCAGGCCATAGCAAATTCCTTCAAGTTGCACAGTCAAAAAACAGCCAGGCAATTCCTGTAGCTCTTGGGTCATATGGCTGCATCCACAGGCACAGTGCAGGGTTCCAGGTTTCACATGAGAGACATTCAGTTTCACCTCAGGAATCATTGGAGTAAGAAAAAAGATCCCTTTTCAGAACTCATTCCAGTGACAAGGCCTCTTTTACAAGCCCTCTTGTGGTGAAAAAGGAATCAAACTTAAGGCAAGGAGTCCCCTTCCAGAAGGAGGATGCTTCACTAGTCCTCACAACCGATGCATCCCTTCTGGGCTGGGGTGCCCATCTAGGGGAGCACACAACTCAGGGTACCTGGTCAGAGGCAGAGTCTCTCCAGCATATAAATTTGCTGGAACTCAGAGCAGTGCGGCTGGCACTAAAAGTTTTCTCTACACTGGTGATGGGCAAGGTGGTACAAGTCAGAACAGACAATACCACCATTGTGTAGTACATAAACAAGCAGGGTGGCACCAGATCAGGTCCCCTATGCACAGAAACCATGAAAATTTGGACTTTGGCATATTTTCTAAAGGCGTCCCTGCAAGCCATCCATCTGCCAGGAAAGGACAGTACCTTGGCAGACACACTGAGTCGGATCAATCAGTCCCATCACGAATGGACACTGAACAGGCAGGTGGTGCAGGTAATTTTCAGCAGGTGGGGTGTTCCAGAGATAGACTTGTTCACATCCCACCAGAACCATCAGTTGCCTCAGTATTGTTGCAGGCCACCAGCCCAGGGCACATTCCCTCTGGACGCCCTGGTACTGAACTGGTCAGGAAAGTTTCTCTATGGCTTCGCCCCTTTCCTCTGGTTTTCAGGGTACTGCTGAAGATCAGATCCCTATCAGCCTCTCTGATCTTGATAGCTCCAGATTGGCCCAGGCAGCCATGGTACTCTGTTCTGCTCTCCATGTCAGTGAGCAAGCCAATAAGCTTGCCTCTCAGGCACAGTCTTCTGACCTCCAATCAGGGAACATTGTTGTTCCCAAATCTCAAGTCCCTCCACCTCAAGGCATGGCTCTTGAGGAATTAGAATATGCGGACTTGAACCTTTCTGAAGCTGTATTAAATATCTTGAAAGGTTATGGGAAGTCTTCCATTAAGAAAACTTATTCTGCTAAGTGGAAAAGATTCTCCTTTTGGTGCTCTGGTAGAAGCTTCGCCCCAAATGACGCAGGAGTCTCAGTAGTGTTGGATTATCTGACTCACTCACATTCACAAGGTCTGCAACCCAGTTCTCTGAGGGTTCACCTTGCAGCAGTATCTGCATACCTTTCTGCTAAGACAAAGGTGTCCGTAGCATCAGATCCCATTTTCAAACAATTTTTTAAAGGCCTGATACATTTGCACCCTCCTCACAGGGCACCAGTGCCTGCTTGGGATCTTAATATATGTATAGCCAGATTGATGCGGGCTCCTTTTGAGCCCATGGCTACAGCCCATTTAAAGTACGTTACCTGGAAAACAGTTTTCCTGGTAGCAATTACCTCAGCAAGAAGAATCGGTGAGCTTCAGGCTTTCTGTGTTGAGCAGGACTACATTTCTTTCCACAGGGATAAGGTAGTCCTCAGAACAAACAGACAATTCCTTCCCAAGGTTGTTTCAGATTTTCAGCTGAACCAATCTATCACTCTGCCTGTCTTCTTCACAGACCATACAAGCTCTGGTGAAAGAAGGCTTCACAGTCTGGATGTGCAAAGAGCTCTCAGCTACTACATGACAGCTACTAAAGGCCATAGGCAAGACAATGAACAACTTTTCCTTACATATGGGGATGTCGGAATGGGCAAACCAGCCTCAAAAAGATCCATCTCTCGGTGGATTGTCCAGTATATTCAGTTCTGCTACACTAAAGCAGGTAGGAAGTCCCCAACTGGGCTGAGGGCTCACTCAACAAGAGGAACAGCTGCCAGTGAGGTGCCATTATTGGACATTTGTAAAGCAGCTACTTGGAAATCAGTACACACCTTTACAAAGCATTACAATTTGGATGTTCTGTCTAGAAGTGATGCTAGGTTTGGCACAGCAGTCCTGCAAAGTCTGTTTCCAAAATAAGTTATGTGCCCACCTCCAGGGGGTACTGCTTGGTATTCTACACAAAGTTATGAATATTCTGAGCATTACTGGGGTTAGAAGAAAAAAATTCTTACCATAGTAATCTTCTTTCTTCCCAGTGATGCTCAGATATTCATAACTCCCTCCCCTTTCAGAACTTCAGCCTCTGCATTCCGCATGCTAGTGCCACATAGCCATACCCTTCTGGGTACACTTCTCTATGCTAGATAGATTTTAAGAGTTTTCTGTCTCTCTTAATAGTTTTCTCATTGTCTGGCGAATACCATTATTATAGTCCCTCCCTTGGAGGTTTTTTGGAGTAAATTGTTTTATTAGGGTAATCCTAAAAAATGTTTTAAATTAATTAGTTGTCAGATTTTTTTCATAATGCCTGACTTCCAGGCTTCTTACAAATCTGAAGGGCTTAGAACACTACAGTTGGTAGAGGCAGTATTTGAAAGATGCTCACGTGCAAAGAATTCCATCATTTGCATGTGTTCCATCTCTCCGGGCAGTCCAGCTCACCAGGCTGACTGCACAAAGTTATGAATATCTGAGCATCACTGGGAAGAAGAAGATTACTATGGTAAGTAATTTTTTCTTGTGAGGGGTGGGGGTGGGGGATCTGGGGGCAGGATTGGACATGGCACCGAGACTTGAGTGAGAATGTATTGTACTTCTGAATCAGGCTGTTAGTTTCAAATCCACTGGCAAAACTGAAGAACTCATTACTTAACCCATTTATTAGTGTAAATGATGCCGAGGTTAAGTGATGATTTCTCTCCCTTTATTCGTTTTTGGGCATATTTCTTTCACATAGAAACATATAATTTGTCAGCAGATAAGGACCGCCTGGCCCACCTAGTCTGCCCATTTCCCTACCTACTGTATAAACTCCAGATCCTATTGATTTGCAGCCTACCTGTTCCTTCCTACCTATATTGTTGCCTGCTGCCTGTCCCATGCATTCTTGAATTCACCAACCATTTTTGCGCCCCCACAACCTCCTCCAGGAGGCTGTTCCATGTATCCACCACCCTTTCTCTGAAAACATATTTCCTCACATTGCCCCTGAGTCTTCCCCCCCTCCAGCGTCATATTGTGACCCCATGTTCTTGTCCATCTCCTTTTCTGAATAAAATACTGCCCTCTTGAACTCTGTTGATCCCACTGAGGTATTTGAATGTCTCTATCATATCCCCCTCTCCCGCCTGTCTTCCAGAGTGTACATATTGAGTTCACTCAATGTCTCTTCGTATGGTTTCTGGTGTCGCCCCTGCACTATTTTTGTTGCCATTCTCTGGACTGCCTCCACCCTGTCAATGTCCTTTCAGAGATGAGGTCTCCAGAACTGCACGTAGTATTCTAGATGCGGCCTCACCAACTGCCTGTACAACGGCATCACCACCTCCTGTTTTCTACTGGTGATGCCTCTCCCTATGCACCCCAGCATCCCACCGGATTTCTTCACCACCTTCTCACATTGGCTATTTTCAGATCATCTGTTATGGTTATGACTACCCCAGGTCTCTTTCCATCTTTGTTGTTGTTAGTACCGCCCAAATTGTGTATTCCTGCCCGGGTTTTGCTCTCCAAGTGCTTGATTTTGCACTTCTTGGCATTGAATCCGAGCTGCCACACTCTTCACCACTTCTCCAACTTTCATAAGTCTCTCCTAATTTGCTCCACCCCACTGGAGTGTCAACCCTATTCTAGATCTTGGTGTTATCTGCAGAGAGTCATACTTTTCCTTCAGGTCCCTCCGCAATGTCACTTATAAAAACATTAAAGAGGACTGGCCCCAGCACTGAACCCTGTGGCACTCTGCTGGATACCCTTCTTTCTTCAGATTGAACTCTGTTTACCACTACCCTCTGTGTCCTGTTGCAAAGCCAATTACTGACCCTGTTTACCACCTTGGGACCTACTCCCAGATTGCCTAACTTGTTAACTAATCTCTTGTGTGGGACCGTGTCAGATGCCTTGCTAAAATTTAGGTAGGCCATGTCCACTGCCCCTCCCTGAACTACTACCCTGGTCACCCAGTCAAAGAAATCTATCAGAGTTATTTGACAAGACCTTCCTCTTGTAAATCCATGTTGCCTTGAGTCTTGTGCCCCACTGACTTCTAGATACTCTGCAGTCCTTTCCTTTAACAGTGATTCCATCATCTTGTCAACCACTGAGGTCAAACTGACTGGTCTACAGTTTCCCACTTCTGCCTTGCTCTCACTTTTGTGAAGGGGGTATTGTGTTCGCCCTTCTCCAGTCCTCTGGTACTACCCCCTCCTGCAACGATTTGTTGAGTAGGGCTGTCAGTGGTGTCAGTAGCACCTCTCTGAGTTCCTTTAGGATTCCGGGATATATCCCGTCCAGCCCTGTTGCCTTGTCCATCTTCATAACAACATGAGAAAAGTGTCGACAGATGGGGACCATGCGATCCATCACACGATACCCTCTTCACAAAAGTGGGAGCAAGGTATAAGTGGGATCTTCAGTTTTAAGAGTTCCTATAGTACCATCTCTTCTGTGAATGTACTGGTGTCCACCCCTCTTCCCTGTATGTGTCTACTGGCTAATTTTGGTTCCTCTCCTTCTTTTGTGAATACTGAGCAAAAGTATTTGTTCATTATCTCAGTCTTTTCCAGGTCCCATTCCGCCCATTCTCCCCCTTCTTTACTTAACCTCACTATCCCTGACTTGGCCTTTATACATAACAACAGCACTTCTTGCTGCATGGCTTTAGCTGCTTCTGCAGGTCTCTCTTATTTGACCTCATCATGCTGCACGTTGGCAGCCAATTTACATTTAGACGAGGAGCGAAATTTGAATCTGGAAAGCCTGTTGTTTGCATTTTTTACATGCTATGAAACTGCATTTAATCTAAATCAAATAAATGCAGATCTTACTTCGAGAGGGTTCCTTCAGTAGGTCATCACATATAGGACTGGAGCCACCTGGTGTCAGGCACTGCCGACAATTTTCTTAATACCTGACGGGGACGCCACCAGCCGTCACGTGACTAACATCAGTGTGACTGTATATAGTGGGTGGTCCCCATGCCCGGCCTCCAGTTTTTTCCCGCCATTGCCTCGTGTCAGTCGCATTATACACTTCTACATAACGATAGTCGAGAAAGTGTCTTGCGTCGGAGTATCCTTCGCTAAATTTTCCAGCTATTTCATGTTTTATTATTGATGTCTTCACCAAAGAAGAAATGACTCTCATCCTGTAGCACGCACAAAAGGCAGTCGCCTCAAGTCGTCCTCTGTTTAAACCCGGATCGTGATCTCGTCCTACCCTGAGTGCAGACCTTTAACAGGCCACAAAAAAGAGGAGACAGCAGGCTTTGGAGGCCCATCTGCTACAAGCCCTCCTGGCTTCCCTCGAGAAGATGGATCGACTTAGACATTCTTCATCTGAAAAAGCTTCTCCTTCTAAAAACATGAGAGAAATCTAGGGAGTGGGAGCCGCGGACGACGCCAGGCCCTCGAAGAGCAAGGCCCAGCTGCCGCCCAGCAAGGATGGTAAGTCTGGTAAATCTCTGGCGGGTCAGTCGGCTGTCAGCTCCTCCGATGACTGCACTGCCTTGGCCAATAAGTCTGCCCCCTGGCTCCTCTGGGGACCATGCGGCGGCCGGTAAGACGACTACCCAGGCTGTGGGTACTCGCCCAGCACCGGTTGATAAGCTGGCTGAGGGCTCCTCCCCCGCCCGACTCCACCCAATAAGTCGGCCATCCCGGACAACCACACGGGTGCGGTTCCCCCATCAGTGCCTGATGGCGCCTCACCTGATGTCCGGTGGAACCAGAGCGAGAAAGCCCCTCCTCCTCCTTCCTCACCGGTACTCTCCAAATTCTCCAGCAGGTACCTCCGGCGATGACAACGGAGAGCCCCTCAACCCTGTCGATGACTCGAGGTCTGCTCTGATTTCCCCCCTCAGGGTCAAGGAGAAGGAGGCTCCTCTTTGGCCATCTGGCCTTACTATAGAGGCCACTCCTCCGCATTTCAGGCGGGCTACCAGCACCTCCAACGCCGGTTGTCCCGACAACAGTCCCTTAGCCGGAACTGGTTGTCCGGCCTCTGCCTCTGGCCCCGATGCCAGATCAGGTCCCGGCGCCAGGGCCCCTTTGTCCGGATCCAACGCCTGCTCCTCTGACGCCGGACCCCCTTCTGGCACCGGATTAGGTGGTGCCGGTTCCGATGTCGGTTCCCCTGACGTGGGCTGTCCTGACACCAGATCCTCTACAGATTTATACAACAGCGGGTCCGATGTGGGTTCCCCCAACGCTAGATCTGGCAGCGGGGGATTATACCAGACCCGAACTGTCCGCATTACCCGCAAGGGTATCCGGAGCCCCACCCAGACTGGAGTAATTTTGGGCAGTTCTGCCCTGGATCCAATCCCTACTTGAACTTTCAGAGATTCCAGGTTTATTACCCTCCACCGGTTCTGGTTCCTCCTCCCCCCCCCCAGCCTCTGCCTACTCCACCACCCTCCCTCCTCCTCCAGTCACCCCGGATTTTAAGGCTTTAATCCCAGTCTTGGTGGCAGGGGACACAGTCGGAGTTGGTCTCGGACCTGGAGACTAGGCTCCCACAACCGCTGTCTCCCAGGTCTCCTTCCCCGAGCAGTTCTTCCATTCCCACTGTCCACATCTCGGGGAAGACTCGGCAGGACGTTTCCCTCTCGGATACCAGACGTCGTCCTGTCGAGGCAGCGGACAACAATAGTTCAGAGGTGGCGGACGATTCCTCAGAGGAGATTCCGGGGGACCCCAAAAACACGAAAGGCAAGGAGTCACCGGAGTCTCCACCAGAGGACCCTGCCTTTTCAGATCTGTTGAGGTCCATGAAGGATTATTTCAGCTGGGAGTCGGAGGAACAGGACCCCATGAGACAGAGACTTGCAGAGCAGCTCGATCTAGAATCTCTGTCTCCAGTCCCCATTCCTCCCTGGATGGCACCTCACCACTACCATCTGGTAGATGCCTCATATCCTCCCGGCTGTCCCCAAAAGGGTGAACAGGCTTTACCAGGCGCCGAAGGATGCCCCGTTCTTGAAGGTTCATCCCAGTGGTCATCTCTGTTGCTCAAGTCCTCATTGAGGCTAGAAAGCCCTCTACCCATTCCACTTATGCCATGAAATGGAAGCAGTTTTCCATTTGGGCGACCGCTCGGGGTTGGAACCCCTTCTCTTGCTCGGCCCCACAAGTCATGGAATACCTCTCTTCTTTGAAAGTCCATATCTCGGCGTACCACAAGCTAGTGGATGGTAAACCCGTAACTCAGTTGGAGGTCTCAAAAACCTTTCTGAGTGGGATTCTCCATCTGAAACCCCCCATCCGCACCCCAACTCCGCCTTAGGACTTGAACTTTGTACTGGAAAAGCTCACCCTTCCTCCTTTCGAGCCGGCTATGAGCTGTGATTTGCACTTCCTCTCCTGGAAGTCACTTTTTCTTGTGTCTATCACGTCAGCCCGAAGGATTTCTGAGCTTCACGCTCTAGTCTGCAAGGAGCCCTATCTGATTTTCCATAGAAACCGGGCGGTCCTCAGAACACATCCAAGTTTCTTCCCAAGGTGGTGTCGGAAGCCACGCTGAATTAATCAGTAGAGCTTCCAGTGTATTATCTGTCCCCCTCTAACAGAGGTGAGGCACTCTTTCATACAGTGGACGTCCATCGGATTCTCCGGTGTTACACCCACTGGACCAAAGAGTTCTGCTGTTGCGACCAGTTGTTTGTTTCCTTTTCGTCGAGATCGAAGGGCAAACCAGTTCTAAGCAGGGCCTATCCAAGTGGTTAGGCAACTGTATTAAATTCTGTTACCAGAAATATGAAAAGCCTCTGCCGGGTTCTATCAGAGGTCATTCTACTAGGAGCATTGCTGCTTCCGTGGCCTTCCTGCAGAATGTTTCTGCGGCCGACATTTGTGCTGCCGCTACTTGGAGTTCTGTCCATATCTTTATCAAGCATTACAGTCTGGACATTGTTTCTAGGCGGAGGGCTGGCTTTGGCCTAGCCATCCTGCAGGGCCTTCTATCCCTAGACTGGATCCATTTTGGATTCCGCTTTTTCCGTTGCAGTTAGTTTTCCTCCTCCCTAGTTTCTCTCGGTCTCTCCTTGGAGGGACTGCTTGGGACTCTATCCTATATGTGATGACCCTCTCGAAGTAAGATAGTACAGTTACGTAGGAACTTACCGTAACAGTAGATCTTCGAGAGAGGTTCCTTCAGTAGGTCATATTTTTCCATTCCTCCTTCCCCTCAATTTCTGTTTTTACAGGGACTCCAAATCCTGTTCGCTCCTGCTGTCAGGCCTCTTCCTGGTTCCAGCGGGAGAACTGGAGGGCGGGCGTGGGGACCGCCCACTATATACATTTATTCATTACAAATCGGGGTTACAACCTTTGAGTCAGAGACTCATTTACAAAGGCACCTTGTCACGGGGGAGGGAGGGGGGGCAGACATCAAGACAGTTATTACAGTGCAGATTAAATCAGAGGATAACATTACAAGTGCAGTAAAAGGAACATTTAACATAGATACACTTAGGTTACATAATGTTAGGTTACATAAAGTCAAACTGACGTCGGTTGCATGATGTCGGGTGGGCGGTCCCCCGTCAGGTATTGCTAGAAATGTCTGCTGTACAGCCGGACACCAGGTGGCACCAGTCCTATATGTGATGACCTACTGAAGGAACCTCTCTTGAAGATCTACTGTTACGGTAAGTTCCTGTGTAACTGTACTTTTTAGCATGTATGTAAACAACAGTCTTTCCTTTATAAGGTTATAAAACTGTTTTTTTAACTGAGTAGGTTAAATTATATGGTTTGGGTATCCTTTAAGTAACTTCATTTGCATTTAAATACTGATGAAAATAGGAGGGTACAAGAGAGGCAGCCATTGTTCATATCTACAAACTGTACAGGTATACAGAAAAAAGGCTATGGGGACCTTCTGTTTAGCTCAAAGCCTTACAAGTAGTAAAATGAGCCTTGGTGAATATGTGTTGTAGTGTTTCTTGGAGTTTGAATGATCATGTGATACAGCATTGGAGTTGCCCTAATGTTGACACCCTCTGTTCAAGCACTGGTGTGCAACTATTTTTCTGTGCCTGAACAGACAGTGCTGACGACAGGTTAATGCCAGCACTGCATCACATGATTGTTCAAACTCTAAAGAAAATGGGAAAACCAGGAATGGCAAGGCTTTACATTTTGGTGACTGCTATAATGTTGAGATTCCCCTCCTGTGCCTTTGCCTTTATGTCTTCCATTTTATTTCCAAGACTCCTGGCGTTCATGCTGACCACCCTCCAATATAGTTTCCCAGCTCCCTGCTGCCTTACCTATCAACTGTCCCACCCCTGTTGTAACTCCCTGCTTTGTTCCTCCTCTCCTCCAGTCCCTGCCTGCCCTCTCCGTGTGGTAAGAGTTTGGCCTCTGTTGACTGCCATTTTGCCCTGGGTTTTTCCTGACTGCAGACTCGTCCTTTGTTAGCTTAATGATCTAGCTACATAGGAATCAAATTTCAGGGCCAATGCTGTGGTCCCCTCTGCCATAGGTTAGAGGCCATCCTATTTGTAAAACCTGTTAGCCCTCAAAAATTACCCCAGTCCTCCACTAAACCAATTCCCTCTTCCCTACACCATTCCTTTAGCCAGTAATTACAGTGAGAGAGCAGGAGAATCCTGGCCTTCTTCTTGCCCCAAACTGGAAGAACCTCAGAAAATGTAACTGAAGTAGCTGCCAGCCTGAGTCTATATGACCCAACTTTCTAAATCTTTCCTTTACCTCCCCAGGGAGTTGCTACATCGTTTGTCCCCACTCTTCAAGTGGACAATAACATCTAACCCTCCCCCGCCCCAACCTGCGTCACTAACAATTCTTTATACTCTTGAGTCCCTGCCTACTGATGCCCCTGGTAGGCATTCAACTATCCTTTCTCCCTGGTTCCCAAAACATAACATCCCCTTCATCCTCATGATTCAAACAACATGAAGTCTTGCTATATTCTGACATATGCAGTGAGTCCCAACCTTCGAACTGCCCCGGAGATGAAAGAGTTAACTTTCCATGCCAGGCATGGAACGCTGAGCTCGAGCTCGGTTGAGACTCTGTCTGTTGTTCTTCAAACTCAAACCGTCAGATTCTTTACTCCTATCCTAGCCTCTGTTCCATCCTTAGACCCAGTTACCATCTTAGATGACACTATCTGGGCAGACCTGGATACTTGGGATGTAACAGATCCTGCCAGCTGTCTGTGGGAAGACCCTGGGGTAATCAAACAGCTCAGGGGGAGCAAAATGTTTCCCTGTTATCGGTGCCCCCTTTACCGACCACCATAGGACCTCCCTGCCCACCCTTGCTCAAGCCCCACCTGCTACTGTCACAAAGAAGGTCCAGTTCATTCTTCATGGCTGCTATTTCTGTTGAGAGTGCTGTAAGTCTTCTGCATACTGGACAACATCCCCACCTCTGGAGCACCTCCCTGAAGATGGTCACTCAGCAGTCATTGCAGCCTGCAAGCTGTTGCTTCCCAGCCTCCTCTCCCACACACACACACACACACACTTTTCTCATGTTCTTCCTACATTTGGCCACCCTTCATGTGTTACAGTTTGGATACTTCCCACCACTAGTGGCTGCTGAATGTGCCCTGGGTTAGTAGCCATGAAAGCAGGATGTCTGCCTGCACTTCTGGCCACAGAAAGGATGCAACCATGACAAGCCCAATAATCAATTATGGGTGTGGTGCAAAAATAAAGGAGCAAAAAGATTATAATTTATTGTAGGTCTTTCAGAATGGATTCCAGTTATCATTTCATTCAAAGATGCAATTGTTCTCAGAACATTTTATCTATAATTTTCAAGTGTAACCTCATTGAGACAGCAGCCCATCTAGCCATTTTACCACACAGGCCCATGTCATTACATAAATCAAATGTGGCAAGGACACACTCAGATATGCCTGAGATTTTACACGTGATCTGTGACCCCTTTGACATAACTCTCATTGCTTCACCACTTGTGATGCCATGGTGTCAAAGAGCACTTTTAAAATATCAGACGTGTTTTTACAAGGCCCATGCCATATCCCTTATACTGTATATATATATATATCTACAGTATGTATAGATATAGGAAAAGATTAGCTTGGTTCAAACTAGAAAAACATTCACTCTCTTTAGAATTCTAGTTAGTAATGGCATTTTGCAGTCTTGGGCATAAATATAGACTTGAGTCAAAGTTCAAGTCATTCGGGTCTCAAGGTTCATTAATTTCTCCACCATGAAAGTATATATATCTGTCCAAATTAATCCTGACATGACATTTCAAGGCCTCTGTTTATGCTGTTATTGCTGTGCGGATACTCTCTCACTCACCATGGCAGAGAAGGCCAGCACCACCACAGCTCCTGCCAGTTCGGCAATGAAGATGACTAAGATGATGCAGAAGAACTGAAAAGAAAAATAAGCAGATTTATTCTGTAGATCTTTATTCTGCGAGGGGTTGTTTTTAGCAAGTGTATACCTATCTGGGGTTGGCTGGAGGATGGAGGCATTGTGGATGCTAGGTGCTTGGCTCTCTGCCAGAGAAGACCAACTAACCAAGGAATAGCATTGGCTGTGCGGGTAGAATGTTCATCTGCACTCTTGTCACAGGAATGATGCAGCCATGAAGACACTAATCATCAGGGTGGAGTGCAAAAATAGCAGAGAAAAAAGCATTCCTATCTGACCCTAAATGGTGGTGCATACCTGTCTAACCCTGAATGGGAGTGTATACCGATCTGACCCTGAATGGGGGTACATACCAGTCTGACCCTGAATGGGGCTGCATATCTTTCTGACACTGAATGGTGGTGCATTCCTATCTGACCATGAATGGGGGTGCATAATTATCTGACCCTGATTGAGGTATTTACCGATCTCACCCTGAATGGGATATAATCTATCTGAGCCTGAAAGGGGTATGTACCTATCTGACCCTAAATGGAACTGCATACCTGTCTGACACTGAATGAGGTGCATAACTATCTGACCCTGAATGGGGAGGGGGTGTGCATACCTATCTGACCCTGACTGGGGGTGCATACCTGTCTGACCCTGAATGGGGGTGTATAAACACTAAATGGTGGTACATACAGAAGAGAAAGATAAATAAGTGCCTCAGCTGGGACTTGAACCCAGGCAGACAAGAATACCATTCCAGTTGCGTTACCAGCTGCGCCACCAAGGCAGCTGTAAACTGGGCCATCTCAGAGTACATTATTCTTTCTCCAATGCACAACATGGTGCTGCACAGATAATAACATTTTCAATCACAAGAGTGCATTGTGCACATTTATGGAACACATACAAACATGAGAAAAAGAAATAAGTGCCTCAGCTTGGACTTGAATGCAGGTCACCTGGAATACTGTTCCGGTTGCGCTACCAGCTCCAGTTGCCTTGGTAGTGCAACCAAAATGGTATTCTGGGCTGCCTGGGTTCAAGTTTCAGCTGAGGCACTTATTTCTTAATTCCGAGGGTCTTACACAAACTCCATACAGAAGGAGCCCAGATTATCCTCATTGCTCCATTCTGGCCCAGGCAAGTTTGATTCTCTTCTGCAACAGTTTTCAGAGAAGCCTCCGCTTCCTCTTCCTCTGTCACAGCACTTGCTGACCCAGGATCAGGGAACCCTTGTTCATCCAAGTCTCAAATCCCTTCAGTTGCATGCATGGCTCCTGCAGACATAGCTCAAGCCCGGTTTGGGGTTTTTCCACTCATCGCAGAACTTTTGGTGGAGGCCAGGAAGCCTTCCACTAGGTCCTCCTATGCCATGAAGTGGAAACATCTTTTGATTTTGGCCTCTTCAAAGGACTTCGAGCCTTTCTCTTGCCCTGTCGAGAGAGTCCTGGACTACATGCATCATCTCTTTGACTTGGTCTCAGCCATTCCTCTTTGGAGCTCCACATGGCAGCTATCTCAGCCTACCATGTCCCTTTTGGAGACAGGACTTTTGCGCAATTGAAAGCCTCTAAGACTTTCTTTAGAGGGGTTCTCCATTTGAGACCCCCCCCCCCCTCCACATTCCTGCTGCTCCTTGGTAGCTGAACTTTGTTCTCGAGAAGCTTACTCTGCCTCCTTTTGAACCGGCAGCTTCAACATACTTGAAGTTCCTCTCTTGGAAGGCTTTCTTCCTAGTGGCCACTACTTCAGCTCGACGAATTTCCAAGCTTCAGGCCCTGATGTGCAAAATCCCTTACTTGATTTTCCACAAGGAATGTGTGACTCTGTGCACCAACCATAATTTCTCCCTAAGGTGGTTGCAGAATCTACACTGAATCAGTCCATTGAGCTACCTGCTTTCTTTACACAACACTCCAATCAAGGGGAGTACCTCTTGTATACTTCGGTTGTTCATAGAATACTGAGATACTACACCACTAGGACTAAAGATCTCAGGAAATCTGATCAGCTTTTTGCCTCTTTTGCTCACAAAAGAGAGGGCAATGCTGTTTCCAAGCAATGCCTATCCAAATGGTTGACTCATTTTATCACTTTCTGTTATGACAAGTACAACAAGACCCTGCCAGGTCAAGTCACAGGTCACTCCACCAGAGGAGTAGCTGCCTCTGTGGCTTAATTCAAGAATGTGTCAGCAGCAGACATCTATGTAGCCGCCACTTGGACTTCTGTCCATACCTTAATGAAACACTACAGTTTAGACATTGCCTCTCGCAGTAGAGCAGGCTTCGGGTTGGCTGTTCTGCAAGGTCTTCTTTCTTAAGACCATTACAGCCGGAGGTTCTATTGATTGGCTAGTTTTCCTCCTCCCGAGTGCTTTTCTTTGTTCCAGACTGCTTGGGATTCAGTCATATATGTTGTTACCTACTGCAAGAGCCCTCTCGAAGTAAGATAGTACAGTTACATAAGAACATTACAGTAAACAGTAGATCTTCGAGAGAGGCTCTTGCAGTAGGTAATGCCTTCCCGACCCTCATCCCCCTTAGCTTTTTCAGCTCCTTTTCCAGGAAGGGAAATGTCTGCTTCTACCTCGTCTTGCCTTTTTTGGCCTTTGGCGGGAAACAACTGGAAGGCGGGCGTGGGGGACTGCCCTTTTATAATGACGTTGCATGACGTCAGTCATCTGACGTGGGGGCGGTCCCCAGCCAGAGACTGCTAGCTAGAAATGTTTTTTGAGGGGTCCTGACACCTGTTGGGTCAGTCCTATATGTTATTACCTACTGCAAGAGCCTCTCTCGAAGATCTACTGTTACGGTAAGTTATTACGTAACTGTACTTTATTTAGTATGGACTAGTTTGATCGTACGTTTTATTCCTTCTCCTCCAATTTGGCCATGAGGGCATTTAATTGCGTCAGGCACCTGCTGGTCTACAAGAAATCCTTATTTGGCCAGCTAGAACTGGCCGTTCAGGCACTGCCAGGTTTGGATTCGAAGACCCTATTGGCAGATTCGATCTGTTGAGCTAAAGTGGCCTGCAAGCATTCACTGAGAGCCACCTACGATGCAGTAGACTCTTCTGCTAGAGGGGTGGCTACAGCCATCAGCCTACATCACTTGTTGTGGCTGTGGGTGTCAGGCTTGACACAAGACGTGCAGAGTGCTATCCAAGATGCCCCTTTCAGGGGATCTGTCCTCTCTGGTGGGGATGCTCAAGACATCATCACCACCCTTGAAGATAAAGGCACAACACTTGGGTCAGTACAGACGATGTACTGCCTGGAGTTTCTGCAAAAGCCATTTCGGCGCCAAGCAGCAGCCAAAGCAGCTGCAGCAGATGGCCTGACATCAGAATAAACATAGGGTGCCATCGGCCTCAGCCGCCCCCCAGGCCAAGTCCCAGAGAGCTTCAGGTGGAGCTGTCCCCAACCCCCCTCCCTCACATGACTTGCCATTTGCCCCCTATCCCCAAAGCCCAGCAGGGGAGCAGGTGGGCGGAAGGTTTGCTTGTCACCTGCAAGGGTAGTGAGTGGTGACAACCGACTCGTGGTTCCTTCAACTCATCGAGCATGGCCACACCCTGGAATTTCTCTTAAAACCTCAAGACAGGCCTCCGATTCAGTCTCATTACCCAAAGGCACACATTCTCCCTCTCGGAGAGGAAATTCAGGCTCTATTACAGAAAAGAGCAATAGAACCTGTTCCTTCGCACCAGATGGGAAAGGGATAGTCTAATCCCAGTAATGCTCAGGCATTCATAACTTTCTGCAGTAAGCCTTCTAGGTAGGACTGCCCAAAGAGAATACAACACATGCAAATGATGGAATTCTTTGCATGCGAGAACTTTTCAAATGCTGCCTCTACAATGCAATGCAATGCACTGGCTGTGGAGCAGCAGTCTTCCGAGAGACATTCTGGAGACTGTGTTGCTGCCCTATTTGCAGGCACCTCTCTGTTCTGAGGGAGGAGATTGTTCGTCTCCACGCTGACCTGGCAAGGATTCGGGAAACCTGCTCCCCCACCCAGGGACCATCCAGGCCACCGCCACTACCTCAGAGGTTGCCAAGAAAGAGACGTGGTTGGACCATGGTGGGCTCAGGGAGGATGAGGGTGGTGGAACAGAGGCGCATCCCTCCAGTTGTGCCTCTCCACAATTCATTTGCCACTCTGGCGAAGCATAGTTCCTCTATGGAGGCACCTGCAGTGGAGACCAAGGAGGATGCTGGGAGCCTCCACAATGGAGACCCACAGGAGGGTGACCCAGGACCCGACAGAAGAAGAAAACAACTTCTAGTGGGGGACTCGATTTTTAGGGGGGTAGAACTGGTGGAGGGAGGGGAAAGGGAGGTAAGGTGTCTGCCCAGCACCAAGGCTTGGAGGGACAGGAAACAAATCCTCAGGATCGTGGGAGCAGCAGCAACAGGGAGGGAGCTGGATGTCATTATCCACCTAGGGACAAATGACCTGGCTGAGAATGGGATCAGAGCAGTGCAACAGGAGTTTGTGGAGTTGGGGAGGGGCCTTAGACAAGTAGCACACACGGTAACTTTCTCGGAAATGCTATTTGTCTATGGCATGGATGAGGCTAGGGTACTCCGCACCATGGGATTTAATAACTGGTTGAAAAGCTGATGCAGAGCTCAGGGATTTGGCTTCATTGGGGACTGGGGCTCCACCTGGAGGGATGCAGGCCTATACAGGTGCGATGGTCTGCATCTATCCTGGAGGGGAACCAGGATCCTAGGTGATAGGTTTAAATGCATCAATGGCAAGCATTTAAACTAGCCAAGGGAGGGAGGCACTGAAGAGAAGAAGGGAAATCCTAGCCCCCCCCCAAAAAAATCAGGGTAATTAGTGAGGTAAACACCATGATAGAGCAGTCGATAGGGAGAAGGGCAGGGGTAAATGGAGAAAAAGGCAGTAGGGACAGGGATGGGGCAAAAAGAAATAAAGCCATAAGGAAATGTAGGGTGATGAGTACCAATGCCCATAGTCTAGGTAAAAAGCTCCCTGAAATGGTGGCCTTGATGGAAGAGGGATGCCTGGATATTGTGGCAGTCATAGAAACATGGTACACAGAGAACCATGACTGGGATGTCAGCATACCAGGGTACACAATTTACAGGAGGGACAGGGAGGGAAGAAGAGGAGGAGGTGTAGCTCTCTATGTAAGGGAAGGGATCAAAGCAACAGAAGTAAAGGGTAAACAGGGAGGGGAGGAGGCACTGTGGGTCACCCTGGAGACTGGAAATGGCTCCACAATCCGCACAGGGGTTGTATACAGACCCCCGTCTCGGGGAGGAAATGGACAAGAAAATTATAGAAGGCATTCTTGGGATGGCAGAGAAAGGGGAGATATTGCTGATGGGGGACCTGAATATGCCAGATGTTAACAGGAGCATGTTTGCTGCAGCCACATCCAAGAGCAGGGCCATTCTCGATGCCCTACAGGAGGCATACCTCAGATAGCTAGTTTTGGAACCTACTCAGGAGAGAGCAATCTTAGACCAAGTACTCTCAAATGGGAACGGACAGAGGATCTCTGATCTTGAAGTGTGTAGCCATCTGGGAATAAGCGACCACCAGTGTGGTTCATCATAAACTTGGCTGTAGAGTCAAGCCACACAAAAGTGAAGGTACTGGACTTCAGGAGGGCTGATTTTGTCAAAATGGGAGAGTGCCTCAGAAAAACACTAGCAAACAGGCAAGAAGGTGGGGTGGAGCAACAATGGGGAAACATCAAAACCGCCATCACAAAGGCAACAAGCCTTTGTGTGAAGCAAATAAATCAAAACGAAAGAAAAAAACACTATGGTTCTCAAAAGAAGTGGCGGGGAAGGTTAGGGAGATAAAGACAGCATTCTGGAAGTATAGGGAAACACAGAAGGAGCAGGACAGAGAACTGTACCAGTTAAAACAGAAGGAAGCGGGTAGGGCAGCCAGAATAGCAAAGGCCCAAACTGAGGAAAAGATAGCTAGCTCGGTCAAGAAGGGGGATGAAATATTTTATAGGTACATTAGGGAGCAAAGAAAGACTAAGCCAGGAATACTGATGCTGAACAAAGAGGAAAGTGGTTGGGCAGAGAGTGACGGTGAAAAAGCAGGGATACTGAACAAATACTTCTGCTCAGTATTCACAATGGAAAAGCAGGGGGAAATACCTAATCCAGTCAATAGAAGCACTCTGGATAGGGGGGTTGATGTTAGTCCTTTCACAGAAGAAAGGGTTCTGAAAGAACTCTTAAAACTGAAGGTGGATAAAGCAATGGGGCCTGATGGGCTTCACCCCAGAATTCTAAAAGGACTAAGGGAAGAACTAGTAACACCACTGACTACCCTTTTTAATAAATCTTGGGAGGATGGTGTGGTACCTGAGGACTGGAGAAGGGCAGATGTGATTCCCCTCCACAAAAGTTGGAGCAAGACAGAGGCAGGAAACTACAGACCTGTCAGTTTGACCTCAGTGGTAGGGAAAATGATGGAATCACTTCTGAAGGAAAGAACTGTTGAGTACCTAAAGGCCAGTGGGGCACAGGACCCAAGACAGCATCGATTCACAGCAGGAAGGTCATGTCAGACAGATCTAATTGATTTCTTTGACTAGGTGACCAAAGCAGTAGACCAGGGAGGGGCTGTGTACATGGCCTACCTAGACTTTAGCAAGGCATTTGACACAGTCCCACACAAAAGATTAATAAACAAATTAGCCAACCTGAGAGTGAGTCCCAGGGTGGTAGCCTGGGTAAAACACTGGTTGGACAACAGGACACAGCGGGTAATAGTAAATGGAGTCCACAGTGATGAAAGGAGGGTTACTAGTGGGTACCGCAGAGTTCAGTACTGGGGCCGGTCCTTTTTAATGTCTTTATAAGTGACATTGCAGAGGGTCTGGAAGGGAAAGTATGTCTCTTTGCAGATGACACAAAGAACTGCAACAGGGTTGATATGCAAGGTGGGGTGGAAAGGATGAAAAGGGACTTGGCAAGGTTGGAGGAATGGTCAAATGTATGGCAGCTTAGATTCAGTGCAAAGAAGTGCAAAGTAATGCACCTGGGAAACAAAAACCCTGGGAGAGTACACAGTGGGGGGTGAGATACTGACAACAACAAAAATGGAAAGGGTCCTGGCTGGGGGTAGTAATATCAGACGACCTAAAGGTGGGCCAGCAATGTAAGAAGGCAGTAAGGAGGGCTGGGGGATACTGGGATGCACAGGGAGAGGTCTCACTAGTAGAAAACAGGAAGTTGGCCCTCTGTACAGACAGTTGGTAAGACCACATCTGGAGTACTGAGTACAGTTCTGGAGACCCCATCTCCACAAAGACATAGACAGGGTGGAAAATGTTCAGAGGAGGGTAACTAAAATGGATGCAGGGTCTGCATCAGAAGACATATGAAGAAAGACTAAAAGAACTAAAGATGTATAGCCTCGAGGAAAGAAGGGAGAGGGGACATGATAGAAACTTTCAAATACCTCAAGGAATCAACAAAGTCCAAGAGGGTAGCATCTTTCAGAAAAAGAGACGTGCAAAAACAAGGGGGCACAGTTTGAAGATGGGGGGGACGGCTCATAGGTAATGTGAGGAAGAATTTCTTCACAGAGAGGGTTGTGGATACATGGAACAGCCTTCCTGAGAAGGTCGTAGAGTCAAAAACAGTGGGGGAATTCAAAAATGCATGGGACAGACATAAGGCAATTCTAGTGGGCGGTAGGAGGAAGTAGGCTGTTGGTTAACTAGGATCTGCAGCTTATCCGTTAGGGAAATGGGCAGACTAGGTGGGCCTTATCTGTCATCCAATTCTATGTAACTGCCAATGTTCTAAACCTCCTCAGATTTTCCTCTCCACCTGAAAAGTCTGGTCGCTCGGAGTACCATTCGTCTAACTTTCTCCTGTGTGAAGAAAATTTCAAATATCTTCATATAAGTATATTTTGTTTTCATTTGCTGCCTCTTACTAATTGTTTTTGGTACAAAAAATCTTAGTTTAAGCTTAAATTTAGTTGTTTCTCTGGTTTCTCTCAGTTCGGTATAACAGCGAGAACCGGCTTAGTTTTGTCACTAATCGGAGTTCTCTGATTAAAGAACTTCTTAGTTTTAAAGTTTAGTTTATTTAAATTGTTATTTTTGTAACCGATAATTTTCGTTGCCGAACCACTAACCTGGTTCTCTTTCATCTCCATCGGTTCGGTTCCATCGGTTCAGGAACCGATCGCAACCGCTTGTTTAAAAAAAAAAAAGCTTAGTTGTTTAGGGGTTGCAATCTTTCTGCTATTTTGGACATTATGTCGGAGAAACCCAAAAAGAAAACTGGTGAGCCCGGTTTTAAAAATTGTTTACAGTGTGGAGAAGTGTTTGCTAAAGCAGACAAGTACACCTTGTGTGTGGCCTGTCTGGGTTATGACCGTTTACAAGAGGAATGTGAAGTTTGCAAAACATTCCCAGAAAAGTCAATTGAAAAGCACCTTGAAACACTTAAAAAGGAACTTTCTAAGGATCCCTCTGGCTCTGACCAGCCGACACGCCATATTACTGTGACTGAACCCACAAATGCAGTTGCCTCTGCTCCTGAGACAAGTGAAAAGGGCACAAAAAGATCAATTGAACCAGCTGACTCCCCAATTCCTTCAAAGAAAACAAGGAAGTTAAAAAACACAGAACCCCCACCGTCTGAACCGGGGACTTCTGCGTCTGGTCTGTCTGTGCCTTTGGCTCAAGAAATTGCCCAGGCTTTTAAAATTATCCAGACCTTACAGCCATTATTCCTGCTCAGCAGCCTCCTGCCCTTCCCCTTGGTCCCCAGGCTGGCAGCAATATACAGTCCTCTTTCCCTGAGGAATAAGTTTATGATGATTTTGGTGAGGAGGAAGGGGAACCGATTAGAACCTGAGGTGTCCCCTGAACAGGACTTTGGTTCTCCCCCCCCAAGGGTGTCTGAGGATTACTCCTCTCATTTCACATTTATTCGTAAGATGGCTGATGCATTAGATATCTCCACTACTGAGCATATTGAAGATGAAGAGGAGGTAGAATACATGGAGATGATGGGGCTGACTCCCACAAAAACTCTCCTCCTCCCTGCAAACACTTTCTTCAAGAAGGATGCCTTGAAGTTCCTCCACACACCTAATTCCATTCCTCCCCTTGACAGGAGGATGGATGAAAAGTACCAGTTGGATAGGGAGGGAGGGAGCAGATTTCCACTCCCCCCGTCCTGACCACCAGGGGGTCGTGAAGCAAGCTGCTTGTGATAAGGCTAGGGTCCTTCTGTCCTCTCACCCTCCAGACAAGGGCTCTAGTAAAATCGACAGTATGGCCAAGAAAGGGTACTTGTCAGCCTCTCTAGCCATTCACCAAGCTAATTTTCAGGCCTATGCTGTCCAGTACCAAAAATCACTGTGGCAGTCAGTTTTGGCCATGTCCCAGAAAACCCCCTCGCCCTTGTCGGGTGGCCTGGCTGAAACTGCCAGGTTTGGGTTAGAGGCGGCTAAGTATCAGTTTTAGATGGCCGCTGACACAAATGGCACTGTAGCCAGATGGATGGCCAATATGGTGGCACAGAGGAGATTTGCTTGACTCAGGGCCACAAATCTTACTCAGGATACCCAGTCTAAGGCACTGGATTTTCCCTAGAGGGTATCTCCCTCTTTGGGGAATCCACGGTCGCCTACTTGAAGAAGGTGGATGAGTATAAGGCCACTTATAGAAGCAACTCTGCTAAAGAGAGAACTTCTTCATCCACCAAGCCTTATGGAAGGGGAGGCCAGGGCAGGTCTTTTAATACCAGGCCCTTTTTCCAGCCAGTGGCCTTAGCCCAGTACCAGCAGTATCCACAGCAGGGATACTTCAGGGGCAGGGGCAGAAGGGGCTTCAGGCGAGGGTCCCAGACTCCGCCTCAGCCCCAAACTAAGCAGATCCCCTGAGGCACAGGCCGCCTCCTCCCTCCCTGTCGGAGGCAGATTGTTCCACTTCCTCCAGGTTTGGTTGAACATCACCACAGACAAGTGGGTCCTGGAGGTGGTGGGTCAGGGTCTGTCTCTGGATTTCAAATCCCTTCCTCCCCAAAAGATAAGGGTTTTCAGCTCACCCTCTCTAGCAGAAAAGACACTGCTACAGTCAGAGGTTCAAAACCTGCTACTGATAAAGCAGTAGAACCTGTTCCAACCCCTCTGAGAGGAAAGGGTTTCTATTCCAGATACTTCTTAACCACAAAGAAAAATGGGGAGTGGCGGCCTATATTGGATCTTAGAGCTTTAAACAAGCATCTGAAAAAAAGTTAAAAATGGTAACATCCGGGGGATGCTACAAGTCTCGATGACTGAGAGGGACCTGGGGGTGGTGGTGGATGTCAAGATGAACAACTCGGAGACTTGTAGGAGGGCAGCAGCCAAGGCCAACAGGATGCTGGGATGCATCGCTAGGGGGATCACCTCCAGAAGGAGGGAAGTGATACTCCCTCTGTATAACTGCTCGGTGAGGCCGCACCTCGAGTATTGCGTGCAGTTTTGGAGGCCACACTTAAAGAGGGACATTAAACTCCTGGAGAGGATCCAGAGGAGGGCAACCAAAATGATTTGGGGCCTGGGGACGGGACCTATGGGGAGAGGCTTGAAAAGCTAAATATGTACACATTGGAAGAGAGAAGGGACCAGGGGGACATGATAGAGGTCTTCAGGTACATGAAGGGGTAAATAGGGGAGGAGCAGTCAGGGTGCTTCGAAGGAAGGAGGAGGGGGCAACTAGAGGGCATGGGTGAAAGCTGGAGGGGGGAAGATTCAGGGGAGAAAGGAGGAGGTGCTACTTCACTGAGAGGGTGGTGGAGCCATGGAATGCACTGCCCAGGGGGCTGGTGGAGGCAGAGACAGTGGAGGGGTTCAAAAGGGGTGGGACAGGTACAGGGGAAGGGTTCTGGAAGCAAAATCCAATGCAGCGAGAATATCAGAACTGGGAAGGGAGAAGCCAGAGAAGGTGAGGGGGGCAGCAAGGTCAGCTCCCGGGGTGGGGGCTGACCAAACGAGCCGAAGCGAAGGACCGTTAGGCCTATTCTGCTGGCATTTTAGTATGTTAGTAACCTTGACTTTGATTCTGCCAACACTCCAATAAGGAGATTGGTTGGCATCACTGGACTTGAAAGACACATATTTCCACATCCCCATAAGGGAATCTTACAGAAAATATCTCAGGTTCAGACTCCCTTCAGGCTATTACCAGTTTTCAACCCTGCTTTTAGGCCTTTCTTCGGCCCCAAGGGTGTTCACAAAGTGCTTAGCAGCAGTAGTGGCACACCTTTGAAAGCAAGGAGTTACAGTCTTTCCATACGTGGATGACTGGCTGGTGGTAGGGAAATCACCAGACCAGGTCAGATAGTACCTACAGATCACCCAAGACCTCTTAGAGTCTCTGGGTTTCCTAAACAATCACAAGAAGTCAGTCCTTATTCCTGCACAAATCCTGCAGTTCATAGGGACAGAGATCAATATCATTCAGGACAGGACTTTTCTGCCTCAGGAGAGGGTTAAAACTCTTCGGCTGATTGCAAATTCATTCAGCTTGCACAAACCAAAAACTGCAAGACAGTTTCTGCAGCTACTGGGCCATATGGCTGCTTCCACAGGCACAGTTCTTGGTTCCAGGTTCCAAATGAGAGACATCCAGTTCCACCTCAGGGACCATTGGAACCAAATAAAAGATTCCTTTTCAAAGCCCATTCCAGTAACAAGGACTTTGTTACAGGCCCTACAGTGGTGGAAAGAGGAGTCCAATCTAAGACAAGGGATTCCTTTTCAGAAAGAGTCTCCTTCAGTGGTTCTTACAACAGATGCATCCCTCCTGGCTGAGGCTGCCCATCTTGGGGATCACACAATCCAGGGCACCTGGTCAGTTGCAGAGTCTCTTCAGCACATACATTTGCTGGAACTCAGAGCTGTGTTGTTGGCTCTACAAGCTTTCTCTTCACTAATAAAAGGGAAGGTGGTACAGGTCAGAATAAACAACACCACCACAATGTACCACAAAAACAAGCAGGGAGGCACCAAGTCAGGCCTCCTCTGCACAAGAGCCATGAAAATCTAGACTCTGGCTTACTTCTTGGGAGTATCCCTGCAGGCAATTCATAGACGCTTTGAGTCAAATCAGTCAGACCCATCATAAATTGACCCTAAGCAGCAGGTGGTATAAGTGATTTTCCGAAGATGGGGCACTCCGGAGATAGACTTGTTCGAATCCCTCCAGAACCACCATCTACCACAGTACTGTTGCAGACCACCAGATCAGGGCACACTTCCTTGGGATGCTCTGGCTCTAGATTGGTCAGGAAGGTACCCGTATGCCTTTCCTCTGGTATTCAGGGTATTACTCAAGCTCAGATCCTACTCAGCATCTCTGATCTTGATAGCTCCAGATTGGCCCAAGCAGCCATGGTACTCTCTGCTGCTCTCCACGTCTGTGGCCAAACCAATACACCTCCCTCAGAGGCACAATCTGCTGACCTCCAGTCAGGGAACCCTGTTGTAGCCGAGCCTCAAGTCCCTCAATCTCAAAGCCTGGCTCTTGAGGAGTTAGAATATGCTGATTTAAATCTCTATGAAGCTGTGTTAAACATATTGAGAGGTTATAGGAAACCTTCCACTAAGAAAACCTATTCTTCTAAACGGAAAAGCAATTCTTTAAAGGTCCACCTTGCAGCAGTGTCTGCTTACCTTTCTGCTGGAGCAAAGGTAACAGTAGCCTAAGAACCTATTTTCAGAAGGTTCTTTAAGGGATTCCACTATTTGCATCCCCCCTCACAGGGCACCAGTGCCAGCATGGGATCTTAATGTGTGTATAGCTAAGCTCAGGTCCTCCCTTTGAACCCATGGCTATAGCCTATTTGAAATATGTCACATGGAAAACAGTTTTCCTAGTGGCAATGACTTCTGCAAGAAGAATCAGTGAGCTTCAGGCTCTCTGTATAGACCAGGACTATATCTCATTTCATAGAGACAAGGTAGTCCTCAGAACAAACAGAAATTTCTCCCCAAGGTGGTTTCAGATTTTCATCTGAACCAATCCATTACTTTTCCTGTCTTCTTTACCGACCATTCCAGTTCTGGTGAAAGAAGGCTTCACAGCCTGGATGTAAAAAGGGCTCTCAGCTATTACATGACAGCCACTAAGGACCATGGGCAGGAGAGAAAGCAGCTGTTCCTGACTTATGGGGATGTAGGAAAAGGTAATCCAGCGTCAAAGAGGTAAATTTCGCCAGCCCGCCGGCATAGCAGCTGGATTTCCATCTGCGACGCCAGCGACCCGGGTTCTGGAATGGACTATGGTCGCTGGAGGGCCGGCCAGGGGGAGAAGGCAGGCGTCCAGTGATGGCTCACCTTCTCCGGGGAGGGTTACGACCGGCATTTGCTGGTTCCCTGGAGGCTGGGGCATAGCACCATGTCAGGCCTTAGATGTCTAGGGGAGTGGCGGATGTCGCAAAAGCTGCTGACATCTGTGGCACGCCACTTCTCGGGAGAAAATCGAAAATGGCGCCTTGGTAGAGGTCCGGATGGACGGCCTCCCGGACCCTCGCTATGGAGCTCCCGGACCCCTATTGCCATCTCAGCAGCACCCAGGAGCGTTGAGTATAGCCGTACAGGCTCTTTCTACAAAGGTAAGGGACCCTCCCGATGCAGGGATACATCGGGGTTGCCTGGGCTGGCTTCGATGTGGGGGTGGTGGGGTCAGGGGTTGCCGAGTGAGCAAGGTCCATGTGGGGCCCGAAGGAGAGACCGGGCTAAGGTGCAGGTGGGAGTATAAAGAAATAATGCAAAAAAACAAACAAAACAAAGTTCCATTTCTCGATGGATAGTCCAGTGTATCCAATTCTGTTACACTAAAGCTGGTAGGGAGCCCCCAACAGGGTTGAGGGCCCACTGTACGAGAGGGACAGCTGCTACCTTAGCAGCTACCAGAGATGTTCCACTAGTGGGCATCTGTAAAGCAGCTACCTGGAAAACAGTACGCACCTTTACAAAGCACTACAACCTGGGTAATCTGTCCAGGAACGGTGTTAGGTTTGGCACAGCAGTCCTGCAAAGTCTTTTTCCAAAGTAAGTTCTGTGCCCACCTCCAGTGGTACTGCTTTGTAGTCTGTAGAAAGTTATGAATACCTGAGCATTACTGGGGTTAGAAGAAAAATGTACTTACCATAGTAATCTTGTTTCTTCCCAGTGATGCTCAGGTACTCATAACTTCCCACCCTACCTCCCCTTCCAGAACTTTTTATTTATTTTATTTATTGTTATCGGAATTGCAACCCTTTGAGTCAGCAGACTCATTTACAAAGGCTCCTCATCAAGGTACAGAGACATGTACAGCAAACAATCAATATATCTATCTTATATAACACACGTACATAGTGGTTTCAGAGAGAACCGACTCGGAGGGTATAACGTTCAATACAATATATACATAAATAAGCAAGTGGTCAGTTCCTATACAAGTTGGTAGCTAAACACAAATTCATGGAACATTATCTATCCTGAGACTAGTTCACATAGGAGTGTGAGGTGGAGGTGGGAGGGCTGCGAGCGGCTGGAGTCTTGGGGTAAACTTATATACAGTTACAGGAGCGTGTGGCAAACTTCAGCCTCTGCACTCCTCATGCTTGTGCCACCAAAACAGTATACCATTGAAATGCATATTCTCTGCATTTATTTATGGTTTTAGTAAATGGTTCATTTGTACCCTTTAGGGTGTTTCTGGCATTTGTTCCTGGGATTTAATTCTATTGTTCCGATCAGTTGGAGGTTTGTAGTGTTTCTAATTTGTTGGATTTTTGAAAATCCTAATTTTATTAATCATTAAAATTATAGTGTTATAATCCTTTGGGCCTGCCTTTCCAGGCTCCTACAAAATCTGAGGAGGTTTAGAACCCTGGCAGTTAGTAGAGGCAGCATTTGAAAAGTTCGCACATGCAAAGAATTCCATCATTTGCATGTGTTCTAGTCTCTCCGGGCAGTCCTACCTAGAAGGCTTACTGCAGAAAGTTATGAATACCTGAGCATAACTGGGAAGAAACAAGATTACTATGGTAAGTAATTTTTTTCTTGCTCCCACTTCTTTCTGGTCCCCAAACGACAGGAGATCTGCGCCCCATTTTGGATCTCGGCAGCCTGAACCTACACACAGAGTACAAATGGTTCAGGATGCTGACCCTCCTTGGTCTGCTGCCCCTTCAGTACAAGGGTCAGTGGCTCTGTACTCTGGATATGCAGGATTCCTACCTGCACATCCCCATCTTCAGGGACCATCGTCGCTACCTCTGGTTCTCCTTCCTGGGGGAACATTACCAGTTCAGGGCTCTGGCCTTTGGCCTTTCCTCGGCTCTTCAAGTTTTCATGAAGTGCCTGGTGGTAGTAGCAGTGGTTTTGAGGTGCCAGGCTCACTGCGTGTTCCCTTACCTTGACGACTGGCTTCTGTCAGCCCCGTTAAAAGAGCAACTGGAACTCTCCCTTTCTGCAACCTTGGATCTATTTCAACAGGTTGGGATTACTGTCAGTTTTCCCAAGTCTCAGCTTGTTCCTTCCCAACACCTGCAATTTATTGGGGAGGTGTTGGACACGGTCCAGGATATGACTTTCCTCCCTCAGGACAGGGCGGAAACCCTGCAGAGGCAGGCTTTTTTAGTGGCCTGTAGCCAGAAGGTCTCGGCCAAGGCGATTCTTCGACTGTTGGGCTTGATGGTAGCAGCTACCCCCACAGTTTCTTTAGCCAAGCTTCACATGCGTATCTTGCAGTGGACACTCGGGGCACAGTGGGATCAGAGGTTGGACGACCTGGACCAGATGGCCACAGCCTCCAATTCCGTGCAGAAAGATCTCTCGTGGTGGCAGGATCTTTCCAGTCTCAACACGGGGGTCCTTTTTCAGTCTCCTCCCTCCTCTCAGACCCTGACAATAGATGCGTCAGGGACGGAATGGGGCGCTCATTTGGGAGGCCTCAGGACTCGAGGCACGTGGTCTCTAGTGTAGTCTTCTCTATACACCATTGTGTTGGAAATGAGAGCAGTGTTGTATGTACTTTAGACCTTTCAACACCGGCTTATCTAGGGTGCTCTTCTTGTCCAGTCGGACAACATATGCATAGTCTGGTATCTCAACAAGCAAGGAGGCACCCACTCGTACCCCCTATGCAGGGAGGCGATGCGAGTGTGGAATTGGGCTGTTCTGCATCAGATCCACCTCACAACCGTTCACGTTCCGGGCATGCAAAACATCCTAGCAGACAGTCTCAGCCCCACCTTAGTTGAGCCCATGAGTGGGAGCTAAAACAAGAGGTGGTTGACTCCATTTTCGACCTGTGGGGAAGTCTGGAACTGGATCTGTTCGTCTCCCCATACAACGAAAAACTTCCCAAGTTTTGCTCGCTCGCTCCAAGTCATGGTGTTTTCTGGTGAGAAGCGGTATATCTTTGCTGGACAGGGAGGTTTTTGTACACCTTCCCTCCCTTTCCAGTTCTGCAGCAGGTGCTGCTCAAACTACGAGCGGAAGGGGCCCACATGATTCTCATTGCCCCCTTTTGGCCCCATCAGGTTTGGTTTCCACTGCTTCAGCAGCTTGCGGTGGAACCTCAGGTTCCCCTGCCTCTCTGCAATGACCTCCTGACCCAGGAGGCGGGCATGCTTTTCCATCCAGGTCTAAAGTCCCTTCACCTTCATGCACGGCACCTCAGGACATAGCTGCTTTACGCTTTGGGGTATCTTCCAAGGTGTATCAGGTACTCGTGGAGGCCAGAAAGCTATCCACAAGGACCATGTATGCCATGAAGTGGAAATGCTTTTCTATTTGGGCCACTGCTAAGGGCTGGGATCCTTTCTCATGTCCATCTCTGTCAGTCATGGAATATCTTCTGCATCTCTATGTGTCAGGCCTCAGCTATTCACCGCTGAAGGTCCGTTTCAAACAACATGAAGTCTTGCTGTATTCCGATTATATGCAGTTAGCCCCTCCAGTTGAACTGCCCCAGAGATGAAAGAGTTAACGCTATGCACATGCACAGAATGTTGAGCTCAAGCTCAGTTTTCAAACCCTTGTCCCTGGTTCATTCTATGCAACCGCCAGATTCTTTACTCTGCCTGCCTGTGAAGTCGCTCCGGAGATTTCTCCTCGCTCACTTTGGTTAACGTGTTGTTTTTTTGATGGTTTCTTACCGGGTTTTATGTTTCAGTTCTTCTAATCTCTGTCCCTCGGTACAGATTAGACTAGACTAGGTTTACTTCAATTTCCGTAAGTTTTAGGTTTTCCTTTTGATTCGCATAACTTAGAGGGAACCAAGGAAAGTTTGTTTCTTTTGAGGTAAAGTCTTTCAAGTTGTTGTAGATTTTAGTTTTGGATTCAGGTTTTTTTTTGTTTGTTTTTTTTTCAGTTAAAAAAAAAACAAGACTTTCTCTCTTTTTTTTCAGTCGACCACTGAAACAGTCGTTAACAGAAAACAAATTTTAGTTACTGTGGCCTGACCGCCACCAAAGGGTCACTTGGCTTATCAGTGCTCATTATGTCAGGGAAGCCTAAGAAGAAAACCTGTCCCACGGAGTTTCAGCACTGCACAGAGTGTGGGGAAGCATTTGCCAAGGCTGACCCCCACCTCGTCTGTGTTCACTATCTGGGGTTTGACCACCTGAAAACAGACTACCAACTTTGTAAGAACTTTCCCAAAGCCATGCTGGATAAGCATTTGTTTAGACTTAGGGAAAGAATGGCTGAACAGTCCGCTTATCCGGATGACCAGACTGGCTCCTGAGAGAGTCGGGGAACTGCAGGAGGTGCCTTCTGACCAGGGCGATACCTCCTGGACCAAAAGAAAGGCAGATACTGAGGAGTTGGTACCTGCGAAAAAGGAAAGAAAATCCGTTGGTTCAGAGCCAAAGGTTGCAGCTCCAACTGCCGTAGAGATTGCTAAAGCTATACGAATTGTACAGTCTTTACAAACCGGAACAGGTGAACCGAGATTGGATGAGAAATCGCATACTTCAGTCCAGCCGCCTGCTGGTTCGCTTCCCACCAGTTCATATGATCCAGATGCTTACTATGAGCTGGAGTGGGAGAGAAAAGAAGGAGGAGGAGGAGGAAGATAAATATTTGGGTGAACCCATCTAGCCTGATGTTTCCCCCGATAGACCAGTCTGTTTCACCTCCTAGACAGTCTGGGGAATCCTTCTCTTATTATATATTCTTTAGAAAGGTTGCTGATATTTTACAGTTGCCTACTCAGGAGGTAGCTGAGGAAGAGGAGGAGCCAGACTACGTCGAAATGTTGGATGTTCCTGGCACTAAGAGACTTTCAATACCTCTGCTCCAGTCTCTTAAGAAACAGACAAACAAAATTCTGCAGATGCCAACCTCTATTCCCCCTGTGGATAAAAGGATGGAAAAGAGGTATATGTTGTCTGGCAGTAGTACAGAGTTCTTGTATAATCACTGTAGTCATGTAGGTGTAGTTCAGGCTGCTGCCTAAGATAAAGCTGGCATTCCCCTGGCTTCTTACTCTCCTGAAAAGGACTCTCGAAAGATTGATGACATGGCCAAGAAGCAGTATTTGGCTGCTTCACTGGGTATTAGACAAGCTTCCTACATGGCATGTATCCAGATATCAGAAATCCAGGTGGGAGTCTGTTTTGGAGCTGACCAAGACTGCTCCACCTCAGTTAGCTAAGAATTTGGAACAAGAAGCTTCCAAAGTTCAGTTTAATTCTGCTGTAGATTCAAATGATGTATCCTCTAGGGTTATGGCTACTGCAGTCTCCCTAAGAAGATTTTCTTGGCTTAGGTGTACCAATCTTTCCCAGGATACCCAATCAAAAGCTATGGATTTCCCTGTTGTCCAGAATTCTCAGGGGAGCAGACAGAAGCATACATTAAGAAAATGGACAAGTACAGGGTGACTTTCAAGAGTGCAGCCGCTAAGGAAGAGGCTGCAGCTCCACAGAAGCAGCAGGCAAAGCTGGGCAGAGGCAGGCCTTATCGGAGGCCTTTCTACCAGGCCCAGGCTGTCCCTGCTTACCAGCAGCAAAGGGGGTATTTCAGGGGTAGAGGCAGGAGGGGTGTAAGCAGGGCTGCATCCGCCTCTCAGCCTAGGACTCCTGCCAGGCAGCCACCCTGATGTGTCAGTCAGGGCCACCTCCCCATTGCCAGTAGGGGGCAGGCTAGCTCACTACTTCCAGACCTGGCAAGACATTACCACAGGCAAGATCTTGGAAGTAGTGAACCAGGAACTTGCTCTAAGTTTCAAACAGTTTCCAGGATCAAGAGCAAGATCATTCAAACCTGTCAGCAGTTCAGAGACAACTCTTCTGGAAGCAGAAATTACCACACTTCTTGAACACAAAGCTGTGGAACCGGTTTCTTCTTTTCACAAGAGAAAAGGGTTGTACTCAAGATATTTCCTTAACCTAAAGAAAACTGGAGAGTGGCAGCTCTTTCTAGATCTGAGGTATCTCAGCAAGCATCTGACCAAACTCAAATTCAAGATGGAGACCCTAACCATGATCCTTCCTACCCTCAGGCAAGGAGATTGGTTGGCTTCCTTGGATTTCAAGGATGCTTATTTCCATATTTCAGACAGACATTGTCACAGAAAGTACCAAAGGTTCGAATTGCCCTCAGGCCACTATCAGTTCAGGGCAATGCCCTTTGGCCTTACCTCGGCCCCCAGAGCATTCACAAAATATCTGACAGTGGTTGTAGCTCACCTGAGAAGGCAAGGAGTGGCTGTGTTTCCCTACCTGGATGATTGGCTAGTTGTGGGACACTCCCCCCTTGGGTCTGGTGCAAGATACCCTCATATCCTTACGATTCCTGATAAACCTAAAGAAGTCAGTACTGGAACCTGTCCAGATCTTAGAATTCATATAAGCAGAGCTGGACAAAGTTCAGGCAAAGGCTCTACTGCCAGTTGGCAGGGTAGACAACCTCATTCAGTTGGCAAACTGTTTTCGCCTGCATGTATCTTGTCCAGCAGGATACTTTCTCCAGCTCCTGGGACACATGACAGCCTCCACAGCAGTGGTTCCAGGAGCCAGGTTTCAGGTGAGGGATATTCAGTTTCACATTTGGTCCCAGAGAAGGGATTCCCTGTCCAAGTTGATCCCAGTAACAGCCAACTTGATACAGGCATTACAGTGGTGGAAGGATAGGGACAACCTCAGGGAGGGTGTACCATTTCTCGAGTGGTTCTGACCACGGATGCTTCCCTCCTGGGGTGGGGAGCTCATTTAGAAGACCACACTGCTCATGGGAAATGGTCTCAACAGGAGTCTCTTCTCCACATCAACCTGTTGGAGCTCAGGGCAGTGTTCCTGGCACTTCGGTCATTTTTAAAAATGGTACAGGGGAAGGTGGTTCAAGTAAGGACAGATAATACTAGTAATAGTAATAGGACAGAGTGGCTCAGTAGGTAGCACACTTGCCTCTGAGGCCGGGAGATCAGAGAGCTGTGAGTTCAGTTTCCACATCTGGCACTTGGGTTAATATCCCAGTAATGACACTGTAGTGCAGCATGAGAGGGGTGCTGCACTTCTGAGGTGCCGTCTTTTGGATGAGATGTTAAACCGAGGTCCCATCTGCCTGGATTGGTGGTAGCTCAGCTGGATGTTAAAGATCCCATGGCACTTATCGAAAAGAGTAGGGGAATTTCCCCGGTGTCCTGGCCAAATTTCCCTTATTCACTATAAATACCACCAACAGCTTAATCTGGTTCAACGTCAGTTGGCATACATCTGTATCCCCCTTCCCCGGGTCATGCCTGAAAATAGGCAGGATTTGTCTAGTGCACTTACCCAGTCAACAAAAACTAACTAAACTAATACCACCAGCGCCACCTTGTACTACATCAGCAAGCAGGAAGGGACAAGGTCCTCTGCCTTGTGTATGGAAGCAATGAAGATCTGGAGTCTGGCTTATTCTCTCAAGACCTCCCTCTCAGCTGTGCACTTGCCAGGCAAGGACAATGTCCTGGCAGATGCCCTGAGTAGAATAAATCAGAGTCACCATGAGTGGGCTCTGAACAGGGAAATACTGCATGCAGTGTTCAGGAGATTGGGCACACCAGAGATGGATCTGTTTGCAGCCCCAGACAATTATCAGTTACCCCAGTTCTATTGCAGGCCTCCAGCTCTGGGTTCAGTGCCTCTGGATGCACTGATACTGGACTGGACAGGCACATTCCTGTATGCCTTTTCCTCCATTCCCTCTGATCTGCAGAGTACTGATCAAACTCAGGAGCCAGTCATCATCATTGATTCTGATTGGGCCAGACAGCCCTGGTATCCCATGCTGCTGTCTCTGTCAGTGACCAGTCTGATTTGCCTCCCCAGGAGGCACAATCTTCTGACCTCCTCTCAAGGGAGGATCCTATACCCCAACCTCAAGTCTCTCAGGCTCAAGGCCTGGCTCTTGAGGACCCAGAGTATGCAGGCTTGCATCTCTCTGAAGGGGTCTTGGATATTTTTAGGGTTTCCAAAAAACCTGCCACCAGAAAGACTTATACTTCCAAATGGAAGAGATTTACTATCAGGTGTACACAAAAGGAAATAGATCCGCAGGCAGCTGGATTGGCAGTCCTGTTGGACTAGTTAGCCCATCTTCATTGTTTAGGCCTTCAGCCTGCTACTTTGAAGGTGCATTTAGCTGCTGTTTCTGTCTGTCTCTCTACAGGGAAGGACCCTTCCCTGGCCTCTCATGCAATCTTCAAGAAGTTATTTAAGGGGTTGCTTTACCTACACCCCTCTCACAGGTAATCTACTCCTTCTTGGGATCTGAATATCTGCATAGCGCAGCTAATGCAGCCCCCATTTGAACCCATGTCTTCTGCTGAACTTAAGTATCTGACATAGAAAACTGTTTTTCTGGTGGCCATAACCTTTGCAAGGAGGATTAGTGAGCTACAGACCTTGTCAGTAGAGCCCAACTACATAGCACTCCATAGGGACAAGGTTGTCCTTAGAAAAAACAGGAAATTTCTTCCAAAGATGGTCTCTGATTTCCACCTGAATCAGTCCATGACATTACCTGTCTTCTTTACTGAACATTCTAGTTCAAGAGAATGCAGACTGCATAGCCTGGCTGTTAAGAGGGCTATTAGTTACTACCTGGATCAGACAAAGGCCCATAGGAATGAGTGTACTCAGTTGTTCCTCACCTGTGGAGAAGTGGGAAAGGGCAAGCCAGCCACCAAGAGGACCATTGCTCGGTGGATTGTGTCCTGCATTCCATTCTGCTATGGCAAACTGTGAAAAGAGCCACCAATGGGCCTTAGGGCTCACTCTACCAGGGGGACAGCTGCCTCTGTAGCAGCTGCCAGAGATATTCCTCTGCTCGAAATTTGCAAAGCAGCAACCTGGAAAACTGTTCACACATTCACTAAACATTACTGCCTGGACACCCAGGCCAGGAGTGATGCCAGGATTGGCACAGCAGTATTACAGAGCCTATTTCCTAAGTAGGTTCTGTGCCCACCTCCATGGGGCATTGCTTGGTAGTCTGCATATAGTCAGAATACAGCAAGATTTCATGTTGTTTGAAGAAAACATTACTTACCATAGTAATCTTGTTTCTTCTAATGGAGTCTTGCTGTATTCTGAGCTCCCTTCCTGCCTCCCCTACCAAAACCTTCGGGGGGAGGGCACTGCACTTCAGCTGTTCTTTTCTAAGTGCTTCACTACCGGGGTGGCATTTTCTTGGGCATATATGACTTGAATCTTCTTTATATGCCCTATTGTTGAGTTATTAATTATTTGACTATTATTTTTATTAATGTTCGAGGTTATTTAGTATAGTTTAGTAGCCACTATTTTAGTGCTCGTAAGAATCTGGCAGATCTTACTTCGAGACACAGCTCTTGCAGCAGGTTACACCATTAGGACTGAAGCCGGCAGGCATCAGGACCCCACAAAAAAATTCTAGCTAGCTATCTTCAGCGGGGACCGCCCCCAACGTCGGTCCCGCCTCCGACGTCAGGCGTAGTACATAAGGGGGCGGTCCCGCCAGATTCCCCAGTTCTTTCCCACCGTCGACTTGCATGTCTCGACCCTTGGTTCAGTTTCTAGCATGCGGCGTAGTAAAGTGTTTTCCTACGGGAAATTGCCGTTCTTCAGCTCAGTTTTTCTCTGATGTCCTCTCTGACCTCCGGGTCACTCTCAGGTGCACCTGTGGGAAGCGAGATCCCATTCAAGGATCCGCGACTGCCGGTGTCCGGTGCCTAGGCTCCAGACCACGACACCCGTCCTGCACCTTTGCCAGGGTTTCAACAGCAGAACCCGGATCCGTCGCCAGAAGGCCCTACAGGCATTCCTGCTAGAGGAACAACTCAAGACCATGGCTTCCAAGGGGGATTCTTCGGAGAAGGCCCGCAAGCATGCTGAGAAGCATAGGGAGAAGGCCCCTTCCAGGTCCCCTTCTAGGGGGTCCGACTGCTCTCCTTCTCGGGCCAGCTCCCAGCCTCCCCTCGCTGCGGTGAGAAAGTCTTCAGGCTCCTCTTCTCAGGCCAAGACTCCCAGGCCTTCCTTATCCTCCAAGGCCCTGGCTAAGTCTGGGGATCGCCACCATCACCACAAGTCGGGTTCCCGCCATCCTGAACCCGACATCAGGTCTGCTTCCTTGCCACCTCCTCTCCACCAGAAAACCAAGGAGCTCACCTCACTTAAGAGGCCGCTGGACCCGACGCCGGTTCATCTGACGTCGGCCTCTCGCTACAGGTCCCCAGAGCCGTCGTCCATCAGAAGACCATCGTCGGCCAGGTCAACTCATCACCGGACGCCGGTAGGGGGACCGGCGCCCGCTTCAATTGAGAAGAGGACCCCGACGTCGGTCAGGAGACCATCACTGAGGAGGAGTTAACTCAGCCCGAAGACCAGACGGGCGACCCCGGTCCTGTTGAGACTCCCAGGGAACCCTCGCCACAACCCGAGCCCCCTGTGGAGCCGACGCCGGGACCTGACGACCGTCCACCGGCGCCCGGGCCGTCGTCGGGCCTTTCTTTTTCAGAGGTGAAGGAGCTTTTCACTTACTGGTGGGATACCATCAAAAAGGACATGGTCCCCACTCCACCCCCGCTTCCTCCTCCTCCTACACCGGTTGCTCCTCCGGTTCCTGCACCCCCTTCTCCGTTTGGGTCTGCAGGCTGGTTACCTCCTCCCCGGGAGCCCAGGATCCCTCCAAGGGGGAGACTAGATAAAAGGAGACCTCCGTCCAGATCCTCTCCTAGGTCACCCAGTCCCAAGAGACCCAGAAGACGCCGCCGTTCGCCTTCGACGGAGGACACAGGATCAGAGTTTTCAACATCCAGATCCCCATCTCCCCTCTCCATCCCTTCTCCGGACCCACGTGAGCTGCCAAAGTCTCCTCCGGATGACCCTTCATTCTCGGATATTATGAGACACATCCAAGAGAACATGGGATGGGATGCGGAAGAGTTAGACCCCGAGAGGCTACGCCTTGCAGTATCTTCGGCAGAAGGACCCCAAGCCTGTGGTGGTGCCACCCTTGGTAGACACTTTCGTGGACGTCACCAAGGCAGCGTGGAAGCGTCCACATTCACTCCCGGCGATGCCGAAGAAAGCTGACCATTTGTACAAGGCTCCAAGAGAAGACCAGTACTTGACTCAGCATCCTCAGGCCAACTCTCTGGTCATAACAGCCTCTCATGACCGGTCCCAGAGACCGCAACATTTGAGCACCCTGCCACCGGACCCAGAGTCCAAGCAGCTGGACGCCATGGGTAGGCGCACGTATGCTTCCGCTACCTGCGCCATCAGATCCCTGAATTATTTGACCCACATGGTGCAGTTCCAAAATGCCCTGTGGGAGCAGGGTCTGGATGCGGCTGAGAAATTGCCGGAAGGTGAGCAGAAGGAGGAGATGTTGCAGCTCCTCCGTATGGGTTCGGACGTGGGAACCCAAGTGCTACGAGCGCGTTCGACTCCGCGGACTCCTCGGCCCGAGCAGCAGCTTCAGGCGTATGCCTCCGGAGGCACTCTTGGCTCCGTGTCTCAGTTTACCCGGATGTCCAGAAAAACATCATGGACGCCCTATCGAGGAGAGAGTTTTGTTTGGTAAACCCTCAGAGAAGATAATTACCAAATTCAAGAGGCTGGAGGCAGTGAGGTCGGTTCAGGCCATGTATCGACCCAAGCTTAGTTCCTTTTCAGAGAACCAAAGCAGATTTTCGGACGGACGCAGAGACAACAGTCCCGCCCCGTTCCACAACAGAGGGGCTCTGGTCTTCGCAGAGCCCAGGGAAACAACCCGCAGGTCGAAGCCAGCGCACTCCTAAGCCGGTCCAGCCAGCGGGACCCTCAGCCGCCACAGCCTGACTCCTTCCCGGCCCCCGCCCCTCAGGATCAACGGGACGTCATGGTCGGGGGTCGCATTGCGAATTTCCTGCCAGGATGGCAGACTATAACCACCGACAGGTGGGTTCTACAGTTGGTCGGAAGAGGCCACTTTATAGAATTCGCGGAAAAGCCACCCTCGAGGCCTCCTTTGCTCTCCCGGTACCCGGGTCAGCACAAGTCATTGATCAGACAAGAAGTACTCGCGCTCCTGCAAAAGGGAGCGATAGAGTACGTCCCAGAGAACCAGAGAGGACACGGATACTATTCCCACTTCTTCCTGGTTCCAAAGAAGACAGGGGACCTCCGTCCGATTCTGGACCTCAGCGACCTCAATTTGTCGGTCGCCTACAAAAGATTCCGCATGGTAACTCTTCCGGGTCTTATTCCCATGCTGAAGCAGGACGCCTTTTTAGCGTCTCTAGATTTGCAGGACGCTTACCTGCACATTCCTATAGCTCAAGCGCACAAGAGGTTCCTGCGCTTCGAGTTTCTCGGCCATCATCTTCAGTTCCGAGCCCTTCCATTCGGGCTGTCATCAGCACCCAGGGTCTTTGCCAAATGCATGGCAGTCATGGCAGCGTCTCTAAGGAGACAGGGCCATTATGTGTTCCCGTACCTGGACGATTGGCTTCTCATGGCCGCCTCCAGAGAGGCGTTGTTACGGGCGATTCAGAGCACCCAGGACCTGTTTCGATCTCTGGGTATCCTAACCAACCATGAGAAGTCTCTCCTGGTACCGTCGCAGAAGCTGCAGTTCATAGGCGCAGTACTGGACACCGTTCAGGGAAGAGCATTTCTTCCAGACGACAGAGCGGAGCGCATCAGATCCCTCATCAGGGAGCTTTCATCGAACAAGACCGTCCCAGCCAGGTCGGTCCTTCGCTTGCTCGGACACATGGCTGCAGCCATTCCTACTGTCCCTTTCGTAAGGCTCCACATGCGGGTAACTCAGTGGATGCTCAAGGTGCAATGGGACCAAAGGCAAGACCACATGCAGCATCCGGTCAGAATCACGAACACCGCGATTCAAGACTGGCAGTGGTGGATAGACCCAGGGACACTCTCTTTGGGCGTCCCATTTATAGCGCCGTCCCTGGAGGTAATCCTCACCACAGACGCCTCAGGTCTAGGGTGGGGAGCACACCTGGACGGGGTGAAGTCCCAGGGAACGTGGACCCCTCTGGAGGCCCACCTCCATATCAACGTCCTAGAGATGAGGACGGTCCTTTATGCCCTGCAGGCATTTCAGTCAGAGATCCCGCCGAGTACTCTCCTGCTTCAGACAGACAACGCAGCGGTGATGTATTACCTCAACAAACAAGGAGGCGCACACTCTTACCCCCTTTGCAGGGAGGCCATGAGGGTGTGGGATTGGGTAATCCGACACAGCGCGAACCTGATCACAGTACATGTTCCCGGGGTGGACAACACAATTGCAGATGGCCTGAGTCGCTCCCAGGCCAGAGTCCATGAGTGGGAACTTCTTCAGGAGGTAGCAGAGGATCTGTTTCTTCGATGGGGAACTCCAGAATTGGACTTGTTCACTTCCCATCCAACGCAAAACTGCCCAATTTTGCTCGCTAGATCCAGGGCCTGGTGTTTTCTGGCGAGATGCGTTGTCCTCTCTGGGCGTGACAGATTCCCCACGCTTTCCTCCCTTCCCTGTTGATCCAGAGAGTTCTTCTCAAACCGCGCAGGGAGCATGCAACAATGATCCTGGTGGCCCCTTTCTGGCCCAGACAGATCTGGTTCCCTTTGCTAATTCAGCTATCCCGGGAACCTCCGCTCCCGTTGCCATTCAGCTCCCATCTCTTGTCTCAGGAGAAGGGTTCACTGGTCCACCCGGACTTGCGCTCACTGAACCTGCATGCATGGCTCCTAGAGACATAGCCATCTTGCGTCATGGGG
Source organism: Neoceratodus forsteri (assembly GCA_016271365.2). Lineage (NCBI taxonomy): Eukaryota > Metazoa > Chordata > Ceratodontiformes > Ceratodontidae > Neoceratodus > Neoceratodus forsteri. The sequence continues at coordinate 85,446,416 of JADMNL010000033.1, forward strand.
TCTTGCAAGAGGTTGCGGAAGTTCTTTCTGCAGCCAGAAAGCCGGCAACGCGTACACGTCTGCTCATGAAATGGTGCTCGTTTTGTCGGTGGCCTAAGCACGGCCTTCCCCCTTTAGGTTGTCCGGTGAAAGCGGTGTTAGAGTACCTGCCTCCCTTTCCGGCTCGGGTCTCGCCTACCTCTATTAAAGTGCACCTCTGTGCCATTTCAGCTTATCATCTCCGGTGGGACAGCGCACAGTGGCACAATTAGATGCCTGTCGAGAATTCTTGAGAGGGTGTTGCATCTTAGCGCCATTAAGAACCCAGTGCCTCCATGGGACTTGCTCTTTGTCCTGAGCAACTCACGCCCCTTGAGCCTGCCGCGGATTGCGAGCTGCATTTTCTGTCGTGGAAAACGTTGTTTTTGGTTGCTGTTACGTCAGCGAGAAGAGTTTCTGAGCTTCAGGCTCTTATGTGCAAAGAGCCTTATTTAATTTTCCACCGGGACAGAGTTTCCCTGAGGATGAATCCTAAATTCTTGCCTAAGGTGGTTTCCACACTCACTCTCAATCAGGATATTGACCTGCCGGTCTACTTCCCTAATTATTCTAATAGAGGAGAGGCGCTGCTTCACACCCTGGATGTTCACCGCAGCTTAAGGTACTACCTGAGCAGAACTAAGCAGTTTCGTACTTCGGAGCAACTTTTCGTTTCCTTTACTGAAAGGATGATGGGCCAACCAGTATCCAAACAGTCCCTGTCTCGCTGGCTTGTCCAGTGCATCTCATACTGTTATGATATCAAACAAAGCCCTCCCAGGATCAGTCCGGGGCATTCCACTAGGGGTGTGGCACTCCTTTGCAGCACTTCTAAACGCTCCACCTCTGCCATTTGTGCTGCAGCCACTTGGAGCTCTATTCATACCTTTATCAGGCATTATAGCCTGGACATCGCTCACGGCGAAGAGCAGGCTTCTGCCTGGCGGTGCTACAGGTCTCCTGTCCTAGATTCAGGACCTGAACGTTCTTTCTAATTTCCTCCTCCCAGAATGTTTGCAAGCACTACTGCTTGGGAATCAGTCCTAATGGTGTAACCTGCTGCAAGAGCTGTGTCTCGAAGTAAGATAGTACAGTTACGTAAGAACTTACCATAACAGTAGATCTTCGAGAACAGCTCTTGCAGCAGGTACCTTCCGCCCACCTTCCCCTTGGAGGAAGCATGGCTTAAGCCTTGTTAACAGGAATTTTTCCTGCTTGTCTTCTGACGGTGGATCCTCGGTCTCCATTTCGATGTCAGCTCTGGCCGGAAGTCTCCGGCGGGAGAACTGGGGAATCTGGCGGGACCGCCCTTGGTGTACTACGCCTGACGTTGGAGGCGACCGACGTCAAGTGTCCCCATGAAGATAGCTAGCTAGAATTTTTCCGGGTCCTGATGCCTGCCGGCTTCAGTCCTAATGGTGTAACCTGCTGCAAGAGCTGTTCTCGAAGATCTACTGCTACGGTAACTTCTTACGTAACTGTACTTTACATAGAATGAATCAGGGGCAGGGGTTTGAAAACCGAGCTCCAGCTCAAAGTTGTATGCATGTGCATAGAGTTTAACTCTTTCATCTCCAGGGCAGTTCAGCTGAATATAATCAGAATATAGCAAGACTCCATTAAAAGAAACAAGATTACAGTGGTAAGTAATTTTTTCTTATCAGCCATTTCTCTCTGCCATACCTTGGTTGACGGCAGGACATTGGCCCAGTTGGAAGTCTCCAAGACTTTCCTTAAAGGGATTTTGCATTTGAAAACCCCAGTGCACAGCCCCTCACCACTTGGGACCTTCATTTTATTTTAGAAAAGTTGACCCTGCCTCCTTTTGAACCGGCTGGTTCTTGTGACATGCGCTACTTATCTTGGAAAGCGCTGTTCCTAGCGGCAGTCACTTCAACTCAAAGGATTTCAGAGCTTCAGGCCCTGATTTGTAAAGGAGCCTTATTTAAGTTTTCCCACAGAGACAGGGTGGATCTTCGTACCAACCCTAAGTTTTTACCCAAAGTATCTTCTGAGTTGACATTGAACCAGTCAGTTCAACTACCAGTGTATTTCCCCCAATATTCTAATCGGGGAGAAGCGCTTCTTCACACATAGATGTTCACAGAATCTTGTGCTAGTACACTAACAGGACAAAGTCTGTCCAAAAAATGGATCAGCTTTTTGTTTTTTTTTACACCCGAGAGAAGGTGCGGCAGTTATGTGTGGTTCACAGCTCAGTGCTTATGTAACATATAGTTGAATGATGAATATGGTTGTTGGATACAGAGGCCAGTATAGAGAGGACAATGTTTACCAGGTAATAGTATAGAATATATTGTGCTTAGGTACTTGAATGCTTGAAATTAGTCATTTGATAATATTTGATGGTTTTGGCCTTTCTCCGTATCCCACCTGTAGGAAGGAAGCTTGTTTAGAATTGGGAAAGCCTCCTGGTGGGATAAGAGTGCCGCAGAAGGAGGAGGTGTCGGGGAGGATGATGGGTGAATGCGATTCGCTCTAAGCAGAGCGGGAGACAGCTGCTTCATTTAAATAGGCTGTGGGGAAGGAGCTCTTCCCCCACATAATCCCGGGCTACTCCCTGCAGTTATGTGTGGTTCATAGCTCAGTGCTTATGTAACATATAGTTGAATGATGAATATGGTTGTTGGATACAGAGGCCAGTATAGAGAGGACAGTGTTTACTAAGTAATAGTATAGAATGTATTGTGCTTAGGTACTTGGATGCTTGAAATGAGTCGTTTGATAATATTTGATGGTTTTGGCCTTTCTCTGTATCCCACCTGTAGGAAGGAAGCTTGTTTAGAATTATGAAAGCCCCAACAATAATAAAATATTAATGATTATTCTGTAACTGAATGCTGAAGAAGTCGTGCATAACAACTTAATGATAAGAATAGACGATCAGCTCCTCCAACTCCGGAGAGTGTGACCAGTAGTACTCAGGAGAGGAAAAAACCCCTTGGGGGGAAGCCTCTGAGGACCCATGGCTACTGACCTGCCCGTCCTGGGCACACTAAAGGAGAGAGATCCTAATTAAACTAAATTAATCAGCTAAATCTGAATTCTAATTTGTAGAATTCAATCCAGATGAACGGAGCTTAAGAAAAACTGAATTGTAAATGTCCAGTGAAGTAATTTCCTTCTTAATAGAGTCCGAGAATCGTTGTATAATTCGGAGTGATGGAGAGTAGATATATTGAAGAACCATCTTCCGTACTTCATTTGATAGAGGGCATAATCCATGGAGTTGAATGATGGTGGAGATGAAGTTGATGACTGACGAACTTAATACAGGAGACCAGAAGATAGTTGCATCCAAGCTTGACGTCAACAAGGCAGGACAAATAGAAGTAGTACGACTTCCAGGTTTCTAATAATAGAGGGTTTGAATGGTACGAGGAATGAGAGAAGGCTTGAGGCCAGGCTATCGAGTGACGAATCCAGTTCTGATTAGAAAAGTATAGTCTTTAGGAATTTATATGAAAGCAACGGTTGTAGAGTTGAGCTGGAGTAATGGCAGGCTGGTAGGATAATCAGAGACACTGATGCAAGGTTATGAAGCATCCAAGTAGTAGAATATGGTGAGCCCAAAGGAAATAAGTCGGTTGGACTGTTGATCCAGAGCGAGAGAGGTAGTAGGAGCAGGATTGCACCAACATAGGTAAATGAGAAAGAACAGGACGTGGCAACCAGCCCCTGAGGAAGCGTAGCTGAACCGACAGCAGGTGAGATAGAGAGGCGTCTGATTCCAGTATGGGAAGCGCAGCTAGAACCAGGAATGTCTGCTGGCAGAAATCGATGTAGTCCCTCGATGATGCACAGGAATCCATCAGCTGGAGAGGTACGTAATCAGATGGAAGACTGAGGTTGAGATATGGCAACTGTATGGGAGGAATAACATTGAGAGCTGAAGGTATGCAAAGTTTGAGGCATGAAAGCAGACGAGACCCGAAAGTCCGAGATGGAGATAACTGAAGAAGCAGAATCCAATGAAGTAGCGGGGTCACAAGCCTGAATTCAGTAGAGCACAAGCATGATAATGAAAGTCTGCAGGATACGCCAGCCGAGTCCTGGAAAGGAAGCAGCAGAAATTCCACGGCTGAAGCAACAGGGCAAAACATCCAAGAGAGCAGCCCTGGAAGCTGCTGAATGAGCACTGAGGTAGTCTGATAACGTTTGAGTGTGAGGACCAGTCACTAGTCATATAATTAGGGGTTACCAGGCAGGAAGGGAGAGCAAGAGTTGAGACGCTAACTAAGTGTCCTGAAAAAGTGAAGCAGCAGTAATTCCATGGCTGAAGCAGCAGGAGCAGGTAGGCATAAAGTAGAATGGGAATCTCCAGGCCCCGAGCTGGGCGAGGCAGAAGTAGAACAGAACTATGTGAACCTCCCAGCCTGAAGGGCGTAGGCAGGCCATAGAAGCGGGTGAGTAGTAGGTAATCCTCGCAGCCCGAAGGGCGAAGGCAAGTCATAGAAGCAGATGATTACGAGGTAAATCTCCCAGCTCGAGGGGAGAAGGCAAGTTGTAGAAACAGGTGATTAGTAGGTAAACCTCCCAGCCCGATGGGTGAAGGCAGGTCGTAGAAGCAGGCAAGTATGGTGTAGCTGTATATAGTAACGAAGGACCTCCGAGGCTCATAGGGCACAAGGCTGACAGAGGCAGGAAGCATCCTGAAACTGAAGTTAATTGATGAAGGAGATATCGTTCGTTCAGGGACAATAAGAAACTTTGGCAGGGAATACTGGCTGAAGTGCCACATACAAGAAATGAAATGGGAAGACATCCAGGAGTAGCAGAGGAGCAAGTACGCAAGAATAAATTCTATCGGTAGTCTGTTAGCTGCTGATTAGCCACATAATTCAACCTGAGTATCTGAGATTCAAGAACATGAGTGCTACAAGGAAACATGTCTTCGTGCTGGCATTCGGCTTCCAACATAGTGGGCGCTCAGTGATAGCCGTGACAGGAACTGACAAGTGTACACAACCCATCCTGATTAGTACCTGAATTAGCATCCCCCCCCAAACAAAGTCACAAGCCAGCACCTGAAGTGCAGCCAAACGTTGTAAGTCTGCAGGAAGTCAATTGGCAGTAAATGGGCTGAGAGAGAATGGAGAAGACCGGACTGCTGGACATGACAGGTAAAAATATGCAGCTGTAGTATGAGGCATAGTGTAACTAGTAAATGCAAGACTGATGTAAGCACTAGACCACACGAGGAAGGAACGTAGTAAATACCGAGAATGATGAAGTTTGTTGGCATGGCGCTAGCACTATCACACTGCCAAGTGAGACAGCAATCAGCAATTGTAGCATATAGAGGACTTCATAATCACGACACAGCTAGACATAGATGGAAGTATACAGAACCTGTATCCATGTGAAATGCACAACATAGCAGAAAGCATGTACTGGAGACTGCAGGAAAGGAAGGCATGAGAAGGTTTCCAAGTCGAAGTCTTGAAGGAAGCATGGACCGCAAAGTGCTGTGGAAGTAAGGTAGTCCTAGGGCGGTCGCGTGGTTGTGCCGCTGATAATCGGATCCCACAGCAGAGGTGAGGGCTGAGGAAGAAATGGTAGAAGGCGGTAGCAGCAGAACCCAACGGCAGAGGAAGCTCAGCGCTGTGGGCGGTGTAGAAAGGGATCCATGAGCTGAAGCACAGCAGACATGTATGTAGGAGCCCGTTTCAGTGCTAGCAGGAAATAGCGCTGGACGGCATGGCGGGCTAGGAGCAAACAACAGTGCAGACGTCCTCTTATACAAGCCCGGTAGATAAGTCACTGTCCATAGAGGCCACCGGACCAAGGCTCACCTCCGTAAATCCCATGATCAGCATGTGCCAATAACACAGGAGCAGAAACAGGTGTGCGGGTAGAGCATAGGCAACTGCACGAATGTGCGTAGAAAGGCACGGTATAGTCAAGGTAAATGACGAGCAGTTTGAGATCTAGGACTGGCAGGTAGCAGCGCAGGAACATACGCCCTTATTTGTAAACAGATGCAGAATAGAGCCCAGGCGTTGAAGCATGATGGCTGACGGGTAAGGATAGCTCGAGAAACATAATGAGGGTCAAACAGGATCGAAACCATACCTCACAGTATTTCTTCCCTCGTAATGCGTGACAGTTGAGAGGTATGAACAAAAGTATGCCTGCAATTTGTGCATTGGCAAAACGGAGCGAGTCCCAGCGTGGTAATAGGGCTAGCGTTGAAGGGAAAACAGAGCGAAAGTGCAAGCAGTGGTGGGTCGTTGAGGAGCAAGAGGTCCTGGAGCTGCAGAAACGATGGAGTCAGGTAAGCAATCCATGGCAAATACGAGCTGAAGTGCAGTTCGATGGCGGCATGCAGCCGCAGTAAAGGATGAACGGAGAAGCAGGAGTCGGAGTTCCAATCCCCATAGAGGGCGATGATGCCGGTAGGACGTGGTGGTAGCTAGGGGAACGGCTGCTCAAGGAAAGGGGCAGGGACAGAACAAGGTCGAGAAGCAGGGGAATAGCAGGAAATTAATGAAAGCGCAGGTAAGGAAGCCCCAAAAGAAAAGGGCCCCCCCAAATAAAATAAAGAAAACAGCATACAACGAAGGAGCAAGAGGACAAACAGATGAGCAAACACAGCACACAAGGAGTGGGGGGGGGGGGAGACAACATGAGAAAGGAAGGAGCAGCCAATTACCAGCAGCGCCATGAATGAATGCGACTTGCTCTAAGCAGAGCGGGAGACAGCTGCTTCATTTAAATAGGCTGTGGGGGAAGAGCTCTTCCCCCATATAATCCCGGGCTACTCCCTGCAATTACCAAACAGTGTTTATCCAAATGGTTGGCTAACTACATTACTTTTTTTTTTACCATAAGTATGGTAACCCCCCCCACCACCACCACCACCTCCCGCAAGGGAAGTCAAGGGGCATTCCACTAGGGGCATGGTTGCCTCAACTGCTTGTTTCAGGAATGTGTCTGCCGCTGACATCTGTGCTGTGGTTACTTGGCGTTCAGTCCATACTTTCACAAAGCATTACAGTCTGGACATTGCTTCTAGGCACAGGGCAGGTTTTGGCCTAGCTATATTTCAAGCCCTCCTGTCATAAATTTTTTCTGTGCCAGTAGCAGGTTTTCAGTTCCTGCCTTCCGTGTTTCAGTTCTATCTTCTGATTCACACTGCTTAGGACTTAGTCCTCAAGATGATTACCTACTGCAAGAGTCCTCTCGAAGTAAGATAGTACAGTCATGTAAGAACTTGCCGTAACAGTAGATCTACGAGAGAGGTTTTTGCAGTAGGTAACCTTTTTCCCTCCCTCCATTCCCCTTATCATTTCTGCTCTTTCTTTATGGGTTCATTCTGAGCTCTGGAAGCCTCTTATCCTTTCTCCTGTCACACCTCCTTGGAGGTCTCAGGCAGGAGAACTGGAAGGTGGCGTGGGAACCACCCACTATATAGGGTCACGCTGAAGTCAGTCACGTGACGTCAGGAGGGCAGTCCCCCATCAGATACTGCTGGCTAAAGTTTCCATGTGGTCCTAACGCCAGGGGGTGCAGTCCTCAAGGTGATTACCTACTGCAAGAGCCTATCTCAATGATCTACTGTTACGGTAAGTTCTTACGTAACTGCGCTTTCTTTTTTTTTTACATCATTTTTCCCGATTACTGGACTGCTCCTATGTGCTTTTTAGCTACCTTTCAGACCATCCTCCCCTTCTCCGCTACATGTCCATCCACCAGTCCCCACAGGTCTACTACCACAGGTCTGTCTAATGTTGGCAGAAGTGTTGGGTAGTTGGCTGAGTGGGGCTGGATAGTATCAGTGTCCTTCTGCTCACTCAGGGCTTATTTCACCGTAGTTTACTTCTGGTAATGCAATGAAGCTGGGGGGAGGAGTTTAAGAGGGATGTGAGGAAGTACTATTTCACTGGAAGAATTGTAGATGCCTGGAAAAGACTGCCAGTGGAAGTGATAGTACAATAGTAGGGGACTTCAAGTATGCGTTGGATAGACATAGAGGAATATTAGTAAATAGTCGGGGAGGAAGGAAGGTTACCAGAGACCAGTTAGGGTCTGCGGAAACAGGCTAGGCAGGGAACATCTAAGCAGAATGGGTGGGCCAAGTGGTCCTTTTCTGCCAACAAATTCCATGTTTCTATGTAACTCCTGGGGATGCCAGCAACAAGGGATCTTACTTCAAGAGGGCTCTTGCAGTTGGTATTTACATATAGGACTGATCCACCAGGCATCAGGATCCCACGGAAAAATTTCTAGCTAGCAGTCTCTGGCGGGGGACTGCCCCCACGTCAGGTGACCGACATCATGCAATGTCAGTATAAAGGGGCAGTCCCCCACGCCCACCTTCCAGTTCTTTCCCACCGTCGACTTGTGAAAGTTCCTCGCGATATAGTTCAACGCTCATCAGTCATCCGTCGGTTCAGTTTTCAAACTTTTCTACCACTTTTTTCAATATTTTCATCCTCAATACACTGTGTATGTCATCCTCGACACCTTCTGAATCGCATAAAAATAAGTGCGACTCGTGCAGTTCCCAGCTGCTGCATAAGGATGGCCTTCCCTCTGCCTGTTCCGCCTAGGCCTGGATCATCCTGTGGAGAAGTGCTAGCACTGCCAGAAATGTAATTCAGCTACCTGAAAGTGGAGACAGCAGTCCCTTTAGGCCCATATTTTAAAGAAAAAAATGGCATCCATGGAGAAGGAGTTGAAAAAGTTGAGGCAGGCATCCACTTCCCCCGAAGGCCACAAAAACAAGAAAGAGAACGAGAGGGATTAGACTTCCACGGCCTCCACGACTCCGGCCAGAGTCGTGGTTCTGAAAATGATGTCCCCCTCTGATTTCCGCTCTAATGACCATCTTGGCCGGTGTCGCCCCTCCGGGTTCGGACTTGGGCCCCTCGGGTACCTCCGGGGTAAAGGAGGCCTCCGCTTTGGGAAGGCCACTGCCACACGGCCCTCAGGTTCAAGTGGGTATGCTAAGTCGGACACCTATGCTGGTGCCACCGACGTCCACCTGGACAAGACTGGTAAGCTGCTCACTCCTTTGGGAGGGCGCACATTTGCTCTTTCGCCCAACAAGGCTGCATCTCCAGCGTGGCCTTCATCGAGCAAGGGATCAGATAAGTTGATTGCTGGCTCCTCCAACGCCCCCACCTGGATCCGACTGATAAGCTGGACGTTGACCTCTTTGACAATCACCCAGCCAAGGAGCCTGAATTGGACCCCTTCGACCAGTTTGGTGTTGCCCTCTGAGGTCCCTGCGTCTCCTCTACTGAACCCCGGGGATTCCAACCCTCCCTTCCCTGGTCATCACGGAGGACCTGGACACACTGCCGTCTGGGCCCCCCTCCAGCTGGGCCAGACACCCTGATGCCGGATCCTCAGAAGCCAGTTCCGACGCTGGCTTAACCGATGCCAGCCGACGTCCCCCTACTGGATGACGCTCCCACGCGGGGCCCGACGCCCACGGGGACACCTTTGCCTGGCCCACCAGCTGGGCCTCTGCTCCATCAGAGCCCCTGGCACTCGGGTATCCGACACCACAAAACCCGATGCCGTCTTACCTGGCGCCACAGTACCCGACGCCGCTTTACTCTACGCTGTAGTACCCGAAGCCTCAATACCCAACACTGGGCTTCCTGTCGTCGGGTTATGGATACTAGATGTACGGATATCCTCAGTATCCTTATCCCCCCTCCTCCTCAGCTGCCCACACCCCAGCCACTGGCGGACTTGAAGGAGACTCTAGCTGCCTGGTGGGCTGAGGCCAAGGCTCAACTCACCAGAGACCTAGAGAGTCGTCTACTGGCACTGGACCCTTCACAGGATCCCCTGCACTGGAGATGGGAGACTCCCTCCATCTTACCCAACACCAGAGGTGAACCCTCGGGCATCAGAGGTGGGGAGGATACATGTCCCAGAGGGCTTCCCAAAGGGACCGTCCCTCCTCTTCGTCGGAGACCTCTGACTCGGACTCAGGGGGATGTTCTGACCTGGATGACGAGCCTCGTACTCCAGAACGACCTAGGCCAAGGACCCCTCCGGAGGATCCTTCTTTTCTGGAGCTACTGAGAAAGATCCAGGAAGTTCATCAGTGGCAATCTCTGGAGCCAGATCCACAGCGTAAAAAGCTCTCTGCCCACTTGGATCTGCCCGAGACTGCTCCTACATTGATTCCAACCTGGATAGAGCCTCACGTGGACCTTGTTTCCACTACCTTCCGCGTTAGGCCCCCTTCAGATGAAGGCAGATTGGCTATACCAGGCTCCTGAGGGAGTACATTTCTTGAATCTACACTCTAAAGAGGACTCGGTCGTGATTAGTGACGCTCACGGCCGCTCTGCTAATTCTAAACATCTTAGCTTGTTTCCGCCTGACAAGGAGTCTCGGCTTCTGGACCAATATGGGAGGAAGGTCTATGCGTCTTCTACCCCGGGTATTAGGGCCCTGAATCATGTAGCACTTGTGGGGGATTACCAGAAGACCATCTTTAGTCAGGTGGAATCAAAGTTAGACTCCCTTCCTGAGTCTCAGACAAAACAGGAAGTGGCGGATCTTGTCTGTTCTGCTCATTTGGTCAGTCAGCACATGCTTCGTGCCACTTACGATGCAGCTGGATGGAGCTCGGCTTTTGCTGTAGGTCTTTGGCGTCATGCCTGACTCTGCGTGTCAGGATTGGTCCCTGAAGTGCAATCCGCTATTCAGGATGCACTCTTCACGGGTTCGGTGCTGTTCAGCGGTGATGTCAAGGACGTCATTAGCAACCTGCAAGAGAAGAGCACTGCGCTCAAGTTCATGGACTCTGTACAGATCCCCCTCGGGGCAGTGGCACCCTTTTCGTAGACATAGCCGACAAAAACCAAAACCACAGGGCAAACGGGCCAGCAAACGTCAGGCCCCTCCAGCAACCAAGACTTCCCCTACCAAAAAAGCCACGGGAGCCTCGGCCACTGCACTGCCCAAGACCTCCTGACTCCTCGCCTCTCCCATGGCCTCTGGAGGTACCAGAGGAACCAGTAGGAGGGAGGTTCTCCTTCCATCTACCAGGTTGGGAGAGGATAATGTCAGATGCTTGGGTGCTCCAGTTGATTGCAGCCGGACACTCAATAGAGTCTCTACAGAAACCACCCCCCCAAGTCATTTTACTCCCCGGAACATCTTCCTCTAGTCCTCGAAGAAATTACCTCCCTTCTCTTGAAGGCGGCGATGGAACCAGTTCCTAACCGCCTTTGGGGAACGGGTTACTATTCCCATTTCTTTCTAGTTCCAAAGAAGACTGGAGATGTGAGGCCTATTTTAGACTTCAGTTCCCTGAACAGGTTTGTGGAGTACAGATGCTTCAGAATGCTCTCCCTACAGGGGCTTCTGCCTCTTCTTCTTCAGCAGAGAGTGTGGCTGTGCGCTTTGGACATACAGGATGCTTACCTACATGTTCCCATATGCCCTTCTCACTGCAGATTCCTTCGATTTTGTTTTCAGGGGGTCCACTACCAATTCAAGGCCTGCCCATTTGGTCTTTCCTCGGCCACCTGAGTATTTACCAGATGCCTGTTTGTGGTGGCGGCCAATCTGCATACCCAGGGAGTTCAGGTATTCCCCCGTACCTGGACAATTGGCTCTTGGCAGCCCCGTCCATGGAGGAACTCCTGCACTCCCTTTCCCTTACCCTGCAGGTTTTCACCAGCCTGGGCATCATCATCAACCAGGCAAAGTCCCATTTGGTCCCTTGCCAATGCCTCCAATTTATAGGGGCGATCCTGGACACGACCATCGGCAAAGCCTTTTTTCCTCCAGACATGATGGACACCCTTCAGATTCAGGACTGTCTTCTGTCCAGTCGCAGAAGGGTCGGAGCCACGTCAGTCCTTCACCTCCTCGGGCTAATGGCGGCTGCCATTCCGACAGTCCCACGTGCTCGGCTCCATATGATGATTTCTCAGTGGACGCTCCGGTCTCAATAGGACCAAACACTGGACGACCTAGACCAGGAGGTACTAGTTTCCGATCCGATGATCAGGGACTTGCAATGGTGGATGGTACAAGAGAACCTTTGCCAGGGAGTTCACTTCAGTATCGAAACCCCCATCCGCAACGTTGACAACAGGTGCCTCAGGAGAGGGCTGGGGATCCCATCTCGGGTCTCACAGAACTCGGGGCAGCTGGTCCCGGTTCTAATAAAATCTGCACATAAATGTGCTTGAACTCAGAACAGTCCTTTATGCCCTACAGGCCCTGCACTCCTCCATACTTTCCTGTCATCTCCTCATACAGACAGACAACATGTGTAGTCTGGTATCTCAACAATCAGGGAGGAACTCGTTCCTATCCTCTATGCAGGGAAGCAATGAGAGTGTGGGTCTGGGCTACCCAGCACAGTCTTCACCTGATGGCCATTCACGTTCCAGGAGTGGCAAACACACTGGCAGACAACCTCAGTCGGTCCTCAGCCAGGGCCCACAAATGGGAACTGGATCAAGAGTTCATAGATGACATTTTTCTGCAGCAGGGAACCCCACAGGTAGACCTGTTCACATCTTCTCAAAATGCAAAACTTCCCACCTTCTGCTCGCACGCTCCAGGGCGAGGCATTTTTTTGTCGGGACGCTCTGTCTCTAGATTGGTGGGACAGATTCGTCTATGCCTTCCCTCCTATTCCCTTAATTCTGAGGGTCCTGAACAAGTTCAAATCAGAGGGGGCATGTATGATCCTCATCACTCCATTCTGGCCCAGGCAAGTTTGGTTCTCTCTTCTACAACCATTGTCAGAGGAACCTCTGCTTCCTCTTCTTCTGTCGCAACACTTGTTGACCCAGGATCAGGGGACCCTTGTTCATCCAGGTCTCAGATCCCTTCATTTGCATGCATGACTCCTGTAGATGTAGCTAAAGCCTGCTTTGGGGTTTCCCCACTCATAGCAGACATATTGGTAGAAGCCAAAAAGCCTTCCACCATGTCCAATGAAGTGGAAACGGCTTTCTAATTGGGCCATGTCAGAGGACTTCGATCCTTTGTCTTGCCCAGCCAACAGAGTCCTGGACTACATGCGTCATCTCTTCGATCTGGGTCTCAGCCATTCCTCTTTAAAGGTCCATATGGCAGTGATTTCTGATTACCATGTCCCCTTCGGAGATAGGACTTCTGCGCAGCTGGAAGTCTCTAAGACATTCCTCAGAGGGGTCCTCCATTTGAGACCCCCCATCCGTATTCCTGCTCCTCCTTGGGACTTGAATTTTATTCTTGAAAAGCTTACTCTACCTCTGTTTGAGCCGGCAGCCTCAGCAGATTTTAAGTTCCTCTCTTGGAAGACTCTCTTCCTAGTGGCCATTACTTCAGCTCGGCAAATTTCTGAGCTTCAGTCATTGATGTGCAAAATCCTGTATTTGGTTTTTCACAAGGAATGTGTGGCTCTACGCACCAACCCTAAGTTTCTCCCTAAGGTGGTGGCTGAATCTACACTGAATAAATCCATTGAGCTACCTGCTTTCTTTACGCAACACTCCAATGAAGGGGAGTACCTCTTGCACACTTTGGATGTTCATAGAATACTGAGCTACTACACCTCTTGGACCAAGGATCTCAGGAAATCTGATCAGCTTTTTATCTCTTTTGCTCTCAAAAGAGAGGACGTTGCCATTTCCAAGCAATGCGTATCTAAATGGTTGGCTCATTGTATCACTTTCTGTTACGACAAGTACAACAAGACCCTGCCGAGTCAAGTCAGAGGTTACTCCACCAGAGGAGTAGCTGCCTCTGCTGCTTGTTTCAAGAATGTGCCCATGTGTACGTAGATTGGTGCCTGCACATGTTGCCAGTCGACATCACCCCTCCCATGAGATACTTTGGCTGCACCATTATCACCTATGGTCACCCAGGGAGCAGTATAGTAATAGAGCCTTCTGCCCCTCCTCCATAGAGTTGGAGGAGGGGAGCATTACCTGAGATGCTATTTCAAAAGGGAAAAAAAAGTCCATAAAGAAAGAAAAAAGCAACAACTGAACTAAATGCAAGAATCCAAACCATGGTGAAGTGCTGCGTTATCATCACGTGTTCCGTTCCACATGGGCCAGTCACATTGCTGCCTGAAAAAAAGTCACTGTGTATTTAAGCAATAATACATGATAGAGTGTGGTATATCATGGGATACACTCACACCTCCAGTGCATTACCAGGCATGAGGCTAAGTCGAGGGTCTTCAGCCGCCCGAGAAATTAGTACGTTCCACAATGCATCACATCTCTGGAATATTTTGTTGCTATTATAAAAGGGATTTGTGTTGACAGACAAAAGTGAAAATAGACAAGAAAATAACAGAAATTCTAAATCATGGGTCTACAGTGGGATATATCATTGTCATATGATCAGATTCCACCAGTCACATAACAGGATATTCCCAACCAATTTTATTATGTTTCAGGAGCGAACCCATAATCCGAGCTTTGTTACATGCATCCAGGTATACATTTTGTCATTATGCCATACATGAGCACCGACTAATTAAGCACATGACTACACTAACAAGGTTTTTTTCTCATACATTTAATACTAATGTTCCCTATTAGACTATTACATAACCAAGAGTGAAGAAGGATTAACTTACTAATAGCAGCAGGCACTTGTTTTCTTTTATGGCTCCACAGCCCCCCAAGAACCCCATGAAACAGAGGAAGACCCCAATGGCGATACATAGGTAACCCACATTCACCAATTGCCCTAACTGCGGGGCCGCAGATGCAGCGATCTTCATGAAAGAGTTTCCATCCACTTTTACCCAGATTCCGACTCCCAGCACAGTTGCTCCACCAATCTAAGAAAGAAGGGAAAAAAAAAACACACAGCAAAACCTATGGTATATTTTTTATCATTGTAATTTTCTTACCATTTTGTCTGTTCTCTCAGATACCCTTCAACCTCTTGCCCCCTTACCTGCCAGTGTCCCAGAGGGACCAGATTCTGTCAGGGCTGTGATAGCAAAGAGCTGCCTGTATGGTAGCACAGAGGAGCAAACCTACTGTCAACTTCTTCACGTTCTCCCACCAAAGGGATGGTGTGGGCAGGACTAAGAAGACTCCTCGGATGCTAGGGGGTAGCCATTCTGCAAGGACAGCAGGAGTCCCTTGCAGTGGAAAGGGCTTCATTTGGACTTAGTCTCTGACTTCAGCTCCTACTGTAGCCAAGTGGGATTGCACGTTCCAGACAAGAACACACAGTACACCAAAGAGAAGACACGTGCATTAATCACTAAGCAAGCATAGTAACCTTACCTCTGGTATTTACAGTAGCCTTTTTTTTTTACTTTCTTTATCTCTCCTATTTTGCCCCAGCCCCTTAACAAAGCCACTTTCTATCTCTCCATACCTTTGCCCATCCCCGGTGCCCATTCTAGGAGCCTGTGGTATCCCAGTCTCAGTCCGGTCACTCCAACCCCTGATCCACTGTCTTCTGTTCCCCATCCAGGGCATAATTAAGACAAGCAGCTTCTTTGTGAAGGAAGTGAGTAAAAGTAAAAGGAAAAATAAGCCATTATGGTACTCTAGGGAAGTGGCCATGGTGATGAAGAAAACAAGGGTGTCATTCAGGTGGTATAAGGAAATTCAGAGGAAGGAAGACGGGGTGTATGAGGCAAAATGGAAGAATGCAGATAAGGCAGTGAGAGGAGCAAAAGTGCAAGCAGAGGAAAGGATAGCCAAAGGTGTAGCAAATGAGGATTCAATTTTCCTTGGGTACATAAGTGAGAAGAGGAAAGCAAGGGGAGAGATGGTGAAGATGAGGAGGCTGGCAGAGAGAGACTTCGCAGAAGATGACCAAGAAAAAACAGACTTCCTAAACAGGTATTTCTGCTCAGTCTTCACAGTGAAAGGGGTGAGGCGGACCACCAGTGATCAGCAGGAATGGGGGGGGGGGGGACTTGATTCTGAGGAAAGCACCCTGAAGGGACTTGCAGTCTGAAACTGGATAAGGCTATAGGATCAGGTGGAATACACCCAAAGGTACTGAAAGAACTCAGGCAGGTGCTGGCAACCCACTGATAGAAACATAGAAGTTGACGGCAGATAAGGACCGCAAGGCCCATCCAGTCTGCCCATTTTTTCTACCTTATGAATGTGCCATAGGCCTGTACTCTGTCGGCCTATCTATTCATATTCATCTTTATTGCTCCATTATGCTTGTCCCATGCCTGTTTGAAGCCCTGCACTGTATTCATACCCACCACTTCCTGAGGTAGGCCGTTCCATGCATCCACCACCCTTTCTGTGAAAAGGAACTCCCTTGCATTCCCCCTTAATCAGCCTCCCTCTTATCTCATGCTGTGTCCTCTTATCCTGCTATTTTTCTTATATTGAAGCATGCTGGACTCTTTCACCTTGTTAATGCCCTTAAGATGTTTGAATGTTTCGAGCATATCACCTTTCTCCCTCCTTTGCTCTAGCGTATACATATTGAGCTCTGTTGCTCTGTCCTCATATGTTTTCTGATGCAGTCCCTGCACCATTTTGGTTTCCCTTCTCTGGACTGCCTCAATTTTGTTAATATCCTTGTGAAGGTGAGGCCTCAAGTACTGCACACAGTACTCCAGATGGGGCCTAACCAGTGTCTTGTAAAGAGGGATTATTGCCTCCCTCTTACGACTTGCGATACCCCTACTAATACACCCCAACATCCCTCAAGCCTTACCTACTGCTTTAGTGGTCTGCTTGGATGATTTCAGGTCTTCTGTGATGACGATGCCCAAGTCTCTTTCCTCCATTGTGATTGCCAGCAACTCTCCTCCCAACCTATAGGTGGTTTCAGGGTTTCTCTTCCCTGTGTGCATGATCTTGCAGTTCTTTGCGTTAAACCCCATTTGCCACTGTTCCAACCATTTTGCCAGCTTATCCAGATCTCTTCTCATTCTGCCCACCTCATCTGGATCATCTGCTCTGTTGCAGATCTTGGTGTCATCTGCAAACAGACAAACCTTACCCTCCAGTCCTTCTGCAATGTCACTGATGAAGATATTGAAGAGGACTGGCCCCAGGACTGATCTCTGAGGTACCTCACTTGTGATTTGCATCTCTTCTGACTGTATACCGTTTACCACAACTCTCTGTTTTCTACCCGCCAACCAGTTTGCCACCCAGTTGACCAACTTCTGACCCAGCTGGAGCTTACCCAGCTTATTAATCTTCTATGTGGAACAGTATTGAAAGCTTTGCTGAAGTCAAGGTAGGCAACATCAGCTGCTCCCCCTTGATCCACCACTCTAGTTACCCAGTCAAAGAAATCTATGAGATTACTTTGACAGGACCTTCCTGTTATAAACCCATGTTGTCTTGGGTTCTGTGCTCCTATGGATTCCAGGTGTTGCACTATCCTTTCCTTAAGGAGTGCCTCCATAATCTTGCCCACTACTGAGGTAAGACTGACTGGTCTGTAGTTCCCTGCCTCCTCTGATAATGGCTCTGACAGTTCTACCCTTAGCTCCTTTAGTACCCTGGGAGGTATGCCATCCGGTCCCATTGCCTTGTCCACCTTGCACTTAGCAAGCTATTGTAGGACCCCTTTCTTTTGTGAAGGGACTAGTGCACACCTCCCTCACCCCTGTGTCCATGGTGCTGAGCTGTGGGCCCTGCCCTATCTTCTCCTCAGTAAATACTGAGCAGAAGTATCTTTTTAGGATAAATGCTTTTCCTTGGTACTCCTCCTCACACTCCGCCTTATCCCCTTTGATCTTAGCAATACCCCCTCTGGATGTTCTCCTTTCACTAATGTATCTATAGAAAGTCTTGTCCCCTTCTTTTACTGTTCATGCTAGTGTTTCCTCAGTTTGGGCCTTTGCCTGCCTTACTGCCTTCCCTGCTTCCCTTAGGGAAGTTTGGTATGCCTCCCTACCTTTGTCCCTCTGCATTTCCTTATATTTCCTGAAGGCCAGCCTTTTGGCTCTGACCTTTTCTGCTACTGTTCTTGAGAACCAAAGTGGTTTCCTCCTTCTTTTGCTCTTGCTTTTCTCTCTAACACAGTGGGATGTTGCTTCAAGTATTGCATCCTTAATGCTTGTCCACTTTGCCTGTAACCCCTCACCTGTATTTTTTCTTGCCAGGGCTAGCTTAGCTTTGTTGGACATCTTATCAAAGTCAGCTCCTCTGAAGTCCCATATTTTTGCCTTGGAATGGATGATTTAGTTCTAGTGGCCAAATTGAACCATACCATACATGTGATGGTCACTGGCCCCCAGGTAACCTTCTACCTGGAGATCTGTGATCCTTTCCCCATTAGTAGTAGATCTAGGATAGCCCTGTCTCTTATGGGTTGTTCTACCAGTTGTTTGAGGCCCTCCCCCTGCAGGGAATCTACTATGTGTCTAGTTCTGGCAGATGTTCCTGCTGGTATTAACCAATCTGTTCCTGGCATGTTGAAGTCTCCCATTATCAGAACCTCCCCTTTAGCTGTCATGTTTTGTACATCTTCTGACAGTAATGTGTCTCTGTCCTCACCCTGGTCTGGAGGCCTGTAGACAACCCCAGTTCGTATGGCTGCCCCATTTCCTGTTTCCAAGGTGACCCACAGTTCTTCTGGCTCCTTATGTGTATTCTGAATCTCTATAGGTTTGATATTTTTATTGACACAAAGGGCCACTCCACCTCCCCCCCCCCCTTTTTTGCACCTCAATCTCTTCTGAACAGTGCATAGCTGGGTACTGAAGTCTCCCAAGTGTGGTTACTGGTGAACCATGTCTCGCTGATGGCTACTATGTCCAGTTTAGCCTCCGTCATTGTTGCCTGCAGGTCTGAGATCTTGTTTCCCAGACTGCGAGCATTTGTGTACATGATTTTCCTTTGGCCAGATTTTGGTGTGCTTTTGCTGAGCAAGGTCCAGCGTTTCCCCCTGTGCGTTTTATGTGGAGCCAGACCTTTTTCCTTACCTGGTGATGCAAATGAACTACAAACATGCTGAACTCCTGTTTGATCACTAGCTGAGGGGGGGAGGGGTGTTCTTCCCATTCGACGTATCGGGTGCTGCACCCCTCTCCCCGGTTGCTGATTGCCTTATTCAGTAGCTCACTGGAATTAGGTGTGGTTCTGGAGGACTGGAGGAGAGCAGACATGGTCTCACTGCATAAGGGCAGTAGTAAGGAAGATGCTAGTAACTATAGGACGGTCAGCCTCACCTCAGTGGTAGGGAAATTAATGGCAACCACTGTTAAAGGAAAGATTGGTAGACTCTCTTGAATCCAATGAGCTGCAAGACCAAAGGCAGCATGGACTAACAGGTGGATGGGAGGTCACAGCAGACAAATTGGATTGATTTCTTCAGCTGGTGACCAAGGAACTAGACCAGAGGATGGCAATGGATGTGGCCTATCTGGACTTTAGCAAGGCCTTCGACACTGTGCCACACAGGAGACAGATTAAGAAATTGAGCAGCCTAGTAGTGTGATTCAAAGTGGTGAATTGGGTTAGAAACTGGTTAACAGATGTCAAAGGGTGGTGGTTAACAACAGTCACTCTAATGATGGGAGAGTGACCAGTGCAGTGTCGCAGGGCTCAATAGTGGGACCAGTCCTCTTCAGTGTCTTCATAAGCGATGTTACAGATGAACTCAAAGAGAAGGTATGCCTCTTTGCAGATAATACCAAAATCTGTACTAGGGTGGTTAGTAAGGGTGGAAATGCATCTTGAGAAAGTTGAGGAGTGGTCAACAGCTTGGCAGTTGGGGTTTAATGCCAAAAAGGGCAAAATAATGCACCTAAGGCACTAGAACCCAAGAACTAAGCATAGAAGGGGGGGTACTGTCAGTCACAAGCAGGAAAGGGACCTTAGGGTTACATATCTGATGACCACAAAGTGCCAAGACAGTGTAACAAAGCAGTGGGTAGGGCCAGTTGAAAGCTGGGATGCATACAGGGCGGTATCTCCAGCAGGTGAGGGAGGTGGTGTTGCACCTAAATTGCTCGCTCGTGATTCCCCACCTGGAGTATTGTGTCCAGTTCTGAAGGCTGCACCTCAGAAAGGACATAGATAGGGTGGAGGCAGTCTAGAGGAGGGCATCTAAAATGGTGCAGGGGTTGCACCAAAAAGACCTACAAGGAGAGACTGAAGAATCTCAACATGTACATGCTGGAAGACAGGAAAACAGGACGGGACATGATAGAGACCTACAGGTACCTCATGGAGGTGAAGAAGGTGCAGGAGGGGAGTATCTTTCAAAGGAGAAAGAGCACCAGAACCAGAGGACATGCAGTGTAGTTTGAGGTGGGGGTGACAGCCTTAGGAGGGATATGAGGAATTACTGCTTCACTAAAAGAGTGGTGGACACCTGGAATAGTCTGTCAACGGAAGTGGAGGAGGAGGTGAAAACAGTAGAGGGCTTCAGATATGCATAGGCTAGACATAGGGAAATACTAGGAAATGGGTAGGGAGGAGAGAGGGTCACCAGATGCCAGTTAGGGTCTGCAGAGACAGACCAGGCATGAATCATATAGGCAGACTGGGTGGGTCAAGCTGTTTCTTTCTGCTGACCACTTCTGTATTTCGTCTATGGTTTACACTTATAGGGTGGGGTTGCATGAGGAAGGAGATGGTGGAGAAGGAGCATCTGTGCTGAGATGCAGGATGTTGGGATACATAGGCAGGGGGCCACCATCAGGGGAAAGGAGGTGCTACTACCACTGTATAGGTCATTTGTTTGTCCTCACAAGGAGTACTGTGTTATGGCATCTGCATCTAAAGAAGACCAGAGACAGAGAGGAGGCAGTGCAGAGCAGGGTAACCAAGAGGGCTCCAGGGACCGCAGGAAAGAATGGACAAGGAGAGGTTGGCAGATGCGAACATGTACACCTTGAGGCAAGAACGGGGAGAGGGGACAGAAATACCTCCATGTGGTAAATAAAATGGATAATGGGAAATTGTTCAAACTGGAGTCTGAACACAAACACCAAGGGCAACTCCTTGAAGCTGCTGGGGGGGTGGGAGGAGTTTAAGAGAGATACCAAGGACACAGTATGACAGTAGAGGGAGGCCAATTAAGGGGTAATGTGAGGAAGTTCTTTTTCACAGAAAGGGTGGTGGATGCATGGAACGGCCTTCCTCAGGAAGTGGTGGATATGAATACAGTGCAGGGCTTCAGACAGGCATGGGATAGTCATAAGGGAGCAGTACAGATGAGTATGAATAGATAGGCCACTGACAGAGTAAAGGCCTATTGCACATTCATAAGGTAGAAAAACTGGGCAGACTGGATGGGCCTTGTGGTCCTTATCTGCTGTCAACTTCTATGTTTCCATGTTTCTGTGAGACGGAGATCACATTGATTGATTTCAAATGTTGTACCAGGAAAAATAAACTGAGGTAGTAACAGCTCATTTCCAGATGCGTCCTGGGTGAGGGAAGAAGGAGTAAAACAATAATGGGTGCAGATAGAAAATAAAATGCTATGAGGTGCAAGAGGGATACAAAAAAAATACAATGCATACATCACAGTTAAGCAGCCACATTCTACCGGCAGGTAAACCAGTGCAACCTAAATCAAAAGTGCCAGGACAGGTGCAATATGAGATGTGAACAGCAGAATGGTCACATGACCCTGAATGGATGTGGATGCAGAGCAGCAGGACTCCATCTGTCTGGATAGTGTTGTTTGTTTTTTGCCACTTCTTCTAATTTCTTCCTAAGATGCCACCTTGCAGATTTCTACAGATACCTCTTCCTTACCCATAAAAACAATCCAAGGGTTAGCCATCACTATGTTTTAGAAATCACTGTCTCTGAAATTTACTTCCATGTGACGAATACTTGAAGGCACAAGAGATGCTCGAACGTAATTTGAAAAAATGGATTGTTCCACTTTTTCAATAGGGGTGAATTTCTTGATCTTATTTATTCAAAATATTTTAAATTGTATAGCATTTCTTTATTTATTTTTTTTAATTTACCGTGTTTTTCCCTGTCTCCCAACCAGCCCACACATTGATCCAAAGATCTGCCCTGTCTCATCAACTACCATCCCCAGGACTTAACCTTTCACTCCTTCTTCACCATAGATAAACCTCCCCATTGGAAGGGCTGCCGCGATAGCTACCTCTTACTCCTGGACATAGACCGGTTTGATGTGAGCCGAGAGCCCTGGTGGCAGTGCGCCAGACCTGTGGTAGGCAGGACGGCATTCCCCACTGTCGCTTTTTTTTTTCCTCCTCAAACATCATGGAGGTGATACATCTGACACAGAATGCATCAGACAGGCCGCCCAGTGGCGCTGAGGGTTGAGGTGAAGGATGCCACACCTTGCACCACGCCGGTGACCCGGGTTCAGGAGTGGACTCGGGTCACTGGTGGGTCGGCCAGGGGGAGACAGGCGAGAGCATCCCATGACAGCTCACCTTCTCCAGGGAAGGAAGAGGCCGTTGCCCGCACACTTGCCTGACTCCGAGGGGAGGCGCGGAGTACTGCAAGCCACAGTTGTCGGGGATGGGCGGCCATTGTATAGCATGGACGTCGGCACCTTGCGCCATGATGTCAGGGGTCACACACTGTAGGGGAGGGAGGAAAAGAGGAAAAACGCCTGCTGGCTCCGGGAAGACAGGCTTCCTGGAGCATGCCTCCAATGTGTCCCGCTCACCGGACCACCTCCTCGGCCCAAGGAAAAGAAAAGGATGTCGGGGTGAAGGGACCCCACCTCGTCCCCGCTCAGGGGAAATCAAAGCTCCATGGGGGAGCGAGAAGTAGGTCTGTGTGGGCGAGAGGCAGGAGGATGACTCCTTGGATGCCCTGAAGGGTCAGGGCCGGCAGGCAGTAGTAGGGGTAAAAAGAGAAAAAAAAAAAGAATGCAGCAGAGCAACCACACCCCCCCCCTTCCTTAACACAGGCTCCAGCTTGCACTGCCACCTAGGTGGCAATACTGTGGCAGTGACCAGGAACTCCTCTCCCGAGGGGAACATTGGCTGTTGACACTCAACCATCCTCCCAGATCGTCCGTCCAACTACCCGGGCTTGTTCCTGAACCTGGTCATTGGCGAAGGAAAGTGGTATCGCTACTACTACTATGCCGGCAGGCCAGCCCTGTTATGAGATTTCTTAATGTTTTATGACTGTGATGACTCCTCTGAGAGTGTCGTCTCTTGTGTCCTTTGGGCACCAGAATTACTCAGGCTTTGTTTGCAGTCCTCTTATCCAAAGACCACGCAAGGTGACACTCTTGAAAAGTGCAGAGATGCCTCCGCATTAGTATTTACACATAGAAGAATAAACAACACAAATCCAGCTATGGTGTCATTCAGTGAGAGAAAAGCACTTTCAGTTGCAATTACCAAAACCCTGCTTGTTTAATGGTGTCAGCTTGTGTTTGTTATAGGGGTTATCACTGTTGCTTATGGTTCTCTCTTGTTTAAAATAGATAAGACTGTTTACATATTGGCTCTTTATATATGGGAACCAGAGAGTGGTGATGAAGCAATAAGGCATGAGCAGGGGAGGAGGTTAGGTAAAGGAAAAGAAAGGGCAGAGTGCAAGTTAGATCACCAAGAGGTGTGTTTAAAGGTGACCGACAAGGGTAAGGGCTGTCCCTGTAATACAGTATCACTTACCCAGCCAGCCAAGGTCTTCATGCTGCTACTTCTCATAATTTTTTGTGAAGTCCATAGTTTGTAGTTTTAAAATGCAGAGTTTTGTCAAACGTGGGTCTAAAACTAACTGTAAGTATAATTTTAAACATTAAGCCTCTCGCTGACTATAAAAACATAAAACTAATAACCTGCTGTACATCCACTGCTAAGTACAGGCTAAGTTCAGTCTATACTTACAGTATCATGAGGAGCACTACAGAACCATCAACCAGCAAAACAGAACTTTCAGTGTACACTGCCAGCAACTGAATCTCCCATGGCTGCATCCCATGGTTTATGTCAGTCGCAGGAAATTCTGGGATGCACCTGAAGAGGCAAGCTGCCTAAAATGTCAGGGCTTAGAGGAGGCAGGATCAACCAGATATGAGTCAGTTTTATAAATCTCAGAAAAATAAATATTCGCTCAGCAAAATGTCGTGATTCAGACTACAAGTCCTAATGTATTCTGACATACGCAGTAAGACATTCTTGTTGTACTGCCCCGGAGAGGAAAGAGTTAAAGCCTACATTCTAAGTAGGCACGAGCTCGGTTTCAAATCACGCTCGGTTTCAAATCACTGTCTCCTGATACATTCTATTAAACTGTCGGATGCTTTACTCTGCTTTACTGTGAAGATGCCTCGGAGATTTCTCCTCATCATCTCCTCAGTTTAGTGGTTTTTCACTACGGTTTCGTCTACCAGTAGCTTAAAAAAGCAAGTTTAAAGTTTTAAGTTACTGTCCCTCGGTATAGGTACAATTGTCATTTAAATTTTTTGTCACAAATGGGCTAGGTCTTGGTTTTTTATCGGTGCCATCCAACCGTGAAGGAGCCAAGTTCTTTTCTCTGTTTCTTCTCTATTTCTCCTTTTAAGTAGTGTGTAGCTCTGGTTAACAAAAAAACGAGTTTGTCAGGTTTTTTTCCTGACCACTAATACTGGTCTATTAACCAGGACTACTTTAAATTCTTATGCGGCCTAACCGCCATGAGTATAAGTTACAGATGGAGTCACAGAAAACCCGCCCTACCGGGTTTCAACAATGTGCTGAGTGTAGAGAAACTTTTGCCAAGGCCAATCCCCACACTACCTGTGTTTTTTGCTTAGGATTTGAACACCTTGAGGCAGACTGTGACGTTTGCAAAAATTTTCCTCAGTCGACGCTGGAAGGGCACCTTAACCGACCGAATGAGAAATCTGCTGAAAAATCCGCTAACACGGTTTGAGTTCAAAAGAACCAGAAGAGGTGCCTTCTGACCAAGGCAATACCCTTTCATCTAAGCGAACCACAGAAACAGCCCTTGAACCCGCTACCGCTAAAAAGAAAGAGAAGGAAAAACATACTGAACCGGTGCCTAAGCCATGGGTGGTTGTGGTTCTGACTGCAGAAGAAATAGCTAATGCTATATGCATTATCCAGTTTTTGCAAACCAGCCCAGCTGAACCAGTGCAATGCCCAGTTACTCCTTAACCGATTCAAATTCCTGGAGATCCTTCTGAATGTGACTATTCCTGGGATCAGGAATGTGAGCAAGAGGATGAGGATGAAGAGGACTTTTATGGTCCTATTGAACCAGAGGTATCTCCAGAGCATGAGGGAAGCATTTCTCCACCTAAGCAGTTGGAGGATGCCCTTACACATTTTTCCTTCATGACAAAGGTGGCTGAAACCCTCCAGCTACCGGTTCAAGAATCCTCAGAGGAGAAGGAAGAACCGGATTACGTAGAAATGATGGATGTCCCTGCCACTAAAAGGTTGGTGATACCCATACATAAGACTCTGAAGAGACATTAAAAATTTTGAGTTCTCCTACTTCTGTTTCTCCTGTGGATAAGAGAACAGACAGGAAGTACCCAGTGGCCAGGAATGGTACAGCATTTCTGTCTGGTCACCCCAGCCATGAAGGGGTAGTCCAGGCTGCTGTCTGTGAAAAGGCAAACATACCTTTAGCTTATCATCCTCCTGAAAAAGATTCCAGGGGAACTGATTCAATGGCAAAAAAGGCGTACCTTAGCTCTTCCCTTATTGCCAGACAGGCTTCTTATGTGGCCTATGTGATAATGTACCAAAAGAAGCTATGGGAAGCAGTATCCTCTCTGGCAGCCAAAATTCCAGCTGATTTGGCTGCAGAGTTGGGAGAAATGGCAAGAAGTGGAATAGAGGCTTCTAAGCAGCAATTCCACATTGCAGTAGTTGCCAGTGATTCGGCATCCAGGGTTTTGGTTGCCTCCATCTCTATGAGAAGGTTTTTGTGGCTCAGAACCACAAACCTCTCTCAGAACACCCAGACAAAGGCCTTGGATTTTCCTCTGGTTCAAAATTCCCTCTTTGGGGAACAAACTGAAGCCAATATGAGGAAAATGGATGAATTTAGATTGTAGAACCTTCTACAGGAGTGCTGCAGCCAAGGAAAAAGCTGCCACCCCTCAGAAACAGAGAGACAGGGGCAGACCTTACCAGAGATCAGGTCCAGGCTTTCCCTGTCTACCAGCAACAGCACGGATATTTTAGAGGAAGGGGCAGGAGAGGTGCCACTCGTTCCAGCCCAGCTTTCCAGCCCAAAACACCAGTTAAGCAGGCTCCCTGAAGAGCCGTGGGTTGCCTCCTCAGTTCCAGTAGGAGGCCGACTTACTAACTACCTCCAGAACTGGCAGTCCATAACATCAGACAAGTGGGTTCTGGAGGTAGTTGGCAAAGGCCTTGCTCTCAGTTTCAAGTATTTTCCCAGGCTGAGAGCAAGGCTGTTCAAGCCTTTCAGTCAAGCAGAAACTACCCTACTGAAAGCAGAAGTAGCAACCATTCTTCAGGACAGGGCAATGGAATCTGTCCCAAAAAGGAAAGGGTTGTACTCGAGATACTTCCTGACCTTAAAGAAAAAGGGGATTGGTGACCCATTCTGGATTTAAGATTCCTGAACAAACATCGAACAAAACCAAAGTTCAAGATGGTCACTCTGGCCATGATGTTACCCACTCTTAGGCAGGGGGACTGGTTGGCATCCATAGACCTCAAGGACGCCTATTTTCATATTCCTATCAGACAGTCACACAGGAAATACCTAAGGTTCAGATTGCCATCAGGCCATTACCAGTTCAGGTCCCTGCCCTTTGGCCTGACGTCAGCACCCAGAGTGTTCACAAAATGCCTGGCAGTGGTGGTAGCACACCTAAGACATTTAGGGGTCTCAGTATTCCCTTACCTGGATGACTGGTTACTGGTAGGCCAGTCTCAGCAACAGGTAGTTGAGGCCCTAGCCCTCACTCAGAGCACCCTACGCTCACTGGGCTTCTTAATAAATACCAAAAAGTCAGTTCTGAAGCCAATACAGCAACTGCAGTTCATAGGGGCAGAACAAGAAACAGTGTTGGGGAGGGCAAGACTTCCACCAGACAGTGTGGACAACCTAGTTCAATTAGTGGACTCTTTCAGGTTCCACTCCCCAAAACCAGCCAGATATTTTCTGCGGCTGTTGGGACACATGGCAGCCTCAGCAGCCATGGTACCAGGGGCAAGGTTTCAGATGAGGGACATTCAGTTCCATCTGAAGTTGTTCCCATCCCAGAGCAGAGATTCTTTGTCAGAACTGATTCTAGTGCCTTCCACATTACGTCAAGCCCTGCAGTGGTGGCAGGAAAGGGACAACCTCAGAGTAGGTGTTCCATTCCTCCAGGAAAGTCCCATAGAGGTACTTACCACAGATGCATCCCTTCTGGGATAGGGTGCACATCTGGGAGAGCATACGGCTCATGACACATGGTCCCCTCAGGAGTCCCTGTTGCACATAAACCTGTTAGAACTCAGAGCACTGCTACTGGCTCTCCAGTCCTTTTCTTCTGTGATTCAGGGGAAGGTGGTGCAGGTTGGGACAGACAACACCACAACCATGTATTACATCAACAAACAGGGTGGCACAAGGTCCACTCTGTTGTGTACAGAGGCCATGAAGATTTGGAATCTGGCCTACTCCCTGGAGGTAACTGTCAGCAGTTCACCTCCCTGGGAAGAACAGTGTTCTGGCAGATTCTCTCAGCAGGATCAACCAGAACCACCACAAGTGGTCGCTGAATCACCTAGTCCTCAAGGATATTTTCTGGCAGTGGGGCACTCCAGATATAGACCTATTCGCAGCCCCAGACAATCACCAGTTGCCTCAGTACTGCTGCAGGCCTCCAGTTCTGGGCATAGTGCCAGTGGATGCACTCCTACTGGACTGGTGAGGGAAATTCCTGTATACCTTCCCTCCATTTCCCTTGCTGCTCAGGGTACTGACCAAACTCAGGGTCAGTCAGCAATAATGATCCTGATAGCTCTCGACTGGGCCAGACAGCCTTGGTACTCGATACTGGTGGCCCTGTCATCGACCAGCTCGATTTCCCTCCCCAAGAGATATGACCTACTGACCTCCTCCCAGGGGAGGATCATGTACCCCAACTTGCGGTCCCTCAGACTGAAGACCTGGCTCTTGCAGAGTTGGAATATGATGGTTTGCAGCTCTCTGATTCTGTTCTGGATATCCTAAAGGTTTCCAGAAAACCAGCTACTAGGAAAACCTATTCCTCCAAATAGAAGAGGTTCACCATATGGTGTGACCAGGCAGGTGTTGAGCCACAGGGGGTGGGCATTCCACTCCTGTTAGACTATTTGGCTAATTTACATTCTTTAGGCCTCAGGCTCTGTACTCTGAGGGTACATCTGGCAGCAGTTTCTGCTTACTTGTTAGCAGGGACATCTTCCTTAGCCTCTGACCCTATAGTTAAACAGTTCTTTAAAGGGCTACTACACTTATATCCCCCTCATAGGGAGCCTACCCCTTCATGGGATCTAATTGTTTGCATAGCACAATTGATGCAATCCCCCTTCGAGCCTATGTTCTCGGCAGAGTTAAAGTATGTGACATGGAAAACTGTGTTTTTAGTAGCCATCACTTTATCAAGACTTATCAGTGAACTACAGGCCTTATCAGTGGAACCTAACTATATCTCTTTTCATAATGATAAAGTGTTTCTTCAAACAAATAGGAAATTCCTCCCCAAGGTGGTTTCAGAGTTCCACCTTAACTAGTCCATGAACTTGCCTGTCTTCTTCACTGAACACTCTAGTGCAGGGGAGCGTAGGCTCTATATCCTAGATGTAAAGAGGGCTATCAGTTACTACTTGGATCTGACCAGAGGCCATAGGGGTGACAGCAGCCAGTTGTTCTTTACCTATGGTGAAGTGGGCAGGGATAGGCCTGCCACTGAGGACCACCGCAAGATGGATAGTGTCACGCATCCAGTTTAGTTATGAGAAACTAGGGAAGGACCCCCCCCCCGTGGGCCTGAGGGCTCATTCAACCAGAGGTTCTAAAGCAACAGCAAGGGATATTCTCTTATTGGAAATCTGCAAAGCAGCTAGCATTACAGTCTGGATGTGCAGGCTAGAAGTGATGCCAGGTTTGGAACAGCAGTACTGCAGAACCTCTTTCCTAAGTAGGTGCTGTGCCCTCCTCTAAGGGAACTGCTTGGTAGTCTGCATATGTCAGAATACATTAGGACTTCTTGTAGTTTGAAGAAAAAAATGCTTACCACAGTAATGTTATTTCTTCTAAAGGAATCCTAATGTATTCTGACCTCCCACCCTGCCTCCCCTACCAGAACCGGGAGTCTCTGCACTCCAGTTCATACATTGTTTGTTTACTTTGGAAGGTGGTCTTTTTCTATTGGGCATCTGTGACTTGAGTCTTAAGTCCACACTGGGGTTGGTAGTTTTCTAGTAAAGCTCCTCCATAAATGATAATAAAATACCCAATTGTTTTCAATCTATAATAAAGTTTTCTTGCGTTGCTCATAAGAATCTGACGGTTGAATAGAATGTATCAGAGGACAGTGATTTGAAACCGAGCATGTGCCTACTTAGAATGTGGGCTTTAACTCTTTCCTCTCCGGGGCAGTACAACAAGAAGGTCTTACTGCATATGTCAGAATACATTAGGACTCCTTTACAAGAAACAGCATTACTGTGGTAAGTCATTTTTTCTTGGGGCTGTAGGTGTGTGGTTAGGAATCATGTTTGTTCTACTGTGATACGGCCATGGAAAGTACTCTTACAGCTGTAAGAGTAGTTTTGCTTACAGTCTAGGGGTATGAGAACCACAAACCGAACGTGAGAGGTTCAGATACTCTTAATAATATGAGACCACTCTTACAGCCATAAGAGTTGTCTCCACAGTAGTATTAATATATTATTAATCCAGGTTGTTTAAAACTATCTTCAAAATGTTAAAGAACTCCCCCATATTATCCCTTTTCCATGGCATCTGCATGTGAGACACTGTTCAGAATGGGGCAGTGCACTACAGGGTGCAGGGTACATGCAAGAGGCACAAACTCGGCCCTGCACAGCTTCGCACCCTCAGACAGGCACGTGGGGCATTGCATTCACTATAGCTGGCCACCACAGGGTGCCTGTGTATGGCACTGCCCCCCCCCAGCACAATGGTGCGTTGATGCAGTTTGGTGGACTCTTGAGAGTTATCTAATCAGATGCCTGTCCTAGTCTGTCAGTGGATCCCCTGCCCCATGTGGAGCAGGGGATTGTGTGACACTGTACATTCCAGTGGTTTGACTGTAATGGGCGATCATCCCAGTGTCTGTCCCAGCCCTCCCTGCTGGACTGGAGGGCTGGGGCAGTAGTACGGGCAGGTTTACAGTCCTGCCGCAGTGGGCAAGTGATATCTGCGGCAGGTATACAGTGACTACAGCGGGGTATTTGCCAACGTAACCTGCTCCCCTGTTACTCGACACTCCGCACCTTCTTGAATGGTGCGTAGTGCGGGCACACCCCCTGGGCACTTCTCTGGACCATCTGCGTGTATAGCTACATGAACATCTGCGGGATCAAGTGCAAAACAGGGGCGTTCCTGTAGTGCATGCTACATAGATCCACAGATCCCCGGTGCACAGCTTTCGGTAGTAGGGTTGCCTATGTGATGCAGATCCGCAGCATGGAGGCATTTTTATTTTTTGTGCATTGTCACCAATAAGAGTGTTTCACTGGCAGGAGAAAGGAGTGCTTCAGTTGGGCAGTAGATCTTCCTCAGTCTAGAATTCATATTACTAAGCTACCTGTAGATAAATCTGATGATTTACGGACATATATTTGCGGTGTAATT
This sequence comes from Neoceratodus forsteri, assembly GCA_016271365.2. Lineage (NCBI taxonomy): Eukaryota > Metazoa > Chordata > Ceratodontiformes > Ceratodontidae > Neoceratodus > Neoceratodus forsteri. Next base: position 85,477,153 of record JADMNL010000033.1, read on the forward strand.
TGCTACGGACTTTATGTTGCGGTCAGTTCGGAGAAATTACTATTTGTCGCATGCTGAATTGGTTGCAGTCAGAAAGGAGCGACCATGGCGATTTAGTGGTGATGTTTTTTTTTCCCCATTGTACCTTGTACGGACAGAGGCAAATCATATGCAGTTAAATCTCCACCAGTCTGGAGTGCGCTCTCCGATGTGCTGTTACACAAGGCTGGATAACCACCGTTGCAGGAGAAGAACAGGTTACTCACCTGTAACAGTAGTTCTAACCCCAGTAATGCTCAGACCATTCATAACTTTGTGCAGTCAGCCTGGTGGGTTGGACTGCCCGGAGAGATGGAACACATGCAAATGATGGAATTCTTTGCACGTGAGCATCTTTCAAATACTGCCTCTACCAACTGTAGTGTTCTAAGCCCTTCAGATTTTTCTCTCCGCCTGAAAGTCTGGTCGCTCAGAGTCTCTGTTGCCCTCTTTCGCATGAAGAAGAAAGAAAAAAATCAAAAACCATAAGTATATTTAGTTTCTTTTACTGCCTCTATTAATTGTTAGTTTACATTTAGTTTATTGTTTAAATTGTTGTTTTCTCGGCTCCTCGCGGTTCGGCATAACCGTGAGGGATCCGAGTTAGTTTTAACTTTATTTCGGTTCTCTAACTAAAGAACCTGTTCATTATCGCTAAATTTTGGTCCTTAAAAACTTTACTTGGAACCGCTTTTATCGGTTACAGAACCGCTAAACCGGTTCATATTTCATCTCCTCTCTCGGTTCCATCAGTTCCCGATCGGTTCCTGAACCGACCAAAAAAAAAAGGAAAACCCTTTTCAGCTCTTTAAATAACCGCATTAGCATTTGGCATTTAGCGGTTGAGGTTTTTCACTTTATCTTTCACCATGACTGAGAAACCTAAGAAGGGAACCGGGGAGCCTGGTTTTAAAAACTGTTTAAAGTGTGGAGATGTGTTTGCCAAGGCAGACAAGCACACTTCATGTGTAGCTTTTCTGGGTTTTGAACATTTGGACCAGGAATGTGAGATATGTAAAACATTCCCAGAAAAAAACTGTTGAAAAGCACTTTGAGAGGCTTAATAAAAAGTTTCCTAGGGGTTCCTCAGGCTCTGACCAGCTGACACCCTAGTCTGTTGTGGTTGAATTAATGAGTGCTTCTACCCCTGCCCCTGATACGGGCGAAATAGGGGCAAAAAGAGGGAAAGAACCGGCTGACTCTTCGGTTCCCTTAAAGAAATTAAAGATACTCAAGCATGCAGAACCCTCTCCTGCTAAACCAGGGACTTCTGCGTAGCAGCCTGTAATGCCTTCAGCTCAGGACATAGCTCGGGCATTTAAAATTAATCAGGCTCTGCAGAGCATCATCCCTCAGCCTCCTGCCCCTTCCCAGGGCCCCCAGGTTGCTGCTACTGTGTCGCCCCCTCCTCCGGAGCAACACTATTTCGAAGAGGATGATGAGCCTTATGAGGAGGACGAACCTATCCCCCCAGAGGTGTCCCCTGAGCAGGAATTTGGCTCGCCTCCCATAGTGTCTGAGGATTTTTCCTCCCATTTTTCTTTCATAAGGAAAGTGGCAGATGCTCTGGATATTGCTACAACAGAACAAGTGGAAGATGAGGAGGAGATTGAGTACCTCAATATGATGGGTTTAACACCCACAAAGGCCCTCCTTCTCCCAGTATATAAATTCTTCAAGAAGGATGCTATGAAGCTCCTGCAGACCCCAAATTCTATTCCTCCAATTGACAAGTGGATAGATAAAAAATACCAACTGGACAGGGAAGGAGCTGACTTCCTCTTCTCCCATCCTGATCATCAAGGGGTAATACAGCAGGCTGCTTGTGATAAAGCTAAAGTCCCTCTGTCCTCACACCCACCAGACAAGAACTCCAGAAAATTGGACAGTATGGCCAAAAAGGGCTATTTGTCAGCCTCATTGGCCATGAGACAGGCTACTTTTCAAGCTTATGCTGCCCAGTATCAGAAATCCCTGTGGCAGTCGGTACTGGCAATGTCCTGAAGGCCACCTCACCCTTGTCAGATGACCTGGTGGAAACTGCCAGGTTTGGGCTAGAGGCGGCCAAGTACCAGTTCCAAATGGCTGCTGAACTAAATGACACTGCAGCCAGATGGATGGCTAATACAGTGGCTCAGAGGAGGTTTGCTTGGCTTAGGGCCACAAACCTCACCCAGGATACCCAGTCAAAGGCCCTGGATTTCCCATTAGAAGGAAATGCGCTTTTTGTGGAGTCCACAGTGGCCTATATGAAAAAGGTGGATGAATATAAGGCTACTTATAGAAGTAACTCTGCTCGAGACAGAGCTTCTTCATCCACCAGGCCCTATGGAAGGGGGGCTAGGGGTCATCCTTTTTATCAAGACCCTTTTTCCAGCCAGTAGCCATGCCCCAATACCAGCAGTACCCCCCACAGGGCTACTCAAGGGGTAGGGGTAGAAGGGGCTCTAGGTGAGGGGCTCAGCCACAACCTCAACCCCAGCCTAAACAGAACCCCTGAGATGCAGGCCGCCTCCTCCTACCTGTTGGAGGCAGACTGTCCCATTTCCTCCCCTCTAGTCAACCATCACCACAGACAAGTGGGTGTTGGAGGTAGTGGCAAGGTCTGTCTCTGCAGTTCAAATTTCTTCCTCAAAACCCAGGATTTCCACCTCCCACCCCTAGCACAAATCTCTGCTAGAGGCAGAGGTTCAGAAGCTGCTTCAGCTCAAAGCAGTGGAACTAGTCCCTGCAACCCTGAGAGGAAGAGGTTTTTACTCCAGATACTTCCTAACAACAAAGAAAAATGGGGAGTGGCGGCCAATTTTGGATCTCAGAGCTTTAAACAAGCACCTGAAAAAGCCAAAGTTCAAAATGGTCACTTTGGCTCGGATTCTGCCAACAATCCAAAAAGGGGACTGGCTGGCATCTCTGGACTTACAGGACGCTTATTTCCACATCCCCATAAAAGAATCTTACAGGAAATATCTCAGATTCAGACTCCCATCAGGTCAGGCTGGCAGTATAGCCTAGAGGTTGGAGGAATGAGGTGTGAAGAAGCTTGGTATATCCAGCAGACCAGACCGGAGTTTGATTCCCACAACCTCTACTTGTATACTGTGTGACTCTGAGCAAGTCACTTAACCGCCCAGTGCTGCCAGGTCACCCCTGAAAACAGGCACTTGTGCCTAGTGGGCCTTACCCAGTTACCAAAGACTAAAATAAAATAAAAAAAATTATCAGTTTGCAACCCTGCCCTTCGGCCTTTCCTCGGCACCAAGGGTGTTTACAAAATGCCTAGCAGCTGTGGTGGCATTTCTTCGAAGACAGGGAGTGACTGTCTTCCCATACCTGGACAACTGGTTGGTAGTGGGCAAATCACCAAAACAGGTCACAACCTCTCTAAAGCTCACACAGGATCTTTTGGAGTCCTTGGGTTTCATAGTAAATCAGAAAAAATCTTGTTTTCACCCCAACACAGACTTTACAGTTCATAGGGGCAGAGATCAGGACCTTACAGGCCAGGGCCTTTTTACCACTAGACAGGGTGCAAAGTCTTCAGGCCATAGCAAACTCCTTCAAGTTGTACAGTCAAAAAACAGCCAGGCAATTCCTGCAGCTCTTGGGTCATATGGCTGCATCCACAGGCACAGTGCAGGGTTCCAGGTTTCACGTGAGAGACATCCAGTTTCACCTCAGGAGCCATTGGAGTCAGAAAAAGGATCCCTTTTCAAAACTCATTCCAGTGACAAGGCCTCTGTTACAAGCCCTCTTGTGGTGGAAAAAGGAATCCAACTTAAGGCAGGGAGTCCCCTTCCAGAAGGAGGATCCTTCACTGGTCCTCTCAACAGATGCATCCCTTCTGGGCTGGGGTGCCCATCTAGGGGAACACACAACTCAGGGTACCTGGTCAGAGGCAGAGTCCCTCCAGCATATAAATTTGCTGGAAGTCAGAGCAGTGCGGCTAGCACTAAAAGTTTTCTCTACACTGGTAATGGGCAAAGTGGTACGAGTCAGAACGGACAATACCACCACTATGTATTACATAAACAAGCAGGATGGCACCAGATCAGGTCCCCTATGCACAGAAGCCATGAGAATTTGGACTCTGGCATATTCTCTAAAGGTGTCCCTGCAAGCCATCCATCTGCCAGGAAAGGACAATATCTTGGCAGACACACCGAGTCGGATCAATCAGTCCCATCACGAATGGACACTGAACAAGCAGGTGGTGCAGGTAATTTTCAGCAGGTGGGGCATTCCAGAGATAGACTTGTTCGCATCCCACCAGAACCACCAGCTGCCTCAGTATTGTTGCAGGCCACCAGCCCAAGGCACAATCCCTCTGGACGCCCTGGTACTGGATTGGTCAGGCAAATTTCTCCATGCCTTTCCCCTTTTTCCTCTAGTTTTTAGGGTGCTGCTGAAGCTCAGATCCCTCTCAGCTTCTCTGATATTGATAGCTCCAGATTGGCCCAGGCAGCCTTGGTACTCACTTCTGCTTTCCATGGCAGTGAGCAAGCCAATAAGCTTGCCTCTCAGGCACAATCTTCTAACTTCCAATCAGGGAACATTGCTGTTCCCAAATCTCAAGTCCCTCCACCTCAAGGCATGGCTCTTGAGGAATTAGAGTATGCAGGCTTGAACCTTTCTGAAGCTGTAGTAAACATCTTGAAAGGTTATAGGAAACCTTCCACTAAGAAAACTTATTCTGCTAAGTGGAAAAGATTCTCTTTCTGGTGTTCGGGTAGAAACATGGCCCCAAATGATGCAGGAGTCTCAGTGGTGTTGGATTATCTGACTCATTTACATTCACAAGGTCTGCAACCCAGTTATTTTAGAGTTCACCTTGCAGCAGTATCTGCATACCTTTCTGCTAGGAAAAAAGTGTCTGTAGCATCAGATCCCATTTTCAAAAGATTTTTCAAAGGCCTGATGCATTTGCACCCTCCTCACAGGACACCAGTGCCCGCTTGGGATCTTAATGTATGTATAGCCAGATTGATGAGGGCTCCTTTTGAGCCCATGGCTACAGCCCATTTAAAGTATGTTACCTGGAAAACAGTTTTCCTGGTAGCAATTACCTCAGCGAGAAGAATCAGTGAGCTTCAGGCTCTCTGTGTTGAGCAGGACTATATTTCCTTCCACAGGGATAAGGTAGTCCTCAGAACAAACAGACAATTCCTTCAAAAAGTGGTTTCAGATTTCCATCTGAACCAATCAATCACTCTGCCTGTCTTCTTCACAGACCATACAAGCTCTGGTTAAAGAAGGCTTCACAGTCTGGATGTGAAAAGAGCTCTCGGCTACTACATGACAGCTACTAAAGGCCATAGGCAAGACAAGAAACAACTTTTCCTTACATATGGGGATGTCGGAATGGGCAAACCAGCCTCAAAAAGATCCATTTCTTGGTGGATTGTCCAGTGTATTCAATTCTGCTACACTAAAGCAGGTAGAGAGTCCCCAGCTGGGCTGAGGGCTCATTCAACAAGAGGAACAGCCGCCACTGTTGCAGCTGCTAGGGAGGTGCCATTATTGGACATTTGTAAAGCATCTACTTGGAAATCAGTACACACCTTTACAAAGCATTAAAATTTAGATATTTTGTCCAGAAGTGACACCAAGTTTGGCACAGCAGTCCTGCAAAGTCTGTTTCCAAAATAAGTTCTGTGCTCACCACCAGGAGGTACTGCTTGGTAGTCTGCACAAAGTTATGAATGGTCTGAGCATTACTGGGGTTAGAAAAAAAAATTACTTACCATAGTAATCTTCTTTCTTCCCAGTGATGCTCAGACATTCATAACTCCCTCCCATCCTCCCCTTCCAGAACTTCAGCCTCTGCATTCTGCATGCTAGTGCCACATAGCCATACCCTTCTGGGTACACTTCTCTATGCTAGACAGATTTTAACAGAGTTTTCTGTCTCTCTTAATAGTTTTTCTCACAGTATGGTGAACACCATTATTATATATAGATATAGACCCTCCCTTGGAAGTTTTTTGAAGTAAGTTGTTTTATTAGGCTAATCCTAAAAAATGTTTTAATTGATTAGTTGTCGTTTTTTTCCATGTTGCCTGACTTCCAGGCTTCTTACAAATCTGAAGGGCTTAGAACACTACAGTTGGTAGATGCAGTATTTGAAAGATGCTCACATGCAAAGAATTCCATCATTTGCATGTGTTCCATCTCTCCGGGCAGTCCAACCCACCAGGCTGACTGCACAAAGTTATGAATGTCTGAGCATCACTGGGAAGAAAGAAGATTACTATGGTAAGTAATTTTTTCTTCTAGGAGTGGTACATGTTGTTCATCCACACTTTTTGGCATGTCCCCCTTCCACTTTAAATCTTGCCGGAAGTCTTCAAGCTGGCTCCTTCCACCCACCCGGGTGGTAAATACCTCAGCTCCATCCCATGATGCCAGATCTTAGCCCACTGGAAGCAAGGTTGTGCCGCCCGAAGCTGGGGAGGTCGGGTGGGTGTGTGTGGATGAACAACATATACCACTCCTAGAACTACTGTTACAGGTGAGTAACCTGTTCTTCTAGGAGCGTGGATATGTTGTTCATCCACACTTCTTGGCAGACTCCAAGCAGTTCTCCAGGAGGAGGGAGGCAAGGCGCACACCCCTTACTTAGGAAATAAAGTTTGGAGAACCAAGGCACCAAAACCAACATCCCGGCGTGACTCAAGGTCGATGTGGTAGTGGGTGATAAAGGTGTTTGCTGACTTCCAAGTAGCAGCCCGACAGATTTCCTGGATGGGTATGTCCCTGAAAGCAGCCACCGAAGCAGCGGTATAGCGGGTAGAATGAGCTCTTATCCCTCTGGGAGGTGCTCCTTGGCCGCCAACTCATAGCACAGACCTATGCGTGATGTAATCCATCTTGCTATGGTCTGTTTGCCTGCAGATCTGCCAGAAGCAGCTTCAGCGTAGGCGACAAACAGCTGGTGAACCTCTCCATGAATTTCCGCCATCCTCTCCTTGTACTAGGAGAGGGCACGTCTCAGGTCCAAGGTATGGAGCCTGTACTCGGCGTCTGAGGTGTAATTAGGGTAGTAAACCAGAAGAGTCAACACCTGGTTAAGGTGAAACTCTGACACCACCTTCGGAAGGAATTTCGGGTGGAGGCGCAGGACAACTTTGTCCCTGTGAAAGACCAGATAAGGGGAGTCCACCGAAAGCGCCTGGAGCTCCCCTGTCCTTCTAGCAGACGTGATAGCCACTAGAAAGGCTGTCTTCCACAACAAGTGTGAAAGCTCACATTTGTGCATGGGTTCGAATGACTTGCCCATGAGCTTTGCCAAAACCAGCAGCAGATTCCACGGAGGTAGAGGTTCACGTACCGGAGGGGTTATGTGATCCAGGTCTTTGAAAAAGCACCTACTCACTGTCTCCTGCACCAGTGTCAGCTGACCAGCCCATGCCCAGTAAGCAGAAATGGCTGCCAGATGCACCCTAAGGGTCGATGACCGTAGATCCCCTTTGGAGAGAGACCAAAGGTTGTCAAGAATGTTAGCCACAGAACCGGATAAGGGGTCCAGCCCCTTAGTCTGACACCAAATGGAAAAACATTTCCATTTGAAGGCACAACATTTCCTGGTCGATTCCTTTCTGGATGCCTCCACCACAGTGTAGACATCTTCAGAAAGACCCAGAGCCTGGAACTCTAGCCGCTCGGGTACCAGGCTGTGAGGTGCAGTGATTGAAGGTCCGGATGGAATACCTTCCCCTGGTTCAGAGATATCAGATCCAGGCATGTACAAAGCCGCTCCGGGGGCCTGCAGCTGAGGCTGAGGAGATCTAGGTACCATAACTGGCACGGCCAGTCTGTGACTAACAGGATCACCTTCGCCTTGTCCCTCCTCACCTTGAGTAACACCTTGTAGATCAAGGGAAATGGAGGGAAGGTATGGAGGAGGCCTGGGGTCCACGGCCTCAAGAAGGCATTCCCCTACAGCAAGCCCTGCTGAGGGGGGGCCGGCATGAAACAGCCTCAGCTTGGTGTACTCCCTTGAGGCAAACAGGTCCACCATCAGTTTGCCCCAACGGGAGAACAGACTCCGGATGGAGAGACCACTCATGGGATGTCTGGCCTATGCGGCTGAGAGCATCCGCCAGCTGGTTCAAGGCTTCTGCCACATGGATGGCTAGGAGATCCGCCTCCAACTGGCTTACGAGGATCCAGATGCGGAGCGCCTCCTTGCATAGCAGACCGGAATGCGTGCCGCCCTGTTTGTTGAGGTTGTACATGGTTGTGGTATTGTTCGTCTGGACTTGAACCACTTGACCCCGAAACTGAGTAGCAAAAGCTGACAATGCCAGTCTGACTGCTCTGAGCTCCAACTGGTCTGTGTGTCATCGGGACTCTTCAGGGATCCAGAACCCATGGGCCCTGTTGTCCCCCATGTGGGCTCCCCAGCCCATGAGGGAGACATCGGTCGTAAGGACGACCGTCTGCTCGGGGCAGACAAATAGGATCCCTTCCTGCAACCGGTCTGGGGCAGTCCACCATTGGAGAGCGTCTCACATCTTCTGGGTTACAGTGATCAGCTAGTTGAAGTGACCAGATTGCTGAGTCCACTGGGTGGCCAGCTCCACTGGAGGGGACGCATGTGCCACCGGGCCCAACGGACCACTGAGGTGCACGGCGCCAGGTAACCCAGAAGGCGCAGAAAGTCCCGGGCAGGGCGCAAGTGCCCAACCAGAAATGATCGGTCAAAGGAGGGAGAGAACCTCCGCCCTGTCTGCCGGGAGCTGAGCTCTGGCCTGACAAGAGTTGAGCTCTGCCCCAGTGAAGCCCATCACCTGAGAGCGCATGAGTTCCGACTTGGCCTCGTTGATCAGGAGGTCGAATTGGGAGCAGGTTTGGAAGGCCAGATCCCTGGACCTCTCCACCTGCTGAAGGAAGGAACCTGCCAAGAGCCAGTTGTCGAGATAAGGGTAGATTCTGACTCCTCGACGCCGAAGGTGGGCTGCCACCACTGCAATGCATTTGGTGAAGACCCGAGGGACCAGTGACAGGCTGAACAGCATGGCTCGGAACTCGTACAGGGTCCCTTCGACCCAGAAGCGGAGGAACCGCTGATGGGACAGATGGATTGGGATGTGAAAGAACGCGTCCTGTAGATCCAGTGAACAGAACCACATGTTTCGCTCCAGGGATGGTGTGATCTGGTTCAGAGTGACCATCCAAAAGGTCCGGGACCTGAGATATTGATTCAGGTCTTGGAGATCTAAGATGGGGTGCCAACCCCCCGCCCGCTTGGGCACTAGGAAGTACCTGGAAACAAAGCCTGGGTCTGTCGGAGGATCCGGCACTGGAGCTACTGCTTCCTTGCAGAGTTGCTGAGCCACGTCGTCTCGAAGAGCCAACTAGCATGCGGCGATCCATTCCTCCCGAGGGGCGTGGGCTTGGCTGGGAGGGTACTGCTTGAATTCCAGAGGCAGTCCCTGAGTGACCACTTCAGGAACCCACCTGTCTGAAGTGATAGCGAACCAGGCGGAAAGGAAGTGGCAGAGCCAACCCCCCATGGGAGGACTCAGAGCTGGCGTGACGGGTGTAGGGGTGGCAACCCCCAACCCATCACTGAGCAGGCTTAGAGGAGGAGGAGGCTCCGGCACCTGTGCCTCAGTCTTCTTTACGGGGCTGTTGAGGACCCTACTTGGACCGTGGGCACCAAGCTTGAGCCTGCTGCTGCTGTTGCTGCTGACCTCCTTGATAGGAGGGCTGCCTGACTGCACGGGAAGAATGCCGAAATGGATTCGTCTTTCTCTTCTGCTGCTTCTTGCCTGAAGAACCCTTGGCAGAAGTGGCATCCAAGGTGGCATTGGACTGCTCTATACGCCGATGGTGACCGGCCACTCCTGGACTGAATAAGTTGGTACCCAGGAAGGGCACGTCAGCAAGCTTATGCTGAGTATCCGCCAGGAAGGAGGAAAGCCTCAGCCAAGCCCTGCGGCTAGAAGCCACTGCGGCTGCCAGCGAGCGGGCACAAGAATCTCCTATATCCAAACCAACAGCACGGCCTTGGTCACGGATCTGCTTGACCGTAGTCTGGTTGTCCAGTGGGAGATGAGGGAGGACCTCGCCCAATGACCCCAGAAGGGCATGAGAGAAGTGTGCCATAATAGCAGCCATGCTGGCCTGATGAAGACCCAGAGAAGAGGCCGCATAGACCTTGTGGGCGGAGTGGTCCGTATTCTTGGACTCCTTGTCCGGGGGTCAGTCAATGTCGGCCGAACTACCAGTGCATCTGAACACAGAGGCGGTCATCAGGCTCTCGGCAGAAGGGTACTCTGTGAACCCAGCAAGGGACCCCATGGGCATCGCGTACTTGCGGGCAGATGGTGCTGGGCAGGAGGCAGGATGCTGCCAAAGTTCAAGGGCTGGGCTCACAATGGCCTTGGCCACTGGAAAGGCCTCTGTCAGGGTATCCCCTCTCTAGAGTATGTCAGTGAGAGGGTACTCCGCCTTTTTCTGGATGGGCTCCAAGGGCATTCCGGTGGAATCAGATGAGGCGGAGGATGCCCTGGAAGGGGGATGGGCCTTCCTCCATCGCGCTAACTGACGACTCATCATCCCCGGGATGTGAGTGCAAGCCAGTGACATCCGAGTCCGAGGAGTCATGATAGAGCAGTCTACTGCCTAAGTCACCCTTGATCTGCCGAGGGTGGTCCAGAGTGACTGTTTTCGACAGACGTCGGGGAAGCCCAGTGTCTTGTCGGTCCTCTTTCGAGGGCACCCCTCCCTCAGGCTGTTTAGGTGATGGTTCCACCCGAATCGGTGGAGAGACTGGGATAGGCTGAACCGGGAGATGGGCCGGCCCCACGGGCAGAGGAACCAGTGGCTTCGGTTCTGGAGGGTTTGGCATCGGCCTAGGAGGCGGGTGCCAAGTTATGGCCAGGGTTAGCGGCGGAGCCGGCTTCTTCCTGGTCAGGATCAGCTGCTGCCACATGAGGTCTTCACAGCACTGCTGTAGCCTCTTCTCATCCGAGGAGGATGAGAATCTGTGGCATCACCTCTTTTTAGAGCACTTGTGGCTCTTCCTCAGTCATTTGGCCGAGGGGGTTCTGGACCTCGACTGAGATCAGGGAGGTTGACTTAGTCGATCAGGAGACATCGGGGTCGGTGAAAACCGAGGGTCCGGAACTGGTCCTTGATGGGGACACCAGCAGGCTGGGTCTCCTCATCAGGAAATACAAGGACCGGAGTCCTTTCCAAGGAGTCGTTGGGGTTAACCGGCGACAAGGGGTCGATCAGATCAAGGATAATTTTGACCTCATCAGCCACTTCCTCGGTCCCCTGGCCAGATGGAAGATCCGTGAAGCCGGCAGCCGAGGATGCGATCTCAACTGAAGTCGAGACCGCGTGTTCCTGGGACTCGGACCTCTGTCGGTCCCAAGAACATCTTCGCCGAGACGAAGACACAGGGTCATATCTCTCTCTCTTCGGGAGGGAGGAGTCTGCGAGCCCGAGGGAGCCTCACCCCGGGTGGGGAGAGATTGGCGCAACTCCTTAAAGGAGCCTGTAAAGGTGGAGCCAAGGTTCAGGGGAACAAAAAAGCTTCAATTGGCCGAAGAGCGAGCTGCTTCCTCCTCGAATGCCTTTATCTGTTCCAGCTGTTCGGCATATGCCGCAGCCGTGGAAACCGCCCACCTCGCCTCCTTCGATTTCACCGGTGCATTTCTTTTCTCCGGTCTCCCCAGCTTTAAGCGTGCTTTGTGGTCATCCAGGATGTTGGGATGGAAAGCCAGGCAAAAACTGCATGACAAGATGTCATGGCCGACACCTAGGCAGTAAACGCATGTGAGGTGAGGATCGGTGAGCGAGATCTTCTGGCCACAGGGCACTGGCGAAATCCGGGGGAAGATTTTTCCTCTATTGTAGATGAAAGTGCAATCGCTAACTCGAACGAGTTTAATTTTCGGTAAAAAACAACTGTTAGAATCCAGGACCTATGATATGCTGAGAGCACAAGGGAACCTGTACCTTCCAGTGGAAAGGAAGATCTGGCGTCATGGGGTGGAGCCGAGGTATATACACCACCCGGGTGGGTGGGAGGAGCCAGCTCGAAGACTTCCAGCAAGATTTAAAGTGGAAGGGGACATGCCAAGAAGTGTGGATGAACAACATATCCACGCTCCTAGAATAAGGTTTTCTTACTTGAAAATCTGAATTATAAAGAGCTACAGAGGATGCTACAGGGAAGGGTGCCGATTGTAAAACTACAGGACTGTGCTAGAGTGGCTATACTGCTGGGGGCACTGGCAGAAAATGCAGTGTGAGACTGTTGAATGGGTGACTGCAGTCCTTAAGCTGTTGTCATCTATTCATCTTTTTTGCAATGGTTTCTTGAGACTTCTTGTTTCACTGCAGTGGAGGGGTGGGCACAGAGGTCAGACATTCATTAGGTTGGAATAGCTGTTAATAATAATGATCAAGATGTTTGAGTGGGGGGCTGAGCATCACAACAAAGTTTGCAAACTAATTTCACTGTATCTTATACACTCCTACCATCTCCCGTACCCAATGGCCGATCTTCATGACTAGGGAGGAGCGAGGGTACCAGGGCAACATCCTTGTAATTTGCACACTCTCCACTCTCTCCCTTACAGAAGGTGTGACCATTTGACCGGCATACCAGGGCAACATCCTTGTAATTTGCACTCTGTCCCTTACAGAAGCTGCCACCATTTGACCAGCGACAATAATGCTCAATGGCATTTGCGGAAACTATATTTTGTCCTGCAACCTAATGTACATGGCATATTATCCGCGATGTTATGTCCGGGGACATGTCTGTACACGAAATCTGATCACTGCGTGAAGGGCTGAAAAGTATAATTCCCACCAATATGCTAAAGGGGCGATTCCACCTACTATAGCTATTAGGAGTTTAGGTTATAATCAGCGAAGTTCATTATAGTAGCTTAATCTACAAGTTCTGGAGAGTCTAAAGTTGTCACCTTTGGATGAGGTCAAAATTGGATACTAAGCCATGCCTCAAGCTCCACCCTTAGCCCCACCTCTTTTCACAACTGAGGAGTACACTGTACCCTTCCAGCATAGGGTCACCACCTTTGGATGAGGTAAAAAACGGATGCGAAACCACACCCCAAACTCCGCCTCTGGCTCCACTCCCTTTTTATGACTGGCGAGTATATCGCTCCTCACACAAAGCCATTTGTAATGTTGGAATAGACATTACTAGTGATAGGAAATCATTTTTATACTGTTTTTTGATTTATTTATTCAGTTATTTATTGTTATTCTTTGGCAACCAGGTTAACTCCCATAGGCCACATAACCCATTTTACACGAGTGACCTAGGAGCACAGGAAGGTTAAGTGACTTGCTCAGGGTCACACAATATGTAAGTGGAGGTTGTGAGAATCAAACTCATGTCTTATGGATGTGCCAAGCTCATCCACAGCTTATTGCTCAGCCCTCTGTCGAACACTCTCCCATTTTCCTTTCCATGTCAGTCATGTATTCTGATGCTTTGACCAATTTTTGATAACTTAGTTATCAATGCTTGTTGTACCTTTAATACTGTACTGTGTTCCCCTTTACCTTAGCACCTACTGCTGCTTCTTTTCATATTTCTAAGACATTCCACAATTTCAGATACACTATTCCATGCTGTTTATCTGAATGACCTGTAAAAGTGTAACTAATATCATGAAATGTTCAGGTAATACAAAAAATGACAGCAAATGTAGTGATAAAGGCAATAAAAGTTAGATTATTAATTTAACAAAATGGGTCTAAAACATACTAGAATATAGGACAAACAAAAAGAAACAGATGACAGCACATAAAGGTGTAAAAGCTGTTTCAAACAACATGAAGTCTTGCTATATTATGACATATGCAGTGAGTCCCAACCTTCGAACTGCTCCAGAGGTGAAAGAGTTAACTTTCCATGCCAGGCATGGAACCTTGAGCGCGAGCTCAGTTGAAAACTCTATCTGTTGTTCTTTAAACTCAAACTGTCAGATTCTTTCAAACAACATGAAGTCTTGCTATATTTTGACAGTAGCAGTTTGTCCCACCACTAGAACTGCTCCGGAGGTGAAATGGTTAATACTATTCCAAAATAAAACTTTGAGCACGAGCTCTAAGAAGCAGCTCTATCTGTGTAATTTCAAACCTGAACTGTCAGATTCTTTACTCTGCCTCAGTGAACAGTCGCTCCGGAGATTTCTCCTACTGCTCGGTTTAAACAGTGTTTTCTCGGTTCGATTCAACCGAGAATAGTTTTATTTTAACCGCAAAACCGTTCGGTTCAAGCTCTGTCTGTGGTAATCGTAAGTAAATTAAAGGTTTTGTCTGTGTGGAACTTGTAAGTTTATCGGTTCGGTTTTGAACCGATCAGCTGGGTTTAAAACTTATTAACTTTAAAGTTTAACATTTTAGAGTGCAGTTCCCGGTTCTTATCGGTTCTAAAAAAAACGGATTTTATTATGTTTTTCCAATACCCGTGACACGGTTAGGAACCAATAAGGGTGTCTTGCCTGGCACTGCCGTTTAAAGGGCAAGTTTTTCTGGTTAGGCTGGCATTATGTCTGAGAAACCCAAAAGAAAAACCGGGCCCACTGGGTTTCAACACTGTAATGTCTGAGGGGAAGTCTTTGCCAAGGCTGACCCACACACCACATGTGTCTGTTGTCTGGGGTTTGACCACCTCCAGTCAGACTGCCAGATATGTAAGAATTTCCCTGCAGCCACCCTGGAAAAGAGATTGGGCAGGCTCAGGGAACGAGAGGCCAAAAAGTCCGCTGACCCGGATGGCCAGCCTGGTTCGGTGCCAACCAAACCGGAGGGAGTGCCCTCTGACCAGGGCAAGACTTCCTCGGGCAAAAGAAAAGCTGGTTCTGAGGAACCAATTCCAGTAAAGAAAACAAGAAAGTCAGCAGGTTTGAGTCCAAACCCCTTCTCCAACTGCTGCAGAGATAGCAAAAGCCATACAAATTGTCCAGTCACTGTCTAGGTTCCTCTGAACCGCCACTATCTGGCAAAAGGTCGGTTCGTCCGGGTTCCAGTGGTTCAGGAATATGATGTTGAGGAATTTTATGAACCAGAGGAGGGGGAGGATGATTATGAACATTATGAATGTGGCTGGGAAGGTCTGGGTGTGCCCATTGAACCGGACATTTCCCCAGACAGACCTCTAGAATCTCCCCCTATGCTATCTGAGTCCCCATCTCATTTTATGTTTTACAAAAGTTGCTGAAACTCTAGCTTCCCTTGGAAGAAGCTGTGGATGAGCAAGAGGAGCCTGATTTTGTAGAAATGATGGATATTCTAGAGTCTAGAGATTGTCTATTCCTTTGCATAAGTCTTTAGGAAGCAAACAATAAAAATTTTAAAAGCTCCTAATTCTGTGCCTCCTGTAGATAAAAGATGGACAGAAGGTACACATTGTCAGGTCCTGATACAGAATTCCTTTCTCAGCAATGCAGTCATGTTGGGGTAGTTCAGGCTGCAGCCTGTGATAAAGCTAATATCCCCCTGGCTTCACATCCTCCTGACAAGGATTCCAGGAAGATTGATGCCATGGCGAAAAAACAGTATATGGCAGTCTCTCTGGGACTCAGGCAAGCAAATTATATGGCTTATGTAGCTAGGTATCAGAAATCTAGATGGGATACTGTTATGGAATTAGCCAAGCAAGCCCATGGCCAGCTGGCTAGCGAACTAGAACAGGTGGCTGCTGATGGCATTGAGGCTTCTAAGGTACAGTTTCATGCTGCTGTGAATGTTAATGATGTTTCCTCTAGGGTCATGGCCACATCTGTAGCTTTTCGTAGGTTGGCCTGGCTCAGGTGTACTAGTCTGTCACAGGATACCCAGACTAAGGCTATGGATTTTCCTGTGGTGGGAAATTCTCTGTTTGGGGAGCAGACAGAGAATTACATGAAAAAGATGGATGAATATAGGACTACTTACAAAAGTGCCCAAGCTAAGGAGCGGCAAGCCACTCCTCAGAGGCATACCCCCAGGGGTAGGGGTAGGCCTTTTCACAGGCCTTTTTACCAGACTCAGGCCTCCTCTGCCTATGCTCAGAGGGGCTTCTTCAGAGGCAGATGAGGGGTGGGCAGGCCTGCTCCCACCCCTCAGCCTAAAGCTCCTGCTAAGCAGGCACCCTGATGGGGTGCCCAGGGCCGATTCTCCTTTACCGGTAGGGGGCAGGCTGGCTTACTTCAGTCAGAACTGGGCTTTTAACCTCAGACAAGTGGGTTCTGGAAGTAGAGCCAGGGTCTGGTTCTCAGCTTCAAAAAGTTTCCCAAGTTGAGAACCAGACTTTTCTACCTGCAAGTGCTTCAGAGACCCTTGCTCTGGAAGCAGAGGTCTCAACCCTGTTGGCTCTCAGAGCAGTGGAAGGGTTCTCTCCCTGCACCAGGGCAGGGGTCTGTATTCCAGATACTTCCTTACCCCAAAAAAGACAGGAGAATGGCAGCCCATATTAGACCTCAGATATCTGAACAAGCATCTTTTGAAACCAAAGTTCAAAATGGTAACTGGCAATGATTTTACCCTCCCTAAGGCCAGGGACTGGTTAGCCTCCCTGGACCTCAAGGATGCCCTATTTCCCGTCCTAATCAGAAGCTCCCATCGAAAGTACCTCAGATTCGAACTACCCTCAGGTCATTACCAGTTCAGAGCAATGCCCTTCGCCTACTCTCTGCCCCAAGGGTATTCACAAAGTGTCTAGCAGTGGCAGTGGCTCACTTAAGGAGGCAAAGGATTGCTGTTTTTCCCTATCTAGACGATTGGCTCATTGTAGGCCAGTCCCCAGAACAGGTAAAATCTCACCTGCAAGTTACCCAGCAGCTTCTCACCTCCCTGGGCTTTCTGCTAAATCTACCAAAGTCGGTTCTGGAACCAGTCCAGGTACTCACCTTTATAGGGGCAGAGTTGGACACAAAGCTAGCCAGAGCTTTTCTTTCCTTAGAAAGGGTGACGAATTTAGTGACTCTGGCCTCCTCCTCCTTCACCCTGCAGGTCTCTCGACCAGCAAACACTTTCTGCAGCTCCTGGGACACATGGCTGCATCCACAGCTGTTGTGCAGGGAGCAAGATTTCAGATGAGAGACATTCAGTTTCACTTGAGAACCTATTGGTCTCAGAGAAGAGACCCCCCTTTCCAAGTTGGTCCCAGTGACTCGAACCTTGATCCGGGCCCTCCAGTGGTGGCAGGATCAGAGCAATTTAAGATTGGGGTCCCTTCATTCCCCTGCTCTCAATTTGACTCTCACTACAGATGCTTCCCTTCTGGGTTGGGAGCCCATGGGCGACCTTTCCACTCAGGAGTGTGGTCCCCGGGAATCTCTGCTCCACATCAATTTGCTGGAACTCAGAGCAGTCTTTTAGCTCTTCAAGCATTTTCTGCATCTGTCCACAACAAGGTGATACAAGTCAGAACAGACAACACCACAACAATGTGGTACATCAACAAACAGGGGAGCACTCGGTCTTCGGCCTTGTGCACCGAGGCAATGAAGTTGTGGTCTCTGGCCTATTCCCTGAACACTTCCCTCATAGCTGTTCATCTTCCAGGGAAGGACAATGTCCTAGCGGATGCTCTCAGCAGGATTTCCCAGGGCTATCACGAATGGTCCCTGGAGCCTCTAGTGCTGGGGATAGTCTTTGCCAGATGGGGCACCCCTCAGATAGATCTTTTTGCAACCCCAGACAATCACAAACTTCCTCTGTTCTGTTGCAGGCCTCCAGTGTTGATCTCAGTCCCCCTGGATGCCCTTCTCCTGGATTGGGAGGGGAAGTTTCTTTATGCTTTCCCTCCCTTCCCTCTCCTATTCAAAGTATTAGTCAAAATCAGATCTCAGCCTTGCAGGGTGATTCTGATTGCCCCGGACTGGGCCAGGCAGCCCTGGTACCCACTCCTTCTGTCACTGACAATCCATCTGCCCCTTTGCCTCCCCAGGATTCACAATCTGTTAACTTGTGCCCAGGGAAGGGTTTGGTATCCGGACCTCAAGTCCCTCAACCTCAATGCCTGGTTCTTGAGGAGTTAGAGTTTGCTGATTTACACCTCTCTCAAGGTGTTCTTGAAATCCTAAAGGCTTCCAGAAAGCCTTCCACTAGGGCTACTTATAGTTCTAAATGGAAAAGGTTTTCCATTTGGTGTGCTGGGAAAAATATTTCTCCAGAATCTGCTGATTTGCCCATTGTATTAGATTACATGGTCCATCTTAATTCCTTGGGTCTCAGACCAGCTACCCTGAGAGTCCATTTGGCAGCTGTATCTGCTTTTGTGTCAGCAGGAAAGTCATCCCTCTTTCCACTCACCCTGTGTTTTCCAAGTTTTTAAGGGATTACTCCATACTAATCCACCCTTTCGGGAACCGGCCCCTGCCTGGGACCTTAATGTTTGTATTGCCCAGTTAATGCAACCCCCTTTTGAACCTCTGTTTTCTGCAGAGCTTAAGTATCTAACTAGGAAAACTGTTTTTCTGGTGGCTATCACTTCTGCTAGACGCATAAGTGAGTTGCAAGCCTTGTCAGTGGAAACTGACTTTATTTCTTTCCACAGGGATAAGGTAGCCCTTAGGACTAACAGGAAGTTTTTACCTAAGGTGGTTTCAGATTTCCATCTTAACCAATCTATCTCCCTTCCAGTATTTTTCACTGATCACTCCTCTTCGGGTGAGAGGAGGTTGCACAGCCTGGATGTTAAGAGAGCTCTTAGTTACTATATAGAGCGTACCAAAGGTCCAGGTTCGAATCCCTCCAACTTTTCCTTACCTATGGTGAAGTTGGGAAAGGCAAACCTGCCACTAAGAGATCAATTGCCAGGTGGATTGTCTCTTGTATCCAATTTTGTTATCAGAAACTGGGCAGAGATCCCCCCTCTGGCTTGAGGGCTCATTCTACCAGGGGTACAGCTGCGTCTCTAGCTGCTGCCAGAGACATCCCTATATTAGAGATATGCCAGGCTGCTACTTGGAAAACGGTGCACACTTTTACCAAGCATTACTCCCTGGATGTCCAGGCCAGGAGAGATGCTCGGTTTGGCACAGCTGTTCTTCAGAGCCTATTACCTAAGTAGGTTCTGCCCCTCCTCCATGGAGGTACTGCTGTGTGGTCTGCTACTGTCATAATATAGCAAGACTTCATGTTGTTTGAAGAAAAAATTACTCACCTTAGTAATGTTGTTTCTTCTAATGGAGTCTTTGTTGTATTATGACCTCCCCCAGCCTGCCCTCTCAGAACTTCTACTTGGATGGGGTGCGGCAACTTAGGTGGGCACTATTTTATGCCCTTTAGCGTTTTTCCCTTTTGGGAGTTTGGGGTGTGTGTTTTATTATACTGTTGTTTTATTCTCATGTTGTTAGAATTGTGTTAGTAGTTCTGGTCCCCTGACGTAAGTCTTGGGTGTTGGGACCAGCAATGGTTGTTAATATTTAGGTAGCCATTTGGCTAGTGTAGGTTACAGCTTCCACACAGACCTTAGTGAGTTTTTGCTTGTAAAGATCTGACAGTTCAGGTTTGAAATTACACAGATAGAGCTGCTTCTTAGAGCTCGTGCTCAAAGTTCTATTTTGGAATGGTATTAACCATTTCACCTCCGGAGCAGTTCTAGTGGTGGGACAAACTGCTACTGTCATAATATAGCAAGACTTCATTAGAAGAAACAACATTACTAAGGTGAGTAATTTTTTCTTACTCTGCCTCACTGAACAGTCGCTCCGGAGAGTTCTCCTTCTGCTCGGTTCGTTTGTCGGTTAAAAAGTCTTATTTTTCGGTTTCTTGACCGAAATTAAACCGCAACCGGTCGGTTCAAGCTCTGTCTGTGGTATTGTAAGTAATAGATAGGCTTACATTTATTTTATTCTGTGTGGAACTTGTAAACGTGTTTTTCGGTTCGGTTTAACCGATCAGGTTGTTTTAAAAACTTTCTAGTCCTTATTTAGAGTGCGGTTCCCGGTTCTTATCGGTTCTAAAAAAAAACCGATTTCATTACGTTTTTTTCCACGACCCGTGACACGGTTGGGAACCGATAAGAAAGTATTGCTTGGCGGATTGCCATTAATGGGAAAGTTTGGTTAGGCTGGCACTATGTCTGAGAAACCCAAAAGAAAAACCGGGCCCACTGGGTTTCAGCACTGTGGTGTTTGTGGGGAAGCCTTTGCTAAGGCTGACCCACACCACCTGTGTATATTGTCTGGGGTTTGACCACCTCAATGCAGACTGCCAGATTTGTAAGAATTTTCCTGCTGCCACCGTGGAAAAGAGTTGGTGAGGCTCAGGAAAGGGAGGCCAAAAAGTCCGCTGACCCAGATGGCCAGCCCGGTTCGGTTCCAACCGAACCGGAGGGAGTGCCCTCTGACCAGGGCGATACTTCCTCGGGCAAACGAAGAGCCAGCTCTGAGGAGCCGGTTCCAACTAAAAGGACTAGAAAGTCAGCTAGTGTGGAGCCAAAAGTTCTTTCTCCAACCACTGAGGAAATAGCTAAAGCAATTCATATTGTCCAGTCACTTTCCCCGGTTCCATCCGAACCGACACCATCAGGGCAGCGCTCGGTTCGGCCGGTTCCACCAGTTCAAGATTATGATTTTGAGGATTTTTATGAACCGGAGGAATGGGAGGAGGAGTATGAGGAGAGTGAATGTGATTTTGAAGGTCTAGATGTGCCCATTGAACCGGACATCTCTCCAGACAGACCGTCAGGGTCCCCGAGGCTATCTGAGTCCCTCTCATTTTATGTTCTATAAGAAAGTTACTGAAACTCTCCAACTCCCTGTTGAGGAAGCTGTTGATGACCAAGAGGAGCCTGATTATGTAGAATGATGGATATTCCAGAGTCTAGAGACTGTCTATTCCTTGCATAAATCTTTTAGGAAACAGACAGTAAAAATTCTAAAAACTCCTCACTCTATACTTCCTGTTGATAAAAGGATGGACAAGATGTATACATTATCAGGCTCTGATACGGAGTTCCTCACTCAGCAATGCAGCCATGTGGGGGTTGTGCAGGCTGCAGCCTGTGACAAGGCAAATATTCCTCTAGCCTCGCACCCTCCTGAAAAGGACTCCAGGAGGATGGATGCCATGGCAAAGAAACAGTACATGGCAGCATCTTTAGGACTCAGACAGGCAAATTATATGGCTTATGCCGCTAGGTACCAGAAATCCAGATGGGATACTGTACTGGCCCTAGCAAAACAGGTCCCTGACCAGCTTGCCAGGGAGCTGGAACAGGTGGCTGCAGATGGTATTGAGGCATCCAAGGTGCAATTTCATGCTGCAGTAGACTCTAATGATGTGTCATCAAGGGTCATGTCTACATCGTGGCGCCGCAGAATGGCTTGGCTCAGATGTACTACCCTATCTGGGATACCCAGTCTAAGGCCATGGATTTTCCTGTTGTGGGCAATTCTCTGTTTGGGAGCAGACAGAGAATTATATGAAAAATGGATGAATATAGGACCACCTATAGGGTGCACAGGCCAAAGAAGGCAAGCCACTCCTCAGAGGCAGCATCTCAGGCAGGGCAGGCCTTTCATAGAGCCTTTTTGCAAGCCCAGGCCTCCTCTTCTGCTTATGCCCAGAGGGGTTCTTTAGAGGAGGCCAGGCAGGGGTACAAGTAGCCTGCTTCTACCCCTCAGCCCAAAGCCCCTGCCAAGCAGGCTCCCTGATGGGGTGGCCAGGGACGATTCTCCACTACCGGTAGGGGGCAGGCTGGCTTACTTTGTCCAGGACTGGAAGTCTTTAACATCAGACAAGTGGGTCCTGGAAGTAGTAAGCCAGGGACTGGTTCTCGGCTTCAAAAAATTTCCGAAGATGAGAGCCAGGTCCTTTCCACCTGCAAATCCATCAGAGGCACTTGCCCTAGAAACAGAAGTTTCTACCCTCCTGGCTCTCAGAGCTGTGGAAAGGGTTCCACCCCTACACCAGGGCAAAGGGTTTTACTCCAGGTTCTTCCTTACCCCAAAAAAGACAGGAGAATGGCGGCCCATCCTGGATCTCAGATACCTAAACAAGCACCTTTTAAGACCAAAATTCAAAATGGTGACTCTGGGAATTATTTTACCCTCTCTAAGGCCAGGGGACTGGCTAACCTCCCTGGACCTCAAGGATGCCTACTTCCATGTTCTTATCAGAAGCTCCCATCGAAAGTACCTCAGATTCGAACTGCCCTCAAGCCATTACCAGTTCAGAGCAATGCCCTTCGGCCTCACCTCGGCCCCAAGGGTATTCACAAAATGCCTGGCAGTAGCAGTTGCCCACTTAAGAAGGCAAAAGATTGCCATCTTTCCTTATCTGGACGACTGGCTCATAGTAGGCCAGTCTCCAGACCAGGTCAAACTACACCTTCAGGTAACTCAGCAACTGCTCACATCTCTAGGTTTCCTTCTCAGTCTTCCAAAGTCCGTTCTAGAGCCTGTCTAGCTTCTCACCTTCATAGGCGCAGAACTGAACACAAAAGAGGCCAGAGCCTTCCTTCCTCTGGAAAGAGCAAGGACCCTGGTCTCTCTGGCCTCCTCTTCACCCTGCAGGTCTCTCGACCAGCAAGGCATTTTCTACAGCTCCTGGGGCACATAGCTGCTTCTACAGCAGTAGTGCAGGGAGCAAGATTTCAGATGAGGGACGTCCAGTTCCGTTTGAGAGCCTTTTGGTCTCAAAGGAGAGACCCTCTAACCAAATTGATCCCAGTGACTCGAACCCTGATCCAGGCCCTTCAGTGGTGGCAGGACCAGAGCAATCTTGAGACAGGGGGTCCCCTTCACCCCCTAGTCTCACTCCTTAATCCTTACTACAGATGCATCCCTCTTGGGATGGGGAGCTCACATGGGCGACCTCACTACCCAGGGATTGTGGTCCCCACAGGAATCTCTGCTCCACATCAATCTGTTGGAACTCAGAGCAGTTTTTCTAGCACTTCAGGTTTTTTCCACATCTGTTCAGAACAAAGTTGTACAGGTCAGAACAGACAACACCACTACAATGTGGTACATCAGCAGGCAAGGAGGCACTCGGTCTACGGCCTTGTGCACCAAAGCAATGAAGTTGTGGTCTCTGGCTTATTCCCTGAATGCCTCCCTTACGGCAGTTCACCTCCCAGGTAAGGACAATGTCCTGGCAGATGCTCTCAGCAGGATTTCCCAGGGCCATCACGAATGGTCACTGGATCCCCGAGTACTGGAGGTAGTATTTGCCAGATGGGGCACCCCGCAAATAGATCTTTTTGCAGCCCCAGACAATCACTAACTTTCCCTTTTTTGCTGCAGGCCCCCAATGTTGGGCTCAGTCCCTCTGGATGCCTTCCTTCTCATTTGGGAAGGGGAGTTTCTCTATGCTTTTGCCCCCTTCCCTCTCCTGTTCAAGGTGCTAGTCAAAATCAGATCTCAACCTTGCAAGATAATCCTGATTGCTCCAGATTGGGCCAGACAGCCCTGGTACCCACTCCTTATGTCCTTAGCAGTCCACCTTCCCCTGTGTCTTCCCAGGAATCACAACCTGTTAACCTGTGCCCAGGGGAGAGTTTGGTATCCGAACCTCAGATCTCGCAATCTCAAGACCTGGCTCTTGAAGAGTTAGAGTTTGCTGACCTACACCTCTCCCAAGGTGTATTGGATATCTTGACGGCTTCTAGGAAGCCTTCCACCAGGGCTACTTATAATTCCAAATGGAAGAGATTTTCCATATGGTGCTCTGGCAAGCATATTCCCCCAGAATCTGCTGACTTGCCCACAATCCTGGATTATATGGTGCATTTGAATTCTTTGGGGCTGAGACCAGCTACCCTAAAAGTGCACCTGGCAGCCGTGTCTGCTTTCTTATCAGCAGGTAAACCCTCTTCTTTTTCAGCTCATCCTGTATTCTCCAAGTTTTTCAAGGGGTTGCTTCACACCAACCCTCCATTCAGGGACCCTGCCCCTGCTTGGGATCTTAATATTTGCATTGCCCAACTTATGCAACCCCCTTTTGAGCCATTGTCTTCAGCAGAGCTTAAGTACTTGACTTGGAAAACTGTGTTTTTGGTAGCCATCAGTTCTGCCAGGCGCATAAGTGAATTACAAGCATTGTCAGTGGAGCCTGATTTTATCTCCTTTCATAGAGATAAAGTGGTCCTCAGGACTAACAGAAAGTTTTTGCCTAAGGTGGTTTCAGACTTCCACCTTAATCAATCCAAGTCTCTTCCTGTGTACTTCACTGACCATTCCTCCTCTGGCGAGAGGAGACTGCACAGTTTAGATGTCAAAAGAGCCCTTAGTTACTACATAGAATGTACCAAGGGTCACAGGTTTGACTCCCTCCAATTGTTCCTCGCTTATGGTGAGGTTGGTAAAGGAAAACCTGCCACTAAAAGATCGATTGCCAGGTGGATTGTCTCTTGTATCCAGTTTTGCTATGAAAAACTGGGTAAGGTTCCTCCCTCAGGCCTGAGGGCTCACTCTACCAGAGGTACAGCTGCGTCTCTGGCTCTTTCACCTCCGGAGCAGTTCGAAGGTTGGGACTCACTGCATATGTCATAATATAGCAAGACTCCATTAGAAGAAACAACATTACTAAGGTGAGTAATTTTTTCTTCCTGTCATAGCAGTAAAAAAACATTCTTAAAATTCAGAGTGGAAAAGATTAGGTTAATTTACTTCTAATGATCTTAATGGCCATACTTTACAACTCTCAGACAGTCTGATTTTACAAGCAAAGGCAGGTCTGAATGACTGTGACATCAGAACTTCTTTGTAACCTGGACATGTAATGCAGCCAAAACAGTGACTGATTTGATACATCAGTTTTAAGAGTATATGAGCACTCAAAATGGCCCAAAAATCGGACTGTATTTAATAAAAACCGGATGACCAGATAAGGACCCTAAAAACCGGATTATCCAGTCAAAAACCGGTTAGGTGGCAACCCTATTCCAGCACCATTTGTTATATTAGAGAAGGCATTCATGTAAGAGTGCAAAAGTGTATTAATTACCTTCTTTACTTTCCACCTTTTTGATTGGCTAGTTTTGTAAGTGAACCTCTGCATGACAACAGAATGTTGCGTGCAGCCCAGAAATACAGCCAAAACAGCCAATAAATTGGACAGCATCTGGTTGAAGCCAGCCAAGCACAGCTCAGAAACAGGACTACCTTTGTGGGAAATGGTTGAGCGGATAAGGACCCTAAACAACAAATAAGCCTATAAAAAAACAGACAGATGGTAACCCTCAGAGCTTTGGCTCACACTTGTCTGAGTTGTTGATTTTGGCTTCTGTTCAGTGTCAGGTCAGTCAAAGACTCCAACCAGAACTCGGGGGCAAGGGTGGTGGAACACTGCAAAACATGGGGAGTTTGAATGGGCACTTAATAATGTGGGCTGAATTTTGAATAGGCTCCTAATGCATTGTGGTTCCAACACCTATGAATTTGAGAAGGGAGTAACAGTTAAAGACAAACTTTTTGCTGTGCTTTCGTACTTACAAAGATGATACCATTAAAGAAGATCATCATAACCTTCAGAAACTGGAAACACCCCATCTTCCCCCGAGTTTGTCCGACTGCAAAGAGAGGAAAACATCAGTAGTAACATAGAACTTGACGGCAGATAAGGACTGCTTGGCCCACCCAGTCTGCCCATTTCCCTACCTACTGGATAAGCTGCAGATCTTAGTTAACCAGCAGCCTACTTCTTCCTACCCCCAACCCCTAGAATGGCCTTATGACTGCCCCATGCATGCTTGAATTCCACCACTGATTTTGACTCCACAACCTCCTCCGGAAGGCCGTTCCATGCATCCACAACCCTCTCTGTGAAAAAAATACTTCCTTAAATTACCTCTGAGCCGCCCCAATCTTCAGATTGTGCCCTTTTTCTTGCACCTCTTCTTTTGAAAGATGCTACCCTCTTGGACTTTGTTGATTCCCTTGGAGGTACTTGAACATTTCTATCATGTCCCCTCTCCCTCCTTTCCTCGAGGCTAGCCATATTAAACTCCTTTGATCTCTCTTCCTTGTTGTCTTCCAGTTACAGACCCTGCACCATTTTAGTGCCCTCCTCTGGACAGCTTCCATCCTGTCTATGTCTTTGCGGAGATTGGGTCTCCAGAACTGCACACAGTATTCCAGATGGGGTCTCACCAGCTGTCTGTACAGAGGATAACTTCCTGTTTTCTACTGGTGATGCCTCTCCCTATGCATCCCAGTATCCCCCAGCCCTCCTTGCTGCCTCCTCACATTGCTGCCCACCTTTAGGTCATCTGGTATGACTACCCCAGGTCCCTTTCCATTTTTGTTGTTGTTAGTATCTCACCCCCCATTGTGTACTCTTCCCCTGGGTTTTGTTTCCCAGGTGCATTACCTTGCACTTCTTAGCATTGAATCTAAGCTGCCATACATTTGACCATTCCTCTAACCTTGCAAGTCCCTTCTCATCCTTTCCACCCACCCTGTGCATCAACTCTGTTGCAGATCTTGTGTCATCTGCAAAGAGACATACTTTCTCTTCCAGTCCCTCTGCAATGTCGCTTATAAAGACATTGAAGAGGACCGGTCCTAATACTGGAAATCTCACAGCTCCACTAGTAACCCTCCTTTTTCTGAGTGGACTCCATTTACTATTACTCTGTGTCCTATTCTCCAGCCAATTCTTTACCCAGGCTGTCATCTTGGGACCCACTCCTAGGCTGGCTAACTTGTATATTAATCTTTTGTGTGGGACTGTGTCAAATGCCTTGCTAAAGTCTAGGTAGGCCATGTCCACAGCCCTCCTGATCTACTACTTTGGTCACCCAGTCAAAGAAATGTATCAGATTCTGTCTGGCATGACCTTCCGCTGTGAATCCATGCTGCCTGGGGTCCTGTGCCCCTCTGGCATCTAGATACTCGACAGTTCTTTCCTTCAGAAGTGATTCCATCATTTTCCCTATCACTGAGGTTAAACTAACAGGTCTGTAGTTTCCTGCTTCTGCCTTGCTCCCACTTTTGTGAAGGGGGATCACTTCTGCCCTCCTCCAGTCCTCGGGTACCACCCCATCCTTCCATGATTTGTTAAAAAGGGTAGTCAGTGGTGTCACTAGTTCTACCCTTAGTTCTTTTAGAATTCTGGGATGAATCCATCAGGCCCCATTGCTTTGTCCACCTTCAGTTTTAAAGGTTCTTTCAGAACCCTTTCTTCTGTAAATGGGCTGATATCAACTTCTGTATCCAGAGTGTTTCTACTGTTTGTTTTGGTACCTCCCTCTTCATTGTTAATACTGAGCACAAATATTTGTTTAGTATCTCTGCCTTTTCACAGTCTCCCTCTGCCCACCCTCCCTCCCCTTTGTTAAGCCTCACTATCCCTCCCTTGATCTTCCTTCGCTCCCTGATGTACCTATAAAAGGTTTTATCCCCCTTCTTAACTGAGTTGGCTATCTTTTCCTCGGTTTGGGCCTTTGCTGTTCTGACTGCCTTCCCAGTCTACTTATTACAGAATGCTGTTTGGTATGTCTTTGAGGGCTGCTGGCTCTCTTAAGCCCCTCTGCTACCACCTTTTAGCCATACACAGTTAAATCTAAATACAATTTATACAATTTGTTAACTTAACTTCTTGCAGATGGCATTAAACCCAGGACTTCAAGGCTTGAAGATTAAAAGTGCAGAACTTTTCCAGTAGGTTTAAAGCAGCAGCATTTGTTAGCCAGCAAAAACTTTCATCATGTAGGTTTGTTAGCAAAATATAGAATAATGTATGGGCAATCATACAGAAGAAGGCTGTCTTTCCACTGAGAGTCAAGATGACATCATGGGGACCTCAAGAGCAAAGCTCTAGGGGTCCCTAATGTCATCTCCACCCAGAGAAGGAAGCACATGCTGAGTGGTATTTTGGTTGCTCATATATTATTTTCTATAGTATATGGGTTGGCGCCTCAGGACCCCGGTGGCATCATCGGACAACGACGCCGAGCCCACAGACAAACTTCAGCTGCCCTCCTGGTCCTGTTCCTGGACCAGCCTCTCAGGTATTACCGCCAGAACTCCCGGAGCAGCACAGCTTTCAGCGGCTCTCTGATTGGTGTGCCTGCCGACTTAGCAGCTCCTGATTGGACCAGCAGGTAGCCCTAAGCTCCCAATTGGTGCGCCTTGTCAGACCGTGCTAGCCAAGCTGTCTTACGTTTTTTGGAGCCCTACTGCAATACTGTTTTTTAGCGGTCCCAATTTGAACAAAGAAATAAGAATACCAGTCTGTTTTTTGTCCCACCCCCTCCCAGGCCTCCTATTAAATACTCTTACTTGCCCCGTCTCCTAAACCTGCTCTAGCATTACTGGTGCCCGTACCATATCTCCTGCCTATCGTCCTCCCTATAGCTGACTTCCTAGTGGTCTGCGTGGCTGCTCCTCTTCTATCCTACGAACCAAGGGCACTTTTCGTTTCATTGCCTCCTGTGTGCTATCAGCTATGGCACTAACAGCTTTGACCCTACTCCTAGTCTCCTCCGTTATACTCTGCATATCCCCACAACACCTCCCACAAGTTGTTACCCTTTCCACCCCCTCTATGACTGAATTAACTCATCCTACCCATGCCCCCGCATTGCCACTTTATCTCTACCAGCACTACCTGGTCTTTCTATCCTCAGAGCCCCACCCTCACTTTACTCCTATGCCCACCTTTGGTCAACCTCCACCTAGTCATCTCCTGTGCTTCCAAGCTGTCCACCCTAAAGCGTCTCTTAAGTGCTCTCCTGATAAGGTACAGTACATGCTTCCTCACTATTTAACTCTGGCCTTTACTACACTTGCAGCGGGGGCGTACCCAAACCCCGGCCCATTTCCAGCCCCTATTCTTCTAACTCAGCGATCAACCCCCCGCTAAGACCACCAGTGCTACTCATGGTGGCTCCCTCCTCAGGGTACGTAAACTCCACCTAAACATTCGAAGCCTAGCCCCCAAGCTCGATCTGCTCCAGGTTCTAGCTGCCCAACATGCCCCTGACATAATCATCGTATTGGAGACCTGCTAAACCCTAACATCAATGACCCAACCATCGCCATCCCAGGATTCAATATCACTCGGCAAAACCGACCCACCCGAGGCGGAGGAGTTGCTATCTACACCAACTCTGACTTACATTTTTCTATCACACTCGCTAAATCAGAGCCCAAAGCCTTCGAACTGTTCATGCTCAAATTGTCCCCTTCCTTCTCACTCACTGTCTATGTTGCTGGTATATACTGCTGCCCTGGCACCCCGACCACAACAGTAACCGGCTTTCTAAGCCACCTAGCCTCCCTAGCCCCGTCAGGCGAACTTTATGTCATGGGGGACTTTAATCACAACTGACCATCTCCCTCTTTCAACAAAGCTTGTTCCGAGATAACAGCCCTCAGTCTTACCCAGGTCATCTTGGAACTGACACATTCAAACTCCAAGACTGGTAATCACTCCCTACTTGACTGGGCTCTCACCTCCCACCCCCACCAGGTCGTCAATTCTGGCCTACTTCCAGACTCCATAAGTGACCATCATATCACCTACTTAGTCTGCAGAATCCATCAGATTAAATCCCTTCCCAAATTTCTACTGCAGTGGTCATACAAAACACTAAACCTCACCCCCCTCCTGGAAGAACTAGCTCACCCAAACTGGGGCTTCTTCCTTAGAAGTAATAACATAGATGATGCGCTTACTCATTTCCGAAACACCTTCCTCAGTGTCTGGGATAATCATGCCCCCTTGTGTCGCATTAGGGTCCAGGGGACACACCTTCCCTGGCTTTCCCCCAAACTAATAACATGCCAAAATGCCCAGGACAAGGCATGGAGAACTTACAAAACTACGCTCCTCCCAGGCAACAACATCACCTACCGCATGCTCCGAAACAAGTGCACCACAGCCACCCGTCTAGCCAAAGTTGAATATTTTAACACCACCCTTAACGCCAATCTTGGTAGGCTATCTAAATTTTGGAAAGTTATCAACTCCCTCTTTCCCCCCCATCAACAAATCCCTACCCTCTTCTGTTCACAAATGGGACTCTCCTCTCAGACCCGCTCTCAGTTGCCTCCGAATTCAACTCCTACTTCACTACACGTGCTACTACCCTCCTTGCCTCCCTTCCAGCTGTAACCCAGCCCACTCACCATGCTGAAACTCCTATACCTCAAGGCCCGAACACCTTCTCCTTCAGGAACATCTCTCCCATGGAAGCCCTAGATGCCCTACTCACTCTGAACCCCTCCAAGGGTAAGTCCCCTGACGGCTTGGACACCAAACTCCTCTAACTTTCAGCCCTGGCCATCGTATCTCCCCTCACCGCCCTTCTAAACCTTTCGTTCACTACTAAATCAATTCCTGTGGAGTGGAAACATGCCACAGTCCTCCCACTATCAAAAGTAGGGGACCTCACCACTGCGGCAAATTACCACCCAATCTCCCTCCTCCCTGCCCTTGCGAAACTTCAGGAGCACCTCGTGCTTTCACAACTCTCCCACTACCTCACTGAATCCAACTTCTTCATGCCTTTCCAGTCCGGATGTAGGAAAAACAACTCTACTAACCCCTCCCTACTAAAACTCACAGATTCCATCCTCTTGGGGATGGACAAAGGTCTAATTACATCAGCCATCTTCATCGACTTAGCCAAAGCTTTCGACACAGTATTCCACCCCCTGTTGTTGCCCTGCCTATCTGAAGCTGGTTTATCCGTGGCTGCCACCAACTGGTTCAGAGCCTACCTGCAAGGCAGAACCCAGTCTGTAAAGATTGCTGATTCCACCTCTCCTCCACTCCCGATTGTCACTGGTGTTCCCCGGTGCTCAGTTCTCGGCCCAGTTCTCTTTTCCATCCTACTAAATGACCTGCCACAAACCTGCTCTTCTACCTAATTACATATGTATGCAGATGACACAGTCCTCTTCTCCGGCTGGACCCATGAGGAAGTCGCATCCAGCTTACAGGCTGAGTTCAACAAGGTACAGCTCTGGTTTAACTCCCACCAACTCTCCCTCAATGCCAAGAAGACGGTCTTCTTGACCTTTGGCACTAGGCAGAGACTATCCAGACTTACCTCACCCCCGATCTTCCACACCCTCGATGGGACAGTCCTTTAGGTACCTAGGTGTCTGGCTTGACCGACACCTATCCTTCTCTGCCCACGTGGACGCTATTCTGAAAAAACTGCACCCTAAGCTTGGCGCTTTCTATAGAAATCGCAGTAGTCTCCCGCTACCCATGAGATGCGAAATTGTGCAGAAAATGATACTACCTACCTTCAGCTACTACTGTATAATCTACTGTTCTGCCCCCAAGTCCACCCTATCCAGACTGGACCCTCTCTTCAATTCTTTCTGCCATTTTGCCCTTGATGCACCCCCCCCCCGCACCCACCACTGCGAGCTTTTCCATTCACTGGCCTTCCCACCCCTTAGCAACTGGAGACTACTTCACAGTGCTAAATTTGCTTCTAACTTCTGGCTCGGTTCCCTTCCACCCTACATCGCCTCCTCCCTATCTTCTCCTCCAACCCCCTCTCATGCCCTCAGGTCTTCTGACTCCCGACTATTGGTAATCCCTCACCGTCGGATCTCTGCAGGCCAATCAGCCTTCTCCTACCATCTCCCAAAGCTTTAGAATGACCTGCTGGTCCAAATCCACCATTGCTCCTCTAGGCATTCTCTGTCCTCTGCCCTCTTAAACTACTATGCAGTAAACTGCTCATGCTCCTGATCTCCTCTCCCCCAACCATTTAGCCAACCCCCGTCCCCCTCTTCCTACCACTACCCCCCCATCGCTCCCCCGACATCCTGCGTGGCCTGACCAGCGGCTTTAGCTACTGGCTGTAAATGCTGCCATATATTTCTACCAACCTTCGCGCTTACCTCATACTGCACTTCTGCCTTGTCTCCCTGTCAGACGGTTCCCGTAGCCAGTGACTGTGAAACGTATTCCCTTAGCCAGTGACTGTCACCCATGTATAGTGTAACACTATCCAGGTCTAAACCCTACTCCATGTTCTCCCTTCACATCTAAACCTTCCCTATACTGTTTTCCCTACTTCATGTACCCCCCTTAAACACAAGGCAGTTCAAAGCCCTGTAAGCAATGTGTAACTCTAATTCGATTCAGTGTAACTATGTAAGTAATGGATGGATGTAAGCAATGTATGTAATGTTACTCTCAATTCATGACACCAATGTGTAACTCAATGCTATGTATCATGTATTCACTGCTCTCCTCTGTACCCCCCCCCCCCCCAAGGACGCACCGTGAGACGAGCACCTTGTTGCTCACTGTGCCTTTCCTGGTGAAACATTTCAATAAATAAATAAATAAAACAATGGGTTGTAGTCAGGGCTCCAGATAAGGTGAGCACCAACCTGTTTTACTCACTTCATTTTAGGAAATGTTCTTCAGAAAAAATTTTTAATGAGTACCAGTACTCACTCAACCTTTGAAAATGCTGCGCACTCCATAGAAAAGTGCTTCATAACATAACTGGTGATTCAAAAGGAGCAGTTTTTTACAGGTTTACAGCATTCATACATGTCCCAATTTTTGTAGCCTTGCTCATTTTCCCTTACCTGCCATTTGTTAAACTGTCTTTACCAGTCTGTTCTCCCACAGCTAGACCTTATACTTGGGTACTTTATACTTATATTATGTATAATTCGTAAGTGTGCCTCCTTCCTGTTTCTCCCACAACTAGGCCTGATCACTTGTCTACCTTGCATTTCTCTAAAAATTGTATTCTGGAATTAAGTCACTACTGTTGCTGTGATCCTTGTGGTGTATTATCCTCCGTGGCTATAGCCGCCATTGTAATTGTGCGAACAGTTCTTCATCATTATGTAACTGATTGTTTGTCACTGCTGTATTCTTAAGCAGTAAGGCATGACCAGGGGTTAGATTAACAGTCTATTAACTTGCCGGCGCAGCGGTAGGGTTACCGCTCGCGGCGCCAGCAACCCGGGTTCGGGAACGGACTCGGGGAACTGAAGGGCCGGCCGGGGGGAGGAGGATTGAGTGCCCAGAAGCTGCTGTCCTCCTCCAGGTGGGGTGGGATGCGGGTCCCGCTGCGATACCGCCACCTGGGTGACTATGGTGCAGCGAGGACTGCATGTAGCAGGAGGGAGGACGTCTGCCGGGAGCCGGAGCGTTAGCACGCTGTGACGTGCGTCGCACCTAGGCTCTCCTAGTGTGCAGACGCCCTATGGGGATGGGCAGAAATGCAGATGCCCTACGGGGATGGGCAGAAAAAGGGAAAATACCCTCCGGTGCTCCCTGTAAACTGAGCTTCAGGCCCCGATCCCAGGGCCCCTGCCAACACGGATGACGGATCCCCGACGAAAAGTCGCTCAGGGCGGTAGAAAAGGGGGCCCCGCCTCATACCCGCCTGGGGGTTAAACCAAGGCAGCGTGGGGGGATGACTGCATCTGATGCCGACAGACGAGCAGGGACGCACAAGGCCGTAGGAGACTCCCAAAGGCAAGGAAGCACCGGGGTGAGAAAGGGGCATAAAAAGAAAGTATAAAAAAAAAACAGTCTATTAACCACCCGCTAGGGGTGTAATGTGGCATGAGGTGCAGCCAAGTGCCATACTGCCCATAGGGGGTGATCAACTGACTGTTAATCTAACTCCTGGGAGTGCCTTATTGCTATTATAAAAAAATGTTACAAAAGAAGAGGGTTAGAAGAATACTTTTTGAACGTTTTCCTCATTTAGAGGGAGATTTTTAATAAAATAGTTCTAATAGTTTAAGAATGTTGGTTCAGAATCAGAATGCATCATTCCAGTCATTCAGCAGTGCTAGAGGATGGAATGCTAACAGGAAGAATCCATGTGCCATTGTGATCAGGCTGTACATGACAGTATAACATGGATTAATGTAAGGCTGTTGGAATCCTAACAGCCAATCAGATTGCAGCATTTCTGAGAACCTTTTTATAATTCATGTTGTACTCTCCTGGGTCATGCCTGAAAATAGGCAGGATTTTTGCCTAGTGCACTTACCCGGTTACCAAAAGCTAATAAATAAATATTTTAAAACCGGTGAATAAATTACTTCTACCTGCCGACATTATCTGGAGCATTGTTGGCACATGATCAATTCTTATCTAGAAAAGAACTACACTGTTTTTAAAATTGTACTCCTCACTCCATTCTGCCCAGACATTTGTACGCATCTGAATTTGGTTTTACTCACTTCACTTCACTTTCAAAATGAGGAGTAAAGTACTCGGCCCAAAAAATCTTATCTGGAACCCTGGCTGTAGTACTTCTGTACTGAGTAAAACAAGAGAAAAAACATTTTTTTTTAAATCTAAAATGTAAAAAAAAAAGAAAGGCAGATTTGTGTTTCTGGTGAGGGTGAATGGAGGGGAGCCTCATGAGGAGAGACTGTTAGGACAAACTTCAGGGGGAAAATGTGTTACATTATGGAAGTTGTGTCACACTACACTGCAGCAACTTTTCCTGACCTTTGAACTGTACCACAACAACCTTTGGTGACCTTTGAACTGTCCTTTAACAACAAAATTACTTGTATAGAAACTCCAAACACTGTAAGAGCTAATCATATATTATAATATATATTTTTAATATAGATTCATCATCTGCATAATTTTATTTATCTCAGATGTATTCAAAATAGTTTTATTAATTAATATAAAGTCATTCAAAATGGCCACCACTAGCAATTTTTAAAAATTCCTTCCCTGAAGCTTTCTTTTTAATTTTTCATATTGAATTGATTCTGTGGATATATCAGAAGGATGCTGACACACATTTCAGATGGTAAACAGCAGAGCATCACACCAAAATGTTTAGTTTATTCACAGTGGGCGTGGCCAGAAAGCAGTTACTTTTAAGCATTTTAAAAACCCATCCCTCAGTTCAAGAGTGAAGGACAATGAAAAGAAAAATGGATGTACTTATGTTTTTGCCCGAAATACGTTACTACAACAACAACAACAAAAACTATGATGAAATGTTTTCACTGCTAACAAGTACTGCTGCTTAAAGGTGCCCCTCTGCCTTGTTGTCCAGTTGTCCCACCAAAGACTCACCAAGAACCTTGTCTGTCCCCCCCACCCCTGTGGTGGAGGGCCTCCAGGACCTGAATGCCAGGGGTCAGCTACAGTTGTTCCTTTTAAAGGGTGGTGAGACTCTGGAATAGGCTGTTAGAGGAGGCTGTAGTAACACAGAGTGTATTGATACTTTTAGAATGACAGATGTGTTTCTGTTAGTGCAGAGTAGCACTGGATGTAAGATTAGAGCACACAGGTGAAAGGAACAATTCATTGTTAAAGGCACACATTTATGACCAGGAGTCATCATAGTTTAAAAGCCCATGAAAAGCTTTTTCCAATGAGGTAGTGGGCTCATCTGCAGCTAGAAACATACAGAGAAACACACAAGCATAGACAATGATGGCAGAAGACCATTGGACCATCCAGTCTGCACATAAACCCTAACAAACCCAGGACCTACTGTCAATACAGGGTTCTAACCCACATTATGAACTTGCGATCGTAAATAGATGAATCTGATTGGCTGAGAGCTCTTTGAAGCTGTGATGATATCGAGCTACATCATCACGGCTTCAAAAAGGCTCCAGCCACCAGCCTCCTCACTTGATCTGAACTTCTCCGAATGCAATATTC
The DNA here is from genome assembly GCA_016271365.2 of Neoceratodus forsteri. Lineage (NCBI taxonomy): Eukaryota > Metazoa > Chordata > Ceratodontiformes > Ceratodontidae > Neoceratodus > Neoceratodus forsteri. The sequence continues at coordinate 85,512,763 of JADMNL010000033.1, forward strand.
TCCATGTCCCTCACTGTGCTGCACAAAACCCCACCAGAACTCCTGCAGTGAACTGGAGTGATTAACTCCTCGAGACAGCCAGTATTTAAAAAAAAACACAAAATGCTCACCGCAACACCTACGTCTGCCAAGCAGCACTGTAAACCTCGCTGCTAACCCATTTCCCGACTGCAAGTCGCAACATGCTTCACATGGCCAAAATGTACTCTTTCTTTATGACTGTAACAATCACTTCACACACCCCCAGAAAATCTGTATAACGTGAAGGTACGGAGCAAGTTGAGGCTCGAGCGACGGTTAAAACGCACACACACACGTCAAAAATCACAGGCTCCCTGTACCTTACCTTACAGACTTATGCTGCCATGACTCGAGCTCCATCCCAGAATTTGTAACACAGCAACGGCCACTGATGGTCAAAGATCGGCTCCGCAACAAGAAATTCATGTCAGTACTGCATGCTATACTGTACATATCAATTGACTACCATTGTACAAAAAAAAAAAAAAGAAAACCAAATTGTTCTCTCCAAATGGGAACAAATGTAGGGAAAGCACAGAGGGGCAGAGTTCACAGGTCACAACCTCACAATGCCTTAACCTTTTCTGTGGGCTTTAACTATAACAGCGTCACCTGCTGGATTCTAGAACAATTTTTTTTTTTTTTGTATTCCTACACTACGATAAAAAAGCTTTTTTAAACAGGTTTAAAGGTTTTTTTTTTTTAAACGTTTTATTTATAAAACCATTACTCCTGTTCATAATAGCAGTAATGCACTCCAGGGTGTGGTTTATCATGGGATATCGTCACTTCTCAGGTCGTTGGACGCACTCGCCCTGCGGCCTTGTGCCCAACCACCCGAGGCGTGACGATATCCCATGATATACCACACCCTGTTATGCATTATTGCTTAATTATACAATGGCAAGGAAAATCCTGGATTTTGATTAGCTGGCTGGCACCTTCTAGCCGTGGTAAATTCTAGCATTACCCCATGGCAAAAGGTGCCAGTCACCAGTGAGCTGCATCAGAGAACCCCCCTTGAAATCACTCTCTGAGCATGATAACCCCCAAGACTGCCAAAGACGGAAATGGACAGCGAGTGGCCGTTCTAGCTTTGAACCCTCCAACACCAGGTATTATACATTATTCCTGAAAACAGGCACACATTAAAAAAAGGAGTAATTTGTTGTACTTGAGCCACGTGTAGTATACTGCGAAACACAAGAAGCTTTTTTTTTTTTTATCTTTTCTGTTTAAAAAGTCACGCAGTATAATTACTTACCTCTCCACAGATGTTTATCCATCTGTGCTCTTTTTCCAAATCCCCACCACACAGTCAGCTGGTACCTCACAAATCCAGTAAAAAAGTAAATAAGTTCAAGATAAAAATAAATACAGCTGCCGATGACCACTACATCCTCCCGTTCGCAAAACTCATGCAAAAACCAGAACCGCTAAATATAGCAAAGCCCGGAAACAAAAATGATCATCTCGCTACTCGCACTGCACTCTCAAAACAACGTAAGAAATATCAGGCTCTCTCAAAACAAAATTTAAACTGAACCCTGGCATGCGTTTAGTTCTGTAATTATAAGAGTGACTCAGCACAAGGGGTAAGGGAGAATAAAAAAATGTTCACCACATTCACTGTATTAGTAAACATGGGGAGGGGGTAATATTCTACCTAGCAACAGAACTATTTTTTATGGTGCATGAATAAATAAAAATTATGTAAACCACAAAAAAAAAAATATATATATTTTTTTTTTTTTTTAAATGAAAGAGGGACATTGCATAATCGCAGTATGCCACTCTAGGGTGTGGGGTAATGCCAGGATTTACCCACTTCTGATGTGGGCTACTCACTCGGCCTGCGGCCTCGTGACTGAACCACACCAGGCGTGGGTAAATCCAACATTACCCCATACCCTGTTGTGGTATATTGCTTAACTATCCTCCCCCCATGCTCCCCACTCTACCGCTATCACCCTTAGCAACCAGTAAGCCCTTCACTCTGCCCCAGCCATGTTTGAAACCATTGATAGTTTTGGTGCCCACCACATCAGCTGTCAGATTGTTCCACGGCTCCACCACCCTTTCTGTAAAATAAAGCTTTCTCACTTCCTTCCTTCTTGAATCTTTCCTCATCAGTTTTCACTCGTGCCCTCATTTTCTTCATCTGCTACTTATGCTAAATAGTTCCACGCAGTTTACCTTGTTCATTCCTTTCAGGAACATGAAGTTCTCTATCAAATCTTCCTTCTCTCATCTGGCCACCAGCAAGTACATGTTCAGTGCCTTGAGGCAGTCCTCGTAAGATCTGCCCTTCTGGCTCTGAATCATTTTGATCATTCTACATTGCACTGTCTTCAGACTGTCCGTATCTTTCCTTAAGTGAGGACTTCACAACTGGACAGAGAGGTAGTAATACCTCCTTCCTTCGGCTGTCAATATACCTTCCTATACAATGAGCCCAACACATCATATGAAAGAACTTTTCATGGGCTTTCAAACTATACTACACTGTACATAAATGTTTCCCTTTAGATTTTGAAACAACATGGCAGCATCTGCCACAAGGGACAGTGGATGAACTTGCTTGACTATTGACCAGATTTTGTCTCACAGGGGCTGCCTTTTGGGCTAGTGGCAGAGCATTGTGTTGTCATGTTAGTAACCTGGGTTCTAGGGACATGGATATGTTGTTCATCCACGCTATCTGGCAGGTTCCTTGCCGCTTTAAATCTTGCCGGAAGATCTTCAAGCTAGCTCCTCCCACCCACACGGGTGGTAAAACTCTCGGCTCCGCCCCATGACGCCAGATCTTCCTTACCGCTTGGAAGCTCAGGTTCCCTCCTTAACGCTCTGCGATTAAGCTTTGGGCCTAAAAACTTCGATTTTGAAAATTTCTTCAAAACTTTTCTACACCTTCATGGTCTTCATCCCTCGCGGCTGCGATGGACAAATCGACTCCCGGTTTTCGGAGATGCCCCTGTGGGCAGAAGATGTCTCGGACGGATCCGCACTCCACGTAGCGTTACTGCCTCAGGCTAGGAGCACCACCGCAGGCCTGCGAACTGTGCTCATCTTTCTCGGCTCACGCCCTGAGGATCGCCATGCCTGCCTCCAACTTGGCGCCCGAAGGAGATTTCCTCCGTTAAATCCAAGGATGCCCGACTGGCGGTGTCCGCGCCGCGGCTCCGCAGAACAATTTGAGTAGATGATCGCCTCGAGAGGAGGCGGCTCATGCCGCTACATCTTCGGCTGCGGCATTCGTCCCGCTGTCGCTCGGGTCCTCCTATTCGGCTTCTTTTAAGGAGCTTTGCTTGACCCTCTCGACCAAAGGTGAGGGTCCAACTTCTTCTGGACCGTTTCATCGGTCGAAGAAAAGTAAGGGTAAGTCCCATCGTCGACGCTCTTGGGAGCGGGAAAGATCTCCCTCCCTTGTCGCATAGTCATCGTCAATTCTTCGTCGCCACTGGCTTCACGGGTGCCTCTGGCCAGGCCAGGTGACCGAGACTCCTCACGACGTGGTCGAGATTTTTCGACCCGTTAGACAGGTTGTCGGCCTGGAGAAGCCGGAAATCCCTCCTCCCCAGCGAGACTGTGGATACCGTCGCTCATCCATGCCTCCCGTTCCTGAGCCGTCGGATTTGTCGCACTGCCGAGGGATTGCCGATCCTCGCTCCCCGCCGTCGCATCCTGCCCAGCTCAGAGACTTTCGGTCCGGACATTTTCATGGTTCAGCCGATCCTGTCGACACAGGCGGTCTCGTCTCGGCACCGCGGGTAAGCGGCGGCCACCGCCTTCCCTCATCTTCCTCCTCCGGACGAGGGGAGGCCGCGCAGTTGCCCGAAAATATGAGGAACTTATGTGGCAACAACTCATTCTGGCCGGAAACAAGCCGGCTCATGACTCTTCTCCAGCCATAAAATGGTTGTCACCGGAACGGCCGAAACAACCCCTCGCGGTGGTCGAGGAGCCTGTTTCCAGGCCGGTTGTTCGGTCTACTCCTGCTGCCCCACCAATACTGGTGGAACCGCCTCCGCCTCAACCGAGAGTCGGGGCCCCGACAAAAAGTTCGCGACGGCTCATGGCCTTCCCCATAGGCTGTCGGTCACCTCACCCGATAAGCCCCTGCACGGGAGGGTGGCGAGGCTCTAGGCAGCTATTCAACGACTCGCCTGAGTCGGACGACGACTCCTCCCTGTTTTCCAAGCGCCTAGACTTGGAATTCTCTGGGGGCAGTCGATGGACGATAGCCCTTCGTCCTTCCTTGGACTACTCAGGCTCATCTCAGAATCCACTGGGATGAAGCTCGAACCTGTGTCCAAGCGGGCTAGATATCCCCTCACTGAGATTCTGGACCAAGGGGATTATCCTACGGAGGCCTTTCCGGTGGCCGAAGCCATTGTTGGTCCGGCCCTGGAATTGTGGCAGCGTCCGGCTTCCTGTCCTGCACCTTTGGCCAGGATGGCCAGGAAGTATGCGGTCCCTACAGGCTCTCTGTCCGGCTTTTCCGAACACCCTTCGGCTGAGGGGTTGGTCACGGGACAGTGTTTTCCGGCGTGCCGGAAATGCCAGGGATGTGGACAAACCGCCTGCAAAGAGTCCAAGAAACTGGACTATGCGGGGGAAAGTGTATGCTGCCTCCTCCTCGGCCTCTCGCCAGGCCAGTTCGCTGTCTTGATGGCACATTTTTCCCATGCCCTGTTGGGCTCCCTTGATGAGGTCGCCCTCATCTTCCCATGGACCTGCAGACCACAGTAAAGCAGGTGCGGGACCAGGGCAGTAGGTAAGCAGCAGCTCCAGACTGCGCTGGATATTGGGGATTCTTGTGCCCGGTCAGTGGCGGCCTCAGTGGCTATGCGCCGGAGGGCGTGGCTGAGGATATCCACTTTCACCTCGGATACCCAGCACAAGCTTACGGATGTTCCTTTCCTGGGAACTGACCTCTTCGGCCCTGGAGTGGAAGGCCACCTCCAGAGGATCGAAAAGTCCAATGCCACCTTGGACTCGGTCTCGTCCGAGCAGAAGGACAAGGGCCGTAAGCCTCAGCCTAAGCCCTTTGCCCCTCTGCTCCCGCTGCGCGCCCGGCCCAACAACGTCAGGGCCAGCAGGCTAGACCTTGGTATTCCAAGCCCAAGCCGTCAGCTTCCTCTAATAGGAAGCAAGGAGGAAAAGGCCCTGGTGGTCCCTCGGCCGGTCCTTCCTCCAAGCCTGCACAGTGACGGGCTGAGGGGTGTCGCCCTCATCCCCGTCACCTCGCCCCTGGTTCCCCCCGTGGGGGGATGGCTCCGGCACTTCCTTTCCGCCTGGTCCGCTGTTACCATGGACAGGTGGGTTCTGGAGGTGGTGGGAAGAGGCCTGCCTCTGGAATCGGGAGTGGGTTCCACCTTCTCAGAGCCGCCGCCCAAGGGGGCTTCGGGGTCCCCAGACTTCCTCTGGAGGCTGTCGAGCCGACATCGCCTCTCCTTCAGAAGGGGTGATAAAAGAGATAGAGGACCCTCCATCAGAACCAGGGTTCGTGTCCAGGTACTTCCTGGTCCCGAAACGGACGGGGGGCTGGCGCCTCATTCTCGACCTACACGACCTGAACAAGTTCCTAAGGTCTCGAACCTTCAGAATGGTCACTCTGGCTCAGATAATACCACCTCTGGAACACGGTGTGTGGTTCTGTTCTCTGGACTTTCAGGACGCGTTCTTTCACGTCCCTATCCGTCCATCTTATCAGAGATTCCTCCACTTCAGGGCGGAGGGATCCCTTTTCGAGTTCCAGACCATGCCCTTCGGCCTCTCTCCAGCTCCCAGGGTCTTCACCAAGTGCATGGCAGTGGTGACAGCATTCCTGCGGCGCCGAGGGGTCCGGGTGTACCCTTACCTGGACGATTGGCTGATAGCAGCCCCCTCCAGGTCGGAGGTGGAGCGGTCCAGGGATCTGGCCCTCCGGGTTTGCTCTCAACTCGGCCTCCTAGTCAGCGAGGCCAAGTCGGAACTCGAGCCGAAGCAGGTGATATCTTTCATCGGGGCAGAGCTCGACTCTCTTCCAGCCAGAGCACGGCTCCCGGCGGACAGGGCTGAGGTTCTTACCTCCTTTGCCCAATCATTTCTGGTTGGGCAATCGCGCCCTGCCCGAGACTTCCTGCGCCTCCTGGGTCTCATGGCGGCCTGTATCAGCGTGAGTCCGTCGGGCACGCTGGCACATGCGCCCCCTCCAGTGGGGACTGGCCAGCCAGTGGTCACAACCATGCATCCTTTGGACCAGCGTGTGTGAGCGACCAGGAGATGTGGAGCGCTCTCCAGTGGTGGACTGTTCGTCCCATCTGCAGGAGGGTATCCCGTTTGTCCGCCCGAGCTGGCCGGTCTCTCTAACGACCGACGCCTCTTGATGGGTTGGGGTGCCCATCTGGGGGAACACCGAGTGCATGGCCTCTGGTCCCCGCGGGAGTCCCGATGCCATATCAACCTGCTGGAGCTCCGTGCAGTCCGCCTAGCTCTCACCGCCTTTGCTCCGTTTCTCCGGGTCAAGTGGTCCGGGTCCAGACGGACAACACCACAACCATGTACTATCTAAACTGCCAGGGCGGGACGCGCTCCATGCTCTTATGCAAGGAAGCGCTCCGCATCTGGTCACTAGTGCGCAGCCTGGAGGCGGATCTCCTGGCCATTCATGTGGCAGGAGCCTCCAACACCCTGGCCGATGCCCTGAGCCGGATAGGGGTTGCATTGCACGAGTGGTCTCTCCTGCCGGAGATAGTACAAGACCTGTTCTCCCACTGGGGCACACCTCTGGTGGATCTGTTTGCCTCCAGGGAGAACGCGAGGCTGAGGCTGTTTCATGCCCGGCCCCCTCAGCAGGGCTCGCTGCAGGGGGATGCCTTCTCGAGGCCGTGGACCCGGGCCTCTTTACGCCTTTCCCCGTTCCCCTGATCACAGGGTCCTGCTGAAAGCGAGGAGGACAAGGCGAGGTGATTCTGATAGCCCCAGACTGGCCTCGCCAGTTCTGGTACCCAGATCTCCTCAGTCTCAGCCCAGGACTCGAGGCAGCTTCCAGCCTGCCCGGACCTGCTCTCAGTCAATCAGGGAAGGTGTTCCATCCGGACCTTCAGTCCCTGCACCTGGCGGCCTGGTTCCTGAGCGGCTAGAGTTCCAGGCCTTGGGTCTTTCCGACGAGGTCCTCAACGTCGTAGAGGCGTCCCATAAGGAGTTGACCAGAAAATGCTATGCCTTCAAATGGAAGAGGTTCTCCATTTGGTGTCAGGATAAAGGGTTGGACCCTTTCTCGTGTCCTGTGGCAAGCATTTTGGACTATCTATGGTCCCTATCTAGTCAAGGGCTTAGGTCGACGACCCTTAAGGTGCACCTGGCAGCCATTTCTGCTTACCGGGCGCAGGAGAAAGTGGTCGGCTTCTTTAAAGGCCTTGATCACATTTCCCCTCCAGTGGGAGCCCCACCTCCGTGGGATTTACTGCTGGTACTGGCAAAGCTCATGGGCAAGCCATTCGAACCAGTGCACAGGTGTGGTCTCCCCCACCTGTCGTGGAAGACCGCCTTCTTGTTGGCTATCACGTCAGCCAGAAGGATGGGAGAACTCCAGGCGCTTAGCATCGAGTCTCCTTACCTTGTCTTCCACAGGGACAAGGTTGTCCTACGCCCCCACCCGAAATTCCTTCCGAAGGTGGTGTCGGAGTTTCACCTTAATCAGGTGTTGACTCTGCCGGTGTTCTACCCCAATCACACCTCGGAGGCCGAATATAGGCTCCATACTTTGGACCCTAGAAGGGCGCTGCTTATTATAAGGAGCGCACGGCTGAAATTCGGGGTGAGGTTCGCCAGCTGTTTGTCACCTCACGCTGAGCGCACCTGGCAGACCTGCAGCCAAGCGGACGATAGGCAGATGGGTCACCTCCTGCATAAATCTCTGCTATGAGTTGGCGGGCATGGAGCCTCCCAGAGGGATAAGAGCTCATTCTACCCGCCATACTGCTGCATCGGTGGCTGCTTCCAGGGACGTCCCTATCCAGGAAATCTGCAGGGCTGCTACCTGGAAGTCAGCACACACCTTCATTACCCATTACCACATCGACCTTGAGTCACGTCGGGATGCTGGTTTTGGGGCCTCGGTTCTCCAATCTCTGTTCCCCAAGTAAGTATATAGGGGGTGTGCGCCTTGCCTCCCTCCTCCCGGAGAACTGCTAGGAGTCTGCCAGATAGTGTGGATGAACAACATATCCATGTCCCTAGAAATACAGGTTACTCACCTGTAACAGGAGTTCTAGGAATGGTATATGTTGTTCATCCACACGAACTCACCCGACCTCCCCGGCTTCGACGCACTACCTGAGCTTCCAGCGGGCCAGATCTGACGTCATGGGGCAGAGCCGAGAGTTTTACCACCCGGGTGGGTGGGAGGAGCTAGCTTGAAGACCTTCCGGCAAAATTTAAAGCAGCAAGGAACCTGTCAGATAGTGTGGATGAACAACATATACCATTCCTAGAACTCCTGTTACAGGTGAGTAACCTGTATTTCTGGAGTGGGCTCCGGAGATTTGGATGGGGCTGGGGTGTAGTGCTGCTGATGACAGTGCTTCCCAGCCCTCAGAGGGAAGGGGCATCTTCTTGTCACCACAGCAACTCCTTTGAAGGGTTAGGGTGCTTGTTCAGAGAGTGGTGGTTGCAAAACAGCTCAGCAAGCAGCAGGTGAGGGAGGGGAGTGGGGCCTAGCAAAGCAGTACAGCACCTCCTTATTACTGCAGTACAATGTTAGGATTGGGTTTTAGCCCACGTTCCTGATGTGAGACTAGAACCAATGACCTAATCTTCTGGCACCAGTGGGGAATGTGTAGCCCACTGAATTGTTGCCACTGTTTCGGTGGCATACAAAGTGGGCTGCACTCCCCAGTGGCTGAGCCATGGGACCAACCCATAAGAGGCTTTATAGTGCCGCAGTAGGGCTTTGCTGTGAGTTAACACTATGTGTATGTTTACTTTTTTGTTATTGTTGGCTTCTTAAATTTTTATTGATTTTCAACAAAATGAGATAAGATCAATAACAAATAGGGTAATCATATATACGACAGCAAGGACCATGTATTATATACAGTATTTCTAAAACAGTAAAGTAATTCAGTAGGTGTTTAAATTATGTTACCTACAACCTTAAACACTTCCAGGTTTCACGACTTATACCTTTAATTTCTTGTGTTCTTCTTCTAGCAGTTAGCTTCTGTACAATGTTGCTCTACTGTTTGATATTTCATAAAACTACAGTTGTGTATTATAAATCACTTCTTTAACCTTCTAGCCTTGTTCATGATAGAAGGAAAAACATCTGTTCACCCTTCAAGGTATCTTAAGATCTGATTTACTTAAGAAATGTAAGAACAGGTTCCATATTTCTTCAAGCTGGTTCTGCTTGTTATAATTCTATAACTGATTAGTCCATTGTTTGTTAGTTTCCCATTACCCCTCAATCATTCATCTAATGTAGGTTTTTTTGACTCCTTCCATTTTGATAAAATTATGCTGCAAGTAATGTCCAATGTTGTTGTTTTCTATCATATAGAGACCATATGTATCTCCCAGTAATATACAGCATTGGTTCCACAGGCACTGTACATTTTGTAACTAGAGAATTTGTGCTACCTACTGAGGATCATATATTTAAGAGTTTGGAACATCCCCATAACATGTGAAATAAAGACACCTGCTTATGCCCACATCTTCAGCAATTTTCTTCTGTCTTCCCCATCTATTCTAATATTTTGGGTATATAATAGAAGCTTTTCCATGTCATAATAGCGATCGCTAAACAGGGATCACTATTACAGCGAGTGTACATCGCCAAAAAGAACAACGACAACGTACACTCCAGGGTGAATCCAACAACGGCGACTACCGAACAACAAAGACATCGGTGTTGGGGGGGCACCCCCTAAATTACTATTCGCAACTCCAGGAGGGTGCATGTCGGGGAGGGGGAAAATCCAGGAACGTAAAAAAATAAGTCCTACACTTGAAAAAACAACATAACGTATACAAAATTTGCCAGCAGATAGGCCTAGAGGTTCATCGTCTGCTCGATGTGCAGCTAGCACTCCTATCTCTGCAGCTGCCCCTCCTTCCACGCCCCCTTCATTAACCCTCCCCTTGTCCTGTCCCATCCTCATTTGAAGCAGTCCACTGTTCTACTGCATACCACTTTAGGAGGTAACGATCGACCCAGCCACCACCTCTCTGTAAAAAAGTGTCTCCTCATCTCCTCCTGAACCTTCCTCGTCCAGTCTCATATCAGGGCCCCTGGTGTCCTCCCTCCCTCCTTACTTTGAACAGCCCTCTGTACTTGTCTTGTTTATTCCTTTCATGTATTTAAAGGTTTCAGTCATGTCACCCTGTCTCTCCTCTCCTCCAGTGAGTACATGTTCAACTCCTTCAACCTCCTCTCATATGATAAGTCCCCAGCCCCTTGATCATCTTTGTCGCTGCACTGCACCCCTCCAGTAACTTAATGTCCCTCTTCAGATATGGACGCCAGTACTGCATGCAGTACCCAGGTGTGGTCTAACTAATGACCTATACAGTGGCAGAATCATCTCCTCCCTCCTCGAGGATATACCCCTTGCAATACAACCCAGCATTTTGTTGGCCTTTGCAGCTGCCTTCCTACATTGTGCCGAGTTGTTCATTGACCCTGTAATGAGCACACCCAGATCCTTATCCTTATCCTTCTCTGTCTGGGCTAGCTGCACTCCCCCTAGCTGGTAACTCCTCCTTGGGTTCTTCATCCCAAAATGCAGCACCTTGCACTTTTTGGCATTAAAGCCCAGTTGCCAGGTGTCTGACCAGGTTTCAAGCTTTGCCAGATCATCCTGCCATCCCCCTAGGTCATCCACCACCGTGCCTACCTTGGTATCATCAGCAAACAGACTGATCTTGCTCTTGATGTCCCATGATATGTCTGCAATGAATATCCCAAACAACATTGGTCCCAACACCGAGCCCTGTGGAACACCACTGTCACTGCCCTTGGGTGTGAGAGCTCCCCACCCACCACCACCCTCTGTTGCCTTCCCTGCAGCCAGTTTCCTACCCATCTCACCAGCTTGCACCTGCCCCTGTGCCTACTAACTTCCTTCCCAGCCTTCCATGTGGCACTGAGTCGAATGCCTTACTGAAGTCCAGATACAGGACATCCACTGCATGGCCCTGTCCAGCTGCCTCAGTTACCTGGACATACAGAACTCTACCAGGTTGGTTTGGCAGGATCTGCCACGTATGAAGCCATGCTGTCTGCTGTCCTGTAGTCCTTTGGCCTCTAGGAGGGCCACCAGCCTCTCCTTCAGGATGGTCTCCATTAGCTTACCCACGATGGATGTGAGGCTCACTGGTCTGTAGTTTCCCGGTTCATCCTTGGGGCCACTCTTGTGGAGGGGCACCACATGAGCCATCCTCCAGTCCTGAGGTACACATCCCGAATGTAGTGAGGCATTAAATAGGTCTGCCAAAGGTCAACATAAAATATCACTCCAACCCAGCCTCGAACTCTGGACCTCCCGCACTGTAGTCCGCCACCCTCACCACCACACCAAAACACCAGCTCTGCAGCATATGCCCAAACCACTGCCCACATACCTACATGATAGCTTATCTGTCCTGCATAGCATCCATCCCCCCCCCAACTTCCTACCATGCCTGGTGTGACCCCACTGAGCACTTACCTCCATGTCCCCTCTTTATCCCTCCCACCCTCCTGCTTTCTCTTCACAACATTAACCCCCATTTTCACTCCTCCCCAGTTCCCCTCACCTCACCCCCACTTTAAACCCTTTCCTTATCCCTCTCTCCCCCATCACCCAGCCCTGGCCCTGTCACCTACTTACGAACCCTGGGTAGATACACATCCAATCCCACCCTCTGACAACTCAACCCCTTATTCTGTCACCCCCTTGTCTCTGCCCGCCCTTCCCTGCTTGCATTTATTCTGTCCTCTCCCTCCTTTGGTCACCACCACTTCTGACCCTCCATAACTCTACCTGCATGCTCTAAAGCTCAGCTACCACTATAAATTGCTTGTCCACCTTAGGTATGCTCTTAGTACTGTTGCAGTAAAGTTGACCTCTCCTACCTGATGTATTTTAACTGTACTTGCTTGAATCTGTATCTGTATGTACCATAATGTACTTGCCTGCTGTGTATATACTCCTATCTGTTTTGTAATGTCTATGTACCTTGTCTATTGCTTTAAGACATGGAACCTTTGTAAATGAGCTTTTAGCTCAAAGGTGTTATCCGAGATTCCAATAAATAAATAAATAAATACCTCTGCATCCTGCCTGGACCCTCCTCTTCCTGCCCCTCGCCATACTAGTCCTTCACCATTTTCTCCCCTACCCTGTCACTATAACGGTGCTCGCTACCCTTTCAGGGTAGCTGAAATCACAAGCACTCAAATTGAGTCACTCAAAATCAAGTCGCTCAATCTGAGTCGCTCTTATGACATGATACCATGGAAACGGTGCAAGATTTTAAATGGTACTAATCTTCCTCAGATACCCTTACTAGATCTGTAGGCATTCTGCCATAGTTTGTCCCAGAACTCTTGTGTAATTAGGAGTCCCACATCCATTTCCCCATTTCTGCCGCGCTATGGTTATGAGGTCTGTGTCTCCCTTCAGTTAGTATTTTGTACACTCTACCTGCCCCTCCTTTACCCATCACTAAGCCTAAAAATGTAGACCATTCTGATGAAGCTCTGACGTTGTATTCTGATCTCAGAATCTCAGCCAGTGCCTCCCTGACTTGTAAATATTTATGAAATTGGATAATAGGGAGTTTGAATTTACTTTTCATTTCTGTGAAGGAATATAGTATCCCAGATTCAGGGTTAATGATATCCTTAACTAAATTTATTCCGTTTTTTAACCATCCCTCATTATGCAGTGGCTTTCTTTCAAATTTTTTGCTTGGGTTTTGCCATAGAGGTTGCAGATCATATGGCATTTCCATTACTTTGGAGGCAATGATTTTATATGGTGATGTAGTCCCTACTATTGCAGGGTGTGTGGAGATTGGCTGTACTAGTGTACCAAGCACTGTGCTGTGAACTAGTCCAGGTGTTTTTTTTTATATAGATTTTTATGGTGTTTTTTTGTAGGTTTTTCTCTTGCTTCCCCGCCCGAGGCCCTGGCACACAGCATGTGTGCATGTGGAAGCACACACACACACTGTGGCACCAGCTCAGCCCCTTCCACCCACCCATAACAGTGCCACCCCTTCCCACCTATGCTTCCCACCGTACCTCCATCCAGTGGGAGCGGAACTACAGGGGGGAGGCAACATCCCACCACCCCCCAGGAGAGGAGAGCAGCCTGCCCACTTACACAATCCTGCTCCTCCCTTCCTCCCCCACACGCCAGAAACCCGACTATTTATTACATACTTTTGGGGATGATACATTTTTTCCTCCCTACAGGGTTGTTATCCTCCCTGCAGGTATGTCGCAAGAATTGTACCCAGTGGTATAACTAGGACATTGCATGGGATTCTAATGTGTAAGCTTATTATTTTCCTCTACCATGTAGGCAACAGTGCCCTCGTGCACTTCTGGCTGCGCCAGTCATGCCAAGAGGTCAGTGTTGCCAACATTCCAGCAGAAAATAAAAAGCTTACACATTAGAGCCCCAAACAGTATCCATCTATACAGTGAAATCCCACCAGGATAAAGCACAGTGTCACAGTTTTCTGCATGACAAATGGGATTAACTCCCATTGAAACTGCATTGTTTCCTGCAGTAATTCTGTTGCAGAATTGGGTTTCATCCTGGCAAGTTTCACTGTATATATGTAATAGATAATCCACTATAGGGTGTGCGGTTATGCTCTGATATATGCATGCCTTGCGTGCATTGTGAGGCACAAGGCCACAGGCAGAATGTGTTCAACCACCCAAGGTGTGTGTATATCAGAACATGGCCGCATACCCTGTAGTGGATTAAATGTCTTATAAAATGTCCAGAAGATTCTGAGAGATGAAAAGAAGGGCAGGCATGCAGTCATTGTGGAATAATGCCCAGTCATGTGATGTGCTTCCTCCAATCAGGAGACTGGATTTTTCACAGATTCTTCTTACCCATTTTATAAATAGATATGTATGTAGGCAAGAATGAAACCTTACAAATAAATGATTGATTTCTATGGCCTAGAGACCACAAATGATGATAAACCATTTAACATCACTCTAGGTGGCTCATTACCATTTATCATCACTTTAGGCTGGTCACAAATGAGCTATTAGCCAGTGGGAGAACAGCTTGAACAGTGCCTCATAACATCACAATGACCTGTGCTGCATTCTAAACAGCAGTGAAATAAAACAGAATGAGTTTATTCTTCATTAAAAAAACTAATCTGAAAGCTCTACAATTTAAAATGCACTGTATAAATTGAACACACAATCTATATTTGTGCATTGGTCCAAAAAATAAAACCATACAATGACCATTATGTATCATCGGCATCGATTCTACCAGTTAGGGCCGAGAATCACTGTACTTGAAAGCCAGGATTGTTATCCATAGTGCCCATGCCACTTAGCCAACCTGCCACGGGGGTGCAGCCAACAGTACAGTCTGTACCCTTCCCTCGGAACCTGAGCGCTGTACCTCCGCAGTGCCCCCAAGCTTCACCAACCTGGGAATCAAGCTTAGTATATGAACCTGTTTCTCCCATATGGGACTGTGCTTCGCCAGCACCATCAGACCAGCCTGAAGGATGGGTAGAATTTGTATTTTATTCTCATGTTTTTTTTTTTTTTTATATTTAATCCATCGTATGATTGCTTAAACATAATTATACAATAGACTTAAGAATCCTGCAACCTGACTGGCTAGTTAAGGTCTTTATGTATGGGTAAATCCTGCAACAACCGATGGCTGAGGAAGGGCATTTCTCAAAACCATAACTGAATGCATTTTAAATGAATTTGCACTTGGTTCCATTGTATAATTGAAATAAGGCACTCCAGGACATTGGTAATTGGGAGATAACCCACTTCTCATGTGGTTAAGTCACTCATGACTCACCACATGAGGTGTAGGTAAGTCCCCCAATAAGCCACACTCTGTCATACTTTATTACCTAA
This sequence comes from Neoceratodus forsteri, assembly GCA_016271365.2. Classification (NCBI taxonomy): domain Eukaryota; kingdom Metazoa; phylum Chordata; order Ceratodontiformes; family Ceratodontidae; genus Neoceratodus; species Neoceratodus forsteri. Next base: position 85,527,905 of record JADMNL010000033.1, read on the forward strand.
ATATGGTGCTGTGGCATTTTGGTATTTGGTCTGCCATGGGACCCCTTACCTTTTCCAGTATTCTGCTTTCCCATCTGGTGCTTCTGCAGTAGCTGACTGCTGGTACCAGACAAACTGAGTCGGACGCATAAAATAATAAACAATATTAGGTTTATTCAGGAACACAAGCAGGGACATCTCATCAGCACAAGGTACAGACTTAGACAGACTGAGGAACAGGACATTGGGGTTTCCAAGCCCCAGCTGGAAATAATTAGCATAACATGTGACCATAGCATTAGCTGAAACATTCTATTCTTAGATTAATGAGGCGGCAGCTATTCTTAAACCCCATGCTTAATCTGTACTCTACATCACCCCGGGGACTGTAAATGTGAGCACCATTTGAACAAGTGAAAGCATTACTATGGCATTGAACACAATATGGAATCATAAATGTAAATATTTCAGTAACATTAGTAAAAAAACAATGAGATTGAGCAATGATTTGGCAATAATCAGCAATATTGTAGAAACTTTTAGATTGATGAATTGCTTCGAGTTTCATTTACACACCCTACTTCGCTGCAGGGGAGAGGAGGGAAGAATCTGAACTACACTGGTGGCCAGTCTGTGTAGTGCCAGGGGGGGAACACCATAGCACTTGAGGCTTGGCCATGCCACAAGCGCTAAAGTGTGGGGAAGGGAAAGGAAAGAGAGGGAAATGGGAGCAGCAAGATGCACTTCAAATATACAGTATGTCAATATTGCAAACCATCAATAGTTCGAAGACCTAGGGGGAAAAAAACAGTAAAAGCTTAATGCAAGAATAAATGAACACACAGTTTTATAAGGCAAACAAGAGTGAATCATCACACAGAGTTGAAGACATGACCACTGAGTTCAAATTTAAAGTTTACATTGTTTTGCGACATTTGCTGTCAGTTGGAATGGACGTGTGTGGATTGGACCAGTTCCTGACAGGACGGGGTCAGGTCAGAGAAAGGGACCCAAGAGTTCTGTGAGCTGTCATAACCACACCATTTTACCTGATAAGTCCAGGATCCGTTGGCATATTTTTTGCGCAATATCTTCTCAATCTGATATACAGGAGAGTTCCAAGAAGAAGATGCATCAGCAAATGATTGAGAAGTTCCCGGTAGTCCATCAGGCTGAGCTGGCAAAACAGGATCCAGCTGGCTGTCAGGACCATGGGGTAGTGAAGGAACTGGTCTTAAATTGTCTGCAGGAAGTTCAGTGTCCAAAAGTATAGCAGGCTCGAGTGCAGCTTCATTACTTGGGGGGCTGGGATGATCAGGGAGAGTATCACTCGGGTACCCATGTTTCAGTCTGTTGATGTGGGTTTTATTGTGTGCCAGCTTTCCATCGGACTTGCGACACGAGCGAACATGAACAGGAGGAAGCTTTGCCACAGTACAGAAGGGACCAGTCCAAGAGCTAAGCAGTTTTTTTGGTGGCACCCAGAAAACAAGGACAGGTTGGTACAAGTATAAGATGTCCCCAACAGAAAATGAAGGTTCATGGGACTTGGCTGCTGACATTTTTTGCACTGCAGATTTTCTCTAGCCCAGTGTATCAACTGCAACACGTGTGGCAAGTTCAAGCCGTTCCAACATTAGAATGATGAAAGATGAACCTGACTTTGGGACCTCTAGCAGCAAGAGATCCTTGTCCAGAGGTGTTCTTGGGTGATGTCCATGGACTAGGAAAAACGATGTGTACTCTGTACTGACAACACAAGGGCTGGTATTGTAAGCAAATTGAATGAAGGGGACAAAATCATCCCAAGTGTCATGAGTCTTATCCAGGTACATGGATAGTATATTAAGAATGGTCGACATCATTCTCTCACTTTGTCCATTGCATTGTGGATGGTGACTGGTTGTTTGAGTCTTTTTGATGTTGAGAAGTTTGCATGTTTTTTGCACAATAGTTGAAAGGCAGTTAGTGCCTTTGTCTGAATGCAGGTATGCTGGGATACCGTGACGACGAATTATTGTGTTGAGGAAGGCACTTGCCACTGTGGCAGCTTTAATGTCTTGTAAGGGGATTAGTTCCAAATACTTAGGTAGTCCGCAGAAACAAGAATGTACTTGTTGCCAGATTCAGGGCATGTAGGCAAGGGGCAAGAATGTCTATGCTGACTCTTTGGAATGGTTTGGTGGCTACAGGCATTGGAATGATTGTGCCTTTGTTGGTTTGGCAGGAGGCTTTCTTTGGGAACAGGGCTGGCAGGATTTGATAACTTGGACAATGTCCTTGTTTATGTGAGGCCAGAAGAAGTGAAACATTGTCTTTTTGAGAGTTGAGTGGATTGAAGAACTTCGGTGACCAGAGAGGCTGGCACAACTAACTGTACATGAGTTCTATCCATGCAAAGGCTCTTGCCTTCCTTGGTCCAAATGTGAAAAAGCACACCGTCATTGAGAAAGTATTATGATGCGAATAATAGGACATCCTGACGGTGTTTCTTTTGTTGTGGTAAAGTACCAGTCTGTAGATACGTGATTATGTCTGTAAATTGAGGATCAATTCTTTGTTGCAGTTTAATTGTTGCCAGGTAGATATCAGTATTAGAGGTTGTAAGAAGCTCTTCGACTGCTTGCAGTAAATGAGGATTCAAACAACATGAAGTCTTGCTGTATTCTGACAATATGCAGTTAGCCCCAGCACTTGAACTGCCCCGGAGAGGAAAGAGTTAACTCTATGCAGAAGCATAGAACATTGAGCTTGAGCTCGGTTTTCAAAACTGTGTCTCTGGTACTTACCAGTGTAACCGTCAGATTCTTTACTCCGCCTAACAGTGAAGTCGCTCTGGAGATTTCTCCTCTGCTTGGTTCGGTAGAGTTTGAATCAGCGTTCAGTTTTTCTAACCATTTTATTATTTTCGGATTTCCAGCCTCTGTCTACGGTACAGGTAGTGTGGTAGATAGGTGGTGACTTGTGTTTTATTTAAATTCTGTAGGAGTTGTTTTTGTCTCGGTTTCTCATCATTTGGTCCTGTTAGGAACTGACCTTATGATTGTTTTTATTTTTCTGGGATTTAGTGTGGTGTTCCGGTGCCAGTCGGTTTCAAAAGAACCAGACTTTTTCTGGTTCTTTTACAGAACCGTAACATTGTTTGTATCCGATCGGTTGGTTACTACCTGGCTTAAAAGCTTTTAAGGGTAATTGTTTAGGTTGGCCATGTCTGAGAAACCCAAGAAAAAAGCCGGCCCCACTGGGTTTCAACAGTGTACTGAGTGTAGGCAGGCCTTTGCCAAGGCTGACCCGCACCTCATCTGTGTTTATTGTCTGGGGTTTGGCCACCTCAAAACAGACTGCCAGATTTGTAAGAACTTTCCTAAAGCGACTCTGGAAAAAATATTGAGTAGGCTGAAGGAAAGGGAGGCCGAGAAGTCCATAGATCCGGATGGCCAGCCCGGTTCGGTTGCGGCCGAACCTGAGGAGGTGCCTACTGACCTAGGCGATACCTCCTCAGGCAAAAGGAAGTCCGACTCCGAGGGGTCGGTTCCATCAAAAAGGAAACATAAGTCAGCCAGTTCGAATCCAGCACCGCATACTACAACTGTGGATGAGATAGCCAAAGCGATTAGTATAGTCCAGTCACTTCGCCCGGTTCCGTCTGAGCCGGTACCGACGGTTAGGCGGTTGGTTTGGTCAGATCCAACTCCATTGGATTACGATCGAGATGCTTTTCATGGGGAGTTGGAGGGAGACGAAGAATATCCCAAGGATGAAGATGAAGACAATGACTTTTGAAGGTCTGGATGTGCCCATTGAACCGGACATCTCCCCAGACAGACCCTCCAGTGTCTCCCCTCCCAGGCTTTCTGAGTCCCCTTCATATTTCTTGTTTTACAAGAAGGTGGCTGAAATCCTCCAGCTCTCAATGGTCAAAGCTGCTGAAGAGGAGGAAGAGCCTGATTTTGTAGAGATGATGGACATCCCAGAGTCCAAAAGATTGTCTATCCCTCTTCACAAGTCCTTGGGGAAACAGACAAAAAAGATTTTACAGACACCTAACTCCTTATCTCCTGTGAATAAGAGAATTGACAGGAGATATATGCTATCAGGCTCAGGTACAGAGTTTTTATACAGTCATTGCAGCCATGTTGGGGTTGTGCAGGCTGCAGCCTGTGACAGGGCTAACATACCTTTGGCTTCACACCCCCCAGACAAAGACTCCAGGAAGTTCGATGCCATGGCCAAAAAATGAGTATTTGGCATCTTCTTTGGGACTCAGGCAGGCTAACTATATGGCCTACACAGCCAGGTACCAGAAGTCCAGGTAGGATATGGTTCTGGAACTGGCTAAACAGGCCTCCCCCCAGCTAGCCAAAGAGCTGGAGGAGGTGGCTGCTGATGGAATTGAGGCATCCAAAGTGCAATTTCATGCTGCTGTGGACTCCAATGATGTGGCATCAAGAGTCATGGCTACATTTGTGTCTCTCAGGAGACATGCTTGGCTCAGATGTACTAGCCTTTCACAGGATACCCAGGCCAACGCTATGGATTTCCTTGTAGTGGGTAACTCTTTGTTTGGGAAGCAGACACAGGCTTACATGAAGAAAATGGATGAGTACAGGACCACCTACAGAAGTGCACAGGCCAAAGAAAGGCAAGCCACTCCTCAGAAGCAGCAATCTAGGGGCAGGGCAGGCCTTTCCACAGGCCTTTCTGCCAAGCTCAGGCTTCCTCTTCCTTCCCACAGAGGGTGTTCTTTCAAGGGAGAGGCAGGAGGGGCATGAGCAGGGCTGCATCCTCTTCCCAGTCCAAGGCTTCTGCCAAGCAGACACCCTGATGTGTCAGCCTGGGTCGACTCCCCCATTCCAGTAGGAGGCAGGCTGGCTTACTACTTCTAGGCCTGGAAATCTGTTACCTCAGACAAGTGGGTCCTGGAGGTAGTAAGCCAGGGACTGGCCCTCAGCTTCAAAAGGTTTCCAAAACTGAGGGCCAGGTCTTTCCCACCTGCATCCATCTCAGAGACCCTTTCCCTAGAGACAGAGGTTTCGTCTCTTCTGGCTCTTAGAGCTGTAGTGAAAGTTCCTACTCATCACAGGGGCAAAGGCCTGTACTCCAGGTACTTCTTACCCCAAAAAAGACAGGGAAGTTCCAAGTTTATTGTAGGAAAGCTCCGTTGAGCAAGCTCATTCACAAGTAGGTCCTTTGACACAGACAGGTAGTTACAGATTGCATGATCGAAAAAACAGTACAAATTCAAGCACAGAATTATGGGCAAGCATTAAACATATTGCATAAAAATGACAATGACGTACAAAAATACACGTACAGAAAAAAAAAGTACAAAGTGCTTGTTTCGGAGTATCAAGGCATCTAATTTCTAGGTAAGTAAAAGCGGCGGCCCATCCTAGACCTAAAGTATTTGAACAAACACATCTCAAAACCAAAATTCAAAATGGTGATTCTGGGAATGATTCTTCCCTCTCTAAGGCCAGGGGATTGGCTAGCATCCCTGGACCTCAAGGATACCTATTTCCATATTCCTGTCAGGTGCTCCCACAGAAAGTACCTCAGGTTCGAATTGCCTTCAGGCCACTATCAGTTCAGAGCCATGCCATTTGGCTTAACATCAGCTCCAAGGGTATTCACAAAGTGCCTTGCGGTAGTAGTTGCCTTCCTCAGAAGACAGGGTATTTCCATTTTCCCATATCTGGACGACTGGCTAATTTTAGGTCAGTCATCCGACCAGGTCAGGTTAGCTCTACAAATCACTCAAGACTTGCTCAGTTCTCTGGGGTTTCTTCTCAATCTCCCAAAGTCTGTTCTCGAACCAGTACAACTTTTTACTTTCATAGGAATAGAACTGGATACTACCCAAGCAAAGGCCTTCCTCCCTCTGGCAAGGATAAAGGCCCTAACAGATCTTGCTTCCTCTTTTCGACCTCTGGTCTCTCGTCCAGCGAGGCAGTTTCTTCAACTCCTGTGTCACATGGCAGCTTCCACTGCAGTGGTACAAGGAGCCAGATTTCAGATGAGGGACATTCAGTTCCACCTAAAGTTCTTTTGGTCTCAGAAAAGAGACTGCTGGCCCAGTGGTGTAGAGGGTTGAGGCGCCGGTGCCTTACCTCTTACCATGCCGGTGACCCAGGTTCGGGAACGGGCTTGGGCGCCAGAGGTTGGCTGAGGAAGGGGAAGGATCGAGTGTCCGTGGGACTGCTCTCCTCCCTTGGGGTGGGTGGGGGATGCATGGTTGCTCTGCAGCGGCACTCAGTGGAGACTGGGAGCATTGCAGAGGGATCATTACAAGGGGAACACCAGAATAACAGAAATACCGCTCTGGAGACTGGCCGGATGATGGCTGCCGGCCTAAGGACACCTCCGAAGCCTCCCAGGAAGCCACGCAAAGCCTCAGCAGTGCCCTGGACAGAAGGAAAGAAATAGTGTGCTGGTTTCTTCCTGCCGGTGACTTCCCCCTCGGAGGAGAGAGACTCACCCGGTACAGGGTTACGCCGGGCTATTCCGAGGTTGGCTGCAGATTTGAGGTAAGGTGGCTTGTGTGGAAGATAGTAGGGGGAATGTCTGAGGGGTCATGGCAGCCCAAAGAAGAGGCAGCTCCTGAGCACGATAGGGGGTTAAAATAGATTAAAAAAAAAGAGAGAGAGACTGTCTCACCAAATTGATTCCAGTGACTCAGAATCTGGTCCAAGCTTTCCAGTGGTGGCTGGACCAGCACAATCTCAGGCAAGGAGTTCCATTTCTCTCTCAAGTCCCCTCAGTAGTCCTGACTACAGATGCTTCTCTCCTAGGCTGGGGAGCCCTTATGGCTCAAGGGGTTTCATCTCCACAAGAGGATCCCCTTCTTATCAATCTCCTGGAAATCAGGGTAGTTTTTCTGGCCCTTCGGGTCTTCTCAGAGTCAGTCGGGGCAAGGTGGTACAAGTCAGGACAGACAACACCACCACCACAATGTGGTACATCAACAAGCAGGGAGGCACTTAGTCCACGGCCTTGTGCACAGAGGCCATGAAACTGTGGTCTCTAGCCTGTTCTCTTCAGACTTCCCTGATAGCAGTTCACCTTCCAGGAAAGGACAATGTACTGGCAGATGCTCTGAGCAGAATCTCCCAGGGGCATCACGAATGGTCCCCAGACCCTCCCATACTACAGGTCATCTTCTCCAGATAGGGCACTCCAGAGATAGATCTCTTTGCAGCCCTAGACAATCACCAACTTCCTCTGTTTTGCTGCAGACATCCAGTCCTGGGGACTGTTCCCCTGGATGCTCTCGTTCTGGATTGGAAGGGCAGGTTTCTCTATGCCTTCCCTTCCTTCCCTCTGTTGTTCAGAGTCCTGAGCAAAATCAGGTCCCAACCCTGCACAGTGATACTGGTGGCTCCAGATTGGGCCAGACATCCTTGGTATCCTGTGCTGCTGTCTCTGGCAGTGTTACGTCCCCCTGTCTCTCCCCAAGAGATACAATCTGCTAACATCCTGTCAGGGCAGGATTTGGTACCCCAGTCTCCAGTCTCTCAACCTCAAGGCCTGGCTCTTAAAGAGTTAGAATAAGCAGACCTGCATCTTTCTCAGGGAGTTCTGTATATTTTGAAGGTTTCCAGTAAACCTTCCACTAGAAAAACTTATAATTCCAAATGGAAAAGGTTCAGCATCTGGTGTTCTCAGAAGAGCATTGTGCCCGATTCTGGAAGTATTGCTACAGCCTTAGATTATCTGGTTCATCTTAATGGTCTAGGCCTTAGGCCTGCAACTTTGAAGGTTCACCTAGCAGCTGTCTCTGCATTCCTTTCAGCAGGGAAGGGCTCTTCCCTGGCATCTCATCCTGTTTTTTGTAAGTTTTTCAAAGGTCTGGTTCATGTTAACCCTCCCTTTCGAGAGCCTACTCCAGCTTGGGATCTTAATGTCTGCATTGCCCAGCTTATGCAGCCATCCTTTGAACCTCTGGCTTCGGCCGAGCTTAAGTACTTGACCTGGAAAACTGAGTTCCTGGTAGCTATTACTTGTCAGGCAGATTAGTGAATTACAGGCTCTGTCAGTCAAACCTGACTTCATCTCTTTCTATAGAGATAGGGTGGTCCTAAGAACCAATAGGAGGTTCTTACCCAAAGTGGTATCAGATTTTCATCTGAATCAGTCTGTCTCTTCCTGTGTTTTTCACTGACCACTCTTCTTCAGGGGAAAGAAGATTACACAGTTTGGATGTTAAAAGTGCTCTTAGCTACTACATAGAGCATACTAAGACACACAGGCATGACTGTCTTCAATTGTTTCTCTTATGGTGAAGTGGGGAAAGGTAAGCCTGCTACTAAAAGAACTATTGCCAGGTGGATTGTCTCTTGTATACAGTTCTGCTATGACAAATTGGGAAAAACACCCCCTCCAGCCTGAGGGCTCACTTGACTAGGGGTACAGCTGCCACTCTAGCTGCGGCCTGAGATATACCCTTGTTAGAACTCTGTAAAGCGGCCACCTGGAAAACAGTCCATACATTCACCAAGTATTACTCTCTGGACATCCAGGCTCGGAGTGATGCTAGGTTTGGCACAGCAGTGCTGCAGAGCTTGTTCCCAAAGTAGGTTCTGCATTCCCTCCTCCTGGGGGAACTGCTTGGTAGTCTCCATATTGTCAGAATACAGCAAGACTTCATGTTGTTTGAAGAAAAAAATTACTCGCCACAGTAATGTTGTTTCGTCTAAAGGAGTCTTGCTGTATGCTGACCCCCCTTCCTGCCTCCCCTCTCAGAACCTAGTTTTTGGGAAGTGGGCTGGCAAGTACATTGTTGCACCTCAGGGTGTACCTTGTACCCTCTCTCTGAAGGGTGGGGTAGTTTTATTGTTACTTTTGTTATGTTTTATATATATTTATATATGATCACTACCTTTTTTCTTGGGTTCTTGACTTGAGTCTTTTTGGACCCAAATTGTTGCCTTTTGGCTATATATTAAACAATTTCCATAGTGTAGTACTTACTTAGTTTGCTCATAAGAATCTGATGGTTACACTGGTAAGTACCAGAGACAGAGGTTTGAAAACCAAGCTCGAGTTCAGTGTTCTATGTTTCTGCATAGAGTTAACTCTTTCCTGTCCGAGGCAGTTGAAGTGCTGAGGCTAACTGCATATTGTCAGAATACAGCAAGACTCCATTAGAAGAAACAACATTACAATGATGAGTAATTTTTTTCTTGGTGCTTTTCTCTGTAGAAACAGTAGGTAGCAGCAAAGCAACTTGATGTGTTGTAGGAGTGTCCACAAGGAGCTCATCTGTGGAGTGGAAAGGAAGAGCTTGTAGGAAGGCTTCTTCATCTGGTGAGGCTGATGTGGAGAGATACAGTCTCCGGCTTACAGCACTGGCATTAGAGTGTACTTGACCTGATCGGTATTGTGTCTCAAAATTGTAGCACTGCAGTATGGCAATCCATCGGGTGAACTTTCCTACTGGCTCCTTCATTTCAAACAACCATCTGAGGGCAGAGTGATCTACAGTAGCTGTGAAGGAGGAGTAGCGAAGGTAAAAGTCAAACGTCTTCACAGCAAAGACCATGGCTAGGCATTCTTACTAGGCATTCTTTTTCTGTGATGCCATAGTTTTGCTCAGCTGATGAAAGAGAGCATCCGCCATAGGAAACAACTTGTTCAAACAACATGAAGTCTTGCTATATTATGACATATGCAGTGAGTCCCAACCTTCGAACTGCTCCGGAGGTGAAAGAGTTAACTTTCCATGCCAGGCATGGAACGCTGAGCTCGAGCTCGGTTGAAACTCTATCTGTTGTTCTTCAAACTCAAACCGTCAGATTCTTTACTCCGCCTCACTGAACAGTCGCTCCGGAGATTTTTCCTTCTGCTCGGTTCATTTTGTCGGTTAAAGTATTGATTTTCTCAGTTTTCAACCAAATTTAAACCACAACCGGTCGGTTCAAGCTCTGTCTGTGGTATTTGTGAGTACTAGATAGGTTTACATTATTTCTATTCTGTGTGGAACTTGTAAACGGTTTATCGGTTCGGTTTGAACCGATCAGGTTGTTTAAAGTATCTTAATCTGTGATTTAGAGTGTGGTTAGCGGTTCTTATCGGTTCTAAAAAAAACGGATTTTATTACGTTTTTTTCCACGACCCGTGACACGCTTGGGAACCGATAAGAGGGTCTTGCCTGGCGGATTGCCATAAACGGGTAAGTTTGGTTAGGACTGGCACTATGTCTGAGAAACCCAAAAGAAAACCGGCCCACTGGGTTTCAACACTGCAGTGTGTATGGGAAGTCTTTCCAAGGCTGATCCCACACCACCTGTGCTTATTGTCTGGGGTTTGACCACCTCATTGCAGACTGCCAGATTTGTAAAACTTTTCCTGCAGCTACCCTGGAAAGAGAGAGTTGGTAGGCTCAGGGAAAGGGAGGCCAAGAAGTCCGCTGAACCGGATGGCCAGCCCAGTTCGGTTCCAACCGAACCAGAGGGAGTGCCCTCTGACAAGGGCGAGACTTCCTCGAGCAAAATGAGAACCGATTCTGAGGAGTCGGTTCCAGCAAAAAGGACTAGGAAATCAGCTGGTGTGGAGCCAAAACTTTCCTCTCCAACCACTGAAGAAATAGCCAAAGCGATTAAAATTGTCCAGTCGCTTTCCCCGATTCCAACCGAACCGGCACCTTCAGGTGAGCGCCTGGTTCGGACGGTTCCACCGGTTCAAGATTATGATTTAGAGGAATATTATGAACCGGAGGAGGGGGAAGAGGAGTATGAGGAGAGTGAATGTGGATTTGAAAGTCTGGATGTGCCCATTGAACCAGACATCTCCCCAGACAGACCTTCAGGAGTGTCTCCTCCTAGGCTTTCTGAGTCCCCTTCTCATTTTATGTTTTATAAAAAAGTGGCTGAAACCCTCCAGCTCCCTATGGAGGAAGCTGTGGATGATCAGGAGGAGCCTGACTATGTGGAAATGATGGATATCCCAGAGTCTAGGAGACTGTCTATTCCCTTGCATAAATCTTTTGGGAAACAGATATTTAAAATTCTAAAAACTCCTCACACTATACCTCCTGTGGATAAGAGAATGGACAAGAGGTACACATTGTCAGGCTCTGATACGGAGTTCCTTTCTCAACAATACAGCCATGTTGTGGTAGTGCAGGCTGCAGCCTGTGACAAGGCAAATATTCCCTTGGCTTCACACACCCCCGGATAAGGACTCCAGGAGGATGGATGCCATGGCAAAGAAACAGTACATGGCAGCATCCTTGGGACTCAGACAGGCAGATTATATGGCTTATGTTGCTAGATATCAGAAATCCAGATGGGACACTGTTATGGCTCTAGCAAACAGGTCCCTGGCCAGCTTGCCAAGGAGCTGGAGCAGGTGGCTGCTGATGGTATTGAGGCATCCAAGGTGCAATTCCATGCTGCAGTGGACTCTAATGATGTGTCATCAAGAGTCATGGCTACTTCTGTGGCACTTCGCAGAATGGCTTGGCTCAGATGTACTAGCCTGTCACAGGATACCCAGACTAAAGCCATGGATATTCCTGTTGTGGGTAATTCTCTGTTTGGGGAGCAGACAGAGAATTACATGAAGAAAATGGATGAGTACAGGACCACCTATAGGAGTGCACAGGCCAAGGAAAGGCAGGCCACTCCCCAAAGGCAGCTTCCCAGGGGCAGGCCTTTTCATAGGCCTTTTTACCAAGCCCAGGCCTCCTCTTCTGCTTATGCCCAGAGGGCGTTCTTTAGAGGGAGAGGCAGGCGGGGTACAAGCAGGCCTGCTTCCACCCCTCAGCCCAAAGCCGCTGCCAAGCAGACACCCTGGTGCGGTTGCCAGGGCCGATTCTCACCTACCTGTAGGGGGCAGGCTGGCTTACTTTGTCCAGGACTGGCAGTCTCTGACATCAGAAAAGTGGGTCCTGGAAGTAGTAAGCCAGGGACTGGTTCTCTCAACAAAGTTTCCAAAGATGAGAACCAGATCCTTTCCACCTGCAAATCCACCAGAGGCACTTGCCCTAGAGGCAGAGGTCTCTTCCCTCCTGGCTCTCAGAGCTGTGGAAAGGGTTCCAAACCTATACCAGGGCAAAGGATTGTACCCCAGGTACTTCCTTACCCCAAAAAAGACAGGAGAATGGCGGCCCATCCTGGATCTCAGATACCTAAACAAGCACCTTTTAAAACCAAAATTCAAAATGGTGACTCTGGGAATTATTCTACCCTCTCTAAGGCCAGGGGACTGGCTAACCTCCCTGGACCTCAAGGACGCCTACTTCCATATTCTCATCAGAAGCTCCCATCGAAAGTACCTCAGGTTCGAGCTGCCCTCAGGCCATTACCAGTTCAGAGCAATGCCCTTTGGCCTCACCTCTGCTCCAAGGGTATTCACAAAATGCCTGGCAGTAGCAATTGCTTCCCTAAGAAGGCAAAAAATCGCCATCTTCCCTTACCTGGACGATTGGCTCATAGTAGGCCAGTCCCCAGACCAGGTCAGGTTACACCTGCAGATAACTCAGCAACTGCTCACCTCTCTAGGTTTCCTTCTGAATCTTTCAAAGTCAGTTCTAGAGCCTGTACAGCTCCTCACCTTCATAGGCGCAGAGCTGATCACAGAGAAAGCCAGAGCCTTCCTTCCTTTGGACAGGGCAAGGACCCTGGTCTTTCTGGCCTCCTCATTCACTCTGCAGGTCTCTCGACCAGCAAGGCATTTTCTACAACTCCTAGGGCACATGGCTGCCTCTACAGCAGTAGTGCAGGGAGCAAGATTTCAGATGAGGGACATCCAGTTCCATTTGAGAGCTTTTTGGTCTCAAAGAAAAGACCCTCTAACCAAATTGATCCCAGTTACTCGAACCCTGATCCAGGCCCTACAGTGGTGGCAGGATCAGAGCAACCTGAGACAAGGGGTTCCCTTTGTCACTCAGTCTTACTCCTTAATCCTTACTACAGATGCATCCCTCTTGGGGTGGGGAGCTCACATGGGCGCCCTCACTACCCAGGGATTGTGGTCCCCTCAGGAATCTCTGCTCCACATAAATCTGTTGGAACTCAGAGCAGTTTTTCTAGCACTTCAAGCTTTTTCCAAATCTGTTCAGAACAAAGTTGTACAGGTCAGAACAGACAACACCACCACAGTGTGGTACATCAACAAGCAAGGGGGCACTCGGTCTATGGCCTTGTGCACCGAAGCAATGAAGTTGTGGTCTCTGGCTTACTCCCTGAACACCTCCCTTACAGCAGTTCACCTCCCAGGCAAGGACAATGTCCTGGCAGATGCTCTCAGAAGGATTTCACAGGGCCATCACGAATGGTCACTGGACCCCCTGATTTTGGAGGTGATCTTTGCCAGATGGGGCACCCTGCAGATAGATCTTTTTGCAGCCCCAATCACCAACTTCCCCTTTTTTGCTGCAGGCCCCCAGTGTTGGGCTCAGTCCCTCTGGATGCCTTAGTCCTCAATTGGGAAGGGAAGTTTGTATATGCCTTTCCTCCCTTCCCTCTCCTGTTCAAAGTGCTAGTCAAAATCAGGTCTCAACCCTGCAAAGTGATCCTGATTGCTCCAGATTGGGCCAGACAGCCCTGGTATCCACTCCTACTGTCCTTAGCAGTCCATCTTCCCCTGTGTCTTCCCAGGAAGCGCAACCTGTTAACCTGTGCTCAGGGGCGGGTTTGGTACCCGAACCTCAAATCTCTCAATCTCAAGGCCTGGCTCTTGAAGAGTTAGAGTTTGCCGATCTACACCTCTCCCAAGGTGTAATGGATATCCTGAAGGCTTCTAGGAAACCTTCCACCAGGGTTACTTATAATTCCAAATGGAAAAGGTTTTCCATATGGTGTTCTGGAAAGCATATTTCCCCAGAATCTGCTGACTTACCCACAGTCCTGGATTATATGGTCCACTTAAATACCTTGGGGCTGAGACCAGCTACCCTAAAAGTGCATTTGGCAGTTGTGTCTGCTTTTATTTCAGCAGGTAAGCCCTCTTCTCTTTCAGCTCATCCTGTATTCTCCAAGTTTTTTTAAGGGATTGCTTTATACCAACCCTCCATTCAGGGACCCTGCCCCTGCCTGGGATCTTAATGTTTGCATTGCTCAGCTTATGCAACCCCCCTTTGAGCCTTTATCTTCAGCAGAACTTAAGTACTGGACTTGGAAGACTGTGTTTCTGGTAGCCATCACTTCTGCCAGACGCATAAGTGAATTGCAAGTTTTGTCAGTGGAGCCTGATTTTATCTCCTTTTATAGAGATAAGGTGGTCCTCAGGACTAATAGGAAGTTTTTGCCTAAGGTGGTTTCAGATTTCCACCTTAATCAATCCATATCTCTTCCAGTGTACTTTACTGACCATTCCTCCTCTGGCGAGAGGAGGCTGCACAGCTTAGATGTGAAGAGAGCCCTTAGTTACTATATAGAGCGTACCAAGGGTCATAGGTTTGACTCCCTCCAACTGTTCCTCACTTATGGTGAGGTTGGTAACCTCACCGGTAGGTCACAGCAGGTAAAAGCTGAAGGTGACCTATCCCCATTAAAACCACTATCAAGAGGAGTCCCCCAAGGTTCTATTCTGGGTCCTATCCTTTTTGCCATTTATATAAATAACATTGATTCAACCATTACCAATTCCTCAGTACACCTCTTTGCTGATGACACTGTTCTGTATGTCAGCAACCCTTCGCTTGCAGTTGCTGTAAAATCCACACAAACAGAATTCTCCTTGTTACAACATCAGCTACTCGAGAAAAGCTTCTGTTAAATGCAAAGAAAACTAAAGCAATGATGTTCACAAATCAAAACTCCACCAGCACATCCTCTTCAGTCACTCTCCCCCAGCTATGCACTATACTTGGAGAAAATCTGGAGTATGTTGAAAACTTCAAATACCTAGGTGTGTGGATTGACAGTAGACTCGACTTCACTCATCATCTAGAAGAACTGTTAAAAAAGCTTCGCCAAAGGCTTGGTCTTCTCTATAGATTAAAACCCTTCCTTAACAGAGACTCAAAGATGAGGCTAGTCCAGGCCATTTTTCTATCAGTTGTTGACTATGCAGACTTCCTTTATAGTCACTGCCCCATCTTCTACTTTCACAAGTCGGATACCTTATATCATAGAGCAATAAGGTTCATTACAGACCTGCCATATAATACCCATCATTGCTCTCTTTATGATGCAGTTGGATGGGTTTCCCTTCATATCAGAAGGAGCAGAAATACAGCACTATGGATTTACAGAGCCTTATCAAAAAAACTTCCAAATTATATCCTGGACTGCTTCAACCAGACCACTCCTAGCTCCTATGCCCTAAGAAGCAACAATATCATCCTGCTCAAATTGCCCAAATTCAACACCAGGCTAGGGAGGGCAGCAATCGGCTATTCTCTAGCTATAGCATGGAACACCCTACAAAAATCCCTAAAACTGTCCATTATCATTCCATTTGCATCCTTTAAACAGCATTGTACAGTCTTCTTTACAGAGAAATGCAGTTGCTACCACTAGAGCTAGAATTGTCATATCACAAATCTCACTTCCAAACCATATATGGCATATTCCTTCCAGACAGGCACCCCCATCTTATGGCACCCAATAATACCTTCACCATCCTAGTATTCATTATGTTGTGTGTCTACCATGGCCCCCATTGGGATATGTATGTACTGTATATACTGTAAATATTAGCTTAACTTTCCTGTAACCGAGTTTTATCATGTGAATTCACTGTACATCATTGTGTTATAAACGTTATTTTTCCTCTGTATGTATAACTGTCTTATAAAGTGTATGATGTATCTGTTGTGTATCAACTATTGAACCTTGACCTTGTCAGGTCCATCTTGTAAATGAGCCTTGCTCAATGATGTTCGCCTGAATAAATAAAGATTTGATTGATTGATTGATTGGTAAAGGGAAACCTGCCACTAAAAGATCCATTGCCAGGTGGATTGTCTCTTGTATCCAATTTTGCTATGAAAAACTGGGCAAGGTTCCCCCCTCAGGCCTGAGGGCTCACTCTACCAGAGGTACAGCTGCTTCCCTGGCTGCTGCCAGGGACATCCCTATTTTAGAGATATGTCAAGCAGCTACCTGGAAAACAGTTCACACTTTTACCAAGCATTACTCCCTGGACATCCAGGCTAGGAGTGATGCTCGGTTTGGCACAGCTGTACTTCAGAGCCTATTTCCTAAGTAGGTTCTGTCCCTCCTTCATGGAGGTACTGCTTTGTAGTCTGCATATGTCATAATATAGCAAGACTTCATGTTGATTGAAGAAAAAATTACTCACCTTAGTAATGTTGTTTCTTCTAATGGAGTTTTGCTATATTATGAGCCCGCCCCTCTCAGAACCTCTGTTTTTGGGATGTGGGTGGGCAGTGCAGTGTTGGCACTCAGTAGGTGCCCACCTTGTTGTTTTCACCCCTCCTTTCTTGGGGTGCTTGGTGTTGTGTTTTTCGTTTTTTGGGTCTCCTGACTTGAGTCTTTGTTTTGGGACCAAAAAATGTGTTCTTATGTATGTTTAGTAGCCAGTTGGCTAGTGTAGGTTTACAGCTTCCACACAGGACCTCAGTGAGTTTAGCTCATAAAGATATGACGGTTTGAGTTTGAATAACAACAGACAGAGTTTCAACCGAGCTCGAGCTCAGCGTTCCATGCCTGGCATGGAAAGTTAACTCTTTCACCCCTGGAGCAGTTCGAAGGTTGGGACTCACTGCATATGTCATAATATAGCAAGACTCCATTAGAAGAAACAACATTACTAAGGTGAGTAATTTTTTCTTCTGTTCCGTCTTGGATTTGGCACAGCACAACGCCCACTGCAAAGAAACTAGCATCTGTGTAGAGCTTGAATGGTTGGTTGAACCTTGGGTAGGCCAGTACTGGGAAAGAAAAAAGTTTTTCTTTCAGGGTTTCAAAGGCCTCTTTGCATTCAGAAGTCCAAGGCGGGATAATCAAAGGGGTTGCGCCTGGCGTAACCCCACATTGCGCCCTGGCAGGATATTGAAACATCTGCCAGGCGCAGCGCAAGTCCCAATGCGTAGGGACGCAATGTAATCCTGTGCAGCACAGATGCTGGAGGCGTGCCCATGCATATGTGGCACATCCTTATATTCAGCCCAGGATGTGCGGCGCATATGCTGGTGCAACCCTGCAATGTGCCGCACAAGGGGGCTCAAAGTTGAGCCCCGGAAAAGCAGGAGCAAGTCTCAGCTACCCACAGGTGGGCTGCTGTAGTGCAAGGCACAACACAGCAGCTGCCCGCCGTGGGTGGCCACTCGCTCACCCAGAACACCGTTGCCAGGCACACATACCCCCTTGGTGGTCCAGTGTAGCCCCCACCCACCCCATACGTCTGATCGCGGGCTGTAGGAAATGTTAATATCCCCGGTGGTCTAGCGTAACCCCCCATATGCCCGATCACGGGCTGTAGAAATGTGTAAACATCCCTGGTGGAGCAGCGGTAATCCCCTCGCCCCTGGTACGCCTATCACAGAATGTAGAAATGTTTCAACAGCCCTGGTGGTCTAGCGGTAACCCCTACCCCCTGTATGCCCGATCGTGAGCCGTTCTGGAACTGAAGTATTACCTGGTGGCCCAGTGGTGCCCCTCTCCCCACCCATCCACAGAGGTCACACGGCCACCCAGCCCTCCCCCCCCCCATCATCGGCGGGCGGCAGCACCCCACCCACATTCCGCCCGCCGAATGACAGCGACAGTATGATCTGTACACCTATTGGTCCACAGTGTGAGCAGGATATGCAGACCATTTCTCTATTGACATAGGATCAGAAATGTGAATGAACGCTGCTCATTCCCATTTCTGTCCTGTGTAGTACAGTATGGTCTGTAGGTCCATTGGTCCACACTGTGGACCAATAGGCGATAGATCATACGGTACGCTGTCATTCGGCAGGCCATGTGCTGTAAAGCACTCTGCCATATATTCAATGGTGCTGAGCCACATGCGCATCACCACTGAATATCGCCTGGTCCTGGCCCCTGCGCAGCCCAGTTGTGCTGCGCCCAGGCTTGCACCACTGCCCAGCGCAGTATGAATATCCAACCCCATATATAATCACATCCCTTTTTGGTGAGAGCATACATTGGAGCTGCAATCTTGGCATAGCTGCAAATGAATTTTCAGTAGTAGCCAGACAATCACAGGAAAGCTCTAAGGGCTTTGAGGTTTGTAGGTTCTGGATAGTCCTTTACAGCAGACAGCTTATCTGGGTCTGGCGAGATGCCTTGTGAACTGACCACATGTCCCAGGTAATGAATTTGATGCTGTGCAAAGCAACACTTCTCGGGGCGAAGTTTGTGGTTGGCTTGCCTGAGACATTCAAACACCTCTCTGAGATGCTGAAAGTGCTCTTGGAAAGTTCTGCTGAAGATGATAACATTGTCGAGGTAAACTGGGCAAGATTTCCAAGACAGTCTACGTAATATAGCTTCCGTGATGCACTGAAATGTGGCTGGACTATTTAGAAGGGTAACCCATGAAGTGGGTGCATGAGGAAGGGCGCCGTCCGTTATGGCGACACCTTCCTCGCGCAGTTCATTCACGGCGACTGAATGAGGGGGTTGGCGAAAAAGGCGACAGGATGTCGCTGTACGTCCGCATGCGGGGGGGTGGGAGTGAGCACAGTGAGCGTGGGCTAGGGGTGGAGAGGCTGTAGGAGTGGCGCTGCGGTCGTCGGTCGAGCTGCAGCATGGCATCGGGAATGGGCAGTGGCTGAGGTACTGGGTTCGTGTCCTGGTGCTGGTGCAATTTTATTGCTACTTTCACCCCCTGACTTGCACCCCTAGAGTTGAGAATCCCTTAGAGTAGGGAGTTGTGGTGTGACCCCGCGGGGTGGGGGCAGCCCCGCAGAAGGTAGTAAAATTAGTCCTGGCGCCTACAGTTGGTGCACCAGGGTTGTCAGAATGTTGAAAATGTGTTCGGCACTCTGACTGAGCGATAACGGCGATCGCCTTTAGGCGTTCGCCGTTATCACACAGACCCATTTCGAAGTCCCATAGGCAGACGCTTGAACTGAAAAAGCCCCAAGTGGCAGCGCCAGGCTGTGTATGGGCAGGAAGATGGATCAGTAGTAACTTGGTAGAATCCACTCTGAAGGTCTAGAGTGGTGAAGTGGGCTGGGCTGGCAGCACCAAGGCTCTCTAAGGCATCTTCAGTTGTAGGCAGAGGATGAGTATCCTGCACCGTGTAGGCATTGAGCTTTCTGTAAACCAAAAACTGATACCCTCTGTCTTTCTTAACCACCAGCCGGCAAGGTGCACCCCAGGGACTTGTAGATTCTTCAGTAATGTCCAGTTCAAGCATGTCCTTGATTCAGTCCTCCAGGACTTGTTTTTGTTTGTGTTCCACTTAGTAGGCTCGCTGACAGATTGGCTTTTGGTCGGGCTGCACCTCAATGGTGTGTTGCAGGATAGCACAGCATCTAAGTTTGTTATCAGGGCCAACAGAGACATCTGGGTAGTTCTCCAGGAATTACAGAAGTTGCTGTTTCTCTGTTGGACATGCTGGAAGTTTTGAGGCAGATAGCCGCTAACTGAAGGGTATCCCTTTTGAAGCTGGAGTGGTTGTGATGGTACTGACATGACAAATGTTAAAGGAACCAGGCTGAGGCTCGTGCAGAAGCTGAAGCTGGTCCCCTGAAGACAGACAAACAAACTTTCCAATGTTGGTACCCTTTAAGATGACCACTGGCTCGTCTGTGAAGTTGCAGCATTTTTGGAATACTGAGTCGCCATGCACAGCAGACAAGGTGTTTTCTGGAAGGAGACATGAGGAGTGCAGAGCTGAGGATCCCAAGACGATGCCAACAACACCTTGTGGGAGTGGTTTACCTCGAATCTTGGCAATCAAAACCATCTCTGACTTAGGAGGCACAGTGATTGAGTCTATAGCTGCGAGCTGCCTCCGGGGATCTAGTTAAAGTTTGTTTGAGGCAAAATCCAGGATGGCTATGTGCGCTTTGAGAAAGTCCAGGCCAAGAATCATGCCTGGTTGTAGTTCAGGCACTAGGTAGAATTTAACAGTAGCTTGTCGTGAGCTGAAGTGGAGCTTAAGCTGGACCATGCCTATGATAGGTACTGCAGCCATGCTTGCTGTGATAACATACTTTAGGTCAGCTGGAGCAACAGTAGGTACATGACGAATAGCTGGATTGTCTAGTATACTAATGTGGATAACAGAGATTTCTGCTTCAGAGTCGACCAAGGCATGCGTGGACCAATTCCCAATGGTGACAGGGATGTAGTTTGCAAGGAGAGGTGACCTGATGACAGGAACTTTTGCTCCTTTAGGCGAGATTGTGCCTGACATTGCAGCTGGAGGGTGCAGTTTGGATAGTTAAAGAGAGTTGGTGGGGTGGTCAGTGGCTGTGTTCCCTTGATCCTGGGAGTAGCTGTGACCATGTTGCTGGTTGTGCTGAGGTGGGCGTCCTTGGCCCTCTTGATTGCTGTGGTAGTTTAGCAGTTTGAGGCAGACAGCAGCAGTGTCCCCTGAATCCGTACTACTGACAGGTTACTGGTTTTCGTGGAGGTAGAGGAGGTTCATGGTCGCTGACAGAGCTTGCGGGGGAAGCAGTAGTAGCATTGAAGTGTATGTTCATATTTGTGGCAAGTGTCTCTGTCATTGATTGCTGCTGGACACAGGTTACAAATGCGGATAACTGTAAGGATTGGGGCACTTGTACAGTGGTGGGCAGAGACATTGCCAGGGACTCTTTTGCGACTCATGCAGCTTGAATGGTGTCCATCCAAGTTGTTTGTTTCTGTTGTATGACATACAGGCAGAGATGTGGGGGGAGGCCCCATACAAAGATAGTGATTTGCTCTTTTTCTGACTACTGCAGGCATCTGCACCATGACTCAGTGTCCATTATAAAGGCTTCCATTCACTCAGAGGGTTGCATGGTGCATTCACACTGCTGGTGTTCCAATGCCCAGGACAGGTATGCTTAGAGAAAATGATCCTTGAAGGCTGCATATAGGGTGGTGGTGTCCCTTTTTACTGGCTCTGGCAGGGCGTTGAACCAAGAAATGGCAGTCCTTCTCAGAAACAGGTGCAAGGCATTGGAGATGAGTCCAACCATGTAAAGAAATCCAGGTTTGGAATTGCTCAAGCCAGTTGACAGCGTCACTGGTATGGACCGTGGACTGAGAGGAGTTAGTTTTAATGTAGGCAAGGTCATCCTGTATAGCTTGCATAGTTGGCGTTGCTTGAGCTGCGATGGACAACTGGATGTCGTGCAGGATAGTTTCAGTTTTGATGCCCCACGCCTCTGAGGTGGGTGACGATAGCTCTGTGGATGCTCCAGCGCTCGAAGTGGCATCTTCCTTGGACATTGTGGTTGGAGACAAGCTTCCCTGCAGTGAACGAAGGTTGTAAGGATGAGAAGGGAGCTGCTGTGATGCAGAATACAAGACATCGTGGAGTTGATGAAGTACCGAGAAGATTTGTAACCAAAAGTAAAATTATTTTTAAGCTGTTTCCATCAAATGACATTGGAATAAACAATTTCCACTCAATTTTATATTGTTATTTATTTAAATAAAGCGTTGTTGCAAAATCAGTTATTTGTTGTACTGTCCCTTTAATTCAATAGGTTTGCCATTGATTCCTATGGAAGGAGGTAATTTGGTGTTTGACTGTTGCAAGATAGCACCACTGGAGGGGGGGTTGAGGTCATTGCCTTTGTTATTGTTTTTGCTGCTACAAGATGGAGGCGATTCTCCACGAGATTGCTGTGCAGGACAACATGGCGATTTCCAAGCTGCAGGTCTTTTTCCCCATTGAAACTGGTGGGAGTTTTCTGGTGAGAGCAAAAAAAAAACTGGGAAATATTTGTCTATGTTGGATTGCTGCCCTATTGTTTTATTGTGTTTTTTGCTGTATGTCCACTCTCCTTTGGACCCCCAGGCTGTCTTCCATTTTATTTCTTTTCTGTTCTGCCCATTTTATTTAGTTGTATGGCCCCGGAAATTGCTCTGTTTGTACTTTGGCTTCTAGTGCCCTGTTTACTGCTTTGTGAGCTGTTTTGAACTGGCAGGGCCTCATTTTGTATGATATGCTGTTTTCATAATTTATTTACTATTATTTGTCCTTTTGCCCAAGAAGGTGCTTGCTCCAACTGGGCTCAAAGGGGTCTTGTTTTATGAAAATAACCTGTTCAGTAGCATGGCCAAGTGGATTGCTGTGGAGCTCCTTGCAGCTGCAGGGATGAGCAGATTGTGGTGGGAGCAGCGCTGCTGTTTGTTGTGGCCGTCCAGGAGCAACTGAGGCACAGAGACAATCGTGGAGCTGCATTTTTGAGGTACAGCTCCTTGTGTGAAGCACGGCTTTGTGGAATGGCTTTGAGCGAGGGCAGCTGGTGGGCGCGGTAGTTGAGTTGCTCCGCCAACTGTAGGCATAAGCTGCAGCCATTTAGGGAAGGTAGCGGAGCTCCGTGCGTTGCCCTGGTGCTGCTGTGAAGAAGCGCTCTGGCTGTGGTGGTTGCCGGAGGAGTGGCCAAGAGTGCAGACTGGCTTTGAGGGCCACAATTGCTGTGGGCAGCAGGCGTGACCGCATTTTCTGTGGGCGGCAGAATGGGAGAGTGAGCAGCTCCTTGGTGCTGGACAAAATTTTATTCTAGCCCCCAGGGTAGTCCTTGGGAGTGGTCCCAGCATGTCCAGGCTGGGGAGTTGAGTGGGGGTTGCACTGGAGTTGAAGTGGGAGAACAGGTGGCTGATTTTGTTTTGCCGGGCCACAGTTCAAAAGCAGCAACAGGGGGACTGATTGAAAATTCTTGGTGCCCTTTTTGGTGGACCGGGTACCCGTTGATAAGCTGCACAGATCTGGGGTTACACAGGCCCTGCCACGAGGTAGGAGCTGGGGGGAAGGTGTTACAGTCTGCAGCTCCATGGAAGGAAGTTGGAAAAAAGTCAGTTTTTTTTTTCCTTGGTATGGTAGCTGGTAGGGCAGGAGCAGCCATGTCCCACATTCAAGCACATTTATATCCCTGAGGCAGATGTGCAGGAGGAGTAAATTAAGCAAGATACAGTTTAGTTTTTCTTTCCTCTCTGCTGCCAGGTTGAATTTTCTCAGCATGCAAACAATTCAGGCACACTTGTGAGATGGCTCTTGGGTACCCAACGACGCAGACAGCGAGATGGGGATCTGGGCAGAAGAAGGGCCACATTCTCCACCATGTGTGGCATTTTGGTATTTGGTCTGCCACGGAACCCCTTACCTTCTCCAATATTCTGCTTTCCCATCTGGTGGTTCTGCAATAATCATCTGGTACCGAACAAACTGAGTCGGATGCATAAAATCATAAACAGTAATTAGGTTTATTCAGGAACACAAGCAGGGACATCTCTTCAGCACGAGGTACAGATTTAAACTGACTGAGGAACAGGACATTGGGGTTTCCAAGCCCCTGCTGGAAATAATTAGCATAACATATGACCATAGCATTAGCTGAAACATTCTGTTCTTAGATTAAAGGGGCAGCAGCTATTCTTAAACCCCATGCTTAACCTGTACTCTACAGTGCTAAAGAATCTCTGCACTCTGCAAGAATGCCACCTTATGCATCCTTATGGTGTCATAACTCCTCACTTCCAGTGGTGTCCTCTACACAAGAGGAGGTGACACTCATGAGTAGATAAACATGGGCAAGAAAACCGACTGGCAGAACTGGGACTGTTTTCTGTGGAAAGGAGAAAACTCAGGGGAGACATGAATATGGTATTCGAGCATGTGAAGAGGATAAATCCGTCAGACAGAGTGCAGCTATTCAGGATGCATAAGGGTAAAAGGACAAGGAGGGAACACTCAATGTCACTGAAGGGAGAGAGATTCAAGGAGAACATCAGAAAGAACTGTTTCCCAGAATGAGTGGTGCACACTTGGAATAGAGTGCCAGAGCATGTGGTACCAGCTGATACTGTAATAACCTTCAAGCCCAGACTCGACAAATACTTTGAAGAAAATGGGATGACGGTATTCTTAGCTCATGGCAGGGATTTACTTGATGGACCACTGGTCTTCTTTCCCACTAAATCTGTATATATATCTGTACAGTATGTACATATGCACGGTAGCATCTGCCATGATCGATCCAGGATCATCTGCAGGAAACAATGCAGTTCTTTGGCAGTTAATCCCTTTTGCCATGCAGGAATCTGTGACATATTTACCGCTGTGTATGTATGTACAGTACCTATATGAGGGTATAGATGCTTTGGGGCCTGCATTTACATGTAATACAGCTACAACATTTATTTCCCACAGTTTGCTATTCAGCTGGTGTTTGTCATGATGGAAGTAAGAGATGTCAGTAACTGCCTTTCTTCTGCAACTCAAGATTTAAAAAAATCTTTCTGCTGCATCTGAAAAAGATTGCCAGCCCCTGCCCTAATCACAGAACTGTAATGGGACATATGTGCACACCTGTTTCATGGTTGTGGGACTTTCTGTGCCTCTTGTTTGCGTACAAGATATTTTGCATAAACGGAAGCTTACACTGGATTTGCATTAGTAGAGCCTGCCATCGTCACCACAAGTTGTGTACCTCTGTAAACTTCTCCAATCTAGCTATTCATCCTGGAGCGGAGAGTGGTGGTGGGGGAAGGCTGTTGTTCAAACAACATGGTTACAGTGCACATCCACTCTAAGGCAGTCTTCCCGGAGACAGCTGAGTCATCAGAAGTCTAGCTAAGCTTCATCCACCACCTGAGTTGTATATCCTCTGGCTACACCCTGTGATGTCAGCTTTTTCTTTCCACTGAAAGGGACATGTCTCCTCCTTTGCAGTTCTGCAGTGTTGAAGGACTTCAAGTTGTCTGAGTGCTTTTTTAGCAAATCTTCAACTTCTGAAGTCTTTAGTACACGTAAAGTTGCTCCACAAGTCTTCCAGCTTTGACCATGGAGAGATTCAAGTTGTGCACCCGATGCAGGCAGAAAATGTCAGCCACAGATCCACATGACACATGCTTGTACTGCTTGCTTGATCACCACATCTAAGGATGCAGTTTGTGTTGGGCCATGCTGCTATCATCCATCACAGACGGGAAAGCTCAATTTGCCCTTGGTCGGCTGAAAGACTGCAAAAGGCCTTGGTGGCTCCCAAGTTGGTTGCTCAGCTTACAGTCATGGAAGATGAGGAGGCAGCAGCTGCAATGAGTTCCTCGTCAGTCTCGGTGCTGTTCCCAGCTGGGGCCAGTGCAGGAGAGTCATTCTCTAACTAGAGTTCAGAGAAATGTGTCTGGCCCTCCAGACCTTTGGGAACAACCTTTCTCACCGCGGCAGAAAACACAGGAAGTACTGTTGTCAAACATGGGATTGGGAAAAATAACGTTCTTCTCTCACCTTCAACTCCCCCAA
The DNA here is from genome assembly GCA_016271365.2 of Neoceratodus forsteri. Taxonomy (NCBI): domain Eukaryota; kingdom Metazoa; phylum Chordata; order Ceratodontiformes; family Ceratodontidae; genus Neoceratodus; species Neoceratodus forsteri. The sequence continues at coordinate 85,553,222 of JADMNL010000033.1, forward strand.
CTGCTTGGCCTTGGTTGAGCTCCCTATGGTGGAGGGTACATTCGAGGGCTCCACGGTAAACCCCGTCATGCTTGTTGACCTCAACTCAGGTTGAGCAGGTGGTCAAGATTTTCCTTGAGCCTGTTGACCGGAGTCGATCTTCCAGACGCAGGTTCTATTGGCCCTCACCCAGGAGGATGTGCCCAGTCAGTGACCACGGCTGAGTTGCCTCGGGAGTTGCCTTCACCAGTGGTCATGCCTCTAAAGCCTCTAGTGCTTAACCTGGTTCTATTGGTCCTCACCCAGGAGGATGTGCCCAGTCAGCGACCCCAGCTGAGTTGCCTCGGGAGTTGCCTTCACCAGTGGTCATGCCTCTAAAGCCTCTAGTGCTTAACCTGCTGAGGCAAGTAATTTATGTGAATCCCCTGGAGGGCACCTGCTTACATCGACCCTTGAGTCAATGATTGAGATACTGCTCATGCTCCCTGTTCCACTCTACTGGGAGGCATCGCCATTGACATTTTTTGACCTCCTTATCCTTGGGCAAAGAGAGGCATTGACAAAAAGTGCATTATCACTACAAGGAGCTCCTCTAGCAACCGTGGATCACAGTGGGGAGGGGTAACATAGAAACATAGAAATTGTTGGTAGATAAGGACTGTCAGGCCCATCCAGTCTGCCCAAAGGCCCTATACATTGTATGTGGCGACTGACTCTATGTGATTAATGGCTTTTCATCACTTACTCCCCTCTCAAGGTTCCCTTGTGCCTGTCCCAGGCATGCTTAAACCTCTCCACTGTGCTTGTCTCCACTACCTCCTGTGGCAGACTAGTCCAAGTGTCAACTACCCTTTCTGTGTAGAAAAACTTCCTCACATTACCGCTTAGAAAATGAGCTAAGGAAGTCCCAGGCTCTGACTGGCTTATAGCCCTGGCAAGGTAGGCATCTTATCAAACAACAGAACCTGGGCATTAAAAGTGCCAGTCCCCACAGACCTCATCACCAATATCAACTTGCCAGTGGAATTTTGAATTTATAATGCCTGCCATTTTTTTGTCTCATTTAGCGAGAGCTGAGACCCGACTCCAGTCCTCCAGCCATTCTCCTGATGTTTCCTACTCCTCCGATTTCTTCAGTTTAAAGAGTAAAAAATATCGAGTTAAAAAAGGGGGAGCTGATCGCCAACCTGAACCCAACTGACTACAATAGGTAATGTTTTTCCCTGATATGCTCTGGCTCCACCACTGCTCACCGAAACCATCCACTAAGATGCTTCTCTGTGATATCTCTTGCGACTGCGCTAAGCCATGCTGGCCTCTGATCATGTTCAACGTTCATTTACTGCCCATTGTGTCAGTTTTGCCACACTACAAAAAAAATCTCTCTGTCTCTTAACCACGCTGTAAGGGACACTTCTGAAGTACAAGAAAACTGCCACTGTCTATTGAGTACCCCCTCACTTAATATAGAAACATAGACTTTGACGGCAGATAAGGACCGCTTGGCCCACTTAGTCTGCCCATTTCCGTACCTACTGGATAAGCTGCAGATCCTAGTTAACCAACAGCCTGTTTCTTCCCCAAATTGCACTGAACATAGCACTGTCAGCATCATGAATCTTTTCTCACCTCAGCCTCTTCACAAATCCCGACCAACCACATTGTCTTCTGTCATCCCTCCACTGACTGCACTGAAGCTGACACATCTCAGAAACAATTCCTCCCCAGCCACTGTTCAACGGAACCATGCTTTGTCAGGCTGGGATGGTCACATTTTTAAATATAAATATTTGCAGCGAAATTGACGTTTGCATTGCTGTCCTGAGCACCACACAATGTTGCAGTACGGTCAAAACAAAACAAAACAATGAAACAAAATTATATGGCTACTCCACTGTTGGTGGGGGAGCAGACCATTACTTCCAGGTCATGGCTGCCAGAATCATCAAATGAACTTGGGAGTCTGCCTGCAAAACTAACGCATTTCTTCCAGTCTCACCATAGCTCTGCCATTGTCCCAACGCCAGGCATAGTGTTCATCTGCCATACTTGTTGAAAAAAACAAATAAGGGAATTTAAACCTGGACAGGTGATGAGGGTGGGCTGGGGTAACCATGACAACCACAACTACAGTCAGGCGAAAGACCTATTTTTTTTTAGAAAAGTTATTTTAAAGTAATTTTTACTAACATTTTTAATTAAACTTATTTTGTTTTACAGTGCCCCTTTTCTAAGTGCAGTACTACCCTCCAGGGTGGGTGATATTGTGCTATAACGTACCTTCCAGGATTTATAAGGCCTTCTGCCTGCGGCGTCTGGCCTCATTACACCCCTGGGCGGTCTGGTATAGCACAATACTGCCCACCCTGTTGGGTATTATTGCTTACTTAATCTACCCCCCTCCAATTTCATATCATGCCTCCTTGTTCTAGTACTTTTTTTACATTGGAAAAGCTCCCCACCTGCACCTTGTTATATTGAGGTCCCTTAGTCTCTTCTCATTTATTTTGTGGTGCAAGCCCTGCACCATCTGTGTCGCCCTTCTCTTATGTCCGTGCGCAGGTGTGGCCTCCAGAACTGCATGCAGTACTCCAGGTGAGGCCTTACCAATGTTTTATACAATGGCATCACCACCTTCTGCCTCCTGCTAGTGATACCCCTGCCTATGCACCCCAGCATGCCACTGGCCCTCCCCACTGCCTTTGCGCATTGCTTTGATACTTTAAGGTCATCAGAGATGATAACCCCTAGGTCCCTTTCCTCCTTGGTGACAGTCAGCTTCTCCCCCCAACCTGTAGCTCTCCCCAGGGTTCCCTCTACCTAGGTACATTATTTTGAACTTTTTTGCACTGAACCTCAGTTGCCACATCTCCAACCTTCTTTCAAGCTTCCCCACGTCCCTTTTCATTTTCTGCACCTCTTCTAGAGTATCCACCCTGTTGCGTATCTTGGTGTTATTTGCAAACAAGCAGACCTTTCCTTCCAGCCCCTCTGCAATATCACCAATGAAGACATTAAACAGGACTGATCCCAGTACTGATCCCTGCAGTACCCTGCTGGTGACCTCCCCTTTCCCCAGATTGTATCCCATTTACCACCACCCTCTGTCTCCTGTCTGTTAACCAATTCCTAACCCAGTTCACCACCTTGTCTCCCATGCCCAGACTACCCATCTTGTTAACCAGTCTTCTGTGTGGGACAATGTCGAAGGCTTTGCTGAAATCTAGGTAGGCGACGTCTACTGCCCTTCCCCAATTTACTTCCGTAGTCACCCAATCAAAAAAATATATCAGATATGTTTGACATGACCTTTCTGCTGTGAATCCGTGTTGCCTCAGATCCTGGGCACCCCTGGATTCCAGGTGTGCCACTATCCTTTCTTTCAGCAGTATCTCCATGATCTTTCCGACCACTGAGGTGAGGCTGACTGGCCAGTAGTTCCCTGCCTCCTCCCTACTGCCACTTTTGTGCAGTGGGACCACATGTGCCCTTCTCCAGTCCTCTGGAACCCCACCCATGTTGAGTGACACCATGAACAGGGCTGCCAGAGGCGCTGCCAGTTCCCATTGCAGCTCCCTTAATATCCTCGGGTGGACGCCGTGGGGCCCCATGGCCTTATCCACCTTCATCTTTGTGAATTATTCCAGAACTTTCTCCACTATGGATGGACTGGTGTCCACTCACCCCCCATTGCCTCTGCTACCCATCTGTGGTCCTTGACCCTCCCCCTCCCTAGTGAATACTGAGCAGAAGTATTTGTTCAGTATTTGTGCCTTGTCCAGATCCCCCTCTCTACACTCTCCCTGCTCCCCTTTAAGCCTCACAGTCTCCGCCCCCCCCCGTTTTTTCTTCTTTCTCTGATGTACCTATATAATGCCTTGTCTCCTTTTTTCACAGACTGTGCTAAACCCTCATCTGTCTGTGCCTTAGCTCTCCTAACAGCCTTCCCTGCTTCCCTTAGACATTCAAGGTACACCTTACTATCCTCCTCCCTTTGGGTCCACTTATATTTCCTGAAACTCAGTCTTTTAGCACTGACTTTGTCCCCCACCTCCTTAGAGAACCATAGTGATTTCCTTCTTCTTTTCCCTTTGGCCACTATCCTAACACATTGGTTTGTTATCCCCACTATGGCACCTTTCAGTTTCTCCAATTATTCCGCCACCCCCTGTATTACCTCTCCCTTCCTAGGACAGCTTGTATACATCTACCCATTTCAGTGAAATCCGCCCTACTAAAATCTAACACTTTTGCCCTTGCATGGGCATACTTAATCCATGTTGCCATGCTGAACCACACCATGCGGTGGTCACTGGACCCCAGCTGCCCTTCAACCTGTATTTCTTCGACTCTGTTCCCATTGGTCCATACCAGGTCCAGAATCGACTTGTCCCTGGTTGGTTCATGCACCAGCTGCCTGAGTCCAACCCCCTGCAGGGATTCTAGGATGGCTGTGCTTCTGGCTGAAGCAGCCACTTTGGGTGGTTCAATCCATGTCTGGCATATTGAAATCCCCCAGTAGCAGGATTTTGCCTTTAGCTGCCATGTTGTGTATGTCCTCCAGTAGTTCCCTGTCAGCTTCCTCCCTCTGTGTCGGAGGTCTGTAGATTACCCCTGTGCGTACTGCTGTTCCAGTCCGCAGCTCCAGGGTGACCCACATTGCCTCTGCCTCCCCCTGTCTTCTCTGAACTTCTGTAGCCTTTATACCGTTTCTGATGTACAGGGCCACCCCCCATCCCCCACCTTTTTACCCTCCCTGTCCCTCCTGAACAGTGTATAGCCTGCTACACTGACTTCCCAGCCATGATTAACAGAGTACCACGTCTCTGTTATTGCTACTGTGTCAGGCCTGTATTTGCCAACAAGGCTTCCAGGTCTGGAACCTTATTTTGTAGGCTACGGGCATTTGTTAACATGACCTTCCATGTTTTACAGTCTGCCCTCCATCTGCTCCTGTCTTCCCTCTCCAGTGTCTTCTCCCCACCCCAGTTTCCTTTCCTGTGTGCTCCCCATGTATCACTTGTTACACACTCCTTGCTTACCTGCCCCTCCCTGCCTGCTTAAGCTGTATCTGTTGCCAACTTATGTTCCTGCATGTTCCCATGGGGGTGGTTCCTAAGTCTCCTGCCCCTTCTGGCTCTGCATCCTGGACATTCAGTCCCTATTTCTACAACCGCCTTTCCCATGCTGGTCCACACTTTCCAGCAGTCCCGTGTGTCTGCTTTTCTGCCCCTTTGGGTGGATGCCACCTCCACTGCAGTCCCTGTTCAAAGGGACTTGTGTGCCATGACAGCTTGTCTACTGCTTCTCTCATGGTCCAATAAACGGTACCAACACTTCAACAAGTCTAGTTTTCCAAGGACTAACATGGCAGCAAACAATTTCTCCTCCAGATGAAAAGCAGTGCTAAAGCAGACTTGAAACAGGGAAAATTGTTGCAAAACAGGAGAAAAGGGGTACTCTAAAATGGAATAAAAAGTTCTAGGCACTAAAAACATTTTTTTTATCTTTAACATTAGATGCTGCTTTCATTTTTATTTATGAAGTTATTTAAAAGTGCTTCAGCCAGGCTAGCCCCATTAGATGCAGCATCTCATTTTTATGGGGGTCCTGGAAAGAGAAGGCAAAAGGACATTTCTACCATTGTGGTTATACTGCAGAGAGAGAGTACAGTATACATACTCCATCTCTATTACAGTACTTATAAATAAGGCTAAATAATTAAATGCTTCTCATGAGTTCCAACGCAGCATGCCATCACACTGCAGTGGTTTCAGACCTGAAGAAGCAGAGCTTCACAACATTGTTGGCGCATCAGCAGAAGTAGTTTTCTTCTGGGTTTCAAGCACATAGGCTCACCATCACTCCCATCATTTCTGTTTCCAACACAGTGAGCTGGCGCACTCTTGCCTGCCAGCATTGCCTGGAGCATTGCATCTGTTGCAATGGAAGCCTGAGGCAAGAGACTCCCTAATGTGAACAATGTGACTGTGATGTTCTAATTAAGAAGTCCCCCAGGAGAGAGAGGGAATTCACATATGCTTATTGCTTACCTTGCATTTCCACAGTGGGACCACCTTACTCCCCTGTGAAGTAGAAACCTCACTACCCCAGCGTCGCAATATAAGGTATACTTCCATTCATAAAATATTTCTGTTTCAGTCAGAACTCTGAAGGATTGTGATCCATTTCGATGTACACTCCAGCACATAATGTACTGTTTTTTGAAATGGACAGAAGAATGCAGTGGTGCATTCTGGGGCTTGTTTTAGCTCAGACCATGGGAGGAAACAGTTGTGTTTCCACTAGCACTTGATGCAGCTAAAACTTTTCAGCTCCTCCCTTAGCGAGTGGAGCAGTGGAGCCTAAGCAAGTTGCATCCTGGACAGTTGCCATCTACCATCATACCTCTGTCCCTAATTATGAGGAAGGTCCCTCATTTTACCCCTCAAAATTGCTCTGTCACTTACGGAAAAGGTGCTGCTCACTCAGACAATGTGCTGTAAATTCAGATTTAAAAGCAGAAATTTGCAATAGTCTAGGATGCCAAATAAAAAAAAAAACTTTGTACAAGTAAATCAGTGGTTTCCACAGTGTTCTGAGCCTGTTTTTAGGATGTGGCCCTCAGTATAATGGTCAGTGTCCCTCATTGTCCCTTATTTTGAGTGTTTATGTCCCTCATTTCAGTGACAAGAGGTTGAGAGGTACACCTTCCGTTGTAAAATGGTTTCCAAAACTGCTCGGAAGCAGTAAGTGTAAATAGGGCCATGGCTCCTGTGCCCCATGAACTGCCTTTGCAGCCTGCATGTGGACCGTCAAGCAAAGGTGATGTGCACATATGGCACTAAGCCATAAATGGATTGAGGTCCTCTTTAATTTTTTCAGCCTTCTGTGACCCTATCTCTCAGTACAAGCCTTACATTTTTTTCTAAAAGTAAGCTACTGGTGTCCCAAGAACCAAGATCAACATTGAAAATACCCAAGCACCAACTATTGTTCACTGCAGACCCTGTGCACTGGAGTGCACAACCGTATAACAGAGTTACAGCCCCAGGCTTATAAGATTAAAAAAAATGACAGACAGGCATTTCTGTAGTAATGTACCATATATTTAGAAAACAGGTAAGGTAAATGCTGCAAGCCGTGCATGGTAAGACCACTACAAAGAGCAAAAAACAAGTGCCGCTCACCTAGGCACAGTGCTGGTGAAATCAGCATGCTAACAGCCCTTTGAAGTGTTCAGCTTTTAAACAGCAGTCTTTTTTTTCTGCAAACAACTAGCATTAAACATACGAGCTCGCCCTTGTGGCTCCCAAAGGTGCACAATCTAATATACATTAAATTTACACATACGTTGTCTTTTTTTAATTGTTCCGAATGGTATAATTCATTTTTTTTTATTTGCCCAGCTACTCTTTTTATAAGTGCAATAAGACATTCCAGGGTGTTGGTAGCTGAGCCACAACTGCATTTCTGTGGAGGTAGGCACTTGGCCTGCGGCCTCATGTCTTTCTGTGCCCCTGGGACATGCCGTTGTGGCACAACTACCAACACCTCTTGTATCTTATGGAAGCGATAATAAGCCACGATAGGATGTGTAATGATGCATGCCCCAAGGGCATAATAAGGCATGAGTCCGAAGGCCGAGTGTCCTTACATCAGTGGGAAATGCATTGTTAACCCTTTAATTTGACTTATTGCACTTATAAAATGGCTTTTTGTAGGTAATGAGATTTTCCAACTTTCATAATGAGATCCGGTGTTTGACATGCATCATTAGTATTTTAATGAACGGTCATGTGACAGCTGTTAACGAATGAGGTCTCTTGATTTATCCTTGCCATTTTATAATGCATATTTAATCAATTGTGTTGGACGCTGAACAGACTAGGTATATACGAAAAGTAAGAACAAGATGCCCATGTCTTTTCATTGTCAGTCTGTGTCTGCTCACACATCCACGTGTGTGCAGATAACACAGCACTTTTGGCTTCAAGAACCGTAGTCTGAGCTGGAATCTTTGCTTCATTGAGACTGGTTCTGCTCAATCACTTCACCTTCTCGCCCACCCTCTATGCTCCTGTTTTCACTAACTGATACCCACTGACAGGCCTCCTGCAACATGGAATGATCCTCCTGTATTCGGAAATATTACCTGGGCCTGAGCTAACCTTAATCACACTCTGTATGAATCTTCTCCTACCAGTTTTGTCTTTCACAATGTCCTGTACTAAAATGACCCAATGTTTCTTATAATATTGTAACACATTTTATCACCTCTGTAACTCTATGAGCACATTTTTTTTGTAAATGCCTGCTGTAAGCACTTAACTATAAGCCATTTGTTTTACCCACTCCTCTTTAAAATGAATACACATGTTGTTTATGTTGTCTTGTCCCGGGTTGCCCCGAAAAAGGGACTGTACTGTCTCAGTGGGCCCACCCGGTTACCAAAATTCGGCAACAATAATTAATTTACTGGTGTTGTTTGTTGCAGGGCTGATAAACGATGGTATACATCATTTGTTTTCTCATAGTTGCCCACTGAGGACGATAAGCCAAGAGAGCATGTAGGGTTAGCCCAGCTACTCATGTCTGGCACAAGCTTAGTCTGTCACCCTCAGTGGGCAACTATGAGCTAACAAATTATGTATACCATCATTTATCAGCCCTGCAACAAACAACACTGGTAAATTAATTACTGTTGCCAAATGGCGTTGCAGCTGCGATTCTACTAGAACTGCGAGAGCAACAGGAACAAGTAGAAGTACACAGGGACATAAGGTAGAAATAAGTACGGACCTGTTAGCTAGATGTAACAACACAAACAGAGCAGGCTATGACTGAAGAGAACTTTGAAGTGAACAAAAAAAACGTAGTGCCCATACCATTCATTATTGCCGACCAGACTTGCGCTTCCAAACTGATTAGGATCCGGACTACTGCTGTGACTCTCAGAACTGCTCCCCTTCCCTTATCACTGGCATAGGGGTCATCTCGATATGGGTCTAATTCACTGAGATGATCCCCTAGTGCACCAAGTTCACCGCCAAAGAAGGCTATTTCAGATGAATCACTACAATCATCATCAGAGAAACTATAATTCATTGCATCTGGGGCACTGAAAACCTCTAATCACAATGCACGGTCAGCAGTGCAGCCACAGGGACACCACTTATTTACCTGTGATGATGCAGCACAGTTAATGAGTGGCAAAGGTCACAGCAGACCACTCCAATACACAAAACATGCTACTGGAGTCGCGGGAGTGGAAAATGTTTAAATTAAAAATAAAACGGTGCCTTAGAAGCAAAAACGAGTCACGCTTGAATCGGGGAAACTAGATGCTACACAGACAAAAAGGGACATAGGAAAACATGGTGAATCGCTTTAAACACACTTCTTAGAGATGTCTTTGTAAACCCTGGAAAGGAAAACTGACAATAAAAAAATGTATTCTTTAGTACATTGTAATTGTTGAAACATAGGGCCCAATTTTCAAAGGTTGATGCAGGGCTTGCCTCAAGCCCTGCCTCAACCCCGATGTTTGGTGCAGTTGGGCCAAACTCCTTTGACACAGCTGTGCCCAAATTTAGTACACTGAGTGCAGCTGCAACACTTTCCACAATTTACAGCAGCTTGCACCAACTATTTGGCACAAACCCCGTAAAAAGGGCCCCCAAGTGGCGCAAAGTTATACGAGGAGGGAGCTGGTCCAACCTACGGCATCTGGTGCACCCAACTCAGAATTGCGATAGGCTCCAAAGGAGTGCCACAAGCCCCCTGCGCAGTATGTTCAGTGCACCAGGGACTTGTGGCATCCGCATCTCGTTTTAAAATCGGGCCCATAATGTTTATGAAAGTACATGCTGAAGTGCAAAGTTGCTGTTTAAATAGCATGGTTTATATAAACTGCTCAAATTGTGTGAATTGGTTAATGATTGAAAATACTGTAATTACCAGCTACTGAGAGGGCCATAAAAGGTGTGTAACCAGCTACTGTCTGATTAGGCAGCTACAAGGACACTAGTTCTCTAGGAGTACACAAGAGATAATTTTTCTGTTCTGAGAAAAGTTCATTGTGTATGAAACATTAGCAAGGCATGTAGACTAGGTATTTATTATTTAAAAATTGGTAACACGCACAAAACTGAAGCTCGTCTCCAGGCAAGACCCAAGGGAGGGGTTATAGAGAAGGGCACAGCCAAAAATGATTCTGTACAAAATACAAAGGTACAGGTGTAGGAGGGAACAACATCATGCAGCGATCCAAAAACAGGCACAGGTACATCTTGTGCGGTAACAATAGTACCAAAGTGCTAATTAAAGATAAAACAAAGTGTATCTGGAAAAATTAAAATGTTATCAGACTTAACAATAATTTATTTTTCTGTTAGTTTCAACATTGCCACTGAGTTATTCATTTACTGCTTAGTCTACCATGAATCCCTGATAAGAAATGACAGCCAGTCAGTACTGTGAGACATAGAAACTAGATACTGCTGGCAGAAAAAGACCACTGGTCCGTCCAGTCTGCCAGATTTTATTTCCCCTACCTTACCTAGACAACTACTATCAAGGCAGGGTTTTCGCCCCCATTCCTCCCCCAATGCCTACCATACTAGTCCCCCTCAATGTAACTGTCTGACCCCTTACAGTGTCCCAGCCAGGCTTGAACCCATTAATGGTCTTTGCTCCTACCACCTCTACCAGTAAGTTATTCCAAGGCTCAGCCACTTTTTACGTAAAGCAGAAATTCTGTACATCCTTCCAAACCTCTGTCCCTCTCCCCAGTTTCCATTCATGACCTTTGTTACTGACTCACGATTTGTATTGAACTGATCACTTTGTTATTTCTCTCAGGAACTTGAAGGTCTCCATCATGTCGCCCCCTTCCCTTTCTGGTCTCGAGGGAATACATGTCCCATGCTGCTCTCCGTTCCTCATAGGACCTGCCTTGTTGACCCTGAATCATTTTGGTGACGCTTGCTGTACTGATTCCAGTCTGTCCTTGTCTTTGCTCAAGTGCACAATACAGAACTAGGTACAGTATTGTAAATGGGGTCTAACCAGTGATCTATATTGCAGAAGTATCATCTCCTTCCTACTATTGAAACTTCTCCCAGCGCACACCCCAACATTTTTGTTAGCTTGCTGTAGGCTTTATTGCATTGACTAGTTTGTTGTGGGAGTCACTTATGATAATTCCCAGGTCTCTCTCTTCAGAAATAGTGAGCAACTTAATCCCCAAATCCAGTATTCTGTCCCGGTGTTCCTCTTCCCCGAGTGCATCACATTGCATATAGTGGCATTAAATCTCAACTGCCATAACCATTCCAGGTACCTTTGAAATTTCCTCACCCCCTCTTCACTGTCAATCCTGATGCAAAGCTTTGAGTCATTTGCAAAAAGATACATTGTGCCCTGCGTGATGTCCCCTATGTCACTAATAAACGTTAAAAAGCACTTTCCCCCATGGCAAAACCCAGCAACACCCCACTTGTAACCTTCCTAGCCACTGATTTTATCCCATTAACCACCACCATTTGTTTTCTCTCCCCTGGCCAGTTTCCTACCCATTTTGCCAGCTTCTTCCTTACTCCCAAACCCTCCAACTTCTTTAGCAGCCTCATGTGCAGCACCAAAGTAAAAATAGAGTAGATCTAGTGCCTGTCCCGTATCTACCACCCTTATAAGCCAGTCAAAGAATACTATCAGGATGGTCTGACAGGACCACTCTACCACAGACCTGTGCTGTTTACTATCCTGGAGCTCACTGCTCTCTAGGTATGTTACCAGGTCTTTATTGGCTAGTGTCTACATCAGTTTATTTATAATCGAATTAAGACTGATGGGGCTGTAATTTCCAGGATCCTCTCTATCCCCTCCTTTGTGGAGTGGAACCATGTCCACTGTCCTCCAGTCCCTTGGAACAACCCCAGTCTGTAGCTGCCAGGTCAGCAGTTATGACGCCAGGTCCAAGAGCACACTAAGGTGCATCCCTTTAGGTCCCAGGTCATGGAACTCTGACTCCTCCTTCACAGTAACAGTCACAGCTTGGAGCCCTCAGCTGTATATCTTTCAGAGCTGTTGAGTCCAATAAAAAAAATAAAACTTACTCTATCACATTCTTCATGAAAAAATAGAATGGAGTCAGTAGTCCTATTTTAAGGAGTGGAATCATGGCATCAACCCAGCTTCCTCTGAAGTTCATAAGACGTCTGTCGACAGAACTGAGGCACTGCAGTTCAGTAGACATTCATCTGTTCATCGTGGACTGTATAAACAGCAAGGTTATAAATAACTAGATTTCACAACTAGAGAAAAACTCTGTATGTGGAAATAAAAGACAAAACGTGATCGTCCTTGAGTCATATAACCTCAACTGGTACGATAAACATTCATAAATTTGTTGTAAAATTTTTGGTTCAAGAATATTCTGTAGAGGGCCAGCCCAGTGGTGCAGAGGGCTGACGAGCCATGAGTGTCTTACCTCTTCTCACGCTGGTGAACTGGGTTTGGGAATGGACTCGGATCACTCAGGAGCTGGCCGGGAGGAGGGAGGATTGAGCATCCGCAGGACTGCTCTCCTCCTTCAGGGAGGGGGATTCAGTGCCTCACCAATTGACTGCCACCTGGAGGAATCCAGATAGTAGCATGTGGGAGGGGTGCCCATTCAGAGCACAGGTGGTGTCTTCATGGAGGCGGAGTGTGCATGCTGTGCTCATTACACATGTACGCAGCCCAGTGGGAGAAAATAAGGAGGAAAAAATAGAGAATTGGTTTAATGAAGCCCTGCCCACTTGCACCGACGGCCCACTCTGTCTCGATGGCTCCAGGGGACATCTGGATATGTGTTCCAGGAGGAGGAGGAGGACAGCCCTCGCTTCCCTGCCCTGCCACGAGGGGCAGTTCATGGGGGATATAAGCCCCCAGGGACCACAGGAGACACAGGGCAGCCATGGACAACAGGACAGGGCAGAGCCAACTGCCCATCCTGCCAAGGAGAGACAAAAACCTATACAGAAAAAAAATGCTCTCTAGAGATGAAACCCTGAATTCAGTCCCAGTGATTACATTGGCACTAACAGAAAAAGAAATAATGGTAAGTCTGATAGAATTTCTTCTTATGCACTTCCAGAAGAAGAGGGAATGGAGGGGAATAGAAAACCCTTTGAGAAAACCCAAATATGAGGCAAATAATTCAGTGACTCTATTGCTGGATGCCTGTACAATCTGAAAATCTCCAAACCTGATCATTGTTCCTGGATACAGAGAGATCAATGTCTGGAATCCCAGACCTATTGGTAAATGAGGCAATCCACTTGTGAAATTTTATTTATTGATTGTTTTAATTTTTGGGTAACTGGGTAAGGTCCACTGAGCACAAGGCCTGTTTAATGGGGGACACGGTATAGTGGAAAAGTTCACAAGTAAAATAAATAACAAATACGTAAAGTAAACAAGGTTGAAATATATACATTTTACACTGATAGTAGATATTTTAGGGAACATGCTAATAGAGAAACAGATTACAATAAAAAATCATTACATCTGGATTTTTCAGCTAGGTATTTGGTTAAAATGGGTACTTTAGGAGCCATGTTAATAGAAATTAGCTCCTCCATCAAATTAATCGTTGCAAGCAATTTCAGGTTGGCCTCTGCTCAGCAAAGTAATTAGTTCACTTTCATCATTATCCTCACACTCATTGTGGCCCCTTGTATGCAGGCCACTTGCACTGCACAATTGAACCAAACCTTGACTGACCTTAAACAGACTCTGACCAGAAACTAATACAGGCTAGGAACGCTGCCCTCATCTCTAAAATGTATCTAGGAATCTTGCACCTCCTGGATTCATATGCCTTGAAGATGAACCCGACCTAGTACTGCGACCCAGCCTGTGAGACGTGTAGCAATTGACATAATAATCTGTGCTATAGTTGGCCATAAGAGACTTCTCCAAAAATTCATGTTCTTCCACCAATCCACGGATTGGTGTACTGAGTTCTGTGATCAGACTGGCATTTTATATTGCACGGCACAGGACACCAGTGAGCCCAAAGAAAAATACTGGGAATGTTTTCAGGAAACTAGCCCAAGAGACCGTCATTATGGAGGACACCAGAAAACCTAGAATTTGAGGCATCTGTAAACTGAAACGACTTTCTGTACCCTAAATTGGTGGCACTAACTTGGGAGATCAAGTGTTTCTCTCGGATAAAAACACTCAGATTGGTTCTGAAATTCACCTCCAATTGTTCCAGGGGCTCTGGGTACTAAAAGGAACTCAGTTCTATGTTCACTATCCAGTCGCATTCCCAAAGAACCTGCAAGGTCCTCTAAACCAACTGAAGAACCAAGTCTTTTGAAGATATGCTATCAAGAGGGGTTCAAATGCAGATACCCATGGTGTTCCACTGGAGGAGGAAACCATGACTATTAGAATCTTTGCAGACACTCTCAGGACCAATGCTAGCTCAAAAGGGAGAATCTGGTATGAAAAAGTTGACGATGGAATGCAATTCCTAAGAATCTATGGTATGACCGACAAATTGGTACCTGCAGGTTTCATCAGCTGAACTGCTGCCATAATTTATCTCAGGGATTCCATTTGAATCTGAATAGCGTCCCAGAGCAGTTCAGGGTCTCTCAATCCAGGAACTGCCTGAATCTCCTGAACATCTTGAGAACAAAGACGAAAACAGAGTAGGATTCTTGTTTCCTTCTTCTGTATAGGAGTCCAGATTAATGCTTCTTAGTAGAACAGGAGAATCTGGATCTGCCCCAGTTGTCCTTCTCTAGAGAAGCAGACACTGGTGATTGATCAGAGAAACATGCTGTTGAGGACACAGAAGAACTCTGTTGCATATTCCTGCTAAAGATCTCTGCCATTCAGGTATCTGATGTGGACTGGGCCCATCTTTCATAAAACTGCTGAAACTGTCTGGCCAGCGGCTGTGAGTCTGCGCCTCTTTATGTGGAAAAAAAATGCCTCTAGCATTGGCTACATTGAAACCTCCATATTGCCTAGAGATGGGGGAACCTCTAAAGGTTCTGAGATTCTAAAAGGATCTGTTAAGCAATCAAAGGTTCTGATAGTTGTCAGAACCTTTATCAGAACTCGCAGAACCATTTTGTATTAATGTAATGGTATAAATAAAACAGTTTTAATAAAAACAGTTTAGTTTCTGCACTCCACAAAACATACTGTAAAATAAGTAAGCAGTAAGACACAACAGGTCATTGGTTGCCAGGGGTTACTGCATGCCCAAGTGTGTAAAAAGGCATGAGGTGCTTGTGCCTTTAGGACCTGGAATCATTTGTCTTTTCACACATTCAATAAATGGAATGCTTGTTTATTATGTAACACAGAGCTTCAAACTGCTGTAGAATTCTTCTGGCAGAATGTTTTCCCCAAAGCCAACTGGTTGGCACAGAAGTAGTGCTACCACTTGAGGCACCAATGACCTAGGTTCAGGAGCGAGCCTAGGGCGACGGAGAGTCAGCTGTGGGGAGAATTCTTGAGCATCTGATGGACTGCTCACCTTCTCCAGGATGGGTAGAGGGCTCCAGCAATGGGATACCTCATGGCAGTAGCTAAAGGAGTATTAAGCCAGCAGCCCTTAGTTGACGCGGATGGTGGCATGTGGCGGACATTGGTGTGGCATGTATGGCATGATGTGGTGACAGGTGACCATACTACTTTCCCTCACAAGCTATTTTTCCTCTGGTGCCCCTAGGTAGCCTGTGATGTTGGCCCCTGAAAAACTGAGCCATACAAAATGGCGACGCGTTGTGGGCAAACCCGAATGGTGATTGGGGGGGGGTAGGGTGACCGGATGTGGTGGGTTGTGCGACTGCAGTGACAGGATGTCGCTATATGTACACACGCGGGTGGAGCGAGCATGGCAAGTGTGGCCTGGGAGGCGGAGGGATGTAGGGGTGGTGCGGTCGGCTGCTGAGGTGCCATGGTGTCAGTGGTTGGCGTCCGGTTGCGTGCAGTGGGGTACTGGGTCTGGTCTGGGTCGGGCGCTACTGCATTTTTGTTGTGCCTGGCCTGAAACTTGTTTTTTTTGCTTTTCCCCCACCCCGACATGCTCCCTCTGGAGTTGAGAATCCTTTAGTGTGTGGGGGCACAGCCCCACAAGCAAAAATAAGTAAGTCCCCAAGCGCTTCTTTCATGAACCAAGGATCTCAGGGTGGCGGAAAAATTTTCGCCACCCCGATGTCGCAATAATGCGGCTCGCCGTTCGGCAGTCGCCATTACCACATAGAACTGTGCCCCTATAGCATCCATGCTCAGGTTTCCATATTCTCTCTTGTGTGCCTGGATTGGTCCTGATTGCTTCAGTCCCTGCCAGTCCGATGATCCTCAGAGCTTGTCTCTGGCGAGGAACTGAGGCATGCTGGGGACACCCACATCATATAGGCACCAATGGGACACATCAGTGTGGGTGGACTCAGCCTGCAAGCATTTCTGGGTGGTCCTGACACTGATGGCTTACAGTTCAATGATGTGTCTCAATGAAAGAGATTCTCTCAAATATCTACTGTTATGGTAGGTAACTATTCTTTCCAGTACATCTGGATGTGCCTGTCCCTACACCCCAGAGGGAGGGTCACCTGCAATTCAGGTGGTTCATTGGGTCACCTTTGAGTTCCAGATCATAGATAATCCATGTTAAGCTCCTCTTGAGGTAGTAGATAAGGGAACTGTGTAAATGTTTGCTGCTTTTGCCAAAACTGCAACCAGATGTATCTTCCTCTGGGCCACCAACAGTTGAGGATCAGAAACCATGAAGCTATCAGGTCTAGCTAATACATAATGGACAGACTGTATCATAGGGAAACCGTCTCACACTTTTAGGACACCGTTTTCATTTGTTATTGAAAGAAGAAAAGGGTCCCGTGAGTGCTGTGGTGATTTTCACTTGCAAACTAGTAAGTAGAAATAATACTTGCATCTAAAAACACTTCTTCCACTGCATCAGAGAACGTTTTTTTTTTTTTTTTTTTGCATAAAAGTATTTTATTAACAGGCATCTGTATCACATTTCACATCCACATTCCAATATCATTCACAAGGTATCTTAACATATATAACCCTGAGTGAAAACATGACATTGACACCATACGTGCTGGCACAGATGAAAGAAGGCATCCTTCCTATATTCCAAGCTCAGGCCACACCTGTTGATCCAATATATCTTAATAAGTCATGCTTCCAGTACCCTAACTCAACTCTTTACTCCCCTGACACCCGGCCCAATATCCTCATTCCTCTAACCCCTTCCCCAAGATTATGTTCTCAACAGGGCTAAGATCTGCCAAAAGAGGCGCCTATTCCCTCACAAAGCCCTCCAATCTGTCCTTAACTAATAATGTGAGTCTCTCAAGTGCCAAGATGCGAAGAATCATAGTCCGCCATTGTGTCACCGTAGGTGTCACATGAGAGACCCAGGTATCCTGCACACAGTGCTGGGCCAAAATGAACAGTGCCCTTATCTATTGGGGGTAAGGGTTCTGTGAGCGGGCGCAGGTCTCTTTGTGGACTAATTGGTAGCATGACACAGTTTCAGTTGTAAATGAATGACATTTATTCATTTCTATCTCAAAATGTCTTCATAGCAGGACAAATATAACATCAGCGGACTGGTACAACAACAAAATAAAATAATCAGAATGGCAAATAAACTTCATCCCATGACTTTTACATGGCATGAAAGGTGTTCTTCTCCTAACACCTGCTGGAGCAATTCACAGAGCTCCATGGAGTTTACCTCCAGACCCAGGAGCACAATCTAAACTAACAATCTCAAATGACAGTCCTTTTATACAGGGACATGATCATGTGTTCTCCCCAACTCCACCCACATCATTAATCCTAAAGTAAAACTTCTTATTTAAACATAATTATTTTGTTTTAACTATCTAACTAAACAGTTTATAATTCACATACATATATGCACATATGCAGTCTATTTTATTTCAATTCCTGGCTCTTTTACAAACAGCTCTGACCATCAGGCACCGCCCCCAACAAGAGACAGTATAAAACAAAGGAACAAAGGGCTGGTCAGCACTATAGCCGTCCTGGAAGGGAGTGGTGCAAGGAAAGTCAGAAGCTGATGCTGAAAATCCAAAGACACACAAACAGGTGCCCTTTCTGTAAGTGAGAACTATACCATACAATTTATATAGTTATTCTCTGAGGTGTGCAGTCCCCCATATAGTTTCATAACCTGCTTACTTAAACACAACTGCCAGGCTGTTACCAACATGTGCCTTAACTGGTTGTTCCAAACAGGGAGCTTTAAGCAGGAAGTAATTCTAACTAACCAGCCTTTTACAAATGGTTTTACAGCCCACTACAAGTGCCTTGTCGGTAGTCTTTATTTTATCAAAAGATAGGTGAGGACATGTGTATGAATTAACATTACACTGACCTTCTGTGAGGGGAAGTTATATGTGCAACAAGCACATGTTGCATTTCAATACTTTTGCTACTGTTAATATTTACAACCACTGGAGAAGGAATGACTTCCAAATGATGCCATCCCTTAAAGACTGAAACTTAAAACAGAACAGTGACTTAAATTACTTTATTTTATTTCCCCTCACTTGCAACCCATTCTTCCTCTTAGTCAAGCAGCGCCTGTATTCTGGTGTGCTACCAAACACCTCTAAAAAGAAGGACTAAAAGGTCTAAGTGTTCTTTCAACCCAAGTAGAAACAGATTGCTGGTGCTGCTCATTTAAACTCCAGATTAACTCAATTACCATGTAAAGAATCTCAACTACCTTTACTCAAGGGATTCAGTTCTCCCTCTCTCTAACTGAATTACCTGGGGATTTACTAAATGACTCACTCTTGCTTCTGTCCTCCCCTTTGCTTTATTTTTTTCTACCTTGCTACTCTCCACTACACTATCTTAACTTAGTCTCAACTTTTAAAGCTTACATTTATTTATTTAATTTCTGATTTTACATAGTTATAGTATCAAAAGGCTTTAATTAATGCACCAAGCCCAAAAGTTCCAGGGCCCCTAATCCATCACAGAGTCACTCTGTGACAGGTTCCCACTCCCCTTCTTCATTGACCTCCACTCCAGAAAGACATGAGAGGGGGTCCAGTTGCAAAACTCTCCCAGCTAGCCTCCCCACCTCTAACCACTGCTCTCCAAAATCTCTGCAATATCCTGCACTCCCAGAAACATTGGAAATACATTCCCCTTTCCTCTTTACACCGTCCACATTGAGGTGAGATAGCTGGATAATATTTATGGACCACTGCAGGTGGGCGGTATAATCTGTGTAGAAACTTATAAAATACCTCTTTATACTTGTTGCAGACCAACAGGCCCATATGCAAGGGTAGCACCATATCCCATTTCAGGTCAGTTATTGGGCCCTTAAATCTCGCTCCGAAAGACGTCTCGCCTTCTGAGACTGGTCCGCCAGGCAACTCCTGCATTCCTTAACTACCTTCCCCACAAACCCCTTCGGATTCACAGAAACTGACATGACAAGAGATTACATTTTAAGCATTTCCTGTCTACCCTCACCCCCTCTGTCCAGTCCAGAAAGATAGGCTCTAACCTGAAAATACCAGAATATATGATTCAAACAACATCAAGTCTTGCTGTATTCTGACATATGCAGCGATGTCCAACCTTTGAACTGCCCCGGAGAGGAAAGAGTTAACTTTCCATGCAAGGCATGGAACGCTGAGCTCGAGCTCAGTTGAGATTCTGTCTGTTGTTGTTTGAACTCAGACCGCCAGATTCTTTACTCCGCCTCACTGAACAGTCGCTCCGGAGATTTCTCCTATGCTCGGTTCAGTTTAGTCGGTTAAAGTGTCGTTTTTCCTCGGTTTTAACCGAATTTAATCTATTTAACCTGTCGGTTCAGTCTCTGTCTGTGGTGTCGTGGGTACTAGATAGGTTATTGTTTATTCTGTGTGCAACTTGTAAACGTTGGATCGGTTCGGTTTGAACCGATCAGGTTCGTTCAAAAAAGTTTGTTCTACTTTTAGAGTGTGGTAACCGGTCCTTATCGGTTCTAAAAAAAAACGTATTTCATTACGTTTTTTCCACGACCCGTAACACGGTCAGGAACCGATAAGGGTGTCTTGCCTGGCGGATTGCCGAAAAAAGGGTACGTTTGGTTAGGACTGCCCATGTCTGAGAAACCCAAGAGAAAAACTGGGCCCACTGGGTTTCAACACTGTAGTGTGTGTGGGGAAGCCTTTGCTAAGGCTAACCCCCACACCACCTGTGTTTATTGTCTGGGGTTTGACCACCTCAATTCAGACTGCCAGATTTTCAAGAATTTTCCTGCAGCTACCCTGGAAAAGAGAGTTGGTAGGCTCAGGGAAAGGGAGGCCATAAAGTCCGCTGACCTGGATGGCCAGCCCAGTTCGGTTCCAATCAAACCAGAAGGAGTGCCCTCTGACCAGGGCGAAACTTCTTCGGGCAAAAGGAGAACCGACTCGGAGGAGTCGGTTCTGGTTAAAAGAAAAAGAAGGGATAAATCAGCCGTTGAGGATCCACAAGTTCTTTCTCCGACCACTGATGAAATAGCCAAAGAGATAAGGATTTGTTCAGTCACTAACCCCGGTTCCAACCGAACCGGCACCATCGGTTAAGGGCTCGGTTCGGTCGGTTCCCCCAGTTCCAGATTATAATTTAGAGGATTTTTATGAACCGGAGGAGGAGGAAGGAGAGTATGAGGATAGTGATGGTGATTATGAAAGTCTGGATGTGCCCATTGACCTGGACTCTCCCCAAACAGACCTTCAGGGGTTTCTCCTCCTAGGCTTTCTGAGACCCCTTCCCATTTTATGTTTTACAAAAAAGTGGCTGAAACTCTTCAGCTTCCTATGGGAGAAGCTGTAGAGGATCAGGAGGAGTCTGATTATGTTGAGATGATGGATATCCCAGAGTCCAGGAGGCTGTCTGTTCCCCTTCATAAGTCTTTTGGGAAATAGACAATAAAAATTTTAAAGACTCCTAATTCTATACCTCCTGTGGACAAGAGAATGGACAAGAGGTATACTCTCTCAGGCTCAGATACGGAGTTCCTTACCCAGCAATGCAGCCATGTTGGGGTAGTGCAGGCTGCTGCCTGTGATAAGGCAAATATACCCTGCTTCACACACCCAGATAAGGACTCCAGGAGGACTGATGCCATGGTAAAGAAACAGTACATGACAGCATCTTTGGGACTCAGGCAGGCTAATTATATGGCCTATACAGCTAGATACCAGAAGTCTAGATGGGACACTGTAATGGCTCTGGCTAAACAGGTCCCTGGCCAGCTTGCCAAGGAGCTAGAGCAGGTGGCTGCAGATGGTATTGAGGCATTCAAGGTGCAATTTCATGCTTCAGTGGACTCTAATGATGTTTCATCTAGAGTCATGGCTACATCTGTGGCCCTTCATAGGATGGCTTGGCTCAGATGTACTAGCCTGTCTCAGGATACCTAGACTAAGGCCATGGATTTTCCTGTTGTGGGTAATTCTCTGTTTGGGGAGCAAACGGAGAACTACATGAAGAAAATGGATGAATACAGGACCACCTATAGGAGTGCTCAGGCCAAGGAAAGGCAAGCCACTCCCCAGAGGCAGCATTCCAGGGGCAGGGGGCAGGCCTTTTCATAGGCCTTTCTACCAAGCCCAGGCCTCCTCTTCCACCTTTGCCCAGAGGGGGTTCTTCAGAGGGAGAGGCAGACGGGGTACAAGCAGGCCTGCTACCACCCCTCAGCCTAAAGCCCCTGCCAAACAGGCACCCTGATGGGTTTGCCAGGGCCGATTCTCCACCACCTGTAGGGGGCAGGCTGGCTTACTTTGTCCAGGACTGGATGTCTTTAACATCAGACAAATGGGTCCTGGAAGTAGTGAGCCAGGGACTGGTTCTCAGCTTCAAAAAATTTCCCAATATGAGAACCAGATCCTTTCCACCTGCAGATCCTTCAGAGGCATTTGCCTTAGAGGCAGATGTCTCTTCCCTCTTGGCTCTAAGAGCCATAGAAAGGGTTCCACCCCTACACAAGGGAAAAGGATTGTACTCCAGGTACTTCCTCACCCCCCAAAAAGACAGGACAATGGCGGCCCATCCTGGATCTCAGATATTTAAACAAGCACCTTTTAAAGCCAAAGTTCAAAATGGTGACTCTGGGAATAATTCTACCCTCTCTAAGGCTAGGAGACTGGCTAGCTTCCCTGGACCTCAAGGATGCCTATTTCCACATTCTCATCAGAAGCTCCCACCGAAAGTACCTCAGGTTCGAGTTGCCCTCAGGCCACTATCAATTCAGAGCAATGCCCTTTGGCCTAACTTTAGCCCCTAGGGTGTTCACAAAATGCCTGGCAGTAGTGGTTGCTTTCCTAAGGAGAAAAAAGATCTCCATCTTTCCATACCTGGACGACTGGCTCATAGTAGGTCAGTCTCCAGACCAAGTCAAGTCACACCTACAGATAACTCAGCAACTGCTCACTTCTCTAGGATACCTTCTGAATCTTTCAAAGTCAGTTCTAGAGGCTGTGCAGCTCCTCACCTTCATAGGGGCAGAGCTGGATACATTAAAGGCAAGAACCTTCCTTCCCCTGGACAGGGCAAGGACTCTTGTTACACTGGCCTCTTCATTCACCCTTCAGGTGTCTCGACCAGCAAGGCTTTTTCTGCAGCTCCTGGGCCACATGGCTGCCTCTACAGCAGTGGTTCAAGGAGCAAGATTTCAGATGAGGGACATTCAGTTCCACTTAAGAGCCTTCTGGTCTCAGAGAAAGGATCCTCTGACCAAACTAATCCGAGTGACTCGAACCCTGATCCAGGCTTTGCAATGGTGGCAGGATCAGGACAACCTAAGACAAGGAGTTCCCTTTGTCACTCAGTCTCATTCAGTGATACTCACCACAGATGCCTCCCTGCTGGGCTGGGGAGCCCACTTGGGACTCAGACCAGCTACACTTAGAGTGCATCTGGCAGCTGTCTCTGCTTTCTTGTCAGCAGGCAAGCACTCTTCCCTTTCAGCTCATCCTGTATTCTGTAAGTTCTTCAAGGGATTGCTGCATATCAATCCTCCCTTTAGGGACCCTGCTCCTGCTTGGGACCTTAATGTTTGCATTGCTCAGCTTATGCAACCCCCTTTTGACCCTTTGTCCTCAGCAGAGCTTAAGTACTTGACTTGGAAAACTGTGTTCTTGGTAGCCATCACTTCTGCCAGACGCATAAGTGAGTTACAGGCTCTGTCAGTGGAGCCTTATTTTATCTCTTTCCATAGAGATAAGGTGGTCCTCAGGGCTAATAGGAAGTTTTTGCCTAAGGTGGTTTCAGATTTCCACCTTAACCAGTCTACGTCTCTTCCTGTTTTCTTCACTGACCATTCCTCCTCTGGGGAGAGGAGGCTGCACAGCTTGGATGTGAAAAGGGGCCTTAGCTACTACATAGAGCACACCAAGGGTCACAGGTTTGACTCCTCCAACTGTTCTCACTTATGGTGAGGTTGGTAAGGAAAACCTGCCACTAAGAGATCTATTGCCAGGTGGGTTGTCTCTGCATACAATTTTGCTATGAAAACTAGGTAGGATCCCACCCTCAGGCCTGAGGGCTCACTCTACCAGAGGTACAGCTGCTTCCCTGTCTGCTGCCAGGATATTCCTATCTTAGAGATTTGTCAAGCAGCCACCTGGAAAACAGTACATACTTTTACCAAGCATTACTCTCGATACCCAGGCTAGGAGTGATGCTCAGTTTGGCACAGCAGTGCTTCAGAGCCTATTCCTAAGTAGGTTCTGTCCTCTCCATGGAGGTACTGCTTGTTAGTTCAGACATATCAGAATACAGCAAGACTTCATGTTGTTTGAAGAAAAATTACTCACCTTAGTAAAGTTGTTTCTTCTAATGGAGTCTTGCTGTATTCTGACCTTCCCCCCGCCTTCCCTCTCAGAACCTGGGTTTTGGGATGTGGGTGGGCAGCAACAGTGTTGGCACTCTGGAGGTGCCCCCTTTTTCTCACCTTCTTACTTTGGGTGCGTGTGTTGTGTTTTGTTTTATTTTTTGGGTTTCCTGACTTGAGTCTTTGCCTTGGAACCAAAAAATATTTTTATTATATTTAGTAGCCAGTTGGCTAGTGTAAGTTTACAGTTTCCACACAGGACACCCAGTGAGTATAGCTCGTAAAGATCTGGCGGTTTGAGTTCAAACAACAACAGACAGAGTCTCAACCGAGCTCAGCGTTCCATGCCTTGCATGGAAAGTTAACTCTTTCCTCTCCGGGGCAGTTCAAAGGTTGGACATCGCTGCATATGTCAGAATACAGCAAGATTCCATTAGAAGAAACAACATTACTAAGGTGAGTAATTTTTTCCTCCCCTCCAATTCCAACCTCTGTCTCAGGGCAGTATATGGGAGGATACAGCCTCCTTGACACAAATGTCCTAAACTCCTGGCTCCTCCCTGTTCCCAGCTCCTCATCCCAGGGTCGTCCCACCCCGGTAGAAAAAATGGGTTCTTAGCAGTGGGTACCAGCACTGTGTCCATCCCAGTCACTCCTTGCAGCTTTTAAAATTTTTCCCAACTTTCTGATATGAGCAGTGTCATGGGGTTTCTCCCCTCCTGGGCCCTAAACATCCGCAGGCCCCTCTTTTCCAAAAACGCAGAGAGCCTAGAAGGGCAACCCCATTGCTCCAAGTCCACCCACCTGGGTTCTCTGGGAGTGTGGACCCAATCCCCTGCATACTGTTGTTGAACAGCAGGAAAATAGTGTCCCAGATCCAGGAAATTGAGGCCCCCTCCCTGGTTCTAATTTGAGCTTCTGTAGACTGACCCTTGCCCACTTTCCATTCCAAATAAATGCAGAAAAGGTGCCCTCCAACTTTTTAAGATCCCTCTTTATTAGCCCTACATGCAGCATCTGCATTAAATACAACAGGCAGGGTAGAAGATTCACCTTAATCAGGTTAATTCTCCCTATCCACGAAATCAGCAAAGAGACCCACCGCTTTAAATCTGCCAGGACACTTTTAACCATGGGGGTATAGTTAAAGTCATATAAAGTCCCCAGGGATTGCCCAACTTTAATCCCAAATATGCAAAATGCTTATTGACCCTCTTAAATCCCCACATCTGATCCACCATACCACCCCCTGGCAATCTCATCAGTTCGGATTTATCCAGATTAAGTTTGTAGCCCGAGAAATGAGCATTTCTCCCCACCATATCTAACAGTATTGGCATGGACCTTTCTGGTTCTATAACAAAGAGCAACATATCATCTGCATACAACGTAATCTTGTGCTGCACCCCTGATACCTCTCTTACCCCCTTAATCCCTTGATGTTGCCTAATAGCCGCAGCAAGCAGTTCCACCGCCAAGGCAAACAGCAGTGGGGATAGGGGCAGCCCTCTCTCGCTCGTTAGGATTGCCGGTGTCACCTCGGAAGAAAAGCCAGTCCTTTCAGGGGTCCCACAAGGGTCCATCCTGGGGCCACTACTCTTCAGCCTCTTCCTCAACAACCTTCCCAGTGTCTGCCACCCAGAAATTACTGCTCTACGTCGATGATGCAGTCATGTTCAACAACCACCAAAACGCAGAGCTCCTCGAGAAACAATTACAGCTTGAATTCATGCGCATCGAAGAATGGTTCAAGTCACACAATCTGGTCATGAACTACAGCAAAACAAAGGTTATGACCTTCTACAACGCCAGGAGCGAGTACAAATCCCATGACCTCACCATCCTAAACCAAACAGGGACCTTACTCGAACACGTTCCTGATTTTAAATACCTAGGTGTCACATTGGACAGCTCACTCTCCTACCATCGGCACATAGATTCTTTCACCAAAGCCACCAACATCCGTATAGGCCTGCTGTACAGGCACAAACACTGCATGACTCCTGACACTCTCCCGGTTGGCTATCAACAGCTCTGTCACCTCCATCATCGATTACGGGCTAGCAGTTTATGGCTCTGCCTCCACCTCTGCCCTCCACAGGATTATAGTTGCACTCAACAAAGCATGCAGGCTGCTAACTGGGGCTGACCGACTTACACACATTTATGACCTATACACTCAGGCAGGATGGCTTCCTCTCATCAGCCGGATACAGTATCAAACCTGCCTCTTAGCCAAAAAAGTTCTCCTCGGGGTCATGCCCCCGGGCATTGACAAGCTCCTCATTGACCACCACAGCACCCAGCGAACTAGAAGTTCACAACAACTAACCTTCCTTGTCCCCAGATGCCGGACTACCATGGGCCAGAGGGCCTTTGCCCACAGAGCACCACAGTGGTACAATACTCTCAGCAAGAAACTCTTACTGCTGCTGCTCTTGGCCCTTTTAAGAGACAACTCCGACTTCATCTCATTTCAACTGCAATCGTTGTGACTGCCTCGCCTAATCAGGGGCCCACAGCTCACTGCCCTCCACTTCAGTCTTGACAGCTACCTCTCCCTGCCTACCCCTTGCCCCTCTCCTCCCCTGGGCATTTCCTGACTTTTATCCCTCCTCCCTCCCTTCAGAGCTCTTACCCTCACCCTCTACCCTCCGACAATGGCATTCCTGCCTGCATACCCCCTTCCCTCTCACCTGCAGTGCTTATTTCTAAGATTGCCCTTGGCTGGTATGTCATGCTACCTAACATTTGGCACATTTTGAATTACTGGAATTTCCTATGCCTCAGTCTCTTACTTCTTTTTATTGTGTAACTATGTATTATTATGTTGACCTTTGTTTGTATGTATACCCCATTCCTTCGACGTGGAACCTTTGTAAACTAGCAGTTCTTGTTCAAAGGTATTTGTAATCCTAGATTTCAATAAAATAAAATAAAATAAAAAATTCCCTGCCCTAGACTAAAACCCTCTGACAGTATTCCGTTTACTAACAGTTTGGCCCTAGGGGAGCGGTACATTGCCTTAATCCACCCCACAAACAGGTCACCCAGACCAAACCGGGAGAGAATCTCGAAAAAGGTAAGCTTATTCAATCCTGTCAAAGGCCTTTTCAGCATCCATCGATATACAGGTATCCTCCCTTCCCCTGTTTGCTCTCCAGCCCACAATCAAGAGACGGCACACATTATGGTAGGAGAGACAACCCCTAAAGAACCTGGTTTGGTCTGGGTGAACCAACTCCGGTAACACTACCTCCAGCCTAGTCACCAAGACCTTTGCCAGAATTTGTAGGTCACAGTTCAAAACCGAAATTGGCCTATAGGATGCACATTCTGTCACCTCCTTCCGAGCTTTAGGAACCAGACAAATGACCGCATCTGACAATGTGCCCGGAAGTTCCAGTTGTTTTCCCTCCTTCTGCTGGAAGGTATCACACAATGGTCCGGCCAGCTGACTCCCTAGGGTCTTGTACTCAGCGGGGAAGCCGTCTGGCCCACTAGCCTTACCCGTCTTTAGTTTTTGTATTGCTGCTACCACCTCAGCCTTTACGATGGGTCTATTCATTGCCTCAGCCTGGTCCCTCGTCAGGCGTGGTAAGTCCACCTGCCTCACAAATTCCTGCACCAGGCCCCCTGTCGCACTCCCCTCAGCTGTGTAAAGGGTCTTAAAAAAAATCATTAAAACATTTCCGAATCTGTGATTCCTGCTTCTGGAGATTACCTTTTCTGTCCTTAATGGCAGTAATATGGGTTGGACACCGGCCTCCCTTCATAAGTCGAACCAACAGTGGGCCGGGTTTATTGCCCTACTCAGAGATTTGTTTTTTACAAAAAGTCCAGGCCTTCCTTGCCTCTCCACGTAGAAGGGCATTCAAAGCCTCCTTAGTGGCTGTTAGGGCCACCTAGCCCCCCCACCACCCGCCACTCTTCTGTCCAGTACCCTCAGTTGAGCTTATAACATAACTCGTCTCTCCTGTTTCTGTTTCTTAACCCTACTAACATATCTAATAATCATACCTCTCATATAGGCTTTCCTTGCATCCCACAACATGGCCTTGGACACCTCCACTCCATCATTAGTTTGGATATATTCCTCCCACTGCTCCTTTAAATATTCTCCAAATTATTTATGCCCCATTCTCCATTGGCAGACCGCTTCACTCTGTCTACCCTTCCCCGGGGAATGGTCCAGCACAGGGTCCATGGTACAATTCAAGTCCCCCCACAGAATAAGACCCAGGAACTGCTCTTTTACCAGCAGTGATTGTAGCATACCATAAAAAGCTGGGTCAAATACCGCCAGGGCATATACTCTGGCAAATGTGACACTCTCCCCCCATAATTCAGCAACCACAAAAACATATTGCCTCCTCCCACATCCCGCACCACCCTCTGAACTTCGAAGGGTAAGGTTTTATGAAGAAGGACAGCGACCCCACGTTTGTGGAACTTAAATGATGCTGAATAGCGCTTCCCAACCCACCCCCTCACCAATTTAGCATGCTCTGACTCAGTGAGATGGGTCTCCTGCAGGAGAGCCACTTGTGCCCCCTGCCGCCTCAGAGCAGTCAGCAAGCCAGTACGCTTTATTGGAGTCACTATCCCCCTTACATTCCAGTTACAAACGTTCAGCTCTTGTACTTTAGCCATCATGACTATTTACAGTGTGCCTTTGTCCCCCCTCTAGAAGCAGCGGGAGATCTCTAACATACCATTGTTGTTCTTTATGCTGCAAAGGCTTTCCTTGATAAAACCTGAGCTTGGATTTTATTTGGATGTGAACAGATAGATGTGCATAACAGTGCACAGCAAAATGAACTAACAAACATACATGTGAACATGAACAATAAACTGAATCAACATACATATCTTTATATTCTACATTTTTCTTCTTCCCCTGCCTCCCGCTCCCTACTCTCAATATTCAACCAACAGCTAACCTATCTAACCCCCCACCTTCCCCCTTTTGTATGTCCCTCTCCACTCGGTTCACTTGCCCCTCCCTTTTCCGTACTATTCCCTCTCTCCTCCCTTTACCCCCTCTCCACCTTTGACACCTCCTGCCCACACATTCTACGAACACTAACTGCCTCTTATGCAAGAATGTCCTAATACCCGATAACTTGGACCATGTTCCCACAATCACACACTTCACTGGAGTACATAAAACTCTTCTGATCGCTTCTTTCCCTATTGATTCAGAGCCCTGCCCATACTGTCCCTCTATAGCCTGCAATCTCCAGGAGGGATCATCCCTGTAAGTCTATGAGGATATTTATCTTTCCGTGGGGTTACCCCCCATATCTGCTGCCTCTCCATGTGATTTGTCCCTCTCAATGTGCTGCTACCCCTCCCCCGGAAGCGGAGCTACCCTACGTCCACTTATCCCCTGCCACCTCTCATACTCCCCCACTACTTTCCCTCAAAGCCTCAATTGAGCCAGATGTCAGTCAGAAGTCCATCCTTTTAAACAACATCCACACTTTTGGCCCCCCCACCCCATTCAGAAGACTGGTAAATGCTTGATCAGTACATCGTTTCTCCTCCCCATACCGGAGCGTGGGCCGAACCATTCTCCTCTAGTCTTTTAACATTCCGAATGAGCCTCTTTCCCCCGGAGTTCCTCATGAAAATGAGGGACTGGCCCTACTAAATCTTCTGGCAAGGCCACTTCCTTCCAGTGGCAGAAGTAGATGAGTACAACAGGCATCTCTTATATCCCAAGACCATAGTATGAATATCCATCCAGGCTCCTTCTCCTGCACCTCCCCCTTGGGAGCGCGGGCACGCAGCACCTCAATTTCATTCAAATATATACATTCAGTCCAAAGATTAACAGGCCAAAAGGCAAAGGCCCACAGTCTCCTCAGGATAACCATGGACAGTCCTCAGATGTTCCTAATAGTGCAACAAAATACAACAGAGTACCTTGCCTACCATATGACTCAAGGAAACAGTCACTCATCCCACTTTCTTTCTCAATTCTTTGATGAAGATTTCGGCCTTCTTCACCTCCCAAAACGAGTAAACTGCCCCCTCATGCTTAATCTTAAGAGTCGCGGGATAAATCATAAAATTCTCCACCTTAATACCACGCAGGTTAGCCATCACCTCATTAAACAACTTGCATTTTTTCAGCAATCTAGCTTAGTAGTCCTGAGAGACAAACAGTTTATGTCCCTCATAAACTAGTGAGTCTTTTTCTCGATATGCACGGAGCACTTTCTCGCGGTCCTGATAGTAATGGAACCGCATAATGAGCTGCCGAGGTGGTTGGTTGGCCAGCTG
This sequence comes from Neoceratodus forsteri, assembly GCA_016271365.2. Taxonomy (NCBI): domain Eukaryota; kingdom Metazoa; phylum Chordata; order Ceratodontiformes; family Ceratodontidae; genus Neoceratodus; species Neoceratodus forsteri. Next base: position 85,583,394 of record JADMNL010000033.1, read on the forward strand.
GCAGCCTGGGCAAAATGGCACTGTGAGACCTTTCCATCGTAAGCCTGCCATCATTCATCTCGATCCCCAGCAGAGTCGGCAAGGTCACTGCACAGAAATCAAGGGCACTTCCTTCTTCTTTCCCTTCAGGTAGCCACCTTAATTGGAGGTTGAGCCTCAGATGATAATTCTCCTGGTAATCCGTTGCCTCCTTCATTTCTTCAGATTCTCTCTGCAACGCCGGGATTTTCTCTGGAGCACCCTGCATCTCATTCTCCAGTCTGGAAATTTTCTCCTCTGCCTCGTTAAGACGAAGCGCTTGTGCAGATTGTTGTGTAAGAACTTCTTGTATCTTATCATCTATACAGGATTCTAACTTACACAGTCTAGGTTCAAGAGCCGTGACAACCTGGCCTGTTAGTTCATGGCCTAGAGCTGCTATTTCCACCGCAGACAGTGAAATCAAGCTCTGACTTTCACTCTGCCCACTGGCCACACTTTTCTTTCCCATTTTGGCTGCAGTCTGCTGGCTCTTACTGGGTCCTGAACTTAGATACTCATCCATACCACATTCGTCACTCAATCCTGCGTTTTTGATCGAAATTAGAAGCAAACTAATACTTTTATTGTAGTTAATTTTCCCCGATGAGGGGGAGTAAGGCAGGAACATGTCTTATCAGCTTAGCGGCTCCTTAGCGCCTCCCAGAGAACTGTTTTAAAATCTGCATCAGTCATAGGAGTCTGCGTCAAACTTCTGCACACTTTGCATCAATTTTGAGTACTTGTGTCAAGTGGCACAGCTGTGTCACTGTGCACACTTCTTTCCTGCACTTGTCAATTCTTTTGTGCAACCTACATCAATTGTTGCACACTTTTTTGTAATTTTGCATACCTGCATCAGTATTTGTGCAGTTTGCATCAATTTGAGCACCTGCATCAATTTTTGCACAATTTGTTCAACTACAACAACTTCTTAATTATGTCAGTGTTTGCGCAATTTGTGTCAGTTGTTGCGCCCTTTGAACCAAATTGAGTAAAAACTTCTGAAAATGATGTAGAAAGTTACTAAGATGGAGCTACAAAGCCAGGCCCTTGATCCTTGATTGTTTCTATTTTTTTTTCCATAATATTTATTAATTAAACCAGAAAAAAAAAGTTGCAATAATACATAAGTAAATCAGCATACAGATACAATAAAGTCTAACGAAACATATGCAAATCTTGAAACTGATGTCTACTAATAAATGATATCAATGTAATTTAGAATAATTAACTCACAGACTTTGGAATTAAACAGAAGGGATATACAATTGGTGTATATAACCAACCTATACATATTAAGGGTATGCCACGGCAGTATATAAATAGGATAAATGCGAGCCGGCCCTCTGGCGCAGCGGTAGGGTTACCGCTCACGGCGCCAGCGACCTGGGTTTGGGAACGGACTCGGGCAGCTGGAGGGCCGGCCGGGGGGAGGAAGATCGAGCACCCAGAGGCTGCTCTCCTCCTCCGGGTGGGGTTGGATGTGGGCCCCGCTGCGATACCGCCACCTGGGTGACCACGGGTGGAGGTGCAGCGAGGACCGCATGTAGCAGGGAGGGAGGATGTCTGCCAGGAGCCGGAGCGTTAGCACATTGTGACGTGTGTCGTTCCTAGGCTCTCTTTGCTTGCAGATGTCCTGTGGGGATGGGCGAAAAAGGAAAATGCCCTCCAGTGCTTCCTGTAGACGGAGCTTCAGGCCCCGATCCCAGGGCCCCTGCCGGCATGGGTGACAGATCCCCGATGAAATCACAGACGCTCGGGCGGTGGAAAGGGGAGCCCCGACTCGTACCTGCCTGGGGGTCAAACCAAGGCTACATGGGGGGATGACTGCACCCGATGCCGACAGACGAGCAGGGATGCACAAGGCCGTTGGAGACTCCTGAAGGTGAGGAAGTACCGGGGTGAGAAGGGGGCGTATAAAAAAATAATAGGATAAATGCACAGCTATTATCAAGTGGGAGAAAGGGTCCCCAAATTTCATTAAATTTATCAGTCTTGTCTAAGATTAGCTGATTTGCCTGTTGTTTGCTGTATACCTTATTTGGTTATACCAGTCAATCAATGCAAGTGTTTGAGAACCTTTCCAGCATTTCCGTATTAGATCCTTGAAATTTAGCACAGCAGGTGAGACCCAGAGCTTTTGGGTGTAGTTAGCATTGATGGAGATGGGGAAAATTCCTAGTCTATATACAAGTGGGGAGAAGGAAAGCCTGGTGCCTGTGCTCTCCTCACAAACAGAGTGGCTATTTTCCCAAAAGTTAGTTTGTGACAGCTCCACAACATATGTGACAAGTTTGCTTGTTTTTGACTGCATTTTCCAGCATCTATTGTCTTGTGTGTATCCTAGCTCACATAGCTTAACAGGGCATAAATCTAATATGTGTAAGATTTTGTATTGAATAACTTTATTTTGGAGATTTTCTTCAGAGGTATCTGAAGCCCACAGCCCAAGGACCTTGGGAAGCATCAGGCCTCGATGGGAGGACTGTCGTCGACGAAGAGGGGGCCGACAATCCGGAGTTGCTGTCAGTAGGAGTCTGGTAGGGACAGAGACCTGGACAGCAGGCTTGGGCATTGATGCAGCCGCAGCAGACAGAATACCCCCAGATGATGAGGAAGAGGCTGTCAAGGAACGGGACAGCCACCAGGGGGAGTGGTCCCGATCTCGGTCCTTTTTTATGACTTTCTCCTGAGGACTTGTCTTGAGCCTTAGCAGCCTGTGAAATGGATAACCCTGCCAGTGACTGGGAAGGAGGAACCCGGACCCCTGCCCAGAACTGGCTACCTGTTGCTCCATGAGGAATTTTTTAAGAGACTTTTTGCATCGCTTGAGGGTGGTTTGATTAAACTTCGGTCAGAGCTCAGATTCCGAGGCGTCCTGGTCAGGACCTAGACAGCAGACACAGAGTGAATGTTTACCTGAAGAGGCAATCTTTTTTTCTGCAGCGGCAGTGACGGAAGAGAGAAGTTGAAGGGTTAACTCTCGACATAAATGAGGTAAATGAATCTCTTCGGATAAAGAGATTCCAAAAAATTAAGTATAGAAAAGCTGTAGACAAAAAATGGTGCAAAACTGCAACAGAGCTTCCGCAGAGACCCATGTGAACAAGTCGACGACAGGAAAGAACTGAGGAGGGAGCGGGGCTGCTCATGCCTTTATAGGGTTGGTGATGTCAATAGACAATGCCGGCATGGGCAGACCTAGCTGTACTGCTGAAAATCTTCCATGTGGATCCTGCTTCACTGATGGTGAAGTTCCATCTGTGGGACCTGATGACTGAGATCCCCTCGAAGATCTACTGTTACAGTAACTTCTTACATAACTCTTCTTTCCCTGTTGCCACGATAAGCAAATTCACAGGTGCAATCCCAGTGTTAATCAGACATGCTTGTTTGCAATTCAGTTTCAAGCTTCCCTTTGGCTGAGAGAGGGATGAAGTCAAAGAGATATTAGATGAAATCTTGTAAATTAGGCTAGCACCTTTTTTAAGTGACCTAACTTAATAATTTGCTTCCATTCCTCATTTACTATTTATTTTTTAATTATTTATTTATTGAAGTCTAGGAATTACAACCTTTGAGTCAGAGACTCATTTGCAAAGGCTCCACGTCAGAGACGGTCACAATAAAGTTCAATACAATACAAAACAAGTAAGCAAACGCAAGACCGGATTACAAACAATAAGCAAAATATACAGATCATACAATGCAAATCATAGGATGTAAATGTGTACTAAGAGGCAGAGCAGGCATACCAGAGGTACAAGTAACAGGTAGGAGAATAAATAAAGAAGGGCAGGGAAGCAAGTGGGCGGGGGGAGTGGGGGTGTAAGGGGCAGGGAAACAATGGAAGGAAGGGATGAGCAAAGGGGGAGCAGATGGAGGAAGAGGACAGTAGTGCTGGTTCAGTCAAAAAATAAAAAATGACCTTGATAGAATCAAGGAGGGAAGGTAGGTAGATGGTGTAGGAGGGGGACAGAAGTAATTTGTTTAGTCAGAAATTACCTTGCCAGTATCGAGGACAGGAGGGGGAGAGATCAAGAGCAGGAGAAAGGGTAGAGATGGTGAGGGTGGGGTAGGGGAAGCACTTTGTTCAGTCAGAAATTACGTTGGATAACTAAAAAATGAGGAAAGGGGGAGAGGGACAGGTCAGAGGAGGGAAAGACACAGAGATTAGGAAATGAATAGGAAGAAGGATGGCGCGTTTCAAAGTTTCCCTTAGCTGTAAGAAATAGTGAAATGGGGATCTATGCAGTTTAAGTATTTCTTTAATTTCTGTAATGGACATTAGAGAGTTAGAATTATTGGACAAAATATCCTGTACTTTAGTTATTCCTGCTTGGGTCCACTCAGCATTGTCTAGGGTGGATTGGTTCTGAGTTATAAAGGGGTTGGACCAGACAGGCATTAATTCATGAATTTTGAAGGAAATTGCTCTTGCTTGGAGTAACTAACAGATTAACTTTTTTTGAGCACTTTAATAGACTCTATTAAACAGGGATTACCTTTAAGGTTTTGAGAAATGGGACATAAATATAGTCAGACAAGGAATGGGGAGCTATAATTTTGTTTTCAGTTGAAAGTCACATGGGGCCATTTCTGTAACCCTCTGCATTATTCTGTAGGTACAAGTATGTCTGCTTAAAAGTGAAGGTCTATTGATATTTCTCCCACCGGGGAGAGCCATACCACCTGCTTCATGAGAGGCCCTTTGATTATTAATGTTTAGTCTGGGTGGTTTAAACTTCCAGAGATGCTTCTTGATAATTGCGCCCAGTTTTTTAACTAATTTCCTGTTTAACAGAATAGGGATATTTTGAAAAATGTAAAATATTTTGGGGGTAATTCTCATTTTACTATAATTTATTTTAACCCATACAGATAAATTGAGGTGACCCCATCTTTCCAGATTAGAGTCTCTGGGATGGATATTCAAACTGCACCATTCTGTGGCGCAAGCTCTTGCGCTGCTCAAAAAAAGTTGTGCAGGGGTGTGGCGGGCGATATTCACGGAGTTCTGCTATTGAGCAGCTCGCTTTCTCTTCCCCCTCTCAAGCCACTGTGCATGGCGAGTGGAACTTGCGCCACCCAGCGGTCAGAGTGGAGCATTCAAGATGCGGTGGTGCAGTTCCATTGCACTACGCGCAAATTTCTGATAATCAAAGGTAACAAGCAAATGGGGCCATAAGTTATGCAAGGCGCAGGGGCCATTTGCATCTACTTCTGACCCCATTAGCATGCAGTGCATGATCCCGACAACTTAGCCCTGGCGCCCTGCCGACAGCAGCGTTGGGGACCGGCGCCCTGCAGCCCGATCGTGGGCATAGGTAAATCTCCCCACCCCACTGGCCCGATTGCTGGCATACAGTATGGAACCCCCCGACTGGCCCGATCGCGGGCATACAGTAGAACCCCCCAACTGGCCCGATTGCAGGCATACTGTATAAAACCACATATCTGGACTGCCTTATGCGGTATGGGCTGCATGCCCATTGGCTCTTGCTCTGAACCAATGGGCATGCAGCCCTCACCGAGCTGTGGGGCGGCAGGCGGCAGGGTGCTGCCACCCGCCGCTTACGTGGGGGTCTCCGTGGGTGGGTGGGGGCCACTGGACTACCAGGGAAATTGGACTTTGGGGGTTGACTCTAATGCCCGCAATCGGGCTTCGCTGTCCACTGGCCACAGGGGATATTGGTATTTGGGGGAGGCAGTTGCACTCCGTTCTGCCCTTGTCCAGACCCAGTCGGGGGTTCCTTATACAGTATGCCCATGATGGGGGGTTCCTATACTGTATGCCTTAATCAGATGATCAGAGGGGTTTCTATACAGTATGCCCTTGATGATCAGCCCCAGTCGGGGGTTCCTATACAGTATGCCTGCGATCAGGCTAGTGAGGGAGGAGGGTGTTCTGCCCGTGATCGGGCCACGGGGTTACTGTTATGCCCGCGATCGGGCTACGGGGCACAGGAACAGGAGGGCCACCCAAAGGTAGCTGCTGTGTTGGCGCCCTGCAATGCGGCAGCTCACCTGTGGGTGGCCCTCGACTTGATTCTTTTTTTTTTGTCTCAAAGTTGTGCAGGCGCAGGTAAGGGGTTGCGCCTGCACAACTCTGCACAGCCTGCTGAATATCGGGCTGTGCAGTTTATGCATGGTTCCTCCCCCTCAGGTTGAGCATGCCTTCATTAGCATTGCGCTGTTGCTCAGCATGACTTGGAGGGGGGCGCAACTGCCTCCTGCTGAATATCGCAGAATGGTGCAATTTCGGACTTGCGCAGGCGCAACCCTTTTGAATATCCAGCCCTATATCTTTAAGTAGTGTAAGGAAATTTAATTCCAGTAATTTTTTTACTATAGTTATTTCTAGCCCCAAATACTTTATTTGGTCTTTCACCTAGTTGTCATTCAGCAGCTCTTTTAAGTTCTCTTTAATTATGTCTGATAAATTAGAATGAAATGACTGGGTCTTGTCCCAATTTATTATAACGCCAGAGATAGCTTTGAAACATGTACACAACTCTACTAGCCCGGTGAGATAAGAGAAGGTTCTCAGCAAAGGTTAACATTTTGTGGCTTTGTGGGCATATTTTTATCCCTGTAGTGCCTGAGTTTCTTCTTATTGCTCTGATTAAAGGCTCAACAGATAAACAAGTACAGAGATAGAGGGCATCTCTTCTCTCATACCTCTTGACAGCTTAAAAGAGGAGGAAAATACCCCATTTGTGAGGACTTGGACCAATGAATTTTTACAGAGTTGGGAAACCCATTAATTAAATTTGTTCCAACATCCATAATGCTCTAGGACTTTCAGCATGTAATCCCAGGCTAGTGTGTTGAAAGCCTTGAATAAATCTAGAGTCAATACAATATATTATGACTTCATTTTATTAGTTGTCCAGAGAACATTCAGAAGTCCTCTGACACTATCAATGCCTGACCTGCTCTATATGAAATTCACCTGCGCTTTCTCTGTTAGAACTTTGATAATGCCTTGGATTCTTTTAGTTAGGATTTTTGTCAACACTTTGTAATCATGGTTCATCAGCGACACAGATTTATAACTAGAGCAGTTTAGAGGGTTCTTATTTTTATTTTTTGTTATGGATCAGGGTTATTAATGCTTCACTTAACATTTGTGGTATGTCATGTTTCTTCAAATACTGTAACTAGGTACTTTGGTATTTTAGGTCCTAGTTGTTTGTAGAATCTCCAGGAATGTCATCCAGGCCTGGTGCTTTTCCTGAAGGAAGATTTTTGATAGCAATATTTATTTCCTCTATCATGATGCTTCGACTGTGTTTCTCCTGTTGGTGTGAGGAGATGGTAGGAAGGTGAAGGGAAATTAGAAAGGTCTGTATTTTGCTCCCATCAGTGTCTGAATTCTGAAAACATATTTGTTTATAACATTTCTGAATGTATTGCTTGTATCCTGATTTGTGGTGAGTGTTCTACCTGATGAATCTCTGACTCCAGGTATATTTTATTTTGGGCTTGCATTTTTTTTTGTCTATAGACTAATCATCTCCCTATCTTTTCACCAGATTCCCAGTATTTCTGTTCAGAACAAAGCCTATTCTGCTTGCTGAGAGAGACTAGTATTAAGCTCAAATTTAACTTGGATTATTAATGCTGAAATAATCACCATTATTATTAATGCTGAAATAATCATCAGTTTCCTTAGTAATCCAGTCTATGAGCTTTTTCTCTTTAAGCAAGGCAGTGTTTAACCACCATCTGAGTTCTTTAGAATGCCACTCAACTATGCTGATTTGTAGGTCTATCACACCATGGTCAGAAATGGTAATGTTATCAATACCTGTATCCATTACAGAATTAATCAAGTTTGAGGAAACAAATAAGTAATCAATTCTATTGAATGTAAAGTGCCTATGGGAAAAACAGTTAAATGTTTTCCTTTGGGATGAACCACTCTCCATTCATTTATGAAGGGACTGCCTGGACTTTGTAGCTGTGAGAAATAGTTTGGAAGAATTTTTATCCAGTATTGAATCGAGAATTTCATTAAAATCTCCTTCTGCTATTTTTTCAAAACTTGTGAACTTGCTTAGTTCTGTAGCAAGTGAGACCAAGAATGAGTTTTGCCTCAAAGTCGGGGTATACACGGTACAAATAACAACGTTTTGACTATCAAGTGTACCCAAGAATATTTGAAATCTGCCTTCTGGGACTGCTACATGGTCTGCCTTAACAAAGTTAACTCCTTTTTTTTTTTTAATTACTATTTATCCCCTCCTTACTGCCTGCTAGTCCTTACCCTTCGGGACATCCAATGAGTCATCCTCCTGCCACACGCCCACCTGGACTCACCCCTCATTCCTCCATGGAGCTTCAGTTTTCCCCCCGAGCGGGGACGAGGCGGGGTACAACACTCCATAATCCTTCATCCCGTCAGGCCGAGAGGATGGTCCCGGTGAGTGGGGCACATTGGAGGCACGCTTTGGGAAGTCCGTCTTCCCAGAACCAGCAGGTGTGTTTCTGCATTTTCTCCCTTCCCTTACAGTGCGCAACCCCTGACATCAGGGCAACAAGCACCGATGTCCACACTGTAAAGCGGCCGCCCGTTCCCCTGCAATTGGGGCTTGTAGTACTCCCAGCCTCCGCTGGGAGTCAGACAAGTGCTCGGGCTGTGGGCTCAACCCTCCCCAGAGAAGGCGAGCTGTCGTTGGATGCTCAAGCCTATCTCCCCTCTGCCAACCTTCTAGCGACCCGAGTCCGCTCCCAGACCCGGGTTGCTGGTGTGGAGCAAGGTGTAGCGTCCAGCACCTCAACCCTCAGTGCCACCGGGCCTAACTCCTTTTTTAATTAAAATAGCAAGCAGTGCCTTTCTTACTATTGATGCAGCTATACTGTGCCTGTGATACTCAATATCTACAAAGCTCACCAGATTAAATTTGATCTAAATGTGTTTCTTAGATAAGGGCAATATTTGCTCTTTTCTTGTTTAAATAGCTAAGAATTTTCTTACACTTGATTGACGAACCTAATCCTTTAACATTTCAAGAGAACATTTTATATGGATGCATGTTTATAACTCAAGGTTTGCTTGGCAGACAAGCTATATGGGTATACAACTATATGCTAATTGCAAGCATATGTGAGTATAATTGTACTCGAACTTAATGAGATAATGTTTAGTAACTAATATATTATAAAGGAAAGAGGTAAAAGAAGGGGATACTCATATATAATAGTAGATGTTTAACCACAGTAAGTACTATAAATAACTTGTAACTTTCCCAAAATGTATAAAACTAAGTCTAGAGTTGGATTTCAGTTCTAATGTAATAAGGTAATCTGAGGAGGATGTAGCTCTACTATGCCATCTCTACTTCACTGGACTCTGGGTCCAAGGTGTTAATTGATGACTACTTTGGTTCTGTTGATTGCTAGATGATGAGATGAACAACTCCACCCATCATTACAAATATACAATAATTGTTTCTGTATAAGACTATTCCACCAAAAACATATAGTTACTTCATAAAGCTTAGACTTGAAGATGCAGCCATAATGTTCTGCTGACTCTAGCGGTGGAGGTGGTGGTGGAGAGGATAAGCGATCAAAATGCCCTGATAATATGCCACAAGGACAGCTGAGAAGGATTGGTCATGCGTAAGGTCAGTCAGTGTTAACCAGTAGATAAGACTGTGAGCTCTGAGGTTACTTAAATGCATACATGCATTCCTTCATTGCTAAATACTGGATTGGGTCCCTTCCCTCCTACCTCTCCTAACTCCTGTGCCCTGTTCTCCCCCTCTTCTTACTCTTTCCACTCCAGGGGTTCCCATATCTTCTCCATTTCTCACCCTCACTCCTCTGCTAGCCAAGTTGCTTTCTCCTACTGCCTCCCTTCCCTCTAGAACCTGCTCCCCTCTTCCCTCTGCCTCTCCCCCCTCAATCCCTGCCTTTAGAAGCTTGCAAAGGTTCCTTCCGCTCTCTTTTGTTCCTGTCAATCCCCCTTCTGACTTTTCCACCTCCCTCATTTGACCCCCCTCCTGCTTAGGACTCCCCTAAATCAAGGCTGGTTGTGCTTTAACCTGTAGTCTGTTTCTGTACCCCTTTAGCGCTGTCAATCGCCCCACTAGGCACTACACACTTTACATTCTTGTACGTTTGTCATCATATCTTTTGCTAATCCGTGCTACTGTTCATCTACTTGATCACATTTGCTGCTACATCTGTGATATTGCCTATGTTAATGCAAGCTGATGATTTGTTTTGTCATGCTGTCCATACTCCCCTTCCTCCTCTACCAGGTCACACCTGAAAACGGGCCTCGACTCAGTGTGCCTTTCCTGGTTACCAATTTTTTTTAATAAAAATAAATTAATACAAGTATTATTTATTAGCCTTCTGGTCAAATACAAATGGCAGCAGTTTAGAAGTGCTTATTTCCAGATCAAATATTGAACAACATGATGGTTAACAGAGCTACCCCAGTTCCCCAGGGTCCTCTACTAGGCAGCCTGACATTTGCAGTTATCATGGGATATACTCAGCATCCTCTTGGGGCTGAATATATTTTTATTTATTTAAAAGTTTTACCAGGAAGGCATGCTGAGCAGACTACCGTTCAATTCCAGATGCGTCCTTGCGTCCGGGGGGGTGTAGGGGATGGGAGGATACATACAAAATTCAAAGTACAGACATTTCCCAAAATAAATACAAAAAAGTTAACTTTATATATAGCTATGTACAATATAAATACAGAATGCAACACAGCAAGCAACCAGAACAATCTGGGTAATTCACAGCAGCTAAAATACTATGCGGTGCAAATGATACAGTCACCAGAGTCGGAGATAGTTATTGGGAGTACCCATAGTAGGAGCCAGTTGAGGGGCTAGTACCTGGACTAGTGTGAGTTTGGTCCGCATGGGCAGTTGGCTGAGAAGTGTCCTTTGAGGAGTGCGTTGATTTGCCTAGAGGAGGGAGCGTGCCAAATGTCCATAGGCAGAGAGTTCCATAGTTTGGGCATGTGAGCTCTGAAAGTCAACTGGCTGGCAGACATTGGCATGTTAGGAACAAGCAGGAGCCGGAAGTCGAAATTCCTGAGTGAGTATGCTGGGGGTGTTTGGGCAATTAGGGTATCAGTGAGGTAGGGGGGAGTGACTGGGTCCAGAATCTGGCCGTGAGGCTATTGCAGTGGGACTGTCACCTTTCGTCGAGCAAGGGGAGGTTAAGGGACCAGTAGCGGTCACAGTGGTGAGTGGAGGGTTACTACTATTACTACCAAACAGATTGCCCTAGCATTACAGATAATCAAGGCATGATTTGGTAAACTGCAGTAAGTACCCCCAAGGCTGCACAATCAAAAATATCCAGCTTCCTAGTATAAATTATTAACAGGCATAAAGAACGAAAACGAAATAAAAAAATATGGGCTCGACAATTATGTCACCCACCATACCGAGCTCTCCACCCACTGAATTCTCTGGGAATTAGTTTGAGTCAGTGCACAGGATAAAATTACAATAGCAGGGTAGCAGTTAAGTCCATGTTACAGAGTAGGCATATATTTAGGAAATTGCATTGAGAGAACTCAGAAGTGATCACAAGAGTTCATTTATTTTCGTTCAAAATAAATCAAAGTTTTTGTTATAGCTCGGTCCCAAAAGAACATAGATTAGCAAACAATGGGTCCTGTGCACAAATCCACGGAATAGCTAAGCACCGTATATGTGTGGCGTGTAGCCACACTGCACCAATTGCGCACCCTGCACGGGATGCACCAGCCAGGGCATGCAGCCCCTAAGCACCCAATTCCCCAGCTGTGTGGACAGCAACGCGCCAGGGCGGGTAGGTGCGTACCATGCACTAAGGCACGTAGTGCTGCACATAGCTGGGAGCCCCAGTGTGCCAGGGAGAACCCTGCCATAACCAAGTTACACGGCCTGGCCTGCGCACACTGGATCCCCAAGGCAGTTGTCCCCCTATGCAGTTGGTTGGCCCTGACAAACAAGGCACAGGCAAGCCCCTACTCTGTGCCCCCGATGCAGAACCCCCCCACTCTATGGTGCCCCATCCTCCTGATGCAGTAGCCCCCCAGCCCAGTGCTGCCCTGCAGTGCCCATGCAGCCTGCTACCTCACGCATGGCCAGTGGCACCCCTCTGAAGTGGCACTGCATACTCTTCCTCCCACACAGAACAGCTCCCCCATATGCACTCCCCACCGTACAAGAGGCACCAGTCCCGGTAGCACAGGAGAACACCACGCACACACACAAGCTCCGTCCCCCAGCCCAGTTGCCAGTGATCCCCCTCCACCCACGGCACCGACACCCCTATACCCCATACCTGTCTGGTGGTGCCACAGTCAGTGATGGCCAGTGGCACAGCCCTCCACACACCTCCATGGCTGCTGGCCATCTGACATACGTAGGAGCGCATTGGCAGCGTGCCCTTGCATATGTCAGACATACGACAGCCATGGAGGCGAGTGGAGGACTGTTCTGCTGGCCGGCACTGGGGTATCGGGGGGTGGTGGTGATCCGGGTGGGTGGTTCCCTGTCCACCAATGCTGCAGGGGAGGCGATGAACTCAGGTTCGAGGTGGTTGTACCGGGGCACAGTGGGGAGGGGGGTCTTTCCTGCAAGGGGACAGGGCTGGCATGTGTTGGAGGGGGGTTGTCTGGCATTTGGGGTTGCAGCAGCAAGTGGATTTGTGCCATTTGCCCTTGTATCGTGCGACTGCGGTGCCACTTGGGCTCAGGAATGGGTCCACTGGGCACTTGCACGTGGGTCCAGGTGCCTCCAGAGGCTATTCATGCACCCGGGCCTGCGCCGTACCTCACATGGGATCCACTGTGAGACCCATGCCAGGCATCCCATTGGTTGCCCGACTGGGTCTGCGACTCCTCCCCTGGCCTCCCTGCGCACCAGAAGGGGGAGCATACCTGCAGGCAGGTGGCGGCCACTGCTGCATACGGCAGGTGCAGAGCTACGTGGGCAGGATACGCACCTCTGGCACGTAATTCCCACTGGATAGTGCATAGGGGCCTAAATTTGTAATCCATGTGTTAGGCAAGAAATAGCATAGTGGCAAAGAAATAAAGAAGATTTTAACCTTTGTAAAAAGCGGCAAAGTTACAGCAGAATTGCTTAGGTGTGTGCAACTTGCTTTGGTCAGGCAGTTCTGCAGTTGGACATACTGGAAGTCACGCTGTTCAGTTTCCTGGTGCACACGGAGAAAGTGTAGCAGTAGCAAAAGTATCTCGAATTTCATTCGGACTGGTCCTCAGTGAGCCTTATGGGGGTGTCAATTCAGGAGCAGCTTCAGGGGACATAAGATCTGATTCTGGTACCAAGAAAGCTTTAGATGGTAGGTCTGAGGATGTGTAGTGACTGTCTCTGCTTCCGTTTTTTTTTGTCAGATTTAGACCTTTGGGGGAGAATTTGTTCTAGTACTGTGCATTTACAGGTGGCTTGCTTTTGCAGGACATTGCAGCATTCCAGGGTGGTTTCATTTTGTATTTAATTGATGCAGAATAAAGATTAGGAGTGGAGGGTATTGGAATTGGCCTGGGTTTAGAGGTTCCTGGAGTGGCATTAGGTTTTATGTTACCAGACTGAGCAGGGGGAAGGGTGGCATGAGCTTCGGAACTGTGGTACGTAGAGTCTAGTGAGTCCTATGCTCCATTTGAACAGTAATTACTGGTAGTACATGGTTTGGCATTTGTTTAATTAAGACTGTCCTATAAATGTTGCGCATAGTCCCGAGCATCATTCAGTGACCCACTAGTTATAGAACCACTTCTCGCCTTCTGAATAACAAGAAGTGCAGGGTACTTAAAATGATACTGTATGCCAGACATCTGTACTGTAACTGCTGTTTGACTTCAAGGAAGGCTTTATTTTTGTTTTCTATAACTTCTCCTGAGAAATCTTGAAAACTTTAACTCTTTTTTCCTTTCCAACTTAATGATTTCTTTTCTCTGGCAATCTTAACAATCTCTTCTTTTCTGAAATAGTGTAACAGATAAGCAATAACTGGTCTCGGCTTTGAACTATGTTGAGGTTTAGGGCCAAGTGACTTGTAAGTCCTCTCAATTTCCAGTGGCTGTGGCCAGGCAAGTCTGGTAAAAACTGTTGTAGAAACGCTATTGTTTTTGCTTCCCTCTGAACCTTCAGGTTCCCTCAGGATTCTTAAATTATTCCTCCTCCCCCTATTTTCTAGATCATCAAACTTATCCAATAAATACGTGATCTGCTTGTGTTAGTGTTCCATTAAGGTCTCTAAGTTTGTTATTGTGGACTCTCAAGTGACGATCTGAAACTCTGATTTTCCAACCCTGCCCACCATTTCCTCATTCTCTTTCTGAAATCTGGCAGAAGACAACTTTACCTGGAAAATATCTAACATTATTTCTGCCAACATATTCTCTATTTGTTGCAAGTCATTCTTACTTGAAATGTTACCAGGAGATAAGCTATTCCTGGCACCCATTCTGTGTGGTTCGGCCAGTCTCCAGATCACGTCCAGCAGGTTCCACCACACCGGTTCAACAACAAAGTTGTCGAATGACAGTACAGCGACACTAATTTGCCAATGGCAACCATGTCACCTGGCCAATGTGTTGACCAACTGCCGTGGTGCCCCAACCACTGGGGCACATTTAGACTGTTTGTGGGGGGCTCCTCACCCGCATCCCCCACATGGGGGGGCTCAGCCCCCTGCATGAGAGGGTAACACTGGCTCGGCGCTGTAATTATACAATGCTCCAACAACCCATTTGACACTGTGGGTATCGAACTGGTTGTGTTACTGTACTGGATTCGGGGTAATGCCGTCGCTGCACTGTCAGCATACCCAGCCGGCATGGCGGTTCAGACACAGAATTTTGTTTAATGAGAAAAAGTAATAAACATGGCATAAACTTCCAATTTTTGGTAGCATTCATTAGAGTTAGTCTCACATGAATGAAATGGGTTTGGCGATGATGCTGAAGAAATAAACAATTAAAATAATTAAATAAAATGGGTGAAGTCAGGAGCTCAGACTCCACCGACTATCTCCCTATTTGTCTCTCATCAGATAAATATTTATGCCACCTATTTATATGCTCTGTAAAAATGTTATTATGTTCTTCTTCTGGAAAATCACTTTGTAATTTAATTTTATAACAAGGTTTTATATTTGTATAGTACTGTATTATAAATCTTTGTAACTTTTTATCATATTTTTCTGTACCCCTTGTCCCCAGGTCGCACCTGGAAATGAATTTCGGCTCAGTGTGCCTTTCCCGGTTACCAAATTTTAAATAAATAAATACAATTCTCTCACCAACCACTTTGACCTCAAGAAGCGTGATTAGTGTACAGACATCTCTTTTCTTCCCAGGATAGGTAGTATTGTAAGGCAAGCGGAGAGACACAGAGCTCCCCTTCACCTCCAGTGTCTCAGAATCACAAGGGTGAGATGCACGTGTGTGGGGGGTGTCTTCTCACGCTTTACAGAAAACAGTCACATGTAACTTGTGATGGACCTCAAGGAACGTCCGGTCTGTAAAATGTCAGGTTGCTGCTTTTCAAGTTCCTCTATTTCTGTACAAAGTTCGGCATAATAAAATCTTGCTTAGCTTGGAAATGTTTTAGATTAAGTAATTAGATAACTGATGAATAACATTAAAGGAAATTTACAATATAAAGTATTGGGCTTCATCGCCCAATACCTTATATCATCGTGAGCTGACTGATGCCAATTTTTTTTATTTAAAATACCATCCTTTTAGTATGGGAAGGGATCATAACTGGTACCGAACCCACGGCTAGCTGATCTCTTCCAAGTACCTGGTGAGCCTGCTCTGCCCCCACGCTCTGAGATTTTGTGATGTGAGAGCAGGGAGAGCGCAGGGGCAATCCCCAAGTCTATGGGGACTAATTGATGTTTTTAATAACTTTAGGCACTCACAAAGGAAAATTAAAGCCATCACTTTACTAATAGGGCCTATAAAAAATACAGGATGAGCAACTTTATGCACTAGATCAGAACTTCACTTTAATGTTTTCTTTTTTCTCGTTTCCTTGTCCCTTCCCCATGTAGATGTTTAGGTGTGTTGTGTTTATGGTATTAAATACAGATATGTTTCCTCTCACATTCCATGGATTTCTACATCATACATTTTTATTCTAGCTTAATTTGGTACGCTGTTATTTTTCCAGTTACCTTATACCTTGGAATGTATATTGTTATCACTGCTATACAATGTACCACAGCATACCTCTCAACCCTTTGTTACTGAAATGAGGGACATAGACACTCAAAATGAGGGACACTGGACCTCAGAATGAGGGACATATCGTGAAATATGCAGATGCAAGCTACACATATTGTGGAAGCCAGTGCTTTTAGTTTTTCAAAGTTTAATTTTGCTTTAGCATCATAAAATGTGAAGATTATCATCTTAAAATCTAAGCTTCTCACCCCAGGAATTCTTTAGCATCGATTGACAGGTGCAGTATGTCAGCTGGGTTCAGCTGCCCCGGAGAGGAGGAGTCAATGCAAATGAGGAAGGCATTGGCCAATCAGGATACAGTTAAGAGTGGAGTGCTGCCTGCAGTCAGCCTGAGGGACCTCAGAACTTTTTATCCGCTGAACTGGCAACACTGCCCTGGAGCTCCTCTCTTCAGAGATCTTCCTGTGCCTGTGCCATTTTATTTCTTTTTGAGTGCTGCTTTAAGGTATTTTGTATATTTTCTTCATTTTATCTATTTTTACCACATCTGCGCTGGGTTCCACGCAGTTGCTGGATTTTTTCGTATTTTCCTGCTTTGACGTTTTTTTCTGAAGTAAAATTCACCTGTGTGCGAAATAAATTGCATTATTTTTATTTAATTTGTTAGTTTTTAGTATTTATTGGTGGTTTTTAATGCTTTTGCAGTAAAATCATTGATTTGTTTTTTTCACGCGCGTGCGCATTTTTTTCCGTTGTGCACCAGCGCGATTTCTTGGAACCGTTTTTTCTCTATTTAAATTCAAAATGATTAATATTTGAATGGTAATCCCCTCTCTTTTGGGGTGTGAATCTCTTGTTTGCTGTGCGGTGCGCTTTGTTAACAAGAGGTGTGGAGGTGGTTCTGTTTTTTCCTCTTTGTGAAAAAGAAAATCTCAAAGTTGATTTGGATTTGTTTAAGCTTTGGCCTAACTATTATTATCTGGGCTTTTAGTCTACCTCCCCCTCCTCTAAAAGCGCTGAGGAGAGTACCTCAAGTTAACACAAAATAAATGAAAGTCCCCTTGGGGCTCCTATTATCGCAAGTCTGGTTCTGTGGTAGTTGTTTCTCTGTCCAAGCCTTTAGTTTTGAAAATAGGCAGGGTGTCCTCTTCCCTGCACAAAGCTAGAGATTAATCTCCTCTGACCCTCCCTCCTAAAGGTCTTAGGGAGACATCAGGGGTTGATAAAATTATGCCCTCTGCAACTGAATTTCTGAGAGCTTGGCAATTATTCCAGACTTTATTTTTCTGGGCGTGTTCTCGGCTCCTTTGGGTCTGAGTATTCCTCTCCTTGTTAATCCTTACGCCCAAGGATATTATTGTTGTAATTATTATTAGTAATTTAGGAGAGGAATTTCCTTCATGAACTCCTCTCGGGGCCCACTAATTCCAGTCAGTCACCCTGAGGTTGATTCAGGTTATGGTATAATGAGGCATATATATTCATTCATCCGGTGGACTCCCTGGACTTTCCCCTCCAGGATGACACCGATAAAGAGGTGGAGGATGACGACTTCATAGATCTGGTGGTTGCTCTCCTTCAAAGAAGTTGGCAACTCTCTGAAGACTCCTACAGGTAGGTTCTGGAAACCCCTTCTTCTCTTTCGGGGTTGACAGAAGCATTCGGATGAAGTACCAGCTTGGTAAGTGTTCTGCTGTTTTTATCTGTACACTTTCAGATTAAAGAGAGTTAGTGCAAACAGCAGCCTGCTTTTCAGCCTTGTGCTACTGTTTGCTTTCCCTCCAGAGCTAGACTCTAGATAATCATATACCATGTGTAGGAAATTTTACATAATGCCTTTAATTTTTGTAGCATACGCTATTATATATTAAGAGTGTGTTGATGTTTACTATCCTTGCCATAGTGCGGCATTTCTGGAGCACTATTCACAAGGAGGTTTGCTGGAATACCCAAGGGGCATTTAGTAGCACTATGCTCTCATAGTAAATCATAATGTTACAGCTTCCAGAGTCTTGGCGTAGGTCATTTCTCTCAGGCTTGCCTGTCTGAGAAGTTCCAACCTTTTGGGCTGTGCTTTGGTGCACATTTTGGTTTGTCTTTATGGCAAACTGAAGCTGACAGGCATGTATGGACGAGTTTAACTCTCCTAGTACTAAGTTAAATATAAGCGTTCCTTCCCCAGAAGTTGCAATGGGGGGCTTCGGGTAGGAATTATTCTCCCTTTAATCTTTTTGCCCTACGTCAGCACATTAGGACATTTCCAAATGTGAAGTTTTCCTGGGGTTTAGGCAGGAATGCTCTTTTCATTCCTGATAATCCCTTTTTTCTTTAGTTACTTTTCTTCTTGGTTCAAGTTTTTACCCCTTCTTTGGTTGGTGAAAAAAAATTAAAGGGAGATAGCTATATGCAGATATTAGCATTTAAATATATATACAGTATATCGATGCATGATAACTAAATAATTATCTAAAGTTTACCTCCAAATGCTGCATTCTCTGTTGTTCTTCAGTAGCATGTCAGCAGTGGTAACTAGAGCACCATAACCTCGTGAGGGTTGAAGTTCTGAAAGGGTTCCCTCCTGCTTGGAAGTTGGACCTTTTTTCTCAGGCTATTACCTGAATCTTAAAGGAAAATAGGGAACAGCAAATCATTATCAGTTTCCACAACCTGGGGTCAGGATGCTTCCTTGACTCAGGTCCTTCTTTTGCAAACATAGGGGAATTTTTTCTTGTCTCCTTCGATACATTCTATGTTCTCAGTTCCTTAGTATGGGTTTTTTTCTTAGGCAGTTTTATTCCATGCCATTTAGACTGTCTCCAGAGTGTTCTTAGATACGGAGTAAAAATCAGGCTGTTCTCCAGGTATCTGGGTAGGTTGGCGGTTCTCCTCTGAAGACAGGGAATCTCTGGTTTCCCTTATCAGGGGCTTGGCTGACCTTAGCCAATTCTCCTTGACTTTGGTTTTCAAGCCCTAAGTCTGACATTTTGTTTCCTACAGTCTCGAGGGTTCTTTGTACCTACTAGAAAAAAGTTCCCTAACTGTTTAAATCTCGGCAACTATTAGGGGGCAATGTTCATCTTTTGTCAGGGGAAGCTCTTTCCCTGCATGGGATGCATAATTTTGTCATTAAAGTCCCAGGGACTAGGCCTCTAGGTTAGATTCCAAATAAGAGAATTTTTCGTGAAGCTTGAACCCTGTTACAAGCTGGACTGATGTAAGGAAACAGTGAACTTCACACCTCTCCCCTTCAAATCTTCGGTACCGAGGCTTCCTTCCGGTTGGCGTTTCCCTTCTCGGGGTTCCATCATTGGGTCTTGGGTTCTGAGAGGGTCCTTCTTCCATCAGTCCCTGGAATTTCAGAGCATCTCTTTCAGGCCTGCATTTTTTCAGTCCAGAGGCCATTTAGTTTGATATCCCTGCCCTGTATCGCACTAACGAGCATTTGGGACACAGGGCTTCCAATCTCTCCGCAATAGCTACGAGTTGTATCTCTAGCTGGTTTTTTTGGAGGTTTCTTAGTCACTCATTCATATGTTGGGCAAGGACAAAACTTTGGCAGGACCACCACAAGTGGGCCCTTTGGCAGATCCTCTAAGTCGCAATAGTCAGGGCCACCGCAAGTGAGCCCTCAGCACACAAGTCCTAGCCACATCATTCAGGGGGAGAGGTCAGGCCCAGATCTCAATTTTCACCTCCAGCCCTAACCTACAGTTTTTTCCTTTTTTCCTGTTGCAGGCCCCAGCTCGGGGTTCCATCCAACGGATTTTCTTATCTTAAGACTGGCCTGAGAAGTTTTCTCTCTCTCCTTATATCCCTTGTTTCCTAAGTACCTCTCTAGTTAAGGTATCAGCCACCATGGTCCTGGTGGCTCTGGACAACCTTGGTACTTTCTTAAAAAAAAAAAAAAAATGTTTCAGTTAAACAGCCTTCTGGCTGCTTTCGTTTCCACGAGCTACTTTCTTTCTTGCATAGGAGTAGTGTTTTTCTCAGATCCCAGTCTTTTCTTCTCAAGGCCTGGTTCCTGAGAGGCTAGATCTCCTAGAGTCCCTGTATCCAAACAAGGCCTGGAATGTCTATGGAAAAAAAAAGGTTTTAGCATCACAAAAACCTCAGTTTTCCTAGGGGAAGTGTTTTTTTCCCTTGGTACAAGGACAAGAGCCTAGAGTTTTTCAGTCCTCTTTCCTCTCATGACTGGATTATTTAGTTCATATCAAGGCATTACTGTCTTGTACTTTGAACTAGTTTGGTCTTGTGACTTGTTTCTGTTAAAAATATAAAGGTTTTTATTTTCCTTCCAACAGTGGGACAGTAGGCCTCTTTTTTGGAAGTACACCTAGCGGTTACTCAGATTCTTTTTCCGTCAGGCAAGAGAAATCTGTCATTTCTCAGACCATTTCAAAGAATTCTGCAAGGGGCCATTTCACTTCCAGACCCTTCTAGGGACCGGAGTTTTTTCCCATGGAACACAAACCTCTGTGTGTTCAAGTTCATGGGGTGTCCTTTTGAACCTGTGGAAATTATGTCCTAAAGCGAGTAACATCGAAGACAAATTTTCTGCTTGTCTTTCCTCTGTCAGACGTGTTTCAGAGTTTCAGGTTGTTCTCTTAGGCCTTATCCTCTCAGTGCCTTTAAGAACAATTTAGTCTTCTGGACGGATAGGAAATCCTTTTTCCAAGTGTTCTACCATTTCCACCTTCACCATCCCTTTTTCTCTGCCTGTACTGCTCTCAGGCAAGTCACATCTAGGCTATCTCAAGCTGCTTGGATGGGGCATGAATTAGTCCTGTCGGTCTGCGTCAGCAGTCCTAGCAGTTCAGGTACTGTCATTATCATACCTTCCTTTCCTGCATTTTTGCAGAAAAGAAGAAACCAGTGACCAAGAGTATTTTCCCACGGGACTGTTTTCCCATATTTTGGGTCTGCTACAGGAAGGCTGACATTCAGCCCTTCTCGTGCTTAGGGCCTACTTCCTGGAGACCAGCTGCCTCCTGGGCAGCGTTCAAGGCTATATCCTCACCAGAAGTGTGCAGACCACTTATTTGAAATTTGTTTTTCACATTCAGTAAGATCTTTCCTGTATGTGTAGTCTGATAGGATGCCAATTTTGGCAGGATGGTACTTCAGAGCCTCTTCTTAAATAGGTTTCTGTGCCCTCCTCCCAACTACACTGCTTCGAAGTCTACACCTGTCAATAGATGCTAAAGAATTCCTGGGGTGAGAAGAAACAATTACTCACTGAAGTAATATTACTTATTCCAGGGTATTCTTTAGCATTATTAACACTCCCACCCTTCCTCCCCTGGAAACCTTGTCTAAAGGCTCTGCTAGGGGATTTAGCCAAATTTCACAACTGTCATTCATTCGTGTGTTTTAAAAAAAAACAAAAAACTCTTTTTTCATATTAGTGGGTTAGAATTGATAGTGAGTTATTGTTAACAGTTCTTTTGCCCCTAGTGGGCACAGTTTTTGTTCTTTTTCAGCTCCGAAATGCGTTCTGAGGTCCCTCAGGCTGACTGCAGGCTGCACTGTACTCTAACTGTATTCTGATTGGTGAGTGCCTTCCTCATTTGCATTGACTCCTCCTCTCCGGTGCAGCTGAACCCAGCTGGCATACTGCACCTGTCAATAATGCTAAAGAATACCCTGGAAGAAGTAATATTACTTCGGTGAGTAATTGTTTCTTACAGCACATTCTGTATGTGGCCAGCACCCTTCCAATGTGGGACAGCGCACTTCTAAGAGGTAAAATGAGGGACGCTTCTCACACTGAGGGACATTTAAAGGAGATAGGAAATGATTTTTACATAGTTAACTGCCCTTCCTTCTTCCTTTCCATGCCAGTTATAAATTCTGACATGCTTTAATGATTTTTTTGAGAAATAAATAACCTAACTTTGGAGTGCCCTCAGATCTACATAGAGTCCCACTCTCCTTGCCAGCTGCTGCACTTGATGTTCTTATTTCTAAGAAATTCTATGACATCAGTAACTCCCATTCCATGCTATTCATCTGAATGGCCTGGAATGGGAGTTTGTGTGTCATAGAATGTTCAGGCAGTACAAAAACAGAAAGCAACAACTGCTGAGGAGAGAGGGATTCGGGTTAGTTAAAAAGCAGCAAAATTAGGTTATTAATTTAACAAAAAAGGTCAAAAACATACCAGAATACTGGGTAGCTACTAAAAGAACAAGTGGAGAGCATCTAGAGGTATAAAAATGGTTTCCTATTACCTTTAAGAGGTATGAACCACAGTAATGCTACAACTCTGCAGGTAAATGTAAGCTTATACAGTGGGAACAACTACTGCATATACATAATACAACGTACACTGTAAGAGAAACGAGAACTGTTTTTCTTAATTTTGTTCTAATATTAGAGTTGTAATTCCAAGGGATTTCATACCCCGGCTAGGGTACGTATTGAATTGTATGAATGAATTGTTGTGATTTTTGGTGCAGCAAAATACCGATAAAATATTTTAAACAACAAAAAAGTGGCACCGATGGATGAAAATCAAAAAATGTCTAAAAATAATTCTAATTACAAAAAAGGGTCACCAGCCCATGGGAAACCCCCCAAAAACATTCCGGCTGAGGAGACTCTCCTTAGAACCACCTCTGCACTCGAGCAGTCCATGGGAATCAGAACCTTGAGGTGGTAGACAAACTGGTGCCATCAAGTTCTATGGTTCTATGATCCTTTATTTTTTATAGTGTATAGTATTATGAGAAATGTGCACATGGTGGTTCTTTCACTTTCAGAATGAAACTAATTTGTGCAGGCTCTAGAAGTTTCAGAATGCTGTTTTACCACAGAAGGGTATAATCACATTCCATGACCTTTGAACTGTAGTACAATTGCATTTTGAAAGGGATGGAATTTTATACAGAACAATACTCTACTATAGTGTATAGTAGAGCACTATAATGTATGGGAAGCCGTTATTATTAACTGAAATCAAGCAGATTGCAACCTTGTTATGCCGTTGTTATGACATCACTCTGTTGTTAACCCTTGTTGAGTATGTCATATCAATGGTATAACAAAACGGAATGCTCACAACAATGTTCCGTAAAGTAATTCAGTAAAATAAAGTATTTTAATCCATGATTACACAATCTTGGTAGCCCATACACTATAAAATATAATGTATGGTCTTTGGTTAATAACCACTCTGTAAACACTTCAAGAGGTTGCCATGACATCATTGTAAACCTCAAGAGCTCAGCTCGAGAGGTTTTCAGACGTCATGGCAACCTCAATATCATACATTATCCTCTGTGTTGTGTATAAAAATCCATCCTTTTAAAAATGCTGTTGTACCACAGTTCAGAGGTCATGGAATGTGATTGTACCTTTTTGTGGTAGAACAGCATTCTAGAACCTCTAGAGACTGTACAAGTCAGTTTCATTGTGAAAGAGGAAAAAACACAATGCACACATTTCAGATAATACTATGCACTATAAAAAATACAGGATGAGCAACTTTATACATAACCAGTGTGTTCTGCCACCTCGGGGTTCTGATTCCCACAGACCTCTCGAGCTTCACTGTTGAGGTCAGAGGGAATCAGAACACCTCCGTGGCAGAACACACTGGTTGCGCATAGTTGCCCATCCAGTATTCTCAATATACACTATAAAATAATTTTTACTGACAAGAATGCTGGAAAGACAAGAAAAGAAAACCAAGAAGTGAAACGGAGCGACAGCAGAAGAGATAAGTTTAGACAGAGATACGTGTAACAGATTTTCACATTATGTAAGGAATAATCCACAGTCATGTGTGTATCAGTATTGTAATAACTGAACAGCCTGGGTGGGTTGTCTGCTGAGGGCCTTCAGTCACCCAGGAAGTGCGGTTATTACAACACTGATGCACACCCGGAGTGAATTATTACACTTATAACGTTTGTAAAATGGTCAAAAGCATTATAATTAATTTTATGATGCCTGAAATGGTCTTCCTGCAGAGATAGTTGGGGCAAAAACAGTGGTAGGCTTCAAGCATGTGTGGGATAGGCACAAGGGAATCATAGTTGGGAAATGAGGGGGCAGCTGGAGATCAGGTAGGTTCTGCAGTGAAAGTATAGGCAGAGAAAAATGGGAAGACTGGGTGAGTCAAGCGGTCCTTATCTACTGACAGTTTCTGTTTCTATATTTGTAATGATGGTAATCTTTGAATAAACATTGTGATTGTCTCAGACATAATATCTACTGAACTATGAGTTTATTTTGGAGTACTACACACTGTGATTAATTTTTATTATTTTTAAATAAAATATATGTATATCTATGGATTGACATGACTGAGTTGTCCAAATTAGGATATGATTCTGTATAATGCTATGTAAATAAATGACTTTTTTCACCCTTGGGAAACCCAGACATATGTAACGCTTCCTATGATTAATACTTATGAAGCTAGTTGCCCTTCCGGCCATTAGAGCGCTGGCATTTGTGCACCAGCACATCAGGGTGCCGATTTTGGGATTCTTGCCCCCTCCCTGAGGTCAGCCTCCCTCGGAGTTGGAATCCTAAGAAAGGGGGAGTGAGGGGCATAGTTCCCCACAAGGGGGTGTGGTGGCGCAGCCCCCTTCCCCAAAAACAGGGGTTGGCGAAATCCCAACTTGGTGCCCTGATGACTGGGCATACTCACGCCGGCGCTCTCAATGAGTGGAACCAGCTAATTGCTGGTAGTTGCTCGTGGTAGTGATCAGACATTCTTTTAATATGCTTTATATAGAGTATAGAATGGTTGTTCTTGTATTGCTAATATAGCAATTCATAATGTATTAGTTTCTACACTATTCTGATCTTGGATCTCTTTCATCCTTAGGACTCAACCTAGATTTTATAATAATATTGATATATTTGGGGTGATATCAATAATTGCGCTAATTAATGTGTAAAAAAAATTATTTGAGTTATACTGTCTGTATTATTAAATATTTAAAAGCATGTAAATAAAAATTATAAAAAAAAAATTGAAAGCAGGAACCACGGCTCAGATTTTCAAAGGGAGATGCGCTGCGCATCTCAGCCCAAAATGGAGATGCGTGTCGCATCTCAGAAAATGCACCGCAGTGCGATATTTGAACAGGGGAGATGTGTCACGCATCTCCAGATGCGCCATCATGCAGAGTTCATTTATGCAGCACAAATAAAGGGGGCGGATCCATGAATGTGCTGCGCACCGCAATATTCAGCCAAACCGTGCAGCGCATCTGCCGCCACAACACAGAAATGAGCCGCCCAGAGTTGGGCGTGGAAAAGGCATGCCTGAATCATCCGGCCACCCACAGGCAGGCTGTGGAAATGCAGACAGGTGCACAGCAGCCTGCTAGCTCCCATAGCCTAGTTGTACCCCCTTCCATTCCCGATTCCCGATCAACAGTAAAATAATCCCTGAACATTTTTCCATAGTGTAGTGGTACCCCCATCCCCAAGCCCCGTTCGAAGTATAAATATGTCCCAAAAATGTTTCCATGGTGTAGGGTCCCCCCTCCCATGCCCAGTCCCCGATCAAATCACAGTTATGGCCCAGACCCTTTCCATAGTATAGTGGTATACCCCTCCACCCATCCCTGATCCCTGATCAAAATAAAAATTACACCAAACACTTTTCCATAGTGTAGTGGCCCCCCACCTTATCAGGACCGGACCCCCAGCCCCGCTCCCCCCCAACCCAACCGGAGCCAGCGACTAGCTCAGCCCTCTGCACACCACCACAGCCAGCCACCAACTGAACTGTCAATGAACGCATATTGTACAGAGTATGTGCCCATCGGTTCAGCTAATGAGTGTGTACTCCGTACAGTACGAGCGGAGTACCACAGGGATCCGTGCTGGGACCAGTACTGTTCGGGATTTTCATTGCAGATATCTCGAATGGGATCCGGAGCAAAATCAGTCTGTTTGCAGATGATACCAAGATGGGAGCTATGGTAGATGACACGGGGTTGGGGGAGGGATTGCAGGAGGACCTGAATAAGCTGCAGGAGTGGGCAGATAAATGGCAGCTGGGGTTCAACGCCAAGAAGCGCAAGGTTCTGCACTTCAGTGCCTGGAACCAGGGGAGGGATTATCACTTAAATGGGGTTCAGTTGGTTTGCTCCACAGAGGAGAAGGACCTGGGGTGATCCTAACAGGGAGCATGAACAACTCTGTTCAGTGCAGAAGGGCTGTGACAAAAGTCAACAAAATGCTGGGGTGTATAGCTAGAGAGATCTCCTCCAGAAGTAGGGAGGTTATCCTGCCCCTGTGTAGGTCACTGGTCAGGCCCCACCTGGAGTACTACGTGCAAGACTGGTGCCCATTCCTGAAGAAGGACATCAGATTGTTGGAGGGGGTACAGCGTAGAGCTACAAAGATGATCCAGGGGTTGGAGGGCAAGCCATACCAATCAATCAAAATCTTTATTTTGCCAGGCAGAACATCATTGAGACAAGCTTATTTACAAGATGGACCTGGGGCAAAACAATTGCCAACAGGGTTAAGACATAACAGGTTGAGTGAACGTACCTAACAATTACATAGTAATAATAACAACATAATAACATATACTATCACATGTGACAAGATACTTGCACCAGAACATAGCAATAGGTTCAGCAGGAGGTAGTGCCATTTAAATACAATTGCATGGATATAGATATATGGACGTAAGGTAATGAGCTAAAGTTTATACAGTAAACATCATTGGAGGAGTCATAGTGAGCAGGAGTGGCAGTTCCTCTAGTGTCAAAGTGCAAAGAAGACTGAGATGTAAGAGTCCTTTGATAAGTACTGTAGGCATATCCTGGCAAGTGGGGTGGGAAGGGGGGGGTATAGGGACTGGGGAGGGTAGGTCAGCTGAGACAGGAGAGGGTTGGATATGATGGCCTAGGGAGGAAGGACTGTTCGAAGGGAGAACACAACAGATGCCACAGGCAGTGGTTGGGGTTCAAGTCCAATAATTGAGGCAAAAACAGATCGTGATGTTGGGACCTCGGTTTGGACAATGACAGAAGGGAGGACTCAAATGACGCCTCAGGCAATGGTTGAGGTTTAAGTCCAGAATTTAAAGCAGTAACAAATCATAATGTTAAGACCTTGACTTGAAGCAATGACAGGCCTTGGAGAAGGTCCTCAGGAACAAGGATTTGAAGAGGGAGAACGTGATAGGGGAAGTGAGCCTTAAGGTTTTCTGGATCTTATTCCAGAGCGTAGGAAGAGTGAAGCTTATTGAGACTCTAACAAAGCACATTTTAACTTTAGGGAGAGCCAGAGATAAGATGGTAAGCCTTCTGAGAGAATAGGCACTAGAGATGCGGGGAGTTAGGCAGCTTGTGAGGTACTGAGGTAATTTATGAGTGATTGCTTTATATGTCCATAGAATAGCATTCTTTTGCCTTCTGAAGCTAAGGGAGCTCCAACCTACGGAAGAATAGAGGATGCAGTGGTGCATGTCATAAGGGGCATCCAAAATGAACCTAAGGGCTCTGTGGTATAGGGTATCAAGCTTGCAGAGAGCTGTGCTAGTATTATGGCCATATAAGAAGTCTGCATAGTCTAGGAGAGGCAAGAAGGTAGCTTGGACTAGGAGTTTTCTAGCCTCCTGGGTTAGTGAGTGTTTGATCCTGAAGAAATTACCAAGCCTTTGACGCAGTGTCTTAGTGAGTTCTTCAATGTGATCAGTGAAGGACAATTTGTAGTCAATCCGGACCCCCAGGTATTTGAATTGTTCCACGAACTCCAGGGCTTCTCCCAAAAGGGTGCCTATGTGAGGAACCTTATCTGGGGTTTTTTTTTTGAGATGGGGGGGCCAGTGGAGAGAAAATCATGGCCTCAGTTTTTCTGGCATTAAGCAGGAGTTTCAAGTTCAGTAGATTTTTTTGGAGGATGTCAAAATCGTTCTGGAGGTCCAAAATGGCTTGATGTGGAGTTGGTCTGTCAGTATATAGCACCGTATCATCAGCAAAGAGATGGATACTAGATGACTTTAGGCCAGTGTTAATCTGATTAATATAAATGGCAAAGAGAAGTGGACCAAGTATGGATCCTTGGGGGGCACCTCTAAGGAGTATTTTTTTGGGCAGTAGGTCTCCTTCAGCCTTGACCTGCTGCTCTTTGCCCACAAGATAGTTTGCAAACCAGCTTAGGGCCATACGAGGAAAAGCTGGCGGAGTTGAATATGTACTCTCTGGAAGAAAGGAGGGACAGGGGAGATATGATTGAGACCTTTAAGTACCAGGCGGGAATAAACAAGACTAATACAGAGAGGATTTTCCAGAGGAGAAAGGGGAGGGACACGAGATGGCACCAACTGAGATTGGAGAGGGGTAGATTCAGGAGAGAGATGAGGAGACTTTTTTTCACAGAAAGAGTGGTGGACAAGTGGAACTCCTTGCTGGGTGAGGTAGTGGACTGCAAGACAGCAGACAGCTTCAAGAGGGGGTTGGGATGGGGAAAGGGGCAATAGGATAGGGGGAAACGAGAGGCAGCAGCATTATAAGGTGCTAGCTGCACACTCGAGCAGACTTGCTAGACCATGAGGCCTGTTTCTGCTGGCATTTTCGGATGTTCGTAGTATGTATTTCTTAAAGGTGACATGCAAAGAAACACTGCAACCCGCTCCAGTTCCCACATACCTTGCAGTGCTGCTGCGGGAGTCTGGGGCTGCAGTGATCTTAATTTTTAATCCACTGTGTGTTTTGCTACAAACTACCGAAACTTTCGGCTGAACATGGAAGCGCCGCACGGTTCCCAATTGAGCAGGCGCAGAGTCATGGGTATTACACCCATTTAGTGATGTCGCTACCAGCACTGCTCTTATTATAGTAGCAGTGGCGGTACTTTATTATGTTTAATTTATGGCTTCTAAGGGGGTTTTCATATATGTACTGTTACTTACAGCAACAACCTGTCCAGGTGTTGCTGTAAGTAACATTACAGGCGCTTCCGTGTTCGGCCAAATGTTTTGGCAGTTTGTAGCAAAACACACAATGGATTAAAAATTAAGATCACTGCAGCCCCAGACTTCCGCAGCGTGTGGGAACGGGAGTGGGTTGGCCGGTGGGGAGATAGGCTTGAGCGTCCAATGACAGCTCGCCATCTCCAGGGGGAGGGATGGGATTCATTCCAACGTGGGCTGACCCCTGACAGAGGCTAGGGGGCATGTCGGCACCTCAGGGATGTAATTGGCCACAGGCGGAAGTCTGAGGACCAGTCAGCTCTGGTGTGAGACATAGGGGGATGGGGAGTGGCTACAGCGGCGGTAATGCCATGATGTTGGGTCGAGCCACCCCCCGAACAAAGGAAAAACAGCACAGTCTCCTAGATGATGGAGCACCGTGGTGGAGACCCTGATAGCCCATGCACCTGCCTGATTGCCCGGAATAGGGTCCGACGAAACGATGCAGCATTGGGGTGTTCTGCCCCGCCCTGTACCCACCTGGGGGACATAACCAAGGCTCTGTGGGGACTGACCGGGAGTCGGGTAGGCTATGTGTGTGGGGATACCGCACTGTATGTCTCCTGAAGGAGTGGAGACTGTGTGCAAGAGAGGGGAGTATAATGAGCAATTTCAAAAAAAATAAAATATAGGATGTGTCCCACCACAATGCATAATGAGCATGCAGTTACACACAGTGCAGTATGCAGGTAAGAACAGGTGCAGTGGAAAGGCATGGAAGGTCCCATGACTCCACCTTGTAAGGACGTGTATGTGTACAGCTCTGCACAATGGCAAAAGCCAAATGGTGAACACAGATAGAAGCAACAAGAATAGGCAAAGACAGCAAATGGTTGGTTCACAGGTGGACAATACAGTGCCAGCAGATGGATGATGGGGAAGATGCCATCGATAATGCAGTAAGTGGCAGCACAGTACAGTGTGGCATGGAAATGGCAGAGGCACCTGCCATGAATAAACCTGAAAGGAGTATGTGCAGGCAGCTGAGCCCTATGGAACATGGCAGGGTAACACCAACACCCCAAAAAGTGGACCCTTGTATTGGGGGAATTCAAGAATGTATGGGACAGACATAAGGCAATTATTGTGGGGGTAGAAAGAAATAGGCTGTTAGTTAACTAGGATCTGTAGCTTATCCAGTAGGTAGGGAAATGGGCAGACTAGGTAGGCCAAGCGGTCCTTATCTGTCATCAAAGTGTATGTTTCTCTAAGGGAGCCAGATCCTCATCAGTGGTACTACATAGCAGGACACAGAAGTTCAGTGCCAAAAAGATTACTGCAATGGTGACAGATTCATGGGAAGAATATGCCACCCTGTATGGTTGGGCAGCCCTGTGGACCCCACCTGAAAAGAAGGTCAGGATCTGGAAGACGATCCAGATTACTGTGAGTGCTAGAATATGCCAAAAGAAATACATATCTTAATTCTGTGAAGCCAATTAATTCTATGAAGCTGATAAAGTTATTTATATGCTGCAATTGAAGTTGTCTTATATTTGTTGATATATTTTTCTGATGTGTTTTAAATTGTAATGACAGTTTAAGTCATAGTATCATAGAACTTGATGGCATCAAAGGACCCCATGATCCATCCAGTCTGCCCTTTTCTCCTTGCTAAACCATTCACCTCCCTCCTTGAGTACCCACTCCGCTCCCCAGTAAACCTTTATGCCTGTCCCAAGCCCTCTTGAAACCAGACACCGTCTCCACCCCCATAGCCTCCTCTGGAAGCCAGTTCCAGGCATCCACCATCCTCTCTGTAAAGAATTGCCCTCTAACGTTTCTTCCGAAGTGACCCCCCGCAGTCTCAGGCCATACCCCCTTGTGGTGGTGTCCTTCTTCATGTGGAATAAGCATCCCGGGCCTACTTTGTTTATCCCTTTGACGTATTTGAAGGTCTCTATCATGTCCCCTCTCTCCCTTCTGGTCTCTAGTGTGTACAGCTCCAGCTCATTGCATCTCTGTTCGTATGGTTTGCCCTTCATCCCTTGCAACATCTTGGTCACTCTTTGCTGAACCCTTTCAATCAGGTCTATGTCTTTGCACAAGTAAGGCCTCCAGAACCGGACTCCGTACTCTAGGTGCAGTCTCACCATAGCTTTGTACAGGGGCACCAGGACTTCTCTCCTCCTGCTAGTGACTTCTCTAGTGAAAGGAGAAAGTCCAGAGGGGGTATTGCTAAGATCAAAGGGGATAAGGGGGCGTGTGAGGAGGAGGACCATGTAAAAGCATCTATCCTAAATAGATACTTCTGCTCAGTATTTACTAAAGAGAAGGTAGGGCGGGGCCCACAGCTCTGCACCATGGACACAGGGGGGAGGGAGGTGTGCACTAATCCCTTCACAAAAGAAAGGGTCCTACAAGAGCTTGATAAGCTCAGGGTGCACAAGGCAATGGGACCTGATGGCATACATCCCAGGGTACTAAAGGAGCTACAGGTGAAACTAGCAGAGCCATTATCAGAACTGTTTAGTGAGTCTCTGAGCACAGGAGAGGTCCCAGAAGACTGGAGAAGGGCTCATGTGATCCTATTCCACAAGAATTGTAGCAGGGAGGAGGCAGGGAACTACAGACCAGTCAGTCTTACCTCAGTAGTGGGCAAGATTATGGAGACACTCCTTAAAGAAAGGGTAGTGCAACACCTGGAATCCATAGGAGCACAGGATCCAAGACAACATGGGTTTACAAAAGGAAGGTCCTGTCAAACTAATCTTATAGATTTCTTTGACTGGGTAACCAGAATGGTGGACCAAAGGGGAACAATTGATGTTGCGTACCTTGACTTCAGCAAAGCTTTCGAAACTGTTCCACATAGAAGATTGATTAATAAGGTGGGTAGGCTCAGGGTGGGTCAGATGTTGGTCAGCTAAGTGACAAACTGGTTGACGGGCAGAAAACAGAGAGTAGTGGTAAATGGTATACAGTCAGAAGAGATGCAAGTCACAAGTGGGGTACCTCAGGGATCAGTCCTGGGGCCAGTCCTCTTCAATATCTTCATCAGTGACATTGCAGATGGACTGGACATTAAGGTTTGTCTGTTTGCAGATGACACCAAGATCTGCAACAGAGTAGATGATCCAGATGGTGTGGGCAGAATGAGAAGAGATCTGGATAAACTAGCAAAATGGTCGGAAGAGTGGCAACTGGGGTTTAATGCAAAGAAGTGCAAGATCATGCACATAGGGAAGAGAAACCCTGAAGCCACCTTTAGGCTGGGAGGGGAGTTGCTGGCAGTCAGAAGGGAAGAAAGAGACTTGAGCGCCATCATCACCGATGTCCTGAAATCATCAAGCAGACCTCTAAAAATAGTAGGTAAGGCTAGAGGGATGTTGGGGTGTATTAGTAGGGGTATCACAAGTTGGAAGAGGGAGGTAATAATCCCGTTTACAAGACACTGGTTAGGCCCCATCTAGAGTACTGTGTGCAGTACTGGATGCCACACCTTCACAAGGACATTAACCAAATTGAGGCAGTCCAGAGAAGGGCAACCAAAATGGTGCAGGGACTGCATCAGAAAACATATGAGGACAGATTAACCAAACTCAATATGTACATCCTAGAGCAAAGGAGGGAGAGAGGTGATATGATTGAAACATTCAAACACACCTTAAGGGCATTAACAAGGTGAAAGAGTCTAACATGTTTCAATATAAGAAAAATAGCAGGACAAGAGGACACAGCATGAGATTAGATGGAGGCCAATTAAGGGGTAACGTGTGGAAGTACTTTTTCACAGAAAGGGTGGTGGATGCATGGAACGGCCTACCTCAGGAAGTGGAGGATATGAATACAGTGCAGGGCTTCAAACAGGCATGGGATAGGCATAAGGGAGCAATACAGATGAGTATGAATAGATAGGCCATTGACAGAGCAAAGGCCTATGACACATTCATAAGGTAGAAAAATAAATGAGCATACTGGATGGGCCTTGTGGTCCTTATCTGTCATCAACTTCTATGTTTCTATACTTGCCAGCATCCCATATGCCTTCCCCACCACCCCTGTACACTGTTTCTCCACCTTAAGGTTACTGGAGACTACTATACCTAGATCCTTCTGCTCCGTAGTCCTGATTCCCTCCCCTCTCATTTTGTACCCTGTCCTCAGGTTTCTGTGTCCCGGGTATATAACCGCACACTTCTTGATGTTGACTTGCCAGGTCTCCGCCCACTCCTCTAGCACCCTCAGATCTTGTCTCATGTCTTCCACCCCTCCTTTAGTCGATCAGTAAAATTTGAACTGAACTGAGCCAGTTGGATTGTGGTGGAAGTGTACTTGAAAAACAACATACATGGTTAAGTTTGAATCCCCAAGCTGATGGCACTGTGTCTGATCCGGTATAATCTTTCATTCTCCCCAGAGTTCAATAATGTTCTGCCACTTGTTGCTGAGGTTAACAGACCATCAAAGCATAAAACAGCTCAAACAATAATTGACAGGGCTTGCAAGGGCAGAGAAGAACTGTGAATGCTTCAAGGAAAACTCTGGGGGGAACCTAGTAAACTCTGTTCAGCTTTCATGCCATCTATTTTTTTTTTTTTTTTGTAAATATAATTTTTATTCAACTTTTCCAAGTCTGCAGTAACCATGGTTTCAACAGGTCAGCAATACATACAATTCAGCAAGCAGTCACATTTGAGTAGTACAGTTAGATAGGCCAGGTTCACAGGGCAACAATGTCAAGTAAATCCTCCAAACCCTTTGGAACAGCGCTGAGGGGGTAATGATAATATGTAATGAGTAACGTTACCTCAGTCCCAGCCAATCTGAAAAGGATTCATGTATGCCAGATATTTTCTGCATTTCATTCCCTGCCTGTGTTCTTTGTCTGTAAGGCAGTATTTGCATAAGAACAAGAACTTTGGCCCTCTGGATTTACCCATATCCCTGCTGTTTGTATGGCAAATAAAGCAAGCCTATGACCTCAAATTCTGTTGCCATGGCAAAGATTGTGATGTCACAACTAAGGGTTGAAGTTGGGTGGAGAGCTGAGGGTATGCTCCAGACAAACTTGAAAGGCTGATGTGGACACATGGGGACTGGAAGAAGCATTTTTTTGTGCCAATATGCCATATTCCTGCATACCCTCTCTGTTTGAGCCTTGGTGATAACTCACAAGCACAAGATACTTTAGCTGTAGTAGAAGCAGTGGAACCAGATTAATTCTGTTTGGTTTTTTTTTGCTCCTTACCAGGCTTCCTTCTGTCTCTTCATTAGCTACCCCAAGTCCATGTCTTCCACCATGGTACTATATCCCGGGCTGCTTCCTTTCCAGATCTGTGTGGTGTGCACTGAACATAGTCTGTTTATATCCTTACTGTGGTGGGGGGAGGTCTCATCATCCCTGTGTGTTGCCGCACACATGGGGATGAGGTAGAGGTCTCTGCTGGCTGGTGGTGATCCAGGGCACTAGGACATGAGAGCCCTACTGATCATGGACCAATTATTGGGGTGGGACAAGGGGTAGGCTGTTTTTAATCTGTCTCAGCCCAACCCCCTGTGACATGGAGTAGCAATGTCACTGCATTCAACTTCTGAGTATCGGAAGTTCCTCCAGATCAGTCTCCTCACTCTCAGGCAGTATCATCATCAGGTGCTGCCTCCTGTCTAACACCAGGAGGCATTCACATTCCAGCCCAAGCAATCAATCCCCCTTCCCCCCGGAAGGAGAGCATCTGACTGAATGGGCAGTCTCCCCTACAGGTCTCGGCTCCTGATGTCCTGGTCTCCGAGCATAAACATAGATGAAAATTAAAGGAAAAGAGCATGCCTAGGACAGGTGTGTGTGAGCCCAGCTGATCCATGAAGGTTGGAGAAAGTGCCTTATAGGCACAGTTCGATTGTTTGGGGTGGGCACATAGGAGAAATCTTCCACTTTGCTGGTGTCTAGGATAGAAAAATAGAAACGCAGTGCGGGGAGGTGACTAGCAGCCGACTGTATTGGATGTCTTCCACTGGAGCTTCACTATACAACAGTTTAGTTCTTATTTATATATGATGCACTATTGGTATCTTTGGTGGGAACGCTTTGCAGTATCGTCTTTTACACTTTACTTTGCTTTGGAAAGCTAAATATCTAATCGTCCCCGTCTGTTTCAACCCAGAGCCATGGGAAGATCACACAGCATTATAGACAGCAGCATGGCACTGACGCAGAACCCTCAACTGGCGTGGTACTGAAAGTGGTAAAAGATCTTGAAGCCTTCATTAAAGAGCTGGACAAAAAAGTAGACAGTTTTACTGCTAGGGTTACTACTGTGGAAACTAAACTGACTTGGTGGCCACAGGCTGAAAGTAAGCACAATCGTGTGCGGAAAAGGCAGTGACTGCAACAGTGGGCCTAGTCCAAGAAAATAAACTCCTGTGCCTATGCCTCGAGCATCCTGAGAATCTGGCCAGTGTTCATTTACTGGGTATTCCAGAGGAATGTGAGGGACTGGATCTGTTGACCTTTGTCAGTTTAACCCTGGCTACCACGATTGGGTTTCAACAAGTGGGCGCACTCATCACAGCCTACCGGATTAATCCATGTTTGCAACCAGCACAGGAGAGGATGCCTTGGGCCATGTTCATTATTACATTGTCACCCGTGGTGAAAGAACAAATTTTGCTGGCAGTGAAGGAAAAGGGATAAATACTACCACTGGATCATACCAGAATCTTTTATTTCTCTGACCTTTCCTTTGCAACCAGACAAAGGAGGAAAACATTTGATACCATGAGAGCCAAATTAAAACGGTTCAGCACTTCCCATGCCCTCTTCTACCCTGCTAAGTTTTGGATTGCCTGTGCTGGTAAGACTTAACTATTTAATGATCCTGCTGAGGTGAGGAAGAGACTACAAGATTAAAGCAGACTTCACAAGCAGGGGCACTGAGGAGGACATTGCTGGTGAAAGGGACTGATATTTGGTGTCTGTTTACATGAGTAGCTTTCACCAGTTCTTAACCTCAGTTCATGCTGTTTACCTCTGTGATATTTTCTATTGTTAAGCAGTAATATCTGCTGTTCCTGTTGAGCTCTTGTCCAATTCCTAAATGTTTTGTGCAGTTGAAATGGAATCAGTATTTTCTACTATACCCAGTAAATGTTACAATATTCTTTTCCTTCTACTTTACTGTTAAAATTAAGAGACCAACAAGCCTGTTTGTTTTAATAACTGATGAGGGGCAGGCTTTAGCCTCGGACAAATGACCTGTTTCTTTTTATGTATCCACACTTGAGCTGTCGTGGGTGGACTTTTGTGGAGGTCGTGGAACTTAATTATTGGGACATATTTTTACACTACATGGGCTTATGAGTGGTCCTTGTGACCAATTCAAGAGGGTTTCACTCAGGGACTTATTGGAATTACATTTTCACGGAATTTAGTCCATGGTCATGGTGCAGATGGCCATCTTTGAGTCTTATAGGACACTGCAATTTTATATTATAGTGCCAGTACTCTGTAATGTAACAGAAGGAAAGAAGAACCTAGATCCTATGTATAGTCTTTCCGTTTAATGATTTCTATGCCTTTGAACCTTGGATATGCATATTGTATATGTTCATTTTCATACACAATAAACATAAAATTAAAAAAAGAAACATAGTAAGGACAGAGGAAGATGCAGTCCCTTGAGCCTACCCTGAAGCCCTGCCCCACTGTAGTTCCCAGCACTACTGCTCCCTTCCCTGGGATGCCAGAGAAAATCACACATAAGTGCAGAGCTCCAGCTACTGAGGTGATCTCTGTTGTCCATGGATGTCCCACAAACTTGTCTGCCTGGGGAAGCTAGTGACTGTGGGTAAGACACATGGGAAAGGATCATATATGGATTGTAAAATAGCACCTGGAAGTGTGATAAACAGTGTGTATTACTACTGTTCATATGGCTTGTCATCCTCCTTGTTTATGCTTTAATAAACATCATTTTGAATTGAAAATCTGCCTCTGTGTAACATACAGCAGGGACATGAAAATCATGTGACCCATATGCAGTGCTGTGTGCCAGGATCAAGTGTATATGTGAGATTTCAGTTTACTGCATGACAAATTGGAGTAAATGTCATTGGATTGCATTGAGTTGCTGCAGTATCCTGCAAGATATCACAGCAAAACCTATGATTCGAGTGTTTGATCCTGGCAGACAGCACTGTATGTCTCATTAGTCTCTGTTGAGGGAGTAGCCTGCAATTTGGAAAAAGAAGAGCTAACCTGTCTGTGAAATGTTAATAAACCCATAATGCTTGACTAGGCGCTTCAGTGTGGGCAAGAATTTGTTGAATTGGATTTAAATTGACTTTACTCTGCAAGTTTCAGATTATTGGGCTGACCTGTCGACGCAGCATAAGCTTTACTGTTTATGACGTCGGCAACCCAAGTTTGGGAATGAGTGTGAGTCATCAAGGCCCAGCTAGGGGTAGAAGGATGGAGTGTCGGACTACGTCATGCCATGAGTCAACTACGCCACAAAGAGAGTGAGCAGTGTTGCAGCATCAGGGAGGGTAACTCTCAGCACACACATAGTTCACACACAGATTGCTGCGCACTCAGAGTACACTTTGAAAAAGTCAGTCAGTGCCACACAAGGATAAATTAGTTTCATGTCAGTATTTTATTGAAGTGTATCCATCACACAAAAATAAATTTTTTCCTCACAGGCATTAGAAGCAAATTTCTGGCTTTGCAAATTCAGTAGCTTATTGCTAAAGGCGTGTAACCTGGGCTGCCTGTCAGCGCAGTCTGCCCCAGCACTTCGACTCAAACCAAGTCTAACTTAGGAATCTGACTGTTCTCCTCCTTCGAGGGGGGAGGCTTCCTAGCACCACTGTTTGCTTGCCACTTTGCCGAGGCTGGGCAGCAGCATGGCTGGGGTAGCTACAGCAATGGAGTGTTGGAACACGGCCAGTGCTAGCATGATTCCACTCATGCATGGGTGCATGCCATGGGTGTTGCTCATGGCCGCATCCTGGGGAGGGAAGAAAATGTGGAAAAATCAGTGCTGGCTGGTTAGATGAAACCCTGTCTTCCCCCCTGTGTCCATCTTCAGGTTTCCTCTCCTGCTTCCTGGAGAACTCCCTGGCTTCAGCTCTGCTGTGGGCAACTGGATTTTGAGGGTTGGAAATGCCAAGGAGCTGATGGCAGACATCACCTTGGAGGACAAGCCAAGGGGGTAGTGCAGCAGTGAGATGTGGGTGGCCTGTGGAGTCCCAGGAGTTCAGGTAAGAGGGGCCTTGATGGAGAAGAGGAGGAGGCACTGTGAAGTGATGGAAGGAGGTCCTAGCCAGAAAGCTACAGGGGTATAAATGGAGTTAAAAAAAAGTTACAGTTTAATTTCCTGTGGTCCCACCTGTTCGATTAGAACCCTAGCCAAGTCGGCCCAGTGTCATAGAGGGTTGAAGCGCTGGCGCCTTACCTCGACCCACGCCGGCGACCTGGGTTTGAGAATGGACTTGGGATGCCGGGGGTCGGCAGGGGAGGAGAGGATCAAGCGTCCGGAGGACTGCTCTCCTCTCTTTGGGTGGGCTGTGGGAGTGTGTCGTTTATAGTGACCGTGGAGACTGTAACGAGACGCACGCAAGAGAGGGAACGCCACCAGAAAAACGGAAACTGGCTCCACACTCAACTTGATGACGGCCACCTGGCAGTCCAATGCCGTCAATGTCCCGGGAGCCATCCATCCCTCAGCAGTACCCCAGGGCCAAGCAGTGCGCTTGCCTGCCCCACAGGTGCCTCTCCCCTCGGAAGAGGGGGGCCCGCCCAGCGAAGGGTCACGTCTGGGTTACCCTGGGGATGACTGCAAATGTGAGGGACAGGGCACGGGAACAGGATGGATTGGAGGTGCCTTGACACAGCCTGAAGGAGTGGCTGAGAGTGGTAGTATGTAGGAGAAGAACAATAACAAAAGGAAAACAAAACCCTGGCCAAATCCTCCAAAAATATTGGAGAGCCCTGTAGCACCCACCTACTGGGAGACATCTACATCTGCAGTGCAGTGTTTTAACATTTTATTAATAAATAATACAAGTTTTCTTAATCAACAGCCACTGGGAGTCGATATTTAAGCAACATAGCGTCATGTTTTCAACCCCAAGAACTCCAAGTAGTAGTAAAAATGGTTGAAGAATGCAGTTTGGACACTTTTCAAGTACCAGATTTCCAAAGATTTCCCAGGAAATTTCCAATATGTACATTTTCACGGAAATCATGACTTCTGCGAAAATGTCATTTACAGGGGCACTAGACATACACAGTCAGCAATCATCTAGGAAAAGAGTGTTCTCCTTGACGAAATAACACTAGTTTATTCTGCATACTTTAACCTAGCAATTTAGAGAGTCATTGCTATTCTCATTTTTATTTTTGCAAAAGATCATGAAACATTATAATAATAATAAAGTTATGTATATAGCGCAGTTCATACATATATCAAAGCGCTGTACAAGAATTAAAACACAGATAATCATTAAATATTAAAACCAGTATAATACAATGAAATAACATTCAACAATCCCCATAGGCACAGTTAAACAAATGTGTTTTTAGCGCTGCCTTAAAGCTCTCCACGGTCAGGCACTCTCTAATCCGACAAGGTAGAGAGTTCCACAGGGTCAGGGCTGCATATATAAATGCTCTCACACCAGAAGTTTTCAGTCGAACCCTGGGAACCTCTAGCAATCCCTCATCGGCTGAACGGTGGGGTCGAAGTGGGCGGTAAGAAAGCAGGAGCTCTTGCAGGTAGCCAGGACCCAGTCCTTAGGGGTGGCAAAGATACAGAAGCAGCTTCAAAAGGAAAAGTCCTAGCAATATCGTTTATATGGGGAACTATGCAGTATGTCAGCATACGTCATGACACTTCAGAGCATCATTTTATGGTAAAAGTGCATTGTTGTATATTGACATGTATTGACATATGAGTAATGCATGGAAACTATTAACAGGACAAACCAAGTCAATATTTTGCCTTATGAATTTTGGGCTGGGAAAGGCGCACTGAGCTGAGGTTCTTTTCCAGGTGCATCCCAGGAACACATGGAGGTTCGGTGTCTTGTGCAGGGTCAAACAGTATGCAAGTGTATGCTGTGGAAGTCATACCCAGGTCTGCTGCATCTCCAGGTTCACAGTTTGGCGCTCTAACCTCTGGGCTACACTGCCTAGACTGTCACTCCAAGCTTTCATTTAAAGCAACATAAAGTTCCTAACTCTAATGGTTCCAAAGTTAGCTTTTTCTTTTTTTCTTTAATTTCTATATTTTCCTCATTAAGTCAGAATGTGCCACTCCTTCCAGCTTTCAGTTGGTTGGAGCCTTCTGCCTGCCAGACCTACCTACCACTGCCAGCCTCTGTCTCCAGGCTCCCCCAGTCCACCACTGCCCCCACAAAGTGAGGTGCAGCCTGCCCACTCGGGAGATGGGGTCTGCCCTGGGACAGCACCCAGGACTTTCCCTGGCCAGGGCATGGCACTACTCAGCAGGAAGTGTCCACCACAACAATATATTTATTTGTTCCAGATTCTTGGCTTCTGAGTGTTTCTGCCAGATTTGGACCTGTGACCTTGTTCCAGTCATTACTTGGAGACTGATGTTAGGCACAAATTACCATTTACTGGATATACAAACATACGAAGAAGCCAGCAGAAGAAGGCCATTTGGTCTGTCAAGTCTGCTTATATTGCAGGGTCCACAGCTAGAGCTAATGTCCCTGTCCTCCCTACCCACTCCTCCCATCGTCCCTACCCATGATCCTTACTTTCCCCCATGCCTGTCCCAGCCTCTCTTAAAGCTGCCCACTGTCTTCAACAAGATGACCTCTTCTGGCAGTGCATTCCAAGTGTCCACCACTCTCTCTGTGAAGAAGTACTTCCTGACCTCCCTCCTAAACCTCCCACCCTCCAGCCTGAGACTGTGCCCCCTCATGTTATGGTTGCCACTCAGCTTAAAGAGACTCTCCTTATCAACTTTATTTATCCCTTTCAAGTACTTGAAGGTCCCAATCATGTCCCCTCTCTCTCTCTCTCTCTCTCTCCTGTCTTCCAGGGAGTACATGTTCAGTGCCCTCAACCTCTCTTCGTATGCCTTACCCTGATGACCCACTATCATCTTTGTAACCCTCCTCTGGACCTTCTCCAGCAGGTTAATGTCCTTTTTGAGGTGTGGGCACCAGTACTGAACGCCATACTCTAGATGCGGCCTTACCAGTGACCCGTACAACGGTAGTATAACATCCTCTCTGCTACTACTGATTCCCCTAGATATGCATCCCAGCATCTTGTTTGCCTTTGCTGCTGCTTTTTTGCACTACATGGAGTGCTTCAGGTCACTAGTGATCATCACTCCCAGGTCCTTCTCCTCTGATGCAGATACTTGGACTCCACCCAAGTACTCTGTCCTGGGATTCTTGGCTCCAGTATGTATAACTTTGCATTTCTTGGCATTGAAGCCAAGCTGCCAGATCTTGGACCAACTCCCCAGCTTTTCCAGATCTTTCTGTAGGTCCTGTATCCCTTCAGCTATGTCCACTCTCCCGCAGAGCTTGGTGTCATCCACGAATAGGCACATTTGGCCCTTAATGCCATCCCTAGTGTCATTGATGAAGACATTGAACAACACCAGCCCCAGCACAGAGCCCTGTGTGACCCCACTGGTTACCTCTCTGGTGCCAGATAACTCTCCACCCACAACCATCCTCTGGGTTCTGTCCCTCAGCCAGTTTTCCACCCATCTGGTCATCTTTTCCCCAACCCCAAGATCCACCAACTTCCTGATCAACCTTTTGATATAAACAGGGACATTTCATGTAGCAATCACTTCAGGTCATGACCTTATTTAATTTCACAATAGAATGACAAGTAATGCCTTTATGACACTTCATGTGACCATGACACACATTTATGCTGGCATCCCCCTCTTAGTTTTCGGCCATAACAGGTGTCTAGGCTACTGTGCAGGTGAGACCTTCTGAAGGCTTACTGACCTTGCATTCTCAAGGTACCCTGCTATTCCTTTAAAAGTTTTCTCCCCTCTTTCACATTTGAGGT
Source organism: Neoceratodus forsteri (assembly GCA_016271365.2). NCBI lineage: Eukaryota > Metazoa > Chordata > Ceratodontiformes > Ceratodontidae > Neoceratodus > Neoceratodus forsteri. The sequence goes on from JADMNL010000033.1 coordinate 85,625,580, forward strand.
CTAGACCATCTCTTAGATTTCTTAACAGACTGTTGATCGTAAAAATTGTTATCTGGTCGAATATCCCTTAATGGACACTTGGCTGTTAAAGCCTTGTCAGGATTCAAATATAAAACATACCCCTATTTTCAAGAGTGGCGATCGCCTGTCCTCAATAACTGTCATCCCATCTCCCTTCTACCTCTCCTCTCCAAGGCCCTCAAAAAAATAGTGGCTGATCTGCTGATGGACCATCTGTCTAAATGTAACTTACTGTGCCCCGAACAGCATGGTTTCCGCCAGGGCCACAGCACCACCACTGCACTCCTAGAATACGCCTCCTACATCCATGGTGCCCTCAAACGTGGTCACCTTGTGGGGTCAGTGTACATCAATCTCACAAAGGCGTTTGATACTGTTAATCCTGCTATGTTTCTGGTCTTCCTGCCCTCCCTGGGGCTCTCAGACAAAACAATAACTTGGTTCAATGGTTACCTCTCTGACAGATCCCAGCAGGTGAAAATCAACTACACTGTCTCAACCAGCCTCCAGGTCTGTTCAGGTGTTCCCCAAGGCTCCATCTTGGGACCCGTCATCTTCAGCCTCTTCCTAAACTCCCTTCCCAGCTCATGCCCTGGAAAAATTCTGCTCTATGCGGACGACGCGATAATTTTCTGGAGCCACCCCAGCCCTGATTCTCTCCAGTATGCCCTGCAGAATTTTTTCACTGAAACTGAGACATGGTTCAGTTCCCACCGCTTAGTCCTAAACTATAAGAAAACAAAATCAATGATCTTTGCCCACTATCAGAGTCCTGATCATGACTTCCTGCTGATAATCACCAACTCACTAGGATCCCTACTTGAGCTGGTTGATTCGTTCAGATATCTAGGTGTCACCCTTGTCACGTCTCTCACCTACCATGCTCATACACATATCCAACAATTGTCCTCTGCTAGCAACTCCAGACTTGTTCTTCGGTACCGCCATAAACACTGCCTTCCCCTAGTGGCTATCTGCCTGGCTGTTACCTCATCAGTCCTCTCCCTGGTAGATTACGGCATTGTCATCTATGGCACTGCTGACTCCACTGCATTGTGATGCATCAAAGTCGCCCTAAACAAAGCGTGCAGACCAGACCGGTCACAGGTTGTGACAGATGGACACATTCCTGTAATCTCTACAAGTCTGCCTAATGGTTGCCATTTGACGCCTGTCTTAGGTACCATACTTGCCTCCTGGCCAAGAAAATCCACCTTGGTGAAGCCCTGCCTGGTCTGCATAGCCTCATCCAACCCACCCCGTTGGTCAGAACCTCCCGTAGCTCTACTGAGACTTCCCTTCTAGTCCCCCATTGCTGAACTTCCCTTGGACAGAGGGCCTTTTTCTACAGAGCCTCCCGTTGGCTCAACAGCCCCCCTCCTGTCTCCCTGGAGACTAGGATCGGTCCCTTCAAGACCAGTCTCAAAGCTCATCTGCTATAATCTTCAGCCTGTGACTGTCCCTAACCCTCTCTTCCTCCTGCTCCCCCCTCTTGGTGGGGCTCTGAAGTTTAAATCTACCTCCTAAATGTTATGATATATATGGAAAACAAAATGTGTATTTATGCACTACTTAAATATGATGCATATTGTGGAGAACGCTGGGTCCTCCTCTCCCAAAGACTATTGTTTCAGTATTCACATCTGTGTGTTTTTGTGTATTGTCTTTCTTCCATGATCACTGTACTTATAATATTGTATAATTTTTGTATGTGTAACTTTAATTACTTGTTTTCTCTCTTGTTTCTATTACCTGAACACTGTACTGCTTAATACTATATGTATGTCTTTATTGTTGTTTGACATGGAGCCTTTGTAACGGAGTCTGTGTCTCAAAAGGGTTGTAATTCCGAATGTTATTAAAAAATAAATAATACAGGAAAGCAACTGAGGCCTACGGTGCTTTACACATAATGGCCTCCCTTCAGTTTTTCCCTTGTGAGTGTTCTGGCTTACATGTCCAGCAACTAACAAAGAAAATGATGCTAGATGAAGGCCTCACAACCCATTCAGTTTGCCTAAACCTGTCTAATGTTGGGACTATCCCTGTCAGTCCTCACTACTTCCCTTCCTTGGGCACTCTAATGGCTAGCATTGGCAGGCACTGGCCACTCTAATGGCAAGCCAGACCACCCTCCTGCTCCACCAGAGCACCTGCCTAAGCCTGGCCATAGGGGTCCCACAACCTGGGGTCCCACTCTCTAGGACGTCACAGATTCCACTTTCTGGCAAAGCATCGCCTACCTTGTTGCCAGTACATTTTCTCCAGGCGCTTCTCACTGTGTCTTCATGTGCTGCTTTCAGGGCATGGGCATTTTTCCAATCGTACCCTCTACTGGGTTCTACCTCCATGGCTTTGGAGGAACTGGCTTCCAACCAGCTGGCCATCAGAGTATTTCCCTTGAGAGAAAATACTCCAAGGTCCCCACATCCTTCTGGGAGTCCCACTACATACTGCATATTTAAGGGTGATCGCTAGTAAATCAGGTTCCCAGATCCTGGCCTACCTTGGAGCTCTCTTTTGGGCTGCTCCTGCTGTTCTTTCTAGGAACTTCAACACAGACTACTGCCCAGGCTGTTCTAGTCTGACCTACTTCTGTCCTCCCAGTGCCCCCTACTGGTGAGATGTGTTTATTATGCAGGCATAAGCCCAATGGAATGCTTTTCCTACTTTGCCTCTCAGCCCTCTCCTCCACCCCCAGCATGTGCAGGCTACAATATCCTTTGGGGACATGCAGCAATGCATGGTCAACCTTGCTGTCTATGGCTCAGCCACTAAGGCTGTCACCTGAAGTCGCTGCAAAGTGATGCAACACAGCCCTCATACCGCAGGAGGAAAGTACTGTATCCAAGATATGCTTTCAATTCTCCTTGTCATCATCTTCTCCTGACATCAAGGACTTAAGTCGTGACCCCAGATTGCCAACATGCCAGAGCAGTTTCTTACCAAGTGGGGGCCACAGATCTGGCTTGTTAGCCCTTTCTAAAAAATTATTTGCAAAGGGCCAGCGTTGGAGCTGTTATGGCTAGAAATGTTTATAGATTAAAAATTAAAGAGCTGCTGACGTCTCAAAGAAAACTTTGAAAAACATGATATTTAGGTACAATTCAGCTTGCATTCCGTATATATATATATACACATACATATATATATTCTATAGATGTCTCCTCCCCATTATTTATTACTGAGGAAATTTGCATGAATACATGAATTATACCTTAGACTTCATCTGCCTCTTTAGCTTACTCCCTATTTCAAGTCATAATCCTCTGTTGTGACATCACAGTCTGTTGCCGTGGGAGTAACTGTGATGTCACAAGCAGTGCATTATGACCTCAGGTAGGGAGAAAGCAACAGGAATAGATTAACTCTTCAGAAGCAAAGATCATGTTTTCATGCAAATGACACCTCTAACAAATAATGAAGAGGAGAAATGCAGAACTAATGTGAAATACAAGCTGTACTGTGTCCAAATATTATGTTTTGTTAAAGTTCTCCTGAAGGTGTCAGCTGCTCTTTAAACTTATTGATATTTTTAAATATTGATAATTGCAAACTGCATCAGTATAACAGTTCTGTGTTGCCCTGACTCCAAGGTTTCGTTTAAAAAACATGAGAGCACTAGCACTAACGGTTCTAAAGTTGCCCCTTTTTAAAGAAGGGCCTGATTTTCAATGGGCCGTGCAGGGCTTGTATCAAGCCCTTTGTCAAACCCATTTTTTGGCACAGCTGTGCCAGACACCTTTGCCGCAACTGCACCTGGTTTTCTATTCTAAGGCACAGTTGTGACAGTTTCCTCACTTCACAGCAGCTTGTGCCAAATATTTGGCAAAAGGCCCGTAAAAAGGGTCTCCTGAATTCCACAAGCTAGACCAGGGAGAGCTGGTCTAATGTGCAGCGTCAAATCCTGATCGCCGGCCGGGAGAATGCCGCAAGCCCTGTGCGCCATATGATCGGTGCACCAGGGGTTTGTGGCACTCTTGGGGGATTTGAAAATCCAGCCCATCGCCTTTAGAAAGAGCTAACTTTAGAGCCAACCCAGTGGTTTGACAGTAGTGCTACCACCCAGCATACCAGTCACCCAAGTTTGGGCACAGACTCAGGTTGCTGGGGTTCAGCCAGGGATGTTGAGGATCACGTGTCCAAGAAACTGCTCTCCTCTCTCAGGAAAGGGAGGCTATTTTCTCCACTTTACGATTGCCACCAGGTGGAGGTCTGGTGGCAGTGAAAGTGGGAGAGGCATGAAGGGAGGGGTGGGTGCTTGATGCAGTGTACGTGTTTCTCCACACAGCATGCGCTGATGTCTGCACAACTGCAGGGACAGGGGAGAAAAGAGAAAAATTAGTGAGCAGGCTTAGTGAAGCCCTACCTGTATGCCCCCAGCCTGCAAAATTGCCCGGGACCCTGGCCCCAGCTTCTGGATATGTGTCCGGGGGGGGGGAGTAACGGTCCTCCCCCTCCTGGCCACAGGTCAGTTATGTCCTGGGGGAGGTGTTGGCAGTCAGATGAGGCAGGGACAGGACTGATAGCTATCTGCTCACCCTTGGGAGAAAAAGTTCTGTAGAAAAAAAAAAAAGAGCTAGCTTTGGAACTGTCAAGGTTAGAAACTTATTATTTTTATTTTTTTTTTACATTAAGGAGATGTTGTGAGGCCAGCCCTGTGGCGCCGAGGGTTGAGGCGCTGGTCGCCACACCTTGCGCCACACCAGCAACCCCGGTTCAGAAGCGAGCCAGGATAGTTGGTGGCCGGCAGGGGGGGAGGGAGAGGATGTTGAGCAGCTGCCGGCTGGCAGCACTCCGCCTCGGGAGGAGGGTTTCAGCTCTCTTGGAGCTTGGCTGCCCCCTGGTGGAAGCCGGGGAGACAGTGCCACTCATGAGAAGTTCCAATGTTAGGTCGACAGGGAGGGTGGAAGGGACCTGGTCTGGAGCTGCAGTGCACATGTGTGCCTCCACGCACATGCACTGCCACTTCCGGGGGTCCCGGGTAGTAGGGAGCTCACTAGAACAATGGAAAGCACCCGTTGGCTGGGGGGTAGACGTCACCTACCTCCACCTCCAGAGCCGGATCCTGCCCACTGTGACCTGGGCTTGGCGTCACCTCCGCCCATGGATGCACCGGATGAAAGCGCTGAGGAGCAGAAGGCGGCTCCACTCTGGGGGGTGTATTCCGGAGGAATGGCTCCATGCAGCGTGTCACAGGTGTGCCTAGAACCAAGGTGGAGATGGAAGGACCTCAGCAAGGAGGGGATAAGGTAGGATGACCAAAGGGGCCTCAACCAGCGGTAACCAGAGGGAAATAGAATTGCAAAAAAAAAAAAAGATGTTGTGATCTGCTGCTTCGGGCTCCATATCCCATTGCCCTGGGGCAGCTATAGCCTCTCGGAGTAAAATCTTCATTTTCACTTACCCTCAGGTAGTGGGAAGGATCGCACCATTCCTGAAGGGTGAGTTCGCCTATCCTCTCCATCTCCTGAAATGCCTGCTCCACCCCCACGGCCCCCAGCTCTTGGTGATCGCGAACCAGGAGAGCCGATGCCCCATGGTCTGCGGGGCTTGACTCAAACAAGAGCCAGGCCTGATGGGGTCGATGTCACCACCAACAATAGGTCCCATTAGCTGAGCCGGTGGCCTGGTTTTTATCCAAAGGTACACTGAAGTGCTGTAAAACGTTTTGAAATTAAGTCCTATAGATTTTGTATGGGCATATCCCCACGCCTCCCTGGTTAAACGTCACAAAACGGGGGAGCACGGGGGTGGAGCAGGCGTACCAGGAAGTGGGAAGGGATCGGCTGGCTCACCGTTCAGAATGAATTATGATCCCTTCCTACACTTTACGGAGTAAGTAAAGAATGAAATTCATTACACAGAGGGGCTATCACTGCCCCAGGGTACCGGGCTATGGGGCCCAAAGTGGTATTTTTAACAAATCACACAATTTCTTTAAAGCATGAGTGTAATGAAACTGGGCAAAAAGTTTGACCCTACATTTTTTTCACTATAAAAGATTCCTGGTTAGGGCCGGCCCATTGGCGCTGAGGGTTGAGGAGCTGGACACACACCTTGCGCTATGCCAGTGACCCGGGTTTGGGAACGAGCCCGGGCCACCGGGGGTCAGCAGGGGAGAGAGAGGACTGAGCGTCCAGAGGACTGCTCTCCTCTCTTGGGGAGAGAGGGATTGCCATCCCGCTCGTTGATCTCCCTCTGGCTGGAGGAGATGCGAGTCAGGAGGCACGTTGTCGACGTGTATCAGCGAGGGGAGGGGCGGGAAAAATGGAGCTGGCTCTCCTGCACCTGTCCTGGCTCCCCGGATATCTGGATTTTGCTCTGGGGGTTGGGAAAGCCAGCACCCCATTGGCTCGGCCCTGTCACAAGGGGGCAACCCATGGGGGATTGCAGGAGAATTCGGGTGGGGAATGGAGAGCCGGAGACCAAGTCCCTCTGAGGGAGAGACCGGAGCCACCTGCCAAGCTCCCAAGAAGCATAAAGAAATAATAGAAAAAAAGAAAAAGATTCCTGGCATCTTCTAGTTTTATTTGGTGTTAAAGTTTTCTTTTTTCAATAAAATATTAGTGTCTTATAAATGCTTATAGTTTTTTTCTCAAGCAAAAAAAGATAGCCACCACATTTGGCATAGAAATACCATTGTAGACCTGGCAAGGTTAGGATCAAGAAAATATAAAAAGAAAACTTGAGGTGCACAACAGAGAAGCTACCTAGAAAAGTAGATTTTGACAGGGATGCAAATATTAATTGTAGCTTAAACTAGCTTTTTGAAAAAATATTTTTCATTGCACTGCAGTTTTAAAGCTTGGAACCGGCACAACATAGAATAATCCTACTGTAAAATATTATCAATAACTGTATTATTGATAACATATTTTACATAATGTTAATTTTTTATCAAAAAAATTTTTAAAAAAATGTTCAGATTTTTGGTTCACATTCAAACAAATTAAAGAAGTTCACACTTAGTTTGGTAATCAATGTCCATTTGCAGCGTGCTACAGCGGCATTATGAAAATTGCTAAATTCTTAATTTCATGTTCAGTAATCCTCATATCTTCCTTGCTTCCGCTAGCAAGCAAGAGGTCAAGAGGTAAAAGCAACAACATTCAAATACCAATTCAAACGGGACGATTTTAAGGTGGGCAGCCTAGGACCAAGCAAAAAAAAAAAAAAAAAAAAGATCAGTACTCACTGAAGCAGAGGCAGACATGTAGATAAGGGTACTGCAGACTCCCTTTATCTAGTCCATAATGTGCAATCAATGCAAACGAAACTGCAAGGTCTCCAACCCCTGTAGCACTCAATGATGTTTCAACTCTATCAAGACTTAATTAAAATCCATTTTTTGTACTTTAAATCAATAAACAATTTAAAGGGAACAGTCAGCACCAATGGTTCCACACTGACATGCGGCTGTTCTAATTTGCACTTTAGGTATAAGAACATTTTTTACTTACTGTTTACTGTAGTATAATAGGTTGCATCAGACTAATTTTGCTTTCTTTCAGGCTGACATTTTATGTAACAAAAAAAAAATCCCAGAATCTCTCTGCAGATGACATCAGAGCATGACTGCAACAGTGTGAGGTTTAATAGCCTGCAGTGAATGTTAGAGCTTTTATAAGCTCTGATCAGATGTTTTCTAGTGCCATTGTTCTCCTGACCCTAAGTACAGTCCTCTGTGACTGTACTTAGCTCCGGGAGGACAGCGGGACCAGAAAACAAAAGATCAGAGCTTATATAAACTGTAACCTTCTCTGCAGGCTCTTGAATCTCCCCCTGCTGCAGTCCTGCTCTGATGTCAGCAGAAGGGGATTCTGGGATCTGTAGTTACAGAAAATATCAACCTGGAAGTAAGCACAATTAGTCTGATACAATCATACTATTTTACAGTAAACAGTGAGAAAAAAAACAATGTTTTTGCACCCAAAGTACAAATTGGGACCAGCGCCATACTTGGGTGTGGAGCTTTTAGTGCTGACTGTTCCCCTTTAAAAAATCTGAAAGTTCTGCTAAGGCTTAAATAACTATCGGGACTTCTCATAGCTTCTCAGAACTTTTCAGAACCTTTTACAGTTCTCCTGTCTCTAGGGGGTGGTTATTCAAGCAAAGCGGGAGTTGATCGGAGAAGCAGGGGTGTAGCCAGGCATTTCAGATTTGTACCACCGCTGCCACATTGCTACCCCCCCATGACTTGAGTCCAAGGTTCCTGGCTCCAATCAGATGATTCCCATACTAGACCTGCTGTCTGTCTGCACTGCTAGTGTGGTGTTGGGGTCTGCTGCCAGCTGGTAAATGCCACTGACTGCACCATGAGTTCATGACCACGATAGAAATTTCTTATCTCTCCCCCACAGGTAGGCAGACTTGCTCCGCTTGCCACTTCACATGAAGTCTTCATTCTTTTAGTTGGCTCTGAGTCTGTTCTTCTGTCTGCTGCTCCTCAGTCCTTCTACTGCTTCTCTTGCTCCCAGTCCAGTTGAACTAATAGTATGGCTTGTAACTTTGCTGGGGCATTTAAACTCACTGCCCCAGACTTGCCACACCCCCTACCAGAAGCTGCAGCCAATCACTACGAGGTGGACCATGCAGACCTAATTGAGACTTTCAGCTTCAATGTGCATGGTCCACTCAGGCAGCCACCCCCCAAAAAAAAAGAAAGCTGAAAGAGAAACAAAAACCCACAAAGCCAAACAAAGGAATTTAAAAGCAATGGACTAGAGAGGGCAGAGCAATGCTGGCCAGCTGTTTGCTACCCCCTGCTACTAAACTTAGTACGCCGTGGCTTACTTGGTGTACCAGTAACTACACCCTTGAGGAGAAGACCTCTTGCCCAGCAGAGGTTATAGATGGAGAGATTGAGTGGGAGTCAGAGTGGAGTGAGTCAAAGGGAGGGGAGATAACAGGAGAGAGATCTCAACCAAAACTTGGAAAAGAAAGAGTGCACAATGGGCGAGGGGCCCACTATCCATGGGATGGGATGGGAAGACTGGAGTAGAAGGAGCGGGGATGAGTGTGGTAGAGCAATTTATGACAAAATGGCAAAAGGAATGGGGTCAGTCTGGCAAGGTTGGTTTGGATGACAGCGCTGCTATCCATATCCATGTAGTCAAACACAAGAAGAATCATCTTGAGGGTGATCTCACAGCAGATGGGGAGTGGGAGGCAGGATGTGTTACAGTATGGGCTACGAGCTTGGGGAGGAGTGTTTTATGGATGGCATCAATATGTGGGGAGAAATCAGGGTTCCAATCCAGCCACACATCAAGGTACTTAAAGTGGGAGACTTCTTCAAGGGAGAAGCCATCCAGAGGCATGATGACTGGGGTTTTGTGGAGCCTGGTGAGTTGATGCTTACGGCCAAATGTCATGGAGACTTTTCAGTTGTATTAAGGGAGAGCTGGTTAAAGCAAAATCAGCAAGGCTCCAGAGGTACAGAGAACAGTCCTACATGTATATGTGTATACTATTTATATGGAGACACAGATTAAGGAGTGGTTCCTACCCCCTGGTGGCCTCCTGCCAGCAGCAGGTCCCAAGGGCAGCCCAGGAGTAACCCTTTCGTTATCATACCACCATTTCCCGCTGATTATTCAGTCTTTTACTTCACAAAGGAGGCACTCATCAGGTGATCATTCATAACAAAGGCAATGTCTGTTATGCCTAATGGTAGAATCAGTTGCCTTTGTTATGACTGATCACCTGATGAGTGCCTTCTTTGTGAAGTAAAAAACTGAACCTCAAAGCCAGGGGTTGCTGTAAAATGCTTTCTTCCTACAAACGGAAGATGTAAAATATTGTCTTGGGGATACTCCTTCCAGTTCCTAAATAGAAACATCACAAAGAAGGGGCTTACACCACTAACTCATTTCTTCTTCCAAAAGTAACGTTTATGTAACCCCCTTTTGGTGGGTAGAGCTTAAGGCTGGGTACAGTTCATGCCCCAGAAGATAATCAGCGGGAAATGGTGGCATGATAATGAAAGTGTTAATCCTGGGCTGCCCTTGGGACCTGCTGCTGGCTGGAGGCCACCAGGGGGCTGGCAGGATATATGCATAGGTATGCAAGTAAGAGGGAGAAAAGAGAAAAAGATGAGAGTGGGGGTGATTGCCTACTTGAGTCAGTCGCAGTAATTTTCCAGGCTGAGGTGTGAGAGAAAGCCTGTGGGAAGACGTGGCAGCAGCCATTGTTCAGGACCCCCCATGTTTTGCCACTTCAGTAGGACTGGAGCAAGATACCCTGTTGGGACAACTGCTCAAGAGTAAGGTACAAGGTCAAGCCAAGTAGTGAAGCAGTAAGAGGGGTTCCGTTGGAAGCTTCCAGCTTTGAAGCCCCAAGGAAAGAGAGAGAGAGAGAGAGATATGATCAAGAAGAGATGAGATGTTGCTAGCTGCCAGTTGGGGACATGTTGCCCATAAGTCATCATGGGGACAGTCACCTGTGGGAAGCCACAAGAAGCAGAAATGAGAGGTGCTGCAGTGCACCAGTGAGATGGGACCCATGATGGAGTTGGCAGCCCCGAGGTGAGAGGCCAGCCAGTTCTGTAGGAAAAGATGTCACTGAGTTCTAGGAGAAGATCAGCTGTGGGGCCATATCAGTCCAGAATATCTGGGGATTCTGAGCTGCCTGAGTCTGGGGACGTTTGAATCACGCCCCGTGAAGTATATGCAAATTGTGTGAGCTGTTTGCTTATGTGAACTGCTGCTAATGTGTGCCAAGGGATCGTAGCAGTCCAAGACTGTATGTGCTGCCTACCTCAAAACCATTGATTCTTTCTGTTCCATGGAGTGTTCATCAATTTGTTACTAAAGCGGATCCTCGATGTTTGTTCTATAATGTTGTGGTCTCTAGTTACTTAATAGATTGTTATAGGGACTAACCTCGATTGTTGTTTTCAGCCCAGTATCCAAAGAGTCTCACATCTCAGTGTGACTGTTATGACCTGAAAATGCTAGCCATTTCTGGAACAGTACTGGTGGCTGCCCCCCTCCCCAGAGACAGTTACTATCAGCATACCCCTAGACACCAGGGAGGGGGTGAGCTACAGTTATTATCTAGACACACAAAACCAATGAGAGACATTTCATGGTCCACACCATTTTGTCCAGTCCTAGTAATAGCGTTTGCCTGGGTACGAACATACGAAATTTGCCAGCAGATAAAGGCCTAGAGGTCTATCAAGTCTGCTCGAATGTGCATCTAGCACCCCTTATTCTGCAGCTGCCCCTCCCTTCCACCCTTCCCCTTCATTGACCTTCCCCCTTATCCTGTCCCATCCCTTTTGAAGCAGTCCACTGTTCTGCTGGATACCACTTCTGCAGGTAACGCATTCCACCCAGCCATCACCTTCTCTGTAAAAAAAATGTCTCCTCATCTCCCTCCTGAACCTTCCTCCCTCCAGTCTCATATCATCGCCCCTGGTGTCCCTCCACTCCCTTACTTTGAACAGCCCCTCTGTACCTGTCTTGTTTATTCCTTTCATGTACTTAAAGGTTTCAATCATGTCCCCCCGTCCCTCCTCTCCTCCAGTGAGTACATGTTCAGCTCCCTCAGCCTCCTCTCGTATGATAAGTCCCCCAGCCCCTTGATCATCTTTGTCGCCCTGCACTGCACCCCCTCCAGTAACGTAATGTCCCTCTGCAGATACAGGCCCCAGTACTGCATGCAGTACTCCAGATGTGGTTTAACTAATGACCTATACAGTGGCAGAATCACCTCCTCCCTCCTCGAAGATATACCCCTTGCAATACGACCCAGCATTTTGTTGGCCTTTGCAGCTGCCTTTCTACATTGTGCCGAGTTGTTCATTTACCCTGTAATGAGCATCCCCAGATCCTTCTCCTCCTCTGTCTGGGCTAACTGCACTCCCTCCCCAGCTGGTAACTCCTCCTTGGGTTCTTCATCCCAAAATGCAGCACCTTGCACTTTTTGGCATTAAAGCCCAGTTGCCAGGTGTCTGACCAGGTTTCAAGCTTTGCCAGATCATCCTGCAACCCCTGCCATCCCCCTAGGTCATCCACCACTGTTCCTACTTTGGTATCATCAGCAAACAGACTGAGCTTGCTCTTGATATCCAATGATATGTCTGCAATGAATATCCCAAACAACACTGGTCCCAACACCGAGCCCTGTGGAACACCGCTCGTCACTACCCTTGGGTATGAGAGCTCCCCACCCACCACCACCCTCTGTTGCCTTCCCTGAAGCCAGTTCCCTACCCATCTCACCAGCTTTGCTCCTGTGCCTACTAACTTACTTCCCAGCCTTCCATGCGGCACGGGTAAATGTCTTACTGCAAGTCCAGATACAGGACATCCACTGCGTGGCCTGTCCAGTGCCTAGTTACCAGTCATAGAACTCCACCAGGTTGGTTTGGCAGGATCTGCCCTGTGAAACCATGCTGTCTGCTGTCCTGTAGTCCTTTGGCCTCTAGAGAGGACACTAGCCTCTCCATCAGGATAGTCTCCATTAGCTTACCCACGATGTATGTGAGGCTCACTGGTCTGTAGTTTCCGGTTCATCCTTGGGGCCACTCTTGTGGAGTGCACCACATGAGCCATCCTCCAGTCCTGAGTACACACTCCAGATGTAGTGAGGCACATTAAATGGGTCTGCCAAAGGTCCCACAAGGACCTCTACCAGCTCCTTCAGTACCCTGGGGTATGCCATCTGGGCCTGGCGCCTTATCCACCCTCAGTGCCTTCAAACCCTCCCGAACTCTGCCCTCCATGATTTCCCCATCTGTCATCCCCTCCCTCCTTGTTTCTGCCATTTCTGCCCCTTAATACTGAGCAGAAGTACTCATTTAGTGCTTCTGCCTTATCGCACCCTGCTTCCACCCAACCCCCCTTCCTAATCCTTACTATGTGGTCCTTACAGCTCCTTTTCTCCCTGATGTACCTAAAGAAGTCCTTCTCCCCCTTCTTAATGCCTTGTGCCATCCTGAGTTCCGTAGATGCCTTGGCTCCCCTTACTACCCTTGTTACCTCCTTCGATTCCATCAAGTACTCCTGCCTCTCCTCCCCTCCCCTCTCCCTGTTTTCTTGTACTTCCTAAAGACAGCTCTTTTGCTCCTTACCTTTTCCATGACCTCCTTGCTCAACCAGCTTGGTTTCTTAGCCCTAGCCTTCTTGGTCTGGGCCTTGCAGCAGGATTTAGTTGCCTCCACTATCCCCAGCTTTATGAACTCCCACCTCTGGTTAGTCTCCATACTAGATTGAATTCTGGCCAAGTACCCTTTTACCACTTCCCCCATCCTCCCAGAGTCGGCCTTCCTGAAGTCCAGCACTCTTGTGCCAAATTCCACTCCTTCCTTGCCCATATCCAATGAGAGCCATACTGAGTGGTGGTCACTCCCGGACAGCGGTTCCTCCACTGTAAATTCTCTCACAAAGTCCCCATTTGCCAGCACAAGGTCAAGGGTATTCCCTAACCTGGTTGGTTTACTGACCATTTGCAGCAGAAAGCTGTCCTGGAAGGCATCCAGCAGTACCTGCTCCCTTCTGTTGTTCCTGGTTGTTAGGGTACTCCAGTCCACTCCTGGCATGTTGAAGTCCCCCACAATCACCACACTACCCTTCTCACAGGTCCTCCTGATCTGTCCTGCTATTTCCCTGTCTAACTCCTCTGTCTGAGGTGGCGGCTTGTACACCACTCCCATTCTAAGAATCCTATTCTTGGAATCCTGGATTTTTATCCAAAATGACTCCGTACTACCCTCCTCCCCTTTCTCCCTTACACACTTCAGTCCTTCCTTCACATATAGTGCCACACCCCCTCCTTTCCCAGTCACCCTGTCCCTATGAAATAACCTGTACCCTGGTACAGACAGGTACCAGTCATTGTATTGGGTGGCCCATGTTCCTGTGATGGCTGCAAAGTCCACCTCTCCCTCTGCCATGAGCACCTGTAACTCTGCAGTGTTCCTCCCAAGGCTCCTAGCATTAAGGGTAACCACCTTCCACCCTTTCCCCCCTCCTATCCTGCCCTCCTTTACTAGCACTACCAGTAGTACTTGCCATTTGTCCTTTGTCACTGTTATGGGGGTATGCTCATATGGTTTCTCAACCTGTGGTCTCTGCATGTCTCTTGCCCAATTGCCACCCCCACTCCTAGTTTAAATTCCCTACATCCTCTGTGTACTCCTCCATCCTCTGTTTCAACACTTTCTTTCCCCTCCTCACTCAAGTATAGTCTGTCCTTGGCATAGAGACTACTGTCCTCCCAGGTCCCTCCTCACTCCCCCAACAGCCCATACCCTTTAGCACAACACCAGGTTCTTAGCCATCCATTAAATTCCTCTATTCTCAGCTTTCTTGTTGAACTTGCCTTGGGCACTGGAAGTATCTCTGAAAAAGTTACTGATCTTCCTGCTCCCTCACATAATTTTCCTAGTTCCTCAAACCTCCTCTGGACTATATCTACTGTCTTGTCAGCCAGTTCGTTCGTCCCAAGATGTATAATTAAATGAGGCTTGTCCCTACCCCCTAGCATATTTCAGAACAAATTGTCCCACCCTTCCCGCTGTCATTCCTGGCATGGCCTCCACCCAAATGCGACTATGCCTCTCCCCCTTGCTATCCCACCTGACTCCTCTTGGTATTGAGTCCCCCAGCACTAAGATTCCACCACTCTTACTCCCTGCTTGCTTCCATTCATCTCCCTCTCTCATTTCCAGCTCCTCTTCTTCCTCCTGCACATTATTTCCCCCTTTTGCCCCTGTTGCAATTCTCCCAGCAAAACTTCCCCCCGCTCCGGTTTGGTCCAGGCATTTATCATTTACTCTTCTAATTTCATCATTTCCCCTCCTCCACCTTCTTCCTCTCTTGCAGTGCAAAGCTATTTTCTGAAGACCCTTCACAAATGCCCGCTCCCTCTCACTTCATAGTAACCTGTTCTCTCCTTTCTACTCCATGACTTTTGCCACTTCTTTGCCTCCACTCACAAGTCCCTATCTCCTCCTTCCATTTGTCTTTTGTCTCCTGACCTGGTTTCCCCAATAATCGCTCTTCGTGGCCTGGGCCCCCTTGTCCCTGCTTCCCTTCTTCTGACCCTCTTCTCACCACTGTTGGCTTAAATCACCCTCCCTCAACTCCCATTCTTCCTCCCTCCAGTATTGGGCTAAACCCAACCCCAGTCTGCCTTGTCTGTCTTAGTTCCTCCTGTAGACCCTCAATCTCCTTTCTGAGGTTTCTCTATGTGGTTGCACACTAAACATCCTCCCATACTCCAGGCAATTTTTAGAAAGATTGATGCAGCGCAGTTGTTGCAGCCTACCACCCTACCCATTTCTTTTGCTGCCCACCAGCGACCCTCCGCCCATCCAGATGCAGGATACCAAACACTCCCCCAAGTTTCCCCTCTTCCCCCTCTATCAGTGCAAAACATTATTTTTTTAATTTCCCTTACCCCCTTTGCTGTACATGTGCACCTGCAAACAAGCTTTCAGCTTAGTGTGTCTCACCTGGTAAAACAATTGAAAAAAAAAAAAAGATAAAGCAACTGCTTTTTATATTCCTAACCTTCCTATCCACACTCAGAAAGAGACTTTAAGTAGCTATTGCACAATCTTCTTCAAACTCCTACTCCTCCTTTCCACAATGCAGTAGCAGTGCAAAATAGGTTTGCTACCAGAAGAAACAGGTCTCCAATTCAAACAGTTTCACCAACAACACATCAAAATAGGCTTGAAATTAGAAGATATAGGTCTCTGATTCAAAGAAACAGCCCCAGTTGAATCACATCAAATAGGTTTTAAATCCGAAGAAATAGGCCTCTACAAATGCAGCCTGCTACACAGTTAAACATCAAACAAATGAGCCCACTTATAGCCACCAAAACAGTTTTCAGAATTCCAACAGCCCCAAAACAATACCCTGCTAGCCCCTTAGAAGTAGTAAGAAAGAAAAGAAATAACCTTCTACCAGGTAAAATCCACAAGAAACAATGTAAAAACAACAAGAAGGTATTGTACTGTAACAGATCTGATCCTTTCACGTCTAGTTCTTTCTGAGAACCAAAGCAACTGGGTAATCAACTATACAAGATATTGCTACAATCTTGATAAAATAATCTGCTGAGAAAGAAGAAGCGTCACCTCAGTGCTGCTGCACACCATCCCTGATGACATGTAGCAATACAGAATATTAATGATGTACATGTCTTTCAACCCATAAATCTCTGGTGAAAAATGTAAACAGTTCTTTTCTTGTAAGCATTGTCAGAAAGTCAGAGTTGCACCTCTTTAACACTGCTAAAAATAGAGTAAAATTAATAAAGTGTAATCATACATCTGCAAAGTACTATCAAATATACTATTAGAAAAACTTGTTTCCATGATATATCGTAACAGATTTCAGCAGGGTTAAAACTAAATGTTTGTAGAACAATAATCATCATTGCACACCGTATGTTCTTTTTCCATTGTTCATGTACTTACTCCATGCTTCCTGTGAATTCAATAATTAATTAAATGGATTTCATATCCGTTATGCATGCCTAGAAATATAGAAGATATTCAAAACCCATTTGTTTAAAAGCAGCAGTCTTTGTGCGCCAAGTTAATGTGAAATCGGTAGAAAGTATGCTGGCTTTTGATTGGCTAGGAGGTATTTTCAGCTGGGCCGTTATCCCATTACAACATTCCAGCCGAAAGTAGAGTAACACAGATATGTTTAAAAATACATCTAATTTACTAAAAAGGACACATTTTGTAATCTCAATAAGGCACTCCAGTGGGTATGTTATGGTGGGCTAACAGCATTTCTCGGATGGCGGAAGCACTTGGCTTCACCTCATGCTTCAACACACCCAAGGTGGGCTGTTATCCCACCATAACGCACTGTCATGCCTTATTGCTTAATTATACACTCATTTATGGTATGTGGTGTTTAGAAATGCAGGTATCTGCATACCTTTGTATAGGAAATAGCTTTACCAGGTCATGCCAGCTCTTTCTGCTCTGATTCAGTATCCCTGTCCTGAGTCTGTCAGCCTAAACATAAATTACTAGAAGCATCAGTAAGTTTGTGCTGAGTTCAGACTATATTTGTTACAAAAGTCAAGTGAAGCCTGTAAAAATTAAATTATGGGGTTCTTCCCCTAATGTTGCAGAGTGAGCACACACTCACTCACTCTCACACACTGCTCCACTCACTTGCTCACTCACCCACTCCCACGCACTCACTCACTCAGTCACTCACAGACTAATCCACCCACTCATTCACTCACTCGCTCCCACACTTGCTCTCTCACTCACTCCCATACTCACTCACTCACATCCACCCACTCACTCGCTCCCACACTTGCTCTCTCACTCACTGCCATACTCACTCACACACATCCACCCACTCATTCACTCACTCACTCGCTCCCACACTTGCTCTCTCACTCACTCCCATACTTACTCACTCACACACATCCACCCACTCATTCATTCACTCGCTCCCACACTTGCTTGCTCACTCACTCACTTCACCAGAAGCACAGTGAGGTTAAGGGGATTGCTGAGGGTCACTCACTGAGTCAGTGGCTGTGATTGAATTTAAATCTGCGATCTGCATACTGTCTTCCTGAGTGTCGGATCTTTTGTGCCTCTGTTATTCAAGCAATACATGCAGTTTTGCTGGAGGAAGGAGTTTTTGTTGTTTTGTTTTTTTTACAGTAGAATGGTGCTGTTGTACAGCAGTGCAGAAAAAAGCTGTAAATGATTGTCACATATTAATCGGTAGGCAGGCAGGCAGGCACTGTGTTGGCCAAAAAGTTCTCGTCTGAAAACTGCCACCCTATGCAGATATCTCAGTTTAGGTAAGCAGAGTTCTTTGACAAATAACACAGGCAACAACATGCATTTATTTTGTTTTGCAAATGTATTGGTCTGCAGAAACAAAGTGAACAATGCATTTCTGTGTTCACCGACAGGGATGTAGCCAGAATGTGTGCGTATGAAGGGGTGGCTGCTTTCCATTATTCCAGGAAAAAAATGTTTTATCGGTCAGCTTTCACCCAGTTTGGTCCATAGGAGTTTTCTTTGTATACCAAACCATTTCTTTAAAGTTGCAGTATGACAGATGAGGCCTGGTGGAATGATGTCACAGTCCAGACCCTTTTGTGACTGCCAGCTGAACTGCACTAAAGAGTTTTAAATAAAGTTAAACTGTTTACATTTAAAATTTTAAGTACATAACTGTGATAGGAATTAGGAAAATAATCTGGCCCGGGAGATGGAATACCAAAACCCAACTTTAGCATTCTGCCTCAGGGCACCTATTTAAAAGAGCAGTGCTAGACACTGGACTGCAGAGCAGTGGGATGGTGGCATGGTGCTCCAGTCAGAATACCAGGGTAGCAAAAATAGTATTTCACCTTCAAAATTGGTGTGGCAAAACAGACTGCAGAATGTTCTAGGCCAGCCTGCCAAATGCCAAAGCCTGGAAGTCTGCCTAAAGATTTACCAAGCACTATGGCATTTGTAAGCAATAAGACATGACGGGGTATGTGTTGAAGATATATTACCACACGGCTGGGCGTAAGCCGAGTGACTTCAGCCCCAGTCATGCGGTAATATATGTTCAACACATACCCCGGAGTGTCTTATTGCACTTTTAAAATGGAGAAATGTGATTTTAATTGAAAAAAAAAAGAAAATATTGTATTTCCATTAAAATATTCCTTTATTTGAATAGTGTCCCTACGCAAGGAAAAATAGCCCCTTTAAACTGAGATTTTGTAATGAAAACAGTCAGTTTTAAATCACAGTTTCTTATTGTTTAAGTAAACAGTGAATAAGGCCGTAAACTTCTTTTTTTGTTAAAGAATCAATAAGGCAGTAAAACTAACAATGAATGTGACATTTTCATTTTAAACTGACAGAGAACGAGAACGTGACATTTCTTTTTCCTTTTTTTACTGAAACGGCTGCTACTGAAAAGTAGAACTTTTTCATTCATGTTTATGAAATTAACAGTGCCAGTGAAAGTGACTGGGCCATTGAAATTGAATCCTGTACTTGGGAAATTCATAGGTGATGTGCATTTAGGTGACTGCACGGCTGACTGAAGTGAGTCTAATGAATATGCACCCCAAGCGCTACTTGCAGAGTTCATAGTTTCTTGCCACGGACTTGAGTGAGGAGCTGAATGAGTTGATGTCACAGGTGATTGAGGTGAGTTTATTGCATCACAACTGGAATGATTTGGGTTTTTGTTTTCTTCATTTTTTGGCAGCAGTACTCGGTTTATTTTTTTAGCTGGCTGCACTGTTATTTCATCCTGCCTCAGAATGCTGCTCCATTTTCTGCAGTCGGAGCAATTGGTGGACCAGTAGGACCGGAGACTGGCTTCGTTTCGGTGGCCAGTCACCGACATAATTTCTCGGTCCTGGCAGCCAGCTTCAGACACTGGATGGACCACAGTAGCACGAACTGAGTGGTTCGTGTAAATTTGTGACAGCTCAGCCTCCTTACTTAGACGAATCATCATGGTGGAAAGGAAGTTTAACCCCATTGCTTCACGACTATACCATATTTCTTGTGTATCCAGGAACTCTTGTGGCAATTTACGAGAGAGTGGCAGTACAGGGATTTAGCATCAAAAGGTAGTTTGGATATGTATTTCTTTAGACTTTGTACTGGACAAGATGGGGATCCAGGATTGACATAAATGAAGCCACAGTAGGATTCTTTTGTTCTGTTCTCACGGATCGATTTTTGGTATGTTCATTGAAACTCAGGGTTGCAAATTCATTTCTGGTTTCATCGTGGTGGAATTGAAAGCTGTCCGGTTTTAAAAGATGCAGGCCTTCACGTCCGTGCATGGCCATGTACAGCTGGATCTTCAGCCACACTTTTCGGACAAGGTCAGGCGCTGTATTAGGTGACAGTGCTGGAGAGGTATGCAATTTGTGTAGATCAGGATTGATTATAGGAGGATGATGCTTGGAATAGTCTTTTTGCTCTCTTCTGTATTTTTTCATAACAGCAACAAATACATTGTTGCTTGATGTGAAGGTTTGGTTTGTGATTATGTTAATTTTCCTTCCGATTGCTGTACAGTTTAAATGCCTATTTAAAGCAGCCCTCAGGCTACAGAAGCTGCTGAGGGCATATTCTTTTCCATCTGTGTTACGGACTTCCGCGTAGAATTTGCGGAATGTCTCATTCCGCAGTTCAGATGAAGCAGTTTTTAAATTTAAATTTATGTGCCTTGCTGAAGCACAATCCTCGAAAACTTTCACTCCCCATGTTGTCGAACGCTTTGTGTTTAACTCTTTACTGGAGTCTTCTATTATGTTAAGATCTTTTTCATTTAGTATTTGGTGCCTGCTTTTTCCCACCACTGGTTTTAAAAATGACAGCTCTGACTCGGTACTCACTGCGGCTGTCGGAGCTGTGCTGCTGTTGTTTCTTGCTATCGGAGCATTACTGCTGTTTTCTGTTTCATTATTTTCTACGTTTTTAAATATTTGCTCAAGCTCCTCTTCTGTTATGCTAACATTGAAGTTTACTAAGCTGTCGCCTGCTATGGTTGCTTATGTGGGTCTCGCTATGCAGGGGAAAAAAGATGGCTAACTTAAGCTTTATGAACATTCTATTTTATTTCTCAACATTCTATTTCAGGCATTGATTTGTTTGCCTGTTCCTTTTTTACCCTACGTGTAATACATATATGACACTGCTTTTTTGGCCAATCACTAGCGTTTATTTGGTAGTCCCATTTTATAAAACAGGACAGCCTATGGCAACATAGGGGGACTCGAGAGCACACTGACGGAGGATGTGGATTCAGTGATTCATTGGGACATGGCCTGTCAGGGCAGACAGTGGCAGGTGTGGACAGTATGGGGGAGCCATAGATAGACCACAAAACAATATGCCAGCCTCAATCAGGATAGGCAACAGTGAGGGGAGAACTCCAGTATGGGAGGGGGATGGGACGGCATAGCATGGTGACGAGTCCGATGGTGGGCAGTGGGGATACAGGTGGAGACAACCTGCCAGGGTAGCCATTGGCAGTTTTTGGTTTTTTCCAGTTCTCTTTATTCTCCAGGATTCAGGCAGGGATGTACTCCATATCAGACCCGCATATTCCTCTCACCATATGATCCCCCTTCAGCTACCCTGACTGGAGGCCCAGCAGCTTACCCCCTATGGTGGGGCTCCTCAAGGGGAGTGACAGTGATACATCTGTAGTCCAGCAGGGTCTTAGGCTTGGACCTGATTTGGAGAGAGTGAGGAGGCTACATGCTGCACTGATTCTGGGTGCTTTTTTCTTACGTTCTCCCTGGAGATGTGGACATGCAATGACATCAGAGCGACAGCATGTGTGCTCCCACACACACTCTGCAGACATCCGCCATTGTCGCCTTCTTACAATGTGGTTCCAGTCAGTGTACTCCCAGGCTCTACTGGGTGTCACACAAGTGACAGGCCCAGACGATCTCCCCTCAGGAGGAGGAGGAGGAGAGCAGTCAGGGGGGCGCTCATCCTACTTCTCCCCACCTGCTCTTGGATGCACCAGGCTCGTTTCTGAACCCAGGTCATCAGCATCAAAGGTAGTAGCACTACTGCTATGCAGGCAGGCTGACATCACATCGGCAGGTTGAAGTAATTATGGGAGAGCCCTCCCTTCAACATTGTCAACAATGAATCATGACAGGGGAGGTAGCAGCAGGGCATCAAGGAACCAAACTGTCATGGATCCCTTGATCAGAACAGGCAGCAGCAGGAGGGCAGTTGGAGTCTGGGAACCCGTAAGCCACCAACAGTTTACAGATACAGGGACTGGAGGTGAGGAGTCTGGGGTGGGGGCTCTTATTTGGAGGAGCAGATCACATCTTGATTCAAACAAACCACTCTGCTCCAAGCTCCAGCCAGGGGAATACTGCAGTTTTGTACCAAGATTCGTTTTGATCTCAGTGAGGTTGAACACCCTAACTTTGACCTGTTGGATTCTTTTTGAGAACTGAATGTGCAGTTCTTCATTTAATCTGTAGGATACCTGGGGTTCATTCACAGTCAACTGCGCTAAGTGGTCACTACAAACACTTAGCGCCACTGTGCGCATTGTGACCCTCCAAACTGTGCTCAGCTGGGTTCTTAACCCCTTCCTGAGTGCTCGCAAATTACTTTTTCAGCAGTCAGGAAAGGTGTTGGTGGCCAGCAAGCTATGGCCCTTCACAGTGCCATGGTGGCCTTTATAGCTCCTACTCCTACCCAGGTTACCACCTGATAAAAGCAGACAGTAACAGGAGTAGCAGCACTGCAACCAGGCATAGCAGCTTAACGGGATGACCAGAACTGAGAGAAATATAGGAATATTGAATATTACATGCAGAATAATACATTGGTAGTGTGTATAACAAGAATTTTACACACACACACGAGGTGTTGTGGATGCTACATAAACCCCGGGGAGGAAAGCTCAATGGGTTTATACAAGTATCCAACACTGAGAGTGTGTGTAAAATTCAAATTTTACATACTACCTTATGTCTTTATATAATTTCTGGGTAGCATTTTCTTGCCTTCAATACACTAGTGAACAATTATAGAAAACTGTGGTTCCAGCCGGCTCCATGGCACTGAGCAGTGAGGCACTCGCTCAGCACACTGGCAACCTGTGTTCGCACCCTACACCTGGAACGACAGGAGCAGAGACCGGTGGAGAGGGTTAGGAACATCCGTGTGTACGCTCTCCTCCCTGAGATGGAGGGTTCGGCCTGCACCATCTTTAAGTGGCTCCTGGTGGTCGGCAGGTGGAGGCACACTTGATGACATGGGTGACCACTTGCCACCGTAAATCCTTCCCAGGATGCCACAGCATGCAGCCATTACATTGGAGGGGGGAGGGACCGAGGGAGAAAGCAGGAAAATGGCCTGTCATGGAGCGTCGGATGACAGCCCTCTGTGGAATCCCTATGCCACCACCCGCCCAGTGCACCATCCTATCCCCCCCCAGATCGTCACCCCCAATGACCAAGGTGCTTCTCCCCTGATGGCAGCAGCCCCAGCAGGGAAAAGCCGGAATATTTGGAG
Source organism: Neoceratodus forsteri (assembly GCA_016271365.2). Classification (NCBI taxonomy): domain Eukaryota; kingdom Metazoa; phylum Chordata; order Ceratodontiformes; family Ceratodontidae; genus Neoceratodus; species Neoceratodus forsteri. Next base: position 85,648,639 of record JADMNL010000033.1, read on the forward strand.
GGGTGTCAGCAAAGCTTGGGGTGTCTGGAGGCAAGAGATGGCAGCAGGGTAAAGGATGGATGGTAAGTGGGGCCAAAGCTTGGGGAGCCTGAAGGAGTGGGGCTTCTGGGGGCAAGGTGGAGAGAAAGAAAAGAAAACAGTAGTTCCAGTAGAGAGGGCAGGCTGGAGATGGTTTCACTTTTACTCTTTTTGAACACTTACCCATCCTAGGAAACGTGTACTATACCGAAGACAGCAGTTTGAGAACATACTAAAATTAAAACAACAAACCGGTTTGAAATAAACCGACAAAACTCAGCTAGACCAAAAGCAGTGAGGAGAAATCTCTGAGGCATCTTCACTGGTGAGTGGTGTAAAGAATCTGATCAGTTACTAGAACGTGCTGAGGACAGTGGTTTGAAAACCGAGCTCGAGATCAACGTTCTATGCATTTGCATAGAGTTTAACTCTTGGTTCTCCGGGGCAGTTGAACCGGTCAGTCTAACTGCATATTGTCAGAATACAGCAAGACTCCATTAGAAGAAACAACATTACTATGGTAAGTAATTTTTTCTTCCTGCCATTCCCGCTCCACCTCTCGTCATTCTTGTTCAGACTCCCTCTGGAACTCCAGCTCCATTCTGCACAACTCAATCTGCAGCCTGATTGCTTCTGGCTCCAGAATGCTGGTGACCTTCTCCTGCTGCTGTGGCCCTTTGCTAGCACTGGCCCTGCTGCCCTCCTCACTGATCTGGACGGTTCTAGTACGACTTCCCGAACGGCTGCTTCCCGACTTGTCACATACTGACATTTCATTCCCGAAATTAAACATCCCGTCTAAGCGTACCGCCCAACAGCATCACCCGCCCGACAATCTGATTTACCTTTCAATATATTTTATCTTGCAGCAGTTATTGTGTTCTACAGGCTTTTCTTAGTATTCTTGTGCTAGTTCTGTTTCATCAGGAAGTGACGCGCAGCTGTCAGTGAACTTGGCAGACGTGGGGCTGTTGTCAGTTACAGTTAATTGATTACTGTCAATCAATTACTGAAATTAACATCAATCTGATGGTTATAAGTAGCAAGTCATGTGCGATACTTCCGAGTTTGTCGTTTTGGTTTTTGCAGTGTTGAAATGGCCGAAGTTATTGTTTGCAAGGTTGTCCCTTCACAGAAAGGGAATACAAAGATAGCATACGGTGGCTACTTGTATGTTGAGCGTAGTCGTGACGACCTGTACTGTTGGTGTTGTCAGAGCAGGAAGAGCCTGCAGTGTTTGGGGAGAGTGTCCATGATATTAGTTGGTGGACAACATCATTTAGGAAAATTAGGTCAGCATAACCACACCCCAGAAGCAGCTGATGTACCGATAGCTGTTGCTGTAGCCTCCCTAAAATCTTGTGCAGTGGCAACTAATGAAACACCAGCCCAACTAATACAATCACAAATGTCGCAATTAAGTGATGAAATAAGGCAGATCATGCCCAGTAAACAAGCTCTGCAGCAAATTGTCAAAAGGGTCAGAAGACAAAACGACACCTCAGAGCCATGAACACTAGACAGTATTGTGATTCCTGATAGCCTGGAGCATGTAAATGGTGCCAGATTTTTGGCTAAGGAATCATCAGTAGGGGACGACAAGATTATCATATTCACAACAGCAAAAAGTGTAGACAAGCTGTCCATGGCCCTTTCTGGATCATGGATGGCACTTTCAAGACTGTGCCATCCTTGTTTAGGCAATTATACTCCATACATGCTCCAGTTGGAGCACCAGATAATTCGAGAATTGTGCCCCTTGTGTATGTGCTTATGCCCAGTAAGTCACAGGACAGTTACTTGTGCCTCTTTCAAGATCTTCTGGATATGGCAGATGATGAGAATATGACTTTGGCCCCGAAAGTGATTCTAACTGATTTTGAGCAGGCAGTAGTAAATGCTTGCAAGGTCGAATTCCCCGGTTCCCAAAGCAAGGGCTGCCTGTTTCATCTGGGGCAAACAGTCTGGAGAAAAATTCAAAGTGTTGGCATGGCAATTGACTATGGGCTGGATGCTGAATTAAGTCTCAAACTGAGACATGTAGTAGCACTAGCTTTTCTGCCTGCTGAGGAAATCATTGCAGCCTTTGCTGAATTAAAGCTATGGATGCCGCCATCATATGGTGCTATTGTGGAATGGTTTGAGGAGAATTATGTGTTGGGATACATAAGAAGGAGAATGCATAATAACACTGTAGTTCGAAGCCCACCACTGTTCCCTCCTGCATTCTGGTCTGTGTTTGAATAAATGGAACTAGGGTTCCAACGCGCACAAAATAAGGTAGAAGCTTGGCACAGGCGACTTGGGGCACTTGTTGGGGGGGGGGGGTCTCACGTAGGAGTGCACAGATTTGTCCAGGAGCTCTACAAGGAGCAAATAAAAACAGAGTGCACAATTGAAAAAAATAACATGAGGACTACCAAAATCTCCCATAAAGAAGATGTATACCAAGTGGGAAGAAAAAATGTGCAATATCATTAAGGACAGGACAGTGCACACATCCTTGGAGTACATACGAGGAATAGCTCACAATCTCTGCTTATGGATACGCAAAGAGGGATTCTGAATTTTAATTTGTTTTCTGCATTTTATGTTTTTAATAAAGAATGGATTTTAATTTGTTGATCGACTATGGATCCAACGTAATCAGGTAAGCCGAACTGAGCTTTCAATTCCTGAACTGTGCAGTTTACACTGGCCACCGTGCCATTATGAAACGTTACCATCTGGCCTCTGTGCCATTATGAAATTCTGAAACTGATCTGTCTAGTCTTGATTTGTGCAGTTTACGCTGGCCACCATGTCATTATGAAATGCCAAAACTGAGCTGTCTATTCTTGATCTGTGCAGTTTCACTGGCCGCCATGCCATTCTGAAATGCATCCTTTGTCGGGATAATGTTTGTCAGTATGAAAACTTGTCGGGACTAAGTTCATTTGGGAAGTTGGTGGTGGGAAGTTTGTTGTCGGGAAGTATGGTTTCGGGAAGTAGTATGGATCCCATCTGGACACTGCACTGGCTGCTGGCCCCATCATGCCCAAGGTTTGGTCCTTTACAGTCACAGTCTGTGACTCGATGCTCTGGGCATCTGCTGCCATCAGGGAATCTATGAGGTTCTGCTTGGTGACTCTTCGCCTCAGTGAGGACTCTTTTCCTGTCCTGGCACAACTGCCTCAAGTAGTCTGCAGTGTACCCGCTGTAGTTGGAAGCCATCTTCTTCCCTAACTACGGCTACTCTAACTTGCACTTTAGAAAAAAAAATAAAATGGGTAGGAACTTGACTTTAAGCAAAATGATATAGTTCTGTTTCTTTTTAAAAAATAAATCACTGCCTTATTTTGCAAGTGAGCTGTACAGTATTAAGCTGACACACTGAACAGTTAAAGCTTGTGTTACCAATGTTTATCCCACCTTTGCCACCAAATCTGTCACAAACGCACTCAGCAGGTCAGGCCCTCTGCTCCCACAGTGCCAACCTCTGAGCACAGTAATGTGAACAGGTAACAGGCAGGGTAACCCTCCTGTCTGCTTTTGGGTCTGAATCACCTTTGGTCTCAAGTTCTGGGGGGATTCAAACTGTGAACCTTATGCTAGTGTACCCAAATGTACAGGCTCAGATAATATTCTCTTCGGGGGGATGCAATATATCTTTCGCCTAAGGACACCTAACCAGGTATCCAGAATGAACCCATAAAACTCTATAACAGACCTTAGGTATATTCTTACCTTTTTCCAGTATGGTAACACCATAAAGCTTTTGAACAATTGTCAGAGTTAACCATCTATATGTCACAAACAAAAAAAAACTGGCCAACAACTCAAGGAAGTCTTTCAAATAAAATATTTACTAAAAATGGATAAAAATATGTAAAATGTAAACACAGAAAACTAAATCAAAAGCATACAATCACTTAAAAGAAAACTACAGACAAACTCCTACCAACATACAGTTTAAATATTTTCCATCTAATGTATTACATTTTCAAGTGCTTAAGTTAGATCAGAGATCTTGTTTAAGAGTCCAAAAAGATATGTCACTAAACAGTTTAGACACAGTATAGTGTAAACAGTGTATTTCCACACCCTTTCTGTGAGTCATCTAGCTCCTCCTTTTAGAATATAAAAAAATACAAACAGGATGTCCTATCAGGAGGTATATTAAATACTGTGACTTCAGCAAAAAAAAACTTGTTTTCCAAATTATGAATCTTTTTGAACCACCAGTTCTCTTGAAGTTTTACAACCCTGCAATTCTCCCACCTAGGTGCAAGATATCGGGCAGGAATGAGCTTAATGATGTCCTGTTTCTGAAGTCATAAAATGTATATTTAGCTTCCCAACTTCAAATCATGTCATAAACAGGCCATAAAAATGCAATTTCTCAAGGAAGTTAATTACATTACAGAGATCTCCTGGTTTAATATGTATCCTGTCATTTCACTCAAACCTGGGGGGGGCACCCATGGAGCACAGACTCGCATACTATATTTCTATATTACAAATATCATACAGCAGTCATAATAACCAGCTGGCCAAGCGTCACAAGGGCTGCCTATACATTATAACTGGGTTTCCCTCTGGGAGAAAATGCTCCCAAGTAATTATAAGCAGATAAGACCAGCAGTCCATCTAGTCTGTCTGTTTGCTGCCTCCATCCAGTTGCCAGTCTAGTACTAGCCTAATCATCCCTGGGTACCAAAAAGTAATCCAATCTGGAATATGTTTGATGTGCTTGAGGAAAAAAGGTGTATTTTCTGGAACCCCTATGCATCTGTCACCAAACATTCACTAGGCCCAATTAGTTTTGCTACTTTTTCGGCTGCTCCATTTTCCCACCTTACTATCTGCGTGGAAGCATCCATAGTCAGATTACATCTTAAATTTAAGTCCCCTCCTATAATTAAGTGGCCCTCTGACCATTCTGTGATCTTAAATAAAAATTCCCAATAAAAATGAAAATCCGATCCAGGAGGTGCATAAATTGATACCAGGGTGACCTTACTTCCATTGCACATACCCTTTCAGCTCACATACCTTCCCTCTTTATCCGTTATAGAATCACAAACCTCAAAAGGGGTTCTAGTGGGAATTAAAATTGCTGTGCCCCTCCTTCTGCCTTTTTTATATGATGAGGCTTGAACCACCTGATAACCAAATTTACATGGTTTTTCATGCTCCTCCTTATTCTGATGCGTTTCCTGCAGCATTATAAAAGCAGCAGCAGATTTTCGTAGAAAGGACATCATTCTACTCTTTTTTATGGGATATGTTAGCCCATTAACATTATAGGATAATATTGTAACCTCTGATTTATCCATTTTTCAGGTACTTTTTATATCTGACTTGTATTCCCTTGTTGCGCACAAATTAACCATTGCATCCCCCCTCCGGTACCCCAGCCCTCCCGCCCCCGCATGGTTCTCAAAATTCCCCTTTCAAAAAAGAAATAATTAGATCCTGAACAACTAACCAACACCTGAAACATGGTGTAATACAGAAACAGATTAAACTTAACTTCCAAAAGTGGAGACTCCTTATTCCTAATTAGAGGACTCTGTGACCAGCTAGCTCCTCCAAGTACAGAGGGAAGTGCTGGAACGAGGAGTAGTGAAAACTTCACCACATGTACTATGGCTCTCCTCAAGAGCCCTAGGTTTAACAGACAGGCTCAAAAAGCTGCAAAGGCAGCAACTAAGACATCACTAAGCAGCAACCACTTTGTCTGAAGGCGTTTTGGGAACAAGTCCTCCCTTGAGGGTAAGGCCCCCTCCTGCCTAGCTACTATGAATTCGGTACATCACTTAATGTTACTGTCTTCATTACTATATTATAGAACTAAATGAAATGGCAGGCCCATGCTTGTCCTTTCCAGAGACAGATCTGAACGTCCAAAAAGTAAGAGCTAGGTTGATTCATCTATTTAGAAAATTGCAGATAAAAGATAGCTTACATTCCGCGAGTATGGAGTTAGCTAAGCATTAAACTAAGCAGCAGAAGAACACTGCATATACATAAACTTAAAAGTTCATACTGTTTCAGTGTCCAAAAATTCTCCATACGGTTAAAGTACATGGTTAGCTATTTATTCAGGTCTTTTAAACATCTCATGCCTCTCAGATTCTCTTATTTTGTGCAAAGTTCATTTTCGCATCGCATCAAAGTTTTTTACTTTGGGGCTAAGACTCGACTCTGCAGTCAAAGAATTTGAAGAAAAATGCCAGGCAAGGTAGACAACCACAAATTGTCACAAAAAAGAATTGTATTACCAGTTCAGTCCTGCATGTCCTTCTGTTGGTCTTTCTGATTTTCTTGAAGTTTCTGCAGAAGAGCGCGAAGGCTTGAAGGGGAGCTAATGATGACATCATGACACTGCGTCCTCTCTTCCTCTTGCTCAGCACTATGGACCAATCCGTGTTGTTTTCTGTTGCCTTCTGGGATGTTGAGTTTTGTGCTGTAGGCTCTTTAGGCTCCAACAGGCCTCTCTCCACCAATGCTCTTCTAGTTTCCTCTGGTGAATCATAGACCCTGGTACCCTCTGGCCAGAAGATCCTCATTTTTGCAGGGTATGGCGTGTGGAATCATAGTCCTTTAGACCTGAGTAGCTTTATTATTTCTATATATTGAAGCCTTTGTCTTTGTATCTCTGGAAGGAAATCGTGGTCAGAGAACAAGCGAGCTGACAGATAAGTTACTTCTTTTTGCTTCCACGCCCTTGCCAGCAAGTCTTCTTTTATTCTGTAACTATTGAATTTTATAATTGTGAACCAAGTTCTCGCTCCTGATTCTGCAGGTTTTGGTTGCCATTCCCGATGGGCCCTCTCTAAGCCCAACTGGTATCCTGAGGGTAGCTAAAGTACATCTGTAAGCAAGTCCGATATAAAATCGGTCATCTGGCCAGTCTCTGATCCCTCTGGGAGTCCATAAATTTGTATATTCACCCTCCAGGAGTGACTTTCCAAATCTGTAAATTTTTCTTGCAGGTGCTCTGTTTGTGCTATTAGCGCCTTTAGTATTAGATCTGCCTGTACTGCTTCATCCTCTGCAGTGGATACTCTTTATCTTCTACTTTTTCAACTCATTATTCCAATCAGGTTAATTTTTCATTCAGTTGCCGAAATTCAAACTTCCTTTCAGCCCTCATCTCTTTTATTTCCTTGAATAATTGCTCGAATCTCGATTGAGACAGGTGCTCGTTCTCTTCTTCCGTGTCCACCATGCTTGCAGGGGAAGGGTTCTGGCTGGTGTTCCTGCTATGCGGTTTCAATCTCTGTGCATCCTGCGGACCCAAGCTGTTTTTAAATTTGGATCTGCTGTGCCGGTCTTTTGTACATCCGATACTTGCCATTTTAGATATTTTGGCTGCAGTAATTGATTAAATATCTATGTTTTTGAGCTTGTGGGGAAGGGAGCTCCTCTCATCAGCCAGTTGATGGCTCCGTGACGTCACCAGAAGTCCCCCTCATCAGTGTTCTCAACTAGTTTTCTGCACCTGTTGTCTCATAAGGTCAAGTAGCAGTGTTTGATGTGTGCTAGTTTACCTTAGTCACAGAAAAGGGACACTAAACAATGGCTGTTCAAAAACAGAAATAATGATGAAACCCTGTACAGAGCTATATTAAAAGGAGCAGTCCTTTCTTGTTGCAAATGTAAAAAATAAAATCTAAACCAGACTCAAATGGGGGGAAAAAGAATATTGTACAACACAGGAGTTAAGGGGCAATCTAAAATAAAATAAAAAAGTGTAGGTCACAATTTTCACCTCTAACATGCTCTGCTACGTTAAATCCTGGCTCCTGCAGCAACTGAGGTCCGCGCCCCTGATGCCTTCTGCTGTATACTGTAGTTTCTTATTCTGTAATGTTGTGGAAGTTTTCTGTGGATTTACTAAAACTTGGTAAACAAAATGATTTCAAAATATGAATCACAAAATTGTTTTTTCTGTTAAGTTCTGACTAGGGATAGTTCCTGGTTCGGATTTCAACGCCAAAAGGTTCTAAAGGGTTCTTAATGTTTTCTACCAAGCCCCTTTATTTTCCACCTTTAACTCCCGCGTCTGCTTCAGTGTGCCTGTATTCTGTTCAAATTCTGTTTTTTCTCTCTACCCCCCCCCCATCTTAGATGCTTTTTATCTTCCCTTCGCCCCTCCAGCAATACCTTCTGCTCTTCAGATTCTTATATTTTTCTGTACCTACCTGCAATCGTCTTTTTCTTTTTGGCGCTCTGCTTCTCGGACTCAACTCCCTGTCTTCCTTCGCCTCTCCTCCTGCCATCTACTGTATTTCTTAAAGTTTTGCTGTGAAACTTCTTTTCTCCCTCCTGCTCTTGCCTTCAGAACCCCCCCCCCTTTTCTGATTCTCAGAATCTCCTGCCCCTGTCAATTATCTCTCTTCGTGCCTCTTGGCCTGCTGATTAGTTATTTAATTGACCTGCACGTTTTGTACAGTTTTCATTTTTAGCCCACCCCTATTCTCTGTATGTATTTAAGTTGCTCGATGCACTACTCAGCTGTTTGTACATTGTAGATTGTATATTTTATCATCAGTAATTGTACCATGTGGCTAGCCCATTGGTGCAGTGGCGGGGCTACTGCTCATGACACCGGTGACCCAGGTTCAGGAACAAGCCTGGGTCATTGGGGTCAACTGGGGGAGAGGAGGATTGAGTGTCCTAGTGGATGCAGTCTTTGTCATGGGGGAGAGGGTACTGCATCCCGCAGCACTGCTGCCACATGTAGACGTACAAGTGGCAGAGTACTCCAGACACAGGGAGGGAGGGATGCCGCTCTGCATATAATGTGAGTGTGCTGATGAACGTTCACATTTTGGGGACTGCAACCCAAATGCCAGTGTCCTTATGAGGCATGGGGACACATGGCACAAAAAGAATGGGGAAACTAAATTCTCTACCCGTAGCTCCATGAAATCTGATATATCCAGACCAAAGGCAGATATATCCACCAAAGCCGGAATGCAGGAGGTGCAGAAACTATTAAAAAAAAAAATTGTACCACGTTTCTTATTTTCTTACATTGTGCCCCTTGATCCAACTCCCTGGGTCTCACCTGGAAATGAATCTTGGCTCAGTGTACCTTTCCAGTTTTCAAATAAATAAATAATTTACAATTCCTTGGTGTTGGCACAGTGGCACTGGCTAGTACTGCACTACACTGAACATGGAGAGATCTAGGATTGAAGCTGACCCAGACGCCAAAGTACTATGTCAGCAGGGTCTGGGCATATTGCAGAGACAGTATACACAGGCACCAAGGAGGGAGGGAGGGTTAAAACCACCCAAAGTATAGTGCCCCCTTCTGGATGTTGCGGAGCTTTGACATCGTGGATGACCAGGCAACACTGTCTCTTTCCCCACAGGCCGAAACAAGTACAGCAGTAGGCGCATGCAGTCATGTGGAGGAGGGTGGGGACTTGTAACAATATAAAAATCTCCACTGGCTGTCTTATATTAGCCATCCCTTTCATCCACATCACTGGGCCCGCCTCCACTTGCTCCCCCCATTGCCAGCACACGCCAACAAATGTTCCTGGGCCAGTTATTGGGGCTGCTCCCTGCCCCACTGTGGAAGGGCAAGTCCAAGGGCCTGGCCTGAGCACTGGAGGTCCTTTAGTGTAGGATGCAAGCGTGATCGGTGTCTGGATGGGTAGAAATTCAGTGCACAGCATCATGGGAAGCTACACACTAAGAATTAAAATGAAAAAGAAAAGAACCCTTTTCCGAACTTAGTCAGTTGCATATATTTACATATAATGATAGAACAATTGCTAATTTGCATCTCGTACCACTAGAACTGTTTTCTACAGTGAGGCACTGTTTGGTTCTAAATTTGGGAACCAGCATGGTTCTAGGGTTTAGTGTTTCTTTTTAGAACTGGTTCTGCCCATTCCCAACTTCAACACCAGATAAAATATCTGCAGTACAAAATTAATCACATATTAATTAACACGAAGCCCACAGATGATCTGCACCTAAATCACAGCAAAGTGACAAATGGAACACTTTCAGACAAACATAACAGTGTCAATGTCTGTTATTACCAGGAATCAGTGAACCAGTAGAAAGTTTTGGCTGATCTTCTTAAAGGGGAATAATCAGAACCAAGGCCCCCACCCTCAAATGTGAGACTGGTCCCAGTGTGCAAAAACATTTTGGTTTATGTACTTTTTACTGTAGTATAGTAGATTGTATCAGATTAATTTTGTTTAGTTCTAGGTGGACATCTTCTGTTACTACAAATCACAGAACCCCCTACAGCTGACATCAGCGCAGCACTGCAGCAGTAGGAGATTCAATAGCTTGCAGTGCATGTTAGGACTTTTATAATCTCCAGTCAGCTGTTTTCCAGGTCTACTTTTCTCCAGGGGCTACGTACAGTCCTCTGTGATCGTACATACCCAGGGAGGACAGCAGGACCAGCAAACAAACGATCAGTCGAGCTTATATAAACTATAACATGCTCTGCAGGCTGCTGAATCTCTCACTGCTGCCTACTGCTCTGATATCAGCTGCAGGGGGTTCTGGGATTTGTAGTAACAGAAGATGTCAGCCTAAAAATAAGCAAAATTAGTCTGATACAATCTACTGTACTACAGTAGATGAAAATGTTCTTTTTGTACACAAATTGCACATTGAGACCAGCCCCACACTTGTGTGTGGGGCCCTTGGTGGTAACTGTTCCCTTTTAACTTGTTGCATTTCCTGCTAAATTCAGAAACTAGACACTGGAACTTTGACTCGCCACCAAAATCCTGTGAGGTTGTAGCTCAGTGATTAGAACAACAGGACAGTGTTCCGGTGACCTGGGTTCAATTCCCTGTAGGTCACATACTTTCTTTCTCACTACAATTTGGATTTAAATTGCTAAGCAGTGGCTATTCAAACACCATGAAGTGTTGCTATATTATGACTATATGCAGTCAGCCACTGCAGCTGAACTGCCCCGGAGAGGAAAGAGTTAACTCCAGAGAGTCTGGAGTTCCACAGCGCGAGGGCACTATACCAAAGCTCTATCTGGCCAGTTTCAAATGAAACTGTCAGATTCTTTACTCCGCTTCACTGAACAGTCGCTCCGGAGATCAGCTCCTTCACATCGGTTCATTTCTCGGTTCAAGCGAGTATTTTCGGTTCATTTGAACCGGCAAAAAGTATTTATTTTACCGCATTTCGGTTAAAAGCTCTATCTGGTAAACCGTAAGTAGAAAATTTAAAGTCTGTGTGGAAATTCAATTATCGGTTCGGTTTTGAACCGATCGGTTTGCTTAATTTAACGTTTTAAAGTGTTGGTTGGGCTTTTAGAGTGCGGTTCCCGGTTCTTATCGGTTCTAAAAAAACCTTGCTTTTAAAATAGGTTTTTTCAAATACCCGTGACACGGTTAGGAACCGATAAGGGTGTCTTGCCTGGCACTGCCATCAAAAGGGCAAGTTTTTGGTTAGGCTGGCATTATGTCTGAGAAACCCAAAAGAAAAACCAGGCCCACTGGGTTTCAACACTGTGATGTCTGTGGGGAAGCCTTTGCCAAGGCTGACCCACACACCACTTGTGTTTATTGTCTGGGGGCTGACCACCTCCTGTCAGACTGCCAGGTGTGTAAAAATTTCCCTGCAGCCACCCTGGAAAAGAGATTGGGCCGGCTCAGGGAACGAGAGGCCAAGAAGTCCGCTGACCCGGATGGCCAGCCCGGTCCAGTACCCACTGGACCAGAGGGAGTGCCCTGACCAGGGCGAGATTCCTCGGGCAAAGGAAGGCTGGTTCAGAGGAACCAGTCTCAGTGAAAAGACAAAGAAATCAGTAGGTTTGGAGTCCAAAATTGTCTCTCCAACTGCTGCAGAAATAGCTAAAGCCATACAGATTGTCCAGTCACTGTCTCAGGTCCTGCCGAACCACCTACAGTTGGTAAAGGTTGGTTCGTTCAGTGCCAGTGGTTCAGGAGTATGATGTTGAGAATTTTATGAACCACGGTGGGGGATTTGATCATTACATGTGTGGCTGGGAGGGTCTGGACGTGCCCATTGAACGGACATTTCTCCAGACAGACCTTTAGAATCTCCTCCTATTCTGTCTGAGTCCCTTCTCATTTTATGTTTTACAAAAGGTTGCAGAAACCCTCCAGCTTCCTTTAGAGGAAGCTGTGGATGACAAGAGGAGCCTGATTATGTAGAAATGATGGATATACTAGAGTCTAGGAGGTTGTCTATTCCTTTGCATAAGTCATTTAGGAAGCAAACAACAAAGATTTTAAAAAATCCTCATTCTGTCCTTCCTGTAGATAAAAAAATGGACAGAAGATATACCTTGTCAGGCTCTGATACAGACTTCCTCACTGAGCAGTGTAGTCATGTAGGTGTGGTACAAGCTGCAGCCTGTGACAAGGCTAATATTCCTCTGGCCTCACATCCTCCTGATAAGGATTCCAGGAAGATTGATGCCATGGCGAAAAAAACAGTATATGGCAGCTTCTTTGGTACTCAGGCAGGCAAATTATATGGCTTATGTGGCAAGATATCAGAAATCTAGGTGGGACACAGTATTGCAGTTAGCCAAGCAGGCCCATGGCCAGCTGGCTAGTGAGTTGGAACAGGTGGCTGCTGAAGGCATTGAAGCCTCTAAAGTTCAATTTCATACTGCTGTTGATGTTAATGATGTTTCCTCTAGGGTCATGGCCACTTCTGTAGCTTTCCGTAGGTTGGCATGGCTCAGATGCACTAATCTGTCCCAAGATACTCAGTCAGAGGCTATGGATTTTCCTGTTGTGGGTAATTCTCTGTTTGGGGAACAAACAGAAAACTATATGAAAAAGATGGATGAATAGAGAACTACCTACAAAAGTGCCCAGGCTAAGGAGAGGCATGCCACTCCACAGAGGCACGCCCCAGAGGTAGGGGCAGGCCTTTCCACAGGCCTTTTTACCAATTTTAGGCCTCCTCTGCATTTGCACAGAGGGGTTTCTTTAGAGGCAGAGGTAGACGGGGCACAAGTAAACCGTCCCCCTCCCCTCAGCCTAAGGCTGCTGCCAAGCAGGCACCCTGATGGGGTGCCCAGGGCCGATTCTCCTGTACCAGTGGGGGACAGGTTGGTTTATTTCAGCCAGAACTGGGTGTCCCTAACTTCGGACAGGTGGGTTCTGGAGGTAATAGGCCAGGGTCTGGTTCTCAGCTTCAAACAGTTTCCGAAGATGAGAGCCAGACATTTCCACCTGCAAATCCTTCAGAAGCCCTTGCTTTGGAAGCAGAGGTTTCTTCTCTTTTGGACTGCAAAGCATTAGAAAGGGTCCCTCCTTGCCATCAGGGCAAGGCGCTGTACTCAAGATACTTTCTTACCCCAAAAGACAGGAGAATGGCGGCCCATTTTAGATTTAAGGTACCTGAACAAGCATCTTTGAAACCAAAGTTCAAAATGTTAACTCTGACAATGATTTTGCCCCTGAGGCCAGGGACTGGTTAGCTTCCTGGACCTCAAGGATGCCTATTTTCATGTTCTGATCAGGCCTTCTCACCGAAAGTACCTCAGGTTCGAACTACCCTCAGGCCACTACCAGTTCAGGGCAATGCCCTTGACCTTACCTCTGCGCCAAGGGTATTCACGAAATGTCTAGCTGTGTATGGCTCATTTAAGAAGGCAGGGATTGCTGTGTTTCCCTACCTGGACGACTGGCTCATAGTGGGTCAGTCCCAGATCAGGTAAAATCCCACTTGCAAGTCACCCAGCAGCTTCTCACTTCCCTGGGATTCCTGCTGAATTTCAAAGTCAGTTCTCGAACCAGTTCAGGTACTAACTTTCATAGGTGCAGAATTGAACACAAAGTTAGCCAAGGCATTTCTCCCTCGGAAAGAGGTAGACAGACTCATTGCCCTGGCATCCTCCTTTACCCCGCGGGTCTCTCGACCAGCAAGGCGTTTTCTGCAACTCCTAGGGCACATGGCTGCTTCCACAGCTGTAGTGCAAGGAGCAAGATTCCAGATGAGGGACATTCAGTTCCATTTGAGGGCCTATTGGTCTCAAAGGAGGGACCCCTTTCCAAATTGGTTCCAGTGACTCAAACCCTGATCCTGGCCTTACACTGGTGGCAGGATCAAAGCAATCTAAAACAAGGGTTCCGTTCATTCCGTTTCCACTCCCTCACCCTCACCACGGATGCTTCCCTGTTAGGGTGGGGAGCTCACTTGGGCGACCTGTCCACTCAGGGAGTGTGGTCTCCCCAGGAATCTCTGCTCCACATCAATCTTTTGGAACTCAGAGCTGTCTTTTTAGCTCTTCAGGCGTTTTCAGCTTCTGTCCAGAGCAAAGTAGTTCAAGTCAGGACAGACAACACCACAACAATGTGGTACATCAACAAGCAAGGGGGCACTCGGTCATCAGCCTTGTGCACCGAAGCAATGAAGTTGTGGTCTCTGGCTTACTCCTGAACACCTCCCTGATAGCAGTTCACCTTCCAGGAAGGACAATGTCCTGCGGATGCCCTCAGCAGGATTTCTCAGGGCCTTCACGAATGGGCTCTGAATCCTCAGGTGCTGGGGTCAGTCTTTGCCAGATGGGGCACCCCTCAGATAGATCTTTTCGCAGCCCCAGACAACCACCAACTTCCTCTGTTTTGTTGCAGGCCTCCAGTGCTGGGATCAGTCCCCCTGGACGCCTTTCAGTTGGATTGGAAAGGGAAGTTCCTGTATGCCTTTCCCCCCTTTCCCTTCTTTTCAGGGTACTAGTAAAAATCAGATCTCAGCCCTGCAAGGTGATTCTGATTGCTCCAGATTGGGCCAGACAGCCCTGGTACCCACTGCTTCTGTCCTTGACAGTCCACCCTGCCCTGAGCTTGCCCAGAGTCCACGACTTACTGGCCTGTGCACAGGGGAGAGTGTGGTATCCGGATCTCAAATCCCTCCATCTCAAGGCATGGTTCTTGAGGAGTTAGAATTTGCTGACTTACACCTTTCTCAAGGTGTTGTGGATATTTTAAAGGCTTCAAGGAAGCCTTCCACTAGGAGCCACTTACAATTCTAAGTGGAAAAGGTTTTCCATCTGGTGCTCTGAAAGCAGATTATCCCAGAATCTGCTGATCTTCCATTTACTGGACTATTTGGTCCATTTAAATTCCTTAGGCCTTAGGCCAGCTACCTTAAAGGTTCATCTGGCAGCTGTCTCTGCTTTTCTGTCAGCAGGGAAGCCTGCTTCCTTTTCTTCTCACCCTGTGCTTTCCAAGTTTTTTAAAGGGTTACTTCACACCAACCCTCCTTTTCGAGAACCAGCTCCCACCTGGGACCTGAATGTTTGAATTGCTCAGTTAATGCAACCCCCCCTTTGAGCCTCTGTCCTCAGCAGAGCTCAAGTTTCTGACTTGGAAAACTGTTTTCCTAGTGGCTATCACTTCTGCCAGACGCATAAGTGAACTACAGGCCCTGTCAGTGGAAGGAGATTTTATCTCTTTCCACAGAGATAAGGTAGTCCTCAGGACTAACAGAAAGTTTTTGCCTAAAGTGGTTTCAGATTTCCACCTGAACCAATCCATCTCTCTTCAGTATTTTTCACTGAGCATTCTTCCTCAGGTGAGAGGAGTCTGCACAGCTTGGACGTCAAAAGAGCCTTAAGCTACTATTTGGAACGCACCAAGGGTCACAGGTTCGAATCCCTCCAACTCTTCCTTACCTATGGCGAGGTTGGCAAAGGGAAACCTGCCACTAAGAGGACAATTGCAAGGTGGATTGTCTCTTGTATCCAATTTTGTTATCAAAAACTAGGTAGAGAACCCCCCTCAGGACTGAGGGCTCACTCCACCAGGGGTACAGCTGCATCTCTAGCAGCTGCTAGAGGTATTCCCATTCTGGAAATCTGTCAAGCTGCTACTTGGAAAACAGTTCACACTTTTACCAAGCATTATTCCCTGGATATTCAGTCCAGGAGAGATGCTCGTTTTGGCAAAACTGTGCTTCAGAGCCTATTTCCTAAGTAGGTTCTGACCCTCCTCCATGGAGGTACTGCTGTGTAATCTGCATATAGTCATAATATAGCAAGACTTCATGGTGTTTGAAGAAAAAATTACTCACCTTAGTAATTGCTTTTCTTCTCATGGAGTCTTGCTATATTATGACCACCCTCCCTCCTGCCCCTCTCAGAACTTCTACTTGGGTAGGGGTGGCAAATTAGTGCAAGCACTGTGTCATGCCATTTTAGTTCTTCCCTTCACCCCCTTTATTTAGGGTTAGGGAATTAGGTATTTCTGTTTTAAGTAATATGTTGGCCCCCTTCTTGGACTTGAGTCTTTGGGGGAAGGGGGGTCTAATAGTGCTTGTTAGGGAGAAACTAATAATACTATTATTCATTGTTATTATTATTATTATTGCTGTTCATATTGTTGTTTATATTGTTGTTATTCCTACTAGTAGGTAGCCACTTGGCTAGTGTAGAGCTTTCCACACAGACTTGTTGCTTAGTGTTAGTTTTCAGAAGATCTGACAGTTTCATTTGAAACTGGCCAGATAGAGTCATATAGCTACCACATGTGGAACTCCAGACTCTCTGGAGTTAACTCTTTCCTCTCCGGGGCAGTTCAGCTGCAGTGGCTGACTGCATATAGTCATAATATAGCAAGACTCCATGAAAAGAAAAGCAATTACTAAGGTGAGTAATTTTTTCATATGGCACCAAAAACTATCTAATTGTCACTAAAAACCTATCATCTGAAAATAATTCAGATCAAACTCCTTTGAAAACAGGTTCACAGTTGCAACGAAAATTCTGCCTGCCACACTCAGACCTCTTTAGATAGCAACAGGTCTGTACATTCCTAGAGAATCCAAAGCACATGACAGACCACACACGCAAACGCACACGCGCCACACACACACACACACACACACACACACGTACGTTCCCTTGATGAATATAGTATGGGAAGGAGCACAACATCCAGAATGTAAGCACATGATTTCAAGACTATACAGAGAATTCAATAAGGAGTCATTGAATAGTGCACAAGTTCTTTTTATTTATTTATTTTTTTTATATATAGATTTTTATAGGCTTTTTCTGGTTTTCTTCCCATATCCCTCCCCCCGGGCCCGGCACACGGCCGTATGTGTGTGTGGAGGCATGCACACACACTGGAAGCCAGCTCAACCCCTTCCACCCACCCGTACTGCTGCCCCTGTCCACCTCGTTACCCCACGGATCTCCGCCTGGTGGGGACCGAACTATGGGAGGGCAACAACCCACCCCACCACCCCGGGACAGGAGAGCTGCCTGATGGCTTGCTCAGTGCCGCCCCCCATGCTGGCACCCCAGTGACCCAAGGTCATTCCTAAACCCTGGTTGCCAAAACAGCTTGAGGTAAGGCATCCAGCGCCTCAACCCTCAGCGACACCGGGCCAGCAATAGTGCCCATGTTCTGTAGAACCAAGTGTCTCTGAGTACTTATCTGTATGCTGTATCCTGTATCTAACTACTGATGTTATGTATATCCATTGTCTGCTTCGTATTCTGTCATTTACTTATGCACTGTTTGTTTTTATTGTCTGTGTGTATTCCTTCAATGTATATTATGTAATTAATCCCAGGTCATTCCTGTAAAAGGGACAACTTGTCTTAGTGAGCCTACCCAGTTACCAAAATCCAATAAAATAAATGTGAGGGAAAGAAAATACTACAGACCTTACAGGATAAATGGGAACAGGAGACAGGTTTAACCCTACTAGGGAAACAATGGGATAGTGTCTGGCAAACAACACATAGGGCAACCACTTCGGGCAACTGGAGAGAGTTTAAAGTGGAAAATAGTGACACGTTTCTTTCTGACACTAGACAGAACAAGGAACAGAGGAGGGAGCAGCAACACAGACAGATGCTGTTGGGGGTTGTAACCAGAGGGGGACACCATTCCACATATACTGGGACTGTCCCAGAATTAAGAACTTTTGGGAAGGCATAAGTCAACTGATAACAAAGGAGCTGGGCACTCAACCTAGACTTAATTTTGAACACTTGGTAGTAGGAATATCCCCAAATAGAAGTAGAAAAGGAGGCGAGAGATATTTATTCACTATCCTTACAGTGGGAGCCCTAAAATCCCTTACACAACTATGGTTAACAGAACAAAGCCCAGAGATTAGTACATGGATAGCAAACTAAAAAATTAAAGTAATGCAAAACATTATGGCCCAACTACAATTCTCACCAGATAAATTTCAATCGAGGTAGCTCCCATTCACACATATTATAGAAGAATTGGAAGGCACATCAGTGTTGGATCCAATACCAGGGCAAGATTGAGCTAATCAAATAATTTAGACACTCTATACAGACAAAAGTTTAAGTTAAAATTGGTTTGAAGCCCACGGTTTAGAGGGGCAAATTGGATAGATAGCATATAAAAAAAATTAAAAAAAGAATATTTTGAAGCAGTGTTGAAGGGCACAGCAGATGGACAGCAGAAATACAATTAAAGAAAAGCAGATCAGGATAGGTCCAGATTGATCAGCCTACCAGGGCTCCCAGATCTATAAGGATTCCTGTATTTTACAGGGATTTGGAGCCATTTACAGGGAAATTCTTCCCATAGACTTGCATAGGTTATAAAGCAAAGAAAGAGCAATTCTGCTTCCACAGGAAGTAATGCAATCTACAGGAAAACTCAAGAAAATCGTCCTGGAGTTACAGGAAAGATGCAAAATCAATCTGGGAACAGTGGACTACAGGGGCAGTAGGAAAATCTAATACTCAGGTCATGACTTGCAGCTGGGAGGAAGCACAGGAGTGGTGACAGTGAGAAGGAGTAAGAAGTACCCTCTCCACAGCAAAATTTCCCATTCCCTCTCTGTTTCTTCTAGAAAATCTGCTGTTGGTCAATCTGCTTTCTCACATTGCTTTGCTAAACTCTGGTCCTCCCTTCCACTGTCAATCTGCTCTGCCTCTTCTGCTTTCTCTCTAAAGTCTCTTCTTCATGACTTTTCATCTCCCACCTGCAACTGTCCATGACCCTCTACCTCTAGCCTTCCTTCCCCCCACTAGTTTTTGCCCTGGCCATGCTGTTCCCCCTTCCCTTTCTATACCTCTAAAAGTAGTCTCTGCCACCTAATATAGCTCAATGTTATCTTGTACGTGTATCTGAGGTACTGATTGTATCTGTTGTACTGATTGCACCTGTTGTACTGACTGTATCTGTTGTACTGATTTGCCTTCACAATTTATGATTATGCTTCTTTGATATACTGTATTGCTGTGTATGACTTCTATTTTTGTAATGTAATATTATTACTTTTTTCCACCTCTTGATCTTTCTCCATTTCCCTTCTCCCCCCAGGATGCATCTGGAAATGAGTTGTTTGCAGCTTAGTATGTCTTTCCTGGTGAAACTTTTGAAATAAATAAATAAGGGGGGAGACAGAAAGAAAGAAAGAAATAATAAGGTAATACTAATAAACTCTCCCTTTGCTCCCCATGAAGAACATACTTCAGCTGTGAGGATAGAAAGATTGGCAGCCCGGGTAAGTCCCCACTAGACTGTGGACGGGATCTGTTAAAGCCCATAGGCAGCCAGACGGAGAGTTCAGAGAAGGACATGGGAAAAACAGTTACAGAAACCGTCACCCTTAGGCAGAAATTATCCAATGAAGTTTATGCTGCATACTAAGGGAGGAAAAGCCATTGGGCAAGTTTACAGGGGGGAGAAGGTATACACTATGAAGTTTGGGATAGGAAAGGGGAAATTGCTTTACCAGGAAAGGCTCACTAAGCTGGAGCTTGTTTCCAGGTACGACCTGGGAGCACAAGGAAGTTAAGTGACTTGCTCAGGGTCACACACAGCATGTAAGTGGGGGCTGATGAGATTCAAACCTAGGTCTTTAGGTTTGCAGCTCAATGCCCTTAACCACTACGCTATACTGCCTCCATAATCCTGTAGATAGTAATGGGCTCTGCCTTTGTATTAAAGCTCTTGGTAGAGGACACAGATTTCTGCAGACTGTGATATTGTAAAAAAAATTAAGTACAGGTTTTTTCATGTCTGTCTGATATCTAAGCAACCAATAAGAAAAATAGTTTATTCTATGAAAACAGGTTCACACTGAAAAACTGTTAAGAACTCTATAGCCAAGAAAAACAGTAAATTATTATTCTTTGTCTGTTTTGTGCACTTCAGTTCAAAGTCTTAGTGTTTGCCTTTTTCATCCAGGGTTGTCATGTCAGGAGAACATTGGGGGCGGCATCACACAATTAAAATAATCTAAAAGGAACACTAAATTACACTTTATAGGCTATATCAGCCCAAAAAAGTTTAGTGGGATGGAACTCTGACTCTGTGGACATGGCGTCCCTGTTATCGTCCCCCCTTTTAATGGTATCTGTTCTTTTAAATCACATGCAATCAGATCCCACATGTCTCTGCATTTTAAATTAGTACTATCCCTCCTAAAAAGGGTTAAATACATTTTTGAGGCTCCTCTAGTCCCCCGGCCCTTGACTTTCATAAAAATATCCTTGGAATGACTTACCCCTCTGGTATAATGATTTTGAGAACTGTTGATGGTGACACTCTTATAGTCAGGTTTTGTGTGTCTCCTGTGTGGCTGCTTCTCTCTGTCTTTGCAGCTCAGCAATGGGTGAATGACAGTCAAATGTCAGCCGCTGAGGCGAGGCCAGAGTTACACTGTAACTATCAGCAAATCCCTCCTGTTGCTGCTGCTGCTTCTTCTAATGAGATGCACTGACATGAGGTGAGCAAAGGGGCTGGAACGTTGTAGGACTCCACTTCTCCCACACCTGATTTCTCCTCAATTCCCAGCACAGTAAGAAAGAGAATGGTGGAGGGGGGAGGGGGGGAGTAGAGAGAGAGAGAAAGAGAGAGAGAGTTGGTTGGTAAAATGGTGTGTGCACTAAAAGGTTGGCAACATTATTAGGTATTGTTCTTAATTTGAGTACACACTTTTAGAATCAGAATTTTGTTTTTCAAAAATATCTTCTGTTAAACTAACCATATCAAGGTATTTTTCAAAGTAATTCAAAATAGAAATGTTTTTGTTTGCTCCTCCTGGGCACCCTGAAGCCTCACTCCTTCAGGCTGTTGCACACTCATCTCCTCTGCCCACCAGACTCAACTCCTGCTGCCAAACTGGTATGCCCCCTGACAGCAACTTCAACACAGCGACGTATGTCGTTGTCGACAAAATCAACAGTTTGCCGACAGGTCGCTGTGTTGGTGCGCCTGAGACAGGGGCACACTGTCTCCAGGGCCTGCACCCCCACCCTGAATCAACTCCGACTCAGAGTTGAGAATCCTTAGCACGGGGGGGGCAAAGCCCCCCAATAAAAAAAGGACCAGGAGACATTCAGGATTTATGTCAATCGCAACTTGCAGTCAACATAAATCCAGTTACTGTGATGCCGGTTGATGAAAATGTTGTCAAACTAGCGTCATAGATCCTGCCATACTTACCTCCAGGCTGCTCGAGATGCTCCAACCCCCCATTTGATGCAGCTTATCCCTACCAGGGGTCTCCCTGCTGTCACAGGGAGGGAGCACCTCTTACACTGGGGTTGTCGGTTGGGGGGTAGGTACTGTACACTGGGAAGTCGTGGCCTGGGGGAACTCACAGGAGGCTATCACCTGGTACTACCAGGGTGGGCCATTTCCTGTTTTTTTTTTCCCACCCCTCTGCCCCCTCCCACATCATGGCTGCACACTACTGTGTCCTGGGAAGGATGCACGGCAGCACATGGTCACCCACGCTGTCAAGTGTGCCTCTACGGG
Source organism: Neoceratodus forsteri (assembly GCA_016271365.2). Taxonomy (NCBI): domain Eukaryota; kingdom Metazoa; phylum Chordata; order Ceratodontiformes; family Ceratodontidae; genus Neoceratodus; species Neoceratodus forsteri. The sequence continues at coordinate 85,670,403 of JADMNL010000033.1, forward strand.
CTCACCACCAGGAGCCACTCGAAGTGCGGTGCAGGCCATACCCTCCTTTTTGGGGAGGAGAGCATCTGCATAGACGCTCCTTAGCCTCCCTGCCAGTCTGTGCTCCAGGCTGCTCCAGTCACTCCAGGTGCAGGTCGCAAACCCAGGTTGCCAGCATGCTGAGCAGGTGCCTCACCGCTTAGCGCCAAAGAAGTAGCGAATTCAAGGTATAATTAAAAACGTCATTAAGGATCTGACCCTGACTAACGTGGTACCACAGAACTACATCTTCAGAATGTACATGAGACGAACACGGCAACACTCAATGGGGGTTACATTTGCCCCACCACACTAGCGCTTCTTGCAGCAGACGAAGTGCAGCTTTGATATTGCAGTAGACCACATGGCTTCCCGCCTTTATTTGCCATAGGTCATTTGTATAGCTAAGTGGGAAGGGTCCTTAGACAATGGAGGAGGGAAGGATTCTAACAGAGAATAACACACAGAAGAAGGGCTCCCTCCAGAGTTTGAGAGCATTATCTTGTTTGTGCTGTGTACATTCTGAAAGAGTAGTACTAGGACTGGTCCTTTTTAATGTCTTTATAAGTGACATTGCAGAGGAAATGGAAGGAAAAGTATGTCTCTTTGCAGATGACACAAAGATCTGCAACAGGGTTGATACACAAAATGGAGTGGAAAGGATGAGAAGGGACTTGGTAAGGTTGGAGGAATGGTCAAATGTATGGCAGCTCAGATTCAGTACAAAGAAGTGTAAGGTAATGCACCTGGGAAACAAAACCCAGGGGAAGAGTACACAATGGGGGGTGAGATACTGACAACAGTAAAAATGGAAAGGGACCTGGGGGTAATTATATCAGATGACCTAAAGGTGGGCAAGCAATGTGAGAAGGCAGTAAGGAAGGCTGGGGGGATACTGGGATGGATAGGGAGAGGCATCAATAGTAGAAAACAGGAAGTTGTTGTCCCTATGTACAGACAGTTGGTGAGACCCCATCTGGATTACTGTGTGCAGTTCTGGAGACCCCATCTCTGCAAAGACATAGACAGAGTGGAGGCTGTCCAAAGGAGGGCAACCAAAATGGTGCAGGGTCTGCACCAGAAGACATACGAAGAAAGACTAAAGGAGCTTAATATGTATACCCTTGAGGAAAGAAGGGAGAGAGGGGACATGATAGAAACTTTCAAGTACCTCAAGGGAATCAACAAAGTCCAAGAGTGTAGCATCTTTCAGAAAAAGAGATTTGCAAGAACAAGTGGCACAATTTGAAGATAGAGGGGGGACGGCTCAGAGGTAATGTGAGGAAGTATTTTTTTACAGAGAGGGTTGTGGATGCATGGAACAGCCTCCCTGAGGAGGTTGTGGAGTCAAGAACAGTGGGGGAATTCAAGAATGCATGGGACAGACATAAGGCTGTCCTAGTAGGGGGAAGGAGGAAGTAAGCTGTTGGTAAACTAGGATCTGCAGCTTATGTGTTAGGTAGGAAAATGGGCAGACTAGGTGGGCCAAGCAGTCCTTATCTGCTGTGACATTCTATGTTTCTATGTCTATTTATTGTATTTGTCAACCATGTAAGGTCACTGAAACACAAGCTCAATTCACAGGAATGACCCAAGAGCTCACACTCAGACACAACATTTCAAAATTCATTCCAATAATTTATAAAATGGGCCATGAAAAGCCTATAACCTCATTGGTCGAAACATGTCACATTACCATTGACATTTTTTGCTGGCAACTACACACCTCACCTGTATTACATTTTTTTAACAAATAACCCATTTTACAAGTGGGATAATACTGGACTGGGTGTGCACTTATAACAGAATAATGCATGCCTTGGGGTGGTTATGGCACTCAGCTATGTCTCTTGCCAAACAGTCACCCAAAGCGTGCATTATTCTCTTGTTCTTTTATAAGGGCACACCCAGTCCTGTGTTATCCCATACATAATACAGTACAGATATATAGCATAAAAAATCCCACTGTTTAAAATATATTATTTCTCTTATTGTAAGGTGAACTGAGTTCCAACCCTTTACTGCCTGGATGCTAAATGAATTTAGTACCATTTATTACACATAAAAAGAATGTGTAAATGATTTTCCGTACTGTCTCAAGAAATAAAATGTTTGTACATTGTAAAGGGACACTGTCAACCCCATTAGGCCTCCAAGTGCCTGTAGTTGAAAAATAAATGTAATTGTTCACATTCTGTAGATATTACTGATGTAGCTGGTAGGTTGAGTCTGATTCCTTGTTTCTGTTTTTTAAAGTGAAAAACAGACTGCACAGTGTATTGGTGTTACCACACCCTAATGTGTTTGTCCTTGATCAACTCCCACTGCGTCTTTCCCGGACTTGGAACACCCACAACATAGTCTAACCACTAATTCTGAAGTGGAAGCAGAAGATGCTATTGCATCATGAGTGGCTGCACTGTATGGAGGTATTCTTGATGTTCAGGAAATATGCAGTGAGCAGTGATCAAGAATGTGAATCAAAACCAGGTTGGGAGTAAGTACACCATTAGCATGCATTTTAGTCCTACTAAGAAACGAGGCAGATAAAACAACCAGCAACACCAATGAATTTTAGAGAAGGTAAGCAATCATAAAATGTGTGTTTTCAGGTAGAAACAATATGGTGCAAAAAGGGTTGACAGTGTCCCTTTATCTGACAGTGTACGAGTATAGCAAGTGTCAATTTAGTGTTTTGTTCAGGGGGTAACCAATTAAGATTTGATTAATTTCACAATGATGAATTGTGTTCTTAGCAAAAAAATGCAAATTTGCCTTTTGGATTAAAAATAACTTTTTTTTTGCCAGTTCAACTAAGGATGCAGGATCACGAACTACTGAACCATAACTTAAAATAAGCAAATAGGCATTGAACAATCATTGGCAATTGCTACATGAGCCTCTGGCAATAAAGCCTTTTTTTCCTACAAAACAATCCCAATCATTAATTCAAGGTTTTAGTAATAAATTCAGTAAGTGGACCAAAATTTAAAGAACAATACCAACATTTAGATGTTGTGGTTGACCGCATGGCTTTCAGTGGAGCTGACCCCAAAATCATAATTATAAAATGGGTAAGAGAAATACTGTACTGAGATTTGGTAGAATCCAGTCACATGACCGTGCTATTAATCTCAGCATAGGTCAGAAATGCTTAACTTTCTGAACCTCATTACTTAGTCCTAAAATAAAATTTGTAGTCGCAGTAAGGCAGTCCAGGGTTTGCGTAATTGAGGGATAACAGCACTTCTTAGGTGCGTAAAGCCCTTGGCCTCGCCTTCGGCTTCATTTCCCAAGGTGTGCCATTATCCCACAATAAAGCACGTCCTGTCATGCCTTATTGCTTAATTAACAGTTGCCTTTGTGCTGAATCCCCGCTTGCTCCAACAATGCATATCAAACGTTTCTTGCCTTCCAAGCTTTACCACTCCTCACCAACCTTTGTGACTTCTGCACAATAATTTTTTTATTACTTAGAAAGATTTCTGATGCTCTTGCTGGCCCAGACGCAGAGAGCTGAGGCATTTGCACCTCACCCGCTGTCATGATGGTGACCCGAGTTTGGTAATGAACTCCGGTCACTGGGGTTCAGCTGGGGCAGAGAAGATCTAGCATCCCTGGGACTGTTCTCCTCTCCTGGGGATGGGTGACCAGCCATCTCAACCGTTGACTGCCACCAGGTGGAGGCCTGGGGATAGTGCAGGACACAAGTGACTCAGTGGAAGGAGGGGCCACAGTTCTATAGTGCATATGTGTCCCCACACACATGCACTTGAATGGTGCTGCTGCAGCCCAGTGGAATGGGCTGAATATGGAAAAGGGGCTGGGGCTGGTTTCATGAAGGTGAGCCTGCTCTTCTCCGGCCCACACAGTCACCCAGCCACCAGCATCTGCATATATTGCACAGCCCTCCCCTCCTGGCCCCAATGCAGGAGTGGTGACCAGGGGGAGATGAGTGGCAGGTGGGGGAAATAGGGACATGGCTGATAGCCACCCATCTACAGCCCAGGGAGAAAAACGTATACGGTAAAAAAAGATTTCTGGTGCTCCAGCAGGCCACTGACAACCTCAAAATTCCCCTTGCTCCTATTGTGTAGGAGAATAATCATCTGATAATAATGATCACGGCCAGCAGGGCAGATCCTATGAGGAGCACCTTAAGTCACTAAATATGTACTCACTGGAGACCAGAAGGAAGAGGGGAGATATGATAGAGACCTTCAAGTTCCTTAAAGGAATGAACAAAGTGAACTGCAGGGAACTGTTTAGCCTGAATACCAATTCGCAGTTACGTGGTCAGGAATGGAAATTACCAGGAGGTAGGTTCAGGAGAGATGTGAGGAAGTACTACTTTATGGAAAGGGTAGTGGAACCTTGGCTATCTGTCGGCTGAAGTGGTGGATGCGAAAACAGTTGGGGGATTCAAGCAGGGCTGGGACATAATGAAGGGAATAGTGGTTACCGTTGGCGACAGGACCAAGGAGGAGCATAGAGAGAGGACAGGGAGGGTTAGTACCCTGGAGGAACAGTAGATTTGAGGGATTATAGGGAACTTGGGCAGACTGGATGGACCTCTGGTCTTTTTCTGCTGTCATTGTCTATGCTTCTATTTGGGGGCAGAGTTTCTTACAGATCGATGATATATATTTATATTCTGGCTACTAAGAAGGTGATAACACGATTGTGGCGACAGCCACAGTCCACTACAGTTACCACCTGGTATGCAATTCTTAATGAGTTGTACAAAGTGGAATGGCTCTTGGCTCACAGTACTGGCCAAGAATTATGAATTGAACTGAAATGACAGAGTTGGGTCTTTCATATCTCCGAGGAGGATGTGACTTTTGTCCTATAGCCAATGTGATGTGCAGTGTATGGGAGGGGTTGGGTCTTATAGTCTTCGAAGAGATTTACATGCAGAGGGGTTGGAGTGGTCTGGACCTCGGGACTGATAACTTGACAATAAACAGGGATGTTTTTTACAGCCCTAGCTTTTTAACTCAGTTATGGGGAGTCCCTCCCTCAGTAGTGAATGCTTTTGTACATAAAACCCTGTTTTGTCTGGATTGTATACTTCCTTATATCTTGTGGTACTGACAGTCGTGTTAAGCACTGGTACATGGTACTATTTACTTCTCTGTGATTTATAAATAAGGTATATATAAAAAAAAGAATAAGTCATTGCAGTGCAGAAACCACAAGGGTCTGTGGGGAGTGGTAAAGCAGGGAGCGTGGGTCTCCAGGTTCATCACTCTAAGATGGTAATGTCACTTTAAGGGCTTTTTTGTTCAGCAATATGAAGATTCTCCATGTTTTCCAGTGGGCTACAAATGTGCAAATTTAGATGCAGAAATTTACAAAACAAAAAAGGTGATGCAGAAAGATAAGCATCTGGGCACCTGATACTAGTGTCCTGCGGTGTTTTTTCATGATGCCTTGACAAAGAAAGGATACAACACGTTTACTTCTGCATGAAGCCAGAAAGCTGGTCAGAAACAGTCAACCACGAATTATGTTTTTTAAGGTAAATGTTGGATGAGAGAAGATGGAGAAAACTCCACTGTCAGTATCAGGTCATGGCACTACACCTTCCCTGGTGGCCTGGCTATTGGAGGTAGGGTATGTCTGTTCTGTGCATTTGTTTTAGGTAGTAGACCTCACCCAGTGAAAGTCAAGGCAATTTATTTATATGGTGCCCAGTCCCAGGAGCTCTGGGTGCCTCACAGAGTCAGTAAACCTAATTAAAATCAATACATAGCACCACATATAAAATCTCAGAACGGTTACATAGCAGTGCCAGGCCCAAAACTCAGTGTAAAAAGATGAGTTTTTGAAATGTAAGCCCCCCCCCAAAGTGTGCTTACCTCCAGGTGGTGGTCTCTGGTCTCCCCCATGACGCTGGTGGCCCTGTGGCTCTGGGTAGGAGTCACGCCTGATGACTCCCCTGGTGGTGCAGCTTGCAACTGCGGACGGTTTCCCTGCTATCTCAGCCTTTTCAGGATTGGGCTGAGTGGTAGAGTTGTGTCCATGCCTCTTGAGTTAGTAGGAGTAATCTCGGGTCCAGTTTTAGGGGCAGCTGGGACTGGGACCACTTTGGTTGTGAATAAATAATTAAATTTAAATAAAAATGGTGGACATGCGCACACTGCACGGCCACCAAGAACAGGAAATTTAAAGGAGCATCTGCTACCTTTAAGGAGAGTAGTTTTGGTGCAGGCTGGCACCGATTGGGGCCAAGTGTAAATAGTTTAAATGGGAGTACCAGTCCCCAAGTCTACTCAAGGACAGTGTTTTTTTGGCGCCTCAGGATCGGTCCATGATTGGACCTCGGGGGGGGGGGGCACCTTTGTGGTTAGGAGATTAAAGGGAGAGCAGGTGTAAGAAAGGGGGATTCGAGAGGGAGCAGAGAGAGGAGGAGGTCGGAGCTGAGTGTTCGCCCACTCGGCCATGCAGCCTTTTTTTTTTGGGTCCTGCAGCAGTCGGAAGAAGGACACGGCAGCTGCTGTTTATTCGTGAGCCCCAGTGTAGGGCCGGACTGCAGTTCATTCCCTTTCGAGGGACTGAAGGGAGTGTTCTTCCCCTTGGAGAAAAAGCTATTTCAATGAGAGAAATGGGAGGAGTGTCTGCCTGCCTTTGGGTACAGATAAAGGGCAGGAGGGGGAGAAAAGGCGGAGTGGAGCCTGCGAGGTGAGGGGACCAGGGGTCCAAGCACAACTCCTGATTCCAGAACTATTTAAAAGTTGGAGGGACTGAACTTAAGAAGTCCTGTATCTGTTTATTTCTGGGCTCTGTGCCCAAAAGGAGCATGCCGAGAGGGTGGCTGCAGGCATGGGCAGCTGCCCCTCCAGAGTTGCGTGCTTTTGGATTCAGAGAGAGGAGGAGCACACAGAGAGAGGGGAGCCGTAGTTGGGTTGGCCATCCCATGAAAGGTCCATGCTCCTCATGAAAGAGGAGAAAAGAGAAGATGAAAACTGGCTGCTTACATTTAAAGGCCTCATTTGGCCTCGAGATTTGCTGCCCGTGTTTGGACTCCTGGCTGCCCAGATTTTAGGGCGTCTGCCTGTATTCACTGCTCAAGTGTGACCCCTTGGTCCAGAGTACTGCTCTGCTTCTGAGGTGATCCTTTTGGCCCAGAATAACTATTGTGCTTCTAATGTGACCAGAGCAAGTTGTTTGTGATTTATTGCTCCATGAAGTGACTGTTCCTGTTCAAATTATCTGTTCATTAAATGGAATCCCTTGATCTTACTTTAAGAGGGCTCTTGCAGTAGGTAAATACATATAGGACTGAAGCCGGCAGGCGTCAGGACCAGGCGAAAAGTCTAGCTAGCAGTTTGTGGCAGGACTGCCTCGCGCCAGGTGACCAGCGCCAGGTGATGTCAGCATAAAGGGTCGTCCCCACGCCGCTTCTTCCAGTTCTTTCCGCTGTTAGCTTGTGTAGGCTCGCATGTTAAGTTCTTACTGCTTCTTCAGTCTGTCGTCAGTTTTCTTTACCAATTTTTTTCACGTGTCTCGATTATTTCCATCAAGATTGCCGTGCATGTCGTCCCCTACACCCTCCGATTCACATAAAAACAAGTGCGACTCGTGCGGTACCAATCTCCCGGATAAGGATGGTCATTCCCTGTGCCTCTTCCATCTAGGCCTGTATCACCCCGTGGGTAAGTGCCAGCACTGCCAACAATTTAACACTGCCACCTGCAAACAGAGGCAGCAGTCCCTGGAGTCCAACATTTTAAAGAGAAATATGTCCTCCATGGAAAAGGAGCTGAAGAAGCTCAGGCAGGCCTCAACTTCCCCTGAGGGTCACCGCAAGAAGAAGAAAAAGCACCGGGACCGGGACTCCACTTCCACGGCCACCGTGACTCTGGCCGGAGTCGCCCTGTTACAGGTAACGTCCCCCCGGGGAACCGACCTTTGATGGCCATCTTGGCGGTGTCCAAGGTGGCAGTGTCCCTCCCATCAGGCTCACGCTCGGGCTCCTTGGGAGTCTCTGGGACAAAGAAGGCTACCACTCCTGGGAAGGCTGCCACCGTGCGGTCCTCTGGGTTGAGCGGGTCCAGTAAGTCAGACACCAGTGCCTCCGACGTCCGCCCAGATGGGACCATTAAGATAGCCACCCCTTCAGGAGAGCGCACGGTCCCAAAGACACCTGCCAAGGCGCTCCTTCCATGTGGCCTTCATCGGACGTCGGATCTGACAAGTCAGACGCCGGCTCCTCCGATGTCCACCCGGATTCTGCTAGTAAGGCGGATGTTGGCTCCTCTGGCGCTCGTACGGCGTTAGAGCCAGTGCCGGACCCTGATGACCAGTCTGCCATCCCTGGCTCATCGCAGCGCTCGATGCTGACAACCGAGGCTTCAGCGTCTCCCCTGTTGGACCCTAGGGATTTCAGTCCTCCTTCCCCGGGCGACACAGAGGACGCCAGTACGCTCCCGTCAGGTCTCCCACGCCAGACCCTCGGACACCGGCTCCGACACCTGCCTACCCGATGCCGGATGACATCCCATTACCGGATGCCGGACCCAATGCCTGTGGAGCCACCAGTTCCTGGCCCGCCTACTGGGCCTCTTCCAGGGCCCTCTGCTCTGACAGAGCTCCTGGTTCCCAGGTATCCAACGCCGTCCTACCCGGGACTGCAGTATCCTGCGCTGCAGTACCTGACGCCGGCCTACCCGACGCCGCAGTACCCGACGCCTCAATACCCGACGCCAGGCTTCCCGCTGTCAGGCTACGGATACTCGCCCTATGGATACCTTTAGTATCCACATCCCCCTCCTCCATCACCGCCCCCACAAGCCCCTGGTGGACTTGAAAGAGACTCTGGCTGCCTGGTGGGCTGAGGCCAAGGCTCAGCTCACCAGGGAGGTGGACAGCCATCTGCCGATGCCTGACCCGGCACTGGATCCCCATTGCCGGAGATGAGAGACTCCTTCACCTTTACCCAATACCAGAGGTGAGCCCTTGGGTTCCAGGGCCAGGGAGGACATGCTTCCCTTGGGGTTGCCCAAGGGGTCCGTTTCTCCCCCGTGCTGGGAGGGGTCTTCATCCTCTTCATCGGAGACCTCTTACTTAGATACCGAGGGGTACTCTGATCCTGATGATGAGCTACGCACTCCAGACAGTCCCAGGCCCAGGACTCCTCCGAAGTCTCTTCCGGAAGATCCTTCCTTTCTGGAGTTGCTGAGAAAATCTAGGAAGTCCACCAGTGGCCATCTCTGGAGCCAGATCCACAGCAGAAGAGGTTCGCTGCCCACTTGGATCTGCCCAAAGCTGCTCTGGCATTGATTCCACCTTAGATTGAGCCTCACGCTGACCTTGTTTCTACCATTTGGAAACAACCATCTGCATTAGCCCCCCCTTCTGAGGAAGGTGGATAGGCTATACCAGGCTCCTGAGGATGTGGATTCCTTGAACACACACTCTAAGGCTGACATGGTCATGATTAGCACCACTCACAGCCGGTCGGCAAACCCAAAACATCTCAGCTCGTCTCTGCCCGATAAGGAATCCCGTCTTCTGGACCAGTACAGGAAGAAGGTCTATGCTTCTTCCACTCTGGGGATCAGGGCTCTGAACTATGTTGCACATATGGGGGATTACCAGAAGACTATCCTGAGTCAGGTGGAATCCAAATTGGACTCTCTTCCTGAGTCTCAGAGCAAGTAGGAAGTTGCTGATCTCATCTGTTCTGCTCGTTTGGCCAGTCGGCACATGCTCAGTGCCACTTACGATGCAGTGGACACAGCAGGTCAGAGCTCTGCTTTCGCAGTAGGTCTTTGGCATCATGCCTGGCTCCGGGTGTCAGGATTGATCCTGGAGGTGCATTCCACTATCCAGGATGCGCCCTTCAGGGGTTCTGTGCTGTTTGGTGGAGATGTCAAGCACATCATCACTGACCTGCAAGAGAAGGGAACTGCACTTAAGTCTGTTGACTCTTTGTACAGGCCCCCTCAAGGACAGTGTCGCCCTTTTCGTATACGTTCCCGGCCTAAAGCGAAACCTCAGGGCAAGTGGGCCAACAAATGTCGGGCCCCTCTGGCTGCCAAGCCCCCCCCACCCAAAAAAGCAGCGGGAGCTTCAGCCATGATGTTGCCCCACACCTCCTGACTCCTTTCCTCTCCCACAGCCTCTGGACTCCCCAGAAGAACCAGCAAGAGGGAAGTTCTCCTTCCATCTACAGGGTTGGGAGAGGATCACATCAGATGCTTGGGTGCTCCAACTGATAGCAGCAAGACACTCAATCGAGTTTCTTCAGAAACCACCCAGAAAACCACCCCCCAAATCGACTTACTCCCTTGAACATCTTCCTCTGGTTTGGGAAGAAATCTCCTCCCTTCTTCTGAAGGCGGCAATAGAGCCTGTCCCGACCCACCTTTGGGGGACAGACTACTACTCCCATTTCTTCCTAGTTCCAAAGAAATCGGGAGACGTGAGGCCTTTTTTAGACCTCAGCTCCCTGAACATGTTCGTGGAGTACAGACGGTTCAGAACGCTCTCTCTGCAGAGTCTTCTGCCAGTACTTCGGCAGGGACAGTGGCTGTACGATTTAGATATGCAGAATGCTTACCTGCATATCCCTATTCGCCCTTCCCACTGCAGGTTCCTTCGGTTTTCGTTCCAGGGGGACCAATACCAGTTCAAGGCCCTCCCATTTGGTCTTTCCTTGGTGCCCCAAGTGTTCACCAAATGCCTTTCTGTGGTAGCGGCTCACCTGCGTACCCAGGGAGTGCTGGTATTTCCATTCCTGGATGAGTGGCTCTTGGCGGCCCCATCCAGGGAGGATCTTCTGCGCTCTCTTTCCCTCACCCTACAGATCTTTTCCAGTCTGGGTATCACCATCAACCAGGCCAAGTCCTATCTGGTTCCCTGCCAACGGCTCCAGTTCATAGGGGCGGTCCTGCACATGACCATTGGCATGGCTTTTTTGCCTCTGGACAGGGTCAATACCCTTCAGGCTCATGCAAGTCTGCTGTCCAGTCACAGATGAGTCAACGCCAGGTCAGTCCTTCACCTTCTAGGGTTCATGGCGGTTGCTATTCTGATAGTCCCTCGCGCTCGGCTCCATATGAGGATCTCTCAGTGGGCCCTTCGGTCTCAGTGGGACCAGACGTTGGACAACCTAAACTGGGAAGTTCTGGTCTTCAACCCCATGGTCCGGGACTTGCAATGGTGGATGGTGCAAGAGAACCTTTGCCGGGGAGTTCCCTTTTGTCTCGATCCCCCCTCCCAAACATTGGTAACAGATGCCTCGGGAGAGGGATGGGGAGCCCATCTAGGGTCTCACTGGACTCAGGGCTCCTGGTCCAGACTCAAGCAGACTCTTCATATAAATGTGCTCGAGCTCAGGGCTGTTCTGTATGCTTTCCAGGCTCTGAACTCGTACGTGCTTCCCAGTCGTTTGACTGTCCAGACAAACAATATGTGCATAATCTGGCACATCAACAAGCAGGGAGGAATGCATTCCTACCCTCTGTGCAGGGAGGCAATGTGAGTTTGGAGTTGAGCTGTTCAGCACAGCCTTCACCTGATGGCAGTTCATGTTCCGGGAGTGGAAAACACGCTGGTGGACCACCTCAGTCGGTCATCAGCAAAGTCCCATGAATGGGAACTGGATCAAGGGGTAGTAGACGATATCTTCCTGCGGTGGGGAACATCTCAGGTAGACCTGTTCGCGTCCCCCCTAAACGCAAAACTTCCCGCCTTCTACTCGCTCACTCCAGGGTGAGGCATTTTCTGGGGGGACGCTGTGTCTCTAGACGGGAAGGACAGATTTGTCTATGCCTCCCCCCCCCCGATTCCCTTGATTCAGAGGGTCTTGCACAAACTCAGCTTAGAAGGAGCTTGAATGATCCTCATCACACCCTCTGGCCCAGGCAAGTTTGGTTCTCTCTTCCGCAACGATTTTCAGAGGAACCTCCGCTTCCTCTTTCTCTGTCTCAACATTTTGCTGACCCAGGATCGGGGACCCTGATTCATCCAGGTCTCAAATCCCTTCAGTTGCATGCGTGGCTCCTGGAGACGTAGCTCGAGCCCAATTTGGAGTTTCTCCGCTCGTGGCAGAAATTCTGGTGGCGGCCAGGGAAGCCTTCCACTAGGTCCACCTATGCCATGAAATGGAAACGCTTCTCGATTTTGTCCTCTTCCAAGGACCTCGAGCCATTCTCTTGCCCTGTCGGAAGAGTCCTGGACTATGTGCATCATCTTTTTGACCTGAGTCTTAGCTATTCCTCTTTGAAAGTTTATATGGCGGCTATCTCTGCCTACCACGTCCCTTTTGGGGACAGAACTTTCGCGCAGCTGGAAGTCTCTAAGACCTTCCTTAGAGGGGTTCTCCACTTGTGACCCCCTGTCCACGTTCCCGCCCCTCCTTGGGATCTGAACTTTGCTCTTGAGAAGCTAACCCTGCCTCCTTTTGAACTGGCAGCCTCAGCAGACTTGAAGTTCCTTTCGTGGAAGACTCTCTTCCTAGTGGCCATTACTTCAGCTTGATGTATTTCCAAGCTTCAGGCCTTGATGTGTAAAATCCCGTTTTTGATGTTTCACAAGGAACGTGTGGCTCTGCGCACGAACTCTAAGTTTCTCCCTAAGGTAGTGGCAGAATCTACACTGAATCAATCCATTGAGCTACCTGCTTTCTTTACGCAACACTCCAATCAAGGGGGAGTACCTCTTGCATACCTTGGATGTTCATAGAATCCTGAGATACTACACTACTAGGACACTAGGACTAAGGATCTCTGGAAATTTGATCAGCTTTTTGTCTCTTTTGCTCACAAAAGAGAGGGCAATGCCATTTCCAAGCAATGCCTATCCAAATGGTTGGCTCATTGTATCACTTTCTGTTATGACAACTATAACAAGACCCTGCCGGGTCAAGTCAGGGGCCACTGCACCAGAAGAGTAGCTGCCTCTGCGGCTTGTTTCAAGAATGTGTCAGCGGCTGACATCTGCGCAGCCGCTACTTGGACTTCTGTCCATACCTTTACAAAACACTACAGTTTGGACATTGCCTCTCACCATAGAGCAGGCTTCGGGTTGGCTGTTCTGCAAGGTCTTTTGTCCTAAGACCCTTACAGCTGGAGGTTCTATTACTGTGTAGCTTTCCTCCTCCTGAGTGCTTTTCCTTGTTCCAGACTGCTTGGGACTCAGTCCTATATGTAATAACCTACTGCAAGAGCCCTCTCGAAGTAAGATAGTACAGTTACATAAGAACTTACCGTAACAGTAGATCTTCGAGAGAGGCTTTTGCAGTAGGTAATATCTTTCTGCCCTCCATCACCCTTAGCTTTTTCAGCTCCTTTTCTGGGAAGGGAAACATCTGCTTCTCTGTCATCTTGCCTTTTTGGCCTTTGGCGGGAAAGAACTGGAAGGCGGGCGTGGGGACTGCCCCTTTATACTGATGTTGCCTGACGCCGGTCACCTGACGTAGGGGCGGTCCCCCGCCAGAGACTGCTAGCTAGAAATTTTTCTGTGGGGTCGTGACGCCTGCCAGCTTCAGTTCTATATGTGATTACCTACTGCAAGAGCTTCTCTCTCGAAGATCTACTGTTACGGTAAGTTCTTACATAACTGTACTATTCTTCAGTTTTGGTCTTTGCCTTGTTTGTTGGAGAAACCGTTTTCTGCTAAAAGAAGTTTGATACCACAGCCATGTTCCCAGTGTGTTCCCAGGTGTGATGCCAACAAACTGCTGCACCATCAAGGAAGATGTTGAGAGGCCTGCCTGGTGAAGACAGTCTATAAAGTCCTCCAGACAAAGTTGGCAAGGCCGGGCGGGTGAAGATTGATGTCCTTTTCCTCCCACCAGTGTACCATCTCTGTGTAACCCCCTATAAATGGGGGTTCCCAAAATGTCTTCCTTGAGCTTGCCTAAATGCTTACTGCCAGGCTGGTGTCCTGCGTTTTAGCAGTTTAAATGTGATTACCAAAGCCTGTATAGCCTCTATGCACTGTCTCTTTAAGAGCTGCCTGATTGCAGCTTAGGTAATCTGAGAGAGAGCTCTGTTGAAAGATGTAACTATTTACTGAAAATCATTTAGAGTGATAATGATAATGTAGTTTGTCTAACCTGCTTTCTTTGTAGCAAGGACTGTTTTGTTTGTCTCCACTGTCTTGGTGCTGGACTGCAAATTGGACCAAACAGTACTGATGGGACCTAAAATGTAGCTGGACTACAGGAGCTGTCTGAATTCAAAATCTGTAGGAACTGTAGTTTAGAGCTTTTTTTGCAACTGAAGGGGGAGCTCTTGCTTTGACTGACATCAAATCAGCCAACCAAATCTTTTGGATCTTGGGAAGTCCTGGGTTGCTTGCGGTTTTCAGTTAGAGCTAAGCTGGAAGCTGAACAAGAAGGAGCTGAAGGATTCTGAGCTGCAATTCTCAGTGGATTTGCATGGGAGAACTCTTGAAAAGGCTAAGTTTTGGCCTGCATGTCGGTGTGCTGCTCCTGAGAGGGAGAGAAGAGGAATTATTTTGGACTAAATTCAAGTTTGTGTGACTGAAGTAAGCTACTGAAGTGGGCCAGGCTCAACCTGAGGAAGACCGAAGATTTTGCTGAATGCGATCGGCCTGTCAGGAGTTCCAGCTACCCCTAAGCTCCTGGTGTGTGCTGAGACTTTGCGATTGTGACCGGGGAGTGCTCTGCCTGGTACAGTAGAATTCCCTTACATGTAAATGTGCTATGAGCTGCTAGTGGGTCATGAATTAGTCCTCCACTGTGTGAACTGTGTTCTGCTTGCTGGAAGCTGTATCCAGCCCAAAACAGACCGCATCCGAATTTGTCTCCATGTGGTCTGGGCCTTGCCAGACTGGCCCAGCCAGACTACCCGCTGCACAGAGAAGCCATCAACGAGAGACCTGCCTGGGGATCAGCCCCCTGCTCCACACTGAACAGGAATGATGCCTCTGCGACTTGTGTGGGCCCTGCTTCTCCTGGCATTCCAGATCAACCACCTGCGGTCTCGATTTTCGTCCAGCCTGTGTCCAGTCTTGGGTATCGTGAGTAAATACCAGGGTAGCTCTCTGCAACAACAGCTTAATCTGAGTGTGTCATCTGATTGTCTTGTTGTTTTGTTTCCTTTACGAACTGAGCCGTCTGGCTCCGGATTACAAATATTGTGTACTGTGCATGTTGTGTTTTCCATCACAGAGCCCCAACCAGCTGCGGCGCCGGCCAACCCCGGGCAACAGTCCTGGCTAGCCCATCTCTTCTCCACCTGGGTACCCATAGGTGTGACTGTGTGGGGGGACTCAAAGTGCATGCATAACTGCTTGATTGATATAGCCTTTAAGCTAATTAACCTGATTTTGCCTCTTCCTTGTTCAAGTCCCCTGAATAAATCAGATCTGACTTTTTCTGCATGTAATCTGACTGTGTTTCCAGTTTGTGCTCAAAGTACTGTACTGTTGCTATTTGCTGTGCATAACCTTGTTTTACAGGGGGTCCCCAGGTTCAAGCCAGAGGAACTAGCCCTGGTGGTAAGTGCAAACAGTGTGGGTGCTTGTGTGTTGTACCAGGGGTATTGTGAAAGTGATTATTGTACAGTGTTCAGGCCACTAGAGGGGAAAGAGGGGGGTTGCTGTGTCGCGGAGGACTGTGCCCAGGTTAGCTTGACCACTACCAACCCTGATCTCCGGGTGGAGGCACTCATTTCAGAACTCAGGCCCCTTAACCTGCTACTAGCCAGGCAGGCAGGGGTAGTAGCCCTTAGGATAGCGCCACCTAGGGGTTACATCTTGGAGGCTCACTGCTGGGATTTTGTGTCTTCTAGTGGCCAAATTGTGAACTGCTGTTAAAATAAGTAAACTACCCTAACAGAAGTGGCTGTACACCAGTTGATGGGGTGGTGTACTGGGCAGGAGATCGACCCCAAAAATGCTATACTTATCCTGGATATTCCCCTGGGTACCAATAAGGACACTGTAGAGGGAGTACTTTCCAAGGTTGAATGTTTACAAAACCCTGTGGTGGTGGGTCGACAGGCTAATCTGCTCGCCCAAAGTTTCATGGCGTTAGTAGAGTGTAAGGACGAAGTAGACAGTTCTAAAGTGCCATGGACTATCACCCCCGAAGGAGCCCTCACTGCCTGGACAGTGATAACTAAAGACAGTAAAGACCCCAGGAGAATGAGCCCCCACTATCTGAGACCTTTGAGGAGAAATTTGCTAAGTTGTTGCTGGAGGAAGAGAAAACTGTGAAGGACTTAAAGAAACTATTCCTGCCACCTGGGGGTGTTCCTCCCCCAACACCCCTTCCCGCTCCAGCACCCATTATTGCCCCTCCTTCTGTGCCCATGCCAATGCTGGCTCCTATGTCTGTACCTGCCATTAGTCACGACTCTTACTAAAGGTTGAGAATTTTTTCCGGCACCCTCCCCACCCCCGAAGGGGATGATGATTGGGAGACCTGGATAGATTGTGTTGCCCCTTTGGTACCTGAATGGCAGTGTGTGGAGGCTGAGAAACGGAAAAGGATCATAGAAAGTTTGAGGGGTCCCACCCTTGAGGCCATTAAATTTCTGAGGTCCACAAACCCTGATGCATCTGCCCAGAAGTACCTATCTGCACTCGAAGGCAATTTTGGGAGCATTGAGTCAGGGGAGAACTTGATGTGGAAATTTCAAGGTACAAAACAATGGCCAGGGGAAAGTTTGTCTGCATACGTTACTCGTCTGGAAAGAGCGCTGCAGACGGCTTACCGAAAAGGTGGAGTAGCTGCCAGTGACTTAAACCATGTGAGGTTGGGGCACATACTGCAACATGCAAAGCATTCTAAATTGCAGCTCCTTCAATTAAGGCTCCCAGACAGAAGGGGTAACCCACCGGATTACTGTGATTTGATAAAAGAACTCTGGGAGGCTGAAGATGAAGAAGGGGATTGTAATTCTAGGGTGAGCGCAGCCCAAGTGATCACGGCATCGGAAAGCCCTTCTGAAGGGGGGACCAATGAGGGCGTGCCGCAATGGGATGAACTGCTGAGGGAGTTCAGGGAAACAAAAAACAGTCTCTTTATGAAGGCCGCTTCTGCAAGTACAGGCACCGACCCTTGTCCAACTGCATCTGCTATGGGGGTTGGGGTGTGCACCCAGGCATCTCCTGCTGACAGCATCTCGAAACTCGATGTCTTGACTATGAAAGTAAGAGAATTGATGAGATGTCTCCAGATGCTCACCACACAGCAGACAAAGTTGGCACCAAGGTTTTTAGTTGGTAGTACCACCGCCCCAGCTCCCAGTGTGATGCCTCAGCCACCCCAAATCCCAGAAAACATATTCTGCCATAATTGTGGGAAGGATGGGCACATGAAGAGAGAATGCCGGTCCACAAAAGACCTAGATAAAGTTGTATACAGGCTTCAAGGAGAGCTTCGGAGAACGAATCAGTGGTCGAGGAGTGCCCAAAATGACTGCAGTGAGGGTTCAAGAAGTAGTAACTCAGATCCCTATGTGGCTAAATCATCTGTCCAGGCCCCTGCTGCTGTCCCTCCAGACTGGTCCAAAATAGTGGGCCCTTCAATGGAGACTACCGTGGCTGTGAATGGTGTTCCTACTCGAGCTGTGCTGGACAGTGGATCGCAAGTGACCATTGTATTTAAGGACTGGTATGACAAACACTTATCTGCTGTGCCCTCACAATGCCTGGAAGGCCTACATGTGTGGGGGCTGAACGACAAGTCTTATGCCCACCTAGGATATGTCCGCCTCTGGTTGTCATTTCCTGCAGCTGTAACTGGTGTAGAGGAGCAAGTCGAGACACTGGCCTTAGTGTGTCCCCCTACTGGACTGTATGATGGGGTTCCCCTGTTAATTGGGACCAACGTCCATATGTTTGGGAGACTGACACAACTCTGTCGTGAGAAACAAGAGCGACGGACTGGGAGGACCCTAAGAATTCCCACTCTGATCAAGAGGGCCTATGATTTGCAACAGAACCCCAAGTGAGTGGACCAGGATGATCCGGTAGGGGTCGTGTGGAAGAAGGATCCCAATTCAATGGTACTGGCCCCTAATGCCCAGTGTACTGTTCAAGGGGAGGTCCGCCTCTGCAAAGATGTCAAGAACAAAATACTGATGTTGGACGCGCCAGGTGATGGAAAATTGCCTGTAGGATTATTGGTTAAGCCCAGCATCTTGCCAGCTCACGCTCATGCCTATGCATGACGAGTGATGGTCCAGATTCATAATGTGTCAGATCGGGAGATCCGGGTGAACAGAGGATGCACCCTAGCTACAGTACACTGCGAAGACACTGCAGTGTTGCCCAGCAACAAGCCCCCTGGCAAGACAGATAGAGTGACTCCCCACTTGTTTGATTTTGGTGACTCTACGTCGCCAGCTGAATGGAAAACTAGAATTAGCCAGAAACTTGCCCAGAGAGATCAAGTGTTTTCGTTGAAGGAATGGGATGTGGGATGTGTGGGTGCGGAGCATCACATACGTCTGCACGATGAACGGCCATTTCAAGAGAGGTCTCAACGCCTAGCCCCTGCAGACATAGATGATGTGAGAAGACACTTGCAGGAAATGCTCGCGGCTGGTGTGATGCAAGAATCCAGGAGCCCATATACTTCTCCTATTGTGGTTTGCGCAAGAAGAATGGAACAGCACGAATGTGTGTGGATTATCGGACCTCAACAGGCGGACCATCCTGATCAATACACCATGCCCGTATACAAGATGCTCTGGATTGTTTGAATGGGAGCAATGGTTCTCGGTGTTGGATCTTCACAGTGGATATTACCAGATTCCGATAGCTCCAGGAGGACTATGAGAAGACAGCCTTCATCTGTCCTTTGGGGTTCTATGAATTCCTGAGAATGCCCCAGGGGATATTGAGCGCCCCAGCCACTTTCCAGCGACTGATAGAATGAGCGGTGGGAGACATGAGTTTGATGGAATGCCTGGTGTACTTGGATGATGTCGTTGTGTTTGGGAGCTCCCTAGAGGAACATGAGAGTTGACTGTTCAGAGTACTAGACCGACTGGAAGATTTCAGCCTCAAGCTGTCCATTGACAAGTGCCAGTTTTTCCAAACCTCTGTAAAGTATGTGGGGCACATAGTGTCTACAAAGAGGATAGAGACTGGTCCTAGTAAAGTTGAAGCCTTGACTACTTGGGCCCAGCCCCACAATTTGAAGGAACTACAACGTTTCCTGGGATTCTGTGGCTACTACCGCAGGTTCATAAAGGACTATTCCAAAGTGATTCAGCCACTCTTGAATCTTACCCAAGGTTACCCTCCTACCAATCGAAAATACAAAAAAGGGTCCGTCAAAGAACCAGACAAAGCATATTTCCGCCCAGGTGAACCTTTCGGGTCCCGCTGGATGCCTGATCAGAAGCAACTTTCCATGAAGTCATATACCAGCTCAACCCATACCCCCATCCTCGCTTATGCTGATCCCACCAAACCCTAAGTGCTGCATACTGACACCAGTCTGCAGGGTCTAGGAGCTGTACTGTATCAAGACCATGAGGATGGTTTGAGACCAATGGCATTTGCCAGTAGGAGCTTGATCCCATCTGAGCAAACTACCCTGTGGATAAGTTGGAGTTCCTTGCATTAAAATGGGCCATTGTCGACCAGTTTCATGATTACCTCTATGGGGCGAAAATATTGGTGAGGACTGACAATAACCCATTGATCTATGTACAGACTTCAGCTAAGTTAGATGCCGTGGGGCACCGGTGGCTTTCTGCATTGTCAACATATGATTATGCTGTTGAATACAGACCAGGCCTGAATCATATTGATGCGATGCCGTATCCCAGAGGCCCATTTCCAAGAGGGACTTGGTCAGGCTGTCTGAACCTAACATCTGAGCATTGTGCCAAAAGTTTGATAGAGATGAACAGATGTCTACGGACACAGCGGACTGCTTAGTAGATTGTTTGGGCCCCTCTGACACCTGCATACCGGCTGCGTATTGCCACTTCTCTGCTCTAGATATTAGTGCACTACCTCAGTTTGACAATGACAACATTCAGTGGGCTCAATCCTGAGATCCTATGATTCAGCCAGCACTTGACACCCTTCGTGCAGGAAAAGATGTGTCCAAGTTGCGTTCCTCTGATCTGCGAACCGCTTTATTATTTAAAGAAGGCCCCAGGTTGAAACTGCGTAATCATTTGTTGTATAGAGAGACTGTAGATCAGGGTGGCCAAATAGACAAGCAACAATTGGTCCTGCCCACAGCCTTCAAAGATTTGGTACTGAGGTCTCTCCACATTCATATGGGCCACCTCAGTATCGACCGGACCCTTGATCTAGTACGATCTCGATTCTACTGGCCCAAGATGGGGGCCAATGTTGAGCACCATGTAAGGACTTGTAGTCGCTGCCTGCAGAGAAAAGTCTTGCCTCAGAGGACTGCCCCCCCTTGTCAACATTACTACCAGCACCCCAGTGGAGCTAGTCTGCATAGACTTCTTTGAGTTTAGAGCCTGATCAGTGAAACACTGGCAATGTGTTAGTGGTTACGGACCATTTCAAATGGTATGCACAAGCTTTTCCCACCAAAGATCGAAAAGCATCTACCGTGACCAAGGTGCTAGTGGAAAATTTCTTCATCCACTATGGTGCCCCCCAGCGAATTCACTCTGATCAGGGCTGGGACTTTGAGAGTCGGCAAATCAAAGAAATGCTCTCTCTCTATGGGGGGGTGAAAGTCAAGAATCACCCCTTATCACCCGCAGGGGATCCTCAACCAGAACGCTTTAACCACACCAAGCTAGACATGCTAGACACCCTCCACCCAAAAGATAAGCATAAATGGAGCCAGCAGATTAGCACCTTGGTACACGCATACAATTGCACGAATAATGATGCTACTGGGTTCTCTCCCTACCGCCTCATGTTTGGGACAGAGGCCCGTCTGCCTATTGATGTCTGTTTTGGGGTTTCTCCTGATGGGGTCCGAGCCGGAGATTACCTGCAATATGTACAAAAACTGAAAGCTCAATTGAACCATACCTATTAACTGGCCGAGACAATGGCCGACAAAAGAAATCTAGCCAACAAAGAGAGACATGATAGAAAAGTAAAGGCTCAAGAGCTTAGGCCTGGAGATCGTGTGTGTGTTGCAAAATTTAGGATTGCGTGGTAAACACAAAATTGCTGATCGATGGCACCATCTTCCCCATGTCATAGTTGGAAAGTTGGATGATTTGCCAGTGTACAAAGTGTGCCCAGAGAATAACTCCAAAGCTGTCAAGACCATGCACCGTAACCACTTGCTACCTGTTGGTCAAGTTATAATTGAGGCTGAACCCGCCGAGATTGATTCCCCTGGACCAGTGACTCGTGCTGCTGCAAGAAAGAAACAGAGTCAGCCTGCCCCCGTGGTTGCCGATTTAAGACTTCCCCCGCAGCAGGCCCAGAATGATAGTGACTGCCAGTCTAACTCGGATGACAGTGAGTGTGATAATGCCTATTACCCCTCATATGAACTGAGTCAGTTGTTCCATGGAAATCCTATGTTGAATTATGGGGATGAAGCTGGGCCTTCTGGACTGCTTAATGCCCCAGCATCATCCTTGGAGCCAGTGCTCCCTGAAAGTGAAGTGCAAAGTATCACGTCTGAGGATACTGAGTCTTTGTGTATTGTGGAACTGTATGATTTGCCTGAAGGAGAGGCTGATGGTACGAGTCTTTCTGGTGACATGCCAGAACTTGAGTAACACTATGAGAGTGCTGACAACCCCCCTTCAGTGCCAGAGTGTCTTCAAAATGAGCCAAGTGTTGTAGAAACAGAGACTACAGAGCAAGGGGCTAACAGTGCTCCCAGCTTGGACATTCCCCTTCATGTAGAGGCACCCCTCACAAGTGATGAAAGCTCCAAGACCATTGCTGAAAGTACAGAGACTGTGGTTGTTCACCCCAGAAAGACTGGCTGAGCTGTCAAGCCAGTGGTGCGCTTCAGTTACGATTCCCCTGGGAGGCCAGTGGATTTGCCTCTCAATGTAGTCCACAAAGGTGTTTATGTCTCTCAGAGCTCACTGCCCAAACTAAGCTTGATGACCCATTCCAGGTTACTTGTTCTGCCCTCTCACCATGGTGCCCCTGACCCATCCAGCCCCAAGTTAGCTGATAGGGAAGGGTCCCCCTCTTGCATTGTTTAGAATACAAGAAGTTATTACATGATTCTGTATAGTAATGTTCAGTTTACCTGTGTGAAATATTCATAATGTATTGTCAGAATGGAAATGATATCGTGGAGTACATTGAAATGTATAGTAAAGTGACAAGTTATGCCAGTTGATGAATCAGATAGTACTTGTATAGCATGCTAATGGTATAAATGTCTTGTATATGTTGCATTTTCAATGTTATGATGGTACAGACCTGATGCAGACGCCAAGTTTTCCCAGGCAGGGAAGGGTGTAACCCCTCTACAAATGGGGGTTCCCAAAAAGTCTTCTTTGAGCTTGCCTACTGCCAGGCTGGTGACATGCATTTTAGCAGTTCAAATGTGATTACCAGAGCCTGTGTAGCGTCTGTGTACTGTCTCTTTAAGAGCTACCTGATTGCAGTTTAAGTAATCTGAGAGGGAGCTCTGTTGAAAGATGTAACTATTGACTGAAAATCATTTAGAGTGATAATGATAATGTAGCTTGTCTAATCTGCTTTCTTTGTAGCAAGGACTGTTTTGTTTGTCTCCAATATCTTGGTCCTGGACTGCAAATTGGACCAAACAGTACTGGTGGGACCTAAAATGTAGCCGGACTACAGGAGCTGTCTGAATTCAAAATCTGTAGGAACTGTAGTTTGGAGCTTTTTTGTGCCTTTTTTGCAACTGAAGGGGAAGCTCTTGCTTTGACTGACATCAAATCAGCCAACCAAATCTTTTGGATCTTGGGAAGTCCCAGGCTGCTTGCAGTTTTCAGTTAGAGCTAAGCTGGAAGCTGAACAAGAAGGAGATGAAGGATTCTGAGCAGCAGTCCTGATCGGATTCGTATGGGAGAACTCTGAAAAGGCTAAGTTTTTGGCCTGCATGTCGGTGTGCTGCTCCTGAGAGGGAGAGAAGAGAATTATTTTGGACTAAATTCAAGTTTGTGTGACTAAAGTAAGCTACTGAAGTGGGCCAGGCTCAACCTGAAGAAGACCAAAGATTTTGCTGAATGCGATTGGCCTGTCAGAAGTTCCAGCTACCCCTAAGCTCCCGGTGTGTGCAGAGACTTTATGATTGTGACCGGGGAGCGCTCTGCCTGGTACAGTAGAATTCCCTTACATGTAAATGTGCTATGAGCTGCTAGTGGGTCATGAGTTAGTCCCCTACTGTGTTCTGCTTGCTGGAAGCTGTATCCAGCCCAAAACGGACTGCATCTGAATTTGTCTCCGTGTGGTCTGGGCCTTGGCAGACTGGCCCAGCCAGACTACTCGCTGCACAGAGAAGCCATCGACGAGAGACCTGCCTGGGGATCAGCCCCCTGCTCCACGCTTGAACAGGAATGACGCCTCTGTGGCTCGTGTGGGCCCTGCTTCTCCTGGCATTCCAGATCAACCACCTGCAGTCTCGATTTCGTCCAGCCTGTGTCCAGTCTTGGGTATCATGAGTGAATAGCAGGGTAGCTCCCTGCAACAACAGCTTAATCTGAGTGTGTCATCTGATTGTCTTGTTGTTTAGTTTCCTTTACAACTGAGTCCTCTGGTTCTGGATTGCAAATATTGTGTACTGTGCATGTTGTGTTTTCCTTCACAGGGCCCCAACCAGCTGCGACGCCAGCCAACCCTGGGCAAAAGTCCTGGCTAGCCCATCTCTTCTCCACCTGGGTACCCAAAGGTGTGACTGTTTGGGGGGACTCAAAGTGCATGCATAACTGCTTGATTGATATAACCTTTAAGCTAATTAACCTGATTTTGCCCCTTCCTTGTTCAAGTCCCCTTAATAAATCAGATCTAATTTTTTTCTGCATGTAATCTGACTGTGCTTCCAGTTTGTGCTCAAAGTACTGTACTGTTGCTATTTGCTGTGCATAACCTTGTTTTACAGGGGGTCCCCAGGGTCGAGCCAGAGAAACCAGCCCTGGTGGTAAGTGCAAACAGTGTCGGTACTTGTGTGGTGTACCAGGGTATTGTGAAAGTGATTATTGTACAGTGTTCAGGCCACTAGAGGGGAAAGATAGGGGTTACAGTGTCCCGGAGGACTGTGTCCAGGTTAGCTTGACCACTACTAACTGTGATCTCCGGGTGGAGGCACTCATTTCAGAACTCAGGCCCCTTAACCTGCTACTAGCCAAGCAGGCAGGGGTAGTAGCCCTTAGGATAGTGCCACCTAGGGGTTACATCTCCATTTCCTGGAGGTCCGTGGGCACCGCAGTGGAGCCATTCCATCACCTGCAGCACCCAAGGGCTTTCAGGTACTGTTTTCCTGTCTTATTTCTGGGCTGGTTTTCTGGCTGCAAGTGCCCCCTTCCCCCAGAGTAACATCAGGCATACCCCTGGACACCGGGAGGGGGGGCTTACAGAAGATTGTTTATAAATGGCCAGTCAAGGAGCACCTCTCAGGGAAGGGAATTCCAAAGAATCGGGCCGTCACTCCGAACATCCAGTCACCTGAAGATTTCAAACGGGATCTTGGAACAGACAAGAGGCCTTCCTCCACCGACCAGTGGGAGCAGCCAGGGCATAAGGTACCGGGAGGTCTTTCAGGTAGCCTGGGCTCAGACCATACAGGGCCTTGTATGTTAACAAGCATGCCTTGAAATTGATGCATTACCTTACTGGTAAACAGTGAAGAGCATGGAAGGCTAAATGCAATAAGCAGTTAGATGTATGCAGTCTTGGCGGGGGAGTGAGAGGAGAGTGTCACCTGCTTGGGTGTGAGCATCCCCTTCTGGTCATGAAACAAGTAGCAGTAGTGTACAATAGGGAAAAACAGCCTTTAAGGGACCTCTTCCTTCCATAAAACATTCATAGAATTCTAATGTAACATCATCGGGTCCAGGAGACTTCCATTTAGCTAACTTTTATATAGCAGAATATACTTCTAGCAGCAATGTTTTATTACCAAAAGTCTCTGATGGGTTAGAATGTATTTGTGTAATGTTGGAAAAGCCACAGTAGGTCTCAGTCTCTTCTTTATTTACTTGCAATTCTGATTAATAAAGTTTTTATATATAAAAAAAATTCCTTCTCAGTTTCTTTATGCTCAGAGGTATGTATCTCTTTTCCTTTTTTCAATAGTGGTACTGTAATTCCTTCCATTTTGCTTTTGTTTAATATGCATAGTAAGATTCCAACCAGCCTGTTCCCTCCTTTCATATTTTTTTTTTTTTGGTAATTATATTTTTATCAAAAAATATGTGCATTACATACAAATCAGGTTTCAAGAGTCATACAATAGCATGTAGAAATTAATTACAAGCAAAATTTCAAGTACACGAAGGGGATAAATAAAGTGAGGAAAGGAAGTCTATTTAAAAGGAAAGTCTGCATTAAAACAAGAGGTCATACTTTAAGACTGGAAGGAGGAAGATTTAAAGGTAATGTAAAGGGGTGTTATTTCACTGAGAGGGTGGTTGAACCCTGGAACAGATTACCTGAGGAGGTGGAAGGTGTTGAAATGATGGAGGGATTCAAGAGAGCGTGGGATAGACATATGGGGTTGGTTAGAGGACAGGGGATAGGCTCCTTGTGCACCAGTGACAAGTAAGGGAGGGGGGAGACGGGCAGACTGGATGGGCCAGGATGGTCCTTTTCTGCTGACACATTACTGTGATTTTCAGAAATGAAAGAATATCTGAGTCCTTGACATCTCCTCGGTTCAGCAGTGAGGAAAACCAGAGTCCCCTCCAGTTTCATAAACCTTATGCATGGGGTAGGTGGGTCAGGCTGGATCTCTGCAATCCCTCCAGCCATTTCCCCCTTCTCTCTGTGCTCCTCCCCAGATTATCCCGTGACCATGGTACAAAGGCCAGGTCATGCTGCACCTAGATGAAAATGCCTCCAATCTGTCATTTAAGTTAAAGGAGATCCTCTTCATTGTATGTATTTCATTTACAGAGTCCTGCCAGGAACCAGTCCCCCAGTATCTGATTGGTGAGCCAATTTCTTTATATACTGTATATATATCTCTGTATGTATATATATATATGTGTGTGTGTGTAGTTTTAGTGTTTTCCCCCCCATAACCCACCCCCATACCTCGGCCACGTGTGGAGGCGCACACATGCCACGTCTCGAGGTGCCCTCCCACTACATGCTGCCTGCTCCGCCTATATTGAGGCAGCGGGATTATGGGGAGGTGGCAGCCACCCTGGGAGAGGAGAACTGCCTGCCAACTGCTCAGTCCTTCTCCTACCCTCCCCCCCCCGTGCCAGTTCCCTGACGACCCAAGTCCATTCCCAAACCCGGGTCACCAGTGTGGCACAAGGTAAGGTATCCAGAGCCTCAGCCCTCTGCATCACTGGGCCAGCTGGTGAGCAAGTTTCTAATGATAGCATTATGGGTTGTGGCAGGCATAACTGTGTAGCAGGTATTTTGTGTGTGTCTGCCCTTTATTATCCTGGGATAGTGCTAGAGAAGATAAAGTTCAGGACTTAGCTGAAGTCCAACATGCTGGACTGCTGCTATCTCTTTCTCTATGTCTGCCAGAAAAGTTGTCAATATGGGTGGCAGGCCCACACAACTTTCACCTCACCACATCCTCTCCAACATGCAGCACTGCCCCACCCCCGTCCCATATCTGACAGTGATAGCTGGCATCCTAAAGAACCTGATGACTTGCTTCCAAGCACATGCCAGACACGTGACAAGGTGACCTGCCCCTCCTCAGAGTAGCTTCATTCCCAAACAGTTGGGTCCGGCTCCTGTCTCATGTCTTCTCCCCATTTAGCCACAAATAGAGTATTATAAGGTTGCGTACCTTGGATGGCTTTATATATGATTGAGATAATATGATTTGGAGTGGGTATTTTAGCGTTAAATGTCTAGGATGGATACCAGCGCTGGAGTCTTTGAGCGGTGCCTGACTTCAGCTGGTTTGGATTCAAGAAATTGGCTTACTTGGAAGTAGCTGAAGAAATCTCTGCACCCAAGTCGATATTGGGCCTTGAGGTTGTCAAAGAATCTGACCTCTGAGCCAGAACAAAACTGTGCCATGAAAACCAGATTAAGCCTCCGCCATGTCTGGAACATGGGATCGATTGAAGCCGAGCAAATTCCAGCATCTCGGCAATTGGGCAGACCCATACAAGGGCTAACTGGAGATCCAACTGGGCTATCACCACCCCGCTGAATCCTTGGATTCTGGGTGGGGTGATCACAGACTATGTTTTGGTGTCCAAACAGAAATTGTGTCATCTCCCAGAAGGGAAGAAAGGTTCACTCCATTTCCAACCATTGTGGTCCCACCCCTGTTATATGCCACTGAAAGCGGACCTGGAGCTGTGTGCCTGCATAGTACATCCATAGGTCCCAAAGGGCCAGCTGTCCCTTGTGCCTTAGAAAACAGGAGATTACAAAATTTAACCCTGAGTTTCTTCCCAGCCCAGTTAAAATCTGGAGATGGCTATTTGCCACATCCTCCAGTCATGCTCCCGTATGGATACTGGTACATTCTGAAATATGTATAGGAATCAGGGAAGGACCATCATTTGCACAGTTTCTATTCTGCATAGCATTCTGAGTGGGAGTCCATTCCAACCCTGCAGATCCATTGCAAGTTGCCCAGACAGAGGGCCAATATTGATCTTGTACAGTCTGTCTAAATGTAGTGGTATCTTAATGCCAAGATACTTGAGCTCCTGTATATTGTTTTCTTTTAACATGGTCTTGAGAGCAGCCTGTCAGCACAGCAGTAGGGATACTGCTTGTGGCACTGGTGAACCGGGTTCAGGAGCGTGTCGGGGGCTGGCTGGGGGCGGGAGTTGAGTGTCCCACAGGATGCTCTCCTCCTCCAGGGAGGGAGGGTTCTGTGCCCTGCTGCAATACTGCCATCTGGGTGTACACAGATGGTACTGCACCTGGATGCCAGATGGAAGGGAGGGAAGGACATTGCAACATCAGCGTGCAGATGCCGCATGCATACGCCTTGCAGTTCTGCATACTGCATCCTTGGGATCGTAGCGGGAGAAAAACACTGTAACCCCAGCACCTCTTCGATGAAGATGGTCGCCGGCACATTCCGGTTCCACACTTCGCCACCACAAGCCCCACCTGACAGAATGAGATGTGCGGGGGGGGGGGTTACCTCTACCTCTACCCCACTTGGGGGTGAAGCCAAGGCTCCATGGAGGTGAGTGGCTGTGACAGGGAGATCCTGCCACTCTTGAGGACCGACCTTTTCTTAAATCTTTTGCAACAATTCTTCTGTTTCTTAGCCTAATCTATTCTTTACAATTTCTAGTCCATAAGGTTGGCCACCTACAGGCACCCCCTCCCCATTCTTGTCTATGCTACAGTGTTCTCTTTAATTTTCTTATTGCCTCTCAGGTCCGCATACAAGGTGGTTATTGTTGTGACCTCCAAGCTGATGTAAAACAACAGGCTGTGTTCCTCGTTATTGGATTTGGTATGCAACAGCACTATGTCATAACAATCAATCAATCAATCAAAATCTTTATTTATTCAGGCGAACATCATTGAGCACAGCTCATTTACAAGATGGACCTGAGTGGTCATAACAAAATAAGGTTACAAATTTTACACAAAAACATGGTACTGAATGAACACAAATACAAAGATTTATGAATGAGACAGATATACAAATATTTACATATGTACAAGGCAAAATGACATTGGACCTAGATCATATTAAAAGGGAAGAAACAAACAGTATTGTAGGGATAAAGCTAGGGTAATGGGACTTGGGGGGCATTTTGTACAGTAGGTTGGAGAACAAGCTAGAAGAACAATAAAGAAATAGAGGTAGTATAAAAAGGGTAGGGGAAGGAGGGGTGTGAGGGACTAGGCCTTATGGAAGCAGTTGCATGATTCTGGGAAAAGACTAGTGTACAGTTTTTGAAGGATGTTAAAGGAATGAGGGTATCAATTTCAAGGTCTTTTGAAGAGAATTCCAGATAAGTGCTAGAGAATAGCTGATTGCAGCCCTTCCATGCAGGGTGCAGGTGATAGGAATCTTCAGCATGATGAGTTTATTGATCCTTAGGGTGTAAGGCCTGGATGTGATCAGTTGAAACAATCTGAGATGTAGGAAGGAGTTTGTTTGTCAGAGCTTTGTAGATCCAGACAGCAGCATTTTGTTTCTTCTATGTTGTAGGGATGTCAACTGACTGCATTGTAGAGAGCAACGATGAGGTGCTGGAGGGAAGATCTGTAATGAATCTAATAGCTCTATGATACAAGGTGTCTAATTTATTTAAATGGGAGAGGAACAGTGACCATAAAGGAAGTCAAGCGTAGTCAATGAGGGATAGGAATGATGCCAGGATTAGCTTTTGTTTGGAATCTCTGGTCAGGTAGTGTTTGATCCTATAAAATAGCCAAGTCTTTGTCTAAGTTTTTTAGGAGCTCTTCAATGTGGCTAGTATAGTCAAGTTTATTGTCAATCCAGACTCCAAGATATTTGAATTTATCCACAAATTCCAGATTTTCACCAAGGATGGTAGATAATTGTGAGGAGGGTGAATGATGGGACAGTGGAAGAGCAGCTCTTGGTGGCAAAGAACATAGCTTTCGTTTTCTTGGCATTTAGTAGTAATTTCTTTTCTAGTAAGTTGAGCTGTAGGAGGGAGAACTCAGACTGTAAAAGCTCACAGGCTTTTGATGGTGAGGGATTACTGACATATAGTACAGTATCATCTGCAACATGCCTTGATGTATATGCCTTATGTGTATGAAACCTGTAAATGTTGAAAATACCATGGCACTAGGTGTTTTTGATAAAGGTAAAAAGTACTAGATGACTGTATTATAGAGATTAAGTTACTGGGGTAGAGAAATCAGAAACCTCCCTGTTGTGTTATTTAAATGCATGTAAATTACAGATTGTTTGAGAGGCCCTTTGGTACAGTGCATTCTTGCTGTAAACTGAGCCAGTCTGAAATTTCATGGTGATTTGCATATGCGTTCCATGATGCTTTACATTATTGTACTATGTGTGATGTTGCGTTTCTTTGAAACTTGGCTTATTGCCAATGCCCTATGGGGTAACACTTGCTTCAGTGCTTCTGCACTGAGGTTCTTTGTCTTTAGCTTGTTTGGGTTGTTTTTTTAGCCCCCCCACCAACACCACCCAAGCAAACAAGACAAATATAAGGAAGACATGGTTTTCACTAAAAGGTTAGATTAGTAGGTGCTGACTAACTGCAGAGGAAAGACATTCATAGTTTGTTGCTGCAAATTGATGTATTGAAGAAGGGACATGCCATTGCTGAAGGTTATCGTCTGTATTTCAAATAAACATCACACACAGATTGTGTGTTGAATCTGAAGTTCTGCATCTCGTCCATCTGTTATCTCACAACCCCTCCACAGTGGCTATGGTTGGAAGGGGCCGTAGGGATCAGGGAGGTGCCTGGATGTCCAGAGTTGAGGAGGAAGACTGATGTGAGGGGCACCTGAGAATAAGTAAAAAAAAAAAAAAAAACACATGGCCCCTGAGGAAATGCATCATGGGCGGAGGGGCACCGGATTGAGAGCAGAGTTGAATTGGGAGGAGCAGCAACACATCCCAGCCAGGGTGGGGATGGGGTGATGTGTGTGCCTGCCTCAGTAGTGACCCCTTGTGGTGGGCCGGGAAGCCTGCTTCTTGGTGAGGGGTGTTCATGCGTCTACCTTGCCACATTAACTTTCAGAGTCGTGAACTATTACTTCTCATATCACAAGTAATTTTTTTATTTTCCCTTTTACTAATTAAAAGATTTTCTACCTGATAATACTTGGTATTATGTGTGTGTGTGAGACTGGGTGGGTGAACCAAAGGTTAAGGTAAGACATAGAAGTAGAATGGTACAATCAAGCAATCAGTCAGTCAGTAAAAATCTTTATTTATCCAGGCGGTCATCGTTGAGCATTGCTCATTTGCAAGATGGACCTGGTTGGAACATATTCATAACTTCAACAAAACCACACAATAATATTATATTCAGGTACAAAGGTATGAAAAATAATACAGGACATAGATTAGATAGTACAATACATTAGATCATACAGTCATGGAAAAGTACTGACAGGCTACAAGGTGCAATACACATATACATACAAAGCGGTATCTTCAAGAGACAAGGAAGTAGTATTGAATAGTATAGGAGAGGGAAAGTGCTTGGGGGCAGAGTGGGATCAAGGAGAGGAGAGGGAGAGGAAGGGACTGAGAGGGTAACGAATAAAAAACAGGGAGAAGGAGGGAAAGTAGTGTTAGGGTGAAGGAAGAGAAAATTGGAATGCTGGGTACACAAGATGGAAGGGGGAGAGGCTTGGAGGTTGTCTCGACCAGAGGGTGGGGAAGCTCCAACCCCAAGAAGGGAGACAGGGAGGACGGATGGGATGACGTGTCAGTAATGCAGGGGATAGGACACTTGTGTCTAGAGGGAGGCAGAGCAAAGTGACAATGGCTTACAGGTGGGTCTGAGCAGGGAAGGATCCAAGGCAGGCATAAGAACAGATCCTGGGAGCGTAAAACAGTTGCACACTTCTTTGATTGTGTGGGAGTATAGCGCCTTGAACGCGGATAGTGAGACAAGAGTGCTCAGTTTAAGGGTTTTTTGGAGATTGTTCCATAAGGTAAGCAGCACAAAGCTAATAAAACTGCTCTACCGAAACAAGATTTTGCCTTAGGTACTTTGAGTGTGATGAATGAGTAGCTTCTAAGCGCATCATTTCCTATTTTGCGTAGGGGTAGGCAGCCGGAGATATAGTGAGGTAGTTTTTTTTGTGATCGCTCTAAAGGTCCAGAGCGTGGTGTTTTTGTGGCACCTAAGCTTAAGGGAGGTCCACCCATGGCCGTGTACAGTGCCCAGTGGTGCATGGCAAAAGGAAGCCCTGTGATAAACCTCAGGGCTCTGTGGTAAAGCATGCCCAGTTTTACCAAGTAGGAGCTAGAACAGTGACTGTAAAGGAAATCTGCATAATCATCCAGCGATAGAAAAGTGGATTGAACCAGTCGTAGCTTGGCATCTCTGGTGAGGAATCGGTTGATTCTAAAGAAGAGTCCTAGCCTCTGTCAGAGTTTTTTCAGCAAGTCCTCAATATGTTTGATGAAGGAGAGCCTGTGGTCTATCCATACTCCCAAATACTTAAACATTGCGACAAATTCTAGTTTTTCTCCTAGGATTGTGGTGATTTGAGGAACTGACCCACAGGACGTTGGGTTGTCAGCATGGGCAGATGGGGAAAAAAGCATCGTTTTTGTCTTTTTAGCATTCAGAAGTAGCTTTTTATAAATTAGTTGGCTTTGCAAGAGGTTGAATTCGGATTGGAGATCGTTACAGGCAGCTTCCGGCGTTGGTCTGCTTACATAGAGAATGGTATCATCTGCGAACAGATGAATGCTGGCATTTTTAATGCAGTTGTCAATATTGTTAATGAAGATTGTGAATAGAAGGGGGCCTACTATAGATCCCTGATGCACCCCTCTTTGGAGAGGTTTGAGGGGGGACAGGTCGCCTTCAGCTTTAACTTGCTGGAGGCGCCCTGTAAGATAGTCAGTGAACCAGCACAGGGAGGAGGCGTCCACATCTATGATTTGTAAGGAGGAAAGGAGAAGGCTGTGATTGACCGTGTCAAAGGCCTTGCTTAGATCCAGGAAGACAGCACAGATAAAGTTTCTGCGGTCAAGATCTCCCTGCCAATCTTTGGTTACTTTAGTAAGGGCCGTGATGGTGCTATGTTGAGCTCTGAAACCCAACTGCATAGGGTTTAATAAATTTGTTGTTTCAAGATAGGATCTTAGTTGTGCATTTACAGTTTTCTCCAGGAGTTTGGACAAAACTGGGAGGAGAGAAACTGACCTATAGTTGTTGAGATCACATGGGTCACCTGATTTAAACAGTGGGATGACATGTGCTGTCTTCCACACAGGTGGCAAGATACCCTGGGACAAGAATAAATTGAATAGGTGGGTGATAGGGACGGCTAGGGCATGATGGGCAATCCTTATTAAGTTTGGGTCTACCGTGTCGGTGCCAGCACTTTTTCTGGTGTCCAGTTGTAGCAGTAGGTCCTCAACCTCTTTTAGGGAAGCAGGTTGAAGCGTAAATAGTGATGAAGTGGCTGAGGGTTTGGGAGGGTAGTTGTCTGCTTGGGAGCGTAGCGTGCATGCTGGTGAAGTGTCAAATGCCAGGCCTGCAGTTGTAAAGTGGTTATTAAAGGAATCTAAGATTTCCATCCTTTCGCTGATAGTAGTGTTGCCAGAGACAATCTTGGTCAGGAGGGAATTTCCTGAGGAGTGACCCAACAGGTCCTTGACAGTATTCCAGAATTTAGTTGGAGTCTTGGCAGCAGAGTCGAGTTTGGAGTGGAAAAACATAGCCTTAGGTTCTCTAATTGTCTTTGTGCATAAATTTTGTATCCTCCTGAACTGACTCCAGTCGTTAGGAGTGTTCAGTCTGCACGCTTTTTTCCAAAGCTTGTCCCTTTCGAGGAGCATAGACCTGATCTCTAGGGAGAACCATTTACAGGTTTTGTTCCTTGCGCGGACTTTAATCAAAGGAGCATGCTTGTTGAGTGCCCCCAACAGTATATCATGGAAGATATTGTAGGCAGAGGTAACTGTTTTGGCCAGGTAGAAATCCTGCCAGCGCAGGGAGAGCTTAAGCTTGTGAGGATAAGCGAATAAATCAAAATTACATATGGATCTCTTCAGGGAGAACCTTTGATGTGGATGACAGTTTGTTAGTTGATCTTACTCCCGCAATAAAGCAATGGTTGCTGACATCTGGGAAGCAGGTGCCGGCATGTGAAAAGAGGTGGGGTTTACTCACTAAGAGCACATGCAGTATGGTACTTTTATTAGGGTTTTTTATATTAGGGCGCAGTGGGTCGATGATAAGCTGGGTCAGCCCATGGGCATCACAGAAGGATGCAAGCGGGGCTGATGCATTAGAGAGCCAGTCAAGGTACAAGGCACTAGATAAGTATCATTTTGTTTGAAGTAAACATTAAAGTCAAACTAAGTACTGTAACTACAAGGTGGTTTCTTAGGTGTACTCACAAATCAAGTTGGGTGGATCAAAAAATCCATGGAAATTATTCAGGTCCCAAACAATGAAGCAAATCCCCACTCCTCAACACTCACCCTGGATCTCAGGTGCAAGTAGTAAATGCTGCTACTCACAAACCTGCAGGATATGTCTGCACCAACAGCAAGCTTCCTCTCTGAGTCCAACTTTGAGGACATGTCAGTTGTTAAGAAACTGGAACTGCACACACCCAGCTGATTTTAAAGGGAACCTTTTATAACGCATTCCCAAATCCATGTCATCTACCCTTTATACTGAAATGCTTGCTGAATATGTCTCCATAATTAGTTTATGCACTGTTTATTCCTATACCGTTGTAACGCTGTTGATCAGATATTGTATATGCCAGTGTGAAAAAATTACTACAGTAATGAGTACTACAGTTAACATTTGCAAAAACATATGTTGTGCAGAGTGTTTTGATTTGTGTGTATTTTCCTGGTGCATCCTTCTCTTTTTTTCTGTTATGGGGACACTGGCAGAGAGACGTGCTCATGCAGAGTGTGCATGGCCATCTAGCCAGTCTGTGGTCCCAGAATTGCACTCCCTGCCTGCATCACCACCTGTGGTCACCCAGGTGGTGGTCTCATGGTGGGCAGTGCTCACCCCTCCCTCTCTGGAGGAAGAGAGTGTGCTGTGGGGTGCTCAGTCCTTCTCCCCCCGACTGGCCCTCTGACAACCCACTCATTCCTGAACCTGGGTCACAATTAATATAAGGTTGTTTGTTCACAAGTATTAAGTGCTACTGGTCTTAGTTCCTTTGGGTTGGCTGAGAGGGGCTGGTGTCAATTTACAATTAGACTGTGAAATGCAAATGCATTTATGAGAAGGCAGGGTTTTATATGCCAAATATTTTTGCTTTTCACATTCAAACTGCAACGCAGATATCTGTTACTTTCTTAATAGAGCTAAGGACACTTTTTTTTTAACTGTATTTTTGCTCCCTCCTTACCCCACCGAACTCTCTTCGGTGTCCTTCCGGATCCTCGGTCTCTACCTCCCTGCGTGACTCAATTGTTTCTCCGCTTCACCCTGGCACCGGTACATTCCCTGAGTCTGCCCTCCTGGGAAGGGTCGCCCCACCGAGGGCGCTCTTTCTATAGTATTGAGCTCCAGGCCGATAAGGAGAGGGGCAGCGGAGAGAGTCGAGTCCGACTCTGGGAGTGTGGACCGTGGGTGGGAGGCGCCCTCGCCTATCAATGGGAGGAGGGGGTATTTGTATTTTTTCATGAACCCCTGTGGAGCCTGGCTAGCAAGGCAATGTACTGCCATGGCTCCATCCCCAGGCATACGCAAAGTCGCTTCGGTTGGCTACCTCCGGCTGCTGCCAGAGGTCGCTCCCTGAGTGAACGTTGTCCCCAGCCCTCCCCAGGAAGAGGAGCAGTCCTCTGGATGCTCAATCTCTTCCCTCCCCTGCTGACCCCCGACAACGCAGGCTTGCTTCTGAACCCGGGTCGCCGGCGGGGCGCGAGGTGTGGCGTCCAGTGCCTCAACTCTCAGCGCCACCGGGCCGGCCAGCTAAGGAGACTTTAAACCTAATGTAAAGGTGCATAATGCAGTAATACCCTTATCTAAGCAATAAGGTATGACAGTGGGAGCATGCATTATGGTGGAATAATGGCCCACATTGGGTGGGTTGAAGCATGAGGCAAAGCTGAGTGCTTCCACCATCCAAAAAGGGAAGGTAGCTCACCATAACACACCCCTGGAGTGCCTTATTGTGAATATGAAATGGGCCCTTTTTAGTAAATTAGGTGTATTTTTTTTTTAAAACATATTTTTATTGAGATACATTCAGCCGGGCTGTTATGCTGGAATAATGGCCCGGTTGAAAATATCTCTTGGCGAATCAGGAGCCAGCATTCTTTCTGCCCATTTCATAATATGTCCCAGTCTCTACCTATGGTGACACAGTACTCTAATGGTTCAGTTAATGTATAATTATTTTAGTTTCCTCCAAATGAAATCACTTCCAGAGGAAGTGGTGGGGGCTGAAACAATCACGGAATTTAAGAATGCATGGGATAGACATAAAAGAATTCTGGAGGTCAGGGGTAAGGTGCAACAGACTTCTAGGAAAACAAACTGAACTTACAAGCTCAAATGGGCAGACTGGGTGGGCCATAGGCCCTTATCTGCCGACACTGTCTATGTATCTATGTAAATATGTACAATGACATGAGGAATACTTTTGCTGTAAGAATGTAGTTTTCTTTGAACATGCTATGATTATGTTGTGTTTTTTATAGAATGTAATGCATTGTTCTATAAAAATTAATAAAATGTATAAAAACTTTAGGATGGTAATATTCTTACCACAGTGTGAAACAGTACACTGGCTTGAGGCTGACATAGCTTGTTCTATTGCTACTTATACATCATCAGCCGTATGACCTGACTATCTGTGACATCACAACTGACCAAGAGCCGTTCACCTGCTTTAAGCTTGTTCAGTTGTGATGTCACAGTGCTGATGAGATATGTAGAGGAACAGAACTAGACACGGGGGGGCAGGATTTTCCAAGCGTGACGAAGGGCTTGCGTCTAGCCCTGTGCCATGGCACTTAGGTTCTGGCAGTGCACCAGACCCTTTGTTGAAACTGCACCTGATTTTACAATCTCTTGCGCAGTTGCAACAGTTTCCATGAAGTATGGCAGCTTGTGCCAAATATCTGGCACAAGCTCCATAAAAACGACCCCTAGGACTGCCGCAAGTTATACCAGAAAAAGTTGGTCTAACTTGCAGTAATTGCTGCACAGGATAGAAAATCCAATTAGATCACCACAAGCCCCATGCGCCGGATCGTTGGTGCACCGAGGCTTACCGCAATCTAAGGCATTTGAAAATCCTGCCCTGCAGGTCTTTCTTCAGGTAAAGTACTGTACTCTACATCCCACCTAATACTGTCAGGTAGAAAACCTCTTAATGAGCAAATGGAAAAAGAAAACTGCCTCAGAAATAAACAGCAATAGGTGACAACTTTTAAAAATGAATAATGTTTTCTGTCTGCAATTTTTGGTGCCAATAGTTCTTTAAGAGTTCATCTATTCCAATTCCTTATTCCCCATCTGAGGTCATACTCTGCTCATGTCATTCCCATGGCAACAGCTTGTGATGTCACAGCAGAGGATTATGACTTGAGTTAGGGAATGAGCCGCTGAGCAAAAGGAACTCTAAGGGAAAATGATCCTGTGTTTGTGTAAAATTGCCCAGTAATTAACGGAGAGGAGGATGCTGTCAGCAATATACAGTAGGAGATACTAGCAGAAATGTGTCTAAATATTATGTTTTCCAGTGTTTTCTCAGAGGCGTCAGCAGCTTTTGAACAGTTGGAGCAGCAGCTCAGCAATGATGGTAGGTGTGGGGGGGGGGGTGGAGGGTGACAGTGAACAAAAAGGAAATCCATCTGGATTTCCTTCTCTGGACTATTTCATAGAGATTATTATTCATATACTGTGGCATCCCTCGTGCGTTACAATAAATCAGGACACATAAACAACAAACAGTTCTTACATTATTAGAAAATGAGTTCAAAAAATCCATGCCTCTGATTGGCTAACACCATTCCTCTGGCAGACATTTATGTGTTAACAGAGACCCAGAAAAACAAGTCTCGGTGCCATCTTGGCTCATTAGACAGTGGTATCACTGTGCCTACCACAGACTCTTAAAAAATTGACCAGTAGCCATTATCTCCCCTCTGTTCAGCCATTCGTAAGCACAAACTAATCTGGCTGCATCCACTCACCTCACAGTGCATCCGAGAAATGCTGGAGCTTGGTCAGACTCGTGTCTGTACTGCACTGCAGTGCTTCACTATATTTTTGTGATAAAATAAATAATTTTATTTGACTTGCAATGTGGAAAGACCCATCGTTTTATCTTTGTTACTATTTGTTAACTTGCACTGTTTTGCTTATTGCTGCCTATTTGTTGTAACTTACTGTTTAGCTCTCCTCTTCCCCCTCCCCCCCAAAAAACGCATCTGGAAGCTAGCTATTTATGTTCAGTATGTTTTTCCTAGTAAATCATTTTAAATAAATATTTTTGCACGTGCGTAAGTATGAATGCCTAAGTTGGCACATACACAACGCATGAAAAGACTGACATAAACACAGTAAACACACATATAAACCAGTCGGGGTTACTCTGCAGTGACTCCATGTCTGTCTGTAGCTGGGATTAATTGAAGAAGAAAGACTCGTGATTTGACCCCGGGTACTTTGTGGATATGTGTGATGACTCCATCGGCGCCCATAACATCCTGCATATCACATTGTGTAAGGCGGTCCTGTTCCTGTATGCCTCCACATCTTTGATGACGGTGCTGTTGTAGCCACATGGGTGCAGCCAGTAACACCTAGCACCTGTGGGAATCCATGCACGACATTTACTCTGAACATTGTTGCCCCAACCTCCTTCACCATATGTAAGAATTAGACATACTCCACTATGTAGGAGATAGGCTTGACTCTGACCTCCATCCAGGATACAGAGAACTGCTGCATCCTGTCACATCCCCGGTAACCCTCTGGAATGACCCAGTGACATTATAGCACTTTTACTCTCTACTGACACTGCCTGTGATTGCCGTGTCCATGGCTACAGCTGGCCATGCAGCTGCTGGCATAGGTCACAGATGGTGTCCAGATCAAACCTGAAACATGTAATGGCATGTTCCCCTGCCATCCACCTGTGACCTGAAGCCCCGCGGATGGTGTCACATCTCTCCTGCCTGGCCCCATCAAATATAGCATAGAACAAGAACATTAGGCAGCAGTAAGGAATACATTCCTGACAGTGTTGGACCAGGCCTATCAACCTTGCTTCCTTATATACCACGTGACGGTCACATGGGTCTACCATGGTCATCAAGTCATGTGTCATGACCAGTTAATTAAACCATGCAGCAGATGTGCATGTCCCTCATATATGTGGCAAGTCTCTCCCTATGACCTTCAGAGACTTGTTCCCCACAGTTGACATGATGGGCATGTGGCACATGGTGGCAAAGTTACCAGGCAGGAATCAGGGACAGTGTTTGCTCAGGGTGTGCATAAACATGACATTTATTGTTAGACCAGTGCAATAACCCATTACCATGTGCATGATCCTAGACATTGTACACCAGAATGTGTGATGTCCTGTCCATCAGTTGGTGATGTACACCAGACAGTGGTAATGTGCTGTACTGTGTGTGTGCATGCCCTTTACCAGACAGCCCCGAGCATGGCCACATAGCTGCCCCATGTGCTTTGCACTTGGACAGTGTGTGGATGCTGATGCTTTGACTGGCACTGCTGTGGTTACATTATGTTATCCCCAGACTACATGCTGAAGTACTGTAGTATGTCATTTAAGTGTTGGTCATCAAGCGTGGAAGGCCCACTGCACAATAGCTGCTCTGCCACAGTACATGTGTACATGGTGGCCATATCTTCCTCCTGCAGTATTACAACCAGGTGAGATATCGAGCCTACCATGCTGGTGGTGGAAGGCTATTGGCTGCCATGGACCTGCCATCAGTAAGTGTGTGCACTGAGGGAGTGGGAGTCTAGGGAGTGGTGTGGGCCTCTGTTTACAGACATGATATTCACAGGTCATTCCATTCATATTTTCCAGGAATTCAAGGGAACCCCACTGTGCCTGGTGTTATTGCTGTGCACGAGGACAGTCACCTGGCCTGCATGATGACCCTGAACCGTGAAGAGGAAATAGTATTCAGGGTTGCTGCACTAGAGGGGGGGGCAGGATTAAACTGAGCATGGAGCACTGTATAGACTGTTGTTGAGTCATCAAGGTAGGTACTTGAAATGATGTGTGCTCACTAGTGGTTCAGTTTGGGGGGCATGGCTGCTGCATAACATTCGACATCAGGCTGTGGCATTCTG
Organism: Neoceratodus forsteri; assembly: GCA_016271365.2. Lineage (NCBI taxonomy): Eukaryota > Metazoa > Chordata > Ceratodontiformes > Ceratodontidae > Neoceratodus > Neoceratodus forsteri. The sequence continues at coordinate 85,710,452 of JADMNL010000033.1, forward strand.
CTGATGGCACAGCTGGACAGGTGGGGGCCTGTGACATGCATGGGGCTGGGCATCAGATATGCCGGCCAGCTGATGGCATGTTTGGAGAGATGGAGGGGGGGCATGGCGGTTACAGGGAGTTCTTTTTCTTTCCATTGAAAATGTTTTGTTTCTTAAAAAACACATTACCAAGAAAAAGAAATACAGAACTGTTAGAGATTACATTACGATAAATAAGTTAGCCAGTAATCGTGAGAAAGAATAGGTTATACCATCTAAAATATTGTAACAACATTTATAATCATAGTCCAGGCAGTTCGACATCAGGGTTTGGTGAGACAGATGCTCTGCTTCGGGGAGAAAGGCTATGCAGCATGCCCGTTTTGGTGGTGTACTTGGCGGTACAGGTGACCACATAGTGCTGCATTCTCCCTTCATCCCATGATGCCAGGGGCATGTGTACACTTGAGAGGGAGGGTGGAGTGTGGAAACAAAAATGTCAAAAAGAGCACTTCACCCTAGTGTGCTGGACAATGATTCTTATGTTCCTCCTGTGCCACAAGATCCACCCCCAGGGCACTGTCCCAAAAGTTGATATCTATCCCTCTCCTCTGATGGCAGCCCATGGGAGGCCCCCACACACACACACCAGCAGGGGATGGGCATGGATTGTGGGAACAGCAGACCACTTGGGGAATCAGGTGGTAGAGTGTGGCAGTGAGAGCCAAATCCAACAGGCAGCAGGAAGCTTCGGGGAGTCTGACCGAGTGGGGAAACTGGGTGGGGGATGCAAGGGAGCAAAAAAAAAAAAGACCTACACCTTCACATGTTGTCAATTGTATCTGTTTTCTTTTCACCAGTCAGCTCTTGTTCTGTAGCTGTTAGAGCTATAAACATTTGTTTTACTTCATTTTTTCAGTTTTTAGTATTCCCCTGTAACTATCCGGAGGGCTTCCATTTTCTGATTCTTAAAATCTTGCTTATTCCTGAGAGCAGTAATAACAGTGAGAACATGATGTCCAGAGCATTACCAGCAGAGATTAAAAAAAAAAAAAACTTGTCCAAAAGGCTCACTGAGCAGAATCCTGTTGCCAGGTGCATCCCAGGAGCACTGGGAAGTTACATAACTTGCTCAGGGTCACACACTATTCAAGTGGTGGTTGCGGGTAGAACAATCCTTACTGTCTCTTCGATGCACTTAGCAGCTAGCCTGTCTGCCTCAGATCACTTTCCCTCAACCCTGTACTTTCCCTACCCCACTTCATTCTACCACCACACACCTTTTCCCCCCTTGACCTCCTCTCCCTCCTCCCACTCACCTCTGCATTGGACAGAGCCTTCTTGGCTGAGTCTCACAGTTGACAGTATTGAACTCAACTGTCTACTCTATTGTTCTTCTTTGTATAATTGCTTCTTCGCATCCCTGTATTGTCTGGAGCCTTCCTAAATGAATCTGCTGTGTACACCGTGTACTGTCCTGACCCTAAATGTATTGTACCCGTTTAAATGTATAATACCCATGTGTCATCCTCAGTTCATATATGTATGTTTACTTTGTACCCTCCGACATGAAACCTTTGTAAAAGAGCTCTCAGCTCAAAGGCATTGTAATCCAAGCTCTTAATAAATAAAAATAAATAAACCCAGGACCGCTGGCTCTCCAGATCCAAAGCTTGGTGCTTTAACCCTCTAGACTATACTGAGATGTCAGGCCCACTTGGCTGACCTGAACTTCCTGCTGTTAGTTTCTTTCCCAGACAGCAAGTCTTGCAGCTGGAAACAACTGATATGTTAGTTGGTTAGCACCAATAACTAATTGCCTTTTTTTTTTATTTTGACTAATAATCAATTGATGCAGTCCAACTGCAAACCACAATCTGTGTAGTAAGAAAGATGTGTAAAATACAGTTGCTGACAGTCACGCTTGAAGACTTCGTATAAAAAGAATTGCATTCCTCTTTTTAATTTGCATTTCTGTCATGTTAGGGATGGAGTTTGAGGTAGTAGTTAGAGCAGAGCTATGCCACAACTACCACTTCCTCACTCTGTGACCCTCAGCAATTCACTTAACCTCTCAGGGCTGGATTCTACAAAGGGCTCACCCGAATGCCACAAGTCTGATGCACCTCACATATGGTGCCGCAGGCTGTGGCATTCTCCCAACCCTATGAGAAGCAGTTCTTGGATCTCGTGCACAATTGCTGCAAGTTAGACCAACTTTTTCTGCTCCAGCTTGTGGCAATCCCGGGTACCCATTTTGCGGGGCCCGCACTAAATATTTGCCACAAGTTGTCATAAATCAGAAAAAGTGTTGTAAATGTGCCTGATCTACTTGAATCGGGCACAGTGTGCAGCAAAGTTGTTGGCACAGGGGTGACAACAAATGGGTTTGATGCAAGTCCTACGTCAACCTTTGTGAATCTGGCCCCTTGTGTGTAAACTCTCAATAATCCCTAGTGATATGTCTCTGGGCACATTGGAGATATATCTACACACTTAATGGCAGTAATATCCCCCTGATTGTAATGGGCTTCGGGATACAGTTTGCTGGAATGAAATGTGATATATAAAGCTATATAAAACCAAATTCCTTTCCTTATAAAATAATATTATGGGGCCGGCCCAGTGGCACAGAGGGTACCGCGAACCACGCCGGCGACCTGGGTTCAGAAATGGGCTCAGGACGCCAGGGGCTGGCAGGGGAAGGAGAAGACTGAGTGTCTGTGGGACTGCTCTCCTCTCCTGGAGTGGGTTGCAGGATGGCGTCGCTCAGCAGCGACCTCTGGTGGAGACCAGGAGCACTGCAGAATGGCACAGTGAGGCAGAACACACCAGAAAACGGAAACTCGCTCCACGCTCAGCCAGATGACGGATGCCTAGCCTACCGATGCCACCAATGCCCCTAATGAGCCATGTCCACCTCAGCAGCACCCCGGGGCCAAGTAATCATGCTGGTCTCCCCCCCCGGCACCTTCCCCCTCAGAGGAGAGGGACCCATCCAGCGAAGGGTTATGCCAGATTACCCTGGGGTGGCTGCTATGTGAGGTGGGAGGCTCGGGACAGGTGGGTGGTCGGAGGGGGACTTGGCAGCCTGAAGGAGTGGCAGGGAGTGGCAGCACGTAGGAGGGGTAAAAAGATAATACAAAAAAAAAATATTATGACTTACCTTGGATCAGGTTATTTTTTTTTTTTTGTTTCTTTCTTGTTACCCCAACAAGGAAATCAGGGATGCAGACTTATCCAGACGAAAAGACTTGGGTGCCCTAAAGCACTCCTCTCGTTGTTAATATCAATTCCCTTTGACAAACTAAAAATCATTGATTCTCATTGCCAGTGTGCATGCTGCTGGTTCTTTGCATTCACTGAGTCTTGCAAAGATGCCGCTGTACTTTATGATAGATAATTGGTCCCCAGTCTTTCACAGCAATAGCCCTATTGTTTTATTGGTAAACAGGGCTGCTGTGCGTGTAGCTCTGCTATTGCTGGACAGGTTTGGCCACACACACGCACCCTCCCTCCCTCTCTCTTGCTGTCTCTCTCTCTCTCTCTGGACTAAAGCCCTATAGACCTTAGCTTGTTGCTAAGTTCCCCATTCTCCTTCACAAGCAAGGCATAGACACAGGTGTTGCACAGTACTTTGCATTGCAAAATCCATCAGATGTGAGTCAAAATGGAATTTATAGGCAATGTTCTCGCCACCAGCAAAAAGAAAAATTAATCACAGGTGGCAATAGTTGAACTCGGTTGCGTAACATCCTCACCCACCACCACCACCACCACCACACATGCAAACATTTCAAGTCATTCCATTCGATTTACTTGGAAACAGAAATGATCCATTTTGATAATAATGATCTCTTTACAGTATCTAAAGCTGCAGCCAGTAACCACATTGGTTGGTGCCTGGCTTGACAACTAACAGTGTTATAGTCTCCTTGGATAAGCAATGCAAGATTTACTGATATTTTAAATTTCAGAATCTCAGTACAGATTGAAACAAACAACCTCCAGGGACAGGTTACTTTTGGGCAATACCAAAAGGTTGCATGATAAAAACAGAAAGACTAGTCAGACCCTTTTTTCAAGATTAGATTAAATATATATGGGGAAATTGGCGATTAATGGTAGAGTAAGTCACACCATTCTTACAGGGGAACATTTGTGAACCATGTCAATCACAGCTGAAAGTTCATGAAATGGGCTTTTGAATGAGATATTGAGCTTTTCTGTAGCTGACAGCAATCCAGAGATATTGATGATTAAGTCTGCCCCATACTGCTACTACATTGCCACCATTTTTAGAACTGTGTGATGTCATTGACGATCAAGCTGTGTTTGTCAACAATGTGGTTAGCCGCTGCTTGATTGTCAGTGACACCACAATGTACTACAAATGCTGGTAATGTAGTATCACTGTGGGGCAGATGTAGTCATCGATATCTCTGAACTGCTGCCAGCTATAGGTTAGCCCGATACCTCATTTTAACAAGCCTTGCATGGGTTTTTAAACTAAGACAGGCATGGATCATGAATGTTCGACTTTAACAAACTCTCAGTACTATATGATATGAACTCTGTTCCTCAATGAATTTGCATTCATTGGTATATGAACAAATAAAAATGTCAGCAGAAACAGGCCATAATGGTCTATCTAGTCTGCTTGGTGTGCAGCTCACTTTAGATCCCTGGAGCTGCCCCCCCCTCCCACTCATCCTGGAGTCATCCCGTACACTGTCTCCTCTCCTTCACAACACTGATTCCTCCCATTCTGATTTTTTTTCACCCTTTCCCACCCACCCCTTGAGGCTGTCTACTGTATTCACTGCTACCACCTTCTCCGGCAACTCGTTCCACCCCTTTACCACCCTTTCCGTGAAAAAGTACCTCCTCATTTCCCTCTTAAATCTACCCCCCACCACCAACTTCAGGCTATGCCCTCTTGTAGTACCCTCCTTTCTGAGATTGAATATACCCTCCGACCGAACCCTGTTTATGCCTTTGAGGTACTTGAAGATTTCTGTCATGTCCCCCCTCTCTCTTCTGTCCTCAAGGGAGTACATGTTGTGTTCCCTCAGCCTCTCTTCATATGTTTTGTCCCCATGCCCTGGATCATTTTGGTTGCCCTCTGCTGGACCCCCTCCAGTAGAGTAACATCCTTCTTTAGATAAGGGCACCAGAACTCCAGGTGTGGTCTCATCAGAGACCTGTACAGTGGCATAATAACTTCTTCCCTCCTAGAGGTGATTCCTCTGGCGAGGCAGCCCAGCATTGTATTAGCTTTGGCTGCTGCCTTGCGGCATTGCACAGAGTGCTTTGTGTCCCCCCCCCCGACCAACACTCCAGGGTCCTTTTCCTCCTCCAAGATGATCACCTGAACTCCCCTTAGCCAGTAGCGTCAATGCTAGTTACAGGCCTAGGTTTGGATAGTCCCCCCACCACCACTCTCTGGTTCCTGTTCTGCAACCAGCTCTCGACCCACCCTAGCAGTTTGTCTCCTATATCCAGATCCCTCAGCTTGCTGATCAGCCTACCATGAGGCACTAAATTGAACACCTTGCTGAAGTCCAGGTATAGGATGTCCACCGGCTGCCCTCTGCCCAGTGACCTTGTAACCCAGTCGAAGAAGTCTTATCATGTCTGCCTGACAGGATCGCCCCCTGACAAACCCATGCTGCCTGTCATCTTGGAGACCATGCACCTCGTGGAAGGATACCAGCCTTCCCTTAAGAATGGTCTCCATCAACTTACCCACTATAGATGTTAGGCTGACCAGCCTGTAGTTACCTGGCTCGTCCCTGGGACCACTCTTGTGAAGTGGTACCACAAGTGCTGTCCTCCAGTCCTGTGGTACACTCCCCTTTTTTCAGTGAGGTATTAAACAGGTCTATCGGGGTACTGCCAGTACCTCCACCAACTCTCTCAGGACCCTTGGGTATACTCCATCTGGGCTAGGAGCCTGTCCACCATTGGTTCCCCCAGCCCTCTTAAGACCTTCTCAACCCCAATCTCTCCATTATATTCCTCCCTGCCCCTAGGGCACCCCCCAACCATCCCCTTTGGCATGGGCCTGTCCTGTTCCCTAGTGACGACAGAGCAGAAGTACTCATTTAGTGCCTCCATCTGATCCTCACCATTTTCCACCGGTTCAACAACAAAGTTGTCGAAGTCGGCCACAGCAACAGGATTTTGCCGATGGCAAGCATGTTGCCTGGCAAATCCATTGATGGATGACCACAGTGCCCCAGGCATCAGGGCACTTTTGTATTGTTTAAAGGGGTCTTTGCCCCACTACCCCCACAACCCTTGGATCTATATATATCTAACGGTAGGATCGTAGAGTGGTGGCCAAACACTAGAGTCAATGAATCTGTTCATCGCTCCGACAACCCTTTCAACACTGCGGGTGTTAAATGGGTTGTGTCACTGTGGGGGATTCTGCTGTAACAACGGTATACCTTTTCCACCCACACTTCCTCCCTTTTTATCCTTACAGTCCCATCTCTTCTGGATCTCCTCTCCTTGATGTAACAGAAGAAGTCCTTTTCCCCATCCTTAATCCCCTTCGCCAGTCTCAGTTCTTTCATCTCCTTGGCTGCCCAGACCTCTTTCCCTTCCTCCCTAGCTTTCACTGCGTAAACCTCTCTGTCTCCCTCCCTCAAGGTCCGCTTGAACCTCAGGAAGGCAACCCTCTTTTCCCTCACTTTACCTGCCACCTTCCTGCTTAACCAGCTAGTTCTCTTGGCCTTAGAGTTCTTTTTATGAGCCTTCGTACATGTGTATATGGCCTTAATTAGTCCCTCTTGATGACGGACCATTTCTGATCCATATCCATCTCAGGTTTGAGCACGGCCAAGGTGCCCTCCTAGTATGTTTTCCATGTTCTCTCTGGACACAGGTTGCGCACCACAGGATTGGAGGATGGCTCATGTGGTGCCTCTCCACAAGAGTGGCCCAAAGGATAAACCAGGCAATTACAGACCTGTGAGCCTCATATCCATTGTAGGAAAATTTATGAAAGCAATCCTGAAAGAGAGGCTGGTGACCTTTTTGGAGGAAAATGGACTCCAGGACAGTCAGCAGCATGAATTTGTTTCTGGAAGAACCTGCCAGACCAACCTAATTGAATACTATGACTGGGTAACGAGGAGACTGGATAGAGGTCATGCAGTGGATGTGCTGTATTCAGACTTCAGCAAGGCCTTTAATGGGAGGCTGGGGGTAAGTTGCAATATGTGGGGGCAGGGACAAAGGTGGTAAACTGGATTGTGAACTAGCTGAAGGGGAGGCAGTAACAGATTGTGGTGGGGGGCACTCTCTTCCCCAAGGGCGGTGACAAGTGGGGTGCCACAGGGCTCAGTCCTGCATCTGGTGTTGTTTGGGTTATTCATATTGAATATCTCACATGGCGTTAAGAGCAAGATCAGTCTGTTTGCAGATGATACCAAGGTAGGGGCAGTGGTGGACAACATAGAGGGGTGGCAGGGGCTACAGGAGGACCTGATCAAACTGGAGGAGTGGTCGGAAACATGGCAATTGAGCTTCAATACGAAGAAGTGCAAGGTTATGCACTTCGGAGCAAGGAACCCAGGGAAGAGCTACCAGTTAGGAGGGGTTCAGATGGAGGTCACAGAGGAGGAGGAAAAGGACCTAGGGGTAACATGAACAACTCAGCTTAGTGCAGGAAGGTGGCAGCTAAGGCCAACAAGATGTTAGGGTGTATTGCGAGAGGAATCTCATCCAAAAATAGGGATGTGATCCTGCCGCTGTACAGGTCACTAGTCAGGCCACATTTGTTGTACAGCGTGCAGTTCTGGCAGTCCTTTCTGAAAAAGGATATCCAATTGCTGGAGGGGGTGTAGTGTAGGGCAACTAAGATGATGCACGGGATGGAGGACAAATCCTATGAGGACAGGCTGACTGAGTTGAATATGTACACCCTGGAGGAGAGGAAGGATCGGGGGATATGATTGAGACCTTCAGATATTTTAAGGGGATTAACAAAATGGGCACAGAAGGGATATTTAAACTGAGGAGAGGAAGGGACACCAGAGGGCATGGTCTCAGGTTAGAGGATGGAAGATATCGGAGAGAGATGAGGAGGCATTTTTTCACAGAGAGGGTGGTGGAGAAATGGAACACACTGCCCAAGAAGGTGGTATCTTGTAGCACAGTGGGCAGTTTTAAAAGGGCACAGAACAGGGTGCGAGGGGGGTAAAGGGGAAGGGGGGGCATCTGCAATATAAGGGTGCTAGCTGTGCATTCGAGTAGACTAACTTGACAGACCGCAAGGCCTGTTTCTGCAGGCAGATTCACATGTTCATATTTTATTGAAGTCTGCCTTCCTGAAGTCCACTTCTCTAGTTTTGGTCTTGGCTGTTTCCTTCGCCATGCTGATGTAAAACCACACTGCGCGATGGTCACTGCCTGCACGGGGATCTCGCACTTCTACCTCCTGGACCTGCTCCCCATCTAATAGCACTAGGTCTAGTATGGCCCCTTCCCTAGGTGGCTCAGTAACACCCTGTGTCAGGAAACACTCCTGGATAGCATGCAGAAGGCATTGCTGTCTTTGACAGGAGGTAGCTGGGGTGCTCAAGTCTATTCCAGGTAGAATGAAGTTTCCAGCTATTACAATGTTCCCCTTCCCTCCTACCTTCCTGATCTGTCCTGCTGGTCTTTCTCCCCTGTCATAACCTGGTTTGCTTGCTGACAGAGTTGCCCCCTTGCAACTGCACTACCTCCGACAAGGCAAATACAGCGGCGTCACTTACATTATTTAGTGAGCATAGGATCTAGCTCATACTTTATCCTCAGTCTGTTGTAATTTGCTGAATAGTGTTATTTAGGACCATAGGAACTTGCTTTATTGTATTTTCTGTTTATTTACTGAAAATGACTCTCTAATCCTGTGAGATCCAGTATTATGTCTCTTCTCTGTAATGTATATTTACATCTGTACCTATTGATGCAGAACCTTTGTAAACAAACTCTGCCCAAGGTGTTACTCCAAATATTCCAAATAAATAGTTCCCTGTCCAATTCTATGCCCTGTGAGGGTGGTCTGTACACCACCCCCAAACCAATCCTTCCCCCACTGGAGCTGTGTAGCATTACCCGTACGGCTTCTGTCAAGCCTTCCTCCCCAGTGCACATTATCCCATCCCTTATGAACAATGCAACTCCACCCCTCTCCCATTTCCTCTGTCCTTCCTTAACAGTTGGTACCCCAGGATCTTGAGGTCCCAGTCATGGTACTGGGTTGCCCATGTTTCTGTGATGGCAGCTATGTCCACCTCCCCTTCTGCCATCACTGCCTGTAGGTCTGCTGCCTTGTTGGTCAGACTTCTAGCATTTAAGGACACTATCTTCCAACGTGCTCCCTTTTTCTCTCTGCTTCCTGCCATCCCTTCATGTCCTTCCTCCTCCTCTGCCCCTTGGTGTCCCTCCTCCTCCTCCTCCTCCTCCTCCCCGCCCCTACTGTCCCCTCTCCATGCCCCCCCTTCCGTTTGAATTTCCACTAGTGGGAGGGCTTGAGGCCCCCTCTCTTGGTGCTGAGTGCCTTGCCCTATGCTGTCCCCCCCTTTTTCTTCAATTTAAATCCAGCTTTTCTGCCAAGTATCTCTCCAATTTGTCTCTTAGGACCCATGTGCCTTCCCTACTTAGGTGTAGCCCATCTTGTGCACATATGTCCTTGCGCTCCCAGGTCCTGCCCCAACCTCCCACCAGTTCATACCTGTTTGCCTCGCACCATCCCCCCCCCAGCCATGAGTTAAATTCCTCTATCCTCTTCGTTCTAACACTGCTGGCCCTCAGGACTGGCAGTACCTCTGAGAAAGCTACTGATTTTCCTACCCCCTTGCATAGCTCACCCAACTCTTTGAACCTCTCCTGCACCACCTTCACCTTGGACCACAATGTGAAGCATCCCCTTTTCCTGCCCCACACACTTTGGTATAATAGCACCCACCCTCCCTGGCATACATTTCATCTTCCTGTTGCTTTTCCTCTTGTGTTTATTGCCCCATCTTATTCCCTTCAGTATTGAATCTCCCACAATTATAACACTCTCCCCCCTTCTTGCATATCCCTTTTGTAATGCCCGCCCTTTTGTCCCCTTCCCTCATTATTCCCTCCCTTTCAATCAACCCCTGCTGCCTCACTTCTTCCCTTATCCTCAGCTTCCCCCTGCTTGTTTCCTGCTTTGCCTCACCCCTTGGTGCAGTCTCCCCACTGATCTCCCCTCCTGGAATGCCTTTGCCATCCCCATGTTACCCCACCTCTGTATCCCCCATCCTCCCTTTTCTTGTCCCCCTTGGATCTCCTGTCCTCCTGTCACTGGTTCCCTTCCTAACATTAGACCCTCCCTTCTCTCCTGCCCCTGTTACTATGCTTGTTCTCTGGTCCCCCTGCACCTCATCTCCCTCCCTCCCTTGATCTTCCATACTCTGCAATACTGTGAACCTGTTTGGTGCCTGTTTCCCTTGTCTGAAACGCCCCACTTTCCCTTCCCTGCTCCCGTCCTTCCTTCTTGCTTTGACCCCCATATCTACCCCTCACCACCACCATTTCCCCCTTCATTTTCCACCTGGTCCCTGTGGCACTGGTGTTCCTGGACTGTGTTCCCCCACCCCATTCTGCCCTAGTTTCACTTTCTGTGTTTGCCCAGTGGTGACATCCCCTACCCATCCCCGTTGCTCATGTCCCTACCGCCCCTCCTCCAGCCAGTTCCCATCTCAGCCTCACTTTTCCTCCCTAAGTTGTCCAAGCTGCCTACAGACTAGACATCCCCTGCATTCCACATTATACCCAGGCAGATGGCTGCTCCACACCTGTTACATCTGACTATCCCCCAGTCCCTCCAGCTGTTGTCCCTGCCCCACCAGCCCTTCTCCATGTTTATCCTCAGCCCCCCTTGTATCTGTGCTGCCCTGGTTTCACTAGATTCCACACTGATATTTACACTGCCTTACTGTTCTACCTCAGCGTGGCTTGCGGTCCTCCCTGCAGACACCACCTAGTCAGTTGCTGCACTTCTGCTTCATGGCACTCATGCTTCAGGGTTGCTCATGTGAGGGTCGTTTGTCCCTCTGGGTAATAAATATGGACCTCTGTTGCCCAGTTGGCCCGTCGGCATCATGTGTTCCTTTGAGGCCTCCTTCTGTGCTGTGCCTCCCTTAACCTCCCTCTGCTGTCGTCTTCCCACCACCCCTGTTCCCCAGAATCACAATCTCCCACACTTTATGCAGCCTTTTTATACTCAAAACAAACAGTATAGCAATGCCTGCAAGAAAAATAAACAGATACTACCTCCCCGATGAGTTTGGTCACCACTCTGCTTTCGGCGGCAGCCTTCTGTGTGGAGGACTACCAAAGTGGCGAATATTTAAGTCCTCAACTTCCGTGGCCTGGTTGGCATGTTGGCATCACGTGGTCCTTTGGGGCCTCCTTGTGTGCTGTCCCTCTCTCAGCCTCCCTCTGTCGTCATCCTCTCACCACCCCTGTTCCCCAGAATCACAATCCCCCACACATTTTGTAACCCTTTTATACTCAAAGCAAAATGATATAGCAATGCCTTCAAAAGAAAAATAAACACAGATAGTCCGCTCCACCACTCTGCTCGGTGGTGGCCTTCTGTGTTCTGTATAGACCAAGAAAGTTTGGTACCCCACCCCCTCCTTATTCATAGCTGTGTGCATAATATATACGTATAGCATGTGTACTGACCTTCAAATAATTCTACATTCCCCATTGGTATATATGTATGAGTCAGTAATGTTTTTTACATTCCAATTAATTAGTATTAATACATTTGTTTGTTTGTTTTTTGTGTTTGAGATTTTAAAGCACTGGTATTTGTTAGTCTGTTTTTTTTGTTGTTAATTGCTTTTCTGGTAAAAACATTAATATACACGTTTCTTTTTCTTTCCTTTGATTCCTGAACGAAGATGTGACATTTTTAAACGCTGCCTGTGAAAAAAGTGTGTCGAAATATCTCTAAAATACAGAAAACTGTCCCTCAATTTTTTTTACCTGTAAAACAGAAAATGGTCCTCGCTGATCAACCCCCACACACACTAACCCACCCCACCTGACCTCACTCAGCACCCTTCACCCTCCGCCCCCCCATATACCCTCACTCACCCAACATGTGCCAGGGTGAAGATCCACTGTCTGATTGAAGAGACGTCTTGCTGCTGGAAGTGCCGACTGCAATATGAGAAATATAAAGTAAGTTCAGTTCAGTGTCTTTCACTGGGGTTTTATACATTAATGAATAACTTTGTAATTTTTGTGCATTTTGGCCCCAGATTTTTAATATGGCCTTTTTGAAACCCCACCTCATGACCAATGGTGGTGGAATTATGCAAATCAGGCCTGAAAGGTGATTTTGCGGTCACATTGCAAAATCACCTTTCAGGCAGGATTTGAAAATGTTCACCACCCTTGTTTATAACGTTAAGTCATACGAAGGCTATGTTGAAAATTTTGGGTCAAAATATGTAAAAATGGTAAAAATTCATATATTGAAATATTTCTACCCTTGCTCGTAACTTTGGTAGTTTTAAATAATTTGACCCAAAATTTTCAACGTAGCTATTTTTTCACATGATCTAATGAATGTGACAGCTGCAATTTTTAAAATCCTGGCCAAAATGTGTTTTCGCACCTGGCACTGAATAACGTTTCGGTGGCACAAGAATGATGTATTGGTGGGGATTTGAAAATTTTCACCTACTGGGTTCATGAGGTGGGGTAATAAGAAGGCTAGGCTGAAAATTTGGCATGGGACCGGCCCACCGGTGCTGCGGTTGGATTTCCGCTTGCAACAGCGGCGATCTGGGTTCAGGAATGGACCCAGGGAGTTGTAGGGCCAGCCGGGGAGAAGGATCGGCGTCCTCTGGACTGCTTTCCTTCTCCGGGGAGGAGGAGGATAAGCGTCCGACACCAAGGACCCCTGGCAGAGGCTGAGGGAACCACAGGCGACTGGCACCGGCACGTAAGAGGGACGGGGCAGATGCTGGACATCATTACACGTCCCCGCCCCGGGGCAGTCTAGAAAAGCGCTGCTGGATGCCCTTGATGAAGCCTGCCCTAGGCTTCAGTTAGCTTTCAGACCGGCTCCCTGACCTGTCCCGTCGGATGCAGCACTTAGGGCCGGTGCTGCAACCCCACCCTGTGGGGCAAGCCAAGGAGTATCAGGGAGTCACGGCTAGTGTGAGAGTGGAAGTCACAGGGTCCGTGACTGGGCTGAGGTACCGGGTGGTCGGTGGCAGGAAAAAGTATAATAAAAAAAAAAGAAAAAAGAAAATTTGGTGTACAGATATGGTAAAATGTTTAGGTTATGACTGAATGTTAAGTAATTTAATGTTCACTCATAAGTGTACTAATTTTCAATATTTTGATTTCAAACTTTCAACATAGCCATTTTCCACACCGACACGTGTCATTTTTCAAATTTTGGATGAGACATGTTTTCGTACCTGTGGTACGAAATTACATTTCGGCCAATATACTATAAATGGTACATGTATTGTTCATAAGGTGAATCATAAAATGAGTATCTTGAAAAGCTGGGATCAAAATAAAAAAAAAAAAAAACTGTATAACAAACTCTGTGTGTAGTGCCAGTATTCATACCCAAGCGTGTGCTTTGATGATCCCATGCCGTGAGCTGAGTTTGGAGGTGAGCTCATTGACCCAGTTGAATGGGTAAGGGTTGGGGGAATGGCACTGTTATGTGACCCCCCAGTCAGGAAATGAAAGATGCAGGGTTGTCCACATGGGCCCAGGTACCATATAGTGAAGACACTGTCCATTTAGCATAGGGCCCCGAACCTCTCCACCCATGGGTGGCAGAGTGCCTTGTGCATTGGCTGACAGATGCACTCCTTGCCCTGTGCATCTGTATCTGCGGCCACATGGAAGCACAAGGACAACACAGCCCTGTGCTTCTGCAGCCCACCAGATAGCCCCATGAATTCTTTACATTCATTACTGCACTGAAATGCAGGGCCCTTGGAAGGAGTCCCTTTGGCACAGGGCATCTTCATATGTGTACTATCAGTACCAAACACCTGCACAGCACATACGTGTAAGCAGACGTTCAGCATTGACAAATGCTTGCTATTAACTAGCTGCTCTTGAGCAGTTGGTTGGTTGTTTCTTTCATTTGGTATAAGCATTGAGCTTAAATCTCATTTACAGTGGTGACCTCATTTGCAGAAAGTTACAAAACACATCAGTTCATTACATACAAGATTACAAAATTACAAATTACAAACTCACCAAATAAATACACATCATTAATTGAAACATTTACAAACATCAGCATTCAACAACAGATGACTTTTTAAAACACGAGTTGTCAGAGGTTTGTTTGAGTGTGCCCTAAAGTATTTAGGTAAGGCATTCCAAAATTTTGGGACCATGTAACTAAAACACTGCTGAGTTTTCTTAGAGATTTTTTTTGGAATATCCATTTGTAAAAAGTCAGAATTTCTCAAGGATGGAGCCATTTGCCTAAATTTAAGCCTATTACTCAGGTATTTTAGGACACAATCCAACCCTGCCTTGTATGCAAAAAAGGCTAATATGTATATTCTTGTAGGCAATGATGTCAAATTGAACATTTGGTACAAATCACAGTGGTGTACAGATATTGAGCACTTTAAAATCAATCTGGCCAACTTATTATATAAAATGTTTAACTTGGATAATCTATCTTGTGATGCTCCTCAATACAGTACATTTCCATACTCTAATAGTGGCAGTACCTGTACTTGAATTACATGTTTCATAGTTTCCTTGTCCAAGCAATTACAATTCCTAAACAAACAACCCACCCTTTTCCCTGCCGATCCTATAAGATGGTCCACATGTGTGTTTCCTGTTCCCAATGGATCCAGCCAAAATCCTAAATATTTATAGGATTTGACTATTTCCAGAGACACTCCCGAGGAATCTATTATATCAATCTTAACATCTATTTTAGTTTGGCTGATGTTCCAAACAACATGATCTCAGTTTTTGAACTATTCAATTTTAATTTTAGCTCATGGAAGTATTTCTGGAGAGAGAGTCAAAATTCCGTTGTAGGACAGATTGAATCTCCTTAACTGAATTATTTTAATAATTCAAAATTGTGTCATCCGCATAGAGGTGGTAATTTATAGTGTCTAGATGCTTTCCTATATTCTTTAGGTATACTAGAAAAAGGAGCAGCCCCAGTACTGATCCCTTGGGTACCCCCCAACTGCCTTTAAAGGAACAGAATCAATGTCATTTACTCTAGTAAACTGCTAATGATCACTCAAATAGGACTGGAACCAAACTAAGGGTTCCTTTCCTAGTCCAGCATCCAGTAACGGGGTCAGCAGGGACTGGTGGTCAACCGTGCTGAAGGCCTTGGACAAATCTGTCAGTACTGCCCCCTTGTATTCCTGGCACCGTACCATGAACCTTCCAGAACCCAGATTGGAAATCATCAAAAAATGCCCAGTCATTCCAATGATCCGTCAACTGTTCCACTAAATATTTTTCAAAAACTTTGCTTACTATGGGAAGCAGTGAAATTGGTCTAAAATTGGAGAGCAATCCTGGACTTCCTCCTTTAAATATTGGAGAAATTCTAGCATATTTCTATGCTTGGGGATAGATACCTAAAGTAAGGGATCCATTATATAAATATGTCAAAGGACGTGCCACATTTAAGGCTGAATACCTCAACATTTTGGCTGATATACCATCAGGGTCCACACTGCCATTTATGTTTAGCCCCATGAGCCTATCTATCACTTCATACATTCAATTGACTTGAAAGAGAACAAAGGAGATCTATTACTGTGAGTCGTACCAGGAATCTGCAGTGGGCCAGGAACACCCTCCTTCCAAAATTACCAGCTTCATTAAAAAAACAATTAAATCTATCAGCATCATTTTTCTTTATGGCAAATGTTTCCTCAGGTGCCAATTGGATAGAAGATTTATGTTTTACAGCACCATTTAGTTCCTTAATTAAGGACCAAAATTTAGATGGGTCTCCTTTTGCTTCTACTGTTTTCACTTTAAAATAATGTCTTTTTGCAATCCTAACTCCAGAAACATACTTGTTTCTTAAGTTCCTATACTGTTGCCAATCGGATGTTAAACCTGTCCAATGTGCAGATTCCCAGGCACCATTTTTATCCCTTTTCAATTTTTGTAATTCAGAAGAATACCAAGGAGCAGAATGGACCTTCACTTTTTTGATTTAAGTGGCATGTGCCTATTGCAGACCTTCATAAATTCATCTTGAAAATATTCCCATGCCAGATCTAAATCAGGAATTATTTCTAAACGTTCCCAGTTAATATTTTCCAAATCTGCCATGAATTTAAGACAGTCAAACTTTTAAAATGATTGAAAAGTTATGTATCTGGTTGGTCCACTCATATCACTATTCCCACTTATACAATAAGTCATATTATGGTCACTAAACATATCCATTGTAATACCAGGTTGAGAATATAAATGTGGATAACTTGCTAAGATTATGTCAAGTAAAGAGGAGTCCAAGGATTCTTTATATTAACACCAGTGAGTTCCATGATTAGTTGTGATAGTCCAAGATCTAAAGCTACAGACTTCAAATATTTTGATTTTTGTGGGCATAGCCAATCAGCATTTAAATCCCCCAACACCAAAAGCTCATGAGTTTCGCTAAAGGGGGGCAAGCACATTAGAAATTTCTTTTAGCTTGTGCATAGCAAAATGAGGAGGTATATAGCCCCCAAACAACAATATTGGTTTTCCCACATGTAATTTGACTTCAATGGCTAAGTACTCACAACAGGTAGGTTCAACGTCCAGCTCCATACACCTTATAACAAATGTATTAAGATAGTATAGCATTAAACCACCTCCCCTTTTATTCCTGTCTTTCCTTTCAAAATTATACCCCCGAATATCTAAGAAAGCATCATCAATTTGTGAAGACAACCAAGTAACAAAATCTGGACTTTTTTCCCTTATAGACTTCCTTATCTTATCTAACTTTGTCAAAATACTTATTACATTCCCATGAAAAAATGAAATACTCTTTTTGTCTTTAAAATTAGTACAAGAGGGTCCAGGATTTGGTGAAACATCTCCACTAGGTAATAGGCCAAATAGTATACATAACCTTGACAGTGAATATTTTAAAAAATGTATCAAGTTTGGGCCAAAATGATCTAGTGACACAAACCTATATCCCAGATACCAAAAAGTGCCTGTCCTTAAACAATGACTATGTGCTAATGTCACTAGATCAGTAGAATTAGCAAAATTAGAACAAGCCAACATCCCCGTGTAATGGTACATTTGATTTACAGCCTTAGGCAGAGTACTGTCTATGTTGGAATTAGATTTGTTCAACACTGAACCGTTTAATTTTTATTTGCTTTTGGTAACCGGGTAAGTACACTAGACAGAACTGCCTATTTTCTCACCCCAGGAATACTTCAATATTCGTAACTCTTCTGCAGTGTGCCCTTAAGTCAGATCCGACCAGAGATAGAATGTTATGCTAATGATGGAATCATTTGCATGAGACACTTTTTCAAATGCTGCCACCTATCAACTGCCTACATTCTAACCCTCAGATTTCTCTCTCCGCCTCTCAAGACCAGACGCTCAGAGATTTCCTCATCATCATCTGGTCACAGAAGCCTTAAATAAATAAACACTTAAGTATCTTTTATTTATTTTCATTTGCTGCCTCTTATCAGTGTAATTTTAATAACTGTTAGCTTAGTTTAGTTAATTTCAGTTGTTTTCTCGGTTTCTCATGGTTCGGTATAACTGCTGAGGAACCGAGGCCTTTTTAGTTAGTTATTGGGGATTTTCCTCCTTATTTTCTGTTATTTTCGTTTAAAAAAGTTTTGAAGTTTATTATTTTGGTAATTGATAACCTCGGTTGCCGAACCGATATTCTCAGTTCCTTTTCTCTTGGTTCTTGGTTCCGATAGGTTTTTCGATTGGTTTCTGAACCAACTGCAACCGATAATGTTCTTGTTTTTTATCTTTAACTATACTCTAATTTGTTTATTTGTTAGCGGTTGCGGGTTTTCAAACAAAATGTCAGAAAAAGAGAACCGGAGAACCCGCTTTCAAAAACTGTACTGAATGTGGTGAAGTTTTTGCCAAGAGAGATAAACACTCTGTTTGTGTTTTCTGCCTTGGTTTTGACCATCTTAAAACCACTTGTGAAATTTGTCAAACTTACCCTGTGAAGACACTTGAAAAACGTCTAGAAAGATTGAACAAAAGATTTAAGGGTCCCTCTAGCTCTGACCAGCCGAAACCCTCGGGGTCTGTGGGTGAAACCACAACCTCTACTGTTACTACCCCTGATACAGGTAAAAGAGACCTGCTGAACTGGCTAGCTGTCTGGTTCCAGGCAAGAAACAGAAAAAGACTAAGCACACTGAACCCCCTGCTGATAAGGGGACTTCTGTGGTGCCTGCAGCTGTGCCTTCTCATCTTGAGATTGCACAAGCTATAAAGATAATGCAGACTTTACAGGGTCTGCTGCCTGTGGCTCCACAGTCCCCAGCTCTGACCACTGTACCCCCCAAGCCACCCTCTTTTCCAGAGAAGCATGGGGAGGGGGAAGAGGAAGAAGAAGAAGAAGGTGAGCCTATAGAGCCTGAGGACTCCCCTGAACAGAAGTTTGGCTCTCCTCCCAGATCTACGGAGGATTATTCCTCTCATGTTTCCTTTGTCAGGAAAATTGTAGATGCCTTGGACATCCCTACCTCTGAAGTGGTAGAGGATGAGGAGGAGGAGGAGGCTGGTATCTCAAAATGATGGGTTTAACTCCCACTAAAAAGTTGTTACTTCCCATAAACAAATTCTTTAAAAGGGATGCTTTAAAACTCCTCCAGACTCCTGGGTCTGTCCCGCCTTTGGACAAAAGGTTGGATAAAAAGTATCAGCTTGACAGGACAGGGCTGAATTTTTATTTTCACACCATGACCACTAGGGGGTGGTGCAAGCTGTGGCATGTGACAAAGCAAAGGTCCCTCTGGCTTCCCATCCTCCAGGGAAGAAGTCTCGCAAGATTGATAGTATGGCCAAGAAAGGTTACTTATAAGCCTCTCTGGCCATCATGCAGACTATCAAGCCTATGCAGCCCAATACCAGAAGACTCTCTGGCAGTCTGTTCTGGCTATGGCTGAGAAAGTTCCTTCCTCTCTTTCTGCAGACCTAGCTGAAACTGCTAGGTTTGGCATGGAGGCTGCCAAATATCAGTTTCAAATGGCAGCAGATAGTAATGAAAACTGCTGTTAGGTGGATGGCAAATACCATCGACCAAAGAAGGTTTGCCTGATTAAGAGCCACAAACCTTACAAAGGATACCCAGAATAAAGCTCTGGATTTTCCTGTGGAAGGTACTGCCTTATTTGGCAGCCATACAGAGGCCTACATGAAGAAGATGGATGAATATAAAGCCACCTTCCGCAGTAACTCTGCAAAAGAGAAACCCTCCACCTCCACTTGACCCTATAATAGGGGAGGCAAGAGCAGGCAATTCCATTCCAGGCCTTTTTAGCAGGCCATGGTGGTTCCTCAGGCACCCCAGTATCCCCAGCAGGGTTACTTTAAGGGTAGGGGCAGGAGAGGTAACAGGCGTGGTGCCCAACTTCAGCCCCAGTCAAAGCAGGATTCCTGACTTCCTAGATCAGGCTGCATCTCCTTTATCAGTAGGGCGCAGACTGACCCATTATTTCCAGATTTGGAAAACCATCACCACAGACAAGTGGGTTCTGGAAATAGTGCGTATGGGACTGTCCTTAAGTTTCAAGTCCTTCCTCTCCCTTAAAACCAAGGTTTTCAAACCAGTCTATCTTCTAGAGAGAAAACTGTCAGAAAAGGAGGTAAAACACCTGCTGTCACAAAAGGCAGTGGAACCTGTAGCTCCATAGCAAAGGGGAAAAGGATTATATTCAAGATATTTCCTTACACCAAAGAAAAATGGAGAGTTGTAGGCTATCTTGGGCCTAAGGGTCCTCAACAGGTTCCTGACAAAGCCAAAATTTAGAATGGTAACACTGTCTTTGATTCTGCCGGCACTCCAAAAAGGAGATTGTCTGGCATTTGGAGGTCGAGAGGGCAGCCAGGAAGCCCTCCCCCGAACCGGACTGCGGACCCCCTCCACCCCACAAGCAACACTCGCAGCAAGCAGCTTCTGTTCACATCTGGAGGTCGAGAGGGCAGCCAGGAAGCCCTCCCAGACAGGCGGACCCCTCCCCACAAGCCTTTTTCGCAAGCAAGCAGCTTCTGTTCACATTTGGAGGTCGAGAGGGCAGCCAGGAAGCCCTCTCCCGAACCAGAGTGCGACCCCTCTCCCCCCCACAAGCAACACTTGCAGCAAGCAGGTACGGCTCTACAGCTCAGTCAACAGAGAGAAAAAGGCGCAAATTACAAATTCCATCAGCAGACGAGTGGAGATAGTTTTCTTGCTGCCTGCTCTTAGCCTAAAGTACTGTGTATTTTTCTCCAGCAGCGAGGAACTTTAATTCTGTTGCCTTTAAACTAAAATTAGACTGATTTACCAGCTTCTGCAGGGCACTTAAATTTTTTATTTTACTTAGCTGCTCGCTACCCGTTGTAATGGTAGCTGTACTGAAATTTACAATTCTGTAGTGCTTACAATCTGAATTAGTGTTACTTGAGCTTAAAGCTCTGTTAGCCTTTCATTGTAATTGTACACAGTTCAGTGTAGATTGGTAGCAAGCCCCTCCCTCACTCTTACCTATTTAATTTCTTCTCCTTTAGCTTCTGTTCACATTTGGAGGTTGAGAGGGCAGCCAGGAAGCCCTCCCCCGCACCGGGGTGCAGACCCCCTCCCCCCCCCACAAGCAACACTCGCAGCAAGCAGGTACGGCTCTACAGTGCAGCACAGCTCAGTCAACAAAGAGAAAAAGGCGCCAATTACAAATTCCATCAGCAGACGAGTGGAGATAGTTTTCTTGCTGCCTGCTCTTAGCCTAAAGTACTGTGTATTTTTCTCCAGCAGCAGGGAACTTTAATTCTGTTGCCTTTAAACTAAAATTAGACTGATTTACCAGCTTGTGCAGGGCACTTTATTTTTTTATTTTACTTAGCTGCTCGCTACCCGTTGTAATGGTAGCTGTACTGAAATTTACAATTCTGTAGTGCTTACAATCCGAATTAATGTTACTTGAGCTTAAAGCTCTGTTAGCCTTTCATTGTAATTGTACACAGTGCAGTTTAGATTGGTAGCAAGCCCCTCCCTCACTCTTACCTATTTAATTTCTTCTCCTTTAGCTTCTGTTCACATTTGAAGGTCGAGAGGGTAGCCAGGAAGCCCTCCCCCGCACTGGAGTGCAGACTCCCTCCCCCCTACAAGCAGCACTGCAGCAAGCAGAGTGCGGCTCTACAGCGCAGCACAGCTCAGTCAACAGAGAGGGCCCACTGGCGCTCGCGTCAGCTCCCCGCCACCCCCACCACCCTTGGCAAACTCTCAGCTATATAGGTGGAATCACATGGTGCTCAAAAACCAGTCAGCTCACTTTCCATTTGCAGGCTATACTGAGTATCCACTAGTTGCCACTACACTCAGGTCTCAGCATTAATAAGTCCATCCTAACCCTTGCACTACTGCCTCTCCATGATGATTCAACTGCACCTAATAACCTTCTTTACCCTCATCCCCAGGGTGTCCCTCCCGCCATCTAATTTCTCTACCCTACCAGCCTGCTAAACGCCATGTAACAGGCTGCAAACATATATTGTTACCTCTACTACCTTGGCTGTTTCACACCATGGCCACCTCTTCCATACACTATCAGTTGGCTCCGGGTTAATCCCTTCTACCTTCCGAACTAGCCACCTCATCCTTCTGCCACATGCTCGGAGACCAAAAGCCTCACTAACCAAGCCTTATACTATCTCAAGAAAGCTTCAGCGGGTGGCACATCATACCAAACTCCTGGTCGCCCTACTACTTCTGCTTGCTGGTGATATCGAACTTAACCCCGGACCTACCCACTACCACACCCCAACCCCTCCATCCCACTCCAACTCCCCACAGGCCTTAAACTGATTCACCTAAATATTTGTAGTCTCCTATGTAAACTAACTTTGCTTCAAACCCTCATCTTGTTCCATAGCCCAGATATCCTGATTAAACAAGGCCGGCTTTAGACTTTTGGGGACCCCCAGCAAGTCATGGGGACCTTCCCCAACACAAACACACTTCATCTTTTACTTAGTCCAAAATGCACATTTTATTTTCAATAGAACCAGTTATATTCGTGTTTTTAGGTGGTGGTAGCAATGTTAGTTTTTGGGGCCCCATTGTCCATCCAATCAATGTATGTTCATTAGCCTCTGAGTGGACAGGGCATACCTCAGTGAGTAATTTCATGACAGAAACATAGAAACATAGACTTTGACAGCAGATAAGGGCCACCTGACCTACCCAGTCTGCCCATTTCCCTACCTACTGGATAAGCTGCAGATCCTAGTTAACCAACTGCCTACTTCTTCCTACCCCCCACCAGAATTGCCTTGTGTCTGTCCCATGCATTCTTGAATTCCCCCACTGTTTTTAAAAACACAACCTCCTCAGGAAGGCTGTTCCATGCTTCCACCACCCTCTCCATGAAAAAATACTTCCTCACATTGCCCTTACCCCCCATCTTCAAATTGGCCTTGTTCTTGCACATTTCTTTCTGAAATATGCTGCCCTCCTGGACCCTGCTGATTCCCTTGAGGTACTTGAAAGTTTCTATCATGTCCCCCCCTTTACTTCCTTTCCTCAAGGGTATACATATTAAGCTCCTTTAGCCTCTCTTCATATGGCTTCTATTGCAGACCCTGTACCATTTTAGTTGCCCTCCTCTGGACTGCCTCCATCCTGTCTATGTCCTTGCAGAGATGGGGTCTCCAGAACTGCATGCAGTATTCCAGATGGGGTCTCACCAACTGTCTGTACACAGGTATAACAACTTCCTTTTTTCTACTGGTGATGCTCTTCCTAAACATCCCAGTATCCCCCCAGCCCTCTTTACTACCTTCTCACATTGCTTGCTTGCACAATGATGTTATAACACCACAAGAAAAGGCTCCACAGAGCCTAGTGATGCCTTTTGGGGCTGTTTTACATTCAACATGAATAATAATAATTAAAAAGACATTAAAGTGGTACTCTGGATCTGGCTGGGGGCCCCTTAGTAGCAGGGGCCCCCCCAGCAACTGCAGGGTTCGCTGGTGCCTAAAACCGGCTATGCCTGATTATCTCCGAGAACTGGCTGAAGCCGCATAACCCTGACACAGAATTTAATATACCCGGCTATACACTCCTCTGGCATGACCGTATGGGCAAAAAAGGGGGTGGCTTAGCTATGTACATCACCTCCACCATCCAGTTTTCCACGATTGCCCTATCCCTACCTTCAGAGTCCATCAACGCCTTGGTAAAACTCTCCATCCCCCACTCAATTCCAATTTACATAGCAGGTACATACTGCGCTCCTGACACCAACATGCCTGCCATATTGGACCACCTGGGCTCCTTAAACTCCCTGGCAGCAGGATGTGAGATCTGTACACTTGGGGACTTTAACCTGAACTGGCTCGCTGATTCTCACTCTAAATTTTGAGACAAGGTGACAGCCCTAATCCTAACTCAGCTAATCTCCAAACCCACTCGGTTAAACCACAAAACACAGAATCACACTCTTCTAGATTGGTCCCTCACCTCTCACCCGTACAGGATCTTAGGCTCCGGCCTCCTTCCAGATGTCCTTAGTGACCACCATGGAATCTACTCTGTACACAAAATCTACAGACCTAAAGCTCCCCCACCCAGAATAATTATGACCAGATCCTACAAATCTCTGGACCTCCCCTCTCTACTAAATGATTTGGGCAATACTGACTGGTCGCGCATTAGTCAATACACCTCCATAGACGAGGCTCTGCTGTTCTTTAAGTCCAAGTTCATCGCCATCTGGGACAGATGCACCCCCCTCAGACGTACCTGAATTCGAGGTGCTCACCTCCCATGGATCTCTCCCGAAATCCTAGCCCACCTTCGTATCAGAGACAAGGCCTGGAAAACCTATAAATCCCTTCAGTTCTCCAGCTGATCTCCAGATTTACCGCGAGCTTCGGAATACGAGTACCAGAATAATCCGCCAAGCAAAAGCCAACTATTTCAAAGGCGCATTCAACTCCACCTCCCATCTCCCGTCTAAATTCTGGAAAGTGGTCAAATTGCTCCTCAGCCCTCCATCGCAGCCTCCCACCCCTTCCCTGCAGGCAGGCGGACTTACCATCACTGACCCCCCTGCAGTGGCCACATTGTTTAACTCGCTCTTCACAACTAGCCATGCCACTCCCCTGTCCGCACCTCACCCTGCTCAGTACCCCTCCCCCTCCACCCCATCTAGTGGCACACCCGCAGCTCACTCCTTCTCCTTCCTGCCAGTCACCCCAGTCGAGGTATATAATGCACTGGTTGCCCTCAACCCAAGTAAGGGAAAATGTCCCTCTGGGCTGGACCCCAAAATGCTCCACCTATCGGCCCCTGCCATTGCCCAACCCCTGGCCTCCCTTTTTAACTTATCCTTCTCCCTAGCTGAAGTCCCCTCTGAATGGAAACGTGCCATCGTAATCCTGCTTCCCAAGAGTGGTGACGCCTCAAACCCAAACAACTATCAGCCCATATCCCTCCTACCGATTCTGGCCAAACTACAGGAGTGCTTGGTTCTCCCTCACCTATCCACCTTTCTGGATTCCTCCTCCTTTCTTCCCCCTGCCAGTCTGGTTTTAGGAAATCCCACTCCACCACTATGTCCCTTCTCAGGATCACCGATTCCATCCTCACTGGGATGGATGCTGGCCACATCACAGCTGCCATCTTCATCGACCTGGCTAAGGCATTCAATACTGTGTCACATTCTCTCCTCCTGGCAAAACTTGCCGATGCTGGACTATCCAACTGGGCCACATCTTGGTTCTTCTCATACCTCACTGGCAGATCCCAAGCCATCCGCATCAGTTCTTCCACCTCTGCGCCCCTCACAATCACCTCAGGGGTACCACAAGGCTCTGTCCTAGGCCCGCTCCTGTTCTCGGTCTTCCTGAATGACCTGCTCTCTGCCTGCCCACACTCCTCCATCCACATGTATGCGGACGACACTGTGCTGTACGCATCCGGCCCCTCGACCACAGAGGTTGCGACCAGACTGCAGCAAGATTTTATCTCAGTCCAGCACTGGCTACGCTCAAATCACCTCCTCCTGAATGCCAAAAAGACAGTATCATTAACCTTTGGCACAAGGCAGAGAATTTCCAGGCTCCCCTTCCCGATCACATTCCACACCCTGGAAGGGTCCCCCCCGGAGTCCCGCACCTCCTTCAGATACCTTGGCGTCTGGCTTGACCAGCACCTCAACTTTTCCACGCACATTGATTCCATACTCAAAAAGCTGCACCCCAGACTTGGAGCACTTTATTGGAACCGTGACAGCATCCCCCTACGTGCCAGGAAGGCCATTGTGCAGAAAATGATCCTCCCTGTCCTCGACTACGGGGACGTAGTCTACTGCGCCAGCCCCAAGTCCACATTAGCCAGACTCGACGCTCTTTTCCACTCTTTCTGTCATTTTGCCCTGAACTGTCCCTACTCCACACACCACTGTGCCCTATATCAATCTATGCACCTCACCTCTCTAGACATTCACAGACAGACCTACTGCGCCAAGATCCCAGCCAGGTTTTGGTCCCAGTGACTCCCCTCCTACCTCACGGATGCCCTGACCAACCCCAGCACCCATGCATACTCTCTCAGAAACTCTGACTCTCGGTCTCTAGCTTTCCCACACTGGTCTACTACCGTCGGTCAGGCAGCTTTCAGCTACTGCATTCCTTTACTGTGTATCTCCCTCCCAGCTTACGTTCACCACTTTTCCTCCCTCTCGCAACTCAACTCCATGCTCCAAGTTCATTTCACCCCTATCTGCACATGTGTTTAGGTGTTCTCCAGTCTCTAAGGGAATGTCTGTGTATATCTGCACCTAGTAATGCAATTAATCTGTGCCAGTCTATTGTTCTCTCACCTACTTTGTCTCTCACAGGGACCAATTTGTTAGAGGCCTAAACTATGTATTTATTGTATCATGCTGTATTAACTGTGGCTACCTACTGATTTTCTCGACCCACTATTGTCTAGCTAACAGGACCTAATGTTAGTGATCACCCTGCTATGTAATATCATTTGATTATACTATCTTCATCTGCTATCTATGTTCCCCCCTTCCCCAGGACATATCTGGAATCGAGCAGTAGTCTGCTCAGCATGCCTTCCTGGTAAAACACTTAAATAAATAATTGGACCTAAAATATGCATATTTCCACATCCCCATAAGGGAGTCTCACAGAAAGTACCTCAGGTTCAGACTTCCTTCAGGTCATTATCAGTTTTCAGCTCTACCATTTGGTCTCCCCTCAGCTCCAAGGGTGTTCACCAAGTGTCTGGCTGTTGTGGTAGCACGCTTGCGGAGGCAAGGTGTCACAGTTTTCTGGACGACTGGCTAGTGGTGGAAAAATCCCCACAGCAGTTAACAGAGCATCTTCAACTCACTCAGCAACTCTTGGAATCTCTGGGGTTTCTTCTAAACATATAGAAATCAGTTCTCTTGTCTTCTCAGATTCTGCAGTTCATAGGGGCAGAATTGAATGCTGAAGTGGGCAGAGCTTTCTTACCCAGGGACAGGGTAAACAGCATCCTGCAGTTAGCAGGTTCTTTCAAACTGAATGTCCCAAGACCTGCAAGGCAATTTCTCCAGCTCCTGGGGCACATGGCAGCTGCCACAGGCACAGTCCTGGGTGCCAGGTTTCAGATGAGGGACATCCAATTTCACTTAAGGGCTCATTGGTGCCAAAGAAAGGATGCCCTCTCAAAGCTCATCCTTGTAACAAAAACATTAATTCTAGGGACATGGATATGTTGTTCATCCACACTCATTGGCAGGTATCCTTGCCGCTTTAAATCTTGCCGGAAGGTCTTCAAGCTTGCTCCTCCCACCCACCCGGGTGGTATAACTCTCGGCTCCGCCCCATGACGCCAGATCTTCCTTACCGCTTGGAAGCTCAGGTTCCCTCCTTAACGCTCTGCGTTTGAGACTGATTCCTATTTCTCCGTTTGCGGATTTAAAATAAATTTTGCGAAAAGAACTTTCTTGATCCCTGGCGACTGCGATGGACAATCGACTCCCAGTTTGGAGATGCCCATGCGGTGAAAGATGTCTCGGGCGGATCCACACTCCGTGTGTCTACTGCTTAGGCCTTGAGCACGACCCGCGGGCTGCGACCTGTGCTCATCTTTCTCGGCCCTCGTCCTCGAAGACCGTGCTGCCCGATTGCAACTGGGCGTCCGAAGCGTTTCCCTCGGTGAAGTCCAAGGAGGCCCGGTTGGCGGTGTCTGGCGGCGGAGCTCGGCCGGATCGCTCGGCGGATGATCGCCCTCCGAAGAGGAAGGCGGCCGGGCGTATCTTCCTCGGCGCGGCATTTATCCGCTCTCTCTGGGTTCTTCCTACACGGCTTCTTTTAAGGAGCTTTGTCTGTCCCTCTCCACTAAGGAGAAGGGCCTCGTCTTCTGGACCTTATTCTCGGTCCAAAAGAAGGACAGGGTAAGTCCCTCTGTCGGCGCTCTTGGGAGCGGAAGGTCCCTCTCCCGGTCGTGGGCCGTCGACCCGATTCGACCGCTCGGCCGACCACTGGCCTCACGGTGTCCCGTCAGGTCAGTTGACCGAGACTCACCGGCAATCGAGATTTTTCTCGACCGGTTGGACGGGCCGTCGCCTTTAACGGCCGGATTCCCTCCCGGTTCCCCGGGAGGTTGGGGATCCCATGGGCTCGCCTGTGCCTCCGGTTCCGAGCCCTCAGATGGACCATCGAGCGAAGGGAGTGCGGTTCCGGCCGACACCTCCCGCACCGACCTCGGAAATTCGGGACTCTCGGTCTCGGACCTCTTGCGGTCCAGCCGATCCCACGTCATAAGGCGGTCCGGTCTCGGCACTGCGATAAGCGGCGTCGCCGCTCGTCTCGTCCTCCTCCTCCTCGGACGAGGAGGCTTCGGCGTAAGTAAAATCGGCAGATGCGAGACCTTATGTTGCAACAACTCCTCCTGGCGGGGTAAGGCCGACCCGTCGCCTTCTCCGGCCATTAAGTAACTGTCACCGGCGGCGACACAACCTCGACTTATCCGAGGCCTATACCCAGGCGGTTGTTCGGCAAAACCAACTGCTCCACCGATTCGGTGGAACCTCCCGCCTCCACAGCCACCAATGGGGCTCCGACCAAGATTCTCGATTCCGGTGGGGTCTACCCATCGGCTGTCAGTTACCCTCCTCCCGACCGACCTCGGCAGGTGAGGGTGGCTCAGGCCAGAGGCAGCTCTTGAGACTCTTCGAGTCGAAGATGATTCCTCCTTTTCTCAAGCGACTGGACTTGGGTCTTCAGGAGGTCAGTCAATGGACGATAGCCGTTGTCCTTCCTAGGACTGCTTGACTCATCTCGGAGTCCACGGGATGGAGCCTGAACCCGTTTCCAAGCGGGCCAGGTATCCCCTCACGGAGATTCTGGACCGGGGATTCTCCGGCGGAGGCCTTTCCGGTGGCCGAGGCCATAGTGGGTCCGGCACTGGAGCTTTGGCAGCGCCCTGCTTCCTGCCCTCGCCTGGCCAGGATGGCCAGGAAGTATCTGGTCCCCGGTTCCTTGTCGGTTTTGAACACCCTCTGCTGGGGGTTGGTTACCGACAGCGTTTTCGGCAGCGCCGGCAGCATCAGGATGTGGACAAACCTCCTGACAAGGAGTCCAAGAAATTGGACTATGTCGAGGCGAAAAGTCTACGCTCGTCCTCTCGACCTTCGTCAGGCCAGTTCAGCCGTCCTCATGGCACATTTTCTCATGCCCTGTTGGGCTCCCTGGATGAGGTCATCCCTCATCTTCCCGCCGATCTGCAGACTACGGTTAAGCAGGTGCGGGACCAGGGCAGGGCAGTGGCCAAACAACAGCTCCAGACTGCTTTGGATATAGGGACTCATGTGCCAGATGGGGTGGCGGCCGCGGTATCTATCGTCGGCGGGCTTGGCTGAGGATATCCACCTTTGCCGGATACCCAGCACAAGTTGGCGGATGTTCCTTTGAGGACTGACCTCTTCGACCCTGGGGTGGAAGGTCACCTGCAGAGGATCGAGAAGTCCAATGCCACCTTGGACTCTGTCTCTTCAGCTCAGAAGAACAAAGGCCGCAAACGCGGCCTAAACCCCTTTCGTCCTTCTCTGTGCCCCAGGCGCCCGGCCAACAACGTCAGGGCCAGCAGGCTCGGCAACAGCATCCCAAACCCAAGCCTTGGCTTCCTCTAACAGGAGGCAGGAGGAAAAGGCCAGGAGGTCCCTCGGCGGTCCCTCCTCAAGCCTGCTCAGTGACGGGCTGAGGGGTCTCGCCCCCATCCCGTCACCTTACCCCTGGGTCCCCGTGGGGGCGGCTCCGGCACTTCCGTTCCGCCTGGTCCGCTGTTACCACGGACAGGTGGGTCTTGGAGGTGGTGGGAAGAGGCCTACCTCTGGAATTCGAGCAGGCACCACCTTCAGGCCGTCGCCCCTCGGAGGCTTGAGTCCCCAGCCTCACTGGCGGCTCGTCGAGCCGACATCGCTCCTCCTCACAGAAGGAGGTGATAAGAGGTGGCGGACCCTCCTTCAGACCAGGGTTTGTGTCCAGGTACTTCCTGGTTCCGAAGCGGACAGGGGCTGGCGCCCATTCTCGACCTACGACCTAAACAAGTTCCTAAGGTCTCGAACCTTCAGGATGGTCACTCTGGCTCAGATAATACCATCCTTGGAGCGGCGTGTGGTTCTGCTCTCTGGACTTGCAGGGTAGCGTTTTTCCGTCCCTATCCGTCCGTCTCACCAGAGATTCCATTACGCTTCGGCGGAAGGATCCCTTTCGATTCAAGCCATGCCCTTGACTTGTCTCCAGCTCAAGGGTCTTCACCAAATGCATGGCAGTGGTGACAGCATTCCCTGCGGCGCCGAGGGTCGAGTGTACCCTTACCTGGGCGACTGGCTGATAGCAGCTCCCTCAGGAAGGAGGCGGAGTGGTCAGAGATCTGGCCCTCAGGTCTGCTCTCAACTGGGCCTCCTTATCAAGCAGGCCAAGTCGGAACTCGAGCCAAAGCAGGTGATTCTGTTCATCGGGAGCAGCTCGACTCTCTTGAGCCAGGCGCGTCTCCGGCCGGACAGGGCGGGGTTCTTTCACTCCTTTGCCCGATCATTTCTGGTTGGGCAGTGCCCTGCCGGGACTTCCTCGCCTCCTGGGTCTCATGGCGGCCTGCACCAGCGTGGTCTGTTGGGCCCGCTGGAACATCGTCCCCTTCAATGGGGACAGCCAGCCAGTGGTCCTGCTACGCGATCCTTTGGACCAGCTTGTGTCGGTGACTCAGGGGATGTGAGCGCTCTCCAGTGGTGGACCGTTCCAGATCATTTGCGGAAGGCATCCGTTAAATCGCCCGAGCAGCCGGTCTCTCTATCGACCGATCCCTCTCTGATGGGTTGGGGTGCCCATCTGGGGGAACACCGGGCTCATGGCCTCTGGTCCCCGCGGGAGTCCCGATGCCACATCAACCTGCTGGAGCTCCGAGCGGTCCGCCTAGCTCTCACCGCCCTTTGCTCCGTTCCTCCGAGGTCAAGTGGTCCGAGTCCAGGCGGACAATACCACGACCATGTTCTATCTAAACCGCCAGGGCGGGCCGCTCCATGCTTCTATGCAAGGAAGCTCTCCGCATTTGGTCACTCGTCGCGAGCCTGGAGGCGGATCTCCTAGCCATTCATGTGGCAGGGCCTCCAACACCCTGGCCAATGCCCTGAGCCGGATAGGGGCTGCATCCCACGAGTGGTCTCTCTGCGGAGGTAGTACAGCATCTGTTCCCATTGGGGCACACCTCAGGTGGACCTGTTCGCCTCCAGGAGCAGCCCCTGAGACTGTTCCATGCCGCCCCCCTCAGCAGGGCTCGCTGCAGGGGATGCCTTCTCGAGGCAGTGGACCCGGGCCTCTTTCGCCTTTCCCCATTTCCCTTGATCCACAAGGTGCTTCTCAAAGCGAGGAGGGACAAGGCGCAGGTGATTCTGATAGCCCCAGACTGGCCTCGCCAGTTCTGGTACCAGATCTCCTCAGTCTCAGCTCCAGGACTCAGCGGCAGCTTCAGCTCGCCCCGGACCTGCTCTCCAGTCAATCAGGGGTGTTTGCATCAGACCTTCCAATCCCTGCACCTGCCGGCCCTGGTTCCTGGCGGCTAGAATTCCAGGCCTTGGGTCTTTCCGACGAGGTCCTCAATGTAGTTGAGGCGTCCCGTAAGTCGACCAGAAAATGCTATGCCTTCAAATGGAAAAGGTTTTCCATTTGGTGTCAGAAACAAGGCTTGGACCCTTCCTCCTGTTCCTTAGCAGCATCTTGGACTATTTATGGTCCCTTTCAATCAAGGGCTTAGGTCGGCGACCCTAAGGGTGCACCTGGCAGCCATCTCTGCTTACAGGCGCAGGCCGGGAAGCAGTCGGTGGCGCAGGAGAAGGTGGTCTGGCGCTTTTTCAAAGGCCTTGATCACATTTCCTCAGTCAGGGAACCCCCACCTCCGTGGGATCTACTGCTGGTACTGGCAAAGCTCATGGGCAAGCCATTCGAACCTATGCACAGGTGTGCTCTCTCTCACCTGTCGTGGAAGACGCCTTCTTGGTGGCTATCATGTCAGCCAGAAGGATGGGAGAGCTCCAGGCGCTTTCCATCGAGTCTCCTTACCTGGTCTTCCACAAGGACAAGGTTGTCCTGCGCCCCACCGAAATTCCTTCCGAAGGTGGTGTCGGAGTTTCACCTTAACCAGGTGTTGACTCTGTCGAGTCTTCTACCCCAATCACACCTCGGAGGCCGAATATAGGCTCATACTCTGGACCCTAGAGAGGCTCGCTTATTATAAGGGCTGCAGCTGGGAAATCGAGGAGAGGTTAGCCAGCCGTTTGTCTACCTAGCGACGCATCTGGCAGACCTGCAGCCAAGCGGACGATAAGCAGGTGGGTCACTTCCTGCATAGATCTCTGCTATAAGTTGGCGGGCATGGAGCCTCCCAGAGGGATAAGAGCTCATTCTACCCGCCATACTGCTGCAACGGTGGCTGCTTCCAGGGACGTCCCTATCCAGGAAATCTGCAGGGCTGCTACCTGGAAGTCAGCAAACACCTTCATTACCCATTACCACATCGACCTTGAGTCACGCCGGGATGCTGGTTTTGGGGCCTCGGTTCTCCAGTCTCTCTTTCCCAAGTAAGTATTGGGGGTGTGCGTCTTGCCTCCCTCCTCCCGGAGAACTGCTAGGAGTCTGCCAATGAGTGTGGATGAACAACATATCCATGTCCTAGAAATACAGGTTACTCACCTGTAACAGGAGTTCTAGAATGGTATATGTTGTTCATCCTACATTCTCTTCTCGGCCCGGCGCACAACCACAAGCCAGCGGGCAGATCTGGCGTCATGGGCGGAGCCGAGGTTATACCACCGGGTGGGTGGGAGGAGCAAGCTTGAAGACCTCGGCAAGATTTAAAGCGGCAAGGATACCTGCCAATGAGTGTGGATGAACAACATATACCATTCCTAGAACTCCTGTTACAGGTGAGTAACCTGTATTTTAGGCCCTCCAACGGTGGAAGTCAACCTCAGAGAAGGGGTCCCCTTTCAAAAGGAGCTTCCATCAGTGATTCTCACAACAGATGCATCCCTATTAGGATGGGGGCTCATCTGGCAGAACACACTAACCAGGGCACTTGGTCAAGTGCAGAATCTCTCTTACAAATCAGTCTGTTAGAGCTCAGGGCAGTGTTTCTGGCAATGCAAGCCTTCAAATCACTGATACAGGGAAAGGTAGTACAGGTCAGAACAGACAACACTACCACCATGTACTACATAAACAAGCAAGGAGGAACAAGGTCAAGTTTTCTCTGCACAGAAGCAATGCGAATCTGGACCTTTGCTTACTCTCTAGGATTCTCGCTGCAAGCCATTCACCTGCTAGGCAAGGACAATGTCCTGGCAGATGCCCTAAACCGAATCAGTCAGGCCCATCATGAATGGTCACTAAACAAGCAGGTGGTGCAGACACTATTCAGGAGATGGGGCATTCCAGAGATAGATCTCTTTGCCTCACATCGAAGTCACCACCAACCTCAGTACTGTTGCAGGCCTCCAGCAGTGGGATCAGTCCCTCTGGATACTGTCATTCTGGATTGGTCAGGGAAATTCCTTTATGCATTTCCTCTAGTGTACAGGGTACTGTTGAAAATCAGGCTTCAGCCGGCCACAGTGATTCTGATAGCACCAGACTGGGCCAGACAGCCATGGTACCCTCTGTTGCTATCCATGTCAGTGGACAGACCAATACACCTTCCCAGGAGTCACAATCTTTTGACCTCCAATCAAGGGAGGCTCCTATACCCGAACCTCAAGTCACTCAGGCTCAAAGCTTGGCTCTTGAGGACTTAGAATATGCTGGTTTACAGCTCTCTGAAGGAGTCATGGATGTTTTAAGGGGGTATAGGAAACCCTCTACCAAGAAAACTTATGCTGCAAAGTGGAAGAGATTTTCTTTTTGGTGTTCCAGCAGAGATATTGTGCCAGCACAGACAGGAGTGCCACTTGTGCTGGACTATTTGGTTTATCTGCATTCCCTAGGCTTGCAGCCTTCTACATTAAAGATTCATCTGGCATCAGTTTCTGCTTACACTTCGGCAGGTAAGACTGTTTCTTTGGCATCAAACCCTATTTTTAGGAGGTTCTTCAAAGGCCTATCCCATATGTACCCACTGGTTTGGGAACCGGTGTCAGCCTGGGATCTTAATATTTGTATTGCTGAACTTATGGCTTCTCCTTTTGAGACCATGTTTTCAGCACCCTTGAAGTATGTCACATGGAAAACAATGTTTCTGGTTTCCATTACTTCAGCTAGAAGGATTAGTGAGCTTCAGGCCTTATGCACTGAAAAGGACTATATTGCCTTTCACAGGGATAAGGTGGTCCTTCAGACCAACAGGAAATTCCTTCCCAAAGTGGTTTCAGACTTCCATCTGAATCAGTCCATCACTTTGCCAGTGTTTTTCACTGAGCATTCTTCTTCTAGTAAACACAGGCTTCGTAGCCTGGATGTCAAGAGAGCTTTGAGCTACTACATGACAGTTACTAAGCCCCATAGACAGGACAGGACACAGCTCTTCCTCACTTATGGGGATGTGGGAAAGGGAAATCCAGCATCTAAAATGTCCATTTCTTGTTGGATTGTTCAGTGTATCCAGTTTTGCTATTCAAAGTTGGGCAAGGAAGCACCAGCAGGGCTCAGAGCCCACTCCACAAGAGGTACAGCTGCCACACTGGCAGCAGCAAGAGATGTTCCTTTGGTGGATATTTGCAAAGCAGCGACCTAGCGAACAGTACATACATTTGTCAAGTATTACAGCTTGGACATGCAGGCTATATCCGATGCCACGTTTGGTACAGCTGCCCTGCAGTGCCTGTTTCCAAAATAGGTTCTTCCCGCCTCCAAAGGTTCTGCTTCTTAGTCTGCAGAAGAGTTAGGAATATTGGAATATTCCTGGAGTGAGAAGAAAAAGTTACTTACCATAGTAACCTTGTTTCTCCCAGGGGATACTCCAATATTCATAACTCTCCCACCCTGCCTCCCCTATTAAGAACCAGTGGCCTCTGCATTCCATACTGTAATATAGAGTATGTATGCCACATTCTACTTTTTATTGGAGCTTGTTCTTTGGTTTTTCTCCTTTTCAGGTGATTCTGACACAGGAGTTTGTATGGTTTGTTCAATATATATTTATATTATTCCTCCAGTTGGAGGTTTGAGTGGGGGAATTTTAGATTTAATTCTTTATATTGTAAATATTGAGCCCTGTATTTCCAGGCGTCCACGAAATCTGAGGGTTTGAATGTATGCAGCTGATAGGTGGCAGCATTTGAAAAAGTGGCTCATGCAAATGATTCCATCATTAGCATAAAATTCTATCTCCGGGCAGATCTGACTTAAGGGCACAATGCAGAAGAGTTATGAATATTGGCATATCCTCTGGGAGAAACAAGGTTACTATGATAAGTAACTTTTTCTTTGGGCACGAACCAGGACAGTACAAATCAAGGAACAGGTAAAAACAAATACATATACAGTGTTGTAAAATAGGAGTTCCAACCAGTTATACAGAGGTGCAAGTTACATCACAAGGAGATGGAGAGACTGACTTTGAATATTGCCAAGTAATCTGAAGGGAAAGTACAGACTTTATCTCTGGGCTCCTGAGCGAACACACATACTATGTTCTGAAAGAAAAAGGCACTTCTGTACAATTAGGTAATACCAACTAGAAAACTAGATTGACTAGAAATTCAGTTACAGGCATATTTGTTTCTGAAATTCCCTTTTATTTTGGCTGTAAGTATTTATGTTATATGTTCTGTGTTTTGTATTTTATCTATTTTCAATTTTTAGTAAACACTATTTTCCTTGAAATTCTGCCTGTGCCTTCTCAGTTTCTTTTGCATGTGAATGTTGGAAAAGTGTTAATAATTCTGACAATTGTTAAGGGCTGAAAAAGAAGTGGTACTTATCTTGCTAAGGTGAGACTATACCTAGGTCTCAAATTGAGTCATAAGGGTAGACGTGTGAACCTGGCTGGGTACCCACTGGGCACTATACCTAGGTCTCAAATTGAGTCATAAGGGTAGACGTGTGAACCTGGCTGGGTACCCACTGGGTAAAATATTGCACTGCATCCCCCGAAGAGGGTACATATCTGAGCCTGTTAACTGGGTGTGCTAGCAAAAAGGTTCACATTTGACCCCCAGGACTCAAGGCTAGTAGGTGATTTGGACCCAAAACAGACAGGAGGGTTACCCTGTTTGTCTCCTGTTCACATATTGCACATCGAGGTTTGGCACTGTGGGAGCAGAGGTCCTAACTTGCAGGGTGCGTTTATGACAGATCATTACCCACCTTCTCTCGGACATACCTCTCTTCTTTGAGTGCACCATGGCTTGCCCCACAGGATGGGGCCATTGGGGAAGGCCACTACCCAGAACAGAGACTCAGTCAGTGATCCAGGGGAGAGAGAGAGAGAGAGTGCCGTAATCAGTGGTGTGGGGCCTGCAGTGAGGGGCGGAAATCTTCCTGCAGAAGCCTGTAATTTTTTCCCCGTTTCTCCCCTGCAGTACAGAGGAAGCTTCCCAGTGCATTCACATGCTGTGCATGTGCTCCCATCAGAGCGTGGTGATGTCCCCCCCTCCCAACTCGACTGCTCCGATGCATTGCCACCTATGGTCACCCAAGTGGCAGTAGAGCAGCAGAGACTGAACACGTTCCCTCCCTGAGGTGGAGAATGTGCAGTGGAATGCTCATCTCACCTCTCTCGGCCAGCCCTGCAATGACTCAGGCTCATTCCTGAACCCAGGTCTTCCACGTCGCAAGCGGTAGCACTATCACTGTGCAAGTGGGCTAACCTTGCAAGGAGGTCCTGGTTGGGACAGTAATAGTACAAAAAGAAATGACAGTCATGCATAGGAAACAATACATAGAAAAGTATGAAAATTTACAATCAAAGTGACACGTCGAGTTGTATGAAAGTTTTTTACAGCAATTACACAGAATTATCTATGATGATGAACAGTAGTAGCAAAGAAGTAAGCATACAACAAGGCATACTAATTTAATCAGGTCAACTGTTAGGTTTGATACTACAAGAACTGTATTATAAAGGCTGGTGTCTGAAGGAGGGAGACAACAGCATGGCAGAAGCATGCAAAGAATGGCCTCTTTCAAGTGCTGGCTGGTATTTTAATTGGTATATCCAGAGGCAGCGCAGTGGTAGCGACAGCAAGGACAGCAATGGCAGGCATCATCCAGTGTGTGTGGCAGGGTTGTACAGCAAATGGGCAGGAAGTGGTATTCTTTTATTTCTGGGACTGTGATGATGGGTATCAGCAGGTGGGAAAGGGTCAGTTCACTAAACATACTACCAACAGCTTAATCTGGTTCAAGGTCAGCTGGCATTCATCTGTATCCCCCTCCCCCGGGTCGTGCCTGAAAATAGGCAGAATTTGACTAGTGCAGTTACCCGGTCAACAAAAACTAACTAAATAAATAAATAAAAGGGGAGGGGTATGCATTTTAATCTGCTGAGACACAGTGGGTGAGAATCAGTAGGTGGGGGAGGTATTCTTTTTATTTTGGGATAGGGTGAGTGGGTATCAGTAGATGGGAGAAGGGACTAGGGTGTTCATTCTGGGAGAAGATGGGCATCAGCAGATGAGAGGTGGAGGTAGGGGTATTCATTCTGCAACAGGATGGGTACCACAGATAGGAGGAGAGGGGAGTGGTAATAATATTGGTACTGGGTGGGTATCACTAGGTGAAGGGGAAGACCAGGGTATTTGATACTTGACAGGGGAATGGGCAAAGTATTAATTGTGGGACAGGGTGGTAAAGTATTCATTCTAGGGAATGGTGGATATAAACTGATAGGATGAGGAGTAGGGGTATTCATTGGGGCTGGGTGGGTAGTGGCAGATGAAGGGGCAGGGGTTTGTGTACTAGAGCAGGGTGGTTGGTGACAGATGGAGGGGGCAGGGGAATACATACTGGGGAAGTGGTGTCAGCAGACAGAAGGGGAATTACGAGTGTGCTGCATATTGGGAGGGGTGTCATCAAGTGGGACAGGTTGGGTATATGCATAATTATTGGGTCAGAATGGCAGAGTGATACCATGCCCCAGCCCATAAGAAACACAAGAGGATAACCTATAGCCAGCAGGTGAGCTT
Organism: Neoceratodus forsteri; assembly: GCA_016271365.2. Classification (NCBI taxonomy): domain Eukaryota; kingdom Metazoa; phylum Chordata; order Ceratodontiformes; family Ceratodontidae; genus Neoceratodus; species Neoceratodus forsteri. The sequence continues at coordinate 85,748,338 of JADMNL010000033.1, forward strand.
ACAGAATAGAGTCAGAAACAGGCAAATGCACTCAAGCATGAAAAATTATTTTATATTTTTAGTGCTTTTGTGATTGTTGTCAAGTATTACCATTAATTTGCTTGAGGTTCTGATTTGAATTAGGATTAACCAGAATTTATCAGGACTCTGACACAGACCCTGGTCCTGATAATAAGGGTCAGGACCTTTTCAGGTTCACCAATCCCTATATGCAGCAGCATCTCTTGAGTATCTGACAGGTGAATTATGCAGTCTTGATGGTGAGGTATAGCTACAAGCTGTTTGAGGGACTCTCTGACCTTTTGACCCTCCTGATGGAGGGTAACCAACAGGATATGATGGCCATCTGGACTATGGGATGTTCCATTGCCAAGAACCAGCTACAAGTAGCCCTTGATTTGTCTGTAGCTGTGGCAGTTACTATACGTCACTGAACATGGCTGTGATTTTCACCCTTCTTGCAGGAAATTCAGCAGAAGGTGCCAGATATTTCCTTCATGGGTAAGGATCTGTTTGACTTAGAGGACTGGGGTACCTGATTTGGCTTAAGAATTGCGTAACCCACTCCTAAAAGGGGGCTTGCCTTTAGCTGTCTCCAGAGCATTGCTGCCTCCTTCTCCTGCACCACTCTTTCACTCCAGTCCCAGTCCAGAATGCAGCTGCAGGACCCAGGGCTGGACTGGACACTGTCATTTGTTCTGTGACTTCATCAGTGCCCTTCTCACCGTGGCCAGTGTGCCTCTTCTGCTCTTCACTCAACCAACCCCTAGACTGCCTCGGGGTCAGTGATCCCAGGGCAAGGAGGTTGTTCAGTTTCAAGCAGCTCTCAAAGCTATATTTGGAGCTTAGTTCTGCAAAATAGCTCTGAATTGCAACCTGACTCAAGACTTGTATGCATGCTTTTCTCCTGGGACTGACAGCCACTGAGAACTAGGGGTTTAGCATAATGAATAATGCATGAGATGCTAACCACTGACACTTAAACCCTGGATTTCTGCACAAGGGAGAGCCATATACAAATAGAGCAGATTTGTCTGAAACAAAACCTCTGAGGAGAGGAGAATGTCTGTGAATAGCTCCCACTTGCTATTCCGGACTAAAAAGTTTATTCAGAATAGACTTTAGACCCCTGAAAAAGTGGACTGATGCAGCTAGAGTGCCAAGCCTGGGCTCTAGCACTGAATTAGAGAAGGGGTTGCCTTGAAAACTGCTCTGCATCTGGGAAGGTGGTGAACCACTGCCTTCTGCTGCTGTTAGGATTTTATCCCAAACAGTCACTGTGGCCCCACTCTGAAAAGATAAAAAAGAGAAACCAGGAGGAGCCTGTTCCAACCCAACCTTCACTCATGACCCCATGTCCTTGCTTCTCTATTCCAGGTAAACAGTTCCTCACAGTCTCCCCTTTTTAATTCATTTCAGGAACTTGAAGGTCTCTATCATAGCCCCCTCTCTGTTCTGGTTTCGAGTGAGTACATTTTCAGTGCCTTTAATCGATCCTCATAGGATCTGCCCTCCTGATCCTGAATCATCTTGGTCAACCTGTGCTGTACCTTCTCTAGCCTGTGCCTGTCTTTTTTCAAGTGGGTACTCCAGAAATGGGCACAGTATTCCAGATGTGGCCTCACCAGCAACTTATATAGTGATAACAGTACCTCCTGCTTTCTACTGTCAGATTTTCTCCTGATCCACTCTAGCATCCTGTTAGCCTTGCCGAAGGCCTTGTTATATTGGCTTGTTTGCTTAAGGGAGTCACTAATGGTGACTCCTATGTCCTTGTCCTCTAATGTTGTGTCCAACTTGACCCCCACCCATCCAATACTCTGTTCTGGGGGTTTGGTTCCTTAAGTGCATCTCTTTGCATGTTTTGGCATTGAATTTCAGCTTAGACTTTGGACCAGTTTTCCAGCCTTTGCAGATCTCTCTGAAACTCCTTTATCCCCTCCACATTGTCAACCCTACCACGGAGGTTAATGCCACCTGTGAATAGACACATCCTGCCCTGAATTCCCTCACCTAGGTTGACAATGAACATATTAAAGGGGGACTGGCCCAGCACAGATCCCTGTAGTACACTACTAGTGACCTCTCTTTCCTCTGATCTGACCCCATTCACCACAACTCTCTGCTGCCTCCCCTTCAACCAACTCCCCACCCTCTTTACTATTTCCTCAGCTGTTCCCAGATCTCCATCTTCTTTAGCGGCTGTCAGTGTGGCACCAAGTTGAATGCCTTGCTGAAGTCGAAGTAGAGTAAATCTACTGCATGCCCTTTATCAATTACCCTGGTTAGCCAGTCAAAAAATACTATCAGGCTACTCTGACAAGACCTTGACTAGTGTCCCCATCAGTTTCCCTACCATGAAGGTAAGGCTTACGGGTCTACAGTTTCTGAGCTGCTCCATGTCCCCTTCCTTGTGCAACTTAGACCCTGTCCACCATCATGCAGTCCCTGAGAATCACACCTTTCTGCACAGTTATTGAGTATCCCACCAGAGGTTTGAATAACACCGATGCTAGTTCTGTTAGTACCCTTGGATGCATCCCATCTGGCCCAGGGGCCTTACTTACCCTCAGGGCTTCTGGCCCTTTTTTGACTCACCAATAAAGTTCTGTAGTTCCATTTTCAGGGCCCCTCTATCAGCTGCCATTATGCTGCTTTACAGCAAGGGTCCGCTGTTCTCCTTAGTGAAAACTGAGCAGAAGAAGTTGCTTAGTATGACTGCTTCATTCCTGTCTTCCTCTATTACCCTGCCCCCCTCAATTAGCCTGACAAGTGCCCTTCTCACCTTTCATTTTTCTTTTATATATCTGTAACCCCCCTATGAATGGGGGTTCCTAAAAGCCTTTCCGGAGCATGTCTAAATGCTCTATGCCCAATTGGTGTTCGCCGTAAGGCCGCTAGATGCGGGCATAGTGAGTGCTTATAGAGCCTCCAGTACTGTCTTTTTAAGAGTTGCCTGCTCGCAGGTTTTAGTGGTTTGAATGGGGGGACTGGGGTTTCCTTGTTCGAATCCCGCCTAAGCTGTGGGGGAATCGCTTCCTTCATGTAGTCGCTGAAAAGTGCAACAGGAGTCCCTTTGAAAGATGTAACCGTTTGGCTATAACGAGTTAGAGTATTAAGTGGAATCACAGTTTGTCTAACCTGCTTCTTTTGCAGCTGGTACTGTGTGCACTTGGCCCCTCCATTTTAGACCTGGGCTATTAAAATGGGCCAATGGGAAATGGGGGGACCCTAAAATGGAGATCTGTTCGGCCAACCAGAATTAGGACTCTCTAGTGAGCCGCTGACCAACGAAGACACAGCTAATAATTCTGGGAGTAGTTCTGAACATGGCGCTCTTCGCTACCAATGAGGGAAAAATTAAGTGACTGGCATCAGTAGCCAGCCAATGGGATCGGGTGGCACCCGAACTGAGGATTGCCCCATACTGGCAGGGGCAGAGGCGTGGTGGCTGTGAGTGAGGAAGGAGCTCTGGGCTCCTGCGCCATTGAGTTTGCCGGGAAGCGCGTGGTGGGGCCAGTGTTGGCGCTTTGAATCGCCAGCGAAGTCTGGACTAACTGGCTGCAGCGGTCAGAGGAGGCTGTGCAGGACTGCAGCTACTCAACCAGGCTTACCCTGTAGAGGACTGGAGAATCCGCTGAATCGCGCTCGGTCTGTCAGGAAGAGTGAAGCTGTGGTGAGACTCCCGATTAGCTGTGAGTTCGGTCGGGCCCTAGAAGCAGCTGCCTGGTATGGTACTCCTCTGTTGCTTTCCATATAAATGTGTGGAGAAGTGTTTGGAGTCCAGGGTCGGTCCTGTAAGTGGTGTGAGGGCTTCTGGAGTCGTGAGTAATAAATCAGGGTAGCTCCCTGTCGAATGCTTCTAACAAGGGAAAGATCTTCTTGTTACTTCTCTGACTACTCCAGCTGAGCCAGCTGGCTCTATTTAATCTTCGTAGGAATCTCATGCTTGTCTCTGTGTTAGGGCCCCAACCAGCTGCATCAAGGAACTAGCCTTTAGGGCTTGGGTACCCAGGGACAATAACTTATAGGTTAGGCCTGTGCACAGAGCCCTAGGTAGAAATATATATATTGAGGTGGTAAGCCAATCAACTTGATTCCCCCCGGTCCTTGTTATCTCCCCCTAAATAAATCAGATTGCTTGTTTGCAAAGGTACACTGACTAGTTTGTGTATTAATGGTGAAGTACTACTCAGTGCCTATTGTGTAACCGCACCTTACTTTTCAGGGGGTCCCCGGAGTGAGCTGAGCGGCTTGAGCCGGGGGGGTAAGCATGTATGGTAAGGACACTGCAATTGAACTGTGTGGGCCACTAGTGGGGAGAAAGTGGGGTTGCAGCAACCCAGAGGGCTGTGACCAAGTCAACCTGGACTGTCCTAACCCCGACCTCTGGGTGGAGGCACCCGCCAACGGATCTAGGCCCCTTACCCTGTTACAGCTGGAACAGGCAGGGGTAGTAGCCCTTGGGATAACACCCCCTTGGGGTTACATATCTAAAAAACTGCGTTTCCCCTTCAAACAACATGAAGTCTTGCTGTATTCTGACTATTGCAGTTAGGTCCTGTCTTTCAACTGTTCCGGAGAACAAAGAGTTAACTTTCCATGGCCAGCATGGAACTTTCAGCGTGAGCTCGGTTGAAGCCCCTGTCTGCTGTTGTTTAAACTCCAACCATCAGATTCTTTACTCCGCCTCACTGAACAGTCGCTCTGGAGAGTTCTCCTTTGCTCGGTTCAAAAAAGTCGGTTAAAGTGTTGTTTTTTTCTCTCGGTTTCTACCGAATTTCCGCTACTGAACCTGTCGGTTTAAGTCTCTGTCTGTGGTACCGTGAGTACTAGATAGGTTTTGCATTTAGTTTCTGTGTAGAACTTGTAAATATTGGATCGGTTCGGTTTGAACCAATAGATTGGTCTTAAAAAGTTTTGAATTTATTAGAGTGTGGTAACCAGTCCGTATCGGTTCTAAAAAAGCAGTTTAGTCGTTTTCCAAGACCAATATTTCCACGGTCAGGAACCGATAGGGTGTTTGCCTGGTGGATTGCTGAAAAAGGGTAAGTTTTGGATAGGACTGGCCATGTCTGAGAAACCCAAGAAAAAAACGGGCCCACTGGGTTTCAACACTGTTGTGTGTGTGTGGGAAGCCTTTGCTAAGGCTGATCCCCACACCACCTGTGTTATTGTCTGGGTTTGACCACCTCGATTCAGACTGCCAAATTTGTAAAAGTTTTCCCAAAGCTACCCTGGATAAGAGAGTAGGTAGACTGAGGGAAAGGGAGGCCGAGAAGTCCGCTGACCCGGATGGCCAGCCCGGTTCGGTTCCGACTGAACCAGAAGGAGTGCCCTCTGACCAGGGCGAAACTTCTTCGGGCAAAAGGAGAGACGATTCTGAGGAGTCGGTACAGGTTAAAAGAAAGAAAAGAGGAAAATCATCCGGTTCAGATCCACAAATTCTTTCTCCGACCGCTGATGAAATAGCCAGAGCGATAAGTATAGTTCAGTCACTAACTTCGGTTCCTGCCAAACTGGCACCATCTGGCAGGGGCTCGGTTGGGTTAGTTCCCCCGGTTCCGGATTATACTTTAGAAGAATTTTATCAACCGGAGGAGGAGGAGGGAGAGTATGAGGATAATGATGATGATGGTGATTATAAAAGTCTGAATGTGCCTATTGACCCGGACATCTCCCCAGACAGAACTTCAGGTGTTTCTCCTCCTAGGCTTTCTGAGTCCCCTTCCCACTTTATGTTTTACAAGAAAGTGGCTGAAACCCTCCAGCTTCCAATGGAAGAAGCAGTAGAGGATCAGGAGGAGCCTGATTTTGTTGAGATGATGGACATCCCAGAGTCCAGGAGATTGTCTCTTCCCCTCCATAAATCTTTTGGGAAACAGATATTTAAAATTCTAAAGACTCCTAATTCCATACCTCCTGTGGACAGAAGAATGGACAAGAGGTATACCCTTTCAGGCTCGGACACAGAGTTCCTTTCCCAGCAATGCAGCCATGTTGGGGTAGTGCAGGCTGCTGCCTGTGATAAGGCAAATATTCCCTTGGCATCACACCCTCCAGATAAGGACTCCAGGAGGATTGATGCCATGGCAAAGAAGCAGTACATGGCAGCATCTTTGGGACTCAGGCAGGCTAACTATATGGCCTACACAGCTAGATACCAGAAGTCCAGGTGGGACATTGTGCTGGCTCTGGGTAAACAGGCCCCTGACCAGCTTGCCAAGGAGCTGGAGCAGGTGGCTTTGGATGGGATTGAGGCATCCAAGGTGCAGTTTGATGCTGCTGTGGACTCCAATGATGTTTCATCTAGAGTCATGGCTACATCTGTGGCCCTTTGGAAGATGGCTTGGCTCAGATGTACTAGCCTATCACAGGATACCCAGGCTAAGACCATGGATTTCCCTGTCATTGGTAATTCTCTGTTTGGGGAGCAGACAGAGAACTACATGATGAAGATGGATGAGTACAGGACCACCTACAGGAGTGCTCAGGCCAAAGAAAGGCAAGCCACTCCTCAGAGACAGCATTCCAGGGGCAGGGGCAGGCCCTTTCAAAGGCCTTTTTACCAAGCCCAGGCTTCCTCTTCTGCTTATGCTCAGAGGGGGTTCTTCAGAGGGAAAGGCAGATGGGGAATGAGCAGGCCTGCTTTCACCCCTCAGCCTAAAGCCCCTCCAAGCAGACACCCTGATGGGTCTGCCGGGCGATTCTCCAGTACCTGTGAGGTGAGCTGGCTTACTTTGTCCAGGACTGGAAGTCTGTGACATCAGACAAGTGGGTCCTGGAAGTAATAAGCCAGGGACTGGTTCTCGGCTTCATAAAATTTCCCAAGATGAGAACCAGATCCTTTCCACCTGCAAATCCATCAGAGACCCTTGCCCTAGAGGCAGAGGTTTCTTCCCTCCTGGCTCTCAGAGCCATAGAAAGGGTTCCTACCCTACACAGGGGCAAAGGATTGTACTCCAGGTACTTCCTAACCCCCCAAAAAACAGGAGAATGGCGGCCCATCCTGGATCTAAGATATCTGAACAAGCACCTTTTAAAACCAAAATTCAAAATGGTGACTCTGGGAATAATTCTGCCCTCTCTAAGGCCAGGGGACTGGCTAGCCTCCCTGGACCTCAAAGATGCCTGTTTTCACATTCCCATCAGGTGCTCCCATAGAAAGTACCTCAGGTTCGAGTTGCCCTCAGGCCACTATCAATTCAGAGCAATGTCCTTTGGCCTAACATCAGCCCCAAGGGTGTTCACAAAGTGCCTGGCAGTAGTGGTTGCTTTCCTAAGGAGAAAAAAGATCTCCATCTTTCCATACTTGGACGACTGGCTCATAGTGGGTCAGTCTTCAGACCAAGTCAAGTCACATCTGCAAATAACTCAGCAAGTGCTCACTTCCTTAGGATTCCTTATCAACCTTCCAAAGTCAGTTCTCGAGCCAGTACAGCTCCTCACCTTTATAGGGGCAGAGCTGGAAATAATAAGGGTAAGAGCCTTCCTTCCCCTGGACAGGGCAACGACCCTTATAGAACTGGCCTCTTCATTCACCCTTCAGGTGTCTCGACCAGCAAGGCATTTCCTGCAGCTCCTGGGCCACATGGCAGCCTCTACAGCAGTGGTCCAGGGGGCAAGATTCCAGATGAGGGACATTCAGTTCCACTTAAGAGCTTTCTGGTCCCAAAGAAAGCATTCCCTTACCAAACTAGTCCCAGTGACTCGAACCCTGATCCAGGCTTTGCAATGGTGGCAGGATCAGGACAATTTGAGACAGGGAGTTCTTTGTCACTCAGTCTCATTCAGTGATACTCACCACAGATGCCTTCCTGCTGGGCTGGGGAGCCCACTTGGGGGATCTTACCACCCAAGGGCTGTGGTCACCTCAAGAATCTCTGCTTCACATCAATCTCTTGGAACTCAGAGCAGTGTTTCTGGCACTGCAAGCCTTTTCCAAATCTGTACAGAACAAGGTGGTCCAGATCAGAACAGACAATACCACCACAATGTGGTACATCAACAAGCAAGGAGGCACTCGGTCTACAGCCTTGTGCACAGAAGCAATGAAGTTGTGGTCTCTGGCCTATTCCCTGCAAACCTCTCTGATAGCAGTTCACCTCCCAGGGAAGGACAATGTTCTAGCAGATGCTCTCAGCAGGATATCCCAGGGGCCATCACGAATGGACCCTAGATCCCCTAGTTTTGGAAGTGATTTTCTCGAGATGGGGCACTCCACAGATAGATCTTTTTGCAGCCCCAGACAATCACCAACTTCCTCTCTTTTCTTGCAGACCCCCAGTCTTGGGCTCAGTCCCCCTGGATGCTCTGATTCTGAATTGGGAAGGGAAATTCCTGCATGCTTTTCTCCCCCCTTCCCTCTACTGTTCAAAGTGTTAGTCAAGATCAGGTCCCAACCATGCAAGGTGATTCTGATTGCTCCAGACTGGGCCAGACAGCCCTGGTACCCACTGTTGCTGTCCTTAGCAGTCCACCTTCCCCTGTCTCTTCCCAGGAATTACAACCTGTTGACATCCTCTCAGGGGAGGATTTGGTATCCGAACCTCAGATCTCTCAATCTCAAGGCATGGCTCTTGAAGAGTTAGAGTTTGCTGATCTACACCTTTCTCAAGGGGTTCTGGATATCCTTAAGGCTTCTCGAAAGCATTCCACCAGAAAGACTTACAACTCCAGTGGAAAAGGATCACTATTTGGTGCTCTAATAAGCATATTCTCCAGAATCTGCTGGTTGCCTACAGTCCTGGACTATATGGTTCATCTTAATGGCTTGGGACTTAGGCCAGCTACACTTAAAGTGCATCTGGCAGCTGTTTCTGCCTTCTTGTCAGTAGGCAAGTCCTCTCCTCTATCAGCCCATCCTGTGTTTTGTAAGTTCTTCAAGGGATTGCTTCACACCAATCCCCCCTTTAGGGACCCTGCTTCTGCTTGGAACCTTAATGTTTGCATTGCTCAGCTTATACAACCACCTTTTAAGCCTTTGTCCTCTGCAGAGCTTAAGTACTTGACTTGGAAAACTGTGTTTTTGATAGCCATTACCTCTGCCAGGCGTATCAGTGAATTGCAAGCCCTGTCAGTGGAGCCTGATTTCATCTCTTTCCATAGAGATAAAGTGGTCCTAAGAACTAACAGGAAGTTTTGCCAAGGTGGTTTCAGATTTCCACCTTAATCAGTCTATGTCTCTCCTGTTTTCTTCACTGACCATTCCTCCTCTGAGAGAGGAGGCTGCACAACTGGATGTTAAAGGGCCCTCAGCTACTCGTGAAGCGCACCAAGGGTCTGGGTTTGAGTCCCTCAGTTGTTCCTCACATATGGAGAGGTTGGTGAGGGCAAACCTGTCACTAAAAGATCTATTGCCAGGTGTATTGTCTCTTGCATACAATTCTGCTATGAAAAACTGGTGAGAACCCATCCTCAGGCCTGAGGGCTCACTCTACTAGAGGTACAGCTGCTTCCCTGGCTGCTGCCAGGGATATTCCTATCTTAGAAATTTGTCAAGCAGCCACCTGAAAAACAGTCCATACATTCACCAAGCATTACTCTCTGGATATCCAGGCTAGGAGTGATGCTCGGTTTGACACAGCAGTACTTCAGAGCCTATTCCCAAAGTAGGTTCTGTCCCTCCTCCATGGAGGTACTGCTTGGTAGTCTGCAATAGTCAGAATACAGCAAGACTTCATGTTATTTGAAGAAAAAATTACTCACCTTAGTAATGTTGTTTCTTCTAATGGAGTCTTGCTGTATTCTGCCCCCGCCTCCCCTCTCAGAACCTGGTTTTTGGGATGTGGGTGGGCAGGAGCAATGTTGGCACCCTATATGTGCCCCTTTTCCACCCTCCTTTATTTTGGGGGGGTGTTGTATTTTTTTTTGGTTTCCTGACTTGAGTCTTTGCTTTGAAACCAAAAAACCCTTTTTTAATAAATTTAGTTGCCAGTTGGCTAGTGTGAGTTTTACAGTTTCCACAGAGAACTTCTAGTGAGTATTGCTCATAAAGATCTGACGTTTGGAGTTTAAACAACCGCAGACAGGGGCTTCAACCGAACTCACGCTGAACGTTCCATGCTGGCCATGGAAAGTTAACTCTTTGTTCTCCGGGGCAGTTGAAAGACAGGACCTAACTGCAATAGTCAGCATACAGCAAGACTCCATTAGAAGAAACAACATTACTAAGGTGAGTAATTTTTTCTTTCTTGACCCCTGCGCAGTACACAGCTTTGTGCTTTACTTTGCAGTCCTGACTGCTCTCTTGGCCTCTCTAGTTTTTTCCTGGTACTCGGCCTATTCTTCATTCCCCTGCTTTTCTTTGTACATTATGATGGCCCATTTTTTTGGCCCTTACTGTCTCCCTGACCCTTTCAGAGAACCAAACTGGTCTCTTATACCTGTTTCTCTTTATAACTGTTCTCATTCATGTTTTTGTTGCTTCAAGAACTGCCCCTTTTATAACCCACCATCTTCAAACAACATGAAGTCTTGCTGTATTCTGACAATATGCAGTTAGCCCCAGCACTTGAACTGCTCCGGAGATGAGAGTTAACTCTATGCTGAGAGCATAGAATGTTGAGCTCGTGCTCGGTTCAAACCTCTGTCTGCTGCACTTTCAAGTGTAACTGTCAGATTCTTTACTCCGCCTAACTGAACAGTCACTCTGGAGTTTCTCCTGTCGCTTTCAGTTTGCGTTGTGAAAATCGTCGGTTTTAAACTGCAAGTTTTCATATTTCTCCTCGGTTCAGATCCCTGTCTGTGGTACAGTAAGTTGTAGTGTAGTGGACTTTGTTAAATGCTGTATTAAATACTGTGGAAATTGTAAAATTTAGAATTGTTTCAGTCGCTTCGGCTGAACCGATCGCTCTTTGGTCTGTGGTGATTCCGGTGCTTATCGGTTCTAAAAAAAGCCATGTTTAACATTTTTTTTCCAATACCCAACACAGTTAGGAACCAATAAGTTTGTCTTATCTGTCCCGAAGCCGTGTAAAGGGTAAGCTTTCTCTGATTTACTGTGGCCATGTCTGAGAAACCCAAAAGAAAAAACCGGCCCACTGGGTTTCAGCACTGTAGTGTATGTGGGGAGGCCTTTGCCAAGGCTGATTCCCACACCACCAGTGTATATTGTCTGGGGTTTGACCACCTCGATTCAGACTGCCAAATTTGCAGAAATTTTCCTAAGACCACTCTGGAGAAAAGGTTGGACACGCTTAAGGAGAAAGAGGCCGAGAAGTCCACTGACCTGGATGGCCAGCCCAGTTCAGTTCCGACCGAACCTGAGGCAATGCCCTCTGACCAGGGCCAGACTTCCTCGGGCAAGAGGAGAGCCTATCCTGAGGGGTCGGTTCCTGCAAAAAACAAGAAGAAGGAAAAGTCAGCCAGTTCGGATTCAAATCCCCACCATGCAACCGCCGAGGAAATTGCCAGAGCGATTAGTAATGTGGAATCGCTCCATTCTGTTCCAACCGATCCGGCACCTCTCGGTAGGTGCTCGTTTCGGTCGGTTCCCCCGGTTTCCGATTATTCTTTGGAAGAATACTATGAGCCGGAATGGGAAGGGGAAGAAGAGTTTGATGAGGAAGAGGACTTTGGGAAAGGTCTGGATGAGCCCACTGAACCAGACATCTCCCCAGACAGACCTTCACAAGTTCCCCTACCAGGCTTTCTGAGTCCCCCTCCCACTTTATGTTTTACAGGAAAGTGGCTGACACCCTCCAGCTCCCTGTGGATGAAACTGTTGAGGAGCAGGAGGAGCCTGATTTTGTGGAAATGCTGGACATCCCAGAATCCAAGAGACTGTCTATTCCCTTACACAGATCTTTTGGGAAGCAGACTCATAAGCTTTTGAAAACTCCAAATACTTTGCCTCCAGTGGACAAACGAATGGACAGGAGGTACATGCTGTCAGGCTCAGCTACGGAGTTCCTATACCAGCATTGCAACCATGTTGGGGTAGTGCAGGCTGCAGCCTGTGACAAGGCTAGCATTCCCTTGGCTTCTAAACCCTCCGGATAAGGACTCCAGGAAGATAGATGCTATGGCTAAAAAGCAGTACCTGGCATCTTCTCTGGGCCTCAGACAGGCTAACTACATGGCCTATGCAGCTAGATACCAAAAGACCAGGTGGGAGTCTGTTTTGGATCTGGCTAAGCAGGCTTCCCCCCAGCTAGCCAAGGAGCTGGAGGAGGTGGCTGCTGATGGGATAGAAGCATCTAAGATTCAATTTCATGCTGCTGCTGTGGACTCCAATGATGTTTCATCACGAGTCATGGCTACATCTGGCTGTTCGGAGGATGGCTTGGCTCAGATGTACTAGCCTCTCGCAGGATACCCAGGCGAAGGCCATGGATTTTCCTGTTGTAGGTAATTCTCTGTTTGGGGAGCAGACAGAGAACTACATGAAAAAGATGGATGAGTACAGGACCACCTATAGGAGTGCTCAAGCCAAGGAAAGGCAGTTAACCCCTCAGAAGCAGCAGGCTAGAGGCAGGGGCAGGCCTTTTCACAGGCCTTTCTACCAGGCACAGGCCTCCTCTCCTTTTTCCCAGAGGGGGTTCTTTAGAGGGAGAGGTAGGAGGGGGATTAGCAGGGCTGCATCCACCTCTCAGCCTAAGGCTCCTGCCAAGCAGACACCCTGAGGCGTCGGCCCATATCGACTCCCCAATCCCTGTAGGAGTCAGGCTGGCTTACTACTTCCAGGCCTGCAAGTCTGTGACCTCAGACAAGTGGGTCCTGGAGGTAGTAAGCCAGGGACTGGCCTTCAACTTCAAAAAGTTCCTAAAGCTGAGGGTCGGATCTTTTCCACCTGCAAACATCTCCGAAACTATTGCCCTAGAGGCAGAGGTTTCCTCTCTGCTAGCTCTCAGAGCCATAGAGAGAGTTCCTGCATCCCTCAGGGGCAAAGGTCTGTACTCCAGATACTTCCTTACCCCAAAAAAGACAGGAGAGTGGCGGCCCATCCTAGACCTAAGATACTTAAACAAGCATTTGCTGAAGCCAAAGTTCAAAATGGTGACTCTGGGAATAATTCTTCCCTCTCTAAGGCCAGGGGACTGGCTAGCTTCCCTAGACCTCAAGGATGCCTACTTTCACATTTCCATCAGGTGCTCCCACAGAAAGTATCTCAGATTCGAACTGCCCTCAGGCCATTACCAGTTCAGGGCAATGCCTTTTGGGCTAACATCATCTCCAAGGGTCTTTACAAAATGCCTAGCAGTAGTAGTGGCCTTTTTAAGGAGACAGAACATCTCTATTTTCCCATATATCGATGACTGGCTCATTGTGGGGCAGTCTCCAGACCAAGTCAAGTCAAATCTACAAGTGATCCAGGAAGTGCTCACTTCCTTGGGCTTCCTCCTCAATCTTCCAAAGTCAGTTCTCAAACCAGTGCAGCTCCTCACCTTCATAGAGGTGGAGTTGGACACTGTCCAGGCAAAGGCCTTTCTTCCCTTGTCAAGGGTAAAGGCCCTTACAGACCTAGCTTCCTCATTTTGTCTCCTGTCTCTTGTCCAGCAAGACATTTCCTCCAACTTCTGGGCCACATGGCAGCTGCCACTGCAGTGATTCCAGGGGCCAGGTTTCAGATGAGGGATATCCAGTTCCACCTGAGGGCTTTCTGGTCCCAGAAAAAAGACCCTGTCACCAAACTGATTCCAGTGACTCAGACCTTGATCCATGCTCTCCATTGGTGGTTGGATCAGGACAGTCTCAGACAAGGAGTCCCATTTGTCTCTCAGACTCATTCTGTGGTTCTGACCACAGATGCTTCTCTCCTGGGGTGGGGAAGGGGCTCATTTGGAAGCCCTCACAGCACAAGGAGTGTGATCCCCTCAGGAGTCTGTCCTTCATATCAACCTTCTGGAACTCAGGGCAGTATACTTAGCCTTACAAACTTTTGCAAAGGCAGTACAAAACAAGGTGGTTCAGGTGAGAACAGACAACACCACCACTATGTGGTACATCAACAAGCAGGAAGGCACTCGGCTGACGGCCTTGTGCACAGAAGCCATGAAAGTCTGGTCTCTGGCCTATTCTCTACAGACATCCCTGGTAGCAGTCCACCTTCCAGGGAAGGACAATGTGTTAGCAGATGCTTTGAACAGGATTTCTCAGGGCCATCACGAATGGTCCTTTGATTCTTTAGTGCTAAAAGTGATATTTCTAAGATGGGGCACTCCTCAGATAGACCTTTTTGCAGCCCCAGGCAATCACCAACTTCCTCTCTTTTGTTGCAGACCCCCAGTACTGGGCTCAGTCCCCCTGGATGCTCTACTGTTGGATTGGTCGGGGAAATTTCTGTATTCCTTTCCCTCCTTTCCTCTATTGTTCAGAGTTCTGGTCAAGATAATGTCACAATCTTGCAAGGTGATCCTGATTGCGTCAGACTGGGCCAGGCAGCCTTAGTATCCTCTCTTGCTGCCTCTGGCGGTCCATCTTCCATTGGCTCTCCCCAAGAAGCACAATCTGTTAACTTCCTCTCAGGGGAGAATTTGGTATCCCAATCTTCAGTCTCTTAGTCTCAAAGCTTGGCTCTTGAATAGCTAGAATATGCAAATATGAATCTGTCTCAGGGGGTTCTGGACATTCTCAAGGCTTCTTGTAAACCTGCCACTAGAAAAACCTATAACCCCAAATGGAAAAGGTTTGGCATTTGGTGTTCAAGTAAACAGATATCACCAGACTCTGCTGACTTGTTTGCAGTTCTGGACTATATGGTTCATCTCAGTAGTTTAGGCCTCAGACCAGCTACCCTCAAGGTGCATCTATAGGCTGTTTCTGCATTTTTATCAGTGGGGAAGCCTTCTTCTCTAGCTTCCCACCCTGTGTTCTGTAAATTTTTTAAGGGACTACTTCATACTAATCACCCTTTTAAGGACCCTACTCCTGCTTGGGATCTTAATGTTTGCATTGCTCAGCTCATGCAACCACCCTTTGAGCCTTTGGCCTCAGCAGAACTTAAGTACTTGACTTGGAAAACTGTGTTCCTGGTAGCAATTACCTCTGCCAGGCCTATCAGTGAATTGCAGGCTGTGTCAGTAGAGCCTGATTTTCTCTCTTTTCATAGAGATAAGGTGGTCCTTAGAACCAACAGGAGGTTCTTACCCAAAGTGGTCTCAGATTTTCATCTGAACCAATCCATGTCCCTTCCTGTGTTTTTCTCTGATCATTCTTCTTCAGGACAGAGAAGATTATACAGTTTGGATGTTAAGAGGGCACTTGGCTATTACACTGAGCACACTAAGGCACTTAGGTTTGACTGTCCTCAGTTGTTTCTCAATTATGGTGAAGTGGGAAAGGGTAAACCTGCTACTAACAGGACTATTGCCAGGTGGATTGTCTTTTGTATACAATTCTGCTATGAAAAGCTAGGCAAAGTACCCCCCTCAGGCCTGAGGGCTCATTCAACTAGAGGTACAGCTGCTTCGCTGGCTGCGGCCAGAGATATACACCTGTTAGAGATCTGTAAAACAGCCACCTGGAAAACAGTTCATACTTTTACCAAGCATTACTCTCTGGACATCCAGGCTAGGAGTGATGCTAGGTTTGGTACAGCAGTGCTGCAGAGCCTATTTCCTAAGTAGGTTGTGTACCCTCCTCCTGGGAGGTACTGCTTGGTAGTCTGCATATTGTCAGAATAGAGCAAGACTTCATGTTGTTTGAAGGAAAAATTACTCACCTTAGTAATTATGTTTCTTCTAATGGAGTCTTGCTGTATTCTGACCTCCCCCCTGCCTCCCCTCTCAGAACCTGTTTTTTGGGAAGTGGGCTGGCAGGTATAGTGCTGCACCCCAGAGGTGTATTGGCTCCCCCTACTTTTGGAGGAGCTGGGCATAGTGGATCCTCATTTGTTGTTATTTTAAAGTTATGTTAAGTTCACTACCTGAGTTTTTTGTTTTGGGGTTCTCGACTTAAGTCTTTTGGGATCCCTTATGGCTAGTGTTTTTTTTACAATTTCCACACTCTAGGTGTACTTAGTTAGTCTTGGCTTGTAAAAATCTGATGGTTACACTTGAAAGTGCAGCAGACAGAGGTTTGAACCGAGCACGAGCTTAACGTTCTATGCTCTCAGCATAGAGTTAACTCTTTCATCTCCGGAGCAGTTCAAGTTTTGGGGCTAACTGCATATTGTCAGAATACGGCAAGACTCCATTAGAAGACACATAATTACTAAGGTGAGTAATTTTTTCTTTCTTCCACTCCTCTTATGCTTTCTTTCTACCCCAGCTAACCTGCCTAGCACTATTTCCTCAAATGGTTGAAATCTGCCCTCCTGAAATCTAGCACTTCATCTTTAGACAAGGGCTTACTGGTACCCAGGGCCACTTCATACCGTATCATATTGTGGTCACTGGACTTCAGTGGTACCTCAACCTGTACTTGCCTACTCTTCCCACATTAATGAGTACCACATCAAGAATGATTGATTATCTAGTGGGATCCCTGACCTCCCGTACCATCATATAGTCCTGCAAGATATCAAGCAGGGTCTGGCTTCTGACACCTGCCACTGGGATGTCCCAGTCAATGTCAGGCAGGTTGAGATCTCCCACTATTACAGCCTCCCCTTTGATGCCCTTCTCCCTACTTCAGAAACCATCTTGCTCTTCTCCCTGCCCAGGTGGCCTGTAAATCACCTCTATATGAGTCTTCCTGCCTGATGACTGTGAGCTGAACCCACAGTGATTCTACCTCCCCCACAGTAGTATCCTCTACTGTCTTGAACCCTTGTCTGATGTAGATGGCCACCCCTCCACCTCTATCAGTCCCTCTGTCATGCCTATATAAGGTGTAGCCTGGGATCACTATGTACCTGTCGTTCACACTGGTCCAAGTCTCTGTGATGGCCACTAGATCCAACCGATAGTCTGCATCAAGGCCTGGAGATCACTAATCTTATTACCCAGACTCCTGGCATTGAGGCATACCACCCTCCCATATCGTTCAACATGATGCTCCCACAATCAGTATACAAGACCCAGGTTGGTGGCTCTGCACACACTTAACTGCATCTTTGTATGTACATGTGTAATATTCTGCCTGTGCAAATACTAGTCTCAAGCCAGCTCCCATTGGTACAAGAACAGCTTCTTAAGTGCTGATTGCCCCTCCTCCAAGAGGGTCGGTGGACTACTAATCTATTACAAGTCCCACCTCCAGCTATCGTTGATTCCCTATGACTGACACTGACACCATCTGTGAAATGCTACATGCATGTTCCTACTAGGACACACCAAAAAGCTGCCTATCATCTGCATCTACAACCTACCCAAATAAAGGGTCTCAGGCCTATCTACCCCCACTGGACACCATACAACCAAAAATTAGTCACAATGAGTCTGTTCTCATGGGACACCTAAATCTTGACTGGCTTGGCCCTAGTTCCAAGAAATACGAATTGTTAGCTGGCCCGGTGGTGCTGAGGGTTGAGGTGCTGGATGCCACACCTAATGCCACGCCAATGACCTGGGTTCGGGAACAGATTCGGGTTGCTCGGGGGTTGGCTGGGGCAAGGAAGGATCGAGCATCTGCCGACAGCTCTCCTTCCTCGGGGTAGGCAGGACAGTGCAGTGGGCTGTAAACTGACACCCAGCTTTCGGCACAGGCATGCTGCCCAGAATGAGGAAGGCCCACATCCAGGTGGTTAGACTGTCTCCGCAGAGGCAGTCACCCTGCCCATTGCATGTTTGTGGGCCCTGGGGCATAAACTGGAGGAAAAAGATGGAGCTAGCAGGCTCCATGATGGCCGGCTGCACCCATGCCAACCCCCTGGCAGTCTGGATGTTGGCTTCCAGTACTGGGGGGAGGCCAGCACCCCTCGCCACTGGCCCAGTCACTGGGGGGGGGGTAACCCATGGGGGATGGCTGGGTGGGATGGGTGTGGGGAAGCCTGGCTGGAGAGACAAGTCCCCTCCAAGGGAGGGTCTGGAGCCACCTGCCCGCTCCAAGGAGGAGTAGAAAGTGTAAATAAAAAAAAAAAAAAGAAATACAAATTGTTACTTAGAAAGGCTAGCCTCACCCAAATCATCTCCAGTCCCATTGGCCTCTCTCACCATAGAGGGTCCTTTCCCTGCTTGACTGGATGCTCACTAACAGGCCTGACAGAATTCAGGTATCAGGAGTGTGCTGTGGCTCAGTCAGTGACAACTTCCCCTCCCCCCACATTGCCTCTGGAAATCCAAAGTTCAATCAGAAATTATTTTCTTCAGGGATTTCTGCAGCCTTGACTCCATATCCTTCAATGTTGAGCTCTCCAATATTGACTGGACCCCTCATTCTAGCCACCTCTGATGTCAATTCAGGCCTAGATCTCTTCCAGCCCGTTATTGTAAGCCTCCAAGATAGACTCACTCCCATTATCAAGAGAAGAGTCGGGTACAGCAACCCACTGGTTGTACTCTATTCTCCTATCCCTATTTAAATGCAGGGACACACATTGGGCAGTCTTTAAGGTCTCCTCCAAGCCACAAGATTGGCTTTCTTACAGGGAGTTGTGCAATAAATGCAAAAAGGCTACCTGCTCTGCCAAATGTTCCTTCTGCAAGGAGCAGCTGATAGCCTCAGCAGGTAACTCGCATCGTTTTTGGCGTCACATCAAAAGGCTTCTGGGTGACCCCCTTCAGATCGATCACTAAGGACATGGTCATTGATGGTGTGCATTACAACAACCTAACTACCGTAGCCAATCCTTTCAATGTCCAATTTGCTGATGTCGCTTCCTTCCTCTACCACTCCTCTGCTGTGCAGACTACTGTCTACAGCTCCCTCCGACCCCCTCACACCAATTTCCTCCTGAAAAGGGTTTTCAGAAGAGAGATCTTATAAGCTACTGAACTCCTTATCACTAGGGTCCAGTTCTGGCCCTGATGAGATAGAACCTCGAATTCTCCAACTAACTGCCTCTGCACTAGCCCTACCCATCACCCATAGTTTTAATCTCTCTCGCACTACTGGGGCTGTTGTCAGAAAAGGAGACTGCAGGTTAATCTCCCAGTACCATCCCCACTGCCCTACCTTAAGCAAATTACTTGAAAAGGTGGTTGCCTTTCAACTAACCACCTACCTTCACTTTCACAGCACCCTTATAACTCCACTTCCATAAGGATCACAGTACCACCACTGTCCTTGTTCAGGTCGCTGATGACATCAAAACTGCCATTAACAGAGGATCGTTAACAGGTGCGGTCTTCATAGATTTATCAAAAGCATTCTATTTAGTGGATCACACCCTCCAAATACAAAAGTTAACAAATTTTGACATCTCCCCCTGTGCCTCTGCCAGTTCTCTACTTGCTAGACAGGCAGCAGGTTGTCAGATTAGGCAACGCCTCCTCCAACCTATTACCAATCACCTGTGGTGTTCCCCAGCAATCCATACTAAGGCCACTCCTCTTCTCCATCTACATAAACAACCTTCCATCAGACTCCTCCAAATGCTCTGTCATCATGTATGCTGATGATATTGCACTCTGCTATAGCACCCAAAACTCATCTAAGATCAACGCTAAATTAACTCTGATTTGAACTGCATACAAAACTGACTTGTGGTCAGTAACCTGGTTCTTAAAACTACTAAAGCCCAAGCTATGTTATTTGTGTCTAAAGCAAGCAGAGCATCCTGCCCCTGTCCACTGTCCATTCACTGCTCTGACAGCACCCTTCTCTCCACTGTGAGCGAATTTAACTACCTCAGTGTCACCCTAGACCATGCCCTGGATTTATTTTTGCCATATCACTACCCTTCACCAAATCCACAAACTCCAGGCTAGGTGTGGCCTATCATCTCCATAACTTCCTTACCCTGAAAGTATGCAGGATCATATCCCAAGGCATTCTCCTCCTCTGCCTCCAATACAGCTCACTCATCCTTGCTAATGCCCCCAAAATCTTGCTACACAAATGGGATGTTACCTACAACAACATCTGTCGCTTTGTCCTTGCCTCACTCTGCCTGACTCATTAGTGTGCTTTATACTCCTCTTGGGACTGACTATTTTCTGCTGCATCACACCCCTATGCCCTAGGGTGCTTTCTATACAACCTTCTTAGGTCATCCACCCAAGCCACCCGTATTTCGCTACTGCACTGGGTCTGCCCCATCTACGCACTCTGATTGGCAGACACCACCTCCCTGATTGTTCCTAATCACTAAACACTCTCCCAAAAAGGACAACCAGACCTTCTCCTTCTGTGCTCCAAAGCTGTGCAACTCCCTCTCTACCAATATTCGCAACTCCCAACCCTACTATCCTTCAAAACAGCTCAGAAGGCTCACCTGTTTACATCTATGGCCTGTACCTGCACTTAACCGTAGCCCATATCCATTGTTTTCTCAAGTATCCACTACATCTGTGTGGTCAATTCGCCCAGTCCAATCCTCCTTTGCTAATTATATATATATATATATATATTTTTTGTAGCATTTTTCCCATTTTCTCCCTGTAACCATCCCCATACCTCAATCACGCTTCTGCATGTGGAGGCACATGCATGCCGTGGCTCAAGGAGCCCTCCCACTACGTGTCGCCCCCTCTGCCTATGCTGACCACCTGACCTCCATCCAGTGGCAGCGGGACTACGTGGGGGGACGGTAACCACCCTGGGAGAGGAGAGCTGCCTTCCGGCTGCACAATCCTGCCCCGGCTGCCCGATGACTCAAATCCATTCGAACCGGTCGCGGTGTGCTGAAAGGTAAGTCCTCCAGCGCCTTAGCCCTCTGCGCCACCGGGACGACTGCTAATTTTTATGTCTGCCTGATTCAAAGTGTCCTGTTGTAAGTCGGTCTACCTTGTTACAAAAAGAGAGAGCGAGAGATAGTTTTTTTCTGTGAAACCTGCTGTATGGAAACATTTTCTTTTGTATTTCTGTAGAATTACTGTTCCCCATAGTCTGTGTGTGTAGTATCCTGCAGTATCTGAGTAAATATCGTGAAATATTAAAAATATTAATTTATGTATTTCATGTTTCTGTGACCGAATCCTTTGGGGTACAGTTAACCAATTTATAACTGACAATAACTGTATCTCCACCCCTGAGGAGAAGGCTATTGTTACCATAGTCTGTTTCCAAATGAAGGTGTTCTCATCTGTGACAGAGAAGGATGGGTTACGTGACCTTGAGCAAGGAACACTGTACTGTGTGAGCAGTGGCTCTGAAGGGATGCAAACTTGGAAAAAAAAACAAAAGAATATCTAAGCTGAGTGGTGGCAGCTACTGAAGTTTTGAGAAAGCTGGTAACAGTGACGCAAGCTGAGTCTGGGACAGATCAGGTTGCCACAAACAACCATAACCATCATTCGGAAGAGGCATGCTAAATCTAGTTTAAGCAATTTGAAAATCATATTTCTTCCTGATAAAGGGAAAGGAGTGGGGTGAAGTTGGACAGAACAGAACCCACACTTCACCTGGGGTTTGAGCAGTCAGCTGTAGCTTGATCCAAGGGGACTGGTGACTGGACTTAGAGAGTCCAGGTGTTTGGGGTGCACTACCTTAGTAGAGGGTTGTATGTGGGCAGTTGGACACAGTGAGGAGTGAACACGGGTAAAGGTCTGCAGCAGCCAGCTGTGAGAGAGTCACTGGTTGGGATGTGGATGGGTGGGTTTGTCACATCCATGCAGATAAGCAGGGAGGAGGACGTCTTCTGTACATCAAGGACCACCTACAGACCTTGCTGCTCACTACCAAGGACACTGATCCATCCTGTGAGTTTTTAGCCAACACAGGACTCTGACATGGAAGCAGCTGTCACCTGCATTCCCCCTAACATGGTTGACTCTGGTCTAGACTCTTTTCTTGTTCACATCCATTGCCTGAACTGATGCCATTAAGCTCATCCTTGGTGTAACATCAACTGGCTCTCAGCACATGCCATGCAGTACAAAGACAAACTGGCTGACCTCTACCTCAACCAGATGGTCAAGTCCCCTACTCATGTCAACTACAAAAAATCAACAGAAATGCTCACGGACTGAATCCTGGCTTCTCACTCCAAAAGGTTGTCTTATGTAGAGGAACTACCAGATCTGATTAGTGATCTCTCTCCTATCTACTGCTCTTGGTCCATCAGAAAACTGAGACCTTCTCCAAAATTCATCTACATCCACTACCTAACGGGAGAGAGACTCACTGATCTTCAAAACTGCCATCGTAACACTGATTGGCAATACCTGGACTGCATTCCCAACATCAATTTGCCTTTGATTTCTTCTCACAGACATTCCAAACTGCATGTTACTACTTTGCTTCACTAAGGAAGAAGAGAGACAGAGGAGGCACTAATCACTGGCTCACCTCTGAACTCCTCACTGTCTTCAAAGTGCAGGTCAAACTCATACAAAGAATCTGGCTTTCACCAGGCCCTACAGAGTACAAAGATCTGAGAAACTGGTGTAAATCTGCCATTCATAAATCCAAAAGCAAATTCTATAAAACTAAAATCCTTGACTCTGGAAACAATCCCAGGAACCTATGGGAATCTATCAATGAAGTCTTAGAAAGGAAAAGCTGCTTCATGGCCAACATTCTTTTCTTTTTTTGAGCTCTGTTTATGCTCCGTACCTTGGGGAACTCTCTCCTGTCTTCCTACACAACACGAGCTCTACCTCCTTACCTGAAGCCTCATGCCACCCCTGCACCATCCCGACAGATCCCCCGGATCTGCACCCTCTGAGGTAGGGCCGCCCTATCCACCCAGGGTGCTCTATCTGTAAATCCAATGTGTCGGTCTGGTGGGTGGCCATGGTGAGGAGAGAACCCGGCATTTGGAGTGTGGCTCGGCGGGGTGTGGTGCCATCACCTATTCCCAAGGACAGGGATTTTTTCCTTTTTTTTTTCTGTCCCCCCCTCCACTGGCCTGGACAGTGCAATGCACTCCAGTGTGGCACATGCATATTCCCGCACATGCCCACAGGAGTGCCGCCGCAGCCAATCCCCTGTTGCCTGGATCCCGACTGCTGCTAAACCCCCAGTCTCCACTGGTGGTCACCAGATGCGTAGTCATCATCCTCCCCCTCCCTCCCATGAAAGGAGAGCAGTCCTCTGGATACTTGATCCTTTCCTCCCCCCGCCAACCCCCGACGGCCTGAGCTCGATCCCAAACCAGGGTCACTAGTGTGGCGCAAGGTGTGGCGTCCAGCGCCTCAACCCTCAGCACCACTGGGCTGGCCCATGGCCAACATTCTTAATGCCAAGAGAGTGAACGTCACTGACCCTCAAGCCATCACTGAAGCATTTAACTCTTTCTTTGTGAATGTGGACAATGACCGCCCACTGGCAACCAGCCTTCCACACAGAAAGAGCAGGTTCTGCACTCACAGAATCAAGTAAAAATGAACTTCAACCACACACTGAAATGAATTCTGAAATCAGCTTTAATGAATCATCTGGGTGAAGGCACAGTTCAAGCTGTATACAACTCCTGCCGCAGCGCTTCTAGAACAAACTCTCTTCATCGGGGGGAGGGGTGGCACAAGAGAAAAAAAATCAGTTTAAATATTGTCATTCATGAATATTAATTAAGTACTTCATTAGTGACATCACAACCCCAATAAAATTAAAATGTATATTTAAGAAAAAAAAAAACGTGTTGGACTATGCAACAACAAAATGCTTGAAACTGTAATATGGTACACATAATATACAGTGCACACTGGCTATCTTTTGCAAGCTGCCAGAAGGCACTTAACCAGCAATATATTGTGCTTGTATGTATGCTATTATACATTAGTTAACAAAATGGATCAGAATAAACAAATTACCTTAAACAAAGTAAAGTCAAGCTGAGGGTAGTAATTTGGAATAAGGTACACTGGGATCCAAGCTCCAAACTTATGAATTTTATTGTATGTTTGTGCCAGATATACAGGTGAGCTACCTGTTGGTTTTCTGCACCGACCCTAACTGCTGCTCGCAGTCTTACCCCTTCTTTGGATTACCACACCTGTCCCCCAATCTCCCCCAGCACAAATAGGCCCAAATTCTATTTTAAGTGGGTAAGCACCAATCCAGTTAAAAGATACGTGCTAAGCTCTGCAGCCAAAATAAGCATTGGATCCGACTCCTTGTTCATGAAGATACTTAAAATGATCATTGAGGAACTGGCCCTGCCTATCCAAAAAATATTCAGCTTTTCCCTCCAATTTGGCTGCCTCTCCTATGGTCTGGAAACAAGCCAAAATAGTCCCAGTATTTGAATCCGGTGACAGTACGCCGATCTCGACCTATTTGCCAATTTCTATCCTCTTCCCCACTCTTTAAGGCCTTAGAAAATAGTGTCAACAACCAATTGGTGTCCTACATCACAGATCACAACCTCCTCACTGCTGAACAACCCAGCTTCAGAAAGCTGCAGAGCACAACAGCCTCCCTAACTGAGCTATCTGAAGAACTCCACAAGGCCCTACACAGGTGAATACATTGGTGCCGCCTTTCTTGATTTCTCCAAGGCCTTGACTTTGTTAACCATGACATCCTAATCATAAAACTCCAAGAGTTGGGACTCTCAGATGAGGCCACAGTGTGGTCCTCTGACTGCTTAGCCCACAGATCGCAAAGGCTAGGTGTGGCGAGGTGTTCTCCCGCTTGCAACATCTAACCGCTGGAGTCCCACAAGGCTCAATCCTTGGCCTCCTGCTATTCAGCCTGTTCATCAACAAGGTCTCAGAAGTTTGTGTTCACTCCAAACCATCACTGTTATGTCAGTGACACAGTCATGTTCACTGCACACCACAACCTGGAGACACTGAAATGCAACGTACAATCTGATTTTGGCAAGATCTGCAACTGGTTCACACCTAATAGGCTGGTCATTATCATTAAGAAAACCAAATCTCTTCTGTTCAGGAGCACCCATGCCCTGAAGATTGGCCCTGAGTTGCACATCACAACATCAGCTGGGGACCCCATTGAACAAGTCCAGGACTTAAGGTACCTAGGCGTACAACTTGAAGCAGCCCTATCCTTCACATCACACATTGACTCCCTGTCAAACATGTCCATCAATGCCTTGGCATGCTATACAGAAACAAACACAACCTCACAACAGAAGTAAAAAATAAAGCTGTTAGTATCCAGCCTCATCATCTTGGGGATTGACTATGATGTGGTAATCTACTCTGCAGCCACTAACACAGTACTTGAAATAATCTCAGTAGCATTCAACCGAGCCTGCAGATTTGCACTCAGCATGAAACCAGACTTTCACCACTATTCCCTACACCTGTCCACCAACTGACTTCATTTACACCTCCAAGTTAACATCTTGGTTAGATGTCGCCAAGTGTCTGCAACCTCTTCTCCCCAATCATGAACAAATACGGAACTCGATCAATGGGGGATCGAAAACTCTTGCCCTTCAGAAAAATTGCTCTTGGCTAATGTTCCTTTGCAGCTAGAGCAGTCAAAGCCTGGAGCTCCCTGCCCATAGCCATTACAGTTCTCCCCCCGTTCTCCCCTTTTAAGGCTGAAGTCACCACCCACATTTTACAGAAACTGCACTGCATGTGTACCTAGACTGTATCTGCTAGTTGCATTAGCCTGCATCCCTTGTTGTTGCCTTCTGCAATTGTGGAAATCTGTTGTTAACTCACTGCTTCTTATGATTCCAAGTTTATCACTCCTTCTCTCTTCTTCTCCCTATCACCCCTCCTTCCCCTTTTCCTGAACTGTTCTTGTACATACTGTATAATAATGTATATTGACAATATTTTTTTCTTAGCCTCTTACCTATTGCCTGTGTATACCTTGCCTAATACTGTACTATGTTTATGTCCTCTTCCACATTGTATTCCTTGATTGTACACCCATCGTTTTCCTTTGTATATTGTTTAGAAACAGAGAATTTGACAGCAGATAAGGACCGCTTGGCCCACCCAGTGTGCCGATTTCCCTACCTGATGGATAAGCTGCAGATTCTACTTAATCAACAGCTTACTTCCTCCTGCCCCCACTAGAATTGCCTTATGCCTGTCCCATGCATTCTTGAATTCTCCCACTGTTCCTGACTCCACAACGTCCACAGGAAGGCTGTTCCATGCATCCACAACTCTCTCTGTGAAAAAATACTTTCTAACATTACCTCTGAGCCGTCCCCCCATTATCTTCAAATTGTGCCCCCTTGTTCTTGCACATCACTTCTTCTGAAAGATACTACCCTCTTGTACCTTGTTAATTCCTTTGAGATACTTGAAAGTTTCTATCATGTCCTCCGCTCCCTCCTTTCCTCAAGGGTATACATATTAAGCTGCTTTAGTCTCTCCTCGTATGTCTTCTGGTGCAGACCTTGCACCATTTTGGTTGCCCTCCTCTGAACAGCCTCCACTCTGTCTATGTCTTTGCGGAGATGGGATCTCCAGAATTGCACGCAGTACTCCAGATGGGGTCTCACTAACTGTCTGTAGAGAGGGATAATAACTTCCTGTTTTCTACTGTTGATACCTCTCCCTATGCATCCCAGTATCCCCCCAGCCCTCCTTACTGCCTTCTCACATTGCTTGCCCACCTTTAGGTCATCTGATATAATTACTCCTAGGTCTCTTTCGATTTTTGTTGTTGTTATTAACTCACCCCCCATTGTGTACTCTTCCCTGGGTTTTTGTTTCCCAGATGCATTACCTTGCACTTCTTTGCATTGAATCTGAGCTGCCACGTATTTGACCATTCCTCCAACCTGGCCAGGTCCCTTTTCATTCTTTCCACCCCACCTTGTGTATCAACCCTGTTGCAGATCTTTGTGTCATCTGTAAAGAGGCATACCTTTCCTTCCAGGTGCTCTCCAATGTCACTTATAAAGATATTAAAGAGGACCGGTCCCAATACCGAACTCTGCAGTACCCCGCTAGTAACCCTCCTTTCTTCACTGTGGACTTCGTTTACTATTACCCTTTGCGTCCTGTTGTCCAGACAGTTTTTTATCAGGCTACCACCTTGGGACCCCTCCAAAGCTGGCTAACCTGTATATTAGTCTTTGTGTGAGACTGTGGCAGATGCCTTGCTAAAATCTAGGTAGACCATGTCCACAGCCCCTCCCTGGTCTATTACTTTGGTCACCCAGTCAAAGAAATCTGTTGGAGTTCATCTGACATGACCTTCCTGCTGTGAAACCATGCTGCCTTGGGTCCTGTGCCCCACTGGCCTCAAGGTACTCAACAGTTCTTTCCTTCAGAAGTGATTCCATCATTTTCCCTACCCCTGAGGTCAAACTAACTGGTCTGTAGTTTCTTGCCTCTGCCCTGCTCCCAATTTTGTGAAGTGGAATCACATTTGCCCTCCTCCAGTCCTCAGGTACCACTCCATCCTCCCATGATTTGTTAAAGAGAGTAATCAGTGGTGTTACTAGTTCTACCATAGTTCTTTTAGTATTCTTGGGTGAGTCCATCAGGCCCCATTGCTTTGTCACCCTCAGTTTCAAAAGTATTTTCAAAACTCTTTCTTCTGTGAATGGACTGGTATTGACCACCCTATTCAGAGTTTCTCCCTTGTTTGGTTTAGACACCTCCCCATCCTCATCTGTTGTGAATACTGAGCAGAAATATTCGTTTAGTATCCCTACTTTTTCACTGTCACCCTCTGCCCACATTCCCTCCCCTTTATTAAGTTTCTGTATCCCTCCCTTGGTCTTTCTTCACTCCCTAATGTACCTATAAAAGGTTTTATCCCCCTTTTTAACAGTGTTGGCTGTCTTTTCCTCAGTTTGTGCCTTTGCTATTCTGACTGCCTTCCCTGCCTCCTTCTGCTTTAACTGGTACAGTTTTCTGTCCTGCTCCTTCTGTGTTTTCTTATATTTCCTGAATGCTATCCTTTTCTCCTTAACCGTCCCTGCCACCTCTTTTGAAAACCATAGTGTTTTTTTCCTTCATTTTGTTTTATTGATTTGCTTCACACAAGGCTTATTGCCTTTGCAATGGCTCCTTCTTGCCCATTTGCTAGTGCTTTTCTAAGGCACTCTCTCATTTTCCCAAAGTCAGCCTTCCTAAAGTCCAATACTCTTGTTTTTGTATGGCTTGACTCTATGGCTGTGTTTACTGTGAACCACACTGTTTGGTGGTCACTTGTTCCCAGATGTACTTTTATGTGCACTTGTCCAGGTCCACCTTGCAAATGAGCTCGCTCAGTGGTGCTTCGCCTGGTGAAATAAAGATTGACTGATTGATTGAATATGATAATTCCTGTTGTACCTGTTGTTTATTGTATTGGTCTGTTTGTTTGTTTATTGTACTGGTCTGCTCTCGAATGTAACTTGTTCTGCTCTTGTATTTAACTTGATAGACTTGGGACACCTTTGAAAAAGGGCCCTTGAACTTAAAGGTCCTTTGGATACAATAAATAAAATAAATTAATGTGCTGTTCTAGTGATGTCACACTGTAATTCTTGATGGTTATACATTTGTTGTCTTTTGGTTGTGCACCCTTCTTTGCTCAAATACTGTCGATTGCTGATTACTTGTCTTGCAGTCTCCTGGGTCATGCCTGAAAATATATATTCAGCTGTCTAATATACTTAACCAGTTGCCAAAAACCAAATAAATAAAGACACACACACATATCTAAGGAACGTTTGCTTTCCTGCTTTTTGAAGTCTGTTACTGCCACCTAGTGGCAGAAATTTATTAGTGCATTGAACTTAAAGGGAAACGTCCATGTCCCTATGCCCGACACCTCAGTGTTCCCCCCCCCCCAAATTAGTAGTATTACACAATGTTTACAATTCTTACCTACTTGCTTTTGTTCCGTTTATATTTTATCTGGTTCATCCTCTGTCCCTCCCGCCGGCATTTTGATTACAGCACCTCTAATGGCACATTCTGCGGCTGTCCCACGGTTGATGTCAGAACCGGGGAGCAGTCTTGGGAGCTTGTATCATGTAGTCCTCTAGAAGGAGCTATTAATAGCTCCAGTTTGCAAGTTAGAGTTCCTGGTGTTATACTGAGACCAAGTATAGACTGGCAGTTGACTCAAGTCCCTCTTAAACTCCAACCCTCCAGCTTCATAAGCTGACTCCCTGGTCAAAGTTTAAGCTGGAGGGTGGGAGGTTTAGGAGGGAGGTCAAGAAGCAATTCTTCACAGAGAGGGTAGTGGACACTTGGAATGCACTGCCAGAAGAGGTAATCTCATTGAAGATAGTAGGCAGCTTTAAGAGAGGCTGGGACAGGTATAGGGGGAGGGTAGGGGTCATCGGTAGGTAGGATGGGAGAAGTGGGGAGAGGGGGCAGGGACAGTAGCTCAAGCTGTGGAGCCTGCATCATGAGTAGACTTGATAGACCAAATGGCCTTCTTCTGCTGGCTTGTTCGTATGTTCATCACATACCCTCCAGCCCTGGTGCTATTTCTCATTTGAAAGAGACTCTACTCCTGCACAGTTTACCCCTGTGAGGTACTTGTAGGTCTCTATCATGTCCCCTCTCGCTCTCCTTTCTTCCACCCAGTGTGGTCCAGATGGTCCCTGTCTAGTGGTCTCTGCAGACCCTAACTGATCTCCAGTGACCCTCCTTCCGCTCTGCCTATTTACAAAAATTCCCCTATGTCTATCCCATGCATGCTTAAAGCTCCCAACTGTTTTCACCTCCATCACTTCCTCTGACAGTCTGTTCTGGGTGTCTACAGCTCTTTTAGTGAAATAGTACTTCCTCACATTCCTCTTAAACTCTCCCCTCCAGCTTCATCACATGCCCTCCTTTTCTGCAGCTCTTTCTCATTTGAAAGAGACTCCCCTCCTGTACCTAGTTTACCCATGTGACATTTTGTAGGTCTCTGTTATGTCCTCTCTCGCTCACCTCTCTTCCAGGGTGCAGATGGTGAGATCCCTCAGTCTGTCCTCGTAGGACTTTTGGTACAACCCCTGCACCAATTTTAATTTCCCTCCTCTGGAGTGCTTCCACCCTCTCTATGTCCTTTCTGAGGTGCAGCCTCCAGAACTAGACACAATACTCCATGTGTGGTCCCACCAGCGAGCGATATAGTGGCAACACCACCTCACTCTTCCTGCTGGTGATATCTGTCCATATGCATCCCAGCATCCCACTGGCCCTACCCACTGCTTTGTCACACTGCCTTGCCACTTTGAGGTCATCTGCTGGGTTAACCCCAGGGTCACTTTCCTGCTTAGTGACTGTCAGTCCCTCCTCCTTCCCATACTCAGCTCCTGGGTTCCTGTGCCCTAGGTGCATAATTTTGCACTTTTTGGCATTTAACCCCAACTTCCATGCTCTTGACCAGTCCTTGAGTTTCCCAAGATCCCTATACATTTTCTCCACCCCCTTCTGAATGTCCACTTTACTACTGATTTTGGTGTTATCTGCAAAAAGGTATATCTTCCCGTCCAGTTCTTCTGCAATGTCACTTATGAAGACACTGAAGAGTACCAGTCCTAGTTCTGAACCCTGTGGCACCCTGCTGGTCACTCTTCAATCATTACAGTGAGTGCCGTTAACCACCATCTATCCATTAACCAGTTCCTTACCTAATTTGCCACTTTGGATCCCACTCCTAGGCTGCTCAATTTCTATATCAGTCGCCTATGCGGCACGGTGTCAGAGGCCTTGCTAAAGTTCAGATAAGGCAACATCCACTGCCCTCCCCTGCTGTATTTCCCTGGTCTCCCAGTTGACGAAACCACTGAGATTCCTCTGGTATGACCCCCCATCTAGCGTACCAATCTGGTTAACAAAAAACAAATAAATAAATCAGTACTAGTCCAATGTATTTTAGGAATGCGACCTTTTACAAACAACTAACCCACAAGAGGAGAACTAGCAATCTGTTAGCCCAGAATAGTGTCTCTCTGGCTGACTTTCTTTTAAGGATGCTGATCCCCTATTGCACAGGTAGGAAAGACAAGAAGTCCTGTCAAACTAGTCTCATAGATTTCTTTGACTGGGTAACCAGAGTGGTGGACCAAGGGGGAGCAGTTGATGTTGCCTACCTTGACTTCAGCAAAGCTTTCGATACTGTTCCACATAGAAGATTGATTAATAAGCTGGGTAGGCTTGGGGTGGGTCAGAAGTTGGTTAGCTGAGTGGCAAATTGATTGGTAGGCAGAACACATAGAGTGGTGGTAAATGGCATGCAGTCAGAAGAGATGCAAGTCACAAGTGGGGTACCTCAGGGATCAGTCCTGGGGCCAGTCCTCTTCAATATCATCATCAGTGACATTGCAGATGGACTGGAGGGTAAGGTTTGTCTGTTTGTAGATGACACCAAATCTGCAACACAGTAGATGATCCAGATGGGGTGGGCAGAATGAGAAGAGAGCTGGATAAACTGGCAAAATGGTCGGAAGAGTGGCAATTGGGGTTTAACGCAAAGAAGTGCAAGATCATGCACATAGGGAAGAGAAACCCTGAAGCCACCTATAGGTTGGGAGGGGAGTTGCTGGCAATCACAAGGGAAGAAAGAGACTTGGGCATCATCATCATCACAGATGACCTGAAATCATCCAAGCAGACCACTAAAGCAGTAGGTAAAGCTAGGGGGCTGTTGAGGTGTATTAGGAGGGGTATCAAAAGTTGTAAGAGGGAGGTAATAATCCTTCTTTACAAGACACTGGTTAGGCCCCATCTGGAGTACTGCGTGCAGTACTGGAGGCCACACCTGCACAAGGACATTAAGAAAATGGAGGCAGTCCAGAGAAAGGCAACGAAAATGGTACAGAGACTGCATCAGAAAACATATGAGGACAGATTAACGGAGCTCAGTATGTATACCCTAGAGCAAAGGAGGGAGAGAGGTGATATGATCGAAACATTCAAACATCTTAAGGGCATTAACAAGGTGAAAGAGTTTAACATGTTTCAATATAAGAAGAATAGCAGGACAAGAGGACACAGCATGAGATTAGAGGGAGGCCGATTAAGGGGTAATGTGAGGAAGTTCTTTTTCACAGAAAGAGTGGTGGATGCATGGAACGGCCTACCTCAGGAAGTGGTGGATATGAATACGGTGCAGGGCTTCAAACAGGCACGGGATAGGCATAAGGGAGCAATACAGATGAGTATGAATAGATAGACCATTGACACAGTAAAGACCTATGGCACATTCTTAAGGTAGGAAAAAATGGGCAGACTGGATGGGCCTTGCGGTCCTTATCTGCCATCAACTTCTATGTTTCTACATTTAAGAAGCTCAGAGCAGCATGGAACAGCCAGGGAACATGTGTGAAATCAGACTTTGTAGAATGATCTACTACCTGTTCAAGTCACAAATGCACCAGAAGAGCTTTTTTATTTAATTTTTTTTTCAGTTTATTGTTTATGCTTCCCACACTGGCTGGCCCTATCTCCCATTTCAGGTTCAACCCAGTCCTCCTGCATCCTTGCTGTTTATCTCCCCTGCTTCCAACCCTGGGTGAGTCAGAGCAGGTCAGTATACTGCAATTTAAAAAGTCATTTCAACACACGCTCATGCTAGGGACTGTGTCCCAAGCATGGCATCCCTATGGGGCATGGGGACACATGGCACAAAAGAGAACAGAGGAAACTAAATAAAAAGGATAAAAACTCCTGCTTCACCTGTAGCTCTGTGAAATCTGGTACATCCAGACCAAAGGCAGCCATATCAACCAAAAGCCGCAATGGAATAGGTGCAGTCAATAAATAAAACATTTTAAAAAATGTTGGTGTGGCCGGCCCGTCAGTGCAGTGGTAGTGCTAATGACACTGGCAACCTGGGCTTGGGAGTGAGCCAAAGTCATCAAGGGCAGCCTCAAGTGTCCCAGAGGACGCTCCTTTCCTCTGGGAGGGTGTGTGTCAGATTCCAACTTCTACACTGCACCTGTGAGATCAGAGGGGGTGTTGCAGCAGGAACTGCTTGGGAGGATAGGATGTCTCTGGCATTATCAGATGTGGGCATGTGCACATGTAACATAACGCCCCTATGTGAGACATCCTCAGTGGAGACCAAAAGCTGGAGGGAAAAACCCTTGGGGTGCAGAATGACAGCCCTGGTATTTCTGTAGACCCTGCACCCGCCAACCTAGGCCCTCCTTGGTGAACAGATAATAGTTACCAAAGGCCCTCGCCTAGCGTGAAGGCTTAATGGTGGGGGGCAATCCAGGAGGGCAACATGGCAAATGTTAAGTCCCAGGGCAAGATGAGGTGGTGGGGTTGGAGTGTAGCAGGAAGCATGAGAAGGGGCAACAGCTCAGTTGGGTGCAGGATTATAAACAGAATAGCAAAACAAATTAGTGTGGTGGGGTGTTATTTACCATCAGAAACGTGCTGGCACCATCATAATATATCCACAGTATAAAACAGGTATTTGCAGTCCTCCTGATGGAGGCTCTGACAGGAGTCAAAGCGCCAGGGCTGGAGGCTACGGTTCTGGTTTATCACTAATGCAGCCGGGATTATTGTGCACTTGCAAAATATCAAAAAATTATTGGTCACCATCTGTATTTAAAAGCATGGTCCTGTGAACTTTGAGCACATTGGGGGGGGGACTGTGCATCAGTGGGTGCAGGGTACACGTGAGAGGCGTGCACCTGGCCCACATAGCTCCACACCCTGGATAGGTGCATGGTGGCTGGCAGTCAAAATCGTCGGCCACTGCAGAGTGTCTGTCCACAGCACCCCCCCACCTGGCATGCTGGTACATGGGGGGCAGATTGGTGGACACAGGTGGGCATCCGATCAGATGCTCATCCTTGTCCCATACCGGATCCTCTGCTCCATGTAGAGCAGGGGAATGTGAGACAGCGCAAGTCCCAAAATGCAAACTCATCGGGCCTGTATCCAGTTGGCTGTCCCTAGCCCTCACTGCCTGACTAGAGGGTTGGGGCAGCATGGTAGAAGGTGTCTTGGTTGTCCTGCAGCTGGCAGGGGTATTCTGTGTGGGGCACACAACATATCTTGTGCCCCTTCACCTGGCACTCCTTCATGTATGGAGCAAACTGCTGGCACACCCCGTGACACTCCCCTGGACCATCTGTGCGCATAGAAGCATGAACAGCCAGGGGATCAGATGCGGAAGGGGCACGCACTCCTGTAGTGAATGCCACAGGTGTTTGTGGGACCCCAATGTGCGGCTTCATGACTTAAGTTTGCCTATATGCCATGTGTCTGCGGCACGTAGGTATAGTCTATAGGAGCCATTGTGCATCTGAATTAAATTAACCTATAGTACAGCATTCCTGTTGTTGGCTGCATTACTGCTTTATGAGTGCTCAGAATCTATGACTGTTTTTCATTTGTTTGGGGCTGGTTGCCTCTGTACTGAGCACCTGCCCTGCACTGGTAGTATCACAGCACCTTACAGCCCAGAACTTCTTACAGTCAAAAGGTACCCTCCGCGGAAGAGATTTTTAAATATTGCAAGTGGTGGCCATCTTTAATGACCTGAGTCATGAATAACAAAAATAATTATAAAAGCTGCTTTTTTCTTGATCGTTCTCTTTATGCTCGGGACACCGGTCTTGCCATCTGACGTCTCGATGACTTACCTCTACTCTGATTTTCTTATGGCTCACCCCATAACAGGGATGACGGGGCTCCCCAACTCTCAATACAGGTCAGGATCCAAATTTGCAGGAGGACCTCGTCACCAGTGACGGGCCTGTGAGAGGCCAGATGATCGTCATCCTGCAACTTTTTTTGGTTTCCATTCCCCTGGGATGCCAGCGCACAACGTGCGCTAGCTCATACATATTAATGTGCTGAGTGCATCACAGCTGGCTACCCCACACCTAGTAAGCTGCTTCACATGCATAACCACCTATGGTTATCCAGGTGGCAGTATAGGACTGGAGCTGACAACCCTCTCTCCCTCAGAGACACAAGCTGTATCATTACTGCCGTGTGGGCAGACCGGTTCCATAAAATATGTTTTTTGAAATATTGGATGAAATTAGAAAAGATGCTGATTATGGCTCTAAGGATGTCAGAAATAAATTTTTGCTAAAAAAAAAAAGACACTTTTTTGTCAACCAACAAATACTACTGCTTTAATCTCTCCAGGTTGTACGACTGGGCAGAAAGATGACGCCCATAAAAACTGTGATACCGTACCTCAATTACCCTCCTGGGAGCTAAGCTACCATTAGGGGGTTTCTCAGAGTGTGCATGCACGCTTACGCGTGCACACATACACGCAGCACTAGGCTGGTGGGGCTGAGTTAGGTAGAAACAAAGCAGACACAATGCAGTCCAGTGTTTGTCTGCCTGTGACAGTTCCATATTTCCTGGGAAAATTTCTTATGCTGATCGTGATGTCCGAGGATATTATTTAAGCATTGTGAAATTGGCAGAAAGAATGTTGCCTCCTGATTGGCCAAGAGGTACTTTCAGCTAGGCCGTTATCCCAGTGCAACAGCCTGGCTGAAAATAATATGTTTAAAATGATTTACCAGCCTCTTGGTGTGGTTTACATGCCATGGAAGTCTGTAGTGGCGAAAGTCTGTAGAGGGTAATTTCACATTTTTGTAAATAGTCTGTAAGGAGATAGAAGGGATCGTAGTTTGTCTCCGACACGGCAGCCAGCTGATCCTTTCACTTCCTGATTCATTTGATCCGCCCCCATGCTCAGGCCTTGTTAGTCGAGCGGTGCCCTTCATTAATCTCAAACTGGCTATTGATGGGTAAGAAAACGGACTTAAAAGTGACTCCATTGACTTTTATGGGGCGCGCCCCCACACTTTCCCTGGGTACACGTCATTACATACCTAAGCGCGAGGGCAGATCAGATGAATTAGGAAGTGAAGGGAATCGGCTGTCCGCCGTGTCGGAGACAAACTACAATCCCTTCTATCTCCTTACAGACTGTTCATAAAAATGTGAAATTACCCTCTAAGAGACTTCGCGACTGTTGACTTCCACAGACTGCAGGGGTTACCCCACCAACAGAAACCTGTTGAATCTCTTCAAAGAAATACATCCAATTTAGTAGAAATGGCCCATTTCATAATCACAATAAGGCACTCCAGGGGGTGCGTTATGGTGTGCTAATGGCCTTTCTCATGTGGTGGAACCATTCAGCTTTGCCTCATGCTTCAACCCACTCAAGGTGGGCCATTATCCCACCATAACACACCCCCAGTCATACCTTCTTGCTTAAATAGTGAACAAGAAGCCGGTCATTGCTGAGGGATTAATGGCCAGTTGGGGGGATGGGTGACCCAAGCCACAGCTGACGGACACCTCCCTCTAGACGGTCATTAATCCATGGAAATGGCCAGCTTTGAGGTTGTTATTGCGATTATTAGTCTAATCATAACAACTTTCTGGTTTTAACGGTGTGGCATGAGCCATGAAGCAGGGATATGTCCGATGTTTAAGATGTTGCATGCTGGACAGCATCAATCGGCAGCTGGATCACTCATTATTTAGAGGTTAATGACTGATCCAGTAGCCAATCAGGAGCCTCACTAGACTCATGACAGTTTAATTAGACTTATAATGTAACTTATAAGTCTCATAAATTCCGTTACTCTGATTCTTATACTGTATTATTTGTACTTGTTTTATGTGCTTTTTGTTTCTTATACTGTAATAATTGCTTGTTGCACGTACTCTTATAAATTCTGTACACACACACACACACACAGACACACGTTGCATCTGAAAATGGGCCTTCAGGGGCTTCGCTTGCTAACATGCTAAAATATGTTTAATAAAATAAATCAGTAAGTTGTAAATTTATTAATGGGTGTGGGAGGCAGTGAGACTTTCATTGCTACAAGCCTTTAAACAGTAAGAAGCCTGACCGTATAAAATGGATATTTTTAAAATAGTCTAGTTTCTAATTGCCCTCCATACCACCCCACCCCCAAGCCAGTTCTACTTTTATAGCCACTGGATTTGACTGTCAACAGGAACTTCCTGTTTGGCAGTAGGAAGAGAAGGATCATAGAGAAACACTGGTTTTGTCAACCCTAAAGGAAAAAAAGTAGCTCACTCTCCCCCCCAGCTGCTGGTGATCTGACACTGAGCAAGGAAAAAGGAGGCTACTGAAGAATATAGAAAGTTGCTGTCCCAGAACAGGAAGGGTGAGAGCTGTAAGGAGAGGAGAGAGTAAGCATACAGAGGAACAGGAGAGGGGACACAAACTAAGACATGATAGGAGTGGTGCAGTGCAATGGCTGTGGGGCGACAGTGTTCCGGGAGACATTCTGGAGCGCGATGCTGCCCTATTGCAGGCACCTCTCTGGTCTGAGGAGGAGGTTGCCTGTCTCCAGGCTGACCTGGCTAGGATTCGTGAAACCTCCTCCCCCACCCAGGGACCACCAGGGCCAATGCCACTACCTCAGAGGTTGCCAAGAAAGAGGAGAGGCTGGACCAGGGTGGGCTCAGGGAGGGAGAGGGTTGTGGAACAGAGTTACATCCCTCCAGCTGTACCTCTCCACAATTCATTCGCTCTTCTGGTGGATAGTGATTCCTCTATGGAGTCACCTGCAGTGGAGACCAAGGAGGAGGCTGGGAACCTTCACAAAGGAGACCCCCAGGAGGGTGGCATGGGACCCCACAGGGTAAGGAAACAACTCTTGGTGGGGGACTCAATCATCAGGGGGGTAGAAATGGGGGAGGAAGGGGAGAAGGAGGTAAGGTGCCTGCCTGGCACCACGGCTTGGAGGGACAGGGCGAATCCTGAGGATCGTGGGAGCAGCTGCAGGGGAGGAGCTGGATGTCATTGTCCACCTAGGGACAAATGACCTGGCTAGGAATGGGATCAGAGCAGTGCAAGAGGAGTTTGTGGAGTTGGGAGGGGCCTTAGACAAGTAGCTTAACAGTAACCTTCTTGGAGGTGCTGCCTGTCTACGGCAAGGGTGATGTTAGGGTACTCTTCTACCAGGGAATTCAATGAATGGTTGAAAACTGGTGTGGAGCCCAGGGTTTTGGCTTCATTGGGACTGGGGAGCCACCTGGAGGGATGCAGACCTATACTGGTGCGATGGTCTGCATCTGTCCAGGGGGGAACCAGGATCCTAGGTGAGAGGTTTAAATGCTTCATTGGCAAGCATTTAAACTAGCCAAGGGGGGAGGCACTGAAAAGGAGCAGGGAAATCCCAGTCTCCCCTCACAAAACACGGTAATTAGTGAGGTAAACACCAAGGTAGAGAAGTCATTAGGGAGCAGGACAGAGGTAAATGTAAAAAAAGGCAAAGGCAGTAAGGACAGGAATGGGGCTAAAAGGGGTAAGGCCATCAAAAAGTGGAGGGTGATGAGTACCAATGCCCGTAGTCTGTGTAACAAGCTCCCTGAACTAGTGGCCTTGATGAAGAGGGTTACCTGGATATTGTGGCAGTCACAGAAACATGGTACACAGAGAACCATGACTGGGATGTCAACATACCAGGATACACAATCTACAGGAGGGACACGGAGGGTAAAAGAGGAGGAGGAGTACCTCTCTATGTAAAGGAAGGGATCAAAGCAACAGAACTAAAGAGTAAACAGGGAGCAGATGAGGCACTTTGGGTCACCCTGGAGACAGGAAATGGCACCACAATCTGCATGGGGGTTGTATACAAACCCCCATCTCGGGGAGGGAATGGACAAGGAAATGATAGAAGGCTTCCTTAGAATGGCAGAAAAAGGGGAGATATTGTTGATGGGGACCTGAATATGCCAGATGTTAACTGGAGCACCTTTGCTGCAGGCACATCCAAGAGCAGGGTCATTCTTGATGCCCTACAGGAGACATGCCTCAGACAGCTAGTATTGGAACCCACTCGGGAGGGAGAAGTCTTAGACCTGGTACTCTCAAATGGGGACAGAGAAAGAATCTCAGATTTAGAAGTGGGTAACCATCTGGGAACAAGCGACCACCAGACAGTGTGGTTCACGATAAACACAGCCATACAATCAAGCCATACAAAAGCAAGAGTATTGGACTTTAGGAGGACTGACTTTGGGAAAATGAGAGAGTGCCTCAGAAAAGCACTAGCAAACAGGCAAGAAGGAGGGGTGGAGGAACAATGGGGAATAATCAAAACAGCCATCACAGAGGCAACAAGCCTTTGTGTAAAGCAAATCAACAAAACACAAATAAGGAAAAAAACGCTATGGTTCTCAAAAGAGGTGGCAGGGAAGGTTAAGGAGAAAAGGATAGCATTCAGGAAATATAAGGAAACACAGAAGGAGCAGGACAGATAACTTTATCAGTTAAAGCAGAAAGAGGCTGGGAAGGCAGTCAGAAGAACAAAGGCCCAAGCCGAAGATAGGATAGCTAACTGTGTTAAGAAGGGGGATAAGACCTTTTATAGGTACATTAGGGAGCGAAGAAAGACCAAAGGAGGAATACTGAGGCTTAATAAAGGGGAGGGAATGTGGGTAGAGGGTGACAGTGAAAAATCAGGGATACTGAACGAATATTTCTGCTCAGTATTCACAAAGGAAAAGGAGGGAGAGGTACCTAAACCAAACGAGAGGAATACTCTGAAGATGAGAGTCGATACCAGTCCATTTACAGAAGAAAGGGTTCTGAAAGAACTAATGAAATTGAAGGTGGACAAAGCACCCAAGAATTCTAAAAGAACTAAGGGTAGAACTAGTGACACTGCTGACTACTCTCTTTAACAAATCATGGGAGGATGGGGTGGTACCTGAGGACTGGAGAAGGGCGGATGTGATTCCTCTTTACAAAAGCAAGAGCAGGACAGAGGCAGGAAACTACAGACCAGTTAGTTTGACCTCAGTGGTAGGGAAAATGATGGAATCACTTCTGAAGGAAAGAATTGTTGAGTACCTAGAGGCCAGTGGGGCACAGGACCCAAGGCAGCATGGATTCACGATGGGAAGGTCGTGTCAGATGAATCTAATATATTTCTTTGACTGGGTGACCAAAGTAGTAGACCAGGGAGGGGCTGTGGACATGGCCTACCTAGATTTTAGCAAGGCATTTGATACAGTCCCACACAAAAGATTAATACACATGTTAGCCAGCCTTGGAATGGGTCCCAAGGTGGTAGCCTGGATAAAAAATTGGCTAGACAACAGGACGCAAAGGGTAGTAGTAAATGGAGTCCACAGTGAAGAAAGGAGGGTTACTAGCGGTGTACCGCAGGGTTCAGTACTGGGACCGGTCCTTTTTAATGTCTTTATAAGTGACATTGCAGAGGAACTGGAAGGAAAAGTATGTCTCTTTGCAGACGACACAAAGATCTGCAACAGGGTTGATACACAAGATGGAGTGGAAAGGATGAGAAGGGACTTGGCAAGGTTGGAGGAATGGTCAAATGTATGGCAGCTCAGATTCAATGCAAAGAAGTGCAAGGTAATGCACCTGGGAAACAAAAACCCAAGGGAAGAGTACACAATGGGGGGTGAGATACTGACAACAGTAAAAATGGACAGGGACCTGGGTGTAATTATATCAGATGACCTAAAAGTGGGCAAGCAATGTGAGAAGGCAGTAAGAAAGGCTGGGGGGATACTGAGCTGCATAGAGAGAGGCATCAATAGTAGAAAACAGGAAGTTGTTATCCCTCTGTACAGACAGTTGGTGAGACCCCATCTGGACTACTGTGTGCAGTTGTGGAGACCCCATCTCCGCAAAGACATAGACAGAGTTGAGGCTGTCCAGAGGAGGGCAACCAAAATGGTGCAGGGTCTGCACCAGAAGACATACACAGAAAGACTAAAGGAGCTTAATATGTATACCCTTGAGGAAAGAAGGGAGAGAGGGGACATGATAGAAACTTTCAAGTACCTCAAGGGAATCAACAGAGTCCAAGAGGGTAGCATCTTTCAGAAAAAGAGATGTGCAAGAACAAAGGGGCACAATTTGAAGATAGAGGGGGGACGGTTCAGAGGTAATGTGAGGAAGTATTTTTTCACAGAGGGTTGTGGATGCATGGAACAGCTTCCCTGGGGAGGTCATGGAGTCAAGAACAGTGGGGGATTTCAAGAATGCATGGGACAGACATAAGGCAGTCCTAGTGGAGGGTAGGAGGAAGTAAGCTGTTGGTTAACTAGGATCTGCAGCTTATCTGTTAGGTAGGAAAATGGGCAGACTAGGTGGGCCAAGCGGTCCTTATCTGCTGTCAAATTCTGTGTTTCTGTGTCTCCCAGATAAATAGTAAGCTAAGTGTTTAGGGCATGATACTGGTATATATGTTTGTATGAGTATTAGAAAATGTTCATCACATCCTGTACATATTGAATTTGTTTTTTTCCCATAAAAAGTATTACAACTAGAAAGACTTTCACCTTAGTTCCATGAAAGATCACAAGAGGGCAATCTTGCACTGCTGTTTCTGGATGTGCCAAGTTACAGGCAGTCATCAGTGGATAGTGGTTTTTCATTTACATGCTCCTTTCCCAAGCTCACCTGCAAAAGCATAGGAAATTATATCTCACACCCTTTATAGTATTCCAATGTTCCTTAACATTGGGCTATTCCCCATCCATCACATAGATTGATGCACGATCAAGTCAAAGTTGGTCTGGTTGGAAGCTGTCACCTCAGTCCAGCCTAGGCTCACTGGTGTGAAGTCTCTAGCAGCAAAACAAAAATGAAAAACACTGAGAAGCCCAGTAATATAGCAATGACTGTGCTAGTATTACTGCAGATTTAAGTTACAATTTTGATTGCTCATTTACTCACATTCTCACTGAATACGTAGACAATAGACAAATAAATCAGAAACATGCTATTAAAGAGCAAGTTCGTAGTAAGAAAGGAGGTCGTGAGGGCGTCGGTGTCCTGCCCTCCCCAAACCACCGGATTCCCCAACAAGCCGCTGGATTTTCCCCACTGTGCACACAGTGCCAAAGGACTTCATGAGGGTGTCGGTGTCCTGCCCTCCCCAAGCCACCGGATTCCCCAACAAGCCGATGGATTTTCCCCACTGTGCACACAGTGCCAAAGGAGGTCGTGAAGGCGTCGGTATCCTGCCCTCCCGAAGCCACCAGATTCCCCAACAAGCCACTGGATTTTCCCCACTGTGCACACAGGTACGATGGCCACGCCACGCCACACTGCTGCAGGCTTTGGAACGGTGTATTGTAGACCAAGGATTTTGAATTTGGCGCCTTTTGTAAACGGCGATTTTAGTCAGCAGAGCTATGCTGATAGTTTTTAGCGCCTCAATTATTTGTAAAACATAGGATGCTGCACCCTTTAGTTGGGAGCTTTAATTCTGATTGTGCTTGAGTTCAGCTATTGTGCAAGGTGCTTTAAGGGACCGAAATACAGTTTGTCTGTTGTAGGTTAGCCTGCAGCAATCTGTATGCCTTGTTAACAATAGGCAACCTCAGTCCTTTGTAAAACGCTGTGCCAGGTTCCTTAAGTTTGTACAGGATACCTCAAAACGTGCTGTTTAATTACTTAAGTAAGGTCAGGCTGTTTCTGACTGCAGTGCAAAGAAAAGTACACTCCTTATAGCGGGGCAGTTTAAATGGGGTAGTTGAGTAGGGGGCCATGCGTACTTCTGAAGAAATCTCCGTAGCGACAGTGCAACAGTAAAGTAAAACCCTTACAAGTGGACATATTACATTTAAATTTTAATCAGTGATAATAAGGCACAGTCCAGACCTAAAATTGCCTACACCTCAGCGTAATCCGAATTGCATGTTAGCTCCTGAATTTGCTGGCCCCTGCAACTGTTGCTGTAAGCTCCTCCTCCTCCTGCTGGCTTACCTGCTAATAAATTTGTTCTCCTGTTCTCTCCCTAGTGCCAAAGGAGGTCGTGAGGGCTTCGGTGTCCTGCCCTCCCCAAGCCGCCGGATTACCCAACAAGCCGCTGAATTTTCCCCACTGTGCACACAGGTACAACGGCCACGCCACGCTGCTGTAGGCTTTGGAACGGTGTATTGTGTCCCCACCGGGGCTGCGCACCAGCTCCCCACCACCCTCCCCACCCCTGGTGGACTTTGTCTTATATAGCCTGTGTGATCATGGTGTGTGTTTGCATGATCATTTTCTATCAGCCAATTTTTCCATTAGCAGATTATCCGCTAGCACCACTCGTGTCCGCCCTAATTAAGCAACCTGCCTCATCTATTTATCACCACTAGATGCTGCCCTCTATACAGGCAATCTGCACCATGTTGCCACTGTACGGCATTCTGCTGTGCATATTCCCACCCCTTACGTCCCTTCCACTTGCCTCCTTTCCAGCCCTACAGCCATATACCAACTTAGTAGATAGCTGGTCTGCTCCCCCACTTTTCCATACCATCGCTTCCACTGGCCCCCTGCCCCAACAGCTATCAATTAACTGGCTACCCAGCCCCTCCATCCTGCCGCCCTCTTTCCAAGCTGGGTTTACTGGACTAAGATTTTCTCACACACCTGGATCTACTAAACCAGTCCAGCGACTTTGTGCACTAAGTGTGCCACCAGGATGGATGCATAAAATTAAACAGCTGCTCACCCTGCTGCTTCTTATGGCAGGGGATATACAGCCAAACCCTGGCCCAACACCCCCTACTATGTCCACCCCTATAAAACTTCCACGGGGTTTTAAAATAATTCACCTAAACATATGTAGCATTCTGAACAAGCTCACCATCCTCCAACCATATGCCCTTACACTGCGCCCTGATGGTCTAATCTTAACAGAAACTTGTCTGAAGCCCCACAATCTGGATGCTGAATTTTCACTCCCTGTCTATTTCCTTATCCAGCACGGTAACAAAAGAGGTGGAGGCATTGCCATGTTCATCGCTGCACACCTCTACTACACCCCAATTCAGATCACCTTGCCCACCCTGTCCATTGACTCCTTGCTAATAAAGCTCTCATTACCCCACTCAGTGCCTTTATACATAGCTTGGTCCTACTGTGCCCCAGCCCCGCCTCATAATGGACCACCTGAGCACACTTAAACTACTTGGCTCAGGGAAGAGCTGATTATCCTTGGTGACCTCAACTCTAACTGGCTCTCCAGTACCAGCTCTAAGCTATGGAACCATGCATCATCCTTAAATCTCTCCCAACAAATTACAGAACCCACACGCCTAAATCATAAATCCAAAAACCACTCCCTTCTAGACTGGGCCCTTACCTCACACCCTCACCGTATACTTGAATCCGGTCTCCTTCCGGACTCACTAAGTGATCATCACCTAATCTACGTGGTCAGAAAAATCTTCAGACCTAAAGCTCCCCTCCCGTGGATACTGCTCCCCTGGTCATACAAATCCCTCAATCTCTCAGTGCTCCTCTACAACCTGTCCACCTTGGACTGGTCTTTCATCCCCCAGGCACCCTCCATCAACTCTGCCCTGGACTTTTTCAAATACAAATTCCTCGCTGTGTGGAACCTCCATGCACCACTAAAAAGGACCCGGGTAAGAGGTGACCACCTGCCCTGGGTCTCCGCCAACATTATCGATCAACTCCATGCCAAGGCCAAGCATGGAAATCATATAAGGTAACCAGTTCCCTGGAGGCACTCCAACACTACCGCACACTTCAAAACTCCTGCACCAGGCTTTTATGTCAGGTCAAGGCCAAATACTTCAAGTCCTCACTCCACTCTAACCTAAATCACCCAGCGAAATTCTGGTAAATACTAAAATCACTACTCGCCCCCGCTCAGCCCTGCATCCAGCCTTAAATGTGGATGGCTCAACCATCACCAAGCCAGGTGCAGTGGCCTCAGCTTTTAACAATTTTTTCACAAGCTGTGCAACCTCTCTCTTCTCCTCACTCCGCCAATCACACCCTCACCCAACCACGTCTAAACCACCCTCCGCCATATCTTTTGCCTTTCGTCCAGTCACTCTGACCGAAGTACTAACACAGCTGCGGGCCCTAAACCCCTCTAAAGGAAAATGTCCCTCGGGCATGGACTCCAAAATGCTTTACTTGTCTGCTCCAGCCATCGCCACCCCCTCTAGCCGCACTGTACAATCTCTCATTCTCACTTGCCTATGTCCCAGCCAATTGGAAGTGCGCCACAGTCATTCCTCTCCCAAAAGGGGGCGATCCCTCATCTCCAGGTAACTACCACCCTATCTCACTACTCCCCATCCTAGCCAAAATCCAGGAATGCCTTGTACTAGCCCAACTCTCCCCTTTTCTCGACTGTACTTTACACCTTACCAATCTGGCTTTAGGAAGTCGCACTCC
This sequence comes from Neoceratodus forsteri, assembly GCA_016271365.2. Lineage (NCBI taxonomy): Eukaryota > Metazoa > Chordata > Ceratodontiformes > Ceratodontidae > Neoceratodus > Neoceratodus forsteri. The sequence continues at coordinate 85,793,326 of JADMNL010000033.1, forward strand.
ACCATCACCTCCCTCCTGCGGCTCACCGACACTGTACTCGCGGGTATGAATCATGGGCACATCACCTCAGCGATCTTTATTGACCTTGCCAAGGCATTCGACAGTCTCCCACACCCTTCTGCTATTCAAACTCACACAGGCAAGTCTATCTGTACCCAGCTCCAATTGGTTCCAATCCTACCTAGCTGGAAGGTCTCAAGCTGTAAAAAGTTGCTCAACATACTTCTGCCCCCCTCCCAGTTAATACGGGAGTCCCCCAAGGCTCAGTCCTCGGCCCCATCCTGTTCTCCATATTCCTAAACGACCTGCCCTCGGTATGTAAACACGCTTCCTTACATATGTATGCAGACGACATGGCTCTGTATGTGTCAGGTCCCTCCCACTCTGAGGTGGCCCCCAGACTTCAGGAAGATTTCACCGCTGTCCAGAAATAGCTTCGCTCTAACCAGCTCTTCCTAAACCCCCAAAAAAACATCTCCATTACCTTCGGTACCAGGCAGAGACTCACCCAACTCCCCATCACCCCCTCTTTCCACACCTTAGATTTTATACCATTGGAGGCCCTCTCCTCCTTCCATTACCTTGGGGTCTGGCTGGACCAGTACCTTGACTTCTCGGGGCACATTGACTCAATCCACAAGAAACTGTACCCCAAGCTTGGTGCCTTATATCATAACAGGGCTGTATCCCTCTAGAAACCTGCAAAGCTATTCTACAGAGAATGATCCTCCCGATACTGGACTACGGTGACATAGTATACACAGCTGCCCCCAATTCCACTCTTGCCAAACTTGACCCCCTCTTCCATTCCTTTTGCCGTTTCGCCCTAGACTGCCCCTTCCCCATGCACCACTGCGAACTCTACAAGTCCCTTAACCTACCATCGCTACAGGATCAGAGACAGCTCCACGGTGCAAGACTTACTGCTAAATTCTGGTCCCAGACCCTCCCCACCTACCTTGGGTCCACACTCCAAGCTCAACCACGCACAGTGTACTCCCTCAGAAACTCTGACTCCCAGCTCCTCTATGTCCCATATATGGCTACTGCCAAAGGGCAGGCCGCCTTCAACTATCGCATGCCTAAACTCTGGAGCTCCCTACCTGTGGCCATCAGGCACTCGGACAACTCACAGCAGCGCAACCTGTTACTCAAAGCCCATTTCCTGCCCTCCTGCTCCTGCCGACAGTCCCCTCGTGACTCCTAATGTTTCGCATCTCACTCCTGTCCCCCTAACTGCTCTCCCAGGCCTCAGTGCATCCCTGGTTTACGTAGGCCTACCCTCACCACACTGCTACTGATTTCCTCTCTGTAGTAAAAGAGAGTGACAATATATGTCTCACTAGGCTCTCTTATGGCACAGCTGAGATGCTGAATTGTAGTAGGTAGACCTGCTTGTTAGCTAGCCTCCCCTCATACTCTAGTGGACTAGTTGTTTCCTCATACATGTCATCATTGATCAAGGTGTAACCTATTTGCTATGCATCGTTGGTACTGTGTGTTATATGTTTTTGTGTGTTTTTCATCCCCTTCCCACTCCCCCAGGTCGCATCTGGAATCGAGCAGTACTCTGCTCAGTATGCCTTCCTAGTGAAACCCTTAAATAAATAGATAAATAAATAAATATGTGTGTGTGCGTAAGATTTCTGGCTTTTAGATGCCTCAGTAATCATTTTATTTGTTTTTGTTTCTTTAATTATCTTTTCATCATTTTTTTTGTATTTTGACAACTACTACTAAAAGGAATCCAGTGGAACCCCAAAACGTCCAACCTCAGAAAACTTTTACTGGCAAGGCTGGCAGTGTATATCAATGGAAAACTGCAAGCCTGTTTTCAGATTTTTATAGAGGAATAAAACTTTCTACCACCAAAATATTATACAATTAATAGAAATATGTGATTTTTGAAAATGTGTGATATTTTGTTATAATTTAGCAGGTGACATTATCTTCATAAGCAGAATTTACTTGGGAAGCAGAAAAGTGAAACCAATTACTGTTTTAAAAATCACACAGATGGACCACAATGGTGCAAACCTATAAAAGGCAAAGTTTGTTCCGAAAGAAGTATTTATTTCTTTTGAAAAAGATAGAAAAACATATTTAGTTTCTCATTGAAATACATTGGGCTCCTAAGTACGCTGGCAGTTTCTGACATCACAATACCAGAATTCTTTTGAATTCATTTTATTAGCAGTGTGAAAAGCAAAGGCTAAAACAATCTTGTTTCACTGCACAAACAAAATATGTTATCATAAAAGCAGAAAGTAATTACTAACACACCAAAATACAATAAATAAAATAGTCAGTGGTTTCTTTATTAGAATTAAACACCTGGGGCAGGATTCACAAAGAAGATGCGCTGGTGCAAGTCAGATGAGCCGAGCCCATGTGGTGGCATTCACAAAGGGATGCACCGTGCCAAGCGCAACACCACTGTGAATCACCACAGGACACAACAGCTCATCCGCAGAAACGCCCGTGCATCCAGAGATGCTCCAGGGCAGGCAGGCAGCCCTGCAGCCACACAGGGGAGCCAGCAGAACAACTGGAGCAAAACAGCAGGGCAGGAGGAGCAATCACAGAGCTGTCACAAACAGACCCACGGACACAGATGTAGAGTAAAACATGTTTATAAAATGTAATGGCCATATGAACTGTACAGATCAAATGCCAGAAAGGAACAACAACATCCACAGATGGGGATGAGGGGGAGCAGGGACGGGTAAGAAGACGGGAAATGGGACAGAAACAGGGGTCAGGGTAGGGCAGTTATTTATATAGGAAGGCCCCCAGATAGTGGCAGGGGGACACTAGCGGTGCCGTGCCCTGCCACGCGGCACCCTGGCACAGCCCAGATGCCACAACACGACACCCTGCAGGGCAGCTGACAGGCGCTGAACAGTCCGTGTAAGAGGGCGCAGGGCCACCTGGATTGCCACACAGATCCTCTGGTCCACATCCACTGGCACAGCACCACCACCATCACCACCCAGAGCAGCACGGCGATCATGGACACCTACAGTAAACGACAGAAGGAACACACACTGAGGGCCAGAACATAGAACACAACCCTGCTCACCACAGACCGCACAACACCAGAAAGACTGCAAAGATGTAAAGTGGTACTCACCCACCACTGGTGGGGCACCAGACCTGGCACCCATGTGTTGCCGACGACACTCCTCAGCAGCGTCCGTGGCATGCAGCCTGGCCCCTGGACCTGGAAAACACAACAAACAGCACCATAAGCGAACACTGCCACAGTGCAGGATGCAAGTCCCCAGCCACCCCGCCCTGCCGGCACGTGGCCATGCAGAAGACAGTGATGCCTGTGTCTGAAGCACCCGGTGTAAGCAGGAGCACACAGCCATGCCTTGTCCCCCCCCAGCACCATGGCAAAGCAGCACAGGAGCACCATGGGGGCAGTGATAGACGCACCCAGCATGTGCCACAGAAGGATACAGCCGGAGAACATCTACCTGGCCGTGGCAGTGCACCCCGTGTACCTGGTGCCGCAATCGCGCAAGCCTCTCTGGGTCCTGCCTCTGGAGGTCGCCATAGTAATGCCTACACTGCTCACCTGTGCGTGACATACCAGTACGCTGCACAATCCGTGAAGTAATGGTGGCCCACACCCTGGCCCTGGGCTCATGGAAGTCCTCCTGTCCAAACAGACGACCCTCCACAGCCATGACCTGTGCTACTAGATGTAGCAGCTCCAAATGTGACCAGTTCATGGCCCTAGGCACCATTCTTCCAGCTCCAGGCATCCTACACTGTGTACATACAGTGGCAAGGTGCAAACAGAATGCGCTGTCCACCGACCATTATGCGCTACGTGAAACAGTGATACATGTGCTACACACTGCGCACTGAACGTGATGCGCGATTGGCCGCTGCTGATGGACCCACGTTACATCGCACACCACCATGCTATGGCGCGCCGCGCCAGCAGGACACATTCGGCGGCGGCGGGGCACGTGCAGGCACCATGTTGCGCATTGCATCGCCAGTAACGTGTACCATGCATAGTGCGCGATCCATGGGGAGGATGGACAATGCAGCATGGCTGGCACATTGTGGGACATGCTGCGATACGGTACATGGCACCACGATTTACATGCTATAGTACATCGACTACGGAACGGCGACAACGGAAGATGCGCTCAGAATAACACATAGAACGCATGCACGGGGGATGCACCATGTGGACTGCCCCCAAGAAATGCAGATGCACCACCCAGACCACACATGCACTGGGAATGCGCCGTACTGTGGTTGGCGCATCACACAGATGCTCCATGCAAAGTGAGATGAGCTGGGAGCAATTATGCTATTCAGAGAGAATGCGCCTCAAACAGCCTCATCAACCTCATCAACCATGCATGGGCATCTCAGCCGATTAGCATCTCATTAACAAGTGCTCAGGCCTCATTTGCATGCCCTGAGCCATAAATGCTCCCAATTCAGCAGGCTGAGACCAGGGTACTGAGAGGAGTCAGTGCCTACAGGGTGAGTATACTGCCACAGTCACAGGGCTACAGCACACACTGGTGTGCCTGCATCGCAGTGTGCACAGCTGATGGTGCCCCAGTACACCGCATGTGGGACCAGACTACCATCAGTTGGCCACCATGGCAACACGTGATGTACAACCGCAGGGATGTATCCATGGGGCAACATTGGACAGGTCCCTACTGAGGCCACAGTGGAAGACCGTGTCACTGGGACACACACAGCACAGCACGTTCCTGGCACTGCTGCATGACGGTTGGCATTGCGCCGTGGCGGTGTACTGTGGGGGGGGATGAACATGTGCGGAGGACAACACAAAGTACACAGGGACACAGGGATGGTACGGATGGCTGGAGGTGGACTGCACTGTGAGGTGCATGCAGCACCATGACACAGGTATGTACATCGCACAGTGCAACACCTGTGCAGGCACAGTGTCTCCACTGCCAGCATGCACACTGCCGCTGTGCAAACACTGCGTGCCACCTTATGGCAGTTCCCCTCCGCCCTGCAGCCAACACAGTGGTGGCACCCAGGTATGACGTTGCACCATGATGGTAGAACACACACTGCTGGGGTATTGGGACACACACACACACAGCAGACGGGTCGGTGTCACACACCCTGTGGTGGCTACATGGTACCCCTGCCATGTCTTGGGTGCCATGTGTGGTGCGTGCGCCATCCCTCATGGACCGCACACCATGGTGCATGTCCACCTGTGCCTGCAGCCCACACGCGGACCACGGCACAGGCCACCAGCACCACAGACCATGGTGAGCTTGCAGACAGTGGGAGATGGGTGTGGGTCTGTGTGTACACCTGGGCGGGTTTGACACAAGGTTGCTTCTACCCACAGTGTGTTGAATGTCTGAGGAGTCAGGTGCCGCCGCCAGGCAGCAACCAAACTTCACACGGGATGAGGAGAGGGCACTCATCGAGGCATGCCATCTCCGCCTGGATGTACTCACTGGCAGGGGTGGCAGCAGGACAGCACATGCAGAGGGCTGGGAAGAGGTGGCCTGGCATGTGAACGTGGTCGCACCATACAACTGCACAGTGCAGGAGTGCAGAAAGCATTGGAATGATGGCTGACGGAGGGCCAAGGAGAGGGTGGCCAGCATCCAGGCCTCCCTGCGGCACACAGGGGGTGGACCCAGCTTGGTGGCACAGCTCAGCCCCAACAAGGCCCTCCTGCTCACCAGTGTGTCAGGGACATCCGTGCATGGCGTCCCTGGAGGTGGCTTCCAGATGGGGGGGCAGCCCGTCACAGCATGGTGAGTAGCTGTGCACCCTGTCCGCACCCACCATGGACAGGCATGCGTACCCGACGGTGTGTGGCTGACTGTGCATTGTGCCATGTGCATCCTGTCCATTAACCATGTCTCCCTTTCTCTCTTCCACAGCTCCGTCGTGACTCCATGGCGCAGCCATGGCCGACTGCGCAGCCCCCGTAGGCAATGATGCGGGTCCACCCCATGGGGCCATTGACACTGACGTGGGTGTGTCTGCACCTGCGATGTCCACACTCCACACACCACCGGTCATGGTACCTGTGGCGGAGGGCCCTGCAGAGCCCTCCAGCAGCGATGGTGGTACTGCAGGTGGGTACATCTCATGGTTGGGGGGGCCTGGCTGGGTTGCCTGATGGTGACCCAAATGAGGTGGTGGACATAGCGGATGCACTCATGTTGCTTGCCAGTGGCTTGCAGGGTGAAGGCATTTGCACCGATGCATGTTCCACCATCAGCAGCGCCACTGCCATGGGCGACTGCAGTGCACACAGCACGGGGCCGCTGGTGCACAGGACCCTGGGTGCCAACAGTGCTCCCACCATGCTGGACACTGGTGCAGCAATGGCACGGATGCCTGGAGCTGTGTGTGCCGTGCCCCCTGCACTGCTGCCCAGCACAGTGCTGGCAGCGTCAGTGGCATCCAGGCAAGGCACCAGTGAGCATGCACCCGCTATAGTGGGCCCACTGGATGACATGCAAGGACAGCAGGTACCTGTGCCCAGCCATGATACACACAGCACAACTTGACAGGGTGTATCCACCGCCCGTGGATGACACTGGTGAGGCCGCCCATTCCCCGGTTCGGCGGTGCCGCCTTTATGCCTCATCACCTGCGATGACATGGGTGTCTACCTTGACCTGTTGCGGGCAACTGTGGACAGTCAGGAGGCACTCCGAGTGGAGTTCCAGAGCCACTGGGCCATCTTGGTCCAAGAGCATGAGTCCGCGGCGGCGTGGTGTGCTCAGATGCTGGCTGAGACACGCCTCATGTGGGTGGGCTTGACCGCAGCCATGGAGTGGATTGCAGCTGCTGTGGAGGCAGTGGCTGCTTCCACAGCATGCCACGGACAGCGTGCATCCAGTCGGACGCCCAGGAGCACATCCCAGACACCCTGACGATGGGACCAGGTGAGCCCCCTGCTGCTGATCCCATCACCACTGGCATCCACCCTCACCGGCCGTGGCTCAGCCAGTGGGGTGTGGAACGGCCACCCCACTGAGCAGCCATTCACAGTCTCAGTGCAGCACCCCTGAGCGGTCCCTGGGGACACCCCCTGTGGCCGGGGGTGGCACCCCATCACCAGCGGCCGTGGCAGAGGCCGCCCGCGTGTCTGTGGCAGTCATAGGGTGGGCCTGTGATGTCCATGCCCAGGGGCCTGTGGTGGTGGGTGGCATGGTCGTGCATACTGGCTGCCCTGTGGGTGGTGCCAGTGCCGCTGTGCTTGGTGGTCTCCAGCCACACGGTTGCCCTGGCACACCCCCGTGTTGCCTGTGCATGTGCACCTGTGTGTTTGTGTGTACTGCAGTCATGCCATGTATCATGGGAATGATGAGTGCGTTACGGTGCATGCAGTGCCCGTGTGCCGGCTGCAGTGCACACTGACCCGTGATGGTGTGGGCGTGGCCTGTGTGGTTCTGGTGCGGTGCATGCATGGTGCCTGTGTGTGTGCGTGTGTGTGTGTGTGTGTGTGTGTGTGTGTGTCTGTCCCTCACCGTGTGCATGCTGCCGCATGTGCTCTCCGATATGGCATACGGTGCCTGCCATGCCCCCGCCATGATGTCCCTACACTGTGGTGCCCACACCTGCACATGTACCAACCTGCATACTCACCTGCATGTCCCGAAATGTTCCTCCACCACTCTGGTGTGGTATGCTCGTGCCCTGACCGCCAGCCTTGGATCCCTGCGCCTGTGTCCGCCATCGGCTTCATTTTCCTCTGGGTGTGCCCCTGCTGCGCCTTCCCCACCCCCTCCTCCTCCCCGGAACTGTTGCCCTCACCGGCCTCGGCAGGTATCCCATGGTCTTGGGCCATGTTGTGTAGCATACAACAGGCCAGGAATATGCCACAGGTGTTCTCTGGGCTGTACTGTAGTGCACCACCTGACCGGCACAGGCACCAGAATCGCATCTTCAGCATGCTGAAGACACGCTCGATGATGGCGCACGTCGCAACGTGTACCTCATTGTAGCGTTCCTCCTCCACTGTTCTGGGTCTTCGGATGGGGGTGAGGAGCCAGGAGCGCAATGGGTATGCAGCATCACCTGTGGGGTAGATGTGTCTCCATTAGTACATGGTGTTACACTGTGGCGTGTGACCCGACCCCATCTTGCCCTGTGTTATGCGCCCCTGTCCTGCCTCCCTTTCGATGCAGCTGCATGCTTGGCGGTCCTGCATCCCCTGCCCCTGCCTGCCCCCGTCCATCCTGTGGCGCACATTGGGCCCATGCCACCCTGCAGCCGCCCCAGCACCCTTCCACATCCGTGCTGACCCAGTGCCCTCATGCCTGTGGTATCCCACCCAAGGCCTGCCCCATGTGTCCCAGGCATGGTGGCCCCCCCAGGCTGCTGGCGCCCAGTCACATGTACCTAACAGGTGTCCAGTTTGGATGTCCCTAGCCTCAAACCTTGCACAGAGCGCTGACTGCTGCCATATGTATGCATCATGTGCGCTCCCAGGGTGTGTGGCGCAGACATTGGTGATGCACCACATGGCATCACACACCACCTGGCAGTTCACTGAATGGTACCCCTTCCGATTCACGTATGTGATGCCCTCCTCACCAGGTGGTGCGTGGATTGCCACATGGGTGCAGTCGATGGCCCCATGACACCTGGCATGCGTGCCACCCTGTGGAACCCCTGCATGGCTTCTGTCCGCTCTGCCTGCATGCTGGGGAATCTGATGTATTCCGAAGCATGCGGTAGCAGCGCAGTGAGAAACTGCATGAGGAGGTGGGACGTTGAGGCCTGTGATATGCCAGTGGTGTCCCCTGTAGGCCTCTGGAAGGTTCCCGTGGCGAGCAGGCACATGACCATTGTCACCTTGGTCTCCACCGTGATGGCATGTCCTCGTGCAGTGGGTGTCTGCATCACATCATGGCACAGCTCACATAGCTGCCTCAGCATGGCCCTGTTGAGGCGGTATCGCCCGACTGTCTCCACCTCTGTCAGCTGCTCGAAGGACAGCCAGGCGTGGTACCGCTGTGGGGCCGGCCACCTACGGTTACTTCTGGCGCTCTGCCTCCTCCTCCTCATTAGGGCAACAGCAATGGCGACTGCTGCTGGGTTCATCCCCTCTGTTGCTGTAGCCCTGTGGTGTGGCTTGCTGTCTGTGCCTCTCCCTCTGTTTTGACTTCCCCTCTGTGTGTGTCCTGCAGTTGTCGTTCCATTGACGGCCTGCTGGTGTGCTGGACTTAAGTCTCCTTCTTTTGTATTTATCTTTCTATGGCACATCTTGGCTTTGCGCTGAAGTTGCTCCACTGCTGCTCCTTGGTTTTGCTTTGTGGATAGGGATGCGTGGTGTATGCATGGGTACGCCCCCTGTACATGCGCCGCATGTCATTATGTTGCACCTATGGTGCATGTCTTTCAGTGCAGGTCATCTCATTTGCACTGGTGCTTCCTCCCTGTACCTGAATCGCCTTTAGGTGCATTTCCAACTTGTGCCAATGCATCTGAGATGTGCCAGGTGCATCTGTTTTGTGAATCCTGCCCCTGCTCTTTAAGCCGGCCTGTAGGTGCAGCAGTAACGCTACTGCACATGATGCCAGTGACCTGGATTCGGTAACAAGCCTAGGTCATTGGGGGCAGGCTGTGGGAATGAGAACTGAATGTCCCAGAGGATGCTTTCCTCCTCCAGGGAAGGGAAGGTGGTGGGCTCCATAATAGAACCATCTAGGTGACCATAGGTGGTGGTGCAGGCAGAAGTAGCTATGGGTGGGAGATGCTCCCTGATGGAAAATGTCCGCATGCTCTGCGTGTCTGTGTGAGGCTGTCCTCTCTACCGAGCATCCAAAGGAACAGAGTGAGAAAAAAGGAAAAGCACCGTCAGCCACAGGCAGGATGACGTGGATGGCCTCCTGCAAACCCTACACTGCCTACTGGGCACAGGGCCTGCCTGACCAAGTGAGGCATCTGGAGGGGACTTGGGGTACCCCTGATGGCCCTGCCATGGGGGAAGCTGTGGAGGAACAGGTAGGCCTGTGATAAGTCCCGGAGACAGTGGGTGATAGGGCTGGGGAGGGGGTCAGCTCAGTGTGGAAAGGGGCCTGAAGGCTGGGGAGGGGCCTGAAGCAGATAGCATGCATGGTGGCACTTGCCGATCTGTTACCTGTGTATGGCTGAGGAGAGGAAAGGACAGTTCGCACCGCAGCTTTTTTTTATTTTATTAAAATTTTAAGATACAGGCAGAGGTCAGAAAATAACAATACTAATACAGTCATTTACAGTAAGTCAAAAACATCACAGAGGGAGGACAAGGTGGACATTTGTTATACCATTGTACAGTAAGTAATGCGACAGCATGTTGTTTGATTGAAAAATAACAATACTGGGCATTGACCGAGATGCCTAAAAGTGTCCCCGTGTTATGTCTTCCAGCCATCCTAGAACTTAAAAGTCAAGTATAACATAACTTTAATTCTTACAATCTATGGCACCAAGGATGTATAGAGAGGCATAGTATGCAGAAGCATGCCGAGCTGGGCTGTCTCCTGACTCCACTGCCTGGGTCAAAAGCTACTTGGAGAACTGGTCTCAGAGTAAAAATTGCAGATGTCCTCTCTGACACCAGGCCTGTTCGTTCAGGTGTCCCCCAGGGATCCATTCTGGGTCCCCTACTATTCAGCTTGTTCCTGAACTCCCTTCCAAATTCTTGCTCCGAAACAATCATCCTCTATGCAGATGGTGCTGTAATTCTTGCCTCCCACAAGGATCCTAAGCCTCTACAAGACAACCTTCAGCTTGGCTTCACATCTGTTGAAAATTGGTTCTCAAATCACAATCTGGTCCTCAATAATAACAAAACAAAGTCTATGGTGTTCAGCAGCTCTCATAACAAGCATAAGCTGCACCCCCTATCCATCAAAACCAGTCATGGAGTCACCCTGGAACAGGTTCAAGCATTTAAGTACCTTGGGATCACTCTAGACCTCATCTTAACTTACAGTGCCCACACTGACTCTGTAGCCAGTTGCAAATACTGCCTTTGGCCTTCTTCCAGCATAGGGCAACATCTTACCCCAGAAGCCCTGACTGTCGCTGCTCAGAGCTCTGTTGTCTCCATTATTGACTATGGGCTTATCATCTATGGCTCTGCCCCGCTACTGCTCTTAGACGCATATCCATCTCCCTCAATAAGGCCTGCCGACTTCTCACTGGATCCCACCACCTCACATATATGTGCGACCTCTATGCACAAACTGGATGGCTGCAATTCACCAATTGGATAAAGTACCTAATCTGCACCATGGCAAAGAAAATAACTATGGGCCTTGCACCGCCTGGAGTGTGTGCACTCCTGCACCCTAGCAATAACTCCCGCTCAACCAGGGGGTCTGAATCACAGCTTCTCCAGATTCCATGTTCTTGTACCTCACAAGGTCAAAGATATTTTGCCTACAGGGTGCCCAGCTAGCTAAATGGTCTAAACAGTTACATCTCCTCCACTCCTACCCTTGGTGCATTTAAATCAAGGCTACGCCTCTCTCTCACTGCCTCTAGCTCCTGTGACTGCCTCCACTAGCTGACCCCATGAATATTTCCCTACCCTTATGCAGTTCCCTCTCTCTCCTGTTAGCACTTGGTTACCCCTTAGCACGCACTTCCCCATGTTATGTCTATGACAATGCCTCTGGCTGCACTCCTCCTCCTCTATAGCTCTCCGCCCCCCCTTCACTCTTCCTCTCTCTTGTCCTCTATCCTCTCTGCTATCTCCTTGTAACCTAGCCTCCAAAAACTTGTTTTGTTTCTCAGATGCTTTGTAACTCTGTTTAGCTTACACTTTTGTAACCTTGTCTTATGTATTGAATTTGTAATCTGACTTACATGTCTTATGTTTTGAATTGTAACCCGACGTGGAACCTTTGTAAAAGAGCCCTGGCTCAAAGGTATTGTAATCCTAGACCTAATAAATAAATAAATAAAAATAGAAATTTCTGCCATCAGGCAAAAAACTCTGGTAATCTATCATGAGAAGAGTCTGTCAGGTGTTCCATATGATAGATTTCCCACACTCTCTCTCACTAATCCTCTATTACAGGGGGTCTAGTCTGCATCCACAAGCAAGTATTGACCTTCCTTGGCTGCCAAGGAATCTAAATATGCTATGGCTCATGGTCATAAATGGCAGTCGGGGGGGGGTGGACAGTAGCACCATTGTAGGGGAGACTAGCTCCTGCGATACAGAAAGTTCCTCAGACTGTTGGGCTAGGCCCTGCCAAAAGGGGGATGGAGTTAGACAGTGCCAAAAAATGTGAGTGTGATCAGCCAAGGTATGCCTACAGTGCTGCCAGTAATTTCCATAGGCAGCCAGCAGAAATGTAGCTTGTGCCGCCAGGGTACAGAAAAAACAGTACCAGCACTTCCAGGCAAATTCCCTCCACCGTGAAGAAGTAATTTTCAAAGTGGGGTGGGCATATTTAAGCCAAGTGAAAAGAGGAATTGTAAGGTTTAACTCTCAATTCCAGTGCTTGAGTACCAAGTGAGCGGAGTTACTCAGTAGCTCTTGGAGACCCTAATAAAAGTTATCAGCCAAATGGGTCCATACCATCACCTGGAGTTCCCCAAGACAAAGTGATAGAAGCAGAAGAGCTAGATCTGGTAAACAGGTCCTGTCTGCCATTTTGTGCAGTAGATGTATCCATACTTGAAGGTACCAGAAATGTTGCCGACCAGTCAGGCCATATTTCTGTTATAATTCTTCAAATGGCAGGACATCCTGGGTGTTAAGAAACTGAAATATATAGGTCAGGCCCAATTGTCTCCAGTGATGAAAGGTGTGGTTTGTACGGGCAGGTGTAAATTCAGAGTCCATTGACAGCATTCTACGGAAATGGAAAATCAGCACAAGCTGCAGGAGCCTCTGTAATCTGAACCAGATCAAGAGTGTTTGGGCAGTAACTTCATGTAGTCCTTCAACTGTATAAGTGTAGGGATTTGAAAAAAAGAAGGAGCCTATACTGAGCATTGCATTCATTACAAACTCTGTTTGTTTCCATGGGGGCATTAGCTGAGGACAAAGCCAGGTATATACTTTCCAAAGATTATACGCTGTCACATAATTATATAAGTTTGGTAAATTAACCCCACACAGGCAGTGTACAATTGCAACATGGAAAGGTGAATCCTGGGGAGGGGGCACTCATTCAAAAAAATGTAGTTAATTATTTTCATTTTGGTAACCGGGTAAGTACACTGGCAAAAAGATGCCTTTTTCAGGCACAACCCGGGTACGAGAACACAGACAGGAGTAAAATTTACAACACTTGATAAAGACAGTGCAATTTACAATAATTGATACAGGCATTGCGATAAGTACATATGCAGATAAGATACACTAGAGAATTTACCCATAATAATCACAAACATTGAGGGTAAAGTAAAAGTCTTTCAACTTCGTTGTGAAAGGAGAAACAGTTAATGATTCTCAAATAGGGGGTGGGATTGTGTTCCAGAGTGAGGAGACCCAATAACTAAAAGAGCGTTATCCCACATTTTTTCAAAACAAAGGGATTGTGATGTTATTTTTTTTAAAGTTGGGTGAGAAGACATATTAGCAAGCACGAGCTGGTTAGCTAGGTAAGTGGAAGCATTTGTGAGCATAGTTTTTTTTTAAATAAATTTGGCAAATGTCAGATTGGATTTGAGCTCTAGTTGTAACCAATTCAAAGTGTTTCAGGAAAGGCAATGATGCTTTTTATTGTCACCGCCAGATGGGAATCTGGCAATTTTGTAACAGAGAGTATGCTTCTTCTGCAGCACTGTTTTATTAGCAGCATTAATGATCAATGAGCCATAAACAAGTATGGGAAGCAGATTTGCCTGGGCTATTTTAATTCTAGTTTCATGCATTAAATATTTACGAATTCTATACAGACAACCAAGCCTTCAGTGGAGCACATTAATAGTATTTTGAATATGAGTGTCAAAGGAAAGAGTAGATCCAACTGCACTCCCAGACACTTGAATAAAGTATATATCATAAACAATAAATAAGGCAAGATAACAGCGTGTTCCTAGAAGAGAAATAATAAGTAGCAGGGAAAAGTCTGCAGGAAATATAGTATACAAGGTAACACGTTCATGTGGATCATTTCCAAGTGTGAGAAAAAAGAGAGAGATATATTAGTCCATCAAGAATGGTCCTCAGAGGCTGGCCTCCTGGCACAGCGGTAGCGCTATCACTTGTGACAACAGCAACCCAGGTTCAGTAGTGAGCCCGAGCTGCTGGAGGGCTGGCCGGGGGGAGAGGGATGGAGCACCGATGGGCCTCTCCCTCTCTGGGAGGGTGGGAGGGGTGGGCTGCTTGCCCAGCCTATGTGTGCCACCTCCTGGGTGACCACAGGGAGTGGCGTGCAGCCAGGGAAGAAGATAGCAGGGGAGGGGCTGAGGGAACCTGGGTGGAGGCCGTCTCAGCGTGCCTCCATCTCATTGACCTTCCCCAAGCACTAGCGTTGGCAAGGGGGGGGCGGGACCAGAAACAAGGAAAAACACCTCACAGCCATTCCAGGCGATGAGCCCCCCGCACCGCATGTCCACAGAGGAACCGGGGGCAGACTACACTGTGCACACTCCCCTGAGGTTCGGAGGAGGTAAGTGGGGAGTCTCCTTCGCCCCACCCAGGGGGTTAACTGGGGCTCTAGAGGCAGAAATGGAGTGGTGCACTCTAGGAGCTTGGAGACTCTGAGAGAGTGGACCAACTGTGGCGAAGACGGGGCAAAAATATAAAGTAAAAAAAAAAAGAAAGGTCTTCAGCTATGGAGACTGTGAGGGGTTCGTAATTCATTAATTCTAAATTACCTAGATCTCGGGGATCTGGACGCCTAGTAATTTAAATTTAGCACAACACCGTTTTAGTGGAAGGTCCTGACAGAGAACAGGTGAGGGAGTATAATGCAGTAGTAAAATATCTGTCTTGTGTAGGTTCAAGGAGAACCTAGCCAGGGAACCAAAGGTACTGAGAACTGTCCAAACATCTAGAATAGATGTATCAAGGTTGAAGAGGGTCAGCAGTAAAAATAATATAATTCCAAACCTGGAGGTCATCATGGAAGAGGTTAGCCTGAATTTGGTGTCCCTGACAGCCATGCCTGGGATGTAGCCATACCACGCTTTTCTCTGTTCAGGAGAGACAGGGAGAGGTTGTACAGTATGTGAGGGAGGGAATCAAGGATATGGAAGGGCAGGGGCACCAGGAGGCGAAGGACTGGAGGTGCAGTGGGTCATCCTGAAGACAAGCACTGGGGCTGCTAACCATAAAGGGGGTGATTAAAGCATAGAACCCCTGTCTGCTAGGGGGCCCCCAGCCGTGAGTGGATCATCCTGGCTATAGAAAGCAGGCTCAGCCTATCTAACTAGTAAGCATTCCTGTCTGGGACACTTCAGCCTAATCTCTGTAAGAGTACTACTGTTCCAACACCTATTAACACCTCATTAGCCAATTAACACCTCCGAGTTACATATCTGACCCACCTGGAAAGGAAATCTGATTTACTTGCAATTGCTTTGGTGCCAGGTTTATTTATTTTTTATTTTTATTTATTTTAGGTTTTGTTGACTGGGTAAGTGCACTAGACAAATCCTGCCTATTTTTAGGCACGATCCGGGGGAGGGGGATACAGATGAATGCCAACTGACCTTGAACCAGATTAAGCAGTTAGTGGTATTTTTAGTGAATGAGGGAAATTTGGCCAGGACACCGGGGAAATTCCCCTACTGCATTGCTGGCAGTAGGGGGACTGGCTGGTGTGAGTCAGATCACTTGGTGGTCAGACTTGGAGGAGGATGGACGTCGCAGAGCATGGAGAGCAGTCGGGCTCTCTTTTGGTGTTGTTGGAATCTACTGAGCCCGTGGGGCAATCACATCCAGATAAGGACTTGGAGGAGGGTGAGCTTTTTGTCTCAACGGAGGAATTTATCGAGTCTTACTGCACCAGAAATGACGAGGAAATTATTGACAACACTTAGCGCTGAGGAACAACTGAAGCTGAAACTGGCAGAATTAAATCGGGAGCAAGAACGAGTCAAAAAGTAGCTGTCTGCACTTTGTGTAGAGGAGGTATCTGTCACTACTTCGCCGGAGGTTGTCAGTGCTTTAATCTGTGAGTCAGTGCCTCTTGTTATGGTACCGGAGCAGTCGGGTGAGTTGCAACCTATTTCTGCCTTGAAGCATCCTGAACAAACTGTGTATATTACGGACAAGGCTGGCAGTGTGGAATCTAATCAGATTCAGTGCCGAAAGCCTTTTTCAGAGACAGGAGTACTGGCGGTGTCTCACGGTTTACCGCAGGTTGCTAGGATACTCACGAAGGTCCCGGATGTGTCTGCATCGGAGTGCGGAGGCTCCATTTCCTCTGAGTATACCGCTACCCTGACGAAAGCAGCAGGGTTTGTTCTCAGAGGAACGTTCTCAAATCCCTCTTCCACTACGCAAACTACAGAAGCAAACTGTGTGTTCCAAACGGACCCTCTGAATCAGGAGGGTGTCTCTGACATTTCCTTTCTAAAACATCATCAGGAGAAGGTAGGAGATGAGGGAAAGGAAAAGAGAGCAGCAGTGATTTTTGCTAAAAGGAACTTAGGGGTACCAGAAGAGGGGCAGGCTGAAATTTCTCCTACTAAAGCAGAGACTGGTCTGAGGGCTTTGGATACTATGCCTCCTGAAGAGCCCTTGACGAATGAAACATGGTCCCCACAGCGAGCATTAAGTGAAGCTGGATGAACTCTGGAAAAAGGGTCTTGGAGACCCACACCTGAGTGGGACCCTAAATTAAATTTTTCCCAGAACAAACCTACGTGGCAACCACAGTTACTAGATGAACTAATACCTGCTGGGGCTTTTGATGGGGTACAGGGGAAGGTAGGACCTTCTGAGGTTGCCTTGCAGGCAGAGGATCCAGTGGTTACTACTAATTTGGGAGTTGAGCAACAGGTGGTCACAGTACAGGATCCTCCTGGTACTGACAAACCCCTGATGTCTGACTTATTCTTGAGAATTAAAAAAGAAGCAGCACTACACAGAAATGCTGTGCGACTGCGCTATAAGGGGGGCCTTGAAGTTAGGCCTGATAGGCTGTACGTGGGGAAATGTTTGTTAAAAGAATCTTTACATTTCTCTCACAGAGAGGTATTTGCGTTTATAAATATGTCTGGAGAAGACAACTTTGATTTGAGCTTTCGTTCTGCATATGCCCTGGATCTTTTTTGGGAAAGATACAACCAGGTGAAATTTTCCCCCATATGGACACCCTTTTTTGTGATTCCCTTAACAAAACGATTAATTAAATATGTTTCCATCATGTTTAGGAATGAGGGTGTTCATGTGGATGATATTTCATATTGGTTGGCTCAGAAATGTGAGATCTTGAGTACTCCTGAAGCTATATTAGATTCTGAGCAGTTTTGGACAGGGGGATGGCACTTCAAAGTTAAACTTAGGCAAACTGATACGGGGATAGACCATATTCCAAATTCTTTCTTGTTAGGACGGGACAGAGGGGTGTGCTTTTATGCAGGGCAACCCCGTGCTTGTTACAAATGTGGTTCTAGAACACATTTATCCAGCTCTTATGATAAGCCGCGATGTGAAAACTGGGGGGAAATTGGTCATATAGCTTTTCAATGTGCTAATTTCACAAAATGTGACCTCTGTGAGGAAACCGGTCATGTTTTTTCCGAATGTGTATGGGCAGCTAAAAATAAGGCATCTAGTGGCAGTCCAGATCTGTTAATTCAAAAAACTCAGGACTTGGTCACGGGGGTTGCCCAGACAGTCCCTAAGTTTAGAGCGGAAGAAATAGATCCTGTTTCACATCCTGTTGTGGCCACGACAGAGGGTAAATCCTCTGAGGCTCCAGGTCAGATGTCTCCCACCCTTGTTCCCCTCTGTTATGCAGTACAAAAAGAAGGAGGGTCTCAGGATTCCCCTAGAGCTCCTTTGGTTGTCCCAGTAAGAAAATCCTCCCAGAACCTTAAACCCCCTCTGGCCCCCACCACAGCAGATATGGAAACTAGTAATCCCTTTGCAGTTTTGGCAGCTCAGTGGGGCGAGTCAGAAATGGATTGCCAGGCATCTGACTCTCAGCCTATACAGGATAGTCCCCCTTCTCCCTTTCAGGTTCAGGAAGGTTATAAAGGTAAAAAGAAAAAGAGAAGGAAAAAAGATGGTTGACACTTCATTTTCATGACTGTTTGGGTTTAAACTTGGTTCATTGAACGTACACAGTTTGTTAAATTTTAAAAGAAGACAGGTGATTTATGAATTCATTCATAGTAATGCTTTAGATATCTGCCTCCTACAGGAAACTTGGATGTACTGTCTAGATCAGGCCAGGTTTTTCCAAAGAGAGTGGTGTTGGGGCCCATGCTATTGGTCCTTTGGACAACAAACAGCGGATGGCATAGGATTTCTTTTTAATTCCTATGATTTTTCATTAATTAAGCTAATGGACCTCATTCCAGGATGGTTAATGATATTGGACGGGGTTTGGAGATCTAGGACATGTCGATTTATCAATGTGTATGGTTCACAGGTAAAGGCAGAACAGGTGGCACTTTTTCAGATGATAAGACCTTTTTTATTGACTTCTTATGAAATTTTTTTTGTGGGGGGACTTTAATTGCGAGTTGAAGGCAGCGGGAAGCCATCCCCCAGGGGTTGGGAAAAAGATTTACTGTGATTCCAATGCGTTATGGCAACTGATAAAATCATCCGGATTAGTTAATGGCAGTAGCCATCAACAAGGAAGTTTAAAATTCACTTATAAGAGATACCTCTATACATCTACTATAGACTATATTTTTCTTTCTGATTAACTTCCCTTTAAATTTGATACCTTCTCGGTTTCCTTTTCAGACCATATGCTCCTTCTATGTACTTTTTCTCCTCATCCTGTACCAACTAGACAGAGGGCGCGATGGAAACTGAATACACTTTTATTGAAATGCCCTGAGGTAGTAGGGAAAATTCATGCACTACTTGTAGCAAGACTTTCTGTTGCCTTTTTATATGAAGACTTGGGGTTGTGGTGGAAAGATTCTAAGGAGGATTTTTGTAAATTATTAAAAA
Organism: Neoceratodus forsteri; assembly: GCA_016271365.2. Classification (NCBI taxonomy): domain Eukaryota; kingdom Metazoa; phylum Chordata; order Ceratodontiformes; family Ceratodontidae; genus Neoceratodus; species Neoceratodus forsteri. Next base: position 85,812,425 of record JADMNL010000033.1, read on the forward strand.
ATCAAGGGAGGTCTAGGGAAAATGACAAATTTCTTCATTATCTCAAGTTGAGGCAGCAATTGTATTATTTAATTTCTGTGGCAAATACCTCAAAGAATGATCTTTCCTCCCAAATTGTAACTTTGAAAAAACAAATTCAAGAGGTTCAATATAGTAGGGCTAATACACTTAAGGTACTTTTCCAATATGGGGTAAAAAAACAGCCTTCTGGAGATCCTTATGAGGCTTTTAAAAAATATAAACATAATACACATTTGGAAACCCTTATGAAGCAGGATGGACAACTAGTGAGGGATTCAAAAAGCCTTCAAGAGGTGATAAAAAATTTTTTTCTCGCCCATAGGCCGGAGGCACCTCCTAATGAAAGTACCATAAGAAGTTTTTGAAGAAGATAAAACTACCAGACACACAATTTAATAAATCATTGTTAATTTGTCCTATTACACATGCAGAAATAGTAACGGCTATTAAAGCTCAAAAAATAGGTACGTGGCAGCCATGAGCGCGGCGGTTGGTTTCCGCTTGCGCAGCGACCGGGTTGAGCGAGCCGGGAAGCTGGAGGGCCGCCGGGAGAGGGCTTGAGCGCCCCAGGGACTGCCTCGCCCCTCTCCGGGGAGGGGGATTCAGAGCCCGGCGCTTGACTGTCCCCAGGTGGAGACCTGAGGCGCAGCAAGGCCGATGGCAGGAAGAAGGGGGGGCGACGTGCCAGACGTCGGCGCTCAGCGCCTTGACGTCAGGGGACACGGCACGTCGCAGTAAGAACACCGAAAAGTACCTCGCGGTCCCCTCGGCATGGAGCACTAGCCCCGACCCTCAAAGCCCTGCCTGCCCCAGAGACAGCATCCCGACGAAATTCCAGTAAGTCTCGGGTGTGAGGGCCCCACCCGTACCCGCCTGGGGTAAAACCAAGGCTCCGTGGGGGATGGACTGCTCTGGTCCAGCAGGCAGGTGGCGAGGGCTGAAAAAGGTCAGAGAGTGTCTCCGGAAGAGAGGGGACTGCGGGGAGAGGAGGAAAAAAAATAGGTACGTCACCGGGGATTGATGGACTAACAGCAGATTTAAATCAAGCTTTCCCAGCTGAATTCTCTGTGTGTTTGGAGCTGGTATTTAATTTTTTTTAACCGTGATAGCATTTCCAGTTTGGTTTACTGAGGGATTGTTATTTTTTTTGTATAAATCGGGGGATAAAAATCTCCTAGTGAATTGGAGACCAGTTACGCTTTTGAACTCAGATTACAAGCTTTTGGCGGGTATTATGAATAAAAGACTCAAACAGTTTGCTGTCACTGTCCTTTCCCTCTATCAATTTTGTGGGCTTCCTGGAAAAAAAATTCACCATGCTCATAAGATTGTTCGAGATTGGATAGAATATTCTAATTTGAATAAACTCTCTGGCTGTATTATTTCTGTTGACCGAATGAAAGCTTTCGATCGGGTTTATCACCTGTTTCTATTTTTGACTTTAACACAATATGGAATACCTGAGGTTTTTTTAAATTGGGTAAAATCTGTCTATAATAATGCTATTACTCACCCCATAATTCAGACAGAAATCGGGGATGGGTTTCATGTTCCCACGGGGGTTCGTCAGGGATGCCCCCCTAAACCCATTATTATATGCTTTTACAATAGATACACTGATTCAATCTCTGTCACAGTATCCACTATGGAAAGGGGTCTGTGGCCCTCCAATATTGAAGGAATTACATGTACAGGCGTATGCTGATGATTTGTGTTTTTTTTTTTCCAAATATAAACAAGTGGCAAGGTTTTTGGAATTTATGGATTCTTATGCTTTGATTTCCAATTCTAAACTTAATAAGCAAAAGAGCCAAGGATTGTTTATTGGGGTAGGCAATCCAGACACACTCCTTATACAGGGACTGTGTATTTCATCTAAGCCTATAAAAATTCTGGGATTACTATATGGGTCCCAGAATTTGCCAGAGTTAAATTGGGAAAAGGCATTAACTTCTATAGAGGGGAAAATTCAAATTTGGAAACACTGGAAATTGTCTAAATTGAAACGGGTACAAGTCATCAAGCAATTTTTAATTCCAGGTTTATTATACACAGCGATAATATTTCCGCTGCCAATAAAATTCAAAACAAAGTTATACAGTTTATTTGTTCAGATGATATGGGGTAACAGACTCAACCCAATTAAGCGGCACTATACATATTTGGCAAAAGAAAACGGGGGATTAGGGATGGTAGATCCTGTAACTTTTTCTCTACATTATTTATAACATTAAATAGTAAGGCTGGGTGGGTGACATGTTCATCAAGATATTGGGATATTAATGAGACAGGTGTTGGTTCATTATTACTCTGTTTGGCTTACAAGCCCTCCTAAACCGATTTCTAAATGACTGTATCTATACCTTCTTACTTTTTGCCAATTGCAAAAAAGTTATTTAAATGAGGGTTGTCGGCCCAAGTAGTAAGGGATAGTACAGGACCACAGTTGTATACCAAAGTTATGCAGATTTTATATCCGAGTGAACCAGCCTTTAAAAACTGTCCTTCAGATCATATGGAGGCAGTACTTCAGAAGTTAAATAATCCTAGACTGCCGGATTACATGTGGGAAATTTTATGGCTCACGGTTTATGGAAGGATTGGGGTTCAGGGAAATGCTAAGCATAAAGCCTTAAATGAAAGAACTTGCCCTTTTTTAGAGTGTGTGGCTCAGGAGGAAACTATGGAGCATTTTTTCCTTTTTTGCTCATATGCCAAGTCTCTTTGGAAATTCCTTGCCTTTAAATGGAAAATTAAGTGATTACTGTACTTAGATTATGATATATTGGTGCTGGGTCATTCTCCTCAGTTGGGGAAAAGGTATAATCTGGAGACTTTGCAGATTTTTTGTTGTGCTTTAATATATTATTTGTGGCAGGCTAGGTGCCAATGGGTTTTGTATCAAAAACTGATGCCCTACGATACTGTAGGGTTATGGATTCAGGGAGCCATGGAAAGGGTGTATCTTCATGATTTAGAGTTTTCAACCACTAGGAAGGTGACGGATTGGTGGAGAGGGTTCACGAGGTTTATAAAATATAAATAGGTAAGGGGGGAGGCAGTATTTTGGATTACTCTATAGGGAGTGAATGGAAATATGGGAAAATTTCGGTTTATATGGGTGTGTCAAATGATTAGTTTAGGAAATTGTAATGAGTCTGTTTGGTTTGCTGTCTGACAAGAATGTTTTAATTTTTTTTTATCCCTTTCCTGGTTTAGTATGTGTATCTATGCTCTATTGTAAATATTTTCTTTGATGTAATATTAATAAAAAATTCCCCTACTCTTTTCGATAAGTGCCATGGGATCTTTAGCATCCACCTGAACTGCCACCAATCCAGGCAGATGGGACCTCGGTTTAATGTCTCATCTGAAAGGCGGCACCTCAGAAGTGTAGCACCCCTCTCATGCTGCACTACAGTGTCAGTACTGGGATATATTAATCCAAGTGCCTGGTGTGGGAACTGAACCCACAGCCCTCTGATCTCCCGGCCTCAGAGGCGAGTGTGCTACCTACTGAGCCACTGACACTGCCAAGTCTTTTAACACTTTAAAACATGAGCCCTAGTTCCCAGCTACAGTAGCCAGTCTAAGGGAGACATTAGCTCTGCTGCAGCTGCCTTTTACTTTAATTCTGCTTGCTGTTTTCTGCTCAGAGCTGGCATTTGACACTCAGTCCTAGCAGCTGTTTAGGCCCCCAACTCAAAGAATCCTCAGCATGACCCAGTGCAAGGTGTCAGTCTTTAGGATTTAATTTGTTTTAGTTATTTAGAGGTCTTACTCTGCCCTGTTGAAACAGTACACAAGAGGAACCAGTAAGTTGGGCTTAAGCTTTCAAAATTACATCACAATGACATGAAGATGCCTACCACAGTAGTGGGGTAGAGGCCCCCATGACTAACCTTGCTGGGGGCCCCACAAACATAAGTCCACCTTTGTGCTAATCTGCTTTAAACTCCTCTGTGCCTGTGGTTATCCTCTTGTGCCAACCTGTTCTAAGAGTTCCTCACCCTTTAGTAAGTTGCAAGGTGTTATTATTACCATCAGTGTTAGAATTGAAAAAAAAAATTCACTGAGGAATTCACCACCTTTGATGTAGGACTGAACATACCTCATGGGACTGGGGATATATTTTCTCATTATATATTGCATTTTTATACTTTTTTGTCAGTTTCATGGCTGTAGGGGGCATGTTTTACATAGGAGTACTCCCGCATTTTACTCCTGGAACCGAGTCCGACTTTTCATTCATTTATAGAATGGAGTTCCATGCAGTTCCCTCCATTTCCACCGCTGATTAAAATGTTAGGTTTATGTGGGGAATATGCATATCTCACATTCTCCTGTGCAAGGAAATAGTTTTCTTTTTGCTATAGACTCCGCACTATCTGTTTGTCTCATCCTCTCTCTTCTTCACCCCTTATTTCATGATAGCACTTGTTCACTTATTACCATTGCACTTATTAATTGTTCTCACAGATTACATATGTATACAACACTGTAACAACTGCCTTAATTAATTGTATGCTATGTTGATCTTTGTAACTTGAATGTAAAATGTCTCATCCCTATTGTACCCTTTCCCCCAGGTCACACCGAGAGACGAGCAACCTATTGCTCAGTGTGCCATCCTGATGAAACATTCCAATAAATAAATAAATAACAATAAATAAAATAGAAGTGTTTATCCACTGAGTCAGACCCTTTTGGCTGTTTCAGTGTTCACTTGGGGCACTCCTGACTGTCCTGTTCCTCGCTCCTTACTGAGGAGCCAATTCTCCCACAGATCCCCCCTCCCTCCACAGCTAACATATCCAGACAGCCTGCCAGCAGGAGAAGAAGGACGGGTCAGGGTGTCCTGGCAGGCTTCATGAAGCCCCTGGTCTGCTCTCATCCCCCCGAGCCACAGCAAACACAGAATGATGCATGCACATGAAGGTACACATCTGGTCTGGAGCTATGGCTCCTTCCATCCACCCAGACTTACGTCTTACCTCTTGTATGTCAGCACTTCCACCAGGCCTCCACCTGGTGGCAGCCAAGAACTGGGAAGGTACACCACCCCAATCCGAGACAGGAGAGTTGCTGGGCGGCCACTCAATCCTCTCTTGGACCTCCCCTGCCAGCTCCCAGCAACCCAAGCTCATTCTCGAACTTAGATCGCTGGGCTGGGAAAAGGTAAGCTGCTGAGAGTGCCTCAACCCTCTTCGCCACCAAGCCAACTTAGAAAATAATTTTCGAAGCCTCCTATGGATCAACTCACGAAGTTACAAGACTCAAAAAGTAGGTGCCTGCTGCAGTTGTTGGAAAAAAATAATTGCAGTGCATACTGTTATATGTTTATTTTATTATACCCCGTGGCGAGATCTGGCCAAACTTAAAAAGATGGGTCTTCTTCCAACTGATACTTGTTGGAGATGGGGTAATCAAGGGGCGCATCTGTTTCATATTCTGTGGGACTGCCCCAATCTTAAAGCATTTTGGGTATCAGTCTAGGGAATGTGTCAACAGATTTTTCCAGATGTTGTTCCTGATCCACCCCTTTTACTCTTGGGATGCGCCCAGCCGAATGTGCCCAAACGTAGCCCATGGGTTCATTGGGTTACTGCACTTGGGGCTGCAGCCAAAAGACTCATATTATTAAATTGGAGCTCCCCAGTAACACCCTCATTCCAATACCTCCTCCTAGCAATAGCCCAGGGTGCTATATTTGAAAGAATCTCCAGCCTCGCTGCAGGCTCTGTGGTTCAATTTGACAAATGCTGGCAACCCTATCTGCAGTCAAAATATTGTCATACTCTCCCCCTTTGAGTTATCTCAAAGGATATGGTTACTCCTGGGCTTGAATCTCTTCCCCCTTGTTAGAAAGTGGTGCCTTTCCCTCCCATGGTTCCGGTCTCCCTTTTTATAGACCCTCACCTAGTAAAAGATTGCCTTTTTGTACATAGTTGATATGGTTACATGCATATATGAAAGACACACACCAGTGTTGTGCCCTGGTGCTAGATCTGACCCAGCATCCTGATATAACCTTTCACTCACCCTACTGTACTTACGTCCCCTTTGCTCTGAGTGGTATTAGGGATCTAGCCTGGCCTTCTTATCTCCGGGATTAGATGATAGCTTATTTTCTGTTACTTGGATGTATAGGTCATCTGCTGCTATTACACTTATCGACTCACTTCATTGTATCTTTATGTATAAATGCAACCTTCTGGTCAAACCAAATGTTGTGGTATGGTCCAGACTTGATATGTTGTACTTTGCATGTGTGTGTGTCTCATTTTTTAAATAATAAAAAAATGTAAACATATTATACCCTGTGGCTTTGTACTAAAGTTGTTTAAGGAATACTAGCCCCTGTTGCTTACATTCACTTCTTGTTCAGTTAACCCTTGCTGTGCCACGGATTGTGGCAGCCTAAGGGTTAATAAAATGCAAGCCACACAAGGTCTGCCTGAACTTGAAAGCCTCAGCACCCCTTATCCTGTGATAAAAACAATGCCCATTCTGTAGAAGGAATGAGACAGGGCTAGAATAGAGTGACTGGGATAAAAGATGTTGGGGGAGGTTGCTACCACAAGGTGAGTTGGGTTTAGATGGAAAATTGCTTAACTGATAGCCATATTTTTTGTAAAATAGGGTTGGTTCTCACACCGTTTGCTCCAGATCCTCACAGCAGGATTTGAGCAGGACTGCAATGAATGGTGGTAAGAGCTAGGTATGTGAGGTGCAGCCTGGGAAATGGGCAGGAGCTGTGAGGGGCAAAACTCAGAAACTCACTGGGACAGTGCCAGCCTGTTGATGCAATAGCAGGGGTGCAGCCTGTGATGCTGGCAACTCATGTCTGGCTACTATAGCAATCCTTAGCACTGCCACAGCATACAATTCATTATAAATGATACCACAGTCTCTGTAATGTGTGGCCTTGACAGCAGAGCGCACAGACCAGTGATTATGCAGATTTAAGAGGTGTTTTGTCAACAGGTATGACACTGAGTGCACAAAAACGGTCCACATTTAACTCCTGTTTTAAGGACCGCACTTCAAAATTCTTCTAGTGCTCCCCCTTAATTAAATCCCTGGCTTCAGTTCCATACAGTCTCTCACATACCCACCATAGCACTGGTATGTGGCTGAAACCAGGGGAGTGATATTTAAAAAATGCAGTATTGGAACTGTTGGTATTTGGTGAATGACAAGCCTAAGCTGCTGATTGTGGTTTACTGCTGTGATATATTTCATTTTAATATTAGATTTTCTTTCATGCATATATTTGTCACATGGCTGCATCTCCATAAATCTACAATACCAGCATTGCAGTACATAGCAATACATTACAGTACAATACAAATAATACAATACTTAGCAGTATAGTACAATACAAACAATACATTACACTACACTACGGTACCGTACAGTACACTACAATGCAAACAATACAGCACAGTACAGTACAAATACACTACAATAGAAACAATGCAGCACAGTACAGTACAGATATACTACAATGCAGTACAGTACAATACAATGCAGTACAGTAAAAACAATACAATACACAGTAATACAATATAGTGCAATACAATACAAACAATACAGTGCAGTACAAACAATACAGTACATAATGCAAAACAATATAGTAAAGTAAATATAAACAATACAATTCACAGCAATACAATACAGTACAGTAAATACAAACAAAACAATATATAGTAATACAGTGCAGTACAATACAAACAGTACAGTACAAACAATACGATATATAGCAATACAGTGCAGTACAGTACAATACAAACAATACAATACAGTACAGTTCAAACAACAGAATACAGTGCATTACATAGCAATGCAGTACAAGACAAACAATACAATACATAGCAAATAGTACAATACAAACAATACAGTAGAGTAAATAAAAGCAATACAGTACATAGCAATAAAATACAATACAGCACAGCACAGCACATTACAGTACAGTATAAACAATACAGTACAGTACAAACAATACAATACAGTATAATCCAATACAAACAATACAGTACATAATACAATACAGTCCAGTATAAACAATACAAAACATAGCAGTACAGTACAGTACAGTGCAGACAATATAATACAGTACAGTACAATACAAACAATGCAATACAAATAAAACAATATATAGGCATACAGTATAGAACAGTGCACTACAATACAATACAATGCAATAAAATACAGTACAATACAAACAGTGCAATGCATTACAATACAGTGCAGTACAATACAATAAGTATACACAGCAATACAGTGTAGTACAATACAGCACAATATAGTACAGTACAATACCAGCATTGCAGTATATAGCAATACATTACAAATAATACAATACTCAGCAGTATAGTACAATACAAACAATACATTACACTACACTACAGTACCGTACAGTACACTGCAATGCAAACAGTACAGTACAAATACACTACAATACAAACAATGCAGCACAGTACAGTACAAGTATACTACAATAGAGTACAGTACAAACAATACAATACACAGCAATACAATATAGTACAGTACAATACAAACAATACAGTGCAGTGCAAACAGTGCAATACAAAACAATACAGTAAAGTAAATATAAACAATACAATACATAGCAATACAATACAGTACAGTAAATACAAAATAATATATAGTAATACAGTACAATACAAACAATGCAGTACAAACAATATGATATATAGCAATACAGTGCAGTACAGTACAATACAAACAATACAATACAAAACAAGCAACAGAATACAGTATATTACATAGCAATACAGTACAAGACAAACAATACAATACATAGCAATATAGTACAATGCAAACAATACAGTACAGTAAATAAAAGCAATACAGTACATAGCAATAAAATACAATACAGCACAGTACAATGCAATGCAATACGGTACAATACAGTATACAATGCAATACAATACAGTGCAATATAGTACAATACAGTACAATACCAGTATTAAAGTACATAGCAATACATTACAGTACAATACAACCAATACAATACTTAGCAGTATAGTACAGTAAAAAATACACTATACCACAGTACACTACACTACAAACAAAAGAGCACAGCACAATACAAACAATACAATACAATACATAATACTTTACAGTACAGTAGAGCACAATGCAAACAATACAATACATAGCAATACAATATAGTGCAGTACAATACAAAGCAATACAATACAAAACAGTACAGTACAATACAATACAGTCAGTACATTGCAAACACACAATACAAACAATACAATACAGTCCAGTACAATACAATACAATACAGTGTAATACAGTGCAGTGAAGTGTGGTGGCATGCAATGTAAATCAATACAATACAATACAAACAATATAATACAGTACAGTACACTTCAAATGCAATACAATACAATAGCAGGATTGAGAGGAATAATCTTAGTGGGAGATTTTAACCTTCCAGCCATATATGGGGACATGGGGCAAGGATTTTTGGATGTCATACAGGACTGCTTCCTTACACAGTTGGTGCATGGGGCCACAAGGGAGAGGTGGTACTTAAGCTGTTGTTGCCCAATCAGGATATTTTGAACATATTTAGTAGTAGTAGAGTTTATTTAGTAGGGTGGCCTTCCCCAAAGGCTCAGGGTGCCTAACAAAATGAAAGAAATACAATATCTTGCATTCATACACAGTACACAGCATTAAAATAAATATAAATAAATTAGAATAAATATAAATGCCAGCTTCAAGGCGTCAAGTGGTGAAGCACCCACAAGGCATGCTGGTGACCTGGGTTTGTGCCCAGCACCCTGGATGACTGGAGTAGAGTGTCTGACATGAAGGGTAAAGAGCATCCACGTCAATGCTGTCCTCTCTGGGACGCCATGATATGCGACCATTATGTGGGAAGGGGGATAGAGGGAAGGGGAAAAAACAGGAAAAGGCCTACCTCTGGTGTGTTGGGTGATGGTCCTCAGTGTGTCCCCACCACATCACCTGACCATCCAGCACACTGTCCTTGTCCCCTCGACTGCATCCATGATGTCTAAGACGCTTCCTCCTAGGTAAGAGCAGGGAGGCCCCCTGGCAGGAATAAGCTAGACCCAAAAGAATTTTGGAGAAACTGGGGAGCCTGGAGGTAAGTGCCAGTAATGAGGGTTGAGTCCAGCAGGCAGGGGGAGCACACGAGGGGCCCAAAGGAGAGGGGCACTAAGGGGGCATGGGAAGGAGCAAAAAAAATATATATATATAAAATATTTATATAATAAAGCAACCAGCAGCAAAAAGTACACTGATGAATTTAAAGGGACAATTCAGGAGTTTCAAAATGCCTAGAATTTCAGGCCCCTCGTAAAGCCTCTACTGATGGGGCCTCTGCAGGGCTGTCAGGAGAGCATTCCATATCACTAGCACAACTACCACAAAAGCCTAGTTCCCCCAAAGGTTTCAGCTTAGCCCTGGGGATCTCCAAGTGGCCTACATCACTGGAGTGAAAAGGGCGGCAGGACAAGAGGAGAGATAGAGTTCAGGTAGGTAGCCCAGGCCCATCACATGCTGGGCTTTATTGGTTAGTAACCCAATCTTGAAGGGGATTTGCCACTTCACCGGCAGCCAAGGCAGCTAATGCAGGATTGGGACCATGTGTAATAACCAGGGCAGCCCCTTGTCAGTAACCTGGCCACTGTATTCTACACCAGCTGCAAGTGTCGTAGCACTCCCCCATTTACCTCGAGTCTGGGTGTCACAAAATAATGCATGACTTCAAAAAATATGCTTAAAACATTGAAAATAATGGTGGAGAAAGTATTTGACTTGCAAATGGGGGAATAAGAAAATTGGGTGACATCAAATTTTGCAGGCATGGATGTCGAACCTTATTGATTGTTCTGAGTACTGTACTAACTTACAAAAGGTGGAACATGGGAAATAGTTTTACTTCCCAAAAACTGGAATGACGTGGAAGAGGCTTTGGTCAGGCTGTGTACCTGAAAGTACAAGAGGCCATAGTTTTAATCACTCTGTGTGTAACGTGTGTGTGTGTGTGTGTGCTTTTAAAATCACCAAAAATTCTAAAAAGATTAAAAAAAAATACCCCTCCATACTGTCTGGGATACTAAATGCTGAGCTTCTCTAGCAGAAGAATTGTGGGAAATAGAGGGTGTTGAAATCAGGAAGTGACTTTATGTGGAAGGGGCTACAATCAGGCTGTGTACCTGAGGGTGCCAGAGAGGGGGGAAAAATGCACACTGCAGAAAGATGCCAGCATATGCTAAGTTAGTGCTCCAAAATTGTTTATTGTGCTGTGTTCTCGGGACAAACACTGAATGTTTCAAGCCTGTGTTCTTTGCCAACAGTGTAAAGGGTGCCACCTCCTGGCTGCCTTAAACAGGAATGGCCCTTAACAGACACAGCTACCAATTTAAGATTATGTGCAGTAATAATATTAGTGCTCAGGTGCAAAGAATACATAGAAGTGCAAAAACTTGGGGGGATGCTAGAGAGCTACATTAAAGAGAGGACATGCTTCACTACAGCTCTTAACATCTCGCTACTTCAAACTTCTAAAATAGTATTTTTATCATAACAGTTTATAACTGAATACATCACTCAATGGAGCCTTGCAGCAGGATCATTTAAGTGGAATTTCACCAACATGGGAAGCACCAAAGGCTCGGGAGGAGCAACTCAAAAATCCGGGACAACATCGCACTAGGCCCCAAATTAAACACTGGGCACTTCACAATCCAGCAGCCCGCAGCACATGGGGGAAGCTCCCCCCAGGACACTGTACTTAAAACAGTTTGGGACGTGGATTGAAAGACTGAATGCATCCTAGAAAGAATGGGCAAACAGGGTGCAAAAATTGAAGTTGCTGCCGCCTCTGCTAAGGAAGTGGATGACAGATCGATTAAAACTTTGTCCACTGTCAATAAGCTCACACAGGAGAACTCACATATGTGGGCTCAACTAGAATCTTTGGAGAACAGGGCCAGGGCAATGAATGTATGCATAACTGGTCTCCCCAAAGGAACAGAGGGGGACAACATTCTCCGTTTTCTATGTACCTGGCTGAGAGAGTCTCTGCATCTACAGGACACTTGGGAGGATGCTAACTTACGGCGGGCCTACAGATTGAGTCATCGTTCCCCACAGACCAGCACTCCCCAGCTTCAGACCATAATGTTGGTCACTTCTAGGCCTAAGAGTCGTGATCTCTTTCTAGTGGCTGCCGGTGCATATCATCCTCTTCAGCATGAGGGTCAAGATGTCCGCATATTTCCAGACTGGGCCTATGCAACCCACAATAGGAGAAAGCAGTTCACTGGTATCCAGCAACAGATGTGCAGTCTGGTGATCACTCATTCATTATTAGCACCGGCACATCTCTGTATACAATATGGAGGAAAAAATATATCAATTTAGTGGTGCTAAGGATGCAGGAAAATGGACTCAAAAAAATTACCGCAGGCCGGCCGGTGGCGCTGAGGGTTAAGGCACTGGATAGCACACCTTGCGCCATGCCAGTGACCTGGGTTCGGGAACGGACTCAAGATGCCAGGGGCTGGCTGGGGAAGGAGAGGATTGAGCGTCCATGGGACTGCTCTCTTCTCCTGGGGTGGGTAGTGGGGTAGCGTTGCTTGGCAGCGGCCCCTGATGGAGACCGGGAGCATTGCATGAGCAGCACAATAGGGAACACCAGAAAAATGGAAATTGCTCCATGACCAGCCAGATGATGGCTGCTGGTCCACCAACGCCACCAAAGCACCCAAAGGAGCCATGTCCGCCTCAGCAGCACCCCGGGGCCAAGTAGTTGCGCTGGCCTCCCCCACCAGCACCTTCCCCCTCGGAGGAGAGGGACCCATCTGGTGAAGGGTTACACTGAATTACCCTGGGGGCAGCTGCTATATGAGGTTGGAGGCTCGAGAGGGGGTAGTAGGTGGGTCGGGGGACCTAGGCGGCTCGAAGGAGCGGCAGGGCATGGAGCACGTTGGAGGGGAAAATAGATAATACAAAAAATTAAAAATCACTGCAGAGTTTTGAAATGCACCAGAGAATCCCAGCTATGAGGACTCGGATGAGCAAATGGAGGGATTGTGAATGAGTCAGGGACTTTCGCTCGGTGCTGTTTTGAGTTATACCATAGCCTTATTGAACTAACTTGTGAGTTCCAGAAAGGCAAAGGATTAATGCAAACCTGGTGATTTGCCCTAATTTGTGTTTGGCATACTTGATATTTAGATCTGTTAACATTCCATTTGTATCAGCGCCATAGTTAAAAATGGCAGCCCATTGCATTCAATGGCCCAGATATTCAAACTGCACCAGGCTGTGGTGCAAGCCTGGGTGCAGCTCAACTTTGTTGCGCAGGGGTGTGGCCTGGGCGATATTCAACGGAGTTGGGCGCCATACGCAGCAGCTTTTGAATATCGCACCCTGGCTACCCCACTGTGCATGGCGCAGTGGCCAGAGTGGAGCATGGAGATGCGCTGGCGCAAGTGCCATTGCGCCATGCACAGCACCTGCATATTCAAATGGGGACATGCAAATGGGGCCATAATTTGTAGCGATGCACAGGGGGCCATTGCATCTCATTCTTATTGTTGCATGCCATTAGCACATGCAGGTGCGCCAATCCCGATGACTTGTGCCTGGCGCCTGCCAGGCAGCAGCCGTCGAGGACCGGCGCCCTGCAGCCCGATCGCGGCATTCCTGTAAGATAAAGAAAAACCGTCCAATATCCCTGGTGGTCCAGTGGACCTCTATGTATTGATCGTGGGCAACGGTACAATCCCCAGGTCAATATCCCTGCTGGTCTAGTGGACCGCTGCAAGCCCGATCGCGGGCATCTGTAATCGCACCCCCAAAGTCCAATATCCTTGGTGGTCTAGTGGACTGCACTGAGCCGATTGCGGGCATCTGTATCGCACCCCAAGTCCAGTATCCCTGGTGGTCTAGTGTACCCCCACCCACCGCCCACTGGGCCCCACCGCCCCTTACCCCTGTCAGCGGCGGGCGCCAGCACCACCCGCCTGGCGCCCGCTGCCCGCCGACTGACAGCTCAGTAGGGCTGCCGCCCCGTGGTTCTGGCATGGGCCAATAGGCGACAGCCATACCATCTACTCAGTCAGATATGCAGATGATTCATTCACATATCTCTGGACTAAACAAACAATATCATTTCTGCGCCCATTAGCTCATGCTAATGAACTTTCAATAAGCTGTCTGACTTTCGGGCGGGCGGCAGGCGGACAGGTGGGGTGCGGCGCCGCAGCCAGCGAGGCGGGCGGTGCGCGGCAGTGGCGGTGAAGCTGCCACCAGGGATAGGGAACAGAGAAAGGTACAGATGCCCACGATCCAGACTCAGTCACTCCTGAACCACCAGGATGGACTTGAGAGTCCTGATACAGATGCCGGCGATCCAATTCGGTCCACTAGACCACCGAGATATTGGACATGGAGAGAATGCGATTACAGATGCCTACGATCGGGCTCAGTGTGGTCCACTAGACCTCCAGGGATATTGGACTTGGGGGGGTGCGATTACAGATGCCCGCTGACACCAGTGTGCGGTCCACTAGACCACCAGGGATATTGGACTTGGGGAGTTCATGACGGATGCCCCCATGGGCATGGGGCGCTGCCAGGTGTGGCAGGAACTCGGGTGGCCACCACAGGTGGCAGCTGCTGTGTTGCGCCCTGCAATGTGGCAGTTCACCTGTGGTGGCCATCACTTGTTCCATTTTTTCCTGGTGTAACTTTGTGCAGCGCAGGTGGGGTTCGCATGCATGACTCTGCACATCCCGGGCTGAATATCGGGCTGTGCAGGTTAGCCATAGTACGCCCACCTGTGCCTGCGCTACGTACTGATGCGCTCCGGCGCATCAGGATTATCTGGCGCACTTTTCCTTTTAAATATCACACCGGGGCGCATCAGTGGGTTGTGCATGGCACAACAGTGTTGCGCCATGCACAACCCCTTTGAATATCTGGGCCTATGTGTATAAGATCTACAGGGTGCTCGTCTATCTGTTGCTCAAGATTTTAATAATATTCCGCATGGGTTTTCATTGTGAATCCACTGTTCATTACCTTTAAAATTGATCCGATAACGAAATCTGAGGTGGTGGTGGCTCGTGTTTACCCTGAGGGCTGCAAGGAATTCCTGGTCATTAGTTTGATGTTACCTATGATGGTATGTTCTCAGTTATTTTTACATATTCAGCAGAAAGAAGTTTGCGAGGTGGGGGAGGGTTACAAGAGTGAAGCCTAACTTTATCCCTTATAGATATGTTTTTTTTTTTAATTGTGGACATGGTAACACTCTAGGTTACTTTAAATGATTCCTTATTCCTGATGTTGTAACTGTTCCACACTTCTTGTGAGGCTCAACATATGAGTATAAAAATGTTACGTTTTAACTTGTACAAATTCTGTGTACCCCCAAATGTTGTGCCATCTCTGTGAATCAAATAATATCCTGATGCTAATATGAGTGATGGGTTATACCACATAATGTGTAATATTTACAGACGAATATAGCTGTATGGCTTGTGTTATTGAAAAATGCAATAAAGAAAGTTAAAAAAAAGTGCAAAAACTTCATTACAGTATCTTACAAACAGCAGGAAAAACATTCAGTGCAAAGGCTAAGCATTCTGCAGTGCTTTTTTTCATAACATGATCATCTGAAAAAAGGAAAAAGAAAACACAAGAATTAATGTTATAACAAAAAGGCACACACACTCAAGGTCACCAGGTGTAGGGAGGTTGATGTGCCTGCAGTTATGCAGCACCTTTCATGGGTTAACAGGGTTGCACTACCAGTAGGTTCTTTGCCTCTCTTCCTGCCTACAACCACTGACTGGGTACACACAGGAGCCTTTACAATTACCTTCCCAATCAAGTAACTGCAGAACCTGTGTAGGCGAGAGAGGGGCTGCGCTGGACTGACCTAGGACACCACAGGAAATGTGAGACTCGGACAACCTAAAGCACAACTCTGACACAGTTCCAAAGTAAAAATGAAGGTAAATTTTACTGCCTGCTATGCAATGTACAGAGACAATTCATATGAAAAATCTTAGCTTTCAACCAATAAAACATTAAACTTTGAAATAATTGCATTTGCATCAAACATTAACATCAATCTCTGTTTCTGTTATCACCCACAGGTCTGTACCTGCTAACCTCCTATATACCACCCACCAGCCCTACAATTAACCAATATCACACCCAGCACTAGGCCACACCCTGGACCTCAGTCACTGCACATTCACTTTTATCTGTCTTAAGGGCATGCAGTGGCTACTAGGCTTATACCCACCTCAGTCAGCCCACTCGCCTCTCAAAAGCCCAGATACCCTTCCCGGTATCTATTACTGTAACTTATACTTTAAAACTTGTAATACTCTATTCATTTAAACTCTATAAATTCACATTTATTGTACTGGCATCACATAGCATCGCACATTTCACATTACAGAATACATCTCCCCCCCCCAATAGTCTCTTAGAAAACACAGCCCTTCAGTAGCTGGATGGTTGTCTTTGTAGTTAGAAGGATTCCAACACTTAACACAGACGAGTGTCTCTCTTAAACTAGTCCCAAGTTGACAAATAAATTGTACCGTACTACATCCCTTTTGGCTTGAAGGAAATGATGTCCTGGACCCAAGGAGCTGGCAGATGATTAGCTGACGTCAATCATGGAGACGCCTGGAACTGAAACAATTGCAATCTTCTTTGCTGAAGCTGAGACACATGTGGGAAAAATGCAGGTACTAAAAGCAGCAAGCTTTCTAAACACTGGCCCTGCTCTCATTGACTGCCCTGCTATCCCTAGCACTGGGATGCAATGGATTCCCTATAGCCATTACATTAAACTGAAGGCTTGTCCCCCTGGCACTATCAAAATGATAGGCCTCTATAGGCTGGACTCCCTCTGGTCTGGTCTGATCTGGTTCCTTCAGGTCGCTCTGCCTGCTCAAACTCTTCTCAACTGAGCTGTACAGCTCCTTTTATATACTCTGAGCATTCTGATTTACCCAAATCCTGGTCTGTGAGTGGACAAAATCCTGTACCAACCCTCAGCACCAATCAAATGAAACTCCTATGTGGAATTCTGCAGCAGCATAAGCCACAATGGAATCCAACTTTTAAATCCCAACTTCTCTGTCTGAACATTCTGAAGCTGCCTTGTCCTGTCAGCCTGGACTATACATTTTGCATACATATCTTTACACATAAATCCTAACTGCACAAAGGTTAAGCAAGTTTACAATTATCCCACAAGAAAGCTCACTTTCTCAGCCTTCTCCTGCATTTTGTCACAGACTTTCAGTCATGGGAACCCAGAGTCGCTAAGGCTTAAAGTTCACCTACTACTGAAAATCTGACAGCTTGCAGTGACTTTCCCCCACTGTCAAGAACTAAATAACTATTAAAATGAGCCATGTCTCCCTTAAATAACTTCCTGCACTAGTCTGGAGTTTTGTCTATTTACATATTCATTTTTTATAGCAAAACTCCTCCCTGGGACTGTCTCATTGGTGTCTGAAACATATCCTGCCCTAAAGCACACACCCTCTCCCGGCTCCTCCACCACCATGTCTCCCTACAGCATGAATCCTGAATTCCAGTCACTCCACCTTCCCAGGTTAGCGACCCCCCAACTTTTTATTCACAAACATTTTCCCATTTAGAGCACATCTTAATGTGTATTTTTGACAAGTTTGGTGAAAATCTGACAATTAATGGCTTGGCAGTGCCCCTTAGTAAAAAAGTGTGCACATTTCTGCCTTTTAAAAATGTCTACTCCATTTTCTTATACTAGCTGGCTTCAACTTGTTCCATTTTTAAAATACTGTATTTCTTTGTTAAAAAATATACATAGCTATGCTGGGCATTACCCCCTGTGGTTTTTAATTATAACTTTAATCAATATTTAATTTATATGTATATTTCCTGTGCATGTTTCTTTACTCCAGAGCAGCTCTCCTGCTGCTCTAAAATGGTGCCTGGCTTTCATGTGACTGTGTATACAGGACTCTCCCATTTACTTCTTTGTGTGCCCTCTAGATTTATTTTAATAGTTAAAATCAATATCAGCCAGTCCCTAATACGTACTCCTGGTGCTTGTCACTTGCCAACTAATGAATTTTACAAGTAAACTATCTGGCCTTCTTGCCAGAGAGAGGAGTGCTCTATCGCGTCTCAAGCTCTACCAGAACCTTGCTTTGGCAGGCCTTAGCCTGCTCTGTGATCGCTGTCACAGTTCCACACAGCTGCTGTTAGTGGATTTCCCTCCAAATGTGCTAGCGCTTCTCTAAAGAGCTGATGCTCGGCTCTCTCTCTCTGACCACATTGCTCTTGGTGCCTCAGAGCCACGCTGCTGCTGCTCCTTACTGAACTTTCTGCTGGCACAACACTTTCTTTTAACAACAAATAAATGCACTTTATGCTGAGTTAAACTATGTTGGCCTGTTTTACTACTGGTCCACCAAGGCTGATATTTACTAGCAAGGGTAGCTATTTACTAGCCCATGGCATCTTACTATTAAATAAAATGTGTGTGTATGTACATGTGTGCATTTAGAAGGCAATAACTGGGTGTGTGGCAGACAGAGCGTGTCAAACAGACCTGATCAAGTTTTTCGATTGGTTCATGAGGGCAGTGGACAAAGGCCAGGCGGTAGATATCAGATATTTGGACTTTAGTAAGGCCTTCAGTTCAGTGCCACACAAAAGGTTGATAATGAAACTGAGGGACCAAAGATTGGGGGAGAATTTGGTAAAATGGACTGAAAATTGGTTGAGGGGCAGAACCCAGAGTGCAGTGGTTGGGGGCGAGTTCTCCAGCACCAGAGAGTCACCAGCGGGGTCCCACAGGGATCAGTGTTGGGGCCAGTGTTGTTCAATGTCTTCATAAATGACATCGGGGAAGGCATTAAAGGCAAAATATGCCTGCTGATGACACAAAACTCTGTGAGAGGGTGGACACCAAGGAGTGGATACAGGACCTGAGGGAGGACCTTGCCAGACTAGAGAAATGGTTAGGAATCTGGCAACTTGGTTTCAATGCCTGAAAAAGCTAAGTGATGCACATAGGGGCCAAGAACCCATGGAAAAAGTATTACATAGGAGAGGTTCAGGTAAATGCTTCCATAGAGGAAAAGGATCTAGGAGTGGTGATTAAAAGTGACCTGAAACTCACCTCCTAGTGTACGAAGGCAGTGGCAAAGGTTAACAGGATGCTTGGGTGTATTGCATGGGGATTCAGTAGCAGGTGGAGTGAGATCATCTTACCACTGTACAGGTCACTGGTGAGACCACATTTAGAATATGGGGTGAGGTACTGGCATCCATATCTTAAGAAGGACATTGGCATGCTGGAAGGGGTCCAGAGGACAGCAACCAAGATGATAGAGGGGGAACAGGGTCGGTCCTATGAGGAGAGGCTGACAGCCCTGGGGATGTACTCCCTGCAGAAGAGGAGGCGGGGGGGGGGTGATAGAGACCTTCAAGTACATGAAGGGAATTAACAGAGTGCAAAAGGAGGGTCTCTTTAAAATGAGTGAAAACAACACCACTGGGGGCATAGCCTAAAACTAATGGTGGAGGAGGGGGATTTAGAAGGGATGTAAGGAAATATTTCTATACAGAGAGGGTGGTGACCACCTGGAATGAGATGCCAGAGGAGGTGGTATCGGCAAAGACATTGGGAGCATTCAAGAGGGCCTGGGACAAACACAAATGGAACTCTTGGGACCAAGGAAAGGAAAGAAAGGGAGAAAGGAGGAAAGAGGGAGGGGCAGTTGGGGGGGGCAGGGTCAGTGGCGTAAGTGTAAGACCAGATCCTGCATCATTATGAACAGGTGTGATAGACAAGCTGGTCTTCTGATGGTTCATTTTGTATATTCGTATAACTCTTTCTCTCCCCTTCTTAGCTTACTGTTTACCCTTACACTAAAAATATGCTCATGGCTATTCTTTCTGGTTTTCTTTCTACAGGGTCCATCCTCTGTCTCTGCTGGTGGAACCTACTTTCAAACCCACTTTTAGGTGACCTGTTCTTCTCTAAGGTACCCATTTTAAGTTACTTGTGGAACAGGAGTTCTACGACTGTTAAAGTGTGTTATTCTAAACATAGATAAATGCAGCAGGTAAGCAAACTTCAATACATATACAACTGAAAGGCAAAGAAATTGTATCATTTTATAAGAATAAACTGGTTAACATCCATACAGGTTGGGGGGCAGATTTAGTAAATAGCCCCCTGCCCTATATTGATTGAGTAATACAAACCAAAGCAGTCAATATTGCAAAAAGGGTGATAATTCAACCCTATCATTCAAGTCCGGGAAACTAGTTACCTACATTTTAAAGATCCAAACATTTTCCCTTTAAGCTAGTAACAAACCCAGATCATCCCCTCTAGGTCCCAACACCATTTTTTCAATACTCATAAGGTAAGTGTCTTGGGATCTGTTGCTTCCAGAACATGGCACACAGGAATATATTCCATGTTGCCACTGTTGATCGCCCTAATATGGTAACCAACCCTGTCCTTTAGTTTCTTTCTGGTCCTACCGATGTAAAAGACCATACAAACACAGCTTGCTAGATAAGTCACAAATGCTGTGTCACAGTTAATGAATTTATGAACGTTGATTACTGTGCCATCAGAGGGATTAAGGAAGACCCTTCCTTAATAACATGACAGTACTTACACTGACCACATTTGTGGCAACTTTTTGGTGGACATGGCAACCAAGTAGTATGCTGCTGGTATTGTTGCAAGCTGTGGGTTAGTTAGTCACCCAGATTAGAAGACTTTTTACATACCATCCTGGAGGTCTATTGACAAATTCTGACAGCCTTTCCTCTGTCTGCAGAATATTCCAGTGGGTTTGAATGATTCTACTGACGCCATCATTTTAATCACTTTGCATTGATCTATGTATGTAACCTCTGTGTGTGTGTGTGTGTGTGTATGTGCTTTTAAAATCACCAACAATTCTAAAAAGATAAAAAATAATGCCCCCTCCATACTGTTTGGGATACTGAAGGCTGAGCTTCCCTAGCAAAGGAATTGTGGGATACGGGGTGGAGAAATCGGGAAGTGGCTGTATGAATACTCTGTGTGTGAACACAGCAGGATATCACAAAACCTTATGTGTGGGGCATATTAAGCCCAAACTAAGAGCAAAACAAGGGTTTCTGTACTCTGTCCAACCAAGAAGTGAGCACCTCATCACTTCTGGTCTGACCAGTATTTGGGCAGGCACCAGTGTGAGTGTCAGCGACCACATGTTGGAGGCATGTGTCTGCCCCTGTCAGCCCACTGAGGCCAGTGGGTCAGGACACTTACATCTGCAACAGCTACAATCTTATGGTAATGCTGCACCAGTCACAATGCTTATAAAGTTTACAGATGGCAGTATAGGTATTAAATGTTCCCTATGTAACCTTGTCAAATTGTTGGAGAACCTTGAGCTTAGTAATGACCATGAATTTGAATGCGAAAATGGTCAAAAGGTTAAACTAATTTAGACAGAAATTTAAACTTTAAAAAAACAAAAGAAATAACTTGAAGGAAATTAGGAATCTTGAATGCTTTGTATGGAACCCAGTCCAGGAACAGCTAAAACACTGTTTGTGGGGGCAACAATGAAATAAACCACTGTAAAAAAAAGTAGGGGAGAGGGAGAGGAGGAGGATGAGTTGAATGATGATGGGACCTTAGTAAATCCAAACAAGGGAGCAAAAAGAAGTAGGCATACAGGCAAAATATTAGTCTAAGCAATAGGTATGAGACACTAACTACAGACTGTGAGAAGAGTGAGAACACTATGCAAATTCAAGCCACTCTCCCACAAGACAATGTAGCTATAGGTGACTCAATTGTCCAATATACTTACAGGGTGGTGTGCAATGAAAACAAAGTGCTAATATGGTAACCTGTTTACCAGGTACAAAAATAAAGGATGTTAGAGTCAATCTTATAGAGCAACTAACCCACTCATTTTGAAATCCCCACTTGAACAATAACAAATCCTTACTTCCCCCCAGTTATATGCTGACAATATTTTTTTTTCAAGTTGCTCCTATTTTGGAAGGGAAGGGATTGTATTTTGACTCCATGGAGCTGCGCCGTGCCGATCCCTTTCAATTCCTGGTACCTCCTGAAAATGCGGTCTGCTCCTGTGCTAGCACATTTTCTGATGTCACTATATGGAGAGCACGGGGGCTCCGTATAATGACATCAGAAAACGTGCTAGCATGGGGGTGGATCTCACTTTCAGGAGGTACCAGGAAGTGGAAGGGATAGACGTGGCATTGCTCGGCTTTACGGAGCCAAAATAAAATCCCTTCCCTTCCAAAATAGGGGCAACTAGAAAAAGAAATATTGCCAGCATATGACTTGGGGGCAGGTAAGGATTTGTTATGGTTCTTGGGGGAGCACCTGGATAGTTGCCTTTTAAGGGAATTATGTATTATTTATTTATTTGAATTTTGGTAAGCAGGTAAGCCCACTGAGTCAAAAAGTCCCTTTTTCAGGGGCACCCTGACGGAGTGTACGAGGGGAGGTACAGAGAATACAAAATTAAGCAAGATAAGTGTGCAAAGACATTTGTGCAATAGAACGTGGAGCACAATATATGTACAAAAAGGCATATATAAATAATACAAGACTTATGCATTATATACAAATAATATAGTGAGTACAGATGCTGCAAAACAAGTGATGCAGATAAATACAAGTTGCTTAGGCAAGGTTATGCAAATATACATAATTACATAAATGCAGAAAGTAGTTCAAACAGTGTAAAATTGTCAGCAGGTGATTCAAGCAGAACAGGGGACTAGGGCAAGGAAGTAGATAGTTAACAGAGTAGGACACAATGCAACCAGAGTAACCCCATAAACAACTGATGGGAGGGGTTGCAAGGTTCAGTGAGGAAGGGAGCAGGGAAGGGAGCAGGACGAGGCAATGGAGGGGGAAGAAGTGAACTGGATGGTAGGGATGGGAAACTATTAGTTACAGGTGCAGACTTGAGGGGAAGATAGGTGGGATTTAAGAGAATTCTTGAAGGAGTAAAGAGAGATACAGGTCAGAACAGTAGCGGGTAGTGTGTTCCAGAGGAGGGGCCCAGAAAAGGCGAAGGCACGCCGTCCCACTGCTAGGTGGGGTTTCAGGATGGAGAGTAGAGGTGGGTCAGTTGACATTAATAACCTAGTAGAGGTTTTACGTTGGATGATGTATAAGAGGCCGGGAGGAGTGAAGGTATGGACGAGCTTGTAGGTCAGGCAAAGGGTAGGGTATCGAAGTCTGGCTTCAAGGACGGCCAGCCAAGGGAATCAAGGACAGAACAGTGGTGCATCCTGGCATTAGCACCCAGGGCGAAGCGAGCAACCTGTGGTAAGCTTGCTTAAGTTTGGCAAGATAGGAGACTTGAGCAGTGTGGAGAATGGGGCACCATAGGTGATGAGCGGGAGCAATGAGGAGGATGCTATGGCAAGTCGGGAGGGTAACATAAGGTAAGGTAGGGTAAGAGGTGGTACAACAGCCCAAGCTTTTGATGGATGGTCTTGACCATGGTTGAAACATGCAGGTCAAAGGATAGGTAGGAGTCTAGTGTGACGCTAAGATATTTAAAAGATTGAACATGATCTAGGGGGTTCCCTCGAGAGGAATTGATCACCAAGGGAAGTGGGGGGGGGTAGACTTAGGGATCTGGTGGTAGAAGAGCATGTATATCATTTTCCTAGTGCTGAGCACCAAGAGCTTATTGAGGAACCAGGCTTCAAGAAGATGGAAGTCCTATAGTGCTGGGAAGGGATGTGGATGTACCCTTTAGTAGATAGTTATTTTGATCCCAGAATCCTTTGGGGTTGGAGATGTTGCTAATCTGAAGGGACTGGAGGAAGGAGCATTTGGTTGAATACAGCATGCTCTTGCATCGATTACGTAGCTGTCCATAAGCCTGCCAGTCGGTAGGTAGGCCAGAGCTCTTACGATGTCGGGGAGCATTCTGAGGTGGTTGTTCATGCTGGAACAAATCATATTGGGAAAAAATCAGAAGGGGATATTAAAAAAATATTCATAAAAATGGGAAACAAACTTAGAGATGGGTTGCACACTAATTTGTTCTGAAAAATTGCCTGTAACTAGGGCATCTGGGAGGAGGCAGAGAGAAATCATTAATATCAAAAGCCCTACAAAGAGAGACTAAAGGACTCAATATGTGCACCCTGGAACAGAAGAGGGAGAGGGGGGGATATGACAGAGACCTTTAAATACCTCATGGGGGTAAATAAAGTACAGGAGGAAAGTATTTTTCAGAAGAAAAGATGCTCAAAAACAAGGGGACATGCTACAAAGCCGGAGGAGGGTGTATAAAGGAATGATGTAAGGAAGTACTTCTTCACAGAAAGATTGGTGGATTCCTGAAACAGGCTTCCAGTGAAGGTGGTGGGGATCAAGAATGCATGGAATAGGCACAAGGGAATTACAGTGGAAAGGAAGAGGGGGGAGAAAAAGTTGTAGATTTGCACAGTCTGCAGTAATTGTGTAGGTAGGGAGAAATGGGCAGACTGGATGGGCCAAGCAGTCCTTATCTGCCGTCAAAGTCTATGTTTCTACATTTCTATATAATATTAATGTATGGCTAGGTGACTGGACTTTCAAAAATGACCTACACCTGATTAAGCACTGGGACCTAGTCTGGGGAAAGAAATATCTATTCAGCAAGGATGGAACCTACATTTAAGTACCCAGGAGGCAAAAGTATTAGGAGAGAGATTCAAAAATGTATTATAAAAATTATTTTTAATTAAGTTAAGGGGCAAAGGGAGAGTTCCTACAGGGACAGAATTTTGTATAGGAAGTGAAAAAACAAGCATAAGGACTTCATTATCTTGTTATTGAATGCAAAAAGCCTACTTAATAAATCTGAGACTCTAAAAATTCTTACTGCAGAGAAGTCCCTTGATGTTATTACCACTACAGAAACTTGGTGGGAAGATGATGACATTTGGGACAAGGAAATTGATGGCTATGTCCTACTTCAAAAAAAAAAAATAGGAATGGGAGAAGATGGGGTGGGGTAGCATTATCTACAACAGAATAGCTGAAGAGTACTGAGCTGCAGGTAAACAGTGTCACCTCATTAGAATCAGTATGGGTGTCCATCAGCAATATAAAACCACAAAAACTTAAAATCTGGACTGTTTATATATCCACCCCGGTACTAATAAAGAAACCTTTGAAAGTTACATGAAAGAGTTGTCATACTGTAGTAGCCAAGGTGATGTACTTATCCTAGGAACCATCATTCCCACTGAGCCTGCTCAGATTCCTGCTAGAAACCAGACCTGAAGCCTCCCAGATGGTGAGCTCTGAACCAGGGTGCAGTAAATTCTACTTCAATGTTGTTTCAGTCAAAGACACCTCGAAATACATCAGTAGAACACTTGGCAAAACTAGGTGTGGGAGTGATTTGGTTGATATGAAACTTCTTGCCGTGACAGTAGAGGAACTTTCCTATCCCATCTCTAGAATTTTTAATTTTTCCCTATGCTTCTCACAGTTCACCAAAAAGTGTAAATCCGCACAGGTTACACCAGTTTTAAGAAGTAGAGACTGCACTAGCCTTGCCAGCTATAGACCCCCATTTCTATTCTCTACCCCTATCCAAGACCCTCAAGAGAATAATCTCTGATTAACTTGTCACATATTTTGAAAAATACAGTGTCCAATGTGTACAGCAACATGGCTTCTGGAAGATCCACAGCAGCAACACGGCACTGTTGGAATACACCAACTATGTTCATGAGGCCCCTGACAGTGGTGACCTCGTCAGAGCTATATATATATATATATATATATATGAACCTTACTAAGGCCTTTGACCTGGTCAATCCTAACTTCTACTTAAAAACTCCTTGGCCTGGGTTCGTCACAGAACACAGTTGACTGGTTCCACAGCTACATCACTCATTACTTCCAGTGTATGGAGACAAATAAACCATGGTCAGACACTAGGGAAATATCTACTGGTGTCCCCCAAAGCTGCATCTTGGGCCCACTTCTATTGTACCTCTTCATAAACCAACTGCCTGATGCCTGTCCGACAGCGCACAAACTCCTGTGTGCTGATGATGCTGTCTTCTAGTCCAAAAATCCTGACTTCGACAGCCTCACTGCCACTCGCCAAAGTAACTTCAGGATACTAGAAAACTGGTTTTCCAACAACAAACTGGTTATCAATTACAAGAAAACAAAGACCATGCTCTTCTCTAACCTCCCACGGAAGAGGAAAGTTCCACCCTTTGTCACCAAAAATGACCGCGGACGAAATATTGAACAGGCGGAAACTTTCAAATACCTTGGAGTGACTCTGGATGACACCTTATCTTTTGCACCCTATGTTTATTTATTTTATTTACTTACTGAAACCTTTGGTAATTACCTTTGAGCACAAGTGCTCATTTACAGCGGTTCCATATCAATTACTTAGTCACAAAAAACATTACAAGTACTGTACAATAAGCTTAAAGCAGTTACCAATTAAAATGCAGTTGAGTCAGGCTCAAAGCACTTAAGGCAAAACAAATACATACAGTTTGAAAAAATTGATACAGAAAAAACTGAAACAGAATAAAACTGTTTAATGGTTACAGTTGCATTGGACTGCAAAGGCAGACCACAAAGATCTCTTAAACTGATTAAACTTGGGGAGATTCAGCAGTGTATCAGGCAGTTTGTTTAACTAGTTAGCAGCCTTGACAGCAAATTACCACTTTCCCAGTTGAGTGCGCCAGAAAAGCCATGGGCAGGAATGCCCTTAAGCCTTTTTTTCGGTGTACTTAGCTGAGCAAATGCTCATTTGCTATCAGGGCTGCTAGTTGGTTAAATGAATTCCATGATACACTGCTGAATCTCCTGAAGATTAATCAGTTTAAGAGATCTTTGCATTTTTCCCTTGCAGTCCAGTGCAACTGTAACCATCTATTGCTGATTTACAGCATCCTAATCTGACTGTCATACCGATGTTGTTTTTATGCTGTTATGTGATATTCTTGCTTGCCTCCTTGCAATATCCTGCAATGTTAGTATTTTTTCTCTGAAATCCTGTAAATCCCTGTCTTGCCTGGGACATCAAGAGCAAGATCAGTCTGTTTGCTGATGATACCAAGGTAGGCGCGGTGGTGGATGACCTTGGGGGATGGCAGGGGTTGCAGAATGATCTGGCAAAGCTTGAAACCTGGTCAGACACCTGGCAACTGGGCTTTAATGCCAAAAAGTGCAAGGTGCTGCATTTTGGGATGAAGAACCCAAGGAGGAGTTACCAGCTAGGAGTGCAGCTAGCCCAGACAGAGGAGGAGAAGGATCTGGGTGTGCTCATTACAGGGTCAATGAACAACTGGCACAATGTAGGAAGGCAGCTGCAAAGGCCAACAAAATGCTGGGTTGTATTGCAAGGGGTATATCCTCGAGGAGGGAGGAGGTGATTCTGCCACTGTATAGGTCATTAGTTAGACCACACCTGGAGTACTGCGTTCAGTACTGGTGTCTGTATCTGAAGAGGGACATTAAGTTACTGGAGGGGGTGCAGCGCAGAGCGACAAAGATGATCAAGGGGCTGGGGGACTTATCATATGAAAGGAGGTTGAAGGAGTTGAACATGTACTCACTGGAGGAGAGGAGAGACAGGGGTGACATGATTGAAACCTTTAAATACATGAAAGGAATAAATAAGACGGGTACAGAGGGGCTGTTCAAAGTAAGGGAGGGGAGGGCCACCAGGGGCCATGATATGAGACTGGAGCGAGGAAGGTTCAGGAGGATGAGGAGACACTTTTTTACAGAGAGGGTGGTGGCTGGGTGGAATGGATTACCTGCTGAAGTGGTATGCAGTAGAACAGTGGACTGCTTCAAACGAGGATGGGACAGGACAAGGGGGAGGGTTAATGAAGGGGAAGGGTGGAAGGGAGGGGCAGCTGCAGAATAAGGGGTGCTAGCTGCACATTCTAGCAGACTTGATAGACCCCTAGGCCTTTATCTGCTGGCAAATTTCGTATGTTCATATATTCCTTTTAATCTCCCGGGTCGCACCTGAAAATAGGCATTTGTTTGTCTAGGGTGCTTACCTGGTAAACAAAAGCTAAATAAATAAAATATTAGGTTTCCCTCTGTACATATTCTCTGACTTTTTATACAGTGATCTACATGGATTTTTTTCAAAACTGCATGTAATTGTTCTATCTTAAGTCCTTTGAGGCTGACTCAACTGCATAGCCTCTGGAACTGCTTATTGTGCTTGTAAGGCTTTTTGTGACTATATATTTGACATGGAACCTTTGTAAATGAGCACTTGTGCTGAAAGGTACTGGCCAAAGTTTTCAATAACTAACTAAATAAATAACTAAAAAGAAATTAAAAGACAGCTATAGACTGAAACAACCTAATACCACATAACTCACATGAGAACATTAAAGCATATTTGAAAAAAAGGGAACATATTCCTAGATATAATCAGGGAAAACAGCTTGATACAGCTTATCAAGGACAAAACCCGAGGCAAACATATCCTTGACCTAGTATTAACAAACAACATTGATACTTATACTTACAAAGTAATAGATCCCTTTAGAATCAAGTGATCACACAGTAATAGAACAAAAAATTAGAAGGGAAACGTACCACAAAAACAGTAAATATAGGATATACAATGGAGATCTGTCAGATAAATGATTTATCTACACAAGTGCTGTTTGACCTGGGGTAACCTCACAAGTGGTGTATGCCACGAGTGAGGTGTCCAAGGTCAAACAGCACAAGTGTAGATTACTAATTTATCTGACAGCTCACCAATGTATATTTCATTTATGCAATAGGGATGCTTTCTGTCACTGCAGGGACATTTGCTTTTGATTGCTTTTTTTTTGCATATGTTTGTCAAAAAGGTGAACAAGAAATTGCATTTTCTGCTCTTTTTTGCTAATTATAAAAAAAATCTATACGGTATCTATAAATGAAACACCACTCACTTTGTAGATAATTTTGTGCTGAACAACTTTCATGCTCACAGTACCATGCTATCATTTTTCGTTTTAAAGTTATTCGCATTTGAATATGGGTAGTGCTGCTACTAAGGCCGAACATTCTAAATGAGTTCCGGAGTGATTGTGACATAGCTACTATGTGGATAAATTTTATTTATTCGATGACTGTGAAGATAAATGGATTTATTCAATGGCTTCTGAGTCCATGCCTATTGCATAAATCAATTTATTACAATTACAAAACAGGGGACTATGGAATGATGACAGAAGAACCAGAAAATGGGACTGGATTGCAGAGATGAGTGATAAAAATGTTAACAACAACTGCAATTTATTTAAAAAGGAAAAAATGTTTGTTTAGAAACACTTACGTACCTCCGAAACCATTTTACAACAGTAGAGGGAAAATCATTCCAAGGTACACAGAAAACTGATCAAAATATCAGTAAATTGGTACTATCTTTAATTGTTTCTCCTCAACAGTTTCATAATCTCACTCTTTAGTCTATCTTTCTCTCACTTTCTGTAGTTCCTCATATGATCTTTTCCCTTCTTTCTCTTATAGTCTCATACTGACTTAACAGACCAGGGAAATATTTCTTCTAAAGGTAGTGGAGTGACATCCCTTTCACAATTTGGCCATAATTTAAAGTATACATTTTTCCTTTTTTTCCTTCTGTTATTTTGCCATATATAGTTTTTATATATATTTCAATGTTTTGAAGTTGATCATTTATAGGCTGGCCCAGTGGCGCTGAGGGCTGAGGCATTGGACGCTACACCTCATGCAGGGGAAGGAGAGGATCGAGTGTCCAGAGGACTGCTCTCCTCTCCCGGGGTGGGTAGAGGGATTTGCCTCACTCTGCAGTGGCACCCGCTGGAGACTGGGGGGCAATGCAGGAGCAGTGCGTTACAGGGACGGAGCACCGGCAGACATCAGCTCAATAGGAGTGCAGATGTCATTGCATGTCCACACTGTGGGGAAAACCTAAGGAGGAAAACCCTGGCTACTGGGGAGGCGACGACGGGGATCGAGAACTCAAGCCCCCACACCCCCTGCTCCTCCTGTAGTCGGGGCAGGGGAGCCTAGCACCCGGTTCCTCAGACTGGGTCAGGGTTCAGGCAGGCGTCAGAGGCGAGAGTGATTGGGTCCCCATCTGAGAGATGCCGGTGACTGGGAGGGAAATAGAATGTATATAAAAAAAAAAGTTGATACTTTATGTTGGCATAGTAATTGTTTATTTGATTGTTACACATTTAGTGACTGATGTATATTGTTAGATGATGTCTTAATAAAATTTTATTTGATAAAAAAGGCTTACAAAATGATGAGGCATTACCATTGTAATTGTAATACAGAAAACTAAAAAAGAATTAAGACCATTTAAAGACAATATAGGGCAAAACAGATTATGAAATAAAATGATCTCTAGACAAACTAAACACAAAGACTTTTTACAGATACTTAAGCTTGAAAAAGAAACACAAAACACAGGTTGGGCTTCTAGAAATAAATGATGGATTATTTACAACGGAAGATGAAATAGAGGAATTAAACCAAGACTTCTGTTTGGTGTTCCAAAAAAAATCCTCTATGAAAAAATAATATCTACTGAAGGAGGACAAGATTTAATAAAACAACCTGATGTGCTACAAGCCCTTAGAACATAAAAAATAGATAAGTCCATTGGACCAGATGAGATCTCGACATATTGTATGTTCTTAAAGAACTAGGCCAGTAGTATTGTTGCTTCACTAAACTTTTTTTTTAATAAATCACTGAAGTGAGGAGTGGTACCACAGGATTAGAGGAGGGCAGAGGTGGTACTTATCCATAAAAAAGGCAGTGCTAATGACTCCCCAAACTGTGGACCTATAAATATCACCTCAGTAGCAGGAAAAATAATGTAAGGAATAATAAAGGATAAAAATCGCAGAAGAATGCAATACACTTGGAGTCATAGATCAACTATAACAGAGGTTCAGAAAAGGGAGAGCATGCAACACAAACTTGATTAGTCTCTATGAACCGATCAGTAAAGCCTTAGAAGTGGGAAATTCAGTAGATGTCAAATACTTGGATTTAAGTAAGGAATTTGATGTAGTACCCCATCAAAAATCTATCACAAAAATAATAACACAATATCCAGATATTAATAAAATCATTATGAGTTGGGCTGATGGGAAGAGTGCAGAGGATAAGGCTGAACATATTTTTTTCCAACAAGGGAGGTGTCACAAGTGGGATCCCGCAGGGATCAGTTTTGGGCCTGTGCTTTATAGTATGTTTGTTGCAGACCTAGGAACAAATGTACCAGCTGGTGCAACAAGTTTGCAGATGACACAAACTAGGTAGAGTGGTATTTATTTATTTAGTTCGTTTTTGTTGACTGGGAAGGGAGGACTAGGCAATTCTGCCTATTTTTAGCCTCGTCCCGGGGAGGGCATACAGATGGATTCCAACTGACACTAAACCAGATTAAGTTGTTGGTGGTATTTTTAGTGAATGGGGGAAACTTGACCAGGGCACTGAGAAAATTTCCCATACTCTTGGAAGGGGCGCTCTTGGCCCTGAATCCAAGATGGAGGAGTCCAGCGGTCTGGAGAAGCATGGAGAGCCTGTGCATTATAGGAGCATGTCCTGACCCCTAGTTTCTGCTTCTCAAAAGGATGTAGCAGTTACAATATCAGCACTGATGGCTGAGACGGAGAGTCTTGTATTTCAATTGGAACATGATATGGACATGGTTAAGGAAGTTGTAGTATTTTCTACAGAGCTGGCAGATATTCGCGCGACTGAACAGCAACTAGAAACAGAGCTTCAAGCAAGAAAACAGCTTTTAGCGAAAATGCTGGCACACAGTGAGGACAGATACTCTAAAAGGAAAGCAGATTTAAAATTACAGAGTCAGAAAAATGGCAGTTACTTCTGGGAGCACCACAACATGAACTCAAACTCTACCTTTTCAGATTCTGACAGGGTCAGCCAGCGTTCTGATGATCGGCTGAGTCAGTAAGATTAAAGGGAAGCAGAACTTGCAGGACCCCTGGCAGCGAAATGGTGTACTACTTCAGCATTTGGATTATCATCCCCCGTAACCCCTGAAGACTGAACTCCTGAAAATGCTTTGAAAGAGTCTGGTTGTATTAAAAAGGCAGCAGGAAAATTGGTGCCTGACCCAGAGTGCGATGCTGCACTAATTAGTCAAATCGAGTTTGTCATGAGTGCTATGGAGCCTAAAGATGGGAGGGAGTGGCCTGAGATGACACAGAATGGAGTGGTTGGTAGGAAAATCCTGCATGATTGTGGACAGTGGGAAGCAAATTGCCAAGAATACTGAGGAGACTGCTGGGGGGAACATTTATTTATTTATTTATTTTTTACCCTTTTTATCGCCTGCTGCCACTGGACTTCTCTCAGGTGATCCCCACTCACTGCCAACCATGCTACCTCCCGCCTGAAGTCCACCCCACTGGGAAATTGGGGACAGATACTCCCCCACCTACCTGGTCCGACAACTGGCCCATCTCACTGGAGCCCAGTCATATAAGGGTATTGGGAGATCCAGCGGAGTGAACCCGGCATTGGGAGTGTGGCGGTGGAGCACCGGAGGATGCCGTTGCCTATCCAGGGAGTGTGTTTTTTTATTTTACTGCTTTGTGTTGCTAGGGTGTGGCTGTGCAATGGCATCCTGCTCACACCAGGCACACTCCCATGCCTGAGACAAAGATGCCCGCCGCCACCCAACCCCTTTCTATATGCCAACATAGACTGCAGTGTTTCCCAGAGTCCCAAGGGGTCGCTAGTGCTGTGTGAAGCAGAACCCACCCACCCCAGGAGAGGAGAGTAGTCCTCCAGACGCTCAATCCTATTCCTCCCCTGCCAACCCCTGGCGACCCGAGTCCGCTCCCAAACCCAGGTGACCACTGTGGCACAAGGTGTGGTGTCCAGCGCCTCAACCCTCAGTGACACCAGGCCAGCTAGGGAGGAGCATTTCACCGTGGCAAAAAAATAATTCACTACAAGACTCCAAAGGCACCCAAACAAAGAACAGGAAACTGCACTCTTCTGATGATCCCAAGGTGGCTGATTAAGATTTTGACTCAGTTCTCCTGGTCCGCACTGCTCCAGCAATAGCAGCTCACGCTGGGATGGAAAACACTGTTGGGGTTTCAGATACTGCATATAGCTGAGACACAATGCAGTCCTTGTAAGCAGATATGACTGTTTCACAAACTGAAATTTCTGATATACACACTGCAAGGGTGGAGGTAGGGGCTGTTTCTGATAAGATGGAGAAAAAAAGCAGTAAATGCTGCAGGTATTATATCTATTGAAGATTCCTCTATTAATTCACCGAACACTATACTATCTACTGAGATATTGACTCAGGATGAGCTGTGTGTGGGGGGGGCACTGTCTGGGCAGCTCAGTAATCTAGGAGTCCCTACCGCTTCCAGGTCTGAGCCTGAGCAGGATACAGCTAACACCCCAGGACAGGATGATTCTGAACCTGGTTCTTCCAATACAAATTCAAGAACATAGATGCATAGACAGTGTCGGCAGATAAGGGCCCGTGGCCCACCCAGTCTGCCCATTTGAGCTTATAAGTTCAGTTTATGTTTTCCTAGAAGTCTGTTACCCCTTACCCCTGACCTCCAGAATTCCTTTATGTCTATCCCATGCAAGAAGAACGAGTGTTGGCCCTACCTTTGCAGATTTATTTTGTGATAGGACTTAGAGCGTTTGCTTCTGAACAGTGCAGTCATTGGAACATTTCTGGTCAAAATTCCAGCAATTAAAATGTTTCCTTTTTTACGGGCCCTTTTATTGCAATCCCTTGTTATGAAACCCCTCACAAAAACTGTAGCTATTCGCCAACCCGGTGGTGCTGAGGGTTGAGATGGTGGACGCCACACCACGCCGGCGACCCAGGTTCGGGAGTGGACTCGGGTCACTGGTGGGTCGGCAGGGGGGAGATAGGCTTGAGCGTCCTAGGACAGCTTGCCTTCTCCGGGGAGGGAACAGGCCAATGCCTGCACACTTGCCTGACTCAGAGCGGTGGCTCAGAGTACTATAAGCCCCATGAGGGATGGCTGGCCGTGGCATAGTGTGGACATTGGCGCCTAGTGCCATGACATCAGGGGAGTTGCACGCTGTATGGGAAGGGTGAAAAAAAAATGGAAAATGAGCCTGCCACCACCAGGAAGATGGGGGACTGTGACGTGTCCATGATGTGCTTCCGCCCACCTGACAGACCCAGGGCCAACAAAACATAAGTTACGGGGCATTCGGCCCCTGCCTCGTCCCCACCAGGGGGTACAGCTGTAGCTCCATGGGGATCTGGGGTCTGTCTGGGTAGAGTGGAAGGCAGTGGGATGTCAGATGTCTCGCCTGCTGGGTCATGGGTGGCAGGCTGGGGGAAAGGAGAAAATAAAAAAAACTGTAGCTATTCTTTTCTAGAATGAGGAGGTCCATGTGGACGGTATTCATTTTTGGTTACATCAAAGGTGTGACGTTATGGGGCCACCAAACCCTATCACGGATAGTGAAAACACATGGACTTGATAGAGATTTAGAGTACGACTACAGTAGACAAATACAGGGATAGTGCATCTACCTAACAGCTTTTTTCTTGGAGGGGACACAGTTATGTTTCTATGTGGGACAGCCCAAGGCATGCTATAAGTGTGGTGCCAAAACCCGCATAAGATGTACATGTAACCATTTGTAGTGTGGCCTTTGTGGAGAATTCGGACATGTCAGCATGATGTGCTAAAATCATTTCAGATGTAATCTGTGTGAATAAAAGGGTAATTCTTTTCAAAACTGCCCCTAGGTCTCGTGAAATTGAAATGATGGATATAACCAAGATTCCATTCTGAAAAAGGCCCAACACGATCGCACTCCACACAAATAGTTCGGGGTCTGGTTCTTTTATTCCAAGATCCACCCATCTGTTTTGGCTGCTATGGATTCTGCAACACCTGAACCTATGACTTCTGAAGGTGGCTTGTAATTGGTTGACCCCCTGATCCGAGATCTGCCAGTGATGCCCCATTCCTGACATTACTCCGTTTGGGGCTATGGCATCTGTTGTCTCGGAGCCCACTACCACTTTGTAAGTCAATGAAGATCTAGTGCCCCCTCCTCCAGATGGGGTGACAATCGTTTCAAGAAGAACAACTAGAGCATCAGCCTGGAAAGGACAAGCTGCACCCCTTCCACTTCAGAATAAGTTTAAAGTCTGTAACATTCGAAAGGGGGGGTAGGAATCCAGAGCGGGTATCTGGACACTGATGGGTCTACTAATTCCCAATGTTCCAGATCTTCACACGATGTAGCCTCCTCTAAAATGGAAGAGGATACTCTTCCCTTTTCAAAACTCAGGAAAAGGAGGGTGAAATCTGCTAAAAAATGAGTCACCTGATGATAATGTTTGTATTTGGGTTCTCTCTTTCTAATTGGTTATTATGGGGTCCTTACACATATCCTCTGTTAATGTTTGCAGTATAAAGAATATCAAAAAAAGGATGCCGGGGGTGCTGTGGAGCCTGAGCTGAAGCAGCAGTAGATTTTTACAGCTCTGCACATCTCGACAAAAAAACTATCTAATTCTCCCTTTTAAGAGTCTTGAAGTTGTTTTTTGTTGACACCAGTAGAAAGAGCTACTTCAGTTTACCAAAAATGGGTAATCCCAGGAAGGATAAAATGACTGATGGAGGAGACAAAAGCAAGGGGCCCAGTGCAGCTTCGAGGCCTAACACAGTTACACAGGCCCCTCCTGAGTCCAGTTCTACTGAGACTATGGCATTTCTGTGACTGACACTCCAGAGACTAATTTCCTCTGTTTCAGATCTGACACAGAAAGTGGATGATTTTAATGGCCAGATGCTGGTTCTTGAGACCACCATGGATGGACTGAAAGGTGAAATGAATGTGGTCCATAAGGAAATGAAATTGAGGAGGCAGTATAGCGCAGTGGTCTAAGGCGCTCTGAGCTGCAAATCTGGTGACATCCAGCAGACCAGACTTGGGTTTGAATCCCACAGCTTCCACTTGCATACTATGTGACCCTGAGCAAGTCAAGTTAACCTCCTTGTGCTCCCAGGTCACTCCTGTAAAAAGCTTTAAGCTTAGTGTGCTATACCTGGTTAAACAACTAAAAAAAAAAAAAATGGATGCCTCATCAGGCACTACAGCCTTAATGGTCGAGGAGAGCCAGCACCTGAGTGCAAGATTGGAAGTGCTGGAAAAATCAAACCCAGTTTGTGAATATATGGATTATTAGCTTACCAGAAGGCTGTAAGGGGGACCACCTGGTGTTGTTTGTACAGAACTGGCTCTAGGAGAAATTGCCACCAGAGGAGGGGGGGTGGAGAAAGTGCTGGATATCCAGAGAGTTTATCAGATTACCCCCAGAGGCCAATCACAAAACTCAAAGGAGCCCAGAACTTTGATGGTGGTGATAGCAGGAGTTGGAATCAGAAACTGGATCTTACAGTATGCAGGACAATCGGCAAGTCTATCTCTTTCCTGATATTAGTTACACCACATGGCAAAGACGGAAAAAGTTTGATGGCATTTGACGATCATTATGGGAAACTGGGAGTACCCCATACTATGATTTACCCAGCTTGGTTTTGGATAGTCCACCAGGGTAAGGTCTATATCTTCACCGATCCTGTGGAAGCTGGTCGGTGGGCCGCTCGAAGGGAGGCCGAAGCTAAAGCTAGACTGGAGGAGAGCACTAGCTCTGAGGTCCCGAGGTCTTAGGGGACACTTGAAGCAGTGGACCTTTTGGTAACAGACTGCCACTCTTATGTTTACCCTCTGTGCAGTCGGCGTAGCTGTTGTTTGCATCTTTTTGTCATTGGAGCTTGAAAAAAGCTTTTGATAAAGTGTCACACACTTCTTTATTTTCAATTTTAGCATATGATGGCTTTCCACCAGACTTTATTACCTGGATTAAATTATTATATTCCAATGCACAGGTGATACCTACAGTGAATGAGGTTTGGGTTAAGGCTTTGCTTATTACCATAGGAGTAAGACAGTGATGCCCTTTAAGATCCCTTTTGTACGTTTCTTCTTTAGATCCACTTTTAAAAAGAATTATCTGGGATCAAAAAATAGTGGGTATATCTCATCCCCTTTCAATAGAACAGATTAAAAAAACAGCTTTTGTAGATGATGCATGTTTTTTTTTTTGTCATATTGGGCTTCTGGGAAGGGAGTTGTTCAAGAATTGCAATATTTTTTTTCCAAACTTTCAGTGGCAAAAATTAATATGAGTGAAAGTACTGGTTTGAAATTGGGACAGAATTCAGATTCAGTATCAAATTTAGAAGGGATTCGGCTTTCAGATGTCCCCATAAAAGTACTGAGAGTGAAATTGGGTCTGGAAGACATACCTTTCATAAACTAGGAGGAGAGACTGGATATTCTGTGTGACTAAGGTAGCAGTATGGAAAACATTGAGGTTTTCCCCCCAAAAAGGGGGGGGTCCTCATGATTTAAAAAAAAAGGGTTCCACCTATATAGGGTGCTGGTGGTAGTGTGCCTGGTCATTAGGGCGCCATATCCCGATGTCACCATCCCATCTTTTTGCAGGGGGGGGGTGCTGCACCCCACACCCCCCTTTTCTAAATATTCTCACTCTGGGGGGTGGACCTTGGGGAGGGGGTGGTGACTTCAACAATGTGGCGCCCTAATGATGGGCGCACTGCCGCCGATGCACAGATGGCCAGAAGGGAAGAAAATGTTGTTGCCACTCTTTACCATATATAACCTACTCCTCAGATGGTGGAAGTAAGTATTATTAGTCTTTTTTCCAGCTTTTAGGGGGGAGTTGTTTGAATTTGATTTAAAGGGATTTTACATACTTATGAAAAATGGCGATCTTAGCGTGATTAACCCTATTATTTTTTCTTTTACATTTTTTCAATGCCTTGTTGAATATTGTCTTTTTTGGAGGGGGTCCAAACCTTGCCATGGGTGGTTCCTTTGTGGTTTAGGGAGTTTTTTTTCTTATTTAGCAATAAATGCTACCTAGGAACCTTAAATCCTTGCAAGTCTTTTGATATATAATTTTGGTTTTGAAAAAGGCTTTCACTTGGAAAATAACAAGAACAATGATTCTATCCTTTTCCAGAGCACAGTTATATCAGGATATTATGGCAAGTCTGTTTCCACACACTTCTGAATTTGCTGTATGCCCCCCTTCAAAAATAAGTTTAGTTCTTGTACAGCTGACTGGGAAGAAAGAGAGTCCATAAGAAAATGTGGGACGTTTTATAGCTGATCAGTTATGGAAGACTGGGGGTTAAAGGAACTATGAAACACAAGAGTATTGAAGAAAATATGTGTCTGTGACTGGACTGTTTTCAACAAGTAGAAACTTTAGAGCATTTTTATTTATAATGTCCATTTGTTACAGGTTTTTGGGACTTTTTGGCTGACAGATGGCATCTCCCATGGTTAGCTCAATTAATATATGAAAATCTGATTCTAGTCAATTTTCCTCAACAATGTAGGAAACAGAGAAAGAGCACACTGATAGTTATCCTTGCTTGCCTGAAATTTTATCTGTGGCAAGCATGTGTTGCAACAGCTGGACTCTTCTTATTTGTATATTGCTGGAGTTACTGAATCTGCCATCAGAGAGGTTTACTTGAGCGAGGAAAAGGAATTAGAGAGCCTTGTCTTTTTTTTTTTCTTATTGGAAGGCTGTGACTTGGATGCATGTTTAGTTGCCTTTCTTTTTTGCATTTTTTTCTGTTAAGGATTTGTTTAAAGGGAAGGAGCAATTTTCAGTTTTGCATTTCTTAGTTTTATTATTTTTGTTTTCCTTGATTTCCTGTTGCTTTTTGTATTAGATTTTGTTTGGATTCATTTAAATGTCTGAGATGATTATGTCTTTTTTGTATCTATGTTTCATTTTTAAATAAAATAATTCCCGTACTCTTTTCGTGAAGTGCCATAGGATCTTTAACCTCTACTTGAACAACCACCAGAACAGGCAGACGTGACCTCAGTTTAATGTCTCATCTGAAAGACGGCACCTCAGGAGTGCAGCACCCCCCCCCCCAATGCTGCACTACAGTGTCAGTATTGGGATTTAACCCAAGTTCCTGGTGTGGGGATTGAACCCAAAGCCTTCTGATCTTCTAGCCTCAGTGGTGAGTGTGCAATCTGTTGCGCCACTGACACTAATATGTGGCATATATCATGGACAAACACCTAAACATACAGAAAGATTTAGCCTAAATGACAAACCGAGTTGACACTTGGGGAATAAAATGTGCCATGCAAATGAACCGGGTCAGTACACCCACCTGGTTATCAAAGACACACATAAATAAATGAAATTCAATGAGGGGAAATGCACAGTTATGCACTTAGGAAAAAAACAACCTACTGAGAAACTATTATATGAATGGAATAACATGTACTTATTTATTTATGTATTCCTTGAAAACTTTGGAGATTACCTTTGAGCACAAGTGCTGATTTACTTTTGATTATTTATTTTTATTCCATGGCTGGGGGGGGAGGTTGTGCCTTTGGCCCCCCCCCATCTAGCTAGCTAGGTTGCCACCTCCCTGGTCCCGGGCAGAACTCTTGATCTCCCCGCCGTTGCCCCTCTTGGTCTCTCCAACCACCATGGAGACCAGGAGGGAGCTACCTGGCACAGGACCATGTAAGTGACAGCAAGCAGCCTTCATGCTGCCAGGGATTTTCTGTAGAGTAGTTCCCCTGCTTGAGGAGGCGTGCAGTGATGCCAAGGGATGGAGTGTGCACAATTCCGTACGTGCTCCTCCCAATGTCTGCCTCCTCCAGCCCCTTGTTTCTGCAGCGTTGGTGGTGTTGCCCTCCAGCTTCCACCAGGGGGCAGCCACGCGCCGACTGCTGATGTCCCACCTACACGGAGAAGGAAAGCAGTCCTCCAGATGCTCAATCCTTCTCCAGCCCTGCCAACCCTTGGCGACCCGTGCTCGTTCTCGAACACAGGTCACCAGCGTGGCGCAAGGTGTGGCGTCCAGCGCCTTAACCTTCAGTGCCACCGGGCCAGCCCACAAGTGCTGATTTACAAAGATTCCCCTATCATGTACAAATATTCTGCAGAAATTGCCTTCGAGCACAAGTGCTCATTTACAAAGGTTCCACATCATAAATAAACTTAAAACAGTAACAACAGAAAAAGACTTGTGTGTGAAAGTATCAGCAGGCTTAAAGTTTAGAGAGCAAGTAAATGATATGTTTAGAAAACAAATGATCTATTAAATAACATAGGAAGGCATTTCAGCCATACATTGAGAGAACTGAAGCAGCATTGAAAGATGCACTGATTCGACCCCTCTTGAAGAAGGCAGTTTTGGATCCAGATGTTCTAGTGAATTATCGCTCAGTCTCTAACTTGTCTTTTTTAGGTATGGTTATTGAGAAGGTTGTGGCACTGCTGCTTGAGGCACATCTCTCAGCCCGTGTCATCGATGAGCTCTGCCAATCTGGTTTCAGATCTGGGCATAGCTCTGAGATGTCGTTAGAGTACATAATGTCCTTTTCAGAGCAAGACACAAGGGTGAATGGTCAGTTCTCATTCTCCTTGGTCTGAGTCCTATTCCAAGGATAGGACACAGAGGGTGGCAATGAGTACTTTCTCATCATCCCCGATGCCCCTGCCTTGTGGCATGCCCCAATGTTTGGTCCTCTCACCCATGTTGTTCGCAGTGTACATGCTGCCCCATGGAGGGATTCAACAGTACAATCTGGGTTTTCACTGGTATGCAGATTATACCCAGTTGTATTTGTCCTTTGCACTGGGAACAACGGACACTTGAGGTGCTGAATTTATGCCCAACTGAAATACAGAAATGGATGGAATCTAGTTGGCTGAGGCTTAACCAGGATAAGACTGAGGTGCTGGTGAATGAGCTGGGTCAGAAGGTGGAGGTAATCTTGGAAGAGATGGGGCTTTGGCTCAGATCATCCAGGTTGTTGGCCTCTGCTAAGGTGAAAAACCTGGGGTTATTTTTGACGAACGGCTGACACTGGAGGCTCAGATGTCTGCTGTAGTTAAGAGTGGGTTTTACCATCTGAGGAATATCAACCAGATTAAGTCCCTTATCCCTCCTGAAGACCTGCCGACTCTAGTGCATGCGTTCGTGATGTCTAGGCTCAATTACTGCAACATGCTGCACCTCAGGGTGAGTGGGGGTAGCCTACGATGCTTGCAGCTGGTGCAGAACACAGCTGCCAGGTTACTGAGTGGCCTTTCGAGGCCTAGCAATGTGACCCTGGTGCTGCATGATCTGCGCTGGCTGCCTGTGAAGTGGTGCGTTACCTTCAAGGTTGGTCTTCTGACCTATAAAGCCCTACATGGGTTAGGTCATGACTACCTGCTGGAGCTCCTGCATCCTGTCCAGTCCTTACTTCCCTTCTGCTCCTCCTCCTCCGAGGGCCTCCTGTTGGTCCCGAGAGCCCAGCTAAAATCATTCAGAGACCACACTTTTGAAGTAGCCATCCCTCTGTTATGGAATGCATTGCCTAGAGGACTGAGGGAGGGCCCCTTGGTGTAGGCCTTTAAAAAGGGATTAAAAAATCTTCCCTTTTTTTTTATTTAGTATGCTTTCCCCCCGCCTCACTGGCACACATTGGCCTGACCTCCGCCCCCAGCCCTGTCACCCATCCCCCCCGGGACTTACCTCCCTGGTGTTCCTCCCTGGCTTACCTTCCACGGTGGGCCTTCATGGGTGGCCTCATTCCCCCGCTGGACCTCTAGCTTGGTTTCTGGGGAGTGCCACAGGGCAGTGGTGTGGGACCTGTGGAGCGAGGTGGGCAGCACACTGCATGGTCGGCATTTTTCCATTTTTTTCTGTTGTTAGGGAGGTATGTCACAGCTTAATCTGGTTGAATTTCAGTTGCTTACCATCTGTATCCCCCCCCTCCCCCTGGTCACCCCTGAAAAAGGGACTTCTAGGCCCAGTGGGCTTACTGGGTCAACAAAATTCAGTAAATAAATAAATAAATGTGATACAGTGAATGACATCAGTGGCAATCACATCAACGTCTCCCCTGTCCCCCCAGCAAGCTCCAGTTGTTAGTTCTCCGGCCTCCATCAGGGGTCTATCTAGCACTGGCAGCTAACCCACCCTCCCCCTTAGAGGAGGAGAGCAGTCCCCAGGAAGCTCAATTCTCCTCCCCCTGGCTGGCTCTCCAATGCCCGGGCTCATTCCTGAACCTGGATCATTGGTGTCACGAGTGGTAGTGCTAGCGGCAAAAATCTTCCTGTTTATCAGGGCCTTTGGGGGGGTATAGACTCACTGTGACTATCCTTTGCTATTGTACAGATATTTTAGAGCATTATTTTATTTATGCTGTTTTTATTTCCTGGTACTCTGTATGGTTCCCTGAGTTTTTGGGAAAGAATGCCTTATAAATAAAGCTACTACAACTGTTGCTCCCTATATATAAGTTCTGTACATATCTCAATCAAACCACATGAAGTATTGCTGTATTCTGACTATTGCAGTTAGCCCCAGCACTCAAACTGCCCCGGAGAGAAGAGAGTTAATTTTCTATGCAGAGCATAGAATGTTGAGCTCGAGCCTGGTTCCAACCTCTGTCTGCTGCACTTTGAAGCACAACCGTCAGATTCTTTACTCCACCTAACTGCACAGTCGCTCTGGAGATTTCTCCTTTGCTCGCGGTTCAAAAGTCGGTTAAAGTCCTCGGTTTTACTGATTATTTTTCACAAGTTCAGTTCAGATCTCCATCTGTGGTACAGTAAGTACTAGGTAGTGAACTAGACATAGTAAACTTGTGGAAATTGTAAACATTTATTTTTCGATCAGTTCGGCTGAACCAGCCGTTTAGTGAATTACATATTCTGTCTTTGTTTCTAAACTTAGAGTGTGGTTACCAGTACTTATCAGTTTAAAAAAAAAAACATTTTCTTGTGTTTTTTTCCAATACGTGTGACACGGTTAGAAACCGATAAGGGAGTCTTGCCTGGTTGTTTGCCATAAAAAGGGTAAGTTTGTGGTTAGGATGGCTATGTCTGAGAAACCCAAAAGAAAAACTGGGCCCACTGGGTTTCAACACTGCAGTGTGTGGGGAGGTCTTTGCTAAAGCTGATCCCCACACCACCTGTGTTTAGTGTCTGGGGTTTGACCACCTCGATTCAAACTGCCAAATCTGTAAATATTTCCCTAAGTCTACCCTGGAAAAAAGATTAGGTAGGCTTGGCTTGGGGATAAGGAGGCAGAGAAGTCCACTGACCCAGATGGCCAGCCCGGTTCCGTTCCCAACGAACCTGAGGGAGTGCCCTCTGACCAGGGCGATACTTCTTTGAGCAAGAGGAGAGATGATCCTGAGGGACTGGTTCATACAAAAAGACAAAGAAAAGAAAAATCGTCCGGTTCGGATCCAGAGACCCATTTTCCGACCGCTGAAGAGATTGCCAAAGCGATAAGGATTGTAGAATTGCTTCACCCAGTTCCGTCTGATCCGGCGTTTCCTCCAGTTCAAGGTTATGCCTCTAAAGATTTTTTTTTTTTTTGTACCTCCTCCGCGCCAGATTTTCCGCCCGGTCACGGATCCCCTGCTGCGGCATCCCCCCTTGAGCGCTCCAGTACCCCCTGGCTTGCCCCAAGGCGGGGCGGTAGCCTCGGCCCTTAGGGTGCCACGAATGTCATAATAGGCTGGGAGCCGTGCTCTTTGGGGGAGCCCATTGCAGCCCGAGGGACGGGCATCATAGAGGTGTCGGAGGTGGGCGGAGTTTTTCCCCTTTAAGGGGGGCGGGAGCGTGCAATGACGCCAGTGTCTGCCCCACCCCCATCTGATGTCAGGCCCCGAGTGCTTGGGGTTCTCCCGGTCTCCACCAGGAGTCCACCATGCACCGGCGACTCACCACACCCTCCCCCCCGGATCAGGAGAGCAGTCGTGAGACACTCGATCCTTCTCCCCCCGGCCTGCCCTCCGGCGACCCGAGTCCGTTCCCGAACCTGGGTCGACGGCGTCGCAAACGGAAATCCAACCGCTGTGCCAGCGGGCCGGCCCTAAAGATTTTTATGAACCGGATTTGGAGGGGGGTGAAGATTATGATAATAATGATGATGATGATGACGATGGTGGGGAAGGTCTGGATGAGCCCATTGAATCGGACATCTCCTCAGACAGGCCTTCTGGTGTTTCCCCTCCTAAGCTTTCTGAGTCCCCTTCCCACTACATGTTTTACAGGAAAGTGGCAGAAACCCTCCAGCTCCCTGTGGAAGAAGCCGTGGAGGAACAAGAGGAACCTGATTATGTGGAGATGGTGGACATCCCAGAGTCCAATAGACTGTCTATTCCCCTTCATAAGTCTTTTGGGAAACAGACACAAAAGATTTAAAAAACTCCAAATTCTGTGCCTCCTGTCGACAGAAGGATGGACAGAAGGTACACCTTATCAGGTTCAGGTACAGAGTACGTGTATCAACAATGTAGCCATGTTGGGATTGTGCAGGCTTCACACACCCCAGATAAAGACTCTAGGAAGCTGGATGCCATGGCAAAGAAACAGTACATGGCATCCGCTTTGGGACTCAGGC
Source organism: Neoceratodus forsteri (assembly GCA_016271365.2). Classification (NCBI taxonomy): domain Eukaryota; kingdom Metazoa; phylum Chordata; order Ceratodontiformes; family Ceratodontidae; genus Neoceratodus; species Neoceratodus forsteri. The sequence goes on from JADMNL010000033.1 coordinate 85,857,125, forward strand.
AGGCTAATTATATGGCCTATGCAGCCAGGTACCAGAAGTCCAGGTGGGACACTGTACTGGCACTGGCTAAGCAGGCCTCCCCCCCAGCTAGCCTCGGAGCTGGAGGGGGTGGCTGCTGATGGGATTGAGGCATCTAAGGTACAGTTACATGCTGCTGTGGACTCCCAATGATGTGTCATCTAGAGTCATGGCTACATCTGCGTCTCTTCGTAGAATGGCTGGTCTCAGATGTACTAGCCTTTCACAGGACACCCAGGCTAAGGCCATGGATTTCCCTGTGGTGGGTAATTTTCTGTTTGGGGAGCAGACAGAGAATTACATGAAAAAGATGGATGAGTATAGGACCACCTATACGAGTGCACAGGCCATGGAAAGGCAGACAACTCCTCAAAGGCAGAAAGCTAGGGGCAGGGGCAGGCCTTTCTACCAAGCACAGGCCTCTTCTCCTTTTTCTCAAAGGGGGTTCTTCAGAGGGAGAGGCAGTAGGGGGATGAGCAGGGCTGCATCCACCCCTCAACCTAAGGCTCCTGCTAAGCAGACACCCTGATGTGTCAGCCCGGGTCGACTCCCCCATTCATGTAGGAGGCAGGCTGGCTCACTTCATCCAGGACTGAATGTCTGTTACCTCAGACAAGTGGGTCCTGGAGGTGGTAACCCAGGGGATGGTTCTCGGCTTCAAGAAATTTCTAAAGCTGAAGGCCAGATCTTTTCCACCAGCAAGCATCTCTGAAACCATTGCCCTAGAGGCAGAGGTTTCATCTCTACTGGCTCTAAAGGCTTTAGAGAGAGTTCCTACATTGCACAGGGGCAAAATTCTGTACTCCAGGTACTTCCTTACCCCAAAAAAGACAGAGGAGTGGCGGCCCGTCATAGACTTAAGATACCTGAAAAAACATCTTTTAAAACCAAAACTCAAAATGGTGACTCTGGGAATAATCCTTCCCTCTCTAAGGCCAGGGGACTGGCTAGCCTCCCTGGACTTCAAAGATGCCTACTTTCACATTCCCATCAGGTGCTCCCACAGAAAGTACCTCAGGTTCGAATTGCCTTCAGGCCATTATCAGTTCAAAGCTATGCCCTTCGGCCTGACATCAGCTCCAAGGGTATTCACAAAATGCCTAGCAGTAGTAGTGGCCTTTTTAAGAAGGAAGAATATTTCCATATTTCCATACCTGAATGACTGGCTCATTGTGGGTCAGTCCCCAGACCAAGTCAAGTCAGACCTGCAAATAACTCAGCAAGTGCTCACTTCTCTAGGATTCCTTCTCAATCTTCCCAAGTCAGTTCTCGAGCCTGTACAGCTTTTCACCTTCATAGGTGCAGACTTGGATACAGTCAAAGCAAGAGCTTTTCTTCCCCTGGAAAGGGCAAGGACTATTGTAGAGCTGGCTTCTTCATTCCACCTTCTGGTCTCTGGGCCACGGCCTTGTGCACGGAAGCCATGAAATTGTGGTCCCTAGCTTATTCTCTGCAGACCTCTCTGATGATAGTCCACCTTCCAGGGAAGGACAGTGTGCTAGCAGATGCATTGAGCAGGATCTCCCAGGGTCATCATGAATGGTCCCTGGACCCTCCAGTGTTGAAAGTGATTTTTTCAAGGTGGGGCACTCCAGAGATGGATCTCTTTGCAGTCCCAGACAATCACCAACTTTCTCTGTTTTGTTGCAGACCCCCAGTCTTGGGCTCAGTCCCTCTGGATGCTCTGATTTTGAACTGGGAGGGGAAAATTCTATATGCCTTCCCTCCCTTTGCTCTACTGTTCAAGGTTCTTGTCAAGATAAGGTCACAACCCTGCAAAGTGATTCTGATTGCTCTAGACTGGGCCAGGCAGACTTGGTACCCCCTGTTGCTGTCCCTAGCAGTCCATCTTCCCCTATCTCTTCCCAGGAATTACAACCTGTTAACCTCCTCTCAGGAGAGGATTTGGTACCCCAATCTTCGGTCTCTCAATCTCAAGGCATGGCTCTTGAAGAGTTAGAGTATGCAGATTTGCATCTGTCCTAAGGGGTTCTGGATATTCTCAAAGCCTCTTGAAAGCCTGCCACCAGAAAAACTTATAACACCAAATGGAAAAGATTCAGCGTTTGGTGTTCCAAGAAGCATATATCCCCAGACACTGCTAAATTGTCTGCAGTTCTGGATTATATTGTTCACCTTAATAGCCTAGGCCTCAGACCAGCTACTCTCAAAGTACATTTGTCAGCTGTTTCTGCGTTTCTGTCAGTGGGAAAGCCTTCCTCACCGTCATCTCACCCTGTATTCTGTAAATTTTTCAAGGGATTGCTTCACACCAATCCCCCTTTAGGGATCCTACCCCTGCCTGGGATCTTAATGTTTGCATTGCTCAGCTTATGCAACCCCCTTTTGAGCCTTTGTCTTCAGCAGAGCTTAAATACTTGACTTGGAAAACTGTGTTCCTAGTAGCTATTACCTCTGCCAGGCGTATCATTGAATTGCAAGCTCTGTCAGTGGAGCCTGATTTTATCTCATTCCATAGAGATAAGGTGGTCCTTAGAACTAACAGAAGGTTTTTACCTAAAGTGGTTTCAGATTTTCATCTGAACCAATCTATGTCTCTCCCTGTGTTCTTCACTGATCATTCTTCTTCAGGAGAAAGAAGTTTACACAGTTTGGATGTTAAAAGAGACCTTAGTTACTACATTGAGCGTACTAAGGCTCACAGGTTTGACTCCCTCCAGTTGTTTCTCACTTATGGGGAAGTGAAGAAGGGCAAACCTGCCACTAAGAGAACTATTGCCAGGTGGATTGTCTCTTGTATTCAATTCTGCTATGAGAAGCTAGTCAAAATACCTCATTAGGTCTGAGGGCTCATTCAACTAGAGGTACAGCTGCTTCCCTGGCTGCGATCAGGGATATTCCTTTGCTAGAGATATGCAAAGCAGCCACCTGGAAAACAGTCCATACATTTACCAAACATTACTCCATGGACATCCAGGCTAGGAGTGATGCTCGGTTTGGTACAGCAGTACTGCAGAGCCTATTCCCAAGGTAGGTTCAAATCCCTCCTCCATGGAGGTACTGCTTGGTAGTCTGCAATAGTCAGAATACAGCAAGACTTCATGTGGTTTGAAGAAAAAATTACTCACCTTAGTAATTATGTTTCTTCTTTTTTTTTTGCTTTATCTATTTATGCACCTCTCACACACCCCGACTGGCCACTCCATCGGAGCACCAACGCCTTCCTGCCTCCCTTCGACCTCCTGCCACCTACTCCCAGCCCCAATTGCAGCCTACCTTGGGTAGCCCGGCATATCCCTATGCCAGGAGGGTCCCTCTCTTCCGGGGGGGGGGGATGGACTTATGTCCGACCTTTGCATCCCAGGTGCTGCGGGGCTGGATCCAGGCTGGCTCCGGGGCTTTGGGTGGCAGGGGCCCAGGCGTTCATCATCCGGTCGGCCGTGGGCGTAATTTCTGTTTTCTGTGCCCTGGCTATCGCAGTTCTCGGCCTTCTGTAAGCACGCAGAGTATTCCTGGGGTGGGGGCGTGCCGTGGGCGTGTTGAGGCCACACGTCCCCAAGCTTGCCACCAATCTGCCCACAGGTCCCCAGGCAAATCCCACCCCAGGGAAGCATCCAATGGACGCTTATAGAACCCCTACCTTGCTGGTCTCCGCTCCTGGTACCCGGGCCCGGGGCTTGAACCCGGGTCGCCAGCGTGACAAGCGAAAACCTTCGCTTGGTGCCACAGAGCTGGCAATTATGTTTCTTCTAATGGAGTCTTGCTGTATTCTGACCTCCCTCCTTACCCTCCCTCAGAACCTGTTTTTGGGAAGTGGGCTGGCAGGTGCAGTATTGCACTCCAGGGGTGTAATTGGGCACTCCCTCCTTTTAGAGAGGGGGAAGGAGAGTGGGTTATATTATTAATTTAACAGTCTTAAGTTGTTCACTACCTTGTTTTTGATTTTGGATTTCTTGACTTGAGTCTTTTGGGGATCCAAAATATTTGGTTGCCATTTAGCTAGTAAAAATGTTACAATTTCCACATAGTAGTTAGTATTAGCGCGTAAGAATCTGACAGTTGTGCAGCAGACAGAGGCTGGAACCGAGCTCGAGCTCAACGTTCTATGCTCTGCATAGAAAATTAACCCTCTTCTCTCCGGGGCAGTTTGAGTGCTGGGGCTAACTGCAATAGTCAGAATACAGCAAGACTCCATTAGAAGAAACATAATTACTAAGGTGAGTAATTTTTTCTTTGTGACCACAGGAGACAGTGCAGCTAGGTAACCCCATGCAGCTAGGGAGGATGTCCACTGACTCTGCACAGCAGCATGTACCCACATGCACTGGATTCCTTAGTGCCAGCATTGTGGGGAGGAGAAAACAGGTTGAAACACAACAGGCTGGTGTGGTGAAGCCCAGTACTCTCAGCCCTGCGCAGTCTCCTGTACCCCTCAACTCTTCACAGCTCTGAAGAGGGGTGACCTGCCTCCTTCAGCCCACTGAAGCCATGTACTTTGAATGAAGGACACATAATAGTTAGTTCGTATTAGCTCGTAAGAATCTGATGGTTGTGCTTCAAAGTACAGCAGACAGAGGTTGGAACCGAGCTCGAGCTCAGTGTTCTATGCTCTGCATAGAAAATTAACCCTCTTCTCTCTGGGGAGTTTGAGTGCTGGGGCTAACTGCCATAGTCAGAATACAGCAAGACTCCATTAGAAGAAACAGAATTACTAAGGTGAGTAATTTTTTCTTACTGACTATTATTCCCAGTTTTGGGGGGGGGGGCTTAAATCAAGGTGATAAATGTAAACTAGAAAGGATACAGCAAAAAGCAACAAACATGATGGGAAGAATGGAAAGGAAAGCCTATGTTGCATAGTCTACACAGGAGGACAATCAAAGGGGATCTCCTTCTATTCTATAACTTACACAAAGACGACGCGTACCAGCGCTGGTTGAAGATGGTCACCTACTAATCCGCGTTGCCAAGTCTGTTACATTTTTGACTAATTTTCACAGCATATCGTAACAACGTGCTCAGAAAACTGAGTGATCCGATATGGTTAACCTCTGTGAATATTAATATTTCGTCTGTCTGAGTTGTAATTTTTTTTTCTTTTGTGGTTTTTCATTTCAAATTCAAATGGCTCACAGGGCTAATACTGCAAGCGGGAGACTCACAGAATCATGCAGGCCAACAGCTGGAACTCACAGCAGCACAAATACGTCAGTGACAGCTACAAGTGATTTGGCAGGTAAGGCTGACATTTTTCAATTGAAAGAAATGCTCACTGGTCTTAAAATAGATATAGCTGAAGTCAACCAAGCAAAGCTTAAGTTACAATCTAATAATGAAGCCATTAAATGGACATTAACAGTACATGGCAGCAACTCACCGAACCTAAAGAGACAGTTACATACCTTAACAATATTACCCAGAAACAAAGTACACAGATCGAGTATCTGTTGGGAAAAGTAGATGATTCGGAGAATAGAGGTCGTAGGAACAACGTCAGAATCATTGGGGTACCAGAGGGTTGGGAAGGAAATAACATGATCTACTTTTTGCAGTCTTTTATTCCTGAACTGTTAAACTTTCAATGGTCTTATCCACTGGAAATTTAAAGAGCTCACAGAGCTTTAGGTTCAAAAAAATGCACAGAATAAATGACCACGACCCATAGTTGCGTATTTCTTAAGGTTTTCTATTAAAGAGGAAGTTTTGAGAATTGCCAGGGAGAGGAAAACCTTACAGTACCAGGGATTCAAAATTCTTCTTTTTCAGGATTTTTCATCAGAATTGGTAAATAAAAGAAATGGTGGTTTTGAAGTGAAACAGGAGTGTCAGAGACTGAGAATCTTATATAATTTTAAATACCCTGCTGTCTTCCAAACTAGGGAGTGAGGAGGAGGAGGATTAGTGTTGTGTGCTTCTGTGGAAGATGCTTGGAGTTATATACAAATGAGTAAGGAGTCTGGTTTTACAACATCAGATTCACCCATTATCAACCATCGAGCTAGGTCAAATCACCACAAAGCAGTGCGCTGTCTGCCTGTTACTGCATGCTCTTCTTCCAGTTATGCTTGAGATCACGCTAACGAAATTGAGTCAGTAGAGGCCTACCCTTCCCCCTTGGCTGCCTCACAATCCAGAGCAAAACCTGTGGTCTCTACACCGCATTTATATTCTGAGGTTGTAATACCCAACTCTCAAAATAACAATTTGGGGCAAACATCAAGCTATAGGAAAATTAAACCCACCTCTAAATCAATAACAGCAACCCAAAGGCAGAGCAGGCTGCTTTTCCAGTCCACGCCCAGGGAAAGAAATAGGAGCAGAAGTAGACAACGGAGTACAATGCATGCCAGTAATGCCTCTTTTAATGATTCTTTTGAGGTGGAGGAAATAGAAGCTATGATTAATGTACCAGGCAGCAGTGAGCTCTAGATCACACTCACCCATACCGCTAGGAAGAGTAGCTGTGCAAAAGATGTCTGATGATACACGAGTGACTTCACCTTTGCCAGCTAACCCTAACATCACATGACTTATGACTTAAAGAGGTAAAAGAAGTGGTGTTGTCAGAAAGTGGTCTATCTTATCTTATTGCTGAAGGGTGAGATTTTCAGCTATTGCCATCTGCATGGTCAGCTTTAAATGAGAAAGGTGGAACTGTGCTTTTACAGTTTTCACTTATTAAACTCTATAATAGTTGACAGCATATACATAGATACATAGACAGTGTTGGCAGATAAGGGCCTATGGCCCACCCAGTCTGCCCATTTGAGCTTGTAAGTTCAGTTTGTTTTCCTAGAAGTCTATTGCCCCTTACCCCTGACCTCCAGAATTCCTTTATGTCTATCCCATGCATTCTTAAATCCCGTGATTGTTTCAGCCCCCACCACTTCCTCTGGCAGGGTGTTCCACTTGTCCACCACCCGTTCTGTGAAGAAATTCTTTCTTATGTTTCCTCTGAATCGTCCTCCCTCCAACTTCATCCCATGCCCTCTAGTCCTGGAACATCTTTTTTCGCTTAAAAATAGTGTTTTCCTGCACCCTGTTCCTCCCTGTAAGATACTTGTATGTCTCTATCATATCCCCTCTCTCCCTCCTCTCCTCCAGGGAGTACATGTTCAGTTCCTTCAACCTGTCTTCATAGGACTTGTGATGTAATCCATGCACCATCTTTGTTGCCCTCCTCTGAACCTTCTCTGAAATATAGTGTTTTGTGCTAATATATCTACTGTCCCTAAGACACTCATAGCTAAATGCTTTAGGGAGCACAATAACTCTCAGTTAATTTATGAAGTTTCTGATTAAAGTATAGTTCTGTCTCTTTTAAAACTATCTAGAGGGACAACCTCTGTCAAACAAAGAGGTCTGAATTTATCTCACGTAAAGTATTTGTTTGAATGTTAGGGTGTTTGAAACAAAAAGGATATTTTATATCTATTTTATTTACTTATTTATTTTTATTCTGCTGACTTATTTTGCCAATGCTGAATCCAAACAAAAAATGGGTTATTTAGATAGCAGCAGACGTGTGCTTCTTAGTGCTTTGAATATATTTGGCTCCCTGAATATATGTCTTTTTTCTCCAACTCCCATTTCCTCCATTGTGTTCTGTGCAATATAGTTTCCTTCTTATGCTGGTATTTTGGTGATGGAGTTTTGTAGTCATATATTGCCAATCCTTTTTTGGTCTGAGGGGAAAGTAGTTGATCACACTGTTAATAATAATACCTGTTTGCATTATATGCTTGCCATGCTTTGCTGAAGGATACGGGATCCACCAGTTAGGCTTGCCGAGGGTCTTAGCAGACCTTAACATCACATTAGTAGACGAAGGTTGATCATACTAATATGGTAAAGTGGAAGCTTATAGGATGCCAGAATTTGCATTCTATGAGACAGGTATTGATTATTCCCTCGGTCTGGTAGGTGGTCTGGCAGAGAAACAGGTGGTGATGGCTGAGATGATACACACAAGATGGAAGGGACTTTTTCAGTGCTTAAGTGCTTGGATTGTACTAATGCTGAAGAGGACAGGAGACAGAATGATAGGAAATTGGGAGAACTCGAACTATGACTGGTCATGGGTTGAACTGAATGAACTCTGGTACATGTTGCACATGGCTGTCTGCTCCCTATTATTTACACTCTCTGGAATATATCTAAGGATATTGTTTGGTGGGTTTCTATAGCTGGCTAAGAATAAACTCAGCAGACATAATTACTGACACTCAAATGAGGTTTACGTTAGCATGATCCACTCAGAAGTATTATTTTACTCATTATTTAGCTGATTTAATTAAGAGATGGATAGGATTGTATCTATTAATCTGTTCTCCTTATAGATGGCTTAGTCACAAATTGTTTTCAGAGTTGTTACATATAGCACAATTTATTTATTTTATTTTTCTTTTAATATAGCTGTTTCTTTACATTATATTATTTTTGTAATGGACTTGGAAACACGCTGGCAGGTAAAAGCCAGAGTTAGGACTGTTAGTTACATCGCTACCTTGGACCAGTAGTCTGGTGGTTATAGGTTCATCAGTAGCTTACATCCTACTGTTACTAGAATCTTTGGTTCTCTTATTTGTCATATACACATACTTATTCACTGGTTTTATTACTCTGACTCCTTTAAATTTCCTTTTCTTCTTTAATTTTATCTAAAATCTTAGTTAATCTAGAGATAGAGAGATTTATAATCGCATTAAGTTAAAGTCATACACTTTTAACGTTAAGGTTATATACTTGTAACAGCACTTTTGCTGTTGGCATTTATTTTAATAGATTCCAATTTATCATTAAAGTCAGAAGAGCTAGTACTGGTCTTAGGAAATATAGTTGATATACTTTTGTTTATTGCAATCCTTTGAGAAAACAGTGATATGTTATTAGAAATAAGAAGTCTGCTGTGAGACCAAAAATGTCACAATATAGAATTGTGTCTTGGAATGTAAATGGTCTGGGGTCCCCTATTAAAAGGAAAAAAGTATTGTCCCAACTTAATAAACATAAGGTAGACATAGGATTGATTCAAGAGACGCATTTAACGCATGAAGAGTCGGAGAAACTCAAAAGATCATGGGTGGGGCAAGCTGAAAATTCATGTTTTTCCTCAAAAAAATGTGGAACTTCAATTCTAATAAGGAAGAGGGTAAATTTTTGTAAACATAACCACTATGCTGACTCGGAAGGGAGATATCAAATACTTTCAGGTACACTTGATGGTCACAAAGTGGCATTATGTAACATTTATACTCCTAATACAGGTCGGGATGAATTATTTAATTCTGTTATGGTTACTCTTAGTACCTTTTCTGAATATGCAATTATTCTTGGGGGCGACTTTAATGAAGTAATTGATCATATTCTGGACAGCTCCACAACCCAAAAGACACAAATAAATACAAACTCTAAGAATTCCTTTAAAAAGTTATTGGAGGATATAGGTCTTGCAGATGCATGAGGGTAGTTCATCCCACAGATAAAGACTATTCTTTTTTTCACATAGGCACATATCCTACAGTAGGATTGACTACATGCTAGTACCCAACACTTTAGTCACAAATATTCTAGATGCTAGGATAGAAAGCATCATTATATCAGACCATGCGATGGTCACTTTAGATTTGATGCTAGATGGGAGAGGGGAGAAATCACATAGGTGGAGGTTTAACACAGGCTTACTTAAAGAGAAAGACTTTCTAACATGGGTGACGACACAGACGAAGGATTACTGTAAGATTAATGATAATGGAGAGGTTTCCAATGTATGTTTATGGGAAGCATATAAAGCATATATTAGGGGTAGAATAATAAGCTATTCGACAAATAGAAAAAGGAAAAGGGACAAAATACTTGAGTTAAAAGAAAAGAAACTTGTACATCTACTTAAAACTTCCAAAAAAGGTACTACCCCAAGTGGCGGCACCCTACACAAAAGTGCGATCTTACAGGGGGAAATTAACACAATTCTGTCTCAGAAAGTAGAATACGCTCTTTTTAGGATAAAGCAATGGTACTGGGAAGCTGGGGATAAAGCAGGAAAGCTTTTAGCTTCAAGATTAAAGAAAATACAGCAGCAGAATGTTATAACAGGAATTAAAAATAATATAGGCAAAACAGTCACAGCTAATAAGGAAATCAATAAGGTGTTCCACAATTTTTTTCAAAATATTTACTCACATCAGGAACTGTAGCTAAAGATAAGCTTGACAGCTTCTTTAAAAGACTCTACCTACCTGTGCTCACTCAACAGAATAGGCAGAAACTTGAAAGAACTATAACTCTTGAGGAGATACAAATGGCTACAAATGACCTATTATCAGAGGTAAGACCCCTGGACCTGACAGTTTAACAAGTGAATATTACAAAAAAAATCAGTCCTGCTATTCTCCCCCACCTACTTAAGGCCCTCATTGAAGCTTGGGAAGAAAACACCTTTCTCTACACTATGAGGCAAGCTTATTTAACTCTATTACTCAAAAAGAACAAAAATAGTCTTGAATGCTCCAGTTACCAACCAATTTCGTTAATGAATATGGACCATAAAAGTCTAACTAAAGTAGTAGCAAAAAGAATACAGGATATTATTACAACTCTAATTGGCTTGGAGCAAGTAGGATTTATTAAAAATAGATTGGGAGCAGATAGCACTTGTAGACTCCTTAACTTAATATGGTCTGCCAACAAAAAAAAGGAACCCTATGTAGTATTATCACTAGATATACTAAAAGCATTTGACTCTGTAAACTGGACATATATGTCAAGAGTCTTGACTGAGTTTGGTTTTGGGGAAAATTTTTGTAAATGGATTTCAATGCTTTATGATAAACCAAACATGCAAATTTTGACAAACGGTGTATTATCTCCACAAATTGAGCTTGCCTGTGGCACTAGACAAGGATGCCCTCTCTCGCCTTACCTTTTTATCTTAACCTTTGAGCCTCTTATAAAATTAATACAAGATCACCCTGGGGTTAAAGGTTTTAGATTTGGGAAAGAGGAACATAAATAATTTGTATATGCAGATAATTTGTCATTAGCTCTTAGTAATCCGGTTCATTCTTGCTCAAGTGTGAGGGCTATTCTTTCAGACTTTGGGACGATTTCTAGGCTTAAAATCAATTGGGAAAAAACTCAGATATTATACAATAACCTAAATACATATCATAAGAGGTGTTTCAAAGGAATTCTAGATAGCAGATGGTTTAGATCCAATATCACTTATTTAGGGCTTCAGATTTCATCTAACTTAAAAGAAATAATGACTCTTAATTATGAATTACTGTTGAAAGACATTGGCCTTGCCTTACCATGGTGGAAACGTTACCAGTTGGCCTTTATTCTCAAACATGCTCTGCAACAGTTAACAAAGGTGCCCCCAAACAAGGAATCTCAGCCTCTATGGCTAAAAACTACAAAAGGAAATGTTGAGTCCAAGTAGCCTCTTTGATTATACATACATGCCAGTAAAAACTTCTTTAATGCTCTAAACAAATACCTTTAGATATAGCACCTTTATGGAATAATACTAAATTAATAGGAGTTAAACAGGTGCTGAATAATCCTGAATGGTGTAAAGTGGGTATCAAAAGACTTGTGCATTCGATAGACCCCCAATCCAGAGTGATGTTATCATTCCCAGAATTGAAAACTAAGTATAGTTTAAGTAATTATCACTTCCACTACTACCTGCAAATGAGGAAAGCACTTAGGAATTTTAAGATATTAGTTCAGAATTATAAACTGTCCAGTAGTGATGAATGGGATCAACTGATTCAATTATCAGTGCTTAATAAAGGGGCTGGTCATTTATACAAATTCCTTACTATTGATCTATCCTCTGCATGTCTAACCGTCAAGGATAAACAGAAATGGGAGGAGGAGCTTCTTACTGACATAACTGATGAAGAGCGGGATGCCACTTGGGGAATGGCTATCAGATTTCACAAAGAGCTGCAAGGTAGGTTACTGCAATTCAAACATTTGCACAGGTATTATCTCTGTCTGGAAAAATTGAACTCCATGGGGTTAACTGGAAAAACTAGTTGTCGGAAGTGTAAAAAACAAGATGCCAACCTAACACATATGCTATGGGGTTGTCCCAAGATTAAAGAAATATGGAGAAGTGTACAATCCATCTGTAATCTAGTTATTGAAAAATCTATTCCTCATTCACCTGTAATTTTTCTGTTAGGGATTTTCCCAGAATCTTTAAATTTAAGTAGACAGCAAGAAATCTCGGATCTCTCAAACCTCTCTTTCCCTAAAGAGAATCTTATTACAAAGATGGAAAGATGCACAAGCGCCCACAATGGCAAAGTGGTATAATCAAATGGTATTTTTGTATAATATCGAACAAATTTGCTACCCCCTATCAGATAAATTACATGTTATGCAGGATATATGGGCCCCCTTCTGGTCCCTGCAGTAGATGCTGGGGGAAATACTAACTTAGGTGTTACACAAAAGATGGTCAAAGTGCTGGCTTCATTTTTTTCTCTTTGTATGTTTAGAAATGTAATCTGAAAAGTTTTAATGATATTGCTTTTCTCTAATCTGTTATTACAGACTAGCTCTTATTTAAACAAAACTTAATGCTTAACACATAAAATTTACAATTTGTTAATATGTTGTATATTATGTCTTGTTTGAGACCCTTGTTTGTTACTTTCTCTTGTTGCTTAATCACTTGTTTTGATATCTTTTTAATAATCAATAAAAATTATTATGGGAAAAAAAAAACACACACAAAGACAATGACCTATTAAAGAGCCCCTGACACCATTGTGACAACCTGGAAAAAATTTAATTTTTAGACACAGTTCAGCTTATATTAAATATTTTTTTGTAATTCTCACCCATACTTCTTTATTACTGAGGACATTTGCTTGTAAACGGGATCACTGTCCTATCTGTTCTGGCTGCTTGCCTACACCTGACATCACAGTTCTGTTTATGACATCACAATCTGTTGCTGTGGAGATAATTATGATGCCATAAACTGGGGATTATGATGTCAGTGTGGACACTTCAAACAACATGAAGTCTTGCTATATTATGACAGTAGCAGTTTGTCCCACCACTAGAACTGCTCCGGAGGTGAAATGGTTAATACCATTCCAAAATAGAACTTTGAGCACGAGCTCTAAGAAGCAGCTCTATCTGTGTAATTTCAAACCTGAACTGTCAGATTCTTTACTCCGCCTCAGTGAACAGTCGCTCCGGAGATTTCTCCTACTGCTCGGTTCATTTCTCGGTTTAAACAGTGTTTTCTCGGTTCGATTCAACCGAGAATAGTTTTATTTTAACCGCAAAACAGTTCGGTTCAAGCTCTGTCTGTGGTAATCGTAAGTAAATTAAAGGTTTTGTCTGTGTGGAACTTGTAAGTTTATCGGTTCGGTTTTGAACCGATCAGCTGGCTTAAAACTTATTAACTTTAAAGTTTAACATTTTAGAGTGCAGTTCCGTTCTTATCGGTTCTAAAAAAATGGATTTTATACGTTTTTTCCAATACCCGTTTGACAGGTTAGGAACTGGATAAGGTGTCTTGCTGGCACCGCCGTTAAAGGCAAGTTTTTCTGGTTAGGCTGGCATTATGTCTGAGAAACCAAAAGAAAAACTGGCCCACTGGGTTTCAACACTGTGATGTCTGTAGGAAGTCTTTGCCAAGGCTGACCCACACACCACATGTGTCTATTGTCTGGGGTTTGACCACCTCCAGTCAGACTGCCAGATATGAGAATCTTCCTGCAGCCACCCTGGAAAAGAGATTGGGCAGGCTCAGGGCGAGAAACCAAAAAGTCCATGACCCGGATGGCCAGCCCGGTTCGGTGCCAACCGAACCGGAGGGAGTGCCCTCTGACCAGGGCGAGACTTCCTCGGGCCAAAGAAAAGCTGGTTCTGAGGAACCAATTCCAGTAAAGAAAACAGGAAAGTCAGCAGGTTTGGAGTCCAAAACCCCTTCTCCAACTGCTGCAGAGATAGCAAAAGCCATACAAATTGTCCAGTCACTGTCTCAGGTTCCGTCCGAACCGCCACTATCTGGCAAAAGGTCGGTTCGTCCGGTTCCAGTGGTTCAGGAATATGATGTTGAGGAATTTTATGAACCAGAGGAGGGGGAGGATGATTATGAACAGTATGAATGTGGCTGGGAAGGTCTGGGTGTGCCCATTGAACCGGACATTTCCCCAGACAGACCTCTAGAATCTCCCCCTATGCTATCTGAGTCCCCATCTCATTTTATGTTTTACAAAAAAGTTGCTGAAACCCTCCAGCTTCCCTTGGAAGAAGCTGTGGATGAGCAAGAGGAGCCTGATTTTGTAGAAATGATGGATATTCCAGAGTCTAGAGATTGTCTATTCCTTTGCATAAGTCTTTTAGGAAGCAAACAATAAAAATTTTAAAAGCTCCTAATTCTGTGCCTCCTGTAGATAAAAAGATGGACAGAAGGTACACATTGTCAGGTCCTGATACAGAATTCCTTTCTCAGCAATGCAGTCATGTTGGGTAGTTCAGGCTGTAGCCTGTGATAAAACTAATATTCCCTGGCTTCACATCCTCCTGACAAGGATTCCAGGAAGATTGTTGCGATGGCGAAAAACAGTATATGGCAGCCTCTCTGGGACTCAGGCAAGCAAATTATATGGCTTATGTAGCTAGGTATCAGAAATCTAGATGGGATACTGTTATGGAATTAGCCAAGCAAGCCCATGGCCAGCTGGCTAGCGAACTAGAACAGGTGGCTGCTGATGGCATTGAGGCTTCTAAGGTACAGTTTCATGCTGCTGTGGATGTTAATGATGTTCCTCTAGGGTCATGGCCACATCTGTAGCTTTTCGTGGGTTGGCCTGGCTCAGGTGTACTAGTCTGTCTCAGGATACCCAGACTAAGGCTATGGATTTTTCCTGTGGTGGGAAATTCTCTGTTTGGGGAGCAGACAGAGAATTACATGAAAAGATGGATGAATATAGGACTACTTACAAAGTGCCCAAGCTAAGGAGCGGCAAGCCACTCCTCAGAGGCATACCCCAGGGTAGGGGTAGGCCTTTCACAGGCCTTTTACCAGACTCAGGCCTCCTCTGCCTATGCTCAGAGGGCTTCTTCAGAGGCAGAGGCAGATGAGGGGTGGGCAGGCCTGCTTCACCCCTCAGCCTAAAGCTCCTGCTAAGCAGGCACCCTGATGGGGTGCCCAGGGCCGATTCTCCTCACTCGGTAGGGGGCAGGCTGGCTTACTCAGTCAGAACTGGGCTTCTTTAACCTCAGACAAGTGGGTTCTGGAAGTAGTAAGCCAGGGTCTGGTTCTCAGCTTCAAAAAGTTTCCCAAGTTGAGAACCAGACTTTTTCTACCTGCAAGTGCTTCAGAGACCCTTGCTCTGGAAGCAGAGGTCTCAACTCTGTTGGCTGTCAGAGCAGTGGAAAGGGTTCCTCCCCTGCACCAGGGCAGGGGTCTGTATTCCAGATACTTCCTTACCCTAAAAAGACAGGAGAATGGTGGCCCATATTAGACCTCAGATATCTGAACAAGCATCTTTTGAAACCAAAGTTCAAAATGGTAACTCTGGCAATGATTTTACCCTCCCTAAGGCCAGGGGACTGGTTAGCCTCCCTGGACCTCAAGGATGCCTATTTCCATGTCCTAATCAGAAGCTCCCATCGAAAGTACCTCAGATTCGAACTACCCTCAGGTCATTACCAGTTCAGAGCAATGCCCTTCGGCCTTACCTCTGCCCCAAGGGTATTCACAAAGTGTCTAGCAGTGGCTCACTTAAGGAGGCAAAGGATTGCTGTTTTTCCCTATCTAGACGATTGGCTCATTGTAGGCCAGTCCCCAGAACAGGTAAAATCTCACCTGCAAGTTACCCAGCAGCTTCTCACCTCCTGGGCTTCTGCTAAATCTACCAAAGTCGGTTCTGGAACCAGTCCAGGTACTCACCTTTATAGGGGCAGAGTTGGACACAAAGCTAGCCAGAGCTTTTCTTCCCTTAGAAAGGGTGACGCATTTAGTGACTCTGGCCTCCTCCCTACTGCAGGTCTCTCGACCAGCAAGACACTTTCTGCAGCTCCTGGGACACATGGCTGCATCCACAGCTGTTGTGCAGGGAGCAAGATTTCAGATGAGAGACATTCAGTTTCACTGAGAACCTATTGGTCTCAGAGAAGAGACCCCCTTTCAAGTTGGTCCCAGTGACTCAAACCTTGATCCAGGCCCTCCAGTGGTGGCAGGATCAGAGCAATTTAAGATTGGGGTCCCTTCATTACCCTGCTCATAATTTGACTCTCACTACAGATGCTTCCCTTCTGGGTTGGGAGCCCACATGGGCGACCTTTCCACTCAGGGAGTGTGGTCCCCCTGGGAATCTCTGCTCCACATCAATTTGCTGGAACTCAGAGCTGTCTTTTTAGCTCTTCAAGCATTTTCTGCATCTGTCACAACAAGGTGATACAAGTCAGAACAGACAACACCACAACAATGTGGTACATCAACAAACAGGGGGCACTCGGTCTTCGCCTTGTGCACCGAGGCAATGAAGTTGTGGTTTCTGGCCTTTCCTGAACACTTCCTCATAGCAGTTCATCTTCCAGGGAAGGACAATGTCCTAGCGGATGCTCTCAGCAGGATTTCCCAGGGCCATCACGAATGGTCCCTGGATCCTCAAGTGCTGGGGATAGTCTTTGCCAGATGGGGCACCCCTCAGATAGATCTTTTTTGCAGCCCCAGACAATCACAAACTTCCTCTGTTCTGTTGCAGGCCTCCAGTGTTGGGCTCAGTCCCCCTGGATGCCCTTCTCCTGGATTGGGAGGGGAAGTTTCTTTGTGCTTTCCCACCCTTCCCTCTCCGATTCAAAGTATTAGTCAAAATCAGATCTCAGCCTTGCAGGGTGATTCTGATTGCCCCGGATTGGGCCAGGCAGCCCTGGTACCCACTCCTTCTGTCACTGACAATCCATCTTCCCCTTTGCCTTCCCAGGATTCACAACCTGTTAACTTGTGCCCAGGGAAGGGTTTGGTATCCGGACCTCAAATCCCTCAACCTCAAGGCCTGGCTCTTGAGGAGTTAGAGTTTGCTGATTTACACCTCTCTCAAGGTGTTCTTGAAATCCTAAAGGCTTCCAGAAAGCCTTCCACTAGGGCTACTTATAGTTCTAAATGGAAAAGGTTTTCCATTTGGTGTGCTGGGAAAAATATTTCCCCCAGAATCTGCTGATTTGCCCATTGTATTAGATTACATGGTCCATCTTAATTCCTTGGGTCTCAGACCAGCTACCCTGAGAGTCCATTTGGCAACTGTATCTGCTTTTGTGTCAGCAGGAAAGTCATCCCTCTTTCCACTCACCCTGTGTTTTCCAAGTTTTTAGGGATTACTCCATACTAATCCACCCTTTCGAACTGGCCCCTGCCTGGGACCTTAATGTTTGTATTGCCCAGTTAATGCAACCCCTTTGAACCTCTGTTTTCTGCAGAGCTTAATTATCTAACTTGGAAAACTGTTTTCTGGTGTATCACTTCACAGACGACAAGGAGTTGCAAGCCTTGTCAGTGGAAACTGACTTTATTTCTTTCCACAGGGATAAGGTAGTCCTTAGGACTAATAGGACGTTTTTACCTAAGGTGGTTTCAGATTTCCATCTTAGCCAATCTATCTCCCTTCCAGTATTTTTCACTGATCACTCCTCTTCTGGTGAGAGGAGGTTGCACAGCCTGGATGTTGAGAGCTCTTAGTTACTATATAGAGCGTACCAAAGGTCACAGGTTCGAATCCCTCCAACTTTTCCTTACCTATGGTGAAGTTGGGAAAGGCAAACCTGCCACTAAGAGATCAGTTGCCAGGTGGATTGTCTCTTGTATCCAATTTTGTTATCAGAAACTGGGCAGAGATCCTCCTCTGGCTTGAGGGCTCATTCTACCAGGGGTACAGCTGCGTCTCTAGCTGCTGCCAGAGACATCCCTATATTAGAATATGCCAGGCTGCTACTTGGAAAACGGTACACACTTTCAAGCATTACTCCCTGGATGTCCAGGCCAGGAGAGATGCTCGGTTTGGCACAGCTGTTCTTCAGAGCCTATTCCTAAGTAGGTTCTGCCCCTCCTCCATGGAGGTACTGCTGTGAAATTGTTATTGTCATAATATAGCAAGATTCTTTATGTTAAATGAAGAAAAATTACTCACCTTAGTAATGTTGTTTCTTCTAATGGAGTCTTACATATTATGACCTCTAGCCTGCCCTCTCAGAACTTCTACTTGGGTGGGAGTGCGAGCAACTTAGTGTGGGCACTATTTTATGCCCTTTTGTTTCTCCCTTTTGGGAGTTTGGGGTGTGTGTGTTTTATTATACTGTTGTTTTATTCTCATGTTGTTAGAATTGTGTTAGTAGTTCTGGTCCCTGACTTGAGTCTTGGGTGTTGGGACCAGCAATGGTTGTTAATATTTAGGTAGCCATTTGGCTAGTGTAGGTTACAGCTTCCACACAGACCTTAGTGAGTTTTTGCTCTAAAGATCTGACAGTTCAGGTTTGAAATTACACAGATAGAGCTGCTTCTTAGAGCTTGTGCTCAAAGTTCTATTTTGGAATGGTATTAACCATTTCACCTCCGGAGCAGTTCTAGTGGTGGGACAAACTGCTACTGTCATAATATAGCAAGACTCCATTAGAAGAAATAACATTACTAAGGTGAGTAATTTTGTCTTGTGGGATAACAACAACACAGACACAAAGATTTCAGCTTTAGAACACACTTTATCTTCAGTGTGAATTTTATTTTCAGAAGAAATCTAAAGCTGTTAACGTAAGCAGTTTGCAAGAAAATAAACAAATAAAATAAAGAAAATCTATAAATCAAAATAAAGCTATTCAGCTTCAGCACAACTCCAACACCTGGTTGTGCTACCACAGAGTGGAATACTACACTTTCTTAGCTTAGTGGTTCCACAATCTTCTGTGCTCACTTATCTGGTTGCAGTACTGTCCCTACTTCTACCTACGACTCATCTGTTCTTCTGGAGTTTCAGTGGGGATTATAAGGTGTCTACCTGTGATGTCAACAGGTCAGCTGATCTGCCCTCTTTTCTAATAACAACAAAATCTCTATTCTAATACATTAAGTTGGGGGATCAGCCAGACCACAATTTACATAAACATTTAATTAATATCTACAGGTCCATTGTATCCCCAACAGTGCTCAAGATTTGGATTTATAGTCATAACATTTCTAAATGGGCCTTTGGGTGTCATGGCTACGCCCCCTGGACAGTATTATGGACTGTCCATGACCTCTTTCTAGTACTGAAATTAGCCTCTGTTTGGCCCCAATTTCCCCTAAGGTGCAGTCCCATTTCCTTTAATACTTTATAAATCAAGCGTATCTTAAATCAAAAGACCTTCTATTTGTTTCTCAGGCTTTAGGTTTATATTTCTACTGTTTAGCACAGCATTCAGAGGTCATTCATTTCTTGGAACAGCCGGCGGCTGTAAATTTCATTTGGGCCCACATAGAGACTTTCACATTACCTCTGGTATTCAAAATTGGAAGTCCTTTAACAGTAGTAACTTCCTTAGTGTGCTGACTCTCCCCATATATTTCCTATGAGGGATGAGCCTATTTTTGACTCCTGTAGTTCCAGTAAGAACCTTGCCCACGCTCTGTAAAGCGGGACCTCAGCGCTACATTTCCTCTCTCACACTCACTGGCTGTACAGCACATTCAAACAGCCACGAGGTGCAATTAGAGTTGCGCTGTACTTCTTAATGAACAAGCATTTCCCAAAACAAAAGCCACGTTACTGTGCTTTCTTTTAACTTACTAAACAAACTAAAATTATGCCCCTTTGATACCTCTGCACCTACAGGTAGTATTTCATTTATAACTGCAGCTGTGTATACCTACAGGATGAGTGGGTCCTGTACTTGGGCATTTGAATAATTAAACAAGCCCTTCTGTGAAATAATGTCCTTCTATTTCTGAATTAAATAATTGGGCATTACTGTTTCACCATACCCCATTTGTGCAGGCGTCCCTGTACCTTGGTACATTATGTATTTTACCACTGTCTTTACAAGACTTAGAATATTCAGGGCAGCTACAGAATATTATTGCCCTAGTATTCCTTGAAGGAGTTTTTCTAATTAATGAGCTCTGTTTGTCAAGCAGATAATGAAGGATATACATAGCAGGGAAGAACAGATATCAGAAATGACGCTGGGAGGCCACCCCCTTGTAATGGGAAGCGTGAAAGGGTCAAGAGAGACCACAGAAAAGGGAGAAGTGCTACTACAGTAGACTAAGAAAAGTAGGGGAAAGAGGAGAGGGATGGTCCTGGCAAGAGCTATAGGGTGGGGGGGGGCTACTCTGCCACAGTCAGGTGTAAGTAAGCAAGCAGAAAGAGCCATACAGTCCAAGGGACAGTAATCCTATTTATACACCTTTCTTCAGTAATAAAGAAAAAAGGGAAATCTTTATAGAAACTATACTTCCCTCTTCCCTATGTCTGCCCTCTCTTGGACCACCAGACAGTCCTCCACCCTCTCCTTCTCCATCCCTTACTGTCGCACCACACATGGCTAAAACACCCTCTTCTACATGTGCGCTAAGCTGTTCAACAGTCTCCCCCCCTGCTATCATTCAGTGCCTCTCTATGACTTCTTTTACACATAATCTAAAGTCTCATCTTTCTCAGGCCGCCATCTGCAAATTCCCCTTGAAGTGATATTCTTTTCAGGGTGTCCTTTTCTCCTCCACTTAACAATTGAATCCTGCCCTTACACCACAGAGGTGGGAACTCCAGGTCTAACTATGCCAAGCACTTTCTTTAATTGCAGTAATTGTTTTCTAAAATAGTTAGTGTCATATCTGTGCTCAGTTATCTTCGATCTGACCCCCTTATTTCCTCAATTTGTGATCTTTTGACTGTTTGCCCTAAATTTTGTAACCTCCTGTTGTATTTGTCCTAAACTGGATGCTTGTGAAAACAGGCAGCTTGGCTGGCCCATCGGCACAGCAGTTGGATTTGTGCTTGTGACGCTGGCAAACTGGGTTCGGGAGCGGACTCAGGTTGCTGGAGGACCAGCAGGCGGAGAAGGCTTGAGCATCCCAGGGACTGCTTGTCTTCTCCGGAGGGAGGGAGGGTTCACGGTCCATAGTTTGTCTGACCCTGGGCAGAGGCCCGAGGTACAACAAGTCCCACAGCCTGCAGAAGGGACCTATGGGAGCTGTGTGGTGAATGTCGGTGCTCAGTGCCTTGACGTCAGGGCACACACCACACAGAAGAAATGTACGAAAAACACCACTAGAGTACAGGTAGATGGAGCACCGGCACTGACCCTAATTGCGACTGCCTGCCTGACCACCGGGGGACCCGACAAAAATTCCGAAGACAATGGGATGTAAGGGCCCCACCCTGTACCCACCTGGGGGGTATATCCACAGCTTCATGGGGGAACCCCTGGGGATTCGGTAAGGCAAGTTGTGGGTAGTGCCTGGGTGTCTCCCGAAGAATCGTAGCTCCGGGGTGGGGAGGAGGAAAACAGCAAGCTAAAAAAAAAGAAAACGGGCAGCTTTTGCTCACATGCCTATCCAATATAATTAATAAACTAAAACTGAACTATATGAAATATAAACTGAATTGTGTCTAAATCTCACTTTTTTTTTCAAGTTTTTCAAATGGTATCAGGGGCTCTTTAAGTGACTTAAATGTAACATTCCACTGACACACCAAACAAGAAGTCACATGAAACAAATAAAAAAATACTAACTTCAAAACAAATAACAGGAAGATTTTTTTTTACACAAAGACTCGTATACATTTGGAATTTATTACCAGAGGAAGTAATCTCTAGCAATATTATTCAAATCTTTAGAAACAGTCTAGATGCGTTTATGGATAGAGGCTATTTAAATAACTACTTTAACTGATTCTGAGGCAGTGTCAAATGGACGTTAATGTCTCCTACTGTCTCATAAACTTCAAGTATAAATTTCCAGATATGGCTTTATGGAAATTTTTGAATTCCACCCAAACATTATCTGAACCCTTGACCTCTGGTCCTCTGAGTCACAGCTCTGCACTCTAACCAACAGACGTGATTGCCTCATTTTTAAAGAACTGTAAGATAATTAAAACAAGTTTATTTATTTATTTGTTCACCAGGTAAGTGCACTGATCCCAGGAACCATTTCTAGGCACGACCTGGGCCATAAAGATGGCACAGTAAGTGATACATACAGTTCAAAAAAAGTTTACACTTTTTAGAAAGCTTTAAACAATATAATACTGAGGCACAGTTCGGCTCATATTTAGTGTCTGCATTTCTGTTCTTTTCATTCTTTATGTGAACAATAACCCACTCCAGGGTATGGGGTTATTGGGGATTAATCCATACCCCAGGTACGTAGTAAGGCATGAGGCCGCAGGCCGAGTGTCCTAACAGTACCCGGGGTGTGGATTAATCACCAATAGCCCCATACCCTGGAGTGGATTACTGTGTTAATAACATGGGTGATGTTTAACAAAATAAAAATACAATCCACAAAGGTGTTTTTTTCCCCTCTTGCAATAGGGAAAATGTGACTGTATCCTGCTGACTGCCAGAGTAGTTCCCAGAAGTCATGCATATATTAGTCATTTTATGAACAAACAGATGCTAGAAATACAGTGCTGACATGCTGTCTGACATGTGTATGTTCAGAAAATACATAACACATATGCATGACTCACTGATGTGCAGTTTCATGTACTACTGCAGCCCGCTGTGTGCATGTCGCTGTCTGTCTCCCATCTCTCTCTCTCTCTCTCTCTTGCGTCATGAACTGCATGACTCCACAGCCTGAAACCACAGAAGGAGGGGAGAGAGGGACACACCACAGAAACCGGAGTGCACAAAGGGAACATTGCTGAACTACATGTCCCGCTCTCTCCTCGTTATCTTACTCTTCTTCAAAACTGATTCTCTCTCTCTCTCTCTCTCTCTATCTCTATCATGCTCGTGAACTGCATGACTCGACAGCTTGAAACCACAGGAGGGGAGATAGGGACACACCACAGAAACCGGAATGCACAGAGGGAACAGTGCTGAACTACGTGTGCCACTCTTTCCCTGTTACTTCACTCTCCTTCTCTCCCAGTGAGCTGCTGGTCTCTCACTATAGTGAACAGAGCATGGAGAGTGGATAACATCAGGGGAGGGGGGCCGAACCCTCTGCCGTGTGTGTCTCAAGCACTTGTGGGGACTCTGACTCTCTCTCCCCCATGCCCACAGATGACTGGGGGAAATGCCTCTGATTCCTGTCATAACGTGGGCAGCTACTGCTGTGACAGCAGTAGCAGGGACAATCAAGCTTGCAGTCTCTAGGAGTGCTGTGTGCAGCTGCTATGACAGCGACAGCAGTATGAGGGAACACTAAGAAAGCAGCCTCGGAGCACATCACTGTCTCCCAACTTTTAATGGTTGCCTTTCTACTTTCTGGTGTTCAGTACCTCACGAGTGCCAACTCTGCCCTGTAATATTGCTGCAGGGCAATTTACAGCACATGTGCATTTACTAGCACTTAATCCATGGTCACCTGATGCTGTGTGACCAATTAGGTTTGATTTTTTTCCCCTAACCCATGTTATAGTACTAGGTCATTTGTATGGAAACAGGATCCTTGTCCCCTGAGTTCATCTGAGACTGCACACTGAACTAGGGACTGTGTACAAAGAGACTGGTGCAGTCAGACAGGCTATGGAAGGGGGGATAGACAGGCTGTGGAAGGGAGCATAGACAGGCAATGGAAGGGAGCATAGACAGGCTGTGGAAGGGGGCATAGACAGGATGTGGAAGGGGCACTGACAGGCTGTGGAAAGAGCATAGACGGGCTGTGGACGCAGCATAAACAGGCTGTGAAAGGGGGGTACAGACAAGCTATGGAAGGGGACACAGACAGGCTGTAGACAGGAGAATAGATAGGCTATGGAAGGAGGCACAGGCAGGCTGTGGAAGGGGGCACAGGCAGGCTGTGGAAGGGGACACAGACAGGCTGTGAAAGGAGGCATAGACAGGCTGTGGAAGGGGGCATAGACAGGCTGCGGATGAGGACATAGGCTGAGAAAGGGGGTATAAATAGGCTGAGAAAGGGACATAGACAGGCTGAGAAAGGGGTGTAGACAGGCTGTTGAAGATGGCATAGGCAGGCTGTGGAAGGGGGCATATACAGGCTGCAGAATGGGACATAGGTTGTGGAAGGGGACACAGGCTGTGAAAGAGGATGTAGACAGGCTGTGGAAGAAGATGTAGAAAGGCTAAGAAAGGGGTGTAGACAGGCTGAGAAAGGGGCATAGACAGGCTGTGGAAGGGGCACAGACAGGCTGTGGAAGGAGGCATAGACAGGCTGTGGATATGGGCATAGACAGGCTGTGGACGTGGGTATAGACAGGCTGTGGACATGGGCATAGACAGGTAGACAGGCTGTGGACGTGGGCTTAGACAGGCTGTGGAAGGAGTAGAGACATGTGTGGAAGGGGTATAGACAGTCTGTGGAAGGGGCTAGACATGCTGAGAAAGGAGTTTAGACAGGCTTTGGAAGGAGACATAAACAGGCTGTGGAAGGGGTATAGACAGGCCGAGAAAGGGGTGTAGACAGGCTGTGGAAGGGGCATAGACAGATTGTGGAGGGGGCATAGACAGGCTGTGGAAGGGGGGCGTAGACAGGCTGAGAAAGGGGTGTAGACAGGTGGTGGAAGGGGCATAGACAGGCTGTGGAAAGGGGCATAGGCAGGCTGTGGAAAGGGGCACAGACAAGCTGTGGAAGGGGTGCATAGACAGGCTATAGAAGGGGTATAGACAAGTTGTGGAAGGGGTATAGACAGGCTGTGGAAGGGGGCATAGACAGGCTGTGGAAGGGGGGCATTGACAGGCTGTGGAAGAGGATGTAGACAGGCTGAGAAAAGGTGTGCTGGGTAAGGGGTAAGAAATAAGACACAACAGGGTGTGGGTAGTTATATGATGGATGCACACCCAGGTGCACTGTGAGGCACGAGACGTTTACGCTAAGTACCTTCAGCATATGGAAGCGCAGTTGTCACCTAACTGCCCATGCCTTGATGTGCCTAATTGTGCTTATAAAATGGGGAAACTGAGAAATCATAAACATTCAAAAAGTCAATCAATTTTTTTAAGAACTAAAAGCAGGTACTTTCTTTTGTCAAAAATTACTGTAAAAAGTAGTCCATCCCCATGTATCAGTCTTTCCTTACATTCAATAAACAGAATGTTTCTGTAAGCCCTCCTCCCTGGTCTAGAGGTTACTTAGATGGCAAACAGATGTTTTCAGGAAGGGGACCCACACAACTACCAACATGCACTTTCTTGACCTTCCAGGCAGGAGCTTCACCTCCGGGGCACCACTAGCACTCAGGAGGGTGGTCAGGTCTGCAATTAAAGGGGGTTAGCAGAATAGGGACAGAACAGACTTGAATGTCCAAACGAGGTTTAAGCCTTAGACTGTCAACAGAATTAGAACTTATAGGAACATATAGGAATTCTGGAAAGCTATATCAGTCTGCTGCACAGCAAGGGTTAAGAACAAAATGAGGATCCTTTTATTTCTCCATTTCATGAGATTAAATGTAATATACGGATGTTCCCACACAGGTTAGATTACTCTTGTCTCTCCTCTAATTCTTAGGTCTTTCAAAGTCTCTGGGAGATCACAAAGTGGTGCAAGACCAGGTATTTCTGGTGGCTGCAAGCAAGCCCAGGTGGGGTACAAGCGATTTATATGTTGGCCCCAATGGAGGCAAATGTCAGTTCTACTATGGTCCACATTCCAGGCAGCATAAATGTGGACTTCCTTGGACTATCCTGCCCATTTCTCCTTCTCGCCCACACAGTTCATTGTAAATAGTAGTAACTGTGTCTCAGAGGTGCAACACACTCAAACTGGTAGTGTGCTTCCCTGTCACTACAGGGCTTCACTGCAAAAATGCTCCCCAAGTATCTGGGCTCTACTAGTCCATCAGGCACACTTGGGGAAACTATCACAAAATGTCCGGAAGAAGCTCCCCACAGTCTCTGGGCACAGCACACCCAACAGGCACACTCTGGGGGGAAATGGTTGGGCACCAGGAACATCCTCTTCACTTGCAGCTATAAATGCCCTCTTGCCTCAGACTGGGAGGGTGGGCACCACTGGTGCCAGTACAGTCACTTTTAAATGTCAGATCTTTACTTTTCCTTCAGCTTTAACTCTTTTAACCCCTTCCATGTTTCGCTTGCTAGAGTGGGGGTGCGCCACCTTTTGAAAGTACTTTTAAACAGCAGCCACCACGACACAGTACTTACCCATCGTCAACTCTAAGAGAAGAACTTCTGCACTTGGGTGCAGACACTGTGTACCTGATATACACCTCCCACCAACTAACAGTCACCAGCCCCTGCCCTCCAGTTCAGGCTGCTGACTCCTCCCCCATGGAATGCCAAGTCAGACCAGCTGACCCATTCCTCCATGGGATTAGAGCTGGGCATGCCCAGAGGTTCAAAGACATTCTTAAAGGAACAGACTTCCTAAGAGGAGCTACATTTGTTTATCATGGAATGCAAAAATTCAAACTTCTGTAGAAGTTGGCACAGAATGTTAACTTCTCCCCACATAAACACACACAACAGAAGGCCTCAGTAAAGCCACAGATTCAGCTTTATCTGGGCAGGGTAAAGCAGTAAATATTTCCCTGGTAGGCAGGTAAGGCTAGGAAAGGTCTGGAAGGAAGCGCAAAACAGTAAAGCAGTGAGTACTGCTTTTTATTGGCATATGCATGTAAAGCAGTGATTATGAAAGGAAAGAACATTTCATGTGCCTGTGGACACCCCCTCCTGCCAGCTTTGTTGCAGAACCCCACAAGGCACACGTGAAGGGGTGCCACTTGAGGGTCCCTATGAACATAATACACAGCCACCCTCTTGCAAATCAAGGGTCAGCAGAAATGATAGCACATAGAAACATAGACTTTGATGGCAGATGAGGACCGTTTGTCCCACCTAGTCTGCCCATTTCCCTACCTACAGAATAAGCTGCAGATTCTAGTTAACCAACAGCCTATTTCTTCTTACTCCCCACAAGAATTGCCTTATGTCTGTCCCATGTATTCTTGAATTCTCCCACAGTTTTAGACCCCACAACCTCCTCAGGAAGGCTGTTCCATGCATCCACCACCCTCTCTGTGAAAAAATACTTCCTCACATTGCCCCCGAACCACCCCCCATCTTTAAATTGTGTCCCCTTGTTCTTGCACATCTCTTTTTCTGAAAGATGATACCCTCTTGGACTTTGTTGATTCCACTGAGGTACTTAAAAGTTTCTATCATGTCCCCCCCCTCTCCTCCAGGGTATACATATTAAGCTCCTTTAGTCTCTCCTCATATGGCTTCTCTTGCAGACCCTGCACCATTTTAGTTGCCCTCCTCTGGACTACCTCTATCCTGTCTATGTCCTTGCAGAGATGGGGTCTCCAGAACTGGACACAGTACTCCAGATGGGGTCTCACCAACTGTCTGTACAGAGGGATAACAAATTTCTGTTTTCTGCTGGTGATGCCTCTCCCTGTACATCCCAGTATACCCCAGCCCTCCCTACTGCCTTCTCACTTTGCTTGCTAACCTCATGGTCATCTGATATGATTATTCCCATGTTCCTTTCCATTTTTGTTGTTGTTACTACCTCCCTCCCCATTGTGTAATCTTCCCCTGGGTTTTTATTTCCCAGGTGCATTATTTTGCACTCATGGCATAGTGCATGCCTCTGTAAGCACATCCATCCAGAGAAGGACTGCTCTGGTGATCCTCCCTCACGTGTACACCCCATAGTCATAAACTGTCACGCCAGACACATGGCACTCCTGCACATCCGTATACAAAAATGCACATCACACATGCTGATAGCTGTACTTAGACTTGCACACCATGCCACACATGCAGCCAAGCACCACCACAGTCCCACACAACACAGCACCACACTAAGTGAAGTAGTCATCCACCACTCTTTGGCGGCAAGCCCTGCCAGCCTTGCATCTGGTAGCCCTCATGTTCTGAGTGGCAGAAGGACAGGATGCATCATCGTCTGCTCGAACATCATGCAACTCGGGTAAAGGCATCCTTTTCAAAATATCCAGGTTGTGTGGCATGAGGCATGCTGCAGATATACCGCACACCTTACCAGGTGCCATCCGTAATGTGCTCCTAGTCTTGTCCAGGCACCAAAAGCACAAACATGCCAAACGCATGTTCAGTTATGGTATGCCCCTTATCTGTCAGTGTGCATCACTGTAGAATGACTGGGTATCTGTGAGAGCAGAAACAGCATCAGGAGAAAAGTGTCTTCAGTAGGTAACTGCTGTCCGCTGTGAGGCTCAGTAGTAAGCACCAAGAGAGCATGGTGGTGGTGGTGGGGTATTCCAACATATCCTAGCTCTGGATGTGTATAGGGGACATATTTTAAAATACCTCAGAAGGGTGGTGGTGGGGGTTATTTTACCAAATTCCCTAGCTAGCAAGATGGTGGTGGTAGTATTTCCAGAAACCCTAACCAGTTGTTGTTGGTGAGTTGTTGTTCCCAAATATCTAGTCAGGTGGTAATGGAAAGATGTATTCCTAAATATCCCAGTACAGTGTGTGTGTGTGTATGTTGGGGGGGGGGTACCCGTGTCTATGCATACCTCTCAACCTGTTGTCCCCCAAATGTGGAACATTGCCTGTCAAAATGTGGAACACTTAAATCTTTACCTAAGAGGCTCAAAACAATGTTAACATGTTGCATTTACATACTAACATACTAAAATGCCAGCAGAATAGGCCTAATGGTCTTTCGTGTCTGCTCGTTTGGTCAGCCCCCACCCTGGGTGCTGACCTTGCTGTCCCCCTCGCCTTCTCTGGCTTCTCCCTTCCCAGTTCCGGATATTCTTGCTGCATTGGATTTTGCTTCCTGAACCCTTCCCTGTACCTGTCCCACCCCTCTTGAATCCCTCCACTGTCTCTGCCTCCACCAGCCCCTAGGTAGTGCATTCCATGGCTCTACCACCCTCTCAGTGAATAGCACCTCCTCCTTTCTCCCTGAATCTTCCCCCCTCAGCTTCCACCCATGCCCTCTAGTGGCCCCTTCCTCCTTCCTTCAAGCACCCTCACTGTTCCTCCCTGTTTACCCTCTTCATGTACCTGAAGACCTCTATCATGTCCCCCGGTCCCTTCTCTCTCTCCAAAGTGTACATATTTAGCTCTTCGAGCCTCCTCATAGGTCCTGTCCCCAAGCCCCAAATCATTTTGGTTGCCTCCCTGACCCTCCAGGAGGTTAATGTCCCTCTTAGTGTGGCCTCCAAACTGCACGCAGTACTCCAGGTGCGCCTCACCAAGCAGTTATACAGAGGGAGTATCACTCCCTCCTTCTGGAGGTGATCCCCTGCGATGCATCCCAGCATCCTGTTGGCCTTGGCTGCTGCCCTCCTACAAGTCTCAGAGTTGTTCATCTTGACATCCACCACCACCCCAGGTCCCTCTCAGCCATTGAGACTTGTAGTATTTCCCCAGGGTGTACACTTGGCCTGGGTTTCTGGCCCCAGGTGGAGTACCTTGCATTTCCTGCATTAAACCTCAGCTTCCACTTTCTAGACCATCTTTCCAGAGCCTCCAGGTCCCTGCAGGGCCACCCTCCCTCCTCCCCATCCACCACTGCCCCCAGTTTCGAGTCATCTGCAAAGAGACTCATCTCACTCCTGATTCCTGTCCTTATGTCAGATACGTAGGCGTTGAACAGAAGGGGCCCAAGGACTGATCCCTGTGGGACCCCACTAATGACCCTCCTTGGGAAGAGATTATCCCACCAACTACGACCCTCTGGGTCCGGGTCCTGGAGCCAATTGCCTATCCATCTGATCATCTGGTTTCCCACCCCATTTCTCCCAGTTTATCCAACAGGCCCATCGTGAGGAACAGAGTCAAATGCCTTGCTGAAGTCAGAAAGAGGACATCCACTGGTCTACCCAGGTCCAAGGCACTGTCACCCAGTCATAGAACTCCACCAGGTTTGTCTGACACGATTTCCCCGGGATGAATCCATGCTGTCTATCGTCCAGGCACCCTGACTTATCCAGGTCCCCCTAGCCTCTCCTTGACAATGCCCTCCATCACCTTGCCCACCACTGATGTCAGGCTGACAGGCCTGTAGTTCCCTGCCACCTCCCTTGATCCCCCCTTGTGGATAGGCACTACATGCGCCACCTTCCAGTCTTGGGGCACCCACCCTGTCCTCAGAGAGATGGTGAAAAGCTCTGCCAGGGGTTTCGCCAGGACATCTGCAAGTTCCTTCAGCACTCTAGGATGTAATTTATCCGGCCCCGGTGCTTTCTCCGTCTTAAGGGAGCTGAGGGCTTCCCTCACTCTCTCTGCTGTGATTTCCACTTCCAGTACCTCTTCTCCCTGCTTAGCCCTCCCCCCACCTGCCAGTGATGCCCCCCTCTCCCCAGACCTGCCGATTGGTAAGGGTCCCCTCCTCATTATCTCTGTCTCCTCCCATGTATGATGCAGCATCCCCATTTTCCCTGGTGAAAACTGAGGTGAAGTACTCATTTAGTACCTCAGCCTGCTCCTCTGGGTCTTGTGCCCATCTCTCCTCTGATTTAATCCTGCTAATCTGCCCCTTCACCCTTCGTCTTTCCCCAATGTATCTAAAGAACCCCTTTTTCCCTCTCCTAATTTCCCTGGCCAGGTTCTGCTCCTTCCTTGCCTTAGCCGCCCTCACCACTCTAGTGGCCCTTCTAGCCATCAGCTCATACTCCCCTCGATCCCTTTCACTCCTTGAGCACTTGAATTTCTTATAGGCTGCTTTCTTTCCCCGCACCACCTCCTGGACCTCCCTGGTCCACCAACAGGGTTTTTGGGCCCTACCGCATTTTTGTCTTACTCTTGCACAGGTGCTGGTAGCATCCTGCACCCCTCTCCTGATGATTTCCCACTTACTATCAGCGTCCATGTCTGACCCAATCCCATCCAAATATTTATGTTCAGAAAGTTTGTTATTAATTGTATAATATATTTTTGGCATCATTTATTATGGATTTTTGCTTTAAAATGTTGACTTTGAATGTAGAACAAGTCCTCACAATGTGGAACAGGGAGCTTTTGTGAAGTAAAATGAGGAACGTTCCTCCTCATGTGGTACAGTTGAGAGGTATGTATCTATGTGTGGTCCCCTAACCATGGTTAGTACTGTTCCCAGTTTGGGTGCTGTTCCTCCTCCAGCCCTAGCGGGGGCAGCACTGAACCCGTCTCCAGAACCGGAAGCAACAGCAGCAGCTCCCCCTGTCTGTCTGCGTGTGTGTTTAGGATGCGTTTCATTCTCCGAGACTGAGACTCGCAGTAGAGCCTCGGAGCGGCAGAGAGACAGCAGGGGATGGTGCATGTACTAGGAGGACCTACCGCCCAGTATCCAGAGAGCGACCGCGACACGGGGCATGGCTACTGCAGCAGGGGCCGCCAACACAGAGCGCAGGGCGTTCGCGCTCAAAATCAACAGGTAAACACACTTGGGCGCTCTCTTTCTCTCCCCAGTGGGGGTGGGACTCGAACCTGGGCACCGGACTTGGCAGCTCCCCACGCTTGTCGGTTTTACCCAGGCTCTGACCCTTCCGAGCTTATTAAATGAAGGCTAACTCCTCCGTGGTGTGTATAAATTGCTGAAGTCACACGAGGGCGGGATGAAATCGTGATTTTCCCATTCTTTCCCTGACACTCCTGCCCCCAGTGTCGCGCAGGGAGCCGGCGACTCGGAAGGCAGGGGGTCGCATCCTCAAACGGAGAGTGGTGCTCCCGTTCTGTTGCTGTCATTCAGTTTACTCTGATGGCTTGTCACAGCCTCATAAATATTTCTGAACTCGACCTATTCTTAATAGTTTTCCTTTCGCTTCCTTCATTTATAAAGCGAAATTCCCCTGAGACTGGGAATGGAGTTTCACTCCTGAAATGATGGAGTAATAAAACTCCCGGCTTCGTGTGGCTGGAATGGTAGTCCCACCCAACCCCCAAATAAAA
Organism: Neoceratodus forsteri; assembly: GCA_016271365.2. Classification (NCBI taxonomy): domain Eukaryota; kingdom Metazoa; phylum Chordata; order Ceratodontiformes; family Ceratodontidae; genus Neoceratodus; species Neoceratodus forsteri. The sequence goes on from JADMNL010000033.1 coordinate 85,889,150, forward strand.
TGTATATTTAAAAAATAAAGTCGTTTTACTGCGGGACTGAGTGTTGCTGTATTTTTAATCCGAGGGACTGCTTCATTTCTCTCTCCGTCTGCCCGGTTCCAGCTACACTCCCCTCCATTGTCTCACTTTTCCTGTTTCCTGCTTTTGTTTGGTTCCCTTGAAACTGCTATTCCTTGTGTTTTGTATTGCCAGAAACTTGCACGTTGTACTGTAAATGAAGGCGTAACAATTTGCATGTATTATTTTAACACGCCCCTCCTTTGTTAGCCCACACAAACTTTCTTTGTTGTTGCTGGTTTCATTTAGATTTCTTGCAGACAGTTTTTTTGCGGACATTGCAGCTGACTTCTCAGAACTGTCCTTTGTTATATAAGTAGCCAAACTCCGCCTGCTTTATTTATCGTTGGGTGAGATGGAGTCTGTGTGTGTGTGTGTGTTGTGTTACCGGGGACAGATTGCCAGACAACAGCGTGGCTGACCTCACTGCTTGGCGCAAGTGTAGAGCAGGTGGAAATGAATAATTCAGACAGTTTCATGGCTTTTGTGTCTCACGTTTAAGTGGCAGCTCTCTGAGAGGTTGGAAGTTAATCGGGCTCCTCCTTTCCTTGTTTTGTGTGATGCGAAGCCTTGTACAGTAACAGTGGATGGATTGTGGTTTTAACCCAATATTTTTATATTAATGTAATTTTTCAAGCATAGGTATTTGCAGAAGGAACACATGGAAGAGTCGCATAACATCATAAGACATTGGTTTACGTAATAAAGAGCTTAGGATACCTTCCCTGAGTTACACTTGGGGGACTTCATATAAACCATTTTCTCAGTTAAGATTTTAGAAGGCATACACTAGGAGCATTACAGGGTTAAGCAACCAGGATGTTAGGATTTGACCTAATTTTGCTGGAGACAAGAAGAATAAGTCGCTTCAACTTGCTGCACAGTTTAAACTTTGATTAATTCCTCAATCAGTTGGCTACTTTTTTAACCAATTTCTTCATCCATATTAGCCAAATTGAGATGCAGCATCTTGATTCGTTGGGGTTGCTGTTTCTTATCATTTCCACTTCTTGGGTGGACTTTCAGAGGTGAAGTGACTTGCCCATGGTCACACAGTGAGTTTGGCTCCAGTGGGGTTTGAACCTGCTATTTCCTACTTCCCAAGCTGATGTGCTAACCACTGCACCCTGAACCACACTGTCTCTGTTTTTGTTGCCAAGGTTTTACTTGGCAAAGCCTTTTCAAGACAGGTGTGCCTGTACACTGGTGTTTGTTGGGGTTATGTGTGGCAGAAAGCCACGTGTATGCTCTTGCTGGATCAAGATGCTGGTGTAGACATTTATTTTTATGGTTGTCCTGCAATGTCAGTGACTTAGATACTGATAGTGCATGTCCTGTATGCGGTATACATGTAGGTGCAGTGGAAAAGTCCCCGAAGGAAGAAACTTTGGAAACGTACAATCTGTACAGTATTTAGCGTCCACGTTTTATAAGTACCAGTATGCACAACAATATGAAACCAGATCAGTGTTGCCTAGACACCATCTGCTCTGGCAGCTTGTCTAAGAAGCAGTCTGGTGTAGTGGTTAGAGTGTCAGCTTGAGAACACCAGTTTGAACCCCACTAGAGCCAGATTCTCACTGTGTGACCCTGGGCAACTCGCTTAACCTCCCAGTACTTTCTAAGCCATAGAAATAGGTAGAAGAAGGATCCCACTGGAAACAAAGTGGTATATATCAGCTGGGCTAGGCTGGTAAATACATTGTTTATTAAAAAAAAAAAAAACTGATCCCATAAGCCTGTTTATAATGTCACAGTTGTTTCTACAGCAACAAATTGTGATGTCATAAGCAGAGCCATATCTGGCAGAGACAGGCAGCCAGAGCAGATGAAGTCTTGGGACAGTTTTCCTGTATTCATCTTAACAGATATAGTTACAAGAAAAAAGGGAACATGGAGAATATAGGTAAAATCCATGTGTATGTGTAATCATGATATTTTTTCCCAAAGTTTTCCCGTGAAAGTCAGGAGCTCTTTAAAGCAGCAGTACAATATATAGAGAATATATGCAGGGTAAGTGTAGTATAGAAGGAAATGAATCAATTGAAGGGGCTAACAAGATCAGAAGGCCATGAGCCCAGAGTTTTGAAAAAAAAAAATGCTATACTTTTTTCCTGCATTAACACTGGTCATGACTCATGACTAAAAACATTAAAAGCCAAAACCATAAAAAATATGTAACTCTAAAGGGTGAAAGCTGTGTGTTTGTCAGAAGACACCTAGCTTAAAAAATAACATTATTATTTTGAAAAAAAAAGTTGATGAATGCATCAAAAATCATCAAAACAGACTTTAATGAACTTTAACAGAAGTATAGCAGATAGTGCATGCACTTGGTAAACAAACAAAAAAAATACAAACCCCAAAATAAAAAAGTTGCAGACACAACCAAAAAACAGTAAAGATCATGACCCAAAAAACAAAACAAAAGAAAAAAACATAGACAAAAAAAGAAAAACCTGTGCAATTTGTGCTACAGTTAATCAGTAGTACCCTTCCGCTGGATCACGCCTGGAAACAAGCTTGGCTCAGGGTGCCTTTCCTGGTCTCTGATTTCTCAATAAATAGAGAAAATACAATGGTCTGTGTTCAAATATGCCATTTATTTCCATGAGTTGGGGGGGACCATAACTCACAAGTGGTAACGCCACGAGTGAGTTATGAAATTCCTGCCACCTGACGAATGGGAATTAATGGCATATTTTAAAACGGGTCATTGTATGTTCTAGGTATACAATGTCTTTTCTGTGTGACAGTTGAGGGCAGATTCATTTTGGGATTGGCAGAATGGGCTGTCAGTCAAACTGATTGTGATGTAGGCAAGTGAAAAATAAACAGTGTTATATACCCAGTGAGCGAATAACATTGTTTATCTTTCACTTGGTCAGAGTATTGGAAAAATAATGCATTTAAGTAGTGGAATCTGTACATACATTGTATACAACAGTTTATCTAGGCTAGCTTATCTGAGGTGTAACATCTTGTTTCCTGTGGAGTCTCACTTCATCCATTTCCACAGCCAGGTGGACGGGAGCACAGGCAGGTTGCCCAGCGTCAAAAAAGTGAGTATTTGGCAGGGTTTTATTTAACTCCAAAAATTGATTAGTGTTTTGCTCATAAAAGTGCTAAAACATTGTGAAAATGCATAGCACTTGCCTAATTATGTTTAACAAACATAACAATTCTAGAAAACCTATATAAATACTTTCTGTACAGTTAGCATCGTCCCAAGAAAACAACTGCTAATCAATTATTTAAAACCCTGTTTGGCTTTAGTGGGGTTTGAACTTGTGATTCACTGGTTCCCAAGCCAGTGCCCTAACCACCAGATCACACTACCTCCATTTATTAGTATTGAGCAAAAAATTTCACCAAATATTGTTTTAGCAGTAAAGTATTTCTGACACCCTTAGATTCATTATTGGTGTAGTGTTGGTTCCTCAGATATATATATATATATATATATATATATATATATATATATATATATATCTATATATATATATATATATTGGAATAAAACCCAGGGCCTACACTCTACCTGTAGGTCCGGGGGACCCCCCCCTCCCCCGTCTGCCAAATTGGGGATGATGCACATTTTTGGGGGATGCATAAACTTCAGAAGGGATTTCCCAGAATAACCTCTGCAGACCTCTGTCATACTCCTGCCAGCAATTTGCAGCATTATCAATACATTAAAGCTCATAAATGCACACCTCTTAAGTGCATAGCCCACTTTGGTGCATATGCTTCTAAATACCAGTTCCATTTATATCCCTTCAGTGTTAGTTTGCTACAGTATGTTAAATGCATTTATGAGTCATTTTAAACACGTAGTTTTTAGCTCAGTAGGACAGTAATGTAACATGTACTTTATAATCTGTGTTTTAGTTATTAGTAGCTGTTGGTAGGTGTTAACTGCCATGTCAGTGGCACACACAATCACTCCTAGTCTCTTACAGTCACGAGCCTTAGCAAGAAAATGAAATTCCAGTGAGTACCTTTAAAAAAGAAAAAATAAATAGCATTGTAAATGCAGCCAGTTTTGTGTTTCCAGTAGAACCTATTCAAGCTGTCTTAAATGCATGGCTTGTTTAAACGCATATTCTTAGCTGGTACGTTGGGTATGTATTTAAGAGAAGGCTGCACTGTACTTGTTCATTGCGACTTAAAAAAAAATGAGCGATTCTCTCTTACACTGTATCTCAAAGCTTATTTACAAAGTGATGGCTTCATACCTCTGAATTGTTTTACATGCCTTGTTAGCATTCCAGAATGCAATCTCCCACAGTAGTGTATTCCCCAAGACACTTGACGCTTATGTCACTAGTGTCCATAGGTTTATGAGAGTGTGTGTGTGTGTATACTGATGCATTAGATTCAGTTCTCCTGGCCCCATTTGTGTGTCACACTCCCCGATTCTCCCCCCCCCACTTCGTTAGTTACCCCCGTAGATGGCTGTGAGTCTGTATCCATCTCTGGCTCACCAACTCCTGCTCTCTTTCTCTGACTCTGATGCTCTGACTGCAGTAGTTCTACCTCCATGTTCAGTGCCTCCTTCCTAAGCTCACTGGAATTGACTGACACATTCCGACTGCAAGCAAGGGTGTTTTATGGTAAATTGCCATAAAGCCAGGGCGCTTTGAATGCGCTCGGTGTGTGGTGTGTGTGTGGGATTGTGTTGCATGGGGGGATTCAGAATTTGTGGGGAGGGCCAAAAATAGTTCTGATCGCGCAATCCCTACCCGTCCCTAACGAATGTTAATCCCTGAAATCCTTAGTGTGTGGATTGTTGTGTGAAACATGTTTCATAATCCCCAGTTTGTTTTGAAATGGACCTATTTTTGTCATTATTATTATTATTATTTATTTTTTTTTTTTCATTACTTGCAAAGCTGGTAAAAAGCTGTTTGAAAGGAACAGTAGACCCTGGTGTTTTCATTTTTTTAATATAATTGCACAGTTGGGCATGTGTAAAGTCTGTTGATAACGCCAGTGTGTTTTTGTTGTGAAATAATCCTGTTTTCCCCCTTATTTAGGGTCCTTTGTTAATGCTTGCTTTTTACCATCCTAGTATACATTTTTAAATTACTTAGCAGGTCCGTAACCCAGTGACATCAGTTGATTGGAAGCCCTGCATGGAAAAGTTTTGTTGTAGGGTGTCACCAGGTTCCATAACACATAACTAATAAAAGCAGCAGTGCAACAAAAAATATTCCAGAAAGTTATCATCAGCTACGATTGATAAAAATATTACATACCTGTTATATCTACTTTTCAAGGTACTTCCTATGCTGAGCACCATGCATGTTTTAATTTTCTTGATTCTAACCCTTGTCAAGTCTCCAGTGCTATTTCTAAGCCAAGTGTGGTGGCCATCTTTTTCTTGAGAGAAAAACTAAATTAAGACACTTGTAATGTACTCAAATTTTATTTTTAATTTATTTAATTGGTTACTGGTAACCGGGTAAGTACACTAGACAGCTGAATGCCTGTTTGCAGGTATGACCTGAGAGAGTGCAAAGCACAAGATTCACCAGGGTTGAAAACATGGGTACATCAAGTCAATAAGATACAAATATAGAAAGCTAACAGTTTGCTAGAAATCAAAAAAAAAAAATGAAAAAATTACCAAATAAAACTGCAAGATTTACTATACCCCCCCCAAAAAAAAAATAAAAAAACAGGTCTGGCTGTCCCCATCTGTCCTGTCCCCAAACCCAGCCTCCTCACCCGCCTTTTCTGGGACTTCCGTGCCTCTCCTACAAACACACTGGCCTATGTCGTAGGGTGGGGCTACCTGGAGGAGGCCCAGGTTCCCCTGATGGACACTCTGATGGTGTGGTTGGAGAGGAGTGCCTTGGTCAACGGTGGGTCTGCGATGCAGGGCGGACGTCCTTCTGCCGCACATGCCAGTCTTTTTACCATTTTCATGGCCCAGTCCCCTTTTGGACACTGAGAGCTGTCATGGGTGTGCACGCATGCACGTGTGTGCATTTTGGAGTACATCGGGGTCCCCCCTCATTCTGTGGCTCCACTTATACTGTCACCTGTGGTTACCCAGGTGACAGTAGCAGAGCGGAGTCAGTCAGCCTTCCTTCCCAGAGATGGAGACGGTCCTCTGGGGAAACTCGGCTCGCCTCCCCTGGCTGTCCCTCTGATGACCCGAGTTTGTTCCTGAACAAGAGTAGTCGGTGTCGTGAGCGGTAGTGCTACCACTGCACCAGTGATCTGGCTCCCTGGAATCTTTTATAGTGGAAAAAAGGTATGGCAAAATTTTTTACCCAGTGTCGTTTCACTGCTCCTTTAAGGGTCCAATCCTAAATAGTCTCTTGGCCCTTCTGCGTTTGTGAGGGCTTGGAAAGGCTACAGAGTACCCATAAGCACACAGTGTGCACCAACAGGGCACTCTGTGGTATCCAAACATGATGTATGCCCCCTTTAATTCTGGTCCGGGTGCACAGTCACGTGGGCGATTGACACAGGAGCGAGCCAGGGTATGGGGATGTGGGCATGTGCCACATCCCGAAAGCAGTCTCTGCAGTACATAGAGCCAGAAGAGGGGGCAGAGGCTGCATTAGCAGCTGTGCACACTCTGCCCAGCCACAACCATCCATCTTGGGCCCAGTCAGCCTCTCTACCAGCCCCCATCCCTAGGAGCCTCAGTGGTGGGCATGGGAAGTACCATCACAGGCTGGCACTAGTTCAACATTTTAAAGGCACCCCAACAGGGATACTGCAGTCCTAGGCCTGCTGTGTCCCCTCACCCATGCATCCTTCAGCGTGCACCAGTAGGGATCCACAGGTGTTGAAGCTGATGGAATCACTAATCAAAGAGGACCTCGTGGACTATCTAGAGAGCAGTGGGTTGCAGGATAGTAAACAACATGGTTTCGTGGTGAGAAGGTCTTGTGAGACTAATTTTTTTTCTTTGGGTAATTGAGAAAGTAGATAAGGGCCATGCTGTGAATCTGCTGTACTTTGATTTCAGCAAGGCTTTTGATTCGGTACCATACAAAAAGGTTGCTCAGAAAGATAGAAGACCTGGGTGTGGATAAAACTGTAGTGAACTGGGTGGCTAGTTGGCTAGAAGGGAGGCAGCAGAGGGTGGTGGTTAGTGGGGTTAAATTAGAGTAACGGGGAGATTATGAGCAGGGTTCCACAGGGATCTCTCCTGGATCTGGTCCTCTTTAACATGTTCATTAGTGACATTGGTGAAGAAATCCAGGGCAGGCTGTGTTTCTTCACAGATGACACAAAACCATGTGGGAGGGTGGATAGTGATGAGGGACATGCAGAAGGACCTATAAAAACTAGAGAGGTGGTCAAAGGTCTGGCAGTCAAAATTCCATGCAATAAAGTGCAAAGTAATGCACCTAGCAGGGCTAGAAATATTTTTTTTGAGATGCCTGTCCGAGGGACAGGTGAGGTATAAATTTTGCCTGTCCCATGAAAGTTCTACCTGTCCACATTTTTATAAAGTGATTTTCTTCAAATATCTAACAGAAAATGGTATGTGAAGAGAAAACAATAAGAGCTTTTTCGCCCCCAAAACACTAGAGCAGAGAGATGACTGCTACAGCAGACTTTATTCTGTCTCCCCACAAACTTTATTCAGTCCCCTCAACCTGCACTTGCAGAGCCTCCACTGTAGCCTGCCTTACCTTTGAGTACTTTTTTTTTTTACCCCCCCAATAGTCATGTAAAGGACTGTTTAGGCTAATGCTTTTTTAACCCCCAAAATTCACTTAAGGGTGTTTGCTGAAGCACAAACTTTGTTTAGACCCCCCTCCCTCCCATCCACTTGCAGAACCATACTGTATCCCTGCCTTAACTGAGCCTCCCCAAAGAGTCCTGTAAGGTCTATTTAGATTAAGGCTTTTACCCCCCAAAAAAAAACATGAAGGGCCCTTTGCTGAAGCACACACCTTAGTCAGTTCCCTCCACTTGCAGAGTCCACACTGTAGCCCTGCCTTAACTGTGTCCCTCCCCCCATCACCACGGTAGTCCTGTAAAGGGTTGTTTGGGTTAAGGCAAATTCTGACACCAAAACACTGGTGGGATATTTGTTAAATCAGACTATTCAGTCCCCCTCCTCTCCCACACACGTCACCCCCTAAAGGCAGACAGATCTGCCTTATCTGATTTATTTTTTTATTATTAATCCTTGCCTGCACACAGTATCAGTATCTACTCTATTCAGTGCTCATTGCTGCCCTCGTGAGAGCCGACACCATAGCCTTAAGGCAGAAGGCTCAGACCTGTCTTCTTGTTTCTTTCCTTTTTTTGGATACTTTTATTTCCCCAAGCAAGTGCGCTGAAAATGTTGTTTTTTTTTTTTTTGTAGGGCTTTGAAAAATGAATGTACTTACATAGTCTCTGACAACTCACTCTCCCGTTCCCCGACATCTTCCCAGAGCGCACACAACACACAAAATAACAAGAACGTGTGTGTGTGCTGACGATCGCGCATGTGTGGTTGACATTCTACCGTTACTTGGAGATGGCTGTTCCCACCCGCCACCATGTCTGGACCATGCAGTCAGGTGATACAGACAGTGAGACTCATAGTGACAGCTGTGGGCAGGGCAGGCGGCGACACGCTGCTTCTCCGACGTTTTCCAACATCCCTGACCTCCTCATCGTCTCTTCCCCGCCGCCACCTTCACGTATTCTACAGGGTCCTAGCGCTAGCAAATACCATTTCAATGGAAAAGTAAACTGCCTGTCCAAGGGACAGGCACACTTTCAAAAACAGCTGTCCCCAATGAAAACCGGCTGTCTGGGACAGGCAGCCAGCCAGTTATTTCGAGCCCTGGCACCTAGGGAAAAGGAACCCCAAGACGGAGTAATGGATGGGTGGGGTGAGACTTAACTCCTAGATCCCGTTCCTCTTCTGTAGTGCTATCATCAGTAACTCTCTTAAAGAAACAAGCCAGTGCAACAAGGCCTATAGCAAGGCTAACAGGATGCTGGGATGTATCGGGAGGAATGGTGATAGCAGAAGAAAAGAGGTAATACTTCCCCAGTACAGATCCCTGGTAAGGCCTCACCTGGAGTATTGCGTCCAGTTCTGGAACCCTCACCTCAGAAAGGACAGGGATAGGTTGGAAACGGTGCAGTACAGAGTAACAAAAAATTATTCCAGGCCAGCAGGGCAGATCCTATGAGGAGTGCCCAAGGCGCTAAATATGTATTCACTGGAAACCAGAAGGGAGATGTGCTAGAAACCTTCAAGTTCCTTGAGGGAATTAACAAGGTAAATGGTGGGGAATTATTTACCCTGAATACCAGTTTGTGGTCATGAGTGGAAATTAACAGGAGGGAGGTTCAGGAGGGACATGAGGAAGTACTTCTTTACAGAAAGGGTGGTGGAACCTTGGAACAGTTTGTCAGCCGAGATGGTGGGTGCAAACACAGGGGATTCAGGCAGGCATGGGATAGAATAAAGGGAATACTGGTCACCTGGGGCGTTAAGACCAGGGAGGAGAGTGGGGAAAGGATGGGGAGGGCTAGTACTCTGGAAGAACAGTAGGTGTTGGGGAAGGTTGCAGGGATTATAGGGAACGTGGGCAGATTGGATGTACATCAGGTCTTTTTCTGGCGTCCTGGTCTGTTTCTGTGATTGGATGGCCATAGTCCAGGGCAGCACAGCCCACCCCTGCTGTCCTGTGCCCCAACGCATGCCTCTTCCCTAGCAGAGTGCGGCGGGTGGTGGCTTTGGATGTGTTCCGTGCAGACTGGCATCTGGGTGTGCAGAGCCATGGTCAGAATACACTCGATTCAAGCATACCCCTTTCACTGATGTGGATCGGGCCCTTAAAAAAAAAAAAAAAAAAGGAATAATGGGAGGGGAAAAAAGGCTGCATTAACAAAGGAACTACAATTCAGACAGGTATCAGAGCTCGCACTGGGTATGTAGTGCTCCTATACAGATCAGACACAATTCATTTAAAAATAGGGTACTCACCATCTCATATAAAGAAAGGCACCGGTGTCCTTATAATTTTAAAAGGATGCTCAGTTCATATTTATTAAAAGCAAAAAACACGCTGCACATGTCTGCATGCAGTGGCGCATGCATTTGCTGATGCTCCCCAAGTTTGTCTTCTTCTGCCATAGCTGCCACCTGTCCTCCTTTCTGAGGGAGGAGAGCAGTCCCTAGGATGCTCAGTTCCCGAACCCAGTGTGCTGACATGGTGACAGTTAAGGCGTACAGTGCCTCAACCTTCCATGCCATCAAGCATGGGATCTTTAAAGTGATTTTTGAGGTTTCTGAAAATAATTACTGTTGGCATGGGCGGGACTCAAATCTCATTGGATTCCAAAAAATGAATTTCTGGACAATCCAGTTTTTTATCACTGACGACATCTGCATGAAACCAGACTTTGTGTGCGTTAAACTTCATCTGTCCCTGCCACATTCCCTGCTTTGGAGTCACGGTCCTCTGCTTGTGATAGCAGATTATATAAGCTCTGATCTTTTGTTTGCTGGTCCTGCTGTTCTCCTTGGGCCACTACAGTCACAGAGCACTGTACTTAGCCCCTGGAGAAAAGCAGATCTATAAAACATCTGATCGGAGATTATAAAAGCTTTATCACGCACTGCAGGCTATTGAATCTCCAACTGCTGCCTACTGCTCTGATGTCAGTTGCAGGGGATTCTGGGATTTGTAATAACAGAATATGTCAGCCTAGAACTAAACAAAGTTAGTCTGATACAATTTACTATACTATAGTAAACAGTAAGTAAACCAAAATGTTTTTACACACAAAGAGCGCATTTGGACCAGC